>CM056577.1:69712218-72212218 GCA_029721435.1 Gymnothorax reevesii | reverse complement strand
TTACAATACTGCAGTATAGTTCAAACGCATCTTGTCTAGACTTTGCTGTGTTTAGGGATTACAAATATGCAGTCACATGGGAATTTTTGCTCACTCACTCGTTGGGCTAACACTGTAAAAGTAGGAAAATGAAACGGCCAGACACTCACTTCCTAAAAATAACCTGGGTCCTATGCAATACTTCTGAGATCATGGAAAGCCTCCTGTGATGGGGAATAAAGGAGGGACAACATTACCTAATTGGCAAAATGGAACTAAAAAGCTTGACAAAACGATGCAGTGACTGAAATGACGCTGAAAGCATAGTTATTAACTCAACAGCAACTGTGCTACTTTTCAACCAACTGGATTCTTGATGTAATTTGTGTCACAGCCCTCGTGTGAATTCCTCATGTGTATCTTCGCAATACAGCAGCTTGCATGTCTATTAAGTTCATGTGTTCTGTGATTGCTTAACGTCCTGTGCATCTTTCTCCATCGGCTGACTCTGGATCCAGTTTGCTCTCCTTGTCTCGTATGATAGGAACAAGCTTCCAGTCCTGAACTGGAGCCATGATTGGGGCTCCGTTCTCCTCAAGCAACCTATCCATCCCTTGAAGCAGTTCAGTGCGGGCAGAGCTTGTGTTACACCTGGCAGCATCCCAGAGGTCTGGCCAGGGTTTATAGCCCAAGTTTAGCCTATTACAACTATTCTGAACTGACTATCCGCCTCGGGGTTCTGTCCCCACTATCCTATCATAGGGTTCCACCCCCATCTCATTAAACTACCAGTTGGATTGTGTTTCTGACTCTGCGTTTGATTCCTGGTCTGGACTGTAACAATTTGCTGTAAATATATTTTCAGCGGTGTCTGTTTTAGAAGGCTAGTGACATCATTTCCATTTGCCTTTTTCCAACTTCAACAAGTAAAACCCATGCAGAGACAATTCATGCAGTGGACCGTGAAAATGTTAACATCTAGATCTTATGGCAGACAAATCCTGTTTTGCCTGCCATTGAACAGGTGAAGAGGTATTTTCATTATTCATTAAGATACATCTGATCCATTTTCACTGCATTACAAAAATTATCACCAGCAGTGGTAAACAAGTTAAGGGGACTTATAATAATAATTTTTCATCTAACTTACCTGTTTACATTATATTAAGGCTTAAAGTTCTGCATAATTAAGGGTGTTGTCACTTTGAGTGTCAGCTAGAAAGCTATATTATTTTAAATAATAATCTCAGTAGATGGCAGTAATACAGCAACATGCTTGTAATAACCATTAAACTGAATAGAAGAAGCTACTTTTATGGTATAGTATAACATTGTAGTAATAGATCTGCATGCCTTTTAGAGCAGTGTTCCCCAACCCTCTCCTGGAGGCCCACCTGTCCTGCATGCTTGAGATTTCTCCTGCTTCAGCACAGGTGATTCAAATGATCAGCTCGTTAATCACCCCCTAAAGCTGATTGATGATAACCTGATCATTTGAATCACCTGTGCTGGAGCAGGGAGAGATCTAACACATGCAGGACAGGCAGGCCTCCAGGAGAGGGTTGGGGAACACTGCTTTAGAGTTCTGTTAAGTTTGTCTACGCTTTGGCGATATGAAATTTTCAATCATGCCAATAAAGCCGATTTTCAATTTGAATTTTACAAGTGTTAGCCCAGCCTCTGGCTGTCTGCTGGGCATCACCTCAGCTAAGCTACACATCAAAAATCGCCCAAACTTGCTGGACAATGTTTTAAAAATGTGTATGACATCAAAGTTCACGGTATATTACATATTGAATACACCCAGAAGCAAGCAAATTACTTACCTTTTTGTTCAGAAGCTTAGTGTTGCCCCATTTCATTGAGAGCTCTGATGCATTCATATCCCTTTCAGCAGCTTTGTAATACAGCCTTAAACTCCAGGGTCTTATTGGAGAATTTCTAAAATAAATCTATGATGGTATGTCCAACATTGAACGTATTACAGTATATCTAATGTCCCCTGCTGAAAACGGCTATTGTTGTTCATTAACAGTCCACTGTTTCCTTGGATTATGTCCGTAGACCAAAGGCTGTGTTATTGACTTTTGAACAATCACAGGCTATTTTCAACAGGCAGCCATGCTTGTTTGTAGCTCTGATCTATAATGAATTGAGCGATGGAATGACACAACACTACGTGTATTTTTTCCCTATTACTCACAGATCTATCCCATAGGGGCAAGTGCTCAAAATAATCAGTCATTTTTAAGGACATGACAGCTGTTTTATATGGATAAGTTCCATTGTTGGTCACAAAATCACATATCATTCTCGAAAATAGAGGCTAATTACCAACGATAAAACTGTGGTGTCATTTTAAAGTGATTTTAAAGAACTTTCCAGTGGTAGCAGTTGCCACGCCATACTCTATCCACTGCCGTAAACTACAAAATCAGCCCCCTCATCCCCTCATCCTCTGTGCCTGGGGGCCTCATACTGGGGTTTGCTTAGGGCTCCCTAATCACTCAGTCTGTCCCTCATGACAAAGAATGTCTCCCACTGAAATACTGAGTCAGATTCCTGCATGTGCTTGATTTTATTACTTGTAGAAGTATTCTTGCCCTTGGTTTAGGTTTTTGAAACCTATTGAAAATGGTAATACTTAAAATATCGACAAGATTCAATGAATGTGTGTTCATAATTTCATTGCACGATATGTGATATTTTCATTCTTAGGAAACAGAGTCTGGTGAGTGAGAACTTATCGCACAGAGTAAAAGATCATTTTTTGTCTGTCAAAGTACAGTAAACATGCTAAGTGAATTTCCTGGCTTCTTTATGAAGTCTCCACATATACAATCACTTCAAAGGATTTATACTTGCCTACTTAGTTGACTATGTAAGTTTATCGAGACTTTCCACACTGTTTTGCTGCATTCATAGGGGAGGTTCCTATTCTGGGTCATTTAGTTTTGGCAGATAAAACCTCAATGCAAAAAGAGGGATTTGGAAATCAGAAACTGCATTTATATGCATTCATTACAGTTTGAAAACGTCTTAAAGCTGCCTCAAGGAAAGCCTGAAATGGACTGATAGAACCCCTTTCTTCCATGAGAAATAAAGCAAATCCTGTTCAGAGTAAATTTAACTTTTCCACTAAAATAGAAAGCTGGTTTCTTAGCTTGGAGAGTGATGGAGAGGGGGGCATTTTGTATGTACACAATGAGAATATGACAAATCCAACGCAAGAAATGAAATATTCAGCCATCTAAATGCACATTATTTTGCATTGTGGTCCATCAATGATGCCTTAATCAGTGGCATTAATGGGTGATACATATTCCTTTATTCAGACTCTGGGAAATAAGAGAAAGTAACAATGTAAATTTCGATGCCCCGTATCTCAGGAACCCATCAGTAAGTGAACGATACTTTGTTTTGGCTCAGTTATGCTGAAATGCTATTATGATGTTTTGATCACAGATTTGTAACTTTGCTCACAGAGGTCATTTTTTTAAAAAAGGAAAGTGTTTATAAGGGCACCTTTCTGTCAACCACTGCAGAGTGAATTTAATAAAAAATGTTATTCTCAGGTCAAAATGCATAAAGATAATTGTTTGAAATAAATGGTACCATACTTGTGTAGCAGGCCGAAACTTGAACCTCCTGACTCCCGGGTAATAGTCAAACACGCTCTCCACATCGCCAAAGAGCCAGATTCATTGGCAAGGTAGCCAGGGCACGTACTTGTTAGGAGACATTCCTAGTGACAGGACCCTCCAACTGTCACACTTGCCATACAATTCCATTTCGATTGGAACATTTCATTGTGGCATGAAATTCAGTATGATCATGAAAGCACATAGGGTAATTGGGATTATTGCTCATTATTGTTGGTCATCCTGAAGCTGGTTAAATGAGTTTGCATAATCAAATGCAGCATCCACCAATTTACTGTCATGGTTATTGTACACCGCAAATGAGAAGACCAATTCTGAAGTTCCGCTGCATGAACGGCAGATTAGTGGTTCTCAAAGTCGGTCCTGGGGACCCACTTTGTATGCTGGTATCTGTTCTAACCACGATTACGATCCCAGAATTTTAAGAAGCTGTTGATTTTTTAATTACTTGTAGTTGCTTTTCAAATTAGAGGAACATGTTACCCCCTAAATTGCATTTTGACTGAAATGGGAAAGCATTCCATAATGTTTCAAAACCTAACATACATATTGTGTATTTTTATGTATTCCAAGTAAGCACGCCAAGCCAGGGTCCCAATATGTTTTATGTGATCAAATGCAAGACTGTGATCAATCAGTTAGCTGCTAATTAGGGTACTGAATGCTCATGTTTCTTTTCTGAAACCAAATAAGTAATATTTAACAGGTTTGACTCTTTTTAAAAAGCTTTGTCTTCTTAATAGCCCATGAATAGATAGTTTTAGTGCCTATGGGTCCTCAATTTTATCAATTGGAAGCCAATTCATAGTTTCATATCATCAACTGCAAATTTCCACTTTTTATGTGAGAAAAGTCATTTCCAATTTAGCCAACTTTTAAACTATTTTTCATCATGACCATTCTTGACATGTGGTTTAAAAGTAAGAACAATTAGCAAATCATTAACATTCCATGATTGGAGTTGTGGTTGGAACAAAAACCTGCAAATGCAGTAGCTCCCTTACACTCCATCTGCAGTGCGTAACTCCCCCTACCCACTGCAAGCCTTCGTACTCTTTCATAATAATGGCCACTAGGTGGCGACCGCAAGTCGACGACAACTGAGGACCAATCAGCGCCGAGCTTACAAATGTGTCGCCAGCAGCAGACGGAATGGGGGAAACCACGTGTAAACAGTAAACAATCCGGCAGAAAATACTCCCAAAAAAAGTGTATACCGTTGTGCCGAAGGGCTTTCATACTTGTGCGTGGTTTGTCAGTGCGATATAAGATTACGAACCACGTGGGTCGCCCGGAGCCAATGACAAACGATGTGTTATATTCTCAGCTTAAAGCAGGATGAGTGCGCTGATTAGATGGTTGTGATCATGTGACCTAGTGGCCATTATTATGAAAGAGTATGAAGGATTGCAGTGGGTAGGGGGAGTTACCCACTGCAGATGGAGTGTATGGGACCTTAGGACCAGGTTTGGGAACCACTGCTGTAGATGATAATAATGCCAATCGATTTTAAAAATCAGGCCTTGCTCACTTGCCTCTGTACAAAATAGACTTCATATTCCATCCTTCAGTACTGCCTTGTCAGGGATTTCAGAGCCAGAGCCGAATACAGATAACAGAAGCTGAATAATTTTCTTTATTAACTGAAATAGGTATAGCTCAAAGCACTGTGTCAGGAAACGGTCTGAAGTCAGACAGGGGTGAACAGGATCTCTCGTGGGCTAGGCAAGGCATTGTTTAAGGGACTGGTGCCAAGTCCGTCACCAGAATGCCGAGTGGGATGAACCAGAGCACACAGGCTGCCACAAACCTTTGAACTGGGGTATAGGAGAGACTTGAAGAAGCCACTCGCCAGCTCCACTAACGGTGAAAAGAGTTTACTTATTAAATAGGTACTTGCTTTGCTGTTTACACTGAGCATGGAAGAGAGCAATCCAGCGAGAAGGAGACAAAGACCTGCAGCTTAAATGCATGCAACAACAATTAACAATGGGAAACTGGTGAGCGGGAGCACAAAGGGCAAGGAAAATGTAAAACAATAATTGAATAATAATAACTCATTTTGGAAACTGGCGCAAAGATGGCTGAATTGCACGGGAAAAAATAATAAAAACACAGGACATTACAGTAACCGCTCCACCTCACTGGCCCTTGAGGGGTGTTTCCTGGCAGTCTTGTGATCAAGCCCGTATGCTGACGAGGGAATGCACAGACGAGGGAGGGGGCCAGGATGCTGTGTTACAGTACCCAATTGTGTGCCTTGGGGCCATGCCCCTCCCAGTTGAACAGGAACTGGTGGCCAGATCCCGAGGCCGTACTTCCACAATGCGGTGCACTATGTAAGCAGGTCCACCATCGATGAGCTTGGGGGGGAGGTGGTCAGTGGGGACGAAGACTGTACAGCAGAAAAAAACTGATTTAACATGGGAGACATAGAATAGGTATGAGACAAAAAAAAAAAAAAAACTTGAGAAGTGTCCTTTTCATTACTGCAATGGATAGAGCTTGGAAAAAGAAACACTTTGAGCCCAAGATTACCCGAATCGGAAAAAAATAAGGGAGTTATGGCTAATGTAATCTCGGAAATCTGGCATTATTTTTCCTTTTGTTTTACATGCTTTCCAATGGAGAGAATCAACATCAGTGAAAGAGCTAAACACCATGAATTTCTTCTTTCTTGGAAATAATACACAAAACCTCCCAAAGCACCATTGGAATGATAGATGCTTACTGTCTAAATCATGATTAATTCATTAACCATATTTATTAATTGATTTATTTGAATTAATAAGTAGCTGAAAATATCAGTTATGCCTGTAATCTGTTTTATTGAAGGATTAAAAGATGAAATACTGAAAAAATATATCAATAAAATTTGCATTATTAGTTCTAGTCAGTCCTTAATTAGTTAATTATTAGTTAATTAATTCATCAATCATTCAACTTCTTCTCCTATTTACCATACATCATATGCTTGTGCTCTACTATTCCAATTCATTGCTTTCCATAGATAAGTATTCAACAGAATCTCAAGAGAATCCAACAGAATGTCTAACAAACTTCCAGATAATTACAACCCCAATTCCGAAATAGTTGGGACAAAGTGTAAATTGTGAATAAAATCAAAACACAATTACTGTCAAATCACACCAGCCATTATTTTATTCACAGTAAAACAGAGATAACATGACAAATGCTGACACAGAAATTTTACAATTTTATCCACAAAATGAGGTCATTTCAAATTTGATGGCTGCTACAGGTCTCAAAAAAGTTGGGACAGGGGCCTGTTTACCATTGTGCAGCATCCCCTCTTCTTTAAACACAAAGGAGAGACGTCTGGGCATTGAGGAGACAAGTTTCTTGAGTTTAGCCACTGGAATTTGATCCTACTCTTATTTAATACAGGCTTCCAGCTGCAGGAAAGTTTTGGGTCTCCTTTGACAGACTTTTCATTTAATTATGCGCCAAATGTTCTCAACGGCTTAAACGATTTAAAATACCGTCGGGAAGAAGCCTGAGTAGATTTTACTAATTGCAGGTGCTCTGCCCTTCCTTCAATCTGCTCCCATGTACTTGGCCTAAATAACAATCAAGCAATTCAGCCAGTAGCCTATACCGATTAAGATGTGATGGTGAAAAGCAGACAAACCTAACTGGGCCACAGTGTTTGATTGAAAGAATGCCAATAATTTGAATAATTAGAAAAAGTCTTACTCTGAATTACATCTCTCATTGTAGCATGTTAGGACATTAAAGATTAATTTAAAACAGATTTGTTATAAGATCACCTTGGATTTTAAGCGTCAAAAATACACAAGGTGGAAAACATTCTGAAAAGTGGATGAAACATGAATTTGAGATATTAATTACCACAGTCACACGAAATGGCGTGGCAATGGAAATCATGTTCATGCAGATCTGTGCTTTCTATGGCCATTTAAATTTCAAAATGCAGCAATTAAACAGGCTGTCTTAATAAAGAGCTCTCCTAATTCAGCTTAGAGAGTAAACGAATGCACTATTTAATTGCTCATCAAGCAAAGTAAACGGGAAAAGGTTAACTTTTCTTAGAGTAGCCTAATTGGTTTACAGGAGACAATTCTGTTGTCCTTCACACCCAACAAGCGACATCGACGATTCAGGGCGTTCAAAAACTACTTTTGCAACATTATTGTCCATTGAAACTTCATCAATATTGAGATTAAATATTCTTTTTAAGGTCCACTTACCTTAGAATTAATCCTATAGGCTGGTCTTCGTTTTGACAGGTGTCGCACAATTTGGACATTTTTGAACCACCATTGCGAGAAGATCATTTTTGACAAGCCGGTTGACGTTCCAAATTCAGCTCTTAACAACACGCAATATCCCAGTGTTAAGCATGCTTGGACATCAGCATTAATCAGCTTTTCACCAAGCAAGTTTTTATGCCAACAGCAATATACCCTCGTCGCCGATCAGCAATGGAGATAGATGCTCACACTGCCAACAGGCTCTGACTGTTACGCATAGTGACGGTCAAACGTTTTGTGCCTAAGGCACACTAAAGGGCAAGCCAAAATCTCAAGCTACACCTATATTTATATCAGCACAAATTAGCCTCTATTACACGTTTTCACTCAGATCATTAAGTATTATTTTTTTATTTACTAATGGCAAATAAAATTTGCAAACAACTGTATTACTCCTTAAATATTAGTAAAAAAAATTCAAGCATTCACTTTCTAAAATTACTTCATACAAAATAATTTAAAAAAACTTACTGCCATCTTCCTTCTCAGAGTTGCAGAAGCACCAAATTCCCTTGTTACGTAAAGTCTTTTCATCGTAACTTAACTCAATCCGGCATGAATATCTCATCTGCCCAACCCCCCACCAAATAATATCAAAATTATTAAATTGACGTGAATATTGCAGGAATTCACTAAGAAAGCATGATCAGCAAATGAAATCGAACGCTTAGAGTTGGCTTGATTTGTTGTGCACTCATGATCATGAAAAGATGAAGAAACAAAGAGTATGCATTGATAAAAACATGATCGTGAAAAGATGTGAGAAATGAGCATGCATAAGAATTAATTTCCTGGAACAAGCTCTCAAGATGCTTTCTGAAGGTCCTCAGCCTCCAATCTTTTTGCAGAAAAATGACAAAGCATCAGAATGTTCTTGGGGCTTTAGCTGCCCATCTTATAATTCTGTTCAGAACTAAATGAACTTCTGTGCAGTAATACCACAAAACTAATGAGCAGTCTTTCGTACACACAGGGAAAATAGCTAGTTTTCTGTCATGCTACCATTAAACTGTAGCGGATCAAATTTAGTATCACATCGGGTTACTCTATCTGACGGTAAATTCCATCATGACGCAACTCGCCGAGGAAGGGCCATGTAAAAATAACAAATATATTTCCAATTTCAGAAATGATTATTCATACGAACAATAATTGTTTGCACCGTTTATACAACCAAAATTTGAATGATAATACTGAACAGAATACTGAAAAGCAGATGAAAATCACTAAATCATGAACTTTGTGGTTTGCAGTGAAACTCTTCAGTTACAGTGGACTGGAACAGGCTAAACAGAAACTAGAGCCTACATTTTCTAATTTTGTCATTGTACTAAGCTACCTGCCTACCAAACTAGCCTGCTATCTATCCTGTGTCAGCACCAGCTGCTTGCAGTTTGTTACCATCCACTGCAGCCAGTTCGCTCAACAACCTTGCTGGCGGTGGATAGTTAGCATTGCCCGGATAGCCACCAGTACTGGAGGGTTGATTTGTGCATATTTGAGCCCTGCTGTCACCATTTCTTTCTACGTTTTAGTGTCTTTTGTCTTACCTTGCTCCTAGAGAGGAAATTTAGCAGCTGTATTTGTATAGTTCAAATTCAATGACTCATTCATTGGACAGTAACAATAGGCACGCACGTCGTCCATTAACCAATCACAGTGTCTTTAATTTATGCAAAATATTAATTCACTTCGTCCTGTTACAGGGCAGGCCCTGCACAAACAACAATCAGAGCACTTTATAAGCATGATTTTGCCTTTCTGCCAATGATTGTTTTCATTCTGATCCTCGCAATAGGCCCTTTCACGCGTTGGGCCCCAGGAAGCGGCCCTGGTGGAAGCAACCATCTACAGCAAATCCCCATAGTGTGGCAGAGACGAGAAGATTGAAGATACAAGATATGTTCTTCCTCTAAACAAGAAGGGGATCTTTTTATTAAATAAAAGTCTAATTTCTATTTTAGCATAGAAAACAGATTACCAATGTGAGATTACAAATATTATTGGTTATCCATGAGAAAGCCCAATTGCTCATAATTTGAGGCTAGTAAAAAATATTTTCCTCGGTCAGTTAAAGTGTTTGGGAGTCAGTGGCAGCTCAGCTGTGTTTGGAAACATGAATTTTGTATTATCTGCATTTAATAATGATTTCAGTGTCCGTAAGCAAAGCTGAAAACATTACATGCTGATAGTGATAAATCAAGGGTCAATAAATTAATCAACCAGACAACGAGCAACAAAGCGTAATGGTATTGTCGGCATAAAAAAGGTACATAACATTTGATAAGTTTGCTGTGCAGCGGCGTGTCTTTTCCTCTGGTGGGCAATGGCAGAGAAGGTGTGTACCACTAGATCCCCAGCCTCACAGCATGCAGCAGTCCAGTAGCGTCAGGCAGAAGATGGCAAAAAGTGACCCTGAATTGCTCAGTGGAGAAAAAGGTTGGCTGAAGGTCAAACATTATGGAACATTGTGACAAATAGCTGCAGCAGGCAGATAGGTTGCCATAAAACTGCTCCAGCTGGGGAAGACTGGGGTCCTGAGGTGTGGCAAACTGGGCTTGAGCTTGTAAAAGGAATAAACTGGCACCCTGGGCAGCGGCAGGAAAGTTCTAGGAGACCTAGACTGGCTGACCGAAGATGGCCCCAATGGAGTGATTGAGTTGTAAACAAGGACTGTATAAAAGATGGACTGCCGAACGTCTCCTGAAAAGTGAAGCAAAAGCGTCTCGATCGCCAACTACTGGCAGGCTGCAGTACAAATTATAAGCTCACAAACTGTAAATGAGGGAGTGTTGTAAACTGGGAAGAATAACGTTTTAAAAAAAAAGACAGATTATGCCAATCTTTGAAGATGATGGCATATTAGGAAGTTGACACAGACGGAACAAGCATACATAAGAGAAGCCATGTAGAAGTCCATTATTACTCAGTCAACATGGACTTATCTACCTCCTTGTAAATCATGGTCTAACAGAACCATTGCAGGTTTCTGTGACAATGCATAGTTGAGCAGTTTTGACAAGCATTTTATCAGGTTTTCATTTACAAATTACTTCAGATGTATCTGCCAGCAATACAACAAAATAATTGCTTGTGGCATGCTCCAAGTCTTCACTGGGTAACGTGAAGAAAACATTGAATTATTTGTGAAGCTTTTGTCTGAAACCAAAAGTGCAGTCTGCCCTACCATGACAACATAAGATTGAAGAGAAAGGAAGATGGATGGCGAGAAAGAGCTGGGAAAACAATAGGTATGATGGCTAGTATAAAATAAATGAATAAAAAGTACATCAAACATCACATATAGCAAACAAACTATGACCTTTTTTTGCGCCCTCAACTGATGTTGAAAATCCTACTCCAGCATCACCCTACTGGATTTAGTCTTTCAGATGCAGGGCAATGTTATTTAAAAATGTATAATTTCCCATAGGGGTGAAATGAACTCTTTCATGCAAAAATTGGCCAGGATGTCTATGCTTTATCTGATGATGATACAAAATCTCTCCACCAATATGCGAAACAAAGGTAGCCATCACACAGTTGACATGTCGCTGGGCTTTTTCAATCTTCTTTGGATGGGAAGACTTCCACCGGCATCGCATGGTGATGGCAGAGAAGATAATCTTCATCCATGGGAACTGCCGATGGAGATCTTCCAAGTCCTGCTTGATCCCTGCGACAAGCCTCACACTCTTGATTTTGCCGAGGTCATTCCCGCTACAGTGGACCAGCAGGACCTCCGGCACAGCTCTTCCTCTCAGCACTGAGTGAATAAAGGGGAGAACGTTTCCCCAAACCACGCCACCCTAGCCAAACCACTGGACCTCGGCATCCAGACCAAGGTTGGTCTCAATGGTCTCCCTTGCACGGTTTTCCCCAAGGCAGATGTAGCTGTCCCCTATGATATAAACTTTTGGCCCTGTTGGTTGTAAAGTGCAAATGTCACCTTTAAATGATACACTTCTGCTGGCTTTTAATGCAATTTAGCTCATTTAGTATTTATTTTCTATTTCTCCATATTTTATCTGGTGGTATTGTGCTTTTTATGCATGAAATGGATGTGATTTAATGTTATAAATCAGTTTTTATGACATTCTCCCGTGAAAAGTCTTATGCTTAAATAACCACAAGCATCGGTTTTTTAGATATTCCCATGAGTTTTATACATACTCTTGGCCATTGTGGAGGATGCCGAGTCCATTTCGTCATCTAAAAATGAGGATAACAAAAATTGAACAATAACTATGCATTCAAATACATCGAGTCCACATAAAAGAACGTGTAGGGGGGTTGCATTGCTAAGTCAACTATCCCAGAGAATGAATTGCCGGTCCCCCAAGCCTAGTCATGATAGTTATCTTCAACTGCAAAAATTTTTAAGAAATACAACATTAGCTAGCGGTAAGATATGCGACTACTTAAACACAGCAAGCTAACTTTGGTTAGAAGGACAGTGTATTTTAATTCAAAACTCGATCTAGCTTTCTAATGTGTAGCAAAATTACGGGTTATTAAAAAATTAAAAGTTCGACCCATTACTCAGCTAGTACATGCGCATACGAAATGGCACTTTCCCGGTGGAAAGTCAATTAGAAAATACAACGAAAGTCGGCTTTAATATGCACGCCATTAGCAACTCTTGGTAAGTGACGGTGGAGAACATTGACTGGAGCTTGCTATGTGACCGAGATGTAGCAAAAATCAGTAGCCTTACTTAATGCAATTAGCTACACACCTAGCTAGTTAAACAAGATTCAGTTCTAAGATATCATAGATAGCCAGGTAGGTACTTCAACTAATTTCGAAACAGATGACGACTGTGAGGTGGGGAATGTTTTATCATTGAGTCCATTTACCTTCTGAACGAGCCTACGAATATTTATGCTGCCGGCAGTCGTTGGGTCCTTTCACTTCCCTGCATCGTCTCCGTGTGAGAGCTGGCCATTGCGGGCACTTACGTTAATTGAGCAGCTGCCAGACCAGGTGAAAAGTTCAGGGGGGCTGGTTGGATGGGTGTGTGGGTGGGATTCGCTAGCGCTGCTCTACCCCCCGATCACAAGTGCGCTGACTCAGGCTCCAAGTGTGCAACATGGCAGCGGCCATATCGAGGATATTTTGGCTCCATTTTTGTTGAATGAGAGTGAATGGAGACGTGTCGTCCATCTTCTATACAGTCCTTGGTTGTAAAGCTCTGCCTCCTGTTGCCCCAGGTGAATTCCTCGGAAACAGAAGACATCCAAGGGGATAGGGAGATCTGCTGGCCTCATTACTGGCTGGATTGTTCTGACAGGGATTTCAGAACAGGAGTCAGCCACAGATCACTACAAAGGTCGAATAGGCTTCTTTATTTATTGAAGATATAGCTCAAACCACTTCAGAGGAAATTTTGTCAGGAAATGGTCTGAGGTCAGGCGGGGGTGAACAAGATAACTGGGGGGTCAGGCAAGGTATTGTCGAAGAGACTGGTCCAAAGTATGTTACCGGGATGGAAAGCTGAATGAACCAGGGCACACAGGCCTTTGAACAGGGGTGTCGGAGAGACTGGAAGAAGCCACTCACCAGGACTGCTTACACAGGGAAGAGATTCCCAATGAAATAGTTATTTGCATCGCTTAGTAGTTAATACCATGGAAAAAATAAAAAAATCCAGCAAAGTGTAGACATTGGCCAAGAACAGAAGTTCACTCAACGACAATTAGCACTGGGAAACAGGAGAGACTGGGAGCACAAAAGGAAGGAAAATACAAGACATTAATTTCATGATGAGAACCAATTAGGGAAACTAAAGGAAGAGTGGACAAAGACGGCTGGATTATGGTAGAAAACAATTAATAAAAACTTTAAAAGTGACCTGCCTGGTCTGTCTGCTCAACTTTATCTGTGAAACTTTGAAATCTGTTGCTTCCATAAAATTCTAATGTTCTCTCCCAAATTACTTCTCTTTGACACTCTCCAATTTAACTTGATAGCCAGGAACAGTCCATTGAGACTGCTATCCATTACAGGAGCAATTTATCTCACCTAGAACTTCTAGTTGATAACCCTCTTCTCCTCAGCAGCAGTAGTCCCCTTGGGCATTGCTCTTAAATGGGTTGCATTCTAAACATATGGACACTGATTATTGTCAGCACAGTGTTCTTATATTTGTCTCCACAACACTATACTAGTTCATCATTCTTGTTACCAATACTATTTATCTGTAGGTCATGCCATTTCAAGTCAGGGTTTTTTGTAACATTCGGCAACAAAGATAGATAAAATAAGGCTTTAGGATAACCTAAATTCTCACTCCAAGGCATCTCACATCAAGAACACAGGTTCACTCAAATCAACTGCTTTATCAAAAAAGTTTCACAGAAACGCAAAAGTGCACTTAAGGAAGACCAAGGGAATAGGCCGACAAAGACTGGCAATTAAAAAATTCTTGACATAATAAAAAACCCCAAGAACCTGTCTGACCAATCTGAAATACTTCCTAATAAGTCAGATGCACCAGTGACTTATGTTAACAGAAAGCCTCATCAACTGAGGCTACTTTGTAAGATGCAGACTAATCTGTTTTTGGGATACAAATTGATCACCATTGAAAAAAGGTTACTCTATCTCAGTTCCTGTATCATATCTGCAAGGGTTATGCAAACGCAGTTCAGGTCCTCAGAGTACAGGAAGTTGACGACTGGACTCAGGTGCAAGGATGGACTTAGTATTTTATTATTCCTACTGCGCAGCCGAAGGCACACACAAAGCAATGCAAAACAAACAGGAATCGAGGTTCCTTATGTAATATGAATATCGGCCACTGGATGGCAGTATTTACCTTTTTTTTTTATTCAGCTCAGACTGGAGCTATGTTTAGGCATGTCCTGGACATGTCTGGGGCAAGTCCCCGAAAAGTAAAAAAAAGAGGTCTAAATGTGGGTGGGGTCTGCAAAAGAGTATATAAGGAAAAGAATTGAGACAGTGGAGTAGTAGGAGAAATTGCAAGAAGAAGGATACATGTGACCAGACCTTTCATTCTGTTCAAGACCTGTGATGTTTCTTTTGTGGATTTTTGCTTGTGTTTGTGGATTTTTCTCACCCAGGACATCACCAAGCCGCCCCACAAAAAGGGACTGTAAATATTTCTTTTTGTTTTTGTAATAATCAATCTTGGTCTTAGTTGTTAGTTGTTCAGTCGTTATTGTCTTTGTTAAAAATTAAATGTGTTTTAGTTGTTAAAGCTGTGTCTGTCATCCCTTGCTGTTGCTGTTGCTGTTGTGTTGTAATGTAATAACAAATTGGGGCCATAACACTTAATACAAGTATAAACACTATGTACATTGTACAAACACTGAGCATTGACTCCAGTAACAATGTATTACAAATAGAAAAAAAACAGGAAATGAGATTCCTTAATATAAAGTGCTGGAAAAACAATAAACAGCCCTAAGTTAGAGCATATATACACGTGATACAAGGGGATTACATGTATACAAGACAAGGAATGTAACACAGGTATGCAGTTACGAGACTTCGCAATAGGTGAATGCGGAGCTCAGACTTAAAGGGATAGTTTGGATTTTTTGACATAAAGTAGTATGAAATACTCTTTAGCAGTGCAGTACATGAGAGGTGATTTTATTCATTAATGTGTCCCATGAGTGGAGTTCTGATCTCCCAAAGTTTTGAAGTAAGCCGTTCAAGATAGTTTGCTGGGGTCAAAGAAATAAAAAGTTTTGTTTCCCAAAACAACGTGTTTCAAGCCTTTGGGCGCTGAATACATTTTCAAGGAATTAAAAATGTAGTTATCCTGAGCTGTTGAAAACCTATCATGTGGCAACTTGTTTAAAAGAGCTCTTCCGTGGGAGCTCTTTTAAACAAGTTGCCACATTTTAGGTTTTCAACAGCGTCTGATTTTGATATCTTAAATCATGGGGAAACTATAGCTGCCCACGGCGCTGAAAGGGTTAAAGAGTCATATATTTCTGTTACAAAACGATGGTCAGTGAATAACTCACACTTCGCAATCACTTTGCACTATTTTTCTCTCCCTCGGTATCACTGTGCGCATGCCCTCACTTATTTCAAAGGTAAAACGCTTCAAAGTTGACTGCCGCGACCCGAGAGAGCAGCACACGGAGAGAAGTTTATTGTCAGACAAGAAAATAGAGAGAGAAAAAAAATGGTGCGGACTTGTGATTTGTTTCCTGGCTATAATAATAAAAACCTGTCTGATTTGCCTTATGTATTTCACCGGTTTCCTGTGAAACAGTACTCAACTCCATGATGATATTATTAGCACCAGAAGTGAAGAGATGAAAGAATCAAGATCCAGGATTTCCAGACACCTGTGTGAAAATTGTCGCTCCCAAGAGCTGGCAACATCAAAAGAAGGTTTGAGTTCACCAAGAAGTCCAAGGATTGGACACCAGTGGATGGGTACAAGTCCTTTGGACCAATGACTCAAAATTTTCTCATCCAAACGCAGAGCTTCTTTGCCCCTTTCTATGCTTTCTATGGCCATTTAAATTTCACTAAATTTCACATCCACTGCAGCCAGTTCGCTCAACAACCTTGCTGGCGGTGGATAGTTAGCATTGCCCGGATAGCCACCAGTACTGGAGGGTTGATTTGTGCATATTTGAGCCCTGCTGTCACCATTTCTTTCTACGTTTTAGTGTCTTTTGTCTTACCTTGCTCCTAGAGAGGAAATTTAGCAGCTGTATTTGTATAGTTCAAATTCAATGACTCATTCATTGGACAGTAACAATAGGCACGCACGTCGTCCATTAACCAATCACAGTGTCTTTAATTTATGCAAAATATTAATTCACTTCGTCCTGTTACAGGGCAGGCCCTGCACAAACAACAATCAGAGCACTTTATAAGCATGATTTTGCCTTTCTGCCAATGATTGTTTTCATTCTGATCCTCGCAATAGGCCCTTTCACGCGTTGGGCCCCAGGAAGCGGCCCTGGTGGAAGCAACCATCTACAGCAAATCCCCATAGTGTGGCAGAGACGAGAAGATTGAAGATACAAGATATGTTCTTCCTCTAAACAAGAAGGGGATCTTTTTATTAAATAAAAGTCTAATTTCTATTTTAGCATAGAAAACAGATTACCAATGTGAGATTACAAATATTATTGGTTATCCATGAGAAAGCCCAATTGCTCATAATTTGAGGCTAGTAAAAAATATTTTCCTCGGTCAGTTAAAGTGTTTGGGAGTCAGTGGCAGCTCAGCTGTGTTTGGAAACATGAATTTTGTATTATCTGCATTTAATAATGATTTCAGTGTCCGTAAGCAAAGCTGAAAACATTACATGCTGATAGTGATAAATCAAGGGTCAATAAATTAATCAACCAGACAACGAGCAACAAAGCGTAATGGTATTGTCGGCATAAAAAAGGTACATAACATTTGATAAGTTTGCTGTGCAGCGGCGTGTCTTTTCCTCTGGTGGGCAATGGCAGAGAAGGTGTGTACCACTAGATCCCCAGCCTCACAGCATGCAGCAGTCCAGTAGCGTCAGGCAGAAGATGGCAAAAAGTGACCCTGAATTGCTCAGTGGAGAAAAAGGTTGGCTGAAGGTCAAACATTATGGAACATTGTGACAAATAGCTGCAGCAGGCAGATAGGTTGCCATAAAACTGCTCCAGCTGGGGAAGACTGGGGTCCTGAGGTGTGGCAAACTGGGCTTGAGCTTGTAAAAGGAATAAACTGGCACCCTGGGCAGCGGCAGGAAAGTTCTAGGAGACCTAGACTGGCTGACCGAAGATGGCCCCAATGGAGTGATTGAGTTGTAAACAAGGACTGTATAAAAGATGGACTGCCGAACGTCTCCTGAAAAGTGAAGCAAAAGCGTCTCGATCGCCAACTACTGGCAGGCTGCAGTACAAATTATAAGCTCACAAACTGTAAATGAGGGAGTGTTGTAAACTGGGAAGAATAACGTTTTAAAAAAAAAGACAGATTATGCCAATCTTTGAAGATGATGGCATATTAGGAAGTTGACACAGACGGAACAAGCATACATAAGAGAAGCCATGTAGAAGTCCATTATTACTCAGTCAACATGGACTTATCTACCTCCTTGTAAATCATGGTCTAACAGAACCATTGCAGGTTTCTGTGACAATGCATAGTTGAGCAGTTTTGACAAGCATTTTATCAGGTTTTCATTTACAAATTACTTCAGATGTATCTGCCAGCAATACAACAAAATAATTGCTTGTGGCATGCTCCAAGTCTTCACTGGGTAACGTGAAGAAAACATTGAATTATTTGTGAAGCTTTTGTCTGAAACCAAAAGTGCAGTCTGCCCTACCATGACAACATAAGATTGAAGAGAAAGGAAGATGGATGGCGAGAAAGAGCTGGGAAAACAATAGGTATGATGGCTAGTATAAAATAAATGAATAAAAAGTACATCAAACATCACATA
This sequence comes from Gymnothorax reevesii, assembly GCA_029721435.1. Taxonomy (NCBI): domain Eukaryota; kingdom Metazoa; phylum Chordata; class Actinopteri; order Anguilliformes; family Muraenidae; genus Gymnothorax; species Gymnothorax reevesii. The sequence continues at coordinate 72,193,853 of CM056577.1, read as the reverse complement.
TAGCAAACAAACTATGACCTTTTTTTGCGCCCTCAACTGATGTTGAAAATCCTACTCCAGCATCACCCTACTGGATTTAGTCTTTCAGATGCAGGGCAATGTTATTTAAAAATGTATAATTTCCCATAGGGGTGAAATGAACTCTTTCATGCAAAAATTGGCCAGGATCTCTATGCTTTATCTGATGATGATACAAAATCTCTCCACCAATATGTGAAACAAAGGTAGCCATCACACAGTTGACATGTCGCTGGGCTTTTTCAATCTTCTTTGGATGGGAAGACTTCCACCGGCATCGCATGGTGATGGCAGAGAAGATAATCTTCATCCATGGGAACTGCCGATGGAGATCTTCCAAGTCCTGCTTGATCCCTGCGAAAAGCTTTACACTCTTGATTTTGCCGAGGTCATTCCCGCTACAGTGGACCAGCAGGACCTCCGGCACAGCTCTTCCTCTCAGCACTGAGTGAATAAAGGGGAGAACGTTTCCCCAAACCACGCCACCCTAGCCAAACCACTGGACCTCGGCATCCAGACCAAGGTTGGTCTCAATGGTCTCCCTTGCACGGTTTTCCCCAAGGCAGATGTAGCTGTCCCCTATGATATAAACTTTTGGCCCTGTTGGTTGTAAAGTGCAAATGTCACCTTTAAATGATACACTTCTGCTGGCTTTTAATGCAATTTAGCTGATTTAGTATTTATTTTCTATTTCTCCATATTTTATCTGGTGGTATTGTGCTTTTTATGCATGAAATGGATGTGATTCAATGTTATAAATCAGTTTTTATGACATTCTCCCGTGAAAAGTCTTATGCTTAAATAACCACAAGCATCGGTTTTTTAGATATTCCCATGAGTTTTATACATACTCTTGGCCATTGTGGAGGATGCCGAGTCCATTTCGTCATCTAAAAATGAGGATAACAAAAATTGAACAATAACTATGCATTCAAATACATCGAGTCCACATAAAAGAACGTGTAGGGGGGTTGCATTGCTAAGTCAACTATCCCAGAGAATGAATTGCCGGTCCCCCAAGCCTAGTCATGATAGTTATCTTCAACTGCAAAAATTTTTAAGAAATACAACATTAGCTAGCGGTAAGATATGCGACTACTTAAACACAGCAAGCTAACTTTGGTTAGAAGGACAGTGTATTTTAATTCAAAACTCGATCTAGCTTTCTAACGTGTAGCAAAATTACGGGTTATTAAAAAATTAAAAGTTCGACCCATTACTCAGCTAGTACATGCGCATACGAAATGGCACTTTCCCGGTGGAAAGTCAAGTAGAAAATACAACGAAAGTCGGCTTTAATATGCACGCCATTAGCAACTCTTGGTAAGTGACGGTGGAGAACATTGACTGGAGCTGGCTATGTGACCGAGATGTAGCAAAAATCAGTAGCCTTACTTAATGTAATTAGCTACACACCTAGCTAGTTAAACAAGATTCAGTTCTAAGATATCATAGATAGCCAGGTAGGTACTTCAACTAATTTCGAAACAGATGACGACTGTGAGGTGGGGAATGTTTTATCATTGAGTCCATTTACCTTCTGAACGAGCTTACGAATATTTATGCTGCCGGCAGTCGTTGGGTCCTCTCACTTCCCTGCATCGTCTCCGTGTGAGAGCTGGCCATTGCGGGCACTTACGTTAATTGAGCAGCTGCCAGACCAGGTGAAAAGTTCAGGGGGGCTGGTTGGATGGGTGTGTGGGTGGGATTCGCTAGCGCTGCTCTACCCCCCGATCACTAGTGCGCTGACTCAGGCTCCAAGTGGGCAACATGGCAGCGGCCATATCGAGGATATTTTGGCTCCATTTTTGTTGAATGAGAGTGAATGGAGACGTGTCGTCCATCTTCTATACAGTCCTTGGTTGTAAAGCTCTGCCTCCTGTTGCCCCAGGTGAATTCCTCGGAGACAGAAGACATCCAAGGGGATAGGGAGATCTGCTGGCCTCATTACTGGCTGGATTGTTCTGACAGGGATTTCAGAGCAGGAGTCAGCCACAGATCACTACAAAGGTCGAATAGGCTTCTTTATTTATTGAAGATATAGCTCAAACCACTTCAGAGGAAATTTTGTCAGGAAATGGTCTGAGGTCAGGCGGGGGTGAACAAGATAACTGGGGGGTCAGGCAAGGTATTGTCGAAGGGACTGGTCCAAAGTATGTTACCGGGATGGAAAGCTGAATGAACCAGGGCACACAGGCCTTTGAACAGGGGTGTCGGAGAGACTGGAAGAAGCCACTCACCAGGACTGCTTACACAGGGAAGAGATTCCCAATGAAATAGTTATTTGCATCGCTTAGTAGTTAATACCATGGAAAAAATAAAAAAATCCAGCAAAGTGTAGACATTGGCCAAGAACAGAAGTTCACTCAACGACAATTAGCACTGGGAAACAGGAGAGACTGGGAGCACAAAAGGAAGGAAAATACAAGACATTAATTTCATGATGAGAACCAATTAGGGAAACTAAAGGAAGAGTGGACAAAGACGGCTGGATTATGGTAGAAAACAATTAATAAAAACTTTAAAAGTGACCTGCCTGGTCTGTCTGCTCAACTTTATCTGTGAAACTTTGAAATCTGTTGCTTCCATAAAATTCTAATGTTCTCTCCCAAATTACTTCTCTTTGACACTCTCCAATTTAACTTGATAGCCAGGAACAGTCCATTGAGACTGCTATCCATTACAGGAGCAATTTATCTCACCTAGAACTTCTAGTTGATAACCCTCTTCTCCTCAGCAGCAGTAGTTCCCTTGGGCATTGCTCTTAAATGGGTTGCATTCTAAACATATGGACACTGATTATTGTCAGCACAGTGTTCTTATATTTGTCTCCACAACACTATACTAGTTCATCATTCTTGTTACCAATACTATTTATCTGTAGGTCATGCCATTTCAAGTCAGGGTTTTTTGTAACATTCGGCAACAAAGATAGATAAAATAAGGCTTTAGGATAACCTAAATTCTCACTCCAAGGCATCTCACATCAAGAACACAGGTTCACTCAAATCAACTGCTTTATCAAAAAAGTTTCACAGAAACGCAAAAGTGCACTTAAGGAAGACCAAGGGAATAGGCCGACAAAGACTGGCAATTAAAAAATTCTTGACATAATAAAAAACCCCAAGAACCTGTCTGACCAATCTGAAATACTTCCTAATAAGTCAGATGCACCAGTGACTTATGTTAACAGAAAGCCTCATCAACTGAGGCTACTTTGTAAGATGCAGACTAATCTGTTTTTGGGATACAAATTGATCACCATTGAAAAAAGGTTACTCTATCTCAGTTCCTGTATCATATCTGCAAGGGTTATGCGAACGCAGTTCAGGTCCTCAGAGTACAGGAAGTTGACGACTGGACTCAGGTGCAAGGATGGACTTAGTATTTTATTATTCCTACTGCGCAGCCGAAGGCACTCACAAAGCAATGCAAAACAAACAGGAATCGAGGTTCCTTATGTAATATGAATATCGGCCACTGGATGGCAGTATTTACCTTTTTTTTTTTATTCAGCTCAGACTGGAGCTATGTTTAGACATGTCCTGGACATGTCTGGGGCAAGTCCCCGAAAAGTAAAAAAAAGAGGTCTAAATGTGGGTGGGGTCTGCAAAAGAGTATATAAGGAAAAGAATTGAGACAGTGGAGTAGTAGGAGAAATTGCAAGAAGAAGGATACATGTGACCAGACCTTTCATTCTGTTCAAGACCTGTGATGTTTCTTTTGTGGATTTTTGCTTGTGTTTGTGGATTTTTCTCACCCAGGACATCACCAAGCCGCCCCACAAAAAGGGACTGTAAATATTTCTTTTTGTTTTTGTAATAATCAATCTTGGTCTTAGTTGTTAGTTGTTCAGTCGTTATTGTCTTTGTTAAAAATTAAATGTGTTTTAGTTGTTAAAACTGTGTCTGTCATCCCTTGCTGTTGCTGTTGTGTTGTAATGTAATAACAAATTGGGGCCATAACACTTAATACAAGTATAAACACTATGTACATTGTACAAACACTGAGCATTGACTCGAGTAACAATGTATTACAAATAGAAAACAAACAGGAAATGAGATTCCTTTATATAAAGTGCTGGAAAAACAATAAACAGCCCTAAGTTAGAGCATATATACACGTGATACAAGGGGATTACATGTATACAAGACAAGGAATGTAACACAGGTATGCAGTTACGAGACTTCGCAATAGGTGAATGCGGAGCTCAGACTTAAAGGGATAGTTTGGATTTTTTGACATAAAGTAGTATGAAATACTCTTTAGCAGTGCAGTACATGAGAGGTGATTTTATTCATTAATGTGTCCCATGAGTGGAGTTCTGATCTCCCAAAGTTTTGAAGTAAGCCGTTCAAGATAGTTTGCTGGGGTCAAAGAAATAAAAAGTTTTGTTTCCCAAAACAACGTGTTTCAAGCCTTTGGGCGCTGAATACATTTTCAAGGAATTAAAAATGTAGTTATCCTGAGCTGTTGAAAACCTATCATGTGGCAACTTGTTTAAAAGAGCTCTTCCGTGGGAGCTCTTTTAAACAAGTTGCCACATTTTAGGTTTTCAACAGCGTCTGATTTTGATATCTTAAATCATGGGGAAACTATAGCTGCCCACGGCGCTGAAAGGGTTAAAGAGTCATATATTTCTGTTACAAAACGATGGTCAGTGAATAACTCACACTTCGCAATCACTTTGCACTATTTTTCTCTCCCTCGGTATCACTGTGCGCATGCCCTCACTTATTTCAAAGGTAAAACGCTTCAAAGTTGACTGCCGCGACCCGAGAGAGCAGCACACGGAGAGAAGTTTATTGTCAGACAAGAAAATAGAGAGAGAAAAAAAATGGTGCGGACTTGTGATTTGTTTCCTGGCTATAATAATAAAAACCTGTCTGATTTGCCTTATGTATTTCACCGGTTTCCTGTGAAACAGTACTCAACTCCATGATGATATTATTAGCACCAGAAGTGAAGAGATGAAAGAATCAAGATCCAGGATTTCCAGACACCTGTGTGAAAATTGTCGCTCCCAAGAGCTGGCAACATCAAAAGAAGGCTTGAGTTCACCAAGAAGTCCAAGGATTGGACACCAGTGGATGGGTACAAGTCCTTTGGACCAATGACTTAAAATTTTCTCATCCAAACGCAGAGCTTCTTTGCCCCTTAGAGTTGGAGAACGTTTTTTAAAAAATGACTTTTTAACCCTTTCAGTAAAAAATGGAGGTGGTAATATCATAGTTTGGGGTTCAGTCTGCTCGAAAGGAGCCAGTAATCTCATAAAATCAATGGAACCACTGATCAAGAGAAGTGTCGCAGCATCCTTGTGAGGCAGGCATTGCTATCTGCAAAGCGACTGATTGGTCGGGGATTTTATTTTTAACAAGATAACAACCCTAAACACTTTGCTAAGTTGTGCAAGAATTATCTCAGTCAGAAAAAAATATCTGGTGACATAAAAGTTATGACTTGGCCGGCTGAAAGGCTTAACCTTAATCCGATTGAACAAATCTGTTGAACATTGAAAGGATCTCTTTTGAACTTCAAACCACTTGGAATTGTTTACAGAGTGAGGAAATTAAAACAGTGAAAACTATGTCTCAAAGATTAAATGCTGCAGTCAAAGCAGAGTGCCCATACTAAATAGACTTTTTCTCCCAGAAAGAAAATATATTTATTTATTTATTTATTTTCTATCTACTGTAATCTGTTTACTTATTTTCATCCATATGATCCAATATTACATGAGATAAATACTTTAATAGTGCTTGGTCTCTGATTTATCTTCCTTTTTTTAAGTGTATAATCATCACTGTGGACTTCTGTATTTATTAAAAAAATGGTGAGAGTGGCTGCTTGAGTAACTTCTCAAAACATAATGTTGCAGCAGCTCACAGCACGGCGAGTAGAATCTAACTCTGAATTGCCTTGTAGTGAAGACTCCATGAAAGGTTTGCACTCCAGCACACTTCCGTTCATTATGTTGCAAGAATGAAAACACCAAAACTACTAGCAGGTGGGTCTGCTTGCCAAATGAGTGGTGTAAGGAGCTACTTTTTGGCACACCAGCTCAAATAAACTTTCATATTACTGGTCAAGCAATCATTCGATGGTGAAGTCAGGTGACAATCAAGTGCATTGAAGTGACTCCAGGTTGAAGCAGTTGCTCTTTGTAGATAAGAGCTGCTTGATGTTGTCGCCTTAAATCAGAATTTAAGCAAACGTGTCCATTCATAAAATGACTGACAAAAATTAAATGACTCACAAAAATGATTGATGACTGGTTTCCATAAATCTTAATGATGATCTCTCTCTTTTTTTGGGGGGGGGTCTTCTCCATTTCTTGGCTGCCAGATTTTTTTTTTAGATTCTTGTACCATAATTGTAATCGTTTTTCTCAGCATTGTATTCCTCAGGCAGAGATAGGTTTTCAGTTTGAGGAAAATTCAATGATCCTCCACTGATGAGTGTCGCAATGGCATCTGCCTTTTTTGTCTTCCGTGAAGTGTCTTGTTTTGCCCATAATGCATTGCGCAACACAGTATGAAATCAGTTTTACATTAGCCATTCATAGGGATATTTTATGGAACAGAAAAATCTTCAGCAATTATGTGTTAAATTTACATTTATGTCAATGACTAGGTTTATTCTTATGCAACTGGCCCCAACTCACACAAATATATAGCGCTGCCATGACTTTTTCAGCAACGAGGAGTCTGTGTCTGCATCTTCCTGTCTGGTAAGACAACTGCTATCTAAAGTGAAATTCCCATTTAGCGAGGGACAAGTAGGTGGTTAGTAGCTGATGTTCCATCTGCTTCTGTTGTAGTTCAGTCCTCTTACCCATTAGGTACTCAATGTAGCTCTTCAAATCAAAAATCTATGCGTGACTTTACCCACTAATTCCAGTTAACAACAAGTAATGTTTCAGCAAGTGCTGAAAGCCAGTTTCAAGAAGTGAGGTTTTACAATGCTGATCATCTTACAATGATGTTTAGAATCTTTTTTGCTTTGTTGAGGCATTAGAAAGTACTAACTTACAGGGTAACATAATTTTTGCACATAATGCTTAGTCTTCTTCTCTGAGAAGGTTGTGATTAACTAATTTTCAGAATATTAAGAAAAATAAAATATTACTGATTGTGACTAAGACTTAATTCGGCTTATTTGAGTCTGACTGTATTTACAAGTCCTAAAAAATTGATTTCTCATATTATCATCTTGGAACATTGTAAGTTGTATGTCATGTCTCAACATAGGCTGAACAGGGATATTATTTCCTGCTGACGTGTGCATTGTGGTGGTATGGTACCACTTCAGACGTGTGGACATAAGAGCAGTTTACAACATAAATACTGGTCACGCCAGGCACTGGAGTGAGTGAGGTAAATAATAGACTGGGAGAAAGAGGGGAGAATGGAGGTTTGAGCAGCACAGCTCTGCTGAGCGGATGATTTGATGAGGGTCAGATAGAGCTGGCAAGCACCCCTTATGTGGATGAAGCTGCTATAATTCAAGCATGAGATGAGAGGAAATGAGCACACACTGAAGCTATACCAAGTAACAGACAGCAGCTGCTACTCTGCCAGACATGATAACATGCTTAAATTCTGGGAGATGAGCGTGTTTAGACGTGGGTGCAGCATTAACCAAGGAGTAAGCAAAGCCCTGGATTTAAATAAGAAATGTATTTATCATGCTGCTTATTGACGTGTGCATCACATGAAATATTTTTATGTGCTCCTTATATTTAGTGTACTATGGGCAAGCTTTGGCCCTTCCCTTCCTTAACTTTGTATTAATAGTTTAGAAATATCTGAGGCAATATTATCATAGGATCTCCAGTCAGTGAAAGAAACTAAGACATATTCAAAGACAAAAACATTTTGCAAAGTTATGTCTCATAACTTAAAATAAAAAATAAAACTCATTAAAAAACACATTAAATGAACACATAAAACAATACAGAATATTTTCCCATTGAAGCCAATTACCTTAAGTCACACATAGTCGTATCCCTGCCAATAACATTCAAGAATTTAATAGTTGAAAAGAAATCATTAGTTGATGATACCTCGGACTGATATTTGGTAGTTTTTGGCTTTTTTGCCCCGCTTCAGAACTATAACATAGACTTCGCTGTAGTTCAAAACACAGATTAGCCTCAGCCAACAATGCCTCCTCGGTAAATTTGTGTAATCATTGCCTAAGACACTATTTATCTGAAAAATCAGGTCATTCATGGCTCTTAGTCATGACGTTCTTGCAAAATATGGTGCTACAGCCATCCATCTTTCAAAATCAATGACATTTAGGCCTAAATCTTCCACGATGTTGATTAAGAATTTTACGTCATTTTGATTTGATGCCAGTCATATTTATTTTTCAAAATCAATGTGATGTGTGATTTTATATTTATGTTCAGGAAATATTGTCTTTGCACTAAAGGTTAACATGGTTAGGAAAGAGGGCTCATTTTTCAGAAAATGGTGGCAGGCATGCTGGGGTAAAAATGAGCGAAGAGATGCTTTTCAATTTTCTTTTCCAGATGTGTGATTTCTGAAGGTGTATCACATAAAATCGTAGGCATGAACACCTTGGCAGCATTTCCTGCCTCCTGAGGACTTGCAATGGACACTGATAAATAATTTCTTACATTTCTCATCTTTAACCCTTTGAGGTATAATATCTGAAAAACATCATTAGGATGTTCTAAAGTGAACATTTTAATGCAATGCTCAGTCAACCACTATTTCCTTTAAAACTAATCAAGAGAGTTGTATGACATTTGTATAGAATAAGCAAGAAGGCTATTGTCATCAATATCCCCCACCACCATGGAATCCCATTTTTGAACACAGTCAAGGTCATGACTCGTAACATACATGCACAAAACCTTAATTCTTTTAGGTAAACTAATTAGTGAAAAAACATCTTCCTACTTATTCAGATGAATGGACAAACTCCACTGAAATATCCCCGGCTCCACTTTGTGGTGGGCGATAAAAATGCCTTTGCGGAGAAGAGGGGAGGAGGAATGAACTCTTCCAAGGGTTGAGGTGTGTACTAAACTTTAACCCCTTTGTGCAGAAGCCAAATATGGCTATTTATGCATTACCTGATTTAAGGCTTTATAATTCAAGACTTGTGCTTAACACAGTGGGGGAAAAATAGCTTAAATGAAATAAGACACTGCTACCATTTAGAATTTCATCGTATTTCAGTTTCTTTTGATAATTTCAGTTCAAAGTAAAGGCTACAAACATAAAAAAATCTTCAAGAAAATTCAGCAATTAAATTATTTTCAAAATACTGAGAATTGAAAAATGGCTGGGAGTTAAAACAATGCATTTCTGGGATCATAAACTCCTTGCCCACAAGTGTACGTCATCTGACAGTGATTTTGAAAATCATCTACCTTATATGAGCCAAATAAGATAGCTGTCCAAGTGGCTCCCCAATCTGTCAGAGCCCTCAAAATTACGCACCGTCAAATCATAAAATAACTAGAAAAGCACTCAGAGAGCGCAGTCCTCCGCCAGGGGGCAGCAAAACTCAAAAGCACGGCAATTGCAACTCCAGGCCATTGTAAAGACTTGAAATATTGAACTTTGGCGTATATCTCAGCAGTACTTTGGCCTAGATTTGCCAAAATTTAATCACCTGTTCCTTGACTTAATACCCACCTTCTCTGAAAATTTCATCAAAATCTGTTAATAACTTTTTGAGTTATTTTGGAAACCAACAGACAAACAAACAAACAGACAGACAAACAAACAAACAAACAAACAAATCCAGGCAAAAACATAACCTCCTTGGCGGAGGTAATTATATGTCTAACACAAATCAACTTTTGACTCATGAATTTCAATATGACTCAGTGATTTTTCTTGCGGAATTTAGCATGAGTTTTTCAATATAGGCACGAATGGACATCAATAGTCACTAGTGACCTCTTCAAACCAAAAACATGCCTTTTCTCTATGATGAAAGTTTTGTCCATTTCTCTTCAAAGCTGCACAGCCAGCACATGCACTCATTAACAGAAATGCTTATTTTATGGTCAGAACGTTCACCTCGCAAAGAAAAGCTTGCTGGTTATAATGGCAATCACCCAAGCGAAAAGTATGCTTGTATAATTGCTTTTCACACCATATAAGAAGCAGGTATAACTCACTTACACAGCAATATCTGAAATATACCTAATTTTAACAAAACATACTCTCCACTATCAGGGACAGCAGGCTATACTACTCCTCTAAACTGAACAGAATCGATGCCATGAACTTGGCTGGGGATTTACCTGGTCCTGGAGCTGCTCTCAAAATGAATAAAAACCTCGGCATTTACTTTTCTCAAATGTGGTGTGAACTCAAAAACACTGCCACATTGAGCAAAATGCCACCATAGCAAAGGCGAATGGTTACTCATACTAACCAATGTGGCGAACAAGCTCTGTGATCATCATGGCCATGGAAAACTGAAAATAAAAAACAGCTAGCCAGCTAGTCGTAAGCACTCCATATGACTCCATTGTATTCACTTGTTATGGAGAAAAACTCTATAATTGAAATCCTCCTCCAGAGAAACAGAGCAACAGAGTGGTACATGGAACTCTACAGTACTGCAACATTTGAAATAACTCCTATTATCCAATATCACATTGTCATCAGGTAAATGTAAGTTAGGCACTCCTGGGTTGTTTTTGGAAGTAATTTTTTCTTTGTACTCAAGTTATTCAGCTGTGCACAGTTGAGCAAATACAGTCTAACTTGCTGTTATGGAATGGTTTAAATAATCCATGTCCGTGTCACATTACCATCACGTTAATGTAGCCTAGGCACTTCTGGGTTGGTTTTGGAAGTTTTTTTTTTTTTGTTTGTACTCATGTCATTCTGTTGTGCCCAATTGAGAGAATACAACCTTTTTTGCCGTCATGCAGGGGTTTAATGACTTTTCTGAGGGTCCGATCAAAGCCTTTCAAATACTTTGGAAAGTTTATACCGTGTGGAATCGGATAAAAATGTGTCAATCAATAGATAATTACCAGGTTATAGTTCATGTGGGGGCGAACTATAACCATGCTTTACACAGATTATCCTGAGCAAGCATCAGAGTGACTGAATTTCAGTGAAAGATCGTATGAGGTTGTAAGGAACCTGTGAATTTGTCAAGGTATGAATCAACGCATAAATAAATGGAAAGGAATCACACATTTTAAATATCTGACAACTAAAATTGATTGTAGAATGATGTACTATCAATGCCATGTTTAATTTTTGCTTCAGAAAACTGATTTTTTTACTATTTAATTGAGATACCTTTGGCCTATTATAGCTGAAGTGGTTGCAACAGAAGACAAAATTTTTTTTCTGTGGCAAGAAATCATTTTATTATCTGCTGGATTGATAGAATGGGCAAGTATATAATCCAGTTTGCATATCAGGCTTGGCTGAGGAGTTTAATTCACACAATTAATTCCTTGGCATCTCAAAGAGCGGAGTGAGCTTTGCAGTGAGAGCAGAGGATTAGCGATACAGCTTCTTATTTAAGAATAAGATATTATAAGGCAAGAACAAATGCACAATAGTGTAGAATCTCTTAGAGGCAATGAGGCACCTGTCAAGCCTACTGTCATTCAATAACTCTCCTTCATTCTCCCCTCCCCCCCCCCCCACTGTCATATCGTTCGTGCGCCCCTAGCGGTGGCCACTATATTAACCACTACCACATCTCCCTTTCTGAACTGGGAGCTTTTAAGTAGGAACCTTAACATCCCCTCCATTTGGGATATAAAATAATCTGCAGGCGCATGTAAGTATAGTTGGCACGGTAGACAAGAATGCATACGGTAAATATAAAAATGAATGAAAATGGATACACGTTACATTATTACTAGGTTTAATTGGGATGCATTGTGCAATTGAATGTGATAATGATGATAAAATTTGATAATTACTAATCAGTTGTGTTGAATCTTATTATATTGTAGTCTGGAAATCAGTGAGGCCATGAATGGAAAAGCAGATATTTGTTGGTTTAAAATTCATTGTTTAATGAAGTTCATTGTTTGTAATGAGTTTTGAGCCAAATCTAAGCAATAAGGTATTCAAATCCAGGCAACACTATTCCATTTTAAACTATTTGTGTAAATGCAAAGAAAAACAAAAGAAAAAATGGCCACTGTGAGCCCTAAAATGACCCTCATGAGAACTTTTAAGAGGGCTATTTTTTTTTTTCTCTAGATCTTTTCTCTAGATCCACAGCCCTCGTGGGAAAAAATTACCCTGATAAGGTGTAGTTTTAAAAAAACAGTTTTTTTAGCCCTATAATGTCCAGACACAGACATCATTATAGGAAATACATGTATATGACCCAGTCATATTTTTGAAGTATTCAAGGGTAGTATTCAGATCCACTGTTCATCAATAGGTTTTGTGGCAGCAAAATATACATTGCTGAACAGAACTTCTAATTCCAGGAGTATCATATCTGATACAGCCAAAAATCAGTACCTCTCCAGAATTCAACACTCGAAATTTCAAATTATTTCTACGCTCTCTACTATCTATAGCTATCCCTTAACATGTATAAGAATAGGTTTTTGTGTAATACTTACCTTGGAATGCTGAACTTCACTGCCAAAGTCCAAGGAAATTCATGAATTCCCATTCACATGGGAGCTACTACCTTGAAGTGAGTGACTAAGGGAGAGACTACTCCTGTAATCTCACTTCTTCCTTCCAGGTGGCAGCACTGTGTATCAGATATGATACAGTGAGCAGTCGTGGTTGTGTTGCATCTTACCAGGTGGACATAGTCCTTCAAATTTGGTTTATCATATGATTCAGGAGCATTATAGGGTTAAGACAAATAAGTCCATAAATTATGTGAAATAAAGTGGAGTGACACAGGGGAAAATTATTGGACAAGCCGACTGAAATTTACTGAATTATCATTTCTGAAATGTTAAATCTTTTCTTTTTAAATTAAATTTGGCATCTCTAATCCCACCTGAATCTGGAATGCCCAATTCAAGAACAATGTACCATGCTTGCCTTGTTACCAGCTCAGGAGAGGGAGACAGTCCACGGCTCTCCTCGGAAGCACGCGTCTTTCAGCACCTGCATCTTTACACTCATTGGTTGGAACTTACACAAGTTCAGAACGAGGGCGGAGGATAACCAAACATGAAGAAGCTTAGAATCTCACTGACGAGCGCCTGGCTGGCCAACAGGATGTGCTTGAGCAATGAACAAAGCAACCATTTTTAATAACCCTTCCCGGCAGTCCCTTCCCAATTTGCATCCCTGCAGTGCTTTAGCCAATCATGCGCTGCTCTGAAAAAGCAGCCGATCACTGCCAGTTGGTACAACCGTGGATCGAATCTGCACCGTGGTAGTCACTACTGCTCCGCAATTGCACCGCCTTAACCGAGTGAGCTAACCCAGCAGCCATTAAATCTTTCAAATATTTTCGTACAGGCCCTCATCGGCTAATTGCATAGAGTAGAGATGGAATATGCCATCAAATGGATTGATCCGATAATACTAAATTCGATCCGCTTTGGCTTAAATGGTAGCTTGACAGATAGCTATTGTCTATGCAAATATCAAAGATTGCTCACTATTTTTTTGGTACTACTGCAAATAAAAAGAAAAACCTACATACTAATATCAATACTAATTTTGTTGTATAGTTTTCAATAGAATCCATGCAATCAGTGCCCAATTGGAAAGTGTTTTGCTACCTGTAAAGGTACTGTATACGTGACATGTTTTTGGGTGTGATCTTTGCGTTCATCTAAGAACTTTGATCACCAGTTTGGACATGCCAATAACCAAGTACAGTTGAGTCAAGTTGAATTGCCGGAATGCAAAGGGTGGCACCTTTATAGGTTGTAATATGGTGTAATACACCAAAAATGTGCAGTTTAAGTACAATTTAAAAGTCACTTTCCCAAGTAAATAATTACTTTTTTATGTGACACTTGGTAAATCAGGTACTTTTGACAGAAGTAACTAGTACCTGTAACTAATTTTTGGTTACGTGCACAACACTGGTTACTCAGCATTGCATATGATAACAGAAGTACAATATATACCAGCCTTGCAATCTAGTATGCTCACAATTATCCACCCAATTACCTTACATGCATATTTATTAGTTCATTACCAATTTTCACCTTATGGAGCATTATCAGTCGAAGCATTCAGCCAAAAACATGCATGTTTCTTCTGCTGAGATAATCAACTTGCTTTCAAGATCTCTCCTAGAAATCAGCTGCACCGAATTTGGTTCATCACCCACTCAATCAGTAAAAACTCAGTAAGACATAAATTTCAAAATAGATGCATTAGTACTCACACAGTATGATACTCTAAAGTGGCACGCTGCTGCCATAATGCTGTATTGAAATTGAGTGCATGTTATGAGTTTCCGAGAAACAAAATCCAATCATTCTTTTATTCAGATAAAGCAAGAGTATCTTTCTTTGCAAAATCATTTCACAAAAAGGCAAGTTTAATGTGTTAGAGTTATAAATGGTTGTTGGCAATGAAGAGACAACATTAATTTACTTGAGATATTTAAATATCGTAAGGCAGACAAAAAAATTGCACATCTTTATCCCATCAGCAAAATTAAAAAGGAGTTGAGGTCATGTGCACTATAGGCTGACTCTGAACAACCTTAAGAAATGGCAGTGATCATATTTGACAACTGTGAACACTTGAAATCAAATGTCAACATATGTTTTATTTGTAGTATAAAATTACCACGTTCTTTACAGGAAAAAATCCACCAGGGTGGAGATCTACCTTGATTGAAAGAAAAAAAAAGTATTTTTGAAAATAAATTGTGTGGCACGTGTTGCTGAAGCAAGGAAACGGAATATAAATATACAGTCAGAAAAAACGTCAGAAGCGGAGTTTGTTTGCAAAGTTGGAGCCAGATGCATTATTATTTGTGCGCAAAATGCATGCAAATCTGTCATCCACATCAAAGCACTGATTCATACTTTCCTGTATCTACTGGATATAAATGACAAAGTTTTGTTTGCACATTGGGCTGCAGGCTTGTATAATGATTTGAAGGGCATAAAATAAAGGCATAAAAGTAAAAATATTGTCTCTTGGACCTGAAACTACCCAATACAGTAGATGATAGAAAACATGTCCAGAAGCAGCGATCACATTCCTTCTTTTCTAATATCCTTTTGTTAGTGGGGTTTATCTTCCATAACGCACCTGTTCTTGGAAATGGTTCATCAAGTGCACACCACAAAATGTCTGGTGTCAGTGCTAGTAAAGCTAATTGTTGCCACTTGAGGAATTATGTTTACCTCTACAAATGTATTTATCATGCCCTCTTCATAGCACTCTCACCCAAACCATCTCATAATTGATATACTCAAATCTTAATTCTTACGTGCATATAAAATCACTCACATCTGGCAATATATGGTACGGTGTTTCTGTTGTGTCATATATAGTCATGACTGGGCATGGTTAGACAAAACAGAAAAAAACACTTTCCAGCACAGAAGTCAGTTCATTTACAGTTTGTATTTGTATACAAAGACAGGATAATCAGAAAAGTGACACAGCCCTCATAAACTCGTCAGTTAAAGACAGCAGGCTATGTGCTGATATAGTCAGCTGGGGCAATGTGGATTGGTTGAAATGAGCACAGAGCAACATTAAAGACAGTGAAACTGTATCAGTGCTCAGCTCATAAAACAAAGCATAATTATTTTGTCCAGTTGAAGATAGTGAGCACTCATTAAGCTCTCGTCCCAGTTCAACTTTGCTTTGTTTGCACTACTTCGTAAGTCACTACTGACTTACATCATACACATGCCCTTCACAATCCTTTGCCTTGGAAATTGAAGCTTCCCTTTAAATCTTATCTGCTCAGATAAAGTAATTTTCAAAATCAAACTCAGAACCAAAAGGCACACATTATATTCAGTACTGTAACAGGAAAAGGAAAGTTAAAGAGCAGGTTAAGTGGATAAAGAATAAAAACGGATGGCTGTTATATGATATCAAGCATATTGCGGATCCCTCAAACATTTACTTTGTTGAGAATTTTACCTCAGAGGGGGGTCTTTATTTGGCCAGAGGGCATGTCAAATGCTCAAGATTATTTAGCGGAAATTGAGGTTCGGGATAACGAAGTATTAGACAAGTTGCGTAAACTAAAGGCAGATAAGGCAGCGGGTCCTGATGGCTTATATTCTAGAGTGCTCAGGAAATTTGGTGAGATCATCTTTAAGCTGCTATCCGCCATCTTCAGATGGTCTTTAGAAACTGGAGAAATACCAAATGATTGGAAACCGGGCAATATAATACCAATATAGAAGAAAGGGGACCGTACCGAGCCAGGAACAGGGCAGTCAGTTTAATTTGCATTGCATGCAAAATATTGGAATCTATCTTAAAAGATGAGCTGGACTTATTTCTTGAATGTAACAGTATCGTGAGGGATTGCCAACATGGTTTGTGGAAGGGAAAGTCATGCCTAACAAACCCTCTGGAGTTTTTTGAAGAGGCCACCAGGACTTAAGACCAGAGCAGGGCTTATGACATCATATACTTGGATTTTCAGAAAGCATTCGATACAGTACCGCATAAGAGACTAATTACCTCTGCCAAGGAGGTTATGTTTTTGCCTGGGTTTGTTTGTTTGTCTGTTGGTTTCCAAAATAACTCAAAAAGTTATGGACAGCTTTTGATGAAATTTTCAGAGAAGGTGGGTATTAAGTCAAGGAACAGGTGATTACATTTTGGCATATCTAGGCCAAAGTACTGCTGCGATATACGCCAATGTTAAGATTTCAAGTCTTTCCAATGGGCCGGAGTTCCAATCGCCGTGCTTTTGGGTTTTGCTGCCCCCTGGTGGAGGTCTGCGCTCTCTGAGTACTTTTCTAGTTTTTAAAATGAGCTCCATTGGAGTTACAGGAGGTATTCTGAAGTGTATTCAAAACTGGTTACAGGACAGAACACAAAGAGTGGTGGTCAGTGGTATCTCATCTGAGCTAGGTATGGTGGGGAGTGGCGTCCCCCAGGGATCGGTGTTGGGACCCCTGATGTTCCTCTTCTACATTAATGACCTTGATAGGAATATTGAAAGCAGATTGGTTCAATTTGCAGATGATACTAAATTGGGGGTTTTGGCAAATAGTTTAGGGTCCACTGGAGGGATTCAGGACGATTTGGATAAAATCCAGAATTGGGCAGAAATGTGGCAAATGAAATTTAATCGAGCAAAATGTAAAGTTGTACATGTAGGTAATAAAAACATTAGACGGGATTACTTCATTGGAGGTTTAAAACTGGAATGTGCTGCACACAGGAAAGATCTGGGAGTAATTGTTGACCAAACCCTCACAGGTTCTAGCCATTGTGCCGTAGCAGTTAAAAAAGCTAATTGGATGCTGAGATACATTGCCAAAAGTATTGAGTACAAATCTAAGGTGATACTTCTTTTGTACAACACGTTTGTTAGACCACATCTTGAGTATTGTGTACAGTTCTGGGGACCATACTTAAAGAAAGATATAGAGGCTCTAGAGAAAGTTCAGAGAAGAGCCACTAAGCTTATTCCAGGTATAAAAGATGAAAGCAACGAGAAGAGGCTGAAGATCCTTAATCTCTTTAGTCTTAGGAGAAGGAGACTCAGAGGTGATTTGATTGACGTCTTTAAATATGTTAAAGGGATTAACAAAGTGAATTACGTAGGTAACCTTCGACCAAGTTTTGTGAGTAGAACTCGGGGTCACAAATGGAAGTTGACCAAAGTTAAATTTTGCACTGATATTTGGAAATATTTCTTCACCCAAAGAGTAATTTCAATGTGGAATTGCTTGCATGACCATATTGTTGAGGCAGAGACCTTTGGAGATTTCAAGAGCTGGCTTGACTTAAAGCTAGATACCATTGAGTCATTCAGTATCTGAAGGTATATATTCACAATAGTATAAAGAAACTGGCGAGCTTAGTTGGGCTAAAAGACCTGTTCTTGCCATTCATGTTATGTTATGTTCCAGAAGGTATGCCATTTACATGAAATTGAATCATTCAGTATTCTTAAAACTGCTGTTTGCACTTAAATTTGAAGGAATTAAGATCTTTGACATAAAGAAGGGCTATGTAGACCTACATTCATAATACACTGAAAATTCTCATCAAATGTTTGTTATGTCTATGATATTCTCATGATAACATATAGTTGCGGAATTAAAACCTTCTGGAAACAGCAAAGGAAGGCAACAAACAGCAACATGATCCACTTAATGGTGGCACCCTACTGAACCCAAACAAACATGGACCATAAAAGATAAGCACATAACTAATAACCAATAAACAAACAGACAAATGAGCTGTTATTCAACAACAACAACAAAAAAAAAAAACTAGACATTGGGGTTATGCACAAGGACAAACTCCAGGCAAAACTAAACATATTGGGCTCTAATTTCTTGGCGCAGCGCAGGTGGCGCAGCTCATGCAGTGGTAATTTCGTACGACGCAACCCGCACAGTGGTAATTTTGTGAGGTGCGCAGCCTTTGGTAGACAAAAGTGCGCTGAGATGGGTGTGGCGGCGTAGTAGGGGGAGGTGTCACATATTCATCAAGACGCAGTGACAATTTCGTAGAAAAAGTCTCCGCTGGAGTTGCCGGGAAACTCGCAGCCCCAACCTGGTTTAATTTCTGTGCAGTGGTAATTTGGCTGACCGCGCGCAGTGCGCACACGTCACCGAAATCTCACAGGCAGGTTTCCAGAATGTCAGGCACATTTCAATGCAATAAATAATTACAGGGAGCACTATTTAATGTAACTATCTGAATAAGGACATAAATTATAGTATCTACATCGATTGTCCCTGATGTCAGATTAAAGGTGGTTGGCACGCATAATGGAAACTTGACCTGGCTTAATATACTCAGCTGAATCTGTGATGCAAACTAAGGACTTCACATCTTTCTCAGCCAACCACATGGTACTGAGTTAAGCCAACGTACTGAGCCAACGTACTGAGTTAAGATTGCATATTGAAAATAAATGTGTAACGTATCTTGCATTGTTTTCCATGCATGTTAATCCCAAAATTTTAAGCAGCAACAGTTTGTAATAATAGGAACACGCTATCCATCATTTCTCTTCCCAATGAGCAAGATTTGACTCGGCTGTGTCGCCTTCTTTGCCAACTTGCGCTGGAAGGAGGGACAGAGGCGGGACAGAGGAGTACTTGCGCCAGGCTACGGCGGGCACGACATTGCAACATACGCCTGGACACACCCCGTTGGCGCGGCGCACCCCCCATTCGCCGCGCATGCGCCTGGTCTACGAAATTAGAGCCCATTAACCTCTTAAACTCCAGGGGGGGACCCTGAGACTCACCACAGCAAAATACCTACAACGCCACGCTATTTAAGTAGCAATATAGTCATATTACACATCAAATGAAACAGGAGAGCCTCTGCTACCAGCACATTTAAGTCATTTTTACATACACCAAGCACAACTCAAACGCCAAGCATATTAATGTTCAAATATCAAAATCCGAGTAGCGTCAGAAAATCAACCCTCTCTCCACATTTCCATGTCTACCTCTCTGATACTTCATGCTACACAAACAGAGATATACTCTATTCATTTTGGGTATGTCATTTTCAAACAGAAACCTAAAAAAGAGGCTGGGGCTTAAGAGGTTAAGTTATTTTTGCTTAACATGATCAATTGCATTGCTTATTTCAGATGATTATTACGAACAACTAATTTGATTTAGTAATGGTGCCACCCTTTTTCTTTTTTTTTTACAAAACATGAAAAACTAAGAAATGACAACTCAAAAGTTGAATCAGAAACAAAATGTGGGTTTCCAATCTGGGGCCAATCTTAGGATCCAGTGGGTGAAAAAGGGAGTAGGCTCCACCCCGGACAGTTTGATAATTTACCTCAGGGAACATCATTTACACGCTCATACCGATTGCCAGTGCAAACAAGTGGAGAACAAGCAAAAGCCAAACAGCCAGACCCCAGGCTGGATTTGAATACACAAACTACTAGCTGTGAGGTTAGTGCTCGCCGCTGCACCACAGTGCCCCCTGTTCATGAGACATCAACTCAAAGCATCTTGAAAAGTTAACAGGTGCATTGTTATTCTACAATTTACAGGTGGAACTGGTCTTTAAAAAGTAATAAGAGATTGGCTCTGAAAAAATGTTTTATGACAGAATGTTTGCACAAAATACTTGTAATTGTTGAAATTATTGTAGAAGTCGGTTGGCCTGATTTTTCCTATAGTATGAAGGGCTGAGAACCAGAGTGGTCTAACCCCAGAAAACTAAAATGAGAGTTTGGATCATATTGTGACAGATGTTGATAAGATTAATAATGTAAAATTGGTGTCATGATGCGTATTATACCTGTGAACAACATTGTGAGTAATATTGTTGCTTTTTAAAAACCTTGACATCTATTATCTCAAAAAATTGTTCTGTGGGTTAGAACATTTTTTCTTTTGGCTCTAAGCCCTTCATATGTGATACGCCGGGCTCTGATATACAGGGGGCGCTGTTCAAGCCAAATTTTTGGTTGGGCAAAGTTTAGCTATAATGTACAATTTTATGTCTCCTTTACATGAAAAATGTCTAAATGACTCCTTTACATAAATAATAAATAAAAAAACCATGCAAATACCCAGATAAGTTGGGCCCTTTTGTAACTCCATGATTCAATTTGATAATGCCACAGACCACGTATTGTAGGTGCAAACTTATTCAAAGTTTTCTATGTTGGGTGATCATAGGAATCCATAAATGGTACAAAGATACAGTCAGATTGACACAAGTGTCCATAATTGATATGTCTTCTGTGATTCTGTTTTTTTTTTGTTTTTGTTTTTGAAATTCATGTCTTCTGTGATTCTGTTTTTTTTTTGTTTTTGTTTTTTGAAGAAATGAGCTGTCCATTTTACAATCACTAGACGTATCCGTAAAATCACACAGAAGACACTGTGAGAATGAACAGAGTTATCAGGTTTTTGTTGATAGAACTGTACGAAAACATTACGGAAAAGAAGGGGTTAGAGGTAAGGACATCCATACCTCGATTATGTCAAGGTATTTTGTCTTGTATTTTGTGAAGATATTAGGTTTGTCAGTTTTTTAGCTGAATTTTTTCATACAGTGCTTCAGATAATGCCTATTACCTACAATTGCGAGGCAAGAAATCATGTCATTTAAAGATTATTTCTGAAGGTAATATATCGACAATAAATTGAAGCAGATATATTAAATTGCTAGCTAGATGGAATTTTAATCTAAAGTATAACTAGACAGAGTTGCATAACCTGCATATAGCTCTGTGACTCCGTCCAGACATCATCTCCTGATTGAGTCTGTTGATTAATGCTTCTTTATTACGTTATTGAATCTTTATAGTGCATCACTCCGGAGGCTCTGGACACATTACATTACATTGGCTGATAAAGGGGCCAGTGGTTATGTATACCCCTCCCCCTTGAAAAGGACTAAATTCCAGGTCTTGTCTCGGTAGGCTTTCTCAAAAATTACCCCCACGCCACGCCACTGATGATCATATGCGATAGGTGACTGCTTCATCTAATTATAAGAAAATATCCAGTACTTATCACATTGTGCAACACGCAGGTAACCAAATCCCTTTTCTTTACCACAGTATCATATTTATGCAATGTTTAACTCAATGTTGATCACTAAATTACTGCTCCTCAAGAAACTGAAACACCTATTACTAAAACCCCATAAGTCACACTTGACATGACTTGACTTGTGGGGTTTTGGTAATCAGTGCTTCAACTGTGGACTGACCAGTGGCTGAACACTTGCAGGCAATAGCACCTGCCAACAATGAAGTAAACTCAATGAAATAACTAGGACTCTGCCTGTGGGGATCCACGGGTTCTATTTTATGTAACTTTGTCTTTATATTATTGTGAACCATCACCATTATGATGTCATCACGTTGCTATGGTATTTCCATAAAACCAAGGTGGCTGTCACGCGACCAATGTTTTTATAGTAGTAACTAAAACTAAATAACCATCAAGGGAAGTACACTGCGCTGACATTCCGCGCTCAGTGGAACACGAAGTCGTCTGCAAGATGGAGCAAAATAACCGTCGCTCACATTATGCTACTGATTACGCGCCCAGAGGAATCTAGCACTGAGTGGCCGGACACACACACGCACACACACAGGGGCCACTCGGCCATTATAATATAGATGAAAAATAGCAATTGGAAAAATGGCAAAGATCTTTGAGAAACCATTGAACAAGTTTCTTTGTCATACTATACCTACAGGAGATCACTTACTGGTCATCACTTAGACCTTTTTCAGACTGTAGTAAAATCACATTTTGTCTCAAATCCGATCATCAAGACAAACGGTTTCCCATTATTTGCAGGTAATTGAATAAAATTTCTGTGTCCAGACATCACCATCTAATCTATGTGGGTTGCTGTGGTAAAAATGTTAGTGTGGATAAGTTTCCTGTTGGCATGCGTCTCTAATGCATAAGTGTGGGTCCAAAACAAGATACAAGTGTGATGGCAGATGGCGACTCATCATCCTGCCCTCTTCTCAAGAGTACTGTGGTGAAGAACTCCCTCGTTGCACTAACTTAGTGACGGAGCAGGCTGGTATTCACACTATCATTCCATGCTTCAGTCATGATGGGCATCACTTGGCAGCATGAGGTTTGTTTATCTATAATTTTCACACTCCGATTTTGAAAAATACTTAGTGTATTGCTTTTTAAATGATGTAAAAGACAGTTTAAAATTCCATTTGATCTGCCAGAGTATCCAGACTAAGACATCTTTAGAAATGTAATTAGAATTGGAATTCAATACACCTCCTCCTGTCAGATTTCATGCGGTTTTTAGGTGTCCAGACATCATAAAGTCAATCTACTGACAATCTGGATATGCCATTAAGAATATTTGGGCTGCATGTCTAAATATACCCCTAGATGCAAACTTTGAACAGTATGTCAGTATAAGCTACACAATCTCATCCTGACTCGTTGTACAGTGATGCAACCTGACCTACATGATGAAAAGGCGGGCTTTTGGTGTCTTTATTCGACGTTTAGGGTTAGGATTTGAGTTTGAGGGGTTAGGGGGTAGGTTTCATTTTAAACTGAAGTCAGATAAGGATGCCAGAAGCCTCTTTTTCATTGTATATCGCCACTTGCTCAAGTAGTGTCAGTATATGATGATTTGGGATGAGACTGGGCTTGTGTAAGCAATACAACTCAAATACAGAAAAAAAAGGGCCTCGCTGAAGCGGGCAATACCCCTCAGCCCCGAAGGTCACTGCTACAAGGTCAAAGGTCAAACTGGGACAAAACCTCGAAAAGGAACACCTACCCCCCATGGGGAGTCCACATATGCAATATTAACTTTCTAACCCAAGTGGTTACCGAGAAATAGCCCGGACAAAATTGGCAGCCGCCTGCCGAAGGGACGACAATACCCCTCGTGCCCTTTTCGGACAGAGGGGTAAAAATATTAGGCCAAAGCAATGGTCATAAATGGCCTCAATTTGCCAAAATATGATGATGCAAGATGGTAAGTTTTCTTCCTTCTCTCATTGCTTTTGGGTGCCAGATTTATTCTTGTTAACTGAGAGTGCACTATCTGAGGGTTGGAAACCTGAAGTGCAACATCAAAATATTGATCAATGCAAGTGATAGAGCTTACAGAAATAAATTTATGTAACTGATAATCATGTTAAATTATGTTCAAATGTCAGTTGAGAAAAGTTATAAAATTTAGGATCTGGTTATTTGGGCAACTTGATGAAAACACCTTCCACACGCTTTTCTCTGCCAGCAAATGCTACGATGTATTTGACTGCTTGTACAAACATGGACTGTGTTGGAAGTTCCCTGATGTCTTCAAGAAACATCAAAAACTAGATAACAGGAACCGAGTCGTGTATCTCCCCAATCCCCAAATTTCGGACAATAAGGCTACCGGCAGCCATACTGGACGTCCGAAATTCGCGAAAATCGGTCTTTAGCGTTGTCCAATCAATATCCTCGCCTACGTGAAATTTGAAGAAATTCCTGTAATAACTGTGGCTTCCAGAGCCCTGAACAGAAAATCTCTGTGGCGGCGGCCCCAAAACTAAACCATAGTATCTCCCGACTCGTCGTTGGGAAGATACAAATATTGCTGCAAGCTTATTAGTAAATAAATAAAAAATGAAAGTTTGCCTAATTTCTATGTGGAACCATTACCAGGAGGTAGCAGGAAAAGCTTGAGTCCAGCATTGAGAAAAAAAAGGCCACCAGGCAGGCATTAAATCTGACTTATCCTCGGGCACATTGCAATTTTTTTGTCTGGACATATCATATGTTTCTTGTTACATCATGCATTTTTAATATTGTCATTGTGGGAAAGTTAGTACTTCATTTGCTATGCATTTTCATCTCCAGCAAGTTGGAATATGCTGCTGTCTTTATTGTTTTGGCAACTTTGACCAAGGTTTTCTTGAGCAAAAAGAGCTGAGGTTTGTTCTTTTCTTTCAGTTCTTATGCTGGTATATCACCTCCATGACAGATAAATATATTAGCTGGGGTAGTTATTGTGATATTTACAATAGAAAATGAATTGTTGTTATGATCCCGACAAGAAACCAAATACAGAGTCAGAGAACAATCCAGTAAAGGGACTTATTGATAGAAACACAGGAATAGCATGAAGGGAAGGAGCCCAAAGTAGAATGAGCACAGTTCAATTTTGATGGTATAATGGCTTGGGTAAGGGATGTGTCTGCGCTCGGCCAACGATGTCCCAGGCCAGATACCACATGGTGATCACCCCTGCCACAGCAGAACTATCAAATGGAAGGTTCGAAGGATTAACTGGAACGCAGTCCCAATCCTGGAGACCCCAATAGGCTTACAAGGTATTCCTAATAAACTGGGCAGAGGAACCAACTGGAAAGTCTAACAGGCATTCGTTCCCAATGAATAAAATAAAATGAATAAAAATAAAATCAAAATGCAATGACTTTCAGATCACATGAGCCAATATGTTATTTACAATAGAACATAGATAACCTTTCAAATGTTGAAACTGAGACATTTTGGCCTTTGACAATTTGACGTTGAGGATCATTTTTTTAAAGTATTCCACAATTTTTTTATGCAAGCCATCACAGGTTGGAGAGCCTCTGGCCTTCTTTACTTCTGAGAGACTCAGCCTCTCTAAGACATCCTTTTTATAGCCAATCATGTTACAAACCTGATGCCAGTTAACTTAATTACTTGCTAAATGTTCTTTCAGCTGATTCTCTTATTTATTAATTGCTTTTTCAGCCCTTTTTTGCCTGTGTCCCAACTTTTTTCAGACCTGTTGCAGCCAGAATACAGGTACTACTCAGAAAATTAGAATATCGTGTAAAAGTTGGTTTATTTTGGCAATTCAACATAAAAGGTAAAACTAATATATTTTATAGACTCATTCTATGCAAAGTGAGATATCTCAAGCATTTTTTTGTTGCAATTTTGATGATTATGATTTACAGCTCATTAATACTTCAAAAACTCGGAAAATTAGAATATTGTGAATATAACCAATATTGTGTGTGAAACAACACACAGGTGGATGCTGGACATGGGCTTTAAATGTCGAATTCCTGTTGTCAAGCCACTCCTCAACAGCAAGCAACGCCAGAGGCACCTACGCTGGGCTAAAGAAAAGAAGAACTGGTCTGTTTCCCAGTGGTCTAAAGTCCTCTTTTCTAATGAGAGCACATTTTGCATTTCATTTGGCAACAAAGGTCCAAGAGTCTGGAGGAAGACTGGAGAGGCGCATGATGGAAAATGCATGAAGTCCAGTGTTAAGTTTCCCCAGTCTCTGATGACTGGGGGAGCCGTGTCAGCTGCTGGTGCTGGTTCCCTGTGCTTTCTCAAGTCCAGAGTAAACGCAGCAGTCTACCAGAACATTTTAGAGCACTTCATGCTTACTTCAACGAACCAGCTTTATGGGGATGCAGACTTCATCTTCCAGCAGGACTTGGCACCTGCCCACACTGCCAAAAGTACCAAATCCTGGTTCAACAACCACGGGATTACTGTGCTTGATTGGCCCGCAATCTCACCTGACCTGAACCCCATAGAAAATCTATGGGGCATTGTCAAGAGAAAGGTGAACGAAAAGAGACCAAACAATAAAGAAGAGTTCAAGGCCATGATTGTAGCATGCTGGTCTTCGATAACAGCTGAGAAATGCCACAGGCTGGTAGCATTCATGCCACGCTGGATTGAAGCAGTCATTTGTGCAAAAGGGGCCCCAATCAAGTACTAATTACAGATGCAAGATTTTCCTTTCAGAGACCAGACATTTTTGTATTTAAAATCGATTTCATGTAATATTCTAATTTTCTGAGTTTTTGAATTTGAGGTTTTCTTAAGCTGTAAGTCCTAATCAGCAAAATCAAAACAAATAAAAGCTTGAAATATATTGATTTGCATGTTATTTGTCTATATAATATGTAGGATTCACCTTTTAAGCTGAATTACAGAAATACATAAACTTTTTGAGAATATTCTAATTTTCTGGGTAGTACCTGTATTTGAAATTAGTCCAATTTGTGGATAAAAATGTAAAATGTCTCAGTTTTAACATTTGAAATGTTATCTATGTTTTATTGTAAATAACATATTGGCTCATGTAATCTGAAAGTCATTGTATTTTGATTTTAGTCACAATTTACACTTCTTCCCAACTATTTCGGAATTGGGGTTGTGGCATAAACTAGGAATGGGGAGAATGACTGCATCTTCTTCCCAAGTCTGTCTCTAAATTTGCACTTTGGGCCTCAACATCAGGAGGAAAATATAGGTTCACACAGTGCAAAAGGTCTTCCCAAGGAATTTCTGTCATCATCAACTAGATTGACAAATTAGCCACATACTAAATGACAAATCAATTAATAATAATAATTATTATTATTATTATTATATTTAATGAACTCTGGACCTCTCCCAAAGTGGAGGAGAGTATTCGGTGGAACGATGGATAGGGGATCGGGGCGAAGGTGATGTTGTATGGACTTGGTCTGGGATTATGCGAACATTGGGAGCCCCAGGTGGCGAGGCTCAGCGTGGGGCTCACGTCTCGTCGGAGTCCGTGTGGCTCCTCAGCCCCCCGGGGTCCCAGACGGTGGCTCTTTCTTGCTTCCTTCTTGGAGAAGGGAGGGGAAGAACGTAGAATTGAGACGAGTGGGGATTGTGGGAATGAAGGCGGTATATATATAGGTGTGTGGACGAATAGGAAGGTGCATTGGGAGTGGTCTTGTTCATTAACCTTTGTTATCGGCAACACTCTATAATGAGTGGAGTGTTTTGGTAGGAGAAACAAATGGCTGGACTTTGGATTTTTAACTCGCTGAACTTCATACCCGTAATTCATCTGATTCAGGTGAGTGCAATCCATGAATTGCAGGGTCAGAGGTAATGGTGGCTAATATCTCATGCTTCTGCCAACAGCATTCCTATCTGCTTGCTCACAAGCTGTCAGCAGAGGTGATGGCAGTAAGCAGAGATTAGCCTTTCAGTAAGAGGGAGAGATGAGGAGGGGAAAAATGATCAATGGAAATAGCTATAAATAACAGCCTTCTTTTTGTATACAAATAATTTTGTCATAAATACAAGGTGCCTGATTGAAGGAAGGTAACTATAATCGAATCTTGTTAATTCCTAGTTTAAGCATCAATGAAACCAAAATGAGAAATGATAACTGACTGACAGTGTGACTATTTATTTTACATATTTTTCACGTACAGTACTGCAGAAAAAGCAGTATTATATCACAATGCAGAAAAACAGAATTAGTGTAAGTAAAAAATGTCCATTGTTGTTATTCTTAATTTATTAAAGATAGTTAGGCATTGGCGATACAATAGGAAATTCCTAGTTTGTGCATGTTTCATGGGGCGACATTCACTGGTCTATTTTGACAGATATAGCTGAATAATTGCATGAGTTATAACTGCTGCCAGATGGCATTCAAGAGCTCAAAACCAATACAGCTGACAGGTGCCACGTAACGTTCCTTTAAGAAAAACTGCCTATTCAACAATGCTAAAATGTATAACCCGCGGCGATTATGAGAGCATATATAAAATTGAATAATCCACTGACTAATGTATTGGATCATTAAAAATCATGGATCAGGTTTTTTATTAGCATTGCCAGCTGCTAGTACAGCTAGCCTGCAATTTATTTTTAGCAGGC
Organism: Gymnothorax reevesii; assembly: GCA_029721435.1. Classification (NCBI taxonomy): domain Eukaryota; kingdom Metazoa; phylum Chordata; class Actinopteri; order Anguilliformes; family Muraenidae; genus Gymnothorax; species Gymnothorax reevesii. The sequence continues at coordinate 72,165,538 of CM056577.1, read as the reverse complement.
ACATTTAAATTGTATTCAATTATGTATAGCATTCATGAACATCCTTCACACTTCCACTGTAGTGAAAAGTCCCACACTGAGAGGAAATACTTATCTCATTGCTGTGTATGCCTCTTTGACACAGGGAAAGATCCCTGATTTAAGCATTGAGGGAGACTGAGATTTACTGGATTGTATAAGTTAGCCAGAGGTGCTAGAAGGGTTTGAGGATTAAGGTGTAGGGTACACTTAAAATGCTCTTCAGATAGAAAGCTTACTGCACTGTCTTTAGTGGCTTTCTGTGGGTCTGGAGTTGCTCTTCGTCTTGAGTATGTATGTAAATTTTCTTTGGAAAAACCCCTTGAGAAGCATCATCTTGTTTTCGAGGGGGTCCAACAATTCACACCAAAATACAACTATCCAAAAAAGACCTTATATTCCAATGCCAAAAGCAACAGTTCACAAGTCAACTAATACAATACAACAAAAACACAGAACACTAAACATAATACTTTGTACATTGAAAATTTAAAAATAAACACAACCTTCTCATCTATTTCATGCACATGGTTTTTAAATAATGAACAGATGAACAGATTACAAGTACAGATGAACGGGAGCCCAATGTGAGTAGAACTCGAGGTCACAAATGGAAGTTGACCAAAGGTACATTTAGCGCTGATATTCTGAAATATTTCTTCACCCAAAGAGTAATTTCACTGTGGAATAGCTTGCCTGACCATATTGTTGTGGCAGAGACCTTGGGGGTTTTCAAGAGCAGGCTTGACTTGATGACTCAATAGTATCTAGCTTTGAGTATCTGAAGGGATGTATTCACAACAGTATAAAGAAACTGGCGAGCGTAGTTGGGCTGAATGGCCTGTTCTCACCATTCATGTTATGTTATGTTAATGTAACTATAGATGCGTAGTATCACCATATTAACTGAAACAGGCACAATTATTCACAAAAGAAGAGGACACACAACTTTTAAACACTTGTAAAGAGGTCAAGGATCTTATATTTGTAGGTAAGTTGTTCCGATCAGAGGGTGCTTTGAACTAAAATGCTTTTTACCGATTGCTTTTTTGACTGAGGGAGTAGTAAAGAAGTATTGTGTTGTGTGTCTTAATGGATATACTGAAGAATATGGTACTAACAACTGATGCAGATATGAGGGGTAGTTAAAATTAATGTATTTAAGAATAAATAGCAACCAGTGAATGTGTCTTCTTATATTGAGTAAGGGCCAGTTAAGTGTGCTATACATGAGACAATGATGAGCGGTGAAGGAACATCCAAGAATAAACCTGCAGAGATTATTGTAAGCTGTATTTAAGGGTGATAAAATAGATCCATCAGTATTTAGATAGACAATATCAGCATAATCAAAAAAAGGTAAAATAAGTTGTGAGGCAAGTTTCTTTCGAACACTAAATGAAAAACAGTTTCTTCATCGAAATAAAACAATAATTCCAAAATTAACCTTGTGAAGCAGGTGATCAATGTGGGGGTTGAAAGTAAGTTCTGAATCAAGCCATATGCCTAAGTATTTAAATTTATTGACTTTATGCAGACGAGTGCATAACCAATCAAAGTTTTGCACTATTTGTGGGGTCTCCTTCGTTTTGATGGATAGTTTGAAGATTTGGGAGGTATCTGTCATGTGTCCGAGAGCATGTCGGAGAGGGTTTGCGACGTCAGAGAGGGGCTCGGTGTGTCTGCGCATTGACAGGAGGACAACAATAAATTAGGCTTTACTCCGGCTGTGGTGTAAACTTGTCTAAGTTGTTTGGCACGCCTCGGCCTTCATTTGAAACACTGGGTTTGGACACTTTTTTGGTCGAACCTTCGGTCACTTGATTAACATTTACAATTGTGGTATTTCAGTTTTATGTTTCAATTCATGAGACACCTCGAGGAGGCAGGAAAGCATCTTTTGTGGTATAGTTTTTAAAGTTGTTAAGGCTGGCTTAAGTTGTAGGCTGAGGCTACACTGTTTTAAGGGGTAATTCATAGTTTTTATGCAATATTATTTCAACTATTCATAATTTTTCAGTTTCTTTGACATTTTAAATATTACTCATTTCCAACACAGCTTTGCAGTTATTGGTGTAATTTAACCAATAAAAATTATATTGTCCGCTGTAACCTCACCTCTGATGAGTGGGGAATAACAGAAATGCTTAAAATTCTGTGTTTTTCACAGATTAATTCGTAATCAAATAATCTTGGGCATCTCGTGCATCTCAGGGGGGTACCCTACTTTAATCTAACACTGGAAGGGCTTTCACATTTAATTGCTAATTAAGGAGCTACAGTGCTTTCAAAGTGTAAGTCTGTTATTACCCCATTCTCCCTCAATGAAAACTGGAAGGATTAACATTACTCAACTTCATCCCTCTAATTTCAGTAGAATTTTTCTTAACTTTCCAGGAATATATCAAGAAGTAATTTCTTGTTGATATCTGATAACATTATTGATGTCACGTCTTGTTTAAGAATTCGTTTAACCACGAATTGCGATGTTCAATTTACAAGAAAATTTATCAGTGCTACAAAAACAAACTATACAAATATGTCTGATATTTTTCATCAATTATGTTATCAATGAGTGAGTTTTATCTGGAAATGTTTTGCGTCACTTCAACAGCACCTGCTTGGGACAATGAAATGTTTGAAGATTCTAAGATTGGGTGATATTCTCATTACCGAGAAGTATCTGAAATTCTCACAAATGTCAAAGCCAAATGAGATGTTTCACAGCAATCTTCCGCAATGTATTGTGTCAGCAGTATTGTTCTCCAAAATGTTTTTACACATGGAATAATGGCCTGATGCAGTGAGGAATATCTCGGTAAGCACAACAAGGAGCCACCATAACAATATTTATTAACTGTGCCAATGCAGGATTATGCTGAAATCATCCATCTAAACTATTTTCAGAAACAAAGCAAAGTGGTTTGAAGTGAACTGGGTAAGCCAAATTATTTTAAGCAGGCTGAGTGTAGAACATTTCTCAATGAGTGAATCCACCCTGGGGCTTTTGTGTGTGAAGTTTGTATGTTCTTCCTGTGTTTCCGTGGGTTTCCTCTGCACACTCTGGTTTCCTCGCACAATCCAAAGACACATCAATCAGGCTAATCAGAGACTCTAAACTGTCCACTGGTATGAGTGAGAGAGTGAATGATGTGTGAATGGTGTGTGCGCCCTGTGATGGATTGGGAAGCTGTCCAGGGTGTGTCCCTTCCTCTCACCCGTAGGTAGCTGGGATAGGCGCCAACTCCCCCGAGACCCTAGTGAGGGAGTAGCGATATAGATCATGGATGGATGTTTCAATTACTACCACTTTTGTTGAAAAACAAAAAAATGCCATTCATTGAAATAAATGAATTTAATTTGTTTCCGGCGTGTTTCATGAAGCCTGATTGCTAATTAACAAAAATTGTTTTGTGTCATATCGGTGATTTGTTTGTTTGCTACGAAGTAAAAAAGCTGGATGACCAATCTCTATGTGCGGTGATTCCATAATTTTTGCCAGAGTTTGTAATTATTTGGTGGGAAGATATTTTAACCCCATAAAACCTACAGTCCCATATATGGGTCTGTCAAATGCAGCAACTCTATTGAAACCTGTGGAACTAGAGGCCAACTTAAAATTCTAGTGCAGATCCCAAGGTTTCCAATGATCCCAAAAAATGTCATGCAGAATTAAAGGGAAATATGTATAAATGATGTGTAATATCTCGATATTTTCCATTTGATGTAATGCTATGGCCATAAAAAACATGGCATTCTGGGTTTGAATATTACTCTCAATATAAGTGTCATGCAGCTTCAGTGAAGCGCTGCCACCAGCAGACACAGAATATGTAAGACACATTGTCCTACAACATGAAAACATAATGTGTAAGGTACTTGAGACCTCTCACTTTTTTGATGGATTTTGTGAAATTTTACCTTGATTTGATCTCAGCACTTTGGCCAGGCCCGCTTTCGAAGGTGTATACTTTAAAAATCTTCTTATCCCAAACCACTGGACCTATAAAGCTGAAAATAGGCACATATTGAATGTTCCTGCCCATGAGGTCACCAAGGTTTGTTCAGGGCATTATTTAACAGCTTGTATAGGTATAAACAATCCAGGTGAGCTACAGTGCAACTACATTTTTTTACATTCTTTCATCCCTAGCAGTTTGTCAGCTGTACACTGCAAATTTTCAGGGGTTTTACAAAGTCTTTGTCCTGTTCACCAGGTGACACTACCCAGAGTAGTCTCTCAACAGCAGTGGTGGTGCCAGAACTGGAAATTTGGGGGCTACAGAACATCCATCTAAAACAAGTAGTCCTGACTTGTTTTCAATCATTTTCATTATTAACAATAAATTAACCTCAAAAACACTCCACACTATCAGGTGCTGCTACTTTTCCCCCTTTATGTATGAGGATAATCATTCATTTGGAAGCCTAATTTGGTGCATTTAAGTCAGCATTATTCAAAATTGCTTACACGTGAACTCTCACACTTATAGCATGAGTCGTTTTAGTGGCATATTACATTCTCATGCCACGGTCTGCAATCACTTAATAACAAAAGTGAAGATGAAAAAATGTTTATTTGGGAAAAAAAAATTGTATTGAATTGCCGAGTCTCACTTTTTAATTAACTCACACTGAAAGTACTGAAAGTAAAAGGTGACATTTCATTGGTACCCGGGTCAGTCATTATTAAATCATGTTTATTTAAGAAATTTTCATGCAGAATTTAAGTCTTTATATTTGGAAGTTTTTCAATTTTTAAAAAATTTATTTAAACATTCATGAAGATCGAGTTAAATCTCCTGATGTGCGGGAAAGGTAGCGCGGAAATTTCAGAGCATTTAGTCTTTCATAAAGCATAGGCCCATTTATAAGTACATTTTTTCTGTGCTGGACTGAGCCCATTATTTTGTTGCTGTTAGGTCGCATAGGGAAAGAAGCCGTTTCTTCATTTGCCAATTTTTTATTTTGGATTATTAATATAATTGGAAAACGTGTCAAAAAAGGGAAATAATTGAGAACTAGCCGGGACCAATCAATATTATAAAGGGATGTTCTGAAGCCCCCAAAATTTCCAGTTCTGGCGCCGCCAACTGTTCTACAGAAGCTGGCATATGAAATCTCCTGTCCATTTTTGCAAAGATTCAACAGGGAAGCAAAGACAAGTCTTCTCTTTTTGCTTTTCAAAGGGTGATGGGGTTATTCTTGTCAGTAGTCAGTCTACTGATGTTATTTCTTAGGTAAAACCATCAACATTCTTTCTTGTTGAGCTGATTTTTTTATTTTTGATGCTCTGTTCTGTTTTGTGTGAAAAACCGATAGTTTGCCGGCACAACCTTCTGTATTTGTATTTTTTATTTCCCATGAAAGTGTTGAGAACATATTTCAGATTTAATTTTCTTTGGCAGCTCAGTACTTCGCTTTGAAGTCATACAATAGAGCAGCGGTCCTCAAAATTGTTCATGGGGACCAACTCTGAATGATGGTTTTTATTCCAACCACAATTGTAATTGCAGGATTTTAACAAGCTGATCATGTCTTAATTCGGTGTTTTTCATGTTTAAAATAGTTAATCTCTTGAGCCGAATGTTACAGAGAAACTTCATGCTTTGAAGAATAAAATACCCTAGAAGATGGTGTGTTTACTTCCATTCTTCAGGAAATTTTAAGTAATATAACATTTTAAACAGATCAAATTAGACACTGAGGAAATCAGTAAACCTCTAATTAGGCAAGACACAATTGTTACGAGTTCTTAAAGGGGACCTAATATGCTATTTTTCCAAGTTAATATTTTGGTCTTTGACTCCCCTAGAGTACTCCTGTTCACGCCAAGTTAAAAAAAAGGTACTTATTTTGCTCATACTGCCATCCTCAAAAAACCCCATTTGTAGTTCATTGTAGTCTCTGCCTGAAATGCCTCATTGGGGTGGCTCTTCCGCTATTGCCCCCACTCCCCGTGTGCCCACTTTCTTCTGACTGGCCAGCTCTGTGGTGGGCGAATCTAAGCGGGACAAGGCAGCAGATCGCAGGTTTCCTGGTCAGGCTTCAGAGTCAAACTGGAAACTCCCCAAGGAATCGACGGACATATTCTGCAATCTAACGCAGTACATGTGTATAGATCTAATAAAATTAACTTGTTCTAATAAACGCAATGGGGAAAGTGGAGGACGCAGTGCAAAAGTCTGGCAACTCAAGCATAAATGTCCTATCGGCTACGGTTTGCTACGGCAACAGTTAGAGAGTACAATGGTTTTACTACTCCCTAGCTTGGATGCAGGGAAAGCTAGAATCCACCCCATATAGACACATTTGTAGAACAGGTCGACATGCCTAAGTGTAGACTGGAGGCCGTAGAAATCTGGTGGGTCTGAGTTCAGAGGGAAACATGGACAGTGATGAGCAGCTAAAAGTGGACCAACAGCTTATGGACTGCTTCGGTGTGTATTAAGACCCACTGGTTCGTGTGCATAGCTGTGGTGTGTTGTTAGCATGTCAAAGCAAACAGCCTCCGTGCTGGTATATGACGGAGGGGCGAAAGCTCTAAGCTAAACAGCCTTTTCAGATATTGCCAGTGGTAATGGTTTACTTATTGTGACGGTATGACCACCTTTTCCTCACGGAAAATGGGCACATTATGGATAGCGTGCGAGAGCTAGACAGAGCTCCGGTTATGTCATGAACATAATACAGGTTTTACATACCGTAAGTTCTGTCTGCGTGAGCCATTGCTTATGTGAAGCTAGCGAATCGATCACTTTTACAGGAAAAAATGTAATATTCAATCGATGGCAATGCAGCGTTTGCTATACTGGACACGTTGTAGCCTGTGCGCTTCCCTATTGCTTTCCCCGGTAGTATCAGAGAGCTTGCGCAGACATTAGAGATGTATCAGGCTGACCCCGGTCATGGATTAGTAAAGCGATCATTTCATAAGCACCCAAAAACACACCCCAAGCTCTGCAAAATCTACGTCTGGTATAACTGCAGCCCAACTCCGCAGACACATACAGCACCTCTCCGTTTAGCTTCACCTGCAGTGGCTACAATCAGGCAACGTTATGATGAAACTGTCACATTGATGCTCACCAAAGTAACACAAGCATAGCGATCATAATTGCTGCATATATGTTAACCAGAAGCATTTTTAATTAGCAGAGCACGCAAACTAATATGCAGTAGCTAATAAACAGTCATGACTTTGAATGTAATCTGTCGCGCGAAAAATTCGCTTTGCGTCCAGTTTGAAAGCTGCTTCACGTGCTCATAACGCCTGTATTCGCGTCTTTGCATTGACTTTGAATGTAGCTAATCTGTCGTGCAAAAAATTCGTTTCGCATCTGATGTGAAAGCAGCTTTATGGATAGTACGTGACAGCTGGAGAGAGCTCGGTTGTGTTATGAACGTAATACAGGTTTTGCAGACCGTAAGTTCCGTTAGAGCGGACAATTTGCTTATGTGGTGCTAGCGAATTGATCACTTCTACAGGAAAGAACCAGGCTTATGCCGTCGGAGGCGACGGCTGGGGGTATATCCCCAAATGCCCCCAATCCTCCAATTCCCCAATCCTTTAATAAACCTTGAATAGACTTGCATTTGAACTTAATTTCAGGTCAATCGGACAAACGGGTCTGAAGATATGGCCAAAATGGTAATTTTCCATCACAAAGCGCCTCCTGGTGGCAAAATATTTAACCATACAGGTATGATCATCATGTGACACGTTGTGAGGTCATGACCTTGCAGATGCACATAGTTTCATGTCAACTGGAAAAATAGTTCCAAAGATATAGCAAAAATGGTGAATTTTATGTGACAAAGCTCCACCTTGTATCTAAATTTTGAACCAATCAGGTATAATGTCATCGTGGCACACGTCCTCAGGTCATGACCTTTCATTTGCACTTGATTTGAGGTCAATCGGACGAATATTTCCAGTGTTATGATGAAAACTGTGATTTTTTCAGTTTTTGGCCCCTGGTGGCCTATCTAGGAATTGTAAATTGTCCAAAATCGAATCAGTTCTTCCTCTTTATGGTACTTACTTATATGCCAAGCTTGGAATTTCTAATTGAAATATTACTGCAGTTATCGCATTAACACGTACATCAATTTTTGGCCCCTGGTGGCCAATCTAGACATCCTAAATTGTCCAAAATCGAATCAGTTCTTCCTCTTCATGATACTAACTCATCTGCAAAATTGAAATATTACTGAAGTTATCGTGTTAACATGTAGTGCGGCGGCGGCGGTCGGACCAAAAACATGATATCCCCGGAACGCCATTCGGCGTTCGGGGATATAATTACCTGTTTAATCTCCGCCTTTTTTGGCTTTTTATAAGCCACAACAATTTCTTAAGGGGAATGAAATTATGTCAAGATAGTGCAGAGAAATGATTTGTAAATCGGTAGAGCTTCTGCGTTTCGCATTGCTTTCATGGTAGCACCAGAGAACTTGCTCAGATATTTGTGAAGTATCCGGCTGATCCTGGTCATGGATAAGCGAAAAGATCACTAACTGTAGTGACTACAATTGGGCAACCTTATGCTGAAACTGCCACATTGATGCTTGCCGAAGTAACACAAGCATACCGATCATAATTGTTGCATATTAACCAGGAGTATTTTTAATTACCACGGCACGCAACCTAACATGCAGTAGCTGGTAACCGACCGATCATAACCACAGAGACAAACCCTTGCAATACAGGTTTTACAGACAGCAAGTTCAGTTTCTGTGAACAGTTGCACCAACCATCCAAGTTGACGGCCAGCAAGATGGCGGCCAAGGCGGACGGTCTGTTTTAAGCTCCTAAAAAGCTTTTAGTACCAGATGGTTTAACTCATAATAAAAGTTTCAAGATAGCGATGTAAGGACTAACGTTTCCAAGTAAAGCTAGTTATTGAACCTATTCTTCGGCAGGAGTATCATTTTCGGAACAAAAATAATTTTGTTAGCACAAGAAGTTTCAGCAAAATAGCCAACTAGCCTGCTACGAGCTAGCTTTTCTTAATGCTCGCCTGTTGAACTTCCAACATGCCCAAAGGAGACAAAGAAAGAGAACATTTTGATGGACTTTGACGAGGTAAGCACACTTTCTTTGTGCTCTCCACTCCCTGAACCCCCCCTGTCAAGTCCATATCCCAAAAAAAATCTGTTCGAGCAGTAAAGAGAAGGATGCATCCAATGCACATATATTGGAAACTATCCAGGAGTTAACGAACAGATTTACTTCTCTCAAGCAAAAGATAACGAAAAACCCCGGGGACATTGTGGCCATTAATGAAAATATCCAAGGAATGGATTATCAGATGAGGATAATTGACAAGATAGTTCAAGATATGGAGCGGTGGATAGCTGATCAAGAGTTAAAGATTGAAGAAGCCGAGCGCTACAGTCGCCGTTGGAACCTGAAGTTGTTCAACCTCCCTGAAACTGTCAACGAAACTGCTGAGGATGCAAGGAAGCAAGATTTTGAACTTTTTGCTCAAATCATTCCGGATGAGAAAAAAAAGCTTGGTTTTCTTGTCATTACGGTACACCGAGTTGGGCGCCCCAGGGAAGATAGGAGTTCGCGTCCAGCGATAATTCAGTTTATCATACATACCTACAGACAGAACATTTGGAAGGCTTCAGTGAGCGCCCAAGTGACGAAGGAGAAAAAGCTTATATTTGCAAAGGATTTAACATACCAAGAGAGACAATGTACAAAAAAGCTTTAGCCAATTGTTGAAAAAGCGCGCAAGGACAGGAGAAAGACTTTGTGGCGCAGTCATTCTGTGATTATTGATTTTAAAAAAATTGTAGCAGATGCAGTTAAAGACACTGTATAAATATTGCTTGTCTCTGTAGACCTTAGTATGCTGCTATCATTACATTACTGCTATCATTGGAATAACGCACGGATAATCACAATAATATAAGGGTGCACTGAGTCTCTTCACCATTAACCGTTTCAACATCCAATATGGCACTACCTAGAAGGATGCGCCATCGTCTTCTACAGCTGCTGTTGCAAGAGGAAGCGGAAGACCGTGATGCAGTGCTGGCAGTAGTTGCTCGGGATCGCCTGCAAGAGAGGAAAAGAAGAAGAAGGCGCCTTTTATCATGCTGGTCACGTGCGTCGTCTGAGTGTTACGTACTTCACAAGTACGGTAGTAGTACTAACCACGCACTTTGGAAATAGGTCATACGCACAGAGGAAGTGCGTTCACCCCCCTTGTTTTAAAACGTACATTGAAAGCAAGTGGAAAGTAAGAGCCTCTTGCGTGGTAAGTACGCCTTCGTGGGTAAATACCCCGGAATTGCTGCATGTTTTGCCTGCATTACACGCACGCCTATCGAACTTACTCAGTACTTTTGTCATGCGTACTCCCAGCGTGCTCCAGGCGTGCTAATTGTCGCTGCCAGGTCATAGCGAAAAACTGGCCGTCCAGTTTTTAGGCTACGTGCTATGTGTCGTGTTTGCGACCACCAAAAATATGACTTTCCACCTGCGTGCATCTCACTACTTGGCCCATTTTTGGCACGCAAACCACTCGTAGTACCACGCACGACGGGATGTAAGAGAGCCTTAACAAAGAATTCCGCTGATTTTATTGATTTTTTACATGAATGTAAAGAGTACATTATGACTCTCAACTTTATGAATGCTCAAAAAATTTATAAAACTGTTAAAATATTTGGTGAACTGTTTCAAGAGGAATAATGTATATTTTTTCTTTTATGTACATAGAACACTCCTATGTTTTTGAAGAGTACTTGTCCCAACCTTTTTTCTTATACCTTTATTTTTCACAACACAGACTTAATTTTTTTTTGGTATTTCTTACTGTTTATTATTATGCTGAGTGCGTGTCTGCTTAATTTGTGTATTTGAATGTTCTCAATAAAGTTTTGGGGAAAAAAACTAACAAACAAACAAACAAAAAAACCAAGTATCCAAATTACAAACAAGTATTAAAAGTTAGCTTCAAATGAGGTTTATGTTCATAAACCTTCTGTAGAATTCCCCCTGATATCACTCTTGCATATTTAGGACACAAAAATTAGCAACAGTAACTTGGCTACGTTAGCCGAGATGCTACAGCCACGATCAACTGGCTATCGCGTCAGGTTGGCTTATGCAGTAAAAGCAACTTACAGCTCCTGTGTCTGCGAGTCACGGACAGTCGTGACCAATACAGGCTTCATCTTCAGATATTTTACAAAGCCTGCTTTTGAGGCCAGTTGTTAGTGCTAACTATCCCTAGTGGTCCTGCTAGCCACCCGTAGCACGTTAGCTTCACTTACATTATTTGCTGTTATATGATAACGTACAGTTTGTGGCTCTGAGCGCTTGATTGATGCAACTTCTTCAGGTTTGAGAAGCAGCTGAAACACTTATCCTGTGTCGAATTATCCTTTATTGACAAAAATCTCTTTGGTGAAATACTGAGCACAAACAGCTGACGTTCCATTTGGCTGTGGCTGTTTGCTGCCAGCAAACAAAAAAGCTACCGACTGATCTTTGGTGGCATCGTCTTTTGGAAGAGAAATATTTTTTTTTCTTTTGCGTCCAAAAGTAAACGGACAAGTAGCTTTGGGAGAGATACTGACAAAATTGCACCTCAAATGATCTGCGGTTTTTCTTTTGTATTTCCAAAAGTGTAGACGCCACTAAGGCATAGCATGATCTGCCATTGTTAGAATAGTTTCCGGTGTGGGCAGGTCCAGTGCAGTGGTTAGCTCTGGCTAGGTCTGTACTAATTGGAGGGCACAACCTGACGCCTGGTTTTGCCTAGATCTCGTGAAGATCTCGGGAGGAGCTGTTCAGAGAGGAAATCACGCTCACAAAATCATGTTCTTGGATCCCTGTATCTTATGTTTAGAAGCTTTTCAGAGGTTGAGCATGGACAACTAACATCATAACAATGTGCCAGTCAATTTTCACCAATTAGGAGCCAACTACATCTTTAATTTGATTGGCTCCATTGTTTTCTTCATTTTATGTTGTTATTTCTAATACATTGCAATGTGGGTATGGTTTTTTATTAGTCTTGATGGCAAACATGAAAATTTCCATATGATATTCTCAATTAAACTTGTGAATTAAGAGGGCAAATACGTGCTCTAAGCATTAAATGCACTTCAGACAAATTAACAGCTTGTTAAAATCATGCAATTACTCTGTGGTTGGCACAAAAATGGGCATACACAGTGGGTTCCCAGGAACGACATTGAAGACCTCTGCAATGAAGGATAGTGGGAGTTACTATTTTTTTGAATGGTTAAAAAGCTTGGCAAGCTTCCAGGGAGACACTGGTCCTCTGTTTGAGGCTTTCAGGACAAGACTGATCCTTCCAGTGGTAGATTCATTTTATTATTTTATTTTTCCCCATGTAACATTCCAATTTTTAATCTCTAAAATATTGTTTTTTACTTTTCTTATGCGTGCACAATGTACATGGAATTTGTGTCTGTAAAACATGACAAAGAAATTGTTTATTTCTTTCATGCATATGATGCAGTAACACCATGAGTAGATTTTTCCTGTCTATCCTTATTTTTCAAGGGAATATTAAGATTCATAAACTCAAAACATTTGGAACGAATACAAGCCTTTGAAGGAACAGATTATGACATACTAATTTTCATTATCAGCACATACTGAAATTTTCTTTGAATTTTCAGTGCCTTAATACCACATCACATAAGGTTGAAATAACTATTCAAGACAATCCTTCCTATAATCATAATTTATCCCTAAATAGCTGACCTTGAAGTTGCCTGCGGTTCTTTGGGAATAATAAGGGGTGTCAGCACTGCCTCTCTTCCTGAGTGCTTGGCCTGGTTCACCCTCCATGCCCTGAGATGCATTCTCTGAGCTCTTTTGGTGTATCATTTATTCTTTTCCTCTTTCCAGTGTCCGTGTCAACATATTTTTGTTTTCTTCATGGAAGATAAGCTGCCTTATGAACAGGATCCTCTGTGATGGCTGGTGTTTCAAGATGCCAAATGCAGTGGCCGAAACGAAAGGAAGCACATGAATGCAAGAGAGACAAACACAGACAAAATAGGAGAGAGAGACTCACGATTCAAAAGGACTTAAATCCAGTCCGAGTGAAACAAGGAAGCAGAGCGAGCTGGACAGTTCTGAACTTGCAAGGATTCAACCAATAAGAGTGTAAGAAGCAGTGGCTTACAGGAGCATGCTTCGGAGGAGAGCCGCAAACTGTCTTCACTCTTCTGAATTAGCCACAGGGGGTCTCATACGAGCAAGTGTGCTGTACAGGACATACAAAAGTAGTTCCCCAATAGGGCATTCTAAATTCAGGAGGGATTGGAGATGCCAAATAAAAAAAAAAAGTTGCACAAAAGTTGGCCTTTTTACCACTGTGTTACATTGCCTTTCCTTTTAACGATACTCAGTAAACTTTGGGGAACTGAGGAGACCAATTTTTGAAGCTTTTCAAGTGGAACTCTTTCCCATTCTTGCTTGATGTACAGCTTAAGTTATTCAACAGTTCGGGGTCTCTGTTGTCGTATTTTACGCTTCATAATGCGCCACACATTTTCAATGGGAGACCGGTCTGGACTACAGGCAGACCAGTCTAGTACCCGCACTCTATTACTACGGAGCCATGCTGTTGTAACATGTGCAGCATGTGGCTTGGCATTGTCTTGCTGAAATAAGCAGGGGCGTCGATGAAAAAGACGTTGCTTGGATGGCAACATATGTTGCTCCAAAACCTGTATGTACCTTTCAGCATTAATGGTGCCTTCACATATGTGTAAGTTGCCCATGCCTTGGGCACTTATACACCCCCATACCATCACAGATGCTGGCTTTTGAACTTTGTGCCTATAACAGTCCGGATGGTTCTTTTCCTCTTTGGTCCGGAGGACACGGCGTTCACAGTTTCCAAAAACAATTTGAAATGTGGACTCGTCAGACCACAGAACACTTTTCCACTTTGCATCAGTCCATCTTAGATGAGCTTGGACCCAGCGAACCCGGTGGCCTTTCTGGGTGCTGTTGATAAATGGCTTTCGCTTTGCATTGTAGAGTTTTAACTTGCACTTGCAGATGTGGTGACGAACTGTAGTTACTGACAGTGGTTTTCTGAAGTGTTCCTGAGCCCATGTGGTGCTTTCCTTTACACACTGATGTCGGTTTTTGATGCAGTACCGCCTGAGGGATCGAAGGTCACGGGCATTCAATGTTGGTTTTCAGGCTTGTCGCTTACGTGCAGTGATTTCTCCAGATTCTCTGAACCTTTGACGACCGTAGATGATGAAATCCCTAAATTTCTTGCATTAGCTCGTTGTGGAATGTTGTTTTTAAACTGTTCAACAATCAGCTCAGGCATTTGTTCACTAAGTGGTGACCCTCGCCCCATCCTTGTTTGTGAATGACTGAGCATTTCAGGGAAGCTGCTTTTATACCCAATCATGGCACCCACCTGTTCCCAATTAGCCCGTTCAGCCGTGGGATGTTCCAAATAAGTGTTTGATGAGTATTCCTCATCTCTCTCAGTCTTTTTTGCCACTTGTGCCAGCTTTACAAAGTTTACCTGTTCGAACATTAAGTAACTTGTCTTTGCAGTGTATTCAATTGAATATAGGTTGAAAAGGATTTGCAAATCATTGTATTCTGTTTTTATTTACGATTTACACAACGTACCAACTTCACTGGTTTTGGGTTTTGTGTGTATATATATATAGTTATTACGTGTTCAAATTATGTTTAGCTGTTGGAATGTAAAGCATATGGGCTTTTTTGGCTACTGCAATAATATCCTCCAGGCCAAGTGTGATGGCGCAGCCGTTTGGACGCCAGGAGCAATGGCTCGAAATAAAAGACAAATGCAGCAACGTGCTGATCTATAAGAAAAGGAAATAACCAAGCCCGCGCTACCTACGGACCTAACGTAGTCCGTGGTAGCCCAAAGGCGAGCTCAAATAATAAACCAAAAGAAAAGGGGAATAACCCTGATAAATTCCTTACTTACTCACACTAATACTTAAAGTAGCTAAGATCCTGCCAATACTCTCGCTTCTCAAAATACCTTACTGGCTCAAGCGTCAAAAGCAGAATGACACTCGAGGAACGAGGAAGGGCAGGAGCTTAAATAGAGTCCGGGCAACGCCCCCAATCAATGCCAGCTGGCTAAGGAATCCGATGGTGAGCAAACTGATATCGTCCCGGACCAGAATAACAAAAAGGAGCTCACAGAGCTCCCAAACCATGACACCGAGTAATAGAACAGACAGCACAGAAAACAGAGAAACATTTTGATTGCCAATTTTTAATTTGTGGCCAAATGGCAATCAAATTTATCAAATGTATCAAAGCAACATGCAAAGACCATTATTTATGTTATATTCTCCTCCGGAATAACTGATGACTTTTTAATGCTATCTGTAATTCTGCAGAGAGAAGCCCCTGTCTGCCTGCATACCCGAGACAGGGAAAAAAGTGACAATTCTTGAACGTATGGTCTACTCAGGCTACAACCACAGACTGCATTGGATACTGCAAACTTTGCAAGCTACTGCAAAGGCAATATTCTGGTTTAGCAGCCATTACCATTGTGATGGTGTCTCCCTGTGCACTTTTGGCTCAGGTAGCATTGACCTCTCACTTGATAATTTTTGGCTAGAGTGGGCTTTTGGTATATTCCTGAAATGCTTAGCAAAGGACCATCAAGGTCCTATTTTGCATTTTGAAAAAAAAAAAAAAATCCTCCAGGTTTGTATTATTAGAAAAGGAAACATCTCTAGTTTCGTATGTGTCCAAGGTTGTCGCTGTCTTAGACTGTTATTTGAGTCCAGTTGGTTATATGTGTGTACCAAGCAAGCAGTTTAAAGTTTCCTGTACATTATCAGATTTTACTTAAATAAATCAAAGTCAAAAATACCAAATGGAAACACTGAGAAGAACAGTTTGGATTTTACTCCTATCAGCCAAGAACAGAAATCTGATACTTCTGTTGGCCCATGCTCACCAAGACTGCACAGTCGGTACGGAATCAAATAAGGGTCAGTAATTTTGTGCTTGTATAAAAAAGTTTTGAGCTTGTAAAGTAGTTTTGTACCTGTGCAAAAAAGTTTTGAGCTGGTGAAATAGTTCTCTGCATGTGCAAAAAAAGATTTGTAGTTGTAGAAATATTCTGTGCACTTTTCATTAAATTTCTTTTGTGTGTGACAGTGAATTTGCAGAGATGCAAATTTTCTACCTTGGCGTGCAACACTTAAGTTACAAGCTCAGACCAGATTAACAAGCTTCGATTTATGAGCTTTGAGTTACGAATTATGACCCTATTTTCATTCCTGTGGGTAGACTAGCCAATCAGCACATTGCCCTTTGAATAGCCAATCAGAATGTTACCCATTGTCACAGTAAGTAAAACTGTTAAATCAAAAGGTTCTGACCCCATTTCTCCCCCATGTCTATGGAGGTAAATTCCCGTATTGTCATGTCTGAACAATATTATGAATTCAATATGGTAACCAGTAGCAGGGTGGGGGGAAGGGGGTTAATGGGGTGAAAAGACAGATAACAGATTCACTACGCTGCCCCCTTGAATATTTTTCCTTTCCATGTCCTATTTGTTGTCTGCAAAAAATCAATAAACAATTGATCACAAAAAAAGAATTCCTATACTTTTCTTTTCTCATAGTACCTACATATAATCATGGCCATATATTAAACACATCGGCCCCCAGTCCACTGTATGCTGTTTTGTGGATGAATCACAGAGCTACACTAAGAGGGGAAAAATGCATTATTTTGCTAGCATCGTGCAAATGCTTTCCGTTTTTTATTGTACTGTGATGTCATTGTAATCATATGTGTCATTCCATGTCAAATCAACTAAATTTTAGGAACTTCCCCACCAAAAAAAAATAAATGAATAAAATTTTATTATATTCCCCACAGTGGAAGATTTATATATCTGGTGTGAAATGGTATAATAATTAAGCTCAATTATTGCCAGTTCCTGTGATTTAGCTTCTTTTAGGGAGGGTGGGTCAGTTTAAAGAAAATTGCCATAATTTTTGAGTAAGTTTGAGGGCCTGAGATATGCATTTGCAGAGCAAACAGAGCCATACGTTTCATTTTGTCATCAGAATAGTTGCGGAACTCTTGGCTTAAGATACTATTCTTTACTCGGTGTGTTTAGTTTACCTGTACTGTGGCCTGGAAAAAGCAAAAAACACCAATCATACTAATTTTTTCCAGAGTAAAGAGAAGTAGCTTAAGCCAAGAGTTCAGCTACTATTCTGAAGACAAAATAAAACCTGTGGGTCTGTGAGCTCTGAAAATCCATTTCCAAGGCCCTCAAACTCCCTCCAAAATTACGGTGATTTTGTTAAGATTGACCACCCCCCCCCCCCCCCCCTTCCGTAAAATAGGCTAAATTTCAGTAATTAGCAATAATTGAGATTAAATATTTGACCTCAGTACTGCCAATGTGCTTATCTCTTGATATGAGCAAAGTTTTATCAAAATAAAAATTTTGATGTGGGGAGCTCTGGTTGAGTTGACATGGAATGACGCATATGTTCTTGCCAGCAACAGCCAAATGTGGAAAATATTTCCCAAGCTCAAAACTTTTTTGCACATGCATGATACTATTTTCTTTTATTTGCACATGTGAGAGACACATTACAACAGAGATAACTCTAGAAGACTGAGTAAAAAAGAAGAAGAAAGAAAAGTGCAGGGGAGGTCTGAAGCCCGAAAGGGCTTATAGAGTGGCCTCACCCTGACGTTATAAATGCCTAGTCAAGAAAAGAATTAATGCACATCCTATGGGAAAAATAAAGGATAAGTCATTGAAAATAAGATGAGAACGATAAAATACGGCAAAATAACAACAAAAAAGACGAGAAAAGAAAAAAAATACTAATAATAAATAAAGGTAAACCAGAACAAACTAATAAAAAGAAATTAAATAACAGCAAACATAGATTGCACCACAAATGAACTGGTCCTAGGAGACCGCTATACATAGTGTTCTAATAATTTCAAGAACAGTCTCTTTTTAAATATTGTCAAGGAGGGGGCATTGTCAGCAAGATGGTGATGTTCATTCCACAATGTACTCCCTTTGTATTTGACAGAGTACTGCCCTCTGCTGGTGTGGCGGAGGGGAGGACGCAGGTGTTCTGCTTGTCTTGTCGTATATGAGTGAAAACTGAAATTTCTGCAAAAATATTGTTGAAAGTGATTGGAAAGTTCTTGATTTTGATGAATTACTTTGTAAATAAAAGTGCATATTTGTATGATATTGATATCAAATATGGTTAGGATCCTTAGTTTATAAAATAGTGGAGAGGATGGAGCTCTAGAGTTTAAGTTTGTGGCAGCTCTAACAAATTGTTTCTGCAGTAAGTGAAGCCTATTGGGCCACACTATGTTACAATAAATTAGGTACAGATATATTAAGCTATAATACAAAACAAGTAAACTGGATCTATTAAGAAATGAACTGATCTTTCTGATGATACCCAGACTTAGACACTTTTTTTGTCCCAAAAGCAATATGTTCTTTCCAGGTACAATTTTGTCAACCATGACACCAAGAAAACGAGCAGAGGATACCTTTTTAATTTCAGAGCCTTCAATAAAGAGCTTGCCTTCATCCATGTTATACTTTTTCCTCCCTGAAAATACTATGAAATTGGTTTTATTTATGTTAAGGGACAGTTTATTCAATTTGAACCATTTTGAATAAGCTTGTAGGCCCAAGTTGGCCTCTTTTAAAAGAGTTTTTAAGTGTTTATTAGAATTAAGAAGATTTGTATCATCTGCGAATAAGAGAGGTACTTTGAACTGTGGCAAGATCATTGATATCAATTAAAAATAATAACGGACCCAGAATTGAGCCTTGAGCCACACCACACAACAATGTTACCGTGTTACACTAACAGTTATTAAAATAAATGTATTGTTGCCTGTCAGTAATATAGCTTTTTAACCTTTGAAAAACATTACCTTGGAAACCGTATCTATGTAGTTTTGATAGCAAAATTTTGTGGTTCACTGTATCAAATGCTTTTGATAGGTCCCAGAAAATTGCTATAGGATATTCATCATTGTCAAGAGCAGTAGAGATTTTTTCAAAAAGATTTAACAAAGCCATGTAAGCAGATTGATTCTTTCGGAAGCAATTTTATAGGCTCAAACCTTTTTTGCACATGCACAAAATTATTGACCCTTATTTGATTCCATAAGTCAAATATTGGAAAAACGCAATCAGTTATGAAGAATGTGGCATCAGCACCATGAATTCATGGACCCAATCTGCTTGGTGTCAGCAGTTGAGTCTCGTGGAGGTGCATTTATATTGTTTGGGTGCAGCAGCCTACCAAAGTTCTGCTGCTGATCAGGGTTCCCTTCATGGCAACAACATCATCCAATTATTTCTGCAAGAATTTCAACCAGCGAAGGCGGCTGAATTTTCACCAAAACATTTTTAAAGTTTGATCTTCATTTATCGGAAGCTACTAAGGGTGGCATAACCAGTTTTTAAGTTTAGGGACTAATCGCTTTCTCAAATGGGTGAAATAGGTATAGATTAACCTTCCTATCCTACAATAAATAACAAAAACATTTAATAATGTATTTTCAAATAATTTTTCTCACATTGTCTAAAATTACATTGTACAAGGTCAAAAAAAAAGCTATATTATTTTGTTGGGCCATCTTAAGCTTTGATCAGGACACACATTCTTAGTGGAACTGTTTGAACAATCTTAAAAAATGTTACAAAATTTATTTCCAACCAGATTTTTATTCATTTTTGGCCAAGATATTGCACTGATGATGGGTGAGTCAAGCAACTCCATCAAGCCTTCTCCCGTACATCCCAAAAACTTTCAATTGGTTAAGGTCTGGACTCTGAGGTGGCCAATTCATGTGTGAAAATTATTCCTCATGCTTGATGATCCACTCTTTCACAATTCTAGCCCGATGTATCTTGGCATTGCTGTCCTGGAACATGCCAGTGCCAATAGGGATTTAAAAAACCATTGATGAGTTTCTGGTCATTCAGTATATTCAAGTTATCTACTGAATTAATTTTACTGCTTCAGAACAGCGCTGAGCCTAGACCTAACCAATTGAAGCAACTCCAGATCATAACATTGGCTTGTAAAGTGGCCATTACACATGGCGGATGCATCGCTTCATGGGCTTCCTTTCTTATTTTCAGGTGCCCATCTCTCTAGAATTGGGGTAAATTTGGACTCTTTAGACCACATACCTTTTTATATTGCTCCTCAATCCAAGCTTTATTTGCAAGTTGAACATGTTTTTTTACCCAGTTAGCCTCACTAACCAGTGGCTTCCTTGTGGGAACACAGCTGCGTAGGCCCAATCCTCCAACTTTTACTTCTTGTTGCATCCAGTGCATGAAAATCCTCTTACCTTCATAAATAAACACAGCCATGAGTTCTACTGTTGATTTTTTTTTTTTTTAATGAGACTTCACCGAGCATTTTAGTGATCTTTGATCAGGATCAGTCATGATTTTTCTCCAAACCATTTCTTCAGTGAAGTTGACAGTTCACCACTATCCTTCTAGGTTTTAATAAATTGATGGACAGTTCATGACCTAATTGCCATGATTTCAGCAATCTCCTTTTCTGTTTTCTTTGCTTGATGCTGGCCAATTATTTGCCCCTTTTGAAACACAGTAGCGTGTTTTCAACAACCATGAGAGTCTTCTCACATGGTTTTTTTTTTAAGAAATTAGAAAATAAGTTCTGAATCAGTCAAGATTAAAATATTATTGCCAGCTGAAACATTTTCATCATTGCAATAGTGATTCTGTCTTATGCTCTTGAGTATTTACTTATTTACATCCAAATGGCAACTTTTTTTGGATGGGCTCTGTATATGTACATCTGAAACAACTTAGTGTGATAAAAATGCAGAAGTAGAGAAGGGTGGTAAATACTGTGTCACAGATGCATATGTGAAGTTTTGCTGTAGCTGCAATTGTAATGATGCTGCGTTTGTGTAATTTTTAACAAAACTGTCAAATGAAAATGGCCTTGGGAGTCAGCGACATCCTCTCAGTCAGACTATCACATTGTTTAGCCATATGAGGTCAGCAGGATAATAATCAGCCTCAATTCTATTTTTGGCAAACAGTCTGCGGTACTGGCATAAAGGGAAAGGCACAGACCACTTAGCAAGTATGTTTTCTTGAAGGAGCTGTTTCAATATCATGGCAGACCTTGTCCAGGCCAACTATTTCAATGGTATATTGTGGATAGGACAACTTCTATGGCTTCTGTCAGTTGTAATCCTATCAGGAGGAGCGAAAACCTGAATCCTTTTCCTGATTAGGTTCAGCGCATGTCCATTTAGTGTTTCCATACGGAAAAAAACCTATTTATTATTAATTTAATATATTTATTATTATTTATTAAGGAGAATATTGATTCATGCATGTGGCCTATTGACATGTAACCTTCACCATTTATGCCAAAAAGTGTAAGCACTGCTATGCTATGAGGATAACCTGCCTCCACAGAATATCAATCACTAATCCGGGAGGTCAGCTAGTTCTTCACATACAGAGAAGAAATTAAGTTCACTGAAAGAAGGAAGAGAGAAAGAATGGATACTTATCCTGAATGCATGCATTACTAAATGTATAATGTATAAATGTATCTAAACAAATCCAACTGTTTTAATAAAGAAATAAAACATATGATGATAATAGGCCTAATCTTTTGGCCTCCAGTTGGCTCAAACTGAAACTTTTATCTCCACACCCATCCTTTCTTTTTTTCCCTGAGAATGGTCCCAGACCAAGATACGGTATTTCGCATGTACCAAAATAAAGTTTTAGGGAGGAGAGAATAGCCTTACAGTGCTTTTTAGATCATTACAGTTCGTGAATGCAACCACAACCAATAGGATGATGGTCTGTCTTTATGCGGCCAATCTCAACCTTTACTATCATCGGTTGAATGATAAAATCAAATTTTTCGATCTCAAATAAAAATCCATGATTCATGATTCAAGCGTAAAACATATTGAGCAGAATGCTACAAGTTTGCAAGCCATGTTCCTTCTTTTTGGCTGCACCAAACGCAGTGATAAAAGCCCGAATTATTGCGCAAAATTTCACAAAATTTCGCTAGGGAGAATGAACGAAACTAACGGGAACTTGGGAATCATCCCAAGGGGAATAGCGAAAAGGAGAAGAGTGTATCAGCACTGCAGGGAATGTCAAACCGTTCTATTACCATAGCTATCTGAATTTCAACTGAAAATGTTCAAACATATTTCCTGCGTTGAATATTAATATTTATGCATATTGTATTACGCATGTGTTATGTGTATTATTATGCGTATTTCAACTATTCAGACAAAATTCTATGACAGGCTATGGAAATCTGAAAGTTTTTCTGTGCCTTATCAGAAGCGCGAAGTCCCGGGTTAATACATTCATGTACTGCACCTTTTGTTCTTCTTAATTAACGTTAACATTAGTATACGCAGAATGTTATCCTCGGCCCTGTTTCTAGTTTGATTTACAACCATCTCGTCGTTTTTATTTACCGGAGAGCGAGGCGGAATTGTAAGAAAAGCGTCCTCCGCCTCTGTAGCTGCTGCTTGCGCAACGGATCCCTCTGCAAAACGAACTAATGCTGCACTGAAAATCAGACAGATATATAATTAACAAAGCAATTTTCTTGCCAGGATCTTTGTATAACATTGGTTCTTTCACTTGAACAGTGTCGTTTCTAAACATTTTAAAGAGTGCATAGACTGAAAAAAGAAGAAACCCAACGTTTTTGTGTGTGTGCGCGCGCGCGTGTGTGTGTGGGAAAAACCAACCGGTCTCGTCGGTTTTTTTATTCGGTCATTCCAGCACCACGAGGAATAGACAGCGACTACCCGCTCCCAGAAGAGAGAAAAATGTGAAGATCGCTGCATGGATTGTCCTGGATGTGGTCTGTAAGGGAAACGCTGAACCGAAAAACATAAAGGAATTCATACAACTAACGCAAAGCTGTCCGTTTTCGTTGGCGGTATTTGAACATTTTCGCCCTTTCCCCTTAATTTGTGGAAGCTGTGGGAAGGAAGAGATTTTTCGATTCTGTCTTTTAGCAGATATTTTTGACCAATTTAGAGAGTAGTTTTAAAAAGCTGGATTGAATGGATTGACGTAAAAAGAGCTTTCTGGAGATATATTTCGTCACCACCTGTTACGAGAATACCAGGTAAGCCTTATCGCTACTTTCGTTCAACAACTACGGTCGCAAAAGACCAGTTCACATCCTTTAATTGCCATGAAATTTGTTCAAAAATACAAATTCTTGCTGTTGACAATATCGCTGTACCTTCCATTAGAGCAAGGCAACGGAGACGGAAAATGACAGCCGCTACTGCTTCATAAAACGCCCAGAGTGTAAACCGAGAAAATCTCAAGATAGGGGTTTCCGCAATTTGAAAGCAGCTGGTTGAAATGTCATTTAGGAGGATATGGCACGTGCAGTAAGTGCTCAAACCCACTCTGATTATCTATCATTTCCAGGCTTAGCATTTTTGCATTTGAAGGATAGAGCTCTGGCAACCAGCAAACGTGATAGCCTAAGCCACAGCTAAAACAAATAATGCGATCTGAGGAATTGCCTCTATAAACGCTGAAATGTATTACCGCCACTGATTTACGCATTAGTATTTTATTTCAAGTGCCAACGTCAATAGGCATAATTAGGCTTCCACACCGTCATAATTTGAAACCCGCCGATATAACCATACACTATTTTGCTTGGGTAGCTTACTTTTTCGTAAATGAAACTAAAGACATAAACAGAGGCAGTGTTTCCAGGTCCGTTCAAGTAAGCTTTTCTTTGCCCCGATAATAATTTTAGAAACAACCGTATGCGGAAAGGATACAGCTCTAAATGAATCGTATAGCATTTCATTAATTCGGGAAAATCAATAATATTCTGACCCCTGACCACCAATGCGTGGCAATCAAAAAAAGATATTGTAAGGGAATCATTTCTTTAATTCCGCGTTTCACAGGACCACGTCCTCTTAAGACCCTCCCATCAGCTACTTTTCACTGAGAACACTTGCTATACCCAAAAGTTACGTCTCCTTAAGAAGCATGAAAACGTGCTGGGCATCCTCTTGAAGTGAATAGGCTTATGTGTAGAGTTATGTGCAATAACACAACCAATGAGGTTAGTGTTATGTCAGTATTCCTTCCAATGTACAATGTGCTAATTAGCATCTATTCTCTATCGTCTTTTCACCTGAACATTAGCCTACTCATGCCACCATTTTTTATTGTAGCAAAAAATAAACAAAATAAATAAATAAATAAATTTTTTTTTTTTTTAAAAAATCCAAGCACACAGAAGACATATAACAGATGTAGTTTGATCCTCCACACACAGCTGACAGCTGGCAGTTGTACCTTGAAATGAACCGTGGAAATGATCATTTAGTCATTTAGTGTCCTTGAATACTCCTTATTTCTTGAGGCAAGTTGTATTTAACATTTGTTTGATTGCGCTGGAAGAGATACAGGGATGAAGCGTAGAAAAGTTCCTCATTACTAAATGTCAAATGCGTGCACACATTCACTGCCTTTGTACATACAAAAAATTCAATTAAAACTAACCTCTTTTAAAATGAGACAAGGACTCCTACCATGTCTTTTACATATACATTTTAAAGTCATGAAATCATTTCCTGCTATCTCTAAAGCAACTGTGCATTGGATGCTGCGAACAGTTCCTCTTTGTTATCTTAGTAACCACATAGCTAAGTGACAAATTATCCACCCATTATCTGTTCCACTTCTTCCTCACTATAGGGTCACAGGGGAGCTAGAGCTTATTGAATGACAAATTATGAGCGCCAAAACTATTTATGTTAATGTGATTGCTGAGGGCATGATTGCTAGTCCATATGAGAGAATGGAATTTTGTCAATTCAGATTGAATGATTACTCATGTGCTTCAGCATGAACAAAACGTCTTCAAAATATTATCTGCATTTAAGATGGACATCTACATTTCCCAAACAACATTATAGGTGGAAACAGGGTGTATTTCTTGCGTTCTAATGATGTAGGCAAGCCTTAATTCACAATGCTCTTGGTTCAATATGAAAACTCCTCAGCAGTAATGACAACTGTTCAGAGCAATTATGTAATCCCCTACATCAATCCCCAGTCTCGGTCAAAAACTGACCCTTTGTAAGCCAAAATGTTAACTGCCAAGAAATTCAGGCTATCAGCTAATGTGCTAATCAGGAGCTCTATGGAAAGAAAAGTTAAGCTGCCTGACTGCACTTGATCCTATGAGGATGGCCTCACTGTTATGTGGATTTGTAAGATACACCAAGTGCAGGCACTGGAATTAAATATGTCAAATTAAATTTGACTTAATTAAATCTGGAAAAAAAGCGTGGAATGAGAGATGTCAAATGTGGAATGAGTCATGACCATCAGTCAATATGAATTTTAAAACTAAATGAAAATATTAACCATTTTGTGTATGTTGTATGAATCTAATAGCCATTGAGAAAAATTATTTTGTGGTAAAAAATGAAGCATGACAGCAGTCATTGTATTTTATAACTTTTATGCGAAGCATAATTAATTCATATCACAGAATTGACAATTCTATGGCAAAAATTAAGAAATTAAATATGCTCTTCTTTGTTCTGCTGGAATATTACTTGAACAAGGATACCATAAAAAGATAACAGTAACCTGATAATTCCTTTGACACTAAGCCAGGAAAGGAAAATAAAGACCTATTATTATAACCATTGTTGTGTACCTGTAAATGTCATGGGGCCATGCAGTGCCTGCATATTTATAATACACAATAGTCTACTTCATAATGGCAGTTAAACTGTTCAGGTCTTTCAGAAGAATTCATACCTTTGACAGTTGTGAAATGGCTGTGGGGAATGATGATGATTTTTGCTTTACGGAATTAATAACTATTATCAACTCAACCCTCAGAGCAAAGGTATTCTGGGTATTATTCAAGGTATTTCTCTGAAAACAATTTGAACAATTGTTATTTTATGTATTTTGCTCCTGGTAATAGCTGAATACACAAAAGATTCAAAAGTTTGCAAGCTCTCAAAGAAATTGATTCAGTAGGAGTGAATTTATCAAACAATTCTGAATATTGGCAAGAATGGTGCAAATTGTGGTTAATATATGAAACATATTTTCTATTTCAGATTTTATGCATGGCCACTAAGTCCCCTTTTCAACAGCCATTATTCCAGTGGATTATCAACACACTTGACACACAATGCTATTCCATAATTGCATTATTGTGCTAATATACTTTGTTATTTTGGCACTAATGAAACCCCTTCCCTAAAATTTGAGTGCAGCAGACCCTAGGAAAAAAATATATGACCATGGTCACATAATCTACTGTGTCAGTGCTTATAAGCTGAAATCCTGGTGTAAAATTGGCCAAAAACCAAGTGCTTGCCCTTGACATTCATCAGTCAGAACATGGTTTCAGAAATAAAGCGTATGCTATGATTACAGACTTTACAGTTGGTGACTCAAGATTCATTTAGGTGACTTGCTAGTATTCACTAGGCACACAAGCAAAAGCAAACTTTCCACACCCTATTAACGCCCTATTAACACTTTCCATACCTATAAGGAACAAATCCTCATGGATTTAAAAATGAGCTCATTGGTTAAGTACGCATACCAGGTAAAATCTGAGTTCCTTCTGCATCGGCCAGGGCTCAAATCCAGTCTGGGCTGTTTGCTGGTGTGGGATCCTGCTGCGTCTGTGTCTGAGGGATAGTATCTTGAATGCATAGGTTTAGCAACTGGATCACACTGGACCCCTGGGATGGGTCGCACCTACAGGGTGTATGAGAAATGACGGGCATTTCATGGTCACAAATCCAAATGCCGATTGCACTAATTTAGCGTATGACGACTGTGGTCTTGTTTGTGGTAGTATGTTTCTGCCGTCTCAGGAGCAGAGGTATGGCCAAATGCCAGAGGTATTACATGCTTTTTTCCATGGGTGCTAGATGATATTGACCACTGGGGGGCCCTACCCTTCTGCTTTTGGCACCTATATGTACAAACATTTGTATTACCCAATGAAATATATATATATAAATATATATATATATATATATATATATATATATATATATATATATATATATATATATATATATATATATATATAAAAAGAAGTCAATTTTATTTGTCATACAGCATGTCTGTTGTACTGGCTGCATGTAAATTTATCAGAGAGGTTTCATTTATTGAGGGCCGGGTAAAATGAAAATAAGGCATTTCAGTTTTGTTTCAATTATGGGGAACTTTTGCATCAGCGGATTCTCAAAACAGAAATAAATTTTTCACGTTGGCGGGTCCACGAAACAATTTATACAAAAAAACTGGTAGCCTTAACCAAAATAAATAAGCACCAACTGCTGGCTAGCAAACTGTCCCTTATTACTTCATGAACATTACCAGCATTAGAGGAAGAAGAAGATGATGAAGAAGAAAATTTATTAACAGCAAATTTCATACAGAAAGTAACCAAATGTGCTTTATAACAGCAATGCACATAAAACATATGAGCATAAAAAGGCAAATACAGTGCTAAAAAGCATTAAGTCTGATTTTAAAAGAACTAAAAATTTGGGCACTTCTAACATTATTTTGAAGGGCATTCCTCCTGTTATGGGTACAGTGACAGAAAGCTGCTTCACCTGCTTTTGTTCATACATGAGAGACAACATGAAGACCACTGGCTGATGATCTGAGGCTTTTTATTGGCTCATACTGCATGAGCAGTTCTTTAATATATGGCATAGATTGGAGGCCAGTGTAAGGACCATAGAGCAGAGTGATACCCAAGGTTTCTTAGTCTGTGTTAGAATATATGCAGCAGTTGTCTGGAAAAAGCCATAATTGTTAGATTTTTTGGGGAGTCTGGAAAATAAGCTATCACAATATTCTACAATATTTGAGATATTTTTGAGATGAAATAAAGATGATCTAGTCACTGTATAAATATGGCGGTGGAAGTTAAGATCGGCGTGTAAGATGACACAGAGGTTTCTGAAATGTTCTTTTGGTTTGAGAGAGAAGGAACTGAGATGGGCTGCGATTTGTTGCCTTTCAGCATTTCCACCAATTATCATAAACTCTGTTTCGTCACCCATACAACTGGTTCATCTATATGTTAATGCCACTGTGAGAGGGAGATACAGTATAGAGTTGTGTATCGTCTGCATAATTATGGTGTTGTACTTTGTATTTCTTTATGATGCGTCCAATTGGAAGCATGCAAAAATTGAACAAGAGTGGACCAAGGATAGAGCTCTGTGGAACCCCACAGGTCACAGCAACTCTGTCAGAAGTAAACTGATCAATGTAAAAGAATAAATCCCTGCCCTATAGGTGGACGGCAAGCCAGTATAAAAAAAGAAAAGAAAATCTCCCCAGTTGTGTTTTCAATAAGGATCCCATGATTTACAGTGTCGAACGCAGTGCTGAGATCTAAGAGGATGAGGATTGACAGTGTGCCAGAGTCCTTGTTAAAGTTTTAAATGACCTTCAGTTAAACAAGGGCAGTTTCTGTTCAGTAGTGGGATCTAAAGCCAGACTGAAAAACATCTAATATGTTATTTGTTGTTAGGTAGTTAGTCAGTTGATTACACATGATTATTCAAGGATTTTGCTGAGGAATGGGAGATTAGAGGTTGGTCTATAGTTACTCAAGATTGAGCAATCTAGATCATGCTTTTTTATCAATTGTTGTATTGCGATCAGGAACCAGATGCGAGAACCAGGAAATGCAGTAGAGCTAGTTTTATTGGTAAAGGGGGGTGACCCCCGCAGGGCGAAAAACAGTACAAAGTCCACAATCCAAAAGTCAAAATCCAGTTGGGCAAAAATAGTATCAAAAACCAGGGCAGCAATCACAGTAATCGTAGTCGGACAGAAATGGGTCTGGTACACAGGAATAATACTATCAGAGAGACAAGCCAGAATCCACAGGACGTAATCCGAATCGTTACCAGGGCAGCAAACAGAGATCTCGTTGTCGGGCAGAAAAATGGCCAAAACACAGATGCAACAGTAATCCAAAATCACAAAAGCAAAAAATCAAAAGCCGGGCAATCCAGTCAGAAAGATAAACACTGAAAAATCGAGGCGAGAAACGTAGCACAAGAAAACTAGGGAGAACGATCTGACAAGAGAGTGAACCAAACAGAGATCTCATATACACATCCGGGGTAAACACATGACCAGGGAGAACAGGTGCAATCAATGGTAACAATGATCAGGGAGAGACACATAAGGAATAAACTAATTACATGAATTTGGCTGTAGCCAAAACGCAGACAGGGATCACAAGACAAACCTAAGTACAAAACAACAGCTCCGGTTAAGGTATACTAAAGTGCCAAGACAAAAGAAAGGGAAAGCACAAAGTATTAGTGGAAATTCACAGAAACTTGCAGCAGAGGTAATTAGGGATAGGCAAGGAGGTGGAGATTAGAATTGAGCGACTGCTAAGAGATCATTAGTCAATTAGTATGTGCAGCTATGCAATCCCGAGTGCATGTTAGATAGTTAGTAAAAATATACAAGATTAGTGTGGTTAGTAATTAGCAAAAACAATAAACTGTTAGTATGTGTTAGTAAGACAGTAAAAGAGAGGAAGGAAGAACACGAGATAATGAAAGAAGATTGAAACCCAGAAACCAATAAATCACCCGAATGAGTGGCACGCAAGACAAGGGACCGTGAGCAAAGATACACACATGACGAGACAGGGGAGACAAAGTGCAAAGCATGGAAATGGAAACATGGCATGGAAAACTGAATGATCTAAACATTAAAAATAATAACAAGAAATCTAAATACCAGGAACACAATACACAATACTAAGAATGGTCAGACAGGCAGAGGTCACTAAAACACAAGAATCCTAAACATGGCTGAGCCAGGCACAGAACTTAAACATGACAAGCAAAATGCGGAATCACAACATCAATGGTTCCATTATAGTTTAAAGGGCACCAGACTGGAGAGAGCAGTTGACAGTTTGTTGTACCTCCATATGTGAGCAGCTCAAAACAGTTTTAAAAAAGGTTGTAGCAAGTGGATACAGACAGCAGGTGGAGGACTTAAGCTTGAGCACAGCACCCTCACGTGTTGTGGAGTCCACGGGGCCAAAATGAGACATACTGCAGGTTCTTTCCCCATGAGCACATAACATTTCTTTTCCATGACTTGGAGAGTTAATATTTTTCCTTCTGGTGGTAATTGTACTGTTAACAAATGTTGCGAATTCCTTACATTTTCTAGTAGAGAGTAGATTAGGAGGTGTTGAGGGTGATGAATTAATGAGCTGATCATTAGCGGAGAACAGCACTTGTGCATTATTCAAATTATTATTTATATTTTTTGGGAAAAATGCTTGTTTGGCAGTTTTAATTGCCTTGTTATAGTTGGCAAGGCTGTCTTTGTAAATTTTGTGGTGGATTTGAAGCTTGCTTTTTTCCATTTGTACACTCCGCCAGTCTTCTTTGTTTTTTTTTGAATAGCTTTTTTACATTTTCATTATTCGTCCATGGAGCTTTTTGTTTTCGGGGTACAGTTTTGTCAATAATGTTTTTTACTTTGAACTAAAATTGTCCACTGGGACATCTGGGGAAATTGGAATGGATGGTACTAAATCGAACATGGATTTGTTGTTAGATTCAATGAAGTATTCAACAGTATCGGGACCAGCATTTTTACAGCGTTTTTTAGCAGCCTGAGGCCGCATTCCCCAATTAAGAGCATTCTTAAGGAGTTAAGAAGGCTCCAAAGAAGAGTTCAGTTAAGAGGGAGCCATAATTATGCTAAGAAGGAATCTGGGAAATGCGTTTGCTTCTTACTGGAGCCTTAAGAAGGATCTAAGGAAGCTCTTAACGCCAAGATCTTCTGAAAGATCTGAAACACTAGTCCGGACATTTGTTCCCTCTTGCCTGGGTTATTGTAACTCATTTCTTGCTGGTTTCCTGTTGAAATCCCTCAATAAATGTCAATGCGTCCAAAACGCAGCAGCCAGGCTGCTCACTCACACTAGAAAATCTGCTCACATCACCCCTGTTCTTTACCAACTACACTGGCTCCCTATATCTGCACGGATTCAGTTTATACTCCTCGTCATAACATACAAAGCTCTAAACAGTCTTGCCCCACCCTATATCACTGATCTTCTCTACTCTTACACATTTGTTCGTCCACTCAGGTCCTCTGACACTGGTCTGCTTTCCATTCCTCGTACACAATGATCCACTTTCAGAGCTAGGTCAATTAGTGCCATTGGTCCTAAACTATGGAACACCTCACCCCAGCACCTCCGTGAATCAACTAGCCTAGCATTGTTTAAGACTCAACTCAAAGCGCATCTTTTCACTCTGCACTATTGCTCACTGCAAGCATAATCTTACCACCTACAGATTGGGGCAGTTCTACAGGATGCTGCCTGGCCATTTATTTCACACTTGACTAAGGTACTTGTGTTGTGTTTTTTCGCTAAATTTTTACTTGTATAACATGCTTTTTATGCTTTGTTCTACGTATTTTACTTGCTGTTTTTTTCCGTTGTAAAGCAACCTTGAGTCTGAGAAATGTGCAATATAAATAAAATTATAATAATAATAATTATTATTATTATTAATAATAATAATAATAATAATAATAATAATAATAATAATAATAATAATAAATGGTTATGTGTAAGGATGTAAGCAACTTTGACAAGGGCCAAGTGGCAACGCCTGGTCAACTAGGTCAGCACATTGCCAAAACTGTGGCTCTTGTGGGGTGTTCCCCATCTGCAGTAGTCAGTACCTACCAAAAGTGGTCCAAGAAAGGAAAACCAGTGAACTGGTGACAGGTTTGATAAGTGTAGGGAGCAAAGGCTGACCCGTGTGGTCTGATCTAAAGGAAGCGCTACTATAGCTCAAATTGCTGAAAATGTTTATGCTGGTTTTCAAAAAAAGATGTCAGAATATACAGTCCATCATTTGTTGCCAATGGGAATGCGTAGCCTCAGACTGTTCAGGGTGCCCATGCTGACCCCCGTCTGCTGCTGAAAGCCCCCCACAATGAGTACTTGAGCAAGAGAACTGGACTATACAGCTGCAGAAGAATGTCACCTGGTCTGATGAATCACGTTTTCCTTTACATTATGTGGATGGCTGGATGCATGTGCGTCACTTACCTGGGGAAGACATGGTACCAGGATGCCTTATAGGAAGAGGGCAACCCAGTTGAGGAAGTGTGATCAGCATTCTCCAGATCTGAATGCAATTGAGCATCTGTGGGATGTGTTGGGAAAGCACGTCCAACCCATGGAGTCACCACATCACAACTCAAAGGACTTTAAGGATCTGCTGTTAACGTCTTGAAGCAGGATATCACAGCACAGCTTCAGAAGTCTAGTGGAGTCAATGGGCCGACAGGTCAGGGCTGCTTTGGCATCAAAAAAGGGACCCTCACAATATTAGGCAGGTGGCCATAATTTTGTGGCTGATTGGTGTATTTCATGAGTGCGTTTTATATTTATGCAACATTTATCCACTATTACATTTATATTTATCCAAATTTAGTCAACTTTTATATTTTACATTTTATGCCAATGCTTAGCCTTTGTGTTTTACGAATATCCTAAAGGAAAAGAAGTTTAGCTTTAAGAGCTTGTGACATGCATTTAATGGGATTTGCTGCAGTTTTTTCATGATTTTATTTCTGAATCCCTTTTGTCTTTGGTGGCACCAGTAGGGGTGTATCAGATGTGTGCTTGGAAAGCTTGGAGACACAATGTCATGTTCCATTGAACTCAAGCTCAGTACACCTTTTGATTGAAAAGGTTGAGTAAATTTGGCGTGTAAGTGAAGGTAATCATATCGCCGATGAACAAAGCCATGTGCTGGTAATCAGTAACAGAAAGACGAGGAACTAGCTTTGTTCTGAACTACTGTGTGCCATGTCGGTATGAAATGTTCCAGATAATGAGTGTATCAATAGGCATTGCAGTACTGTGGGAGTGTTTCTTGAGTTCATGTGTGGGTAGCAGAGTGCTGACACGTGCCACAAACAGCAGCTTTTAAGGTGGACAAAAAGAAACAGAAAATGGTAATACTGTCTTTGGCATCATGATGGAGAATTCATATTTCAGACATATTCTTTCACATTTCTGGTCCTTATATTGAAATGTGCTCTGACTGCACAGTATAGTGAGCTGGGATGAGGAGGGGATGACACTCACTGACTGATGGGTGGTTGATGATGTGCTATAGTATAATATCTTTTAAATGTTTTTATGTATTTTTCGTCATTTATCAGAGGATGTGTCAGGGCCAGTAAGCCTTTCATTCCGACATCTCACTCCATCACAGATGAATCTCAAAAATCATCACAACTTGAGATGGCAGGTTCTCTGCAAATTCAATCTCTGAGCAATGATATAGCAGCTGTCTACTGCTTTTGTGTGATCTGTGGCTCCACCGTGTACTCACAATCTAGTGAGCGCCATTAGCTGCAGGACCGCAGGCCTCTAGTGTAAAGCCGAGATCACAACGTTTCATCCCACAAGAATTCTTTTCACTGAAAACTATTCGGAGGCTTAGAGTTCTCCAGCAAACAATACTGCCTTATATCACCATGTATTAAATGACAGTAAACATAATGAACTCATAAGGTACTGGTTAGATACAGTGTATCAGCACACAAAAATACACACAGGCCTATATTTTTTTCAGTGGTGTTGCTGGCAAATGCAATATGTCCATGTTCTTATCTGGATGACAATCGTAATTTTGTTTCTTCCCTAAATAACCATTTTAATCCAACAGCATTTGGGACTGTCATCCCAATTAATGTCCTGGCAAACTTAAAATGCAAGCAAATGTCCTCAGATCATAGAACCCTCCTGAAAAAGATGCAGATACACTATTCTTCTCTTGAATTGGCAAAATGCTGCATAACAATATTTTTGATTGCTTAGAAGCTTGCAGTTAGTGCCTATTGAGATATTAAAGATTAATGCTGGTTCCACATCTAGTCATTCATGCAAAAAACTTTAACCTAAATTTAAAAAGCTTTGGTAGTTTTATTCTTTCTTGTGTATGCAACTGTTGTAAAAGAAACAGCCCTCAACACTTACTTATAATTAACATGTTAGTTTTGCCCAGAAAAAAAATGTATGGATGTCAATAAAATTTTAAACATTTCAGGCGCTGCTCGCTTTGAATGAATCAGATGAGCCGCAATACAAAAAACAAATCATAGCAATAGCCTAATGTATTGTTTTGGACAATATTTTTGTTAAAACGGGCTCTTGGTGCTTGAGTGATCATCTATTGAAGTATGTATTGATTGTAATATCCTGTTTTTAGTATCCTCCTCAGATTTGCCACACTTCCATATAAGTAAATTAAAATTGTGAGAGTGAGGGTGTTGTAATTAAAATATACGTTTATGCCGACTTGAAACCACAGTTAATATGAATTACCTTTTTGAGGAATAATCACATTTTCCTCCTAGTTTACATTTGTAATTTTCATCACAGCCTTTGTTTGTTTTTCTGCCTCAAAGCACAATGGTTTACAATAATGTGTAGGAGGATATCATTGCACATTTACAGTTCTTTGTCCAATCTTTAATGTCATGTAAATGGATATAACTTCAAAAGTTTGCTCCCAACATTCTGAACAACTGACAATAAAATTGATAATTTATACATTTTCATAGTGTATGGCAATAATTTGCACAGCAATTTTGTTATGTGCATCGTGCAAGATACAATGATGAGAGAGATTGATTCTGAAAGTGAGACTGAAATCAAATAAATATCAATGTAACCACTATTAATACACAGCATGGGCAAAAGCAGGAAAACTAATGCTGTTTCTGCTTGGATTTTCTTCAGGCAGCTGCAAAGCAAGTGCACTACCATGATTAGGAAAGGAAAATCAGCTATTTGTCTAAAGTCCTTTCCTAAGAGAGCTTCTAACGCTGTTAAGTTTAGGAAAACAATTTCATTAATGAAGATGAACTTTGCCCCAGCACTTCTCCTGCCGTCCTGCAGTTGTGGCCAGACTCTGGTCCAATTAGCGACAAGAAGGAAATCTGAAATGCATTTAATGATCACTTTATTAGTGAAGGTCATTTATCTGATTGAAGGAATCTGAATGTGACTGATATTGCTTAAAGGACGGGTCAACACAAAATTATATTTGCCAGTCAGGACCAGTGTTCTTGAGTGATAAGAAACATTGTAATTTCTCTTTCAACTTTTTTTAAAAAACTGAAGCGAGGGAAGCTTTTTTGAAAATAGACTCAAAAAAGTCTACTACTGATATTCTTTATTTATTCTTTATTCTTTACCCATTACTATTGAGGTTCGCTGCTTCAGTTATAGTGCGCCCCTTGACACGTATTTGCAATCTTTTGCTTAGCTCTGGCGTAGTATTAATGCTGTAGTATGAGTGGCATCTCTTTTTGTGAATGATGTTGTCAGTGCTCTTAATAGTGGGAAGCACTGAGTGCATTTACATGACATTAGAAAAAATGGACTTATTGTATTAGTCTGACTAAAACCGGACTTTTAAAATACATGTTAGTTAGTTTGAGAAATTTAATTCAGTGCAGTCAAAGTCGGACTAACACACTCAGATATCGCGTTATGAGACAAATTACTCCTCCATGTATACGTTTAAATCGATTCGAACTGGATTATGTGTTCTGCACATCCACGGCAGTTCATCATGTGTGGGGCTTTGACCCGGAAGTGTTATGATCCTGTTCTGCCTGACCATGTTTTTATTTCTGCCTGACTCCCATGTCTTTGTCTGTTTGCCGTATTCCACCTTTGCAGTTATATTCCGGTCCATGTTTTGTGTCATACCATGCATTGCACTTTGTCTTCCCCTGTCTGGTCTCATGTCTTGTGATCACTCAGCCCCAGTATTGCGTGCCACTCTTTCAGGTGATTTAATGGTTTTTGGGATTTCAATCATTCCTTCCAATCTCGTTTGCTTCCTTCACCTTGCTTTCCAATATTACTAACAATACTAACAGTTTGTTATTTTAGTTAAACTTACTAACCAAAACTAACATTGTTTATAGTACTAACTTACTAACGAGCACTAGGGATTGTATAGCTGCACTTTACTAATTGACTAACGACCTCTCAGCATTCGCCCTATTCTAGTCTCCGCCTCTTGTCTTTACTCAATCATCTTTGCTGCAATTTCAGCAGAACCTCCGTGCTTGTTAACTCTGTTCTCTCTCCTTTTCTGTGCACGTTAGAACTCCCTAACCGGAGCCGTATGTTTGTCTGTAGGCTGTCTTCGTGATCCCAGTCCGCTTTTTGACTTTTGCCAATTTCTTGTAATAAGGAACTTCCTCATGTTCATTCCTTTGTAATTAGTCTGATCCAACTCACCTGGTCCCTATCATAGCATGTGACTTCCCCTATGTGTATTTAAGCAGTCATTTCACTCACAGCTCTTGTCAGAACATTTTCCCTGTGCTGCAATTTTTGATGCCTTGTACTCTTAGTGTTATACTTCTGACTGGAATGTGCCCGATTATGATTTTGGCTTTTTCTTTGATACTTGTCTGCCCGTGTACCATACCTGTTTTGCCCGACTCTGAGTTTTGTGTTTGCTGCCCTGTTAACGGTTCGGATTATGCCCACTGGATTTCGGCTGTGTACTCTCTGACAAACCCGTGCCTGTGTACCGAACCTGTTTTGCCTGACTCTGAGTTTAGTGTTTGCTGCCCTATGTACTGTTTGGATTATGTCCATGGGATTCTGATTTTGGATTGTGGACTTTGTACTGTTGCCTCCTGCCCTGTGGGGGTTTACCCCCCAACTTCAATAAAACCCTCTTTTGTTGAAACTTTCTGGTCTCGCATTTGGTTCCAGAATGGTACCTCACAGGAAGTCAGACAGCATAGATACAAGAGGAGGCCGGTAACAACACTGAGTGTGTTTACATCAATCCCCATAATTTATCAAATTACCTGCTTGTCATCCGAAAATTTTCCTTCCACTCCCCATTGGAAAACTCTTTCAAAACGACTCTCTCCTGCCAGTTTTTGCTCCTAACCTGCATTCAACATGCACAGAAAGTTTGAAATGTTAGAGTGGACACAGAGTGGAGGATGGCGGAGGTCGTGTTGTTGAAGCACTCCAGGAGCATATGGCAACACCATAACCACCAGAGATAGCGTGCATCTCCTATGTATGAAAAGCATAGCATACAGCATGTACAAAATTTACAGCGCTGTAAAGTTGTCCATTTTTTCGCTACTCGACAGTTTGCCGCCCACTAACCTGTTTTTCAATCATTTGGTTTGTGACGTAATTGGTCAACTGGAAAAAGGTTCAACACGAACAAGCTGAAATCGGGTATATTGCCACCTATCATAGCGGAGACGGACATGCTTTGATCAATGAACGACTCTCCTCTCATGCATGTATACTGGGACAAAGACAGTCGTCCGATTAAATGGCCTAATCAAGCTGTAACCATTGCTCGACTTAACTGTCCATGAAAATGTACTCAGTGTCTGTTCTTTCTGTTGATCAAGCTAAGGCCTTTGATACAGTTCAGCATTCACTTTTCATAGAAAGACTAGTCTCTGTAGGCCTTGAACGGAATGCTTGCTTTCTTTTGATGCATACACAAAGTACTCCATAATACAGCTGTAATACAATAACGGAAAGTTTGATAATTTTTTTCACCCGTCATATCTGGCCGGGATTTGGCAGTGCTGTGTGGAAAGAGTGAAGCTTGTTTTTAATGCAGTAAATACAAAATATATGCCTTTCTAGATCCCTTTCATCGAGGGAATGTAATTTAAAAATTTGCACTTAAGATTAATCTGAATTCAAGCGAGAGCTATCAATACCTTGAAATATTTAATGATGAGTAGCTATCTTTTATAACACATGTTGATGAGCTAACAAATAAGTTACGAGGGAAAACTTTGTTCTTTTAAAGATTAAAAACAAAGTTGTTGTCATGTATCTGACAGGAAGGCGT
Source organism: Gymnothorax reevesii (assembly GCA_029721435.1). NCBI lineage: Eukaryota > Metazoa > Chordata > Actinopteri > Anguilliformes > Muraenidae > Gymnothorax > Gymnothorax reevesii. The sequence goes on along the minus strand of CM056577.1, from coordinate 72,127,404 downwards.
TACAAAGCCATTTCTGTCACTCTTGGACTCTGGCAAACCGCTGTGAAACCCAAAATCTGTAAATGGAGAAAATTTGGAGCAGTGGTTAACTTCCCTTGCCTATCCAAATTCCTTCTAGAGTGTATTGATGACTTGGGTCAAAAAATGACCAACTCACACTTAAGGACCTGTAGGTTTCACTTGCCTCAGTTAAGGTCATTGTTCAAGATTACACAATAAGAAAGAAACTGGGCAAAAATGGTATCCATGGAAGTGCTGCACAGCAAAAACCACCGCTGACCAAAAATAACACAAAGGCTTATCTCACATTTGCTCTGAAGACATCTGGATGACTTCGAAGAATTATTGGAAAATAATCTGTGGACTGGTGAGTCAAAAGTGTTACTTTTCAGGAAAGATGGGTCCCTGTATATTTTGCATAGAGCTAACACAGCATTCCACCATGAAAGCATCATACCAGCAGTCACATACAATGGTGGTAGTGTGATAGTCTGAGGCTGCATAGCTGCTTCAGGACCTGGGCAACTTGCCATCATTCATGGAACCTTGAATTCTGCTTTCTACCAGAAAATCCTGGAGGAAACTATCCAGCAATCAATTTGTGTCCTAAAGCTCACACACAGTTGGATGATGTAGCAAAATTAAGGTTTTGGATTGGCTCAAAGTCCTTACTTGAATACAATTAATATGCTGTGGCATGACCTTAAACAAGCAGTTTGTGCTCATAATCCCTCCACTGCGGCTGAGTTAAAACAATTTTGCAAAAAAGAGTGGAACAAAATCTCTTCACATCCCTATAAAAGACTGCCAGTTATTGCAAATGTTTGATTATAGTTTTGCTCCCTAGGCTATTTATCAAGTCTAGGAGCAATTTTGATAATTTTTTTTTTTCACATGGGTGATATAGGCTTTGAATAACTCTTAATAACGAAATAATCAGTTAAAGCCACATTTTCTGTCTACTTACATCGTGTTTGTCTTATATTAAAATTAGGTGGTTGAACTGAAATATTAAAAAAATACTTTTTCACAGCACTACATACAGAAATAATGGAAACAGATAAAAAGCTAAGGGCTGATTCCTCGGTCTTGCACGACTAACAAAATACTATTGCTTGTTTCAGTGCAACTTGTTTCACTTTTGCTCTCTACAATCAAAATTATAGAACCCAACTTTTACACTGTAAGGCCATCTCTGGTAGATGGCAACCAGCCACAAGATAAAAACCTCCTGCCTAATATAGTGAAGGTCCCCTGCTGCCAAAACAGCTTCATCAAACTAATGTCACTTGAATTCCCAAACTCAGGGTTTCCCAGCAAAGCATTTACTAAAGTATCACACTCCCTCCATCTTGTCTTCTTCCCACTGTGCATCCTAATGCCATCTCTTCCCAGGTAAATGGTGCACACGAACCCAGCCGAAGCACATGATGTAGAGCAGAATGGGGCTCAATGGACCAGGCAACCTTCTTCAACTGCCACCTGGTCCAGTTCTGAAGCTCAGGTGGCCATTGGTGATACTTTTAGAGGTGGACCGCGGTTATAAATATTATTGAAATTCCCAGCTACTTGAGCCACAGTCGCCCGTCAGTCAATTTGGATGAGACAGAACAGCCTTCATAGCCCTTGTACATTGATGAGCCTTGGGCACCCAAAACCTCATCACAGGATCATGGTGTGTCCCTCCTTGGACCACTGGCAGTAGTTACCCACATCTGCAGGGAGCACCCCAGAAGTTTAGAGATGCTCTAAACTACTTGTCAGGCCATACCAATTTGGCCCTTGTCAAAGTCATACACTTCCCATTTCTCTCACATCCTACACATTGAATGCGAGAACTAACAGTTTGGTACCATCTAAGATCTGTCTGCAGACCTGGACTTGCGCCATTTTTATGAAATAATCAACATTATTTGCTGCATTTGTGAGTGGTTTTAATATTTTAGCTCATCAGTGTATACAGCCCCTTTTTTACAAAGCAGGGAGCAGATAAGAGAATTCTGAAACCTCACCACCAGGCTAGGATGGGCTTTGTAACATGAAAAATAATCAAAAGAAAAAAAGTGTGCCTTGTAATAGAATGGGAAACAGTCCTGGGTGTATTTTGCCTCTTGCCCAGTATATTCTGAGATGAGCTTCAGCGCCACATTATCAGGAATAAGTGGGCTAGATAAGTGGGATACTTTGATGGATGGATGTACTGGAAAGAACCTCTGCAAAAGCACAATCCTGTATGACAGTTTGAACAATGTGAACAATAAATTTCTCCCACAATATGCAGATGGGACAGCCAAAAAGCTAATGGAATTTGCCTCGGCGAGAGAATGAAAATGAGGAAAGTGACACAGGATTACACTGGATTAAATATAGCAGCTTTGTTCTGGCTACATAAATGCAATTTTACAAAGAGCTGATGCACATTTCAGGAGAGGGTACACAACTGCTGAAATTAATCTGAAGTAATCCTGAGTCAATTTCCTAATTTTACTTTCCATTTCCTATATTTAATTTCCAGTGAAAACACTCATTTTATGCAAATTATTTATTTTCTAGTCTCAGAAAAAAAATGCAGCAAAAGTTCTATAACAGCTCTTTTTATGTGGGACTTTTATGGATTTTAGTGAAGAAGTCTCCTGGGATGTTATCCCATACTTCCTATAAACCCGAGTGTCATTCATTGAATAAATTGATGCAGCTAAACTTTTAATGCTTTTGGGGATCTTTTTAACTTGAAGTCAGCATTCAGCATTTGAGAACTGCATTGCTTTCTGTAACCTGGTGCCATTGTTATTTCTGCATTAAAGTGACCTGGTTAAAATATTCATAAATTAATTTTTAAACAATCTAGTCAGGTATTACCATCTTCAGTCAGGAACATTTAAATAATTTATTTGTGATCTTACCCCTTTCAGTCTTCTTGGCTGTGTGCTTGGGGATATTATTATCCTGTAAAATTAAAAAGAATAACTAATTGATCCCAGCCATACATTGTTTAGAGTGTATTGCTTGGTTTCTAAAGATTGAGCATCAGTGATGCTTCAAAAAAAGTGACATCAATATGAGGAGCTGCATGGCCATAATTCAAGTTTACCCAGTCACGTGCAGACATCATGCTCTCACATAAGAAGTGAAATTTTGGTTGTCCAGAAAAAAATAATCTCAGAATCTCTCGTACAAAACGAAAGCTTTTAACATTGATCAGTATCTTAATCGCTTACAACTAAAAAGCTTCTACATTCACTGATTTGACGTCAATTTTTTTTTCTGGCAGCAAAATGATATGAGACAGCACGGTGGTGTAGTAGGTAGCACTGCTGCCTCTGCAAGCAGGTCATGGGTTCAAATATGGCTGAAGGCTTTTATATGTTGAGTTGGCATTATCACCCCGTGTTCGCGTGAGTTTTCTCCGGGCACTCCGGTTTGCTCCCTAAGTCCAAAGACATGCTTGTCAGGCTAATTGGAGACAATAAATTGCCACAGGTATAACTGAGAGAGTGAACAGTGTGGGACTGCTGTGTGGGACTGCTGTGTGGGACTGCAGTGTGGGACTGCTGTGTGGGACTGCTGTGTGGGACTGCAGTGTGGGACTGCAGTGTGGGACTGCTGTGTGGGACTGCTGTGTGGGACTGCAGTGTGGGACTGCTGTGTGGGACTGATGTGTGGGACTGCAGTGTGGGACTGCAGTGTGGGACTGATGTGTGGGACTGCAGTGTGGGACTGCAGTGTGGGACTGATGTGTGGGACTGCAGTGTGGGACTGCTGTGTGCGACTGCTGTGTGGGACTGCAGTGTGGGACTGCTGTGTGGGACTGCTGTGTGCACCCGCCAGTGGATGGATGGGTCCCTGCCTTTCACCCATAGTCAGCTGGGATAGACTCTAGCCCCACGACCCGAGCAAGGAAGAAGCGGTATAGAGAATGGATAATGGAAAATGATATTGACATAAAGGTTTAAAATATTTGATGGCAAAACAGATGCAAAAATATTGATGATTAAACCATTTTTTCCTTCGAGCAATTTGCGATTTGATGCCATTGGAAGGGGAATTTTTAAAAAAAACCTTTTTTTGTCAAATTGAAATATGTGCACTGACTTAAGGTAGGTATACTCCCCCAAAATTCACTCTTTTTTTTTTTTGAAAAAAAAGTTTTTGAAATTTTCATGAAATAACCTTCTGTAAGTTCATAGTGTGTGTACTTGATAGGAATATCAAACATAAGGAAATCTGTTGTTTTTTTGTCAATTTCTCAAAAATATTGATTTTGACCTGCCAAGCATTGCTTCAAACACCATTTGTCCTCTTTTCCTCATGCTATAATTGTGAAACTTGGAATATAAGTTCACCAGATGCATGCCTATGGACTGCTCAGGCATTTTGAAGAAATCATTTGTGTAATTCTAGATTTTTTGGTAATTAGTTACCCAATAAAGTAAAAAGAAAAACACTAAAATGGCCATATTTTTTCACAGAAATATTATTTCTAAAAACCCTCTGATCAGAGCATGCACTGTATGAGAGATTAAAGTAATAAAAAGTTTTAGAGATATCCTGCCTGAGATACTTGATCAAGTTCCACATTGCAGAAGCCATCTTGGGACCTAATCAGCATAATTTATGTAAATGAGCCATCACTTTAATTCTCTATTTAGTAGTTATTCATATGATGTTGATTTCTATGTGAGAGGACATAGTGAAAGTACTGATTGTGAAAGGTCAAATGATGAGCATTTATGTGCTTATAGGCTAGTATTTAGTCAACATGTGAGCGGCAAAGTTCCGAATGTGACAGCATTTTGTGGATATGCAAAACCTATGACTTGAATCATGCCCTACATAAAGTAACAGAAAATATCTTTATGAAGTGACCTGGCAGTCTTATCGGTTGTGGTGTTGTCCTCATAAATATGTGTAACGTTTCTGTGCTCTCACAGCTAAATGCTGTCATACATAGTTTACTGGCCATTCAGCAGGATTCACGACAGTTTCTGTACTCAAAAAAAAAAAAAACACGGGTAACTTACTGAAATAAGCGTGTGCTGCCTTATTACTGAATACATACTGCTGTAGATTACTTTTCATGTCGACATTATTTATTTCTGCACGTTTGTCGGCCAGCAGTTTTGACTGTTCACAGCAGTATTGTCTAGCCTCGGCAACTTGGTCGCATGCATAACAGCTCACATGCCTTCGCGTGCATGACAGCCTTCTGGGGGAGGGTCTTAGGGCAGGAGTGCAGTGGAGAGGGGAGCGGGAGGGATCTGAAAGTTGCATTTTTTCAAATTTTATGCCAAGTGCTCTCTCTCCTCAAAATTACCAACTGCAGCTTTAAGCAGGTTCAAAGTCATAGAAGTATTTTTTTCATATTGCAGGACAATGTCATATACATATTCTCTGTTTGCTGGTTGCAGCGCTTCACTGAGACAGCATCAGACTTATGTTCGAAGAAACATTTAAACCCAGGACACCTTGTTTTTATGGCCGCAGCACTTCATCAAATGGATGATATCCAGATCTCGTACATCATTGTGTAATTCAGCAGGACATATTAAGGATTGTTGGAGACCTTGGGATCTCCACTAGAATTTCAAATAAGCCTTAAGTTCCTCAGGTTTGGATACAGCACCTGCAGTTGAGAAACCCAGAGGGTCGGAGGGTTTTGTGGGATGAAAATTCTTCATTTTTGCACTGTTTTTGTTTTTTTATTTACTTTTTAGCTATATTCATGTAACCATTTCCACATTTGCAAATCCCAACAACTTTGTGTCACGCATAATTGTAGTACTTTTTGTATCTACGATGGTGTTGTGTGACAAAGGCAAATAGGCCTGTGTATCCCCTTATATTTTTATCCCAAATAAACAGGAATTTGTGGGTGACCAATTTGATTTTCCAAATCTGTACGGTAGTCATAAACGAGTTAAATATGAATGACAACATACAGTACTTCAAATTGAATTTTGACATAAGATTTTCCAGAGGTGCTAAAAATTGAGGCAAACTGGTTTTTGAAAAAAATTTTTTTTAAAGAAAATTCCATATTTTTCCTCAATATTTTTCTTTAAAGTAAATGTTAGATTTTGAGGTTTTACAGCAACAACATTTTTTGCAGCCTTTTTAGCCAATATTTACCAAGGGTGCCAACATCCTTGGAGGCACTGTAAATAAAATTTTGGCAAACATCTGAATACTATTACCATGGCTTTGCTCCATCCACAAATGATACTGCACATGTTTAAGAATAATATTAAAATGTCACATGAAGATGAGCTTTTCAGCAAATGCCCTCTCTGCTTCAAATTCTCTGACTCTTTCCTCAAAGTGCATTAATGATGATCTGAATGCTAATATGAGTTGGGCAAGTGAATTGAGCAGCTGGATACTGTAGCTACCAGGGATGAATGGTGTTTTGGGGAGCCACACAATCAAATCAGAAAATCAAAACACCACAAATTATTTTTGTAATACACAACTGCTTTTCACTGTAATTTCCCTGCATCTGTCAGTGGTGATTTGTCAGCTCAAACCTAGAGTGGACATCATGGAACAAAATATTCAGCAAAAACCTGTTAGCTCCTCACTAAACCAGCCACTGCATTTAGCTGAGTGTGTCCTGGTGCTGCCTGGAAGAAGATATTATTAAACAACAAAATAACAAAACAAAAGCCATCTTTGACCCAGGACAATGTATCTGACTCCATTTTAATAACTAACAATTCAAGAAGGCAAATTTGAATAGATGTATTACTCTCTAGAATTTAGACTTCATTGCTATAAGACTCCAGTTCTTTTGTAACTACTCTGAAGACATTCTGTTTGGAGGACCGTCACACCGGCCAAACTGTGCAAGACTCACAAGCTGACTTGGTGTAACTTAGAGGTTGTGTATGATGCCACTTCTTTAGGTGTAGCCAACAGTAGCTCAGGGACTCATTGGCTACTCTTGTTCTCATCATGGAAGAACACCACACAGAGATTAATTTAATGAAAAAGTGAATAATAGTTCACTTCAATAATCCATGTTACAATATCCTCATAGGTCCATTTTCTTTCAACTAGCTTGGGCTGGGGTGGGGTGGGGTGGGGGGTGGGGGGGTCGGGGGGGTTGGTATCCCCATTTTATACGTTCACAGACAGTCATCCAATTTTCATACAAATCAAGTTTTAACCATTTACTTGCCAGGTACGTCACTTAATTTAAAATCCAAATTAAGCATACAGTGCATAAAATTTATTCACAAAATACAACGCAGGTAAATATTATATGGAAATATAGACTCAAAGTAGACTATTCTCATACCTGGAAACAAGCAAAGCTACACATGACAGGTCATGCGGGAGTCTGGCTGCAGAAGTCTAAATAAAGGCTGTTTCCCAGCTTTAAGAAGACAATCTAGGCGTTTGATATTTCAACAAAAAAGTCATAAATGAATTATCTGACTACAAGCAACGGCCCTGGCCCCTGCAGAGGTGTAAATTTTGCAACCACACAAAGTTTTCTCATTGCTAATTTTGTCATTCCTGAAGACCACGCATCATTCACAGGTCGCAGAGAGCTTGCTGAAATCGGTAAAATAAAAATTATACGCTAAAATTTTTGCGTGAACATCATTGCTTGTATTGATGGCAACCTTATTGCTCGAAAGAGACTGTCCCAAAATGAAAACATTTTATTTTGCTGCAAGATTTACCATGGGATTAATGGACAAGGGATTAGCGATGAACTCAAATTCTTTAATTCTGTAGCCAAATGTTTCGCCATCATGTAAGCGACCAGAACCCCATCTATGCTTGGACTGAACCAAGTTAGTGTGCCTGCATCAGGCCTACATATCTGCATCATGTATATGAACACATTAAATGGTCGTGATGTGACAACACATTCTCATCCTGACTCTTCATATAGGGACGCCACCTGGCCAAGCGTTGATATATGAGGAAAAGGAGGTTTTTCTTGTTTTTATTTGGCTTTTAGGGTTTGGGTTAAAGGTAGGGTCAGGGTCAAGGGGTAGGGTTTGTTTTAAACTAGCATCAAATAAGGATGCCAAAAATGTCCTTTTGCTTCGTCTATCTATGGTCAGATAGAGTCAATAAATTATGCATTAGGATGAAACTGGGCTTGAAAATTGAAAGAAGACAAGGCCATGCACAAATTGCGATGTCGCTAAAGCGAAGCGGTTGCCGATAGTTTCTGCTGGCTTTAGTGAATCCCTCACTTGTGGTCCCAATTGTTCAGCCAAGCCCTCGCATTGCTAATTTTTTGTGAGGTCTTTGTGAAACCGGTCCCTGAGGGGCAAGATGCAGTTGTATCCTCTACTCTTGAGGATTTCAACAGTTCCATGTCTTTGGGATTTTTAATAATTGCCCTGACCGAGCTCAGTGGCATATTCAATGGTTTGTATATCTTCTTGTAGCCGTTACCAGAGTAATACTGGACTATGTCCATCTGCCTCTTCTGAATTCACAGTCGCTCTGTTTTCATCATGGTGTTGGATGAAAAAGGGATGTTGCATGTGTGTTACCTCATGTTTAAACCCTAGTGAGAGAAGAAGTTATGTAATGGCTCAATATTGTTCCTTAACACTTAGATAAAACCTAAGTAAGTGGAATTTAATTCCTGGTTCAATTTTGGTTGACGTTATTTACAATAATCTATAAGGGTGCCATTAATTATGAAACCGTGACCTGGAGGAAAATCATTTTTAATTAAATCAGTGAATGATTTGGGTTGGTTCCATTGGGAAAATAATATTGTGCCGCATTTCTCACATGTTGGTATTTAGACTTTCTCAGGGTGCCAGTAATTTTAAAGCCCAAAGTACATATTCAACCTTACCCTGGACTGAATTCATTTTTCAATTCAGATTCTACAAACAAAGCAAATAAAATTTTAACCAGGACCAAGTTTAATCTGTGCATCGTGCAGCACTTGAGTTTAATCAATAAGTAAGATAATTACCAAAAAAAAAAAAAAACTGCCAACTGTATCAGAAGTAAACAGCGACAATGATTTCCCCAAAATGAACTGGGCACGCCAGAGCATATTATAGTCTGACCTGGTTAGCATGTGAAAAGGGATGAACACAATCTCGCAAAATCAAAAGGGCTTTTCATTTTGAAAAAAAAATCTAAAAGCACAGGCATATGGTGATGCAGAAGTAAGCAGTAATACAGCACCATCTCCTCTAAATCCCTGCCTCACTTTCAGAGAGTGCTTCCTTCATTATTTGCAGTAACACAAGAGATCTTCCAGATATGTTAATAGAACAGAAAGATAGAGACCCACAGAGACAGAACCTCAAAGCAACTCTGAAAAAATAAATTACACTTGCAGCTAGCAAAGTGAAGGATCAAATTTTGAGACTTAATTATTTATTCGGTCTGGCTAAACTTTTTTTAGTCTTGGCCCCGTTGGTAATCACTCCCTTAAGACAGTCACCTCCAAGATTTTGCGGGAAGTGAGACTGTGTCTTCATGATGACGCACGTGGGCGAGGGGGACTAAGGTGAACGGTCAAATGAGCAAAATTTGCATAGATTGGTTGAATTTGTACCTGAATTTTGCAGGTACCTGGAGGGACTGTTAAGGTCACGCAGAAGAAGATGAGAAACTCTCACGCTGCAAGAAAAGGGACAGCAGCTTGAAGTTATTAGCCTCTTTTCAAAAATCATCATAACATTAAACAAATGAACAATATCAGCCTTTGAGCCGCTATGGTGTTACATCAATGAAATTTTTGAATATGCACAAAAATATAATTATGAAAAAGAGGCACTATTAATGGACATGTGAGTAAACTAATATACAAAAACATTAAAATAAACTGTATATCTTTTCAGATAAATTTATGCAAATGCACCCTGCGATAAACAGGTCACGTTTTGTGAGGTTTCCAACTAAAATAAATAAATAAAATGGAGGGACAGGCAAAATGAGAGGGAGAGAGAGAGACGCTATCATGAAAATAAAACGGTTTTAATGAATAAAAGTTTTTCTCCTTGAAAAGGGAATTATATCAGTGGATGTAGAAAACTGCAAGATGTAAGCAGGATTACCAAAGACAGATGTAACATCCCTTTGGCACATGTCAGAGATGATCATGCGGATGAACTATAAATGAAAGGAGAAAAACAATTTTATCTGGCTTATCATCACCACAACAGAGCAAAGACTGAGTTCATGTGCCTGTGGTGATGAGCCGTATACTTGGAGCCCTGAGCTCCTCTGAGCCTAGCACCACCACGGATAGAAAGAGCCATGTCAAGTGAATTCTTATGCGGGAAAAGTAGGGACTGCAGATAAGCTAAGAAAGATGGAGATTGGGAGAAACCTAGTGAGTCATAACAGAAGTAAACATAATCACCAGTGAAAACAAATATGAGCACATTTAATACATATGACTAAACACCAGCTAATATACTAGCTGTGGCAAATGAACATGATCAAACAAGTTCATTCAGAAAGCAAATAACTAAATGGTTATACGATTCCTGGAGATAAGCCTACAGATTCTCCATCAAGATACTGATGGAGATACTGATATCTTATGCACGCCGCACGCTTCTTTGGACCTACCATAAATCCAATCAATCCCAAATCCATTACATCCCATTCTCTTTCCACCAATGATCAATGTTTTTTGAGTGGTGATAAGTTAAAATGAAACGGGCTGCAACACATACACAACATTCACAATATTCATTGCTGATGTCCTCATCTGTGTTTTCCTTCTGTTTCTCCTAATTAGTTTACATTATTTAATAACTTTCTCTCGCATCGCCCTTCCCTATGTGCTCCCGCTCTCATTTGTTTCCCACTATCAACCATTGTTGTTTGCATTTTAATTTTTGGTCTATGTCCTTCCCCCGTTGGATTGTTTCTCTTCATTACGTTCTAAGCCAGTTCTGCCAAGACCTCTAAATCTTCCATCTTTGTTAAAAGTATAATTAATCCTTTAACTGCCTTTTGGTAGAGCACATTTTGAATTGAAAGATGTGTCGAACTTAACCTGATTGAGATATCACTCATACTTGTTTGTGGTATTTTATGCTGAAAAAAAATCCAATCAATTAAGTTTAACGCTTCTTTCAACTTTAGACAGTGACTCAAATTTTGCTTCATCTAAATGTTGAGCGGGCAGTTAAAGGGTTAAGAAAACTAAGTAAAGGAGAATCGAGCAGAACTAGCTGGAATGAAGAATTTGCGTAACATTCCAGTGGGAATTTCAAATTTACCAAAATTCTTACAGCTATGAAAGAATTCCGTTTGAATACTTAGAATGCACTTCGAACCCGCCTCAAATGATCCTTGTACATTCTGAGTGTATTAGCTCTCGAATGCAGCTTGAATGTAGTTGGAACACAGTAGGAATATTTAGAATGCTGTCAGAATGCAGTCAGAGTATTTAGAATACACTTTGAATGCCGTACAAGTGCGGCTCAATTGCTGTCTGAACTCCACCCGAAGTCTGGTTGGAAGGTGCCTCGAATGCTGTACGAATTCACCTCGAATGCAGTCAGAAGGCTCCTAGAATGGCCGCCGAATATGGTTGGAATGTCCAAGAATTCAAACAGAATGCAGCTCGAATACTCGGAATATGCTTAGAATGTAACACGTGTGTTCCATATGCATTGAGTCATTGCTGACTACAGCAGGGGAACGTAAATATGCCACTAAAACTGACGCCGAATGCGTGACAGTTAACAGGTATGTGTTATTAATGAAATCCGGCCACACCTGACAATGTTGAGAGTTTTTGAAGTTTCTATAATGGTAATTTAAATGAATGATTGAAAACAGGTCATAACCAATCATTATTTTTAAGCCGGTTCACCAGCTGCCACTGATTCCAGCGGCAATCAAAAGATTCCAACAGCATTGGAAGCACATTCCAGCTGAATTGTTTTAATATCGAATTAGATTCCTGCAGCAATCAAAATGCATTTGAGGTGCATTCTGGCAGAATTTTACGTGGCTTGCCCTTTCGATTCTCCCTCGAATGCAATCAGAATGTTTTGAAAGCTGTTGGAATGCTGTGAGAATATTTATAATTCAGTCTAGAGCGCAGTTAGAATACACTTCGAATGGCGTTCGATATTTCTCCACTTTCAAATGCACCTGGAAAGTTTTGAGCACGAGCCAACCATTCAGGCCGGCCACAAGAACGGGCCCGAATATTTGGAATTCACTCAAAATGCATACAGAATTTTTAGAACGCACTTCGAATATTCAGGAATATACAAAGAATTTTCATTCCAACGGCATTCCGGCTCATTCTGCCTCTAGTGTGACTAGGGTTGTAGGGATTTATCCCTCTGCTGGCGTGTTCCTGAGAGGGAGCCTTCAAGTTCCTCCAGGCCTTGGAGTTTAAAAGTACAGCATGCCCTGCACACACCGGATTACCTTCCCTGTACAGACCTCAGACCTCTTTCTGACCATGTCTTTTGTACTTCCATTGATCCTGTTGGCTGCCTGCCTGACTCAGACTGTTCCTGACTCCTCTACTGCCCACAGCCCTTTTTTTTGTTTGTTTGTGCCAATTGTGGCAAAAAAAAAAAAAATTATTAAAGTATCCTTGCGGCTAATCTGTGGCTTTGCACTTAGTTCCTTCTCGGCTGCTCATGACATATATATAGTTGACACCTTTCCGAAATATAAGGCTATCTGGGTATTACTTTTGAGGACTACGTGTGGACTGGAGCACAGCCTATGTCAAATTTCAAGAGAAGGTGGCAGCAAACAAAATTGTGTGTTTGTAATTATTGGTATTAATATGAATAACATTTTGATATTTTGCTGTGTTCCGTCAAATAATCAGCATTTATGAGTTTCAGGGGTACATCAGGCATTGATAATAATGTCTCTTAACTGTGGATTCTGTGTACTATTTCTCACAGCCAGCTTCACCAAACTACAGGTAAATATAAGGGCATGGTTGAAAAATACTCAAAACAAGTCTGTCGCAAAATTAAGTGAGACTCAAAATTTATTTATTCACTGGATTTTATCTCACTGTATCTGAAATTTCAAAGAAACCAGGTACAACCTGCATGCATCTGATAATTTTCCAAACAACCCAAATACACCAGAGAAGTTTATTCAATGTAATAAATAATGCTGTTACATCCTCGTTTCCACAAAGGTTCGGATGCTAGGTAAAATCTACATGAAAACAGAATGCAATTATTTGCTCAGCGTTTAAACTTTGTATAATTTTCAATTAAATATAAAGACAACATATCAGATGTCGAAATCATTTGGATTCTAGTTTTCAGTTGTAAAACTGCTTGTTTATTTTCATTTTTCTGCTCTTATTAGTAATTCACACATTTTCTAACTCCTTAAACCCAGATTTTCCATTGAAGTTTCCCTCAAGTAGGCTCAAAGTAGAAAAGTAATTTTTTCCACACTGTTGGACACTGTCGTGTACAGATTTCGTATCTGCTGGTTGCAGCGCTCAACCAAAGCCACTTTACACTTATCATATAGGACATTATATTTTTTTTACCCACGTCGTTACTGCAAAAAGAAAATATCCAGATCTACTGTATCAGTTTATATACACTGAACAAAAATATAAACGCACCACCAGATGTTTTGTGAATTTTATTACATATGGGATAATGTGAACCTCAGCAAATTTTACGACATGATAAAGATATCTATACCGATCATATTGATGTCCGTTACACCTTGATACATGCACAATCAAAAGTTTGGCAACAGTTTCAACAGGGCAGGGGTGGATACCATTAATTTCCCAGTTTAGTATCGCGTATTTCCGCCATGCGCATCTCTCAACGCGACACATCTCCTACGCATGGAGTTTACCAGAGTGTCTATGGTGGCCTGTGGAATATTATTCCACTCCTCCTGGAGCGCTATCCGGAGTTGTCGGACATTACCTGGGACTGGAACACGGTCCCGGATACGCCGATCCAGAGCATCCTAAACGTGTTCTATGGGCGACATGTCGGGCGAATATGCGGGCCAGTCCAGCACCTGAACGTTCTGAACTGTGAGGAACTGGGTGCAGACCCTAGTGACATGAGGATGGGCGTTATCGTGCTGGAACGTGACCTTATGCTGTTGGACAAACGGTACTACAGTTGGTGCGAGGATCTCATCACGGTACCTTTGGGCGTTCAAGTTACCATTGATGAAATGCAATGTCTGTGTCTGTGTGCAATCCCTGCCCACACCAAGACACTCCGGGCGACATTTGTGTCAGCAAACCGTTCACTGACACGGCGCCACACACGACATCTCCCATCCGCGTTAAACAAGTTGAATCTTGATTCATCTGTGAACAGCACATTTCCCCATCGTGCCAAGGGCCTCCGGAAGTGTGCGTTAGCCCGATTCCTGAGGCGTACGTCTGTGAGGTCCAGCCCACAGTGAGGGCGTCGAGCATGCAATTCTGCTTCTCTGAGGCGGTTGCGAACTGTTTGAGTAGAGATTCATCTATTGTTCAGACCGACTGTCTCATCGGCCGAGCGTGTCGCTGGTCTGAAACGTTCACGCAAGTGCACCAGCCGGATGTGAAGATCCTGAGCAGGGGTGGTCACATATGGACGACGCCGATGAGGCCTGTTCGCAGTGCTTCCAGTCTGTCGGAAGCGCTGTCATAGACGAACTATGGTTCTGTAGTGAACATTCAGCTGTGCAGCGACCCCTCTGATGGACATTCCAGCATTCAGCATGCCAATGGCACGCTCCTGCATAATTTGAGACATCTGAGGAATGTCTGCGTCTGACAAAATCCAACATTTTGGTGTGGCCTTTTCCCGGCCCAAGGTTTGTCTGAGTACTGCTCATTCTGTCTGAGCAGTGTCTGGGTGCGGCGCACTCGTTTACTCATACCAATCATTACACCGGTGAAAAAATACTCAATGTCTGAGCTGAACTCAAATTTTAGACATCAATCAATGGAAACATTCCTTTTGCAAATGAAAACAAACATACTTGGTATTTCATAACGGCATACTTGAAATGCAAATATTTCAAGTCGTGCATTTATATTTTTGTTCAGTGTATTTCCTTGTAACCGAGCAGGACATATTTGAGATATTGGGAAACCTTGGAATATCCGTTAGAATTTAAAATAGGCTTAAACCGCTGCAGCAGCTGCAATTAAAAAACTGAAATATGGAATTGGCAGAGTCTAAGAGGGTCATTTTTGCAAAATGTTATTTCATTGAGAGGTTAATTTGATGAAAATAATGTTGTATGTACGGTGGCACAAATTTAGTGACATTTGCACTGTTTAATGCGTAATACAGTACAGAATATTGACGTTTTGTAAACAATTTTTATGTTCCTGCAATTTACCATTATGGTAAAATAAAGAAAATGTCTGAAAGCATTTCTGGTAAAGGTTTAGTATTGGTGAAGCATGTACGCAACATTAATTTATTGGGTCCTAAATTCGTTGACCAGGCACAGGTGCGGCGAATGGGGGGAGCGCCGCGCCAACGGGGTGTATCCTGGTGTATTTTGCCATTTTGTGCCCGGTGCAGTCCGGCGCAAGAACTCCTCTGTCCCGCCCCTGTCCCTCCTGCCGGCGCAAATGGCAAAGAGGGAGGAGAGAGGGCTTGAGTGGGTTTAACACAGCCGAGTCAAATCTTCACCAATGAAATGAGCTCCTCTCCTCACCTTTAAAATTGGAATAAAGAAGCCTCTGTCCTATATCTGCATGATGCACTAATGCTGCATTTTACTTTGCTGCTTCAGGTATGTTTTCTGCTCTGCTTACATCTATATTAAGCATTAAGAATATGAGTTAGCTGGCAAGCTAAGGCATTCGCAAGTTATTTCCACTAGTGAACTTGAATGGAATTTCAAAACGAAACTCAATTAGATCATTCAAACTTATGAAGTTAGAATGAAATACGACGGTTGCTCATTTATTTCTTTTACCTGCATCATTAGAAACAGAAACAATGGATAGCGTGTTCCTATTATTACACCCTGTTGCTGCTTAAAATTTTGGGATTAACATGCATGTACAACAATGCAAGATATGTTACACATTTATTTTCAATATGTGGTCTTAAATAAGTACGAGATCATGGCATCAGGCTGCATTCCGTTCCCCCACTAAAAACGATAAAACCTAATTGACAATAATAGTAGTATTAAGCCGCTTGCACACTGGACGCAAAAGGATTTTTTCGCTCGACAGATAACATTCAAAGACTATGCAAAGACGCGAATACACGTGTGCATTTGCATTGACTTCGAAAGTAATCAGTCGAGCGAAAAATTTGTTTCGCGTCCACTGCACAGAAAGTAAACCAGGTTGGAGCTGGCGAGTGCTCTGTGCACCTTTTGCCAGGAAATTGTCACTGCATCATGATGAATATGTGACACCTCCCGCTACTGCGCCGCCACACCCATCTCGGCGCACATCCGTCTACCAAATTGCCAAAGTGGCTGCACGCGGTGTTGCATCGCACAAAATTACTACTGCGCGGGCTGCGCCAAGCTGCACCACCCTGTGCTGCGCCAAGAAATTAGAGCCCATTATGTTAGTCACATACTTGTTCAAGAGCTAAGTTGTAT
The DNA here is from genome assembly GCA_029721435.1 of Gymnothorax reevesii. Lineage (NCBI taxonomy): Eukaryota > Metazoa > Chordata > Actinopteri > Anguilliformes > Muraenidae > Gymnothorax > Gymnothorax reevesii. The sequence continues at coordinate 72,110,844 of CM056577.1, read as the reverse complement.
TACTTGTAGTTGTTTATAGAGATAGCAACAGACATTTTATACTCGTGTTACAATTTTGTGGCCTGTGCTAAAGAACTACAGTATCTACCTTTGTAGCATAAGCACTACGTGCAAAAAAGTTAATCTACAGGCCTGCATGGGGTTATGTTTACACCCATGGCATGGGTAATTTGGACACCATGTAATGCTATGTCCTGGATGTATATATACATGTTGTACCGACTTGAAACAAATTTACTATATAAGCTTTATAGAGAGTACCACTAAGTTTATCAAAGTACCATATGAGTCGGCCACACTACACACAGATACAACAACTGCCTGTTTGGGGGTGCGAAAAGGAATTCTGTATTCAGACCGTCGCGTGGAAATTTATGACATCTAAGTTCTGTCACATCCAATCACTCAGTGCCTCATCTGCGGGATCACCTGAGACATAAGTGAGAAACGAGCAGACAACAAAATGGAAAACACTCCCCAATATACAACAGGACGTAATAATAATAGCATAACTTCCTCTACCTTCATGATGCCGCCAGTCAGTCACGTTCAGTCTCATCAGTGGCTGCTTACCCTGGCCAATCTGGCCAATTTATGCAGGAAGCTTGCTCTCACTGAGCCAGTGCGAATGTTAGCCACTGGATACGGTCTGCATTTCACTTAATGCCCATTGGTGTCAGTAATAACAAGGAATTTCTGTTAGTTGCACATAAAGTAACTCCTTTAATAACAAAAATTTGCTTCATTTTTCAATGTAAATTCCAGTGGAGGATTTTTTGATCAGGAACAATAGTGTAATGATTGCAGGAACTTGACATAAAATAAATCATGCTACCCGATTATTCGGTTCTTCTAACTAGGCTCAGTACTGTAGCATCAGCGCTGTCCATTATGTGATTCATTTCTGAAAAAAGGATTCAATATTCTGAGGTGTACAGGCTCCCATACTATCTTAGAACACAGCTTGTGCCTGAGGCTTTACTGCGCTATCCAGAGCATATTGACAAAGGTCTTCATCGTTATCTCTAACTCAGACACAACAAAGCTTACAAACAGGCAAAGCACAACAGGAGATATGATGATTTTCATTAAGATCAAGGACCCCCGAAGTATAGACATTTTCATTCTTAGGCCGTCATTGCTGATATCAACTCTCGTAAAATGCACATTTACTCACCATAATGAAATCTCATTGAAGCTACAATCCTTGAAGTCATTATTTAATCTCACCTCTGTTGCAAAGTCAGCAAAGGAAGACCAGTTTAATAAGAGTCCAATTAATTTGTGTGTTAATAGGATTTACCCTGGTTAATTCAAATAGACCACTGACATTTTAAACTTACTTTAATGTTTTCATTACAGCTGCATGCTGGAATTGTCAAAAAGTTAACTTCACTTTTTTACATAGATGGACATAAAAGGTTCACTCCATGCTGGTGATATACAGTGAGCACCATAATCCACTGGACAGTGACATTTTTAATTTTGATTCTGCACTCTGGGACTTTGAGTTTGGAAAGAAACAATGATTTTGAAGTGCAAACTGTCATCTTTTATTTGAGGGTGTTTCCATCCATCTCAGATGAAAGGAAGTCCCCCCCCCCCCCCCCTTTCTGATTCATGAAAAAAAATTGAACAGTATAACATAATGAAGAATGAAATATTCCTTTTTAATATTTAGTCGCATATCATTTGCATTCAATGACTGCTTAAATTCTATCATGCCTGGTCATCATTACACGCCTGGTATCTTCCCAGGAGATGCCCTGTCAGTCTCTGCAAAATGTAAGATACATGTTCAGCTGGATTTAGATCCAGTGACTGTCTCTGACAACAGAACTAAAATAAGAAAAATTAACATCAAAAGAATGATGGTGCTCAATGTACATGAATGAGTGACTCGAACTTACATTTAATTGTTGAGATATTAGTTTGAGTGGTTTGTGTATACTGTAGTGAATTGACAAGGGAAAATAACCACATCTTGCCTAATGCATGCTGAGAGGCTCTAAAATATACACCCTTTACTCTGTGGATGTTTCTGGAGGGGAAAAAAAAACAAAACCAAAGCAGTGAAAGCTTTTGATCTTTTTGCTCAGCAGCTATCTGTCAGGCTTTTCAGCCATTCTGCTTGAAGCTAATTATGCCCCTCTTGTGGATTTTTACTCTTTTGTTGTGTAAGTTCTTTAGTCTCACCTTGTTTTCATGAGGGAACACATCACAACTTGGCCGTGCGTTTCTTCTGCGCTTATATGCTTAATGGTCAGACAACTGAACAAAAGATTATGTGTAAGTGGGTGGTGCAGTGGTGTGGTGGTTAGTGTTGTAATGAGTAAACAGTACTACCCCGAAATAAACATGCACCAAATTTGAGTCTCAGCCAGCCAGGATCTTTCTGCATGGAGGTATTTTGGCCTCCCCGAGTTCGTGGGGGTTTTCTCGGTTTCCCTCCACCCCAACAGACATGCCCTATAGCAGTGTTTCCCAAGCCACTCCTGGTGTACCCCTTGTCCTGCATGCTTTGGGTCTCTCCCTGCTTCAGCACAGGTGATTCACATGATCAGGTCATAATTAACCCCAGAAGCTGCTTCATTATAAGTGAATCATTTGAATCACCTGGGCTGCAGCAGGGAAAGATCTAAAGCATGCAGGACAAGTAGTACGCCAGGAGTGGTTTGGGAAACACCGCCCTATGGCAACATGCAACATTATCGCTTGCCCAATTGCCCGGGGAAAGTAAAAGTCGCTGTCCAGGAAGTGTTCTGGTGCATGTAAAAAGAATAATTTCCGAAATTGGGCAGGCAACTACTTTTAAAGTAAGCTAAGGTCTTTTCTCATTCAATAATCTTAAAATACCACAAAAACAAGGGAAAGGTTTGAAAACATTGTTTCCCGTTAAAAGGAACACACCCTATTATTTACATGTATATTCCTTCAACCATGTGCCTCATACATTGCATGTTACTTAGAACTACTGGCGCCACGGCAGTCCAGTCCATGAGGCGTGCAATTGTACAGCTTTGGTGCTGATTCGTTCGCATTCCTGCACATGGTGTGTAAACCACTGAGGAGCCAACTTCAGCTTGAACCATGAATGATCAAGTCAACTGCATGCTCAGGCGAAAGTGCATTATGAGTTAGCCGTTAGTCAAACTCTGTGAATAATCATCATCGAGTGGGACTTCAGATCAGAGTGGAAGAGAGCATCCAATCTTATCCATCAGAATATAAGGTGAGAGATTTATGTTAATACGAGTCATGGATGCATGTGTCCAATGGCAAATGGTTTTATTGAGCTAACTGCTATCAAAATTGTGACTGGATTCACACAGCATATATGAAATCGGTCCAATGCATTGATGATTTATTGCAAGATGATTTATTTTCATTAGAGTACGATAAAGATGAGAAAAGCTGCAGTTCTTAGATTTATTTTCTATTTTCTTTGCTGTTCCAATATTTACCCAGAGGTTAGTTGAATAGTTTTTTTGTTGATTGCCGCAGATGTTTAAAATACTGGCTCAGAAATAACTGGTAACGCCCCCCTTAATAATGTACTCCAGTGACGAGCATGTGCTTATCAGCTCTAGGCCTCAACCAGCAGCCTGTGTCACGAACAGTCTATGGTCACAAAGCACACATTTTGGGCTAATAAATTCGGACATAGTCCGCACTTTCTGATACCTTGAAATTTTCTCTCAGATCTGCTGTGTTAGTTGCGGAAGCCAAGGCCAAAAGAATAGGCTATTGGACTTCTGCAGCAGACCAGCTAGTTTACTTGTAATTTAGTGTAATGTGGAGCACTTAAATGGTTATTGTCACGCAAGTATTTACAAATTTGCCATGTGCAGGACTCAGCTGATTGAATGGGTCGCAATTCTCATTTATGCACGAGTGCAACTGAGCTGTTTTTAGTTCATTGCATGAACAACGAATGTACATAATAGTACCACAGCCGAGCTGTGATTGGCTGATAATGGTATCATACATAATGGTATCAACCGACCTGCAGAAAAAAAAAATTTTGCAACCGTGTTCCCCAATTCATTTACGTGTGTATAAATGTCTGATGATGTCAAACAAGCAGCCAATCAGAGGAGCCTAAACAATGATAATGGATATAATGGGGAGGAAAAAAATTGCCATGATGGAAGTTAACGAAGACTGTTTTGAAGTTTAAATGAATGACAAAGATCAATAATGTTGTGATTTACATAAAATAAGCATGTAGTAGATGAGCTATCAATGAGTCTTTCTTTCAATTAAAGATGTGATAGCTGTTTTTTTGCGAAAGATAAAAAGTTCTGTTTGCATTTTTACAGAAACACGCTTCATACTCTGTTTCTGCTTTACTGGATTCAGTACTGGATTTTACTTTGGATTCAGACAAGAGATATATTCGCCACATGCAAGAAACGAACATGATGTAAGCAAAGAAGGAAAGATTGTCTTAAAACAAGACGTAGAGAGGAAAGTGAAATAAAAGAAGTTCAGTTCTCCAAAAAAGCTGGTATACGAGCAACATTTTTGGTGATTTTGTGTTTTAAAACGTATATGTGACTTTCTGTGCAAGATGTTATATTGTTATATTTGTATTCGTTTGGTTTTTTTTCGGGCAAGTAAAATTCCTCTTCGGGCAGGTGTTTTGCAACTGTTTTAAAATTTGCTTGCCCGACTGGGCAAGTGCTGAAAAAAGTTATGTCACACCCTGACTATGGGAACATCTGATTCATGTATTTAAAATGTCCATTCTATCTGATATGAACCAAAAGTATGAAAGACAGCAATTATTATCCTTTTTTTAAGAGAGAGAGACCCCACAATATGTGGAATAATTATTGTCCAATATCCAGATTGTCTTTCCTTTTTTTCATTTTTGTCCCTTGTTAATTTTCAGTCATAATCCTTTTTAACAGAAAAGGGTAGTTTATATGCTCACCAATCCGGTCTCAGGTGTGTGTCGCTCTGTTACTACTGCTTCTCTGGTTTTTTTCATGACATTGTTAGTGCATTAGATAACAGACAAAATTGTGCATTCCTTTTCTGTCATACTGTTATAACACTGCTTTATTTGTAAAAACACTGTCAATCATGTCTCTCTTCTGAAAATATAATTAGATATCAGCTCTGATAAATCTGAATGTAAATGGTTTAAAAACTAACCTGATGATAGCGCTCAATAAATTTCAGTAGAAGGCATTAGGTGTTGGATCATTTAAATTAGCAAAGGAGCCGAAGACTGACAATGGGACGAACACCAGACCTACTTCAAAGCTGGGGCCAGCAGGGGCTGAAGACAAGGTTATGTCAAAAAGCTGTTGGCTGAATTGGAGAAAGCAGTAGGGGGCTCAAAGCTACATATTGTTAATAGGAGCACTATAACCCAAAGTGAATGAGATGTTCTCGCAGTTTAACACAGAAGTTTGGATGAAACCTTGTAGTTGGTCAAAGTTCTTTCAACATAATTTAATAATGCTACCACTACTCAAGACTGAAACACTGATCACTTCTTGAAAGAAGTGGGTGTGCCTTGAGTGCAAATCAAGCCCTTGCCTCAATCTAACCAATACTATAATAATTTTTTTCATGCAGCATGGTTAATGAAAGTGCTAATTAATTAGCCCAACATGGGTCCCAGCTTTGATACCAGATTAGTCATCACACATTTAAAGACAATGATGGGGTGGGTCTCAATACCCAATGAGTGGGCCCGACCACTTTGATGGTTTTTTTTTTTTTACTTGTAGTAGCATATTAACCACAAACCATAGCATTCATCTATATTAAGGCTTGGAGGGGCCAAGGCACTCACCTGCTTAAATCTTGTTGACCATATATTTCATTTTCAAAGGAAGTTAAAAAAACAGCCCTGCTTACAGAAAGCTCCTCTGGAAGCAGCTTCTTTGAAAGCCAGCAAAGACACTTCCAAAAAACACTGCAAACACTTATGTGTTTTTTTAGCCATAGTCCTGATGCATTTAATGGCTCTTCAAAAAATAATACACCTGTTTATGCTTTACTTTAAAATTCATCAAGTATCTTTATTGTAATTGGGCACTTTAGCAAAAAATATCTAGTTTACACTAAGGTTTGAAATATTTACATATAACCTATGAAATTGAAGCTGATTGAATTTATTTTCCTTCATATGTATTCAGTAATGTACCAAGGATATGCTGTTACCATGCTTTAAGAGACCACTGCATCTAAAGTGACATTTCTCAAAGCCTAGGCTGCAGCCTAGGAAGGATACATTTCTACCTTGCTGCTTCATCGCATGCTGCTTCATAGTGAGTGCCCTTCAAATATGGTGGAGAAATGCAGCCTTCATCTTGTCTGATATCAGACAGAACTGTCAACTTGTTTGCATTCCGTTTACATGTTGACAATTCGTCTGATGTCCAGCACGATGAAGGCTTGACTGTTGTTTCTAGGATCACATCAAAATGCCAAGGTGTCTCTGCCTTGCTGGACTGTTTAGCCCCTCAAATTTTTCTTGTGGCTTTGATTAGTACCACAGGCTCCCACACAAAAGCACTTGCCATGGAGACGAGTGCCTCTGGGGTTATCCAGCATGTGTTTTATTCCTCTTCTTATTCCTCCTCCGAATCAGATTTCGAATCGCTTCTCATCTCGCAGCTTTGAGGAAACCCTGCAAAAATATCTGCCAAAACGTGAGGCTGAATTGGGATCCCTTTGTTATGTCTTTTGGTGAAGAAGTTTCAGTTTTGTGTTGCAAAAAACTGCAAAAAAAATAACATTCAAAGTGAATGGAGAAATGTCCAAAAAGCGATCAAGCCCAGCCCAATTTATATCTCATTACGTTGCTATACTTCAACATAGGAAGCTGTTGATGTTCAAACTTTAAATGGGTCAAAAGACTTGATACTTTTTTTGGTTTGAATCCATTTTTTCATAGCTGTGACTGAGAGTTTTTGGGATAACCATGGGTCTCTGTGGGACGGAATTTTCGGAGCCAGAATGTGAGATGGCAGTAACATTCCAACAGCCGTACCTGAAAAAATCGCTGTCAATCTACAGTATATTAAACCTCACAATATGGGATCCACAGAGACAATTTATGTGTCAAAACACAGGGAAACTTGTCTGCTCTCACCCATTGTGACTCTCATAGTTTTTACATTAATGGTCACCAAGCACAGAGAGTGCTGACCTAGTCTCATTGAACTCCGTGTTAAACTGAGCTCTGAAGCTCAGTCTGCCATTTGGTGACAAATCACAATTTGTCAGCTGTTGCACTCTTATAACTTTATTTTCAATAGAACAGACTTGCCTTTGTTGCCTTGGTAATTCTGCTAGTACACCATACAATGACGGTCAAGGAGGTGTGAGAGTTTTCCACTATGGTTATGGTTACTCAAGTGGGCAGTGAGGCCATAAAGTGTTTCAGGTTTATAAACGCTTGAGGACTGTCCTGATGACCTTCAGATTGCTGACAAAAATGAGAATAAAGAACTGAGAATATTAAAATGCGTCCACGGCGTTATGGTGACATTATCAGTAATGACTATATTTCCATCTCTAGCCTCGACATTATCATATATGAAAAACAAGCTGGTAATAATTAAACAAGAGCCGCTGCCTCCATACAGCCACTGCTATAGGGCAGGCTAAATTGAAGCAGTTAACTTAGTTTAGTTTACTGTGATGGAGAAGAAATTTCTGTGAACGCTAACATCATTTATGAGCTAAGGATTTAGTTATGGACTAAAATGGAGATCCCATAACACAACGTTTTACACGATTATGCAGACTGTAGCTAGCTAGTTTGCTACCCGTAATTGCTGTGAACTTCTGACGGTTTCTGTTGAGCCAGCTAGCTCTTATCAGGCTGTTGTCATCTCACAAAACTTAGCTAGCAAGCTAGTTAGCAGTTTCTGACACAAGTAGTGGACATGTTGGCTACCTTTGTAAACCTTAAATAATTTGCTTTATTTATTTAATTTGTTTTATGAATAAAGCATGATTACTTCTCAACTTTGATATTTATATTCATTTATATATTGGTAAAGCATCACTTTTTGTTTCCCTGGGGTATAAATATGTCGTGACACAGAGGCCATTTCTCTTATCCACTCTTCAACACGAGAAATCAAAGGAACACACCATTCAAGTAAGGCAGATATGTTTCGACCTTCACAAGTCAGGCAATGGCTACAAGAAAATAGCCACTCGCCTGCACCTGCCCATATCTACTGTCAGAGGAATAATTAAGAAGTTTTTAACAACTAGAAAAGTGGTAAACAAGCCTGGACGAGGACACAAGGTTATTTTGCCACCACGCACAGTGAGGAGGATGGTAAGAGAAATAAAAAGTTCTCCAAAGCTCACTGTTAAAGAATTGCAACAAATGGTAGCATCTTGGGGTTACAAAGTCTCTAAAACAACCATCAGGCGCTATCTACATTCCAACAAGCTGTTTGGGAGGGATGCACAGAAAAAACCTTTTCTCACTCTCAATCATAAACGCAAACGTCTGGAGTTGGCAAAGCAGTACTGGGACTTCAACTGGGACCGTGTGCTTTCGTCAGATGAGACCAAGATTGAGCTTTTTGGCTGCAAACACTCGTAAGTGGATCAAAGATGAGTATGCAGGAAAGGACCTCATGCCCACTGTGAAGTATGGGTGAGGATCGGTGATGCTGTGGGCCTGTTTCTCTTCCAAAGGCCCTGGGAACCTTGTTAAGGTGCATGGCATCATGAAGGCTTTGAAATACCAGGACATTTTAAATCAAAATCTGGTGGCCTCTGCCCGAAAGCTGAAGACGGGTTGTCACTGGGTCTTTCAGCAAGATAATGACCCCAAATATGTAGCCAAATCTACACAGAAATGGTTCACCAGACACAAAATCAAGCTCTTCCCATGGCCATCTCAGTCCCCAGACCTCAAGCCCATTGAAAACCTGTAATGTGAGCTGAAGAGGAGAGTGCGGAGGAGAGGACCCAGGTCACTGGATGATTTAGAGAGATTGTGCAAAGAGGAATGATCGAAGATCCCTCTTTCTGTATTCTCCCATGTTGTGAAACATTATAGGAAAAGATAAGGTGCTGTTTTGTTGGCAAAAGGGGTTGTACAAAGTATTAACATCAGAGGTGCTAATAATTGTGTGGCACACATGATTTGATGTAAAAGGATTATTTCTTAATGTGGGATTTTTTTCCCCACTGAATAAATGCACTTGAATTAAAGGTTGGATTTTCCTCTTATTTTCCATTGTGGTCCTATCTTATTTAGAAAAAAATAGAATTTATTAGAAGCTAAAGAACATGTCTTAACCAGGGGTGCCAATAATTATGGAGGGTGCTGTATGTCACTTTTGGGAGAAACTGAGTTTGTCCTCATTTGCAATAAGGTTGTGGGTTCGAATCTGGCCTGGGGCCTTTCTGTGTGGAGTTTGCATATTCTCCCCGTGTTCGCGAGGGTTTCCACTGGGTACTTCGGTTTCCCCCACCCACAACACATGCAATATGCAATACATCTCGTATGGCTGTGTGTGAATGTTTGGTGGTGGTCGGAGGGGCCGTAGGCGCATACTGGCAGCCACGCTTCCGTCAGTCAGCCCCAGGGCAGCTGTGGCTACAAAAACGTAGTTTACCACCATCAGAGCGTGAATGTGTGAGTGAATGAATAATGCCTCCATTGTAAAGCGTCTTTGAGTGTCCAGAAAAGCGCTATATAAAATTGATGCATTATTATTATTATTACTAATAAATTCACTAGGTTTTTCCAGTTCACAGGAGAGCTCTTCAGTTAAAATAAGTTGACTTAATTTGTTATTTCACGTTACCTCCAAATGAAGGGGTAAACAGCTAAAATAGTAATAACTTTGCCAATATTCAATTGTTTATGCATCTGACTCTATATCTTCTATATATCTTAGTGATAAAAATGGCCCAAAAAACTGGAAGAAATGAAAGAAAGACAGTAATACAATAGATCACTTGTTTTCACTATGCATTTAGTCAAATTAGGCATCATGGCCATGGGCTTGGAAGAAAAAAATGTCTGCTAGGATCACAGTTAATTCTGGTGAAGCTCAGACCAATCTTATTAATTATTTAATTTATCCTAAATGCAGATCTACTCACTGGCACCATTCCATGGCTTGAAACACTCAAATTCAATTACAGATGATGGCGTCCTCCATAATATCCTAGAAGTTATCTACCAGCTTTCTTCCAGCTGGACCATGAATCTATTACCATTTCCGCTCTCATGCTTTTATTCTTAAAATTATGCATTAGATTTGGGACAACAGTGTATGAATTATCATGAAAAATCATTTACAAATGTAACATTTCATTCCATTTAAATATATTTTTCCAGTCCAATTTTTTTACATCAGTATGTGAATGGACATCAGGATGTGAATATCGGATTATATATGAAATTTTTACGGTATTGTGAAGAAGTACTTGCCCTTCCCGATTTCTTCTACTTCTGCTTATTTGTCATATTTCAATATTTCAGATCATCCAAAAAATTTTAATGTAAGACTGTCACGTCTGTGCCGGTGACATGATGTCACCCATTGGTTTCAGCATACCATTTAGGAAGCCTCGATTTTGGAAATTTGAACAGCGTCATTTTGAAACCGGATGTGATTCCTATTAGACAAAAGTGTGAATTGAAGATCCAGGGAGGAGCAAGGAGTGTATCTACGGGTGGATCTGACCATATCGGATGAGGGCCAGAGGATAGCTATGCTTCTAAAGCATATTCTGGCTTTATGCTTTATTCTCGTCTATTTGGGACCATAATTTATGAAAATGAACATCATGATAATCGAAGGAGACTTGAAACTTGAGATAGATGCCATAAAATAATGTGGAAATTAGTAACTGAAATAATAAATCGGGTGAGAAATTAGGGTCATATTCTCATAGACTTCTGTAGCATTGAACTTCTTCCTGAAACCACCAACGCCGCCATCTGCTGGCCATTAAATAGAATGCCGTTTTTAAAGATTTCCACGTCGGCCTCCCTTTTCAGACCCGGGTGCTGCATCCATCTATTTATACACTCTATAGCGAAAATCTCGACCAATCTCATATCATTCAACTGGTCAATCATGAGGGAGAAGGGCGACAGTAACAGCCAATGTTGTTCAGTCTCAGAAACCGAGCCCCTTTTGATCATTTGTGTTTTGTTTGTATGTTTGCAACTGATACTACTGGTGATAGTGCAGACTGTATCTTGTTTTATACAGTCTATCGCACGTATGCATGTTCAGCATACGGTCCAAAAAGGGGTTGTCCACTATGGCCGACGCAAAATTGTATTGTGCTATGAAAAGAAGCATCCCGCTATTGTTTGTTGCAGTGTGTTGACAAATATGCTTTTCCTCGGTTTTAACAGCTCATCACAAATAGTAGCCTTGTGGAATGATGCTTGCCTAATAATCAACAACTTGCTGGTTTAAAGCTGTTCTTCGAACATAAGTCTGATGCCGTCTCAGTGAAGCGCTGCAACCAGCAAACAGAGAATATGTATATGACATTGTCCTACAATATGAAAAAAATACTTCTATGACTTTGAACCTGCTTAAAGCTGCAGTTGGTAACTTTGAGGACAAAGAGGACCTGGCATAAAAATTAGAAAAAATGCAACTTTCAGATCCCTCCTCCTCCCTCTTGACAGCACTTGTAAGACCCTCCCCCAGAAGGCTAACGTGCACATGAAGGCATGTGACCTGTTATGCATGCGACCAAGTTGCCGAGGCTTGACATTACTGTTGTGAACAGTCAACACTACTGGTCAACAAACGAGCAGAAATAAATAATGTCGACATCAAAAGTAATCTACAGCAGTATGTATTCAGTAACAAGGCAGCACACGCTTATTTCAGTAAGTTACCCGTGTTTTTTTTTTTGAGTACAGGAACTGTCGTGAATCCTGCTGAATGGCCAGTAAACCATGTATGGCAGCATTTAGCTGTGAGAGCACCGAAACTTTACACATATTTATGTGGTCAACACCACAACCGATAAGACTGCCAGGTCACTTCATAAAAATAATTTCTGCTACTTTTAATAAAATGACGCCAGTAACGTTAGCCCTAGCATTGGAAACAAGCTAATGTTAGCTCGACTGCAACATCACAGTAACATCACATGCACTATGGAGTACTGTAACAATTACAAGAAGCTGGCGATTGGAACAGCAACTGTGCTTGTAAGCGACGTTCACTCGCTTATTTGCAGAGCGAAAATCGATTGATTCCGGTTAGGGCTGGGGATAGTACCAGCCGCACATGACAGCAACGTCAACTCGCTTATTTGCACAGCATTGCGGAGCAAAAATTAACCAACAAATAAAGCAGAGGATTACCTGTTAAGCAGAAAAGTCCCCAACTCTGCGTTGGTTTTTATTATTACCCCTCAGCCCTAAAGGCTGACGGGGTATTGCTATCCTTCTTGCGGTTGGGCGATCGGGCGGCGGGCGGGCGGGCGGGCGTCTCCAAAAACTTTGACATCGGGCTGAGGGGTATTCCGTGCTTTGCACGCCTATTTTTTTATTCTTCCAGATGACAGAGTTCCCTCCACCTCTGAAAAGCCACTCTGATGTTCACTCTGGTTTTATCCCGGGCTTTGTCTAATTCTTTCTTTTGTGCTTTTGTTTTCTTCTGGCTTCCTCTTCTTACTTTTCTTAGCCGTGTGTGCTGTTGTCGGTAATGGAGGCATCGGCATTTTTTTCCTCGATGATGGCTGTTGTTGCGCCATTAGTTTCTCTTAGCTCCTGAACCCTCTCTCAGAGATTTGAGCTTGACTGAGCACTGGCGTGAACTGAGGAGGAAGGGGGAGGAAGGGGTAGGAGGCTGTTTACAGCGCGTGCATGTGCAGTGTTTGACGGCTGTCGGACACCATCCTGGCTTTAATTGGTTCTTTTTGGTCAGAGCGAACGATTCTTTTAAATTGCAGTAGGAGCAGTATTTGGGTTTAAAGAAGGCTTTTTTGAATTACAGAGTACTAGTTTTATGTAATACTGTCTGTACACAGTGACAGTTTTAGCAAAAATGACAAAAAGTTACTTTTATAAGACTTACTAACTGCAGCTTTAAGCCGAACTGAGGATGGACTTCTGGCTGAGGTGATCTAATGCAGAAATTGTTACATCTGCAAGGTCCTTGAAAAACAAAAATTGATAAGTGGATGTCCCTGGTGTGATAACAGTGAAGAAGCCATTATAAGCTTTTAGTGGTCTTGAAAAAATTTGTGAGGCTTATAGGTGTAACATTACACGTGAACTATACGTGATATTTTCTGGAATAAGTTTGTGAACAGTTCATGAATGTTTTTCAGGCACAAAGTTGGTGAAGGGCAATTTAGTGTTCAGGAACATTCATGAATAATTCAAGAACTTTAATCATCAACTGTGCTTGACCTGTTCATGAATAGTTCTTCATATTTTCAACAGGGTCTCCTTCTGGATTTTCTAATGGAGAGCAAAATTCGTGCTTCCATCAATTATTGCAAGTGTCCCACATCCTGAAGCAGTAAAGCAGCCCCAAACCATCACATCACCACAACCGTCTTTGACTGTTGGTATGATGTTCTTATTGTAACGCAGCCTTATCCTCACACCTGATGTAATGGGACCCATATCTTCAATAAGGTTCCACATTTGACTCATCAGTCTTCAGAAAGTCATCCGAAAAAACCTGGGGGTTATTTAAATGTTTTCTGGGGAATGAGGGATGAGTCTTTGTGTTCCTTTTGGTCAGCTGTGGTTTTCGCTGTGCAGCTCCCACATGTATGCCATTTTTCTCTCTCTTACCGCAGAATTATGAACGCTGACCTCAACTGAGGCGAGTGAGGCCTGGAGATCTTCAGATGTTAGTATGGGTTCTATTTTCACTCGGTAGATGAGTCTTCAATGCACCACTGGACTAACTTTGGTGGTCCAGGCACTCCTGGGAAAACTCAGCATTGTCCCAAGTTTTCTTCATTTGTAGATAAAGCTCTCACCACAGTTCCCTGGAGTCCCAGAGCCTTAGAAATGACTTTGTTACCATCCCCAGACTGACAGATGTCAAGAATTTTATTTCTCATGCGTTTTTGAATTTCTGTTGATTGCAGCATCATATGCTGCTTTTTGCCCACACTGCCAGACAGGCCCTATTTAAATGATACTTCAATTCAACAGGACTGGCAGTAAAATTGAGTGAAAAGTGAAATTGAACCCATTGATCAATGAAATTGTTGAATGAATTGATTTAGGAACTAAGTGGGCAATAACTTCACATGGGTCCAAGTAAGGTTGGATAGCTTTTTAGCTTGCCCAGATGAGCTATTGCCATGGCTTGGCGTCCATTGTTGTCTGTCGTCCTTGTCTGTCATCGTCTGTCGTTAGCATTTTTCAAAAATCTTCTCCTCTGAAACTACTGAACAGATCCAGACTAAAATTATCCACAAGCATCTTTAGGATGTCTACTTTAAAAATTGTGTTAATTATGCCCGCTGTTAAAGGAATTTTGATTTTACATTCCAAGTATTACCTTCACGAGAGAAAACTCAAGACGACTCAGGAAAAAAATCAGTCGGAGGCAGAGAAGTTAATATCCAAGCCAAAGTCCGTTTACTTTTTTGCAAAAAAGGATCCCCACATACAGAAGTTCAGGTCAAAGTGGAGGATACACAATTAGAAAGTTCTCTGGTATTTGTAGGAATACTCCATGGCGTTCTCCTCCCCCCGTGCTGATTTACACATCACGCGAGCCTTGCGTCACACGCAACTGAGTCAAGTTGGTACGTAACCACGTCAAGTTGTCTAGGGATGCACACACATCTTGCCAGGGAGGAGAGCACCTGCCTTCTCTCTCAGCTCTGGCTCCAGCTTATCTTGTTATGGATTCCGGAGCTTTCTATGAACATATAAACTTAGAGAAAGAGAAAAACATCTTGCCCTTGGTACAGACGTTCAAGTTGTCATGACTTTAGATAGGCAACATGTCATGACTCACTGGTACAGTTATGCAGGCCCCTGCTAAATCAGAAATAAGCAAGCACACACACACTCTAGGCCTATGAAGTTGTGAACTAAAACAGAATATGAGCAAGAAAGGATTAGCAATTAATAATAATTAAATTAATCAATAAAAAATGTTTCCACACCGCTGTCTGAATAACATGGTCGCTGTAACTAAAAATAAAACATAAGGGTAAAACCACCTATTTTCAGCTATATCTCAGGATCTAAAGCAGCAAGTAAAGACCCCTTTACCTCAAAATGATCAGCATATGAAACTCTACAAAACTTACCATAGGATCAAAATCATACAATCCCTCCTTGTAGGATTTATTGCCCTTGAAATGTCAAATTTGACGATTTTAAATTTTAGTTTTTTTTTGGCCTATATAATGAAAACTGTAAGAGAGAAAAACTTTCAATGGCAAAAATGATAAGCAAATGAAGCTTGGCAAAAGTCTCCATTACACTAAAATTTTACAATAGCTCTTTGTAGCAGTTCTTGGCCTTAAAACCTCAAATATGATGATTTCTGTTTTATATTGTCATCGATGCTATAGTTAAAGAGTCTTGAAAGTGAGCAGGTGAATAGATCCAGGTGAGCAATTCAGGCTCAGGCCTCTAGTTTACTTCAGTATCTGTTTAATAATAAATTAGTCAAATATCCATGGAATGAAGAAATTGGGATGGGGCAAATATACTCAGCAACAAAAGTTTCTGTGACACCAATATTGTTAATTATTTTTCATAACGCAATTATGAAATTGTCATACATGGTGATATCAGACTGAAACAGTACACGTAAACACAACATTGAAATGGAAATCATGAAAATGCGAGAAAATGACTTTGCACGTGAAAATTTGTGTAAATCATGCTTGTGGATGGCAATAAAAGAGGAGAATTTTTGGAATGTTCACATTGTGCCTGATGAACAACGGAAGCATCACTTATCGAAAACACAGCCATTTCGGATCAGGAACTCTACCCTCTAAATGCCAAGACTGTCTGAAAATGATCGGTGGAGGGCCATTGGGATGATTGAATCCGGAACCTCGCAGAGGGAAGTTGCTCATCGCCTGAATGTCCACCGAAACACCATTTGGAACTTATGGCAGCGTCATCAGCAGACAAGACATGTCAGAGACCGTCCTCGCAGCGGCCGTCCACGAGTAACCACTCCCAGACAGGACAACTGGATTCGAACAACCCATCTCCGAAATTGATTCCAACCTGCAACCATAACTGCAAGAACGATACCTGGTTTGAGGCGACTGTCTGCACAGACAATCCGTCGCCGTCTCCGTCATTTTGGCATTGTCCCACGTCGGCCAGCAAGACGTCCAATACTCACAGTACAACACCGACGACTGCGTCTACAGTGGGCACAACAACATCGACGGTGGATCCAACGTCAGTGGGATCTTGTACTCTTCACTGATGAATCAAGATTCATGCTTAACCGATGTGATGGTCGTTTACGCGTATACCGTTGACGTGGAGAACGTTATGCCAACAACTGTGTTCAGGAATTTGATCGTTTTGGAGGTGGTAGTGTCATGATTTGGGGAGGGATCACGGCTAGAAACAGAACAGATTTGCTTGTTATTGATGGAAATCTGACAGGTCAAAGATATCGCGATGAAGTGCTACGGCCATTGGTGGTACCGTTTTTGATGCAACATGGTCCCGGAATAACGCTGCAACATGATAACGCCAGACCACACGTTGCAAGGATTGTACAGCAGTATCTGATGCAACAACATTTCAATGTCCTGCCATGGCCAGCCAGATCCCCAGACATGTCCCCAATCGAGCATCTTTGGGACGAGATGGATCGACGTTTGCGGCGGTTGGATAACCCGCCAGCTACACTCCAGGAATTGCGACAACGTCTACGTCAGATTTGGAATGACATCCCACAGCAATTTCTGGCACATCTGATTCGGTCCATGCACCGGAGATGCGTTGCTTGCATCATGGCACAAGGAAGTCACACCCGGTATTGAAGTGTGAAGGTCACAATTGGTTAGACGTCAGACAAGTGCTTCATGACGCATGAAAATGACATTTTCCGTTTTGAGTGACGTTGGCACTGAAAAGTCAGTGTTTCTCCTGTTAAATAAACATATTGATTGCATTGAGATCTTTGCGTGTCATTTATAACATACCCATAAATGGTGTCACAGAAACTTTTGTTGCTGAGTATATTTTTCACAGCACTATACATTATTAAATGGTGTAATATCAACCTAGAACTCGATATTTGTTTGTGGAACATGTGTATCGTGTTTCCTTTAAGCATATACTCTTACATTTGGAGCTGTTGTCTTGACTGGCAAGTCAGTTTTATCATGCATAATTTTCACTTTAAAAACAGGAGAAATGCATTTGTAAAATTAAATGCAATGTGAAGGAATTTCTACAGTTCATGTTGCACAGTCTTGCAATTCTACCAACACTCTGTCCTTCAAAACAGAAATTAGCACAATTGATTACTCATTAGTTCAATAAAATAATTCTGGTTGAGGCTGCTGGTGTTTGCGTACATTTTTCAATTGGATGAGCCTCACAGCTTTGGATTGAATCCAGACCAGTGCTGACTGAGGCTAGTGCCTTCAAAAAGCAATGAAAAATTGGTAATTGTATAGCCCATGGTATTAGTGGCTGACTGGAGACCCCTGCCTAAGAGACTAGGCTATCCAGAGGCTCCTGCTAGTTGATTAGGCACCAGGGGCAGTGTAGAAAAAACAGCAGGCTACACCACGTTTTTGAGAAGAACGGGATCTCTTGCTCAATGACAAACTGTCAACTGTCCTTTCCTAATTATGAAAGAAGTAGGTACTGCTCAGACCCACATTCTATATTGTGAAATGTTACCTGAAATTTCTTGGGACCAAAGATGCAAAATGTCTGCTGTCATGCTAGCATTCAAGTTTTTTAATCATCAGGGTTCCTGCGGTCATGAAATTCCTGGAAAAGTTATGGAATTTGGAAAAACCAGTTTTCCAGTCTGGAAAAGTTATGGAATTAACTAACGGTTTTGGAAAGGTTTGGAAAAATACACTGTTTTGCCTGATGCTGATAATATGTTCACTAAATCCCCAAAAGATGTAAAGTTTACTGCAAAACTACAAGCTATTATTTAAAATTGAACGCGATACCGTTGAAACTAACATGACGTTTCGTGATCGTACATATGCAGCCAGTTGGCGGGCAGCAAAAATTTTTTCCTACCTGACTTCTTAATACCAACTTTATCTCATTATCTTACAGCCAATGAGAAGCGAGCACATGCGTTTGTTTACCTTTTGACGCACATGGGCTTGTACAACCTATCCACATAGTAACTTGGTACGCTGTTCGCCGGAATTTAAAGGGCACCGTTTTTCTAATAACGCCAGTTGAATTTTCCCACTGCCTCGCTTAAAATTAGTGTAGTAATGTCAATCAGAATAATGAATGAAATGACGTGAATGTAGTAAGATTTCAATATAAACACACAACTTTATTTAAATGTATGGTCGACGTCCACCTAAGGCCCAATTAGTTTCTCTCAAAGTCATTTTCCTGCATTATACACTGTTCAAAAATATTTCATTTCCATCCTGGCATTTTTTTTTTTGTTTGATTACCCAGGTTAGCTTGTGAAACTCAATGATTTTCTTAGGTCGATTAACACGTCATACAAGTAAATTGATTAGACCGCAAAGAAACCCGATTCCCGATTGTGGCAGAACGGAGTATACGAAAAATACTTTCACTTTTTGCTTTGAAATTCTCCTGCAAGTTTTCTTATTCCAAATAACATATTTTCTGTATTTTTAAAGTGTGTCTGTTTCAAAATTATTATGATGCATGTTCGTGTAAATGCCGATTTTTGATTTTCTGAGAAAATGGGACCAAAAGGAAAAGGAAACGACCCCAATTCTGGCTTAAGTTTTCACCAATCACGCAAAGTTTCAAAATGGTAATTCTACACACAACATCTTAAACAATATACACTTTGGTTCATGACTGTGGCATTTGTTACGTTTGAAAAAACTTGCACAAAGCGATTTTGATGATCTCTGGGGGGAAAAAAAAACCTCTAACTCCACCAATTTGCATTTTTTCAAATTTCCTTTTCATATAATGTGGCAATACAACATGCATCACTGACGCATAGCTTAATTTGATAGGACTCTGCCCACACAACTGAATAATAGGCCAATGTTATTCACACTTCTATGTGGCCAATGCTGAATTTTTTTTCTTGGCCCCTCTTATAAGTGCACCAGTTGATGACCATTCCAGTTTTTAAGTACAGCTTAAAATAAGTTTGACCAAGAAAGAAAATTTAGCCTCGGACACACTTAAAATAAGTGTGGGAAAATTAGCAATGTGCATCTATTTATAAGTGCGTCTAACGCAAATTTCGATCAATTTTTGTGCTTGGACACACTTCAATGAGCGCGAATAGTCACTTCGATAATGATATCAAATTTGAAAATATTCTCAAAAAAGTATGTAAACGCTAATGTTTTGTAAGAAACATATTTTTTTCTGTACTGCGATAAGCACTAGGCCTCCCACAGACGAAAGCACTGACAATTTTGCATATCGCTCATACGGAAAGAAAAGCCCACAAAAGACAGCTATGCTGTGAGACTTTTCCTCGGTTAGCTTTTCTATGAAACCTTTCCGCAGTTACAGTCTTTAATGGTTACATGTCATGTCAGTGTCATTTAAACCTAGCTAACTCGACGACGTCCCCCAGATTCTGCGAACAATGCACACAAGCAAGGATAATACACTCTAAATAATAATTTGTAATTGTTCAACATCTGTCTCAGGATATATTAAATGCCATCCTTTTGTTACCTCTTCAATGTTTTTGCCTTCTTGAGCATTTAATGTAGCACTTGGTTATTTAATGCTGTTTGTTTGTTAGATATAATTGAGAAAACACAAGACTGGTGCCATTGGCCCTTATGCCATTGTGTGATGCCCTAGGATAGGTGGTAGATAGACACAGTTTCCCTTCCATTCTCCATGCTACATTTTTGCTACACTTCTTAGGGCATAGCACACTGTAGAAGCTCATAATGGCGCTCTGTGTTTGCTATTATAGGCCTCATCTATTTTAAACTTTCATGGAAATTAGGAAAAATATTATGGAAAAGTTTTGAAAAATCACTGGTGAAAAAGTGTGGGAAACCTAAATCATATTATGTTGAGTAGCTATTGTTTTACTGTTTAAATTCTACCATATACTGTAGCATTTCTCTGGAAATGCTTTATTATTACTATTATTATTGATTATACTGTTTTCAATTGCTTCTTGTACTCCTCTAGCAGCAGGCGCACTCTTTGGTCTTGGGGTACTGGAGGGTCTCAGTAGTGAATAGACAGGCCCCTTCTTAATATGTGTGCCGTTCCCAAGTGGTAATTTTTTTTTTGTAGCTTTTTGATGCTAATAGTGCCAGGAATCTTTTCTAGGTGATGTTCTCTTCCCTTTTTAATATGCCTAAGGGCACCTAAAACAACTGGCACAGCCTGTTCTCGTTTGCAACATTTTCGTAATCTCAATTTTGAGATCTTTGTTTTTGCAAAGCTTCACAGTGACTTTGGTGAATTGTTTTCCGTTGGATAATAGTATATCTATAAGCTCGCAACTGAATTTGGTATGGTTTCAACACTATATCAGGCTTATTTGCTGACAATTCCCCATTGCCGTGTATATGCATGTCCTGAAGAATTGTTGCTTTATCATTTTCGGTGACCGTCTAAAGTTGCGTTCGTACCACTTCTCTGGCACTTTGACATTGTAGTGTTGGCACACCTTCCAATGGACATAATCAGCATGTCTTTCTATGTAGCTGGTTTCTGTGAGTTTGGCACAGTCAGATATGATATGATCAGTGGTTTCCACCTACTTGTTGCATATTCTACATAGTGGGCTAGCATCCGATACAATCCCTGCTCCATAGGAGTTTGTAGCAAAACTCTGGTCTTGGGCTGCGCGTATCAGTCATCCTGTCTCTGCTTTTGGCCCAGTGCTTCTCAGCCACTGGTTGGTTTTATCCCTGTCAATATTTGCCTCTCCTTTTCTGTTGGGTTATTTACCATGCAGTTCTTTTTTCTCCCACTCCTATACCGAAAGCTCTTGGGCCTGATGGTTTGCTTTCTGCTTCATTCTTTTCACATGCTTCATAGTTGCTTCATTTGTTGCTCTGTCCAGGTTTAACACATTAAATTATCATTTGAATTCCTCTGCCTCTTTTTGTATGGAATAAAGCTTTCCCCCCCTTATTTTTTACGTACCAGCTGGATTTGGGCATCCTTGAAGTCACTCAACTATTTTTCCAGTTCTATTGTTGTCGTATTGAGAATGAGGTGAAGCCTCTTTTCCCAATTTTCCTCGAGAGATAGATACTGTTCACGTCTGCTTTAGGGTGATGCATCCTATGGATGGTGAGGAATCTTTGTGTTTTCAAGTCCAATCTTTTCATCTCGCTTATTTTCCACTTTATAATATATAAACTGTGGGAAACTACAAGAACAGTCAGGGTGCTGATAGCCTCAAACTGGTTTTCAGTATAAGTCTTACTCTGTCATAGTATTCCTTCCTCAGTTTTTCCCTCATAGTGGTGTGCTGTATTCTGTCACCTTCACTGAAGATATTTTCAATTTCCCCCTTGAAGCAGGCAAGTTCTTTTATGCAGGTGTCGATGTCCAGTTGTAGGTCTGATGTTTCTGTCAGTCGGCCTCATTTAATGGTTGCCTTGGCATGTTTTTCCAGCCCACATTCCACCTGGATGTCATCACGTAATATCTGAGTTTTATTTCAAAATTTGGCATCTCTAATCCCACCCAAATCTGGAATACGCAATCAGCGAACTATGTACACAATCATACTTGTACGTGATCCCCATATTGCAAGCCTACTTCAAAGCACACACCTTTCTGCTATTGCCTCTCTCACACTCATAGCTTGACTTCGTAAGCTCAGAACTAGGGTGGAGGATACCTGAACATGCGCAATCTTAGAATTGTACAGATGAGCGCACCACTGGCCAACATAAGGCGCCTGAGCAATGAACAATGCTAAAATCCCAAACCGGCAGTCCCTTCCAATTTTTTTTTCCCTTGCAGCACAAAGCCAATTGTGCTCTGCTCTACCAGCCACTGCCAGCACTGGCTGAACCGGTGCCCAAACCCGGGTCATGGTGCACACTCTTGTTCCGCAAAACGGCACCTTAACCGAATGAGCTACCCAGTTGTTTCGTTGCCGAATTTCGAGACAATGCTGGGCAGGCCCATTTAATGGTTGTAAACATTGGCGTTTGTTTTTAACTCATCCATGAAGAAAAGGTGGTTGTTTTTGTGACCTTGGTTTTCATATCTCTAAGTACTTTCATGTATAAGGGAACTTAAAGGTGCAAGGGGGAGGCAAAGTAGTGGTAGTGATTGGAATCTTTCAAGGAAGATTCCCTCTTTTAATGTTCCCAGGTCTTGACATCAGCAATCCTTCAGCATGACTGAGGAGCAATGTTGTGTTCCAGGTTTTCACGGTCACAATGATGAATTGTGAGATCACAGGACATACCTTATGGATCTCCATGCACTTTGCAATCCAACTTTGTGGTACACGGTCAAAGACTTTCTTGTAGTTAATCCAGGCTGTTCAGAGGTTCTTTTTCTCTGGTTTTGCATAGTACAAGTATCATATTGTTTATGATGAGTTAGTCTTTGCAGCCATAGCTTCTTCTCTTGCACCCTTTCTTTTCTGGTGGTAGAAGTAGATTTTTGGTTGCATATGTCCTGTCTGCAAGAACGAATGTGAGGACCATGCACATTGTTGGGAGGCATGTGGTAGGCCTGTAGTTCTTTGGGGGTTTTGTCACTTCTGTATTCGGAAGCAGGAGTGTGAGGCCTTTGGGAAGTGATTCTGGCATTTCTCCCAGATTTTCAATGATGTTATTTGATGGTTTAAGCCATGTCTTCATTCAGCTCACAAGGCTTTTTAGCCAGAAATTGGGTACTCAGTCTTTTGCTGATGATTTCCAGTTGCTTGTCTTGTTGATGGAATGTCTGACCTTGTCACTGTACATAGCCGTCCAAGGTTGGCTTCAAAAGTTCTTGCGCCTGTCCTCCTGTTTTTCAATCCTTCGGTGTTGTCATTATAGTATAGTCCAGATGTTACTCTGTAACTCTGCAACCTTGTCGAGTATTCTTGGTTCATTGGTAATAATAATAATAATAATAATAATAATAATAATAATATCAAGTAAATTATCCCATGTAACTGAATGAACATTTTTTAGGTTTTCTGTCTGTAATGCCTTTTGTGTGGCAAGGCATTCTGTAAAAGACTCTTTTATTTTCCATTTTACCACTATCGCAGTGGCAATGTTTTTTATACCTCAGAGTGATTAACTTGCTTTTCCTGCATCCCTCATTTGCTGTGCTCATTATACAGAAAGCTGTGAACCTGCTATAGCTTCAATCTGTAGCAATCAAGCTTGATGAGATGCAAATCTGTAAAATGGCTTTGCATTTCTGTTCTCTGATGTTATTTCCAGATGGCCACCTTTTTTCTTTTTTTATTTGCCTATCTGAAGTCATGCTTCCATCTTTTGTTCAATTATTTTGAATTGTATATCATTTTAAATGCAGCAGGATTTAATAATCAAAAGGTTAAGGTCATTTTGACTTTACCATTTCAACAATAACCATGTTATGATTCAAATATGCCATATTTTCATTCATTTTCATCTATATACAGTACCTGCAGCAGGCATGACCATCAGCAATAACTGATTAACTGAGAATGGGGAATGTAGAAACCACCAGAACTTTTTTATCACATATTTTTGTCGTTTAATATTATATTTTGTATATTTCATTCAAACTAGAGGAAAACTTTGTTCATAAGAGCAGGAAGATTTTTGCTTCAACCCAAAACTGCAGTAAAGTTATTACAGTCTCAGTAAATGCTTTGTGACCTCAATTCATTCCACAGGGCGCAGAGTTCTAATGACAGCTATACTGGGGTTTTGACATGTGCATCTGATCTAATAAAGCAAAATTATCAATAAATAGACCCTCATTTTTTTAAGGGGTTTGCTATTATTAAATTATTATTTTAAGGAAGCAGTAGGTTTATTTCATGCCAAGACTGCGTTCATTCACAATATATGGCCCTACTTACTATCAGTGTACCTTTTAAAAAAATGGTTCCGGCATTGATTAAGAGAGGTCATGGAAATGGTGTACCTGAAATGGTCTGTGGGATTGGAGGCCAAAAGCAATGACTAGAGAGAAAGTGCATCACGGACACAGGGTGAAATGAGCCGTCAGCGCTTTAACATTCTCAGTGAAGCTTTTTAAGATATTTTCCTGCTTCAGCATGACAACCTCCTGCAGGCGAATCCTTTCCGCCAGCTCAGCTTGCTGATTACTTAGACTAGTGAAGTCCTTGTCATAATCAGCAAGCACAGATTGTTGCCGTGTTGCCGTAGCTGGCGACTCCATGTTTGGCTGGAGTGTTCTGTAATGGCCGGTGGAATAGGAGGCCAATAGCAACGACTAGAGAGATGGTGCAGCACGGACACAGTACAAACAGAGAGAATAGTTTAGACCAAACGAAAAGTACTCGCGCTTCCAAAGGACCTATAATAGTCCACAAAACGGAAGCAATGCGAGACAGAAAAAATGGAGAAGAAACTCCAATAATACAAAGATAGAAAGTCATAAAAACTTGACTGCAGATATCTTCGGCTAAAGTGCATAGCTAAAAACAGACATTCCAGCAAAGGAGGCACGTGGAAATCCGGCTTAAATCATTTTAGGGAAAGGCACAGCCCACACCTGATGAAACAGCTGGGAAAGGAATCCGAGGGCAAAGGAATCCAATGTCGTCTCAGAACGAGAGCCACAGAGAAAGTCCGAAACACATACAGCCAGAACCATGACATTACCTTGATGATCACATCCAAAACACGTAAACAAAATATGAATCTGTGTTGTCAGGTCCCAACTTGATGAAAAAGCTTATTGAATTCCTTATTTGGAATCCATCCATCCATCCATTAGATAGATAGATACTTTATTTGTCCCCGTGGGGAAATTTGTTCGCAGCATAAACAATCAATCACGTGGTATTTCACATCAAATCAAAAACACACATTTACATGGATAGACAAAGACACACTTTAAATACCATGTACCCGCACCAGTTCAAAATTTCAGATTTGGACAGTCTTGCATCAACAAGATTCACAGTGAGTTTAAAAACTTCACAGCATTTAGCACAAAAGACATTTTCGATCTGTTTTTTTTTTTTTGTGAACGGGGGGGGGGGCAGTAGCGGCGCTTAGATGGAAGCAATTTAAAAGTTGGGGCTCGAGGATGCTTCTCCTTCTCGTCATTAATGATAAAAGTTGCCTTTTGCCTAACTCGCTCTTTATAAATAAATTCCAGGCTGGGCAGAGTGACACCTAGAAGTTTGCTTGCTATTGTTACAGTTTTTCTAACTGTTTTCTTCTGGGCTTCAGTAGCGTTTCCGAACCAGCAAATCAATCCAAAAGTTGAAACACTTTCAATGAAAGCACGATAAAATGCACAGAGAACTTTAGATTGTACATTAAAAGAGGCAAATTTCTTTTAAAAATACAGCCGTTGTTGTGCTTTTGTGCCCAGGCAGTCAGACCAGACGTCCCACTTAAAATGCTCATCACGTACAATGCCCAGGTACCTGTACGCAGACACAGCCTGTATCTGCTCCCCATTAACAAACGTGACGGAGTTTGTTGGTCTACTCTTCCTAAAATCAATGGACATTTCCTTTGTTTTAGCTGAGTTAAGCACCAGATTGGAGTTTTTACACCAATTTAAAAAGCTGTCCAATACCAGTCCATGTTCTTCCTCTCCATCATGTATGAGACTCACTATTTAATAAAGTGTCTGTTTGTAAAAGTGCTGGTGCAGGAGTTGGTGTATAAAATAAATAAAAAAGGAGATAAAGCACAACCCTGAGGGGAGCCTGTGGAGGTGGTTAATTTTTTGGACAATGATGTTTCCACTCTGACCTGTTGAGTTCTACTGCTAAGAAAGTCTGTGATCCATAAAACCAAACGAAGGTGGAGTGAGAATTCGGTTGCCAGTTTGTCTGCAAAAATACATGGTTTGATTGTATTAAAAGCAGATGAAAAGTCCTCAAATAAAATCTTCGCATGAGCCTTAGATTTCTCCAGGTGGGTATGCACAAAATGCAGCACCATCCTCCACACCCCTGGAGGCCTGATTTGAAAACTGCAGTGTGTCAATCAGGTGCTCCATTGGTCCCACAATATACCACTTCACCAGGCTTCACCAGACACTCAAAACCTTCATCACAACTGATGTTAGTGTTATTGACCAGAAGTCATTTGGATTTGATGGTCTAGCAGTTTTTGGGATGGGCGTGATTTTGGACGATTTCCAGATATTTGGGACTATATGATTGTTCAGGGAACAGTTAAAAATATTAGTCAAAACTGGTGCTAGTTGTTCCACACAGTTTTTTAAAACTCTTACAGAGATGTTGTCTGGGCATGGACTTTTCCGGGCGTTACAGTTTTTAAAGTTGCTGGACTTCAGATACCATAATGATAAAATCCAGAGGTGGGGTAGCAGCAGTGGGCGCTGTCACAGTAGTGGTGGAATTCATGCCGTTACTCTCAAAACGGCAGAAGAAGGTGTTAAGCTGGTCAGCCATCTCCTTTGCCTCGCAACAATTTAACCTCGTGGGGGACATTAGTCATGGTTTTAATGCCATGCTTCTTTGGGTCTACCAGATGTTAGAGCGCCCTCTATCTTCTGTATATATATGAGTTTGTCCTGAATTATTTGATTTTTAATCTGTCATGAAGTGACAAAAAAGGGTATTAGCCTGCGTCTGACCACACAATGTCGACTCATCGTCCAATGAAAAATAACTTTTCGACTAAAAAAAGTCATGGCTTAGCTGCCTCAACATTTTCAGGGAAGTGCGGCCTGAGAAGAGCTCTCATTCACTCTAATCCCATAGGCGGATATAAAGTTCACTTATCTTACAGCAACGTGGCAACTGTTGTTCACATAGCAAAGTTCATGGTTTTGAGTCTTGGAAAATTGAGCCCAGCCCTGAAATGCCAGTATTTATCATTCACCTGGGTTCACTGTTCAACATCGAGCCGTTTATAAGCCAAATTACAAGCAGTGATTGAGTTAATGCAGGGCGCTCTCCTGGAGAGTTCACGTCTGACGCAAAAGAACTGAACGGCCAAGTCAGGATGGAAGCTATTCTAGCTAAGCTCGTGGTGTATAGGAGTGCTCTCTATCCTTGTCCGGCTACGTTAAAATAGCATTTTTAACAGCAAGATTTTCAAAATTTTCCCGTGGTAGAAACCCCCGGACCCCCAAAAAATGGTTGGGTCAAGGGGGCTGAAGCCCCCAACGTTTTCAAGTGTTAACAATACCCCTGTGGTTACCGTATGTTAATGTATCAGTCACAAAAATGTGACTGGGGTTGCCATGAAAATCTAGGTTAAAACATTTTTTCAAACTATAATTGTCTGTTCTTACATTTAAATAATGACGCAACTGCGGGGTAGCCTCAGTTGCAGCTGTCTTATGTGGTTCACTTTTGATGTTTTGTGTTCAACCAATCAGGAGAAAGCTCTGAAATTTCTGGAGATAATTGTACAGTCATGAGAAGAAGTAAGTACATCCTCTTTCAATTCTATGGTTTTACGTATCAGAACATCATAAAAAAATCAGTTGGTTCTCATCTGCAATGGTCTGGGTCTTGTGCACTGTGAAAGCTGCACGGAGGACAGGAAGTTAAGGACTGGACTCAGGTGCAAGGATGGATTTGGTATATTTATTCTTCCAACTGCAAGGCAGCAGACATAGACATTGCAGTTCAAACAAACACAACAAGTTCCAAGTACAACAATAACTATTAATACAAATGATGGCTACGATACAATAGCTATGTATCGCAAACCGAAAAAAACAATAGGAAACAATGTTCCTTTAAAAATGATGAGGTGCAGCATTTAACAATTACCTCACTTGGCTTTAGTATATAGATTAAACATGCAAAATACAGAAATGACACAAAACTAATGACACCGTTAAAGCGTGGCACTATGAGACTTCCCAATGAAACTGCGTGAGGCTCTGACTTATATACCCCACTGCTATCACTCACTGCGAATTAACATTAGTTGCAAGTGATAACTGAATAATGAGGAACTGCGGTCCAGGTAGACCCGTGAGCTGGATGGCTGGAGGTGTGGCCTTGCATGATCAGGTCCTAAAATTGCATAAATCTAACCTAAGGCGTAAAACAACTCACAACAGATTCCACTGTGCCATTATTTATCATACAAAAATGTACCCATGTGTGAAAAACTAAGTACTCTCTTACTGCTTCAGAGTCATGCTTTGTGTTTTCAGTGTGATGAATGGATTATTTGGTGAGCTCATCGACATATATATTGAAAACATTGTGGGTTGTGGACAAATTGCTAGATTTTCATGTCTTTCCAATATGAAATGTAAAGAATAATGTCTTTTACTTTTACTGTCTACAGTGAAGATGTAGGAATTTATGTTTATTTTTCAAACCTACTGGAAAGTGTCCCAAATGCATTAGACTCCTCCCCGCAGATTTGAGGAATCCCCTGGAGGGGCCTTTTGAAAAGGTGTATAAATTGAAGTAAGAAGTTACCCAGCATGATTAATTGACATATTTAATAATAAAACCAAGATAAAGGACAATATTGCTTGAAATAAAATAATTGAATGATTTTGTGTTAACTCATTAGGTATATGTTGGCTTTCAGGCAGCATTATCAGTAAATATTCACATTAATAACAATTTTCAACAAATAAAAAAAAAAATCCCTTGCATACTCAAAACCACAAATTATTCCGTTTATCTAATAGTGTTTCTTATCAGAGACATTATGAAAAATAAGACGAATAATAAGGTACAGTCCCTGCTGTCGATTTGGAGGAATTAAAAAATAATCAAACGTCCTCAAAACAAGGTGTGATCGTCTATCTCCTTACACGTCACAACCTGCAGCTTAGGCCAGCATAGAATTTATTTGAACTAAAATGTAGTTTTTATATTCTCCTGTCTGACCTGAAGGATCTCATTTTGATATGTGATACTGTCAGCAGCTGACGAACAAACGCCAGTAGCTGGAATGAATTTTCAAGAAGACTGATTTATTATGAGAGTACACAGCCCAATATTGGGCAATGGCAGACAGAGCAATGGAGGGCAGACTAGACGTGGTCACTGAACACACCGTAGTCAGGCAGCGCTTAACAGTGTTCAGGTGGTTGGGCAAAGCCAGGACGAAGGTCCAATCCAGAGTAGTTTCCAGGTCGTCAGACAAGAGGGAGTTGGAGACAGAAGGAGGAGGAATGATGACTTTAACAAGGGACACATGATGAGGAAAACAGTCAACATGAGCATACAGCAGATGAAAAAATTGGTAATGAAAGGAAACACAAAAAAACACTGAAAAGTAGCTCAATACACAAAGGCACATCCAACAAATTTGTTAAAGTAGAATACAAAGACAGGAACTTAAATGCACAGCGACAACGAGTAACTATGTGAAACAGCTGAGGGTGAAAGCGCATGGAATGCACAGGAGGGGTAACAGCACAAACCAAGGCAAAAAAATCCTCCATTTGTCAACTCCATCAGTTTGCAATATTTTCTTCATATCATTGAGATGTTACCCCACATTTTTTCATTTCAGATTGTTAAGCATTTGTGTAAATATGAGTCAGGGGCTCTATTTTCATGTCTGATTGAATTGACAGTTTGCTTTGGTAATAATGCACTAGTTTTAAAGAGAATGACAGTGGCTAATCTGACTGGCCTAAATGGAACCACACCCCCATGCCATCCACAAGTGATTAATATGTCTTGGTTCAGCTCTTTTGACAACTTTTCCACAGTCATGCTGTCACCTCCTGTCACATAATTAATGATGATGTGTGAGACATGCCCAGTTTTTATCTGCCTTAGCTTTGGAAATGGTGTTCCCCAACTGTATTTCAGACATCAAATTAGGGCCCAGAATGTAATGCCCCACCTCACAATGGTGAAAAATTCCTCAAAAACATTTTGGGTCCAGATCCAGATAACTCCAAAATTTAATCACCCACCAAGCTTTTTTAGTAATCCTGCTAGCTAACAATCTAGTTAACAAAACAATGAAAAAAAGTCCGATCACTAAATCTCCTTGGTGGAGGCAACAATAGACACCGTAACTTATCAATTGTTGTTCCAGGAGTCTTTTCCATACATCCTCGGTGTACTGAAAAGTCAGCATTGGTTTTTTTCACAAATAGGAATGGACTGTCACTCAAAAGTATTCTCTGAGGGCACAGCGTGCTCCTCTACATAATCCAACTGGTGATTTAAGTCATAGATGTTCGGCACTTTTGCTATTCTCTCTGTTCTGTAAAATTATGACAAAAACATATTTTGCATTCTGTGGAATCTTTGGTCCTATCAGCTTGCAGGTACTCAGAGATTCATCTTTTTTGTTACACAAGATCCTGAATCACAATGTCATTCATAAAGCATATAACTTTTTTCTAGATTGTTTAGGGCTGTGAAAAAGTAGATACGCCCATCCAATTTCACCAATTTTTGCATTTAAAATGTTTTAGATGTGAAACTAATTTTTGATATAACACAACATGAGTAAAGAAATACAGCTTTTAAAAGATCTGTTCATTTTTTGAAAGTAGTGAGTCATTATCATAACCAATATCAGCCATGTGAAAAAAAGTGCACCCCCAAATCAAGTAACTAGTTGTGCCACCTTTAGCAGCTACAACTACAATCAAACATTTGTAATAATTGAAAATTAGTTTGGAAATGAGTCCTTAATAACAATGGGGAGGAATTTTAATTCCACTCTCCTTGACAGAATTGTTTTAATTCAGCCACGTTGAAGGGTTTCCAATCATGAACTGCCAGTTTATGGTCATGCCACAGCATCTCAATCAGATTTAGACTTTGTCTGGTCCACTTTAAGATCTTAATTTTGTTTCTTTTGTACCATTCAGGGGTGCACTTGCTTGTTTGCTCCGGGTCATTGCTGTTCTGCCTAGCCCAACTATCCTTGAGCTTTTGGTCATAAATTTCTGCTTAGCCATTGTTCTTCAGGATTTTAGGGTAGAGAGAAGAATTTTCAGTTCTATGCAAGTTGTCCAGGGACTGAGGCAACAAAGCAGCCCCAGACTATGGCTACCACCACCATGTAGAATGCTGGTATGATGTTGTTAATGTGGAATTCTGTGTCAGCTTTACAGCAGACATAACAGGAGCCATGTCTTCTAATAAGTTCCCCTTTTTACTCATCAGTCCTTGGAATATAATTCCAAAAGTCTCGTGGGTCCTCAAGAAATTTTTTTAATTTTTTGGAAAAAGTGAGAGGAGTCTCTTTTTTTGTTGTTGCTGTTTTTTTTCTTTACTCTCACTGCGGTTCGCTGGAGTCCCAGAGCCTCAGAAAGGCTTTGTAACCCTTTCCAGACTGGCATATATCAACAAATTTGTTTCTCAACTCATTGGCAGCAACACATCTCAAGAAAGTTGAGACAGGTGCAACTAAGGGCTAGTAAAGTAAGTGGTACAAATAAAAAAACAGCTGGAGGAGCATTTTGCAACTTATGAGGTTAATTGGCAACACGTCAGTAACATTACTGAGTTTAAAAAGAGCCTTTTATGGAGGCAGAGTCTCTCAGAAGTAAAGATGTGAAGAGGTTCATCAATCTGTGAAAAACTTTGTCTAAAAATAGTGAAACAATTTGAGAAAAATGTTCCTCAAAATAAGCATAGAATGGAATTTCCCACCATCTACAGGACGTAACATCATCAAAAGATTCAGAGAATCTAGAAATCTCTGTACACAAGGGATAAGGCCGAAGGTCATTTTTGGATGCTTCTGATCTTCTGGCCCTCAGGCAGCACTGCATTAAAACAGGCATGATTCTGCTCTGGAATTCACTGCATTGGCTTAGACGCACTCCCAGAAATCATTGTCTCTGAACACAGTTTAGAACAAGCAAAGGGAACTCGCACACCTGTATGCCGATGCAATGCTGTTTTATTGCATAGAAGGGGGAAAAAAAAAAAAGAAGAAGAAAAGTGCTACCCAAGTGAGGAGTGCAAACGTTTCGGTCCCAGTCAGACCGTCATCAGTGAAAAAAGCATTTGCATTTGCACTTCTTCTTTTTTTTTTCCCCCTTCTATGCAATAAAACAGCATTGCATCGGCATACAGGTGTGCGAGTTCCCTCTGCTTGTTCTCAATTTATTTATTGGAACCTACGCACCCACCAGGCATCAAGTTTCAAGGCGCGGTACCTCCATTGGAAAGTACACTCTGAACACAGTTTGCCATGCAATCCTCAAATGCAAGTTAAAGCTGTATCATGCAAAAGAAAAGCCATATGTGAACATGATCCAGAAAAGCAGCCGTCTTCTCTGGGCCAAAGCTTATTTAACATGGACTGAGGCAAAAATGGAAAACAGTACTGCAGCAAAATTTGAATTTCTTTTTGGAATCCACGAACACCATGTTGTGAAGACTAAAGAGGAGAGAGATGATCCAGCTTGTTATCAGCGCACAATTAAAAAACCTACATCTCTGATGGTATGGGGTTGCATTGCGGCCTACGGTGTGGGCAGCTTACACGTCTGGAAAGGCACTATCAATGCTGAAAAGTAAATTGAGGTTTTACAACAACATTTGCTCCCATCCAGACAATGTCTCTTTTAGGGAAGGCTTTGCATCCATCACAACAGCATGGCTTCGCAGTTGAAGAGTCCAGTTGCTAAACTGGCCCGCCTGCAGTCCAAACCTTTCACCGAGAGAAAACATTTGGCATGTCATAAAACAAAAAATCTGGCAAAGAAGACCCAGGACTGTTGAGCAGCTAGAATCCTACATCAGACAAGAGTGACTACATCCCCTCTCTCAAAGCTCCAGTAATTGGTCTCCTTAGTTCCCAGACATTTACAGTCTGTTGTTGAAAGAAGAGGGAATGTCATATAATGATAAATATGGCCCTGTCCCAACTTTCTTGAGATGTGTTGCAGCCATCAAATTCAAAACGAGCTAATACATTCTGTCTGTGTTTTATTGTAGATAAAATGTGGGTTTATGAGATTTCATTGTATTTTTCACTTCATATGTGGGTTTCATTGTATTCTTTTTTTATTTACATTTTACAGAGCATCCCAACTTTTTTGGAATTGGGGTTGTTGAAGAAATTGATGATACTTTTTCACAGCCCCTAGTGCATCATGGCCAAATAAAGGTTAATTGCAGGCCATCAAATAAATGTTGTACTGTGCTCCTCTTAAGGAGCTTGTTTCTGGTGATAAACTCAGTAATATTAGTAATTGTCCCCGAATGAAGACGATTCTGCCCAGCTTTGACAGAAGGAATCAAGTTCCTTGGACATGTATGTCAGGAGCTTCCTTTTGTCGAGGGTGGGCAGAATTTCTCTTTTACTGTCCAGTATTACTTCAACTGGATACCTCTATTGATTCCTTTTCCTTCCAAAGTGCTATGCTCTTTAAATATATTTTTTTCCGGCTGCTTTCCCAGCAAATCCTTCATGCTACGGTCACAATTGCTCTACGAAAGCCGTACAAACGATTTTTGGACCATTTCTTATGGTCTTCTTATGGCGGCCTTGTAAGAATCCGCATTTATAGCCCGTTCGCAACTTCGTACCCAGGTTGATGGTCTTGTCAAACTTTTTCTATGAGTGCCTTATGAACCCCATTTCGTAGGGCGGCTGTATGAATCCCTTCGGAATGACGCAAGATTTTCGAAGGAAATTTAGGGTCAGGAGACGCAAGATGTGTTCACGTATGCCGCAAGAACACATTAAGGCGTTCGTGCGAACCACGTAAGAACAAAATGCGCATATTTTAAAATCTGCTTTTGAAGAGTGCTTTGTGCTGTGGGCTGCCAAAGATGTCCAGCTGAGGGCACTATAGACATGTAATTTTTATTGGCCGGGAAAAAAGTACGGTAACCAGGCAGCAGTATGAAAGATTTGGAAAAAGATTTGAGTTACCTTCTGTGTGGGGGATTTGGTTCAAGAAAAGTCTCATCTTTTACGAAAACCAGTTGCATTTTCCTTGCCTCGAATTAATTCCAGAAGTCTGGGTATGGTATGAGCAATGCGATGTGCTGCTTTTTAGGGACCATTGTTGCCCATGCTACGCAACAGATACACCGTCACTTTCACTTTCGTCACTCGGCGACTAATTGTCATCTGAGGGTAAATATTTCCTGTCAGGCTCAGAATCGGCAAGTACCTGACTAAGCACTTCATCAACGGTAAAAAAAAAAGAACCTTCCGGCATTCTGTGTGTTTTTGCTCTATTTTGCTCTCTTGTTCTTTATCTTACAAAATCCAGAATTCGTAAGAACTGGGAATTTGTACGAATCCATCGTTCATAAGAGCAATTGTGACCGTAGCATTAGCAACTGCACTACACCAGTTGGAATAACCAGCTTGGTTGAAGGGCTTGTCAGCATGAGCATGATCTCCAGTGAACAATGTTCGACATAGAAAGCAAAAGATGATATTTTTAGAGACAGAGTGTACAGAAAACAGAGTATGACAGCAATATGACAACCTTTGAACCATTTACTTTATAATGTACATTTTATGCTGTTTCAAAGATTGTCAGCAATTGAGGGCAGTGGTGGTCTGATAGCGCGTGGTTTTCTGGGATTAGGTAACGGCAAATGAACACTCTGAATTTTTGGTGTTACTGAGTCGAGTAGATGCAGGTGAGCTCCAGCAGCTTCGCATTCTGATTTCTCTCTGGATTGCTAATTGTGTTTGGTTTCATCCAGTTTCTTATATATATATATATATATATATATATATATTGTCACTTTCCTACAGCAGCTTTTTTTGCTCACTCTAATTTGCGTGGGTCTTATCAGAAGGGCCAGCACACAAGTGGAAGTCTTGGTGTAAATTCAGATTTGCCACGGAGTCAAGCAGCACTCATCTGTGTAGAGCAGCTGCTTCTTCCTGATGAGTCACCAGAATGCACATGACTGTCATCTGACTTCACCGGCTGATGATTGGTTGACCAGTGATATACAGGTTTATTTAAGTTGGCGTCCTCACACCGCTCAGTTGGCGGCCCTCCTTCTCCCCTGCTCCACCCATCAAGTATATCATTCATTAATCCTGTTTCTTATGACTAAGTTGCCGTTCTTTAACAATGTCTCTTCCTTTGAGGTCATTGTTGCTGTGGGCTTTGATCTACAGGGATATTATTTGCAGCGCCCTGCCTTTGGTTCATTGTTTGGATGTGCAGGTATCTCTCTGAACAAAGCCATGTCGCCAGACCCAATGTCTGCACATATGCCTTTATGCCTTCAATAAATCTCTTCCTTTTTTCACAAAGTGGTCGTATAAAAAATGCAGTTGCATACATTCAAAGCCAATACATATTACTGGCTTATCTCATTACCTTGTTCATGTGACTATGCCATCACTCGTATGTCATGCCCTCTTTTGAATTGTTCCGGCAAAACGACTGTGTACATGGCTCTGATTATAAAGCCGATCTATCTGTGTGTATCACGTCGCCAATACCAGAGGCACCTTCAGTCATTAGGTCTGGAGGATATATAGACATTAAACTGTGGGGATACAAATCAGATGTGATAGGGAAATGCCAGCTTCTGCCCCCACATGGGGTCAGGCTCAATCCCCAGTATATCCTTATTTGTCTTGGTGTTTTCAGAAAGGCAAAGCATCCTCTGGACAGCTGGGTGTAAACCGGCTCCTAAATCAATGTCCCTCTAAAAATCATGTTGCATGGTTCATTACCCACCCTTTAGTGTCTGTATGCTCAAAATCAGGCAATTTTCTATGCATCATTGTGTATAATGTATTATTTCTCATTGATTAATGAGAAAACATTCCATTATTATGTCCATTAACACAACAACGGGTTGTTTATTTCTGCATTTCAGCACATTTAATGTTTAATGTTTAGCCAGTCTGATGAATGGCTTAAGCCATCATTAGCATTAATGTTGAATTCAATAAAAAAAGTAACTTCTCTTACGCATATATATTAAACACCATTTCAAAAGATCATTCTCTATTGTCATCTGGGAAAAGTCAGGGATTTCATTGTAACACAACATAGTTTGACTGGTGAGAACAAGGTATTCAGCCCAACCTCTATTCACTATTTTCACCTAAGACTGTATAGTAGGTAGAATTCAGATAATATATGTATTTGTAAATAAGCGTACGAAAATACAGCTAATGGAATTTGATCGTGTCACTGCCTGACCTCAGTATTCTGAGTCACAATAAAGGTGATATGTTGCTTTGAGAGTTACAACCATCCTAAATGGGATCTAATGGTGATTTGAAATAGATCTGATAGGGATTGACAATTTATAGTACTTTTTCAGATCTCTTGGATAAAACCAATCAAGCATTAAGCCTGATGTTTGTTTGGATCAATGCTCTTTGGAAAGATAGTGCTTTTCCCTGTCTGAAAGTGTGCAATGCACTGCCCAGGGGCATTACATCGTTATCTGCAACATATCTTGGCATTTTTTAGATAAGTCTGCTTTGGTCTTGGCAACGTCAGAGGCAAAGTCAGAATTTCGAAGGGCAATAAGACAAAATGAAGCAATGAAGGATAAATGAAATTTGACATCAGGGCATCTGGCCAGAATGCTCATTATGGAAGCCACACAGTGCTATGACTGGGAGAGATCAGAGATTTGAGGTGGGTCACTTTTTATTCAAATAGGCCTCAATTGTGCTAAACTGTAGTTTACATGCAGTTTTCATTGTTAAAATACTGTAACA
This sequence comes from Gymnothorax reevesii, assembly GCA_029721435.1. Classification (NCBI taxonomy): domain Eukaryota; kingdom Metazoa; phylum Chordata; class Actinopteri; order Anguilliformes; family Muraenidae; genus Gymnothorax; species Gymnothorax reevesii. Next base: position 72,073,920 of record CM056577.1, on the reverse strand, counting down.
CTTTATTTTATTTTTCACATAGACTTCCATTTGCCACAACATTAAAACCAACGGCCTAATAATGTGTGGGTAAATCTTGTGCTGCTAAAACAGTTTCTTAAGCCTGACGTCCATTTGAATTCAAAAGCCTGGGGTTTTCCAGCTGAACATTCCCCAGAGCATCACACTCTCTTCAACAACTTGTCCTCTTAATACAGTGCATCCAATCCACATGATGTAAATCCCAGCAGGACTCACTGAACCATTCAACCTACTTCAACTGCTCCAAGGGCCAGTTCCGAAGCTTACATGCCCATTGCCAATTGTATGTGCTTTCAACAGTGGAATGGCGCTAAAATGGGGACTCCAACTTGTCTGCTGCTACAAAGCAGTGTTTCAGCAGGGTGTGATGGGTTGTGTTGCGACATAAGTATCATTGAGTATCAATGATCAAAAGTATCAATTCTCTGGGATTTGTACCGCAGTAACGCTTCTGTTGGTTCAGACTAAATCGTTGCTGTTGTGCTTTGTCCTTCATTGGATCACTGCCAATAAGTATTGCATCCCATTAGATTACATTTATTTAGCAGACGGTTTATTTCAAAGCGACTCACAGTTAGTTCATACAGTAAGGTAACTGACACTGTAGCCCAACAGACTGGACAAGGTACTATTCACATCTAGCATTAGTAACCTTCGGTCATGAAAATGTAGAGCAAAGACTATACAGAAGGCAGCAGCACATGGGAAAAAATAAACAGAGCAAATGGAGACAAATATTAAAGATTTTTAAAAAATAAATAAATAAAGCAGGGGAGGGGAAAGATTAGGTTAGAAACTGCCCAAGCAAGTGAGTCTTATGGTTACAGAGGAAGAGCAGCAGGGATGGAGCAGTTTGTAGGGAGGTAGGAAGGGTATTCCACCACTGGGGAGCAAGATTGGAGAAGCTGAGTGATCAAGTTGGATGACCAGCTTTCCGACCCAGAGTAGGGGGGCGAAGTCATCCTGCTGCTGCAGAACGAAGTGGCCAGGCAGGTGTGCATGGGATGATCATCTCTTGCAGATAGGAATCTTCACCAGTGTTGATTCTTGATTACCATTGTCACAAGATAATCAGTTATTTGCTTTTAATGTTTTGGCCAATATAAATTAAAAAAAAGAATAGTTACGTATATACAACACACACACGCGTGCGTGCACACACACACACACACGCACACACTACCCCCCAATGATGCTGGTTGTTCTGCTCAGAATTTGGCCACTGGACTAATTCCAAATCCATTTTGCTAAAAAATTTGGCAAGTGCGCACTCAGAGCTTTTTGCAGACTTATCTGTCACTATAAACTCTCCTGTTTCTAATTTATCAGCTCCTCCTTTAGCTCAGGGCAGTAAAAGACTACGTGACAACCCTCCTCAAACTCAATCACATATAACATCCTAAATTTATGGCATCATATTTAATCATAATAAACTGTCTTTGCATGCTTTCTGCAGTTATCTTGTGCAAGATAATGTATTTTGCAAAAAAAAAGATCAGACACCCTTTCACCTTCAGAACAACACCTGAGAACAGAATAAATAATTGAAAAAGAGAGCAAAATGTCCATATGCAATGTAGCCCTTATACAATGGATTGACTTCTAGAATGCCCAATATGCATCTTGGCAGCTCTTTTTGGTGAAGTGAGGCATGCCTTCAGTTTTTGGATCTGAGCTTTTTTTTGGTGAAAAATAAAAAAGGCAGACAATTTTCCAGTTTCCCTTGGGGAGACTGTGTACAGTTATAGCAAGAGTACTTTCTAAATGATTGTTTCTGATTCCACTGGGGGGTGTTTCAGTAATGACCTAATGCAACAGCAACATTGCACCTTAAAAAATAAATAATGAAAAAAACATTAGTGCCTTGGTTATGGTTACCACTTCCCAAATGTTCAGGTTAGATTAAGATTTGGGTTTAGGGTTAGGGAAATGCAATCCTAGTTTTATAAAAGACAGTAAAATCTTTTAAAAGACAGTCGTACCAGGCAGGTCAAAACATTTAACTAGCAGAAGTGGGACTCAAACACCAGTCTCCTTTGCGAAACGCATTGTAAAAAAAGTTGTCTCAACTGAAAAAAGTTAGTGTCCAGGCTGCCTCAAAATTTCAAGTTAACTGAATTTAAGAATATAAGTTGAATATCACCTCAACTTGTCATCTCAAGTTCAATGAGCTTAAAATTTTAAGGCAGCCTGGACACTAAATTTTTTCAGTTGAGACAACTTTAGTTTTTTTTACCGTGCACTGTTGTGTTATGCACTCACCCAAACCCCTAAGCCCCACCCTTTATGGACTTTCCTGTTATATATTGACATCATCTTGTTCCGTCCTTTGCTGTGGTCATTATTGCCATAGCCACTAGAGGGCATCTGTCACTAAAATGTCAGAACAGGTTGTTTTCTTCAGTTGCATTTCCAGTCTGTGTGGTGGTATTCCTTGACAGAATGGTCCCGACTAGATAGATTTACCTGAAAGTGTTAATTTAGAGAATACCATTTACAGTAAGTGAAAGACAGTAAGCTTAAAACTGCTCGATTTAATCATTTAAAAATGATTAAACTACACTCTTATTCCTCACATCCAAGTAATTCACTGCCTCAGTGCTGAGACCCAAACTTTCTAAAATGCAATTTAGAAGAGCAGTTTAAAGATACCAGCACAAGGTCATACTTGAATAATTATTTTGAAGATTTACATATTTTGTAACATTAAAAGAATCTAAAAGCATCGCTAATGGCTGCAAAATCATTGATAATATTTTACATCATACCTTTAGCTTTTGAAAGGTAAATGTATAATCCTTTTGACTTTTCCCACTGCCCTGGCTGAGTGCTGTTATCTCTTTGTTCTAAAGTTATGTAAGAGGAATATGAATTCCCATTAAAAAGAGGAAGCCAAACTCGCCCATCCATCATATCTCTAATGTAAAATTATATATAGGAATAGCACCCGCTCATCATAAATGGAAGCCAGGCAAAGTAGTTAAATTCAAGCAATTAAATTTCAGATGGCAAATTTAAAAAAAGAAATAATAATTTTCCAACAAAGGCACAATCAATATACACAGTACAAAAATTTTTGAACTGAAATCAGGGCTTTCAAATTTGCCATCTACCAGTTATATCTTCACTGTGCAATAGCAGGTTTCAATATGACAAGGTAGCAAATCATGGAAATTTAATTTTATTCTTTATAATATCATGTGATTGAGGCAGAAATTGTTGCTGTAATACTGAATGAACTTGACAGCGCAGGGTTTCAGGCTTGCACGTTTTCAGTCGTAAAAACCCCTGACTTTCAAGTGACGTCTGGGTGCTCTGTACGGTCTGCTAGATTGAAAAGAAAAGGAAGGAGGCCATATGAAAAGTTCATCTCTTGATCATTTCAGAAAATTCATTTAGAAAATATGAGAGGGCCAGCAGAAAAGTGTCTGTTGAGAGCATTGCAAAAGGGAAAACCCCATGTGAAATACTCTCAGTAGTAATGACAAAGTCCCAAGCAACTCTACAGCCAATGTAAGATAAAATCTTGAACAGCTGGATCTAGTTAACGTAATGATTAGAGGAGGATAAGATGAATGAGTAGAAAACAAGTTTTTTTGTCAATTTCTAGAACAGAAAGGCCTTCCGCTTAATGTGGAATAAACAGGCACGTTAGAGGCATGGACTGGAAGAGGTGCCAGCTGCTCAGAGCAGACCCAGAACAAACATTAGCAATGAAGCCAACCTTATGCAGTGGAATAATGCTCAATTCTGTCAACCAGGTCTGAATGAAATTAATCCAATTCTCTGTGCACCCACAACAGGAAATTCATCTGTGGGGTACAGATGTGACAATATCAACTCCTGCATTGTGTGCAGACATTGACGCACTTGCTTATTAAAGGCAGATAGCACAGTCTGTTTTTGTCCCTGGTTCTTTGGGGATAGTGCATACAGTGAGCTTGGTGACATATATATGAATTCATATAACATTGGCTTTCAAGGGGAAATAAAATTTTTAAAAACTTAATAATAATAATAATAATAATAATAATAATGATAATGAAAAACATTGATAAAAAGAGTGCTGTACATGGAAGAGGAAGTACTGGGCTCATTATTTTAATTTAGAAAATCTAATTGGATAATAATCTCAGTTAGTATTTGATAATTATTTGTGTGTGTGTGTGTGTGTGTGTGTGTGTGTGTGTGTGTGTGTGCAAAATATAATATAAAATATTATATTATTATTTATAATAATATAAATGTCACATATAATACATATTTTACAGTCAGATTGTGAAATCAGTGAATTTTTTGTCATTTTAGGAAATGACTGAAGTTTAGCACTAGCCATTTTTATTAAAAGACTCCATGAAGGTGGTATGAGAGCCTAACATCTTCTAATGGGACCTGTGCACAGGTATAAACTGGCACCTTTTTTGCCAGTTATTTCAACTGTAATTTTACAATCTATAATATATTTGAGGTCGATCTCTGTCTGTGCGTATGTACACGTTTTTCTCCTACGTTTCTCAACCGATTATCACCAAATATCCACTTGGACACCAGGAAGGACTTGACATCGCCCGATTTTTGAAAAACGGTCATGCTCGCAAAAAAAAATGGCAATTTCACTCCGGGTAGCGGGTAGCAGCTAGTCAGTTTATATTTTAGAGGTTCCGTGTATGTTAACTGTAAACCACAGTTAAATGCATGCAAGACTCTACTGGTAAAATAACAAGGAGTCGATGCATTAATTTAACTGTTAGATTCAGTCACCTTATAATATATAATATATTCAGTCACCAGCACTGTGCAGTTCGACTGCCATTCGCCTGAGAACACCAGAATTTGCAGGTCTGCCACTGGTGCTCCAATCTCTTCACAAATGAGAGCAGGATCACACTGAGCAAGTGATAGGCATGAAATAGTCTGGAGACAACGTGTTGAACGTTATGCTACCTGTAACATCATCCAGCATGACTGATTTAGCGGTAAGCCAGTGATGGCCTGGGGAGGCATATCCTTGGAGAGTCACACAGACCTCCATGTCATCGCCAATGGTACCCTGACTGCTGCTAGGCACTGGGATGAAATTCACAGAATGATTGTCAGATGTTATGCGGGTGCAAGCATTAATTTTTGGAGCGAACAATCATTGAGCATGTTTGTTACCAAGACAATAGCAGTGGGTAACATGGGAGATGATTGTGTTCTAGCCAGGCTTGTGCAAAATTCAGAATTTGAGAATTGGCCTACATTCATGAATTGGAATTTGAATTGAATTGGCATTGGAATGACAGGAAGTGGAATGAAATTCATGGCAATTCAAAGAAATTCCTAATGTAAATATAATTGGCTGCGATAAATTAGCCATTAAACATGTGGTTTGGATTGCTGAATTTGGATTACTTTGAATTACATTAAGTAATGGAACTCAACATTTGATTACTTTTTATTTTGATTAGTAGATAATTTAATTGCACATTTTTCCCTCAGCAATGCAACTACTTAATATTTATTCCGTAATTTAATGACAATAAAAATGCATTACATGTAACCAGTCACTCCCCAAACTTGCGTATATTTTGTTCCAAAATGAAGATAATGATGTCAAATTCTTGAGAAAAAATTACCTCCTCCACATTGTTTTTTAATTAGTTTTGTTCCAATATTATTTTTTCATTGCAAAGTTATTCCGGTGCAAAACTCACTGAGCAATACTGTTGTCTAATTCTCAATAGATCCTCAAACGTTTTATTATTGAGCTGCACTGTTCTGGTGTGAATATCTTTCCTGCAACACAAAGGATTCTCTCAACAGTTGCAGAGGAAGCAGGGATGGCAAGATATCTATTTTGTACATGCAAGTTGAGCAACGGCCGGAAAACTGTTTAGGCTTTCTCTCCAACAGACTAAAGCAGGGGTCCCATATCTTTCCCAGAGAGGGCTGGTGTGGGTGCAGGCTTTCATTGCAACCAAGCAGCTGCACACCTGATGCTACTAATCAAGCTTATTAGCAGAGAGTCCAGGGGTTGATTAGTAGTATCAGGTGTGTAGCTGCTTGGTTGAAATGAAAACCTATACCCAGGGGCGCTTCTGTCATTAGGCGGATTAGGCGGATGCCGGGGGCGCTCGCGAGCAGAAAGGGCGCCAGGGGGGGGGAGAAGTTTTTTTTTTCTTTTAATAAATACTTTTTATTTCACAATATAAAACAACATCAACAAAGACACAGCAATCTAACAAGAGTACATACAGTTGTAAAGTCTTTAAGCAATGGCTAAATAAAGCATTTATATTCGGGCTTAAGTGTCTGTCTGCCTGCAACCTGCCTGCAATTTCACCACCGTCCCAATGGATTGCACACAGGACACGACCTGGACACGACTCCTCCCCGCCCACAATATTTTTTTCCGTACCATTAATGCGTCATTATAGATATCGATGTTTCTTTGTCTTGCTGGTTAGGTAACCAAATAGCTTGCTCGCGAGTATTCCATTATAAGCAAACTGTAGCCTTTTTAGCTCGCTAGCCAGTTGGTCATGCAGCTAATTACAATGGCATGCTAGCAATGACACAGTTCAATACCACTTTGGCTTGCTACCGAGCTCGCTAACGAGTATGACAGTGTACGCATTGAAAACGAACTGCAGTCTTTGTAACTCGCTAGTCAGTTGACTATGTAGCTAAATACATTGGCGCGTTAGCTATACCATTGCTTGCTAGGTAGCCAACTAGCTTGCTAGCGAGCAACACTGTGCACAAACGGTAGCCTGATTTTGTCGGCATAATCACGACGCAAATTGACGCGCATATAGGGAGGAAAGTCACATGGGGGGGACCAGAATTCCAGAATAGCGACGAATTAACAGTACGGAAAAAAAATATCGCTCCTCGCCCCCCTGCTCTCTCCTGTAGTCTTACTGCGCTTGCGTCTGATAATCTGGTAATTCTCTCTCTGTTGAACTCAACTAGTTACAGACAGGTAACTTGTAACACAACACACCCACAGCGCCGCCGCGGCTTATGCATCGCGACGCCACCACTAGTTCACCACACAGAGAGACCACACCAAGCACAGCCAACAAGGCAATAATAATAACATAAGGCAGGCCAGACAGAGCGGCGTCAATTATCATCTTGGCTTAATGGCAGTCCAGCATGTTGCAGAATGCAGATCAAAAACACAACGTACTAGGTAAGCAAATCATTTGTGTCAAACCATTTGCTAATGTTTTATTTGAAGTTACAGATTTATTTACAGATTTAAGGGTGATTCATTAAGACCCCGTTCCCGCGGCCGGTGTGAGTTTCTGATGAATATTTTCTGGTCGGTCTAATAAGTTGCGGGGGGGGGGGCACTACCAGAAATCCTGCCTAGGGTGCCAAGTTGCTTAGGAACGCCACTGCCTACACCTACACAGGCCCTTTCTGGGAAAGATTGGGGACCCCTGGACTGAAGGGTCAGTATCCTATAAAAGACAAGGGGTACTCAAGTACACAGGAACCTCCTGTGACCCTGTGTCAGCTGGCATGACAGATGATTTACTTTCCATGGAGGAAAAGAGTTTTGGGCGTTTCTGTGGTTGAGCACTGCCATTCACAGCTGCATTCCCTTTTGGGGAGGCAGACTCACCTTTTGCAATGAGAAGGTTTTTGATTGTTATCTGCTCCTCACCAATACACCAGTCCAACTCAAACCCTGGGTCAAGTGTGGCAGCCACCGGGTAGCACTCCATGTCTTCAAATTTTGTTAGACAACTCCCAAGGGAGGATTGTAGAGTTGACATAACCTTTTTATTATCAAATTTCAAATTGTTTTGGAAATCATGGACGTCAAGTCCTTCTGGTTAAAGAGGAAAAGGACCAGATTTTTATTGGCACAAACTTCAAAAGCCAGCATCTGTGATGGTATGGGAATGTGTTAGTGCCTACGGCAAAGGTAACTTGCACATTTGTGAAGGCACCATTAACAGGCTAATTGGGAACAGGTGGGTGCCATGATTGGGTATAAAAGCAGCTTCCCTGAAATGCTCAGTCATTCACAAACAAGGATGGGGCGAGGGTCACCACTTAGTGAACAAATGCGTGAGCTGATTGTTGAACAGTTTAAAAACAACATTCCTCAAGGAGCTATTTCAGGAAATTTAGGGATTTCATCATCTACGGTCCGTAATATCGTCAAAAGATTCAGAGAATCTGGAGAAATCACTGCACGTAAGCGACAAGGCCGAAAACCAACATTGAATGCCCGTGACCTTCGATCCCTCAGGCGGTACTGCATCAAAAACTGACATTAGTGTGTAAAGGACATCACCACATGGGCTCAGGAACACTTCAGAAAACCACTGTCAGTAACTACAGTTCGTCACTACATCTGCAAGTGCAAGTTGAAACTCTACGATGCAAAGCGAAAGCCATTTATCAACAGCACCCAGAAACGCCGCCGGCTTCACTGGGCCCAAGCTCATCTAAGATGGACTGATGCAAAGTGGAAAAGTGTTCTGTGGTCTGACGAGTCCACATTTCAAATTGTTTTTGGAAACTGCGGGCGTGGTGTCCTCCGGACCAAAGAGGAAAAGAACCATTCGGACTGTTATAGGCGCAAAGTTCAAAAGCCAGCATCTGTGATGGTATGGGGGTGTATTAGTGCCCAAGGCATGGGCAACTTACACATATGTGAAGGCACCATTAATGCTGAAAGGTACATACAGGTTTTGGAGCAACATATGTTGCCATCCAAGCAACGTTTTTTTCATGGACGCCCCTGTTTATTTCAGCAAGACAATGCCAAGCCACATTCTGCACGTGTTACAACAGCATGGCTCCGTAGTGAAAAAGTGCGGGTACTAGACTGGCCTGCCTGTAGTCCAGACCTGTCTCCCATTGAAAATGTGTGGCGCATTATGAAGCGTAAAATATGACAATGGAGACCCCGGACTGTTGAACAACTTAAGCTGTACATCAAGCAAGAATGGGAAAGAGTTCCACCTGAAAAGCTTCAAAAATTGGTCTCCTCAGTTCCCAAACGTTTACTGAGTGTCGTTAAAAGGAAAGGCGATGTAACGCAGTGGTAAAAAGGCCCCTGTGCCAACTTTTTCGCAATGTGTTGCTGCCTTTAAATTCTAAGTTAATGATTATTTGCAAAAAAAAAAAGTTTCTCAGTTTGAACATTAAACATCTTGTCTTTGCAGTGTATTCAATTGAATATAAGTTGAAGAGGATTTGCAAATCATTGTATTCTGTTTTTATCTATGATTTACATAACGTGCCAACTTCACTGATTTTGGGTTGTACATCAAGCAAGAATAAGAAAGAATTCCACCTGCAAGGCTTCTACAATTAGTGTCGTCAGTTCCAAAACGCTTATTGAGTGCTGTTGAGTGGAAAGGTGATGTAACACCGTGGTAAACACGCATCCGTCCCAGCTTTTTTGGAACGTGTTTCATGCATCAAATTCAAAGTGAGTGAATATTTCCAAAAAAAAAAACAATTAAGTTTATCAGTTTGAAAATCAAGGGCTCTAAATTTGTAGACCAGGCGCAGGCGTGGCGAATGGGGGGAGCCCCGCGCCAACGGAGTGTGTCCAAGTGTATGTGGCAATTTCGTGCCCAGTGCAGCCTGACGCAAGTACTCCTCTGTCCCGCCTCGGTCCCTCCTGCCAGCACATGTGGCAAAGCGCATGTGACACCTCCCCCTACTACACCGCCACACCCATCTCAGCGCATGTCCGTCTACAAATTGCCAAAGTGGGTGCGCACAGCATGATTTTACCACTGCGTGGGCTGCGCCACGCTGTGCCACCCAGCGCTGCGCCAAGAAATTAGAGCCCTAAATATCTTGTCTTTGTAGTGCACGTAACTGAATATAGGTCGAAAAGGATTTGCAAATCATTTTCCGTTTTTATTCAAATTTTTGTACATGTAGTAGTAAAGTAGTTCAAAATAATATTCTTTATAGAATGTGTTTTGTAACCATATCTGACATATACTGTAATGCTCCATTGTTAAACACTACACTACACTCTCTAATGAGCATGTTCATTCAACAATAATGTCTCATCTTCCCAAAAAAACTGAGTCGGTTACAAAATAATGTCTAAACACAGAAGTAAGCGATAAATTTATTATACACTGAGGTGGAAGAGGCATTTTAGGGGCTGTACTGTGTGTAAAGAGCAGTCCGGCTTTTTAAAATCAGGAGTGACATACTTGTATCCACGTAAAAACAAAAAATCTATTTTTTTCGAAGACCCGAGAGCGGAACTGCAATTTTAACTTCATTCTTGCATTTAAGGTCACAAAATTGCAGATGTCAAAAATATCAGTCTTAGTTCATGGAAACCGTCTTTTGGGGTTTAATTAGTGTCCGAAGTTTGAAAGTTGTTTGGAACGCTTTCAAAATTTAACACATGTACATGAGGAGTATTATAAACATTATAAGAAACAAGATCGTCATGCAGTTCGGTCATTCTGATCATCAGGACTGGCCGTTACCATAGATAACAAACTAGCTAGGCTTGCAAATTTCAATTTAAAGGTCTACACTGAAACCCAGTATGGGCGCCAATTTTTCTGTTCCTGTATGCAGGCTCATATATCTTGACTAAACACAAGAAAAAAAATTTGAATAATATGCCCTGGTTGTTAAGTAATTGGTGTTTAATTGTCCCATTTTTGGCATTTTCCGAAAACAAAATTAATAAGCGAACCAAGCTGGAAGCCAAGCTGGAAAACAAAGGTTGCAGAAAGCATAAAATAATGGTGACTTATAGAGAAAAGAGCAATTCTGAAACATCTTTGAAAGAAATCGAAGAGGAATACGGTTGTTCCGTGCTGTGCCACAGTATGATTGCCCCCCTCCCTTGGCCTCCTGCTGGTCAGCTTTCACACCAATAATATCTAACGGGACCCGAGTACACTTGCATATGTCAAAATTCCGATACAGGGGATTGCAGTATGCACCCAGGTGATTTTAAATGGGGAACGATTTTAGAAGGAGGAGCCAATATATTTCAGGGGGTTTTATTATTGAGAAAGGGGATTTGAATATTAATATCACAAATGCTTATACTGGGTGTGCAATAGCAACCCAGTGTGTCATCAGCCACCTGGATTACCACTTATAGCAGCACCAGAAATTAAACTCAAAACTTTTATATCCCTGGATTTTTCGTCCCCATGAACTTTGCGTCCTCGGACTCTTTGTCTATGGATTGTTCGACCCCAATAATGCTTTGCCCTGTTCCTCATTATAGCCCTAACGGTAACCCTTTTATCAGGGTGATCTGTCTGTCTTCCGTCCCTCCATCTGTCTGTCAACAATGGTAGCACATTTCTTTATCATTAGGGGACGAAAAATCCAGTGACGAAAAGTCCTCCGGGACGAAGAGTCCAGGGATGAAAAGTCCATGGGGAGGAAAAGTCCCGAGGGGAACAAAAATTCTGGGGACAAAAGAGTCCCGTAACCATCCCAAAAGCGTTTTTGGCTGATGTGAGATGAACCTTAGTGTTCTTTTTGTCAGCAGTGGTCTTCACTTTGCTGCTCTTGCATGGATACCATTTTTGCCCAGTCTCTTTTTTTTCAGATGTCAGTCTGGGTTTTCGTGTGACCTCCTCGATGAGTTATTGACACACTTGTGAAGGAATTTTGATAGGCAAGTCTCTCCAGGGAAGGCTTTCCACAGTGTCAAGTGTTTCCTTTCAGCAGATAATGGCTTTTACTATGGATTTATGGGGTCTTAGAGCCTTTGAAATGGCATTTTAATCTTTTCCAGACTTTTAGAAGTCAATGATTTTGTTTCTCATCATTTCTTGACTTTTTTTAAATTGCTGCATGCAGTGCTGCTTTTGTTTATTCACAATCCTAGAAAAGGTTCAATTTAAGCGATTTATAGATATTAGATATTTTCCATGAACAATTTTGGAGATTATTGTCATCAGGTTTCCAAACTTTCAGCAATGGTCGCCGTGCATGCTTTCACTTTATGCATGAGCAGACCTGTTTCTGTTGCAGAGGAGAATTCTTTCCAACTACTGGACAAATCCCCCAATATAATGGAAATCTGCCAAGATAAAAGATAATAGGCGATGAAACCAGTGATTGATTAAGGGATGAAGTACAACCCCTTAGAACCATGCAGCTTTGGACAAAGCCAAATGGCACTGGTCTCTACCTTACACCCAGTGCAAAGCGTAGCACAAGTGTTTACGCAACTTTCCAATCAAGGCAGATAACATTACCCGTCTAGCGTCCAGTCTGCCTTTGTAGGGAATCCATTTGCACCAAATTGAGCACCCATGGGCATGTTGGTCTTAAAATGAGGTGTGGTCAGGCGCTTTGCTGCCATGTTTCTATTTAGAGGTCACATGCTAAAGTTAATGGCCAGTTTTCAACTGCTATTTTAGGGGCATACTATTAAGACAGTATTATGTGTCTTTGTAGTCGAGTGCACAACACGGTATCCTTGGCTTAGTACACAAAAAGGGAAGAGCAGCAGCGTACAGTCATGTTAACTATTAATTATGAAAAGATGATATTTCACAAATAGATGTCAGAATGCTGAGTGCAATCTTTGGCTGGCCCCTGCAACTGTGTGTCCAATCACAAAATGCTCCAATTCATTTAAATTGTGAGGGAACGCAGTCAATCAACATCCAGGTGATTCACAATTCAGCATGAAAGACTAAATATTTAAGTATTTACAAATTATTCAGGGTAAAGCCAGGACTCCTTAATGCTTAATACTCCTTGACTCTGCCAATCATGCAACCTTCAAGGTGATCCCCCTGGAGAGTTAGCTGTTAGGAGACCATGAGCACATCATGCCTAAAAGAGTGTGAATTTCTGCTCAGTCCAAAAGAGGAAAAGCAAGTTAGGAAATGTACTGGCACTGTCACCAAGAACTGACTACAAAACCAAAAAAAGGTTGAGGAAATAAGAGTAAATGAGTGCGTGCTAATGATAAATAAGAATTTTATAATAATTGCACATTCTTGGTTTCTGGTCAGTCTCTAATTTTTGTTACCTTTGTTGTTCTTTAAGGAAAGAATATTTGGAGCACTTCAGATGATCGGGGAAGTCCAGCATGGTCCATTACCCGCAATTATCTGAAAATCAATTCTGAACCGAACTGACCAACGAAAACAATACCTGCAACCCATCTGACTCACTTTTGTTATCAAATACCCGACTCTGCATTTCGTCTGAAATGTGCAAACTATAATTTACGGTATGGCTAACGGACGAAGCAACCATAAAATGTTGAACTTTATGAGCACTAAAGCGACGGATGTAATTTTGGTCGGCATCTATAATTAATCCATATATCTTCCATACTTCTTGACCTTTAAGGATGAGATATCAGCAATCTGCTATTCACCGACAGATATTTTTGTTATAAGTTTATCCAGGTTAATCCATTTCCTTCCTAGCCTCTTTGTAAATAGAGCAGAAGCAAGTTCATTTCACTCCTGCTGGATCCTATTCAAGGAGTTACAGTAGCGTACTCAAAATAAAATTATTTTGTTTCTTTCGAACAAGACGTTATTTTCCTCGCTCATTTTAATTTCCCTTGGTCGTTGTCTTGTTCGCTCATAATTATTTTTGTTACCCATGCCCTTGAATTAAGAGTTTTTTTCCTTTCCTAGTTTTCTGCACACGTTCAAATGCGACCCCCGGATTTACGGTGTATGAAGACTTTTTTCATCGGAATATAAAATATTTTGAACAATACTTGCAAATACATTTCTGATAAGGTTACATTTTTGCACGCCTTCGCTTTGCATATGAGTTAACCAGTCTCTGAAGAGAAGTGCTTTTCCTGCTATTTGGAAAATCCATCCTTAGAATAGCAATTGGCCAATGTGCAATCAGATCAGGCTTTTAAAGGGCATGGAAGATGACATTCTGATTGGCTTACTTCATGTTAGGCCCAAAACACCTATGATCAATTGAAAAATTAAGTATAACCCCTTTAAACCTTCCACCTTACTTTGCACCCTGATAGCCCGCAGTTGAACCAGCCAAAATGGAGTTGGACATGCTCGAATTGCACTTGCGGCACGCGCTTCAGACCATGTGCTTAAATCGCGAAAATAGAGCTCCGCGTGTTAAAATATAACCCATAGAGGTTATGACTCTTTTACATTTTAATGACCTTAAAACGGTCTTCCTTATTGTCAATAAAAGAGAGAAGAATTGAGGAAATATGTTTTTGAGACATTAGATTTTGTTTTCTCTGAAGTGTCAGATGAGGCAACATTTGTTTCTTTTTTTTTTAAATTTCCCGCCACCACTCCCCCCCTTTGGAGGTCAGCTTTTATTGTTGTTGTTGTTTAAATCTATGTATTTGTTTAGAATGAGTATATCAAAAGAGATGATGAATCTCTCCTCAGAGGAAGGGTATAACAAAAACACAAGCACAAACAAATTGGGACATAACTTAGAGGCATGAACAAGACATAAATGACCTCCCCCCATCCCCCATCCCCCTCCAACACCACCACCAAAGGACATATAGATCACATTAGATCCAAATACTAAAGTTTCCTACCTCCCTATAATCCCACCCTCAAATACTTCTTTAGACTACATCCCTGTTTTATAGCGCAGTATATTGGCATAAAATAAGGACAGGGACATGGAAGGAAAAAAAAACACAAAACAAAACAAAGACAAAAAAAAAATACTTATAACTAATAAGCAGTAACAGTGCCAGTAATATTATCAATAATTATTTAAGCACTCAATTGAAAAATCAATTAACTAAGTCATTAATCTAATAAATCATATATTAATTAAGTGACAAAAACTGTTCCATGACGTGATTTCAATGTAAATATTAAATAGACTTAGTATATTATTCTAATGGACCCCAAATAAATTGTTTTTGTTTACCTTGCATATCTGAAGCAATTTTTTCTAAGGCAATCATATCAACGGCTTCATTTATCCATTCCTTATCAGTGGGTATGTTTGGGTCAATCCATTTGTTCATAATTATTTTTTTGGTCACCATGCAAATTTAAAGAAAAATATTTCTATTATTACATGAAAGCTTATTGTAGCTGTGTAGGTGTTTGAGGCTTTAGTTGTATGTCTATTTTATTAGCATTCAGGACCTGGACCATAACCCTTTGATTTTATCACATTCCCATAACAAATGCAGAAGCGATTCTTCACAAGTGCCACAATTTACGCAATTTGTTTCTGGCAACATTTGTTTCTGATGATGATCCTCTGCTGACTCTAGCTGATTCCCTTGTAATGTATATGCATGTGATTGGCACACATATACTGTGAAATAACTGCGAGATTTAATCATCATATTTTGAAATACAGTTTAACTCCCGCATGCTTTTTAACACCTGAAATGCCTTAGGGTGAAGTTTAACTGTGGAGGCTCTCTAAATTGTTAATGTGAGGTTTTACGAAATGAACCAAGAGCAAACACCAGTAAAATGCAAAAAGGAGGCTTCATTTCTGAAGGGGGAAACCCCCCAATAGAGCTGGCAACAGTACAAAGTCCGTAATCCAAAATCAGAATCCAAGGGGCAAAATCCAGTCATACACAGGGCACCAATCACAAAAATCGTAGTCAGACAAAAGAAGTCAAAAAACAAAAATGCGGCAAAAGTACAGGGAATAGGCAAAGCTCGATATCAAGGACGGTCCAGTCAGAAAAATAAATCACAATTAATCAAGGCGAGAAAAACGAAGGAAGAACGATCTGACAAGAAAGTGATCCAAACAGACATCTTATATACACATCCAGGAGAACACATGATCAGGGAGAACAGGTGCAATCAATGGTAACAATAATCAGGGAGTGACTCATTAGGAATAAACTAATTACATGAATTTGACTGTAGCCAAAACGCTGACAGGGATCACAAGACAAACCTATGAACAGAACAGCTCCGGTCAAGGAGTACTAAACTGTATTGATTAGAGAAAGGAAAGCACAAAGTATTTGTGGAGATCCACAGAAAATAGCAGCAGAGATAATTGGGGAAAGGCAAGGAGGCGGAGACTCGAATTGGGCGACTGCTGAGAGATCGTTAGTCAATTAGTAAGTGCAGCTATACAATCCCGTGTGCTTATTAGTAAATTAGTCAAAATATACAAAGTTAGTATGGGTTATTAATTAGCAAAAAACAATAAACCGTTAGTATGTGTTAGTGAGATAGTGAAAGAGGGAGGAAGGAAGAACACAAGATAATGAAAGAAGATTGAAACCCAGAAACCAATAAATCACCCGAATGAATGGCATGCAAGACTAGGGACTGTGAGCAAAGATACACACATGACAAGACGTGGAGAAGAAGTGCCTGGCATGGAAATGAAAACGTGGCATGATAACTAATAAACTAAAACATGAAAAATAACACAAATCCTAAATACCAAAAACACAATACACAATCCTAAGAGAGGTCAGACATAAGCAAAGGCAAGGAATGCATGGGTCAAAAAATAATGGCACAAAGCCAGCCACAGAACTAGAACATGGGCATGGCAAAAAACATGGAACATGGCATGGCAGAAACAGAATCACAACAGTTAAATTATGTGTTTTCATTGAATATGTAAGTCCTCCAGTTACCGACTCCTAAAATGTTGTTGTATTGCATTTCCTGTTGTTAAATATAGTGAAGATAAATTAATATATAAGTCACAGGAATTTAGGGTGTAGACTATCCATCCCATCATCAGAAATATTTATCCTCCCCCTATATAAAAAATCAATTATTTTTGTGCAAATCCACAGATCTGTTTCTAAGTCAATGTAAGCTGTCGCAAATAACCTGACAGTTCTTCAGATGACAATAGAAAGAAAATAAAGCCTTGGCCAAGGGCCTGAAGTGCACTGTGAAAAGTGTACATTCAATGTGCAGAATGTCTGTTGCAGGACACGTAAGATGTACTGCCCCTCCCCTGTGGCATTCCTTTCCCCTGGAAACCTGGGCAGCGCTAATTATTCAATTATCTGTTTCCTTCATTCTTGATTTTCCTCACCTGTTTTGCTCTAGTTATTGTGTTCCTTCGAGGATTTATGGTCCAATTTTCCCTCATTCAGGCGAGTAGCCTGGATTTCCCTGTTGTGTTTAGTGCACACCCCTTTATGGTCTTCGAAAGTTTGTATTTGTTTAATTATGCCCCTCACTTATTATTTGATAAACACCACTTCCCTGCAACCGGGTCCTCCTCTCCACTGCCTACCCTGGCACCCTTCTTCAACATCCTGGGGTGTCAGGGCGTGACATATAATCGCATTTTCAAATTAAGCCTGCTCACACACATCCACTGAGTGTAAAAAAAAAAAGATGCACACATGGATTATATTTTCATTTCACCGAGTTTAGAGAAAGAGGGTGTCATATCTTATATTGCACTTTATATCAACATGTGAAAATTGAATATTTCATGGAGGCTATTTTAAGATTTCATGGAAATCTTTAACCGTTGTGATGTGTTGGAACGTTGCCCACATCTTTTGTGTTAGCGGGTCAAATTTGACCCGTGATTTAACTCAGCCAAAATTATCCAAAAACGCTCATTATCATCCAATGTTTTTTCACCTCATTACTAACTCATTATGGATTCATATCCATGCAATCATTGTTTTGAATTCTATTTTTATGACCTTGTGAACCTTTCATCTTACAATATACCACTCGTTATATTTTCTATAGTGAAAACAAAGTGTAATTATGTTGTTTGACCATAATAGACTAATTTTAGACACACTGTCTAAAATACATTACTTGTGGGTTTTTTGGAACATCATATTATTACCTATAGTATCTTCTGTGGTGTTAGGGGTCATAGATTTATGTTGGGAAAAGGCAAAAAGTCTTCTCCGAAGCTTTTTCATAAAAACAGACTTTATTCATTTTACTCAAAATAGCAGATGCCAATTGAACATTAAAGGGGACCTATTATGCTGATCCTTCTTTTAATACATATAGGTAATGTTATAATGTTGGATGTCCATACTCAACCTCTGAAAAGTTTCTAAACAGAAGATACAAAGGTTTTGCCTCAATCCAAGAATGTGATTTTGTGAATGTGATTTCCTCTCTGAACAGCTTCTACCAAGATCTACACGAGATCTGGGCAAAACCAGACGTCAGGTTGTGCCGTCCAATTAATACAGACTTAGCCAGAGCTAGTCACGATGCTGGACCTGCCCACCTTCTAGCAGGCACTAACAATGGCAGGCCATACTATGCCTTAGTAACGTCTACTTTTTTGGAAGTACAAAAGAAGAACTGCAGATAATTTTAGGTGCAGTTTTGTCAGTATATCTCCCAAAGCTGCTTGTCCGTTTACTTTTGTACGCAAAGAAAAGCACCTATTTCTCTTCCAGAAGATGATGCCACCAGAAATCAGCGGGTAGATTTTTTTGCTTGCCGGCAGCAAATAGCCACGGCCAAATGGAACGTTAGCTGTTTTTGCTCAGCATTTCACCAAGGACAGCTTAAGGATAATTCGACACAGGATAAGCGTTTCAGCTGCTTCTCAAACCTGAAGCAGTTGCATCAATCAAGTGCTTGGGGCCACAAGCTGTAAGTAGCAATATAACAGCAAATAATGTAAGTGAAGCTAAGGTGTTACCGATGGCTTACTGGACCGATAACAATAGTTAGCACTAACTACTGACCTCAAACACATGCTTTGTAAAATAGCTTAAGATAAATCCTGGATCGGT
This sequence comes from Gymnothorax reevesii, assembly GCA_029721435.1. Lineage (NCBI taxonomy): Eukaryota > Metazoa > Chordata > Actinopteri > Anguilliformes > Muraenidae > Gymnothorax > Gymnothorax reevesii. Next base: position 72,055,205 of record CM056577.1, on the reverse strand, counting down.
CGCGACTGTCCTTGACTCACTGTTGCAGAAGTTGTAAGTTGCTTTTACTGCATAAGCCAACCTGACGTGATAGCCAGTTGATTGTGGCTGTAGCACTGCAATAAAAAAACAAACGTAGCCAAGTTACTGTTGCTAATGTTTGTGTCCTAAATATGCAAGAGTAATATCAGGGGAAATTCTACAGAAGGTGTGTGAACATAAACCTCATTTGAAACTAACTTTTTATTTGTAATTTGGATGCTTGGTACAACTGTCAAAATCAATGCAAAAATGCGAATACACACGTTATGGGCACGTCAAGCCGCTTTCACACTGGACACAAACCAATTTTTCATGCGACAGATTAGCTACATTCAAAGTCAATGTAAAGACGCGAATACAGGCTTTATGTGCGCGTTAAGCAGCTTTCAAACCAGACGCGAAAATAATTTTTTGCGTGACAGATAACATTCAAAGACGCAAATACACACATTGTGGGCACATCAAGCTGCTTTCACACCGGGTGCGAAACAAATTTTTCACGCGACAGATGACATTCAAAGTCAATGCAAAGACAATGCATTGACTTTGAATGTAATCTGTCGTGCTAAAAATTTGTTTCGCGTCCGATGTGAAAGTGCCTTATTGCGCCCATTTCCTGCAAGCAAATGCATGTCATTCAAACGCAATAAGTTAACCATTACCATGGGCAATTTCCAAAAAGGCAGTTTAGCCTGCTTTCGCCCCTTCGTCATATACCAGTGCAGAAGCAGTTTGTTCCTCCACGCTAACGACACACCACAGTTATGCACACGAAACATCAGGTCCTTATAGTACACGCCGAAGTAGTCCATAAGTTGTTCCACTTTTTGCTGTTGCTCACTGTCCATGTTTCCCTTTAAACTCAGACCCACCGGACTGCTACAGTCTCCGATCTATACTTGGGTATGTCGACCTGTCCTGCAAATGTGTCTGTATGGGGTGGATTCTAGCTTTCCCTCAAGTAGCTGTAGGCAGACAGCAAATTCGAGCTTGAGCTGACAGATTTTTGCACTACGTCCTCCCCTTTCGCCATTGCATTTATTAGAACAAGTTCATTTAATTAGATCTATACACATGTACTGCGTTTGATTGCGGAATTTACCTGTCGAATCCTTCTTGAATGGCAGACGCATCTCAGTTTCACTCTGGGGAGGCGGACCTGGAAAACTGCGTTCAGCTGCCTCGTCCCGCCTCGATCCGCCCTCACCAGAGCTGGCCATTTAGAAGAAACTGGGCACATGAGGAGTGGGGGCCATAGCGGAAGAGCAGCCCCAACAAGGCGTTTCAGGCAGAGACTACAATGGACTACAAATGGGGTTTTTTGAGGATGGCAGTTTGAGCTAAATAATGACCCTTTTTGGACTTTGAACGATCAGGAGTACTCTAGGGGAGCCCAAGATCAAAATATGAATTTGGAAATGTAGCATAATACTGTAGGTCCCCTTTAACATGAACAAGAGGAAGTTTCTCTCTTGTTCCCTGGCTGTTGAATGTGTTATTTTGAATACGCACAAAGTTGAACATGGACACGATGTGTGTTTGCGTGTGCGTGTGTGTGTGTGTGTGCCTACGTGTGTGGATGTGTGCGTGATCAGTATCATTCTCAGACTTAATTTCACATTGCTTTCTGTTCCCCATGTCACACTCATGCCCAAAGATATGATCAATAGCCTCATAGATAGTGAATCTTTTGCCCATGTTGATTATACTGATGCAGCTGCGGAATGAAACTGATCACAACTTATACAGAGCATCTCTAGATACCACTGTTGCGAGAATTCTGTGTATGCAATTCACGCCATGCCCCTAAGAATGAAGCTCACCTGCAAGCAAAAAATTGTTAGTGTGCGTATGCGTTTGTGCATGTGCATGTGTGTGCGTGTGTACGTATGCCTGTGTGTGTCTCTGTGTGTACGTGTTGACATTTCTTTTTACATATCTTAACTTGAAAATGGGTCAAATTTTACCCTAACACTAACAATATAAGGGTTAATATACTGAGGGCCATTAAAAATGCACAGGTGAGGTATGTACTATATTTGCGGCAAATTGAAGAATCGATTGATTTTTATTGCTTTTCAAGTGAGGCGCAAGAGGAAATAAAGAAAAGCGCTTGGTACTGTAATACTGACGCGCACCATGTGCACGCGCCAAGGACTTCAGTAATGACAAACATTGAGCTGTTCGTGATGTGTACAGTGAATCTTGACTTGTTTTTTTCGGTGTGGTAATAGCCCACATAAAGCCAACAAAAAAAATTTAAAATGCTACTGCATCAAGAAAATGGAGCAGCTTGTGACAGGAGAGAGAAAAAGAGCCTTTGGCATGTTACGGGCAGATCTCAGCCACTGAGAGATGGTGCGTCACTTGCACTGTCACCGTTCCATAATCAGCCGGCTGTCTATTCGAGAATGGAACGCAGGCACTGTCACTGACCGACCCCGCTTAGGGCAGCCACGAGTGATGATGGCAGCTGAAGAGCGCCACATCTGGTTACAATCTGTACGTGACAGATTCCAGACCTGATCATGAGATGAGGGGGCCGAGACGATTGAGGGTGAGCACAAGCAGCATTTGACGCCGTCTACGTGAGTAAAACACGCGTACACACAGACCCTACAAAAAAAACATTTTTTGTCCATCAACAGGAGTAGGAACTCTTCACTTCTGACTGTGGGCTTCTGCCTCTGTGAAATTTTTTGCCACTTTATTTCCTTGTTTCTGTCTGAGGATGGAAAACAGGGACTGTCGCTGAACGACCACGGTAAGGGCAGTCATGAGTAAATGGGCAAAAACTGGGTTCTCTGTGGGTCCCGTTTGCACGCATGTGTTGCTCAACACAGGTGGAAAGTGTTTATAGAAAGAGTATTGCAAGCCGTTTCGGATTATTCCGAATATGAAAAGTTTCAAATCAATACATGTCTACTTTAAAGAGAAAAAAACTGCAGTCTTTCCAAACCTTTGAAATATTAACTTTTTTCAGAGGTTTCTTTCATTTTTTTCAAGGCAACTAATAATTTCGACGAGAGTGAACCAATTATCCACAATTATACCGCTCACTGGGCGTTTCCACTTTAAAAATACAATTAATCAAACACTATGCAATTCTCTCCTCCATCCATGATATTCCTTCCATGATCTGAAATTAGTGTTTTCCATTATAATTTTTTTAATCAATTGAGGTTGGCGATACAGCCACATTGTGCCATATTTTTTTCCTAAAAATCCCTTGTAAGCCATTAAGAGCCTTACTGGCACCTTGGTGTGAACCGTTTCCTCTCCTGTCACAGCCTGCTATTCTGATACTGAATGGTCAATGCCTTTATGCATATTTCTCAATGAAGTGCACCTGGAACTAATTTCACTCGTTATACCTCATGAAAGTAAGTCATGAAGTGGAATTAAGAAGTTGGTGAAGAATTTAAGATGGGAATGAGTTACTAGCTGTTTTAGTTATAGTAATGATCCATTTATAACTGCGTAGATAATATTGCTAACATAATTGAATCATTGAAAATGATAAGTCAACTTTAATAGCTGAATATTACTGTAGTTAGATTGTGCCAGTTGAAGAGTGAGGTGGTATAATAAAATATGAAATCATTAGCGGAAAAGTGCAATTCAGCAAGCTTACTATATAACTCTTGGCTCAACCCACTTTACAATATTTCTTATTTCTTTGACAAGTATTCCCACTGTTGCATCCATCTTTAACCTAATCTGCTGACAAGGCAGCCTATATTGGAGTTTCTGTGGCGCAGTGAAGCATACTGAGACCAGCTGTTCTCTCTCCCCAGTGTGTGGAAACATTACGGCCAAACTGAAATTATTCCTGACCGGCCACAAGGACAGTCTCTTCTACAACACTGCCTATTTTGCCCTGCATTCAAATTTTTCTAAAACGTTTGCTATAAGCCTGACTGGTTACATGGACCTCGCCTGCAGTCAGAGGTACACAGACGGCTGTCTGCAGGCCATCTGCAACATGACTGGTAACACAGACAGTCATGCCGGAAGCGAGACTAGCCAAACAGTTAGTCCTGCCCACAGCATAACAAGTCAGCTGCCTGTATTTTACACAATCTTCCCTGACTGCAAACCTTATTGATAATTCTGAGAGTGTCCACTGCAGTTTTGAATCAAAAAGTTTATTGTTGCTCATAGTGTAGTCATGTATTGTTATCAAGAAATTAACAATAAATGCCACATTTGGATCCCACCCACATGGAATTTGCTGCATCAAACTCTTTAACTGCTTATAAATATACATTGCCGTGAAAAAGTACTTACCCCCTTCCTGATTTCTTATTTTTTTGCATATCTGTCCCACTTAAATGTTTCAGATCATAAAACAAATTTTAGTATTAGACAAAGACAACCCGAGTGAAGACTAAATGCAATTTTTAAATGATGATTTAATTTATTAAGGGGAAAAAGCTATCCAAACCTACATGGCCCTATGTGAAAAATTAATTGCCCCCTAAATCCTAATAACTGGTTGTGTCACCCTTGGCGACAACAACTGCAATCAAACATTTGCAATAACTGGCAAAGAGTCTTTCATATCGCCATGGAAAATTTCTGTTGACTCTTCTTTGCAGAATTGTTTTAATTCAGCCACATGAGGGTATTTGAGCATGAACAGCCTATTTATGGTCATGCCACTGCATCTCAAGCGGACTTAAGTCCAGACTTCAACTAGGCCATTCAAAAAAATCTTCATTCTGTTTTTTAAATGATCCATTCAGAGGTGGACTTGCTAATGCGTTTCAGATCATTATCCTGCTGCATAACCCAAGTGTGATTGAGCTTGAGGCCACAAACTGATGGTTGGACATTCTCCTTCAGGACTTTTTGGTAAAGAGCAGAATTCATAGTTCCATCAATTACGACAAGTTGTCCAGGTCCAGAAGCAGCAAAGCAGCCCTAAACCATCACAATACCACCATCATGTTTCACTTTTGGTATGAGGTTCTTCTTGTGAAATGCTATGGTAGTTTTATGCCTCATGTAACGGGAAACACACCTTCCAAAGAGTTCCAACTTTTGTCTTCCAGTCCACTGAATATTTTCCCAATCGTTTTGGGGATCATCAAGATGTATTTTGGCAAAAGTGAGACAAGCCTTGGTGTAATTTTTGGCCTGCAGTGGTTTTTACCTTGGAACTCTCCCATGGATGCGATTTTTGCCCAGTTTCTTTCTTGAAACAGGTTCAATTGAAGTTACCTTATTTCATGATTCAACAGGTGTGGCAGTAATCAAGCCTTGGTGTGGCTAGTAAAATGAAACTTTAAAAAAATGTGGTTAATCACAGTTGGTTCATGATTTTAAAAAAAGGAGGGGAATTACTTTTTCACAAAGGGCCGGGTAGGTTTGGATAGCTCTTTTCCCAAATGAAATCATCATTTAAAAATTACATTTTGTATTTACTTGGGTTATCTTTTTCTTATATTAAAATTTGTTTGATGACCTGAAACATGAAACATGAAAAATATGCAAAAAAGTAAAAGCAGGAAGGGGCAAATACTTCTTCACGGCACTGTATAATAATTACCCACAGCATTAAAACCACCTTATCTTGCGTAGGTCCTCCATTTACTGCCAAAACAGTTCAGTCAAACTGACCTTTATTTGAATTCCCAGATCTGGGGTTTGCCAGCAGAAAATGGTAAATGGCGCACATGTACCCGAACGATGCACATGATGTGAAAGGAGAAAGAAAGCAGAACACACTGGACCAGGCTATTCTTCAATTGTTCCAAGGTCCAGTTCCAACACTCATGTGCCCACTGTAGGTTCTTTCGGGAGTAGACCAGGACCGGGATTGTGCCCTCTGATTGCTCTGCAGCTTCAAATCAATATAAGCAGTGCGATGTAGTGCATGTTTTGACACACTCCTCATGGAACTATCATTGAAATTTTCTGGAACTTGTGACACAATAGCACTTATGTTGTTTTGTACCAGACAGGATAGCCTTCATTGCCTGTGTGCACTGATGAGCCTTGGGCTTCCAACACCCTGCTGCTGGTCCATGATTAATCCCCTTGGACCACGATTGGCAGGTATGCACCAGTGTTGACAGGGAGCCTCGCCTTTCCAGACCCCAATGTGATCAAGCCATTGGGCTGTGGATGGTTGGAACTTACCAAATTCCCATCGCCCAGCCTTTTGGTGTAAGCCAACCCACCATCTCTAACCTTGTGGCTCGTTACCAGTAGACTGGAAGCACCAATGATCCACCCCAGCCTGGTCAGCCTAGGGTCACAACCCCAGCCCAGGACAATCAGATCCGCCTCGTCCTCCTGAGAGATCAGTTTCGACCCTGCATCTGGACAGTAGAAGATTAGTGAGTCACTGACTTGCAGAGCGAGTGATCAGAGCCCACAGGGCATGTGTTGGAATGTAGCTTGATGTAAGGCGCAGGGCTACCAGGCTTCGCTGGGCTGAAGAATATGATCAGAAATTAGTCCCCAGCCGATTCTGGAGGAATGTTGTCTTCAGTGATGAGTCAAGATTTTTTCTGTACCGACATGATGGAAGATAGAGGGTCTACAGAGGATGTAGGGAGAGATACGTGGGCCCCTGCATTGCTGAGACAGATCGCTTTGTGTTAGTCTGGGGTGCCATTCGGTGCAGATGGAGGCCTGACCTGGTCATAATCAATGGAAATCTTAATGCAGACCGCTACTGTGACCTTGTAATCAGACCGCATGTCGTGCCCTACATCACAGACCACCCTGAGGTCACATTCATGCAAGACAATGAACGACCTCTCTCAGCACGTGACCAAGCAGCTCCTGGCCCAAAACGGTGTGCAAGTCATGGAATGGGCACCTTTCAGTCCTGACATGAAGTGCATCGAGCATGAGTGGGACCTGTTGGATCAGCGGGTTCAGCAATGCACTTCAGCACCCAGGATGTGGGCAGAGCTCCAAGAAGGCCTTCACCAGGAGTGGCAGGCCATTCCTCAGCAACAGCTCAACAGAATGGTGCTGTCCATGCCAAGATAAGTGATGGTGCAATGGATCATCGTTGATCCATGATCCATACGGATCAGTCTTCACGGTTCAGTATACACATGATCCACGGATTGGTTTATGAAAAAAAAACAGTTGTACTAGGGGTGTGACGTTTTCGAATCACGATGATCGTAAAGTGAAATGAGACAACTTGCCACTATGGGGTGTGCATCAGTTGCGTCCCATTTCTTCCTGAAACATACAAGTGGTCTGAAATAAACGACAATCATTTGAAATGCTTCCAGGAAGATAATTCAGATTAGAACTCTTCTAACTGTCAGCGAGGTTTGGCAGCTTCCATCACCTTTTAAAGCTCAACTGGCCACCCTAAATCTGCTCCTGTATAATATGCTCCTAATGACAATCAAGCAATAGCCTGTTGCTAATCATTATGTAGTGATAGAATCGCTGACAGACGTAACTGCGCTACAATGTTAAATTGAAAGAATGCTTACAATCTAAAGAATAAAAAAAAACCTTGTCCAAACTCCATCTCTCATCGTAGCGTTTTAGCTGATTTTTAAAGTCTTGCATCCTGACTTGCCATCGGAGGATTACCTAGCCGTGCTTTCATTTTACGAACCAGTTCCCATTTACGTTTCCCAATTAGCAACTTGGTGTTAATTCATTTAGATGCGAGAATCAGTCAGTAGAATTACTGTCCCGCTCCCCTCATCTTGCATTGTTCATTGCAATTATCAAGCATTACCCCATCCACGTTGTGACATAAAACGGCAACATCTTTAGAAGCCTCTGAATTCATGTAGCTCATGTAGCTGGCATTTATATTTTTATCCCACCGGTATGGAATACTGTGGGATATTGTCAACGCCCTGTCCGTCCGTCTGTCTGTCTATCCGTCCGTCCGTAATCATTCTCATTTCCGGAGCAGAACTCAAAAACTATACCACTTACAAGCTTCACATTTGGTTTGGAACTTACCCTTATGATGTAGTTGTGCCTTTTGGGGGTTTCAGTTCCATGCTGCATAATTTTGGAAATTTTCACCAAAAACAGCCCTGAAATTGGACTTTTTCTCGTTTCCGGGACAAAACTCAAAAACTCTGCCACTAACAAACTTCACATTTGGTATGGAACTTTCCCTTATGGTGCAGTTGTGCCTTCTGGGGGTTTCAGTTCCATGTTGCCCATAATTTCGGAAATTTTCACCAAAAACAGCCCTAAAATTGAACTTTGTCTCGTTTCCGAGACAGAACTTAAAAACTATGCCACTAGCAAACTTCACATTTGCTATGGAACTTACCCTTAAGGTGTAGCTGTGCCTTTTGGGGGTTTCATTACTATTCTGCCCATAATCTTTCATTTCTATACCAAAAACAGCCCAAAAATTGGACTTTGTCCCTTTTCTACAGCAGAATTCAAAAACTCTGCCACAAATCACGATTTATGTGGAACCGGTGGGATATGTCATCTTCTGATGACTCTTGTTTGTGTCTGTGTCCTGCTTGATACACCTAAGAAAATTTTTCTATCAAATGCGGTTTTGCCGACTGAGGTCCGAGTGTTACGTTTGCTTTTGTAAAAATAAAACTGTCTACAGCCAGTGACATTACAGTAATGCAGGTTAACCCTCAACCTGTTTCTTATTTAAAATGGGACAGTTAGCTGAATTAAATAACTGAGCACATAGGTGACTGATAAGATACTTTACCAATTTGCTACCATTGATGATTAAGATGTAAAGCTTTGCGTCAGTGGAGGGCTTCAATGAGATCGCATTAAACGCTAATTTACAGAATTTTCTTGAAATTTTACATTCTAGTAGAATATTAAGTAGGAAATGCTGCTGAGGATGTTTAGATAAGGTTTAGATTTTTTTTATGATTAACCAGATAATTGCCGTTCGTACAATCTCATATTGTGACCTCCATACAGCTTTCCCAGAAGCTGGACTATGAAGACCCCATGAATGATTTTGACAACATGAAAGTTTGATGCATAGCTTGCATTTGAATTGATTTTAAATGCATGCCGTGAGGTGAACTTTCACAATGCACTAATAACCAATTTACAAAATTATTCAATTACCAATGCTTGACGCAAGAGCGTTAGTAATTTAAAAGCCTACATTATTTTCCCTTTGCGGCATAGTGTGCTGCTGCACTTCCCCCGCAAAAGTAGCCTATTCTTTTGGAAACATTTTGATAAAGTGCAATCTTAAAATAAATTAGGTTGCACTGCTGAAAAAAAAGGTTGAATCCCATTCATGCAAATGTGCTGTTCAGTGGCTATTTAAGTTTATAAATGCGGCATTCCTGTGGATGGTGGTCCACTGATATGGTGGAAAAGCAATGAGAGTAAATACCGCCACACTGCCAAGATGGCAAGATGCTGTCTCGCTGTGCCTGGCCCTTCAGTGCCTAGCGAGAAGGTATTTTTTACTGCAGGGGACATAGGCCTAGTGACTGCAAAGAGGTCTCCACTCTCCCCAGACAATGTAGACATCCATATCTTTTTCAAGCAGAAATTAAAATTATAAGCAGAGGTGTGCTTTGCTTTCTTTCTTCTCTTCTTTTCTGATGATGTGGACAGAGGCTAGTTTTTAAATCACTGCCCATGTTTAAAGAGAAGGTATCATGAAGTATCATCGATTGGTGCACTTTAAGTTGTTTTTCATTCATGGTCCATGTTTAAAAGAAGGTATCATGCCTTAAATTGCACTTTAATTTTATATGTTAATATGTTTTTATTTAATGGGCAGAAGTGTTTTACAAAATAAATGGAAGACAAGGTTATATTTGTCTTGTCTTTTTTTTGTTGTTAATCCGTAAAGTGCACCCCTACTTTCTTGCAGGCACGTGGCTGTCACACTCAATACTGAGATTGGAGTTGATCTTTGTCATTGATTTTGTTGTTAAACTTGTCATTGTTGATTCATTTGTTGTTGTTTTTTTTTTTTGATGTTATCTGACATTTTGTCAAAGTTGTTTTTATGGGTAAAGTCAATAAATGGTTACAAATTTGAATCAGAGTTTGTCTTCAATCCTAGTTATAAGTTTTTAAAGTCCATCAGTGTATTAACACGATTGCTCAAAAGTTTGGAATCACTACTCATTTAGTTTTACCAATTTTATTCACTATAAGTGCTTGTGTAATGGTAAATTGTATTAAACATTAAGAGCCATTCTACGAGAGATTGACACTCACTGTGCAGTTGATCCCCCTGGAATTGAATGAAACTTAGCATATAGGTAGATATGGGTGTCTCACAGAAAAAGCCAAATTTTTAGGTCCGTATTTCACTGTGCCTGCTGATAGCACCATCTAAAATCCACTTATGTGGCTCAGTTTTGCTGTTGACAGCACATTTTACATCAATTATCATGACTTAAAAGTATAACAAATTTGGTACTGTGTACCCTTATCATGACCTGTGACACTTCAAGTCCGGTTAGACTTTAGCACTACATCAGCGCCTAGCTAGGGTACTACGCTATCGAGCCAGAATTATTTGAGAGATAACAATAAAAATTGAAAATAGGAGTGGGAATAAAATAATACTCCAGACATATACCAAACTAGAATGCTTTATTATGTGTTTACACACAACAAGACTATCTTTTTCAGCGAATAGTACTTTGGTACCATGCTGTGTTTGTGCAATAGACAGCCAGAAAAATGGTTGAAATTAATTTTTGGTGTATGTTTACGGTATATTTTCTCTGTAACCCAGATTTGTACTGTGAGGGTAAATGCTGTTTGCTATTCTTTTGGAACTCTATTTTCAGAAATCCAAGCATTTCTTTAGTAGTATTTACGCTTTCAAGCTAGACGGAGCCAAAGTTGGAGGAAAACTCAAAATGGACCATTTTATGGCAGATTGTGCTTATGTGTAGGTGGCATTATTTTGTTTACCCAGCAAGATTGAGATCTGAAATTATCTGAATTCATAGTCCCTTTGAGGTACATTACAGCATTAGAAAAATCTCAATGGTCGTATTTTCAGTGTAGATTGGAAAAATTTTTCTCCAGGGGCACGCACTGTATGCTGGATAAAAGTACTACTCATCCCCAGCAAAGTACAAAAGAAATTGTTTTTGAATTGTGATGCACACAGCTAGTTTTCTCCGAAAATGAAAAGTTTAGCTTGGTACTATTCTGGGGTGCATTTCCAAAAAGTGTAGTTGCTAACTAGGTTAGCAACTTAAATAGTTCATCCATTCACCATCAATGGGCCCAACTATGTAAGTTAGCGTCTGTGATTTTGGCAAATGCACACCTGGGTGGATAGCTATCTGACCAAAATTACGACCAAAGACCTAATATTCTGCCGACCTAATATTCCATATTCCCAGACATATACCAAAATTCTATCTTTTCACATAGATAAAGTAATTGTCACAATTAAACATATAATTTCTTTGGTATGAAGCTGGGTTGGTTGTATATTTGAAAAGAATATTGGTGGTGATTGTAGCATTGTGTCAACATGCAAGACTTTTACAGCCTGTACAGTTTTGTAGAGTTGGAGAGTTACAGAAAATAACAAATTCTCTGCATTTTTGCATTACTAGTAGAATCAGAAAGCAGGCTTCAGTGTTCTTCTAGGATTTCCCCAGGGTATGGTGCTTGGGTATGAAAAAGAGCACAGCACTTGCGTCTAGCGAGTGATTATCCTGATAGGGCACAGAGGTCCAAACAAGCAAGCAGCATCCTGCCAAGAAAAGGGCAGTTCATTTGTAATGGTAACTTGCATGCCTTCATTCATATCACCTGCCCATGATGTCTAGTCTACGGGATGCCCACTGGGTGGGACGGTAGGGTTTTTTTTTGCAGACTTCCCATTTCCATGCGTACCAAGCCATGGGTGTTGACGCAACTATTGTGCCACATAGGCTGCAGCCAGCTATTTGATTCAGCGACAGACATGCTCACTATCAACGGCTGTAAGCAGCCCTGTAGAGACCCAGGATGCAGTGTAGTAGGGCTTGCCTTGGGCTCGACTGGCTCCGTGGGTAGCATCGACCTGGATCCAATGAGGAAGACCATGGATGGCTGCTCAAGGCCAAGGAGCACCTCTCTCTATACTGTTGACGCACGTCTGCATATGTACTTACAATGGTATGCCTTTTACATTAGTTCTTTTTTGGCATTTCAAAATTTTGGACTGGTTATGTTTTATAACGTGCTGTACGTTTCTGACTGCACTGTACCCATTTGTAATAACCCATGTATTGTGCATCACCACCAGTGTTCAACCAAACAAGCTTTATATCAAAGGGATTTCACATTCTATGTATAACAGTGTCTGTGCTTCATGTATTTCAAAAGACAGAACTTTGGTGTATATCTTGGAATATGGAATGTTACGTTGGTAGAACAGTAGCTCTTTAGAGCGCCATCTTTAGTCAGAAAGCTATGTACCCAGCATAGTACCAAACCAAATTCTTCACTTTCTGAGAAAACTAGCTGTGTGTATCACAATTCAAAAAAATATCTTTGGTCCATTGCTGGGGATGGCCAGCAATTGCATCCAGCCTACAGTGCCCTGTGGAGGCGAATTTTGTCTGGGGTTTGATGTTTTAAATCAGTGGTTCTCAAGTTCGGTCCTGGCGCCCCCCTGTGTATGCTGGTTTTTGTTCCAACTACAATTGCAATTCTAGGATTTTAAAAAGCTGTTAATTTGTCTAAATTAGCAGCATTCCATGTTTTGAGCAGTTATTTACCATCTTAAGTCACATTTGGATGGACATATCCATTCTGCTATGAAAAATAAAAACCCTTGAACATATTGTGCTTAATTTTCAAAATTGCCAGGATTTTCAGGTGAAAACATTTTTATACAGATCAAATTAGACTCTGAGAAAATTACAAAGCTCCAAATTAGGTTTCTGACTACAGGTGTTTTGAGTTTTTCCCAAATAACCTGCCTGAACCAAATAAAATCAACAGGAAACACAACAGGTGTGACTCCATTGTTTGCCAAGTAAATTGTCGGGTTTTGCCATCATGTGTCAAGAGTTTCACCAATGAGGAACCTTTTGATTATTTATGTTGATTAAATGTTTGGTGAAATTGTTTCCCTCTGCCAATATTTACAATATATCTCAATGTGGATATTTGCATAAATGCACCTAATTAAAAAAATCATCAGCTTGTTAAAATCTAAAGATTGCAATTGTAGTTGGAACAAAAACCAGCATACACAGGGGGTGCCAGGACCGAACTTGAGAACCACTGTTTTAAAACATCTTCACTGAAAATACTACGATTTAGATTTTAATAATGCTGTAATGTACCCCAAAAGACTATGTATCCAGAGAATGTCAGATCTCTGTCTCGCTGGGTAAACAAAATAATGCCACCGAAACATAGGCACAATCTGCTATGAAATCGTCAATTTTGAGTTTTCCTCCATCTTTGGCTCCGACTAGCTTGAAAGTATAGATCCTACCAAAGAAATTCTTAATATTCCTGAAAACAGAGCTCCAAAAGCGCAACAAACAGCAATTATCACCGTGGAACATATCTGGGTTACTGAGAAAATATACCGCAAACATCCACCAAAATCAATTTCGACCATCTTTCCAGCCATTCATTGCACAAACCAAGGGAATATTAACTGAAAATGATGGTTTTGTAGTGAGTAAACACATAATAAAGCATTTTAGTTTGGTATATGTCTGGGATATTATTTTATTCCTATTCCCATTTTCAATTTTGTTGTGATTCCGTCTTTGCCATGCCTTGTCCCAGAATTTATGCCCATGCCTAGTTCAAGTTCTGTGCCTGGCCTTGACATGTTTAGGTTGATTCTTGTGTTTAGTGACCTCTGCTTCGTCTGACCATTCTTGGATTATGTATTGTGTTTTTGGTAATTAGGATTTCTGGTTTATTATTTTCATGCTTTAGTTTCCATAGTCCCCTTGCCATGTTTTCATTTCATAGCCATGTTTCAGTTTTCCCATGCCATGTTTTATTTCTATGCTTTGCACTTTGTCTCCCCTGTCTTGTCAGGTGTGAATCTTTGCTCACGGTCCCTTGTCTTGCGTGCCACTCATTCGGGTGATTTATTGGTTTCTGGGTTTCAATCTTCTTTCATTATCTCGTGTTCTTCTTTCCTCTCTCTTTCACTATCTTACTAACACATACTAACAGTTTATTGTTTTTTGCTAATTACTAACCCGCACTAACCTTGTATATTTTGACTAACTTACTAACAAGCACTCGGGATTGTATAGCTGCACTTACTAATTGACTAATGATCTCTCAGCAGTCGCCCTATTCTAGTCTCCGCCTCCTTGCCTAATTATCTCTGCTGCGATTTTCTGTGGATCTCCACAAATACTTTGTGCTTTCCTTTCTCTAATCTATACACTTTAGTACTCCTTGACCGGGGCTGTTGTTCTGTTCATAGATTTTGTCTTGTTATCCCATTTGCATCTGCTTTTTGATTAGTTCATTCCTCATGTGTCGCTCCCTGATCATTGTTACCATTGATTGCACCTGTTCTCCCTGATCATGTGTTCTCCCGGATGTGTATAAGATGTCTGTTTGGTTCACTTTCTTGTCAGATCGTTCTTTCTTGTTTCCTGCGCTATGTTTTTCTCACCTTGATTCATTGTGAATTATCTTTCTGACTGGACCGCCCTTGACTATAAGTTTTGCCCATTCCCTGTACTGTACCGTATTCTTGTTTTTTTTCGACCTCTTTTTGTGATTCGTGCCCTGTGTTTGACTCTGGATTACACCCATTGGAATTTGATTTTGAATTGCGGACATTGTACTGTTGCCAGCTCTGTTGGGGGGTTCTCCCCTTCAGAAATAAAGCCTCCTTTTGCATTTTACTGGAGTTTGGTTCATTTAGTAAAAACCACAAATTTTTGCAGTGATTTCTAATATAATTCCGGCTCAATAACATAGTTACCCAGCTTGGCACTGATGTGCTGCTAATGTCAATCCAAACTTGAAGTGTGACAGGTCAAAATAAAAGTATAATACATCCGGTACTTTGCGCTCTTAAGTCGTAATAATTTAAGTAAAATGTGTTGTCAAAAGCAAAACTGAGCCATTTTAGTGGCTTTCCAGGGGCGCCACTGGCAGATTTCTTGAGATACGAACCAAAAAATTTGTCTTTTTCTGTGAGACTACCATATCTACTTATCTGCCAGGTAATAAATTGAAATTATTCAATTTCAGGGGGGTCAACTCCTCAAATTCGTCAAAAAGTGCCATTTTCTCGCGGAATGGTGCTTAAATTGAGCTTAAAATGTTTTATTTCGTATTTCATGAATTGGGAAAAACAGAGCTACTTTACTGATTTTGCATCAAAGTATCCCTGTGAAATTTAATTCCTGCTTTAAAAATTTTAGCCATTCTGGATATCCTTCAAGATATCATTCTCAATGTATTTTCAAAAATAGTACAAATACAGCATATCAGTCGTTGAAACTATGAAATTTTACTGTGATAGCAAATACAAATATGCTAATTTTGAATTTGATGCCAGCAACTTATTTCTCACACAGAGGCACATTTACTACTTTTATTGCATCACTTTTTCTTTTAAAAACATCAGGTAAGCTTTTAGGAATTGAGGATACCAACTGCTTTAGTTTTAAACGCAATTTTTTTCTTATTCTTGCTTGATGTTGGATTTCAACTGCTCAATCAGTGATCAGATTCAGGAAAAAAAATTGATTAGCATTTTTTGCTAATCATATCAATTGATTAGCACATTTGAATAATAATTAGCAAAAATAATTATAAAAAACAGTTAATCAGATTTTAAATGAAGAAAGGGCTTTTTACTCTTGCCTAATGACAGATACAAATCCACTCTGAAAACAAAACAAATAATTTCCAAAAGGCATCAATTTTACCCTATTGTCAATATTCAATACCCTACCCTATTTTACCCTACCCAATTTTACCCCAACTACCCTATCTTCATTTAATGCAGCACACTTCCGTTTCCCTGAGAAATTTCTGAAAACTACTCATATCCTGCAGTACAGCTGTCTTATCTAAACCTTACTGTAGCATATAATGTTGTTTAGCCCCTTATCAGAGATGTGAAATGATTCATTCCATTAAAATCCAGTCATAAAAAGCACGGTCCAACTCAGTCACGTTTTGACATCACACCATCATGTATTTGAATGATTAGAAATCATTTTGCATGTTTTGGGAGGGGCCGGCGAACTTGCAATTCCGAAAACCCACATGGCAATGAGAAAAGTTTTTATGACTTTGATCGGCTTACGCAATGTTTGGTTGGCAGAGGAACATTTGGTGCGTAAAAATGTAAAGCCTACATCCTATGCGTACATCCAGTTAAGACAATTCAGAGCTAATGCCGAAAAAATTGGAGGTCAGACACGCAATTATTTTCTGGTACGGAATGGGTAAAAAAAAATTGTGTTGTTTATCCATTTTAAAATGGGACATTTTAAAAAAATCAATACACTTTAAAAATAAATAAATAAATAATTTCCAAAAAAATTTTTTTTTTTAAAATTGCTGCCTCTTGGCAACATTAATAATAATAATAAAGCTTCAATTTTATATAGCGCTTTTTTGGACACTCAAAGACGCTTTACAATGGAGGCATTATTCATTCACTCACACATTCACGCTCTGATGGTGGTAAACTACGTTTTTGTAGCCACAGCTGCCCTGGGGCAGACTGACGGAAGCGTGGCTGCCAGTATGCGCCTACGGCCCCTCCGACCACCACCAAGCATTCACACACAGCCATACAGGAGGAAGGGAGGGTTCCTATATTGCATGTTTTGCGAGTGGGGGAAACCGGAGTACCCGGAGGAAGCCCACGCGAACACGGGGAGAACATGCAAACTCTACACAGAAAGGCCCCAGGCCGGATTCAAACCCACGACCTTCTTGCTGTGAGGCAGTAGTGCTAACCACTATGCCACCGTGAAAAAAAAAAAACAATTTATGTTACCAACAAAAAAAAAGAATCATATTTCTTCAAAACATGTATTTCTTTCATCAAACACTTAAACTAAGAGATTTATTTGGTTTCTGGAACACAGGAGATTTCATACTTCACAAAAAGGCAAATAATATATTCAACTGATGGTCTCAGGCAACATTCTACCATTGTGGAACACAAATATATTTCACTCATCATATCATCGTACCATCGAATCATCTTATCTAATCATTATAACTGATGAAAAACTGTCTGATTAAAATATTTAAGAGCAAAAATCTATCCTAACGTCCAAAAACATGTTTATGCACACACAAATGCACCTGTAAAACCACACAAGCACCAACATGAACATACAAAAACAAAATCTCATCCTCATGCTTTGTGGAAGTTGAGTAAGCAATTCCTCTCATGACTTAACCACAGGTGAGTGGAACATTTTGAGCACTGCACTTTTACAATGCCTGAATACTCTGGGAATTTGTAATTCCCATTTTGTTCCATATTTTCGGCTTGCCATAGAAAACGTTCGGGTTCATCTACTGCATTTAAATAGGCACATTTATGGTATGTGGTTTACATATTCTTATAGATATATACTCTTCCAAAAGAAACTATACATTGTTACATTAGCATCAATTTATTATACATGAAATGTTTTGACAAATGTGGAGAACATTGAAATATACTTTTCCAAAAAATAAACTATACAAATATTGAATTATTGATTACACTTTCTTTTCAATATGTTTTCCACATATGTCAAAACATTTCATGTATAATAAATTGATGTTAAAAACAATGTATAGTTTCTTTTTTGGAAGAGTATATTTAAAAATCTTATTTATGGCAAATATAATTGATAATTTAAACTGTTTTTCTTATAAATGTAATATACTTGTATCCTGACCCATTATACATTGCATCACCTCATGTGATTCCATTATGGTACAACGTTGCCTCAGGGCAACACACAGTGTTTTTTTTTTTTTACTATTTTCTTTAATATATATGAAGACACATTTTGTAAAATCAATGAAAATTCATCTTTACTTGCCAATGAAGGTTGCTCAATTTTTTTGATGATGATTTATGGGCTAAAAATCAGTGACAATTGCACTTTTAGTAAGAGGAAATGTGGCGTTGCGCGGCAGGAGCACGTGCTGAGAGAGGACGCAGAATGGCTGCCAGTGGGTCATGTGACCAGCAGTTTGCATTTTCATCAGTTAGTATCGGGGCTCCAGGCTCTTAGGGTGGTGTATACCATTGTCAGGCATACCTCACTGTCTACATACAAGGTCAAATATTCAATGTTGCCTCAAGGCAACACCGTACCATAGAGGGATATGGGCAAAAACCAAATCACATCACTTTTGTTTAAAAATGATTACAAAGATTCCCCTTAACTAGCATCAGCTAGGTAGGAAGATGGCTTGCTTTATAATCTGAAGAGTAACGTTATACGCGATTGCATGCATAACAAGATAATGCAGCAAAAACTAGCCATGAAATAACATGTCTCAGACCCAAACTGTCTGTTTGCTCTTTAGGTAAAACTAGGCTTACGATGGTGTTCAAAGTGACACATCAAAGCCATAAAAACTTTTCCAATAGGGATCATAGTTACCATAGGTTCACTAGCCAGTAAGCTGCACCTAAGTGATAGCTTTTGAACTAGCTAACGTCCCAAAAATGTATAAGTTCAGTTCGGTCGGACGAAACTGCCGCGAAACCTCATAAGTACATGCCTATGACAGCTAGTAAAGTTAGTCAAGTTGAGGGCAAGAGACAAATCATATCGCCTTATTATGATGATCATTTACTAAGATTTTCTTTAGTTAACATCAGTTAGCTTACTAGTGAACTAGGTGGCTATATCCAAAGAGCAACTTAATTTACTATGCTCTGAATCACACTGCAGTCAAGACATTATGACAATACCAGAAAACCTCCCATGCGCTCCCTAGAAGTTGATTGGTTGGTATGCAAATATATATCATTTCCCAGCCAAGCAAAGTTGTGAAAACTTCTGCTGTTGCCATGTGGCTCGGGAACTCGGAAGTTTGCAGGCCAGTGAGTCGGGATCATTGAAATATCATTTAAATTTTTTGAATCGCATTTTTTGCGAAGGGATTGTTGATGATTAGCAGTTTGTAAAATTTGCTGAAATTTGATTGGCATTTTGCGATGCAAATCCGCCTAATCTGACTACTGTTAATACTTTGCGGCTTCCACCATAATGCACCATCATTTTTCAATGGCTGACAGTTCTGGATTGCAGGAAGGCCAATTTAGCCAATTTAGCAGTCAGACTCTTCGACAAGAGAGTCATGCTGTTGTAATGAATGCAGAATATGGCGTTTGGAACGGTCTTGCTGAAATAAGCAAGGTCTTCCCTGGAAAAGACTAATTCATGGCAGTATATGTTGCTTTGAAACTTTAATATATTGTGCAGCATTAGTGGGGTCTTCATGGATGTAACAGTTACCCATGTCATTTGTGCTAATGCACCCCCTTACGATCACGAATGCTGGCTTATGAACTGTGCAATGATAACAAGCCGGAGGGTCACTCTTCTTTAGCCCATAGGATGGGACGTCTATGATTTCCAAACAGAATTTTGCATTTTGATTGGTGAGACCATAGGATAGTTTTCCACTCCACCTCAGTCCATTTAAATGAGCCCAGGCCAAAAAAAGTCAGCAGTGTTTCTGGATCTTTGTGGTTTCGTTTTTACTTGGTAGAGTTTTGGGTGTTGCAACCAACTGTGTTCTCTGACAGTGGTCCCCCAAAGTGTTCCTGAGCCCATGCAATGATTTCCACCAACGGATCCTGTCTGCTTTTATGCAGTGCCGTCACAGCCATTCAATATTGGTTTTTGGCTTTTGTCCCGTGCTTACAGAGATTTCTCCGGATTCTATTAATATTTTCACAATATCATGAACCATCACTAATAAACTCCCTTGGGTATCTTTTACGAATAGCAGCTATGACAATATGTTGTTGAAAGTCATGGTTGAGTCCTTCATTCAAACAATGCATTCATGCACGACAACAGTTTATGTTAATGAACCAGCAACTTAACAAGTGCAACAACAATTGCTCTGAACGAGCTAAAATAACATTTATATAGTTTTCGTAACAAACAGCAAGGAGCAATTTTGTTGTGAAAAGTCAGTTAATTGCAGTTTTGGTGATCAGATAAAAACTATGGAACGCCATCAGGGTAAAAATTAAAGATATAAATAAATATGCCCATAAATTAAATTAATATTGGTCTTAATTTGTGAGCTAACCACGCCCTATTCATGTGAATGCGAGAAATGAAATTAATAAATGTGGCATTCGGCAATAAAAGTGCCATTAAATAAATATGGAATTTTGCAATAAATAAATAAATATATATGGAATTTTGCAATAAAAATCTCCAGAAATAAGTAGAAGTAGTCCCTGGAAAAATTTAATTTTTTAAAAATAAAAACATATTTACAGTATTTATTTACTGAACTATACTGACTGATTTTCAAATTCAGGTTTAAATTTATTTATAGTCCAATATATTTGTTGCCTCATTTACTTTAAGATTTATTTAATTTCCATTTCTAGCTATTTCATGGACATATTTAATTATTTATGAATTTATTTATTTATTTATTTATTATATTTTCACCCAAATGGCGTTCCACAAAAAACAGCCGCATTTACTTTAAAGGTGAAATATTTTATGTACGGTTAGGAAGTAATCTTACACTACTGAGAAAACTCTCTGTCTGTATTTTGGGCTTAAATGGATCAACAGATACATGCCAAACACTTTAGTTGTCATCTACTCATAAAGCCATCTACTGGTATGATGAAAAGTTTTTATCAGAAAATTAACCTGATTTATTCATGGTGTAACATCGAACATCGTTTCGAACTGAAACTCTTGCATCGTTTAATTGGCCATTCTCTCGTATTATGTTTTCTGTGTGCTTGTGTTTCAGAAAAATTCTCTTTACTTTGGGTAAAGGGGAAAAAATGCCACGCCTTCCTCATGATCTAGGGATCATATTTTGCTAATACAAGTTCCCCAGGCACACCTTTTGAGCATCTTTGACCAAAATAATGCTGACCAAAAACAATGCAATTTTCAGTGGATTTTAGTGGGAGGCTGATCCGGTTGACTGAGGATCTGGGGGCTTGCCAGTAATGCTAAGCTGACTCGTGATTGGACCATTAGTGAGAGGGGGCTGAGAAAATGGTTTAATGAGAGTCAATAAAATATTAATACTGTATTACTGTAATATTAATGGCCTGAAAATTTATGTCCACTGATACTATGCGTAAACTTGCAAAATTAGAACTCATTTGCATAGCATATTTTGAAAAAAAAAAACCTAAAACGAGCAAAACTCATAAAGAGTTGCCCTTTTAAGTGGAGGGCATGAAAGCATTTTTCTAAAGAGGTATTCCCAACGGGGGAAGTGTTTTCAATAGAAGCTTAAAAAAATTGTTTTGCATCATAAAAAAAAGAACAAAGAGTCTATTGTACTGCAAAAGGTGGATTAAACTTGGCTTAGATTTTATGAGAAAAAATAAACTAGTGTAATGAGGTGAACCTCTGAAGTAATTATGTTACAAGGAAGATACACTGGCTAAAAAACAGGTGCAACTGTGTGCCAAACAATTAAAAATAGGAAATCGGCAATGTAGCAAAATGGGAAATTACACAACCTGGGACCTCAAAGGATACAGCAACTGTTACCACGATATAAGATAGCTAAAGCACCTTTCTTTGCTTGAAAGACAACCTTGCCCAAAGAACTTTGGACAAAAAAATTCTCCAGTGTGGCTCTTGCGACTCATTTGGGTCATTTATCTGCCACCGACTGAAAAGTTCCAACAATTACAAGTATCTTAACAGTAATTTATTGCTATTATGAACCAATACAAAAGTTTCATTACGTCTGAAGTATTTGGACAGTGACAGAATTTTAATTATTTTGCCTCTGTACACAACTACAATGGATTAGATGTGAACCAACCCAGATGTGATGGAAGTGTAGACTTTAAGCTTTAATTCAAGGGGTTTCACAGAAATGTTGCATTTACAGCCATTTTTACGCATTGTCCTCCATTTTCAGAGACTCAAAGGTAATTGGACAAACTAATGTAATTGTAATTATATGTATTATTTTTAACACTTGGATGAAAAATCGTTTGCAGTCAATGAATGTCTGAAGTTTAGAACCCACAGACATTGCTAAATACTGAGTTTGCTCTCTTTAGATGCTTTGTCAGGTCTTTCCTGCAGCTGCCTTCAGTTGCTGCTTATTTGTGGGTCTTTCTGCTCACGGTTTTGTCTTCAGTAAGAGCCGAGAGTCGAGTTGAGAGCTTGCCACGCTGTTTGTTCTCCCCTGTTAGGTAAGACGACAAACATTCATCTGGATGCGTATTTGCTGAATTTTTAAATCAATGTTGTTCAAAATTGCGTACCTGTCGACTCTCAAGCTGAGCTGCAGGCTTTTTATAGCCTATTTCACTGCCAAGTGCCACTTTAAAAAAAAAAAAAATCAGTCCATGGAATACCGAGAGTAAAAGGTGCTATTTCATTGGAACGTTGACCAGTTCAATCAAAGCGAAGCCCTGGCCTATTAATACGTTAATTATTTTTCTCTACCGAATTTAGCCCATTATTTCATCGTTGTTAGATTGTATATGGAGAGAAATCGTGTCTTCAGTTGCCAATTATGATAATTGGAAAACGCGTCAATAAAGGAAAATGTTTGAGAACTTGCCAGGACTAAAAGGGAAGTGACACGCTTCGAACCCGCCTCAAATGATTCTTCCACATTTTGGGTGTATTAGCTCTCAAATGCAGCTTGAATGTAGTTGGAACACAGTAAGAATATTAAGAATGCAGTTAGAATGTTAGAATGTCAGAATAATTAGAATACACTTCGAATGCCGTTCAAGTGCGGCTCAATTGTTGCCTGAACACGACCCGAAGTCTAGTTGGAAGGTGCCTCGAATGCAGTCAGAAGGCTCCCGGATTGGCCGCCGAATATGGTTGGAACGTCCAAGAATTCAAACAGAATGCAGCTCGAATACTCAGAATGTACTTAGAATGTATCGCGAGTGTCCCGTATGCGTTGATCGAGTAATTACCCACGCCCGACAAGGCGGCGTGGGTATACGGTTTAGCACCGTCTGTCTGTCCGTGTGTGTGTGCGTGCGTGTCTGTCCGCGCGACAGCTCGGCCACCACTGAAGCTAGGGTGATCCAACTTTGTGGGGTAGATGATCCTAGGGTACACTGTCCAAATTTGCATTTTGAGGTTGAAAGGTCAAAGGTCAAGGTCAACAAGAGGTGTGGGTTAGCGTCTCTATTGAGTGTGCATCATCTTGTTGCAGACTACAGCAGAGGAACGTAAATATTCCACTAAAACCAATGCCGAATGCATGAGTTTACAGGTATGCGTTAACAATGAAAACTGGCCACACCTGATAATGTTGAGAGTTTCCAACGGCAGTCAAAGTGCATTCCAGCAGAATTGTTTAAATATTGAAATAGATTCCTGCAGCAATCGAGATGCATTTGAGGTGCATTCTGGCTCATTTGAGGCGCATTCAGGACATTCTGGCAGGATTTGATATGGCTTGCCGTTTCGATTTTCCCTGGAATGCAATTAGAATGGTTAGAATGCTGTTGGAATGGCGTAAGAATATTTATAATGCAGTCACAATGCACTTAGAATACATTTCGAATGCTGTTCCATATTTCTCCACTTCGAATGCACCTGGAAAGTTTTGAGCATGAGCAAAACATTCGGGCCAGCCACAAGAATGGCCCCGAATATTTAGAATGCACTCAGACTGCAGTCAGAATTTTTAGAATGCACTTTGAATATTCAGGAATATACAAAGAATTTTCATTCCGACGGCATAACAGCTCATTCCGCCTCAAGTGTGACGACGGTTTTATTAAGGGGCTTTTCTTTATCAAGGAAAGACTTATGTGATCATTCACTACAGTTGGCTTATGTGGTTTTGTAAGCCTTTTGGTCTTGATGAACCTACCAGTGCATTCCTTCTTTTTAAAACTGCATCAAATTCTTGATTTAATCTCTCCTGAAGTTTCTGTCATCTGTCTGAATGGTTTTTTTCTTATTTTTTCAACCTAATGATGGCTCCCTTGACCTCCATAGTCACTTCTGTGGACTACATATTTAGAGTTCCCATGAACAGCAACCAAACACAAATTCAACACTTGAAATAAACTCCATAGCTTTAATTAGTTCAATTTGTCATGAAATACTGAGGGAACAAACCACACCTGGCTATGAAACAGATTGTCAATCAACTTTCCCATTACTTTTGAGCCTCTGGAAATGGAACACTCCATATGAAAATGGCCACAATTCTTACTGGTTCACATGAGATTGTTGTGAAACCCCTTATATTGAAGTTGAAAGTCCAATCTTCAATCACATCTTGATTAATTTGTTTCAAATTCATTGTGCTGGTGTGCACAGGCAAAATATTGAAAATTGAGTCACTGTTCAAATACTATTGAAACTAAGTGTACCTTAGATTTTTAAAACCTTTAGATGTAGAGTTAACTCTAGTAACTTTACAACTAATTTAAGAAAAACAGGGTTTTTCAAGACTTTGGATCGAGAAAAGGCGTAGTATTCAGTGACATGCTTTTTAAAACAATTTCTCATTGATTTATTTTCTCATTCTTTTATTTTTGTGATAATGATGCAGTTAAGCTCAAGCCATAAACAAATTTGAATTCCAAATTGCACAAAGTTCTCAACAATACATACAGCGTCTGTATGTCTGATAGTTTTCTTTCTGTCACCAGAGATGCAGGGACCACACCAGGCATCTCCAAAGAGGAAACTATTATTATTTGAATTAACAATTCTAAACATCCTTCCATCACCCCGTTCAATTGGTAACATCCCTTCTTTTTTCTCTAATTGCAGGAAGCTCACTGCCTTTGTGTGAATCAGGATGGTTCAAACCCTGTGAGCCCAGAAATGTTGAACGCAGAAGACTAAGGTATGATTTAGCAGCATGATCTCATTATAATTCACTCTCAATGACAAAAATGAAACCTCCACAGAGATGTATTTCAGCAATACATGATGTACTTTTCAGACTGATATACTCCAGAGCATCCCACACAATAAATTTCCTTCCCTTGCAATCATTCAAATTTTATTTTACTTAGTTTGAAGGGGTGGGTGGGCAGTAACAGCGTAGGCAGAACACTAATTTCAGGCAATTACTTGATAAAAATACATTATTTGGACTCACTCCTCTTTTGTTGTATATGGATGCACATTGCGAGATCATTACAATCATTACATTATACAAAGGACATATGCTCAGACACTAAACATGTTTCTTTCCAAGGCTGCAAAGCACCTTTATCTTCCCTTTCTGCAACCGAATTACTCTAATTACAAGAGTTCCACTCCATGTTTCATGTAGGTGTTCAGATGGCTTACAGCACGTTCAATTCCCTGGGAGCCGCACTCGCAAAAAAAAGAAATAAATAAAAAATTAATGTGGGCCAAGCATTTCTCTGTGACATTATTCCTCCTTGTTAAGAGTTCAAACTTGACACCCTGCCAACACACACACACACACACACACACACACACATAATTTGATTAGCTTATTACAATGTTATTTCAAAACATTGAAAAAATAAGTGCTTTAAGATAAAGCATTTTCTTCAGCTCTCATCATCCTTCCATCTATCCATCCATTTTCTTTTACTTATCCGAGGTCGGATTGCGGGGGTAACAGACTAAGTAGAGAGGCCCAGGCGCCCCCCTCCCCAGCCACTTCCTCAAACTCTGCCTGGGGGATCCCAATCCATTCCCAGGTCAGCCGGGACATATAATCCTTCCAGCATGTCCTGGGTCTGCCTCGGGGCCTCCTCTCAGATGGACATGCCTGGAAAACCTCTGAGGGGAGGCGTCCAGGAGGCATCCAGACTAGATGCCCGAACCACCTCAACTGACTCCTCTCGACGCGGACGAGCAGTGGTGTTACTCTGAGCCGCTTCAGGATGTCTGAGCTCCTCCATATCTACCCTATGGAGAAAGCTCAATTTGGCTGCTTGTATTCCCGATCTTATTCTTTCGGTCACTACCTTAAGCTTGTGACCATAGGCTTGGAAATTCGATCGACCAGTAAATCAAGAGCTTTGCTTTTACGCTCAGCTCCTTCTACACCACAACGGAGCAGTACAACTCCTGCTTCACTGCAGACACTGCAACGATCCATCTGTCAATCTCATTCTCCATCTCTCGTGAACAAGACCCCGAAAAACATGAACTCCTCCTTTTGGGGTAACAACTGATTCCCCACCTGAAGGGGACAATCCACCTTTTCCAGGAGAAAACCATGGCCTCACATTTGGTGCCGATCCTCATTCTGACCGTTTCACACTCAGCTGAAAACCCCTCCAGATCTCATCATCTGTCACTAAACTTAACACTTTTAGACCCAACACAGTTATTTTATTTCATTTTATGTTTCAACTTTGCGTACTCAGCTACATTTGATACCAGTCACATACAATTTTGATTTGTAATGTAAACTTTATACTGGGGATGGACGATATGACTTAAAATTTACATCACAGTTTTTTTTTGTTTCCAGTCACATACAATTTTGATTTGTAATGTAAACTTTATACTGGGGATGGACGATATGACTTAAAATTTACATCACAGTTTTTTTTTGTTTTGTTTTTGCAGTGACGATATTATATCATGGTATTGCAAAAATAAAAAGGATATGGTACTCAAAATATGATTCTACCTTGTTTCACTCCACTGGAAATGTTGTAGAACACATCCTGAGAAAGAGCCAATTAACAGTTTTTATTGGCTAATTTGCCTCTAAATAAAATTAAATAAATTATAGGCCAATATGTGTTTTTAGAGGAGTAGTCAGCCCCATGATATCAGTTAATTATTAAATTTCATGTGATTTATTAATTCAGTCCTAAGTACCAGCCATGCTGTTCTTTTGAGTTGAATGAACTCTGAGGAATTGCTGATCAACCTGGATAAGTAAAGAATAATTTGGATAAAAATTCTGTCTTTTTCACATTTTGGGCTCTAATTTCTTGGCGCAGCGTGGCGTAGCTTGACGCATCCCACGCGATAGTAATTTCTCTGGCGCAGCCCGCGCAGTGGTAATTTCGTGAGGTGTAACACCATGCGCAGCCTTTGGTAGACGAACGTGCGCAAAGATGGGTGTGGCGGCGTAGTAGGGGGAGGTGTCACATATTCATCAAGATGCAGTGACAATTTCGTAGAAAAAGTGTCCGCTGCAGTTGCGCTGAGAACTCGCCAGCTCCAACCTGGTTTAATTTCTGTGCAGTGGTAATTTGGCTGACCGGCGCACAGTGCGCACACGTCACCGAAACCTCACAGTCAGGTTTCCAGAATGTCAGGCACATTTCAATACAGTAAATAATTACAGCAACCACTGTTTAATGTAACAATCTTAATCAGCACAAAAATTATAGTATTTATATCAATTGTCCTGATGTCAGATCAAAGGCGGTTGGCACGCGTAATGGAAACTCGACCTGGCTTAATCAACAGCTGAATCAGTGATGCAAATTAACGACTTCATATCTTTCTCAGCCAACCACAAACTGCCTCGGCGTCGGGCAATGTGTATAATACTTGCGATGGTCCTGCCTTGCAGTCCCTCCCCCCTCCTGCTATCTGCACCTCCACTTCAACGAGCTACGCCTGCTGCTCGTTGAAGTGGAGGTGCAGGTTAGACTATTTAAGCACTGTTTGGCAGTGCAGCTACATTTTGTGTCCTGGAGCCCTGTCTGTCATTTTGCTGCTGCTCCTCTCCTGTTTGGTTTTAATCTTCAAATTCAAGGTTTTCATATGTTTACTCAGCCTGTGCGTGTGGGTCCCCTCACCGGTCTTTGGGTACATGGTCCCAGTGCCTGCCGGCTTGTTGTCCTCTGCCGGGGGACACAAGATTGGCTAATTTCACTCAACTTCACTCAACAACGAGCATGTAGAAATCATGCGGTCAAAGACAGACAGAAAAAAAAGCAGCCGTGGAAGCCATAGCAGCCGCGCGTGGTATAGAGGTAACAGGTGAGACTAGTCATCCTAGACTAGGCATGAATTTGAAATGGCGTGGTGTGCTCTGTCTATATGCGTTAAGTGTAAATTTTTTTTTTAATCTAATAACTTCAATGTCTTCACGCATGCTGCTGAGCTTAGCTTACATAGCCTTTTGGTCACTTTCCGCGCAATCGCAGATGTTTATCAAGTAAAATGTCTCGCACATATAACGTAAAAAAAATGAAGTATGTTCCTGAGGGGGAATGCATGGTTAAAAGAAGATTGTATGGACATTTCCATTAAAACCAGGCGTCCTGACGCCTGACTTAATTGCTTTTTGACGCTGTGAAACTAAGGCAATAACTACTTTCAATAACCCTGCTACATGCTGCTTTAAGCTAGTCTTCATTGTTTACCAGAAATTAGAGAGGAAGAGGGAAATTTCCCTCCAATTTATGACAAAACACAGTTCAACATAGTTCAACAATGTTGGATGTTTTTGAGTAATCTTTATATAGTGTAGATGGGTCACTCAACAGGACTCAACTTGAAGTTGACTCTTGAGTGATGTTGGATTGTGTAGTTGGGGCTTTAGTCACCCAGGCCAACACCTTGGCCAATAAGCTACCTGGATAGACAAGCGGCCTACACTCCCATCTCAATTCTAAAAGTGAGTCAGCAAAACACCTCATCGTCACTGTCGGGCGCAAACCTCCAATGTCCAAAACTGTTACTTTTCAGGAAATAAAGAAAAACCGCGTGGTTTTGTAATAACTGGACACGACGTCATCAAATTTGGTATTCTGTCTTTACATGTAGTCAGATATTTGAATGTGTCAATACTTTATAAATATTTTATCCACATCAAGCTCACATGGAGTTAGGAGGTTTGTGACCAACGAAAGTGGAGATACAAGGTTTTTGCCATCACTGATTATGACGGCCGCAGTGGCTGCAGTAGTTCATTGCATTACGGTATCATCAACTTAGAGATAGGAGCGCTTTTGGAAACTCTTACGTCCTGAGCAAATCTTGAAATAATGAAGATGAAAAAAAAACGAGGCATCGCGTTGCGAAGCAGAAGTGCAGATTCGCTCCCCGCCTCATATCAACCAGCAGTGGCCGTATCTACCAGCAGTGCTCGGCAGCTCTTTTCAGAAGTAGCGCGCAATTGGCCAATGCGCTACAGGGATGCAAATTGGGAAGGGTCTGCTGGGAAGGTTTATGTAGATTAGAGTTCCCCTAGGTGCCTCCAGTTGACCAGACAGGCCCTGGTAAACAAGAATCTGAGCTTCTTCTCGAGACAGCATATTCCCTTTATAAAAGATTGAAGGATGGTTGTGAACATAGCAGTAGCCAAGAGGACTGTGTCAAAGGACTTACTTGCAATCTGTGAAAGTGTTCCTGATATGAGGAAAGGGGCCGGACATGTGGAAAAGCCAAGGTGATCATGCAAAGTTTCCTGATTAAGTATTCCAAATTGAAGATACTGAATTCCAAAAGAGAAAAAAACTTTTACTTTAAAACGTGTCGGCATCCAGCCGTTAGATCGGTGTACTCTGATTACTGGACGCTTTCACCTGCTAATGACTCACCGTGTGTGTAGAAGTTTGTTTCCTGAGGAAGGCTGGACACCCAAATGTGTTTAAATAACAGTTTTGATTATGTTCTGTCTGTAGAGATTGCCATAGAATAAATGTGCTTCGTCTTTTTTTTAAAAATAAGTATAACTTTCGATGAAGTATCTGAAGATAGCTAGCGAGAGACAGGCTGTGAATAACATTGCTCTGGTAATTTCTTATCACATCGCTGGCAAGTGCAGTACTTTGACACGTTGTTAAAATCGATGAATCAGGTACACTGCACACTTTTTGATTGAATTTGCAGAAACCGAAGCCTTATATGAAAACACTTTGAGCTGTTTACCGCAGTGAAATACAACAGTAATGTATCCGCTCCTCTTGTTGATGTACTTTAAAATATAGCGGAGGGGTGGGGGTGGAGTTTGGTCCACCAAACCAACTGTTTGGTCAACAGTTTCAGGATCCAATGGAGTTAGGAGGTCTAGTCACAGGCGGTTTTAAATACTTTCAGTGGTTAAATATTTGTAAAACCACATTCAGACATAAAGGGTGACCAATAGTATTGATTTATGGAAAAAAATAAAAATCATGATTTTTGGACATAGGAGGTTTGCGCCCGACAGCGACGTCATGTACCTCGTTCTGCACTTGTAAAGCAGAGCTCTCATTAGTACTTGTGTGTGATGACGTCAAGATTCTCAGTCCGACACAACTGTGAAGACTACTTTGAAAACGACTGCTTAATATTTTGTGAACAATTATAGCAATATTATCAACGAGAAACCAGTTTTGCGACTGTATTGCTGCATTCATTCCTGCACACTTTGAGTACATGTGCATGGACACACTGAGAATGCAAGGATCCATCTCAGCCTAGCTTTATGTTAAAATGGTGGATGAGGGCTTGTTGGAAACATCAGAGCTTATAGAATCAAATGGCTACCCTCAAAGCCAAATTTACGGAATTACAAGCCAATCACTGAGGAAAAAAAATACCTGCATGCACAGGGAATGATCAGGGCCTGATCTAATTGGAGGAGGTGCCACAGGGAAAATAAAAACATGCATGGAGACTGGAAGATGTGGTTTCAATTGAACACAAACACATTGGACTAACGATAACCAGTGCAGATTTACCCACAAACACAGTTTTTATCACAAAATCAGAAACTTTGCTTAGTGTTGTAGAATATCTAGTGTATGTCTGCTGTTTGAATGTACTGTTATTTTAAAATGACAAGCTTACATCATTGGATTCTGTGGACTTTCCTTTTCCATTTGATGTATCATTTGTATGCCAAGCACAAATTCAGTAGAAATGATAGCAGTCAAGTGCTGATATTATTTTATCCTATCTATTCCTATGTGCTTATTTACTTGCTTGATTCTTGAATTGTGTTCAGTTGAGGTAAAAATGATCAACATGAGCTTTTCGCCGAGTTTCCTCTCATTAACCCCTTTGCGCAGAAGCCATATCTGGCTATTTATGTGTTATTGTATTTCAGGCTTTATAATTCAAGATTGCAGCTTCTATTTTCATGATTTCGGTAGAGAAAAAGGGCTGCAGACAAAAAATCTTCATGAAAATTCAGCATTGAAGTAGTGTTTAAAAAAAAAAAACTGAACTGAAAAATGGCTCGGGGTTAAAACTATACATTTCTGGGATCATAAACTCCTTGACCACAAGTATAATTCACCTGAGCATTAAATTCTAAATTAACTACTCTCTGGGAGCCAAATAAGACAGCTCTCCAGGTGGCTCCCCAAACTCTAAGATCACTGAAAATGGCACAGTCTCAAATCATAAAATAATTAAAAAATGAAATGTTGTGTTTTAACACATTTTTTACTTTTAACACATGAAATTTAATATGAACTTTTCATTTTCTGGTTGAATTTAACATGAGTTTATCAATATAGGTGCAGTTGGACATCAGCTGTCACCAGTAACCTCTCCAAACACAAAAAATGCCTTTTCTCCATGATGATAAAGTTTAGAATTTTGTCAATTTTTACTAGCCCGGACACACATTCATAAAAGGAACTGTTTATTCAATGGTCAGAACATTCACCCTGCAATGAAAAGCTAGCAGTTCCCACTTCTGATCTTGCAACCTTATATAAACACATTCCACACCTTTTATAAGGTACAAGTATAACCCTCTCAGTAATATCTGAAATATACTTTCTTTTAACAGAACAGACATTCCACTATCCGGAAAATTAGGCAGTATTGTTTCCCAGATTGAACAGAATGGTGCAATGAACGTAGCAGGGGGTCAACCGAAGTGCTTGAGCTGTTGGCATATTAAACTGGCCAAAACCTTGGCATTTAATTTAGTGGAATACAGTATAAATTTGAAAACAAACAGCCACATTGAGCAAAATGCTACCACAGTAGCAGTATTTCTTCAAAGAATCCCTCTTCCAGAGACAGATGTTGAGGGAACCCTCCAGTCCTGTTGCATTTGGAATAATTCCCATTGACTATGTCAGTACCTGCAGGGCTTCCGCCAAAATATTTTTCAGGGGGGGGATTTCCCCCTTTCCAACTTTTTTTCTCACAACCATAAGAGACTGTAACCACTTTTTATTTAGGATATTCTGATGAACTGAAACAAGACAAAAGTTCTCACAAAAATAAAACATTTATTCAACAAATGTAATTACTGCACTCTGAGTAACCGTGTAAAATTTGAAAAATAAAAAAATATAAATTTTGGCTGCCATTGACTATAAGTAGATAATGGCTATTACGCGACAGAATAGTATGCTTTGGAACAGGACTGGGATCGACTAGATTCTCTAGTCAAAAAACAAACCTGCAAAGACACAAAAAATGGCAGTTCTTTCACTAAGCTGCGGGATTCTCAGTTGCTACATACCCACATGGAACCTCTAAGTGAAAAACGAAATTGACAAGAAAGGAAAATCGTTATCGTACCCCCATACGTTAAAAACTGGCATTTACAGCTTGAAAAAGAAAATCATTAACGTAAAAGCCATGTCCCCCATTATAAAAATTATTCACTTGATTTGAAGCGAGTCCGGTGAGTAAACATTTTAACGAATAGACGACAGGTGCAGACGGCGCAAACCTTGTCCCCAAGGAGAAAATATGTACAGCGCTGGGCAGGCTAGTGATTACCATGTCTGAAATTAGGGACAAGGTTGGCCATGATGTATATATAGCCACTAACCTGATTGCGGTGCTGCGCGACGAAAGGGAAGATTCGAGATCATCTGCGGTCAGCGGCAAGACAGAAAACGTACCCAGTGATTGGCTAATTACTCTCTTAATGTCCAATCTGTTCAGACTGTGTGGGTGAGAATGAACGTGCCAGTCAAGCACTACATGTATCGATACTTTAAAGCTGCTTGCACACTGGACGGAAAACAAATTTTGACATCTGTCGTGCAAAATCAAAATGGAGAAACTCCCGCACACTGTCTTCTCTGCAAAGAAAAAAACTTTATTCAGAACAACGTTTTGGTCGTGTGACCTTCATCAGGTCCACTCCTACGCACCTGTCAACCTACTAGGTGTGCAAAAGCCTTCCTAACGTATATTTTACAGACATCTGTCGTGCGAAAAATTTGTTTCGCGTTTAGTGTGCAAGCAGCTTAATTCACTGAAAACGTGCCGGAATGGCCCATTTTGACTTTTTTTTTTCTTGCAGGCGCTAGGGCAGTTTTTGCGGGAATCCCACTATTGCGCTGCTTGGCGGAAGCCCTGACCTGATTTAAATCCCTTAAATGTAACTGAACACTTCATGCCGGTTTTGGAAGTATTTTTTTCTCGTAATTGCATCATTTCAGCACTGCGTTCAATGTTAAGCAAAAACAACCACCTTGCTGTTAAGCAAAAGCTTGTATCAATTTCTGATGGTCTAATTATTTTCTTTCAATTGCTCTGAAAATTTATTTTCTCTAGAATTGGAGAAGAAACATGTCAATCAATAAATCATTACAGGGAAGTTTCACATGGGCAGACTAGCCTAAGTAAATCATTGAGTGAAAGGCTATCAACATGCGTACTAAGGAGGATATAAGCGAGCACTGAATTCATTGATGGAAGAGTCAATGCGTAAATCCATGCTAGGGAACTACTTGTTTTTGATATGTGATGACTATTATTGATAATGGATTTACATTGTATTAATTCCATGTCGAATGCATAGAAAACTGATTTTTCTTAACTATAAATTGGAACATCATTGGCTCACTGTAACTGAAGTGGTTGCTTAAGAGAACTGCTGTTCTGTTTTTTGATCTGCTTGATAGATACTATCGGCAAGTATATTAAGCAGTTTGCACATCAGGCTTAGCTGAGGGGTTTAATTCATGCAACTCCTGAAAAACAGGGATGTGGGTACTCGTCCATATTCTAAACCGTGTTCAAGCTCGGCTTGCTAGTGAATATTCAATAACTGATCTGAGAATGCCATCTAGTGATAGAATAGTGTAACCGCACGCATAAATTGCAGCTCCATGTCCACTGGCATGTAGATCTGCAGAAAGAGGTTAAGTGGATATGCGGCATGACGATGTTGTTATTAAGTAACATGCTGTATTAATTATGCGTAATGATTGCCCCCGGTACTAGGAGCGTTTGGGTTTAAGAGGTTTAAGGCTTTCGAGCACCAACGTCAAACTGTTGCATAATTCCAATAATTTCTTTCTGCTTCTTTTTCATGCATTTTTCAAGGAAAGCATCAGATTGGATGGTGTATCAATTTACTTGTCATATGTTCTTGTTTTATCAAATTTTGTTAGACCTTTTTCCATTTAATTTCTTTTACTGATATTCATTGTACAGCACTTTGGCTCAACATGTTGTTTCTAAATGAGATTTATAAATAAACCTGACTTGTCTGTCACCATCGCTAGACTTTGGAAAAGTATCCCCTTCCACATTAAATCTTACCGTCCTATTTACTACTTTAATCTTGCTTAAATATCCATTTTAATGGTTTACCATTTCAGGCTGCTTGAATTTTAGCTTCCAAACTGCTGGTTTGTTGGTCACTTTTATTTGATTTATTTATTACAACTTATTATATCTTATTAATGCATTTATTGTATGTGTATTGCACTTTGCATCATCATCTTTTACTTTACAGTGGTACAGAGATGCAGATGACTTGACATTACTTGAGCTGCACACCTCTGCAAACAAGTTTTTTTGTTTGATGTTACCTTAATCCTTCCTTTTTCCCTGAACACATTTCCATAAATGTGTTGGTGTTAATTTTTTACACTGAAGTCAATGCATTTGTCATTGCGAGCAGGACTTTGGAAATATGAGTATAGACTGTTGCTCACTGCTAAAATTTCATGGAAACCTCAAATATTAGCTGACTGAGGATGATTAGGATCCAACATTTATGGAATTGGTTATGAATATTCAATGCTTTCATTATGTAACAGCTATGCATATTCATTCTCTTCAGTTGGTAATACAGTATTTCTTTAATCATCCCAACACGAATAGTTTGTATGCTTAATGGGGCGCAATGTGCTACAAAACTCACTCAGTATCTCCTCTTCTACATTCTGCTGCCACACGTCAGTAACCTGTCTCTCTTTCATTAAATTGGATGGAAATCTTGAGGTTCAGTTTCCAGGTGAATGGAGAATGTAATCTTGGATTCTGTCAATGGATGATCCCAGTGTTATGTTTGTATCGTGGGTTGTTCAATAACAACACTGTAGTCACTTGAAAAGACGTACTTCTATCAATGCAGCTAACTCAGTCAATCATGTTATATGAGCCATTGTCTGTATACAAGCAGTTCATCTAAGTTACTTGCACTACAGATGCTCAATCTGCTATACAGACGTATTAGTGAAGCAAATCGCCAGATGCTCTTACCATTACATCTCCCTTCTTAAAATGAAAGTATTACACTTTCATGACCATTTTTTATCTCTCGAAATCCCCACTAAATGTTTTGTATTAATAGTATGGCACATTACTAACCTCTACTGTCAGTTCAATTTCAGCATACAACAACAACAAACATACAGAGCGGTGATAACATCATAATCATACCACAAGAGTGTCCTTAAATCTGTTCAATTAATCTCTCAGATGGCTTGACCTCAAGTCGGTGTCACAGGTGATGGACTCTGCACTGTCTGTTGCAGCTGTTCACCGGCATCCGTCCTCTGAACAGCTGTGGATGGTCCCAAGAGGAGATCTCGCCAGTTCCATCTCAAAATTTTTATTTATTTTATTTGTTAGTTTATTTGACAGGGACAGTGCAGATTAATAAAACATTTCTGTAAATGCACCACAGTTAGCTTAAAAGGCTATTTTTCACCTGTAGTCCCTGGACAGATGTTGCACTGTCACCCTAAAAAGAAAAATTAATTGCAAGGTATTATTAAAATCATGAATAAAAGCATGCAAGACAGAAGAACAAGAACAAAAGTATGAGAATTATTAATACACCAAATTAATGGAATTCCCGTCCAGTGCAGCCTTCACAGGAAATGACGAGATGACTATTTTGCTTCCTTTATAATTGATGCCCTCCACAACTGACAATCCTGCTCTGCAGTTCCAGAAGTCAGTAGGTTAGGTGAGCAGTGTTGCTTCATGCTGGGTCATCCATAAATGATGGTTTTTTTCATTCTAGTGTTTCATCCTTGTTTGTCTCGGTTTTAATGAGCTCCATTTTCACATCTGCTACAGGATGTGAGCTCATGCCCTTTGAAAAGATTAATATAATTTCAAGCTACAGTTATCCTATAATAAATGGATATTTACCCCACGATAGAGTAGTATTCCTATCGTGATACTATAGTTTATCAAACTACAACAATACAGCTGTGTGGACTATAGTAATATCATGGCACTGTTGACTGTGGTAATACTATAGCTACAATGTGATAGTTATAGTATTACTCTAGTTATACTATGCAACCAATAGTAATACTTTAGTTGTGCCCAAAATTCTATAGTTTTTCTAAGAAATAACTATAGGATAATTACATAAGGGTAATAAATGGTAAATGGACTGCATTAATATAGCACTTGCTAGTCACATGACATGACCCCAACGCGCCTCACATTCACCCTGATGGCAGAGGCTGCCGTGCAAGGCACTAACCTGCACATCAGGAGCAGTGTGGGATTCAATATATTGCTCAAGGACAATTCGACAAGTTCTTCAGAGGAGCCAGGGATCAAACCAGAAATCTTCTGAATCCTAGGCCACGTGCTCTACCTCCTGAGCCATGCCGCCCCTATGCGATCATTGAATAATTTCTGACAACAGCAGGGGAACATTTATCCCTCTAAAACTCATGCTGAATGAGTGATGCTTGACAGATATGCGTTATTAATGAAAACTGACCACACCTGATAAAGCTGGGACTTTTCAGTTTCTGTAAGTGTAATTTAAATGAATGATTGAAAACAGGTCACGACCAATCATTATTTTTAACGGATGGTTTGAGCTTCCCTTATCGCCAGTCCACCAGCCGCCACTGGTTTCAACACTAATTGCCTGTCCTGGAAGGTAAATTGTACCGTGGCTCTAACTTTCCCAACAAGCTGTGAAATGCAACATTTTCCATGAAACTCATTGGATATGATGAAATCTACTTCTCTGCAATCCTTTTAGCTTATGCATCGTCCAGTGGAAATTTACAGCATCTCTGGAATGCATCAGTGAGTGTTTGCTGCCTGAAATTCCCTTTTTTGCCATTAGCTGGCATGACCTCCAGGTATTCTTTTGCATGATACTTTTGGAAATGCTTAATTAAATAGTTAGTACTGTACAATACCTCATCATATTGTTTTAACACTCATTACTGTTGCTGTCTTGCTTCTCTGTGTTTCGAGACTAAAATATTTCCGAACTAAGGACATGTTGAGTTAGTGAACTGTTTTTAGCTCACTCAGTTGAAAACTGCCTCGTGTTTGTCGTATGGGACTCCAAAATGCAGTGTGTGAGTGTGTGGACCCAAATGCAGGAGAGGAAGGAGCAGAGGATGCTATCAATTTCTTAAGGAATCCAAAGCTAAATAAAGATCTGCTTCCCACTGGGCAGGAGAGTTGTAACTACAACCAAAAACCACTCAACCTCTTAAACCTTAAAGCCCCTGATACCAGGGGCAGTGGTGCATCTCAGAAGAACCATGTGCAAGCACATGATAATCGTGAAGCAACACAGTCATATTATATACCCACTTGAAGGGAAGAAACTTGGCTGAAAGCTAATGTTAAGGATTTTTACCCAAATGAAACAAAATTCCCACGCCAAGCAAATGAATGAGCTCATAGCAAAAACATGCAAATGGTGCATGTGTTGCATTTGTGATACTATCTACTGTATTCTACTGTATAAGCAATATATCATATTAAAGCAGAGATTTTACGGATTCTAATTGTTGCTCTATGAACAACTGAATTTGCAGCAAAAAAATACCACAAACTGCACTTTGCGCTGCCATAACCAAAAATATATCTTAACTTGACTGTTCTGCAATGAAAGTTGTGTGAGAGGGCATAAAATGCTGGCCATATTTACTCAAAAGTCTCTTTGTTGCTTTGAATTGATTATTGATAGTCCCAGGGTATTTTCCGCTCCAGGAGGGGCATTTTTTAGGGGAGTAGGAAAATGCATTCGATTCACACAACATGCAGCCACTTCCATGCTGTTTATGAATGCAGTTATGGTCAGAGATTTTTGGACCTCTGGTTTGTCACTGTTTGGTAGAGATGTAAATCATCAAAATTGACAAACTGATTCCAAAGGCATGGGCCTGCGAACCGTATAGTGTCTAACCAATGCCTGAAACATGAAACTGTGAGAAACCTTAGAGGTAGTTCAGAGGTGAAATACAAAGATTATGTTGATGATTTTTATCATACATAATATTTTTGTTGTGAAATAAATTAATACTGGAAATTATGAACCAGGATAAACATTTAAATAGTAAAATAAAAATAAAAATAACTTAGAATTAAGAGCACTATAGGAATTCAAGGTACAAATACATGCGTTCAAAATATAAAAACAGCAGTCCATAGACATAAGTATACCACTCTTTATATATTTACAGTTAATTTAAATTTACTTTTTTGAATTTGAGGTAATGATTTCCTGACAACAAACACCCTTAAACAAAATAATAATTTATTAAATAATGGTCTGGCCTCTAGGCAATAAATCATTGTAAAAACAAATTACCAACCTCTCCATACTATCTAGAAGCAATTTGTGAATTTTCAGATTTTTGTCTTAATAACTGAATTTTTAACAGCCATTTGAAATCTGCCTTTACACACAAACATCTGCTGTCTTGCTCACAGGTGACTGGCTTAGTCAATTTGTGAAGCTACATGTGACATTTCCATTTGCCAATTAGCTCAGTGAGGTAGAGCATAGTCTCTTGTGCCAGAAATTGTGAGTTCAAGGCTCAACTGATGTAAAATGCACATTAGAATGCCGCCTTTTTTCATCTTCCTACACTCCGCTTGTTGCTCAGAATTGCCTAATTTTGCCTAAAATTGGCCAGTCCCAACCATTGCTTCGCAGCAGCTATAATTTTGATTGCAACTGTAGGTACCCAGAGAAATTTTCAGGAGTATAAAAATGTCAAGTGTACATTCAGTCAAGAAAATTTAGAGTTTAATTTCTAGTGCTGCTGTACATGGTAGGGTACCTTCACACTAAGCTCATTTTCAGAGCATCCCAGCCTGTCCTAAAAATTTGATGAAACGGGCTGGGGATGAGTGAAATCGGGCAACTTTGGCCAGAAAATGCTTCAGATATGACTTTGTTTTGATAACAATATTGACTTGTCTCAAACTGTTTCATCCCAATCATAGCTAGTTCGTATAACGTTTAAAAGGGGGGAAAGCAGCCGTTCATCTCGTTTCCAATCTGTTCATGGTAAGTTCAACCCCGTTCCAACTTGTTATTACACAGTTCCTAACCCAATCATTGCGATAAAACTAGTTCTTACTCAGTCCGGCCTGTTCTCACTAAGTTCTGATCATGTCTCTAGTTCGTTGAGAAGGACATTTCCATTGCGTCTGTGCCGAACAGTTATAAATAGCGCTGTGTTTTTGCCAGTTCTCTTTCTAGTTCACTGCTTCCAGCTGTAGACATCGTCAGAATTGTTTCATAAGTTTGTGCGAGTAGATTGATATCTAGTTTTTTGGATGACATTTCAAAGTCATTCTTGATTACTTGACATGACAATTTTTCTGGATATCAACCACTCAGTAATTATTTTGTGTAACGTTTCTAACTCTATTCTGAGTAACTGGACAGGCTTGACATTCTTTGAACCAGGGCGATAGGAGAGGTGGAGGTTGAACCTGGAGAAGAACAGCACCCATCTGGTTCAGGGGGAGTTGATTCTTTTAGCAGTTCTTGTGATCCATCCAAATGATAAATGGAACTTGGGCACCCTCTAGCCACTGACGCCATTCCTCCAGGGCCAGTTTGATAGCCAGCAGTTCTTGATTTCCTATATCATAATTCTGCTCGGTGGGCATCAGATGGTGGGAGTAGAAAGCGCATGGATGGACCTTGTTGTCCCGGGTGGATTGTTGGGACAATACTGTGCCTACTCCGATGTTGGACGCATCCACCTCCACAATGAGCTGAGCCTCAGGATCAGGATGGATGAGAATGGGTGCAGTAGAGACATGGTCTTGAGTTTGGTGAAGGTTGCTTCCGCTATCTCACTCCAGATGAACTTAGACTTGATTGAGGTGAGAGCCATGAGTGGGGCTGCGACTGTGCTGTAATCTCGGATGAATCGGCGATAGAAGTTGGCGAAGCCCAGGAAGCGCTGCAGCACCTTTCTGTCTTCTGGCCTTTCCCACTCAGTCACAGCCTTAACTTTGGGAAGATCCATGCTTAGGCTCCTGGATTAGATGATGAACCGCAGGAAGGAGGTGGTAGAACACGAGAACTCACATTTCTCCGCCTTAACAAAGAGTCTGTTCTCCAGGAGCCGTTTAAGCATTAGACGCACCTGTTTGGTGTGGTCTTCTTGGTTCTGTGAGAAGATGAGGATGTCGTTGAGGTAGACGGAGATGAACTGGATAATCATGTCAAGGAGCACATCATTGATGAGTCCTTAGAAGACAGCAGCGGGATTAGTGAGACCGAACGGCATCACCAGGTACTTGTGGGCATGTGGAAGGCGGTCCTCCACTCGTCTCCCTCCTTGATGCGGATGAGGTGATAGGTGTTCTGCAGGTCAAGTTTGGTGAAGACGGTGGCCTTCTGAAGAAGATCAAAGCCCGTGGACATGAGCGGAAGGGGTTAAAGATTCTTGACTGTGATGTCATTCAGCCCATGGTAGTCAATGCAGGGTTGGAGAGAACCGTCTTTATTCCCCACGAAAAAGAGCACTGCCCTGGCAGTGAGGATTAAGGGAGGATGAGACCCGCGGCCAGGGATTCGTTGAGGTACTTCTCCATGGCCTCAGTCTCAGGTCTGGACAGGGAGAACAGGCACCCCCAAGGGGGCATGGTTCCGGGTTTGAGGTTTATGGCACAGTCGTATGGTCGATGAGAAGGCAGATAGGTGGCACAAGACTTACTGAAGACCTCCCTCAGGTCATGGTACTCTGGCATGGGGAGATGCAGGAACAGGTAAGTAAGCCTTCTGGAGACAGGTTTGAAGACACTGTGGGCTCCAGCCCAGAGTCTTGTGCTTCTCCCAGTCCTGGACAGGTTGGTGTTTGACCATCCAGGGGCGGCCCAGGATAACAGGTGAATAAGGAGAGTCGATGAGCAGGAACTTGATAGTCTCTTAGTGGTTTCCAGAGATGCAGAGCTTGAGGGGCTTGGTGGCGTGAGTGATGCGGATGATCTTCAGGCCATTGAGAGAGTTGGCCAGGCGTGGGTGCGCCATTTCGTCAAGAGGAACTCCCCACTCTCGGGCCATCCTTGCGTCCATAAAGCTCTCTTCTGCTCCAGAGTCCATCAAGGCTGACGATCTTCAGACGCCTCCTTCCCACTCCAGGGTGATAGGCAGGCAGGTGCGTTGTTTTGAGGAGCTTTCCTGAGGGATAGCACCCACTAGCACTCCTTTCTCAGCTAGTGGGCGTTGGCTTTTAACAGGCACGCAGCTATGAAGTGTCCCGTCCTGCCACAGTACAGACATGCTCGCTCCCGAATCCTTCTCTCTCTCTCTCCTCTCTGGATAACCTGGCGCGGTCAATCTGCATGGTTTCTGCCTCTAGGGTACATCTAGTGGCATGGGGATAGCAGGGTGCTGAGGAGGAGCCCTTAGGGCTGCGTGTTGAGGACCACTGCCGACTGGACCTCGGACGGACAAACCATCTCTGTTCCTCCAGACAGGCGTCCAGGTCGAGGAGACTCTCCATCTCTTCAGGCAGCTCCCGCTTCAGCAGCTTGTCTTTGCTGCTCTCTGACAGTTCGTTGATGAAGGCATCATAGAGTGCCCTCTGCTCCCATCTGCTGCAGGTGGCCAGGGTCCGGAACTCTATGGCATAGTGCGCCACGGATCTGTTTCCCTGCCAGATGCACAGGATCTCCCTCCCCGCCTCATGGCCATGCTTGGACCGGTCAAACACCCTCTTCACCTCCTCGTCGAAAAGGGGCGACATCTGCACACACAGTAGCCCCGCCTCCCTGGCAGCTGTAGCCCACTGCTTGGCTCTCCCGGTTAGCTGAGTCATAATATACGTTGCCCAGGATTGCTCAGTGGGGAAGGTGGTAGGTTGTAGGCTGAAATTGAGGCAGCACCGCGTGAGGAAGGATCTAAGCAGGATCCAGTCTCACCGCTATATATTTCTCAGGCAGAGTAAGTCGTAGCTCGGCAGCAGATGGCACTTAGGTCACAGGAACGGAAGCAGGGACAGGGGCAAGTGCAGGAGCCGGAGCTGCAGGCGCGGGCAGCTGTGGTGGAGGGGCGCGCTGGCGAGCTTGCATAGCCGTGGTCAGGTCCGTGACGCTGTGGGTCAGAGTCCGCAGATGCTGCATGATAGACACGAGTTGCTGACTGCTGAGCGTGGCACCTTGCTGCTCTACTGTGGTCTGCAGCTGGGCATTGGTTGCTGGTTCCATCCTGGTCAGAACGTATTGTACAGAAACCAATTGTGAACCAAGACGTGATCAAAAAAAGT
Organism: Gymnothorax reevesii; assembly: GCA_029721435.1. Taxonomy (NCBI): domain Eukaryota; kingdom Metazoa; phylum Chordata; class Actinopteri; order Anguilliformes; family Muraenidae; genus Gymnothorax; species Gymnothorax reevesii. Next base: position 72,012,418 of record CM056577.1, on the reverse strand, counting down.
AAAGTATTTCCGTCCAAGTTCAAAGCCAGGAAAACAGAGTTTGCAACAGTACAGATACGTGAGCCAGAAATCAAAATCCAAAAAAAAAAGCAGGGGGTCGATGTCCAGTAAATCACAGAGCACAGTACAGAATCACAATCCAGGAATCGGTAGTCAGAGTACGAAAACTAATGGTCATACACAAGGTGGCAGGCGGGTAGAATGGTCGTACAGAAAATACTTTTGTAGGTCGAAAACGAAAACTGGCAAACAAATCCAAAAAGGCTCAGTCAAACTCAAGTAAAAGTGTGTAGAAGAAGAATAAGTCAGACAGGAGTACAACAAACCCGGCACTGAAAGAAAGGATCAACGTTCTGACAAGAATGCACTGCAGTGAAAGACCTAAAGTAGACAAGAGGGAAGTCACATGCTCTCAAGGAACAGGTGAATGGGATGAGAGCTAATTACACAGGGGAGAATACATGGGGAAGTCCTTAATACAGTGATTAGCAAAAGCCAAGATGCAGACAGGAATCACATTGACAACCTATGACAAATAAATGCCGCTGGTCAGGGAGTTCAAAATGCACAGAACAAGGAGTGTAGAACAGAAATTAAGCATGTGCGGAAGATTTTGCGGAATCACAGGGAGATACAGAGACAGTAAAGCAAGGGGTGGAGACTAGAACAGGGCAAGTGCTGAGATTGTGTTAGTGGTAATTAGTAGCAGTGCAGCTTTACAATTACCCAAGTGCTTGTTAGTCAGTTAGTAGTATCTACAATGTTAATTTGGTTAGTAAGTATAATACAAAATATAACTGTTAGTATTATTAGTAATCAAGAAAAGCAGAGTGAAGGAAGTAAACGGGAATTGAGGTAATTATGTGAAAAACCAGAAACCAATTAAATCACCCAAAGCAAGTAGGCACACAGACTGGGGAGACGGAACGTATCTGTCATGGCTTTGGAGGCTGATGGTGGCTTCGAGAGCTTCCTTGATTGCTCTCTTCCGGGACGTTATCGTTTTGCCCACAATCGGATTCTTGGGTCAGCTGGCATTAATTTGGGGTGGCGCCCAGATTCTATTTAAGCCCAAGTTCCACCTCACTGCCCATGCTAGAGTGTCAGTGTTTTGTTTGCGCTTTAGCCGCTAAGGTCTCTAATGAGAGGGTTGTTGAGGTATTAGCTGCAAAAGAAGAAAGTGACAGATAGCAAGGGAATCTTTCTCTTTTGCCTCTTTCTGAGCACTGTCTGCTGCTAATTCTTTTTATCTCGGTTTCCAAAATTTTTTCCCTTTCTTTTCATTCTGTCGTACTCAATTTGCTTCCTTATTATTATCTGGATCTAGGTCCTTTGGAAGCGCGAGCCTCTCTCTCTGATTTCTGTCTGTGTTTGTCTCTTATTTTACTATTCCTCCTTTCGTTCTGGCCACAGCATTTGGTGTCTCAGAAAACCGACCATCACAGTACCATACTGATCATAAGACAGGGGGAACAAAAGTGCAATGAATATAGAAATGGCATGAAAAGAAAAACCGGGATGTATAACAAAGAAAATGAATGAAGAACAGACATGGCAAAAACAGAAAACAAAACAAGACCAGAATCACAACATATAACCTGTATTGCGTTCAACAGAAATTTTGGGGGAAAAAACAACTATGGGGATGAAATTCAGAGAAATTTACACTACCTGACAAAAGTATTAGGGCGTCACTATTTATGTGTGTGACTTTCATTATAACAAAGACACAATTCCAAACTTGTTAATTTGAAGATTACCATCTTGCAAGCACTATTTATTATAATATCTCTTATTTATTACAGACCCAAAGTGAGAGTTTTTTATGCAGAGAAAAAATATGCCAATTTGTATATCTGTAGCATCCCCAAATGTTCAAATAATGTTCTGTGATGTTTACATGTAGGAATTTAATGGTGTCCTAAAATGTACAACGCTCACATGTGTAATATAGCACGTACATCAAAGGTTGAGTGAGAATGAGGATCGTCCTAATACTTTTGTCAGGTAGTGTAGATGTTCTAAGTTAATGATGTGGAAAAAAACCATTGCTTATTTGTGCTATCAAAGTGTGAAACAAGACTGAGAGTAAGAAGCTTGACGTCAGGCAGCGATAGTTTCCGATTGGGTCCGAGGGAAAAGTTGAACCGTTGGACCCAGGGCCGTCGACAGGGGGGGACAAACGGGTATGTTGTCCCGGGCCCAGACATATAGGGGGGCCCAGAACTGGTCCTTCATGAAGATACGATTAATCATTCTGTTTAATTTCAAAATGTGTTGATTTGGGGGTGAAATGTGATATATTTGCATTCAATAAATGATTTCTGGTTCTTTTGCCTGTATTGTCCTCGAAAATAGAGTCAAGAACACCCCTATATCACCCATAATGCAGAAATGGTTTGGTCTTTGATTAAAGCATAAAAAAGCGCGGCACTATTTGATCACACGGCTTCGGCAATAAGCCTGCGTGCTCGCTTGCCAACAACATGCACAAATCAGGAGCACAGAAAAGAAAAGACAAGAGAAAAAGAGAGGAAGAAGCAAAGAGCCTCAGGGGCTCACTCCATAAATATTTTAAAAAAGATTCAGATAATGCAGCAGGTGGGACAGCTGAGCCAGGAAAAGGAAACTTTTTTTTTCGAGCCTCGTAATGTAGCCTAACCCGTACGTGCGATGCGCCATTCATAGTTGGAGATAGCAAGATACACAGAGTGAAGAATGATCTGCACACATGCACAGGCCATTGGATTATTTCATAAACATATCAATTTAAAAACACTGTGTTGCATATGTCTTATTGAAGACAAGAATATGCACATTAGGCCTATGCCCGCAATCATATCCTAATGTTTCAGGCACGTTATCTGCACTCCGATTAGCTAGTGGAATGCTGCCTCTTGTTAATCAAATCTTATTTCGTTGGAAATCAGCCCGTGTAGACATGGCGGCATTTGAAATTGCTCCTAGGTAGGCCTAAAGTTTAATGTAAAAAAACGGGCTTTAAATTTGGTGTTCTGTTAACGATTAAACTTTAGTGTAGACTGGATACCCTTCAAATAAGTCCATGATTCCAGAAAAATGATAACCAGGCGCAGACTGAAAAGCGCAGTCAATGAAACTAGCCCAAGAAGCTCTAAACCAGGGGTCGGCAACCCGCGGCTCTTTAGCGCTGCCCTAATGGCTCCCTGGAGCTTTTTCAAAAAAGTTTGAAAATGGAAAAAGATGGGGGAGGGAAATATATTTTTTTGTTTTATTTATTTATTTATTTATTTATTTTATTCAAGTATGGCTTTGCGTTGTTAAAACATCATGCGAAAGCACACGCAAGGGATTTTCGTCTTTACACACCATAGGCAGACCTACCCGATAGTTGCCCGAATTAAGGGTTCAGCTTCGGGACAAAAAAAAAATATTTCTTTCTATTTGAGGCAAAAGTCATGAATAAAAACGTGTTGAAAAATGGGCTGAAATTACAAATTAAACGAAACAATTGTAAAATAATCCACAAGACAAATCAAAAGTTTTAAATCAGTCATCACTTTTTTCAGTATCAGACAATAGCCGCCCTCTTGTTCTGACAGGTGTTGAAGCTGTTTTCTGCTTCTTCCACTCCCTCACCCTTATGAGGTCCACAGAAAAATACCTCCGCATATTTCACAACTGACCTCTTAAATTTTATATCGTCATTTTTATTCTTTCGCTTTCGTGTCAACTGACGATGACTCTGACGTAAGCGACGTACCGGTAGAAGAGGAAGCGGCGCATTGTCCACCTTTGGAGTTGGCGGAGTTGTTCAGAAATGACGATTTTGATTTCGAAGACTTCTTTGGATTTAGTGATTAGGAGTGACACTGATTGTTTGGTTGTAGCATGTTCTATATGCGACAGTAATTTGAATAACTCTTACCGTAATATGTTACGTTAACATAGCCTACCAGGCATGTTCTCGGTTCGTTGTTTATGCGTCATATAACGTAAGCTACTATATGTTGAAATGTTAAAACTGTAAATACGTAGAAATGTTGAAATAAAACGGTTTAAATATGTAAATATGTTGAAATGTTGAAATAAAATGGTTCACTGGTTAAATGGGTTTGGAATACCTGTTATTTAAGCATTGGAGTGAGTAGAGACGGATAAAAGGGGTTTTGGGTGGTTACTGTGTGGCGGTGTGTATGTGTGCGGGAAAGTTGGGGGGGGGGGGGCCCACTCAGGTGATGTTGTCCCGGGCCCAGCCAAAGCTGTCAACGGCCCTGGTTGGACCTACGAAAAATACGAAAAACAAGTTAAATTACTTCTTTGTCAGGACGTATTTAAGTGAAATTTCATGCTTAATATTCAGTTTGTAGCACCCTGCATCAAAATTTTGTTGAGGATGAAACCAGTCTATTTAACCTTTAAATAAATTTTTTGAGGCCTGGCATTGTTATCAATATATCACTGCCAGATATAATGACAGATAGAAAAATAACTTCCATCTGCACTCCAGTTGGAGTCAAAATTCCTTTTCTATATATGGTTTTATTTGAATGGGAAGCTGTATAGATGTCTGGCTAATTTTTAAAAACAAAGCTAAAACATTTGTATTTTGATGGAGTGGTAATACATGTGAGGATAGAAGTGAAATTAAATTGGTTCTACAGCTTGGTACATGGAAATTTAAATTTTTTATCTGGTAATCTGCTGGTAAGGGGTTTTTATTCACCATCAAACTAATTTTTCTGCCATTAAAAACAGTTGTTATCCACAGCTCTCTGGGCCTTTTGGTTTTCCTGAGCTCACCAGAGTTTTCTTTTTACAGTAATGTATCCAGTGGTTGATTTGAAAACACCAAGAGTCCAATTTCCCTCCATGCCCTAGGTCTGACAGTAGGTACACCAGCAAATCAATGCATCTACTCGAACATTCCATCAACCACAAAGACTCATTGTTCATTTCTTCTGAGTGCCATACGCAACTGAGTTGAGAGTTTATCCTCAAGGATGAAGTCCTATTTCAGGGGAGTTCAATGTAAAGTAGATGGAATCAGGAGGAGGTGTCATTTAAATAACATTGGAGAATTTTGCATTTTCTGGCAACATTGGGCGGTCTGCATATGACTTGAACGAATCACATATGATCTGAACCGTGACCTATTTCCAATCCTACCTGTAAATAGCCAAAATGCTTTGCAGCGATATCAACTGCGGGATATGGAATGATGTGTCATGCAGCTAAAATCAGCAGGGCACATTAAATGCCAGCCGCAGTTTTGTCAGGGAACTCTTACAGCTGCTGCATCATTAAATTTAGACAACACTTGTCCTTTCAGCGACCAATCACATCTGCACACATCACTTAAGTAATGGAGCACAGTCTTTACAAACTGCTAATCAAGTTAATGGTATGCAGCTATTCACACTAGTCACTTTGCTTGGGACACTAATTGCTTGCTGCGCACTGTTTCACATTTGTTCCAAATGGCTGTCATAGCTGGTCATGTTTCCTGCTCCCTATGCAGCTGTTTTCATTTTGCTGCTCATCCACTACCACCCTGGCTTCCATCTGCTTGTTTTGATCTGCTTTGTGCACTTAGGGCATTTGGTGTGTTTTGTACATGCGATAGATATAACATCTCCCTGTATTCAGGGTAGTGTACAATTATATGAACCAAGCACCCAGAGCAGATCCATTCAAAACCAAACAAAAAGTTTTGATCAACACCATATGCAATAAATGACATTCACTTTAATACACTGTTGTCCTTACTGAAACGTATTAATATAAATAATGCATCCATGGATTCTATCTCGGATAAGAGTGTCTTTCTCAATGTAAAATTTGAGTAAAATGGGACACAGTCATCATTTGCTGTGATATTTGTCAAACTACGACCGCCCTACTGCCATGGTCATGGTAAAATAAAATAAAAAACTTCAGTCCACAACTCAGATAGCAAGCGACTGCATACTAGATTCTAGCCAGATCAGCGGGACTTGGCACAGAGCTGGAGTGGAGTGGAGTGCTTGCTATCTGGGAACATTGTCACGTCTTGCTTCTCTTCTTGTCTTCCCCTCGATCTACTTGTCTGGCTTATCATTCTTTTTGCCCTTTTTAGTTTCATTATTTAAATTTGTCTTGTGCTCTTCTTCCCTTCCATGCTGTTTCCCCCCACCTGTTCCCTATTGTTGATTGTTTGTGGATCGTTATTTAGGTTCCTGGTCTACATTCTGTTCTACTAAAAAAGGTATCGATTCTTTCCACACGTTTGATAAAAATATTGAGGAAAATCGGGTAACTTTTTATTTCGGGATATCTCCCAGTTCTTATGTTTTTGTTTGTGCCAACTTCCACTTCATCATTGAAAGGGCTTATCTGTGGATCTGCACCTGGTTGCTTCATCGCTGCTCCTAACTGAGTTCGGAATTGGCTCAACAGTTCTCTGTTCCCGGGATTTAATTTACTTTTTTAAATTTGGTATATGTACAGAATGTACATTTGCATTGTTTGACAGAGTATATGATCAGTGCTTTAAGTGGAAAAAAAGAAGTGCCGGTACTCCCCCTTTTCAACTGTTGGCAGGTAAATTAGGCGGTGGGTGGTCGCTACCAGCATATCATTAAGTGATACATTCAAATGCTAGAACATGATGCTGATTTTAAGAAAAATTGTTTTAAAACTCCACTTAGAGTTTTAACAAGTACTTTCTTGTTGAAATCCATCTATGAATTATATGGCGACAAAACACATCTAATTGAAAGGACTTTGTCACCTGTGTGGGCAAACACACCACCAACACAGACTTTACACTGATTGTGGTGGATTCAATCAATGCAATTTTCATCTGTTTTTGACTATGTCATCAGCCACTTTTTTTGTAATCATGCTAGGAAGCTAATAGTTGAAAAAAACCAATATGGCGTTCAGTGCACCGCACTCTCCAGTTTCCCATTTTATACAACATGTAGATCCAACCGAGCAATCTGATTGGTCAATTAGACGTTTAGAATGATGTCAAATGAGCAAGACAGTACGGGTAGCGTGTGCTCAAATGAAAAATACCTCATCATTGAAAATATTACTCTATCTCTGGTGCCTTGGCCATTGATTTAATTAATTTGTCTGCATTTGTACTTTGAAATGAACATTTAATAAATCAACAGATTCGTAAAAACTGCTTATTTCAGAGGTAATTTGATAATAGTCTGAAAAGGTGATTAGCGAAAGGCCCCGAAAGGTGGGGCTGGAATGTTTAACTCTGTTCAGCCTTGATGTTGCTGGTTACTTTCGCTGCTTGGCCACATTAACCGGAGCTAATATTAATTAAGCATTATTACACGCGAGGGTGTGCTTGACCGTTATTCTTGTCACAACAGTGATGCGGCCAGCGCCTCGTTCCGTTATCACTGAAGTGACAAGAAAGACGCTCCACCGCACCCTCCGGTGTAATAATGCGATTATAAAACTATTACCACTAAAATAAAATGTATAATCAAAATTTATTCATACTATGGGCATTAATATAAAAGTTTTTTGCTAGTATTCTCTCCGTATCCGTGGAAATACATGCGTCCTGACGTTAAGTAGTCCTTGTGAGCTAAAAACTGAATAAATACCACACATAGCAACACAAAGCTGCTTTGCTATCTCAATCATGTTGCAACTAGAATATCCGCTGGAAAAAAATATTTTCCATGGACTGATAGTTATACTTCTGCCGACATCAGTAATTTTTGATTGATAATCAGTAACAGGTGCCGTGACAACGACTCGGCTCATCTTTATCGAACAGACTTATATTGATGGTTTTATTTATATAAAGGCAACGGCTTTCCAGTGTTGGCGCCAGAACAAATATCTATCTTTTGATAAACTCACCAGCAGATGTTTCATTTCAGATGGGGGTGTGTCACTCCAATGAATATAATGGAAAAATCTGAGACATTTTCTTTTAAATTAAAGGGTCTAGTGCCGTATTTTCAACACATAAGAATCAATTTTGTTTTTGAGTGTTGTTTTACTTATCACACTAAACAATGGAGCGGCCGATCGGGTGTATTTAGTAATGACGACGAATTGCTGATGAATGGCCAACTCATGAATTAGTCATTTGTCGAAAGGACGTGACATAACGTAGTGGGGAAGGGCGAACAGCAGCGTTGGCAACTTGGCGACTTTCTCGCTAAATCTGGCGACTTTCCAAATCACCTTGGCGACTTTTTTGTCGAAAGCGACTAGCGACAAATCTATCGACTTTTTCTGTCATTATTGGTAAGTTTTCTTGGAGACTGACATGAAAGAACGTTGCGTTCTGCAGTTACTGTCCTGAACGAGTAGCAGGTGTTGCCATGAGCCCCTCCCGAGTCCGAAAGCACTGAAAGATGCGTGGAATATCAGTGAAATGAACCACGTCCCCCCCACCCCCGCTCAATAAAATAAACCTCCCCGGTCAGGGTGTTTAGCGACTTCTAGCGAGTTTTACCGCAGCCAATAGCTATTTTCCCTACCAAGGAGTTGGCAACACTGGCGAACAGTAAACTCGCCTTTTCTGTTCTCTAGCCAGCTGGCATTGGTTTATGTATTTAGTTGTGGGTATTTTGTGGATTAATATAGATTCCATGAAAGTTAATAGTTTGAAACATCATCTGGCATGCAAGCTATTATTGAACTCAGGTATGCTTGCCATCGTGTGGCGAAAATGCCGGTAAATATTTGAAGCAGTAATAGTATCAAAGATGATCAATTTCCACGTGTTGGCAAGTAGCTAGCTAGCATATACAAACACCCCCACCAAATTTTCTTGGTATTTGGGACAGCTAATACCCCTCTCTCCGCAGCAATACCCATTCCACAATGAGTCCGATCTGTAGCCAACATTGCTTGCAACTTGCCATTGATCGTTCGCGATGAGACTGCCAATGCATCACACGGCTTGCTCAAATAATGTTGAAAGACATGCCACTTCTCCTTGAGATCTCCTTGCGAGTGAATGTCTTGCGAGTAAAGCGACAGACGTGCGGCGCGTACTAGTGCACAGTGGGTAATGTAGTATAGCCATCGGATCATGAATGGCCCAGAGAGAAATAGAGCAGGACAGGGTACTACAAGCTCGTGTGAAGTCCCACTACGCCCTAAAAAGTCCCGGTATGCCAGGGGCTAAAATCTAGAACAGCCGGTACTCCGTACCGGTGCATACCGGCCCACTTAAAGCACTGTATATGATATCATTTTCAAGAGGCAGAGACAGATTTACAATCAAAATGTTCCATTAAAGGCATATACTATACATTTTTAACTGATAGTGTCAGTCTTCTTTCTCTGTAGGTTGTTAATAATTTTTTTTTAGTTCAAAATGAGTGTTTCTCGACAAAATAGTATGAGTACTCCCTAAAATCATCTGATCTAAGAACATTGATGGGGTATATGCCCCCTCAACTTTGGTGGGCACAACACGTATGCCTGTATGCACCGCACCAACAGGTTAAAACGAATGAATACAAAATCATATTCTGAATCAGAAGCTCTTTTGCATCTGCACCCCTGCCTTTCCCAGTCCCTCCTTACTGAATCTGCATTCTCAACAGAGTCTCCATAATGCATTTTGACTCAGATAACAACAGCTCAATAGCAACCACACAGCACTGCAACAGAGAGGATTTGAGATATCTTAACAGTGTGACACTTTTTTGATTGCTGCAATAACAGTGGCAGCCACGAATTGTATGAGTGTCAATGGTGCTTTATAAGTGTTTTGGAAAGTCAGACTTTCCATTAGCCCCTCCAAAATACAATAGTGAGAAGGTGCTTCTAAATCAGTGATCGCTTTCCCCGAGAGGAACAAATGCTACCAGTCGCAATTAAAATATACTGAGATATTGATCAAAGCCAAGCCTCAGTATTGAACACAAAATCTGCTACTGAGAGGAAGAGAGTAGCATGAATCTTGGTAAATTACCTGAGCTTAGGATGGAGAAAAATACAATATCAAGAATGTCTGCACATAATTAGAACCTTTTCTCACAAATTTACAGTGCTTCTCTTTAGAACAAAGTGAAACTTTTAACTAGAGAACTCCATTTGGGGACTGTCCAGGCATAAATGTACTTTTGTATCTCCTCATGTGCATCCCGCTATCCTTCAGCAATCCCCCAATTCTCCAGTACAACCAAAGGGGCCCAGCCAGGAGCCTGATTGACAAAGTGAGATGAGCCATTGTTCGAGGCATCTTTTTACAACAAATGTTAGGAGGGTTCCCCAAGAAAGAGCCTGCTATAATGAGAATATAACATTTTTGAGCATTATTGGGCTAATTTAGGCCTCCATAGGCCCAATACAAGGCTTGAATCACCTAGTTTATCAAACTTTTAAGTTCCCATCTAGCCATGTGCCAAAAATGAAAGAATTTCGTGAATAATTTTTTGATCTCTGCTGATGACAACAAAATCTCTGAGACTGATGTGACGGCAGCCCTCTTCCAAACCCATTGCATCGCGGGAAACAACTAGAACATCACAACATCGCTAAAATCACATTTCTTGGATGATATACCTGTCATCTGCTCAGCATCTGATATTGGCTGATAAGTTACAGAAGCAAACCGTTATTATTGAACCCTGCCTATTTCAGAAAGTACTCAACACAATCTTGTGCAACTAGCCAATCGGCCTTATTGAACGATCTTTTGTCATAAAATAATGGACTGGGACAATCACACTATACAACACAATAACAGCGCATACCTCTGGGCGACATTTCGTCATTATCATGTGACCTTTGTAGCAGACGACAGCTAATTAGGGAGAATAAGACCTTATTAATCTAGTCTTAGAAAACAAAAATTCCACATTTTTGTATTTTAGAACATTTATTTACTGATTATGGTTGTATAAAACAGCATTATGCATTATCCTTGAGTTCCCCTTTAAAAAATGCTCCTGGTTAACTTACATGCAGTAATTCTGATTGATATGCTTGTGTTACTTTGGTTAGTATCAATGTGGCGGTTTCATCATAACATTGCCTGATTGTAGCCACTACAGTTGAAGCTAACTGGAGAGGTGTCATATGAGTCTGAAAAATTGGGCTGAAAAGGCTGCAGTTAGACCAGATGTAGGTTTTTCAGAGCTCAGGGTATGTGCTTGGGTTTGTTTACAGCAACTGTGAAACGATCGTTTTACTTATCCGTGACCACGGTTAGCCGGGTACTTTGCTTTCACTGCGGTAGCATCAGAGAGCTAGCCCACAAAATGGCAATCGCAAAACACCTTTGAATATTGTTCTAGCTAATAAAAAGCCAAAAGAGAGGTAAAGGTCGGGTATGGATTTCCGAGGGAAGTTATTGATTTGCTAGCTCCACATAAGCAACGCATACACAGTTTGCGTTTTTTGCTTCAAACACAGTTACTAACTTAGTGTGGAATTGCATTTTGTTTTGGGAGAAATGGTTAACAAGAGCCTTTAGCAAAGTTTCCTCCAGATAGCTAAGTGGGTATATGACATGACTATATAATAGTACAGTTACAATCACATGCAAGGTGAGACAGTACAAGCAAAAACACAAAAATTTCAACTTGCCACTCATCGTCATCTTCCTTTAAATGTTGCTGCAATACTTCAATTGCTTCTTCGTCCTGTTCAGGACAGGAACTTTGCCTTTCACCTTGTCAGCACTCTAGTGCCTTCAGTTTTTGACGTAGGCATGAGACGCAGATCGAGTTTTATAATCAATCAGATTTGCTTCTTCGACTTATTTTGGCCAAAAGGGGGCGCTTTATGAAAACCACAAAAATGGCCATAAGTCCCTTATCCTTTGAGCTAGAGCGCTCAAATTTTTATGGAAGGTAGCTATGGCAAGGAGCCATCTTATTAGAGAAGGGTTTTTGATTTGACATAATTCTAAGTTACGGTATATAGGTCAAATTGCAGTGAATTTGTGCAATTTTGACCTCATCATAATCTGTCACTTACAATATGGTAAGTTTCTATTTCATATTGCTTTCCATTTGATTTCAGCAACAGTTCACAATAAAACTTTCATTCTGTACATGCATTTCTTTCAGGTCTACACCATGAGGTTCCTGTGCTAGTAGTCATTGAGTAGGCCTGGTCACTATGCCATTAATATCACATCATCAGATTTCTAACTCTTAACAGATTCACAATAATACTTGTTCTTGTGAGTTAAGCCTCTGCCCCTTATCAGACTTGAGCCTATTTCACACCTTCTGGACAACAGGAAAAATTTTGTCATCACTCCTACCGCTCTTTCCATCGCCTTCATTCTGATGGCTTATTGGCACTCTGACACACTACGCTGTCTACCACTGTCTTCAGGCCAAAGACACCACTATTCCTTGGAGCCATGCAGGCACAGTGGCTTTGCCACTATTTTTTTTTTGTAACTAAATTTTAACATTATTTTAAAGACCCATTGGACATATTTTGAGCAACTAAATACAGCATAATGGGGTACCTTTAAGAACGACTCATTCTTTCATTAATGTTTGTAAAAGCTGACTGCATTTCTTGGTGCTTGATTTTATTCACCTGTTGCAAGAGGTCTGAATGTAACACCTGAAGTCAATGATTAAGAGGTGTTCCCTAACACTTTAGTCCACGCAGTGCATGTTCGCAGCTCAAAAAAATTGGCCCAGTTGAGATAAAATAGGACTAGATTTTGAAATTTAGTTCATCAGTCATGCAAAATACCAAATACAGTACTTAAAAATTAAGTTCAGGCAAACTTGGAAAAACATCATTGCAAACTATATAAATGCACAATTATGAAGGTTTTAATGTCATTTTTGAAAGCATGATTATTTCTGTCAAAGCTAGTAATCAAAATTCTTTCAAAATCTTTGTGGTTTTTTTTTTCATTCTCAGAAGACACAGTTGTTTTGTGCTTATTACCTTGAATAAACAGATTAGTCCATTGGAAGAAAAATACAAGGATTATTCAATTCAATCTCATTTGTATAAAAGACTGTCATAAAGACACTTTGCTGCAAAAAGTGCAGTGCACAGCCTAATCCCCAAGAAAGCGTTTGAGCCAAAAAAAAACTCCAAATAGGGAGAAAAATCCTCACAGTGTTGAGAAAAAACTGCAGTGAGAAGAAATCTGATATTATACATACAAGAGGTATTGATTTGGTCAAAAGCTTAGGTTGGCAAACAATTGAAGAAAGGATAAATTACTTTTTAAGTATTAGTATGTATAACTGTATTCATGGCACGGCTCCATTGTATTTGTGCAATTCTATTGTAATGGCTTGTGAAACCAGTGACAGACATACTAGGTTAAATGATACTTTACAAGTTCAAGTTCCTTTTTGTAAGACTGAGGTATTTAAGCGATCTTTCTTATATAGGGGTTCTATTGTCTGGAATAATTTGCCAGACCATATTCACAATGCCAATTCTGTCACTTGTTTCAAAACCTTAGGTAAAGGTAGAAACAGGGCCAACAATGCTACGACCTAGGTGTTTTTATTTCTTACTTATATCTGGACCACATGAAAAACTGTTTTACAGATGTGTATGCCAGTTTAAATATCTTAATAAAAATCTCAGGAGGAACCCAGCAATAGTGAGGGAGCCCATCCTCTGCTGGCAAGCTAATCAACAAAGTTCAATTAAAGCCAACAAAAGACACTTTAAAACATCCCAGCAATGGCATCTGTTGCTCCAGGAAGTGGTGAAGCAAGGATGGAATAGAACTGGACCAGGATCAGTTCAGGACAGCAGGACAGCAGCAGCCAGCAACTGCAGGGTGAGGGACAGGGCTTGGGTGGTCCATGGACCCGGTGCTCCAGAGGGAAAGGATCCCCAGAAAAAAAGGTGGTTTGGCACAAGATATATCTACTGCATACTAAATAATATGCTGTCTTGTGTCAGGTTCCAGTACCAAGTGAAGCCTCCTGGTGACAAAGGTTGTTGCTAGTCCCACCGATCCGTTAATGCATGCTCATTGCCACCGGCTCCACATGGATTGTCATATCATTGGCTACCAATACCATGTGAACTCACCCAGTGACTAAGCTGTAGTCCATCTCACCAAAATAAAATAAATATACATGACTAATGATATGTTAAAGCTATAGTACGTAACTTTTAAATGTCTGTAAATGTCCATTTCATCCAAGCCACTACTCGAGGAGATGACACAATGCTTATTAAGCCGATCGGCTCCTCGAACATCTCGCAGTATTTTTCAGGATTTCTTGTTTTATATTGCTTGTCAACTGGCGGCATTCCCACGCTGGCACACAGGAAATGACGCGTTTTATTTCAAAACAAGAAGGGAGGTGGAGGAAGAGTGGAGAGTCTCTTAGCAAGAGAGCTCCAGACCCCACGCGACTTGTTTTGTTTGGACTGCCATTTTGGCAGTAAAATGGCCAGTGCTGCAGATTTCAAGCCTTCAGAGATCACAACTCACTTTAATTCGAACAACGATCAACTTTATGTTGAAAAACTAAATCGGTGATTCATGGAATAATTTAAGAGCACTTGCATTTGCATAGTTACCACAGAACAGTAGTACAGTGCCTTGACAAACTAAAGAAACTATGGCTGCGATATTTCAAAGTGGAAGATGTAGTGCGAAAGTTTGGCAGCTCAAGTTATGAGAAAGATAAATTTTCATGGTATAGGCAGTGGACAGCATTATCGGCCAAAAACGCAAGGGCGAATGTATTCCGTTTTCAACCTCCATCAACTGTTGCGGCTACGGTCATGTATCATTATGATAAACTACTATCATGATATTAACCAAAATAACACAAGCATGAAACAGTGCGAACGCTGTCATCATCAGCCAAGAGCAGTGTGATACAATGCTGCATCCTTCTGATTCAAGCAGGTTGAATTTGCTATCTACCTATGGCTGCTGTGGTAAGAATAGCGGTGTTTCTACTGGATAGGATTCAGGGAAAACTAGAATCCACCCCATATAAACACATTTGTAGAACGGGTCGACATACCCAAGTGTAGACCAGAGACTGTAGAAATTCGGCGAGGCTGAGTTTAGAGGGAAACACGGACAGTGAGGAGCAGCAAAAAATGGACCAACAACCTATGGACTGCTTAGGTGTGTATTACAAGGACCTGCTGGACCATGTGCAGAACTGTGGTGTGTCATTAGCGTGCAGTAATGGAAAGCTTCTGCACTGGTATATCACGGAGAGGTGAAAGCTCCAGGCTAAACGATCTTTTCGGAAATCGTCTGTGGTAATGGTTTACTTATTGCGCCGGAATGATGGGCACGTTGTGGATAGTACGCGACAGCTAGAGAGCTCCGATTATGTTATGATATATACATAATATAGGTTTTACAGGCCGTGAGTTCCATTAGCGTGAACAGTTGTGTATGTGGAGCTGGCGGCGGGGGCGGGGTACACCTGGGCATACGTCATATGGAAGTGCCGGCTGTATTGTTCTAAAAATGCCAGATTTCTCTAGGGGGCGACAGAAGTTACACATTATAGCTTTAAGTAGAGGCTTCACTAAAGAGGTATGTTTCCATTCTGCTTTTTAAGACAGAAAGTGTGTCTGAAGCCCAAATCGGTCTAAGGAGATTGTTCCTTAAAATTGGGACTTTGTAAGAGAAGGCTCTGCCTCCAATTGTAACTCTGTATATATTTGGAAGTTCCATCTTGGAAAGGAGCAAGGAATAAGAAGAGCAGTAAGATATTCTGGGGCCAAGTCATCTCAAGCTTTGTAAGTTAGCAATAGAATTTATATATTCTAAATTTGACAGGCAGCCAATGAAGATTTCTGAGCACTGGGCAAAAGTGGTCACATTTCTTAGTCCTTTTTTAGAACCTTAGCAGCAGCAGTCTGTACTAGGTAAAGTTATTTCAGGGCAGAGTTAGTGCAACCACCAGACAATAAAACATTATGGTAGTCCAGTGGAAAGGACCCAAATGCGTGAACCATTTTTTTCAGCTTACTAAAGGGACATTTTTCTCAGTTTAGATATTGAGGCTTTGAAGCACAATGGTTATATGTCCAAAATTTCGAATTTGAGATTTATATACTAAAAAAGTGGTTTCTGATACTTTTCCTTGGAACACAAACATGATATGTTCAGCTGGATCAGTCGAGAATTCACAATTTAAAAACTGCATTATGTCCATCAATGCAGAAACCTTTTGGAGCACAAAAGTGCTATGTCTGGACATGTACCATTTGTGCTCCAACTGCACTGCACTGTTGAAGCACAAATGTGACATGTCCAGACATACAGCTTCTGTGCTCCAAGGTATCCTGAGTAGATGATGACATATTACAGGGTTTCCGCCACATGTAATTGACTGTGGTGCAAAATAAAAGCCACGCCAACACTACCACTCAAAAATTTGGGATCGCTTGGAAATTTTTTTGTTTTCCATGGAAACTCACATGAAATTAGTCTGAATAGGAAATATAGCATATGAACTGAACATGCTGACATTGTCTGGGTTAGAAACAACGATATTAATGGAAATGATGAATATGTACTTCAAACTTTGCCTTCATTAAAAAAAAAACCACCTTCACTGTTGATACTGAAACTGGTGTTTGACAGGAACTATTTAACGCAGCTGCTGGTTGACAACCTGTGAGGCATCTTTGTCTTAAACTACACCCTCTCAGATATTTGTCTTCTTGCACAGTTGAGCATCAGGGCCTCCCACTCCTTTTTTTTGTCCTTGTTAGTGCCAGTTTGTGCTGCTCTCTGAAGGGAGTAGTTAACAGCATTGTAAGAGATTTTTAGTTTTCAATTTCTCGCATTGAATAGCCTTCTTTTCTAAGCACAATAATAGACTGACGGGTCTCTAAAGGAAGTTCTTTCTTTCTGGCCATTTTGAGCCTGTAAACAAACAAATAACTGCTGATGCTTCAGGTACTAAACCAACCTCCAGAATGCCATGCTCCCTTTTGCGCTCCCTTATTAGTTCAACGAATTTCAGCTGTGCTGCACATTTGAAGAAGGGTTTTCTCATAATCAATTAGCCTTATAAAATGATTAATTTGGATTAGCAGCCATACCAGGAGATTGATGCAGAGGACTGACAGTTGCTGATAAAATGCCTCGATGCAAAAATGTAAATCATTCTTTGAAAATCATCTGATTAATTTTAATCGTTTGTGAAAAGGATAAAAGTGTTAGTGAAATGGAAAAAAATGTTTGTGAAATGCATGAAAATGTATTTTTCTGTGGAAAACAAAAATTTGTAAGCGATCCCAAACTTGAGCGGTAGAGTATGTAAAATGTCTTTACATAAACTCCAAAAAACCTAAGGATTACAAGGAGAACTAGCGGCACCAAATTAAGTTAAAATGAGCACTAATAATTCTTGACCCATTGTTAATCATTTGGCTTGAAGAACATGTTTTCCAATGAATAAAAATTAGCCCTTGGCAGTAAAACGCACTGCTTTCTTCTTAATACAATGTGGGCAAAAATTAGAGAAAAAAATATTTTGTTCACTTTGCAAAACCATAAACTATGATGTTAACTTCTGTGTTTGCTGTGATTCATTGAAAGTAAGCGACTGCGTTAGCCATTGACTTTCATCTTTTTTTTTGGCATATCAAGACACAAGATCTAAATGAAATTGAGGAAATTAAATTCATGAGTGTGATTGAGTATAATGACTGTAGGTGTTCCAAATAAAACTTGATGGTGGACTGGAAAGATTTAGCAATTCCGACGATTCTTTAAGTTTCAGCACAAAAGTTTGAAGGTGGAAACCACACTGAGAAGTAGTTATTTTGTGTTATTCATTCATTCAAAGCATTCAAAGTTTAAAATGGGGTTTTCTCAAAAGTGCTGAAATGGACATGTAACCATTGCACTCCAAACCCGTGATATGTTTCTAAAATGACAAAATGCCACTTTTATGATGCTGTTAATATTATAGCAGAGAGAGAAAGTTCCGAATCAAGAGTGATGGTGAGGTTTTAGCAGCAGCGTTGGCAGAAAGAGGGAGGCCATCTAAGTTGAGAGAAAACTTAAGGAATGTGTCTGAGCAATCTGGGACCTGTTACCAATATTTCAGTCTTATCTGCATTTAATGTGAGAAACTTTTGTGTCATCCATGATTGAACAGCTTTGTTTGTTTTCATCTGATTTTTATAAAAATATATACATGGAGAGAGAGAGAGAGAGAGAGAGAGAGAGAGAGAGAGAACTGCGTATCATCTTAATAGCAATGGTATTCGACATCATGTCTACTTATGTTGTTTCCAAGGGGAAGCATGTATAGAGAAAAAAGCAAAGGACCAAGAACAGAGCCTAGAGGTATTCCAAAGTTTACCTTGGAATGCTCTGAAGACTTGTTATTTAGGCTGACAAACTAATGTCATATAAGACTTAAACCAGTCCAAGCAAGTCCAGAGATACCAAATGATTATGAGGACAACATGAGCCTCTTTCACTATAGGTTCCAATTAGAGAAAGTTTAAAACTGGACCCAGGCAAGATGGCTGTCAAATGGTTCCATCCCAAAATGGTAAGTCATTATGACATGCCTTATCTGTTGTTTTAAATCTTGCCTGATCGGAATACAAGTAAATGTGCTGTACAGAAGAGAAAAATGGCATGAAAACAAACAGGAGCTGAGGTACAGGACATAGGCAGAAGCAGTACAATAGAAAATACCCAGCATTTTCTGATGCATGTGCCTTTTGGAAATCTTGCCAAAAACATTTAAATAACTTTTACTGAATGCCACTTGTATTTGTTTCATTGAAGTGGAATATTTGCCCCAGTAAGATCAGAGACTGTCGTAAGTACCCAGTCATAGGAGGATATTTTGCCGGAAAAAAATACATCTAAATACCTTGGAGAAGGGTAAATCACAAATAAATTTAAAAAAAAAACCTCAGTTCGTCAGGACACCTTCAGTGTTAAACTGACGAAAAGGAAAACACTATCCTTAAAATCTCCACAAACAGCTAGTACCCATGCATCCCAACTCAGTTGGAAGTTCTTGCTTGATCTCCAGTCATTAAACCTATCATCATCTGCTGCAGCACTAATGCACTAACTTGATATATACACTTATAAACCACTTTATTTGGTACACCTACTATATAAGACCTTTCTTAGCCTCTAGAACAGCTTACATTTTTCATGGCATGAATACAAAAAGGTCCTGGAAATATTTCTCAGAGATTACAGTCCATGCTGACTCAGTTGGCTGAGACACACTCATGATGCAAACCTCTTCCATTTTCCATTGTCCAGTTTTGCTGAACCCGTAGCTCTGCAGCAAAGTCTTGCTGTTCGTTTTTAGGAGTGGAACCAAGTGTGGTCCTCTGGTTTCGCTCCCTTCCTGCTTCCAGGTTCCACATGCTGTTTGTGCAGAGATACCATCTAGCACACTAGTTAGGTAAACAGCGTATATACACACTGTCTGGTTGAATGAACAAATTTGAACATTTTTCCTTGACCTTTTTCATGAACTGGGTGGTTTCAGCCAGCAAATTGCCAATCACTGGACGCTTTGTGTTAATCACATCATTCTCTGTGTACTGTAGTGCAAGAATATCTCAGTTGCCTCTAACATACATAATGATGCCATGGTTGAAGTCTTAAAGATGACACATCCTGCCCATTTTAATGAAGGTCAAGTTGGATGTATGGAAGAAATTCAGATTAATCATATATGATGACAACAAAGGCATCTGCTGCTTTGCTACTTGTTAAGAGTGCTGCCTTTTAAGGTTGCTTTGACTGTCAGCTAAACTGTAAATAAAAATAATACCTTTTCAAATGAAATGTGGAGTTTTGTACTTGATGACAGAAGTAGGACAGATGGGCTGCGGGTATTGTTTTAATGGATTGGGACAGATTCAAAATTATTAGGTGTCAGATTATTGGGTGTCAACCCGTGGAGCACTCTGACCACACTTACCCAAACTTCTGTGACGCCTTTGCAGCACTTAAAACATTCTTTCTTTTACAGTTTGCCTTTCGTGTGAAGGATTTTAAATCTACGCACTTTTTTTAGACATCATATGCCATGTTTTTAACATACAGTGCCTATCAAAAAAGGCAATTCAACCTCAGCGGGTTAATATACCATGTTTATATTGTTTCACCATTTCTATGCAATTTGCCAAGGAAGAGGATGTTTTTAGCTCTTCATGGATACCACTGACTGTAACATTACTGTTTTGCATGCCTGATTAAATGACCTTTGAAAATGGCAGATTCGAATGTCATTTTTCCAAGTTTTGTCTATTGATGGAAGTCAGAAAAAA
Organism: Gymnothorax reevesii; assembly: GCA_029721435.1. Classification (NCBI taxonomy): domain Eukaryota; kingdom Metazoa; phylum Chordata; class Actinopteri; order Anguilliformes; family Muraenidae; genus Gymnothorax; species Gymnothorax reevesii. The sequence goes on along the minus strand of CM056577.1, from coordinate 71,992,189 downwards.
AGAATCCATGAAAGTCAGTGAAAGTCGACACATATTTGAAAAACAAAGTGTTTGTGACTCCTCCGAGAAATCCTGATGAACTGCTTGAGCCCATTCGAAATAAAGTTCAAGCTTTGCGAAATGATCCGGCTATGGTAATACGTGCAGTTGAGAATATGCTTCGTCGCTGTCAGCTTTGCATCGAAAGGAGAGGTGGACATGTTGAAGGTATCGGTGCATAGGCAGAAGGCAGTGTGTTGGACTGTTTTTTTCTGACTTCCAATGATAAACAAAACTTGGAAAACTGAAATTTGAATCACTTTCAAAGGTCATTTAATCAGTCATGCTCAACAGTAATGTTGCAGTCAGTGGTATCCATGAAGAACTAAGAACGCCCTCTTCCTTGGCAAATTGCATAGAAATGGTGAAATGATATGAACGTGGTATATTAACCCACTGAAGTTGGATGACCTAACCATTGTCCTCTAACAACCACCCCTCCAGGACTAATCCCCTGGAAGACTGCAGATATGTCAGAATTTACCAGTATAAAGGAGTCAGAATAATTTTTGTAACTTCAGAAGTTGAATCGCAAATTACCAGATGGAACAGGTTCCTTTACATTCAAATAGCCGAAATCAGAGCATTCTCTCATGGGGCACGTCAATTGCACGTGTATTTTGAGATCTTAAATTACACAACAATCTTTCAAATTGTCATCCTTTTTATTTTTAATTGTTGCATGTCTGGGTGCAGCTGCTCATCGTTGTGTATGTAAGAGGCAGAATATACATGTGTTGCACACACACAAAGAAAGGCGCATAATACTATGTGATAGCTAATGCTGTCATGGTTTGGGAGCTTTGAGAGCTGTTTGTTGCTCTCGTCCGGGACGATATCGTTTGCTCCCTATCGGATTCCTGGGCCAGCTGGCATTGATTGGGGGCGTGGCCCGGACTCTATTTAAGCTCCTATTTTGCCTCGCTCCCGTTGCTAGTATCAGTCCTTCTTTGGCGCTTTAGCCAGTAAGGTCTCTAGAGAGACTATTGTCAGGAACTTATACCCCCTTCACACCGGATTGGATGTGCTACTGTGGATTTTTGTCAAAATCGCCATCACCGCAGTGACGCCGCCAGTAGTGTTTTCATAGTTTTCCCCTACCCGTCAAACATGTTTTTTTCTTCACGGTGCTTCTGGGAAACCAGGGCAGAATTACGGTGGGGTCACTGAGGACATGGCGATCCCATTAAGTTGCCACTTCGATTTGATGGTGATGCCATGGCGATTATTAGTGGCAGTATTGCGGTGTTGGCGGCAGCGTTGAGCAGCCAGTGAGGTGCTACTGCGGGGATGGCGATATTAATGAGCTGCTACGGCAGTCGTGCTGGGGCAGCAGGTAGGCTACGTGTCAGCTATAAATGAGAGGTGGTTTTCGTTTGAAATTCGTTGTAATATTTTGTCTGCTGATGATTTATTCCTATGGTGACGCTACTGAAACGTGGTACAAGAGTTAAAAATGACTTCGCAGTAGCACCCCCATACCCGCAGTGCTCCTGTGGTAGCTCCGTCTTAACACCGCCATAACCACCACGGTATAGCTGTAGGGTCGCCTGTCTACTTTTTTCGGCGATTGCACAGCGGTTGTACTTCGGAGGCACGACGGTGATGGAGGTGCTACTGAGGTCCTTGTACGGCTCCACGGCGGTCATGGCGGTGCCACGGCGATTGTTCCAACCTGCGGTGGCACTGCGGAAGTTTTGAACATGTTCAAAGTTTCCTCCGTGCCACCGTGAGGGTCTGCGGTTTTGAAAGTTTTCTGCGGTGCTACGACAATCAATTGCGGAACTACTGAGGAACCGTGGAGATCATAGTGGTGCCACTGCGGCTTATGCTGTACAAGCTCTGCAGTGGCACCTCTAATCGGGTGTGACGGGGGCTTTAGTTGCATAACAGGAATAGTGTTAGTGAGCAAGGGAATCTTAGTCTGTCACCACGCTGTGAGTGTTGCCTTTTATTTCCGGCCGCTACGCTTGGCGTCCAATTCCAGCAACCATCACAAATGCACCCTTAAAATAGCAGTTGAATACTGAAAATAGACTTTACACCAGGTTTTGTTAGTCAATCATGGAATCATTTTCTGCCTCAAGATAGCAATACTCCACCACTGCGACCTGACCACGCCTCTATTAAAGATCAACACACCCATCGATTTAGCATAAGTACATTTGCTTTTAAAGCAAACTGGGCACTGGACGGAAAAACAACAACTGTAGTGGTCATAAACCGACAAAGACACTGGTTTTTTTTTAATGTAACAACGTTGTATTTAATTTAACCCCTATTTGTCGCATGTGGCGCAGCTCTGCGCTGGGAGTGAGATAGAGCCTTTAGTCTTGAAACTGATTCCACAGAAGCCACTAATTTGAAAGATATTTAGTTGTTTTCTGACCTCAGAGGACTGCCAATATTTGAATCTCATTAAAGATTCAAAAATATTTTCAGTGTAAGTGGGCGCTACAAGTTTCATGACCCGGAGACTGGACAGATGTTGACTTTCTCATCAGAGTCTCTTCAAAGGAAATTAGAAGGCACAGGGTGGTGTGTCAGGAAAAAACTGAAGTCGGCAAAATACCAAAAATGTAGCCAATAGTAAAACTCCACATTTAGCAAGAGAAGTACATAAAAACACAAGAGGAATGGTTTGGGTGAATGCTATAGATTAAATAAATAATACATTACTTTTGATAAGTGTTAATAAGAAACCAGTTTGAGCAGACTTAGACAGCATAGTCCACAACTGATCATTTTGCTCTCATCATCATCTGTTTTTTTTTTCTCCATATCAGCCTTCTAGTAGCAGCCCACTCAGTTTTTTCTCACTTAAAATTAGCTTCTAGGCTACCGCCAGTCTGGAAGCAGTGCTGAGTGCTGAGCAGAGAGGGCCTTCCCTGTAGGCTGCAGTCCCCTTATTTCATACCAGCTTGTCTGCCCTAACATCCTTGGAGAGCAGAAACACACTTCACACCTTGTTTGCTTCCTTGATACCTTGATATTCTCTTCACACAATATGCAGTGGAGTTGGTTATTTTCAGGCATTCCCTATGTGTCTGAAGGGTCGTGTAATGAAGGGAGAGCATTTAGAAAGTGACCTTGATGATGCAGCCAGTGTGTGCCAGATTTTGCACCATTCACTGTAGATGAGGCTGATAAGGTGTAATTGAGGATTTAAGACAAGTAATGATGAAGAAATGCCTAAATTATTACGTATGCATTGTTACTTGGTGATAAAATGAGCATGTATGAAGCATATTTTGGCAAAGATTAGAGCTTCATACATAAAACCACTCACTTTTCATCAGCACAGTCAATATAAAGGCATGCAGAGGCACCTAGGTTCCATAAGAGATTGAAAATATCAGAAAAGTCTTCTTCAGTGACCCTATCATTTTCAATTCGTAAAGGTAATATCTCAGATTTATCAATTTTCTTAAATTAATTTTCATGGAGTTTTGTCTTGTGGTTGAAACGTGCCTTGTATCATTAATAATTTAATTTCTCTTCCACGCATAAAAAGGGCCTACAAAACTGTGTTCATCAAGAAAGAAATTATTATTAATACGAATAATTCATTCTTGGAATGAATGGAAGAATTATTTTTGGATGTTGTTGTCATAAAATAACAAATTAATAGTTCAACCAGGCCCATTGCTGTAGTTCTTGAGTCATTTTTCACTTTTAATTCACCTTCCTCTTTTCCATTTATTGAAATTTCTGCTTTTGGAACACAGAGAGCCTGCAGACACACAAAGGTTAAAAACCATCGTTCCCACTATGTGGGTGTGCCTATGTGGTTCTCTTCATAATCAGCAGAAATGGCTATAAAGCATGCTTTGTTATTGCATTAGCTTGGGTTTAGAGGACATTTGCATCTTGACAGCTCCAATAAACAGGACAAATGGTGCTTAATAATGTGAAGAAGTATATGGCTGAGTGGATAAGAGAAGAATGTCTGTTTACATTGAAAAAGGTAATCTTGCTTGTGGAGACACAGTTTCAATTACACACCAAAGTTAAATTTACATAAGTGGAAAAAAAAATAGACAGAGGTTGTGGGATGTAAATATTTTCCAAAGGGCATAATCCCATAATTACTTATTTATGCAATGATTTACTGTCCACAGCCTGGACAGTGCCCATTATTTCACTTGTAATACTGTACATATGAGCACATATACTGAATAAATATATGAGTGATTGAACATCGAGCAATTTATAATGCGAAAAAATTGTATGTGTGTCTCTTAATAAAAAATGGACAGGAAGGACAGGACAGGCTGAATGAGACATGGGCTAATTAGCCTGGACGAGCTGCAAGGGTTGAGCAGGGATGGGCTGGACAGGTGATGTATTGGTTGTCTGGGATGTACCCCCATCAGGCTCAGAGGGAGGACTGAGACCCCTGGGCTCAGGAAGGAGGCTGAGACCCTTTGGTTCAAGCTTGAGGCTGAGACCCCCAGGCTCAGGTGGAAGTTTGAGACCCCTGGCCTTGATAGGCTGAGAGGATTGGCGCGGAGTCTTGTGCTTCAAAGGGCTGCATGCCAACTGGCACTGGTAAGTAAGAGGGCAGCAGGCCGACTGGGTCTAGCGTGTCAGGGAGCAATCCGCTGACTGGGTCTGGTGCGTAAGATGATGGCCAGCTGTCAACTGGGTCCAGTGCATCAGGGGGCCAGCTGTCAACTGAGTCAAGTGCATCATTGGGCCGGCTGCCAACTGGGTACAGTGCATCAGGGGGCCAGCTGTCAACTGGGTCCAGTGCATCAGGGGGCCGGCTGTCAACTGGGTCCAACTTGTCTGAAGACTGGCTGTCAACTGGGTCCAGCGCATCAGGGGGACGCCCACCAACTGGGTCTACTGCATCAGGGGACTGGCCCCCAACTGGGTCCAGCGCGTCAGGGCACCAGGCACTGGCTGGGTCTGGCTTGTCAGTGGGCCAGAGGCACATGGTGTGGGACACTTGCATGTTTTAAAAAGCATCATGAATGCTGAAAGGTAAATAAAGGCTTCAGAGCAACATACGCTCCCCTCCAGACGACACCTATTCCAGGGAAGGCCTTGTGTATTTCAGCAGGATAATGCAAAACCACATACTGCAGCTATGACAACAGCATGGTTTTTTTGTAGAAGAGTCCATGTGCTGAACTGGCCTACCTGTCCTGATATTTCACTGATTGAGAACATTTAGCCCATAATTTCACGGAAAGTCCGTCAAAGGAAACCCAAAACTCTCCAGCAGCTGGAAGCCTGTATTAAACGAGAGTGGGATCAAATTCTAATGGTTAAACTCAAGAAACTTGTCTCCTCAATGCCCAGACGCCTCCTCTCTGTGTTAAAAAGAAGAAGGGATGCTACACCATGATAAACAGGCCCTTGTCTCAACTTTTTAGAGACCTGTTGCAGCCATCAAATTTAAAATGAGCTCATGAGCTTTGTGGATGAAATTGTAAAATTTCTCACTTTCAATATTTGCTATGTTATCTCTGTTCTCTTGTGAATAAAATACTGGCTGGCTGTGATTTGAAAGTCCTTGCGTTTTGATTTTACTCACAATTTACACTTTGTCCCAACTATTTTGGAATTGGGGTGGTAAGTAAATACCTTATGAAGTTTCATAAGATATATACGCAGAACTTGTTAAGTTTTTAGTTAGTGCTTATAGGAATGCTAATAAGCAATAATATGTGCGAGTTATGGTTTTTATTAGCACTTATATAGCCTTATTTTAAGAAATATAAATTTTTATTAGCTGTCTATAATATTCAGAATTTTCGAATAAAGCTTCTTACAAGTAATAATAAACAGGTTAATTACTCTAAATACCCTTTATAAAGTCTAAAGAATGTTAATTAACATTTTATTCATATGTATGCTAGGTATAGAAGAGCCTTTTAATATCTTATTATATCTTATAAGCAATAATAATGTGTTAATTATGCTGTTATTAACACTTTTATTGACTGATTTATGTTAATAAATATCTTATAAGGTCTAATGCTTCACTCATTAACTATTTATTACCACTTATTATAAGGACCTTAATATAAAGTGTTACCTTTTGGTCTTGGTCAGGGGTCGTCACACGTGGTCATCATGTGGGCGGGTTTGCTATCACACCTGATTCCTCAAAACAATGCGTTACCTGACTTGTTGTTGAAACATGGACATTTTGAGCCCTTGCGACAGCCCTGAGAAACATTCCTGCATTGAGTGTGCTAATGGCATGCCCCCAGCATCCCCAAAGGCTCGAGTCATCTGTGGTGTTTTGAACAATGGCAGAACTGAAACTTTTCAGGTGGTCTTTTATTGACCAGAGTACTGGATGTGCCTGGGCTGACCATACCTGATTTCAGTAGCTTTGGATCTGGCCCACCTGTTTAACAGGCCAATTTAGACAAAGGGCATGAACTTGACAATAATATGGAGAAGGTGACTGAAATGCATTCAGACCAGTAGTAGGACAACACCTTGGTCACATAAATAACCCTACTAAGCCAACCTCAGATATAATTGTGTGGAATACTGAAAGGACTAAACTGTTGCGTTTGTATTTTTGTTCAGTGTATTATTACAGTATGTATTGATTTATTGACAGTGCTTGTGATATGTTCTGGTATTGAGGTATTGTATTGTGTACATACAACTTAGTTACTTGCATTATTCCATTATTCGCATAAATTTAAAAACATAGCCATGAGCTCTGTCAAATTTTTTTCTTTGGACAATGAAACTTCAACAAGGCTCTTTTTATCTCTAATCTTCATCATTTATGATTTTTTTCCCTATCCATTTCTTCCACAAAGGTTATGGGTCACCACTATCCTTCTAGTTTTTAATAGTGCTTTGGACAGTTTTTACCTCAGTTCCATTGATTTCTTTGCTTGATGCAGGCCAATAATTTACCCTTCTTGAGACAAAGTGATATCTTTTCTACAACCAGAGGGTACATCTTACAACACGGTTGTTAAAAAATTACAGTCTACACTCTGATCACTCAGGGTAAAAAGAATTGTCCTAACTGAAACATATTAATCATTATAATAATGATCCAATCATATGCTCTGAAGGCAACAGATTCTTAGACTGTCTTTGGAGGGGGGCGGGGGGTACAGAAAAATTTTCCATTTATATAGGTACTGAATAAAGCTGAATGAGCTCATTTTGAACTTGAGAGCTGCTATAGCCAGGCCGGCTCTAGCTCTTTGGTTGTCATAGGCAAGATTGAGTTTTGATGCCCCCCCCTTCCCCATTACAAGCCTTGCCCTGATAATTGACATTAGTGTACTTAACATCACTGAAGACACATATTTACTGCTTTACTTTGGATAGCAGTTTTTTTACCCACTTTTACTTTTGTAGTTCTAGTATACAACATTGCAATTAAACAATGTGTGATGCATGGACAATAAACAAAAGAAAAGTTTCAGAACATTTTCTTCTTAATTATTCTAAATAACATAAGTATAAAGGAGGAATCTTAAGAAAGCTAAGGTCTACCTCCATAAATAAAGAATATTTAACAGATACAGAAATTAAGTCTATTAACTGTGGAAATAAAAGCACTTTTAATGACTCTATAAAAATAAGCAAAATGGTTATTCACCTCTAATGAACTGTACAAACGTATACAAGAATACGATGAAGGATGCTCAAGAATATTTAACAAATTTAATTTGTTTTTCAGGTTTTAGCTTAGGAGTTTTACTCTGGCAACTTCTGAAAAACAGGGATTGGAGTGAACTTGCTTGCTTGTGTATATTCAACAATAGCAACCCAGTGCGTGGCATATGCCCCGCCTGTATGTTGATCAAAGGCATATTGAGATGGCTGCTGTGGCGGCCATATTAGATATCGCAGGACGCTGTTTTTTTAAAAGAACCTTCCTCTAGCCACTCCCTATAGGCCATTGAGAAATGGCATCAATCCGACGAGGGATTCTATAGTTATCCCACAGAAACAAAAAGTTAACGGACGACGGACGGACGGACATGGTGTCAACATAATGCCCCCTTTCCTCTTTGGAGGGCGGGGGCATAATAATCAATCCAGGAGTGCCACCTAGTAATGGAATATTGTAACTGCGTGCATAAATGTGCAGCTCCATATCCGCGGGCAGACATATCGGCACAAAGCGGTGAAGATGCCTTGCCGAGCACCGCTGTTCTTCTCGAACACGCCAAATCCAGGTAATCCGTAAATGATTAATTAAATTCATATTTTCGTTTGAAGCCAGTAGCTAAGTTGCCAGTGTCAAAGTAACAGAGGGAAAGTGTACTCCTTTATCTTTTAAAGGTAGTGGAGTAAAAGTAAAAGTCCCGGTTTAAAAAAAATCTTAAGTACAAATCCTCCAAAAAAAAGAAAAAACTACTGTACTATGACGAAGTACATGTACTTTGTTACTATGAACCTTTGAAAACGGGAGTATCATGCATCTCTCTCTCTCTCTCTTTATTAGTGCAGAACAGCAGGGCGGCACAGTGGTTAGCGTTGCTGCCTCACAGCAAGAAGGTCGTGGGTTCGAATCCGGCCTGGGGCCTTTCTGTGTGGAGTTTGCATGTTCTCCCCGTGTTGCGTGGGTTTTCACCAGGTACTCCGGTTTCCTCCCACAGTCCAAAGACATGCATATCAGGCTAATTGGAGACATCAAATTGCCCATAGGTATGAGTGTGAGAGTGAATGGTGTGTGAATGGTGTGTGCGCCCTGCGATGGATTGGCAAGCTATTCAGGGTGGGTCCCTGCCTTTGCCCGTAGTCAGCTGGGATAGGCTCCAGCTCGCCCTGTGACCCTAGTGAGGAATAAGCGGGTATAGAAAATGGATGGATGGATAGAGCAGCAAGGCAAAGGAAGCAAACGGGATTGGAAGGAATAATTGGAAACCCAGAAACCATGAAATCACCTGAAAACGTGGCACGCAAAACTGGGGAACAAAACAGTCTCGAAAACACATGACCAGACAGGGGAGACGATGTGCAATGCATGGCATGGAGAAATACATAAACCAGAATGATAATCTAAACATAATCAGGAAAAACGCGGTTGTGCGGAGACGCTTGTTACAATAAATGTGTTCATGCAAAGTGCAACCTTTTTTCTAATTTCATTATGGTCTTTGGTCTGGGAGTGAAGCCCGTTTGTTCATTTATAGCTGGTAAAAGCAGAGTCATACTGTATTAAAAACATGGCCTGGCAACATCAAAATCATAACATATTGCTTTAAAAGTATTCCACAATTTTTATTTTACGCAAACCTTCACACGTTGGAGAACCTCTGGCCATCTTAAGAGACTCAGCCTCTCTTTTATAGCCAATCATGTTACACACCTAATTAAGTTAGCTTAATTACATGCTTAACCGGTTGCAGCCAAAAAATTAGAAATAAGCTCAGTTTGTGGACAAAAATGTAAAATGTCTCAGTTTTAACATTTGAGATGTTCTCTGTGTTCTACTGTAAAAAACATGTTGGCTCATGTGATTAGAAAGTTATTGTATTTTGATTTTATTCACAATTTACACTTTGTCCCAACGATTTCGGAATTGGAGTTGTAATTCTCTAATACTAGAAAAGTGCAATTCACTCCTACGAGCAATTTTTCATATGAAAAATTATACCATACAAGACATTCAAACTTTATTTGAGAAATGTCAATTTTGCCAATACCAGAGTAGTCCAATTCCCACTTTGCCACCCAAGCAAAAACAAAAGTAACAGTTAAATCTATCCCATGACTTTAACGGCAATAGCAAAAATACATATATATATATCAGCTTATTCTTCAGGAGAAATCATGCATAACAGAACTATACAATTCTAGGATCATGAGCAGTATCACTCCACACATTGCAGACCTATACAATTCTGGGAGACAAAGAAATGATTTTTATATTGCCACCTTCTGATATGCAAGAAATGCCCATTTCTTGCATATAAGAGCACCGCACCTTCAAATTCCTTTATCCCATATGAGTTGCTGTATGCAGCTCCAACACTTTTTCAGCAATGTAAAGGTTGCAGAAAATTAAATAAATACAATAATGGTTGCTGTTAAGTAAAGATGAGTGCACTTTGCCCAGAACATGACATTAATACAAGGACTGCTCATAATGCACACCTGTTTCAAGGGCTCATACACCAGCAAGTACAAATGTTGTTTTGGTATTTTATTTAGATTTATGGTGTAGTGAGTCTCTCACAGACACTGTCTATATTATCATACTCACCTTTTCTCGTCTAGAAACCAAACTAATGTTACTCTCCTCATGACTCTTGAACACAATAAGTACATTACAGAGCTGCTTTCCGTGTTGCACTATTTTTTTGTGATCAGCTGTCAATGCAGGACAGTGGAATACCTTCTGGACCAGGCAATGGAACCAGCAGGATTTAATCAATTATTGGTATTTTCATTTTGTTTTGTAGTTTGTGATTGATTCACACGTGACGCACGTCTCTGTGACTTTCACTCCATTACTCCCCTGTGGTTTTTCACAGGACTGCTTCTGTAGCAGAGCATGTAGAGACACAGCTGGTAACATTAAATAGAAGCCCATCTCAGATGCATGAACACAGCCAATATAACCATGCTGTCTGAAGATAAAAAAATCCCAAAAGTTTGTGAATTGAAAGGTTCTCTTTTGTGTTTTAATGTTTTCTGAAAATATTTAACAAAAAAAGAGAAATATCAATATTTACTATCAGCTTGTGGAAGTTTGTAATTCAGATATGTGCAATCACTGCTTCATCTGCTTTTGTTTTATGCTTGATTTAAGATTATTGCTGATGTCGTTTTTAAGTGGACAGGTTCTCCATCAAGTATACCATATGGAGTGCAAAATGCATATTGTTAAAAAAAATTGATTGATAAGCTGTGCAAACAGCAATTTACAATCTGCTGTTTTTGCATTGCTGCTGCAGATTTGCATTTTTATTTTTCATTAATGACTGTGCTCTCTCTCCCCATTCTAGGTTTCCTTTCCTCATTGTGCCATAGCACATGGATTTCAAGACTTCCAGTGAAGAGGTATGATCTGGCTATGAGTCCATAGTCTTTGGTTTTAATGGTTCTTGACATTTCTCATGTGATTTTATTACATGTTTTGAATAACTAAGTGTTAATATAGAAGGACAATACTTAAATGTTTTCAGCATTGTAGATATGACCCAATTTATGAAGAAATAAAATATCATTGCATCTTGATTTATATGGTGAATTTTGGAGAGACCAAATATGAGTTTAGCATGTTTATATTTCGTGGAAAGGCCGATTTTCAAAACACAGGCCAAATAAATACAGCATTATTGATAAATGTAACGTTGACAAATTTGTTGCAAGCTTGCTTTTGCAGGGGAAAAAGTAAAAAAAAAGTGTACACTGCTGATAAAATGGTCTGTGAAGTGCGCAAGTTAACCATTACTTATGTATGGAAACTGGAACAGTAATCTGCATAAATGTGATAAAAACATTTAAAATGATCACAGTGAATTTCCGGGGCTGTATTTGAACTTTACATTACAACCTGTGGATAAAACAAGCAAACAAACAAACAAAAAAAATTTATTTAGGGTTGCAGGTACAACAATAATTATGCACTAGTGGGGAACAACTGTCAGAAATTAAAACAAGTAAGAAGAACAGCATGCGAGAAAGACAAAAATTGTCATGGATTTTGGCCCGCCGGCAAGAGACGAAACCGGCGGGCACTGGGACCATGTTCCCATAGAGGTGGAAAGGGACCCAAACGCACAGGCTGAGTAAAAACACAAAAATCTTTCATTAAAATTATAAAGATTAAAATCGTTCGAGGAAAGCAGCAGCAAGACAAACCATGGCAGTGCTCAGGAGACAAACACAATACTGCTGCACCAAAACAGGTGCAGCCCACTTTTAAATGCTAAAACTTCACCTCCACCTTAACGAGCAATAGGTGTGGCTCGTTAAGGTGGAGGCAAAGAATGCAGCAGGGGGAAGGGCCTGCAGGCCAACACCATGACAAAAAGTAATGTTATTTTGATTACTCTAACCCCTTGAATAATATCCGACAAGAGTGAAAAAAACTTGCTTCCAATTGGCTAACGATTGAAGGTCAAGTCAGACACTTGGAAGAAAGCTGGATTAATTATAGACAGTGACAATGTCTCCGTTGCTTTTGCTACTGCTGAAAGTGTCATTTATTCTGGACACTTTGTTTTTCAGCCAAACTATAATTAATAATAAAGACATTTCAAATTAAATGCGGGGTTTTGTATTCGATGACAGAAGCGGGACAGATTGATTGCAGGCACAGTATTCATGAATCATGAATGGATTTTTTCAGATAACTGCGGACGATGGGTCGTCCTATGCATTACTTGTCTAAAGATCTTAAGCTCATTTTCAGCCCTTCGAATATTTGTTCTACTACAGTTTGTGTTTTGCGTGATGGAAGGAAAATCCTCACACTGGTTTACACGATGTGTCATGCAAGAGTACATCAGCTAACCATTGTCCCCAAACAGCCACCCCTCCAGGAGGGATCTTCTGCAGAACAGCAGGAATGACAGAGCTCACCAATAACAAGAAGTCGTGGCTTTATCCAGAAGAATTTGCAAACACCTACATGCATAACCACACATGCTGAATTGTATATTATCTGATGAAACAGGTTCACTGCCAAATTAAATAGCCTGTATCACAGCATGCAATGATATGCGGACGTCGGTCACACAAACCATTCTGGAATGCATTTTTTAAATCACCTGCATGGGTAATATGTAACAAGCAGAGTGTATCTGCGATAAGCAGTCACCCGCAAAGACACATAATACTTTCAGACTACGCGCCCTGAAATGAGCGGTCAAAAACTGACCATTGACTCTAGACCAGGTTTTTTCTGGTCAATTGCACGATCGCTTTTTGCGGTCTCAAGATAGCAATGCACCAGACCACACCTCAGTGACTATGACCAACACGCCCATGGGCACTCTTTTTGGCACAAATGAATTGGCTATTTATACAGCAAGGATGCTGGAGGGGAAATTGTTTTTTTTGTTGATCCTAAAATAGCAAACCCACTTGCGTTTCGTTATGTGCCCTTCTGCGCTGGGTGTAAGCTGAGGCCACTTCATGACTGATGTTGGTTTTAAAAGTCTTTTCCATCACGAAATGAAAAGCTGCATTTTGTATTTACTCTACTATTTACTGGACGTTGTCTGATATTTAAATTAGCTTGATGATCTCAAACATTGAAATATGACAGATTGACAGAAATAAATACTTTTGTATGATAGAAATAGAAGAAGTTTGGAAGGGGGTATATACTTTTTCACAGCACTGTGAAACATCCGTTTCCCATATAGTCTTTCATCAAGACAGCAGAAAATAAAAACAGAGATGAAGAGTATTGAGAGATGAAGATAAACCAATTAACCTGTTCACCAGTTTAATGTTCCAAACAGGTGTTTTTTTTAGCACTCCTCAACTTTCCCAGTCTTTTGTTGCCCCTGTTCCAGCTTTGTTGGAACGTTTTGTGGGCATCAAATTCAAAATGAGTGAATATTTCTGAAAAACAATAAAGTTGATCAGTTTGAATATTACAGCGCTCCCCGTAATTATTAGCACCCTTGGTTAAGATGTGTTCTTCAGCTTCTAATAGATTCAGTTTTTTTTCTAAATAATATAGGACCACAATGAAAAAAAGAGGAAAATCCAACCTTTAATTCAAGTGCATTTATTCAGTGGGAAAAAATCCCACATTAAGAAAGAATTCTTTTTCATCAAATCATGTGTGCCACAATTATCAGCCCCCCTGATGTTATTACTTTGTACAATCCCCTTTTGCCAACAAAACAGCACCTAATCTTCTATAATGTTTCACAAGATGGGAGAATACAGAAAGAGGGATCTTCAACCATTCCTCTTTGCACAATCTCTCTAAATCTAAGTCATTTCCTCTGCACTCTCCTCTTCAGCTCACACTACAGGTTTTCAATGGTATTGAGGTCTGGGGACTGTGATGGCCATGGGAGGAGCTTGAATCTGTGTCTGGTGAACCATTTCTGTGTAGATTTGGCCACATGTTTAGGGTCATTATCTTGCTGAAAGACCCAGTGATGACCCACCTTCAGCTTTCGGGCAGAGGCCACCAGATATGGATTTAAAATGCCCTGGTATTTCAAAGCATTCATGATGCCATGAACCCTAACAAGGTTCCCAGGGCCTCTGGAAGAGAAACAGGCCCACAGCATCACCGATCCTCCCCCATACTTCACAGTGGGCATGAGGTGCTTTTCTGCATACTCATCCTTTGTGTTCCGCCAGACCCACTTAGAGTGTTTGTTGCCAAAAAGCTCTATCTTGGTCTCATATGACCAAAGCACACGGTCCCAGTTGAAGTCCCAGTACTGCTTAGCGAACTCCAGACATTTGCGTTTATGATTGTGAGTGTGAGAAGATTTTTTCCATGTATGCATGTAGATAGCGCCTGATGGTTGTTTTGGAGACTTTGTGACCCCAAGATGCTACCATTTGTTGCAATTCTTTAACAGTAAGCTCTGGAGAACTTTATTTCTCTTACCATCCTCCTCACTGTGCGTGGTGGCATCCAGGCTTGTTTAACACTGTTCCAGTTGTTTTAAAGGTGAGTGGCTATTTTCTTGTAGCCATTGCCTGACTTGTGAAGGTCGACACACATCTGCCTTACATGAATGGTGTGCTCCTTGGTCTTTCCCACGTTGAAGAGTGGAGAAGAGAAATGGCCTCTGTGTCACGTCATATTTATACCCCAGGGAAACAGGAAGTGATGAATTGCTAATTAGATGTTCCTTGATACTCTGATCAGCTTTGTTAACTACTGTATTAATGACAGAAATACTTCAATGACATTTATTTCCAAGGAATTGTTAGGGGTTCCAATTGTGGAACTGGTGATTTTATGAAAAATAATTATTTCTTAGTCAGGGATTTTTTTCCCCTTAAAATTCATTTGACTAGAAGGTTACATTTTTCTACAGTTTTCAGTGTGAGAGTATGCTTCTGCAATAAAAATTGAATTTATTTTAAGGCTTTTAACACATCTTAACCAGGGGTGCCAATAATTATTGAAGGCGCTGTAAATACCTTGTCTCTGTTGTGACCTCAATTGATATCTTGTCTCTGTAGTGTACTCAATTGAACATAGGTCAAGAAGGATTTTCAAATCATTGTATTCTGTTTTTATTTACGTTTTACACAAGACCCCAACTTCATTGGAACTGGGGTTCGTGCAATTGTTGAAACTAATCTTGAGATGCATGGTTTAAGAAACTGGTGCTAAGAGACCAAGCATCCAAATTTGAGAGTCCATAACAGCTGCAGATGTGAGAACGACTTACAGATGACAAGGAGTTTGAGAAAAGGAAACAGATGAAGCTGGTATGTTTAAAATGTTCGATTAAGCCTAATGTTATCTTGGTCCTATTGTTAACATAATTGCACCTTAAAGCAAATTTGTAATCCAGGCAAGTGAAGCTCATTTAAAAAAGATGAATATGCAGACATATTATAAATTAACCCTATAATGCCCCCTGTATCATATATGATACACCAAATTTGAAGGACCATGTCCACCTGGCAAGATGCAACACAACCTCGACTGCCTACTGTATCATATCTGATACACAGTGATGCCACCTGGAAGGAAGAAGTGAGATTACAGGAGTAGTCTCTCCCCTCATCACTCACTTCAAGGTAGTAACTCCCACGTGAATGGGAATTCATGAATTTCCTTGGACTTGAAGTTCGGCATTCCAAGGTAAATATTACACAAAAACATATTCTTATACATGTTAAGGGATAGCTATAGATAGTAGAGAGCATATAAATAATTTGAAATTTTGAGTGTTGAGTTCTGGAGGGGTGCTGATTTTCGGCTGTACCAGAAATGACACCCCTGGAATTAGAAGAAGTTCTGTTCAGCAATGTATATTTTGCTGTCACAAAACCAAATGATGAACAGTGGATCTGAATACTACCCTTCAATACTTCAAAAATATTACTGGGTCATATTTTTCCAATAATGATGTCTGTGTCTGGGCATTATAGGGTTAATGCTTTTATAACAAATCTCCATATACAGTGTTTATCTCTTGCACAAGGTATAGTCATATTTTTTTTCAGAACTATTTAAAATGTGCTCCAATGCAACTGAGATGAATGTTCAAGTTTTCAGAAGATGGCTTAGATCAGTGTTTTTTTTTTTTTTTTAAATAGCGGTGGCATTATTTATACAGTATCATCCAGTAATATATTGGCACCCTTGGTAAGTATGACAAAAGTAGTTATTCCATTATTGTTTGCTCAATTGATATTGAACTCAAAATATGAGCAAAATTATAACTAAAACGTTGAATGGAAATAGTTTTTTAATCGAATTATCAATTGCTATCGTTAAACATATTTTTTCTGTGTTCCACACTTATTAAATCCTTTTCATTTTTGTAATTCTTTGTGCTGCTTCAAATGAAGTCCTCTCGATTAGAGCGTAATGAGGTTGAGGAAGACATGGGGAGGAATCTGGCTCCATTCCACCATGCGCACCTTCCCCAGATCCTTAACCCCTTTGTGCAGAAGCCACTGTTACCCACTTTAATGCTGTATAATTAAAGATTTAAGCTTCATAAAGAGGAAAAGTGTGGCTCAATTCAGAAAAGACACTTAGAGATTTAGAATAACATTGTATTTCAGTTTATTTTCATGATTTTGGTAGAGAAAATGAGCTGCAAACATTAAAAATCTTCATGAGAATTCACCATTGAAATTGCAAAAAAAAATAATTCTGAGGATTGAAAAACTGCTGGGGCTTAAAACTATACATTTCTGGTATCATAAACTCCTTGACCACAAGTAGAATTCATCTTCAACATTACATTCTAGATTACCTTCATGCTATTAGCCAAATTATACAGCTATCCAAGTGTTTCCCCAAAGTCTCAAAATTATGTACAGTCAAATCACGAAAAAAATCATGTATTTAACACAAATAAAGTTTTAAGGCATGAAATTTAATATGAAAAAATGATTTTCTGGTTGAGTTTAGTATGAATTTATCAATATCAGTGCAGTTGAACATCAGTGGTCACCAGTAACCTCTCCAAACACAAAACATGCCTTTTCTCCATAATAAAGTTTAGAGTTTAGGCCATTTTTCTTCGAAGTCCCCCAAGCCAGCACAAACACGCATTAAATAAACTGCTTAATAAACGATCAGAACATTCACCCTGTAATGGAAGCTACCAGTCCCCTCTTCTAAGCTCACAAACCCATTTCAACACTTAAGTTATAAGGAACAAGTACCACTCACTAACTCTGTAATATCTGAATTTTGAAATATACCTTATTTTAACTGAACAGACACTCCACTTTCAGGGAACAATCCATTGCCTCCCTGGATTCGAAAGAAACGTGCAATGAACGTACCAGGGGGTCCACCCAAATGCACGGGCAGTTCGCGTTTTAAACATGAAAAAAACCTCGACATTTGACTTTGTTGAGTACGTATACATTCCAAAAAAAAAAAAAAACCAAAGTAGCAGCCTCACCTTTTTCATGAATCCCTCCTCCAGAGACCGATGTATCCAGTAGTAGGAACCCTCCGGTCCGTTTCATTCGAAATAATTCCAATTGATCATATCCTTATCTCATTTAAATCCTGTAAATGTAACTGAACACTTCAAGGCCAGTTTTGCGAACCTGTTTTATATAAATCGTGTCAATTTCAGCCGCGTAATGTGCACAACGTAGACAGGATAGAACCGAGCCTGCTGACACGCATAGGCTTGTATACTCTGTGTTAGTCCAATCAATGTGTTTCACTTACTCTAAAATGTTTAAACACTTGGGGATTTGATAAGAAACGAGCCAATCAATACATTGTTACCAGGGAAGCTTCACGAGGGCATGAAGTGTAACTCTAAAATAACGCAGACCAGCCTGAGTGTATGATTGAGTGATTGGCTATCAACGCCAGTACTCGGGTGGATATAAGGAAGCGCTGAATTCGTCAATGAAGGAATCTACGCGTAAATCCACGGTAGGGAACTAAGAATATTTTTGTATGTGACGACTGTAATTGACAGTAGAATGTGAGAGAATCAATACCATGTCGATTTTTTTGCCTCAGAAAACTGATTTTTCTGAACCACTAATTGGAATACTGTTGGCTCACTGTGGCCAACTGGTTGCTACAGAGGATAACGATTTTTGCTGTGTCAAGATATCGTTTTTTTAAACAGCTGGATCGATACAATGGGCAAGGATACTGACCAGTTTGCACATCAGGCTTAGCTGAGGATTTTAATTCATGCAGCTCTTGAAAAACAGGGAGTGGAGTGAACTTCCCCATATTCAGAACCGCGTTCGAGGTCTGCTTGCTTGCGAACATTCAATTACAGGTTTTCAAGTGGGTTTGGATCTGGGGATGGTCATGACCAGAATCAAAACTGGTCAACCAGAAACAAAAAATTCAGTGGTTATTTAACTATTTTTGAGTTGATTTTGGTGCATGGTTTGGACCATTGTCTCGCTGGGAGAACTAGTAAAGGCATAATTTAAGCTTTCTGACAGAGGCAATCAGGTTTTCATTGAACTCCATAATATCATGACTTCAATCAAGTTGTCCAGGGCCTTCGGACTTCAAAAAAAGCCTTAAAATATTGCCATACTTTACACTGCAAATGAGGTTCTCGACACAATGGGCTCTAAATTCGTAGACCAGGCCCAGTCGCGGCACAGACACGGCAGATGGGGGGTGCGCCGCGCTAATGGGGTGTGTCCAGCCGAATGTTGCAATTTCGTGCCCGGTGCAGCCTGGTGCAAGTACTCCTCTGTCCCGCCTCGGCCCCTCCTGCCGGTGCAAGCGGCAAAGGCTATAGAAGCCTCTGTCCTATATCTGCATGATGCGTTAATGTTGCATTTTACTTTGCTGCTTCAGGCATGTTTTCTGCACCGCTTACGTCTATATTCAGCGTTACGAATATGAGTTAACTGGCTAGCTAGGGCATTCGGAAATTATTACCATTAGCGAACTTAAAATCGAAACTACGTCAGATTTTAACTTACGAAGTTGGAAATGAAATACAACGGTTGCACATTTATTTCTTCCACCTGCATCATTGGGTAGGGAAACAATGGATAGCGTGTTCCTATTATTACACCCTGTTGCTGCTTAAAATTTTGGGATTAACATGCATGGACAACAATGCAGGATACGTTACAAATTTATTTTCAATATGTGATCTTTACTCACAATGACATACAGCAATCAGCAATCGGGCTGTATTCCTTTCCCCAACTAAAAATGATAAAACATAAGTGACAATAATTGTTGCCTAGTATTAAGCTGCTTGCACACTGGACGCGAAACAAATTTTTTGCATGACAGATTGCGTTGAATGCAG
The DNA here is from genome assembly GCA_029721435.1 of Gymnothorax reevesii. Classification (NCBI taxonomy): domain Eukaryota; kingdom Metazoa; phylum Chordata; class Actinopteri; order Anguilliformes; family Muraenidae; genus Gymnothorax; species Gymnothorax reevesii. The sequence continues at coordinate 71,972,747 of CM056577.1, read as the reverse complement.
TGTCTACATGTCCGAAACTCTGACAGGGTTTCAATAAAACTCCATGTCCGACAGTCAATTACTGTTTTTAATTTCTTCAAATCCACTGACTCCTTTCGATATTAACGTGAATGTTTTGATAAGAGGGCTCAGTTCTTTAAGATGAGTACCGATAATTTCAATCAATGTGTCTGTTGAAGCTCTGCTCAATAAAGTTCACATTTGCGCGGGACAACGTACAATGCTTCCGTGTCTGACAGGCAAAAACAAAAAAAAAAAAAAAAGGAGGACAATTAGAACAGATTGATAACAAAATAAAGAATAAAAAGAAACATTTTAACAACAAAACATCCAATGAACACTGCAATTTATTTATTTGCGGGTCGTCTTTTTTGGATGTTCTGTTTGTTGATGATATATTATTATTCTTTATTTCGTAATTGTAATGTGAAAATACTTGACTTTTTTTTGTTAAGCCCAGTCTGGAGCTAGGTTTGGGCATGTCCTAGACATGTCTGAGACGGAAAGTCCCAGAGAATAAAAAAAGTCTAAAAGGTGGGAGGGGGCTGCAAAAGAGTATATATGGAGAGAAATTGAGAGAGTAAAGTAGTAGCAAAAATTGCAAGGAGAAGGATACATTTGACCAGACCTGTCACTCTCTTCAAGACCTGTGAAGCTTTTTATGGATTTTTGCCCGTGTTGGAGCATTTTCCTCAGCCGGAACATCACCAAGCAACCCCATCTCAAGGGACTGTAAATATTTTTTTTCTTGTATATTATCAAACTTGGTCAGTGGTATAAATATAGGTTAGTATTGGTCTTTGTTTAATTAAATCTGTTTGAGTTTTAAAATTTTGTCCGTCATCCTTTGCTGTCTTTTATGTAGTAAATTTTATAACAAATTGGGGCCATTACATTATAAATCTGTTCTCATATCAATATTTTTAGGCTGCCTGACATGGAGTATTTTGCATGTCGCGATGGACAGTCTTCATCGTGCATGCGATAATTTATTCACAATTTCAATGGTCATGGAAATGATTTGCTCACTGACTACAATCACTATTTTATCTCTGCTGTGGAAATAAACTGTGAATCTGTTCAATCCATCTGACAAATTTTCAATAGAAAGACCGAATAAAGACTGCTGTCTATCTTCAACGGAAGAATAAAAAGACCAAGAAAAGATGATAGCTATCAATTTGCATTTTGTGAAGGTAGAACACAAACAAGTTTGCACGTCTAATAATTGCTGGAATACTCGAAAAATTAGAACTTTTATGATTTTTGGACATGGAGCTATATTAAAACCCTGCCCGACTATTGCGTCTTTGCATTGACTTTGACTGTAATCAGTCGTGCGAAAAATTTGTGTTGTGTCCAGTGTGCAAGCGGCTTTACTGAGCATAGAACGCAAGCATTATATGCACTGCCTGATGCCAAGGCAGTTTGTGGTTGGCTGAGAAAGATGTGAAATCATTAATTGGCATCACTGATTCAGCAGTGCTGATTAAGCCAGCTCGAGTTTCCATTCGCGTACCAACCGCCTTTGATCTGACATCAGGACAATCGATATTGATATTATAATTTATGTCCTGATTCAGGCAGTAACATAAAACAGTGGTTGCTGTAATTATTTACTGCTTTGAAATGTGCCTGACATTCTGGAAACCTGCCTGTGAGGTTTCGGTGAGGTGTGCGCACTGCGCGCCGGTCAGCCAAATTACCACTGCACGGAAAGTAAACCAGGGTGTAGCTTAAGTGTGACTGCAGACCCTACGGAAGGTCATAGAATATTGCAATGTCATCAGCATACTGGGTTTCCCTGATGAATTCTGTAAGGACTTTGGACTTTGTTTAAAGCCTTCAAGAGATCCCCATCAAAACGGAATCTTATTTGTACACTGAATTTGTGTTTGATGTTCTTGAAAGCCAGCCAGAGCAGGACTGCAGCAGTACATGCCGAAAAGCGTTGGTGCTAGTTTACACCCCGCAGTTGTATTCAAAGACTTGAGTCAGCTCGCTGTCGACAATAAGTCAGGCTTTCACGTCTGTATGGAGCTTCTTGATGATTCTAGTGAATTTTGGCGGACATCCGAGTTTACCAGTTTATTCAGAATTATCTCACCGACCCGCGTTAAACAGATATTTCAGATCTTAGATCCGGAAGAATTTAAATATATGTTCTGAAACACTTCCAAATTTGAATCAACTCATCCTTGGATGGCCACCTATCATCCAACCTGATTTTATGCCAAACCACTTGTAACTTTTTGAGATAACTGACAGACAGACAAACAAACACGTGAAAACATAACCTCTTTGGCAGAGCTAATTACACTATATTGTACGATTACTCTTGAGCCCTTAAAATTGGGAGTATGGGCATGTTTATAAATGCCTGTATGTCTTACATGATTCATACAATATGTAATGACCAACCCCTCAAAAAAATTGAAAGGCTACATCATCCTGTTTCATTTAAAATTCCTTGTTACAGCATGCAGAGCCAAAAAAACAAAAAAAACAATCTTTTTTTTAATAGACAAATATAGTGTCCAAAGTGTTCTGACTGACCTGACTGTGTATATAATATGATATACAATGATGTAAATAACCTTACTTCTTACTTTCAGATAAAGACTGGGGTTTATTTGCTACAAGATGGAAACCAGGAACCTTTCAGTGTGCGATTGCACTTAGCTAAAGACATTTTGACAATACAAGAGCAAGATGTTATCTGTGTGTCGGGCGAACCATTCTACTCAAGTGTAAGTAAAATTTGCTCTATGCACCAACTGATACATTAATAGAATGAACACGTCTTTTTCATCCAGCATGGAGTGGCTGTAGATAATAAATTGAATACCTTATTTACTCATTTATGGAACAAGCTAGTTTCAGTTCCCATTCATGTTCATTCAATACATTTTTGCTTTAGGACTCATCCTATGCCTACTAGTGGCACATCACATGAATATTCTCCTAATCAACATGTTCCTGAAAAAATTGTTCAGTTTTTGAGTGTATTTATATCACAGCCTATATGAGTGTAAATGGTATATCACAGCCTATTCTCTGATTTGAACTTAGCTTGCTGGTTAGTCACTAAGTTGCCCTTTGTGGGCTGTACATAGCTGAGTTGTTTGCAGAGGTAGTTTTAATATAAAACAATTTGGACATGAAATATCACATACAGCCAGCCACACAGATAAATGAGAGATTATATACAAGAAACAATACATATAAGCATTATTGTACAATATGCTGAACTGCAAAGATTGCCCAGTTATAGGCTACACTAAAACTGCACAAAATTTATTTTTTCTAAAAGCCTCCATTCAGTTTTTTTTTTTTTTTAAATATCAGATATCCTTTTTTTAATATCAGATACCTTTAACTTCTTAACTTTAAGGATCCATTACCTGTCATGGTTTGCTATGTTCTTTTTGCTTTCTTTGTTACTCCTCTCCCTGATGATATCATTTTCTTTTCACATCAGATTTTTTACCCAGCTGGCTGATTACTCCTGGGCGGTTCTTCCCAGAGTCTATTTAAGCCGGAAGTCGCCACGCCTCCTTTGCTGGAGTGTTTTCATATGACTTTGCTCACTTTGGCTCAAAATATTTCCAGTCAGGGGTTTGCCGATTTATATATATATTCTTTGTTTCTGGGAAGCTTAGCTTCTTTAGGTTATTTGGCACTGTTGTTGGGTGTCTTGTTGGTTTTGTTGGCCATTACATGACCTGGCATTTACACCCGTTAAAGATAAGTGATATGGGACTAAAGCATAATGTTACACAGTAATTTGCAATAATTACACAACATTTATATTTATTTTGCCCTTTTCATCAAGCCAGAAAATTTTGAGATTTTTTTCCGGAAGATAGAAGTATGGCTGGGCAGAGGCTAGGGGGTAGGAATACACCCGGACGTTGACACTCAATTGAAAGCTCTGGAAGATAGCAGATGATCACCTAGCGCAGTGGTTCCCAAACTTTTTCTGCTGGGCCCCCCTTTGGTACATAAAAAAATTTTTGCCCCCCCCCCCCCCCCCCCCCGCCAAAAAAAATAGGTAATATATAGGCACATTTTGTTTTCAGAGACCATTGCAGTTTATTTCACTCATTGTAATTTATATAAACCTCAACCTTTTTGGAAAAAATGTTAGTAAACGGTCATAAACTGTAGATTGTCATAAACTAAAACTAGGCTACTTTTAGAATTGGAAATAGCAAAATAACAAACAACCACGGTGTAATTATTTTAAGTGTAACTGTTTTCAAACACCTTAACTGTGTAATTATGTTCAGTGTAACAGGTTTATTTTTTTTAATATTCAACAACATTGCTATTTATGCATTTTCCGGACACCAACAGAAACTTACTTGCATACAGCCAATCAGCGACCTTGTGCGGGACCGCTGAAGGAGTGTCTCGAGACAGTTACATTTTCCTCTCTTCACTGGCCTTGCACTTTTAAGTTAAAATACGTTAACCGAGATCGCGTCAGCTTATTCTAGAAAATATGAATGCTCTGCACAGATGATTTTTGTCCAGCCTAGCTGGGAACATTAAAAATGATTGGCACGTTTGGAAACGGCCACAGTTATTTTCCAATTAAGGACACGAAAATTTAATAATGCAAAATCTCTTTTAAAGTATAAAATCATTAGGCTGTATCACACTCCTCTGCCTGAGTATAGCCGTCTACTTAAAATTATGTTTCTATGATGCAGAAAGACAGCGAAGTACGAAAAAAAATTCATGAACACCACTTGCCGAACCTGCCGATATGTTTGTAACGTTCAGTTGGTGGGCTAGATAAAAATAATCTGTCGGCATACAGAGCATTTATATTATCGAGAATAAGATGACGCAATCTCGGTTATTTCTGCTTTGTATTCATCGGATTTTGTTCGGTGTCACTTACCATTTTATTATCAATATGCCAGATCAGTGCAGGATAAAAAGCGGCGAGTTGGGTATCGCGAGACTACATTACCGGCTTCAAATATTTGAACAACTAAATTCATAAATTATTTATGAAAATGGCAGGCTAGATGAATGATTTGGCGAACAGTTATGTTGAGAGTAAGGCAGGCATTTACGATGTAATCGCAGAATTCTGGGCAGCGAATGGACTGTATGCAAATGATTTTCTGTTGGTGTCCGGAACTCCCGCACCCCGCGCCGCCCCTGCAATTGATCTGCGCCCCCCACTTTGGGAACCACTGACCTAGCGGTAGCCTTTCCATTCACCCCCATTCATTTTATCAGACTTTTGACATCAAATAACTTTACACAAAAAACATTTTGATCCTTCATGTCAGCGGCAATATTTTCTACCGAGAAACTACATTTTGTAGCAGACTTCTTTACTTCGTATGTAGCATTATGGTCTAATTATAAGCATTTTTGTCTGATGGCACCACGCAAGGTTAAAAGTGACGTTTGCCTTTGAAAACATTCACCAATCCGCACAGACGACACACTTTCCTGGCAATTTGTGCCGTGTAATCAGATGTTATCAAATGGTGCCGGAAATAAGCACCCATGGAAGGCCATTTTTATAGATGGCGTCGGTCAATTCCGTACTTCCTGGGCTGAAGTAGGTAGCCTAGCATCTCCCATTGAAAGTAATGGGGGTGGTACTTCCTCGCTCTCTCCAGTTCTATTATATTACCTCCATGGGCAACGCAGACACTGGAGAGGTGGACTGTCTGGGCACACCGGGAAAAAGACCTGGGCAAGAAACAGGACATGGAAATAATAAAAGCAAATGATCAAGAACAATGAACTTTGAACCTGGTTAAATAAACTGTAAAAACCCCACACAGTGCCCTGGCAAACAGCACAGGACACAGGCAAAACACAACAGACAGTGCTGTCAGATTAAAAAATACAAATGTTTTCAATCTCGTGAAGTGTGGTATGGTTTGACTGAATCTAGTTATTCCTAGCTTTGAGTTACATGTGGGTTGTTTGATGATTTCTTCACAGTTTAGGCTGTGATGCACATCTTAGGTGCACCATCTCAGATGAAATCTGGACTTTGCTGTTTATGGCTATCATCTGGTTTGACATGAGATTGTGCTGGGTATAAGAGGATTCCTTCAGTGTATGGTCAGTATTACATTGCAAGTTCTTTCCCTTAATCGAGCCCCTTTGGACTGCTGGCCACAACCTCATAAAACAGTCCTTTCTCTGACTCTGAGCTTAACTGCTTCTTTGTGTAAGCTTAGCTGCAGTCTGATAAGATTAAAAATTAGCAGGTGGTCATGGAAAATGCAGCAGAAAAAATGTGTATTTGTATACTTCGCCAAATTGTTTACGGTAATCGCAATTGTGGTCAGAATTGGACATGCTGAATCCCATGTAGATCAATACAGTGACGAAAAAGAAACATGAATGGAATCATCATATTTTTTTAATTTTGTGTTGTGCCATATCTGTGATGAACATAAATAAAAAAGTCTTTATACTGATAAATTGTCAGACTTGTGGAATAATGTCTATTCTAACATTAATGCTGAATATTGCGAGAATCCAGACAAGGTATTAGATGCAGAGATGGAGTACAATTCAATAGTAGGGTTTATTGAAAATAATATAAGACAGAGGGACAGAGCCCATAGCAGATTGGCAGAGTTTAGTTTAGATGGTAGAGGGTTAGGGTGTAAAGCGGTTGGTGCCTGGTGGGTGGTATCCCGGGGCAGTAGCTGGGGGGAAATCACCCTTGCCAGAGCAGCACAGTCAGATGGCAGGTTTGATGAGATTAGCTGGAGCACAGCCTCAATCCTGATGCCCAGAGAGGGCTTGAGAGGTGTTTAGAATAAACTGAGTTGGGGAAAGCACTTAAGACTGCTTGAGAGGAACGGCATCCAGTCCTGGAGACTGAGAGAAAGGCTTGGGAGCTCGTCTCTATTGTTCGGACTTTGCTCAAAAACAATAACATGAAGGGAAATGCACGCTGATGCATTTAAAAGCAAAATTCAATTTATTGCAGAAGACCAAATTTAACAAAGAAGATGGTTAGCACTGTTGCCTCACAGCAAGAAGGTCTTGGGTTCGATTCCGGTCTGGGGCCTTTCTGTGCGGATTTTGCATATTCTCCCCCGTGTTTGCGTGGGTTTCCTCAGGGAACTCCAGTTTCCCCCACTCACAAAAACATGCGTCACAGGTACACTCCAACCATGACCAAGGAACTGGCTTTAGAACTGGAGTTGGTCCCCGGGCGCTGCTCTGTGGCTGCCCACTACTGCTAATAACTATAGGATGGCTCAAATGCAGAGGAAAAATTGCCACACGGGGTTCAATAAAGTGTATTATTATTATTACCTGCAAGCATAGTGAAGCAGTATTGTATGCAATCAAACCAAAAAGAACAGACCCACAGCAAAAGCCAAAAGGGTGAGAGAGCACCCTAAGATGGGAAACAAGCACATTTCATTAGCTCAGTAAACAATATACAGGTGCTCTCCTATTGCCAATAACCCCTGGCTCCACCCAGTAGGCAGCTGAAAATGAGCATCACATGTAAGCAGAGCAGGGGGCAATAACAACTATTAATGAGACTGGAATGGCTGCGTCCTAATTAAACTATTAAAATTTACAGATATGTAAAGGGCTCTAATGTCTTGGCGCAGCGCAGGGTGGCTTCACTTGACGCAGCCCACGCAGTGGTAATTTTGTCCAGCGCAGCCTGCGCAGTGGTAATTTTGTGAGGTGCAACACCGTGCGCAGCCTTTGGTAGACGAACATGCGCCGAGATGGGTGCGACGGCGTAGTAGGGGGAGGTGTCACATATTCATCAAGACGCAGTGAAAATTTTGTAGAAAAAGTCTTTGCTGCAGTTGCGCAGAAAGCTCATCTGCTCCAACCTAGTTTACTTTCTGCGCAGTGGTAATTTGGCTGACAAACGCACAGTGCGCACACGTCACCGACATCTCACAGGCAAGTTTCCAGAATGTCAGGCACATTTGAATGCAATAAATAATTACAGCAACCACTGTTTACTTTAACTGTCAGAATCAGCACATAAATTATTGTATCGATATCGATTGTCCTGATGTCAGATTAAAGGCGGGTAATGGAAACTCGACCTGACTTAATCAATGCAGCTGAATCTGTGATACAAATTAACAACTTCACATCTTTCTCAGCCAACCACAAACTGCCTGGGCATCAGGCAGCGCGTAAATATAATGCTTGCGTCCTATGTTCGTCCTATTTTTCTTTTTTTTTTTTTTTTTGGCTGTCAGACACGGAGTATTTTGCATTTAATGTCCGACAGGTATTGTACATTGTCCCGCGCCGATGTCACTTTTGACACTCACTTTTGAGCAGAGCTTAAACAGAAACATTGACTGAAATTCTCTGTACTCATCATGAAGAACTGAGCCCTCTTATCAAAGCATTCATGTTCAATATCTAAAAAAGTCAGTAGATTTGAAGAAATTAAAAAGAAAAATCGACTGTCTGACACGGAGTTATATTGAAACCATCCGACTGTCGAACATGGAGTTATATTAAAACCCTGTCCAACTTTCGGACACGTAGACACGTGTTTAATGCAATCTCTCGTGCGAAAAATTCGTTTCTCGTCCAGTGTGCTAGCGGCTTAAAACTAGGCTACTATTATAGTCACTTAGGTTCTATCGTTTTTAGTGGGGGAAAGGAATACAGCCTGATTGCTATGATCTCGTACTGAGTTAAGATTACATTGTGAATATAAATGTGTAACGGATCTTGCATTGTTGTCCATGCATGTTAATCTCAAAATTTTAAGCAGCAGTTAGGTGTAATGATAGGAACACACAATCCATCGTTTCTCTTCCCAATCATGCAGGCAGAAGAAACAAATGAGCGACCGTCATATTTCATTCCAACTTCATAAGTTTGAATGGTCTGGCGTAGTTTCGTTTTGAAATTCCATTCAAGTTTGCTAATGGTAATAATTCAAGAATGCCCTAGCTAGCCAGTTGACTCATAATCGTAATGCTTAAAATAGACGTAAGCAGTGCTGAAAACATGCCTGAAGCAGCAAAGCAAAATGCAACATTAACGCATTGTGCAGATATAGGACAGAGGCTTCTATATTCCAACACATTAAAGGTGAGGAGAGGAGCTCATTTGATTGTTGAAGATTTGAGTCAGATGTGTTATACCCAAACACACCTTCTTTGCTACTTGCGCCGGGAGGAAGGACAGAGGCGGGAAAGAGGAGTACTTGCGCCAGGCTGCACTGGGCACGAAATTGCAACGTACGCTTGGACACACCCCGTTGGCGCGGCGCACCCCCCATTCATCGCGCCTGTGCCATGCCTCTACCTGGACTACGGAAGATACTAACTGGTTGCTTAAAGGCATATAACAAGTGACAATCCTCCAACTTGCACACAGAAAGCAATGGGTTAAATATGCCACTGACCAATAGGTGAATTGGGAACAACAATGCATGATACATGGAAGGGGGAGATGCAAGATCTCAAACCAATCAAGAGAGACAATGTATCGAAAAAGACTTGGAAGTTTCAGGATGGGCGGCGGAACAAAGGGAATTCACTCAAGGGTTGCGACAGAATATATTTTATCGTGTGACTTTGGTAGGATGAAGTTGAAAAAAACTTTTCGAATTCTACTCCTGTTCAGGATCAGACAAGGCACCTTACACATCCATGTCATGCCTTTGTTCATCAGTCCAATATCTATTCAGTATTTAATCTTTAAAGATTTGTTTGAGCTTACTAATTGATAGACATATTGTTATTTCATGCCTACATTTGTTCCACAGGTTAGCTCGTTTGACAGTGATGGAATGATTTTTTGCATTTTTCCTCACCAAAGGTCGATTGATTCAACAATGCAAATGCATTCACTTCTAAGCGTGTTCTTACTTTCCCTCTTCTGAAACAACTCCTGGATGCTGGTTGAGAACTGCACATTTTTAGCTCTGAACATAATCTGACTAGTTTTAAAGTCGACCAAATTCTTGAACTTCATTGCTTCCAGTTTCATAAAGAGAAGGTTCGTTGGTTCTCTGTAATTGGCATTGTTTACAATTCTTATGGCTCTATTTTGAACGATGAAGACTGGTTCTGTGTTTGTTTTGAAACTGTTCCGTCACATCTCCAGTAGGTGATGTAAGGAAGTATAAAGGAACAGTACAAGGTGTATAGTGATGGCTGATTAAGGAAATCTTGAATTTAATGCAAAATTGCGATTGACTAAAATATTTTTGCTTTTACATGCTTTATACGTGGCTTCCAGCACATTTTTTTTGTCTATTACTCAAAGAAATGTGATTTCAAACACTCTTTTGTCTATATGTTCATCAAGAGTTTCTTGTTTGAGCTGGTTCCAAATATACTCAGCCAAAATAAAAACTTCACACTCGTTTGGAGGTCGATAATTTGAACATACAGGAAATGAGGTTTTGAATAATGATTTTATTTACTTCTGTACTCATTAAAGATGGTGTATCATAAAAATAATGTCCATACTGTTACCAGTTCCACCTGAAATGCTACGGAAATATCCAAGAGTAAAAATGGTAAGTTACAACTTGAATAAGAGCAGTGTGCAGGTGATTACGTATGGTTTGGGCAGTCACACAACCTCTAAACAATTAATTCCTAGTGGACGTTGCAGTGACAAATCGATTATGCAGATGACGTAAGACAATTTGTCGGTCTTCTGCTTTTGACGTCCTACGTGGGCTACCAGAATGAGGTCGGTCAGCTGTGGTGCCAGTTTGTTGGAGACGTGTCCGTAGATCATGGATAGTCTGCCGACTGCATCCCATAACCCTTGCAACGTCAGTGACGGATGTTTCCGTATTCAGCATGCTAATGGCATGTTCACGTTCAATGTTTGACAGCCATGGCTTTGAAAATCAACGAATAATTAACTGTCAAAACTTGTTTTTCCAAGATGTCACTCTAACGTGCTAACGTGAGCTCAGTTGCACTCTCATATGGTCACGTGACTAGGAACACGAGAAAACATTGTTTTAGCTTAAAGTATGCTCGCACGTGCTATGTACCAGTGCACGTCGGAGTTGATGTGTGTTATGATTTGACAACGCATTTACCCCTAGTGATAATAAAAACTCTTTTATTAAAAGTTTCAAGAAAATATTTACAAATTTATGAGTGTGAAGTTTCTTTTTTGACTCAGTATATTCCAAATTTTGCTTTGCTTAAATTTAATCAAAGTTTGTTTGAATCAAACCAGCTTTTAATTTCTTCAATTCAGTTTGTTCTTTATCCAAGAGTTGTTTCAGGCTGTTCCCACCGCAAAGTAAGTTTGCGTCATATAAAATTGTTTTTAAGGTGTTGGAGACCTCACATACATAGCTGTGCGAGAGGTGTCATCTAACACGTGTAAGACGCATCCAACTAGATGCATCCTAGTGAGACACGCTCCATAGGCCCACAGGCCTAACTCTACAACCCCAATTCTGAAATAGTTGGGACAAAGTGTAAATTGTGAATAAAATCAAAACGCTTTCAAATCACACCAGCTAGTATTTTATTCACAATAGAAGGGAGATAACATAGCAAATGTTGAAACTTAGAAATTTTTACAGTTTTATCCACAAAATGAGCTCGTTTCAAATCTGATGGCTGCTACTGGTCTCCAAAAAAGTTGGGACAGGGGTCTGTGTACCGTAGTGTAGCATCCCCTCTTCATTTTAACAGAGTCTTGGCATTGAGGAGACAAGTTTCTTGAGTTTAGCCATTGGAATTTGATCCCACTCTTGTTTAATACTGGCTTCCAGCTGCTGGAGAGTTTTGGGTCTCCTTTGACGGACTTTTCTTTTGATTATACGCCAAAAGTTTTCAAGATCAGGACTGCAGGCAGGCCAGTTCAGCACACGGATTCTTCTACTAAGAAGCCATGCTGCTGTAATAGCTGCAGTATGTGGTTTTGCATTGTCCTGCTGAAATACACAAGGCCTTCCCTGGAATAGATGTCATCTGTAGGGGAGCATATGTTGCTCAAAAACATTTATATGCCTTTCAGCATTCATGGTGATTTTTAAAACATGCAAGTGTCACACTATATGCACTAATGCATCCTCATACCATCAGAGATGCTGGGTTTTGAACTGAACATTGATGAAAGGTGGGGTGGTCTTTCTCCTCTTTGCCTCGGAGGACACAACGCCCATGATTTCCAATAAGAATGACAAATTTGGACTCCTGACCACAAGACATTTTGCCACTTTGCTACAGTCGATTTTAAATGAGCCTTGGCCCAAAGAACACAGTAGTGGTTGTGGGTCATGTACAACAATGGCTTCCTTTTTGAATGATAGAGTTTTAGGTGGCATCTGTGGATGGCACAGCAGACTGTGTTTACAGGCAGTGGTTTTTTGAAGTATTCCGGGGCCCATTTAGTGATGCCAATGACAGAATCATGCCAGTGAGTGATGCAGTGGCGTCTGAGGGCCCGAAGATTACGGGCATCCAGAAAAGGTCTTCGGCTTTGTCCCTTATGCACAGCGATTTTTCTAGTTTCTCTGAATCTTTTGATGACGTTATGCACTGTCGATGATGAGACCTTCAAAGCCTTTGCAATTTGACATGAAGAAAATTGTTTTTAAAAGTAATTCCACAGTACACATTTTTCGGTGTAAGCCTCCACAGGTTGGAGAGCCTCTGGACATTTTTACTTTTGAGAGACTCAGCCTTTCTAATTCATCCCTTTTATAGCCAATCATGTTTCACACCTGATTCCAGTTAACTAAATTACTGGCTAAATGTTCTTTCAGCTGATTCTCTTATATATTAATTGCTTTTACAGCCTTTTTTGTTGTGATTCCGCTTCTGCATGTCATGTTTAAGTTCTGTGCCTGGCTCTGCCATGTTTAGGATTCTTGTGTTTAGTGACCACTGCCTGTCTAACCATTCTTAGGATTGTGTATTGTGTTTTTGGTAGTTTAGATTTCTTGTTTATTATTTTTCATGTTTCGATCATTTAGTTTTCCATGCCAGGTTTTCATTTCCATGCTTTGCACTTTGTCTCCCCTGTCTTGTCATGTGTGTATCTTTGCTCACGGTCCCTTGTCTTGCGTGCCACTCATTCGGGTGATTTATTGGTTTCTGGGTTTCAATCTTCTTTCATTATGTCGTGTTCTTCCTTCCTCTCTTTTACTGTCTTACTAACACATACTAATAGTTTATTGTTTTTGCTAATTACTAACCACACTAATCTTGTATATTTTTACTAACTTTCTAACATGCACTCGGGATTGTATAGCTGCACATACTAATTGACAAACGATCTCTCAGCAGTTGCTCAATTCTAATCTCCGCCTCCTTGCCTATCCCTAAATATCTCTGCTGCAAGTTTCTGTGGATTTCCACTTATACTTTGTGCTTTCCTTTTCTTTTATCTTGGCACTTTAGTACTCCTTAACCGGAGCTGTTGTTTTGTACTTAGGTTTGTCTTGTGATCCCTGTCTGTGTTTTGGCTACAGCCAAATTCATGTAATTAGTTTATTCCTCATGTGTCTCTCCCTGATCATTGTTACCATTGATTGCACCTGTTCTCCCTGGTCATGTGTTTACCCCGGGTGTGTATTTAAGATGTCTGTTTGGTACACTTTCTTGTCAGATTGTTCTCCCTAGTTTTCTCGTGCCACGGTTCTCGCCTTGATTTCTCAGTGTTTATTTTTCTGACTGGACCGTCCTTGATATCGAGCTTTGCCTACTCCCCTGTACTTTTGCCGCATTCTTGATTTTTTTGACCTCTTTTGTCTGACTACGATTTTTTGTGATTGGTGCCCTGTGTATGACTCTGGATTTCGCCCTTTGGATTCTGATTTTGGATTGCGGACATTGTACTGTTGCCAGCTCTGTTGGGGGGTTTCCCCCTTCAGAAATAAAGCCTCCTTTTTGCATTTTACTGGTGTTTGCTCTTGGTTCATTTCGTAAAACCTCACTTTTTTTTTTTTTTTTTTTTTTTCCCCTTCATGTGTCCCAAGTTTTTTGAAACATGTTGCAGCCGTAAAATTTGAAGAAATCTCATTTTGTGGATAAAAATGTAAAATGTCTGTTTCAACATTTGAAATGTTATCTTTGTCCTTTTGTAAAAGATATATTGGCTCATGTGATCTGAAAGTCATTGCATTTTGATTTTATTCACAATGTGACCTTGAACTTGAAAATTTTGTCCGGGCCAGAGTTCTAAAAGTACTGACCACAGCAGCCTAAAATTTGGTATGCAGATTTCTTTTGAGGGGTAGGCATGTGGCTTAAGGGTCATTAGTAGCTTTGACTTTTGAGCTTTTCACAGTGACCTATGCCTTGCCATCAGTGTATGCCACTATTTATTCATAATTAGTTGAGGGCTGTGGGGTTCTCTCAGTGCCAGCTTGTCATTATTATAATCATCTTCAGACCATTTTCAAATCTGTCCCTTAAGGCTTTGGGTTTTAATTTCTTTACCATCCATTAACTGCTGGATGGAGCATGTTGTGTTTTACTGTCAGACAGGTCAATCTTTACCCTTTGCTTGAGCGATACGAAGTCTTACAGCCTGTTTGACTGTTTTCCAGACACCTTGAAATCTCAAACTCGTAAAAATCCTCCTGCTCAAACATACATCTCGCCAATTTTGCCTTGGCTTCCGGGTCAGCAGTCACATTACAATCTATGTCTTGAATGTTCTTCATTTTTGTTTTAGTCAAACTGACGCAGTTTCGGAAACTTTTGTTTTCAATACAAATCGCATTATGAATTTCACCTCTCCCACGCGCATCACAATGTATTTCATTGGTCATGTTTCTTGAAAACGATTATATATTCTAAAACCTGAAAATGTTGCATCCGGACATAAAAGGAGAAGCATGCACATGATTTGCCCAGTCTTAAAGGAAGATGCACTTAAATGTTACGCCAGGTCTTAATGAGTTTTAATAAACATTCTTCTTGGTATCCCCTCGTAGATAAGATTGTCCAAATCAAGTTTCAGTTGTACACCTGTTAGTGGCTAACAAGTCCGATTCAATAGGCGAAGATTTTGCCAAACCAGGTGCAGGTGGGAGTTGAAGCATCCATCGGAGCAGCCCTATCGCGCTCCTAGCGGCGCTGGCGTTTTTCCTCTTTCTTGCAGTGGAGCTCATGCTCAAAGAGCGTCACACGCTCCTGCACTGCATTTTGCCATCTAGCCCTGTCGTAGGCCAGGTCTGCCGAACCCACCAAACTGATATTGCAAGCTTTAAGAGTGGCTTTTTGATTGTTCTTCAAAACGTTTCCTCAGTCCCCCTTGTAATCTAGTGCCTGAGCCCACTTCCCCATAGAAGATTTGCGTTGGAGTCCTTCAGCTTAACGACACGTCCTGTCCAACACAGTTAATTTTCAATCACCATGGCTTCAATGCTTGTGCAGTTTGGTTACTCGAGAATGCTGTTATTTGTCCAACGATCCTGCCAACTCACGCCCACAATGCAGCGAAGACACTGCTGATGGTACTTTTGCAGACTTTTAAGGTGATGTCTGTAGGTTGTCCAGGATTCTGAACTGTATAGGAGGGAAGGTAGCACGATAGCCTTGTAGACCAGGATTTTGGTATGAGTCCTTATCCTCCTCTCCTCAAACACTATCTCAAGCACCCTGCCAAAGGCACAGCTTGCAGCCAACAGACTGCGTAGAATCTCGGCATCAATGTCAGCTTTTGTTCAGGGAATACTGCCTCGGTAGGGGAAGCTCTGGACATTCTTGAGAGCAGACCCACTAATTCTAAGAGAAGGGGATATAAGGTGCTGACTAAGAGCTGGTTGGTAGAGGACTTCCGTTTTCTTGACGTTTACGAACAGGCTGAGTCTCTGATATGCATAAGCAAAGGCATCTAAAATGGCCTGGAGTTGACTCTCTGGGATGGCACAAACACAGTTATCATCAGCGTACTGGAGGTCGATAAGAGAAGTGGTAGTAGTCTTAGTTCTTGCCTTCAACCTTCGGAGATTGAACAGCCCTCCGTCCATTCGATAGACAACCTCTACACCATCGGGTAGTCTGTCATGTATTAGGTGAAAATTGGCAGATATGAAAATGGATAAGAGGGTAGGTGCGATGATGCAACCTTGCTTAATGCCTGTCCGCACCTCGAAGGCCACGTTGTTACCTGGGCTGCCAAGAACTCTGGCGGACATGCCATCATGAAGGAGTCTTTTCAGGGCATCTGTATTTAGCCAGGATTCGCCTCAGAGCTTGTCGATTGACTGAGTCAAATACCTTTGTTAAATCTATAAAGACCATGTAAAGCAGCTGCTGCTGCTGTCACTTCTTGTAACTGCTAGGCAGTGAAGATCATGTCGGTTGTCCCTCTGTTAGCTCGGAAGCTACATTGAGACTCTGGTAGAAAGTCCTCAAGGTGCCGATATAGACGGTTGGCGAGGATTCGAGCAATGTTCTTGCCAGCAATAGCAAGTGTGGAGATGCCACGATAGTTCCCACAGTCAGATTTATCCCCTTTCTTGAAGATCCTAACTATGTCTGCGTCCTGTAGGTCCGATCTGTTATTTCCTCTGTCTGCCAGATAAGAAGAAAGAGATGGTGAAGACATCTGGCCAATTCATCGCTTTCCTTCTTAAAAATCACTGCTGGTATTCCATCAACACCCAGAGCCTTTCCATTTTTCATGTTAATAAACATTAACTTGTAAATATGCCGGTTTGTAGCCTAGGCTAATTTTCAATCATGGTCCGTTGGCAGGTTGATATAAACAACAGCAGAATAACAGCAAAACACACAATATAAGACATATTCTACACAAGTAAGAGAAACAACAACAAGCCAGAGGGTGTGTCTGGAGGCCACATGCCCCATCCGCGCCCACGACCTTCAAATATGGTCGATATTTTAGAGGTTTTTTATCTGTCAGATCTGGATTCGAATCCAGTTCCGGATCAAACTACTCATGGTTGTTGCTCTCCCTGGAGGGCTATAGGGTGTTCACTTGGAGCATTATCAACCCCTCTGTGAAATATGAAAATGAGCTGACCAAAACTGCAGCCTGTAGGCTGTCCATAGACAAACACACATGCAGATAAATTAAAAAAAAATAAATGGAGACAAACATATACAGGGCTGGCATTAAGCAAAAATAACTGCGTAGTGAAAACGCTATGCAGTCTCTTGAAGTCTATACGGTTGGTGGTTGAAAAATACTATGAAGCATAAAGTTGGTGCCAAAATAAAGCTGGGAGGGCTGGGGGTGTGCTCCCCCTGAAGACAATTTTGAAAAATAATCCCTTAAATGGTGACCTCTGCTGAAATTTGGGGAAACAGACGCTTGAAAAGTATTTGATCAACTTTCAGATGATCAGGCTTCTTCAAATAATTTTCAAATGGCTCAAAAAAAAAAAACCCCTCAAATTTTCACCGAGGCTGAATGTGCTGATGATGTTTATCACCCTGTGTGGGGTTGAGGAACCAAAATGGTGTTCCATTCTCCTGCCTGAGTCATACACAAACAAAACAAAAGACATAAAGATATAAATATAATTTATAAATATATATATAAAAATTAACAAGTCGCTGGCTGCTGACGAACTGACACTGAAGAGGAGGGCTTTCATTGGCTGCTATGTAACAGGTACTGCGGAGGTGAGCTTTTACTGGCTTCTGACTGATTGGTACTGCAGAGGAGGGCTTTTACTGGCTGCTGACTGCTGCTGCAGAGGAGGGCTTTTACTGGCTGCTGACTGGTGCTCCAGAGGGCTTTTACTGGCTACTGACTGCTGCTGCAGAGGAGGGCTTTTACTGGCTGCTGACTGGTGCTCCAGAGGGCTTTTACTGGCTACTGACTGCTGCTGCAGGGGAGGGCTTTTACTGGCTGCTGACTGGTGCTCCAGAGGGCTTTTACTGGCTACTGACTGCTGCTGCAGAGGAGGGCTTTTACTGGCTACTGACTTGCTGCAGAGGAGAGCTTTAACTGGCACCTGACTGGTGCCTCAGAGGAGGGCTTTTACTGGCTGCTGAGTAGTGCTGCAGAGGAGCGCTTTTACTGGCTGCTGACTTGCTGCAGAGGGCTTTTACTGGCTGCTGACTGCTGTTGGTAAGGAGGGCCGGTTTACAGAATGATAGTCACCATTTACAACCACACTTTCTTTTTTTTCTTAAATATGTACAAGCTCATACAAGGCGCAACATGATACATTAAATCATGTAAATTTCAAATAAGCTTGACCGATGGTTCAGATTTTATGGCTACATGAATATGCATGATCATGCTGCTTAATGGCCAGTTAATCGCTGCTAAGAGACACAGGTAAAAAATGGCCGGTCATACATTTTCTTTTTTGATTATTTTTCCTTTTTATTTGACAGTTATACAGTGTAGAGAGACAGGAAGGTTGGGGAGAGGAATGGGGGAGGACATGCAGCGAATGACCTGAGCCGGATTCGAACCCAGGTTGCTGCGGGAAGGACACAGCCTTTATGGTGCGCACACCTGGACCAATGAATGAAATAGAAAGCTGACTTTTCCTTGAAGGAAATTAGAGCTGTTCTAAACCAGGAAGACTACCAGTCTCCTGAAATTCATACTTATTGAAGCATTTCTTCATCTACGTATATGGTCTCCAGCACGGGTTATCGTCGCATAATGGGCAATCGGCTTAAAAATTGACAATTTTCGACCACCTTCAAGTAGCCGTAATTCAAAAAGTTTTCAACCAAATTTGATATATGAGGTATCATTTTTTTTTCCATGAGCTTTAATGAAAAATGCCAATTAAATAGAAAAATAAGGCTCTTGAAAACATTGATATCTAGTATAAAAAAATAAAATAAAAAATATTTAAAAAAAAAGATGCAGGTATTTTCCATTTGATATAGTGCTGCATCCATAAAAACCAAGGCATCTTGGGTTTGAATATTTCTCTCAGTGCAAGTCTGGTGTAGCTTCGGTGAAGCGTTACAACCAGCAGATAAGTACGCATGGTATCTTCTTCAAATATGAAAAAAAATAAATAAATCTGACTTTACTGACATTTTCCCTTAAGTACTTAATCAGAGATTAAGGGGTTAATGAGGCTGGAAAGGAGAGCTCAAATGTGCTACGTGTCTCCTACATCTTGTATATGAATTCTGCCCTCCTGTTCTTTCTTGTAACCTGCTCAATAACTGTCATACAAGCTAGGGCTTTCTCCAATTTTTTTACCAGTCCTCTTTCGATAGCAATCATCGCTCCTGTCCCATGGTGTTGCTGTGAGGTACCGTTAAGGAACCACTCGCGAGAGACAGAAATCCAAAAAACGGATGCCTTTATTGGGGTCCGGGTCAAAGCCAAAAAGCACAGGAATTTCCAAGCCACAATACAAAATCCAACAGAATCGACTAGAGAGGCCGTGGTCAGAACCGGTAAGACAGATGGGCAGAGGTACAAAAACGATAGGCAAAAAGTCATAGTCGATGGGCAAAGCCAATGGTCATACACAGGGCATCCAAACAAAAAACTCGTGGTCATACAAAAATAGGTCGAAATCCAGAAAGACAAAAACAGTACAAAAAGGGCAATGGCAAGAATCAAGGTCGGACTATCCAGTAGAAGTAGAACAATAATCTATGGCATACGAGAAGCTCTGCACAAAGAAATATTGATCAACGTTCTAACACGAGCTGTGAGTGAAAAGACTCCTAATATACACACAGGAAAGGTCACATGCTATACAGAGATCAGCTGTGGGGATTGAGACTAATTACATCGGGAGAATCACATGAGGGAAACACTAACCACGGAAATTGGCGAGATACGAAATACGGACAGGAATCACACAAACAGCTTATGACATTTAAACAGCTCCGGTCCAGGAGTTCTACGTGCACAGATAACAAGCAGGAAAGAAATTAAGCACATGCGAGAGATTCTCGCTGAACATAGGGAGAGGACGGCAGAAAGCAAAGGGGCGGAGAATAGAACAGGGCGATTGCGAAGAGGGAAGTAGTCTATTAGTAGCGGTGCAGCTTTACAACTTAAACTAGAGTGCTCATTAGTTATTTAGTAATGGAATATATACATGGTTAGTTGTGTTAGTAGACTATAATACTAAATGCAAATGTTAGTCTTGTTAGCAATCAGAACAGAATGGTGAAGGAAGAAAACGAGATACGAAGGAGTATTTTTAATCACCAGACTTCATTTAAATCACCCGAAGTCAGTGAGCACGCAGACAGGGAAGACGGACTAAACCAACTAGATCACAAGACAGGGGAGACAAGTGCAATGGAACTGAAACATGGAATGAACCAAAAACCTGAATATTACAAAAACCAAAAGGAATAAATAAAAGACAATGATCATGAACACAAAACCAGAACCATAAAACATGACCAGACAGATCAGAATCATAACAGTTGCAGGTGAATGATTTCAGACGTTAATTTTAATTTTATCTCGTCGAATATACACATGTACAGCGTTTGATAGCGTAATTCCCCCACCGATACTTTACAAAGGGTGGCGGACGCGTCTCAGGTTTTGCGGTTAGTTCAGCCAATGACTTTTCCTACTCCAGTGTTTTCTTTAGCTCTGTGGGCGGGACTGGCGGGGAGGCAGGAAAATGGGGTCATTCAACTCGCTACCAATCACTAACAACAATAAAACCTTAGTGACAATAATAGTAGCCTAGTATTAAGTTGCTTGCGCACTGGACGCTAAATAAATTTTTCACACGACAAATTGTGTTGAAAGCAGTGTCTACATGTCCGAAAGTCTGACAGGGTTTTAACATATCTCCGTGACCGACAGTCGCATGGTTTCAATATAACTCCGTGTCCGACAGTAAATTATTGTTTTTAATTTCTTTAAATCTGCTGACTCTTTTAGATTTTAAACGTGAATGTTTTGATAAGAGGGCTCAGTTCTTATAGATGAGCACCGAGAATTTCAATCAATGTTTCTGTTTAAGCTCTGCTCAATAAAGTGAGTCGACACTCGCGCGGGACAAAAAAAAAAAGAGGACGATTAGAACAGATTGATTACGAAATAAAGAATTAAAAGAAACATTTCAATAACAGAACATCCAATGAACACTGCGATTTATTTATTTGCGGATCATCTTTTTTGGATGTTCCGTTTGTTGGTGATATATTTTATTCTTTATTTCGTTATAAATCTGTTCTCCTATCAATACTTTTACTTTCTGCTGGCTGCTGAACATGGAGTATTTTGCATTTCGCTTTGGACAGTCTTCATCGTGCATGCGATAATTTATTCGCTCTGTCAATGGTCATGGAATTGATTTTATCTCTGCTGTGGAAATAAAGCGTGAATCTGTTCGATCCATTTCACTAATTTTCAAAGAAACACCGAATAAAGACTGTTGTCTATTTCAATGGAAGAAAACAGATGAATAGGCTAAAAAGACCAAAATAATTCAATAGCTATCAATTTGCATTTTGTGAAGGTCGAACACAAACATGGCCAAGTTTGCACGTCTAATAATTCCTGGAATACTTGAGAAAATAGAACTTTTGTGACTTTGGGACACAGAGCTATATTAAAACCCAGACTATCGCATCTTTGCATTGACTTTGACTGTAATCAGTCGGGCGAAAAATTTGTTTCGCGTCTAGTGTGCAAGCGGCTTTACTGAGCATAGAACGCAAGCATTTTATATGTATATATATATAGGCAGACTGTGGTTGGCTGACAAAGATGTGAAGTCGTTAGTTTCATCACAGATTCAGCCGCATTGATTAAGTCAGGTCGAGTTTCCAATATGCGTGCCAACCGCCTTTAATCTGACATTATAGATATAGATACTACAATTTATGTCCTGATTCAGATAGTTACATTAAATAGCGCTTGCTGTCATTCTTTATTGCATTGAAATGTGCCTGACATTCTGGAAACCTGCCTGTGAGGTTTCAATGACGTGTGCGCACTGTGCGCCGGTCAGCCAAATTACCACTGCACAGAAAGTAAACCAGGTTGGAGCTGACGAGTTTTCTGGGCAACTTCAGCGGAGACTTTTTCTACGAAATTGTCACTGCGTCTTAATGAATATGTGACACCTCCGCCTACTACGCAGCCACACCCATCTCGACGCAAATTCATCTACCAAAGGCTGCGCACAATGTTGCACCTCACGAATTTACCACTGCGCGGGCTGCGCCAGACGAAATTACCTCTGCATGGGCTGCGTCAAGCTACGCCACGCTGCGCCACCCTGCGCTGCGCCAACAAATTACAGCCCAAACTGTTAGTACTGTTTGGAATATAGAAAAGCAAGGTGAAGGAAGTAAATGAGATTGGAAGGAATGGTTTAAATCCCAGAAACCATGAAATCACCCGAAAGTGTGGCACACAATACTGGGGCAATGAGCTATCACATGACAAAAGACCAGACAGGGGAAGACAAAGTGCAATGCATGGTATGACACAAAACATGGACCGGAATATAAGTGCAGGAGTGGAATATGGAAGTAAACAGACAAGGCAAGAACAAAAATGGCCAGGCATATAAATCACAATACAAAATACTGAGCAATGGTCAGACAGGGCAGAGTTCATAATCAAACATGGCAGTCAGGCAGAATCATAACAAAAACATGGTCAGGTAGATCAGGATCACAAAAAAAGTGTTGCACCTCCTGTAAAATTGTATCATCATTAGGGATCACCCTCAATTCTGGATGGAACAACTTTCAAAGGCACGAACAATTTGGGTTTATGTCACTTCCTTACTGCAGAATATGTTGCTTACTTGAAATTTTGCAATGTTTGCTTTCTCGGCAGGAATGCTGATGTGAAAATAATCACTATTCTTCCGCCAAATATGCATTTTATCTGATTACAGGCTGTCTGATAGAATATATAAAATAATAAAACTCCAATTGCTAATAGCAGTTACACAATAAGTTTATTAGATGTCTTTTCACAAAAGAAAAAGATTGACCCTTTGACCTCAGCAGGCAGTCATAGCCAAGTGGAATTTGCAGTGCAGAGATTTTCTCAATTTCCAAACACAATAAAATGCTAGCAGTTCCAAGATGGAGGGTAGAACCTATTTATAAATTATGACACAGGATCTCGCAGACTTGGAAAAGCCCTCACAATGAAACTACACTCCAGATGATGAGATTTATATATCATGTGTGCAATATTTATATATTTATACAGTGTTGCTGAAGTCAAAATGGAGACATAAATCAGTAACTCAGTTGGTATTAAATGACGTAGAGAATAAGTCAGCTCAATGCTGCTGTTGGCACATACACTGCAGAATATAGTTGATATGAATCATCTCTATCAAGAAAGCTTATATTAGTAATGCAAATTGTCACTGCAATACATCATACTCACAATTTGTTTTACTTTTACTTATGAGATGGATTGTTAAGAACGCCAAGTCCGGTTTGATGAAATATAAAATACATATTAAAACCTTTTATGGGAAAAGTTCAACCCTGATTATTTTTTTAGGAGGAAAATACTTATTTCTGTAGTATAATTATCAAGTACTGTACTTCAAACATTGGCATGCCCTTTAATACAAACGACATCAAACACATAACTATTTAATTTCTTAAAGTAACCCATATTAATTATATTTACAGTATATGAAAAAGAGAAATGCAGTTTTATTAAATTTGTGAAGTATTGCTCTAAAATATCAGGTGCCTACTTTTATGATAAGACATAAGGGACAGAGTCCAACTTTAAATTGTGGTACAGGTGATTTGTTCTTGTTCTAAAAAGTAGCAGATTGTTTCAAATTGACTCCCCTGGTATAGCGTAAGCCATTGCTAAATTGATAAATAATTTTTTAATATCCAGTAAACTTTTGGCTGTTAGTTTTATGTCTTTTGCAGTAGTTGCCAAGCTCCATTTTCCAGAAACCATAGGCTATTCAAGCAAAAATATAATAAAAATACTTTTGGCTAAAACCCTCAGAAGTTGGCATAATGACTTTGAGGAATTTTCTCAACAATAGCAGAGGTTAAAAATCAAAATGTCCACGGCAACTCTTCTTAAATTAAAAAGCTTTTATTAAACAGATAGTTCATATTCGAACCCACAGAACCAACATGTTTCGGCCGCAAAAGGCCTTCATCAGGGTACCCTGATGAAGGCCTTTTGCTGTTTAATAAAAGCTTTTTAATTTAAGAAGAGTTGCCTTGGACATTTTGCTTTTTTATGCTTTGAAGTATTTTTCCCGACTCTGTCCAAAGAGCACCTTCTTATTGATATTTAACATACATTGAACGCCGTAGCCCTTTTATTTCACATTCTATCTTATTTAATTAGCAGAGGTTTTTTATATTCACTGACTCCACAAAGGCAAAATTAAGGGGATTTTATTTGACAATTTAAAAGACAGAACATCGTTTCAGTTAGGCAGCACAGGCAAAACTACATTCATGTTCTTTTTTAATCATTCATCAGTTACAGCGCCAGTCTTCTTGCTTTGCACATTTGTATGCGTTATGCACTAATATTTGAATATCTTAGAATCTTAGTTGGTGAATGTCCAATCAGAATTTTAAGTCAAGATACTTATGTATGGAGTAAACATAAAAAGAGATATATATGGTAAGCCGGACTTACCACAGTTGTGAAGTTAAATAAGTGAAGCATGTAGTTTTGTATGCAAAAGTTCTGTAAGCCTCACTTTCTATGAGAACTTAATTCACGTGACACTTATCTGTCTCCTTGCATGAAAGTCTGCTGAATGTAATATATTAATACTGTCTGTCCCTCATGCAGTGAAGGGGAAGATCATACAGTACACTGCTATTTGACTTGCAGATTGTCTTTCAAGACACAGCTGATCATGAATATTTTGTATATTGTGGAGTTGGTCATATCTGGAGTGTGTGTGTGCGCGTGTGTGTGTGTGTGTGTATGTGTGTGCGCAAGCTGATTGCATGCCCAGGAGCTTTTCTCCTTCAGCAAAATTATTGTGCTTCTTGCATTTTCTCCAGTCATTTAAAAAAAAAAATAAGGCCTGATTTCTTTTATGGCAGCTCACTTTTCAGATTTAGGCATTTCACACGGATTCTGTTGGAGTATTCTGATGTGTCACTTAGATCACAGCACATTTCATAACAGTTGATGAACCAAGTGATTGCTCATTGTTCATTTTGGAGACCCTAGCTTTGTCACAGTTGAAACTCACTCTTTATATTTTCCTGCAGGAAAGAACGGTGACAATCAGGAGGCAGACAATTGGAGGATTCGGCTTAAGCATTAAGGTCTGTTTTGGTAACAAGTTGTGCTAAATTGCCTGTGAAAAGGGTATTGCATTCCAAATACACAGGAAGCCAACAGACACCTTTTTATGCCAGCTGTGTCCAGATTTTTCCCCAAACCGCATGCTCTTTATCTGGGTCGCCACGGGACAAGGCATTGATTTAATCATTTGTTTGTTGCTGAGCATGTAGTTCTCATAATTAATGCTCTGTGTGTCAAGGGACAAAGTTCTCCAGTGTGCATATAGTATTTTTTTCTTCCTTTTTCTCAGCATGAAATTGATGTGCATCAGTGCTTCTAATGGTTGAAGGTATATACTCTGCTGCATTTCAGCCTGCAATACCTCTTGAAAGCTTTTCTGAATGATATAAACATTTATCCTTTGCTGTAAATCACAATTGGAGCAGGCTTTCTCTTCAGAAAGATTCTTGGCAAGTTCAGCAATTTCTGGACTGGTCCTGAACAGTCTTAACAATGGAGGGAAAAAAGACAGAAGAAGCTGTCAGCTGAATCCATACACTTTAGGCAAGAATCAACTGGATAGAATAGAATCAGCACACATACGCATTCCAGCTGCCGTTGCAAATCATCATCCGATACTTGCATGATGGTTTTCCTTTCACCCAGGGCACTTCTTAATCTGCCCTGCTGTGTCTTTTTTGCTGACAGGGAGGGTCCTGAACACTGTACACCCAGATATTGTGGAGCTCTTAAATGTTTTGCGGAATCCTATCACCTTAAAAAAAATGGCATAAGTCAACTTTATTATCTTGCGAGGATGGCACTGATGTGTACAGTGCATGGAATAAATTAGTACAACCTTTTTGAGAATGAACATTTTCTCCATTTCTTACTGTGAGAAGAATTTGCTGTATTTTGAAAAGACTGAGTTTTATTAAAAATGTAATGTTATCAGAATAAAAATATGGTCACCTAATATCATTATGATAGATAAAAATTAATCTTATCCATATGAAGTGTTGCAAAAATTATTACACCATACAACAATTTCTTCAAATTCTAATATTTTTTATGACGTCCTTGATTTTTAAGAATCGCACCAACTCCTCTAGATAGAAAATGAACAAGTTGGCGACATACTCCGACATCTATCTTTCTCCATTCCTGGAGAATGAACTCCCTTGGACCATGGATGCTGTATGGAGAGTGACACTGAACCTCTCTTTTCAGAACTCCCCACAAGTGTTGTATTGAGTTGAGGTCTGGTGACACGCTTGGCCACTGAATCATTTTCGCTCTGTTCTTCCTCAGAAAAGAAACAGTGGCCTTAGATGTATGTTTTGTGTCGTTATTATGTTGAAAGTGCCCGGCAATCAAGGTTACGGAGTGTTGGTGGCATCTTCTCTTCCTGTATTTCACAGTACATCTGTGAATTCATGATTCCGTCAATAAATGCGACTCCCCAACACCTGCAGCAGTCATGCAACCCCAAAGAAGAACACTGCCACTACATTCTTTACTGTGTGGGTAGCAAGCATTTTTCATTGTACTACCTACAGGTTAGAATCCATCAATGCCAAAAAGATTTATTTTTGTCTCATCACTCCAAAGTGTAGAGTTCCAATGGTCTTTGCCTTTGTCAACATGGGCCCTGGAAAGTGCTACATGGGCTTTACTGAGCATGGGCTTCAGCAGTGGCTCCCTTCGTGGACAGTATCCATGCATGCCATTCCTCGGCTGTAAATCAAATTGTTTGACAGGAAACATTCCCCCAGCCTGCCTTTCTGATACTTTAGCTAACTCTGATGAACTTGCACGCTGAATTTCTTCAACTCTCCTCATAAGAAAACCCCCATGTCGAGGTGGTAACTTCTGTGGACAGCCTTTAGGACTAGACAAGCTTCCCACAAGTCCATCCCTTTTGAGTTTTTGGATCACTTTTGCTACTGTATTTCAACTTAATAGCAACACCTCTCTAATTCTCTTGTAACCTTGAACTTTTTTGTGTAAAGAAATGATTTTCTTTCTCAGGTCTTGTGACATTTCTCTTCCATGTGGTGCCATCTTGGTCAGCATTAAATGGGAGGGGATTTTCCTTCTGATATACAACCCTTAATTGTCAGTTGTCTTGTGGCCACCTGTGTGGTGAATGATTGGACTAATCTGTGGCTGAATTCCTGTTTAACAGAATTTTATCAGGTTTTACTCCTCGGACATTCATTTGGGTTAACTCATTTTTGCGCAATGATCATAAATCGCTTTGTCAGAAAAGTTCCAATTTTATCTTTGGTGCTGACAAATCTCATTTAAAACCAATAATAATTTGTGTGCATATCTTATCATATTGGATCCCTTAGAAAATATTAGTTCTAAAAGAAAATAGATGTTTTTCTGAGAAAACTGATGGGGTATACTCATTCATGATGAGCACTGTCTTTTAAAAAGTTATTTGACCATGTTTTTTGCATTTTGCCTGTTGTCCGTCCATTAAAAATGACTATTATCACTATTTAAAGAAAACTACTGGCTGGATCTATGACAAATTCTGCATACTGGTTCCTCTGCTACAGTCTCTTTGCGTGTCATGCCATTTTTGCCTCATTTTGGTTTTCAAAATGGCTGCCAGGTCCCTACATTACAAGAAAACTATCGTTTGAATCTTCACTAAATACAGCATGCAAGATGCCATTACTGTCCAGTTGTGCACTATTTATTTTTCCTCATTTGCATATTCAAAATGGCCACCAGGGCTCCACGTTGAATTTTGACTCTAAAGTTTGTTGTTACTATTCTACCAGAAAAAAAAAACTCTGTCACTGAAACTGCCAGATGTATCTTTCTCAAATTTTGTATGACAGTTCTCTCTAAGGATTAGTTGCGCACTATGTTGTTTTTTACCTCATTTGCATTTTAAAATGTATGTCAGGTTGTCATGTTGAATTAATGTGTAATCACTATTCTGAGAAAAGCTCCAGTGGACCTTCAACAAATTTTGCTTCCAGGTTCCCCGTATGATCAAGTTGTGC
Source organism: Gymnothorax reevesii (assembly GCA_029721435.1). Lineage (NCBI taxonomy): Eukaryota > Metazoa > Chordata > Actinopteri > Anguilliformes > Muraenidae > Gymnothorax > Gymnothorax reevesii. Next base: position 71,944,566 of record CM056577.1, on the reverse strand, counting down.
ACCATGTCTTTTTTCCCTCCTGTGTTCAAAATGGCCAACAGGCTTCCAACATGAATTTTGACTCAAAAGTTTGTTATCGCTACTCACGTAAATCTGCTGGGTAGATCTTAATTTTTTTATACAGGTTTGCCCTGAGGTGTAATTGCGCGACATGGGGTTTTTAATCTCATGTGCCCATTAAAAATGGCTGGGATGTTGTGATGGTATATTCATTTGTTTTTGCTATTCTAAGAAAACAACAGAGTGAATCTGAAATTGCGCATACAGGTTTCCCCTGCTGCCTCATTTGCATATTCAATATGGCTGCCACATTGCTAGGGAAGTGAAGTTTAAATAAATTATGCTCAATGTCCAAATTCAGCAGCTTTAGCAGATAGATGCCCTCGCTTAATATTCAACACTCTGAACAGGGGTCGAAACTTTTTAATTAACCAGCCAATCATATTTTTTACCAGCCAAAATAAAAAATCTCATTTCATAACTATTTTTAGATTCTAGCTAATAAACTACCTTCATCTATGACTTTAATAAGATTGAAAGAACACCTAGAATCATATTTAACCGTTTTACAGTTAATAATGATAATTTATTAGAAATTTACTATTAAAAACAATCAGCAGCAGGTGGTGGTTGGAGCAGAAGGAGGTGGTGGTGGTTGGGGAAGAGAAAGAGATAATGGGGGTGTGGGGTGAGTGTGAGTGTGAGAGTGAGAGAGAGAGTGTGTATTAGGGAAGTTCGAGAGAGAGAGAGTGAGTGAGTGTGTGGGGGCAGATAAGAGAGAGAGGCAGGGAGAGAGAAATCGGTGTCAGGGCCCTACTACTCCTCTTGGTCAATCTCAGCATACATAAGGTTCGGACGTCGCATCCGCACACTTTCAGGCGATGTGTGCGGGGTCTGCTTTATCAACAGCATTGATCCTGCAAACCTGACTGTCACGTTCCCCTCTATGCAGGTTTGTTTGTGAACTGTCTGTTGATCCATCCATCAACAGCCCAAAATATTTTGAAGCTTGCAACAGCTCCTCTGTTTTCCCTCTCTCAATCTTGGCTATGAATTTGATGAACTCCCAAAATTGTTTGTCGTTTATATAGGTCTTGCCGACATGGACCCCTTTCTTCTCATCCAAACTATGAAAGAAAATAATTAACTTAATTTCCAAAATGTATCAAATGCTCATCTGTGACAAACATATTTAAGAGCCTGCTGCTGGTAAAAATGAAAGAATGTTTAGAAATAACTTCTACACGACTAAAGGACATTAAAGAAAAGATCACCGTTACATCTGTCATTATCAAATAATTGGTAACACTTTATATTGAGTACACATTATTAAGCATTAGTTAAGCATTAATAAATTTAAAGTTTGAAAATGCGATAATGAAGCATTTTATTGATGAGCTTACTAATGAAGAGAAAAAAAATAACTGATTATAAGCTACTTACCAACGAGTATTCATGTTAAAAACATGATTTATAAATTATGAATTCAGTATTTACCAATCCATAACTAACATTCTTATTAATGATGAGTTGAGTAAGACATTTACAACTGTTTATAAACTACATACTAATGAGAATTAAGATGACAACAATGCTTTATACATGATGAATTCGGTTTTTATCAATGCTTAACTAACACTTAGTAATGTGTACTCATTATAAAGTGTTATCAAATAATTTTTCCAAATGACTAAGACCTGAACAGTTTTAACATTAATCTTACATAGGCTACTATGCTGTATAGAGCTAGGTAATAGGCCTACTGAGTCACTAACCCTTATCTAGACGTTGGCTAGCTGCTACATCAGCTGGTCCATTTCGGAGCTGTCATTAAAAGTAAACGCGGACAAGTGCTTCCTAGAACTACACTTCGGTGTCTGACTTGGAAATAATTTCAAATGTCATATACAAATAAAGAAACAACTAACTGGCACTTCCAAACAAAGACAGTGAAGAGCTTTGCATGTTTGGCAATGGCATGGGCATTTCTGAAGAGGATGTTCATTTTCATCCATGTCGAGTCCGTAAACTTGGTGAGTTGTTGAACTGTTTCTGGGTCTGTACCGACGAGCTTTGAGCTGTATAGATTGCCATACAATCGGAGTTTTCACGGCTTTTGATAGCCTACAGCTTCATTACTGGCATTCCCACAACAAAAGAATTATTCCGCCTCTTATCTTTAGCAATGGTTTGTCGTACTTCACATCACATGACACCATCCAAGTAATTCAGCTACTGTTGTGCCTCACCATTATCACTGATGTACCACTACTTACCTTAAACAAGAATTTAACAGATTTGAATGATCAAAGAAATTCCAAGAAACTACCTGGTAGATTTCGTGCCAAATCATGCCCACAGATCCCCCTTACTGTGTAGCAATTTATAATGTTTTTTTTTTTTTTTTTGCCTCTATTGCATGTTCATAGTGGCCACAATACCCCAATGTTGAATTTTGACTGTAAACATTATTAACATTCATTAAAAACTGCGGCATGGATCTTCTTGAAATTTTTATATAGGCTCTTTCTGAGGTGTTATTGTGCACCATGCAGTTTTCAAACTTAAATTGGCTGCCAGGTCATCAAGTTGAATTCTTTTGCTGTGCCAAGAAAACTACTGAGTGGATCTTAAAAATGAATTCTGCATGCAGGTCCTCCCTACGGCCCATTTGTGCGCCATGTGATTTTTTCTCCTCATTTGTATACTCCAAATGGCCTCCATCTTAAATTTTTTACTTTAAATTTTGTTATCACTATTCCTTGCACGATTGCTGGGTGGATCTTTCACAAAATTTATTAACAGGTTCCTCCTGAGGTGTAGTGTTCATGATGTGTTATTGCTATTACTATTGCAAGAAAACTAACCGCTGTTTCATCACCAAATGCAGCATACAGGGTTTTCCCAACTTTCTAGTTGTCCACTAAGACATTTCTTTGCCTCATTTGTGTATTTAAAATGGTAATCAAGCCTCAATTTTGCATTTTGACACTGAAGTTTCAAAATCACTATTCCCATCAAACTGCCGGATATATCTTACTCAAAATTTGTATACAGATTCCCTCGAAGGTGTGAACCATGTAGTTTCTAACTGTATTTACGCAATCAAATAGCTGCCACGGCCATGTAAAATTCATGAGAAGCCGAGCAGTTAATAACAGTAGGGATCTTTGCCAAATTTTTTTATGTTGGTGTCATCTCTGATTTAGTTGTACCCATATATTTTTTGCTTCATTTACCATGTTCAAAATGGCCATCCTGCTTCCATTTTGAATTTTTCAAACTAAGTCTTTTTTACAGCCATTCCCATGAAACTTGAGCAAAGACTCTTTCTCCAACATTGTACATACAGGTTCTCTCGAAAAAGCAATTTTACACTGTGTGATTACTCATTATTTCTGTATTCAAAATGGTTGCCGGGCAGCTGTTAACAATTCCTAACTAACTCTGAATGTGCACTTTGTCCTCGTTATTTCATGCAGCTCATTCTTAGATATGTAAGGGAAAAAAAAACTTGGGCAGAGATCTAAGGCTGCAAGGAAGAGGGAAGAAATGACATTGTAAGGCAAACACTTTATTAGTCAAATATTGTTACTTTAAGCTGCTTTTCTGTTATAATTTACACAAGGAATCAAAAGCTGATATAGGGCACATGCCACAAGGGAGTACTTATTAAGAGAAATACAATCTTAGTAGAGGGAAAGGCTGTCACCCTGAACTGCAGAAGGGCTGTACAACTATGCTAACTCATTTCCTATAGAAAACTTTTATACAAAATTTTTGCGTTTGTACAGAATACTTTCCCCGAAAATTACACAATATAGAGTATTGAAGTACAGGTGGCCCATGACTACAATCGCCACCTGATTTCGTTTTTTCATTGGACTGTGAATGGTCACCCAGGCTGCTGGCACCGGCTTACCTTAGGGAATGTTAGAATTTGCCTCGCCGTTGGCAGCGGCTTGCCGTAGGGAATGAGTTAATAGCAATTGGAGATGGTAGGGACATGTCCATACCTAGGCCAGTGGCCATCCCAGTACAGAGAAGGACTACTTGTCAGTGGAACTGATGGGCTTGGCAAGAATGCAGTCTAAATCCTGGAAACTGATGAAGGTTTGAGTGGTGTTCCTAATAAACTGACCCAGAGGAACAAGCAGGAACAGGAGATGATAAAGAACACGTTCCAGCCTTGGAAGCAGATTTCAAGGCTTGGGAACTAGTTCCTATTAATTAGACTCGAAAGAGTAATTACATTTTTTTTTTATCACTAGCATACTGAAACACATGGAAGCAGACCTAAACTCCATACTTAAAGACAAAAAATGACTGGAAGGTTGAGTATGGTATGAATCTTGACAATCCAGCAACCACACTGACATGAAAATTTACAAAAGGGGTGAGGCAAATGAATGAAGCAGACAAGACAATAAATCAATGCAAAAGCACACGTACAACTGGTCAGTTAGCAACTAAATTGTATATACAGTTGCAGTAAAAATTTACTAACTTTCTGCTGTTTGCAATGAACAAATCAAACAAGAACAATTTAAATGGCTTAACACAAGAAATATTACACAAGGCTTCTCCAAATTCAAAACAAAATGCCACTTTTAATGACTACTGCTGGCTAAAAATTATTCAACCCCTTCATGACAAGCATCTTTAATAATTTTGTAGAGCACCCTCTTGTTGCTATGGCCTGCTGGAAATGTAATGCATAGGCAGACAACAGCTTCTGGCAGCATTCCCAAGGAATCTTTGTCCAGTCCTCATGGACAATGGCCTCCAATTCACTAATATTCTAGGGTTTGCATGCTGCAGCTGTGTTCTTCAAATCCTTGCAGAGATTTTTTATGGGGTTCAAGTGAGGCGACTGTGATGGGCACTCTAGAATGTTCCCCGACTTCTTCTGAAACCAAGCCTTGGTGGATGTTGAGGTATGCTAAGGATCATTGTCCTGTTGGAAGGTCCAATGATGCCCAAGCATCAGCTTCCCTACAGACAGCATGATATTTTCTCCTCGGATATCCTGGTACTTGACTGAATCCATCTCGCCCTCCACACTTTGCAGATTTCCAGTGCCAGAGGAAGCAAGACAGCTGCAGAGCATCAAAAGGCCCCCACAATTCTTTACTGTAGGCAGGGTGTACTTTTCAGCATATACTTCTTTATTCTCTCTGCAGACATACCACTGATTCATAAGCCAAAAATATTCAAGTTTATTTATTTATTTTTATTTTATTTGCACTTACAACACACAATAAATAAAAAAAACAATATATGATAAGATTGAGAATGTGCAGGAAAAGGTCAAAAAACCTGTAAGGTTTATAAGCGACCTTCCTCTTTAAGACAATTAAAAAGGAAAACAAGAAATCTAATCCCTACACCACCCCTCTCCAAACACACACACATCAGTTAAACATCCATACATCTAACTCAGACACACTCACTTAGTCCTCCACACACGCACACACACAGACACAGTACACTCACTCACCAACACTCACACAAGATACATTAAAGAGAAAAAAAAAAAAAAAAGTTTTTTTTTTCAAGTTTTGTCTCATCACTCCACAGAACAATATCCCCAAACCTCTGTGGCTTATTTATATGGTTTTGAACATATTGGAGCTTGTGCTTTTGGGTCATTTGTGGTCTATGTCTTGAAGTTTGGGCATGGAAACCTACAAAGTTTAGTATGCACCCTACTGTGCAAACTGAAACCTCTGTGCCTCCTGCCTCCAAGTCTTGCTGCAGGTCTTTTGCAGTCATTCAAGGGTTTTTGACCACTTGTCTCTTCAGGAATCTGGTGACAGCCATCGAAAGCTTCCTCTCTCTGCCACAACCTGGCACTGTAGCCACTCTTCCTTTAACTCTGAACTTGCAAACTATGCTTTCAACTGTATCTCTACGAACATTGAGTGGCTGTGCTACCTGTTTGTATCCTTTTCTTTGTTTGTCCCTGACAATGATCTCTATTAGCTTTTTGGATAATTCTCTTAGCAGCCATATTTCTAATATGCAATCAATTGTCGATGTTAACAAACTCCTAGCACGTGCAAGTATTTGATGTGTTCTATTTCAAGCAAACCTGATGTAACTAATTAAGTTCTTGATTGCTTGCATTATGTGTGCTTGAGGCAACACTTGCTTTGCAAATGTACTCTTATGATAGATTATATTCGAGGGGTTGAATAATTTGAATAATTTTGAGACTACAGTAGTCATTAAAAGTGGCATTTTGTATTAAATTTGGAGAAACAACTTGTAATATTAGTTGTGTTGAGCTATTTAAAATATTGATTAATTTGCTCATCACAAACTTCTGAAAGTTTGCAAATTTTGCCAGTAAACTCAATTTGCAATGGGGGTTGAATAATTTTGATTGCAACTGCATAATACACATATTCTCTGAGTTAGGAGTTTAACATGTTTTAAAAGCCTACTGAATCTGATACTGTTGCTACTTTGCTGTTAAGAAAAGTTGCCATTGCTTAATGGTGGGTGAAAGAACTGTTCACGGATCTCTTATCCAGTTCGGTGAACACAAGATCGTTGAGTTAGCTTAGATAATTTTAGAAGTTATCTGTTTTTAGACAATTCCAGATTTGAATGCACCGCAATATTTGAGTTTACAGTGACAGACAGAGTTGAGATCCCACAAAAAAGACAGAGAAAAATGTTATCCATTTTATTTTTTCCAACATTCCACTTACTCAATATGCAGAAAATAAGCTTTCCAAGATATACTCTGAAATAGCCCTGTTAGAGTATTGTGTTCCATGCTCACTGCCTGTCTAATTATGACAGATGAAGAAAAAGTCCCACAAAACATTTTTATGAAAGGCGTTATCAGCGCTCAGCACTTGATCTTCAGATGGCTCAAATCATTATCCTAATTTGTTTTTGGCTTCTGCTGCATTGTGATAAACATTCAATTCAGTTGAGATCAGCAGTCATTTAACAACCAGTATGTCTGACAATGCAGCCATACTCCCATCAGTGCTGCTGACATCCTGTGTCCCTGACGCCTCCCCTATGCACATCTCCAGCCCTGTGTGCCCCGCACTCTCAACTGTCCCTTAAACAGGTCCCATTATTATTCCGCATGCCTCCACTTTTTCTACCTGCTGGCCGCATTGTGTGAAATTGAATTACGAGTATAAATAGCAGGCACATGAAAGCTCTTAAGGCTCTTCTTCTTTCTAAACAAAATCCATGAATGTGGTTAGTGTTTAAGGTAATTGGCAATTCCGGCACTCTGTGCCACTTCCTAAATTGAAGTTTGAGCACTGTGGTTGGTGGGAAGCCACCCGGTGCACTATTTCAGAGAGGTAGTTAGAGAAAAGGTTTTGCAAATGAGGTCATTCATTTGCCATTTTATGCCCTGATGGAATCAAAATCGTCTCACACTGACTGTTTTACACCATGCAAGGTGCAAACAATACTGCAGTGTTCAGAATTACTGCGGAAGCAGTCTTGGCCAGTTATTCTGTGTAAGCAATAGATGCATTTACTGAATTTCTAAAAGCAGCATGTAGAATTTATATGATACAAAATTAAAGTGGTGTACCTTTGATGATGGATCAAGTGCAAGTGTATGCGGAAGAAACACCCTTCTCCTGTGCAACCATTAGGTAGGTTGAGGTCATGTGATTTGGGACACTTTTTGGGTCCTTTTTCCAAGGCAACCACCTACAATTCATTTTAAAAAATCTTAAATGTAACTTTTATAAACCCTACTTCCAATGAAGTTGGGATGTTGTGAAAAACGTGAATAAAAACAGAATACAATGATTTACAATCACTATCTGTAATATCATCAAAAGATTCAGAAAATCTGGAGAAATCTCTACATGTAAGCAGCAAGGCCAAAAACCAACACTGAATGTCTGTGACCATTGGTCCTTCAGGCGGCACTGCATTAAAAACCGGCATCATTCTCCAAAGTATATCATGTGGGCTCAGGAACACTTTGGTAAACCATTGTCAGTTAACACAGTTCATTGCTACATCGACAAAAACAAGTTAAACTCTACCATGCAAAGCCAAAGGCATATATCAACAACACCCAGAAACGCTGCTGGCTTCTCTAGGCCCCAGCTGATCAGAGATGGACCACGCAAAGTGGGAAAAGTGTGCTGTGGTCTGACAAGTCCACATTTCAAATTGTTTTGGGAAATCATGGATGTCATGTCCTCCGGGCTAAAGAGGAAAAGGCCCATCTGTGCAAAGTAGAAAAGCCAGCATCTGTGATGTTATGGGGATGTGTTAGTGGCCACGGCATGGGTAACTTGCTCATGTGTGAAGGCACCATTAATGCTGAAAGGTACTTACAGGTTTTGACGGAACATATGATGCCATCCAAGCCACATCTTTTCAAGGGACATCCGTGCTTCTTTCAGCAAAACAATGCCAAGCCAAATTCGGCACATACTACAACAGCATGGCTTTGCAGTGAAAGAGTGGAGGTAATAGACTGGCCTGCCTGCAGTTCAGACCTGTCTCCCATTGAAAATGTGTGACATATTATGAAGCGCAAAATAGGACAACAAATAACCTGGACTGCTGAGCAACTGAAGTCGTACCTCAAGCAAAAATGGAAAAGAATTCCACCTGCAAAGCTTCTGCAATTAGTGTCCTCAGTTTCCAAATGCTTATTTAGTGTTAAAACCAAAGGTGATGTAACACAGTGGTAAATATCCCAGCTTTTTTGGAACACATTGCAGGCATCAAATTCAAAATCAGTGTATATTCCCATTAAAAATATAGTTTATCGGTTTGAACATTAAATATCATCTTTGTAGTGTACTCAATTGAATTTAGGTCAAAAACGATGTGCAAATCATTGTATTCTGTTTTTATTCACGTATTAGACAACGTCCCAACTTCATTGGCATTGGGGTTTGCATAACTTTTTATGGATCTCCACCACATTCCCTGTGATAGGGGGATAATATGGCCATAATGGAAGTGAGCAGGTAGTGAGTGAGTCAAGATCCTTTGATTAGCAATATCTCAAGAATGGTACAAACCATAGCCTTCAAATTTAGCACGTTAACAGATATAGTGTTGCAGATGAGCTGATTGAAATTTTGTTGAAGTAGCATCATACTAAATTAATACGCAAAAAATGCACCACATCGCACAGTCTTATACAATCCAATAGGATTGCATGTTGCTTCTATCAGTTAATTCACAAACCAATTGCATTGCATCATTTCATTAATGAAATTATTACTGATTCAGTCAAAGACTGATAAAGGCTCAATTTCACCAGTAGTTATGCTAGCGATCTTTGTTTTGTGTTTCTAGCTCAGTTGGACTGCACCAATGTTACTTGGGTATACCTTCATTTCTCATCTACAGTAGCCTGCTAACTAGCTGCAGAGCTACATAAAAACCTCGGCATTGAGAAACCCATTTTTCATGTAGGTCTGTGGCTAACTAGCTGGCTACTAGCTGCATTGCAGAGTCCTGTACAATCCAATAAGACTGTATGTTGCCTGTTTCTATGATTAAAATATGTTGCCAAGTGAAATATTTTTGAAGCTTTGGACCCTCAAACACATCAAGAACCTCTACCTCACTCCACTGACATGTAAATGTGAAACCGTACAATAAAATGGGACTTTTTAATATTCACTCTCTAAGTATACCTCCCTTGCCCACCTAGATATGCATATACGAGAGCACAAAAGAAAGAGAGAGAGGGAGAGAGAGAGAGAGAGAGAGAGAGAGAGAGACATACCACTGAGCATACATGCACAAACACTTTCATTATGTGTGCATGTATGTGTGTTATGCAAAGACACGTGACTGTGTGCTTGCATATTTGTAGCAATGGTGGATAATTCTAACGTGGCTGACATGGACTAGTCGCGTCATCATCAACATTGATACATGACAAAAAAAAATGCAAGTAATATGGCTGGGTGGAGCACAATAGCACAATGACCCGAGTGCTCCAATGCAGTATTGTTTTTATCCCATTTTACTTTATGCATTCAGGGAAAATGCAATGGTCTCTTCAAACCCTTTGCCATAAAAAGTAAAGTATTTTGTGAAATTTTTTGATTGTAAAATACAGCTAGAGTTAATAAAATGCAGCCATTTTTGTTTTCATACCTGCATTGTTTTAGAGGCAGTATTCATATCACCAAAAACAGCAGATCAACATTCAACATGGCCCCCATGGCAAACCAGTGATTATTTATCTCAGACAACTAATAACTGTTTCATGTAAAGGGCATTTGTTGCAACAATGTAATAACATGTTTGATGATAGTCTGTCAATATTTAAGGGGTCCAAGATAAGAAATAAAAAAAACTTTTCTTGACCCATGTTACTTGATGACCGAAATGACCTTACTTCACTGTTTGTCATTAACATAGAACATATCATTCATGTCCTGAGGTTGGTGCCAGTCATGATGCATTTCATACAATGTATAAGGAGTATGCCAGGGTGAAAATGTCCAGTTTAAAGCATGCAACTAAAAAGCATACACCGCCAAGACGAAAAGTTGGTTGAAAGACAGAAACTAACAGAAATACAGAGCAGGTAAAGTTCATTACACTCTCAGGGCAGCTTTTGCTCTTCACAGGCTTGAACAGTATGAATCGCCATAAGCATGGATAGGTGACTCTTTTTGGTCAGCACTGCTGTTCACCTTGCAGCTGCCCCATGCATGCAGTTTTTCCCACTCTTTTTCTTATTGTGCATTTGTAAACACTGACTTTAAGTGAGTCAACTGAGGCCTACAGTTTTTTTACAGATGCTTGTCTTGGTTCTTTTGTGACCTTCTGAATGAATTGTTGATTTGCTTTTGGAGGAATTTTAATACACTGAAAACCCTGACAAGTGTAGTGAACTCAGATGTTTTGTAGAAGCAGATAACCTCAAAAAAAGTGGATGCCAACTTAACGATCTTCTGTTCACGGCACTTAAAAGCGCGTAAAAAAAATTAACTTTACCTTTTTTTCCCTCAGTGCTTTTCACAAAATGCAATTAAGTTGAGTTCTCCACACAGTCAGGATTTACAGGCTGACCACTCCTTGGAAGTTTCACCACTGTTCCAAGTTCTCTCCATTTGTGCATATTGGCTCTCACCATGGTTTTCTGGAGTCCCAGAGCCTTAAAAATGGCTTTGAAACCTTTTCCAGTATGAAAGATGTCAACAAAGTTGTTTCTCGTGTGTTCTTCAAATTCTTGAGATTGCAACATCATGCGCTGCTTTCGGCTACTTCACATTACCAGACAGGTTCTGATGTTTAGATTTCGCTGGGCTGGCAATAATCATTCCCCAGAGTGTGTAGTGAAATTGAACCCAATCATCAATTAAAGTTGTGTAATTGATTGGCTTTGTAACTAAGGGGCAATTACATTTTCCCACTGGGCCAGGTAAGGTTGGATAGTTTCTTTCCTTCAATTGAAGAAATCATCATTTAAAAACTGCATTTTGTGTTTACTCGGGTCATCTTCATCCAATTTTAGAATTTGTTTGATGATCTGAAATATTCAGGTGTGACAAATATGCCAAAGTAAAAAAAAAAAAAACTTGAAAGGGGACAGATACTTTTTCACAGCAGTGTAAGATTGTCAGGACATGAGCATCTGACAGTTGAGTGCATTGTCAATTCAAGCAATGTGGAGGACAGGATAAACAATCCAATTTGCATACCGTAGAGTATTATTGCACAAAATTTTAAGATGTGTAGAAGACATGGTTGACCATTAACTTTCAGCCTGTCTGTATTAATACCAGCATTGTATAATTGTTAGATTGTTAGAACTATCACAGTAAGTATATGCTAAATGTCATACTACTCAAGAGTAAATTGCATAATTTTAGTGTATATATTCAGCATGAGATTAAGTTTGATGATGAATGTCCAGTTCCCTCCTGTAATTTTCATGTATTCATTTGTAGTTTGGGCAAGTGTTTTCAAAAATTTAATCAGCTGACTAAGAGGAATTTTTCAAATGTTTCAGAGAACAAAGTGAACTCTGAAAAAACTGTCTTTTTTGCCTCTTGTAGGGTGGTGCAGAACACAATATCCCAGTTGTAATATCAAAAATCTCCAAAGAGCAAAAAGGTAGGGATGATTATTTTTTCCAATCTCCAGTCTCACTCATGAACTGTTGTTGCTCATCACTTTATTTTTCTTTTATTAAGCCGAACTGTCTGGATTGCTGTTTATAGGGGACAGTATCCTCCAGGTATGTCAAATGACCTCCCCTTTACTTATAATAACGTACTTAATTTGAAAACATTTATGAGGCATTTGTAATGAGAATATGAGTATCCCTAACCAGCACTGTGGCTGATTCTACCATGGGCTGTCATTTCTTTGTAAAAGATGCTACAGGGGGTTGAAATCAGTGAGAATTACAGTGAGAATTACACTGGAACCATGTAATTTTTTCTGAGGGACAACTTTGGGTGCGCTAATTGGTGCAAAGTAAAATTATGCAAATACATTGGCCTGAATAATATCATCTAAATAAACTCCTATTTACGCAAACACTACTATGTACAGTAAAATACACTGACGTGACAGAGAGTACAGTGAAAATGTATGTTTTTCTGTAAATCTAACAACCTTCATTCTGATTACATTTATTTTTTGTGATTTTTTTAGATAAATGGAATAAATGTGAGAAGCTATCGTCATGAAGAAGTGGTACGTTAAAAAAGATTTGACAGAAATTGCTCCAATTATTCCTTTTTTTGAACAGTAGCACAGCTGTTATTGTATGAATGAATGAAGTTTGAATATTAATGAGTGAAATACGTTAATATACATTGATTTGACAGTACATTCCTCCATGTTCTGCTTTGAATGTTGCGAATACAGCACTTTTTAAAGTACCACATACAATTTTTAGGCCCGAAATTAATTGGGAGTTTTTTTGTTTTTATATTGAAGTAATCATATTTTCGGGGTGGTTGAAAATCTCTCTCATTCTATAACCATCTCCCCTGAAGTCTGTGACCGTTGACATGACTAGTGAATAATTAAATTCTGTACTGTTGTTCGGCCTCCAAGTGTGCCTTACTGTGTGGTATCTTGCACTGAGCTTTGAGGCATTTAGCCGGATAATGTAGGAACAGATGCATTCAAATCCTGGTGCCAACAGCAGTAACACCATCAAGTGAGCCATAAAGTCAAGTGAACCAGCTTTAGTGGCAGCCTTACTTGTCCCAACCTGAGCGAAACCTCCATCATGTTCAAGGGTTATGCTCTTTGGATCATGAGCAGTTCCTTTCCTTTTCGGCACCCTTCCATTCAGGTACTACACGGGGCTGGTCAAAGCAGATATGCTGCACAAGATAAATTATCTATGTAAAATTTTCTAAACTTCTGAACAGTACTGTGAACAGTCAATTATAACCAAATTGCAAGTATTTATAAGCAAGAAATGTGGTTATTTATAAGCAAATGTGGTTTGCTGTTAGCTGGGTTTAATTTGCTTCCTAGCTTTTCAAATTGAAACCTGATTGTTTTATTTCATTTCTATTTTGAATTAGCGTTTATTTTCTCATGCAACTACCTAGCTAGCTAGTACTGCGACAAGCATCGTTTTTTCTTCTTCATCATACTCACGATTATTTCATTTTCAGGATAAAATTACTATCATCTCCTTAGCTTCTGAGATGGACAAATGAGAAGCAAAAGTAAACCACAGTTGTTATGGTCAACATAACATATTTGCAAATGTGATCAGCGCCACCTTGTGCAAGTAGCCTATTTGGCACTGAGCATTTCTTCCTTTACTTCCAGTGTGTCGCTCTCGTAGTTACATAGTTTTAAATTGCCACTTACACAGGTGCGTCCCATGACTGTTTATATAAATATCAGAATAAATGGCCGGACTCAGGCACAGAGAGCAGTGTCAAAAAAACTAAATTTATTAAAGACTGTAGGCATGGTTAGACAGGCAGTGGTCAGCAAAAAGTGGGCAGGAATGCAGTACGAAACCTCTAAAAATCAGGCTGAAGGTCTCAACAGGCAGGCTGTACCAGTAGTACAGGGCAATAATTGGTAACAAGGATGGAACAGCATTGAAATCTGGTAGGCATTCAGATAGAAAATGGATCATGCAACTTGAGACTGATAAGTGCAGAGATTAAATTGCAACAAGACAAGATAACACAAAGGAATAAATGAGCCCAGTTTCATCCCGACGCATCATATATTGATGCTACCAGACCAAGGGTCGATATACGACACAAAAGGATGCATCCTTATTTGACCCCAGTTTAAAATGAACCCCACCCCTAACCTCTAACCCTTAACCCAAGCCCTAACCCCAAGCGTCAAATAAATTGACTCGTATATCAACGATTAGTCAGGAAGCGTCACTGTATGACAAGTCAGGATGAGAAAGAGTTGAAAAAATACACATGGGCAAACAAGCAAGCGGTGGGAAACAGATGTGAAAAACAAACACAGGATGCAGGGAGGCAGAAAACAATAGTAGAACAATAGAAATCAATTATCGTGATTAAACCGAAAGGAGTGCAGATAGCCAATATGCAGGGCAATAAAAATTGCAGAGAAAGGGTGAAAAAAAGCAGTCATTAGAAACAAATATTAAACACAGAGGCTAACACTAAAACTAAGACAAATGAGGCAAATTAAACAAATATGCTGCGGAATCACAAAAGAGATTCCTGACATTGAATTCTTGTTTATAGAAGGGAGGAAAAAAAAACAAAATCTTAAAACTAATTGAACAGAGATCTTGGAACCATTATACAACTCGGAGAAAATGTATTTGCCCTTTCCTGATTGTTTCTATTATTGCATATTTTTCATATTTAAATATTTCAGATTTTTGATATAAAACAAAAACAATGTGAGTAAACAGAAAATGCAGCTGTTAAATAATATTTTTATTAATTGAAGACAAGGTGTAATTCATAAAATCTATCACCCATGTAAAAAATAATTGCCCCCCTGAACCTAATTACTGGCGTTTGCCAACATGGCGGCAAATGCGGTTATCAAACATTGCTACAACTGGCAGGCCTCTCGAAAACCGTTTTGTTTGTTTTGAGCCATCCAATGGAGGACACTCTGATCACTTTCCAGCTGCATAACCCAACTGTGAATGAGCTTTAAGTCTAAAACTGATGGCCAGGCATTCTTCTTCAGGATTTTTTGGTGGAGAGCAGAATTGAAGATTCCATCAATATGAGAAGTCGCCCAGGTCTTGAGGCAGCAAAACAGCCCCAGACCATAACACTACCACCATCATACTTAACCTGTGGTATGATGTTATAATTGTGGAATGCTGTGTTAGTTATACGCCAGAGGTAACCGAACTCTTGTCTTACAAAAAATTCCTCTTTTGACTTTTTAGCCTACAAAGTATTATCCCAATATTCTTAGAGATCATTAAAAAGAACATAAAAGTAATATTGTCTTCTGTGGTCGGTAATTGGTCAAATATTAGTCTACCCTAGCCTCGCCTGCTGCCTATTTCTCTCGATCATTTTTAAAGCGATCTGACAAAGACTAGTTACTGTGTTAGTATGTAAAAGATGATGGTAATTCATTCCTATTTATTTAACTGCTCTGCCATTCGATGCTGACTTGTGTTGTTGAGGGTGGCAGCTGTAACAAACAGAATAGCTGTTATGAAAGCGATAACATCATTATCCTTATTTCTGTCATTAATTTGTATGACTCCTACAGCTCATGATGATGGAATTACTCTATTATTTACTGGATTTTATTCTCCAGGATGGTTTATTTTTATTCGATCTTACAGAAGTATTAACTGTAACTCCTTAACAATACTAATAATATTTGTTTAACTGGGTTTCTCTATATGGATAATATGAAGTTTAATAAATGCTGTAATGCCTACCAAGCTTACTCTATGCAAAATCTGCAATTCTAATTTGATTTTGGCAATAATTCTCAAGGATGATTCTTCATAATCAAGGTGAATAAATCGCTCAGTCTTGCATTGCTTCAGTAGAATTCAACATGCACTTCACCAAGCAGAAAATTACTTCATATTTGTGTGCCTGGAGTAGGATGCATATTTGGCAATTGCTTTTTTTTTTTGTTGTTGTATTACATCTGTGGTATTTTGGTTATTATAAACATTCAGATCACAATATTTGTAATATTTACTTTTTTCTACTGCACTTTGAATAACAGGTACTTGACAAATGAGAATTATTTACCCCTTATAGCAATCCTTACCATTTCAGTGATAAGTACTTTCATCATTTGGAAAAAAAAAACCCTAATGAAAAATGGGAAATGCTATTTATATCCTCTCTGAATTATATTCATCTTTTGTCCATATAAATGAAGGGAAGAGCAGCACATTAGAGTTATCTTTTAGTGAATTATTATTCCGTTTGACTTTAGTGTCAGATGAAGCCTGAAGAAATACAGGACAGCTTCATTTCTAAAAGCACATGCGCAAACAGCACGCAACAAATTTGCCCCATTGTCATTGCCCCTTATTATTGTCACATTTAACACTGAACTATAAATCTTAAGTATGTGAATCAAACTAGAAACCTGTTTCTGGTGCCATTGCTCCCACTTTTGAATTCTGATTTTCCACTTTTGACCTCTACTCCACACCTGTAGTTTTGTGCCTGCATCTTACACAGTTGTAACCCTATCACAATGACAAAATCTGTCGGCAGACAGACTGACAGATATATATAAACACCTGCCAATGTACTCAAAACCACTTCTGTGGCAGTTCCCACTACGAATGGTATCTCCAAGATTGTGGTGGCTGGTGAACTGAAAATAGGAGAGGAATCATTATTTTAAAATAATGATTGGTCTTGACTTGTTTTCAATCATGTACTTATATCAGCATTACATGTACTGAGTAAACACTTAATAATATCAGGTGTGGCCACTTCTTGTTATGATAAAGGGAGAAATAAAACATAAAATTGCTTTTCAATGAACATCATTCAGTTGTAGATACTGCTGGTGATATTCTTTGTTTTAATTCTAATAATAACAAAGCACAAATTTGGTCGCCTGCATTGCTGGTGGATGTGCTAAAAGCAAATGCAGAAATTGACTGAGTAGTACTTTTTTTAAGGGAATGTTCTAAATGGAATCTGTTCAATTGCCAGAGCATTACAAAGAACCTATGCTCTGATAATTGGAAATCTTTGTAACACTTTATATTAATTGCACACCATGACCCATTATTTAAGTGTTAGTCAATACTTAATTCTTATGAACCATTGGCAAGTCAATAACTGGTTTGTAATTGATGTAATACTTAATTTAGAAAAGGTGAATAAATCACTGAAAAAGAATGAAAATACAACCATTTAACACATTATACTGTGGATTATTTTATTATTTTTTGTAGATTTTTGTAGATTTATTATTTTTATAAATCAAGAGTAAAACATTTATATCTGTGTTTAAGAATTACTAATTGATGTGTATTAATGGAGGGACAGTGCTAAATGAATGATGAATTAAGTATTTAAGAATACTTGAATAATGCCCCATAACATGCATATATTATTAAGTGTTACCAAAGACTTGATGAAGGAAAAGATTTAAAATCAGGGCAAGACTACTGATCATTTATAAGGGATTTCTCTTTCCACTTCTAATCTCAGCCATGCAGGTGCCTCCAGAACCAAATTTTGCTGCGATGGCACACACACACACACACACACAGACTCACAAGGTGAAAAAAATGCCAGCTTACACTGTTGCTACTGCTAGAGACCATCTTGCTTTGGAAAACCACGACTGCTCTTCCTACCCCCTGCCTCAGGCACCCACCCAGACCACACCCACCTTTGAACTATCCCATCATATCATGGTGACAAAATCTTTCCACAAGCAGAAATACATATAAACTCCAGTTGAAGTACTCAAAACTGCCTCTGTGGTAGTTCCTGCAACAATAGCCTTTTCTAGAACCACTTTTTGCCATGATGACAATCATACACACACACACACACACACGCACTCACACATACACGCAAAAATTCACTCATAGAAAAAATACTCACCAATGCTGTCATGACTCACAGGCGTTAATGACAGTATTCAAAAACATAAAGTATACTTATGGCTCTATTTGAACAAAGGGGTCAAGACTAGGTTCAGACTTGAATTTTTATTTTTTTCATTTTGTTAAAAATCTTTCAAAACATTCATTAAAGGTGATTTTAAGACCGACAAACTATCTTTTAAGTGGATTTTTTATCATTTGAACGCCTCCACTGCATTCATTTCGTGACAAAAACATGATTTTCTCGCATTGAAAAATTTCATAGTTTATCAGGCTTGTGCCGGGCATAAAATTCACGCTTTTTCAAGGCATTGCTCTGAAATTTTCACTGTAGCATCAGTTTGTTATGCTCTATACAATGACATAGGTAGATGGGTAGGTAGATACATGATGTATTTATGATCCATCTGCCAGGCAGGTTCTGCCACCTATTTCTAAAATTCTCTGACCAAATAATTTTTCAAAATAAATAAGTAAAATGAAAATGTAAAAAAGGTTTTAATTCAAGGTCACCAGTAAAAAAAAAAAAAGAAATATGTAGTGGTGGACTTTAAAAACTTATAAGTCTGACTAGACAGAAATAGTATAGATGGGTTAGGGGAACTTTCATTAGATGATTACGTAATTGATATACAATTGTTATTGTGTAAGGAGACATAACAATGCGTGAGGTCATGACCTTGTTTGTGTCTGTGGAACAGGATTTGAGGAATTAGTGATGTAACCTCGTCAGGCTTCACTGATCACAATTACAATACTGTCAAATGCCTTAAAACAATCCTTGAGGTCATTAAGGCCAGAACCCGAGAGCATTTGTTCAAAGACACTACGTGCGCCATTCCTTGCCTTTTCAGACCCCAACGTGATCAAGCCATTAGGCTGCGGATGGCTGGAACATCCCAAAATCACACGGCCCAGCGTTTTTGGGTAAGCCAACTCACAATCTGTAATCTTGTTGCTTGTTACCAGTAGACTGGATGCACCAATGATCAAGCCCAGCCTGGTCAGCCTAGGGTCACAACCCCAGCCCAGGACCATCAGATCCGCCTCGTCCAGCTGAGAGATTGGTTTCAAACCTGCACCAGGACAGCTCAGGAAACCCAAAGGATCCACAGACTTAGGATCAGCAGAAGAACAGTGAGTCGCTGACTTGCAGAGTGAGTTATCAGAGCCCACAGAGCATGTGTTGGAATGCAGCTCTATGCACGGTGCAGGGTGACCAGGCTTTGCTGGGTCAGAGACGAGTCCCCAACAGATTCTGGAGGAATGTTGTCTTCAGTGATGAGTCCAGATTTTGTCTGTACCGACATGATAGAAGACAGAGGGTCTACAGACAACGTGGTGAGAGATATGCGGCCCCCTGCATTGCTGAGACAGATCGCTTTGGAGGAGGCTCGGTGATTGTCTGGGGTGCCATTCAGTGCGGCTGGAGGTCCGACCTGGTCATAATCAATGAAAATCTTAATGCAGCCTGCTACTGTGACCTTGTCATCAGACCGCACGTTGTGCCTTACATCACAGACGACCCTGAAGTTACATTCATGCAGGACAACACACAACCTCACTCAGCACATGTGGCCCAGCAGCTCCTGGCCCAGAATGGTGTGCGAGTCATGGAATGGCCACCTTTCAGCCCTGACATGAAGTGCATCGAGCTTGTGTAGGACCTGTTGGATCTGTGGGTTCGGCAACGCACTCCAGCGCCCAGGACGAGGGCGGAGCTCCAAGAAGCCCTTCTCGAGGAGTGGCAGGCCATTCCCCAGCAACAGCTCAACAGATTGGTGCTGCCCATACCAAGACAAGTGATGGCTTTGTTGCAGGCACATGGCGGTCACACTAAGTACCGGGATTAGAGTTGATCTTTGATGTTGATTTTGTTGTTAAACTTGTCATTGTTGATTCTTTTGTCGTTCTTTTTCTGTTGTTGTTATCTGACATTTTTTTGAAGTTGTTAGTCTAGGTAAAGTCAATAAATGGTTACAAATTTGAATCCGAGTTTGGCTACAATTCTGGTTATAAGTTTTTAAAGTCCATCAGTATATATACTCAGCCAAAATAAAAACTTCACACTCGTTTGGAGGTCGATAAGTTGAACATACAAGAAATGAGGTTTTAAATAATGATTTTATTTACTTCTGTACTCATTAAAGATGGTGTATCATAAAAATAATGTCCATAATGTAAACAGTTCCACTAGAAATGCTAAGGGAATGTCCAAGAGTAAACATGGTATGTTACAACTTGAATAAGAGCAGTGCGCAGATGATTACGTATGGTTTGGGCAGTTACACGACCTCTAAACAATTAATTCCTAGTGGACGTTGCAGTGACAAATCGATTATGCAAATGACAAAAGAGAATTTATCAGTCTTCTGCTTTTGACGTCACACGTGGGTTACCAGAACGAGGTCGGTCAGCTGTGGTGCCAGTTTGTTGGAGATGTGTCCGAAGATCATGGATAGTCCATCAACTGCATCCCGTAACCCTTGCAACGTCAGTGACGGACGTTTCCGTATTCAGCATGCCAATGGCACATTCAAGCTAAATGTTTGACAGCCATGGCATTGAAAATCAAGAAATAATTAACAGTAAAAACTTGTTTTTCTGAGATGCCACTCTAACGTGCTAACATGAGCTCAGCTGCACATCTCTCATATGGTCACGTGACTAGGAACGCGAAAAAACATGGTTTTAGCTTAAAGTACGCTCACACGTGCTATGTACCTGTGCACGTCGGAGTTGATGTGTGTCATGATGTCTTTGACAACGTATTTACCCCTAGTGATAATAAAAACTCTTTTATTAAAAGTTTCAAGAAAATATTTACAAATTTATGAGTGGGAAGTATCTTTTTTGACTCAGTATATAATTATTACGCGCTGTTGGGGAATGATCCAGGGAAAGCCAGGGAAATTAAAATGAGAGTGAAAAACAGCCAGCAAGAAAAAAACGTAACTGTTATTTTGATTATGCTAATGTACCCCCTCAAATAAAATGCAAAAGGAGAGAAAAGAACTTGCTTCCGCTTGATTGATGATTGAAAGTAGTGTCAGATATATGGAAGAAATTTGGATAGACAGTGAGGAGAATGTCATTCGTTGCTTTTGCTGCCGCAGAAAAGTGTGACCCTAAATAATAAAACCATTTCAAATGAAATGCGGGGTTTTGTATTTGATAAAAGAAGCGGGACAGCAGGCACTGGATTAATGGATCTGGTCAGATTTGAAATCGGTCTCTCAGATAATTGCAGATGATGGGTCGACTCATGCAGGAGCCCATTTTCAGCACTTCAAACATTTGTAGAGTTACAGTTTGTGATTAATGTGATAGAAGAAAAATCCATACACTGTTTTAGACATTATTTGCCTCGGATTTGATATTTTGGCGAACACTTTTTGCCAAACAGCCACCACTCTGGAATGGGGATCTTCTGGAAGGCAGCATAAATGACAGAGTTTACCATTATTAAAGAGTCATAGTTTTAGCAAGCATAATTTGCAAATACCTATGTGCTAACCTCATGTTAAATTGCAAATTACCAGATGAAATAGGTTCCTTTATGATTTAAATTGCCTCCATCATTTATGCTGTGATGTGGGTACATCGATCGCTCTCACCATTCTGACACATATTTTTGAAATATCTTGATAAACTTGAATCTTAATTTTTCACTAATAATCAATAATCTTTTTATTTTTAGTTAATTCCTAGTGTGGACGCTGCTGTTGTGGACTCACAGACAAATGGGAACAATGCAATCATACTCATGCAGCCTTAAAATATCAGTTAAAAACTGATTATTGATTTTAGACCAGGTTTTTGGTAGTCAATCGTGCTATCATCACTGCTAACAAAAAAAAAAAAAAAAAACAGAATGCCTTGTGGTACCTTTGCCGAAAAACATCTTGATGACTCACCTGAGTTTTGGGATAATCTGTTGTGAACTGATGAGTCAAAAGTGTAATGTTTGGAAGACATGGGTCTCATTACATCTGGCATAAGTCTTATACAGCATTCTACAATTAGTGCATCATACCTGGAGTCAAACAGTGGTCTTAGTGTGATGATCTGGGACTGCTTTGCTACTCTAGGACCTGGGCAGCTTTCTGTAGTTGATGCAATCATGAATTTCGTCATAACCAGAAAATCCTGAAAGAGAATAGATGGCCTTTAGTTCATGACCGAAAGCTCAAGCGCAATTGTGTTATGCAGCAGGACAATGGTCCAAACTGCACATGCAAGACACGATTGAATGTCTTAAAAGATACAAAATGAAGGCTTTGGAGTGGCTTAATCAAAGTCCTGACGTGAATTTGATTGAGATGCTGTACCATGTAGTGTTGTGTCGTTCACAAACGATTCATTCAAAGGAACTAATTGTTTAAGAGAACTGACTGAACTAAATCACTTTCTTGGATTGATTCGTTCATTTCTCAGTTCAGTTGAGCACAGCAGCGAGGCCACCAGGCAGGCAGCGGAACTATTTTTTACAAGCAAACGATGAATGACTCGCAAGGAAAACGGGTGGCGGAGACTGATCCTCTCATTGCGAGGGATCCGTTCAACGACTGAATGTACTACTACACACAGCGGTGCGGTAAACGTTACAGAGTGAATGTGAACCTCAGGGCTGAATCATGAATTGAATGATGGATCGTTTGGCCGTCTACCAGTTCAGGGAGTTGTAGTCCTATGAACTATGCGGTCAGGACTCCTGCTAAGCAATGAACGATCCAGTGAACAGATTTTTTGAATGAATCTTTTTAATGAACGGGTTCTAGAAATTCAGTACGGCCAAAAGAACTGCCGATCCCATCACTAGTACCATGGCCTTGAACAGGCAGTTCATGCTAAACAAAACCCTCCACAGTGGCTGAATTAAAACATTTCTGCAAAGAGTGGGCCAAAACTCCTCCACAGCAGTACACTGCCGTTGGGCGCGCCAGGACAAATCCTGGCAGGCCACTGCATAATTTCACAGATCAATCATTAGCATCAGTACGAATTTCCTCTTCTCTGACCCCAATTTCTTATCATTCACCATTGACCCATGATCAACTTAAATGGAAAGCATGTAATGGTCTGTAATTAATCACTGATGCTCATGGCTTTATAGACCACTTTTGGTGGTTATACTACACAAATACGGTTGGAACCTGAGTTATAATCTGTCTTTTATCTATTTATATTTTGCCTTAGGCTATAGGAATGTCTTTCTGTTTTCTTGCAAATATAAAATGATGTATAGGCTCTGGATATCCACCATTTATTTCATTTGGTTGTTTTCATTTAAAAAGTTAACGAAGGTAGGCTTGCTGGGAAATTTGTTTGACCAATGGCCTTGCTTGTCCCTTGCTGCATTAACAATGTATAAACGCGCATCACTTTAGCCAATTTAGTCATAAACTTGTAAAAAAGAAAAAAATATGTCACCAGATACAAAACACTTCACCATCTTTGGTTCTTGGTCAAAGAGGTATTACAAATCTCACAAAACCAACAAAAATAAGGTTCGAATTTTTCTAAAGGATGAGTATGATGAATAAATCCAAATCATGATTCCACAAGTTCACTGTCATAGCCATACAATGAGAGTGAAATGATGGAGAGTTTTCACCAAAGAAACTAGTATGACCAAGAAAAGTATCCGTAAGCAAAACAAACAAAAAAAAAGATGGAAAAATACAATAAATAACAGACTCATTAACTGGATGGCAGATAATGCTTCCACTACAAGGATGGATTGATAGAGCACATTATAATATTAAATAGCTCTTCGTCCTCTCATGAATACACAGTAATATTTATTTATGTATTTTATGAAGTGAAAATGATGAATGATATGAAAAAGCAAATGCCTGTGCATAACTACTGAATATTTGACATGTGGCTCTTAAGTGTACACGACCATCTTGCTGATAGAGCTACCATTCAGGAAATTTGACTGGAGAATTCATTAATATTTTCATGAATAAAATTATAAGTCCTTGTCATAGAGATAAAACCATGATATACTCATTTTTTTAAACGTCAATGAATCTCAAATTGATGGTCTGCCTCCACAGCATTTATGCCAGTGTATTTTTCACCGTATTCAACTGTGTTTGTAACACTATTTATTACTTTCACTTACAGAGAAGGAGCAATGGGAGACAGATAGGGATGCAGAAATGAAGGAGAAGAATACTGCCCAGTGAAATTATAGTAGTTCATCATTAATGGTCAGATCAGACGCTTTCCAAATTTTGTTCGCTAAAGTCTTTTTCAAATTTTATTAATGGTAATTTTCATGCAATTATTCGATTCATTCCTTAAATGCAGAATTCTGTAAACTAATTTAGCAAAAGGGCTTTTCATGACTACTGCATCATATTAATACATTCTCTTGGCGTGTTTGGTATGTTTCGGTTCAAAATAATACAAGGAGCTGGATGGAAAATATTTCATACCAAATAAAATAATGGTTTATTCCATTTTAGAAACTTCATAAAAAACTATCACAGAAAAATATCCTCTCTGGTAATCATCTCATTTTCCTTCCCCTTAGCTAAGTTGCTTTATTACATCCTTTAAATAGTGGGGGTCTAAATTTCGGATTTGACCAATGCCGCCTGGATCAAAAACGTGATTTGGCTTAAAGCAAAGAGAGACAATCCATTCGAGGAGTATTGCAGACAACCTTCCACACGTGCATCTACACACCTTGTGTAGCTGATATAGTTATGGAAGATCGCAAACGACTTCCCACACGTGCTTCTTCATGCCGCGTGTAGAGCCGATATAGTTATCAAAGACTGTATTCAGCTTCCTGCATGTATCCGAACCAGGTTGGGTTAGATGCTGATATGGTAAATTCTTTTATACAAATTCTAAATTAAGCAACGGATTATTGAAATTTACGATGTGAACGTACCTACCTGTTTAATACATTTTTCATTCGAATTAATAAATCGTCTTACTTAATTACTTACTTAATTTGTGTGGTTTTAAATGCATCTTGGTTCTTTTTAGCCAACATTAAGTCTAAAATACTCAGGGGAAATGATGCGCTGACCCACTGATCAGGGGCGAGTTGCAGTGAAAGACTTTAGGATGCTCTAATACAGTGATTCCCAAAGTGTGGGCCGCGGCCCCCTGGTGGGCCGTGGTGGTACTGCAGGTGGGACGTGAGAAGTCATTAAAAATAGGATTCATTTTTGCAAATATGATTTTTTATGATTTTTATTGTAAAATATTTATTGCACGATTTTAAAAAATATTTAGAAGTAATAACGTATTGAGTGTTATTGACCTCACTATATTTTAGGAACCTTATATAGTTTATGATCGGAACATAGCTTTCTGGTCATCATGACCGGGGGTCATAATCGGAGGAGCACGTACTGTGCTCGACAAATAATTTTGTCTTGTGTGTACACCACAGTTTAAAAGTTTGGGGTTCCTTTATCCCCCTGCTTTTATTACAATCCTGAATCTTTATAATAATAATAATAATAATAATAATAATAATAAATAAAACACAACAACAACAATTATTGTTGTTTTTTATTTATTTTATTTTATTTATTTTATTTTCTTAACAACAACAACAACAACAATTATTGTTGCTGTTAAGTGTTCTGAGAATGCATAATTTCGTCTATGTACTGTTTATAGGACAAAGGTGGGCCGCGGACATTTTTTAGATTTTCAAGTGGGCCCTGATTTGGAAAAGTTTGGGAACCCCTGCTCTAATAAATTAGAATGGGGCCATGTTCGACCTCTAGCGGGATTGGTGAGGTATTGGCTCTGGAGGTTTGACCTAAGAGGACCCTTCAGCGCTATTCGCTGGTTCTTGTCAAATTCTCCTTAAGGAGCCCGATAGATACCAGCTGGCCCCGGTTCATAACTGTCACAGGGGAAAGGTACTTGTGCATTATGGTGGTTGCTGTCTATCCAATGTAGAGCTCTCCAAACTGAGATTTTTGCAATTATGCTGGTCAGGAAGCAAAATTGTGTAATGATGGCAAATGACTGGGTTGGGTATTATTATTCTGAGATCCATACAGCTAAAGCACAATTTTACATTGTCAATTTGTTATGGAGTCAGATAAATTGTAACAGCTATGCTACGTGCCCTATTCCTACAAACAGAGAAGTTAATCAATATTTTATTTTAATTCATACCAGCCAGTAAGAGCGCGCTGTGCCTCTACCTCTGGCTATTTCCGTCGTTGGTATTGCTGTGGGGGTTTTTCAGTGCAAAAAAAATTATTTTTGTAATAAAAATGACAACTACAACTTCTGCATCTACAACCACAGCCACCACCAAAAGGGACACAAAAAAGGGACACGTAAAAAGCCCCCCGGCCCCTGGAAGCCCCAAAAAGCATGGTCTAGACAGGATTTAGACTGCACTTACCCTCCTGTTCCCCAGCTGCCTGCTGCTCCAAGCCCTCACTATGCTTTATTACGTTAAAAAGGTATCATCACTAATGCATGTAGCCCTGTCAGCTTCCATGAGGGCAGTCTGCATTTCCCAATTTATATCACTCTCTAACCTCCCAACCCCCTACATCCCTAGTTTAAATAAGCCTGTGCTGCCCTCAAGATACGCTGGCCCAATGCAAAGGTACCCCTCAGGTGTAGCCCGTCAGGCTTGTACAGGTCACCCCTGTCCCAAAGAAGTTCCAGTGCCCCATAAGCCTGTACCCCTCATTCTGACACGAGGGTAATAGCCATGTGTTAAACCTCTAGATAAAATTCTGCCTTCCTCTGCTCGCACATGGTACTGGTAGAATCTGTGGAATATCTGTCCCTAAGCTTTTTTGCTAGCTCCACTCAATCCCTACCCTTACCTATGGCATTTGTTCCAACAAGGACCATGACCACTGAGTCCTCCCCCACTTTGGTCAGGAGCTTGTTCCAGGAGGTCTCCTACCTGGCCACCAGGCAGGCAACACATCATATGAGAATCCTAGTTGTGCGAACAGACTATGCTGTATTGTACACATTGGTGACTGCTATATTCAAAGTTGTGAATAATATTGCTTGAATCTTTGGGGTTGTACTGTTGCCATGTACTGTATAACAAGCAATCTATTGCAAAGGATTAGGTAAGCCAAAAGATATTGGCCACATTTCCCATTTAAGAGTGTTCTTAAGGAGTAAAGAAGGCTCCAAAGTTCAGCTAAGAGGGAGCGTTAAGATTGGAGTCTTTCCCAGATGCGTTCTTAGTGCCCTTCTTAACAAGTGTCTTAGTGCCCTTCTTAACTGTCTTCTCAACTGGAGCTCAATTGATCAATCGATGTCAAAGTAACCGATTGTTCCATATACTTACGTGCACACAAATGAAGTTTTGTTGTAACAAGTGGGATATAATATTAAAAATGAATGTGCGTAATGCCACTGCGCACACAGCAGAATGTCTGAAAACAAACAGACCAGTGGTAGCTGGTGGAATTTTTTTTTGGTGGGGCTGAACATTTGTAATCCAAACCGTTGTAGGGGTCTTGGGGCATCCTCCCCCAGAAGAAATTTTTGTGATTTTTACAACCAAACAAAGCATTTTGGTCCATTCTGACAAAATAATAAAGGTAAAAAAGAACATTTACTTACAAAGACAAATGAGGCCATGGAACTAACTAAGTTTTAAGTTAATTTATTTGCCTTGCAGAATTCAGCAGCATTAAGTGCAAATACATCAACAAAAACTGTGAATTGCACTCAAGGTAACATTCTCTCTCTCTCTCTCTCGGTGAGTGAGAGAGAGTGTGAGCATGAGAGAGAGAGTGAGAGAGAGCGCAAGAGTAAATGGGTGAGTGTGTTATGGTCAAAATTCATGTACAAACGTGTATGTCTAGTCAACACACACTCAAAGCATGATGCCACCATAGGTTTGCAGAGAACTATATACAATATGCACACTGAAGGCATGATGCTGCCATAGTTTTGCAGAGAACTATATACAATATGATGGCATGATGCCAAAAGTTAAATGTAAGCGAGATGGCTGTGAGCATTCACAATAAGTGTTGCATTGAGATTGGTTGAATCACAAGGTCAATGTCCTGTTTGGTTGCTTGGTGGTTGTTAATTTTGTTGAAGTGGTTACTTTTGTAACTGATAGAAATTTCATTCGATTACATACGAAAATAGTGCTGAATATTCAGTAACTATAGAAAACAGCAGACAATCACCAATCATACTTACCTGCCGAAAGCAACAATGGTATCATCTTTCCATTTACACGTTAAACCCAAACCCAATTACAAAGGTTATTCAGCACAGAAAAGCAAGACTTGAAGTACTTGAAGTCGTCATAGTGTTTTGCTCCTCTCTGAAATGTCAAATTCTAGGTAACGCTCGCTGCCTCGCTCTTCTCGGACATAAAGTGACAAATTTGTGGGTAAGGTGCATAGATATATATATAGAACACTAGATTGCTGATAGGGTATGCTCAAGTGAAGCATCTGTTCTCTGAGCCTATACACCCGGAAGTAAAATTTGCCCATAGACTCTCATTCATTTTCGCCTACTTTAAAATTACATTTTCAAAAACACTTGCGTGCAAGTCGGTGTTATTTTGGTATCGCTGTGCAGAGCAACATTTTGTCTCCCTAAATATGTGCTGGAAAGCGGATGGAAAGTGGCACACTTACTAAAGGGAAGATCGAAATGCGACTCGATGTCAACGTTAAAGTGCTGCAGAGAAGTGACTTTAACGCAACCCAGGCTTTTACCTCTGATAAGATAATTGCTTGTTAGTTATCGCCGTTATAAGAAATGTCGTTGAATGTCCGTATACATTATCAAATTACACTCTGTTTTCCTCATTTCATTGTACCCTGGTTGACTATTTGACATCAACCAAATTGTTTATATTGAATCATATGGCTAATGTTGATAAAAGAAAGCGCTAGTGAAGCCTTTCTCCCCTCCTTGTCTTTTGGAGCTCTGTATAAAACAGACAAAGCGACTTGTCCACTGTTTTAAATATCATGCGGGTAATAAGTATTGTCGTTGAATGTCAAGTACAAGTAGCTGGCTAGCTTGCTAGCCACCTTTTAAATTTTATTTACCACTAAGTCAATGCAGTCCCCGCGATGCCAAGGTAGCTCGCTGGTGACCGTTATCAATCGCTAGCGTTCGCTTTCAGTCAGCGGTCTGTTCAAGTCAACGGGACGGCTAATTAGCTAGCTAGCACGAAACACGATTTTTTTCTATTAAAGTGGCAACTTTGCGTATATGCTTTAACTTTCGCATGAAACGTTTTATTTCAGCTCTTCAAATAAATATTGCAACAAAAGGCAGTTGCACATCACAGCATTTTCTCGCTTGTGCCGACTTATTTGAAATTGGCCTCATAGGAAACCATTCATTTTTATGAAGAAGTTGGGTGTATCAATATGGCGGCCGGGTGCTTCACTTTTGATACTGTTAATATGACGACATCAGCAATCTTCTGTTCTAAATATCTATATCTATGGTAAAGTGTGGTCTAAGCCAGGTTGGGGCAAAATGTCCAGCGCCCAAAGATCATAAAATTCGACGACGCTGATTGGCAAAATTAAGAACTTTTCTGCATAGCAACCAGGGAACCATTAGCTAAAAATTTACGCTGGTGGGGCCGAGCGAATTCTGCCCCACGGAAGACAGCTACTTCATCAAAATGCACGTCACGTTGAGCATGAAAGTGAACGAAAATGTAATTCTGGAGGATTCTAAAGACATTCTAAAGTGAATTTAATTAACATGGATTAGTTCTCAAAATGGGAAAGAAAATTAAACATATATGCATATTTAAAAAAAAAAAATCAAAGGCAGGTTGGTGGGGCTGCACCCCAGCGCCCTCTATAGGCGAGCCGCCACTGAAACAGACGCAAATAAAAACCAATAACACAGATAAGAATCAGAATAAATAAGAATGAAAACATAAAATCAAATCATAACATTACATGAGTTAAATCATATAACATTACATGATACTGTACCTCATGTAATGTCATATTATTTCATTTTATGTTTTCTTTCTTATTTTTCTGATATAATTCTGCATATACTTATGCATTTACTTTGTATCTCTTAGGGATAGCAGCAAAGGTAATAGGCTTTGCTGCTATCCCTAAGAGTAACAGCTGATATGATGCTTACCGCACTGCATGGTGGCAGTGGGCTTATTTTATTAAATGTTTTATTAAGTGCTGCGCGGAGTTCAAGTTGGGGTGGTGGTGGAAATATTAGGGAAAGTACTAGGGAAATACGGTAAAATATTTTGACACATGGAACCATAGAGGACAGTAGGGCTGTCACCTTTAAAAAAAAAAAAGACTTTGACTGAATTTAGAATATGACAACGTGATGTTCTAATATATTTGAAGCATTCTAAATCTGAAATCAATGTATGCTAAAAAAAAGTGAGGGCGGTAAGTAAGACTGGGACATTATAGGACCGCTAAGGAAGAGCCTGTCCTCCCCTTAAAACCACACAGCCTCGAGGCTTAAAAACAATGGGGTGTGCTACAAAAAGATTGTTTTTACGATTATTTTCATGACTCGAAGACAGAACTTTATCTAGCAAATCTGAGAATACAAAACGTAGAAAACACGGTGATGGAAACACAGTCTGATATCACATTTGCTTTCCGATCTGCAGTATTAGTCATCGAAGACAAGGGCTTATAAATAGACTATTAGACTTCTGCAGCAGACCAGCTAGTTTACCCGTAATTTTGCGTATTGTGCACTTACATCGTTATTGGCAGACGAGTATTTACAAATTTGCCGGAGGCGAATGCATTGCCATTCCCATTGAGCTGTGATTGGCTGATGGCACGTACAATGGTAACACAATCAACCGACTTCCAGTAAAGGATTTTGCAGCCTGACATGCCGTACAAGCGCAGACAAATTGTACTCTCCCTCCTACCCAGAAGCACACACAAACCGTGCGAGATGAGCACGCAGCCAGCAATTGGATTGTGACAGAATGGTGAGTTAGCACCTTTCACATATTCCTTTATTCAAATAAATAAATTAACTTATTAATTAATTTTAAAATGGTTGAGGGGGCTAAACTGGGGCTATGTACATTTGTGATGGGGCTATAGCACCCCCTACCCCCAGTGTAGCGCCGTCCCTGAGTCAACTTTTTACTTTGGTTTTTGCCACCCCCCTTCAGTGTCCCTAAAATGAATCCAGTGTCCCTGCCTCTCTTTGATTTTTTGAAAAAGTTAGAATGGGCCATTGCTAAATTAAACTTGCCAGTAAATAGCAAATGTTCATGTAACCAAACAATATGTTCTGAATATATACTGAATACAAATGAAAATGCACCACTCACGAAATCTGGAATAGCTCCTCGGATTGATATGTGACGTATATACGTATGATACATTTGAGATCATGGGCTCTAATTTCGTAGACCAGGCGTAGGCGCGGCGCATGGGGGGTGTGCCGCACCAACGGGGTGTGTCCAGGCGTATGTGGCAATTTCGTGCCCGGCGTAGCCTGGTGCAAGTACTCCTCTGTCCCGCCTCTGCCCTGCCTTCCAGCGCAAGTTGGCAAAGAAGGCGTGTTTGGGTATAACACAGCCGAGTCAAATCTTCACCAGTCAAATGAGCTCCTCACCTCACCTTTAATATGTTAGAATATAGAAGGCGACACAGCCGAGTCAAATCTTGCTCACTGGCAAGAGAAACGATGGATAGCGTGTTCCTATTATAACAAACTGTTGCTGCTTAAAATTTTGGGATTAACATGCATATACAACAAAGCAAGATACGTTACACATTTATTTCCAATATGTGATCTTAACTCAGTACGAGATCATAGTAATCAGGCTGCATTCCTTTCCCCCACTGAAGACGATAAAACATAAGTGACAATAATAGTAGCCTAGTATTAAGCCGCTTGCACACTGGACGTGAAAGCAATTTTTCGCTCGACAGATTGCGTCTTGTGTCCAAAGGTCTGACAGGGTTTCAATAAATCGTCGTGTTCGACAGTCTATTATTATTTTTAATTTCTTCAAATCTACTGACTCTTTTAGATATTACACGTGAATGTTTGATAAGAGGGTTCAGTTCTTCAAGATGAGTACCCAGAATTTCAATCAATGTTTCTGTTTAAGCTGCTCAGTAAAGCCAGTCGACACTGGCGCGAGACAATGTACAATGCCTCCGTGTCTGACAGCCAAAAAAAAGGACGATTAGAACAGATTGATAATGAAATAAAGAATAAAAAGAAACATTTTAACAACAGAGCATCCAATGAACACTGCGATTTATTTATTGGCGGGTCATCTTTGTTTGATATCACGTTTGTTGCTGATATATTTTTATTCTTTATTTCGTCGTAAATCTGTTCTCATATCAATACTTTTACTTTTTGCTGGCTACTGAACATGGAGTAATTTGCATTTCGTGTCGGACAGTCTTGATCGTGCATGCGATGATTTCTTCACTCTGTCAGTGGTCATGGAATTGATTTGCTCACGCACTATTTTATTTCTGCTGTGCAAATAAAGCGTGAATCTGTTCGATCCATCTGACTAATTTTCAACGGAAGAAAACAGATGAATAGGCTAAAAAGACCAAGAAAAGTCGATAGCTATCAATTTGCATTTTGTGAAGGCCGAACACAAACATAGCCAAGTTTGCACGTCTAATATTTCCTGGAATACTCGGAAAAATTAGAACTTTTATGACTCTCGGACACGGAGGTATATTAAAACCCTGTCCGACTATCGCGTCTTTGCATTGACTTGTTTGTAATCAGTCGTGCGAAAAATTCGTTTTGCGTCCAGTGTGCAAGCGGCTTTAATGAGCATAGAACGCAAGCATTCGAGATTATATATATATATATATATATATATATATATTATATAGTTTGTGGTTGGCTGAGAAAGATGTGAAGTCGTTAGTTTGCATCACAGATTCAGTTGCGTTGATTAAGCCAGGTCAAGTTTCCATTACGCGTGGCAACCGCCTGACATCAGGACAATCGATATAGATACTATAATTTATGTCCTTATTCAGATAGTTACAATAAATAGTGCTTCCTGTAATCATTTCTTGCATTGAAATGTGCCTGACATTCTGTAAACCTGCCTGTGAGATTTTGGTGACGTGTGTGCACTCTGCGCCGGTCAGCCAAATTACCACTGCACGGAAATTAAACCAGGTTGGAGCTGGCGAGTTTTCTGCGCAACTCCAGCGGAGACTTTTTCTACGAAATTGTCACTGCGTCTTGATGAATATGTGACACCTCCCCCTACTACGCCGCCACACCCATCTCAGCGCACTTTTGTCTACCAAAGGCTGCGCACCTCACGAAATTACCATTGTACGGAATTACCACTGCGCGGGCTGCGCCTCGCTACGCCACCTGCGCTGTGCCAGGAAATTAGAGCCCCATGAATGATTTAAGAAGACATGTAAACATCATTCAATTTCATTCACGATAATGTTAATGCGCGAGAGAGGTTTAACTGGTGTAGGGGTCAAACAGGAAAGTCAATAACGGGTGTGACCGCCATTTGCATTGACACATGCGGTGCATCGTTGTCCCATGGAGTTGATCAGTCTCTGGATAGTGTTCTGAGGGATAGCATTCCACTCCTGAACAAGGGCAACCTCAAGTTCTCGGATGTTGTCCATCTGGTGTCGACGTGAAAGACGTCATCCAATTTCATCCCATAAGTGCTCCATAGGGGAGAGGTCGGGTGACAGAGCTGGCCACTGAAGCACAGGATGTTCTGCTGTGCAAGGTACTGCATGGACAACCCTTGCAGTGTGTGCCCTAGCGTTGTCCTGTTGGAACGTGTGGACATCGTGGTGTTGGTTGAAGAAAGGTACAACATGGTTCTGCAGCACCTGGTCCCGGTAGTAGACGCCTTTCACCCTTCCTCTGCAGATATGGAGACGGGTTCTGTGACGGTAGCTTATTCCACCCCACACCATAACGCTGCCACCACCCCAACAGTCCGTTTGAACGACACAATCGGCGTTATAACTTTCACCACGTCTCCGCCAAACACGTATATGGCCATCTGCGTTCCTTAAGTGAAATCGTGACTCGTCAGAAAAGCTGACACCGTGCCATTGTCGTAGTCGCCAATTCTTGTGCCTGTTTGCCCACTGTAGACGCTGGTTTCGGTGACGATCCGTCAATATGGGGCCGAAATAAGGACGTTGTGCACGCCGGCCTGCAGCTCGCAGACGGTTCCGTACGGTGTTGGGGTGAATGAATCCACGTCGCCCTTGGACTTCAGCAAACGTTCTTGTCGCTGGTAGTGTTCGGTCTCGGACATGATCCGGTACGATCTGACGGTCCCGATGTGCCGTTGTCACACGTTGTTGACCCGGTCGAGGACGGTCCCGAGTGCTCCCCGTTTGCAGAAACCTTTGATGGAGTCTTGAAATCATTGTGTGTGCGCAGTGTAGTCGTCTGGTAATTCCCCTGGTGCTGGCGCCAATTTGAAGCATGCCTATGGCACGCTCCCGTTCAGGGGCTGTAAGTTGCGGCATAGTGTCAACGTTTCACAAGTGTCAGTGAAGAAGTGAAATTTTATTCGGATTCACATGCTTTTAAAGGCAATGTGTGCAAAAATTCCGAGTGAAATTCATTTTTCCTGTGGTGTGCGTGCAAGATGTTGCGTTTTTGCAAAAAATTGCCTAGCGTTACAGTTAACTTGAAATTCTCGCATTTCTTGCACCTGGCATGTCGGGTGACGTCACTGTAGTGTTGTTGTTGTATAAACATTAGATTGAAGTTCATTTGAACTTAAATATTGACTTTTTTCAAGTGGTTATATAATATAATTTGCATCCTTTTGAGAATGTTTTCAGGCCTTTAATTAAGTGCATTTTCAGTATGTTCTTGACTGGACAAAAACAGGTATCACAAGCTTGCAAAGTCCCTTTTCAGATACTTCAGATATGCCATTTATAGGTCCAGAGTCCCAAGTGACCAAATCCTTGCCCTTATTGGTGCTTACCAATGAGCATAACATCACCATATCAATTCAGCCTCCTGCTGCCAGCGGATTCCTTGCAACCAAAACCTGTTATGAAGGAACAGGCTTGATGCTGAACTTCCATGGCTGCCTTTGAATGCCTCCCCCAAGTCCCTCACTATAACATGCATTTACCTTCATAGGGCTCTAATTTCCTGGCGCAGCGCAGGTGGCGTAGCGAGGCGCAGCCCGCGCAGTGGTAATTTCGTACAGCGCAGCCCGCGTAGTGATAATTTCGTGAGGTGCGCAGCCTTCGGTAGAGGAAGGTGCGCCGAGATGGGTGTGGCGGCGTAGTAGGGGGAGGTGTCACATATTCATCAAGACGCTGTGACAATTTCGTAGAAAAAGTCTCTGCTGGAGTTGCGCTGAAAACTCGCCAGCTCCAACCTGGTTTAATTTCGTGCAGTGGTAATTTGGCTGACCGGCGCAGAGTGCGCACACGTCACCGAAATCTCACAGGCAGGTTTCCAGAATGTCATTTCAATGCAGTAAATAATTACAGGAAGCACTATTTAATGTAACTGTCTGAATAAGGACATAAATTATAGTATCTACATCGATTGTCCTGATGTCAGATTAAAGGCGGTTGGCACGCGTAATGGAGACTTGACCTGGTTTAATCAATGCAGCTGAATATGTGTTGCAAACTAAGGGCTTCACATCTTTCTCAGCCAACCACACATATATATATATATAGCATGCTTGCGTTCTGTGCTCAGTAAAGCCGCTAGCACACTGGACACGAAAAGTTTTTTTCGCACGACTGATTACAGGCACAGTCAATGCAAAGACGCGATAGTCGGACAGGGTATTAATATAGCTCCGTGTCCGAAAGTAATAAAAGTTCTAATTTTTCCGAATATTCCGGGAATTATTAGACGTGCAAACTTGGCCATGTTTGTGTTCGACCTTCACAGAATGCAAATTGATAACTATCGACTTTTTTGGTCTTTTCAGCCTATTCGTCTGTTTTCTTCCCTTGAAGATAGACAGCAGTCTTTATTCGGTCTTTCTTTTGAAAATTAGTCTGATGGATTGAACAGATTCACGCTTTATTTCCACACCAGAGATAAATTAATACTTGTAGTCAGTGAGCAAATCAATTCCATGACTATTGACAGTGTGAATAAATTATCCCCTGCACGACCAAGACTGTCCGACGCGAAATGCAGTATACTCCATGTCCACCTGCCAGCAAAAAATAAAAGTATTTATATGAGAACAGATTTATAATGAAATAAAGAATAAAATATATCACCAATACACAGAACATCCAAAAAGATGATCCGCAAATAAATAAATCGCAGTGTTCATTGGACGTTCTGTTGTTAAAATGTTTATTTTTATTCTTTATTTCCTTATCAATCCGGTCTGATCGTCCTCTTTTTTTTTTTTTTGGCTGTCAGACACGGAGGCATTGTACATTGTCTCACGC
The DNA here is from genome assembly GCA_029721435.1 of Gymnothorax reevesii. NCBI lineage: Eukaryota > Metazoa > Chordata > Actinopteri > Anguilliformes > Muraenidae > Gymnothorax > Gymnothorax reevesii. Next base: position 71,908,089 of record CM056577.1, on the reverse strand, counting down.
CAGCGTCGACTCGCTTTATTGAGCGGAGCTTAAACAGAAACATTGATTGAGATTCTCGGTACTCATCTTGATGAACTGAGCCCTCTTATCAAAACATTCACGTTTAATAGGCTATCTAAAAGAGTCGGTAGATTTGAAGAAATTAAAAACAATAATAGACTGTCGGACACGGTGATATATTAAAACCTTGTCAGACTTTCGGACACAAGACACAGCTTTCAACGCAATCTGTCGAGCGAAAAATTCGTTTCGCGTCTAGAGTGCAAGCGGCTTAATACTAGGCCACTATTATTGTCACTCAGGTTTATATCGTTTTTAGTGGGGGAAAGGACTACAGCCTGATTGCTATGATCTCGTACTGAGTTAAGATCACATATTGAAAATAAATGTGTAATGTATCTTGCATTGTTGTCCATGCATGTTAATCCCAAAATTTAGAGCAGCAACAGTTTGCAATAATAGAAACACGCTATCCATCGTTTCTCTTGCCAATGAGCAAGATTTGACTCGGCTGTGTCACCTTCTTTGCCAACTTGCGCTGGAAGGAGGGGCAGAGGCGGGACAGAGGAGTACTTGCGCCAGGCTACGCCGTGCACAAAATTGCAACATACGCCTGGACACACCCCGTTGGCGCGGCGCACCCCCCATGCGCCGCGCCTGCGCCTGGTCTACGAAATTAGAGCCCATAGAGTGTTCAAACGAATTAAATTGAAATATGGATGCATGCTGTATCGTGTGACTCACCACACACGCCTCATATCTAGAAAAATGGGGGTTAACTTGCTTAAAAAATATTCTTATTAAATATTGCTTTGCTATGGTACAATTCATTAACTTTAAGGGAGCTTTACAATTAATAACATAATGCATAGGGTGGCACGGTGGTATAGTGGGTAGCACTACTGCCTCATAGCAAGAAAGTTGGGTATTCAAGTTTGGCCTGGGGATTTCTGCATAGAGTTTGCATGTTCTTGAGAGTGTGTGCCTGAATGGCGCATCAATGGTGTGTGTGCCGTGGGATGGATCGGCAAGCTGTCCAAGAAGTATTATAGATAATGGATGGATGGATGGATGGAAGGAACATAATGCATATGGATTTGTCATTTCTGAGAAAGTAAAATGTATTTTATATGGGGCGATGACATATGACCCGCTGTTTCTGCAAAAGCCTCTAATAAATAAAAAGTTATGTAACAGGGAATGCATATAAATCATGTTTTCTCATGAGGTGATGACATACATGGTCATATTTCTCTGCCCTCAGATGGAAACAACTGCAATTTTCTATGCAACATTGTGTACACAATTGTATACACTGGTTTTCTGAGGATAAGGATCCATTAGTATGCACATCACTCACGGGACGTGCTTATGTTAGCCCATTCAACAGCTCATTAATCACTTGTGTAATGCTACTGTTTTCCTTGTCTGAATATTTATTTTACCAAGCAGCCAATATTGGCATGTGTTCATTACATTGTATAATTTGGAAATGTTTCACTTTTGGCTAATGCTGATTTTTTGCCATCAACGTGTGAGAAATGTTTTGTGCCAATATATTAGATTTTTATATAACGTGCTGTGCCCCACTGACCTTGAAAAAGAAGTATTCTCTGCTTGGTTTGTTTTTTTGTGTCTGGGTGTACTGTGGTATGGGACATGACAGTATGAGAAAACATTTCTAAAGTACAATGATAATTCATCATGACAAACTGAATCAAAATGTGTGATGTTGCATGTGTAGGTTTAAGCCTGAAGTTAAGCTAATTTGTTGAAGCAGCTTTTGTATTTTTCCATGTCTCCTCTGGCATTTCTTATAATTTTCGTGACATGACTATGAAAATTAGAACAAAAGCTTTGTCAAAAAAATGTCCTCTGCCTGGAGAAATTCCTCATTAAGCATGCATTATTTTTACCATTTACCATATAAATGTGTTTCATGTCACTAAATGAATATATTGTTTCATCTTCCTTTATTTTTATGGTAAAAATACCAGGTCCTGAAAATGTTTTTTTGGAAATTATATGAATGGTTTCCAATTATCATTGTGAAATCTGAAATGATGAAACAACACTGCTATTGTGATTTTTTTTATATGCTGAGAAAGCTGCACATTCTGCAGTAATGAGGGGATGAGAAACATCCGTAATCTTAAAGAAACGGACATATTTTCCTCCTTGTTAGATCTGTGCTGATTGTTTTTTTTAAGCAATAAACAATGACATGCCAGGCATTATTCAAAAGATAATTTCACACCAAAGAGGTGTAATTTTTTTGACCACTTAGCTGTGCATTTATTTTAGTATTATCACAGCATAGCACAGATACTTTTTGCCCATATTTCGCATTGCTAAATGTGTCCGATGCATCTAAATATTTAAAACTTTTTCAGAAGGATGCCTTAACATAAACTTCCTATTGAACTGATTCATTTGGAAGCCCATAGTGGACAATATTCAAATGAAAATGTAATCCCACTATTGCATTATAATTTTCCACTTATGAACGAGTTATTTGAGACAATATTAAATTGAAAATGCATTTATCCAATTATCACTTTCATTTCCACATACGCGTATGGGAAATCTATGACTATATTCGAATGATAATGAAAAGCTGTTTGACATTTCATTTTCGAAGTCATGCTCCGCAATACTGTGGACAATATTCAAATGCAATAAGCAACAGCACCCCCAGCCTACTGCATTTACATTTACATTTACATGTCAACAAGCTCTTTTAAGGTCAACGTAAAAACTGTAAATGCTAGTTTCTGGCTATTTGAAAATTATATTGAAAAGGGCATTCAACATTTAATTAGCAAAGACTTAACTTGCTTCACTGAGGACAATATTGAAATGCAATAAGATAACCAGTTCTCCCAGTCTATTGCACTTACATATACATGTCATCACGCTCTTATAGTGTCAACATGATAGTGAAAATGCTGTTTTATAATCACTTGGAAATAATAATGATGACGACATTTGACATTTAATTTTCAAAGACTTGCAAAAGATCCTGCAACACATGGGACAATATTCACATGCAGTCAGGCAAACAGCGCCTCCCAGTCCATTGCATTTTCAAATACATTTCACCTCACTCTTTTTGGGACACAATGAAAATTAAAATGCAATCTGTTAGCGTCTCAAGGCGGGTCTTCAGCTAAGACGTCACACATTAGGGGCGCCATAGATATAAATACATAGATGCCGCATGGCTGGGGGAGAGGCGTCCCCACAGGGCAGCCATGTTAGTACAGGGTTAGCAGTGTATGTACGTTTGTTGGGGTAAGAAGTATCAAATAATTTCTACAAGTCATTATTCGCTGAATTATCAACCGATTTCCACGCAGTTTGATTTGTTATGAACGTCACACATTTAGCTATGATCCAGGATGCCCTGATACGTTAAAATGCCAGTTTTACTCCCAAAATACAGCTTCATATTCAAAGCAGTCGAGCACTTAAACTTAAATCTACACCGAAGATGCCAGATTTTTGAGCAGCATATGGATGCTGAACGAGCTATGCATACCAGATGCCATGGTACTACTTTTCACTGGTAAGATTTAACGATAGATTTTGGATGTATTTGTGTATTATAACATTATGTTGAGAGCTACTGTAATTGTCCTCCAGCGAAATGCTATCGTAGCTAGGCTAGACTAGCCCTAGTCATGGAAGCTGAGACTTTATGACAAATAGATAATAATCATAATGTATAGTTATTCTCATCACCCAGTTTTATTACAATCCTATCTTTTCTTCTGAACGACTAACAAAGAAGATGTGATTGTATTTCTAAGCTGGTTACTAAGGCTGCCAGGTCAGATCCTAACTTTAGTATTAAGTTACAAGATTGTTGTTGTCCCAGGCATTTTATACTGGTTGGATACAAAGAAATGCTCTTTCTATTCTCAATTTCTCTGTCACTTTTGTAATATTAAAAAGGCCTGAATCTACTATCATTTTTAAATTATATTTAAAAGACCAGAAGAAATATTTTGCAGTTCATAGACATTTCTCATATGTATTTTATACAAATTTCAATATGTTGCAACATTATGACAGGAAGACAATGGTATACTATTGTAAAACATATTGTTGTCTTGCTGTTATAAAGCTTGTCAAAAAAGTTGAATAAATTTTTAATTATTTTGGTCAAGAATAGATACTTGAAATTGGTAATTGAGTGTGTTTTTGAATTTAAACTTCAGAAGGGAAAAAAAATCTTGAATCTTGTCTCTTTTTTTGTGATTGTGCAGAGAATTCTTTTCACTTCTTTCCTCTTTTTTGTCATGTTTTCAAAGTTTCCCAAAGACAGTGAATTGAGGAGATGGTGGGAACTTGCTGTGAGATGGGATGGTTTTGTGACCACTGAGAGGTCCTTGCTCTGCAGTGACCATTTCAAGCCGGACGACAGATAAATTGTCTCATCTCACCCAATGCTGCATTTTATTTCTCTCTGAGCTTGTTCTTTTTAATCCTGGGTTTTATTTGCCTATATACATTTTTATTCCTGTTCATTGTTTTCTATTCCATTACTATTTTACCTTTTACTTATTTTATGCATATCATTTCATTTATATGTGATCATATAATTTATTTCTGGTGCGCATTCTTGCAAATTCTTCTACTCTGTAAAAAGCACATGAAATGAGCTATATAAATGAAGTTGCCTAACTTTCAAGGTTTATTTTTTAAATGTATAATATAGTTACAGATTAATACTATTTTATGAATTAGTAGGCTAATATCACCTTTTTCTAGCAGTGACTGCTATAGGCATGAAATTGGGCAGAATTGTTTTTTTTATGCAATTTTTGAAATTAAAATACAGTATCACTACATCATATTAATATTTTTGGGGTTTAGCAAAATACTAATACCTACATTGTCTTTTTTCCTTTTAACATGTCCCGGCAATGTCACTGACGAGTAGTCAAGCATTTTCCTTATTTACACGTTTTCCAATTATAGTAATGATCTAATGGTAATTGAATACTCAGCGTCTTTCTCCGTGCGATCTAACAACGACGAAATAATGGGCTGAATTCAGGAGAGGAAAATAATTTAGAAACAGGTCTATGGTTTATGCGAGACAAACTGTTCTGGGACTTCTGTGCTACTTTATCGGCACATCAGGTGCTGACCTGTGCTTCATTATTGTTAAAATTGTTGATATGAAAGCATTTGAAATGCCTTTGTGCAATTTGTAAAAACCTGGGTTTAAATGCATCGCAGTGCGCATCCGAACGAATGAGAGTCACCTTGCTTTAAAGGGGGGAGCTAGCTATGCCTGATAGTGTGGCGTGTTTTCAGTCAGTTATCTTAGGTCGTTATAGAACCAGCTACTATTCTATAATTAAGTATTTTTTGCATGAAAACCTGCATTTTTTAATGAAGCTAGTAACCTGTATCATAAATACGTGGCTGCCATATGTAAAAAATAATACAGCTTAAAATTGTTTGAAAATTTGTTGAGTTGTGATGATAAAAATCATTAATTAACCTCTGCCCCCACTGACTCATGTTGTAAGTATGCACGACCTCCACCGACACAAGATGGCGCCCACGTAGACCCATTGTTCCAATGGACAGAAGCAGTGAATGTGGCATCTACGTGTATATCTATGTAGGGGCGCGAACGAAAACCATATTCCTCATTTGCATATCAACCAATCAGCTTCTGAGTAGCGCTTGTACGCATGGAAGCTTACTGATAATGTCATGATGGCTAGGCTGCTATGTATTGTGTGCCATCGCGCATTAGGATATGCTGCCCTTTGGATGTAGCCATTTCAGCACCTAGTATGCTAGCTAATGTTGACTAAGAAAAATATTTGTAAGTTATCATCACATTAAAGCGATATGAATTGATTTTGCCCCAACTCTATTAACTGAGCTAGCTGTAATATGCGTGAACTTATCCGAGACTTCGCAGCAGTGCTGTGCAACTGCAACCCAAGTGTGCTGGCAGATTTCAGAGACATCTAAAAGCAATTGCTTAGGTACAGCTAGCTGGCTATAATGCCTACTGGAGAAGCTCTTACAGCCCTGATTTGTCACTTTCAACGCCATCTCATAAACATGACCACTTGAACCATTAATTAGCAGCGTCTTTTACCTAAAGAACAAACTCACAGCGCAGCCTGAGATATTTTATTTCATAGCTAATTAAAAGCAGATAAAACACCATCCGTCTTCTCACCCTGCTGATGCTAGTTAGGGGAAATGTTTGTCATTATTTTTATACTTCATCAATGTGATACAGTTTTTGCCCTAGCTTCACTAGCTAGCTGGCTAGCTTTTGTGCTTGCCGAGTTGCAAGTTTGCCACTCCTGAAACATGCGCAATGTATGCATCATGCAGAATGGTCAGATAAACGGGCAGCAGTCAGGCTGTGCTGTTCCTGGTTTAATCACAATTCCCAAGCCACGTAGCAATGGGAGAAGTTTTGATGACTTGGACTGGCTGAAAAATGATGATCCTCTCTTGCTAACTTAACCTGCTGTAATATGAACTTCTTTGATTTGTTTGACAGCACTTTTGTACGTCCCAACATTAATATCAGATTTCTGGGAGATTTAAATGGATAGCTCATTACCTGGTTAGCTCAAGAACAATCAGAAAGCACAAAAGCAATCGCTGTCAGCTAGCTAGCTAGCTTGTGAAGCTAGGCCAAAAACTGAATCACAGCGATTGATGCTGCATTCGGTAACGCTCGTAAACACGAGTCCTGTCTACAATTAAGTCGAACATATGTGGAAGGATCATTCAGACAGTGAGTTCGTGAGGTCAAAAGAAAGGAATTCACGAGTCGTGTCTCAAAAACACGGCTCAAGGGACGCCTTACCGAATGCAGCATGAGTATAAAAATGATGACAAACATTTCCCCTAATTAGTGTCAGCATGGTGAGAAGATGGATACTGTTTCATCTGGACTAATGTAATACGCAATAGCACGCATGGAAGAATAATGCAAGATGGCGTTGAAGGTGACAAATCAGGGCTGTAGAGCTTCTCCAGCAGGCATCATAGCTACCTAGCTGTACCTAAACGATTGCTTTTAGACTCACTAGCAAGCTAGCAAATGTCTCTAAAATCTGCAAGCACACTTGGGTTGCAGTTGCAGAGCACTGCCGCGAAGCCTCGGATAAGTTCATGCATATTACAGCTCGCTTAGTTAATAGAGTTGGGGCAAAAATCAAATCATATTACTTTAATGTGATGATTATTTACAAATATTTTCCTTAGTTAATGTTAGCTAGCATACTAGCCGCCGAGATGTCTACATCCAAAGGGCAAAGCAGCCTAATGTGCGATGGAACACGATCCATGGCAGCTTAGCCATCATGACATTGTCTGTAAGCCTCCGTGCATGCAAGCACTACCCAGAAGCTGATTGGTTGGTATGCAAATGAGAAACATGGTTTCCATGCGCGCCCCAATGAGTGACGTCCTAGCGGAAGACCCGCTTTGATGAGATGTTAAGAGTTGCATTTTAATTTTCATTGTGTCCCAAAAAGAGCATGGTGACATGTATTTGAAAATGCAATGGACTGGGAGGCGCTGTTTCCCTTACTGCACTTGAATATTGTCCTCAGTAGAGCAAGTTTAGTCTTTGCAAACTAAATGTTGAATGCTGTTTTCAATATCATTTTCAAATAGTCAGAAAATAACATTTGTATTTTCATGTTGACCCTAAAAGAGGGTGTTGACATGTAAATGTAAATGCAGTAGGAAGGGGGTGCTGTTTTGCTTATTGCATTTGAATATTGTCCACTGTATTGCGGAGCATGACTTTGAAAATGAAATGTCAAACAGCTTTTCATTATCATTCGAATATAGTCATAGATTTCCCATATGTGTAAGTGAAAATGAATGTGATAATTGGATTAATGCATTTTCTGTTTAATATTGTCTCAAATAACTCGTTCATAAGTGAAAAATTATAATGCAATTGTGGGATTACATTTTCATTTAAATATTGTCCACTATGGGCTTCCATGGATTCATGCTGGCAGTATAGCATTCTATTCAGCCCCATTTGTCCTTTCTTGGACTTATTACAGATGGCAGCTGCAACAATTCCGCTGGAAAGGCTGCTGATTTCAAATAGAGAGTATGTTCTGAAATGCTAGCCATTAAAATCCTGCTCTACAAGGATCATAGATGAATTATAGCTCATTATTTGTGACAAACATCAATATCACTGAATCTTTGCAAAAGAAAAAGATCAATATTTTTAAGGAGTGATCTGAGGTTAAATGAAAACTGACACCAGGAAACAACTCAGAATTAACCTAAAGAGGTTCATGTAATAACCACCAAAAAAGATACAAGTTGGCATTTTTCTGTTTATGCAGTTGCCATGGTAACCGAGCAAGCTGATTAAATTCCTCTTTAACTCTATGTTAGAATTCAGTTTTTCTTTCATCATTTAAAAGCCATTGCTTATCCAACTGCAATGACATGGCCTTTCTTTGCCCAATTTATCAGTTTTGTGATTTTAGGGCATTTTACTCAAATTTTGAAATAATTTTGCGCAGAATCTGACGAATACTCAAAATATTCAAAGTACGTAACAGATACTCTGTAACAAAATTACCCTATTTCATTGCATTTCCAATGAAGTAAAGTACCTGCAGCCCAAATTTCATTGATTTTCAATGATTAAAAAAAGGTATGGCTGCCACAGAGAAACATGGAAAAAGTAATACCTTTGGTAATCGATGGAAAATGCATTAGACCGCATTGAAAAGGGAAAAAAAAGGAATTGTTCTGTGACGCGCAGGAGCAATAGGTTCACTGTTATGTACTCGGCTTTGTGCACGAAGAAATGAATCTTTTTGCCTTTTGAAAGAATTAGGAAGCATTAGTTCTGCTGTTTTCATGTGTATATATCTTCTCTCAGAATTTCCGCTCATTGTTCATAAAATTACCCCTCTCTGTGATAAATACAGATTTTTTGGCTTTTTGTCGTAAAAGGACTGCCAATGACATTGAGGATTGACTGATTTAATTAAATCATTACATTTCATGGAGAGCAATCAATTCTGAATTTTTTATAGTTTTTATATAAAATTATTAAATTACTTTATATAAGTGACTTCTGATCTTTTGAACATTTTTTTTATTCTATTATAAGGTGAGCATCTACACAATTACTAAAGCTAAATAGTCCAGTGTTTTATACAGAGTATAATAGTACATTGACTAAACTGTGAAGCTCATTGAGACTCTTCTTAAGAATTCATTTTAGAGTCCATTTTGCATTCAGTTCTTGTCTGGACATCTGCATCATCACATTTTCTTAGTTTCGCCTGATGTAACATGATGTAAACTGCTGCTGTCAAAGAATGTGTTGTATCATGGATTCTGCAGTGTTCACATGAAATGATAAAAACAAGTGTTTTCAAGAAAACTAGTTCCAATGACATGATGGAGGAATTGGTTTTTCCCACAAAGTTATTTGCTGGGGTTATTTGAGGGATTAATGCAACCTTTGAGGTAGAGAATGCTGGTGTTACTTTGCATACAAATGGCCTCCCAAGCTACGAGCACTCAACTCTGTAGTTTTCTCAGAAGTCATTGCTCTGGAGGGATAATGCTGTAACTTGTAAGCCAAAAAAGGAAAGTCAGCATTGTGTGAAATATTAAATTTCTCATCTACCAAGTTAGTGTTTCAAGACACTTGTATATTTTCAGCTCTGCTGACAACAAACTTGGAAATGTATGAAACATAATCCTGAATGTATTATGGAAGCTAAATTTAATTAAGCCGGATATATTACGTATCCCAGCTGGATTCTGGTTCATAAATTGCACAAAGGAACCATATTCAGTCTTAATCTATCCATGCTTAATGCCTATCATTTTGTGAAGTTGATAGTATGGTGCATGGAGATGGATCATGTAGACTTTCAGTACTTCAGTATAATATATCAATTCACCATTTCTTTCATAGGTCTAATGCTGGGTAGAGTGATTTTTCAATTAAGACAGGACTATGTGTTACTCTCTCAATAGCATTTCCAAATATTTGTTGCCTTGTGATTGCATTCAAAGACTGGGTATAATGTTGATGAATGTTACTAGGTTAAGATATCCAGGGACAGTTAATCATTAATAGTATATTATTAATCAGTTTAAAATGGGATAACCACAGCATTGTTATGATTCTGCTATGTCTGATCATGTTTCTCTGTTTCTGATATTTGTCTTTTTGGTATTTGAACTTTGCATTGTCTGACCACTCTTAGATTTATGTTTTGTGTACTGATATCATTGGTTTGTTCATGTTTTGTCTTAATTTGTACTTTTCCATGGTTTACATTTTGCCATAGTCTCATTCCGGTCCATGTTTTCCATTATGCACTGCACTTTGTCACCCCCGTCTGGTCTCTCGTCTTGTCTTTGCTCACAGCCCCAGTCCTGCGTGTCACTCTTTGGGTGATTTATTGGATTTTGGATTTCAGTCTGCCTTCCAATCTCGTTTACTTACTTCACCTTACTTTTCAGTCTTACTAAACATACTAACAGTTTGTTATTTTCGCTAGAAGTTACTAACACCAACTAACATTGCTTATAATACTAACTTACTAACAAGCACCAAGGGATTGTATAGTTTCATTTACTAATTGATTAAAAAGCTCTCAGCACTTGCCCTGTTCTTGTGTCCGCCTCTTTTATTTCCCTGATCTCCAGTGCTGCATCTCTGTGGAAAACTCGACATCTGATCACGCTGTCTCTTCTCTAATTATCTATGCACGTTAGAACCTTAACTGGAGCTGTATGTCTCTGTATAGGTTGGTCCCGTGATCCCTGTCCACGTTTTGGCTTCTGCCAAATTTCATGTGATTAGGATCTCCCTCATGTGCTGCCCCTTTGTAATCAGTCTGACTACTTGCACCTGTGTGTCTTACCATGTGATCTCCCTAGAAGTGTATATTAGGTGTCTCTTCACAGTCATTCTCTGTCAGATCGTTTCTCGTGTTTAGCTGTGCTGCTATTTCTCTCGCCTCGTACTCATTGTGTCTGAGATTCTGACTGGATTGCCCGGCTACTGATTTTTTGGCTCGCCCTTATTGGATTTCTGTTGCATCTGTGTGTTCGAACCCTTTTTTGCTCGACTATGATTTTGTGGATTGCTGCCCTGTTTACGATGCGGATTGCCCTTTGTAGAAGAAGCAAACTCATAAACCAAACTATTGCCTGTGTGCCGAATCTGTTTTGTCTGACTACGATTTTTGTGTTTGCTGCCCTGGTTACGATTCCATTTCTACCCCACTGGATTTTGACTTTTGGATTGCGGACTCTGTACTGTTGCCTTCTGCCCTGCGAGGGTTACCCCCCTTGCTCAGAAGCCTTTTCTTTTGCAATCCTGTGTTCTTGCATTTGGTTCCCGATCGATTCCTCACAAGTATAAATCAATGACGGCTAAACTTGGCTGTATCTATGTTTCAATTATGAAATCATGAGGTTATAAAATTGGATAAATGATTTATTCAAGTTATATAAATAGCCGTCTGTGGTTAAAAAAAGTGTGCTGCTGTTTTTGCATATGGCTTGGGAAAGAGAAGGTAGAGTGTAGAACAGAGGTAGAATACGAAGGGCCCTATTTTAACAATAAAAGCACTCCATCAGAAGCATGTGGTGCAAGTGCATTAAGGGTGTGTCAAATCCAAACCATGTGAGTAAACCATTGCTTTAAGTATGGAAACCTGATCAAAGTGATCTCCAAATGTGTAAAAAATAATTTTTAAAAAAAATTTTGCTTAAAATTACTTTAATCATATCCAGATGTCAAACATCATAACAGTGAATCATCAAGGCCACAGTTGAATTTTACATTACAACTTGTGCATAAAACAAACAAATGGGAAAAAAAAGGTTTTAATTCAGGGTCGCCGGCAAAAATAAATAAGTAATTGCGCATTGGTGTGGAATGACCAAGAGAAATTAAAAGTGAGACAAACAGCTGGCAAGAAAGAAACAAAACTAATGTTATTTTGATTACGCACAGTAAGCCCTTGAATGGTGTCCAACAACAGTGAAAAGAACTTGTTACCACTTGTCTTATGATTGAAGGTTGAGTCAGATATATGGAAGAATTTCAGATTAATTAAAGACGGTGACCACAACGGCATCCATTGCTTTTTCTGTTGCTTAAAAGTGCCGCTTTTTAGGACTACTTCGTTCGCAGCCATTACAGTGTTAACATTGAACATGTAAACATTTTCATATGAAATGTAGGATTTTGCATTTGGTAATGGAAACGGGACAGCAGGACTTGTATTAAAGGATCAGGTCTGATTCAAAATTAATTTTTCACATACAAATGCAGATAACTGGTCAACCCATGAAAGACTTATCCAAACTTCTGAAGAGCATTTTCAGCACTTCAAATATTCATTCAGTTATAGTTTGTATTTAGAGTGATAGGACGAAAATATTCAGACATTCTATGCCACGTATTTGATATTTTGGCCAACCATTGTTGCCAAACAGCCATCATCCTAGGAGGGATCCTCTGGAATACAGCATGAATAACTGTGTTTGCCAGTATTAGTATGTTTTTTGAATATATTGACGATAATCTTTCATTTGGTAATTTTCTTTATTGTTTGTGATTGTTTACTTTTGTGGGTGCTGCAGTTCGTCCCAGCGTAGAATGCAACAAGCAGAGGGTACGCGCATTTATGCACTCGCTGACAAATGCCCTTTAAATTTTAGTTAAAGCCTAACTATTGACTGTAAACCAAGTTTTAGTTGGTCAATCACACAAGACCTTTGTGCTACCTCAAGACAGCGACAGGCCAGCATTGTGACTGACCACACATCTCAAACACGCCGATAGGCGCTCAATTTGGCACAAATGAATTGGCTATTTATGCAGCGTGGACGCTGGAGGGGAATTGGTATTTAAGTCGATTGTAAAGTAGCAATGACACTTGCGTTGAACCCAGCGCAGAAGATAAAATAGCGCAAAACGTAAGATAGAGGTCAATATGTATTCCTTCATTTGAGACTGACAGGCTTGGTTTGGGAGCCACATGCCACTTTTGGTGTGAGGAGTGGAGGCAGGTCCAGTGGGATGGTCTAAAAAGTGGCCTGAAATGCTCAGTGGAATTTTTTGGAACGCAGTAAAATGAATCAATGAGCTATCATTCACTGATGATTGTCACATTGCTGTCTGTCTGGCTCTGTATATTTTGCATAGATAGTGACCCCACATCTATGTTCCAGGTGCAAGTATTGAGAAATGCTGGAGAGGAAGTGACACTTACAGTCTCCTTCTTGAAAAAGACTCCAGCCTTTCTTAAATTACCTCTTTGTGAAGACTGCACATGTAAGTAGTCGCATGTCTACCATTAAAATCAAATCCTGTTTGTAGCGACCTTTTTGTGTGTGTCAATTTTATTTTAAGGCAGGATCTTTGTAAACTTGTTGCAATGTTGTGAAATTAAATATGTTTTATCATTGTTGTCATTTCCTTCAGGTGTTCCGAGTGACCAGAGTAGTGGAACATCATCACCGCTGTGTGACAGTGGTTTACACTTGAATTATCACCCTAATAATACGGTAAAATTATTGAATCAACAATTAAAATCATGTACTGATTCTGTTGACAAACCATTACCGTGAGTAAAATAAGTACAACCCCAATTCCAAAAAGTTGGGATGCTGTGTAAAATGTAAATTAAAACAGAATGCAATGATTTGTAAATTTCATAAACCCACATTTTATTCACAATAGAACATAAACAAAATATCAGATATTGACAGTGAGACCTTTAATTTCATGCAAAATATTGGCTCATTTTGAATTCAATGGCAGCAACACATCTCAAAAAGTTGGGACAGGGCCATGTTTACCATTGTGTAGTATACCTTCTTCTTTTAACAATCATCTATAAACATCTGGGAAGTGAGGGAACATATTGCTGGAGTTTTGGGAGAGGAATATTGTCCCACTGTTGTTTGATGTGGGATTCTAGCTGCTGAACAGACCTGGGTCTTCTTTGCTCGATTTTTGATTTTATGATGCGCCAAATGTTTTCTGTTGGTGAAAGGTCTGGCATGCAGTCAGACCAGTTCAGCACCCGGACTCTTCTACTGCAGGGGACATGTTGTTCAGATCAATGTAGTATGAGGTTCAGCATTGTCTTGCTGAAATATGCAAGGCCTTCCCTGAAAGAGAAGTTGTTTGGATGGGAGCATATGTTGTTGTGAAATCTCTATTCAGGGGTGCTCAATTCGTCGATCGCGATCTACAAGTCAATCGCGAAGGTAGTATGGGTAGAGCGCATGTCTTTAAAAAAAATTGCCTTCAGCCTATCATCCATCCCATCACTTGATTGATATACACAGGGCAGCCAGTCAGATGACATCTGAATTTTCCTGGGCTTCCCTGCGGATGCTGCCCTTGCGACCCGGACCTGAATGCAGCAAAACTATCAACGAGTTAGCGAGTTACCTCCAATTTTTATCCCTCGGTTCTTTCTTTTAAACTGAAGAAAGGGTATAAAAATGAGTGGGGGAGCTTGACCAAGTAAGAAGACAAAAACGTATCACTTTCATACGGAATGGGAGGAGGACTTTTTTTTCACAATGACATTTTCGAAGTGCGTTTGCCTCATCTGCCAGTCTACCATCGCAATACCAAAGAAGGGAAATGTGGAGCGGCATTTTTGGAATTTTCATGGAAAATACAAAACCGACTTCCCGCCGAAAAGCGAGCTGAGAAAGAGAAAGGTGAAGGAAGTAGAATCCCAGTTGTCCAAATAGCAGTCATTTTTCACACCACATACTTCAAAAGCGAAAGCTGTAACTGAAGCATTGTTCCGGGTGAGTCACCTCATTGTTAATAACAAGAAGTCCTTCCAAGACGGAGAGATGGTAAAAAAGGCATTCGTTGAAGCAGCTGACTCATTGTTCCGAGACTTTAAAAACAAGACAGAAATATTATCTTCGATCGAAGCTCTCCAGCTGTCAAGATGTACAGTTACAAGGCGCTGTGAAGCCATGGCCAAAGATTTATCCCAGCAACTATGGAAGGACACTGCAGATTGCGAGTGTTTTTTCATTGCAGTTGGATGAATCTATGGACGTGAGTGACACAGCCCGTGCATTTTCATTCATATGGTGTTTACTGATATCATTGCAAAAGAGGAGCTATTAAAAGTACTGCCCATGAAAGAACAGATGCGAGGAGAGGACATATTTCAGTCGTTCAAAAACTTTATTGAGAGAACCTAGCTCCCAGTGTACAAATTGGTGTCCATCACCACGGATGGAGCACCCACAATGGTTGGCCGTTTGAATGGATTTATTGCAAAGTGCAGGCAGGATGATGCTTTCCCAGACTTCCTGAATTACCATTGCATAATCCATCAACAAGCGTTATGCGCTAAAATGCTCAACAAGAAAGAGATAATGGATGTGGCAACGAAGATCGCCAGTTCTATTCGAACCAGATCTCTTCAAAGACGGTTATTCCGTGCGCATCTGGAGAAGGCTGACTGCGACCACTCTGAGTTGTTGCTACACACTGATGTGAGATTGCTTGGTTGAGGGAAATTCCTGCAAAGATTTCTTGTGACAGTTGAAGGGTCCTGTCGCCGGATTTGGCGATGTGGTCAGCGCGCATGAAATTCAGAGCAGAATCATGCCTGTTTTTGATGCAGTATTGAGGTTTGGCCTTGTCCTTTGTATGCAGAGATTTCTCCAGATTCTCTTAATCTTTTGATGATATTACGTACTGTAGATCAGGCATGGCGTTGTGGGTGGGCCTAGGTGGATCTACAGGCCCACCTTATACTTAAAAAAAAAAAGTTATGTTGACGCTTTAACTGTGGTCAACGTGGCCGCTTTAGAACCAAGGAGAGCAGTCGCAGATAGGTAGCCTATGCACTGAAATGTAAAAAAATGCAACAAATTATTTAAGTTACATTAGCAACCAAATTCGATATAAAAGAGATAATATAGTACTACATCTGCTAGATGTTTTTGTTAAGTGAAGATTAAAGCCCAGCCCAAAGATTTGCGACGAGACAGGTTGAAACTTCCAACTACTGGCGACACATCGGTCTGCGATGTTCTGAAACTGCCAGTTCTTATCGATGTGACAAGAGGATGTATCGTTTCCATAGCACTGACTCTCAGCACTTCCATTTTAACTGCCAGCTTTTTAGGCCTATTTTCCTCGTGTTGAAGAGTTAGGTGCAACAGTTGCAATTTAGCTATTGAGAAAACAGCGAGGACAAACAAAAAAGAAAGAAAGGGGCAATCATTTTGAGCCATCCATAGCCATGGCTTAGCCAGAACTTAAAATTAGGTGGGCTCTAAACATCTCTTTAAAACAATTATTAGTTCTGATTATCACAATCATATGCATTCAATCCAAAAACGCGCCGCACTATCAGGTGTTGCTTGTTCACTTCTTTAAGGTAAGACGCGCAATTTTGTGCATTTCAAATAAATGGTGTAGCCAGAATTGAAAATGAGCAGTCACAAAACATCGCTTTACTGCAGTTATTAGTCCTAACTTGTTCTCGGTCATTGTCCTTTGTTTAAACAATTTTCCACTTATAAGAACAATCAATTGGCAATTAAAGACACGGCTTCTTTCGTAATGCGATCTAGGGTGACTAATCAATAGGCGTAATTCAGATTTTTTTTAAAAAGTTACTCATAAATTGGCCTATGGGCTACTTTTTGAGAGGTAAACTGCTCTGGAAATTCTGCACTACCTTTCTGTCTCATCAGGCAATCCAGCCTGTGCTTCATGATCGATTTAATTGTTTAAATTGAATCAAAGACTGAGATTTGAAAAGCACAAAATTGCGCGTCCAAATCAATGATTGACGTTTTACCATAAGGAGGCGAACAAGCAACACCTGATAGTGCGGAGTGTTTTCGGATTGAAAGTAATGAGAAAAAATTGTCGAAGGCGCTGTTGCCAATCTGTGCCAGGATCTTGCACTGGTTGACCGGCCCTCTTTCATAAATTTCTCCCGGTTTTTCCCAGCGCAGTTCCAACCAGGTGACACTTAGTAACTGACGTGACCAGCTGAATTCGCTACGAGCTGATTGGCTGTTGAGATGAGTTAGTGCTTTAAGTTCTAAAACGATTTGATGTGCTGAATCTCTGGCGACACCACCAGCCAGCTTGAGTCGAGCTGCGACGGGCCATTTCACACTGCTGTAACTCCTCCCTGCGGCGTTCTAAAACGGCCTCGTCTTGTAGCGAATCTTTGGTCTGAACTGGGCTTAAGTTTTATTAATTGAGCTAATCTTTGGAATATAGGCCCACCCACAATAGGTCTGGCCCACTCCAAACTGAAATCCTGGCGCCGTGCCTGCTGTAGATGGTGGGATATTCAAAGTTTTCGCAATTTTACATTGAGGAACATTTTTCTGAAATTGTTCCACAATTTTTAGATAAAGTTTTTTGCAGGTTGGTTAATCTTTACTTCTGAGAGACTGCCTTTCTAAAATGCTCTTTTTACACTCAGTCATTGTACTAACCTGTTGCCAATTAACATAATTAGTTTCAAAATGCTCCGCCAGATGTTTTTTTATAAGTTCCTTCTACTTTTCCAGCCTTTGGTTGCCCCTGTCCCAACTTTTTTGAGATTTGTTGCTGCCGTCAAATTCAACATGAGTGAATATTTTTCAAGAAATGGTAAAATATCTCACTTTTAACATCAGATATGTTTTTTATGTTCTATTGTGTATAAAATGTGGGTTTACGATATTTGCAAATCATTACCCGGCAAGGGGTATTGTTTTTGGTTTGGTTTGTTTGTGTGTTTGTACGTTTGTTTCTGTGTTTGTTTTTTTTTTGTTGTTGTTTGTTTGTTGACACTCTAGCGGCAAAACTAATGGGCACATTAACTTCAAAGACGGTTTAGGGTTTGCCACTGACCCAGAATAGATCCTTACTGAATTTCGTAAATGTTGGTGAAAGTATGTGTGAGGGGCGGGGTTTGTTGTGCCTGGCACCACTTGTTGCATTCTATTTTTATTTACATTTTACACAGCATCCCAACTTTGTATGGCTGTGGCAATGTTTAAAATTTGAAAGAAAGACAGAAATTTAAAAGCAAGATTTGCAAATCTGTTTGGACATGCATTCAACTAAAAGCAGTACACAGGAAAGAAAATTTTTTGATTAATCATTTTCTTTTGTTAATAATGACTTATTCTTCATGTGATCCTTGCAATATGTTCAAAAAAGTTGGGACTGGGGCATATTTACTACTTTTTTACATAACGTTTCCTTTTATCAGCAATTAGCAGCCATTTGAGAAATGAGGACACTAATTGGTGCAGTTTTGAGAGAGAATTGTTTCCTGATTCTGAAGCTGCGTGACAGTCCAGTGTCCCTGCTGTCATGCTTTTCAATTCCATCCCACAATTCCATTCAGCATCAATATTTAAAGTGACAATAATACATCCGGCCAATCACAAAAAAAACAAACATGAAGGGCGATATACGCATGATCACATCGCCCAGTGTAAGTGCATTCTGATTCTCTTTGTAGCATGGTTGCCTCCCTAAACCGTTATGAATTCCACTTTACACCTTTCCTTTACCTCATGATGTTGTCCATGGAGCTTAAAGAAAAGTAAAAAAATGACATCCTATCATCCAATTCCTAACAACTATTCAAAGACAGGAATTGTCTTTCGTCACAACCAACATTTCTGCTTAATTGGTTCTTCCCCTGTACCAGCTGTCTTGTGGGTTTTTCCTGTAAATTTATTGACTCGTTGTCCCTTTATACAATTAGCTGCAGCTATTGATTTTGCTTTGTATATAGGCTGTGGGTTTTGGCTCAGCTGGGTCTAGATCATCTTTCTAGAAGGGGTAACGTTAAACTCTAAATTCTAGTTTTGCTCCTTGATATATTCATAGGAGCTAAATTATTGCCAAATTATCTGGTACAACTAGTTTTTCTATTCTTTGTCCATTTTTCCTCATCCTCCTCATTATATTCAAGCCAAAGTGGCTCATTGTTGATTGTGCAATTGGCTCCCCATCTGCCCATTTATTTATTTCAATCATAACTGTGTACCTTTCTGCCTAATACAAAAATCCAAAGATAATATAATGATTTTAGCCCCATAATATGTCAAATACAGCTGCTGTACACAAACCTGTGGAACTTCAGTAATGCTTTAAATTGTAAAGGAAACCCCAAGGTTTCCAGCGATCCCAAACATGTCCTGCAGAATAACAGGGAAATTTAAATAAAATGATGCATAAGGTCTAGATATTTTCCATTTGATGGAATGCCGTGGCCATAAAGACACGGCATCCTGATTTTGAATATTTGTATAAATTTAAGTGCAATGCAAAATACAAACTAGGTATGTAAATCAGTCTACAATCTGGAAAAAATGCTACTTCTGATTTTGAATTAATGGGAGAGTTTCAGTTTAAATGGTTAAAAAAGTGCAATGTAGAATGTTTATGAAGGAAAAGGAGCAAGAAGAAGAAAATCTTATTTGACTGGTGACACTGCAGGCAGAGTCATGCCTACATCGCTCCAAATTTTTTGAGTAATTCTTTTAACTGTAAATGATCAAATTGATAAATTCTGTCCAATCATGGGTTTAAAAAATGTTTTTTTTTTGAACAGGTGGCAAATTTGCTCATGTAACTTCATGGAAACTGGTGAACCTCGAACTGTTCTAGCTTGTAAATAAATAAGTCTTTCATAGATTCTTATTTTGCAGCCAATCACGGGAGCTTCATCTGTTACCTATTATATATATATATATTATAATTGCAATGTTCTAAGCTGGCATTTAAGAGCATTTTCAGTCTTCCCAGCATTGCATTGCCCCATCCCAAAATTTTTGGAATGCATCCCTGATATCAACTTTTACTTAGCATATATTTACAAAGGTAAATAAGTCCCCAAAGTAACACTTTTAAAATGGTTTATTTGTATTGTTTGTTATTAAATATAAGTGAAGGCAAATTAAACACTGCCGTAACTTGGGAGTTGGGGTTTTATTTTGAAACAATTTTAAAAGACTGCAAGTCCTACATAAGTTCACTCCATATTAATGTAAATACTATGCAATTAAAATTCAGAGAGCCAGCTTTATTTGATCAAATTCATTCTCACTGAATATTTTATCATGTCCCTAAAATTTTCTTAATTTTTTTTCTGAAAGATATACAGTGTAGAGAATGGCTTATTTGCAGAATGAATGCAAGTTCATTGGTGAGAAAGCAAGACTTGCAAGGGACCTACTTTTCAATCTCCTCTCAAATAGTGCTTGTAGTAATAAAACAACAACAACAACAACAGCAACAACAAATGTGCGTGTCTGGGTGAATTTTAAATTGAGTGGACCTTTCAAAAAAGTATAAAATGTTTGTGGTCTGAAAAAAGAAAAGGATAGTTCACAGTAACAAGCCTGCTATTTTTACGTTACCCAAAGTAAAAATGTTGATTAATAAATGTGAAATTGCTGGGTTACACACAAGCAGAAAAGATGGAATTATTTGATGCCAGGTTTTGGAAACTTCATTAAAAAATGTTAAAATCTTATTCATTTTGTAGATAATCATGAAGTATCCAAGTGTAACTTTAGGGAAGGCTTGCATTTTGACAGCAAGTTCTTTGAGCAAGCCAAGAATATAACTTCAAATGTTAGTTTATTGTACATTGGTGTCTTGACTGATGCTTAACTCACTTGAGGTATCTACTTTCACTGCTTAGCTAGCCGTTATATTTCAGCCTACATCTAAAAGGATCATTAAGTTAAACCACAAATAAAATCATAATCGGCATTATGAGTATTTTGACCCAAAGCTACAGCACAAAAACTTTCCTGGTTCATCAAAGAGGCGCTGTGTAAGGTAGCTCTGAGCAGTTTTCAAACCCAATTTAACAACATTACAAAATCCACTTGGAAACCCTGGTGCTAAAAGTACTGAAGTCACAAAATGTTTATTTTCAGGAAAAAAAGGCTCTGAATAAATAATAGAGCCATAGAATCTGCTAACTGAAGACCCCATTGATAAAAGTACTTAAGTCACAAAATGTATTTTTGGAAAATTGACTCAGGTAATAAACTATTTGATGTTTTCTCATGCTTGTCTCATGGTGTGTGAAAATGTGACTAAATTAAGTACCTCTAGCACTTGGTTCTTCAGTTAAAAATAAAAATGTGGGGGGGAAAAAATGTAAATAGTTTTTTTTGACATTTTTTTTTTTATCAACTGCATCTCCTTCCTTGTGAAAAAGAATAATTTGTTATATCCTGGCCTGTTAAAAATCAATGGATGTGAAACATGTTGGATGTTTGGTGGATGAAACCTGAACATCAACAACGATATTATTTATATTAACCATTACTGACTATTAAATAAAATATATTATAAGTCCAGGAAAACTATGGCACAAACTATGTCATAGAATAATTATAATTTGGTGACTAATAGCAATTCTTCCTAACTAGCAATGACATGTCTAGTGGCTCTTACTATGGAGTCATAGTATTTGATAAATGAGCCATTCATTGCTGGTCATGATACACTGTGTGATGGGTTTTGATGTGTTAGATGGTAAGTCACAATATCCAATTGATCATGTTACACTGGAATCGTTGTCATTAAACCCACTACCGCCTGCCAATAAATTCAATTATCTGCATTACATTACACTCTGGTAGTTTATGAAAAGCAATGAAAATCAATATAGAAGTTTGCTTTTTTTATTCGATTGCTGAATCAATTCATGTTTATGCATGAAAATATTACAGGACACGCTATCTTGCTCATCTTGGCCCACGTCTCCAGGGTTAAGGTGGGAAAAAAGATGGGTGGACCTGCGGCTTATTCCCCTGCTTCATTCACGGCTGTCACAGTACATCCCAGGCTCAGACCTCTGCAGGTGAGTCATCACTGTTTATGGTGAGAAATACTCTGGGGACAGGGTTGCCGTCGCAGTTGTGTGACTCCTTCATGATTTTCAAGGCTTTAAGCTCAGCACAAGTCTGTATCCTCAATGATGTCATGATATAGTGCTCCATAAAATGTAACAAATCCACCCAAGAGCTTAACTGTGTTAAGCCAAGTAGATGAGCAGAGATCAACTTTGTGATTTATAAGCATAAAACTTGATGGGAAAATGTTAGTTTATTTGTAAGCCACAAACCAGCATAAATTTGTTCTTGTAGCGTTGGAGCAATACTACAGGCTTAACCCAGGAGATTTGGTGTTGGAAAACATTTTGTATGAATGGGACTAATCTGTTTGGATGTGACAAAGAATAATTCAACAAAACTTGGAGCACCAGGTCAATAGCTTCTATATGCATATCCCAATGGATAATAGGACAATAGGAGCCTAGGAGGTAGGAGCCGGAGCATATCGAGCCTGTCTAAAAAATACATATAAAGATTAGTAAAAATAAACTTGCATACAAGGCTTTTTCTGTTAAGAATCGCTGATTGCTGTGTTTGTTTTTAGTATGTTTTTTTCATTTTTATTGCTATTTATTTATTTATTTATCATATTTATTCGTTTAGAGTATGTATGTTTCTGTACGATTGCGATGTCCTGAGTCTTGAACATTTTCCTTTTATTTCCGCCTTATGATATCTTGTCAGTCTTCACACTCTCTTCTCTGTATTCGGTGAGGTAATTCCCCTTCCTTCTCTCTGGCTGTTCTCATCGGCTATCCGCACCGAAGAATAGTTAGAGAGGCACGGGTGACTAGTTAGATCAGTGTTAGGACTCCACCTTCTTCTTCTCACTTTCCTATCACCGTCCTTCCTTTTCTAGTTCCGCCTTCCTCTAACAGCTGTTCTGCATTCTAGCTGGGATCACACTGATAGGTTTGTGTCTAAAATACGCATTTTTCGGTAGCTCCTTGTCGACTCGTTTCTTCCCATAGCTTGCTTTGGTTAAGTCTCGTTTCTGGGCTTTCTTGGTTTCGATTGTTGATTGCTCATTTCTTGTGAATTCTCCCGTAAGTCTTGTTATTGATTGTTTGTATTTCATTGTTTGCTTGCTGGTTGATTGATTAGTACTTCGTTCTTCCTAATTCCCATTTTGTACCCATCTGTTTAGATTCTCCTGTGTTATTCCCTTATCCCATCCAATTCCTGTTTCCTTCCCCTTCCATTCCCTTAGCTCAGCCCCTATTGTTACTGTCTTTGTGCGGATTGATTTTCTGGTTACCGAATATTTTGTCCCCTGATTCTGACTATTCTGCATTACTCTATTTGCCTGGCTATCGATCTGTTTCTGTTGACCATGAGTTGTGTTTACCATAATAAATGCCCTGCCGATGCTGAACTGCATTTGGAGTCTAAGCCCGTTCCTTTCATTTTCAGGTAGTTTAACTACAGAGCATCCCACAAGCTAACAATTTATACATTGAATCTGTGTTTTGGGACCCATTTTTTAAGATTTTAACTTGGGGCCAGCAGCAGCGTTACCCACTGTGCCTCCTACTTGAGTTTTCTGTGTCACAAATTCACTGCATTTTTGAAAACTTGTTTTGATAGTGGTGACATCTCTATAAACTTTTGTTCTGGCCACTGCACTCGCCAGAAATGAGTATATAAAGTAAAAAAAAAAAAAAACGCATCCATGCCTGAAAAAATGTGAGTTAAAATTGTTAGCTTGCTTTTATCGCTAACCCTAGTCGTAGAAAACTAATAACATTACCCAACGGTTGCAAAAATATAACAAATTCACTTTTGCTGAAGCGAGACAAGGACATGGTCAATGAGCAAGTTGTGTTTTTTGCTTGAAAACTTAACTTACAGGAAGTTGAGAATAATAGAAAAATCCTCAAAGTACCTCCAAATTACTTTCTGAGTTAGATAATGTATGCGCATGTCATAAGCGTCAACAAAAACTGTCAGTTTTAATCTGCAAGGTTATTTATGTTAGCTATACTGCTTGAGGATTGCTCTGTGGGAAAATGAACCCTTCACAATAATAAGTGAATATTCACCTGTGCTTGAATACAAAATTTGTAGACCTCTGACTTCCATGGAGTGCAGCTTCTTTTCCTAACAGTTTTCTTGGTCATGTAAAGGGGAAAGTATTTAATGTGTTCATACCAGTTTTAACTGAATCCATTAATTTTCCAAAGCTGCAAATATATTTACAGTCTGACAAAAATTCAAAATAGCAAATTTAATAACAGATGTGTTGGTAATTTTATCAGAAAACAACAAAATTACCTTGCATAGGCTTCCTGAGTAATTTAGGAGACATGGATTACCAGGATTGAGCCTATCTGGAATATGAGAGACTTTTTAGACAGCTGACTGATAAAAATGCAACCTATGGATGACTTGGAGATGACTTTCACCTGCTGTCACTTTTTAGCTTAGGGAAGCAGTTGCAAAGTTTCAGAGATGCTTTACCCATCATAATGTAGTGGCTATATTGCTAATGCTTTGTAATTGACTCAGATTATTGTCAGGAGCTGCAATGAAAACACAATTTTTGTATTAATCCCATAAAACCTATGGGCCCATATATGGGTCTGTCAAATGCAGCTGCTGTATTCAAACCTGTGAAACCTCAGGCCTATATTAAAGTTAAGTGGTTCCCAAGGTTTTCACCAAACCCAAATATGTCCTGCTGAACTACAGGGAAATTTATATAAAATGATTTACAAGGTATTGCTATTTTCCCTTTGATGGAATTCCGTGTCCATAAAAACATAGTGTCCTGGGTTTGAATATTTTCCTCTATATAAGTGAGATGCACCATCAGTGAAGCGCTGCAACCAGCTGATACAGAATATGCATGTGACATTGTCCTATAATATGAAAAAAGTTAGCTTTTTATCACTTTGAACTGACTTAAGGGAAATCTTAAGAGTTTAAGGGGTTAAACAAAACAGATCACTTAGAAATGAAAAAAGTCCTATGAACGCAGTTCCACAGTCATGAAAAAGTAAATTTCCTTACTCCCAAATAAACAGTTTACGTCAACCTTTACTGTGTTTACTTAGTAGTGTAATTTTATTTGACCATTTTTCTACTGAAGCTGCTTGCTGTTACCATTATTGTTGGATTAATTTGACTCAATTCACTATGGCAAATATTAAAATATACTGCAGAATAAACCAGACTGGGGAAAATTTTTTTTGCCACTGCATTTTATATGTATATATATATATATATTAAAGTGTGTGTGTATGTGTGTGTGTGTGTGTGTGTATGATTTTTGTCAGAATTTTGGCACAAATCTGCAGTAGGTGATTTCACTGCTACAATTTAGTAATTATGTCTCCCCCCAGGAGGGAGGGGACACATATTGGTTTTATACGGCTTCCTGTCCTCATTTGCGTCCGCGTAAGCTTTCCCACTGTTTCCAGAATGTAACTCCGAAACTGTTTCAGATATTTACATAAAATCTTGCACACTCTTTCAACATGTGCCTTTTCCTATATTTGATAAAATAACTTTTTTTTTCTCTTGTTTCCATGGTAACCTTTTGGACTTAGTCTCTAAATGGGGATATGATTTGTTATAGGTTGTATCCCAGAAATTAATTAAGATACTAGCCTTAGACATTACACACGATATTAATATGCTATGTAGATGTGCCTTTTGCTATTTTCTTTCAAATTAAATGTTTAATTATGTTCCCCCCCAGACGGGAGGGGACACACATTGTTTTTGTCCAGTTTAACCCACCATTTCTAGACCATAACTCAGCAACAAGGGCGGCGTTAGGCGGTGGCCCGGAAGTTTTTGCAAAAGCCCCGAATGTTTTACATTCAGAAAATATGGGGTTTATCTCATCTGTATCAGAGTCTCGTCTGAGAGTGTAGCCTGCAGCATCATAGTCCGACAGAGGGGCAGCAACCATGGGAAAGTAACCTAATAACTGATATGGGAATTTATTTGTTTATTCATTTATTATTTCCCTGCTGGTCGGTAGGTGCCATTACATACATCAGCTAATTTCAGTTTGGCTGTGGTACCATTGTACGTGGAATCAGCCAATCACACCTCGGCTGTATTCATGTATCATGGCAACACTTTTGACCTTAGCTGAGTTATGCACACGGCAATTTTTTAAATTCTCTTCTGACAATAACAATAGGCGCTCCATAATGCGCAAAATTACAAGTAAACTAGCCAGTCTGGTGAGAGTCTGCTCTATGATTGTAGACAGTTCATGACGCAGGCTCCTATTTTAGGCATTGAGCTGAAAAGCATATGGTCGACACTGGAGTACACAGGGGAGGCGTTCCCAGTTAGTTTCTGAACCAGTATTGTGAACATCTGCTGCAGTCAGCAAAGTACTGTTCAACTGACCGCTGGCTAATTTTTGGGACCACAAAGAAAACAGAATATGAATTTATAATACCCACAGCTTTTCTCAACTTTATTGTGCTCTAATGAAAAGAAATCATTTTGCACCCGCACCCCCCAGTCACCGATTTCATACATGCTGCGTGAATAATCCTCAACGTATGGGACTTCAGATCGGGGTGGAAGGGAGCATCCAACCTAATCCATCACAATAGAAGATGAGAAATTGATGGTGATACGAGCTATGGATGCATGCATCCAGTGGCAAATGGTTTTATTTGGCTAGCTTGTATCAACATCATTCGCTATACTTCTATCCTGATGGATTAGATTTGATGCGCTCTTCCACTCTGATCTAAAGTCCCGCGTGTACATGATTATTTACAGTGGAGGTTCTAGAACCGGGAATTGGTGGGGGGGGCACAGACACGTCCGTTTATGACAATTATCCTGGCTAGTTCTCTTTTTCCTTTACTGATGCTTTTTCCAATTATCGTAATTGGCAACTGAAGACACGGTTTGGCGTTGATTGAACAGGTCCGCGTTCCAATGAAATATCGTCTTTCACTCCCATTATTACGTGGGTTGATTTAAAAAAAAAATGGCACTCGGCAGTTTAAGAGGCTACAAAAAGTGTGCGGCTCAAGCTATTTACGTGAGAGTCGACAGGTATGCAAATTTGAAAAACGTTGATTTAAATACAGAAAATGCGCGTCCAGTTGAATGATTGTTTTCTTACGTAATCGGGGAGAATGAGCAGCACCTGTTCAGTGTGGAGTGCTCTCGGAGTGAATCTTTTGTTAATCATGAAAGTGACAGGTCAGGACTAATAACTGTTTTAAATGGATGTTTTGTGCACCCCAATAGTCAGTTCTCGTTCCGCCATTGTACTGAATTTCGCCCACGATTTCAGTGCTGTTCGATTGCATATGGAGAGGAACCGTGTCTTCAGTTGCCAATTACGATAATTGGAAAACACGTCAGTAAAGTACATGACTGAGAACTGGCCAGGACTTAATGTCATAAAGGGACGTGTCTGTGCCCCCCCAATTCCGGGCACTGATTATTCGCGCCGCATATATAAAGTGGATGACTGGTTAGTCCAGGTGCAAGATGATTTATTTTCACTAGAGTACGATACAGATCAGAAAAGCTGCGGTTCGTAGATTTATAGTCTAATTTCTTTGAGTATCTGATAATTAGCCAGTGGTCAGTTGAACAGTATTTTGTCGATTGCAGCAGATGTTCAAAATACTGATTCAGAAACTACCTACGCCTCCCTAATTTTCTCCAGTGACGCGCGTATGCTTATCAGATAAATGCCCCAACTAGGAGCCTGCATCAGGAACAGTCTATGGTCACGAAGCAGTCTGTGTTTTTGGCATTGAGTGTATATGGAACTATATATATGTTCTATATACACTTAATGGTTTTTGGTCAAAAACGTCGGACATCGTCCTCACTTTCTGATATCACATTTGCTCTCTGATGTGTAGAATTTGTCACTGAAGCCAAGGCCTTTTGAATAGACTATTGGACCTCAGCAGCAGACCAGCTGGTTTACTTGCTATTTAGCGTATTGTGGAGCACTTTAATTGGGATTGTCAGACAAGCATTAACAAATTTGCCACGTAAAAAACTCAGCTGACAGTAACAAGGTCAAATTTGTTTCCATTGTCACTGATTCATGACGAGTACAGCGGAGCTGTGATTGGCTGTTGGCACGTACAATGGTACCACAGCTGAGCTGTGATTGCCTGATACACGTAATGGTACCAACCGACCTTCAGAAAAAAATTTCTGAAGAGACATCAATCAGTTGCTGCCTGTATCTTGAGTGACTTAAGATTTTTTTTGTCGTTAAAGGCTGTGAATTTACAAATGTTCTCCAGTGTCTTTTTTCCGCTTTTATTTGGTGGTAAGTTGAAGTGGTAAGTTGAAGGTTTCTGTATAGCAGCCCCCACTGGGCTAAGCCCCAGATCTCCTACCATCCTAAATCTTCCCCTGCTTGGAAACCACTTGATATATTTCCGTGAACATTTGCACACATTTGCATCAGGTTGTGCACATGTGCCTTTTGCTATTTTGAGGTTAATAACTTATCTAGTTTCTTCCTAAATGTCTGTGAACATCAATGAGGGGTGGCTGTGTTCGCCTGGGGGGAGACATTTGTTGTTTGCCTTAAAAACAATCTTCAGTTGTCAAATTATCTCCATAATAGCTGGACCATCACATCTGTGTTGGCTCTTTATTGCTGTGTTCTCAATAGCAGTTGCCGAGCATTTGAATGAAATTGGTTTATTAAAAAAAAATAGAAAATGTGTTGTGATAATAATTATCTGATATAAGACGCCCCCAATGTCTGGAAATTGGTAATAAATGCTTGATTAACATGTGATGTACTTCAATTATTTTCTAATATACCATTTAGTATTTTAAGCTCTAATTAATCCGTGGGTTTTTTAAAAAATATGGAATGAAATATGGAATGAACATGTGGATTTCCTTTTGATGCTCTATTCTTAATCGCGAGGTCTTCTATCTATATTTGTTCTGACATATATCCAGGCAAAATGCATTTCAAGTCATTGCTGTGGACGGGGTTTGCAGTGGAGAAATCCAGTTTCCTACTCCTGAAGACTGCTTCGACTGGCTTCAAGCCATAGCATCTAATACATCTACTCTCACAAAGCACAATGTAAGTATCCAACAGTGTGCAACCAGCTCATCTACTATACATCAATGTTTATCCTTTCTTAAATAAAAACAACAAAATGAGACCAAATCACTCTGTAACATGGTGTGCTGAAATGGTTTTGTAATTTTAAGGTGAACTGATGTTTCATCAGAAATTTTCTCAATTAGCAATAAATCAAGACCCACTGACATAAATAATGACTGACTGAAATTTCAAAGAAAATTTCAACTTATAAAGTTTTTATTGGGAATTTTGTAGCCTACTCAAAAAGTGCGCTGAATCAGAACCTGGAAGTGTGGCATCATACAGAGAGTAAACAAAAACATTCAGTATGGCGTTCAACTTTCGTTCAACAATAAAAGTGAAGTTGAATGAATGTAAGGGCTCTATGTGAGAGGCATCCTAGTTACATATGGGTTGTGTCAACAAGTCAGCCAGTTTGACCTAGTTTGAGCATGTGCATTCAAGACATTCATTGCAAGTAAGCAAGAAAGATATCGCCAATTTGACTCCACATAAATAATCAATGGCGAAAGAGAGTATACAGATCTTTCAGATGATGGGATTTTACAATCAGAATTACTGTCAACTAGCAGAATCACTAGTGCTGTATTTGCGATCACGCACTGATATTATTCAATTTCACGATTTGGTACATGCTCATTTAGTTGCTTATTACTTGAATTGTATTTTGTTGATGTAAAAATGGCCATCATGAACTTTTAGACAAGTTCCTTCCTGTTAAGTTTATCTGCTGCAGAGCTTGTTGTGATTTGATTGCACACTGATATGCACAGCTTATCCCCGACACTGGGGGCTTTTGGATTTAAGAGGCCAAACGAAGTAAGAGGGGATGATCATGCTCACTGATAAAAAATAAAGAAGAAAAATTTTGTAGAAGTTACCTATTGGCAAACTTAATTTCATGCTGAATGATGTTCTCGAAGCAACTCCTCTCAAAGTGATCGAAGCAAAAGGACGCTGGTTACTGAAGACTCCCAATTTGCCCACTTCGTTTTGACAAACTGGGCCCTTTGATGACAACTTGTCCCACAGGAAACTTGATCAGCCTATTGTCCTTGTTTCCACAGAATATCGCGACACACTGCGTATACTCAGAATACTCAGAAGGCATAACACATAACTCAATCACTTCTGCGGCCATTACTGGGTTTTTTCTTCTTGGCACGACATCATCAGAATCCATGCAAATATTCACTTCCAGGTTCTGATTCAGTGTGCAAAATCCCCAATAAAATTGCTATCGGTGAAATTTTTTTTTCTGAAATTTTGGTCAGTTGTTATTTATCACAGTGGGTTATGATTTATTGCTAATTGGGGAAATTTTTGACAAAAGGTTAGTTCACCTTTAATATTATTTTTCGAGGTTAGTCCAGCAAATGTATCTATCTGATAAATACAATTAATTTTCATATTAAATATGAAAATAAGTATGCATATATCACCATACTTGCCAGCAAGCAATTTTCATGCTCAAGATGAGGTGTGGGGGAGGGGGGTACTAGCGTTATGGAGGTGGAGTCTTCCCCCATAGTTCCAGCGTAATCTGGTGAAGCTAAATAATATACACAGAGAATCAATATGTCATACTAAAGAGCTCTTTTTCAAATGTAAGCTTTTAAAAAAATCAAATAGAATACAGCCACTCTCTGTTTGCCCTATGATACATTCTCATGATAACCAGACAAAATATCCTAATATTGGTATTGCACAAGAGAAAGGAATTTACCATCACATAGCCCTAGATCCTTCATAAAATATCCTTCAAAAAATCGTCTTTTGTAAAACCCTCAAACTGCGGTTCAGTTCTGTTCTTGGTAAAATGGCACATAATGTCAAACAAGTAGGCACTAACTGCCAACACGTCTGAAATATCAACAAGAGCGCTCAGATAGCACAGCACCTCCGCCGCACCAAGGCAACTCTGTGCATTAGTTATTTTCGTTGGCTGTGTAGGGTGTTGTTATATTCCACCGCCAGGTGGCAGCAAAACCCAAAAGCATGCCGACTGGGAATCCGGCCCATTTAAAAGACTTCAAATCTCTGCCAGCGTAGCTGGATTTGAACCTTGGCCAATATCTCAGCTGTACTTTGACCTAGATATGCCAAAATTTAATCACTTGTTCGTCTTGTGCTATTCTAAGATCCCTCAAAGTTTGGTTAAAATTTATGTGGCCGTTTTTTGAGATATCCCACAAACAGAAAAAATACACGCAAGTAGATAATCGCCAGCAAAAAAATACACCTCCTTGGTGGAGGTGAATAACTGCTTCAGTGACATAAGCTAGACATTGGGCTTTTTATCGAAACATAAAAACTCTTCCAGTTGTTTGATGTACAGTAGCCTGACAAAGCTACCGTACCGCATAATTCCAAGTATGCCGGGACTACGCACTGACCATGGTGTTGTAATTAGTCTGTGCCTTATCTTGTGTTTTAGAATTTTTTTCCAAGCATTTAACCTTCATTAGTTCTTAATTCTTAAAAAAAACAAAAAAAAAAAAACAAAACAAACAAATCCCACCTGCTTGCTTTCAAACATTTTCTGGTAATTCATGGTTTATATATGTATGACGTATTGTAAATACATGCACAGTATGTGTATGTTTTATGGGATGAGTGGTACCTGTTCACTGGCGGTTTGCCTGATATACACTGTGTACCCATAGTGCTTTCCGGACATGGCTGTTATGATTGCAGCATTGTAAAACTATCTGCATAAAACGAAATGAATTTAACAAGATTATGGTCTGGTGCACGCTTAGCCAAGCTTGGGCGAGTTTTCTTTGGCCAAGAAAATGGCAGTCAGCTTTGGCAACTTATCACGTGACTGGGAGGGGCCACTTCATTGGCACTAGTCCAGGATTTGATTGACAGGTTCAATCGGTGTATTGAATTACGATGATGAAAATTCTTTCTTTTAATTAAATTCAGTGGGGAAGTGTTCTGATTTATAAAATGTGTTTGTATTGCAGGTGAAGAGAATCAATAGAAATTTTCCTGTGAATCAACAGGTGAGCACATTAATGGCTGGCTAATGAACAAAGTAGTATTTGCTTGGTTGTATGGTGAAGTGTAGTGTAGACCTGCATTGCGGGGTTTTTGAGTATGAGCTGCCTGTTTCAGGTCATGCCATAGCATCACAATTGGATTCAAGTCAGGACTTCAACTATACCTTCCCAAAACCTTCATTTTGTTTTTTTGGAGCCATTCAGAGGAGGATTTTCTTGTGTGCTTCACATCATTTCTGCTGCATTATTATTGAGCTTCAGGTCACAAGCTGTTGGCTGGATATTCTGTGTCAGGATTTTCTGGTAGAAATGCAAGCAGTGAACAGTCGAAATGCTGGTTGTGCTTCAGTCATTTTATTTTTGAAAAATCTATTTATTGAATTATGACAGTGCATTTTAATCAACATATCAGCAATGTAAGGGAATGTAAATATGTCGGAATTAGCACAAAAGCTAAATTTCATCTGTGGTCCTATGACAGATACTTACAAAAGAAAAAGAAAAAAGAAAGAAAACAAGTTTTCCCAATGACAAAATACCTCACATAACAGCCCACAATTACAGCACAGAGAAAAATCAAAAGAACAGTATAACTAAAGATGGACACATTTATAACATTACAACTTACAAATGGAACAGATATTATGCATGTGTACATGATTGGTTTATTTTTAACCACTTTTTGAGTTTTTTTGAAGGTTACATAATTGTCACAGTCCCTGATATGTACTAGTAAGTTGTTCCAGGATTATGTGCCTCTAACAGACACCACAATTTCACCAAACTTAGTTCTGCACTGAGGTACATTACAGTCTCCCCTAATCTGTGCTCTGGTAGTTATTGGGTTTTTTCTGTTTTTTTTTTTTGTTTGTTTTTTTTGGATAATGGATAAAATCATTTAATGGTGGTGGGGTGAGTCTATTAAAAAATGTTTAAAAACAAGACAAACATCCTCATTTGGTAACTATCAAGTTTAAAAATGTTATATTTACTTATAACATTATAATAATGGAAATGGGGAGGTTAAACAGACAGCATCAATGTTTGGCAGTGTTCAGTTCATGTATGGCTTGAGGGAGAAGCCGTTTCTCAGTCTGTTTGTCCATGTTTTGATAAATCTGAGGCATCTTCCAGAGAGCAGAAGGTGGATAATTACAGGGGTGGGATGGGTCTTTTAATATGTTGGCCGCTTTACTGAGGCGCCGACTGCTGAATAAGTCTTCCTTGGAGGGCAGTGAGCAGCTTATGATCCTCTGAGCAGTGTTTATGACACTTCTAAGAGCTCTCCTGTCTGAAACTTTGTAATATTATGCCTAAATAAGAGAGTTGTGATGGATACTACATTATAAATGCATTATTTAGGCTATTTATATTTTATTAATTTACCAACAATAACATTAATAAAATGAAGCATTTAAATTAACAAAAAAATTTAGGCAACGGTTCTTGTTGGAGAAAAAAATACTATTTGCTATTCCATTGCATTTCATGAAATGGGTCCATTACATTATTTTACCAATTTCTATGCTTTTTAGGTTGTCTCTTTTGATATATGTTTGCAATGAAGACTAACTTGAGAACTACCATCTCTTTCATAGGCCAAGAAAAACACACATACACAAATAGGAATGTCCTTGTTATTCCTTTTTTCCGAACTTAAAAAAATCACTAACTACTTCAAAGAAAAAAATAGCAGGAAATCAAAGAAATTACATTTGTGGACCATGAATGGAGATGCAGTGCAGACTGCAGAGCATGTTCGGGAGAGATGGAGGGAGTATGCCAGTGCCACAAGGATGACGACTGCAGTTTTAAGAAGAGAGAAATGGAGGACTGTTCGTAGGAGTGTTAGTCTGTCTCCTCTTAGTCCTGACGGGAACAGAGTTTTTGTCCATCCACAGCCAAGAAGCACTGGAGGACCTCCCATGAGCATAGCTGTCTGTGGTATTCATGCCTTCCAGACATATGTGGTATGCATGATTCCCATCCCCTGCCCACTTCTTCTTGGCCCAATAACTTCTACCTCACCCAACTTCCCCGAAGCCCCTCATCATTAGGCACCCACCCACACACAGACTTGGGACCTCAACATCACGTACCCCCCATACTGGGCTCCCCAACATAGAGAACCCCCACACAGGACCCTTCAATATTCCCTCACTGGGCTCCTCAACATAGGGCCTCCTCTGTCATGGCCATCAGTCTGAGGGCTGCTTTTCTCCCTGGGTCCCCTGAATCCCCTCTCAGTGGGAGTTTGCCCTACTCCACCCATCGTACTCCCCACACCGCACGGCCATCACAGCAAATGTCCCAGCTGCCTGAAGATGAGAATTTCTCTGTAAAAAATGCTGAGGA
Organism: Gymnothorax reevesii; assembly: GCA_029721435.1. Lineage (NCBI taxonomy): Eukaryota > Metazoa > Chordata > Actinopteri > Anguilliformes > Muraenidae > Gymnothorax > Gymnothorax reevesii. The sequence continues at coordinate 71,873,670 of CM056577.1, read as the reverse complement.
TGACCATGCATCCTGAAGGCCGAAAGGTTTGACAAAGTTTAGTGGAAAATATGTTTGTCAATACGGAAAAAAAAAAAACGCCCTGACGTTGCAGTCGTGCCCCGTTTCCAATGCAGTACAGAGGATGCGATTGTTCAGTTGTGTTTTTTTTTTTTGCAATTTCAAAGCTGAATTTTCATGAAGATTTTATGCAGCCCTTATTCTGTACTTATTATGGAAATAAACTGAAATATCATGCCATTCTAAATGCTGCTCTTGTTTCATTTCAGCCATTTTCCTGCTCTCTGTGAATCTCAAATCTTGATTTATAAAGCTTTCAATAGGGCAATTCATAAATTGCCAGATGGGCTTCTGCACAAAGAGGTTAAGGAAAAAAGACAGGATGAAAGGAAGAAAACACACACAACATTAATTAAGACTTTATTTAGTGATTATTTTTCTTTTTAAATTACCAATTGCATTTTATTTCCTTTATATTGCTGCTGAAAGAGCAGACGAGCTGAATATATTTTGACGCCACCTTAAATTTATGAAAGTGAATTTGATGTGCTTTTTGTATGAGGGAGAGCCTTTAATCTAGTGAATCTATGACAAATTCAAGGTGTTCAATCAATACATCATTTTGTAGACCTGACTTATTGTTATTGTCTCCACCACTGAAGAAATTGCTGAAATCATTGCTCAAGCAAAAATTAAACAATCATTATGTTTGCATTGGTCCAACAAATACTTTTCCTAGGAATCCAGTGCCAAAGGAAGTGAATTGTTCTCATGTCAGCTTGAGAGATCACTTGTCATGATTGCTTGGACAGCTATAAAATCAAGATTCAGTTTATGACTCTTCATGGGTTCCCAGCCCTCTCTCCATTCAGTGGATATTGTCTGTGTCTTCAACAGATCATCTACATGGGTTGGGTAGATGAAAAGGAACAGGACTCTGTGCAGGACCGAATGTATACACCAAAGTTCCTTGCCTTGAGAGGGTCTTCACTCTTCAAATTCTCTGCACCTCCAGTAAGTTTTTCTATTCACTTGTGATAATTCATGGGAATACGATCCATTTGATCCATTTCATCTGAAAGAGAAATGGCCGATGGGGAAAGTACACTCGACCAACAGAACAATGGCGCAGCTGAATCAGTCAGTCACTCTCACACTCAATCTCTCACTCAACTGCGGTCATCTGTGGATATAGGGCCGATCTGGCCAAAAGTAATCAACCCATTAAACCCAAGCAACCCCAGTTCTGGGGGCAAGCTAGGTATGGGACACTGTGAACCCCTGACTCTTAAACACATTATTGCTTTCAAGCTGTTCCTGTTTAAGATCGCTTGATAAATAACCACACAATTTATTTACAGAATAATCAAGACCAATATATAAGCCTGTAACTCTCAAGAAAGTATTGAAAAATGACAGAGATCACCAAAGGGCTACAATGACAATGTACTTTATAGACCAGTTTGGTTTAAGCGTGATTTGGGTCGAGTGCAAGCTCTTTGCAGACTACATATGGCAGACAATGCACAAATACATTGAAAAAGGGGGGAATATTAAGTTCCTTTGCTTTCCCCATGGCAAAAGGCAGCATACAGAGTGGGTTTGGGCTATAAACAGGAAGAATTTTTGTTCCTAAGGAACATTCCAGAGTGTACACTGTACATTTTGCGTTTGGACTGCCAGATTTTGTAGACTCTGACAAGGAAAGAATTCTGTATTCAGTCTCCACCAATATGGAGTGAAATCAGTGCTTTTTTCGCTTACCATAATGTTTGGGTACCTAGAGAAACATTCGGGCGTGTGAGAACATCAAGCGTACATCCTGTCAAAAAAATGTACAATTAATTTATAGTGCTGCTATACGTTGTACGTTATGGTAGCATATAACGGCCATATTACAGATGACACCCTGGGTTGCTGGGACATCCACAGCATATGCATTTGCGATATTAAACAATGATATCAGTAGCGGTCCACTGGCGGTAATGAAGGCCTTCTGTAACCTCACCTTTCTATGTTTTATTGTTTTATCCTCTCACAGTTTACTTTGCCTGTTAAGCAACAGTTGCTAAGACAAATTGGTGGGATGATTGTGAAATTTATTTTTGATAGCATTGTTGCACATTGCATCACAAAGTTTTCCTCTGCGCAGAAATGACAAAGTAAAATGTCCATATGCCTTAATAAAGTATCAAGTCATGTAACGTCAGCTCACGATATGGCTCAGATTTGTATAAATTACTTTGCAAGGCTCATTTAGCAACAAGTTAGAATTATTCATTCATTATTCTGAATAGGCTATTTGCGGCTAAAGGGCGCTGTGAGGCAGAATGCACAGGGGAATGAAAGTGTTATACTTCAAATAGATGAAAAAATCCAAGAGAGATGAAAGTTGGTGAAAGTTTTGGATTTTTTGCAGTCATTGCCATCCTTGCAGTGTCACATCAATTATGTCAACATCGCCATAGTTCAGACAATAAATTGTCAATCAGGCAAACTTGATAGCAAACAGCTAAAGGCCCGGTCCCACTGCACTTACGGATGCAAAGAGGATGTAAAACGTAAAAAAATCTTGCCATCCGTTGGAAAACGAGCATCCGTCCACTGTGATTTCATCCGCGCAAAAAGTTCTGAGCTGCACAAAACTTTTAGAACGGATGGACTTCTCGCCGTGTACAATGTAAATCCGCGACATATACAAGCAACAAACGTTCTATGTCCGTTATCATCCATTAAACGTCTGCTGTATCCTCTCTGCATTCTCTGGGCATCCTTGCAACTCACATCCGCAGCAGCTGAAAACGGAAAGAGGAAGGAAAGATAAGGTATATGGAACGTCTATACATTGTTAGTAGCACGGAAATTGAAAGGATGTAAGCGTATGCATCTTGTATATAAAGTATTGAAAACTGACAAAGCGCTTCATCCGCTTTGCATTCGCTCCTTCCGCTATGCGTCCGCTTCACAGTTATCCCAGGTAACTCCTTCGGAGCTGTCATCCACTTCCATCCGCTTTCATCCGCTAGGCTTCCTATGAACATGCTTTTAACATCCCCGCTACATTTTACCCACGTCCGTTGTTTTTAGTTGTATTTTCGCAAGTTTTTGCCAATCTTGTCCATTTCTGGAGCGAATGAAAATGGATGGAGCCACCCCCGAAATTTTGCTTGTCCACTGTTTCCTTTTTGCATACGTTTTATGTCCATAGGCTAGTGGGGACCGGGCCTTTAAGAACAATTATGTGATAGAGAGTGATGTTACTGAAAGCCTTCCCAACATCTGACGAGATACAACTGATTGATTACCCGCTTCTCACTGATAAACCCCCCAAGATATATAAATATATATTAAGATAAAATTGTTCTGACAAATTAAAAGCTGAAAAAAGTGGAGGTTAGATACAGAATTGTTTTCCCCTGACTATGTAAACTAATTGCCTTTAGTCTTCGCTTACAAAGTAAAACCATTGACTCTTTCAGTGCTGTGTAGATTTAAAAGGCTATATCGGCGTGATATTGTAAGGGGAAGTCCTCAACGTTTCAGCACAAATGAGAATTCAAAACCAAATCTGCATTAGAGATCATTTTAGCTGAGCATCCTATAATTTTCTGCAGTTCTTTAAAAAGTTGATTGGAGAGGGGAAAACATGTAATCAAATGACAATGTTTGGAATGGCCCATTTCACCTCGCAATTCAGCAGGAAATATATTTATAACAATGTGGAAAACATTTGCTTCCCTTCTTCCTTAATAAAGGACAATTAATGACCCCTGTTTCTTCGCAGAATCTCGTAATTAAACTGCTCACTGCTATTATTTTGAACATGTCCCTTTCAATGAATGAGACAATTACTCAGAACAAGCAGCTTGCATGTCATGACAGTTGGATCTGTTATTTTTCTATGTCACTACTACATCTACAAGTAAATTATTTGCCATACAGAAATATCACTACGACTTAAAACATTGGCTTGTCAGGTCATTGATGGTGCTCTGCTATTTTTTTCTACACAACTGTAGTTGGTAATTATGAAACATAAATGGGAATGAGTTTGAGGAAGTAATGTGCTTTAAGGTGATGGAAAGTCCCTGGTGGAAGAGGTTAAGAGTCCTTGCTGGTATCCAATAAAAATGTATTGCCACACTATTCACTACAATATGCAAATACAAACAAAAGAGTCGTTGCAACTGAATATTCCTCCATGTGGTCTCATTATCTTGGTTTGCAGGGAAGATGCATTGAAGTGAACATTCTTATTCTATGTTGAAATAGCTCACTTTTTAAAATCCCCTGAATCATGCAGGGTAGATGGGATATAGATCTTCATTCATTATTTGGGTTGTTAACCAAGATGATATCCCTCACAAGCAGTGCACAGAGGGAAAAAAACTTACTACTGGAGTTTATACAAAGGTTGTTAACAAAGGTTGCCAGCAGCATTGAGGCTGATGAGCTACAGCAGCAGAAGACCATATTGGTTTCCACTCTTGCCTGCAGGGAACAGAAGTCTGATGCTGCAGTGGGCATAGGCTCTCTAAGATTGGACTTTTGAAGACTGAAAAATATTGCCCAGTCTAAGGAATCTCGATTTTTGCTGCAATATGCTTCTGGTGGGGTGAGAATTTTGGTGTCAACAGAATGAATCCATGGACCCATGCCTTATGGTAGTTGAATAATGGTGTAAGGAGTATTCTCTTGGCATACCTTGTGCCCCTTAATACCAATCAATCTTTACTTGAACGTCAAATCAGCAGCACAATCTATGTATGGGCACAATTTTTTCATTTTTAATGGTCATTTCCAGCATGACAATGTACCATGCTACAAAGCATGTCCTTTCAGACTGGTTTAATGAACATTGGGAGAAGCTCAGGGTATTTTAACAGCAGCAGCATGCCATTAAGAAGGCCTTCAGTAACCTCACCCTTTACCGCTCGATTGTGCTCAAGCTGTTCTCGTTCAAGTTCTCCTTATTAATAATCAAAAACTTATCGACTGAACAACCAAGAGCAATCCATTGCCAATAATAAGAAACGATCATGAAAGAAACAGAATGGCAATTGCCTACATTTATATAATTGATATGGCATTGTGAGGACAGCGGCAACATAAATGCAAAAAAATCTGAATCTTCCGCTGACTTCACAGCATTTATTTTCGCCATCGCTCAGCTGTGCGGCGTGCCTGACAACGCCCTTTGGCAAGACCACATTCAGAATAAAGAATGGATTCTCGTGACTAATTGCTGAATGAGCCTCGCAAACTAAGCAAATCGGCGCTCGAGCTACACAAGCTACAAGAGCGCAGAAATTATAAAGACATGATCATATTTCAAATATATGTGTCATTTTTGTAAGGTAGAAAATGCCTCATAATTTTGTGGTGCAGTGTATAACAATGCAATCAAAAATAAACTAGCCCTATGCTGTCGACGGCTGTCAGCAAGGGGTATATCCCCGTAATTTCCCAATCCTCGAAGCCCCCTTCATTAGATTCCCCTCTACTAGACCTACAATATGAGGCAAATTTGAGGTCTGTGTAAGTAATTGTTCCAGAGATATGGTTAAAAAACTTTTTTTTTTCAATATATAGTGCCACTGGTGGCAAACCAAGGAGTGCATACTGGGCCAAAATCTAATCAGTTCATGCTCTCCACCATATCTACCCATATGCTAAAAATGAGAACCCAATGTACAGTATTGTGTGAGTTAACGGCTCGCGCTAACAGCTAAAATCTGCGGACACGGTTGTGGCGGACGCAGTGGCAGTGGCGGATGGGGCAGTACCATGATATCACCGAAACTCGTATTTCGGGGATATAATTAGAGTGTGACTGGTCCTATCAATTAGTCTGGGCGACTGCTACTGATCGGTAAAAGTAAACTGTGAGAGGTTTGGGCTATTAAGCATTGAAGGGCGAAGTTTTTGAAGGCCTTGCTAACTGCCGATGGACCGCTACTGTTCAACAGCCTCCTTCACTGTAATAAATTTCATGCTAGTGAAACTTTAACCGGCTGCCTTAAAAATATAAGTTTAATACCAGGAAATAGCACGGCTAGGGATATCCATCCAAAACACTTCACAAGAGATGTAATAATGGATAACGGGAAAAATTACAAAATATTTAGAAAAAGAGACGTGACATCCGTGTATGGGGCGACTGTCTTTAATGCAGGATTACTTTTGACCTCTTTCCAATAAAGAATTGCAGAATTAATTGAAGGAAATACCAATATATTGCCAATTATGATCAAGACGCAATGACGACAGAGGTAACATGACTTAAGTATGAGATTGTGTGGATGGCAATTATCCGCATAACTGATAAGTAAAGAACACTACAGTATTTGTTATTTTAATTAGTGTTGAAAACAATATAGGCTATATGCCACTGTTTTTTATTGTTGGCCTTGCAAACAAAAATTTGTGCTGTTTCATGAGCATTTCATAAATGTAATTATGCTGACTAAAAAAAAAAAAAAATTGCCCGATCATCCTACTGCTTACTCGTGCTGTTAACTCTGAGTGATCATAGACTTTATTAGGTGACCATATCTATCATTGGTCGGCTATTACAGTTGACATGCACAGGAAGCCTCTGAACTTGAACAGAATGTAGCTCAATAGAATCAAATTCAGCTTAACAGAATACTCCAAAAGCATTAATAAAGTTAGCTTATTTATGAAATTAAGAATTGTCCAATATCACCCCCATGAGGCTGTTCTCAGCACAAAGATCACCGGCAATTAACTCAGCATTTCATATTCCTCGCAACTAAAGCAAAAATTAAGCTGAATGCAAAGTTAATTTAACATTAAAATGTTGATAAGATCAATAAAATTATTTTTCCTAAATTGACCTAAGCAATAATACCATCAAATAATACACTAACGTGGTCAGTTTGGGAAGCCATAAGTTTCTAAATATTTCCCCCTGTTGCATATTTAGTGTTGCTTGAAGTATGACTAATGCATTTAAATTGATGGCTGTAGCTGAAGTTACACCCTAAATAAAAATGCAGTTCCCGGATTCCCGCAAACCTTTTGGCTTAATAGATCACATGTTGTCCAATAACCATACTACTAACCTTACTATGCGCAATTATGCAACTTGTTAAAATAAACGGCTAATTGACCGATCGACGTGGCAAGATAGTGCCACTGTGTTTGTCGGCTTGCAGTCAGCTCAGTCAGTTCCTACCTGTCTGATGTGCGCTGTGTCTGTTTATGTTGGCATTCTTGCTTTGCTGGCATTGCTCTGCTGCCGCTACACGGACTTATCATCAGATTCTGCAACATCTCAGAAACGCACTGGTGACCCATACAAGTGGGTCCCCTGTTCCATACACCAGTTGTTACCCTCCGTTTGTTTACCCCACCCTGGAGTGCGTCCTTTGGCTACCTTGCTGCGTCTCTCATCGGAGGAAGCGTCGTAGGCCCGAGGAAAATGCGGAGGCGTCCGGGTGGTGATCAGGAGTAGAACGAGTGTTCCTCTCGCACAGCAAGGGCCCTATCAGCTCTCTGCAGCCCATCTAGGCCGGAAAGATCTCTTTCAGGCTCGACGTTTGTGGGATCCGAGGTACTCCTTCCACGTATCCATCACTCCGCATCGACCCCAAATGCCTGTCAGCTCTGTTCGTCCGAGACTGCGGATCCGTAGCGGTGGGGTGAATTCCCTGAATATCCGCCCTTTGGAATAGTACCGTTGCCCCCAGGCTGCGATTAACTCCTCTGCAAAAGCCGCCCTGGTCAACAGCAGGTCTGTGTCCAATAAAACTTTCGTTTTAAATGACTTTTTCTCTCGAAATAATATGGATTTCCTGTTTTTAACCAAGACTTGGATTGGTGCTGGAGTTAGCCAGTCTTTTGTTTTTGGGGAACTTTGCCCTACTTACTGCTCGTTCATTAGCACGCCAAGATGCGTTGGAAGAGAAGGCAGAGTAGCTCTCCTGTTTAGGAATACAATTAAATAATGGACATTCTCTGTGGGGAGCTTTTCCACTTTCGAACTGCAGTGTGTAACTGTAAAATCTGCTATGTCCCCACTGGTTTGTGTACTGATTTATAGGCCCCCTAAGCCTGACAAAGAGTTCATTACAGAATTCTCTGACTTTCTCACCCATTTTGTGTCATTGCACGATCGTCGCCTTATACTTGGTGACTTTAATATCCATGTGTGCTGTCCAGACAGACCTATGGTCAACAAATTTTGTGGCGTAATAGATGCCTCTGGCCTTACTCAACATTGTATACATGAAGCTACTCATCTCTGGGACATACACCTGAGCTTATTCTATCTTATGGTTTTTCTGTTGATAATATTGTGATTGAGTATGCCACTTTGTCTGAACATAAGCCTATTATATTTGATATCACCCTCTCTAATCCTCTGCGAACTGCCAGAGCTCATGGTCATTACTCTCGCCATATAAACTCTCTTACTGCTGCTCAGTTTTCTGATAGCTTTCTCCGTACAGTTGTTGCATCTACCATTGCAACAGCGGCATCATCCTCCTCTTTTGGCCCAGATGTATTAGCCAGCCTTTTCCACTCTTCTGGCTCTTCTATACTTGACTCTGTAGCTCCTCTCATATACACCCGCCCCAAGCTAAAATCTCAATATTGGTTGGATGAGGCCACCCACTCTCTCAGGCAGGCCAGTCATAAAGCCAAAAGGAAATGGAAAAAGGATCACCTCAATGTCTCTTTTGAAATTTTCAAAACTGCATTAGTTTCCTTCCAGGCAGCAGCAAAAAAAGACAGGGAAAAGCACCTCTCAGATTTGATCAGCAAACACTCAAATAGACCCAACATTTTATTTAGCACCGTTAACTCTGTTATCAACCCTTCTAATTCCCCAGTTGCTGATGTATCTACTGATACCTGCAAGAAATTCCTCAAGTTTTTTTATGAATAGAATTGAGAACATCAGATCATTGTTTACCCTCTCCTCATCACCCACTCTACCTGATTACTCAGGTGCACCAGCTATTTTTAACCAATTTCAGCCCATTTCTCTCATTGAATTGCAGACATTAGCATTGCATTGAAACCTACTACATCCCCCCATGATGCCATTCCCTCCTCTATCATAAAGCATGTTTTTATCATGCCTCTCATCCGGCACTGTCCCTACATGTTTGAAGCATGCAGTTGTCCAATCCTTGCTTAAAAAACATAACCTTGATGCCAAATGCCTAAAAAATTACCGCCCCATCTCTAAGCTTCCTTTTATCTCTGAAGTTCTAGAAAAAGCTATTCTTTGTCAGTTGAATCCCTTTTTGACCACCACCATTACACTGGAACCTTTTCAATCAGGTTTTCGACCCTTGCAAAGCACTGAAACAGCCCTGCCTAAGGTAATTAATGATCTGCTCCTCGTGTTGGATTCTGGTGAAAAAGTCATTTTGATTTTACTTGACCTTAGTTCCGCCTTTGACACCGTGGACCACAACATCCTCCTCACTCACCTTGACCAGCATGTGGGCATTAGAGAGACTGCACTACTTTGGTTCAGCTCTTACTTTAAACACAGGACTCTCTCTGTTTCTATGGGTTAGTTGTCTTCATCATCTGCCCCGGTCTCTTATGGGGTCCCTCAGGGGTCCATCCTGAGTCCCATGCTCCTCAGCCTGTCTATGGTCCCATTGGGTGACATTATAAGAAAGCATAACAACTCTTTTCACCTCTATGCTGATGATTCTCAGATGTACTTGCCTCTAAAATCTAAGGACGCCATTCAATCTCTCCTGGTCTGTCTTGAAGACATCAGAAACTGGACGGCTGACAACTTCCTCTGGCTAAATGGTGACAAGAAAGAAGTCATAATTTTTGGTCCCCCCAAGGCAAGCTGTACTCTACTGAATAATTTAGGTCACCTTAACCCATTTTTCAAATCTCACGCCAGAAACCTGGGTGTCATTCTCGACTGAAAACTTTGTCTTGACAAACAGATCAGCACTGTTGTAAAATATAGTTTCTACCAGCTTAGAGTAATCTTCCACCTCAAATCCCTCCTATCTCACAATGACCTCGAGATAGTTATCCATGCCTTTATTACATCGTAGCTGGATTATTGCAACTCCATCTACCTCAGCCTCCCTCAATCCTCGCTCAGACGTTTGCAGCTGGTCCAAAATGCAGCTGCACATCTTTTAACTGGCACCAGGAGGCGTGAACACATCACCCCCATTCTGGCTTCCTCGCACTGGCTCCGAGTTTTTTTTAGAATCCAGTTCAAGGTTTTATTATTTGTTTTTAAGGCACTTAATGGGCTGGCACCAGCCTACATCACTGACCTTGTACAGCCCCATTCGGCTCAAAAGTCCATTTGATCCTCTAGCAAAGGGCTTCTGCATGTGCCACGCTCACGGCTCAAGCAGAGAGGTCACAGAGCCTTTGCCGTCGCTGCTCCATGTTTGTGGAACCAGCTCCCCCTGGACATTAGATCTGCCCCTTCCATTTCTGCTTTCAAATCCAGGCTAAAAACCCACCTTTACTCCCTGGCTTTCCTCGCTCCCTAACCATTTACCTTTTGTTCATGTCTGTGTGGTGTGCCCTGATATTGAAGGCTCCCCCTTTTTTTTTGACATTTTTATTTAATTGTATTATTGCATTGCATGATATTTTGTTATTTGTCCTCTCATTTAATGACATAGACTGACCAAAGTGCTGTACAATGCTGTGTGTAAATGTGCTCTATAAATTAAAATTACTTACTTACTTTCTGATTGAAATGCAAAGAAAATCATGAATATATTTTTGAAAATCACAAAATATCCGCACAAATGTCTCTCAAAATGAAGGTTAGTTGTTTCTTTAATGGATTTTCCGCTCAGTTTTTGATCTCTGGGTACATCTACAGCAGGGGTACCCAAACTCAGTCTTGGGTACCCACTGAGTATGCTGGTTTTTGTTCCAACAAAATTTACAATCCCAGAAGTAACAAGCTGTCAATATTTTAATTGATTGCTTTTCAGGCCACAAAAACATTTTTAAACCACTTTGACAAAATGGCTATGCATTCCTTGATGGTTAAAAGCCCACCATTTATATTATGCTTATTTTGTGATATTCCTACTGAGAAAGACAAGCCAAAGTGCCAGTAAGCTTTTAAAGATCAACATCAGGACTGTTGTGAATCAATAAGCTGCTATTTAGGCTTCTGATTGCAGGTGTGCAAGTTCTTTTCAAATGGTTCCTGAAACCAATCACTAAAATTACACAAAACAGGTTTGACTCTTCATAATCTACTTTGTATCTGAAGTCGTTATTACTTAATAAATGGTTAGTTATAGGGACCACATGAGCAAAGTTTCAACAATTAAGAGTCCATTGCAGGGGCGGAGTGGGAAACCAAAATCCACCGGGAAAATTCTGACCACACCGACCCACCACTGGCCCAACCCATCCCCTCACATCTAGATGTGATTTAAAAATGACTGAGACCTATCCAATCTTCCCCCACCACATCATGCACAATAAAATCCTCTATTGTACAAAGGCAAATCAAGTGAGCAATTTTGGCAATTTAAATTTAAGGAAAAACTAATTACACACCAAAACCATGCAATTTCTATAATTGTATGTCCTCTAGATGTGATTAAACATAGGCCAAATTGCCAAAATATAATCAATCAAGAAAAAAAAAACGCATTAGATTATTTTTCTTTTAATGAAATTTAAAAAAAAATACTTTTTTAAGACAAAATCAAATGTTTTCAGTATCAGTAAAATAACAACTTGTAGATTGCTGCGCCCACTGATCTGTACTGAGTGTGTTGTTATTCTGACACAAATTAAATGACAGCTGTGTGTGTGGAAAACCACTCTGGTCCGTAATCGCAGTGCAGATACAGACGGGTTTGGAGCTGACAAGAGGAGAGAAGGGAGTGAGGGGCAACGCGGCCGTAGTAGCCAGCGTGATGACACTGCCCCCGCTGAGGAGGAACTATGAAGAACTCAGCTGTAATATTATGTGCATTCGCACCTAGTAATAACGTCAGAGCTTCAGCAAACTGTTTTCCTGTCAACTCACCTGCATCATTTTGATGCACCCTCCTCCAGCATCCGCTTCTTCTTCATTCTGGCCTTTTCGGCCCCTCCTTTCTCCTTTCTCTTCTTGCCTTCCGTCTTCGAGTGTGAAAAAACTGCTATTTCAACCTGCCCGCTTTCTCCCTGTCTGTCCATAGACTGCATAAAAAGATGGATGAAGCAACCGTGATGTCACCCATTGGTTTCAGCATACCATAAAGGAAGCCTCGATTTTGGCAATTTGAATTGCGCCATGTTGTCATTTTGAAACTGAATGTGATTTCTATCGGACGAGAGCGAGAATCAAGATCCGGGGAGCGACGTGAGAGGTGGATCTGGCCGTATTGGACGAGGACCAGAGGATAGCCATGCCTCTAAAGCATATTCTGGCTTTATCCTTTATTCTAGTCTACTTGGGACCATAATTTACAAAAATGATAATCATGATATATCGAAGGAGACTTGAAACTTGCTATAGCTACCATAAGATAAGGTGAAAAACTATTATTTAAATGAAAAATCAGGGGGGAAAGTAGGGTCGTTTTCTCATAGACCTGAATAGCATTGAACGTCTTTCTGCAACCACCGACAGCGCTATCTGCTGGCCAATAAATAGAATGCCATTTTACAGTACTTCTGCATGGGCTTCTTCTTTCAGGCCAGAGTGCTGCGTCCATCTTTTTATACAGTCTATGTGTCTGACAGCCGCTCATTCGTCCCCCTATGTTCAATGGATAAAAGCAGAGTGATATGCAGTTTCCATTTCCCATGAGGCTTTGCTCCAACCATTCTACATTAATTTTTGAACAAACAAACAGATTTTATAACAGTAAATTTTATATTTGTGGTCGTGAAAGTTATGTATTGCCTGAATAAAAAGAATTGGATCAAAATAGGAGGCTAAACAAAAATCTGTTGGTTGGACTGATGAGAGTGAATCTGACACTCAAGCAATCATGAGTGAGATGTAGAGAGACATCAATTGTTATAAATAGTGGTCAGAGTTGAAGGATCTTCAGTTGTAGTGTATCTTGGAGACTTCCATGGGATCGGGCTTGATTCATGATAGTTTGAACTTAGTGGGCCATCCATGAACGTCACATGGTCTCGCAGGGCAGTCAGTGGGCCAATTCACTTGAGATTATTGACCGGCCGGCTGACCGCGAAATCTCCTGCGCTCCAATCTGAAATAAGATACTCCCTTCACTTCTTTCCTCCACTCGAGTGAGCCCTCTGAATGACGTAGCAGGCGAATCAGCCCTTCCCGAGCGAGGGAGGGCAATAGAGGGAACTAAGGGGGTGGGTTGTTGGACGACGGATTGGACCGACCTTCGCAGCACTACTTCCGCGCTTCGACCTTTGTCGATAAGCCAACGGGAAGTTTGTGTTGCCTTGGAGCCGACTGAGTTCGCTGCCTGTACATTTCACCTTTTACAGCACAGCGGACTCTGTATCGCATGTTTATGGCATGAAGAAGACGGCTTGCTCGTTTGATTGCTGTGGCACTCGCGACTGTTTTATGGGAAAATAAAGCTGCTTTCACACCGGACAAGAAATAAATTTTTCGCAAGACAGATTTCATTCAAAGTCAATGCACAGACTTCGCGACTTTGAATGTAATCTTCGAGTGAAAAACTCTGCACTTGGTCAAATGTGGATGGTCAAGCGTTCTCCAGGATTTTCTGGTGGAAAAAAAATTTCATGGTGTAATGGCCGATTGAATTGAGAGGCCAAGTGCAGCGGCAAGAGGAAAACAGAGCAGCACAGACTTAACGAACACAGAGAATGATACAGACCACGCGACAGGAACAGTTCCCTCGCTTCCAAAAGGAGGTCCAACCGTCCGACAACACGGAAGCAAAGGGAGAGAGATGAAAGGAGTATCTCGGGAACTGAGATGAACAGAGCTCCTCAAATAGGGTGATACAAAGATTAGATAGGAAAAGGGAATAACCCTAGAGAAATAGAATCTCCAAAAGTAACGAGAAGATATAAAGTCAAATAAATCCTGACTACAGATATCTTCGGCTATCGTGCTTTACTACAAACAACATTCTAGCAAAGGAGGCATGGCGGACCTCCGGCTTATATAAAGTCTGGGAAGACACCGCCCAAGTTTAATCAGCCAGCTGGGTAAAGAATCCAATGAAAAAGGAATTCAATATCGTCCCGGGACGAGAGCCTCAAAGAAAAGTCCTAAACCACACAAACATCCAGAACCATGACACATGGCTCCATCAATTAATTATACCTTTCATGTATAACTTTGAATCTAGATGTGAATGGACTGGAGGGACAGGGAATGGTTGGGCCAAGTGTGTATTGTGTAGATGTTAGTGTCTTGTAATCTACTGTTTTTTTGTAATGTTCTGTCTTGTATATCCTGTAAAGTAATGCAATACTGTTATAATGTTTTATCTTGTTTCTGTCTTTGAAAAATGGGACTCCCTTAAAAACAGGATGATTCATCTTAAGGGACTATCCTTCAAACAATGAAATAAAATTATGGCAAGTTGCCCAGGTCCCGATGCAGGAAAGCAGCCCCATACCATCACACTACCACCACCGTGTTTCACGGTTGGTGTGATGTTCTCATTCTGGAATGCTCTTTTAGCTGTATGCCAGTTGTAACAGGATCCATGCATTCCATAAAGTTCCACTTTTGATGGAACAATCCACAGAATATTATGCCTCAAGTCTTGGGCGATCATCAAGGTGTTTTTTGGCAAATGAGAGAGGAGTCTTTGCATTCTTTTTTGTCAGCAGTCATTTGCGCCTTGGTGCTCTGCCATATATGCCACTTTTGCCCCGTCTCAGGAATACTGACGTTAACTGAAGCAAGTAAGCTTTGCAGTTCTTTAGATGATTATTTCGGTTCTTTTGTGATCTCTTGGATGAGTCGTCCATGCACAGTTGAAGGAATTTTGATGGGCCAGTCATTCTTGGAAAGGTTTTTCAAAGACCTTGCCAAGAATGCTCCAAAATCTTTTAGTTTGTAGATAATGGCTCCCTCCATGGTTCACTGAAGTCCCTGAGCCTTAAAATGGCTCTGCAAGCCTTTCATGACTGATAGATGCCTGGTCTGACTACATCATCAGTGTTTTCAAGTGCATTAGTCCATTTCAGATGAGCAGTAGGTGAGAGAAGACTCAGTGTTTCTAAGCATTTTTGAAAAATGGTATTCTTGGTGGATACACTTGCATTTATGGATGCAATGATGAATGGTTTTTATTGACAGATGTTTTCCAAATTTGTCACTGCCCACGTGTTTATATCCCTCACAAAAGCATATTGGTTTTCATTGCTGTGTCATTTCCAAAATTGAAGATCAGGGGCCCGCAGTATTGATTTCTAATCTCATCCTTTACTCAGATATTTTTCCAGATTCCCTGACTGTTTTGATGATGTTATGCATGGTAGAAAGTATGCATTGTTTTGCCTCAACCATTCGTTGCTTAAGGTTATTTGTGAATATTCCATTTATACCCAAGCATGATGACTTCCTACGACTGTACACCTATTTTTTTTTTCAAATTCCAATATTTTATGAGACTTATGTTGCCCCAATGTCATCATTTTTAAATGTGTTGCAGGAGATCAAATTCACAATGTGTGCATATTTCCAAAAACTAAATTATCAATATGTATATTCAAATTATATATTTTGTCTTGTGCTACAGTATTTTCAATTGAATACAGGTCAAAGCTGAGTTACCAATAACTTTCTTTACTTGCATTTTCCATATCATTACAACTTTTTCCAGAGGTGGGGGTTTCATGATTATGTAATTATGTACAGTAACTGTGTATGTACTTATGAGATATTGTCAAAACCCATTGGCCCAAATGCCATTTTCATACATGTTGCTTCAATTTATTTATTTATTCATTAATTTATTTATGTTTGAACAGTAACACCAGTTTAACTGATGTTCTACTGGTGAGCTTAGCGGGCTTTTTAATTGTGTGCTCATGTTCAGCATGAAAATGTCAAGACAACGTTGGCAAATGGGCATGCCTGTCCAGAATGAGGCCTGACATTTGCTCAAACACTGTTCCATGCTATGAAAATGTCAGTGAAACCTTGTACACTGACATTGCCTGCATGTTACTGGTATTTCCTGCATGTTACACTCTGTCTATTATAAAAATTACAAGCAGAAATATTTGGTAAACATAAATTACATGTCATGAATTTACATTTGTGGTTTCTTTTTTTTTCTCTCATCTCCTTCTGGTGAGCACCACTATCCTGAGATTTCATGATGGCAAAACTTTGAAATATTATGAATGAGAGATTGGGGCTGTTCAGTTTCTTTACCTATTACCTGAGCTTTGTCTCATTGTTTGCCATTCATCATAGGAAGCACAGGACCTCCTCTGTATAAAATTAATACTGCTCATTTAGTCCATTTCTGGGTTTGGTACCAATTGAGAAAAAAGCATGTTCTAGTGATCTTCATTTTTATTGATTTTCCAAATACAACACAACTACAAATAGAAGAGGACAGCATTTAATCAATTTACCATGGCATATAATCAATTTAATTGAATAAAAACAAGAACATAACCTGTATTTTCTCACCGGATGAAGAAGAATGCGAGGCAGTGGTGTCTGTGGCAGTTTTGTAGTCTCCACATTGTCGCCTCTTGTTTACTCTTGAGCACTGATGTCTATTATTAACTGAATACTAGTGCTGTTGAAGCAACTGAGATCTTCACATTTTTGAGCGCTGCAAAAGCGTAGGTGGTCTGCTTCTAAAGCCTAATCCCAGTGCAGCCACGCACAGCAAAAAATAGGTCCTCCAAATACCCAGTATACTGTATTTTCTTGCTTAGGAAAGCAGTTAAACACTATGAGAAAAGACTTATGTTTAGAGTAAAATAAAAGAAATAATGGATTTATTGTTACCAGTTTCAATCCCTTGAATGATGTCTGTGTTTCTTCTCTGAGCATACGCCCAAAAACATTTAATGACACATTTTTGTGTTAAAGTAAAATGGCAGGTATCAGCACATTCAGTGTGGCTGGTTCAAGGATAAGGTTTGCTAATTTCCTGTGGAAAAAGGCACAGCAGAACATGACAAAACTGGCAAAGATAATGATCTCACACCATATGCCTTCATGTGAAGGTGCACTCTCCCATGCATGGAATGAAGCAAAAACAGCCCATTCATGCTTTTCATTTTAATAATTTCTTGCATTCAAATTTTGTTTTTCATTAAAAGTGTAACAATGCTGCAAAAGAAAAATGCAATATCCTACAGTATCATACCTTGAATCTCATAACATCTGTTAGTAAAAAGCACCTGGAATTTATACTCATTTTGGTGGTTAGTTGATAATCAATATTGAATCCCTTACTGAGGATAGCTTGGTCAGGCACTGCGATGCTTTTAAGAAATGAAGTCTTGCAGAGGGGGATCAACTGAGAATTGTGCAAACAGGTCCCGCAGACAGGAATAAATTAGCTTTCTTCTCAAGGAAGGCTTAACCTTGTAATCCCCCAGGTTACAACATTGATTGACTGTTTCAGAGTGGCCAGCAGCCTATTGGAGCCAAATTTCTAATGGTATTGCTTGCTACAGCCCTGGGGTTGCTCCTCTTGCTTCTGTGTAATGTGGGCCAGATCCAGTGAGCCAGCCTTAATACATCTCAGCTGGGCTGTGGACCCTCTTTTCAACGGGGAAACTTTTAATGGCCAAATGTTGCTGAAAGTATATTCCAAGTTCAAAAGGGTGTTATTCACATATCTGTTCCCTTGCGTGGTTCAGAAGGAACAATCTTCATCGTCACGATCTCAAAAAACACTGCCAACTAAGTCTCCAGCTGAAAGATTCTCAAATTTCATATTCTGAAATGTGTTTTCTTTGCAAAATTATTGCTGATCTAACAATCTGACGGCAGGAGTAAAGATGATGAGCTCCACTTTGACTGCTTGCAGCTGATTACAAATCTAGGCTGTGCAATACTGCAGACACTTCCTGATCTTGACAGACACTGTGAATAGGAAGCTATGAAAGAGCAAACATTCACAATATGACATGTGTAGGAGTATTAAAAATCTTTCAGCAGATGTTTCAAAGAGAGTCCAATTCATTGATGTTCAATGTGGACTAGCATTCTGAACTGCAATGGATTTGAATTTGTTTAAAAGGATGTTGATAGGAGGGAGACAGATGACTGACCAACATATTTAACCCACAATATGCCCACTGGTAGGCTACCCAATGATGTCATATCAAAAGTGAGATCCTTTTCTAGTAGGTACATGAAAGGATCTTTGGAGTAAAAACAAAAAAGTTTTGCAAAAATACACAATATTGAGGAAAAAAGTACATTTGATTTCAGCTTTACCAATGTTAGTCACATACATTCGGTGTAAGCCCTTATTTCTACTAATAAAGGCAAGACCACCAAGGTAGAGTACTGTATATTGTTGTCGGGCCAGTGCTGTTGTGTGTAGCAAGGCTATTAATAGCAGTGCTCCATTAAACACTGTTGCATCAATTCTTGAACAAGCAGTGTAACTTAAAGTTGTATCAGTTTAGTTCTGAGCATTGTGACTACTCCATTAAAGATGACTGAGTATTTTTTAGGCATGAATCATGATAATTGTTTACAGCATAGAAAAAAAAATCAGAATAGGCTTTTTGAAGTTCCGCTTTCTTTTAAGTATGGTTTACATGCAATGCAAACAGTAACTAATGGCATAGTGCTGTAATTTTTGCTTTAGACCTGAGCTTCAACACAATGATTACGTAATGGAATTATGAGTATTAAGTGTTCACCTGTCACAAAAACTTCCCTCTATCTTGGACTGCAGAATCCCTTCATTCCCACAGCTCTGTCTACTAGGAGACACTTCAGACTCCAATATAACAAAAATATACCAGAACAGCCTGCTCAACTCTCAGTTGCCAGGTAAACAAATCTCTTCAATTGGAAATGAAAAAACTCAGTAAATTTTAACCATTCGACCAATCTTCTTTCAGAATACATGTGTATCTATGTAAATAAATAAATAAATTTGAAAAATCGCTGCTTACAATAACAGCCAAACAACAGTTGTCACTGACAGATAGCCCCCATTCTTAACATAACATTACATAACATGAATGGCAAGAACAGGCCTTTCAGCCCAACTAAGCTTGCCAGTTTATACTATTGTGAATATATCCCTTCAGATACTGAATGACTCCGTGGTATCCAGCTTTAAGTCAAGCCTGTTCTTGAAAACCCCCAAGGTCTCTGCCTCAACAATATGGTCAGGCAAGCTATTCCACATTGAAATTACTCTTTGGGTGAAGAAATATTTCTGAATATCAGTGCTAAATTTACCTTTGGTCAACTTCCATTTGTGACCCCGAGTTCTACTCCCAACACTTGGTCGAAGGAATCCTACATAATTCACTTTGTTACTACCTTTAACATATTTTAAGACCTCAATCAAATCACCCCTTAGTCTCCTTTTCCTAAGACTAAAGAGATTAAGGATCTTCAGCCTCTTCTCATAGCTTACATCTTTTATACCCGGAATAAGCTTAGTGGCTTTTCTCTGAACTTTCTCTAGAGCCTCTATATCTTTCTTAAAGTATGGTCCCCATACTTTTGTCTTTGTTGGGACTGAACTAGCACCATGCACATTCCCACAGAGAGACATATATACGCACTCATGCTGAAAAAGAAAAAAGCTAAATTTAGGGAGAGAAAATCTAATCAATATGTTGAATATTTGGTCGAACACCTGAATACTCAAATATCAGCACGTTTGCTCCTTTCTCACACATACGCACATATACATACACCCACAGGCACTTGATTTTGTTGTCTTCAATTTGTCTTGTTTTGTCATGCCTTTCCTCTGTGAGGCCTCACCACAATATTTTGTTTTTTACAATCATAATTATGAGTAAAGCTGGCCTCCGATGAGGGGCCGTGGTGGAAGGGAATAAAGAAGAAGAGTGTTGAATGTTGCCCTTTTTGGTTTTCCATGCATTCCAGCTTTCTGAGTCCATATCTGTTCTGTTTAGTGAATTGATTCTCATTATTCAATTATTGTTCAATTGTTTTCCGTCCTATTCTATTCTTGTGCATTGCTTACCTCTTCCAAATCTGTTATATGTTGTCTTGTGTATCTCAGGTCCTTAGTCTCTGTCTCACCTTTGCTGGATTGTTGCATTGCCTTGTCAAGTGTGTGCCTTCATCAGAAATCATACAACCAAAACTAAAAGCTGAGTATCCTTTATGGATAACCTTATCAAAATCCACAGTCCTGGCCGTTTACATCGTTCTGTCTGGCCTTCTGTGCCGTGCAAAGTCGCACACCAACCTTGGTCCCTCCAGCTCGCCAACTCAGTGCTGACCTCAGTGCAGTCGCTTCCATTCTTCCAAGCCCAAATCTTTGGTGGCATCAACCTGACTGCAGACATAGGCTTGTCTAAAATCCCTTTTGTGTTCACTTCCATTTTGTCATTAATTAACAATTGTGCCATATTCTCTGAGTCTGCTTTTGGCTCTGGAATTAGATATCTGCCAAGTGTGAAACCAATTTTAAAAAAGAATTCAACATAAAACAGGAAGTAACATTAATGGAAAAGGAGGGGTGCTGGCAGTAAGAAGCACAAATAATTCTGTGTGAGACTTGCTGTCAAAGTGTAGAAGAAAAATTAGACTGTAATGTGTGATCAAACTCTTTTAGAGTACTTTATTATGTATGCAGTGTACTGCGCATGTCATCTATTACCCCCAAAGGTATATCTCAGAGAACCTTACGGCTTGTGAGTTATGAAAAAATCAATGAAAATATGAAATACAATTTTGGATCCTCAAGTCTGTAATATTACCTTGACTTTGACAAATATCTTTTCTGTTATTCCTTTTTGGTGTGGATTGTGCAGTACTTTCATTGGTTTATATTGTTCCATCATCCTCCTCATTCCCTCGTCAGACAGAAACTTGTCCCTTGTGGTCTATATGGTAAAAAACTGGGTGTGATGATTTAATCAAGAAATTTCAGCCAGATGAGCACTAAAAAAATATTAATAAAAACCATGTACACAGTCTGCCCTTGTATGGAGTAGACATAGATCCTGCCTGCTCCCGTTTAATTACATTTATTTTACACCATTCAACAACCGATATGGAATTAGTAGCTGACAATCCCTCTGTCCCAACACTATGTTGAGAAAAATCCCATTGTAATACAGTCTCTGAAAATGCAGTCCATTCTTGCAAAAAACTGTGGGTGGCAAAATTGTTCTGTGCGAGCTCTGTTTCTCCTATCCACATCCTCTCCACATTCACCATCGCCATTCACCTCTGAACAAGTGAGGAATAAATTTAATGCACCTCAATCCCACTTTCTGAGATTTATCCTGGTTCGCAGTTACATATATCACAGCTAATGCACTCTCCCAATTTTCCTGATGAATAACCCATGGATTCTCTCTTTTACTTTGAGTGTTCAAAAAGGGGTGGAATATATTTTATTCATACATTCTTCTTTAATTTCCAAAACCCATCACACATGATTCTAAGGTCTGTAAGGGAGACTTTTGGGCGAAATTTTTTGGGCGAAAATTGATGGGGTGCATATGGCCTCAGTCTGTGCTCAACTCAGTCTTTAGCCTGATTCATTTTAAGGTGCTGAATCATCGTCATTTCACAAAACGCTCTAAAATCTTCATAGATGTAGGTTCTGCCAATAACAGATGCAGTCTTTTATCTGCCTCTTATGCAAACTCATTCTGGCAGTGCCCTGATCTGTCCACCTATTAGAGTCCAGTCTTCTAAACCCCTGATCCTTAGCCTGTGTTGCCGGCGGTCAGCGGCTGGCGGGAGAAGGGAGAGGAAAGACCGTCTGCACGATAACGTAGGGATTTTGAGTAGCCGCCCACTTCCTTGCGCAACGAGCCGCGACGGACCACCCCTTTTTTAAACTCGAGTGTAATTTGAGAGCACAAGTGATGCGTGGAGATCAAATCATCTAGTAAATGATTGATCGCCTGTAGTTGTTCGTTCTTTAGAGTAATCTTTCGGTCGTGAATTTCAAGATATTCAAGCAATTTCTTTATCAAAGCGTCGTTCTCTACATTCGCCATCTTTGTTCTGGCAGTTTACGGCGTAACCATGCGTTGCGTTACATTCGATGACAGTTCAATTTTGATTGACACCTCTTAAGCCAATCAGTAATTCCCGTTCACGGGTGAACGGACAACTCAAAATCCCTACGTTATCGTGCAGGCGGTCTTTCCTCTCTTTTCTCCCGCCAGCCGCTGACTGCCGGCAACGCAGGCTACCTGATCCTCAAATCACACCCTACGAGTGTGATGGGGGGGTGACAGGACACCGGGTGCCGTGACCAGTGAGAGAAAACAAGAGCGAGCTGCTCAACACAGAAGAGGGACACACCTCCGGTGAAACCTCTTGCTTACAATAATGAATAAATGTCCACAACACGGAAGCAGTGCGAGAGAGAACAAACAACAAGAGGGGAGAGAGAAAATTTCTAAAAAAAGCAAATCCTAACAATAAACAGAATATACCAAATCACTAGGAAATCAGACAAGAGATTTTCTCCGGCCGAACTTCTAGAAACAATCAGATGCTCAAGCGATAGGCGTGGTGAACCCCCGGCCATATAATTAGAGTCCGGAAAACTCCGCCCCAGATCAATCAGCCAGCTGGGCCAGGAATTAGGTGGAAAAGAAACTCGATATCGTCCCGGACGATAAAACAAAGGAAGGTCTAACAAACGCACGCCTAAACCATGACAACGAGATCTGAGAACTGCTGGTTTTCCACCCTCCCTTTACCTGGGAGTCAGGTGTTAACACAGTCAGGCCAATCAGAGGCACTAACTGCTCATTTACTTTTCTGGGAGGACAGAAAACCTGGGCTGGATTTGGATTCGAGGTCCAGATGTGAGGATCCCTGCTCTAAACCTTATATAGATATTTTCAAAATGGTATTTCAGCCAAATCCCATAATTGCTATTTTTGGCACAGTTGGGGAGAATCACTGGAAGACTCCTCACTCACTCAACTGGACTCAGTGGCTAAGGAAAGTGACGCAGCATCCCAAACTTGAGAATACAAGATTCTCAATACACAGCTCCTTCGGTAATTTACTCCTCTGAAGTGATGTTAATCTCATATGTCTCAACTTGAGAATAATTTATGCGAGGATGTTTCTAAATACTTCCAGAATGTGTATTAGAAATTACTAATACTTGTTTTCTGCATTGTTCATTGTTTGTATTGCACGAAAAAAGGTAAACTTGGGTAACAGTAGATGCTTTATGCATCTGTCCACAGAGTTTGCCATTGTATTTCGATTGTCATTTTTAATGGTCGTTGCTGATGCCTGGGACACCCAGTACCTTCAAATTGAGGCCAAAATGACAGTTGCGGTTATAAGAGACAATGAGTGAAACGTCCTGTTGTGGCAGCTTTAATGAGGAGTGCACAATACTGCAGCACGGTGGTCATTTTGGCAAGTGGCCATGCTCAGCTTTACCTTTATCAAACAACCTAAAAGAATCTTACATGACCACAGTCCCATGTTAACTCTGTGATATCACATTGCCTTAAGAGCTTGCACCAATTATCCTTGTTTGATAGATTACAGAAATCTATCAGAAAGTGAGCCTGTGAGGTAGTTCTGGCAGTCAACTCAAGCTGCGCTGCCATCACATGATCAACATAGCTTAACTCAGCATTACTGTACTCCAATCCAATAAGGGAGTCTATTTAAATAATCAGCAAAGTGCTCTCATTTACCCTTGGTTCCTTCACACTGCTGATGCTTGCTGCTAGCTATGTTGCTGCTGTAAATTTCCATCCGTAGTTCATGTGCGTATATTAGCGGGTGAGGGGTGGGGAAAGTAAGTTCCTGTCCATTTATTTGTACGGCTGATCTTCAAAGTAATTTGTTCAGTGTATTGCTTGTGAAAGACCAGAAGAAGAGTTCAGAGGTCCTGAAGTTGTGCTGTTATAAATCTGCTTCAGTAAAAAACACAGATAGTGAAGTAAGCATCTGTTCACTTGGCACACCCAAGGACTGTGAGGACGTTTTTGGCCCCCTCCCAATTTCTACTATTGTTGCTTGTTTGTCATGTTTAAATGTTTCAGATTATGCTTGTTCTATATTAAATTATTTAATGTGAATAAATACAAAATGCACCTTTTAAGTGATCATTCTATTTATTGAAGGTAAATAGTTATTCAAAACAAATATCACCCAGGTGAAAGAATAACTGCCCACTAAACCAAATTACAGGTTGCGCCACCCTTAGTGGCAATGGCTGGGGTCAAAGATTTGCAATATCTGGCGATGAATCCTTTATGTCACTGTGGAGGAATTTTAGCCTATTCTTCTTTGCGGAATTGTTTTCATTCAGCCACAGTGGACAGTTTTCAAGCTAAAACTTCATAATTACAGTAATGCTACAGAATCTTGACTAGATTCAAGTCTGGACTTTCACTATGCCACTCCACCACCAACATTTTACTTCTTTTGAGCAATTCAGAGGTGGACTTGCCTATTTGCTTCATGTCATTGTCCTGCTGCGTAACCCAACTCGGTTTTAAGGTCACAAATTGATGGCAGGACATTTTACAGTATTTTTCTGGTGGAGAGCTGAATTTATATTTCCATCAATTATGGCATATCGCCTAGGTCCTGAAGCAACAAAGCTGCCCCAGATCATCACAATATCACCACCATGTTAATGCACCATCCCAGAGCATTAGAAATGGTTTTGTAACCATTTTAAACTGATCTATGTCAACAAATAAGCTGCGCAGGGACCCATAACACTCAGACAAACGCAACATAATGAAAATCATGTAAACACGTTTGCTCGGGTGAAAATCACCCGGCGATAGTGTTCTAGGGTTAAGTAATGGTTAGACTCAACAAGGCTGGCAGATATCGTGCCTGAGTGTGCCTAGTGAAATCAAACACAAATATCATCACATTAATTAGTTTAATTGGTTGATTTATTAACACTGTAGGCAATTTTCACATCGAGCAAGGTAAGATTGATTCCATTTTTCCCATTCAATAAGTCAAATGATAAGTTTTGTGTTTACTCAGGGTATATTTTTATGTGTTTACTCAGGGTCCAATTTTAAAATACATTTTTGATCAAAAACAATTAATTGTGAAAAATATGCAAAAACAGAATAAATGAGGAAGGGGGCAAAAACTTTTTCACAGGGCTGTAGGCAGACACACACAAGCATGTAAACGATGAGTTTGTCGTGTCTGTCGTGTGTGAGTGAATGTTTATGATAAGTTTCCACTTGTCTGTGTGTCTGAGTAATATCCAAGATGACTCTCACAATTTGTGTGCATGTGTCAAATTTTGATGTATGAAAGGTATCAAAATGCATACTAAGGTTGTGAATAGCATGGCATAGCATGAATAGCGCTAGTACAGTATATAGGAGGAAAAAAAGAAAACTTAGTTGAATCAGACCATAAAGTTGCCTTTTGCTAAATAATTACAACTTTACATATGAAGATAAAATACTGTGCAGAAGTCTTAAGCACACATATTTTAAAATTGAAATCTGGCTGAAGATATTTAATTTTTGTTTTCTAAATTGTGTGACTGAAAATATAAAAGTACGTTTGAATTTCATTATAAATAGTTGTTACAGATAACAGGGCTTGACAGAGCCCTGATGTCAACATCATTGCGGCTGTAGGCTATTACTTGGAGGGATAGTTGCACTTGAGACCGTCAGTCCGCAGAAGAATGATGGCAAGTATTCCAAATGCCAAAGGGTAGTCTTTTCAAATATTGATTTAGTTTTTAACAGTTTACAGTTCTGTGTAGTATATTTCTCAGTTATTAGAAACTTTTCTTATTTTTGCAAGCATATTTGCCCCAACAAAATTGCTTTAAATGTGCCTGAGACCTCTGCAGTGCATGCCAGGAAAAAACTGCACGGGCACTATCTGTCACTTCCGTCAATTCTCCTGAAGGCACTATTTTTTTTTTCACTCCTGCTACCATAAGTAAACACCATAAAAACACCATACAAACCACATAGAAACACCTGAGCAACCATTTAGAAACTCCCTGACTCCCACCTCAAAATATTATTGTAACCATCCTATACACCCCACTAACTGCCTACAAACCTCCGTGCATACCCTACCGCCTATTTAGGAACACCCTCCTTACCATCATAAAATGCCTCAGCAAGTGGCCTTTCAACAGCCACCTTTCTTAACCCTGGTTTGATGATGTCTTCTACAAAATCAAAGCACACTATGTATTATTTGGGCGGCACAGTGGCACAGTGGTTAGGTCTTTATTATTTGCTATTGCAATTGAGCCCCTATCAATAGCACTATGATCTAACCCTTGCATCACTGATATACATAGGTATCACGTTGAACTGAAGGTCTCTCTTTATGCAGGTGATTTACTCTTTTATATTTCCAATTTATATTTCCAGCTACTCTTGATACCCTCAAGTCCTTCGGCCTAATTTCAGGTTATAAACTGAATCTGAACAAGAGTGTAATTTTTCCTGTTAATACCGCTGCAATAAATTACCCTCTACATTATTTCCCTTTCAAAGTTGCAAGGCATAACTTTACATATTTAGGTGCTCAGGTTACCCACAATTACGCAGATTTGTTTAAGGCCAACTTTCTTTCACTTCTTACCCGTGAGGACCATGAAAGATGGTCTGTTCTCAATTTATCTCTTACTGCACGAAATCAGTGAAAATGAATATCCTTCCCCGTTTTGCCTACCTTTTTCAATGTTTGCCGATCTTTCTTCCTCAGAGTTTCTTTCAGAAACTGGATGGCATGATCTGATATTTTTTCTTGAATAAGAAGGTCCCCAGACTGCATAAATTATACTTGGAAAGACTTAAAACTTTAAGGGGGATGGCATTGCTGAACTTAAGGTTCTATTACTGGGCTGCTCATATTAGGATCTTAAAATATTGGCTTGATTATGACACCTTAGATTACCCTCCTGTGTGGCTGATCTTAGAAGCTAACTCTGTCAGCCCAATCTCTCTTAAGGCTTTGACACATGCTCCTATTTCCGCATCTATATCTCCCTCTCCAAAAAATGTGTTAATTAGGGCTTCAAGCAGGAACTGCCTCCAATTTAAGAGGCACTTTGGGTTTCAGAATTTTTCGGTTAATGCTCCACTGGTGTCTAATCATACGTTTCAGCCATCTTTGGTAGATAAAGCTTTTGTAGTCTGGTCTAATGTGGGCATCAAAACCTTCAAACAATGTCTGCATTTTTTCAGCAGCTTTCAGTGCTTTTCAGTGCACTTCCCAAAAATCACTACAGGTGAATAGGGCAACTTTGACTGAGAGTGTGATGGTTGGTTTTTTTGAGACACCAAATGCTGTGGTCGGAAACGAAAGGAAGAATAGCAAAATAAGAGAGAAACAGACAGAAATCAGAGAGGGAGACGTGCTTCCAAAGGACCTTTTTCTAGTCCGTGTAACAATAAGGAAGCAACGCAAGCTCCACATAACAAAATAAAAGGGAAGAATCTCGGGAACCAAGATAAAAAGATTTAGCACCAGATGGTGCTCAGAAAGAGGAAGAAAAGAGAGAAAGATTCCCTTGCTATCTAGCACTTTGCTCTTTGCAGCTAATCCCTCAACAACTTTCTAACTAGAGACCTTACCGGCTATAATATAAACAAAACACTGACACTCTAGCGAAGGTGGAAAGGTGAACCTTGGGCTTAAATAGAGTCTGGATGCCACCCACAATTAAAGCCAGGTGGCCTAAGAATCCGATATGGTCAAAACAAGGTCAAGAGTAACAAGGAAAGCTCCCAAACCAATGCCAACCTCCAAAACCATGACGGGTGCCCCCCCCAAGGAACAGCTCCAGAAGTCCACAGGGAACCCCGTGCATGGAACTCAGAAATGAGCGTGGGAGCCAGAATATCTCGGGAAGGGACCCAGCAGCGCTCCTCAGGGCCATAACCCTCCCAGTCCACAAGAAACTGGGCCCCACGACCAACACGTCTCTGGGCCAGAATGCGGTGCATGGTGTAAACAAGTCCCCCCTCCACCATTCGCAGTGGTGGCGGGGGTGTGTCGGCTGGTGCCAGGACACTAGTGTGAACAGGCTTAATCCGAGAGACGTGGAATGACGGGTGGATGTGCAAAGATCTAGGGAGTTTTAACTGGACCGTGACCGGATTAATCTTCCGCACAATCTTGAATGGGCCTATGTAGCAGGGAGCCAGTTTCCGTGATTCTACCTTCAAGGGGAAGTCCCGAGTAGACCGCCAAACTCTCTGACCCATCCGATAAGATGGGGCCAAACAACGCCTTCTATTGGCGGCAGATTTCTGTTGGAGCCCCGAGCGCAACAGAGATGAACGGACCCTGGTCCAAACAGACCGAGAGCGACGAATGAAATGGTTGGCCGAGGGAACCTCGGAATCATTCTCAGTCTCAGGAAACAGTGAGGGTTGATAAACCACCTGAGCTTCAAACAAGGAAAAGCCCATGGAGGAATTACTCGGAGTACACGGCCCATGCTAAAAATCGATGATGGATTATCCGCTGCTAAACGACAAAGTGTGTTCTCCAATGACTGATTCATACACTCAGTTTGCCTGTTGGTCTCTGGGTGGAACCCAGAGGAGAGACTCACCGTAGCCCCCAACTGCCTACAAAACGCCCACCAGATTCTAGCCGTAAACTGAGGACCTCAGTCAGAAACAACATCTTGCGGAAGCCCATGCAACAGGGACACATGGTTAACCACAAGAAGGGCCGTCTCCTACGCAGAAGGCAGCTTGGGTAGCACGACAAAATGAGCAGCCTTGGGAAAATGGTCAATCACGACCAAGATGACCGTGTTGCCCTTAGACATAAGCAGCCTGTAATAAAATCCAAACCAATATGCGTCCAAGGATGCCTCAGGACAGGCAATGGTTGCAACAGACCAGAGGGAGGGAGATGGGAAGTTTTGTTCCTGGAGCAGATGCCACAGGCAGCAACAAATTCCCGAATGTCCCTCGTCATACCCAGCCAGCAAAAACGTTGGGCCAGGAACTGCTTGGTCCGATGGGCCCCCGGGTGCCCCGCCAAGCAGGAAGAGTGAACCAAATAAAGGACCTGTGGCCTAACTCTAAGCGGGACAAACAAACAGCCAGGAGGCTCCCCCCCAGGACCGTAATCAGTCTTCAATGCCTTCTGAACCTCTGCCTCAACCTCCCACTGAATGGGCGCCACAATCTGAGCAGCTGTAATAACTCTAGGGTAGGGTCGCGATAAGAGTGGTTGTAAATCCGCAACAAGGCGTCAGGCTTAATCTTTTTAGAGCCAGGGCGGTACGTTAGCGTAAAATTAAAATGCTTAAAGAACAATGACCACCGCACCTGCCGGGAATTACATCACTTGATCTGCTGAATATACTGGAGATTTTTATAGTCTGGCCATCCCACAGAAGAGTGTTCAGCTCCCTCCAACCAGTGGCACCACTCTTCAAGCACTAACTTGACCGCCAATAACTCCCAGTCACCAATGCTGTAATTCCGTTCCGTGGTGGACAAAGACTGGGAGAAGAGTGCGCATGGATGTAGTTTATTGTCCCAAAGGGGGCGCTGGGACAAAACAGCACCCACTCCAACCTCCGAAGCATCCGCCTCCAGCACAAAAGGGAGGGACGGATTGTGCAAAACCAGAATGGGCTCTGAGCAAAAATGTTTCTTTAATTCCTGAAAGGCAGCCTCAGCTGCTGGAGACCAAAAAAACACTGAGGAGGTATTCTTTCTGGTGAGCACAAAAATGGGGGCAGCAACCGGGCTAAAATTACGGATAAAGCTCCCATAAAAATTTTCAAAGCCCAAGTAGCGCTGAATCTCCTAAACACTTTGAGGCGCAGGCCGATTCCTGACCGCAGCCACTTTTTCCGGGGCCATATGGACTGATCCCTTGGAGACAATAAAGCCAAGAAATGAGACAGTTTGGGCATGAAAGACACATTTCTCAGCCTTGACAAAAAGCTTTGCATTAAGGACGGCCTCAAGTACACATCTGAGGTATTGTTTTTGCTCTGGGAGCGTTGGAGAAAAAATCAAAATGTCGTCAAGATAAACAAAGATGAATTACAACATGTCTCAGAGGACGTGATAAAAGAGCGCCTGAAACACCGAGGGGGCGTTAACCAATCCAAACAGTAAGACGAAATATCCGTACTACCCGTTATGCGTATTAAATGCTGTTTTCCATTAGTCCCCCTCCCGAATGCGAACTAAGTTATAAGCATTACGAAGATCTAGCTTGGTAAAATATGACGCCTCCTGCAGATGTTTAAATGCGGAGTTCATTAATGGAAGGGGGTATCAGTTTTAATGGTGATCTTATTCAAACCACTATAATCAATACAGGGTCTCAGACCACCACCTTTTTTCCCACAAAAAAAAAATCCTGCTCTGGCAGAAGACGTGGACGGCTGAATAAATTAGTGAGAGCTTCCTGAATTTATTCTCGAATGACCTTACGCTCAGGCCCTGACAGCAAGTATAACGAACCTCTAGGAGGAGTAGTACCAGAGTAGAGATTGATCTCGCAATCGTACAAAGGATGGGGAGGTAATTTCAATGCTCATTGTTTACTAAAAACCTAAACAAGATCAGCATAATCATTAGGAACATTAGGAGGCAAACTAAAATTCAGGGAGGCCCACAATTCCTCACCGACTCCAACCCCTCCTTGGCCCCTCTTTCTAGTTTAAGAGGGTAGGGTGAGGCAACCTCCTCACACTCGCTCCAGGCATCAGCCAGCCCCATAGCTTCATGTCCGGGAAAACCAGTCACATTCTTTCTTCAATGAGACCTACAATTGGTGCTCCAGTGAATGATGGGATTATTCTGTTCCCCCCAAATGATGCAAGGTCTATGTCCGTGTAACCAATAATGTCCTAAAACAATGGGAAAAGCAGGGGAACTGATAATAAAAAACCTAATCTCCACAGAATGGCCCCGAAAGGAAATGAACATATTTAGCGGTTCAGAAACTTCGGTAATAAATGCTGTTTCAAGCAGGCGACCGTCCAAAGCTCTCACAGAGCGTGGCTGTGAAAGAGGACAGGTAGGATTGGAGTGCCTCCTAGCCCACTTAACATCCATGAAATAATTCACGGCACCCGAATCCACGAACGCTTCAATAATAACTCTTACTCCCCACAGTCAGTTCAACAGGGATTAGTGTTAGGAAGGGAAATTGGGACTGCCCTCTAGCGCCCCCCATACCGCAAGAGGGATCTCCCGTTTCCCTTGGAGCTTAGGGCAGTGTGGGTATGACCCGGTTTAATACAATTAAAGCGATTATTCTTCTGCGAGCAGGTTTATGACTCCGACTCTCAAATGAGCTATCAACCTGCATGGCTCCAACTGGAGTGGAATCTTCAGTGGGTGGAATAGGAACCGCACGCTTGCCACTAGCAGCCTTGGCATTGTCAGCATGCGGTAATCTGTTTAGTTTCTCCCTGTTACGCTCGCAGATGCGATTGCCTATTCACACCACAGTGCGAACCAAAGAATCAAAAGTTAAATAGGGCCCCAATGTAGCCAACGAATCTTTTACCTCATCAGTAAGAGCATGACTAAACAGTCAGAAGAGGAGCCTCCGGCCAGCCTGTCTCTGTCGGCAGGGAGCGAAATACAATTGAAAACTCTGCGACGCTTTCGTAGCCCTGTTTCAGATGCATCAAACGCGTAGCTGCGTCCTGACCACAAATATCCTGATCAAAGACTGACAAAATTTCCTTAACAAGAGCCTCTACAGAATTTACGACCAGTGAATTAGATCTGATAAGTGGGCCGACCCAAGTGAGTGCTTTGTCAGTCAGCAGGGATAAAATGAATGCAACCCAAAAATCCTCATTAGTAAACCGTGAAGGCTGAGCCTTAAAAAATACCTCACATTCGGCAATGAAACATTTACATTTTCCAGCCTCGCCGGTATATCTTTGGGGTAATTGCAATTTCAGTTCTCAGGGAAGGTGTATGGATGCTTGTACAACATTTTGTGAAACTTGTGTAGACAGGGATTTAATACTCTTAGTCAGACTTAATAAAACGCTCTCTTGATTCTGCAGTGAGGTCTCCTGAAGGCGGAGTCTCTCAGCGAAACCAGCCAGCTGATTGTCAAGGCTGGAAAGCCCTGCACTGAAGCCAGAAAGCATAGCTTGCTGGCTGGTAACAACCTTTTTAATCTCGGCCACAGCTGATGTCTCCATGTTGGCTAGAGTGTGCTGTAAGGGTTGGTTTTTTGAGATGCCAAACGCTGTGGCCGGAATGACAGGAGGAATAGCAAAGTAAGAGACAAACAGACAGAAATCAGAGAGGGAGACTGGCACTCCCGAAGGACCTAGTTCCGCTCCGTGTAAACGGCCTGTAAAGTAAAACTCCATACATTTTTATCGGAAACCACTCCTTTGTACTTTCACCATTGGTTGCTGATTCAAAGAATATGACCATAAATAGATCCAAAAAGACATTGTGCTTCAGAGACAGAGCTTTCCAAGGATACCAGGATTTTCATGGTTCAGACAATTACCGCTGTACTGTATGTTCTGTTAAAATACTAACTTTCGGTGAATTGAGGAGAAACATGCAGATGCAAACAGTCAAAGCATCATAAAATAAACACCTAAATGTATTTTTTTTTTGGACCTTTTACTTATACTAGTATAAAAGGAGACATGTTACGGAAGTAAAATACCTCAAAATCGACTGTTGCTTCAAAAAAAAAGTTTTTGCCAGAAGTGTCTCGCCTTAAAGGATCTTTGGACAGAGGATCTAGGTGTTGAGCTCACGGATGAGCTTTGGTCAGAGAGAAAAGAGGGTCCACAAATCCTCGATCTGTGTTAAACATACTCTTATTCAGTGTGTAGGAGCAACAGCTTAAAAGGGCATTACAATGGCTATTATTATGTAATGTATAATGTAATTATTAACTAATAAATTAGTTAATTATTTATTAAGACTGTAATTTAATAATTAAAGTTCCTCAAGGCACCACCCTTCTAGATAAGGGAAAATTTATAGCAATTAAATGCATAAGTCTCATAAATGTTTCACCATAAATGCCAAATTACTGTAATCACAATTTATGTTATAAATGAATGATAACAATATTCAACAAAAATGGGAAAAGTGGCTTAATTACCATCAACATCCAGCATCAACAATATAGCCACACACTGAGGGAAAGAGGAGCTCTTGACCTGGCCTACTTAGGATGTGTGAGTGTGTGTATGCGTATGTGAGTAAGTCTGAGTACCCGAAAGGGAGGGGTTAAAATGGCAGCTTGGACTCAGATATAAAATGGAGGACTTAGACGTAAGAGGGCAGACTCAGATCTAAAATGGTGGACTCAGATCTAAGAGGGCAGACTCAGATCTAAAATGGCGGACTAATGATGTGGCAGTCTGAGAACCACGTGTGCTTGAGAGTGGAGGAAGTGAGAGGGAGAACAAAGAACTGGATGGCACAGGCGGGAGAATCAGAAAAAGACTCCTGCACGAGTTAGGCCAGAGTGTTCCCACTCAGAAAGATTACAGATACTATCTTAAAAGAGAATTTGAGAATGGAGAGAGAGTGAAATGATGAGAGAGAGAAAGTGCAGAAAAGAAGGTGCAGGCAAAGTCTACTAAGATTGAGTAGCAAGCCGCAGCGGGCTGAACAATCAGTCTGACAAGCCAAACGTCCCGATTCAGTTCACACTCTCAAGAGTTCCAATGATTTACAAAGAGCACAGCATCAATGTAAAACAAACAATCCGCAGGTTAACGGAACTCATTCAAAGATCAGATATTTAACGGCTCAATGCAGCAATATAGATTAAATATCCGCAATTTCCAGACAAATTCTCGTACATACCGAAGTTTTCAACCATTACAGCAGTAAGATCCAGCACATTAAAAGATCCAGTACATTAAAACAGCAAGCAAACAAAAACACAGCTCAAAGTATACAGCAATTGCGTTCAAACATCAACAATTAGCATAGAATCGCGCATTTTATATTCTAGCTAAATCTGCCCAGATGCAATTTACCTTACTTGGGATCACTACCGAGTGAGAGACCCAGTCCTCTAGTGTCAATGACTGTGTCCGATGAAGGCTTCGGGCGTCGGTCCCTTTGTTTCCAGAGCTCGTCAGTGGACAGGAAACGGTGTCTGCTTTTCAAGGCACAATGATGCACGCGAGAAACGCAGAAAGTTCGTCGACTTGTTGATCGGGAAAAATAGCAAAAAGGGAAGCTGGTCGCCTTTCCGTTTCTTCCAAAAGTTAAAGATGTTGAAACAAAAGAAATTCCACTGGCGTCTCCCAGTGTGAATTCTTTTACCGGTTCTTGAATTAATGGGCCAATAGGCAAGAAAAGTAATTATGGGACAGAACGTAGTTAATCTTTAACTCTACCGTTGCCAACTGGAGAGGTCCGAAAAACTTTGTTCTTTGTTCTATTCCACGGAAACTTCTCAGTCAGAAGGATGCGCACCCCTTCATCTCCTTTAACCGCGCCGTGGCAGAAGTCCAGACAGAAAGAACAATGGGTTGCTTGATGCCCTTATAGGGGGTTTGACGTCATTAGGCTTAATTGCATCAAAAACAATGTTTTTGGAGTTCTTGGAAATGTAGTAAAAATAGCTGTTCTTGTGGTTGGCAGCCATTTTGGTGGGCCTTGGCCTTATAAGTGTAAGATTATACAGCGGACCAATTTCACTAAGGTATGTCTAGCAAAGATGTATGAAAATACCTCCCCAGTCTGTGATAAATGCCAGCTAACCTCATTCACTCATTTTGGCTTTGCCCTCAACTAGGTAAAATTTGGACAGATATTTATAACACCCTGTCTGAGATTTATTGGGGATTGAATTGAAATTAATGGCCGATGTGCCTTACTTGGTGTTACTCCATTACTCCCCTATCCTCATGAATCTAAAAAAGACATGATAACTTTCACTACTCTCTAGGCCAGACACCTAATTCTAATTAATTGGAAATCCAAGACACCTCCCTCCCATGCCCACTGGTTAAGGGATGTTCTATACTTCACAAAACTGGAAAAGATCTAACTTTCTCGGAGTAGATATTATCCTCTAAATTTTATGAAATTTGGGGCCCTTTCTTTCAATTTTTTCAAAAGATTAAACTCTCACAGTAAGCTGACTGATGCAATATAGGCTGGAACTTCTAGTTATTTTTCTTCCCCTCTTTTCTATTCTTTCTAAGTGATGGGGGTGTTTGGTCCTGCAACTTTCAACTGGTCTGATATGCATGTACTCTACTATTTGTTTGTTTTTCTCCTTTCTTTTTTCAGTTAGAGCATTGTTTTCAGCTCTGGTTTAACTCATAAGCTCTTGATCTTGAAAATACTTGACTTTCGTTGAAAGCCTGTAATTTTAATTCAAATTTTAACTTAGACAATTTTTATTGTGACGAATTACGTGAGTTGGATGTTCTCTTCTCTGTTGTTACTGACGTGTCATGCAAAAAATTTAATAAACAAAGGATTCAAAAAAAAAAATTTAACTGAGTGAGGTATTATTGCAAACGTAATTGCCGTACTGTGAACAGAGTTGCCGTGCTTTGATTTGATTGGTTGGCATGGTGGCATAGTGGTTAGCACTACTGCCTCACAGCAAGATGGTCGTGGATTCAAAACTGGCCTGGGGCCTTTCTGTGTTATTATTATTATTATTATTATTGTAGTAGAACTGTATCGAGAACAAATAAGGTCGGGGGAAGAATGTTTGAATGCCAACCCATTCCCAGACAGACTTGACCATGTTAGGTCCTTACTGCATCCTTATTCTGCCCGAATAGCTTGGTACAATCATTAAAAGTTTGATTGGGTTTTAAATACGTTTCTACACCATTCTAGTAGTTCTTATGACATTTTTAGGAGATCAACTCGTTTCAAACACATTAATGTCATTCTTACCCAGTTATTACTATGCCCACTCCGTTTACAGTCAGATCAGCGAAGTTTACAGTCCAAATAGTGCCGATCAAGGCTGCCCTCATGTGGTAGCAAGATTTTTCTATTAATAGATAACTCTATTCTTAGTTCATTCTCAAGCAATACGCACATGATAAATAGTATAACATGTATATATCATAACCTAGTCCCATTGAAAGATACACACAAGCAGACTATAAACTTAAAAAATTTACTCAGAATAGAGTTTGAAACGTTTCACAAAATAAATATTGAGAGGTTGATATCCAGAAAAATTATCATATTAAGTAATCAAGAGAGAGATGTCACCCAAAAAACTAGATATCAATCTACTCGCACAAATTTATGATCCGATTCTGATGATGTGTATGGCTGGAAGCAGTGAACTAGAAAGAGAACTGGCAAAAACACAGCCGTTTGGTGCAGACTCGATGTTTGAACAAACTAGAGACGTGATGAGAACTTAGCGAGAACAGGCTAGACTGAGTAAGAACTAGTTTGATACCAATGGTTGGGTTAGGACCTGCGTAATAACAAGTTGGAAAGGGGTTGAACTTGCCACGAACAGATTATAAATGAAATGAAGCACTACTTTCCTCCATCATAAATGTTGTATGAACTAGCTATGATCGGGATGAAAACAAGATGGACTGCATCAGAAGGAAGTAGTGTAGTATTCGAAGCATTTTTTTGGCCAAAGCTGCCTGATTTCACTTGTCCCCTGTAGGGCTGGGTATTGATCCAGATTTCCTGGATCGATTCAATTTCGATTCACAAGGCCACGATCCAATTCGATCCACGATCCGATTCGATTCGATATCGATTTACTGGCTTGTCTCTTTAAAGTAAAAACTGTTCCCATTGACAGGAACAGCCCCATCTGTGTTTGTGCATTTATCTGTGTATGTGTGAGAGGGATACACACAGAGAGAGGATTCAAGAATGTAAAGCATTAATTTTAT
This sequence comes from Gymnothorax reevesii, assembly GCA_029721435.1. Taxonomy (NCBI): domain Eukaryota; kingdom Metazoa; phylum Chordata; class Actinopteri; order Anguilliformes; family Muraenidae; genus Gymnothorax; species Gymnothorax reevesii. Next base: position 71,836,678 of record CM056577.1, on the reverse strand, counting down.
TTTAATTATTAATCATAACCATGACAGTGAGTCCTCTTTTGCTTCAATAACATGCCCATGGCAGGGTTTCTGACTACAAAGAAAAAAAGGCAATTTCTTACATTTTACATAGATACATTTTCTGTGGTTTCTAATACAACTTGAGTGTAAGCATTACTGTTTTGGATAAACAACATACCCATGGCAGGGTTAAAACAACCAGAACTTAACCAAAAATTACCACACAGAAAATAAAAGTCCTTGTAAGTAATGCTCGACTGGTGAAATAACTAGTTTTCAGGAATTAAGTAATTTTTCTGGAGGAAAAGGAGCTGGTCTACGTGCTGTGGGGAGAGGCAGCTTCTTTGAGCAGTAACAATGTCACCAGCAGTTGAGAAGACTCGCTCAGATGGGACACTGGTCCCTGGTATGCAGAGGTACCGCTTTGCTAAGTCGGCCAGGAGAGGAAACTCATCTGCATGCACCTGCCACCATGTCAGTGGATTTTGAGAAAGAGAAATAGATGGCACTTTCCTGTATGTGTTGACCTCTTCCTCAGCCCTTTCAGTAGGAGTTTGCCTTTGTAGTGGAGTTTCTGGTGTGTAGGTTGACCCCAGTAAAGCCATTAGAGCAGAGGAGTCTTTTGGCCTCTTTGGTTGAGTTGGTGCAGGCACAGCCACATCAGTTGAGCCATGGGAGGTGTCTTCTTGCACTGGTGTAGTTTCCTCAGCATTCTGCTGATGAAGAAAGGCATTGAAAAATAATACACAAATTAACCTGAATTCAGGCTTTTTCAGCCTAATTTAAAAAAAACTATATAGACACCAAGTCTGAATATTCAAATGTACACAGGTCATCTGCAAACTTACATCAGTTGATTGGTTCAGATGAAGAGCTTCAGAGGTCAATTTCAAGAAGACAGCATCACGGGCCTCATCAGACAGGAATGGCAGAGCCTTGAAACGTGGATCCAGTGATGATGCTACACACAAGTTATCCTTCAGGGCTTCATATCTATATAGAGGAACAAATATCACTTCATAGGTATATGTAAACAGTACATACAGGTGCAAAAGTCAGTCATGCAAGCACACTTATGTAAAAAATGTACAGTCTAAAATTAAGGAGGTTAAATTCTGACTATATTAAGTAAGAAAACAAACAAAATCAGAGACATTTCTATTAAACCTCCATGCAATACACTACTACTACTATTACATGGGTATGCTAAAAGAACATACCTTGGACTCAAGTTGTTGTGAACGGCTGTTTTGAGCTCCTTAATCACAGGAGAGTCTTCAGCAGTACATTTCATTTGGCTCAGAAGCTGAGACTGTAGCGGTGCAATCATGGACAGAGTTGGAGACGCCTCCTCGGAGATGGCGAGCGTGGCCGTCTTCATTGGCCCTAGACATTTCACCACGTCCTCTGCGGTGGTGATGTCCGTCTCAGTTAAAGTGCAGATGTCGCTTTCCCTCCTGCGGACATCGGGTGACAGAAGCGCTGCAGAGATGGCTGGCTGCTGCTCGAGGAAGCGCTCAATCATATCCAAGGAGCTGTTCCATCTGGTCGTTACGTCCACTACGAGCTTGTGTTATGGCAATTGAGGAAGTTTTTGCTTCTCTTTTAGTGCGTGGCTTGCAGTGGGGCTTCGGTGAAAAAATGCCACAATTCGCCTAACTCGCCCCAGTAAACGTGCTACCGCAGGAGTCTTCAGACCTGCTTGCGATGCCAAGTTGATAAGATGTGCAAAACACCCCATATGAAAATGCCCCGTTAATTCCACGGCTCTCACAATGTTCGCAGCATTATCTGTAACAAACGCTGGGTCTTTGTCGGATATTTCCCACTCTTTTATAGCTTCGGTGAGCAGATCTGCAAGATTGCTTGCGGTGTGGCTCATTTCAACAGCTCTGGTCTGAAGCACGTTAGACACTAGCTTCCATTTTTCGTCTATGTAATGAGATGTGATAGTCAGATATGACACAGTATTTCTTGATGTAAAACAATCACAGGTCAGTGCCACTCTCTAGGCAGACTTCAGAGAATGTGCGAGTTTTTCTTTAGTTTCTGTATACATCTTAGGGATGACTGTTTCGTACAAATGTTTGCGAGTGGGCATGACGTAGCGTGGTTCCAGTCTCTTTACTAGTAGTCTGAATCCAGCATTTTCTACAACACTGTACGGGCGTATGTCTTTACTAACGAATATGCCAACACCCTCTGTTATGCTCAAGGCACGTTGAGAGTTAGAAGGCAATTTCGCACCAAATGCCTTCTCCAATGCAGTTTGATTAGCTGCAGGTTTAGCTGCAATGGTGTCGGCGTGGTGCCTGGATAAGTGGTTGCGGAGATTCCCACTATATTTTACCTCGATTTGGCACAGTTTGCACACTACTTTTGTTTTGTCGAGTTCCTCTCTGTCCTCGTAACGCTTGAATCCAAAGTAAAGCCACACTTCAGCCTTCAGACCAGGTGGAGACTTTAGCTGAGCTGCTCCAGCCATCTCGCAAGGCGCGCTAAGTTTCGATGTCGTTTGTCGGCACCCGCTTTGAAAGCTCTCCTTGCGCGGTCGAGAAAATAGTGCCTCTTACCATTTGGAAAGGATCGATCCGCAATTTTTGAATCGATATCGTATTTTTTGATAGTGAATCGATATCGGATCGTGGATCGATATTTTGGACCCAGCTCTAGTCCCCAGCCCGTGTTATCACATTTTTAGGACGGGCTGGGACGTTCTGAAAACAAGCTTGGTGTGAAGGTACCCTAGCGTACATCTTCAGATTCAGTGACAAATTACGTTAACTGAAAAATGTTTACTCAAGTACTTCTGAGCCCATATGATATCCATTACAGTCAAATGATAGTTCTCCAAGCAGTGATATCTGAAGGACCTCAGATCATGCACATTCATGAGTGGTTTTCGGTCATACCTTTCATGCACAGAGACTTGCCCTCAATTCCTCCCACATTTACCTCCGCTAAAAGAACTTAGCAGGAGGCTATGTGATCGCCGGTGTTTGTTTGTTTGCAAGACAACTCAAAAAGTAATGCATGGATTTTGATGAAATTTTCAGAGAAGGTGGGTATTAGGATAAGGAACAGGTGATTACATTTTGGCATATCTAGGCCAAAGTACAGCTGAGATATACGCCAAAGTTCAAGATTTCAAGTCTTTCCACTGGGCTGGAGTTCCAATCACCATGCTTTTGGGTTTTGCTGCCACCTGGCGGAGGTCTGCGCTCTCTGAGTGCTTTTCTAGTTTACCAATATCACGCACTGTGGTAGATGAATACCTTAAATCCTACCAGTTTATCGTTCACCCTTATAAAAATGTACCATCCTGTACCATGTAAATACCATGGTAATATCATGGTACACATGGCATATCTACGGTAATTCTGATTTGTACCATGGTACACTCTATTGGTACCATGGTTTTTCAGAGTGGTACTATGGTACTTTGTTATAGTACCACGGTAATCCTTGCCATTCCCATGGTACACTCTTCCGGTACCACGGTACTCCCTGCCGTTACCATGGTACACCCTTTTGTTACCATGGCACTCCCTGCCGTTATCTTGGTACATCCAGCAGGTACTGCGGTACCTTCAGTCAGTACCACAGTCCCCCCCGGTTGGTACCATGGTACCCCGGCCAGTATGTCACAATACACCCTCGGGTATTGAAATACCCCTTGCTGGTTCCACGGTTCCTGTCATGTACAGAGAAAAAAAATTGTAGCATGATTTATTGATTGTTTAACAGCATACTGCAGAATTTTTTCACTTCCCTTATAAAAAGGTACCTTGCTGTACCATGGGATTTGTACCTAAATATACCATCTGGTTTGTACCATGGGATTTATGCCACAGGACTTTTACCACGGTACTTCCACTAAACTGTACCATGTTGTACCGTGTGATTCACACCAGGACACCGTGGGATTTGTACCCTGCTTTACAATGTATCTTCCCAGCCGGCACACTACCGACCTTCAACGTAGAAATATGGTTGAAATTACGTCAGTTTGAAACGCGATTGAAACAACCTTTAACTTTTTTGGTTGTAAAAAGGTTAGCAAAATGATCTCAAATCAACACTGAAATTTGAACAAGATTTATTTCAATGTTGAAACAATGTTGGGTAAGAGTACCACACACAACTTCCAGCAAAATCGAAAAAAAAATTCGGCTTACCTTAATGTTTAGATATCAAGTGAAATATTTGGCTGTGATAAAAACTTCAAGCAAACATCCAGTTAAGAGAATTTACACTTTCATTTCTACAGCGTCTATACATGCGGCAAGCTTATAAAGGCGGCAGCCATGACACTGTTGATCTAACCTTAACCCAACTCATACGGTACGCTAGCCCTAACCCTGTCCTAAACCCAACACAAAAGGAATGCTATCCCTATCCCTGTGCCTAACCCTAACCTTAACCCAACTCAGCCACAAATAATGTTTGTTCTGCTCAAATTATTCTACCCAGGGTCAATGCATCAGCCGACTCACCAGCATGAAACACATCAAAATGGATATTCACATGAAGTCTCCTCATTGACAACAATAAATAAAATAAAGAAAAATAAATGAATATATTATTTCTTTATACCTTTGGTTGTCGGGTGTAAATTTTTTTCCCCCACTTAAGTACCAGACACGGAAACTCATTTGCGTACAGCCAATCAGCAACCTCGTGCCGGACCTCTGAAGGAGTGTCTCGACGCAGTTTTATTTTTTCTCTCTTCACTGTCCTTGCACTATTAATAAAAAAATAACTGAGACTGTGTCAGCTTTTTCTAGAAAATTTGAATGCTCTGGACAGATGATTTTTATCAATCCTTGCTGGAAACATTAAAAATGATTGGCAGGTTTAGAGAAGGCCATAGCATTTTCAAGGACACAAATATTGATTCAAAAGCTCTTCCAAAGTATAAAATCATTAGGCTCTATCACACCCCTCAGCCTGAGTATAGCTATGGCCGTCTGCTTAAGATTTTGTTTCTATGATGCAGAAAGAAAGCACCTTAATCACTTGCCAAATCTGCCGATATGTTTATAACGTTCAGTAGCTAGGCTGGATAAAAACAATCAGAAGGTCTGCAGAGTATTCATATTTTCGAGAATAAGATGACACTATCTCGGTTATTTCTACTTTATATTCATTGGATTTTGTTTGGTGTCACTAACTAGCTTATTTCTAAAATGATCAGTACAGGATAAAAAAGCAGCGAGTTGGGTATAATTAGACTACATTGATTGTAACCAGCGCATTTCACTAGCTTCAGATATTTGGAATATATTCATAACAATTCATTTATCTAAATGGCAGGCTAGAAGAATGATTTGGCCAACAGTTTTGCTGAGAGCAAGGCAAGCATCTATGATATAATTGCAGTATTCTGGGCATGGACTATGCAGTCAGCGGTTCCGAGGCACCGTGCCTAAGTGCACGGCTCGAAAAGACAGAAAAATGTCGCTGTCTTGCAACACTCCTTCAGCGGTCTGGAACAAGATTGCTGATTGGCTGTACACAAATTAGTTTCTGTTGGTGTCCAGAACTCAAGTGGGGAAAAAATTTTTGTCCCGAAGCCCAGCACAGATGCAACGCACTGTTTGGTAGATGCAGGGTTGCTGGTAGAGACAGCACATTTGGGAATGGGAGCTGCTTGTTTTTTAATGAGCCACCTATGCATTTCTATTGGCAAATGTTTGAAGTGCTTATGATACAGATGTTGCGTATGAAACAGAATTATTGTTGCAACAACCCAGTGAGTGACAAGCAACTCATTGGATGGGCAGTGTTTTTCTCATTTACCCCCCCCCGCCCCCCTCGGTAACGCCCCTGTACTGTGCCAACTTTTAGGGAATTGAGGTTCTTCAAGCCAAGCTTAAAAGGTTGGGCGGTTTGGTTACTATTAACACTGACACTTTTTATTAGCATTGAGCTTTCCTGCTTATAGACCTTGCGCCACCTCTTTGAAGTTGGACATCAGCTTGCAAAAACCTAGTAAAGGTACAGTTTTTGCTTAATGATCAAACCATTTCTGTTAACCTTTTTAAAAATATATTTTTATTATGAACCACATACCTGGGGTTTTGCATAACTCAGGATTGGGTCACCAACTTATCCTATGATACACATTGAGCTCTTCTGGATGTAATATTCAGTTTTTACTGGAGGATGATCTTGGCTGAACAGGCCAGTATTATGTCTGGAAAAAGTCTGGCGTCGATTCAGAAATGAAAGCTGATTAACATCCAGAGCTTTCCAGAAGTGATAATTGCTTCTTTCATTAAGAAGATAAAATGTCCTTGGAGGCTTAGTTATGCTTTTAATCAGAGCAAGATATTCTTCCCTCATGCTATTTAAACGTATTTTCTTTCGTGGGGAAAACTTCATTTCCCAAACCATGAAATGAGCACAAAACAGCCAAGACAGACAGAACTGGACATCACCTAAGACATGAATGGGCCATGGCTGATAAAGTGCCATGGTGCGGAAAATGAGCCCTACATGTAATAGAGACTTGAAAATGGATTATATTTTTTCTTGTGGTATAAACAAAATAACAGTAACTTATGAAAGTTGAAAAAATTCCAATTCATCACAAATGGTACTAACTCTATGCTGGTGAAATATTTCAGGTTACAACGTGGGATTGGACCAGGGCAGAAAAAAGCTTCACTGTGTATGAAATCATGTGCAAAATTTTAAAGGTAAGGACGTTCTGTTCACATTGTATATAATGTATTTTACTACTCAAATATATTGATTAATGTGCTTGTTTATGTTTGTTTAGGCGGCTTTACTGCATTTTGGTCCCTTTCCGAAAACAGTACTTCATCAATGACCGCCTGAATAAGCAGCTCGAATGCATATTCAGCGGGCTCAAAAATTACTGGCACCCCTGACTGGCAATGCACAAACAATAGAAAAAATAAATAGATGATTACAGAGAAACAGAATATGCCATTGTGGTAAACACTTCACTTTCTTAATGTTTCAATGGAAACTACCAAAATCATGACAATAATATAATATAAAAATAAATTTTGACAAAATCAAGGTTTCATAATTATTGGCATCTTTCATTTAGTATTTAATTCAACCACTTCTGGCAAGGATAACAGCTTGGACTCTTTTCCAGGAATTTTTGACAAGGGTAAGGGACACATTTGGGGAAATTTTGGACCATTCCTCTAGGCAAATCCTTTGAAGATCAATCACATTCTTGGGTTTGCGCTTATCAACTGCCCTCCTCAACTCAACCCACAGGTTTTCAATTGGATTGAGGTCTGGCGTCTCAGATGGCCATTGCACAACGTTAATTTTGTCATCACAGAACCATTTCTGTGTGGATGTTGAGGTATGCTTTGGGTCATTGTCTTGTTGTAAAATTCACCTATGGCTAAGTACCAGCCTTCTTGCAGATTGTCAGCCAAAATATCCTGATACTTGGTGGAATTATTTATTCCATTAATCTAAACCAGTGTCTCTGGATCCCTTGAATTAAAACAGCCCCTAAACATGACTGATGCATCATCATATTTCCTCACGTGTATGAAGTGCTTCTCCTTGCATGTATCTTTGTTTCAACGCCAAACAAGCAGATCCTGTATCTGATCAAAATATGCAATTTTGGTCTCATCTGACCAAAGCATCTTGTTCCAGTCATAATTTAAATGACGTTTGGCAAACTCCATGTCCTTGCTTCTGTGTCTTCTGGTCAGAAAAGGCTTTCCTCTGGCAACCCTCGCAAAGAGCCTGTGGTTGTGGTGGTGGAGCCTGATGTGGCTTCTTTAAACCTGGTGACCCCAAAATGCCACCAAGGCCCCCACTTTCTCACAGTTATTCTTGGGGAATTTGTTGCTTTGCTCACCGTCCTCCTCGGTATCCTGGGTGGCAAAATGCAGTTGCGTCCTATTCCCTTGATGTTTTAAAGAGTTCCATATCTTTTGAATTTTTAAATAATTGCCCTGACAGTGCCCAGTGGCATATTCAATCGTTTGTGAATCTTCTTGTTGCTTTTATCAAATTTATGAAGGTCTATGACACTCTGCCTTTTTTGAACTGACAGATGTTTTGTTTTCTTCATGGTGTTAAATGACAAAGGGATATTGTCTGTGTGCTCCATCATTTTTCTACCCAAGTGAAACAGGAAGCGATGAAATGGCTCGATGTAGTTCCTTAACACTTTGATAAAACTTAAATAAGTTAAATTTAGTACCTGGTTTAATTTGAATAGATGGTATTTGCAATGACATTTAAGGGTGCCATTAATTGTGAAACCTTGATTTGGATGTTTTTTTAAATCAGTAAATGATTTTTATTGGTTCCATTGAAACATTAAAGGTTGTGTCAGCGATTCTGAGCGAAAACATAATTTGTCACGGAAAGGAGATTTTTCCTCACAAACTGTTTGCATCTCCTCTCATGAGTGGGCGGTGAAAAACTCCAGTCTCTCTAGGCCACCTACAGCCAGGTAGACACTGAGAAAGTTACACAAACTCATGGGAACCTACCCGCGTCTCCAAATACAACAAAAGTGTTCCAGCGAATCTGAGGGTAGGGGTGGGTCTTCTGCACGAGTTCCGTGCTCATGCACGACAAGAGGGTGGGACTGAGTGGCAGTGGCACTACTGCGGCAGAGTGAAGCATGGTGGAAGCTAAACTGAAAAAGAGACGCTGAACGAGTGCATGTAGAGGAAAAAGGAACGCAATCACAGCTATGCAAAGTCCCAAATAAACATATGGAAAGTATACCAACGTTGGAAAGAATTCTGAGAGTTTTATGGTTTTAATTCTGACGCCTAGGTCGCCTAGGTCGTCTACTTGAGGTGAGTAGAGCTGGTGCTAACTTGGTTGAATGTGAAATGTAAATTGTCATCACAAGCAAAATTGAGGGAAGCTCGAGTATTGTTTTTGTGAGGCTATCTTGCATAGATCATGCTGGTCAGAATGAATCAAACACCAGAGAGATCAATATTTCCTCTTTGGAGCAAGTTAGCAACCATTGCTTACTCTCGGTTGGCAAGCTAGTGAGTTTGCCAATTCTGTCTGATCAAACCAGAGTTTGTGTTCGTGTAATAAAATTTTTTTTCTCTGGTTAGTTCTCAGAGTTGAAATTCGTCGATGAATGTATAACCGCGTGATAAGTTTAGCTAAAAGTGGTGACATGTGTGACGTCGTTAATACTTATTTTGTAATGCCGAGCTAAGATACTTGTCAGATACCTTGCTGTAGCTAGCACTAATGGTGTAAATTTATCGTCGGGCAATGGTCGTCATTGTTACTACGGGGCGTTTATCATTTGCTTCTTTGCATTGACTTTGAATGTAATCTGTCGCGCAACAAATTTGTTTTGCCTCCGGTGTGAAAGCAGCTTTACTCAGAAGTTTCACTTTCAGAAAAGTGCATTCATGTTCCAAGCCTGTGAAGGGGACGGGCGAGCGGCTCTGTAGTGTTTTGAGATCATTTCAACTGTCAGCAATGGTGACATCATATCGCTGATACAGCCTTTAATATTATACAGAATTTCTCACAGGTTGGTATTTGGAGTTTCTTGATTAATATATTTTCTAGAATTTTGTGAAGTTTTGTTTATGCATTGTCAGTCAGGGGTGTCAGTAATTTTGGAGCCCACTGTGGTTACTGCATATGATCGATCCCCATCGGCGTTAAGATTTATTAATTGTTGTATCTCCCCAATGACGAAAGTTGAGAGATACTATGGTTTCATTCCTGGGCTGCCGCCGCAGAGATTTTCTGTTCCAAGTTCTAGAGGCTTCAACGTTTATAGGACTTTTCTCTAAATTTGCAAAGTCAAAGAGGTTCATTTGACAATTCTCCGCAATTTCCGACAAGCAATATGGCCGGTGGCAGCCATATTACAGAGATTCATGTTAATGTCATAGCAAGAGTAAAAACAGTAACATTGCAGCTGTAAAAATTTGCAAGTGCTTTCTCATGGGGGTCCCGACAGAGTAATCTAGTTTATGTTTGTTATGAATGTTTGTCATTGTCTCCAAAGGGAACAATTATTTTGAAATACAGTGCACTGAATTGAGGACTCTAGGAGGAATTTAAATGTTTTATTTTACATTCTATCATTCTCATTTCTGTCCAAAAAGATATTACACTACTTGACTGCAAAAGGGCTTTCTTTATTAGAGAAACAAAAAGTTTGTTTAGCCTAAGGTTCCTGGATGATGGATAGACAGATACTGTGTCTTATTGCAGTTTTTAAAATAAACAGTAGCAGATAGCCTGACCCAAATAAAAATAGTTGTGAATTTCTCCTACCCATCCAGGTTTAATCAGTTTTGCACATTTATAATGCAGGACCTGCCAAGTACCATCTTTCTCTGATTTGGTGTACAGCTTCCACCAAAGATTTCTGATAAATACAGATTAACTTATCACCTGCAGTGCATTTTGTTGAAAAAGGACATGCAAATTCCACTCTATCTGATCATAAACAAGTCTAAATTGGATCATATTTGTGCTGTAAGAGCCGTTTCACCCTTTTACGCCGAACGCGTTGTCGCCAACACAGATTTGCACGTAATTTAGGAAGTACCGTAATTACTGTAAATTTTGCATAATCGAAAAAAAAATTACAACTGTTCCTGAAAGCTGAGAAGCTGTGCTTGAATACAGGGTACTATGGTAGGCACGGCAGCATGATCCTCTGCTGGGGTTATTGCATTAGGCCTTAAAGGGTTAAACAAGTTGGTGTTCATGCACAGGGTTCAAACTAGGTAAGGATGGGAATGGTGATGGAGGGACTCCTGTGCCACTGAGTTCAGGCAATTGATGGACCTCCACTGTCTCGCATCAGATTTGGAGTGTGAAAGGCCTGATTGAGGTTGGCTCTTCACAGTGTGCCGCATAATTGGCACCAGCATCGCAAATAAATGGGAGGGATTCAGAGGGCAAGGATGATCGTGCTTCATTTTCTGCTTGAAGCCCATGTGGGTCAATCAGAGTCCCACGAGTCTTTCTGCTAAGCTGCTTGTGAATTGTCTTCCTTACCTTTGCAATAGCCTGGACTGAGGTATGATAAAAACAGCAACGGCTAACATCACAAACTTTTGAGGAAAGCAAATTTCACTGTAGTCTGTTAAATCAGTAGTCAAGGCTGAATAATTTGTCATTGTTTGTACAGTGAAACATATAACGAGGAATTTCAAAATGGGAAGGAGAAACATATTTGTATGTAGCAGTGTTCTTAATAACCATCACTTGAGTTGTGGATATCAGATGTAATGAGGCAGATCCTAGAGTTGGGTCATGTCCTTTTTTGCTCCAGATGCTTTTTTCATTCAGTTAGTCACAATCATTTTTTTTTTGTATCTCTAGAGCCAGTTTGTGAATATGTGACCACAAAAATTTTTTAATGATAATACAGCTATCCTTGAGGAATAGGCCAATTAAGGGAGCTTGTCAATATACTGAACGCATTCAAACTTGAACAGGCGTTCAAAAATGAACAAGTCTCCGTTCGTGTTCAGCTAAAAAACTAATGGCAGAGTGCTTAAAAATGAACAAGCATGCCTTCATTTTGCATTCAAAAATGAAAAAGCATGCGTTCATTTTTGACCAGACAGCATTCAAAAATTAACGCAGCTACCCTCTCTCGCGTTATAAAATGAATCTGCTCTCCACTTTGCAAAATTTACACAAACAAACTTAAATATTTCCTTCTTATGAGAAAAAAATTCCCTGTCTCCCATCCTGCAGAATTTAGAAGTATATTGTAAGGTACATGCCTATTAAATGACAGTTTTCATGTTGACTAAAAAATCCTACCAAATCTCCAGTTTCGAGATTATATCTTTACTGATCATCAATCTTCTTCTATACGTTTACACTTTTCAGTGAGTTCGATAAGATGCTTTAACACATTTTCCACACTCATGACCGGAGATACATTGTGATTGAATGGTACCGAGGAACGTTCAGTCAGCCAAAGCATTCAAATGTTGCTGTGTGAATGCTGTACTGGAATGAACATCGCTGCCGTGTGGTGTCAGTATGCCACTTTTTCCTTCTTATATAAAAAAGCATTGTAGAATTCCAAATCATGGTGTGACCGCTAGCCAATTTGTATGCAAAAGACTGTAAATAAATTAAATACAATGCGTAAACTATAATTTTAATGTATCATATCATCTATTATTCTGTGAGTATAAGAACTAGGATAACTTAGTCCTGCTCATATCAAATTGCAAAATTATCCGCAATATTAATCCTTTCTTTTTAAAACTGTGATCGCGCAAGCCAAAAAAAAAAAATGCCGGACAGCCCGCTACATACACGTACAGTTCTGCAATGATATTCAGATTTTGTTCCACTGATTGTCGCAGATTTTGTAGGCTACCATTTGTCATATAATACATTGTTATAATTTATTGTATAGTATTTTTTTCAGATTGAAGTCACAACACATGAAACCGCCGCCCTGTGGGAGCTGCCGACGACTAGTCCAGATCTAGACAAGTAGACGAGCAGAGTAAAACCTCTGCATGTGCACAGTATTATAAAATCAGCATGTCTGAATGTTAATAAATATTTAACCCTTTATATACTCTTCCAAAAAAGAAACTATACATTAGCATTGATTTATTATACATGAAATGTTTTGACAAATGTTGAAAACATATTGAAAAGAAAGTGTAATCAATAATTCAATATTTGTATAGTTTCTTTTTTAGAAGAGTATATTTATGACTCATGAGGATCCTTAGAGTAGCTTTGTGGGATAACAGTAGTAAGGCATCCCCCTTAACTTGCCCACTTAAATGGGAAACACGTCTCACTTAATAAGCAAATTCTTAGTGAAACAAAATGCCTCACAACCTGTAGCAAACTACCCCTCCAGTAACAAACTACCCCATATATGGGGTAGTTTGTTAAAGGTGATGGGGGTCTATTTTTTCCTTACCAGCATGGCGCATGCGCAGAATATGGGGGTTGCTGCAGATTAGGCATGTAGTCTAATAAACTTTCTATCTGTACAGTGCATTTTGGTCACAAAAACCTGATAATGTCAATTCTACAGCCGTTAAATGAAAAAGCGTAACTAGACCCGGTCTCCCCTATAGCTGATTAGTTTCAGTCATAATAACAAATTTATTATTCTCGACACCCTTAAAATTTTGCTGTAAATCTTTATCGTTGGCTGATATATTTATCACATTCAGTAACCTTAGCAGACGTAGAAAAAATCAGATAGGCATACAGAAAAACACAACCTCGAGACCATGAAGAAGATGGCAGGCAGAGGGTAACATACATGCACGTTTTGCGTTTTCCAAATTCTGGTACGATGTTGCCAGTCAAATGTAGGCCCACATTCAGAAAAAAGAAATGAGTGACGACAATATAGACAGACAGACAGACAGACTTTATTCAGTATAAAGGCCATAGGCCAAAAATACATACGTAAAATATATTGCATAATGGATAGGCATACTTCATGAAAAACAATGTTTGATAGGTGTTGATCTCCTTATTATATATCTAATATACATCATTTATCCTTACCTCTTAACTCTTGAACTTTACTAAGGTAGCAGCAAAGGTTTTACGTGGTATCATAATTTGTTGAAGACATAACATTTACAAAATCTTGTTCAGATTGATATTCTTTCTGTAGACGAGGTAAAGAGCTTTTGAGATAATTATCTCTTAATGAACTGTAACTTTTACAAATAAATAACACATGAAAGTTATTTTTCTTGCAATATGGACAAAGTCTTTCAGTTTATAGAGTATTAGAATATCTCCAGTTTCAACAGCAAGGCCAAAATTACTACATCTAAACCTTGATAAGGCAGATTTTAGCTTAGTGGGAGTATTACATAAGAGGTAGAATTCAACATTTAACAGTCACTTGAATTGCTTATAATAATTGCATTTGGGAGACTTGGATAAATCACTTAACCATTCTTGCTGAAGATTATCACAAAGTCTTTGTTTAGACTGAGTTACAAAAATATTTACATTTCCAATTTCTTGTGATAACCAGGCATATCCAAATCCAAATTTATAAAGTATGTTCTTAATACTTGTAACCCAGTTCTTATTCCCATTGTTATTTAGTAATTTCAACATCTGATAACTCTGATAAGGTAATCTACAATGATCTAAATGTATAAGTCTGCACCAATATTTTACAGCTTTGGTAATATAAACTGAGACCTGCCCATATAAAGTCCTCCCACATTCTCCTAGAACCACACTGTTTGATGTTGTTCTTCCAACCCGTAACAACCACTTACAAAGTTTAACTTGTACTTTTTCCACTTCTTTACTATAATTCACACCCCAGATCTTAGATCCATAAGTTAAAATTGGTACAACCATGCAATCAAAAATCTTGAATATATCTTTATATGGGATACCATCAAAACTTTTGGCATAATGATAAACTGACATCACTGCTTTATTAGCCTGTCTACTTAAACAAGTTTAAGTGACGACAATTTATTATATAACTGATGCATAAAACAGAGAGAAGACTCTAGCTGTAACATTAATAGATTTTATTGATAGGAATTATCGACAGTAAATGAGGGAAACGGGGAGATGGCGTTAACTGCATAAACTGTCACATACATCGACAAAATCTGCATTAAAAAACTCAGAACAGTTGACTACAAACAGAAATTCTTGAATTGCGAACATTTTATAATGAAGGGAGTTAAGTTTACACTGAACAAAAATATAAACGCACAAAGTGATTTTTTTGGAATTATTTTTTATCAATCTGGAAATATTTCAACAAAACAATTATTATTTTATTCTTGCCAATATTCAAGCAACAGAAACATGACTAACAATTAACTGTGAACAATTCATGAGTTATCACAGCCTGAACCCAACAGGGGTCAGCAGGCAGAGTTCACAGCACTCAGTAACGAGTGTGTCCACCATCGGCATCACGTAAAGCGAGACACCTCAGGTGCATGGAGCTCACAAGGTTGTCAATAGTGGCCTGTGTAATGTTGTTCCATTCCTCCTGCAGTGCAACTTGGAGCTGGCATCAGCGTAACGCTCGCCCAAACGTCGCCATACGCATTGTCTGCCATCACCGCGGTACAGTTGGAAATGCAATTTAATCACTGAATAACACCGTCCTCCACCGTGCAAGCATCCAGTGAAGGTTACGTTTAGCCCACTTGAGTCTGTAGCGATGATGGACGGCAGTCAGGTCGAGACCTCGGTGCGGTCGGCAGGCTCGGAGGTCTGCCTCCCTCAGGCGGTTTCAGATAGTCTGAGCTGATATCCGGCTGTTGTGCAGTCCGACGGTCTCGTCAGCTGTTCTGGTGGCTGGTCGTAGCCGATCACGGAGGTACTGGAGGCGCATATGCCGATCCTGTGTGGGCGTGGTCCCACATAGTCATGGGGCATGTGGACGATTCACAGTGCTGCCAGTCTCTCTGAATCGACTTCTCAACTGGCTGATGGTGGACTGACGCACATTCAAGTGTGTTGACACGGCTGCCACAGATATGTGCACATTTTGCAGTGGCCTTTAATTGACCCTGGTGCAAGGAGTGCCTGTGTATTGATCACGCTGACTGACCTACTCAATGTTATGCTCTATGCAGCTCAGGGGCAGAATAACTCAATGAGTGAGTAATCTCACAGGGAGTGGTCATTGAGAAATGGGTCACCAGATTTGAGCAAAACAAATCAGTCAGTACACCAATAAGCACTATTTGTGGGCATGTTTCATTTTAGGTTAATTTAACTCAGCATTTTTGGTTTGTGCGTTTATATTTTTGTTCAGTGTATGAATGGCGTTCAGTTTTAGATGAACGCATCAGGCCTAGGGCAGGCATCGGGAAATGAACGCATTAGAAAATGATCAGATGGGTTTCATTTTTGAACGCAGTGACCAGGTTTGCAGCCTTGAACGCATCCAAAAATGAACAGGCGTCCGTTCAAAAATGAACTTGTTCACTGCTCAGAATATTGACAAACTCCTTAAACTTTAGTGAGATTCTGGTCGCACACAACCCCCATGGCAAATTAGGTTTAATAGCAAAATTTACAAACTTTTAGCTGTTTGTGATAAAGAAATTAAACAAGAACATTTGAAATGGCTCAACACAACTAATATTACAAGTGGTTTCTCCAAGTTTAACACAAAATGCTATTTTTTATTATTACTGCAGTCTCAAAATTATTCAACCGCCCGAATAGAATCCGTCATTAGAGCATATTTGCAGATCAGGTGTTGCCTCAAGCACATCTAATGCAGCTAATCAAGAGCCTAATTAGTTGCATCAGGTTTGCTTCGGATAGAACACATCAAATACTCACACTCACTTGGGGTATGTTGACAGTGACATTTGATTGTATATTAGAAATATGGCTGTCAAAAGAATTGTCCTACAAGCTAATAGAAGAGATCATTGGCTGGCACAAACTAGGAAAAAAGATACAAAAAGGTAGCATAGGTGGCATAAAGATACAGTTGGTAGCATAGTTCACAAGTTCAGAGTTAAAGGAAGAGTAGCTACAGTACCAGGATGTGGCAGAATGAGGAAGCTATCGATGGCTGTCACCAGATTACTGGGGAGATGGGTGGTTAAAAACCCTTGAGTGACTGCAAGAGACCAGCAGCAAGACTTGCAGACAGGAGGCATTGAAGTTCAGTTTGCACAGTAGGGCGCATACTAAACATTAAAGACATACACCACAAGTGATCCAAAAGCACAAGCTCCAATGTACTCAAAACCATATAAAAAAGCCACAGAAGTTTGTGGATATCATTCTGTGGAGTGATAAAACAGAACTGGAATATTTTGGGCTTATGAAACAGTGGAATGCTTGCAGGAGGAATAAAGAAGCACATGCTGAAAAGTATGCCCTGCCTACAGTGAAGAATTGTGGGGGCTTTTTGATGCTCTACGGCTGCCTTGCTTCCTCTTGCACTGGAAATCTGCAAAGTGTGGAGGGCGAGATGGATTCTGTCAAGTACCAGGATATCCTAGGAGAAAATGTCATGCCGTCTGCTGGGAAGCTGATGCTTGGGCATCATTGGACCTTCCAAAAGAATAATGATCCTAAGCATACCTCAACATCCACTAAGGCTTGGTTTCAGAAGAAGTCAGGGAAGATTCTAGATTGCCCATTACAGTCGCCATACTTGAACCCCATAGAAATCTCTGGTAGGAAGTTGCAGCATGCAAACCCTGGAATATTAGTGAACTGGAGGCCATTGTCCATGAGGACTAGGCTAAGATTCCTTGGGAATGCTACCAGAAGCTGTTGTCTGACTATGCATCACATCTCCGGCAGGTCATTGCAGCAAAAGGGTGCTCTACTAAGTATTAAAGATGCTTGCCATGAAGGGGTTGAATAATTTGAGCCTGCAGTAGTCATTAAAAGTGACATTTTAGTTGAATTTGGAGAAGTCACTTGTAATATTTGTTGTGTTGAGCCATTTAAATTGTTCTTGTTTGATTTGTTCATTGCAAACAGATGAAAGTTTGTCAATTTTGTAAGTCAACCTAATTTACAACAGGGGTTGAATAATTAGGGGCCGGGCAGCCTAAGCTGCCAGGACCCTTTTGTTATCCTGCATGTTCTAATTTCTTCTTCTTCTTCTTCTTCCGAGGAAATCCTACTTCCTACGTGCGAAAAATCACTAAACTTTGTACAAATATCCAGTCCCATGCCAGATTGCCTCAGCTCCAAAAACAGGGCAATAGTCTTGATGGTGGCGCTACAGCAAGCTTCTAAAGTTCAACATTTTGAGTATTCACAACAAATCAACCATATGTGCTAAAGATTAGCAATTTTCACCAAAATGTAGCTCCAATACTGAAAAAAATTTTGTACATTTAAACTTATTGCAACTCATGAAGTCCATCACTTGGTTTTATCAAAAACTGCAAAACTTATTAAACCTATATCCTCCCACAAATTTTGCTCACTTGACACCAAACTTGCTACAGAGCATCTTCAGACTGTCTTACACAAACGAAACACACAGATTTTGAATTTTTCAAATACTGAGCCTACAGTGCATAAAAATGTTTAACTGTAAACGGCACTGTAAACATATATTAGAAAATCCTTGCTAAATACATTTTTAATGTTCATCAAAAATGACAAAAGTCATAGTAGATGATGTTTGTAAAATATCAGAATTTTTTCTCAAAAACTGGATTTTTTACAGCATTTGCAATTTCGCTGTCATTCAATCAATTGGAGTCAATGCAAAACGGCATTTTTAAACATCAGTTTTTCACTTATGGAGCCAATAAATTATTGTTAAAAATAAATTACCAACATCCCCATGCTGTCTAAATGCAAATCATGTATTTTCAGATTTTTGTCTTAATAACTGAATTTTTGACAGCCATTTGAAATCTGCCTTTACATACTAACAGCTGCTGTCTTGCACACAGGTCAATTTGTGAAGCTACATGTGACAATTCCACTTGCCAATTAGCTCAGCGAGGTAGAGCATAGTCCCTTGTGCCAGAAATCTTTCAAGGCTCAACTGATGTAAAATGCACATTAGAATGCCACCTTTTTTCATCTTCCTACACTCTGCTTGTTGCTCAGAATTGCCTAAAATTGCCCAGCCCCAACCACTGCTGCGCAGCAGCTTTAATTTTAATTGCAACTGTAGGTACCCAGAAAAATATTCAGGAGTGTAAAAATGTCAAGCCTACATCCAGTCAAGAAAATTTTGAGTTAAATTTCAAGTGCTGCTGTACGTGGTAGGGTACCTTCACACCAAGCTCATTTTCAGAATGTACCAGCTTGTCCTAAAAGTTTGATGAAACGGGCTGGGGATGAGTGAAATCGGGCAACTTTGGCCAGAAAATGCTTCAAATATGACACTACTTTGTTCTGATACAGTTTGAGACAAGTCCATCTTGTTTTAATCCCGAACATAGCTAGTTCGTACAACGTTTATAACGGGGGAAAGTAGTTGTTCATCTCGTTTCTGATCTGTTCGTGGCAAGTTCAACCCCGTTCAAACTTGTTATTACACAGTTCCTAACCCAACCATTGCTATCAAACTAGTTCTTACTCAGTCCAGCCTGTTCTCACTAAGTTCTCATCATGCCTCTAGTTTGTTGAGAAGGACATTTCCATAGCATCTGCGCCGAACAGCTATAAATACTGCTGTGTTTTTGCCAGTTCTCTTTCTAGTTCACTGCTTCCAGCTGTAGACAACGTCAGAATTGTTTCATAGATTTGTGCGGGTAGATTGATAACTAGTTTTTTTGGATGACATTGTCATTCTTGATGACAAAGTCATTCTTGATTTTTCTGGATATCAACCTCAGTATTTAGTTTCTAACTCTATTCTGAGCAAATTTTTTAAGTATATAGTCTGTTTGTGCGTACCTTTAATGGGACTAAGTAACTATATACAGAAGTTATACAATTTATTTTGTGAATATTGCTTGAGAACGAAATAAAAATAACATTATCTATTAATAGAGAAATCTTACTACCACATGAGGGCGACCTTGATTGGCACTATTTGTACTGTAAACTTTGCTGAGCTGACTACAAACAGAGTGGACTTAGTAATAACTGGGTAAGAATGACATTAATGTACAAAACCCAAAACCAGTGAAGTTGGCACATTATGTAAATTGTAGATAAAAACAGAATACAATGATTTGCAAATCCTTTTCAACTTATATTCGATTGAATACACTGCAAAGACAAGATGTTTAATGTTCAAACTGAGAAACTTTATTTCTTTTTTACAAATAATCATTAACTTAGAATTTAAAGGCAGCAACACATTGCAAAAAAGTTGGCACAGGGGTCTTTTTACCACTGTGTTACATCGCCTTTCCTTTTAACGACACTCAGTAAACGTTTGGGAACTCAGGAGACCAATTTTTGAAGCTTTTCAGGTGGAACTCTTTCCCATTCTTGCTTGATGTACAGCTTAAGTTGTTCAACAGTCCGGGGTCTCCGTTGTCATATTTTACGCTTCATAATGCGCCACACATTTTCAATGGGAGACAGGTCTGGACTACAGGCAGGCCATTCTAGTACCCGCACTCTTTTACTATGGAGCCATGCTGTTGTAACTGGTGCATAATGTGGCTTGGCATTGTCTTGCTGAAATAAGCAGGGGTGCCCATGAAAAAGACGTTGCTTGGATGGCAACATATGTTGCTCCAAAACCTGTATGTACCTTCCAGCATTAATGGTGCCTACACATATGTGTAAGTTGTCCATGCCTTGGGCACTAATACACCCCCATACCATCACAGATGCTGGCTTTTGAACTTTGCGCCTATAACAGTCCGGGAAGTTCTTTTCCTCGTTTGTCCGGAGGACACGACGTCCACAGTTTCCAAAAACAATTTGAAATGTGGACTCATCAGACCACAGAACACTTTTCCACTTTGCATCAGTCCATCTTAGATGAGCTTGGGCCCAGCGAAGCTGGCGGCATTTCTGGGTGCTGTTGATAAATGGCTTTCGCTTTGCATTGTAGAGTTTTAACTTGATGTAGCGACGAACTGTAGTTACTGACAGTGGTTTTCTGAAGTGTTCCTGAGCCCATGTGGTGATGTCCTTTACACACTGATGTCGGTTTTTGATGCAGGACCGTCTGAGGGATCGAAGGTCACGGGCATTCAATGTTAGTTTTCGGCCTTGTCGCTTACGTGCAGTGATTTCTCTAGATTCTCTGAACCTTTTGACGATATTACGGACCGTAGATGATGAAATCCCTAAATTTCTTGCAATAGCTCGTTGAGGAATGTTGTTTTTAAACTGTTCGACAATCAGCTCACGCATTTGTTCACTAAGTGGTGACCCTCGCCCCATCCTTGTTTGTGAATGACTGAGCATTTCAAGGAAGCTGCTTTCATACCCAATCATGGCACCCACCTGTTCCCAATTAGCCCGTTCACATGTGGGATGTTCCAAATAAGTGTTTGATGAGCATTTCTCAACTCTCTCAGTCTTTTTTGCCACTTGTGCCAGCTTTTTTGAAACATGTTGCAGGCGTCAAATTCCAAATGAGCTAATATTTGCAAAAAGTTATTAGGTTTACCTGTTCGAACATTAAGTAACTTGTCTTTGCAGTGTATTCAATTGAAAATAGGTTGAAAAGGATTTGCAAATCATTGTATTCTGTTTTTATTTAGGATTTACACAACATGCCAACTTCACTGGTTTTGGGTTTTGTATTAGAAATGAGTTGATGTCACTAAAAATGGCATGAGAACTATTGAAATAGTGTAGAAACATATTTGGAACCCAATAAAAACTTTTAATGTTTGTACAAAGCTATTCGGGCGGAGTAAGGACGCAGTCAAGACCTAACGTAGTCAAGTTAAGTCTGTCTGGGAACGGGAAAGACTAGGTAGAACCATACGAAGTTGGTGTTCAAATGTACTTCAAATTTTCCCCTGATCGAGTGTTCGTTCTCGATGTGTTTCTACTACAATCGAAGTACGGCAACTCCGTTTGCAGTACGGCAGTCTCGTTTGAAGTAAGACCTCACTCAGTCTTATTTTAGGTCGGCATGGCTGGGAGAAATTTTTGGACATGTTCAATGTTCTGGAGCACCCCTCCCGTCCATGCCCATCAATGAGGTTCTTACTCAGATCAGTGTATAAAACGTCCATTCAGTTCCCACTCAGTTTAAGCCCGTTCTGTCAAATTTTTGAGAACGTACTGAAACTACCTTGGTATGATGGGGTTAGTAGTGGCATATAACGGCCGCAGCCATGTTACTGATGACACACCGAGTTGCTAGGGCATGTGCAGCATATGTAGTCGCGATATTAAATATCCATATTAAATTCAAAACTCCCTCCTCATACATGAAACCTCCCCCAAAATATATGGTCACCCCTTTTGAAATCTTTCTAGCAAATAAAAAGCCAAAATAAGTGGAGGTAGGACACCAAATTCTTTTCCCCCCGACGATGCAGATTAAGCGTAATCAGTCCTCTCCTGCAAACTAAGACCATTGCTTGCCGGCTGTTTTGAACAGTGCGAATTCTTCCCAGGAACAATGTAGCTATCAGCTGACTTATGGAGTGGGACCTAATCATTGTGGTGGTAAAGACATCAATTCACATCCCCAAAACTAACTCGCGAGCTAATTCAACTTTGTTAGCCATATATAGCAAGTAATTGTACCCCGCTGAGCGGAATGCGCGAAGCGGCGGGACATAGTATTCACGTCTGTACGTACGTCCGTACGTCCCAAATCCTTGTCAGCGACATATCTCAAGAACGAATTGACGGATTTTCTTCAAATTTGATGTCAACATGTATAAGTCTGATACCCCGGTGCCAGTTGATTTCGGTGACCTTCACGCCATTCTCAAGGTCACACCGACAGATTGTGCATTTTCACACTGATAGCCTTGTCAGCGAGATATCTCAAGAAGTAATCGACGGATTTAGTTCAAATTTTATGTCAACATGTATTAGTGTGATACCCCAGCGCCAGTCGATTTTGGTGACCTTCGCGCCATTCTCAAGGTCACACCGAGAGATTGTGGATTTTCACACTGATAGCCTTGTCAGCGACATATCTCAAGAACGAATCGACGGATTTACTTCATATCTTATGTCAACATGTAATACTGTGATACCCCGGCGCCAGTCGATTTCGGTGACCTTTGCGCCATTCTCATGGTCACTTCGAGAGATTGTGGATTTTCACCCTGATAGCATTGTCAGCGAGATATCTCAAGATCGAATTAACGGATTTACTTCAAATCTTATGCCAACATGTATTCGGGTGATACCCCGGCGCCAGTCCATTTCGGTGACCTTCGCGCCATTCTCAAGGTCACACCGAGAAATTGTTCATTTTGACACGATTTCACATTTTGTGGCGGGGGACAAAGACACGTTGGTGTCGTATACTTGTTATATAATTAAAATCACAAAGAAATCAAATGATTATTGCAAGAAATCTGCTGAAACAGCGGAAGTGAAAACCATGTCAACCTAGTTTTTGGACGTTTTAAGCGAGTCAATTATTATGCTAGTTGAGAAGGAGCGAGCTGTAAATGGGATGGTTAGCCTATCTTGTTCAAATATCTTGTGACTGCAGACAGTTTTCAATTGCTGTTTTGACTAATTCTCCCTTTTTGAGCTTTGATTGGGGTACATCCAAATATTTGCATATCTGTTTCAATTCACGGACCTTGAGTCAAGAGATTGCCCTGTCTCTGACCACAGATTTGTTGATGGTCTCAAGTTTTTCTTCTGCCATACACAATGTCCAGTGCTCATGTGCTCTCCACATCTTGCTTTTTCACACCCTCAAACAGAATGGGTCGATACGACCTATATGAATTAAATATTCATAGCAAAAATTTGCCGGGAAACTACTGAGTGACCAAACAATGATAAGCCACAGCAGTCACATATAGCATGTTCTCATTTCCTCAATCAAATAATCACTTGCAGCTCAGTCGTTTTCATATAATTTCATTTTTCTTGTATTCTTCTCAGAGGGGTGTGTTTTTTAGGGGAACTCTTAACGTTTGTGTGCACCATTATTCCTCACTGCTGCAAGAATTGTGCTCACCCCTAACACCTCAGCTACCGCCTATTCTGTGGATCTGATTCTAGGTACAAGGCAGTGTTCTTCTTTTTCTGCTCTTTCAAAGAAGAGATATACCATGCCTGTCCAATTAGCACCAAACCTATAACATTTACTCATGCATTCAATAAATGATTAAACATATATGTCAGTTATCCTGACTGCATAGATGCTTACACATGGTTGTCAGAATTTGCAAAGTTGAAGGAATAGTCCATTTTGATTTGCAATATTTAAAATCAATAAATAATGTTCGTCAAGCATGAGAGATAGAAGAAAGTTTTTTTTATTTTATTTTGGGCCCCACTAATAATTATAAATTCTATTCCAGTCAAAAAAAAAATAAAAATTTCTAGGTTTGCGGAACAAGAGCTCTAAGAAGAGCAACAGATACAGTATATGTGGAATATCACATAGCTCATTAAAAGACATGGAATAAGATCCTATTTCAAATAGATATTCTTGAACCATAGAGATGAAGTTAAGACTGATGGAAGAATCAAGTCATAACCTGTCAAGCAGCTGTTACTTGGAGTGCAGTTGAGTGAAGGTGAGGTTCTGTCAGTACCTCTCAATGTTTTGTTTTGTACCTCTTTTTTTAGTTATAACGATCAACAACGTACTTTTAAAACCATCCATTACATTCATTCCATTGTTCCTGCAGCACATTCATGTATTGCCTAAGATTGGCCTTCAAGGCTAGATGAGAGTATTGACATAAAGGACTTGTTTTGACATTTTAGAAATTAAATTAAAACCATGCATAGATTGAAAAGGTCTCTTGATTGTTCCTTGAATAAATATGTCACTTTGCCAAGAATCAACCCATGTAGAGGCTCAGTAATGTGAACCACATTAGTTTAAAATAACCCGTCAACAGTTACTTTTATGTGCACAAGCCTGAAAAAACTCTGTGCTCTGACTCATCAGTCTAATGGCATGGGTGGGTGTCCATTTTCTGACAGATTTTCCAAGATGGGAGGTGTGGTTGAATTGCATGTCACTTTCTGCAATTGCTCCAGATTTGAATGGGTACTGCGGTGGGAGAATAATCTTAAATACTGTAAAAATGAAAGTATTACTATAATCACAGTTCAACAGAATATAGCCAGGTTCATACGGCCCTTTAAAAATACTGAGAGGGAGTTTGGACCAGAGAAAAAGACAAAAACTCATAAATCTGTAAAAAAAAAAAACCTGATAAAGACGCTTCTGCAGAACCCTCAAGGCCGGCCTAGTAAGCTAACCCTCCGGTACGACCATACCGGTCAGCCTGGTCCCACTACCTGAGCATGTGCACCTGAGTGTTCTAGAACCATCCATGTCCTCAGATAACTTACTAACCTTTAGGAGAACCCAAGGTTTGGGGGACTTAGGTGTGGTCCTCAAGCGTCCCTCACGGCTGAAAATGAAGGAACACTATGATGTAATGGCAAACCTGTTGCTAAGGGAGGAGGGCCGCCATGGGACAATTTACCAATCAGAATTAGTAATATTAGGGAAGGTGGAGAGAGTCGCGTTTAATCCCACCTAAAGAAACGAGAAAAAAGGTAAATAAAAATGAGGGTTCGGACAGCCGGAGGTCAGTCGGCGTGGGGTGACTGATGAAGAATGGATGCTATGTGGTTTGCGCAGACCAGCCTGGGTTTCTTTGTGCTTCTTCTGTATAGATTTACAATAAACCCAATTACATCAGACTCTTGAGAATGGAGCTATTTTTTGGAGATTGATTTGCATGAGTCAGTGGAATACTTTGTCCACTTGCTCAGAGAAAGTATTTTCCCACAACAGTACATTTTATACTACACAAAAAACTTCATGTTTGACCTTATAACCTTGATTGTTTCTATGTTTTTTTTCCCAGAAAAATATGCTCATTTTGAACTTGGTTAATCAAAAGTCACTACCATAATCGCGTGATTGCATAATCAAAATGGTTAAAAAATGGTTAAGTATCTAGGAAGCTTCAACCAGACTGTCACAGGATTGATCCTTCGTACAGTCTTAAAATAACCAATGAAGCAGGGAGCTAACTTCTGTGACTCCACTCTCAAGGGCAGGTCCCACATGGAAAGCCAGACCTTTCGGCCAACCCGATTAAGTGGGGCTGAACGGCGCCCTCTATTTGTGGCGGTCTTTTGTTTCCGTTCAGAGCGCAACAAAGAGGAACGGACCCTGGCTCAAACTGACCGACAACGCTGAACAAAGTGATTGACCGAAGAAACCTCTGAATCCCTGTCAGTCTTAGGAAACAGCGGAGGCTGATAAACCAACTGATTTTCAAATTAGGAAATACCTGTGGCGGAGTTACCCAGTGAATTGTGGAAAAATTCGGCCCATGCTAAAAATTGACTCCAAGAAGATGGGTTGTCAGCCGTTAAATATTGAAGAGTATTCTCCAACGACTGGTTGGTTCGCTCTGTCTACCTGTTAGTCTCTGGGAGGAAACCAGAGGAAAGGCTCACAGTGGCCCCCAACTGGTTGCAAAACACACCAGCATATGGCCGTAATTGAGGGCCCCGGTCAGAATCAACATCTTGAGGGAAACCATGCTGCCAGGAAACATGGTCCACAACAAGAAGGGCCATCTCCTGCGACGAAGGCTGCTTGTGCAGTGCAATAAAGTGGGCGGCCTTAGAAAAAACGGTCGACCACGACCAAGATGACCGTGTTGCCTTCAGAAACAGGCAGCCCCATGACAAAATCAAGAGCGATATGGCTCCACGGGCACTTACGGACGGGCAACAGCTGCAACAGACCAGAGGGGGGGCGATGGGAAGTCTTGTTCCTAGCGCAGATACAGCTCTCTGCTACAAACTCCCGGATGCCCTCAATCATGCTGGGCCACCCAAAACGTCGGGCCAAGAACTGCTAAGTGATATTGGTGATATTATTATTATTATAATGGTGATATTATTTAAGCTCCTGTCATCAATAGAGGGTCTCAGACCACCATTTTTTTTGCCCACAAAAGAGAACACCGCTCCAGCAGGAGACATGGAGGACCAAATAAATCCATTTGCCAGAGCCTCCTGATATATACTCTTGCATGGCCCTCCGCTCAGGCCCTGAAAGCGAGTATAGTGAACCCCTGGGGGGAGTGGTACCCTGGTAGAGATTGATTTCGCAATCGTACTTGCGATGAGGAGGTAAAGTCAAGGCCCGTTGCTTGCTAAAAACCTCCGCAAGATCAGCATAATCATTAAGAACATTAGGAGGCAGACAGAAGTTCAGAGCAGCCCCCAAATTCTCACCCTGTTCAGAACCTGACATCTCTATGTCTGATTCCGAGTCAAAGAAATCCTCCGAATAGCAATCCTCCTCTGGCTGCTGCCAGTCAATTTGAGGATCCCACTCCAACCCCCCCTCTGCCCCTTTCGCTAGATTAGGAGGGTTGTGTGAGACAAACTCCTCAGAATCTCTCTAGACATCAGCCTCCCCCATAGGTTGATGCCCGGGACGACACGCCAAACTCTCCCTACAGTGGGACCTACAATCAGTGCCCCATTGGACGATCGGGTTATTCTAACTCCCCCAAATAATGTGAGGCCTATATTCCTGTAGCTAAGAGTGTCCTAACACGACAGGGAAAACAGGAGAACTGATAATAAATAACAGGACCTCCTCAGAATGACCACCAAAAGAGATTAACATAGTCAATGATTCAGAGACTTCAGTTATAAATCCAGTTCCCGGCGGGCGACTGTCCAAAGATCTTACTGTGCGTGAATGTATAAAAGGGCGGATAGGAATGGAATGTCTCCTAGCCCACTACGCATCCATAAAACAGTCCATGGCACCAGAGTCCACAAAAGTTTTGATAAATATTCTATGTCTCCCCACAGTCAATTCTACAGGAATTAAAGTTCGGAAGGGAAATTGGGTCTGTCCCTCTAGCGCCCCCCATACCACTAGAGGGACTTCCCGTTTCCGTGAAGCTCAGGGCAGCGTGGACGGATATCTCCCGGTTGGTTAATATTATAGCAGATTATACTTCTGCGAATGGGCTTACGAGCTCGGCTCTCATATGAGCCATCAACCTGCATATGCTCACCAGGAGTGTAAATCTCAGTGGGCGGAATGGGAGCTGTATGCACACTGCAAGGAACATTGACCCCATTGCCAGCAAGAGTCAATGCAGTACGTTTCTCCCTGTTACATTCACGGATGCGATTATCAGTTCGCACCGCAGTGCAAACCAATGAATCCAGGGAAACACAAGGCTGTAATGTAGCCAGAGCATCTTTAACTTCCTCAGCCAAAGCGTGAACAAAAGCTGTCATTAGAGGAACTTCTGGCCAGCCTGTCTCTGTCGCCAAGGAGCAAAATGAGATTGAAAACTCAGCCACACTCTCAGAACCCTCAAATGTATTAAACGTGTAGCCGCGTCCTGACCACAAACATCCTGATCAAACACTGATACCATTTCGCGAACAGGAGTCAGTATTCACTGACATTCAGAATAACAGTATTCACTACTGGTGAATTAGATCGAATTAGTGGCCCGACCCAAGTGAGTGCTGTGTTGGTCAACTGGGATAAAATAAATGAAACCCGAGACTCTTCATTCACGAACCGTGAAGGCTGCGCTTTAAAACATATTTCACATTAGGCAATGAAATCTTTACATCTTCCTGCCTCGCCTCCATATCTTGGGGGTAACTGGAGTTTTGGATCTCGGGGAACGGATGTACGGTGTACGGATTGTGCTTATGCAACATTTTGTGTGATCTGAGTGGACAAGGCTGTAATACTCTCAGTAAGAGTTAACAGAATGTTTTCCTGTCTCTCCATGGCAATCGCCTGAAAGTGGACTCTCTCCGCCAACTCTGCCTGCTGATTGTTCAGGCTAGAAAGAGCCTTGCCATATCCAGAGAGAGCAGCATGTTGATAAGCCACAACTTTCTCTAATGCAGCCGTTGCAGACGACTCAATGCTGGCTAGAGTTTTCTGTAATGGCCGGTAGAATTAGGATGCCAAATGCAACGACCTGAGAGAAAGTGAGCAGCACGGACACAGTACAAACACAGAGAATAATACAGACCAAATGAAAGTATTCACGCTTCCAAAGGGCGTGTAATAGTCCAAAACACAGAAGCAAAGCAAGATCGAAAAAAGGGAGAAGAAACTCCAATAATCAGAAGATGGAAAGTCATACAAAACCGGACTACACATATCTTTGGCTATAGTGCAAAGCTAAAAAGAGACACTTTAGCGAAGGGGGCATGCCGACTTCCTGCTTATATAGAGTCCAGGAAGATGCCGCCCCAGCTCAATCAACCAGCTGGGTAAAGAATCCGATAGCCAAGGAATTCAATATCATCCCGGGATGAGAGCCACAAAGAAAACTCCAAACCACATGCACACCTCACAAACCATAACAGAAGGGGAATTAAAAATCAATGCAGAGTTAATCTGTGCAATCACCTGTTTACCCTATGATGGAATATTCCCACCATGATGTGTGGGACTGGTCTCTTCCAGGATGATAATGGCCTACGCCCCACAGGGCACAGAGGGTCACTGAATGGTTTTATGAGCATGAAAATGATCCTAAACATATGCCACTACCTTTCAGTCACCAGACATCAAACTAACTGAGCTCATATTAGAGAAATTAGAACTTTTTTTTGACAATGCTCTCTGTCACCATCACCAAAATACTTAATATGGGAATATGTCTTGGAAGGAAGGTACGGCATCCCTCCAGAGACGTTTTACATTGGCTAACTCAATGCAAGATGTGTTAAGCGAATCTGGCAGCTTGTGGAGTCCCAATACCTTACTGAGACTGTATTGGTTGATTTTCCCATATCAACCGTATAAACATGTTTGAAGAACAAGCACTTCTAGATTGAGTCTCTTTGGGGATGCCCCTGCTTATTTCAACAAGTCAACAGCCAGCCACACTGCAAGTGTTTCTCCCATGTGGCTTCCTAATTCCAGAGTGGAGCAACTACCTGCTTTTGAAGCTGGTCTCCAGTTGAGAAATACGCGATGCTTTAACAAGACCAAAATTTAGCAGTGAAGACGTTGTGCATGTGAAGAGCAAAGGGAAAAAATACTTCAGAACAGGAACAAATGACACAACTCTTCAAATGCTGTCTCTGGCTCCCCTAACAATTACTTGGAGAGCTGTCTAAAGAAACATAGTGGCAGACACTCCCAGCTCTTCTGGACTGTGTTTTAGGCACGACATTTGTAATGAGAGATTATTTCCAAATCAAATTGAGGTACAAAAGAAAAAAAAACGTTCAATTTCTCTTGTTTGCACTGTTTTCAATTCATTACACGTCAAAATGGTTTGCCAATCACGATTTTCATTTCACTAGCATTTTCCATACAGCCTACATTTTTTTTTGGAAATGATGTTGCAGTTGTCATGTTCTGGGAAAGTGTTAAATTTTATCGTTTATTCACATGATGGCTCATGACAAAACATTGCATTTATTGGCCCTCTGTTACATTTTGCAGTGTTCTTGGCAATGGGAGCTACATCCATCTACAGCCCTCTTCCCAGAATAGAGAGCCCCATTCAACCAATTGATCCAATGGAATTTGATTGCCCAGCATTTAGATAAAACAGCAAACATGACATCAGTTTTATGCTAAGAAAATGAGTCACTAAAAATATCCTTATCAGCAGCGTCAGGTAGGTCCAGTAGCTAGCACTTTTTTCCCTGCTATACGGAGGTTTCGAGTCCCAGCTGCCCAGGACGTCTGTGTGTGGAGTTTGCTCGTTCTTCCCGTGTCTACATGTATTCCCTCTGGGTACTCTGGTTTCTCTTATCCCAAAAGACAAGCTCCATAGGGACACTCTTCCCAGTCACCTTGCTCAAGACCCTGGCTTCGGAGTGGGGTTGGTCCCTGGGCTCTATACTGCCCACTGCTCCTTAGTAACTTGTACTGTCTAAATGCACAGAGCAATTCACCCCATGGAGTTCAATAAAGTATGTTTAATCTTCATTTGTAAAAGGAGCCGAATTTGAAACATAACCATCTTAGACCATACAAGCAATGTCTTATTTTAAAAGTTTTTGAAGAGGGATCCTTGTAATTGCGTCACTTCTTTGATTAAAACAGGTGTTTTAATGAGGATTTGATAATTACGTTTCTGTCTGTCTCCCCAGTCATGCCATGTAAATCTCCCTTCTCTCTGCTGGTTTCGTAGCCTGATTTTTTCAATGTAACAATTTATTCAATTGTTTGTTTGTTTTTATGCTGGATTTAGCAAAAACCAAGGGACAGATTTGCATGATAATTTTATCAGAGGTAGATCTTGGCCCAGCATTGAGATGATTTTAATTTTGGAGTGATCCGCTTGTGGATCCGGTTCCAGGATTTTTTTTTTTTGAAGGATTCTTCGCCGTTGTGAGATTTTGTAAGACCATGCCTCTAGCCGTCCAGCTCATTGGTCTACTAAGATCCGGACTGCACTGCATTCATTATTCAATTATCACTTGCATCTATTTCTCATAGCCACTGGGTGGTAGCTGTGGGTATTTAAGACCAAGCTTCACTCAGTCTTGTTGTGAAGTCTCGTAAAGCCACGCCTTTGCGGCATTTCCTGTATCTCTGGATCATGTATCTGCTCTAAACCCTTCAAAGCCAAGTGCTGTTATTTCTAAATCCAGCACTTATTGTTTTTATGGAACATCGTTTTCTTTTGTTTTCTCATTTGTAATACATTGTATCTG
The DNA here is from genome assembly GCA_029721435.1 of Gymnothorax reevesii. Lineage (NCBI taxonomy): Eukaryota > Metazoa > Chordata > Actinopteri > Anguilliformes > Muraenidae > Gymnothorax > Gymnothorax reevesii. The sequence continues at coordinate 71,805,406 of CM056577.1, read as the reverse complement.
TAGCCACAGTCTAATTTATATATGACTAATAGTGCTATTGGGAAACATCTGTTCTTTATTGTTTCATTTGCAATGACTGTGCCACCTGCATTGTGGTTGACATAATAAATACAACCAAGTCCATCTTTGCACCTGAGCCCAGTCTTCAACTTCCTGTCCTCTGTGCTCTGTGTGAACTGCACACATGACACATCCCAGGCAGATTTTGACATTTTGAGTCACATCTACACAAATATTAAACTATATAAAAAGAGGGGATATTAGATTTGGGTGTGGTGAACTAAAATGTTTTGTGGAAACAAATTACCTCAAATATATTGTGTATGCTGACTTAATGATCTTGTGCTCACAGCACTTAAAAACGTAAAAAATAACTAAACCTTATTTTCTTTAAGTTCTTACCACACAGTGCAATTAAGTTGGCTTACACAACTTTTTTTTGGTAATCAGTTTCCATAAAACATTTGAGTTCATCACACAATCAAGGTTTAAAGTGAATTATTGCTTTGATAATGTAGATGTAGTAGGGTGTTAATGGATTAAAATAATATAAAAAAAATACAGAGACTGATGCAGTGATGTTGGCAAATGCGAGATCACCCTCGGCCGACATTCAAAATGTCGCATTGCTGTTGTTCAGAGTGTTTTGGCTATTTCATGAAAACTTTTGTGGAATTGCCCATTTAGTTAAAGGCAGAAAAGTGAAAGTAACATTAGTTCAGGCAGACGGCCAACTTTAGACGCAAACATTTCTGCAATCTATGTGCATGCAGTCCAATGCTGTTGTGAACAAGCTGAATGATGTGACCGATTTTATAAGTGTAAGCTTTCTTAGGACAGTGACCTTCTGGACCAGAGGAAGCACTGCTTCAGCGTGCAGACTGAGAGTGGGGAGGACATGTTCTTCAGTGTGGAGCTGGACAGCGAGCTGCTGATTTGGGAGAAAGCCTTTCAAATGGCAACCTTTCTAGAAGTGGAGAGAATACAGGTACCAGCCACACACATAATCGCTCGAGTCCAGATTAGAACCCTGAAGAGAGTATTTTGCCTCACATTAAATGCAAAGTAACTGGGAAACATTTTTTAACTACTCATTAACCTTCTGAAGCTATCAATAACAGTATCAATCAAATCTGGCTATGCCAGTCCTGACTGTGACCAGTAGCCTCATGAAAGCAGGGCATAATTGGGTCTGCGCTGCATACTGATATGGAGCCTCCTACTGGCCATCCAGGCACCCATTGGTGGCTTTCTGAGCACTTGCCTTCATTCTGCGCATGCAAGGACTTTGACCAGAAGCAAAAAAGATGTGATGGCTGAAAAGTGTGTGTTTTTGAGCACCGAAAAATGTCTGCACTCTCCCGAGATGGCCGCATGAGTCACTCATGAACTCATGTATAGTTTGCAGATTGGACATTACAGATTCAGGTGGGGTTGAAGATGCCAAATTTGATTTTGAGAAAAAGGGTCCGTTAAATTAGTTGAAATTGGATAATCACTGGCATGGTAAAACTGGATAACTTCATCAGTTGTGGACAGGTATATTAATCACACTTATTTATGCAACTTGTGAATATTCATCCATATCTAGACTTTTCCACGGATCTAGGTATAATAGTTTCAGAGAAATCTAGTGGCCATTGTGGGCCGGACAGAAGGATGGAAAGATGGGCCTCAATCCAATATCTCCCGGTCCCACTTTGTGGCAGGGGATCATAATGGCTTTTTTAATGAAGTACCAAGTGCAAATAATTACTTTAGCCATTTACTGCCATTCACTCCCATTCATTGAGGACTCCCTCGTGAGCACCCTCCAGGTGAATTATGGCCCTTTGGTACAATGTCATAGGGAGTAGACAGGCTCGCTCTATCAGGGCTCTGTGAGCGCTTTAAGAATTGAGAGTAAACCATTTTAGACTAAAATTGCTGTCTTCATAGTTGATAAATTTCACAAAATCCTGTTGTGAGAGTCAATGTAAAGCACCACTTTCAGCCATAATCATGTTTATTTCCTAGGTGCAATATTTCAAACAGGCTGGATTTCTGAAAATTCATTAAAACTTTATAAACTAGTCTTGAAAAACAGAACACCTGGCTCCTAAGCATTAGACCTTTCATTAATAGAAAATCAAGTGGAGGCTTTTATTCTCAGAATTAAACTCAATTTTTTATACAATAAAACCTTTACAATAATTTTTGATCAGATTTCTCATATTGCACATTTATTACAAAATGTTGGGGAGACTGGGGTCCAATGAGTAATGGGGACCAATGAGCCATATCACTATTTTGCGATCAATCAATGCCAAAGGCGTTTAAAATAGATAAAATAGTGACATGGCTCATTTATCCCCATGACTCATCGTCAAAGATCAAATATTTTGCCTATTTTAAGCAGCTCTGTCATCGATTGATTGCAAAATAGTGATATGGCTCACTGGTCCCCATGGCTCATCAGACCCCAGTCTCCCCTACATTATTTGACAAGATTTTTTGAACTGGATGAATTCAGAGTGCACTGTGTGAGAAAACTAACATTTGGTTTATTTTTCAGTGCAAAACGTATGCTTGCATAATGGAAAGTCACCTAATGGGACTCACAATAGACTTTGGGATGGGTTTTGTATGCTTTGATGCTGCATCAAAGGTAAGTTAATGACAAAAGTTACACATTTTACTATAATATTCAAAGTGACTAAAATAACTTGGGAAGAAATAGGTTATAAATAATAATTTGGCAATTCCTTGATTGGTTGGCAGTTCGGCAACAGTATTGCAAAGACCAAGATTCTTGTTAGAGATGGCGAACCAGACAGCACAGGATTGGCCATAGCTGTGTGAGATCTTATAAATGAGACACACTTAAGAAGACACTCAGAGTGAATGTAGCACCTTCACTTCTCCGAATAACCCCCACAATCCGAATCAAAAGCATGCAGAGGCAAAGCCAAGTGGCATGAAGCATGCCGCAGGTATTATTAATTCATTTTAATTAGACATTATCAGTAAATTTAGAATTCACATATAAGTTGCAGGCTCATCCAATGACTGCACTGTCATCTGTCATAAGAGTGCAGTGCAATTGCAATAATTGCAATTGCTCATTTAGCTCCTGCTTTCTCAGCAATTGACTGTAAGGCAGAACTCGATTCATTCATTCAGCGGAGTTATGCTTGTTACACCCAGGGCAAGATTGAATCTGTTTAGATGTAACATTGTCACATTGACACATGTCAATTGTACCAACTCAAGAGAGAACTGTGATATACAAAAAAAAATTATATAAATGTCAGGAACACAAACAGCTGAATTGTTTTCAGAAAGCAGTCAAGTGGATAACCTGCTCAGGCATCTGAAGCACAACAGAGCATTTTTACACTTTTTTTTTTGTCAAATATACCGTCGTTTACACACGTGGCCATTGTGAATCTCCATTTCAGAACATATTTTTTGAACAATTATCTTCCTATCTTGGCAGTATGACATTGAATTCAACAAAATATTTTTTATTCATGTAAGGAAAATATATAAGCTACAATGTGCATCGATAAGCACATGATTATAATCATTGATGAAACTTTGTGGGGCCCCAGAATGGGTGACCTAAAAACTAAAAAATGTTTAAAACATCATTTTTTGTCATGAAGAAAATTGATATCACTGGTTTTTCTGGTGGAATCGTGAACCCCAAGGGGTTTATCAATGCTGAAAATTATTTTGAATTTGGTGGTTTTGGGCTTTCATAAATAGCTTTACAGATCTTTTCTGAAACCATTTTATCAATGAAGCTGAAACTTTGCAGACATCTTGCATCCAAGGAGGACACCAATGTTTATTGCTTCGTTCCATGCCAGGATAAAATTACTGTAACCCACTGTGGCAGGCCGCAGCACAAAATATCCCTGCTCGCAACGAACTACTCTGCGCTCAACTGACCTGTTAGGTTATGTTTGTTTCAAGACTTTTAGCTCGCTATTTCAGTGTCAGCGAAGCTTATCCTTTTAACCCGATAACCCATTGGCTATCTACCCTGCTAGCTATCGCATTGCAGAGTTCGATATCACTTTTGCATTGCAAGCTATGTTGCTAACTTTCTCGCTATTTCAGTAGCCTACTAGCGATAAATTGTAGACTTTTTTTGTGTGTTTATTTTATGGGCTGTATGTAGGGTAACCACATCCATTGTAGTGAACGCTAGCTATTTGACAAGCTGGCTAGCAAACCAATGCACAATTCAACACATTTTCCTGGACACCGGCAAGTGTGGAGCTCAAAAGTCAATCGCTCCCTACTCTCGCTGCTGGTCGTAATGATTTGTCCGATCGGCGCAAGTTGAGAACGAGGAAACTCGAAAACCAAAACGAATGTAAAATTATTTAACGAGGTCTTTGGGAGACCGAAGGAGACATTCAAAATAGCCTGTTTTCATAGTATATCTGCATTAGCGAGCCCAAATAGCCTGATGTGACATGATGATGGCGCTAGATGAAAAATCTTAGTGTCTGTGTTGCTGGCCAACCATTTTGTCCACTCTATCTTACTTGGTGGAAGAAGTTCTCAATTTTATTGTTGCATTATTACCAATAAATTGTCATTTTTTTAATTGTGTGTTTATTTAATGGGCTATATGTAGGGTAACCTTTTTATAATAGCAATAAGCCCCTTGAAGCACTGGGTTACAGTGATTTTATAACGGTGGAGGGCCACTAAGGCACGCGGGACTTATTCCTTTAATAAATCCTTGCAATTTATTTTCAAATATTGCCACTAGGGGAGCCATTTTGAAAATGCCATTTTCACCTATTTGTTAGTAGTTTCGGCATCAATTCAGCTGAAATTTGGAATGTAGGTCTGAGGAAGCATGACTCAACAGGTATTTTCTGAGTTTTTCTGTATGCTGCATTTTGATCTTGATTTAACTTCAGACATCCGATCACACCCATAAATCTCTGAACTACTTCACTGATTAGACTGAAACTTTGCAGACATCTCCCAACAACCGAAGACGCTATTATCAAACGACTAATAATTATTTCCATATATTTTGACCTGAATATTCTTAAACCTCAAGTTTTCAAATAGTAAATTCAATGTCACCTGCAATGAACAATATCATATTAATACACCAGCTACTGTATTCTCAAAAAATCTTATCTTAGTGCCAGGAGAACTTGCTAGAGGCACTAAAAGTTCCTAATGAAGAGATTCCTCTTTAAAGTGATGCAATAAGCTGTAAAGAGCAACTCTTGCTAAGAACTTGGATGAACTCCTACGCTAAAGTTAATATGATGTTGTGTTTCATGTACACACTTATCCACTATGTCCACAGTTATTGGTTGATGGGGGACGTAAGTCCATTCCTGACAACCGCCTGCCAAACCCATTCATTTATCATAAGTGTCACGTGTCATAAGTGTCTTTTCTTAATTTTTTTCCCCAAGCAATCCAGCTGTGTTATGGTTCTGTGTTTTGCTGCCATGCTTATGTGTTTGTTGCCATGTATTTTCTTTAATCTTTATACTTATTATACATACCGGTTTTCTGCTCATGCCATTTCCAGATTCATTGCACTTTTCACCCGTCTTATGATCAGTTTGGTTCAGTCCGTTCTCCCGGTCTGTGTGCTTACATGCTTTGGGTGATTTCAATGGTCTCTGGTGTTTCATATTATTACTTCAATTCTTGTTTACTTCCTTCACCTTGCTTTCCTTGATTGCTGATAATACTGACTTTGATAGACAGATCAAGACTTCCAACACAACCCTTGAAATTTTTGGTATGCCTTATTTTCTTACAAATTTCGGGCTTCACATCCAAACTGCACCTTAAAAGCTCATCAAGTTTTGTTTGGTTTTTCGTTGGGACAGTCCGTTCCACCTGAATACACACAGCTGAGATGTTATCCACACCACTCAGTTTAAGCAGAATTCACTGACCAATCCTTAAGAAATGTGGCCAATAAATAGCCAGAGGAACAGGGAATATAAATTTCCTTGGCATTCTTCAGGTGGAACCTTTGATCATGGGACGTCTTTAGCAAAATCAGCGAGAAAGAGAGAGATCACAGAGATCTGGGTGTCCATGTGTCGACCATTTTGCGTCTCCGTAGGCAGTTCCATGACACAGGAAGCACAAATGACCGTTCACTTACTCCCACGTCACATGTAACCACCCCTCAACAGGACAGCCACACTCGTCCCCAGCACCTCTGTAATTGCTTCTGACGAGCCACAGTTACTGCTGCTCAGACTAGAGGTCGTCACCAGAACAGGATCAGCGACCAAACTGTACGCAATTGCTTACGTGAAGATGGACTGAACAACTGATGTCCAGATCGTGGTCTGGTGCTGACTCCTGCTCATCGTCGTGCATGTCTGCAGTGGGCAAGGGCACATTTGGGCTTGGATGCACTTAGGCGAAGCAGGGTCTTGTTTTCAGACGAGTCCCGGTTCAAACTGAGCATGGGTGACGGCCGAGTACGTGTTTGGCGTAGGCGAGGGCAACGTTGTGCCGACGCCCATGTCTTGGAGTGTGACCGCTGGGGTGGAACTTGTGTCATGGTGTGGGCTAGAATAAGTGCCAGACACAAGACAGAGCTTGTTTGCATCGATGGAAACCTGAACGCGGCCCATTACCGCGACAAAATTTTAGCCCCCGTGGCTGTTCCTCTTGTGACTCGGTACCGCTTGACGCTGCAACAGGAAAACGCAAGACCACATGTCTCCAGGGTCTGTCAGCATTACCTCAGGCAGCACACTGTTCAGTGTCTTGATTGGCCTGCATTTTGCCCAGATTTGAACCCAATCGAGCACCTTTGGAACATTCTTGTTCGTCGGTTGGGATGGCGTGATCAAGAATCCTCAACCCTCCAACACCAGACTCTCACTGAGGAATGGGACCGTATCACACAGGCGGAAACACGGAACCTGATTGACTCTATGCACAGGAGAATCCAGTCTGCGTGTGATGCTAGAGGTGGGCACACCAGATCCTGACTTCGGCGATCCGGAATACCCATTCAAAGTGACTGAAAGTGAATTAAACTGAACTTTGCAGGCACATTTGAGAATGTAACTTTCCTCATAATAAAATAGCTTGTATTAAAATAAACCTCTGAGTTTTGCATTGGAAATTTTGGTCAGTGTACTTTGCATCATAGTTTACTAACCTAACTAATCCATGTATATATTACTAACTACTCATGAACACTTAGGTTAATTTGTAAAGCTGCACTGCTTCTAATTACCACTAATTCAATCTCAGCTATTGCCCTGTTCTAGTCTCCACCACTTGCTTTACTTTCTCTGCATTTTTCTGCGTTTCTGCGAGATCTCTCGCACGTGCTTAATTGCTATCATGCACTCATTGTCTGTGCACTTAGATCTCCTTGACTGGAGCTGTTTATCTGTCATAGGATGTCTGTGTGGATCTTGTCCGTGTCTTGGCTTTTGCTAATTGTTGTGGTTTAGGACTTCCCCATGTGTGCATTACTTTGTAATTAGTTCTTATCCAATTCACCTGTCCCTGCATAGCATGTGACTTCCCTCTTGTCTATTTAAAGTCTTCACTGCAGCTTGTTTCTCGTCAGAACGTTGACCAATATTCACTTGTGCAGAGCTCCTCATATGCCTTTTGTTTTTTGCTTATTCCACGAGTATTTTTGTCCGACCTTGACTTTGCCTTGCTATTCTTGTTTTGTCTGTTCGGATTTTGACCCATTTTTTTACAACTACGATTCCTGTTTTTGATGCCCTGCGTATGACCTACTCTTCTCGATTCTGACTACGGTATTTGGCTTACTGTTTATGAACTGTTGCACATCTGCCTCTCTGGTTCTGACCCCTGCCTGTTATTTCGACTTTCGATTTTTGGAATTTATGTTCTCGCAAGTGGTTCCTGAATGCACCATGACAAGCTGTCTGTGTCCAGTTTCTATTCGGCTTTCTCAAATGAGCTCTTATGATTTAATTATTGTCCTGTGCTTTGCCCTCCCTCTGTGCTCTTAGGCTGACCTCTGCACTGTTGTTGTTTGTCAACTCATGTGTTTAAGTTCCTGGTCTGCTTCTTCCCTTTGCTGGATTAGTCTCTTCTATACTTACTTTTCTTAGTAGTTAACATTAAGATCACATTTAATTAGGAATCTCTTTGCTGTATTGACGGTCCTGGTGAGTGGCCTCTGCCAGTCTATAGTTAACCCCAGTTCAGAGGTGTGCACCTGCCCTGCTTGCCCTGGTTCAATCGACTTGCCATCCAGGTTACTGACTTTGAACCAGTCCCTTTGACAACGCTTTGTCAGACCCTCCAGTGATCCAATTCGCCCTTTCTCGAAATTGAACCGTTCTCTAAGAAAGCCTTCTTTTAAAGTGCGGCGTATACGAGAAAATATCCTTCTCGGATTTCAAAACTGGGAAAACATATACGCATACAGATTTTATTGACTGCAACACTGTTCACATGGTTTATCGCTTGTCATGTCCCTATCCTTGAATTTTTTACATTGGCCGAACAAAGAGACGTCTACGTGATCGCCTAGTCGAGCAAAAATATGCCATTCGCAAGAAGAATCACGAGTATCCCATTGCCAGACATTTTACGGAGGCAGATAATAGCAATGATTCCCTTCTTAAAATCGAGGGCATTGAGCATATTAGAGCGCCTATCAGAGGCGGCAATAAATTTTAAAGGCTTTGTTAACGTGAAGCCTTCTGGATTCATACATTTGATGCCCTTAATTACCCAGGGTTAAATGACGATATAGATTCTTCTTTTTTTTTGAAAAATAATTTTCTATATTGAGATCTCTCTTTTTTTTTTTTTTTTTTATGTTGGCACATCTTGTTTTTCCGTATCTTTATGTGTATACATTTCCTTTTTGTTTCTACTTGTTTGTTTTATGTGCATTTATTGTCCTATAATTTTCTTAAGCCATATACATCCTTTTGTACCTATTTAGGTCATCAGGTGACATGTCTCACCTTCCCTAATGGTTGTTATGTCTATATACATTTGCCTTGGCCTATGGCACTTTTTACGCCCAGACGAAGACCGCATAGGTCGAAACATGTTGGGTTTTTTAACTGTTAAGCCATGAAATAATAAAGACTTTTTATCCCCTTTTTGCTTGTTTTTGATCCAATTATTCTCTGAGTGCCTGGAATTCTTACATTATTGGTTTCTTCTTTAGTGTCTTAAGTTATTCCTCCTCTGTTAAGAAATTAGCCAGATAGGCTTTATTTGTATTTTTGCCTAGCTCTTGTTCTGAAGTTCATGACAAAAAAATCAAGCCAGTTATGGAGCCAGCAGATCTCCCATTTCCTACTGATGCAATCTGCTTTCAAGAAATCCACCTGGGGCAGCAGGAGGTAGAGGTACATCAGCTCCATCAGTCAGTCGAGGCTATCACCGGTCAGCTAGCCACCATTTCTGAGATCTCCCAGGCCACCACCGTCACTGCCCAGGCTGCCAGCTCATTCCTTTTGCAAGCCCAATCTGCCAGACCACACAAGCCCAGTCTTCCCCAGTTGGTGCAGTATGACAGCAACCTTTCTGCTTGCCAAGCATTTTGTCGCAGTATTCCATGGTTTTTTGTATACACCTTTTCTGCCTCCGTTAAAAGTATGAAAAAGATCAGATATGCTGATGCGTGGCTTCTTCTTTCTAAGGCTTTTGCCAGTCTCTGACTTCCCCATGGACTTCCACACTTTGGCAACTTCCGCACTTTGGGATCCCTTTGTCCTCTGTGACACCTGTCTTGGCTGACCAGATACAGGACGAACTTACCACGAGCATCCCGTGACCTGACCTCGACAAGCTAATCAACCTTGGTCTCAAGATCAACATCCGCCACCAGGAATGGCAGGTGGATCGCCGAAGTTATTTCTGCTTCCCTCCTTCATCAAATCCTGTCAGTTCACTCGCCTGTCATTCTCACCAAACACATCCCTCGGAACCCATGCTTGTGGACTGTGCCAGATTCGACTGCCCCACCCCCGCAGAGCAACAACATTTTATCAATTCAGACTTCTGCCTGGACTGTTGAGCAGCCAATCACATCATTGTTGACCGCCCAGTCTGAGGACTCTGGGCTGTCCACAGGTGCTCTCCAAGGTTTCAATCTCTGCCACTGGCCTCCTTTTTTCAACTTCCCTGGCAGGGCCACCAGTTTATGGCCAAAGCTTATTTCATTGCAGATGGAATTTTATTCCACCATTCCCTCGCTAGGCAATTGAGGGTCCTCACGGCTCCCCTGCCTGTGCCCATCCAGCCCCAGGCCCTTATGGGAATGGGGCTCCCTGACATTGTTGAAGCCAGGATTGTGATTCAGATCTAGGTGTTTGATAACCATCTTGCAACCATTGTCTTCCATTTGATGAAATCACTATATGCCCCCATGGTGTTGGAAAGGCCATAGCTTGAATGGGATATAGAGCCGGTGGCTCCATTATTGAATTGGAATCCTATCTGCTCACAGTCCTTTCCATGGTCTGCTTTCTGCCCAGTTGCATTCCTTCCTCCTAGCAGCAATGAGTCACCTGACCTTCAAGGAGTTCCTCTCCTCACCACGACCTCCACCAGGCCATGTGTAAGTCTCAAGCCATGTCACTTTCTCCACACTGCCTGTACGATTGTGGCATTGATCAACCAAGAACAACGACTCATTGGGGTAGGACACCCTGTTTGCCCCAGAATCCAGAGCTACATCTTCAAGGCCTAAGCTTCCTGCATCATTTAATCTTTGCTTCACTGGCTGGTAACAGCTTCTTGTTTGAATCAAAAAAGATAGATATCTCTGCCGTTACATCAACCTCAAAGGACTGAACATTATCACAGTCATTAATCACTATTTGTTACTGCTTATAGGTTCTGCCCTCTCCAAAGCTGAACCTGAAAAATCCTAACCACCTGGCTCAAATCTGGGAGGGTGATGAATGGATGACAGCATTCAACATCACCACTGGTTACTATGAGTACTTGGTGATGCCATCAGGCTCAGTAACGCCCCCACTTTGTTCCAGAACTTGATCAACAATACCCACCCCAACACAATCTCTGACTTCATGTACAGCTGCAATCAAAATTATTCAACCCCCATTGCAAATTGGGTTTACTGGCAAAATTGAAAAACTTTCAGCTGTTTGTGATAAACAGATGAAACAAGAACTTTTTAAATAGCTCAACACAACTAATATTACAAATGGTTTCTCCAATTATAGCACAAAATGCCACTTTTAATGACAACTGTAGTCTCAAAATTATTCAACCCCTTGAACAGAATCTGTCATTAGAGCATATTTCCAAATCTGGTGTTGTCTCAAGCACACCTAATCAAGAGCCTGATTAGTTGTATCAGGTTTGCTTGAGATGGAACACATCAAATACTTACACTCGCTAGGGGCACTGAGGTTTCAGTTTGCACAGAAGGGTGCATACTAAACGTTGAAGGTCTCCAAGACATACACCACAACTGATCCAAACGCACAAGCTCCAATATGCTCAAAACCATATGAATTAGCCACAGAGGTTTTGAGATACTGTTCTGTGGAGTGATGGAACAAAACTGGATTACTTTGGGCTTATGAATCAGTGGTATGTCTGCAGGAGGAATGGAGAAGCACCCTGCCTACAAAGAAGAATTGTGGAGACTTTTTGATGCTCTGACTTGCTTCCTCTGGCACTGGAAATCTGCAAAGTGAGAAGGGCAAGATGGATTCAGTCAAGTACTAGGATATCCAAGGAAAAAATATCACGCCGTCTGTAGGGAAGCTAATGCTTGGGCATCATTGGACCTTTCAACAGGACAATGATCCTAAGCATACCTCAACATCCGCCAAACACTGGTTTCAGAAGTATTCTGGGAAGATTCTAGAGTGCCCATGACAGATGCCTCACTTGAACACCATAAAAAATGTCTGGTAAGATTTGAAAAAGACAGTTGCAGCACACCAATGCTAGAATATTAATGAACTGGAGGCCATTGTCCATGAAGATTCCTTTGGAATGCTGCCAGAAGCTGTTGTCTGCCCATGTCTCACATCTCCAGCAGGTCGTAGCGGCAAAAGGGTGCTCTACTAATTATTAAAGATGCTTGTCAAGAAGGGGTTGAATAATTTTGAGCCTGCAGTAGTCATTAAAAGTGGCATTTTGTGTTGAATTTGGAGAAGCCACTTTTTTAATATTTGTTGTGTTGAGCTATTTGAATTGTTCTTGATTGATTTGTTCATTGCAAATAGCTGACAGTTTGTACATTTTGACAGAATACCTAAATTGCAACATGAAGAATTTTAATTACAACTGTATGTGTACCTGGATGACATTCTGGTGTTCTCCCACACCTCGGAGGAACAAATTCGGCATGTCTACCAAGTGAGCCAACAACTACTGGAGAACCAGCTCTATCTGAAACCTGAGAAGTGTGAATTTTGTCAATAATCAATGGATTTCTGAGGCTTTACAGTCTCCTGGGGGGTAATCAGCATCGATTGACCCCACATTTGCTACCCCTCTCACAGTCCTCATCTCTTACGAGACCCCCTTCTGCTGGAACCTTCAGGCCACCTCTGTCTTCCACCAGCTAATGCCTCCATCACACTTATTCAAAATCAGCAGGGATCAAGCAGAATCAGCCGGAATGAAGAATTTGTGCAACATTCGGGCAGGAATTTCAAATTGACCAAAATTCTCACAGCTTTGAAAGAATGCCGTTTGAATACTTAGAATGAGCTTCAAACCCGCCGCAAATGATTCTTGCACATTCTGGGTGTATTAGCTCTCAAATGCAGCTTGTATGTAGTTAGAACACAGCAGATATATTAAGAATGCTGTTAGAATGCAGTCAGGATATTTAGAATTCTGTACAAGTGCGATTCAGTTGCTGCCTGAACACCAACCAAAGTCTGGTTGGAAGGTGCCTCGAATGCAGTCAGAATACTCCCGGAATGGCCGTCGAATATAGTTGGAACATCCAAGAATTCAAACAGAATGCAGCTTGAATACTCGGAATGTGCTTAGAATGTAACACGAGTGTCCCACACTAAAAAAAGTGATTTTGACCCCTAGTAAATGTTCCATTATTAATTAAGCATATTTTAATAGAAATAGTTGTGTTATTTAACTCCACTTAAAAAATATAAGTAATTTCAAATAGTCAACATAACTTACCTTAAAAAAAATTATGTTCATTCAAAAAAACATTTTTTTCAGTGCATATGTGTTGATTGAGTAATTGCTGACTACAGCAGGGGAACGTAAATATGCCACTAAAACTGATGCCGAAGGCATGAGAGTAAACAGGTTTGTGTTATTAATGAAAACTGGCCACACATGATAATGTTGAGAGTTTTCGGAGTTTCGGAGTAATGGCAATTTAAATAAATGATTGAAAACAGGTCATGACCAATCATTATTTTTAAGGGATAGGTTTCAGCCTCCCCTATCGTCAGTTCACCAGCCACCACTGATTCCAGCAGAAATGAAAAGATTCCAATGGCATTTGAAGTGCATTCCAGCTGAATTGTTTTAATATCGAAATAGATTCCTGCAGCAATCGAGATGCATTCTGGCTCATTCAAGATGCACTCAGGACATTCTGGCAGGATTTGACGTGGCTTGCCATTTCGATTCTGCTTCAAATGCAATCAGAATGTTTTGAATACTGTTGGAAGGCCGTAAGAATATTTATAATGCAGTCAGATTTATAATGCAGTTAGAATACACTTCGAATGCCGCTCAATATTTCTCCACTTCGAAGGCACCCCGAAAGTTTTGAGCATGAGCAAAACATTCGGGCTGGCCACAAGAATGGGCCCAAATACAAAAAGAATGCACTTAGAGGGCAATCAGAATTTTTAGAATGCACTTCGAATATCCAGAAATATACGAAGATTTTTCATTCTGACGGCATTCCGACTCATTCCGCTTCTAGTGTGACTAGGGTTTAAAGGATAGATTTACCAGCACCCCTGTACTGGCCCTCCCTGACCCCTGATGTCAGTTCATCATTGCGTTAGATGCCTCTGATTGCAACGCTGAATCCGTCTTATCCCAGCGGGCAGCTAATGGCAAGACCCACTCTTATGCATTCTTTTCTTGGGGGTTCACCCCTGCAGAGAGGAACTAGCACATTGGGAATTGTGAGCCCCTGCCAATCAAGATGGCATTTGAAGATTGGAGGCACTGGCTTGAGGTAGACAGCATCCCCTGCCTCGTTAAGACAGACCACTGGAACCTTTCGTACCTCAAATCAGAGGCTCAATCCCAGGCAGGCCCTGTGGCCCGTATTTTGTCCAGTTTACCAACCACGAGAGTTCCAAGAATCCAGCCTGGCGCCCTGTCATGTCTGCATGCTCCCATCTCTGATAAAGATCTTAAGACTGTGGTTCCTGACAGATGCCCGCTGGCAGCCACCGATTTAGAGGTGGAGCACATTGTGGAGGAGGCTTTCTGGTCCAGCTTCATTCCTGATGATGTGTGGTTAGCTGTCTCCTTATCCTGGAAGGGGTGAAAGCCAGAGTTCTTGCCTGGGCTCATGCCATCCTGGTGTATCCAAATCCTGTCCCTCATCTGTGAATTGGTTCTGGAGGCCTGCGATCTGGCGAGAAACCTGGGATATTGTCACTGCCTGTTGTTACTGCGCCCAGGCAAAGTCCAGTAACCACCCCCCTCATACCCCTTTTCCAACAAGCTAGTTTCAGTGCTAGTTCGAAGCCAGAGCCTGACTTAGCACCGGTTCTTCGCTTTTCCACAGCCTAAGCACCAGCTCCAGGCTCTCAAAACAAGTACTAAAGCAAGCACCAACTGATTACTGGTCCGAAGCCAAATTTTTGAGTCACCAGCAGCCACTAGTATAATATGCAGTGCCGTGAAAAAGTATTTGCCCCTTCTTGATTTCTCATTTTTTTGCGCATCTGTCAATCTTTAAAGTTTCAGATCATCAAACAAATTTTAATATTAGACAAAGACAACCCGAGTAAATACAAAATGCAATTTAAAAATGATGATTTCATTTATTAAGGGGAAAAAGCTATCCAAACCTACATGGCCCTATGTAAAAAAGTAATTACTCCCTAATTCCTAATATCTGGTTGCGCCACCCTCAGCGACGACAACTGCTATCAAACGTTAACGATAACTGGCAATTAAAAAAAATAAAATTTTAGCCCACCCTTCTTTGCAGAATTGTTTTAATTCAGCCACATTGGAGGGTTTTTGAGCATGAACAGCCTATTTAAAGGAGAAATCCGGTGTGAAATTGACTTGGGGTGTATTGAAACATGATAATGAGAACTAACTTTTGTTGAACACCCCACCTCCGTATGCACGCAACATTTTGAAATGAATAGCTTTTTAGCCAAAGCTTCCAACAGGCTTACAATGATAGAGAATCAGGCATAGCGTTGCCATGCAAAGAAATCGCTATTTTTTTCATCATTAACAAAGCTCAAAGTAGCTCCACACTTCATCGGTAGAATTCTGAGGGCCCTGACATTTAAAACGAGGCACTGAGAACTTTGGAAATGCACCGGTAGTTTATTATAATAGACTATTAATGCAAACAGTACCTTGAGGTAGTTTCCAGTCGCCTCCATCTTGAAAGTAACTGCAAGCCTATTGACCAGCACAAACAAATATGAAGGATAGCACAACAGATCGCAATCTATTCGTTTGTGCTCGTCAATTGACTTATTGTGTCCTAGGCTAAAATTTTTTTCTTGGTGAAACTTATTTTAAGCAGTACTTTCTTAGCGGCACTGGAATGGTCATCAACTGGCGCACTTATAAGTGTGGCCAAGAAAATAATTCAGCATTGGCCAGTGGCCACACGTTTAAGTGTGAATAACATTGGCCATAATTAATGTACAATTTTGTAGTGCAACAACCATCACGCTATAAACAATTTTTTAATTATATTCTTCCCTGTTTACACCACTCCCTCATTTACAGTTTGTGCCCATCACCTTCTAGGCCAAACTCGTAATGTTGTCATGTTTTCCCCAATACTTTGTCCGATCAATCTTATAAGAGTTACCCCGTGACCTATTCAATTCCACAAAAATAGATGCATTGATTCCAGTCGTAATTTCATCCAAAACCTGCCGAATCGACATTGAAATTATTGATGAATTGAAACCCCTTTCGATATGTTTCATTTTTGTCATATTGTCATTAATAAAATAACCAAATTCCTACCAGGTAAAGTGACTCGCAATCTGTGTCGCTCTAAAATTCCGAGATACTGACTGCAGAACTGGAAGCTAAAGGCTGAAACTACTGTGGCACTGGCTTGATATTTCAAGTTCAAGTTCATGAGAATGACATTTTATGACACAGTGCTATTAACTTCATTCAAATGCTTACCTTAAAAGGTATTCTCTAAGATTAAAAATGTATATTTTGCCAGTTACGAATGGCTACCGTTCACCAATTTCTTATTTTCCCATATGAACCCTAAACGTCTGCTGCTCTGCTTGCTGTCTTAACATAGCCAAGGTAGCTAGCTAACTTGGTAATAACTTAACTGACGTTCAACTTCAACAAACAAAAAATAAACTTACCGTTAAAACTGCAAAGATCCTTTCCGATCGGTCAGGTCGGTTAGTACAATTCACAGCAGAGCAACTAATTTTGTCGCTTTTTTGATGCAATCTGTCCTGCTTGAAGCATAATTGCTGTTACCTAGCCCTATGAAGAATTTCAGAGAACGTTAGGTCTCCTGTTCACGTTCCTACTCCAGCTCGAGGTAAAATTACTTTCCGCAAAAAAGAAATCCGCAGGGGGCAGACGCTATCGGGACTTAGTCCATGCACTGCAGTTTATTATGACTAGACACCCCTTTTGCATTTTATCAAATAAACAGTTTACAGCAAAATTGATGCTAGAATATAAATCAGTATGGTAAGTACTTCTTAAAAAGGAAGAAACCATCTTCAGAAAAAAGCAACTTTTCATGTATGCAATTTTTTCTGCATAGCATTTCTCCCCTTCACTAACATGGAGGGGGCGGGCTTATAATTTGTACTGCAGCCTGCCAGTAGTTGGCGATCGAGACGTTTTGGCTTCACTTTTAATGAAATGTTTGGCTGTCCATGTTTTATACAGTCCTTGGGCACAAACTATTTCTATGTCCGTATATAATATTGTTGGAGGTTTCACAAAACTACTCAAGTGTCATTCAATGTATTACAGAAATGCCCTTGGGCTCCAACTTCTTGGCGCAGCATAGAGTGGTGCAGCTTGGCGTAGCCCACGCAATGGTAATTTCGTGCAACACCGGGCGCAGCCACTTTGGCAATTTGGTAGACAGACGTGCGCCGAGATTGGTGCGGCGTACTAGGGGGAGGTGTCATATATTCATCCTGAGTATTTCATGGATCCGCCGAATGTGCGCAGAGAGCTCGCCAACTCCAACCTGGTTTACTTTCTGTGCAGTGGTAATTTGACTGGCTGGCGCACAGTGCGCACACGTCACCGAAACCTCACCGGCAGGTTTCCACAATGTAATAAATAATTACAGCAACCACTATTTAATTTAACTATCTGAATCAGCACATATCAAAGAGAGAGAGAGATGTGTGCATGTGGGCGTGTGAATAGGCTATGTGCCCTTCAGCTGCTTTTGCACCGGAAACGAAACAAATATTTCGGATGATGATTACATTCAAAGTGAACGCAAGCATGTATTCACGTCTTTGAATGTAATTTGTTGTGCGAAAAATTTGTTTCGCGTCCAGTGTGCAAGCGGCTTAATACTATTAATGTTACTTAGTTTTTTTTGTTTTTAGTGGGGCAAAAGAATATAGCCTGATTGCTATGATCTCATACTGAGTTAAGATCAGATATTGAAAATAAATGTGTTACGTATCTTGCATTGTTGTCCATGCATGTTAATCCCAACATTTTCAGCAGCAACAGGGAGTAATAATAGGAACACGATATCCGTCGTTTCTCCTCCCAATGATGCAGGCAGAAGAAATAAATGAGCAACCATTGTATTTCATTCTAACTTCATAAGTTTGAATGATCTGACATAGTTTCGTTTTCAAATTCCATTCAAGTTCGCTACTGGTAATAATTCGCAAATACCCAAGCTAGCCAGCTAACTCATATTCTTAATGCTTAATATAGACATGAGCGGTGCAGAAAACATGCTTGAAGCAGCAAAGAAAATTGCAACATTCACGCATCATGCAGATAAAGGACAGAGGCTTCTTTATTCCAACTTTAAAGGTGAGGACAGGAGCTCATTTGATTGTTGAAGATTTGATTCAGCTGTGTTAAACCGCCTACACCTTCTCTCCTCCCTCTTTGCCACTTGCGGCAGCAGGAGGGACAGAGGCGGGACAGAGGAGTACTTGCGCCAGGCTGCGCCGGGCACGAAATTGTAAAATACACCTGGATACACTCCGCTGGTGCGGCGCTCCCCCCATTTGCCGCGCCTGTGCCTGGTCAACAAATTTGGAGCCCCTTGAGTAAAATTGCCTTCCCATCTCAGTATTTTTGTGTTGCTTTTTTCCCTCTAATTATTGCCAGAGTGTGAAATTTATCAGCCAAAATTGGAAAAATGAGAATGGATTAATGCTATAATGAGTATAAATACTGTAAGCTGTCAATAATTTCATCATTTAAACATTTGAATGAATGTAAAATTTTTTGACAGAAAAAAAACTATTACTGTAAATTGCACAAATTTTTAATCACCACACAAAACAAAATATAATTGTCATACTTAGAATATTTCCATAGATTTCTGTAAAACTGTAAATAGTTTGTTAACACTATGCACCCTTTGTGCAGTTCATTCATTTTATCTCAGTACGACCTAGTAATCTTATCTTTACAATTTGCTCACATTTTTTACCTCTGTTACAAGAACATACAAATTAAATGAGCCAGAGCTACTAAAATAGAAGCTTATCTCTGTGACCAAAAGCTCTGTAAATTTCAGTTGCTCTGACATCTGCAGCATGTGAAATAAGGTGAAGGGCATATTTAGAGCTTAATCTATTTCAGCAGAGCAGCTTGTCTCTCTTGCCATTTAAATTTGAGCATGGAGGTTCGTGTAACACTGCCACCTTAATGAAACTGGAAATTTGACTTTGTTCTTGTTGTTTGAAGATAAATTGTTGTTAATAAACCGCATGCTCTGCCTTCCTTGCGGTTTCATGTCTTATCATTTATTTAGGCCATACGATAAGGGTAGGCCCAAATAGCGGGAGGATTGTGTGTTCCTGTATGATAAGAACCAGGATTTTATCATTCTGTTTTGGCAGAGATTGTACCATCATCAAGCATCCATTTAGAGCATTATCAATTTATTCTCACAGTAAAACAGTAACAATTGATTTCTAAAGTGCGTACAATTCTCTCAATAATGAAATCCTTGATCGTAGTCTTATTCTCTTTGCATTCCTGAAGGTTGCAATCAATATTAAAATTTACTTTTTCTAAATTTGAGTGCCAATTTTGAACAAACGCTGCAGGAGAGTCGAATATGTTATTAACTGCGTCATTCGATTAACTCCATAAAGTCTCAACTTATTTTTATTTGTTTTTCCTTTAGTTGGTTCAAAATAAGAAAAAGCATTTTTGCCATACTGTAGGCCAATATTAGATACATATTCTGAATCTGCTGGTTGAATGCTTCACTGAAGCAACATCACACTTATAATGAGAAAGATACTCAAACCCAGGATGCCATGTTTTTGTGGCCACGCTATTACATCAAATTGAAAATATCTAGCTTTTGAACATGATTTTATTCTCATTTCTGAGCAATTTAGCTGGACATACAAAGCCTAGGATTATATGGGGTGAACTACTAACCCATTTTGTTAAATGTAAATAAAAATGGAATCCAATGATTCAAATATCATTTAGAATTTATATTTAATTGAAAATAGTACAGACAACATATTGGATATTGAAGCTGAGAAATGGTATTGTTTTTTGAAAAATAAAAATTCTCATTTTGAGTTTTATACCAGCAAGTCATTTCAAAAAAGTTAGAACAGGGGCATGTTTAGCACTGAGTTACAACCCCAATTCAGAAATAGTTGGGACAAAGTGTAAATTGTGAAGAAAATCAAAACGCAATGACTTTCAAATCACACCAGCCAGTATTTTATTCACAATAGAACGGAGATGACAAAGCAAATGTTGAAACTCAGAAATTTTACAGTTTTTTCCTCAAATTGAGCTCATTTCAAATTTGATGGCTGCTACAGGTCTCAAAAAAGTTGGGACAGGGGCTTGCTTACCATGGTGTAGCATCCTCTCTTCTTTTTAACACAGAGTGGAGGCGTCTGGGCATTGAGGAGACAAGTTTCTTGTGTTTAGCCATTAGAATTTGATCCCACTCTTTTTAATACAGGCTTCCAGCTGCTAAAGAGTTTTGGGTCTTCTTTGACAGACTTTTCTTTTAATTATGCGCCAAATGTTCTCTATCAGTGACAGATCAGGACTGCAGGCAGGCCAGTTCAGCACATAGACTCCTTTACTATGGAGCCGTGCTGTTGTAATAGCTGCAGCATGTGGTTGTATTGTCCTGTTGAAATGCACAAGGCCTTCCCTGGAATAGATTTCATCTGGAGGGGAGCATATGTTGCTCTGAAACCTTTATATCCCTTTCAGCATTCATGGTGCTTTTTAAAACATGCAAGTGTCCCACAACAAATGCGCTAATGCATCCCCATACCATCAGAGATGCTGGCTTTTGAACTGAACACTGATAACAGGAGGGGTGGTCTTTCTCGTCTTTAGTCCAGAGGACACAACACCCATGAATTCCAACAAGAGTGTCATATTTGGACTTGTCTGACCAGAGGACACTTTGCCACTATGCTAAAGTCTATATTAAGTGAGCCTTGGGCCACAGAACACGGCTGCACTTCTGGATCATGCTCAACAATGGCTTCCTTTTGCATGATGGAGTTTTCGGTGGCATCTGTGGATGGCACAGCGGACTGTGTTTACAGACAGTGATTTCTTGAAGTATTCCTGGGCCCATTTAGTAATGTCAATGACAGAATCATGCTGGTGAGTGATGCAGTGGCGTCTGAGGGCCCGAAGATCACAGGCATCCAGTAAAGGTCTTCGGCCTTGTCCCTTACGCACAGAGATTTTTCCAGTATCTCTGGATCTTTTCATGATGTTATGCACTATCGATGATGAGACCCTCAAAGCCTTTGCAATTTGACGTTGAGGAACATTGTTTTTAAAGTATTCCACAATTTTTCTTACGCAAGCCTTCACAGGTTGGAGAGCCTCTGGCCATCTTTACTTCTGAGAGACTCAGCCTCTCTAAGACATCCCTTTTATAGCCAATCATGTTACACACCTGATGCCAGTTAACTTGCCAGTAATTACTTCCTCAATGTTCTTTCAGCTCATTCTCTTTTCTATTAATTGCTTTTTCAGCCCTTTTTTTGCCTGTGTCCCAACTTTTTTAAGACCTGTTGCAGGCGGAAAATTTGAAATAAGCTAATTTTGTGGATAAAAATGTAAAATGTCTCAGTTTCAACGTTGGAAACGTTATCCATGTTCTATTGTGAGTAACTTTGACGCATGAGATCTGACAGTCATTGCATTCAGATTTTATTCACAATTTACACTCTGTCCCAACTATTTTGGAATTGGGGTTGAACCTTACCTCTTTTAACAACACAAATTGGTAGGAGTTTGAGAGCTTCACCGACTACAGTGAATACTATTACTGAAAGATGGAAGGGGTCCAATTGAATCTCAGTACAAAATGTGCAAGCCCAAAAATCTCTTCTGAATGTGTGTAATGCCCAATTGCTCTGAAAACAGTCTTTAGAATTGCCATTTGACTTTTGTAAATATCTTGATTAGAACTTGGAAATACTTACTCACCACTGCATCCACAGATGCAAGTTAAAGCATCAGCACTGTCCCAAAGCACTGCCGACCACTCTGGTCCCATTTGAGATGGCCAGTAGGGCAGGCAAAGTCAGTTTTATTGTCCATCGAGTCAACCTTTCAAAAATGTTTTTTGGGAAAACAACAAAAAACATTTGCAGTTTTCTCTGGACTAAAGTCAACAAGGATAACTCAAGCTGTTCTCAACATCAGCATCTTTCAAGGTGCTGAGATGTGTCAGTGTACACAGCATGGAAGACTCTCTCATTTACAAGGACACCATTAATTCACACAGATGAGCAAGAATTTAAGAGCAACATATGCTGCTATCAAGATATGCCCAACATAGTTGAGCTTCTCAGCAAGACAATTTCAAACCACATTTTGCAAGGATAGCAAGTGCAAGGCTGTGTCTGAGAGAGTGCGCGGGCTAGATTGGCCTGCTTGCAGTCCTGATCTATCTCTGATAATGTCAGCTAATTCGCAAAATATGCGGCAACAAAGATCCCACAAAATTGTGCAGTTGAACACTTGAGCCCAACTGCGTGATGAGCAGTGGCGTGCTGTCAGATGTTCAGAAGGCCTTAAGAAACCTCACCCATTACTGCTCGATTGTGCTCACGCTGTTCTCATTCATGTTCACCTTATTACCAATCAAACAATTTATCGACAGAACAACCAAAACAATCCATGGCCTATAATAAGAAATGATAATGAAAAAACTTCATGCTTACTGCCTGCATTTATAAAATTAAAATGGCATTGTAAGGACGGCACAACATAAATGCAAAAAAATCTGAAACTTCCGCTGCCTTTGTCCGTTTATTTTCGCCAATACTCAGCTGTGCAGCATGCCCAACAATGCCCTTTAGCATGACCACATTCAGAATACAGAACGGATTCTCGTGGCTAACTGCTTAATGAGCTTTGCGAACGAAGCAAACCTGCGCTGTTTCACGAGATTCAAGAGCACAGACATTATAAAGACATAATCATATTTTACATCCTAATTTTTGTACAGAAGAAAACACCTCATAATTTTGTGGTGCAATGCATAACAATGCTATCAAAAATAAATTAGACTGTCGCCAGTCCTACCAATAAGTCTGGGCAACTGTTGCTGATCGGGAAAAGTAAACTGCGAGAGGTTTGGGTTGTTAGGCATTGAAGGGGTAGGTTTCTGAAGGCCTCTCTTACTGCCAACGGACTGCCACTGGTAATGAGTGCGATTAAAATACACCGACATGTTACACAGTGGTAAACAAAGGACTTTTTTGGACTGTATTTTCACTGATTAACTAGATTCATGACAAAACGTCTAATTTTCTACTCTTTTCAACATTGTAGATGATGAATGGGCTTTTCAAATCAGTCCTTTAATTTTACGTGCATTTCCATGAAGTGCCCACTTTTTTGTAATTAAGGTTATATCAACTTGTCCGCCAGGCATAATCCAGGAGAAGATTGGACGCTTTATTATGTGAGTGCTTGCACGGGTCCTTATGTCAATGTGTTTGCGTGTACCGTATATGACCATTTAGAAGCCTGGGCCTTCATTTTTCAAAATCGACTTGGACCCCAGGCATTTACAAGAACCAGGCGGGTATTTGCAACAGGCCATTATTTATTTTTTCACCGACCTGCAGCAGGCTTGTTCGGCTTTCCTACACAGTTATAAACTGACTGAATTTAACCGTTAAATGAACGCATTGTCTCCTTGTCATTTTAACTGTATGTGCAATCCTGCGCACATTTTAGTGTGTTTTACACTGAACATGCACTGAACTCCGTTGTAAACTTATTGTAAAATTACAGTTAAAATAACTGGTAAAAGGTGCCAGTTAAATTACCTGGCAAAAAAGGCTTCTGTTCATTTGTTTATTATGAACAGCATATTCGCGGAAACTGAAACTGGCGCGGTTTCATTTACATACTTTAGTTTTGAGATTTCTACATTGATCCCAGTTGGGGCAACACGCAATATCATCCTGTTATCCATTGTGTCAGGGCAAAGACACATTAAATGAAGACAACAAGTAGGTATGAACACTTCAGATTGAAGTTATTCAAATCTTAATATACAAAGCATACATATAAATTCATATATAGATATAATGACTAGTTTATTCCAGGTATAGACCTGAGTCAGACTCGCAGGCACAGCTGAATGCGAACGCTTTTTCTTTGAACGAAATGAAAACATAGGTAACTGAGCGATCATATAAAGGGTAAGGCAATCGTAGAGCTTATTCTTTAGCTCTGCCGAAAGATGGCGGTTAAATATTGTTGATTTACAATTCCTTATTTGTGTCCTTTTTAAGAACGAAAAGATTAAAAAAGAACACGGAAAACAAGTCCCCCACTCAAAAAAATAATAGTCGACACCCATGTTTACTGTTTACATGCGTCTCATTGGACATTTATACATACGCAAAATGGGAGCTATTCTGCCGCGTGCGTTTTGGTCCAGCTAATGACGTCAACTGTAATTTTTTTTATCTCTCTACCAAAGACCATCTGCTTTTTTTTCCCTAACATCTTTATTGACATCAGATATACTTACAAAGACAAACCGAAGCTTGTTTTAGTATCTGAGTTACCGGAACACAACACAGACATTTATATTCAACAGTGCAAATAATCGCCCGGGCGTTGTCCCTCCTATCGGCGCAAGTGGCAAAGAGGGAGGAGAGAAGGCGTGTTTGGGTATAACACAGCTACCAATCAAATGAGCTCTTCTCCTCACCTTTAATGTGTTGGAATATAGAAGCCTCTGTCCTATATCTGCATGATGCGTTAGTGTTGCATTTTACTTTGCTGCTTCAGGCATGTTTTCTGCACCGCTTACGTCTATATTAAGCATTACGAACATGAGTTAGCTGGCTAGCTAGGGCATTCGCGAATTATTACCATTAGCAAACTTGAATGGAATTTCAAAACGTAACTACGTCAGATCATTCAAACTTATGAAGTTGGAATGAAATACGATGGTTGCTCATTTATTTCTTCTGCCTGCATCAGATCAGATCAGATGAATTTATTGTCATTGTTACAGAATAACAAGAGATTACGTTTGGAGAGAAAGTGCTCCGGGCTGCTGCAACGTGCATCGCGCTGCCAACTCCACTTCCTTCTTCGAAAATTAAAGGTTGCAGTTGACACAGAAAAAAAACATATTGATGACATCAGACACAATAATACACATCAGGTTTATAACACGACACACTGGAAACTTGTAGGAATTTTTTCAAGGGAATGGGGGGGATGAGAGGTGGGGGAAGACGGGGTTAATGAAAAATGCAGGAGGCAGCCTGTGGCAGGGGGAGGGGGGCAGGGGGGTGTGATGCAGAGAGAATGCAGGAATGCAGAATCATTGGGAGGAGAATCGATGGATAGCGTGTTCCTATTACTACACCCTGTTGCTGCTTAAAATTTTGGGATTAACATGCATGGACAAAAATGCAAGATACGTTAGACATTTATTTTCAATATGTGATCTTAACTCAGTACGAGATCATAGTAATCAGGCTGTTTTCCTTTCCCCACTAAAAGCTATAAAACAAGAGCTGCCGGATAGCTCACTCAGTTAAGGCACTGCGCTGCAGTGCAGAGGTGACTATCACATCGCGGGTTCGAGCCCTGGCGTACCCGCCGGCAGGGGTCAGCAGCTTTTTCAGAGTAGCGCACAATTGGCCATCGCGCTACAGGGTTCCAAATTGGGAAGGGACTGCCGGATTTGGGGATAAAACAGTAGCTTTGTTCGTTGCTCCAGCGCCTCCTGCTGGCCAGACGGGCGCTCGTCAGGAAGACTCTGAGTTTGTCCGGGTATCCTCCGCCCTCGTTCTGAACTTACGAGGATTCAACCAATGAGTGCATAAGAATCAGTGGCTGACGGGCACGTGCTTCAGAGGAGAGTCGTGAGCTGTCTTCATTATCCTGAGTTGGCAGCCAGGGGTCGCATACGAGCAAGCTTTGTACATAGTTCACCAATTGGGCATTCCAGATTCTTGTGGGATTGGAGATGCCAAATTTATATAAAAAAAAAAAAAGGCGATAAAACTTAGTGACAATAATAGTATTAAGCCGGTTGCACACTGGACGCGAAACAAATTTTTCACACCACAGATTACATTCAAAGTCAATGCAAAGACGGGAATACACGCTTGCATTCACTTTGAATGTAATCAGTCATGCAAATTATTCGTTTCGCTTCCGGCGTGAAAGCAGCTGAAGGGCACATAGCCTATACACACACTGACACGCCCACATGCACACATCTCTCTCACTCTTTGATATGTGCTGATTCAGATAGTTACATTAAATAGTGGTTGCTGTAATTATTTATTGCACTGAAATGTGCCATTCTGGAAACCTGCCTGTGAGGTTTTGGTGATGAGTGCGCCGGTCAGCCAAATTACCAATGCACAGACAGTAAACCAGGTTGGTGCTGGCGAGCTTTCTGCGCAACTTCAGCGGAGACTTTTGCAATGAAATTGTCACTGCATCTTGATGAATATGTGACACCTCCCTCTGCTACACTGCCACACCCATCTTGGCGCACGTCCATCTACCAAATTGCCAAAGTGGCTGCACATGGTGTTGCACCGCACGAAATTACCAATGCGCAGGCTGCACCAGACAAAATTACCACTGCTTGGGGCTCCACCACGCTATGCCACCCTGCGCTGCACCAAGAAATTAGAGCCCTCTGTCACAAGGCTACATAAGATCTACAACATAAGACATTCGAAGCATACTATGAAACAACACAACCAAAACACACATCTCACCAACTAATTTTTAGCTCGCCGGGACAGGTAACGTCCGAAAAGCTATTGTCGTACCCCCGGCATTCGCGTCGGTCCGCGTGCCGAAAAACTTTAACCTTGCCCCAGCGAGCTTTGTTGTCTTTCTGACTACTCTTGTTTTTAAATCATCAAATAAATAACAGCAACAACAACAACAATAATAATAATAATAGTAACAATAATAATGATAAAATACAAGTTCAGAAAACCCTTCTGTGCAAGGACCCAGGATCACAAAATCCATATCAAAGACCAGTTCAGGTATAAGCTGTATTCCCATTTAAAATCTCAACTGCACTGGGGACAAAGAATTTCTTGTGAGGATTTCTTTTCTTGTTTGTGGCTAATCTTGCATAAAACTGGACCTATCAGCCTAATATTTTTTGTGCACATGTATGACTGCAAGCTTGTTGACCTCTTTTGGTTGCAGTCATTCGCAAGTTTTGAAAATGAATTTTATAGTCTGCTCAGTTTCATTCCTGATACTTACCCTCACTCCTCTTAACTGACAGAATGAAAAGGTGTGAGGAACAACAACTGTATTAGTTTGGAATCTTGTTTCTCCTAGGAACAACGTATGCACCCGGCGCAGGCAGTAATTTCTGAATCCCTTTTAAGTGGTATTCAATTGAAAGAACTGCAAATGTCTTAACTCGTTAACTTTTTTTTTTTTAATAGTAATCACTATTTAGAAATGTGATTTCTGCGACACGCTCAAATGAAGTTCGGACAGATACGCGGTCCCCACAGTGTAACATCACCTGTAATGTTAGTAACCCTTAAGAATCGCTCTAGAATGGAGAACATTCTTATTTGTTACAGAATTTCAGTAAGTCAAAAATCTGGGGTCTCTATTCTTGTGTTTTCTGCGTCATAATCTGCGATGCATTTTCAGTTGGAGACAAATCCAGGCTGCGGGTAGTATCCCCACTGAAAACTACAAAGCCTGGTGTGACGATAAAGCCATGTAATATGTGCACACTGTGGCTTTGCATTATTCTGCTGGAACAAGCAGTGGCATCCCTGAAAAATATGGCATCTGGAATGCACATATGTTCTTCAAAAATACACACACACCCTTCTGCAGAAATTTTGCCTTCACAGATGCACAAGTTGCTGATGCCGAGTGTTCGAGTGCAACCCTGGACTGTGATGGTGCACCCTGAAAATATTTGGGATGATCTGTCTACTTTTTGACCTCTGGAACACTATGTCCATTATTTCCAGAAATTATTTGAAAGATGGAGTCATTAAAAAACTGCACTCTTTTCCACTTTTCCATCAGTCCATTTCAGATAAGCTCATGCCCAGAAAAATCTCAGTGCTTCTGGATAGCATTGATATATTTGATTTCCTCTAAGCATACCAGAGGCATAAGTGGCATTTGATGATGCTTCAACAAATAGGTTCTATGACACAGGTCTTCTAAACTATTCATGAACCCATGTGGTTATGTTCATTATACGCTATAGAAGCATGTTGGTTCTTAAAGCTGTGATGTATGCAGGTTCAAAGGTTTTGCAACTTCAATACTAGTATTTGGCTTTGCCTTTTCAGCACATAGACTGCTCCAATTCCGCCATATTCTCAGAATCCTTTCGCTATATTATGGTTGGTTGAGGGTTAGATTGCTAAATTCTCTGCAATTGTATATTGCAAAGTGTTGTTCTGTCATGGGTTAACTCCTCCGCCAGACAAACTGTAGTCTGGCCAGAGGTAGGACCAAGATAATGTGTTGGACCCAGGTGCCAGGCTGATTAAAACAGGAGATTTCATAAAATAATAATCAAAACAGGGAGCAGCCACAAAATATCATCAGAGTTAAAATAACATAGACCACTAGAAAGACGAAAATGTAGTGCCCCTGAGGACTGGCAACTGCCAGCCCTAAATCACAAATCACCTCCACCCCAACGAGCAGGAGGAGTGTGAAAGTCACAGGGGAGGGGCTGTAAGGCCAAAACCCTTACATGTTCTTAAGCTGTTAGCCTATTCTCTTGAGCAGGTTTTGGCAAACTAGTGAACCTCAAACCACCTTCCTGATTAATCACTGTGCCTTTTGAGACTACTCATTATGTACTCCATCATAGCTGGATCTATTCTCCGTTGCAGACATCTTATAATGTTCGGTCAACTTCCCTCCCCCAACAACGTCTCCACACTGAAGCGAGGTTTTGTGTTCCGAGACGTAATGTGAGCTCTGTCATCTCTGTTAACACAGCGGTATACACGAACGAGTTATTCGTCTGCCGAACGGGCTGCTATCACTTATTTGAAAAAATTTAGAAAATAGAGAACGAACTTGATGAAAAGCGATCGGAATGAAAACTTCTTTATGAAAGCGAAAGGCCCCGAGCGAAACATCTAACAACAGAAGAGTATTCTTCTCCGTTGGCCAAAACACGGCTAATCTTTGTTAACTTTGACACTTCAACTCCCATAAAAGCACCTGGACAACCACCTCAGTTTGGAGTAGCTGAACTATTTGAACAAGCAGAAAACCTTGAATTCATTAATCCTGTTCCAGCCACGATAGTGACTAGCCGCAATGTTCAAGGAGAAATTTACGATGTACAGGTGCCGAGCAAAAGTACAACCAAGGTGTCAATTGTGACCGAATATCCCAGCAAGCGAGTAACAAAGGAACTATCTGCTGATTTGGCAAAAGTAGGAAAAGCTCGAGCACGAGGGCCCGGAAAAAGACTTGCAGGAGCTATAGTGAAGGACGAGACACTTCACACTTATGCATATATAATTAGCTCCTGGATTTTAAGAGCTAGTTTCTGATTGGTGGAACACAAAACCTCGCTCGAGTGTGCAGACGTTGTTGGGGGAGGGAAGTTAACCGAACACCATAAGACGTCTGCATCGGAGGCTCAGCTGGATCAGCAGTGACCGATTCACACACTTTCCAGTGTTTTTTATGATGATTCCACAACTTTTTCTGTCTTTCTATTCTCCTGTCAGTTATTTATGAATTTGTTGCAGGTTTAAAATTTGGAATGGTGACCACTTGCATTTTTACAAAAATCAGTTCAGTTGATTTTGTGAAACTTTTTGTGAAATTTTTTCTTTGTACAGTTTTTTTTTCTTCCTGAAAGTAGGAAATGGCTTTTTTACAAATCACTTGATTCTTTTTATAATTTTATTTTTCATAAACTTCCTTAATGGAATTGAGATTGTGGTAGTAATTGTTTTTATAACTTGTTATACTTTGTTGATTTGCCGGCAACATAAGAAGAGTGGTTCATTACAACATGTTAGACTGAACTGTACCATTTCTGGCTTTTACTTCAGGCTGTTCTGTGGAGATACAAGTTCTCACAACTAAAGGGATCCTCTGATGATGGAAAGAGCAAGATCAAATTTCTCTTCCAAAATCAAGACTCTAAGCTCATTGAAGCTAAGGTAACCTTCCATATTTACATCCTTTCCTATCAAGGCAAGAAAGCTCAGCCCAAATCTCAACATGGACATATTATTTTAGTTGATGAAAAAAGGCCAAGTGGTAACTTTCCCCAGGATTACATTGCTGGATCACATAATGGAACTGGCATAGCAGGCTCTGTGGCCAACTGAAGCACTGCACCTAGCTACTGTGATACAAAATTGATCGCACTTAAATCCTAAGAGTACCATCACTACCTATAATGGTCTATGGAGGACTTTAACGGGTAAGAGCATCACTGTGAGGCAGAGTGCACCTGTTTTTGGCTCATTGTGCAGTACTGGATTCTCTGATTGGTTTGGCTTCTGCAGTCTGCCAGCATCAGCCCA
Source organism: Gymnothorax reevesii (assembly GCA_029721435.1). Taxonomy (NCBI): domain Eukaryota; kingdom Metazoa; phylum Chordata; class Actinopteri; order Anguilliformes; family Muraenidae; genus Gymnothorax; species Gymnothorax reevesii. Next base: position 71,774,948 of record CM056577.1, on the reverse strand, counting down.
CAAAAAATGTAATCTGCCCCTGCAGTAGCTGTGCATGCATATTTTGGCCGATTATAATTATGCACTCTGACTCAGCATCAGCTGTGTCGAGTGCAGTGCTATTCCTAACAAGATATGCATCTCCTGAAAAAAATGTGCGAAGGAAGAACAGTATGTTTCATTTTGTTAAAAAAGCAGGCTTGATGAGTACTGCAGTCAAAGATTTAAAGACTTACTTAAGGTTATGAGATAGATTGAAAGGAGGACTAAACTGGAGTTTTAGCATTAGATCAGGTCGGCATCTAAGTCAGGCCTAGTCACAAACCCCTTTCTGTTCAGTCATTCTTGACCTCGGCATCTCCCACCAAATTGGACAGCTTTTTAAAAAATAATTTCTCAGCTTTGTGTCCTCTATTCCACTCCTACTCTGGCCTGCCACTGCATCTGATCAATGCACCCTGTGATTTCCTTAGTTATTGTGAAGATGATTGTGCCCATGGTAAAACTCTGTCAACATAAAGGGGCAGAGAGACTCTCTTTTCCATTTTCCCACTTATTCGCACCTGAACTGGCCCACTTTCCAACCTATTCGCACTTAATCTAGTTTTTTGATTTCCACTCTCTTGGGTGAAATAGAGGAGTACACTGAAATTTATTACAACCCCTGTTCCAAAAAACCTTGGGATGCTGTGTAAAATGTAAATAAAAACAGAATGCAATGTTTTGCAAATTCTATAAACCCACATTTTATTCACAATAGTACATAGACAATGTATCAGATGTTGAAAGTGAGACATTTTACCATTTCATGAAAAACATTATCTCATTTGGAATTTGATGCCAGCAACACATCCAGTGGCGTAACATGGTCCGGCACACTGTTTACTATGAAAAAAATCTCACTGCACACCGCTATGATATTATAGCATTCCGCTCTTACTACCTAACCCTCAGCGCGACTCAGTGACAAGATAACCACTCAAGCTTTCCAACCAGGTTTCAGGCTTTTATTCAATCATATAATAAATGACTCTACGCAGTCTTTCCAGTTCAGCCCCCGCTTCTCCAGATACTCAGATATCACTCGAAACACTTCCTCATCTGTAGTTTTCTCCAGCAAAATTCAATGAAAAAAAAAGGAATTTTCATTAATTGTCTCCCCATTGACATTGGCCAGTAATTGTGCATGTCCACTGACATTGGTTGTTTCATCCAGCTGCAGCGCAAATTTCCCACTCCCTTTTATTTTCTCCATTACAATGTCCTCTATATCTGCCGACATTTCTCCTATTCGTCTGCCAATTGTATTCTTTGAGAGAGGAACCTTCGATATTTCATTGGCAGCATATTGACCCAATATGGTCCCTACGATAGCTTTGCATGCTAGCAGAATAAGACATTCGGCAATTAAGTGAGACGTAATTGATTTTGCTACTAGTTCTGCGACCAGATAACTAGCTTCTAATGCTTTTTTCTGACACTCGTGATTTTCATCATGAAACTAGCTTGTTTGTTCGTCTGGGTTCTCAATCGCATGAAATATTCACAGTCTAATTTTTTTTGCGAGAGAAGGGTGTTTGGTTGAAAGGTGTCATTTTAATTTATTTGGCACCATGGCTTTGTTCGCCAGCTTTTCGCCACAAGCAAGACACAGTGGTATCGGGGTAATGGCATCTCCAGTGAATATAAACCCATTAGTCAGATATTCCTCACTGTAAAGTCTGCTCACCCCTTTGATTTTCTTTTTCTGGCCAGCGCAGCAAGAGTGAGGTGGTTCAGGGTCTTAGTCGGGGGGCCTTTTCAAGGTTTTAGTCAGGAATTTATCCATTTTCGTTGTTTAATTTCAACCAGCCTACACTGCTGTTTTAGCTGAGTTTTACCAGTGAATGTTTAATTTTTCGCATTAGACGATGTGTGATTGGCCAATCACGAGAAGAAATTGTACAGTAGAATACATGATGCAGAGATATCGAGAAGGACTTTTAAATAGGCATTTTAATAAAGTGAATTGATAATGACATACAGGATGTAAAAATAACAATGTAAGTTCAGCCATTTTATATTATTTGTGTAGTGCCTTCTTGTAAGTCACTTCTTAGACGCCGTTCAGGGGTTTCAATTTGCACATAGTTTATTGTTTAACAAAATCGAAATAATAAGACGGTTCTTAAGGTCCATGAAACTAAACTGCACGTCAAACAAAACGATAGGTAAATAATGTATTCAAACTATAAAACTTTCCAAAAAATAAACAAACATATGCACAGACACAATTATGCATTGAAAAACCGTATGCCTGCTGGCGTCTCCAAGTTTCCACGTCCACCACAGTTCCACCACTTCCAAACATTCCACTCAAGCACCTGTCTTTGATTCAGACGCGCGCTTCATAATTAAGCAGGTGTATCAATTAACCCTTTCCACACCGGGCTCCAGTTAGGCCAAAGCCAAAGATTCCACACAATATTCATTCAGCCAGCAGGGGTCTCAAACGGAAAGCAAACAAATGGACAAGATGGCTCCTACACACCGGCCCTCTTATTGGTATCAGGCAAAGGTCCAATAACAAATAAACAAAAAATATTGAGCCATACTAATAATTCACAATAAATCCATCATCGTACAGAACAATAAACACGTTTCTTTTCAACAACAGTTTTTTTTTTTTTTTTTTTTGCGAGTCCAAACAAATAATTCAATTCAAGTGTCCATCATGGCAATAATGTCTTTTCAAGAGCTCATTAATAAGAGTCATTCTTGTGAAGTGTTTAGTAAACAGTCCATATGCCATGAGAGGCATGATTCAAGAGTCCTTCTCTCTCGGTGTATGTTCTGTATGTGTATATGTATACTTTCATGTGTGCATGAATAGATCAGAGATCTATAGAGTTCATGGTCCAGGTGCGCATGTGAAGACTGGAACCATCAGTGTATTTGTCAGTCCATTCATAGGTAAGTATTCAAAGAACATATTCACATTCATCTCACAGTCATTCAAGTTCACATTCACATGTCATTCTCAAACAACAAGCAAACCTTTATAACTGGTCTTTCTATCACATTTGTCTTAGTTTTCAGAGTCAGGCTACGCACCATCCCCTTTGAGTCTTTTTTAGTGTCAATAACCCTCCCCAACATCCAAGATGCCCTGGGGGCAACAGGGTCTGCAATTAACACAATATCACCACACATATAATTTCGTTTAGGTTTAAACCATTTCTGTCTTTCTTGTAAGGTTGGAAGATATTCCCTAACCCATCGTTTCCAGAATATGTCTGCTAAATATTGAATTTGTTTCCATCTACGTTTACAGTAAGAGTCCGACTTCTGGAACAAGCCAGGAGGTAGTGTGGGTTGACCCTTGAGAAGTAAAAGGTGTTTAGGCGTTAAGGGTTCGAGGTCATTAGGATTGTCTGACAGGGTGATAAGCGGACGGCTATTAATGATGGTTTCTACTTCACAAAAGAACGTGTGAAGGGATTCATCGTCTAATGTTTGCTGTCTAGTTAAGGCTAGAAGTGTTTGCTTGACTTCTTTTATTAGTCTTTCCCAAATTCCTCCATAATGTGAGGCGGCAGGTGGGTTATAAGTCCATTCTATGCCCTTTTGTTGTAGAGCGACTTGTAATTTGTAACTTTTGTTCCATTCATTTACAGCATTTTTAAGTTCACGATCAGCTGAAGTCAGGTTGGATCCATTGTCTGATCTTATTTGCTGTACCTGACCTCTTCTGCTTATGAACCTGCGGATTGCATTAATGCATGAGTCAGTGTCCAGTGAGTAGGCTATTTCTAAGTTATCAGGAAAAAAACAGGAAGCAGGTTTTTTTGCGGCACACCTAGGAAGCTCTCACGGCACACAGTTTGGGAAACACAGGTGGAATGTTGGACATTACCTAGAAACACTTGCTGTCTCAATGACAATAAGAACAGCAGAATAAAATTATCATTGTTTTATTAAGCATTTTCCAAAATTAAATCAAAATTATTTCATTTTATAACAAATTATGTGTGTAAACATCTGGGAAGTGTTGGAGAGTCGGTGTACACATTCAAAAGTGCCAGACAAGCATGTCAGTTATGGAAATTAGAGTGGTCTGCACACTTCTCTTGCTCCATTGTGATATAGGCTGCTCTCTTCCTGTTTTTCATATGACTGACGAAGATCCATGGTCATTGAAACGTTGCTATGCTTTTAAGTTAATAAAGTTTATATTTTTGGAGCAAGAGTAGTGTGCAGACCATTCTACTGTCCAACATCTGGGAAGTGAACAGACCAGCTGCTGAAGTTTTGGGAGAGGAATATTGTCCCATTCTTGTCAGATGTAGGATTCTAGCTGCTCAACAGTCTTGGGTCTTCTTTGCCAGATTTTATGTTTTATGATGCGCCAAATACTTTCTATTACTGATTGATGTGGACTACAGGTTCAGCACACAAAATCTTTTACTGCAAAGCCATGCTGTTGTGATGGATGCAGTATGTGGTTTGGCATTGTTTTGCTGAAAATGCAAGGTTTTACCTGAAAGGGACACTGTCTGGAACGGAGCATATGTTGTTTTAAAACCTCTATTTACTCTTCGGCATTGATCATGTCTTTCCAGATGTGTGAGTTCCACACGTCATGGGCACTAATACAGCCAGATATCATGAGAGATGTGGGTTTTTGAACTGTGCGCTAATAACAAGCTGGATGGTCCTTCTTCTCTTGAGACTACATAACACAATGTCTGCGGTTTCCAAAAAGAATTTCAAATTTTGATTCATCTGACCACCTAACAGTCTTCCATTGTGCTTCAGTCCATTTAAAATGAAGTTTGGCCTAGAGAAGATGGTGGTGTTTCTGGATCTTGTTCACATTTGGCTTCTTCTTCTTTGCATGATACAGCTTTAGCTTGCATTCATAGATTGCATGGCGAACTGTGTTCACAAACAATCATTACTGGAAGTGTTCCTGAGTCCATGCAGTGTATTCTAGCGCAGAATCATGCCAGTTTTTAATGCAGTGCTGCCTGAGGGCCCGCAGATCATGTGCATTCAGTATTGACCTTCGGACTTGTGCACCGCAATTTCTCCAGATTCTCTGAATCTTTTGATGATATTATGTACTGTAGATTCAAAGTCTTCACAATTTTACATTGAGGAACATTTTTCTGAAATTGCTCCACAATTTTTTGATGCACTTTTTGCAGATTGGCGAATCTCTGTCCATCCTGAGAGACTGAAATAGTTGGGACGAAGTGTAAATTGTGGATAAAATCGAAATGCAATGAATTTCAGATCACATGAGCCATTATTTACAATTGAACATAGATAACATTTCAAATGTTGAAAATGAGACATTATACATTTTTATCCACAAAATGAGCTTATTTCAAATTTTCTGGCTGCAACAGGTCTCAAAAAAGTTGGGACAAAGGCAAAAAAGAGCTGAAAAAGCAATAAACATATAAGTGTCATAGTTTGGTCCTGTCGGCTGAAGACATGAAGCCGGCGGGCACTGGGACCATGTACACAACACCAAAGAAAGGGACCCAAACGCACAGGCTGGAGTAAAAATATAAATACATTATTCATTTAAAGAATAAAAACAGAGAGGAATAGCAGCAAACCAACTTAATCTGGGTTCCAACACATAGAATGCAGCTGCACTGCAGTTTGCCAGTGCAGCTCTTATATACTCTTCACAGAACAGATGTGGCTCGTTGAGATGGAGGTGCAGACAGCAGGAGGGGGGAGGGCCTGCAGGGCAGGACCATTACAATAAGAGAATCAGCTGAAAGAACATTTAGCAAGTAATTACATTCACTGGCATCAGGCGTATAACATGATTGGTTATAGAAGGGATGTCTTAGAGAGGCCGAGTCTCTCAGAAGTAAAGATGGCCAGAGGCACTCCAACTTGTGAAGGCTTGCATTAAAAGAATTGTGGAATACTTTAAAAACAATGTTCCTCAACGTCAAATTGCAAAGTCTTAAAAGGTCCCATCATCGACAGTGCATAACATCATCAAACGATTCAGAGAAACTGGAAAAATCTCTGTGCATAAGGGACAAGACCAAAGACCTTAACTGGATGCCCGTGATCTTCAGGCCCTCAGACACCACTGCATCACTCACCAGCATGATTCTGTCATTGACATTACTAAATGGGCCCAGGAATACTTCAAGAAACCACTGTCTGTAAACACAGTTTGCCGTACCATCCACAGATCCCACCTAAAAGGCTATCATGCAAAAAGGAAGCCATTGTTGAGCATGATCTGGAAGCGCCGCCATGTTCTGTTAGCCAAGGCTCATTTAAAATGGACTGTAGCAAAGTAGCAAAGTGTCCTGTGGTCAGACAAGTCCAAATTTAACATTCTTGCAGGAAATCATGGGTGTTGTGCCCTCCGGGCTAAAGAGGAGAAAGGCCACCCCTTCTGTTATCAGCGTGCAGTTCAAAAGCCAGCAACTCTGATGGTATGGGGATGCATTAGTGCATATGGTGTGGTACACTTGCATGTTTTAAAAAGCACCATGAATATTGAAAGGTATATAAAGGTTTTAGAGCAACATATGCTCACCTCCAGACGGCATCTATTCCAGGGAAGGCCTTGTGTATTTCAGCAGGACAAAGCAAAACCACATACTGCAGCTATTACAGCATGGGTTCGTAGTAGAAGAGTCCGTGTGCTGAACTGGCCTTCCTGCAGTCCGGATCTTTCACTGATTTTCCAGCTCTCCAGCAGCTGGAAGCCTGAATGAAACAAGAGGGGATCAAATTCCAATGGTTTATTCAAGACACTTGTCTCCTCAATGCTCAGACGCCTCCACTCTGTGTGAAAAAGAAGAGGGCATGCTACACCATGGTAAACATGGTAAATTTTTTGAGACCTGTGGCAGTCATTAAATTTCAAATGAGCTCATTTTGTAGATGAAATTGTAAAATTTCTCAGTTTCAACATTTGCTATGTTATCTCTGTTCTATTGTGAATAAAATTATGGATGGTGTGACTTGAAAGTCATTGCATTTTGATTTCATTCAAAATTTACACTTTGTTCCAACTATTTCGGAATTGGGGTTGTAATATTTTTTGTAAAATGGTAAAATGTCTCACTTTCAACATCTGATATGTTGTCTATGTTCTATTGAGAATAAAATATGGGTTTATGAGATTTGCAAATCATTGCATTCTGTTTTATTTACAATTTACCCAGCATCCCAACTTTTTTGGAATTGGGATTGTATACCATAATGTACTAACCATAATACCACTTTCTTGGGATGAGCTAATATTGTAAATATGGCAGCACATCACCTCTGGCTCAAAAGGGCCTGGGTGGGTAGTTCGTTCAGTACCCCATATCTTGAGCTGCATGCATTCTTGTTCAGCTCAGGAGAACTCACTTGCTCGCACAGAATATTTGCTTGAAGTCGACATCACATTATCTTGCCAGATGGTCATGTTTGCATTCAGCATTTCTGCTGATCTCCTTGATTCAGACGAGTGTGGTTAAGCATGACTGCCAGAATTGAAAGGAAATGCAACACTCTTGTCACCATTCATAGTTTCATACTTTAAATAGTATATTTCCTCTGTATCAAATCATTCCAATCGGGTCTTGCTGGAAGTTTGTCTGTTTGCTTTCAACATCCATACTGATCTCCCTGAACCAGGAGGAAGTCATGCATCCTTGCATAGACTCAAAAAAAAAAATGTGACATGCTTGTTGCCACACAGCTGCATACTTCACAAAGTATATTTCCTTTATATGAAGTCACTCTAATAGTGTCTCGCTGGATATTCCTCTGTTTGCATTCAGTATGCTGCTGATGTCTCTGTACCCAAAAGAGAAGGTGACGCATGCCTGTATGAATTCAAAAGAAACGTGACATGTGTGTCGCCACACATGGTTTCTTACTTAATGTAGCATATTTTCTTTGTATCAAGTCACTGTAATATATGCCTTGCCAGATGTTACTCTGCTTACAGCATTCCTGCTGATCTCCCTGAACTCAGAAGGTCATGCGTGAATTCAAAGGAAATATGTCATGCTTGTCACCATAGTCTCATATCTCACATACTATATTACCTTTCTATTAAGCCACTTCGGCAGTGTCTTTCTGGTTTCTATTCAGCACACAGACTGATCTCCTCGCATTAAAATGGAAAGGTCTTGCTTGCCTGTATGATTTCTAAGAAAATGCAACATGCTCGTCTCCACACATAATCTCATTCTCACTCAGCATATTATCTTTGCATTTAGTCACTAGTAGCCTTGTGGAAGAATAAAGCATTTCTCTTTTTTTCTCCACAAGTATATGTAAATTATGGTTTCTTTCTGGTTTATAAAACATTCTTAATGATAAGTTGTATTTATGGTTAAAAATGTCTGCAATCTGGATAAATATGTAGTTTTTCTTGTCAAATACAAGCAAAAGCAAAATTGAACCAGAATAGATTCTTCAGAATTTCAATAGTTTATATTATAATTATTATCAATCTTAGTTATTCATAGGAGACAATCACATGGAAATTATTTGCAGTTATATGCAGTTATAAAAATTCAAAATGATCACTTTCCTATTGTCTAACCTTAAATACCCTTGTCTAATCTAATCACACTTTCTACCATACACAATGCAGGTTTAAAGCGAACCATCCATTGATCGACATTCACCAACAATCTTGCAGTTACGACATATTTCCTTACTCTTTCAAATTACCAGCCAAATCATTGCTCTTGCACCTGTGAAAAAAAAACAAATATTACATTACACATACAAAACAATACATATGCGTCTCAATGTTTAGAACTGACAACAATGAAGGCAAACATAAATTCACACTTGAAATGACTCCTTGCTCCAGATAAGCAATTTAACAAAATCTGTGATTTTCAGAATCACACAAGTTTAGCTCACAATTGCTCATTCTGCATCAACCTCTTACGAAAACACAGACTCATCTCTCTGTTTCTCCATTAGACTATAGGACAGAGCTTGCTATCTGCTCTGGAAAGCAATTTTCATTCTCCAATTCTGGGGGGAGGATGTTTTTTGCATGAAACTATTGCTTTTATATGCCTTATCAATGATATATCATTTCCCAGTGTCAAAACTTGCACGTTAATGAGTAATAGGCATTTAAAATTTTGGCACTTAAACAAGAAATGCTTTAAAAGGAAATGCCTCCACAAAACAGATGCCCATATAGTTTTATTTCAAAACATCCACTATATCCACTTCAACATTGGAAAGTGTATCTGTACAATCCGTAGGAGATGTGTGTTAACTTTTGACCTTGAGAATTTAAATTTTACAGTTAAACAAGAAGTACTTTTTAAAGGAAACTACCATAAAATAGGTATGCACAGAGTTGAAGTTAAAACCATCTACTTTGTCCACTTCAACATTGGAATATGTATTTGTGTTATTCATTGGGCATGTCTTTAACTTTTGACCATGATAATTTAAATTTTACAGTTAAACAAGAAGTGCTTTTAAAAAGCAATTCCATTGAACAGGCATGCATGCACTGAGTTCTAGTTCAAAACTCCAATATACTTCCAACCTGGTAATGCAAATCAAAGGAGATGCAAATGCATATAAGTAACAAGTTGTGTTTTAAGATCAAACTGATTGGTGTATTTTTTGATTATCTATTTTATGTTCAGCCATGCTTGTGTATTGAAGTAACTTTTGACCACTTATCCTAAATTTGTGCTGGCTCTAGAAATCTTTGGGATATTGAAGCAAGAATATATTTTTATATAATTTGAAAGTTCATAATTTTCTTCCCATAATACAAAACTTTAACTCATGTCTTGTCCAAGCCAAACAGAATTGGGGAAGGAAATCAAGTCTTCTAGAATATTCACCCTTGCCAGAGACATGTTTTATGCTGCCAAGATCTCTGCGATGAAAAAATAGTTTAAAAATAAATGACACAACTCAAATAAAGTATTCATTATGCAACTATGAAAACATAAAGTGGTATTGTAAATCTGTATTATATAATGACAGCTGGTTTCTGTATGTGCTAAATAAGGCATATTTACAATATAACACAATGTGGTATATTCCACGACTTGTGTTATTATTTATGTACAATGTAAAATAGTATTTTCATAATTATGGATTGCTTATGGCTTCAATAAGATTTAACATTACAATACAAAACTATTATGGACCAGTGATAGCCGATGTAGTAAATAAAGTCACTCCTCCAAAAGCATGTCAATTGTCAAGTAATTCTTGATAAAAACAGGATCATTATTATTATTATATAAAGGATAATTTGACAAACGATAAGCGTTTTAGCTGCTTTTCAAACCTGAAGCAGTTGCATGATCAAGCTCCCGGAGCCACAAGCTGTAAGTAACGATATAACAGCAAATAATGTCAGTAAAGCTAACGTGTTACAGGAGGCTAGCAGGACCACTAACGATAGTTAGCACTAACAACTGGCCTCAAACGCAGGCTTAGTAAAATATCTGTAGATAAAGCCTGTATCGGTTGCGACTGTCTGTGACTCACAAGCTATGTTTCCATCTTGTCGCCAAAAATATTAATGCAAATAAAGCTGGTGAAAATACATTTTCATCTAACGGCATTAAAACGAATGAAAAGTAGTGCGTAATGACGCCACATGCTGTTAAATTGGTGTATCAAATACATTTCTGACATTTTCAGCTGTTTTTATTCATATTTGCACTGAATTGCAGAACCTTCAAGTGAACAAAAGTAGTTTGTTAGCCTACTACTTTAGCTGGTAAGCCAAAATTGATCACGTTTACCAACAAATGAAGACAATTGCACAAGTTGTAATAGTGCTTCGGTGCCAGCTAATGGCAGCATAGCAGACCATTAGACGGCATCAAAACACCGTCAAGATGCAGTAGCAGATTTATTTGGTGAATAACGTTTCCATCAGCATTTATCGTATAAGCATTTTACCGATCAAGAGAAAATCCGATGAGATGGACCATACAAACAATGAGTCGATAGCCTTGGAATCAAGTCAAATTTTTCTGTCTCGATATTCGATATTACTCAATTGGTATAAGAACGTGTGGATGGAAACATAGCCACAGATGCAGAAACAGTTGCCTCACTGCATAAGCCTACCCAACTGATGGCCTGTTGAATGTGGCTGTATCACTGTGGCTAACGTAGCCAATTGACTGTTGCTGATGTTTGTGTCCTAAATATGCAAGTGTAATATCAGGGGAAATTCAACAGAAGGTCTGTGAACATAAATCTCATTTGAAGCGAACTTTTTATACTTGTTTGTAATTTGGATACTTTGTACAACTGCCCCCCTTCCCCCGGTAGCGGAATTTGCTGTTTGTAAAATGTGTAATGCAGGGTACCGTTTGTCGCTATAGTTGTTATGACCGCTCGATTATCAGCTACTGCATGTTAGTTTGCGTGCCGTGAAAATTAAAATGCTCCTGGTAACTTATAGGCAATAATTATGATTGGTATGCTTGTGTTCCTTCGGTAAGTATCAATGTGGCATTTCAATCATTATGTTGCCTGATTGTAGCCACTACAGTTGAAGCTAACCGGAGAGGTGCTGCATGTGTCTGCAGAGTTGGGCTTCGAAGGCTGCAGTTAAGCCTCTCATACAACCGGTCGTACGGGTTACCTGGCCACACGGGCTCTGCGATTTGAGGGAAATTTATTGTCCGTAGCCATCCCGTAGAGGACATAGGGTTTCTGTGGTGTTGCAAGTGTGTCGTACTTTTGGAGCAAGTGGTTCGTGCAAACCACTTATGCGCCACTTGCCCACCATACGAAAATTGGTCGTTTTTGGTCGTGCGTGCAGCGTGCAGCTCGTTCGTGCTAAGTGCGCTTCTAGTATGGTTGTCGTACGCACAGAGATATAAGAAAACTAGATTGGAAACCGCGTGGGCTGGGCCAAAGCGCTGACAGCAGAATAGCTCCGCCATCTTGGGTATGTATAAATGTCCAATGAGACACATGTAAACAGTAGGCTGAATGTGGATGTAGACTTTTTTTTTCTCCTTTGAGGGGGGTGGAGACTTCTTTCCGCATTCTTTTTATATCTTTTCATACTTAAAAATGACACGAATAAGGAATTGTGATTGAACAACAATTTTTATGCTCCATTATTTGGCAAAGCTAAGAATTATTGCCTTACCCTTTATATTCGCTCTGTTACCCACGTTTTTGTTTCGTTCAAAGAAAAAGCGTTCGGGTGATTCTCGCATTACGTGAGTGACATTTGGACGGTATTCTCGACATGAAAGAAAATAAAGTCATCTCTTGATATACCTCCCACCGATATGCCATATTCGCTAAACGCCAGCTGGACCACCTGCATAAGCATCCCGAATGCATTCGCTTCCACCATGTGCCTCCCTTCGTACCAGTATCGTTAAACCGATATATTTTCCAAACGCTGTACCGCCAGCTTATTCGAATAAAGCTATGTAATATTACCACCGTATTTTCAATTGCAAAATATACTGTATATCCCAGGACAAATCGTAGATCTGGTGACTGGATGGCCTTCGTCTTCTACATACTGGCCATATCATCTTATGGCAATGCCAAAGCATCGAACGACTTTCGAAGGCTCCCAAGATAGCAAGCTCCTCCGCACTGGATTTGCCCCGGATCTGAGCCGAGTTAGCCGGAGCCGGGGCGGATCCGGAGCGGAGGTGCTTGCTAGCTGGGTCAGAGCATCGCACAATGCCTAGCTTACTTAGAAAAGGAAGCCGAAAATGTTAAACTGTGGTGAGTTTGCAGTTATCGATATCGTAGAATGCCGTCATGTACATACTGTACACAAACCGTTGTAGCTAACGCCATTTTCGCTGAACCGCCAGCTGGACCTTGGTGCCGAAGTGGGCGGTATAACGACTGCACACTTTAATTGAATTACAAAATTAGATACATAACAATGTGTAGTAGTAGTAGCAGAGGTAGTTGTAGTGATATATTTCGCACTGTATATGTACTTAATAACAAATACATAAGAAATTCATCACACTTTTGTACAGTCAGAGGACACACAGTTTTAACTTTAAAATTGCGAATGGCTGTAATTTACACTCTTAAATCACCCTTCTGTCTTAAGCCATTCTAAACAAAAGCAGTTCTATAATAAATACAAGTCCTACAAAGGAAAATACGTCGTCACATACCACTAAAGCGAGCATGGTCACTACAACACTTATGCAAAAGACTGCTCCGATATACATACACAAGATGGCGGCGGTATGCCGCCTCGGAAGTGACAGGATTGTCCACTCTAGTTTTCTTATATCTCTGTGGTCATACTTTTCACTCACTTGGCACGTACGCCTTGGGAATCGCCTCACTCACTTCCATTGCAAGATGGGCGCACTGACTTCCTATGGCAACTATGTCTATCCCCAGTGGCGCCGCCAGGATTCAATGTATGCATGTATTCAATGTAAGACATGTATGCTGCTCACTATAGAATGCTGCTACCATGAATAAATGCATCTCTGTGCAGAGAGGAAAATATGATTAAGAGATCCGTAAGTCCCCGCTCTCCCCTACGCTAAGCAGAGGGAGAGAGAAATTACATGGCCTACAGATGTTTAAAAGTCCAAACCAAAAAAAAAATTCAACAAGAAACGATTCTAATCAATTCCATAATTCAAATAAGATTTTTCGCAGTGTCTACGTGTCCGAAAGTCGGACAGGGTTTTAATATATGTCCATTTCCGACAGTCGGATGGTTTCAATATAACTCCGAGTCCGACAGTTGATTATTGTTTTTAATTTCTTCAAATCAACTGAATCTTTTAGATATTAAACGTGAATGTTTTGATCAGAGGGCTCAGTTCTTCATCATCTTCATCATCATCTTGGCCATCTCTAATTTCCTGGAGGGATAGAAGCAAGTGAGGCAGCCAGTCTGAAGAGGAGTATGGCCAGTTTTCATCTCTGCATGGAACAAGCAAGAAGCCAGTCATTTTATACAACTACAGCACAACAGTACAATGTCCTTAATTTTTAGACAGAGCATTTACTTTTTAACAGTTTACAGTTCTGCATTTTACAATACTAATTGTATACTAATACTAAACTAATTGCATTATGTTTCCAAGAACATTTACCCAACAGAATGGATTTAAATGTGCAGATGACTTTTGCACAGCACTGCATATACACTCATTTGGCTCTGTTTTTCAGGGGGAAAAAATGAGACATTATATCACTTCTACTGTGATGATACAGCTGTACTTTCCACCAAAACCTGATCATACCTCTTTCCTGAGGCCCGTCTAAATGTGTAAATCGTGTACAAAATTATATATATATAAAATACATATTATATATTAAAATTATATTTCCTCCGACTAAATGAACTAATAACAGAAGTTGTTACTTTTTTACTTCCTGGTTCCCGAAAAGATAAAAATAATCAATTTGGTCCTCTCATTGCCAACATGCAGTCATTTTTTAAAATCTCAGTATTGTCTTTGACTGTTCACTCAAAGCCAGTACTCCCCAACGGATTTTCCAGCAAAAACATCTTGTCTTCTTCTAGAACTAATACTTTCTAAGGGACCCTCTTCAATAAAATATTTGCACAAATCTGATTTAATAGTTTTAAATGAGATTTGTTGGGACCAAAAATAAAATTGGAACTTTTCTGACAAAATGATTTATCATCATGGTGCAAAAATGAGTGAACCCAAATGAATGTCTTAGGAGTAAAACCTGATAAAGTTCAGCTCAATAGAAATTCACCAACAAATGAGTCTAATCAATCATCACACAAGTGGCCACCAGGTAACCGACATTTAAGGGTGGTAATCAAGAATTCAATGCTGACAAAAATGTTACCACATGAAAATGTCTCAAGACTTGAGAAAGAAAATGATTTCTTTACACAAAAAAGGTCAAGGTTACAAAGAAACTAGTGAAGTGTTGCCAATAGGTCAGAATTCAGCAGCAAAAGTGATCCATAAATTCAAAAAGGATGACTTGTGGGATACTTGTGGCAGTGAAGTGACAGTTTGACTCCTCAGGAGCAGATTTATTTTCAATAAAACATGCAAATAAACAAAATTATAAATAAAAAGATAAAACAAAACATGGTAAAAAGTAAAAAGAACAAACACGCCAGCAGTTATTTATACAGGAACTATGCTTACACTGCTCAAAAAGAACACTCACTTACTCGAGCTCTGAACCTGGTTCTCCCACATCAGAGCGCAATACCTCAGCCACTACACTAGCTGAGAGGACTAATCAACTCTCATTGCAAGTATGAGGAGTGAGTCAACAAAACACGTCATGCACCCCAATTTAGCGCTTCAATTGCTGCGCTTTCTCGGTACTTGCACATAATGGTGCAATGATTTTTAGCTATAAATTGACTTTGTAACAAAACAATCATGGACATAGTTAGCAAAAACAATAAGTAAGCTGCAGAGGATAACCAGCATGAATGTGACACGAGACAAAAGTAAGACAGCAATTTTCTCCAAGCCCATACAAGTGTGATAAGCCTAAATTATTCAACAAAAACAGCATTCAACTCTTAACTGAACCATGAAAATCATGGATACATCATATTTTTGGATGAAAAATCCAGCTAAATAAGTGGCACTTATTGCAGAAACTACTGTCCAGAAGCTAATCATTACCATAACAGCGGCTGGACCGCAACTGATAGCCCCTAACTGGTTACGGTGTAACCTAGAAAAGGGGATCCTCCTCCACTTTGGGGAAAGAGAGAGAGAGAAAGAGACTGCACTGAGCCTAATTGCTCAACAAGCCAATGCTGAACCCTGATTTCAGTAACATGAAGCAAATAAGAGTATTGCTACTCCTCTAGGTGATCCTATAGTCCATCGCAGGCAGCATCCTGGCTTATTGTACAATGAAAACTTCTCCAGGCATTCAGTAAAATGTTTATCCATCTGTACCTAGCCCCATATGATTCACAGTGGCGCTGTGCCTAGAATCGTGGAGGTTCCCCCGCATGTCGCAAAATCAGCTTTAGCAAGACGAATCAGCAGCACTGGTCCATAAGTGCAATGTTCCGCAGCTCATGTGTCATCCACTCATCTCAGGATGGCGCGGACAGGCTGACCTAGGCTGCAGCCTAGAGGCCTCACGTGCGCAGGGGCCCCGGATTGGCTAGACTATTTTTAATGATTTTAAATTTTAAAGAAGTCTATTGGACCATAAAACAAATATAAAGCTGATTGGATAGATGTGATGTCTCATCTATCCAATCAGCGGCAGTGGTCAGTTATTTTGATAGACAACATTGCTTTTGCTGGACAGCATAGCAGTAAAATATCAGATAACGTTAAAAATGATGACAGCGGAGCGCGTTTCAGAGAACAGCTTGACTAAGAGGTTTTTTTTTTAAAAATCCCTAAATTGATGGGATACTTGAAGCCTTTATCCAGTCAACAAAGAGCAGAGGAGGAAACACCTGCAGTGTCGGGATCCTTAGCTGTAGCCGCAAAGCTCATCTCCTCGGTAGGCTGACGGTTACTATATCAGGGAATGGAATGAGTAACGTTGCCATATTCAACCTCCACCATGAAGTCAGTACTTTTTCTGCTTACCTTGATGTTCGAGTACCCAGAGAAATATTTGCGTGGGTAAGAACATCAAGCGTACATCCAGTCAAGAGAATTTATAGTTTCATTTTTAGTGTTGCTATAAGCTGCTTTGGAATTTGGGTGGTGGGGGGCACGGATACTTCGCTTTAAACCAATAAATAGTCCTGACTTGTGCTCAGTCATTTTCTAAATTAACAATACATTCACTCCGCAAACACTCCACAGTATCAGACGTTGCTAGTTCTCCCCGCTAATGTAAGGCGACTCGCACTTTGGTGCATTTAAATCAGCGTTATTGAAATTTGCACGAAGCCATATCAAACGGCCTTTCATTACATTTCAACAATTTAAACATTAATCATGAAGCGCAGGTTAGATTGCCTGATGTTCCGATAAAGTAGCGCAGAAGTTACAGAGCAGTTTGCCTTTCATTAAGCAAAGTGAATATTTTTATTCTGTTCTGAATGTAGCCCATTATTTTCTCGCTGTTTGATTGCTTGCAGACTGAAGCCGTGTCTTCAATTGCCAATAGATAATTATGATGAGCGGAAAATGTGTCAATAAAGGAAGACAACAAGCCCGCAGGAGTGTTAGTTGTTGAAATGGGATGCGTGTGTGCCCTCAGCCCCGCCCCCCAAATCCCAGTTTTGGTGCCGACACTGGGCAGCAGCCATGTCACTGAGGGATGGGACTCAACTCGTCTATAATTGTAATCTGTGTCCTTGCGAATATTCAATTACTGATCCTGGTGCGGCATCCAGTAATAGGATATTGTCACTGCGTGCATAAATTTGCAGCTCCATGTCTGCTGGCGGACACATCTGCACACAGGGGTTCTGTGCATTGGGTCCTCTGCTTGTTTATAGTGCTTTGACATTCAGGCTTCATGAAACATTTCACTTTGAAATTGAAGGCAAAACACATAGCAAATGTGCAAATTGCAGGACATGGCAGAGTATTAGAATTTATCGCTTTACGATGTGTCATCTCATCTGATATTAAGATTAAGACAATAATGATTCGTCAACACCCGTGTAGTCATTTTTCTTACTAGTTATTTTTATTAGCGTAGCCCACTGTCGGTCTGGACGAGCCCATAACGGATGATGATGGTATTTGCTGTTCCCGGCAGGTTGCACGGATAAGCTTACATGTGATGCTGACAAGTGGACAGGTAGCCTAACACTAAGCTTAGCTACTCAGGCTTGAAAATGTATTCCTCTGCTTTAGAACGTGCATGCTTTCCATTGCCGATTAAATGTGCGTATTTCTTGGTACTTTTATTTTTAGAAATACTCTTTGTGCAAATGGATACGCATGTGTAAATATAGCTTCACAACGCAAAACACTACGTTAAAGGACTTATCCATCGATTTGATATTAAAGATATTGAATTGTTTTCTTATCCTTTTGTTGTATAGTTTCTGATGTCACGCCAGATACTCGATGGAGTGGACAAACATGTATGGCTGGGTTATTCCGAGCAATTCTTGAAGGCTGCGACTTCAGCAGCAAATTTCCTTTGGGAAAATAAAGTATTATTGTTGTTGTTGTCGTTATTGCTTCTTGAAATGAAAATGATCAAAACTTATTATGTACTTAGGTGAAAAGACACGGCTATTTTCAGATAATGCCTCACAGTTAGGTTGGGTTTTATACTTCTGACTAACTGGGATCCAACTGTACAGTGGATTTTTCTTTAGCTCTGCCTTTCACTGAATTGCAATTGAATGTGCAGGATGACCTCGGTGGTCACTTTATTAGGTACACTTGTTCACCTTCTCCTCAATGCAAATATTTCAGTCAATCACAAGGCTAAAATGCAGTGCATGTGTACATGTTCTCACCAAGCATCAAGATGGGGAAGGGATGGGGTGTAAGTAGTTTGCCTATTAACTGTCTGCTGTGTATAGGACATGTGGACTTTTTTTTTAATATTATTTTTTGTTTATGTAGCCTATGACAGAAAACTATGGGGAAAAGATTTGTTGAATTATAAAAAGTTCAAATAAAGTTCTACAAAGTTCAATTAAAAAAAGCTTATTCGCCTGTGTATTATTTATGTAAAGAAGACATATTAAAATTGTGCAGTATAGCTAAGAGTGCCCACCAAAAAATTGTAAATAAGCTGAGCCTGTTTGTGCGCACCTTCTAAAATCTATTGAAAATGATAAGGAAATTAAATTGTTAAATTGCAACTTTATGACCGTGAATAAAAGAAAAAAGTCATGTGCTATCCATATCCATGTTAGTTTCTAGTAAAATATGTGCAAGTTATTCCTCCTTTATGAAGGCTATAGCTGCAAGTCTCAGAGCATTCCTTGTCAAAAGTAATTAAATTTCTCTCAAATGTTTTCCTTCTTTTTTCAGGAGCTGGAATTTTCCAATCTCTTTGCTGTGCTGCACTGCATCCATTCCTTTTTTGCTGCCAAAGTTGCTTGTCTGGATCCTCTTTTTGTGGGGAGTCAGGGTGCAGCGGCCAATCCCGTGGTCTCCACAGCAGCCACTATTTCGTGTACAGCACCAACGGGGAAGATAAAATTTTCCACCTGACACCAACTAAAGACTGCTTTCTCTCCCTGCTTCCTCTGTTAGAAACATTAAATTCCTTCAATAGTGATCACTGGGCAGGGCATATTTGATGTTCACGCCAGGTTCATCTCACCTTTAGGTGCAAAAGAAACCCTCAAGCTGACATATTTGTTTTTCTAAAAAATCAATAACATGAAAAACAAGGAAAAATACTGTAGATGTTAGTATATCACAGTTTTAGTAAGCGGTACTTGTGAAATGTCATAAATTGGAAGCATCTAGAATAAGCTGAAGAGGGACACTGCACTCAAGACTATGAAGCCCGCTATAAAAACATCCCACCAGTTTTTTATAATATTAGGGATAAGAAAATGTATTACTGATTGATGCCATTCAGGGTGCTTGAGAAGAAAAATATCAAATTATTTAGAATGAAATGTTCACAAATGTTCAGTCTGTAAGTTCACGGCAAAGAAATTTATTGATGTCTTTTACCACTACAAGTGATAGCCCTGTTCAAGCCGCTGTTTTCACTATTGTTGTTTCTCATAACAAATAGAACATGCAAAATGGCTTAGATTTTATTTTCTACAGATGTTAGTTTCATTATTTCCAAGATGACATTGACAGTCTTTTCTTTAACAGAGTCTGACCTGTCCCAGTACATGGGAATTTAGGAACTCCAATAATTATTTTGATGAGCCTCATACTTATCCATTGAAAAACTGCAAAAAAGAAAGAAAAATATAAAGTATATTAGTCATTACCTTCTTTTGTCGTATTCCGTCTGTAGCAACACATTGGGCATATTAATATATTGGGCAGATTAATGAATAATTATCCCATGAAACACATTTGAAATTAAGCAGAAGCATTTCTTTGTGAGTAAAACATTAAAACACAAACTCACTTATTCATTTCATCAAATAAATTTAATTGTATTTATCAGCGACACAGAACTTAGAACTACAGTAGTCAAAGACAAGACATAATACAAATTAAAGCTGTAAGCAGCGTTGAACAGGCCCTCGCACCCTTGTGCATATTGATGTTGGTGGCAAGATCCTGATAGGTGCAGGTGTGCATTCACCAACATTGGACAGTGGTAGACTCTGTAATTGGTTATTTCCTGAGTGTAGAGCAAACACCCTTACTCAAACATGATCCAGTGTTTGGGGACGTTTAGAAGCATGCTGTCTATGTGCAAGCTCAGACCAGCATGCTGACATCTTCCGAATGGGAGTCTTGTTAAGCATATGATGTTTGGGCCAGTTTTGACAATTTTTGTTTCAGTAAGAATAACGTCCTGTTTCATGGCACTAAGAGGCTTTTTTAGGGCAGGGCATGGTCCAGGTGTCCCCCAAATTTCATACACGTTGGTTAAACAGGCTGCGAGGGCTGCTTTGTTGAAATTTTCTGGGGGGCGCTATCAAGCCATTTCGCCATGCCCATGTGCAAAGCATGAACTGTAGTGAGATAAATGCCAGGCTTTATGTGCGTGCAAAATTTTAAGATTTTTCAAACATGTTGAGGCCCTGAAAAATGCAGTTGTTGATTTGGGGGTGCTTTAAAGCCATTGTGTCACACCCAGAGCCAATTGAGAAATAAAGTCAAAGAGCATCACACTTTTAAATTATGTGCAAAGTTTCAGAAGTTTTCGAGCATGCTAAGGCCTTCAAAAATGTGTTCGTAGAACTTGGAAAAATGCAGGAAATAGGTCATAGTTCACTTCCTGTTTGGAGAAAAAAATTTTGTTTAAATGCACAAAGAACTTGATTATGAACCCTATGACCCTACCAAATTTTATGAAAATCCAAGCATCTTGATCCCAAAACGGGCGTGTGTTTTGGGCACGCATAAGCTCAATTGATATGTCAATTTTCCCAGTACCAAAGAATGAACATATTAGTAAAATTTTTTGGCGATTGAATGACGTATGTGCAAATTATAGCAATCTTATTTTTCATTGCCACGCCATCACGGCCACGCCCATCTACGAAACTCACCATTTCAATACCTTCTGATTGCACAAGTCATTCTATGACTTTGACCAATTTTTAAGTTATTTGGATAAAAACTCTCGGAAGAATTAGTTCAAATATGAGCCCTCCAAAATAATAATGATTTAAGGAAAATTCTAAATGACGGAATTCCTTTTGGATTTTGGGACAGACTCCACAGACTTTTTTGGAGATCCTGGTATGATACATCATTTGCTAAGTTTTTTTGACTGTTGTTTAAACATATTTCTGCCATATTTCTGCCAATTTTCCGATGAATTCTGGAAATTCTAGGTGGCACTACAGTGCCATTTTGATGTGTTAATTTGGATAAGCAAGCAAATATCAAATTTTTTGCCAGGCCCTATGCATATGCCAATTTTGAAAACTTGCTCGGGCCCTAATTAGAGGTAATATAAAACTAACTGTAAAGCGCTACCATAAAGCGCTTTTAGAATCTATGAGAAGGGGCTATAAACATAGTAAATGAAATGTTCATTAATTCAGAAATGAGTAACTTGTCGGAAAAGTTTGTTGTTGGAGGTCCAGGCTAAGAAAAAAATGCAAGCCTTCAGACAGAGGTTCAAGGGGATAAACCAAAATTGTAATTAGAATGTCAGTGGGTTGGTGAAACGTCAGTGACAGAGATCCGAAACTGGGATCAAACCCAGAGGGCAAGTAAAGCAAATAATGGTCAGGAATAGATTGAAGAAACTTGGAACAAAACACGAGAGAGCAAGGCGGAAGCACATGACAATCTGGCGGGAAAATATGAAACAGGCAGGTTAAATAGACTCAACAATCAGGAAAAAATACAGTTGAGGCAAGATGGCTGACAAAGTGATCTCTATGGACAGATTGGAGTGAAACAGTTGTTAAAAATGCAAAAAATAGACTCGAACCCTGGGGAACATTGGTGTGAGGTGTGACACTGTTTTAATTTCTGAGAAATGATGATGTAATTTTGGAAAGAGAAAAGCAGCAGGAGCCTTTTTGCTGTCTTTCCTCCTTTTTAGCCTTTTTAGCCACTTAATACTTAATAATGTCCACTCTAAATGCTCATGCAAAACAATTCCAAGCATATGAGTTAGGGAAAACATAATCAGCATGCTGCATTGAATATGATTTTTTTATGAATTAAAACATCTTCTGCAACAGGTAGAATAATTTATATTTTTAAAGCAAAAAAAAAAAAAGATTTAGACAAGTATTTTGTAGAGATTAATGGCATACTTATTGTTTGCGTTTTCAAAGTTTTTGATCTGGCAAATTTGATTAGGCTTCTCCAAAATCTAAATTTTGTTCCCTCAAAGCCATTCAGATTTGGACTTTCTTCTGGGCTTTGGATAATGGTCCTGCTGCATAGCCCAATCACATTTAAGTTTTAGGTCAGGAACTGATGCCTGGACAGTGTCCTCCAGGATTTTCTGGTTGACAGCAGAGCTCATGATTCCATCAATTATGGCAAGTCTCCCAGCTCCTTAAACAGCAAAGCAGCCCCAGACCATCACAGTACTACCGCTGTGTTTGATAGTTGGTCTCATCTTCTTTTGTTAGCTTTGTATCAAATGTAACGGGACCCTCTAGCTTCCAAAAAGTTATACTTTTGACTCATCTCTCCTCAGAATATTATCCCAAAAGTCTTGCCAACCATCAAGATGTTTTTTGGCAAACGTGAGATGAGATTTTATGTTTTTTTTGGATAGGAGAGTTTTTGCCTTGCAGCTGTCACGTGGATGCCATTTTTGCCCAGACCCTATTTATTATTATCATTATTATTATTATTATTATTATTTTGGAATGTTGAACACTGTCCTTGACGAGGGAAAGAGGGGCCTGCTGTTCTTAAGAATTTAGCCTGGGTTCTTTTGTGACCTTCAGGATGAGTTATGAATACACTCTTGGAGGAATTCTGGTTAGTTTGGCCGCTTCTAGGAAGGTTCAACACTGCTCCAAGTTTCCTCCGCTTGTAGATAATGGCTCCTCTCACTATAGTTTGCTGGAGTCACAGAAACTTAGAAATGGCTTTATAACTCTTTCCAGACCGTCAGATTTCCAGAACTTTGTTTGTCATCATTTAATGTGCTGGTCTTTGCCTGCTTCTCATTGATTTTCAGGTAATGAAAAAATATAAGAGATCAGAAAAGGGGCAAATGCTTTCCCACAGCAGTGCAACAAAGCAATAGGCTGACAGAGTGCAATGTGTGTAGAAGGCTTACATAGATAATATTCAATTTAGCAACAGTTTATCCTATGACTACAAAGCTTGACTTTAGATTTTTCTTTTAATTTACATTTAATTGCCTGTATCTGATGTTGAAGGATCTGGACCACCCTCTGATAGCTCTGGCATTGTCAAGTCATACAACTGCAAACAAAGTACTGCCATTTAGTTTGTGAACAGTTTTGGCCAATCCTACGTCTCATGACCTGCTTCATGATTGATTATGACAGGTAAGCATATTTCTAGTGTTATGATAAGCTGGTTATATATCATTGACAGCAGCAGACACACATTGTGCTTTTGAATCAAGAGGCTAATAGGTGTTTGTTTTGTGTCTGCCAGTGTCAGCTGATTATTCCCTTGTCCAAGACTGACAGGTGTGAATGCAGTGTGATTACGGTACATCTTGCTTTGTCAACTATTCATCCAATGCAGTGCTGTTGAGAGGATCAGGACACGCGGTGTTAATATACTTTGCCCCATGCCAACAAATATAAACTTATGAGACTCACGTTTAGAGCAGACTTCATTGGTTTGCTACATAGTCTGTGAGATCATGATTAAGGACAGCATTTTCAGTTGAATTAGCAAACTTACCTGCATTATGTGGAGTTTTGAATCTATAGACTTCAGAATCTTCACAATCCACAGATGACAGACCTGTGAATCTTACAGAAAGTGGAAGAGCACCCTTTGGTCATTTCTGACCCCTCATAGTGATACGTGATACCCTGTACTACAGCCTAAAGCAGTGGTTCTCAGCATTGGTGGTGGGGAGCCCCTGCTTATTCTGGTTCTCTTACCAATTGCTATTGCAATCATAATTTTCCATTTTAAAATTTTTTTTATTAGTTCCTTTTCACATTTAAAGCTGCATGAGCAGGAGCTGCACTTTGGCAGTTCCTCTGGTCATGATAAACTGAGCTGCTTTTCAGGGACTTCCCACAATTCCCACTTAGTGAATGTAATTACACACAAGCACAAACCCCCGCGGTGCAGACAGGAGTGTGTTTTATACTTCCATGGACTAGAGGGATGGTTTGAAATCAGGTAACTAATACTGGTCTTCTTTTTTCTATGCACATGAAAGTAAATTACACTGGGCAGTGCTTTCGGTCCATTGATGAAGTGTTCAGATGTCATAAAATGCAACTGTGAAGACAAAATATAACACAACATTGCCAATCACTTGCTTTTGGTTCACAGTATGCCAGCTGGAACTGATCTAGGCTATTTTATCCTCCAGCTACCAACACAACGAGACATGCAAGCATCAGAAAGGAATGGTAAATTATACACCCTCCTCTTGCTGAATGCCGTCTCTGTAACTCACTGATTCCGATAAACTTGGGTTGTTGAGGTCCTCTAGATTTAACAATACATTTATAGTTGGGCACCCGGTTTGAAGTCTCGCAAATCTGATGGACCCCCCACAGAATTACCGTATCGGCCCGAATATAAGACGACTCTGAATATAAGACGACCCCTCTTTTTCAAGACCCTTATTTGGAAAAATACTTTTTATTTGAATGAAATCTCATTTGCATAAAAAAATTTCCTTGTACATATCAACATCTTTGATGTTTATCATGGGGGAAAAAATCATAAAATCCTCTATAGCACCGCAAATAGGCAAAACGCAGAACGCACTTCACGGTTCTTTGCTATGAAAACAGTGCAACAAAACAGGCATAGACCTACTGGCCTAACTTGTGCAATAAACGGCACACATTTGCTTGACAGACAGTGTCAGAACAGTCTGCAAAATGTAAGAGCATTAACATCCAAAAAAAAAAACACCACGAACAGTTTTTGCCACATTCATTTTGAATGACGTTGATTTAAATACAGCAAATACGCGTCCAGATGAATGACTGTCGTCTGACCTAATCGGGGAGAACAAGCAACACGTGTTAACTGTGGAGTGCTCTCGGAGTGAACCTTCTGTTAATTTTGAAAATTACTGATAACAGGTCAGGACTAATAATTGCATTAAACGGAAGTTTTGCGCAACCCAATTTGTTCTTGTTCCGCAACTGTACTGAATTTAGCCCATGATTTAATCGCCGTTAGATTGCACATGCAGAGAAACCCTGTCTTCGGTTGACAATTATGCTAATTATGTTGTCACATCATGTCTTTTCACTGCCTTCACGTTGTTCGTTCTCTCAGCTTTGTTTACAACCATAAGTTTAAAATTCGCATCATAACTTCTCCTCTGACTTTTATTCAACTGACCGACTTCGGAAGCACGTTTTTTTAAGTGGATCTCTGTGCTCTGGCTGCATCTTTCTGTCATTCAGTAGCTTATGCAAATCTAGCCCAACACGCCCACTCCGACTTTACAGGATCACGTTAGGGTCACACTGCTCTAAACACTGACGGAGAGAAAAGCTCTCATATGGCGGCACCTATTGTTTTACATGGGTAACTCCTTAGACCCCGAATATAAGACGAGACGTCATTTTCAGGCATTTTTCAGGGGAAAAAATATCGTCTTATATTCGGATCAATACGGTATTTAACTGAGATGATGGAATATCACAAATATGACGTAATGATCGAATTAATCAAACGCTCGTTACATATCAGTTTCCCTGCACTGCCGTGTTGATGCAAGGCTTACATGAACGTAAGGATGCCTGTACATTTTTTAAAATTGAAAGCAGAACTTAAAGTAAAAATGTTTTGACTGAACGTGACGGCTCGTCTTCCTAACTCATAATACAGTCTCTCTGTTTCTAATCCAAAAATGGAGGTTATGATGGCTACTGGATTCCCCGACCTGAAGGGGGCCAGAACACAAATCTATGTTACCTGTTGAAAAGAGGTGGTGCCATTTTGGTGCACATGTGGATCATCAACCTGTCTTTTAGTTCCCTTCATCTGGGGGCACCAATAATCTTGTTTTTGGAAGAGCCTTGTCATACTCTTTTTCTCAGTTGTAAACTTGTGTCTGTTCTCGTTACCTTTTTTCACCCCTTTGTAACACTATCAGTTACTTGAATGCAGCTTTGCAGATTTCTCCAGGTCATTGTGTAGACCTTGCCTCCACTGCAGAGGTCTCATGCGGTTCGCTTCCCTCAGACAATGTTTGCGCACTCAAGCCGAGTTTCCGGTCCCGTGAGGTAATGGCATTGTGCAAAAGCCAGTCAGCATGTCTGTTTTATGATAGTCCGTCTGGATTTCCCCTCTCAAACATTACTACAAAAATTCCGGGAGCAGAAACGCCTAAAAAAGTCGCTGATAATGACATTTATTTTGTGTGTAAAATGAGAATTGGAATCGAAGAAAGAGAAAATACTTGTACCTGATAAAAGCCAATCGATGCTCCTTCAGTTATATGCAGCCTAGTGTTCTTTCCATAAATACTGCCATATATTCCTAAAGCAAAATATTTGTGTGCCGTACTAAATGCTACTAGATTTTCTCATGGTAGTGACAGGCCCCAAGTTAAATGTCTAACTACTGAAGCGCTGACTGAACTGCACTGCAAAATGCAAAATGTGTTGCAAAATGTGATTACAGCCTGCAGCCTGGACCTGTCTCCCATTGAAAATGTATAGTGGACTATGAAGCACAAAATATGAAGATGGAGCCCCACAGAGTGTTGACCATTTGAAGTTCAATATCAACCAAGAATGAGAATGAATTCTGCTTTTGAAATTCTAAAAGTTAGTAACTTTAGTTTGAAACAGCTACTAAGTGTTGTTGGTACTTTAGGTGATGTTTCACTCAGGTGGACATGCACTTGTCCCAACTTCACCAGAACATTTCGCAAAATAAATAAATAAAGTTGATGAGCAAAAAAAAAAAATCTTATATTGTCTCTGTAGTTTTCTGAACTGAATACAGATTAAAGGGATTTGCAATTTTCTGCTTGCTTTTTTATTTACAAATCATCCAAATTATTCTGGAATTAAGATTGTTCATTGCTTGACATCTCACCCCCCCCCCCCCCCTTTTTTTAATCAAATTTCAAAAACAATGCCAATACAGTACAACATGAATATGGCACCCTTCAGAGAATGCATTGTTATCATTGTTATCTCTGAAATAGTATGGCTTAAAAGTATAATCAATCCTTCTATTCATGAATTGTGGGTTTAAGACATAACACAATCTTGTTAAAATTTTCAGATTTCAATTGTGATGGAACAAAAGGGGGGGGGGTGGTGGTTCCTGAGGACCAATCTTGAGAACCACTGGTCTACATGATAGATTATCTACCTAAGTTGTTAAACCTCCTGAATATGCTGTCCTTTTTTATTATTATTAGTGATTATTCATTATTATCATAAATTACTCATATCACTTTCATTGGCAGATGCCTAAAAATAGCAATGAGAACGGTTTCATAAAAGAAGAGTATTCATGATAAATACATATGCTGTGTATGTGTTGTCCCTGTTATACACACAAGCCTGCTTCACTTAAGACTCGTGGTCCCTGATTGGCAAAATTATGCGGTTGTCGTGGGTTGAGTATCACTTCAACTTTCTTGAGATAGAGGCTAGTTATTCTCGGCAAAACCCAAGAGATCAGACCGAGATTCCTGAAATATGTATAGGGCTGTGAACATTGGATGAAATAGAGGAGGCATTAAGATTAAGACAGCTCGTATTGAAAAGAAAATGTTTTGAAAAGAAAAACCTTTGTTTATTTGTATTCAAATCCTGATTTTCTGTCGAAGCCCGCGTGTCTGTATAAGTGCCTCTTCCCCAGTTTCAGAGGTCTTTTTGGTCGCTCATGTTAATTCTTTGATTGACTCATTATTCCCTTTTTGCGATCAGATGCAGCCATTCTTATTGCTGCGTGTCTATAGGTTGCTGGTTTAGTCTCATTTGGGATTGGATGGTGTTACTGGAAGAGGTTAAGCTAACCTTTTATCCTAAAATCTGGTGTCTGTCTCAGGAAGTGAAATTATTAGTGAGCAATCGGTACGGTGGATTTTCGTAGCCTTCATCCATTTCTTTTCATTCTCCTCATTATCAATGCGCCTTTGTGGCTCATCGTTGATCCTGCAGTTGACTGACTCCCCCTCCATCCAGTTTGTACCAATTTTCATGCTCATTTTTTCTTAGTTCAACTGGTATTTGAATATAAAACCATTTTTACTGCCCTATTGTGAAAATGGGTTGATTTATTTTATGCTGCCCTTTCATCAATATTTAATTATCTGACCTACATGCAATATGAATATTTCTAAGTCTTGCCCCTTTGAGAAATCCCAATTATAGTTCACATTTTAATTAATAGCTGATTTCTTATCAACAGATATGTTACTCATTCTGGTTTAATGGGCATATTTTTCATTAAATTCAGTTTCTTTTTTTTTTTTTGCATCTATAAAAAATGTGCCGGTAAATATTTGCTACTTTAGATTTTATATTGACACTGGCACAACTTTTTAGTCCAATACACTAAGGTTCACATCCATTGAAATATTTTGTTGGAAATCTGACTGAGAATTACCCTTTGTGTCTGTTCCTCTACATCATTAACTAACTTTCGCAAATTAAAGTGCATCATGAGAGATGGTTATGGCTGCTAATTGGAATGAGAACTTGCACGCTGTAAACTCCTGCTTCACTGGGGACTCACAGCTTTCTAATCAGCAAAACTGTGGAGCTGCTGTGGCAAGTATCTCTTCAGCTTTTCTGCTCATGAAATAGAGGTTAGTTATACCAGGCCAAACTAAAGAGATCAGGCTTGAAGCACTGAAATATGTATGTGGCCATCAACGCTGGCCAAAACAGAGGAGGCAATAAAAATAAGACGACTCATGTTCAGAAGAAAATATTTTGGGAAAAAAAGCTTTACTGTATATTCAATTCTCATTTTCATGCTCATTTTTCTCACAGTTCAACTGGCAATTGAATACTAAACCATTTTTACAGCCCTTTTGTGAAAATGGGTTGATTTGGTTTATTTGCCCTTTTATCAGTATTTAATTCACCAACCTACATGCAGTATGAATAGTTTTAAATCATTCCCCTCTGAGAAAGTCTGAAAGTATTTCACAGTTTCACATTTTAATTTTTAGATATCAAAGTTCATCATGAAAAACGATCATATGGATGTTTAAGGCTGCTCAACTGAAATGAGAAATATATGAATACAAACTATTCTGAAATCGTACAGATTTGTACAAATTCTATTTTATTATTAAGTGAATTTAATAATAAAAAACTCAAAACATAGTCAACTCAACAATTTTTAATTGTTGAGTTGAGTATGAACTTGCACTTAAAATTTACGTGCAAAAGAAGATATTGTGGATTTACTGGGATGTCCTGATTTTTTTGAATTCCTGTTTTATAAAGAATGAAGACAGACTGAAGTCCCCTCTGCTCCTCTGATATTACTTATATTTGATCAGGGTTCTGTTATCTTTCATAGAAATCAGACTGCTCACATCCCATATGCATTTGCTCTGTTTTAATAACGCACTCATATTTCCTGTTAATTACTATTGGCTTCATTCACATTATGAAGCAGTCAGTCACAGCCTGTCACAGATGTAAAGATTATCCTTAAGTAATCATAATCAGAGGCAACACTGCGGATGAAATATTATTTTATTCATTGCACGGTAACATAATTCTGCTCAATTCCTCGCCCTTTTTTTTTTCAAAATTAGAACAATTTAGAGTAAATCATCTTGGTAGATGTAATTAATTAACTTATTATTTATTAGCTGTGATGCTTCAGCTGCTTATTTTTGTAGATAGTACTTATACACATTTATAGGTGCAATTACATTATCATTATCATTTCAGATGAAAAAAAAATATATTTAAACCAGAAACACAGTTATAATGCATTAAATGTAAAAATATAAAATACATAATGTTTGATAAAATGCATATGACCCTCCAATGGAAATGTTTTAATCAACTTTAATAACTCACCTTTCACACTTCACCTACTCCAAAGCCATGGTAACTAATGTACATTTCATTTGCCATAAATTGATACATTCACCTCGGTCCTCCTTTGTTATGCTTTTATAAGGTATACATACATATTACGGCAGTTTTTGATCATTGTAAATATCAAATTAACACTTTGTATTTTATTCTTGCGACCCATTTCACTTCTGTGGACCAATTTAAAGATCCTATTTTTTTAAACTTGTACAGCACTGAGAAAAACTGAAAAGTAAATGTTTTACAGTTACTTTGTACAGGCCAGAAATTATTTAAATTTAAAAAGGCATGGAATGTCTTTGATCACGCATGAAACTATAAAAGCTGATACGTAAAAGTGTCTGCAAGCTGATGCACAACACTTAAGCAGAGGGGACACCTTGCCAGATAGCGTGACCGGACATACAATCGAGAGCAAAATTTTTAATCCTTCATCTCTGTTGCATGCGTCTCTTGTCCGATTCTCGTTCAGCAAATGCATTCCTTATCAGGCAAGGTCTGTTCGATCTGGTGGAAAGTTTTTTACATGCACAAAACTATACTGTGTTTGTGAGACCCTCAAGCAGCAATGGAGACCACTTTCACCACTGGATAATTTTCTTTCACAAAATTTCTATCCGTCGGACATCCGTTAATACTATCTGGCAAGGTGTGACTGCTGCTTGGAGTAGGACCATGACCCAAATTGTGAGTTCACTCAGAAAGGGAAAACTCTTTCTTTAGCCCAGTGCTGTTTTATCCTCCTGTGTAGCACTTTTATTTTTATTGAGAACTTTGAAAGTGTTGACCTGGTGTTGACATAAACAACCACTCTTTCTTTCATAAATGAATCACAGAACCCTGATTCCTAAATTTACTTTTATACATATTAGTTCACACAGAAATCTCTACTGCAAGTAGACTTCACTCCACGGTTGTAACTCAAAATCAGTGGAGGGACAAATAACAATGAAGGAAACCCTGGAACTTGAATGAAGAGATTATTTTGTCATGCAGAGTTTGGGAACAGGTTCAAATGGAATGGTGATTATGCAAAGACAGCTGCAGTGAGACTGGACTTCAGATGTCTTTATGATATGAGGTACTGATGGACTTTTGGATTTTATTTTCCCATGTGGTAAATGATTTATGCGGCATAATTAATAAACAAAATAATTGTAAAAAACATGTATGGAGTGAAGTAATTTTTTGCTGAAATGATACTGTACTCTGTATACTCTTTATTATGAGCTAAAAACAAGTTTGTCGATGACATCATTTCAAATGATGCCTCAGAGGGCGGCACAGGAGCCCAGTTTCATCCCAGCTTGTCATATAGTGACCCTACCTGACCTAGCGTGAATTAACTATGATAAAGTTAGCTTTTGGTGTCTGTATTTATGCCAGATTCCCCTGAACCTGAACCCTAACCCAGAGCACCAAGTAAGGACACCAAAAGCCAACTTTTTTCGTTGTATATCGACTCTTGGTCAGGTAGCGTCACTTTATGAAGAGTTGGGATGAGAATTTGTTGGGCACAGAGTTTAGGGGGAAGGACTTTAGGGGGATATTATGGTTTAGGAAGACAGCCTTTGCCACCACTTCCACAGCAGAAATTTTGGAATTTTCACAGGAAAGCAAGAAGTAATTCATGGACTTCTTTCGATTTTGGCACATGGCTAGATGGGAACCTAAATGAGAACAAGTTTGATAAACTGGGTGACTTCAGCCTTTTGTTGGGCCTTTGGAGGCCTTAATAGTCCCAAAAGTCCTAAAGAATTTAAATTTCTCATCACAGAGAGCAGTGTTTTGCTCAACAACAGCTCATCGCAGCTGTCAATCAGGCCCCTTTGTTTGTGTTGGTGAAGGGGCTGGATTTCTGAAGGGGAGCAGGGTACACCTCGAGGGATACATTTGTGCTCAGACAGTGCCCGGCCAAGGGTTCTACTTGGAGACTGTAATTTGCATGGAGGCTTTGAGATGGACGGGTAGCAAGTTAATTTAACACAATTAGTTAGACTTTTGAAGCTATGAACACTGTAATACCTGATTAATTTTGAGTGCTAGTTAAAGTAAAAAAGGGACTTGCCTTTTTACTCTTACCACAAAATGATATGATTTTGATGCCCTCATGCAAGAAGGGCGTAAGTGACATTTTACAAATTTTACAGGAAAGCCAAAAAACTGTTCCAGGTAAATCTCTACCATATGGATTAAAATTTCCAGTGGTGATTGATTCCTTATCGTTGGCCAATGAAGAGATCATGCAGATTATGTCACTTACGTTCTTTTAGCAAGAGTCGGGATGAAGAGTTCAATATACGAGAAACATATCCTAAAGTGCGTATCTGCAACACTCTGATAACAGAAATGAAGGTGACCTCGTGAGAGTCTGTTCAATGTTCATAATTTCTAATTTCAAAATATGCATAACAGTTGTCTGTTTCCCTTGGAAATGTTTTAAATATTAGAAATATTTTAATACGTGGATATGATATGGCAGGATAAACATTTTGGTTTCCATTGCCAAAATGCAGAAGTATTTTGTAAAACAGCTGGTCTATCTATACTGCTTGAAATTGCTGTCAAACCGCAAAGAACTTGAGCATGTAAAAGTGTATCATCAGATCTAATGATACACTGTACACCCCAGTGGCTAAAAATAATGCAAGGTTTTTCTGAATTAAGGTCTCTGTCACCTCTGTGTTGACACTGATATCTGAAGCCATAAACAACAGATAATAAAACAAAAGATAATACAGTGTGCATTGACTGTGGGTGCATGTACATTTTATGATGGTACCAACTTGACTAGCAATATGCAAAAAAAAGGTGCAAGAGGCAGATACATCTTGACTGAAAATGCATATTGTTTGGAAAAAGGCCGTTAACTACCAGTTACTCCCATTTAAAATGTAAATTGTTACATACGCTCCACTAGCAAATAAGAAACATTAGTGGGGAAATTTTATTGCCAGATATGCCTTTTTGAAAAGGGTTTTGACCCCTTTAGGATAAAAATTCAGACCTCAAATTTTGCCAGAAGATGGGTCCTATATGGATGTGTCTAAAAAGAGAAAAACATCATTTTTGCCCAAAATGTCACTAATGCCCTTGTTGCATGAGGGCATGGATTTTATTGAAGCAGCTACAAGGAGTTTTAAACTGGTTATTAAACAGAATATTTAATATTGATACGTCTGTATGATCCCCTAAGCAAACGTGCCTATCAGTGATAATAGATATAGATTGGGTATTTCTAAATTGCTCAAAAAATTAAGGGAACACTTAAATCACATATCAGATCTTTGTAAAAAACAAAATGAATGCATTTGCTAAGAACAAAATGACATCACAACAGTCAATGAAAACCTAAATCATCAACCCATTTAGAGCTGGATTCATAATAACCAAAAAATGAAAGTAAAAAATTGAAATCACAGGCGTGATCAACTTGCGTAAATTTTTATCACAACTCATACTATGATTCAATAGTGTATATGGCCCTCATGTGCCTTAGACATTCCCAACAACATCTGGGCATGCTCTTGATAAGTCGGCAGATGGTGTCCTGGGCGATCTCCTCCAAGTGCTGGATCAGTGCGTCAGTGAGATCCTGCGCAGTGTGTGTCAGTACTTGGCGGTGTCGGATGCACCTATACATAATGTCCCATTGGTGCTCAATTGGACAAGGTCAGGGGAACGAGAGGGGAACATGAGGCCAGCCATTGTCTTGCACTAGAGGGAACCCAGGACCCATTACACCAGCATACGGTCTGAAAATCGCTGTAAGGATTTCATCCTGGTACCTAACAGTGGTCCTTGTATTCCTTCTCGCACAAAGGAGCAGATATCTGCTGCTGGGTTGATATCCTTCTATGGCCCTGTCCAGCTCACCATGTGTAACGGTTGGTATCTCCATGAGACTGTGCTGGGAGACACAGCAAACCTTGCAACTGCATATATGGATGTGTCTTCCTGGAGGAACTGGTCTGCCTGTGCAACCTGCTTGGGCTGCAAGTAACACCTCATGCTACTAGTTGTGACAACGACACTAGCAGAACAGATGATTAGAGTATAATCTGTCAGGATGGCTAATGAGGGAGTAATTTTCTGTGGCCACCACATGCACAAAAAATTCCTTTTGGGGGGTTGTCTTGCCTTTTTTTTTTTTTTTGGTGCAAATTTTTTAATTTGCACCAAAGCAGGTGAACTTGATTCACAATCACTTGTGCTTCCTAAAAAGACAGATTGATATCCCTCAAGTTGAATTGACTTGGTGTTATGCTATGATGATTAAGTGTCCCCCCAATTTTTTGAGTGGCATATTTTATTATATTAATTATTCATGTGTACCAGATCTATTTTGGCTGACTACAATTTTGGTGATTGCTACCCTGTTTACGAACTCTGCTCTGTCCCATTGGAATTTGATTTTTGGATTGCGGATTCTGTGCTTTTGCCAATTGCCCTGCGGGGGTTACCACCCTCGCTCAATAAAGCTCTTTATTTTTGCAATACCGTGTCTTCGCATTTGGTTCCAGATCGCTACCTAACACCGACACCACACACTTCATATGAAATTACTATGAATTCATGTATGACTGGACATTGATTTACTTGTTTCCCTCATCGGCAGTTGTGCCAGAGACAACAGGTGACGTATCTGGTCCCATATGAAATATCTTACATTCCTGATTACATTGCTGCTGCTACGAGTATGCAATTCCCAGTTTGCATTTCGGTCAGCTCTCCATAGTAGCTGAACATGCATCAGGGAGCTAGCGTTGGATTCCCATACACACAAACTGAAAACCAAGCCATTTAAGAAAACAAAAATGAAGGGCTTTTCGGCAAACATTACAGGCAAAAGTACAACGTGCCGACCGCTGATCAATAGCTAGCTAGAATATGCATTCGCTATTTTAGTCCGGAGTGATTCAAAGTACTGCAGAATTTTCACTTATAAGGACTGTAAGTATAGCACTCAGTGGAAATCAATAAAACCAAATGTTTATGCAGTAACGCACGAATAAGATATCTATGTTATGATTCTGCTCTGTCTGATCATCTTTCTCTGTTTTTGATATTTGTCTTTTTGGTATTCGAACTTTGCTTCGTCTGACCATTCTTAGATTTATATATTGTGTACTGTTGTCATTGATTTGTTCATGTAATGTCTTAGTTTGTACTTTTCCATAGTTTACATTTTGCCATAGTATCATTCCGGTCCATGTTTTCCATTATGCATTACACTTTGTCACCCCCGTCTGGTCACTCATCTTGTCATGGTTCACAGCCCCAGTCCTGCGTGTCACTCTTCAGGTGATTTATTGGATTCTGGATTTCAGTCTTCCATCCAATCTCGTTTATTTGCTTCACCGTATTTTTCTATCTTACTAGTCATACTAACAGTTTGTTATTTTCGTTAGAAGTTACTAACACCAACTAACATTGTTTATAATACTAACTTACTAATGAGCACTAAGGGATTGTATAGTTTCACTTACTCATTGATTAACAAACTCTCAGCACTCACCCTGTTCTTGTGTCCGCCTCCTTTCTTTCCCTGATCTCCAGAGCTGCATTTCTGTGGAAAACTCCACATATGATCACACTGTCTTTTCTCTAATTATCTATGCACGTTAGAACTCCTTAACTGGAGCAGTATGTCTTTGTATAGGTTGGTCCCGTGATCCCTGTCCGCGTTTTGGCTTCTGCCAAATTTAATGTGATTAGGTTCTCCCTCATGTGCTGCCCCTTTGTAATCAGTCTGACTACTTGCACCTGTGTGTCTTACCATGTGATCTCCCTAGAAGAGTATATTAGGTGTCTCTTCACAGTCATTCTCTGTCAGATCGTTTCTCGTGTTTACCTGTGCTGCAATTTCTCTCGCCTGTGTCTCTGATTCTGACTGGATTGCCCGATTACTGATTTTTTTGGCTTGCCCTTATTGCATTACCGTTGCATCTGTGTGCTCAAACCCTTTTTTGCCCGACTACGATTCTTGTGGATTGCTGCCCTGTTAACGATTCGGATTGCCCTTTGGTCTATGATTTTGCGTCTCCTGCAAACCATTGCCTGTGTGCCGAATCTGTTTTGTCTGACTACAATTTTTGTGTTTGCTGCCCTGGTTATGATTCCTTTTCTGCCCCACTGGATTTTGACTTTTGGATTGCGGACTCTGTACTGTTGCCTACTGCCCTGCGGGGGTTACCCCCCTCACTCAATAAAAGCCGTTTCTTTTGCAATCCTGTGTTCTCGCATTTGGTTCCGGATCGATTCCTCACAATCTATTTCCTATCCAAATAACCTGGCAGATCTGGTCCTATATACCATGACGTTTCCCCCGAGGTAACCTGGTGATCTGGTAATGGAAAAGGGCTAGTCAAGACTAGCTTTACTCCGTATAGCTAAATTTGATGATTTAAAGCCAATAATCTCCGTTGTACAAGCTAAAAATAATTTACATGTGAAAGGTTAAGTCGACAACTTTCCCTCTCCAGTGGCTGCAATTTATGGCAACACTGTGGTCAGGCATTCAGAGAGAAATTTCTGGAAAGAAACATCCACTTTGCTGCACCTTGCTGTATTGGACGCCCATCACAAGATGACAACCAGACCTGCATATTGAAATCGTAACATAGCACCTCTAGTTTATATAGCTCGTTGTTGTTGATATTGTCCATAATTTGTGAAAGAGCACGGTAAAAAGGGGTTTGCACAAACAAGGAGGTTCTTGCTGACGTGGATTGGGACGTTACCATCAAAAATCCGTCAAAGGTGTGCAGCTGCTTGGTTGAAGTGAAAGCCTGCGGCCGCACCGGGCCTTTCTGGGAAAGATTGGGGACCCCTGGGCTAGCTCCTAGCTTACTCCAGATTAGCCTGGTTGTCATGTTGCACACTTAATGCATCAGTAGGCACACCAGAGAGTAATTACAAGAAAAATAAATGAAAAGTTAATTTTTCATACTATGTCCCCTTTAAATAATGCACGGGACAGTTCTTAACGCAATTCAGCGAATTCCTGCAAGATCTTTAATTTTGTATTCACCTTTCTATCTCTGTGTTTCTTGTCCAATTATTCTCTAAAATGTCTATCAATTTCAATGATAATTTGCATAAGAGTGGACAATGGGTCAAAGAACATTTAGTTTTGGGATGGATTCAAATTGAAATATAGCCTTCGCAACAATATTTCTTCAGGTCTTGGTGGGTTTCACTTTAAATGCTGATATGCATCCAAAAAAAAACTGCATAGGAAGTGCATGTAGATAATCTTACATATCTTGAGTTTGTAACTAGGCGGCCTGGTGGCACTGTGGTAAGCATTGCTGCCTCACAGCAAGAAGGTTGTGGGTTCTGGCCTGGGGCCCTTCTGTGTGGAGTTTGCATGTTCTCCCCGTGTTTGCGTGGGTTTTCTCCGGGTACTCCAGTTTCCTCCCACAGTCCAAAGACCTGCATATCAGGTTAATTGGAGAGACTAAAATTGCCCATAGGTATGAGTGTGAGAGTGAATGGTGTGTGCGCCCTGCGATGGATTGGCAAGCTGTCCAGAGTGGGTCCCTACCTTTGCCCGTAGTCAGCTGCGATAGGCTCCAGCTCACCCTGTGACCCTAGTGAGGAATAAGCGGGTATAGAAAACAAATTACTTGAGTCTGTAATATGCAGTGTTTTTTGTTGCCAGTTACTCTAGATGACACACGAGGCTGGCATCTTTGAGTCCTATTTTCTCTAAAGGACCCCAACATGGGTTGGCCCGGTATGGTTTTTAGGGGCTCATATAATGTACAGCACTGCATCATGAGTAAAAAATCTAATAGTTGTGAAATTCGCAGACGCACAGCAACACACAGCCGCTACCTCTATGTCAAAGTTGATTTAGTGACATTTATCCATGCTTGCCCATTTTTCGGATTATCAGCTATAACAGGTTTTTATGTCTGGACCACTACCAAGGAATGAACATCGATTTAAACATATTCTGACAAATTTGAGTGATGCTTTACAATTGAATCAATTAGACTGCATGGTCAGGCTGAGGGTTGTTATGACAGAATTTTAACCCCTTTGCACAGAAATCAAACAAGCTCCCAAGCCTCAAAATCAATCTCCAGGATTGGAGTTGCAGTCTTATTGATCCTATATTCCAGCCTGTTCCTCTGATTTAGTTTATTAGGAACACCTCCCAAGCTTTCATTGATCTCCAGGATTGGGTCTGCGTAACAAGAAAAAAACCCTTCTGTCCTATCGGCAAGCAGTCCTGCTTCTGTGAAGGGGATTTACCACCTGGCTTTTGCCCTTGGACGGCCACTGCGGACATGTCATTATCCTCTCCGGTCATTACCAACTTAGCTGGACTGTCCCTGTTATGTAGGGATGGTGCGTAAAATGTACATTGAAACAGAATGCAATGATTTTAAAATTATTTGAACTTTATATTAATTTGAAAATAGTACAAAGACAACAAGAGTTTGTCACTAAAGTGACTACATACCCCACCATAAGGTCACTAAAACCGACTGGTGTCTGCGCATTACCAGTGGGAAGGTTGGTACCAAAAAGAATTGAAGTTGGTTGACTCCTTCTTGAGATATCGTGCTGACAATGTTCGGGACGGACGGATGGACGGACGGAGCTGAATACTATACATATAATATATGAGATATTGACACTGCGATATTTTATTGTTTTTTTTTTCAAATATATGTGTTCATTTTGAATTTGATGCCAGCAACATGTTTCAAAAGAGTTGGCATAGGGGCATGTTTCCTACTGTGTTGCATCACATCTTCTTCAATCAAAACTCTGTAAGTGTTTGGGAACTAAGGACACCAACTGCAATAGTTTTGAAAGCAAAAAGTTTTCCCATTCTTGCTTTTTGTAGGATTGCAGCAGCCCAGTACTTTGCAGCCTCCATTGTTACATTTTTTGTTTCATAATGCACTTAATATTGTGAGTGGGTGACAGGTCTGAACTGCAAGCAGACCACTTCAGCACCCAGACTTTTTTTATGGAGCCATATCCTTGTAATTCATGCTGAGTATGGTGTTTGGCATGTTTTGCCGAAAAGACTGAGTGCTTCCCTTCAAAAAGGCATCTGTATGACAGTAAATGTTACTCCAAAACCTGTTCATATCGTTCACCATTAATGATGTCTTCACGGATGCGCAAGTTACCCATGCCATGTGTACGAAGGCACCCCCCATACTATAATAGATGCTGGCCTTTGAATCGTTTGCAGATAACAAGCCGGATGGCCCATTATTTCCAAAAATAATTTCATATTTTCAGGGCTGTCTAAGCTGTTCGTAACTTAAAAACAGTTAATTGCCAATTAAGCTTAGACAGCCCCGAATTAGCACAGCACAGAAGGAAGGGGGTACTACCAAAGCCAACCAGAGCTCTGAAATGTGCAACAACGAAGGCACAGGGCGGACCTCAGACAAGCGGTGGAGTGGCTTGGCAGACCTGGCAAAAACAAAAACATGGAAAAGTAAAAACATGGACAAGGAATGTGAACTATGAAATGCGCAATCGTTAAATTTTCTTGATGCATTTTTTGTGCAGAAAGCAAATCAGGTGTTCACCGCGCCTGTCCTACTTGTTAGAGTATTCACAGAACTCGCTACCTGTAAAAAATTTGCTCAGCTGAGCTTTCCAAAAGGCCCATTTAGGCCATTTAACTGTGACAATGTTGTTTTATTGAAATAGAATAATTGAGAAACCGTTTCACTGAATTAGAATAATTTTTATTATAATTAGAATCATCACTTTCTCAGTATTTTGTGGCTGCCCCCTTGGCTTGTATGACTGCTTGAAGTCTCCGCGGCATCGATTTGACCATCGAAGTTTCCGCAGTCACAGCTTCCTAGGCAGTGGCGATGTTCTGCTTCAATTGGTCCAGCGTAGTCGGCTTTCTGTCGCGAATTTTCCGCTTGACGATGGCCCAAAGGTTTTCAATAACATTGAGGTCAGACGAGTTGGCCGGCCATGCCAAAACTTCAAGCTGTTTTTTGGCGAACCAATCTTTGGTCGACTTTGGCATGAGCCGGCATGATCCTGTTGAAATATGAGGTCTTCTTCGCCAAACTGTCCCTCAACAGTCGGAATCAGGAACGTTTCCAGAACATCTTGGTATAAGGCAGCCTTGACAGTCTTCTTGAGGAAGCAGAGTTTCCCAACACCCCGAGCGGACATGCATCCCCTGACCTTAACGCTCTGGGGAGACTTGACGCTTCTTTTTACGCACTCGTGGTTGTAGGTTTCGCCTCCACAACGCTAGACACGAACGAGGACCTTGGTCACCGAAGGAGATGCAAAAGCGTGATTCGTCACTGAAGACCACTTTCTGTCAGTCTTCAGCAGTCCACTCGCCGTGTTAATTGGCCCACTTCAGCCATTTCTCCATTTGTTTCTTGTTCAGCATCGGTTTTTCCTGCTGGAACGTGAGATTTGAAGCCGAGTTCGCGCAGACGACGGTAAGTGGTTGATCTCGAGACGTTAGCGCAGGTCTGCTCGTTCCACAAGTCGCTGGGCTCGGAAGTGGACTTGAACTGGTTGCTGACTGCGATCTTTCTCAGCTGCTTGTTGTCACGAGCTGAAGTTTTTTGGATGCCGGAACAGTTGGTGCGCTTGCTGCAGTCTTTCTTTAGTCACAGTTAAATGGCCTAAATGGGCCTTTTGGGAAGCTCAGCTGAGCAAATTTTTTACAGGTAGCGAGTTCTTTGAATAATATAATAATACTATATAACAAGTAGGACAGGCGCGTTGAACACCTGATTTGCTTTCTGCACAAAAAATGCATCAAGAAAATTTAACGATTGCGCTATTTCAAATTATTCTAATTCGTTGACCAGCACTAGTATGACCATGAACTATGGAATCCTGATACATGAAACTGTTAAAACCATAAATGCTGTCCTGGCCAAAGGCTAAGACCCCAGAACACAACACTAAGATTTCCTCCCACTGGGAAAAATTATCTATTTTAATCTATTATAAAATAATAATCTATTTATTTATTTGTTTTTACACTGTAAAGCTTCTTTGTGAAAATCTCTCTAGGAAAAGTGCAATACAAATAAAATTGAATTGAATTTCTACATGGCAGAGTTTTAGCTTGCATTTGAGGATGCAGTGACTAATTGTGTTTATTGACAATGGATTACAGAAGAGTTTCTGAGTCCATACAGTGATTTTCACAACAGAATCTTGTCTGTTTTTAATGGAATGCTGCCTGAGGACCAGGAAATCACAGCCATTCAAAACTGGATTTTGGCTCATGTGTACAGAGATTTTCCTGGATTCTCAGAATCTTTGAATGATATTTTGTATTTACCATAGAGGATAAAAATTCTTTGCAATTTTATGTTGTAAACATTACTCTAAAATTGTTGAACCGTTTCCCCATGCAGCCTTTCACAGCCCTTACCATATTTAATTATGAAAGACTTTTTATACCCAATCATAATACTGACCTGTTGTTAAATAGACTGATTAGCTGTGAGATGTTCTGCCAGTTGTCTTTTTTAGTGTTGTGCAACTTTTCTGGTCTTTAATTGTCCTGTCCCAACTTTTTGAAAAGTTGTTGCTGTAATCAAATTCAAAATGAGCAGATTTTTAAAAAACAATAAAATGTATTACTTTCCACATTTGATATGTTGTCTTTGTTCTGTTTTAAATTCAATAAAGGGTTTTAATTGATTTGAAAATAATTGCATTCTGTTTTATTTCCATTTAACAGTGTCCCAACCTTTTTAGAAATGGGGTTGTATATCCTCCCTTGTGGACTGTACCTTGAATCTGAGTTTGGTTTTTGTCTGGATCATTACAGGTTTCCTCTGGATATTCTTATTTCCCCCCCATTGTACAAAAACATTCATGTTAAGTTAATTAGAAACTCAAAAATTGGAAACTCTAAAATTTTAGTTATGAAACTGCCGCACTTTAAAGTTCCTGATATTACTTTAGGAGGATGTAATGTTGCAATCTGACCATAAAACAACTAAAATAGAAAGGCCCCCCTAAACTCATGAAGGGAAAATTATTATGCGACCAACTTAGACCTGTATACAAATGTTACGATTATATCCTCAACACTAGAAAAGCACCCGGAGAGCGCAGACCTCCGCCAAGCACTACATTTCCCTCCATATTGCGACTTCCACCATGGATATTAGTCTTACATTTATTTTATCTTCATTTTTAGATTCCTTGACCATGAAAACACGGCAATTTGATTCATTATGCTATATCAATATTAGTTCCACAGCGTCTTGGCTGTTTAAAGATGTCTGTTGCATGTTTCTAGCTTCATTAGTTTTTTTTTCTTATGATGCAATATTTCCACTCATGTTGTGATTTACTCAAAAATATTAGTCCTACATTTATTTCATCTATTTTTTCAGATTCCCTGACTAAGAAAACATACCATTAGCAACTGAATTCATAATATTATCAATATTAGTTCAAATTTTCCCTAATGGTGGTTTTCTTCTGGATCTAGTTCCCTGGCTTTTGAAGATACAGTTAATCTGGAGACACCATCCTAATTCTGCAATATCTTGGCTATATAATGGTGTTTGTCGCATGTTTGTAGCTTTATTTGTTCTCTTCCTATAATGAAAGTTCTGAAGGTCCCCTACTTTCGTATTCTGGATCATAGTATCATAGTATCCAGAATTATTCCATTTTCAGGATCAGTCTTTGATACATTGTAGAACATGTTTGAAACTTGTCCTGTATTTTTTTTCCAAGTGCCCTGACCATTTTTGGCGGAGTTATTAATTAATAAGCATTAATGTCGAAAATCTCCCAATGTTAAAGAATCCTTTAAAAAATTCCTGGATCCAGATGGAGATCCTGATCACTTCCAAAATCTAATCATTTCTTCCTTATACTAATCTATACAATGCCTGAAAATTTCATCAAAATGTGTCCATAACTTTTTGAGTTATTTCGGAAACCAACAGACAAACAAACAAAGGCAAAAACATAACCTCCTTGGCGCAGGTAAAAATGTTCTTATATGAACAACAATGGATCATATGGGAATGTTCAGTAGTGTATTTCTAAAGTCATACAGGGAAGTCCATTATATGGCCAACTTGGAGCCAGATGCAAACATTCTGATTAATTCCTCGACAAGAGTTCTCATATGACCAACAGTTTCCCGAATGGGAATGTTCTGTAACATCCTGCTAAAGAACAGTATAATATGACCAACTTAACATTAGATTAAGTCCTCAATAAAACATTGTCATCTGACCAATAGGAGGGCATATGGGAATGATCCTCATAAATTCTCATAGGTTATGTTGTTATTCGATCAACTTAGTC
Source organism: Gymnothorax reevesii (assembly GCA_029721435.1). Lineage (NCBI taxonomy): Eukaryota > Metazoa > Chordata > Actinopteri > Anguilliformes > Muraenidae > Gymnothorax > Gymnothorax reevesii. The sequence goes on along the minus strand of CM056577.1, from coordinate 71,731,387 downwards.
CCATGTGCAATCATTCTGATCAAGTCCTCAGCAAAGGTTCTCATGGGACCAAAAGTGTCCCTTTGGTAATGTCCTGCTATAGAACATTATAATATGACCAACTTAATGTTCTGATTAAGTCCTCAATAAAACATCCTCATTTGACCAACTGGGGATGTTCTATAACATCTTCCCAAATTCACGTAGGGAACAACAGTTCTTTCATAACAAAAAGAAGACATTTTATGAACATCCTCAATGTTTGAGACATTCAAAACCTCTAGAGAACTTTTAAGGAAAGGTTCTAAGAACATCCCTTCCTATGTGTGAAGGGAACAATAACTTTTTCTCATTACGGCAGGTAGGGTTGAGTCGCTTTTTTCTTTCAATAAATGAAATCATCATTTAAAAACTCAATTTTGTGTTTTCTTTGTTTGTCATTGTTTTACATGAAAAGTAGTTTAATGTTTTAAAACCTTTAAGGAAAACAAATATGCAAAAAATAGAAGAATCAGAAAGAGGGCAAATACTTTTTCAGAACACTCTAAGCCATACTCTGTACTTATAACAACAGCGTGACATGGTAGTCACAGACTGTCAATATTGCCTCGTGCCTACACTGCCCAACTTTGACAAAAGGAAGCAAGTGGCATACATGTTTATGTAATGTTTATTACACGTTTATTGCTTCCTTTTGTCAAAGTTGAGCAGTACAGCCCGGATGTGCAAAACATATGGCAGATAATGATGCGCACAATAGGACAACGAAGAACCTGGACTGTTGAGCAACTGAAGACCTGCATCAGGCAAGAATGGGAAATAATTCCACTTTCAAAACGGAAACAGTTCGTGTCTACAGTTCCAAAATGACTGCTGAATATTTTTAAAAGGAAAGGTGATGTTACAACATCCATCTGTCCCTACTGAACTGAAGTGTGTTGCAGACATCACATTTTGAAAAACTAACAATTAAAAAAAATAAAGTTGATGAGTTAAACATTACGGTCACACCTTACAATAAGGGTACAAATAATGTGTACGTGTGACTCGTGATGATTTAATGCATGGATAAATGCAGGATGCATCATGAATTCCTGTTGCTCACCCTTAAGAAATGATGACGTTACCATGACTTTGTGTGATTAGTTCACACTCAATACCTTATTCGTTAAGGAATGTTAAAACATAATTACCTCATTTATTAATTGGCATGCAGCCAAATCAGCTGGATTCTTGCTAACACTTTAAAAGTAATGTACAAATAATATCCTTATGTAATGCTTAACTCATGATGACTTAATGCATGAATTAATGCAGGACATATCATTCTTTTGCTCATCATTAACAAATGATGAAGTCACCACGACTTTTTGTGATAAGTTTACACTTAATAGGTCATTAGTTAAGGGATGTTAATTCATGCTACTTCATACGTTAATTACTTTGCAACCAAATTACCTGGATTCCTTTTACATTTAAGTTTATTTCTGGATAATTCATTAGCTCACCCTATCAGCCTTTATTTCAAGCACAGTCATAAATTTGGTCAAGGCAAAATAATTAAATCATAATTGGATTTATGTTGTTGAAAGCAGTGGAGTGTAGCATGGGAGAGAAAGATGCACTGAAACAGAACCCATTTAGCAGGTATCAATTAAGAAAGTACACTCTTCTCTCTGAAATGTGAAGCCTTTGCATTAACTTAGTTAATATCCTTCATGTTGTATGATCAGTTGAATAAACAGTGGCACAATGGGTAGCACTTTTTCCTTCCAGCGGGAAGGTAGTGAATTTGAGTCTGACCATTGGCAGAGTTTTCATGTTCTCCTTGTGTTTGCATGGCGAGTTACATTTGGGAACTCCAGTTTTCTCCTACTGTTCAAAGACATGTTTGTCAGGCCAATTGCAGACTCGAAAACTGCCCGGAGGTATGAGTGTCTGAGTGAATGGTGTGTGCGCCTTCAGTGGATTGGCAATCTCTCCAGGGTGTGTTCTTGCTTTCGCCCATAGTAAACTGAGATAGGCTCTAGCTCCCTCACAACCCTAGTGAGGAAGAAGCAGTTTACTGCATGGATGGATTAATATTACAGGATTCTGTTGGACGAAGGCACTGGGGGCACTATGTGTCATAAATTTGACTTGGAAAATCAAACTTTACATCTCACTGATATTACAGCTAAGTTGAGGCAAACTTTCAGAACAGATATGGGTCTTTTGAATAATAAATGCAATGTGGATTCTGTCAACTCCATTTAAGTTCCATTTGACTGAAGGCCATTATCCACAGCAAGAAAGGATGAAGAGATTGATTTGATAGCTAAAATGCATCAATACAGAGACAGATATTGTGACTGATAAAAATTCAGCTTAAGAAGTAGAATTAGTACAACTTGACACAAAGCAGAATAATATTATTGCAGAGTGTGCTGTTTTTCACACTAACGCAAGGTGAAATTAAATAGGCCTAACCCTTTAAAACAATTATTACTCCTGACCTGTTCTCAATTTCTCAATCATTTTCATAATAAATAATAGATTCACTCCAAGAACACTCCACACTATCAGGTGTTGTTAGTTCTCCATGTTTAGGTAAGATGACAGTCATTCATCTGGACGCGTATTTGTAGTATTTAAATCAACGTTATTCAAAATGGCATACCTGTTGGCTCTAACGCATATGGCTTTAGTCTCACACTTTTAATATTTAATTGCCTCGTCCGACTTTTAAATCAACCCACGCTGTACCAATGGTGAAAGGCAATATTATGTTATTCAATCAACGCAAATTTCAGAGATTCTCACACGTGGAATTTAAGTCTTTATGCATGGAAATTTTTTTGTTTTTAAGTGAGGAATTTAAATGACTGTGAAGCGCAAATTAAATCCCCTGAAAAGGAAGCGCGGGTCGTTCAGAGCAGTTAGTCCTTCATTAAGCAAAAAAATTTTCTGTACTGAATTTAGCCCATCGTCGTTAGATTGCATGGGTAGAGAAGCCGTGTCTTCAACTGTCAATGTATTATTACTATAATTGGAAAATGAGTCATTTAGGGAAAATGATTGAGGACTAGCTAGGAGTAATTGTTGTCAGAAAGGCACGCATCTTCACTTGCCCCCCTCCCCCAGTTCTGGGGTCACCACTGAAGGGGTAGGGAATTGGTGGACACAAAAAAACTGAACTGAACTCGTGAGTTTTGAACTCGACACTCATTCGCCCCAGCTGACGAGTTTCTCTTTAATTTCCGCCGATGCCGTGAACCGAACAATACACACATGCCCCGAACCATGACTAGTGAATCGAACGGTTCAGATTTTTTACTTGAACCGTTCCACCCATAGTAGTCACAGACTGTGGATATTAGCCAGTGCCTACACTGCCCAAGTTTGACAAAAGGAAGCAAGTGGCATACATGTCTATGTATGTAACTTGCTTCCTTTTGTCATCATTGAAGCACTGCAGTTCTGAGATTTTCTAACACATCTGTATATGGCAGATTTGTATCCAGGCTTGCCTCCTGAAAAGGTTGTTTGCTCAGAAGGACAGGTATTGCGCAGATTTTCTTCTATATAATGAAAATATCCAACAATTGTAGAGGTCTTCAGTGACCAACCTGGGGCCTCATTTATCAACCTGTGCGTAGAAAATGTTCAAAATTCTTTAGTAGGAATGAAACTTAGAATGTGTGTAAGTATAAAAAAATACGTATTTATCAAACGTGCGGACACCAGTGGTACGCACATTAGTAAGTAATATGGGATGATAAATCCCACCCATAGGCACCGATCCCTTGGGTGCTCCGGGGCTCGAGCGCCCACTGACAAGGTTGAGCACCCACTGGCCAATCGAGATGGCCCTGCGTTTGCATATAGTCTCTGGCTAGGCATTTTGTATAACCAGTTTCTGTGTTGGATTGTGGATTTGGTCGACGCTGTTTATTCAGACAGGCCTCTCTAACTGATTGAGTGATACTGACTATTTATTTCTGTGTGATGTGTATCATCGGTGTGTGTGTGTGTGTATGTGTGTGCGTGCGCACGGCCGGGCGCGGTGTTCATGTCGGTCAAAGCTTGCAAAAACATTTTACTGCTTATGTATTTATTATTAAAATTTTTTTTTTAATAGTAGCAATTTATTTTAGGTTTTAAGTACCCACCAGCATACACAAAAATCTACGCCTATGATCCCACCTGTTCTAAACTATCATGCTCTTGCATGGTTAGTCTCATTTGCATTCAGAAACGCCTCCAAATGACCATATATAGTAGCAGCAATCCCTTTAAGTATGCTTGAATGGATTTTTTTCCCTCACCGAAATCATGGCTAAGAGGGCGAAGAAGGGGAATATCTCCGACACAGAGATTGAGGTGTTTGTAGGAGAAGTTGAAACAAACCAAAAAATACTGTTTGGAACACTCAATGCAGTTGTGATCAACAAAAGTAAAAATACTGCATGGGAGAAGATAACGACCGCTGTTAATTCTGCTGGGTCAGCGGAAAGAGCAGTCTCGGTCATTAGCCACGGCTTCAGCGGATATCCCCGATCACCTATAGAGATGTTATAATAAACCATACGAAGCCCAGAAAATAATTTTGAAATGTTGTAACACTCACCAATAAGCCAGCCATCCTCAACTGCTCCTGCTTGGAGGCGCACACCCGCAGAGCAGTTCTGCAGAATGAATGAGTCCTGCGTTCCTCCCGGCCACCGGGCAACAAAGTTTAACAGAGACAAATTTGTATCGCAGATTATTTGCGTATTGATTGAATGAAATCCTTTCCACTTCAGGTAACTGAATTCATTGTGTGATGGTGCTTTTATTGCGATGTGGGTGCAATCTATGGCTCCAATTATGTTTGGGAATCCGGCGATGGCGAGTATTCCTCGTTTAATTTCGGCTTGTTGGTGATGTCTGTATGTGAATTGAATGTAAGTTGGGGCCAAAGAAATTATTGCGTCCAACACTGCCGGCATGATTCTGCTTGGCGTTGGCTGCAAAATGCCGCATATGTCTCCAATGTCTCGCTGAAATGTTCCAGTGGCCAAAAATCCCAGGTTGGACAGGATCTGGATGGGCACTGGGATGGCTTTGGTGCGTTTTGTCTCTCGCTTGGTGGTAAATCACGGCATAAATCAATCAATATGTTTATGGGGAAGCGGTACCTGCTGAAAAGCCACTCTGTGCTCTCATTGAACAGATCAGCATGCTCTTCGAAAACGCGCTCCCTGTGGAGCGCACGGTTCTCCAAATCCTCCAATAGTCCAAGATAAGCCATGGAACTTGCATTTCAAATTTTATTTTCTGGTTGTCCTGTCACATATGTCTTTTATAACTTCTTACACAAATTATTCAAATTGTCTGCTAAATTAGGCCTACTAATTGAGAATTTTTATTAATAGGGGGAAATGGAGAACATGTGTGAAGTTTGAGATTGCTGAACACTGACTCTCTGAGTTCTATTTGTAGTTTCACTGTTCTACCACCAGTTTTTGTGTGTACGGATGGTAAGAGTTGTGCTTAAATTTACACATGCTCCTACGCACAAGTACAAGTTGATAAATCCCATACTTTGCGTGGGAATGTTCTTATGCACTCATTACGCACATATCTGTGTGTACACACGGTTGATAAATTAGGCCCCTGGTCCTTTGACTTGGGCTCATCAGTGCAATCTTTATTCTTAAAATGCAGGTATGATGGTTTTTCATTATTTTAATGTTGTGTGACTTATATTGTTTTTATGGGCATTTAAAAGGTCTGTTGGAAAACAACTCGAAGTCACCTCCCGAAGAAGCTCACGGTCTGCGGAAAAAACACCTTGCTCCTGAGCTGACTGAAATGATCCAATAGCTTCTGGCCTTTTTTCATTGATTCGAGATACCATCAATTGAATTTTTGCACCAAGCAAATAGTTTGGTACGCCCTTGAATAAAGTGGGTTACGCCCTCAAGGCTTCACTGGTATGTGTTTCTGAAGCGCATTTACACTCTGGAGCAGAAATGCACTTATGGTAAGGGGAAGGACATTGTCCAATGCGCAAAGTGGTCGACCAATCACAAGTGAGTGATGAAGTTGACCACTCACACCACACTGGGGTTTTCCGGAAGGCAGGACCTGGAGCTCAACAGAGCATTTCACACACAGGAAATGCAGAGAAATAGCCAGAGTGTTTTTTTTTTTAACAATGGTACATTTACACCTTTTCAAGTAAACTTCAAGAATTTAAGTAAGATCAATGAAGAGTATCTTAATAGGTGCACTTTAATGGTCTGAACAGCTATAACTACCATACAGACATTTTTTAGTAAGGCTTAAGTTTGACATCTGTCTGACAATTTTCCACCAACTTTTCATATTCCCTCCATAAAAATGGCTATCTTGACTATATATCATTCACTACCTTCAATGTGTCGGAGTGATAGCAAAGGCCAATAACAAATTTCAAAAGACAATACATGTGAAAAACGATATGCCGGGCATAGAGTATGTTGAAGATAACAAAAAATAAAGTCATTTTGTTGATATAAAGCATATAGAGGTATCCATTTTTTTCGTCGCAAGAGTTATCTCTATTCTAAGAACACTTGCAATGAAATGAACAAATGAATAAATAATTCAAATAAATATAAATGCTTCTGCTGGAGGCCCAATACAAGGAATATAGCACTTGTAAGAACGTTAAATCTGTTATTCCATCGACAGATCTACTCTGACATGTTCAGAATGTCAATCCCAACCAGTGGCCCCTTCCACTGTGAAAAGGAATTCACATGTGTAAGAATAGTCTCTCCAAGTCTGATGAAATAAAGATGCAACACAGGACTTATAAAAATCATGGAATTTGTCTGTAATATAATTTTCAGATAATGGCATTTGAAATGAATTTTTGTTGGGAAAGCTTAAAATTGTGAATTAGATTAAATATAAAGTGTCATCCCTTATTTAATTCAACTATAGCTGCAAATTACAATCCTCTTGTCAGGTATTAATCTCTTTCTAACTCCAAAATGTTGCACTTTATTGGTATCAATTTATTTCTCTTGCTAGACTTGTTGTAAGTGGCAGCTGCAGTCTCAGCTCTGCCATGTAAGTTAGTATGTATGTTCATAATCTATCCAGAGCAGTCTTTTCATCTCACATCTGGACAGTCTCCTCTCCAGGCACACTGCTGCCCATCTATTGGTCTTCCATTCATCTCACCAGATGGACCACCAATTAAATCTTCCCTTCTGTGATTTTTAAAGAATCAGCTTCCTCCCAAGAGAATTTCCCCCATCCCTCACTCACAGAAGAAGGAATAGGACAGAAAGACGTGAGGACAAAAATGTTTCATAGCTACTCTTAAAAAAAGTTATGGAAGTGAAACTGTCTGGTGTTTACAGAATATACTCTTTAGCACTAAAACCCCTGAGCCAAAATACAAAGAGTGTAGCCAACTACGCAATGGGGACCATGTTTTTCCCCAGCCATAGTAGATGAGCATTAGAGCACCCCTATATTTGGAATTTGTGAACTTTGTGATACGAGCATGAAACTTGGCACAAATATAAATATTTTCTATGGGAATTATTTTGAAGATTAGAAGTTTTCTTTATACTGCCATGGGTAGCCAAGCTGGAGGACTACTACGGGTTCATGTACGCTCACGACTGGACAGCATTCCATCTATAATTTTGAATTAATTAGTTCATTACATGAAAAGATTAGGTAAGACTGTACTGATAGGCTCTTTGGTTTTTTTTTACACGCTGTACTTTTTCTTGGAAACATCTTGATGGAAGCATTCTCATATTGATCTGTTCATACCAAAAATGATCAGAGTGGTCATATTTGCCTGAATGTGAATAGGCTACTCACAAAACACAAAAAAGACCTGTCACTTGCTGACCAGTTTTCATGGCCAACTTTGACATCTTGAGTACTAGCACTGAGATGTTTAACTTCTTTCAATCACTGCAGCTTTTGTGATGCTGATACTGAATTTGAAACAACTGATAATCTGTTTTTTACACTTTGTGTATCCTGGAAAATTCAGGCAGGATTTCCAGAACAGACTGTCAACCAAAATCCCACTACTCGTTGCTCTGACGAAAGAATATATTGCATTTAGTATTACATTACTAAAAAAAAACTTTATCGAACTTTAAAAGTAAGGTAACTAGCCCCAAATCATTTTTGAGTTTGCTCAGCTTGATATCCCAGTAGATGCACAAAAACTTTTGAGACATAAAGTTGAACAAACTCAAAAATGTTTTGCAGCAAGTTGCCTTCCTTTGAGATTAGTTAGTTTTTTTTAGGTCACCTGAGACAAAGTCTCAAGGTGACCTATTCTAATCGCCTTTGGTCCGTCGTCGTCCATCATGCATCGTCCGTCTGTAAACAACTAACATTTTTGGCTTCTTCTCAAAAACCGCTGATCCGATTTCAATAAAATTTTACATGGTGCCCACCCCCAGGGGCTCTGAGGGGTGTGGCTAAAACTGCCCAATACATTTTTGACTCCTTCTCAGAACGGGCTGATCCGATTTCAAAAAAATTTTGCAGGACTTTTCCTTGGTCAAATATGCACCAAAAGTATTAATTATATGGTGCTCAACTCCAGATGCTCTGAGGGGCGGGGCTAAAACTGGTCAATATATTTTCAACTTCTACTCAGAAACCGATGATCTGATTTCAATAAAATTTTGCAGGAGCTCTCCTGAGTCAAATATGCACCAAAATTGTGAATTATATGGTCCCCACCCCCAGGGGCTCTGAGGGGCAGGGCTAAAAGTGGTCAATACATTTTCAACTTCTCAGAAACCACTGATCCAATTTCAATAAAATTTTGCTGGACTTTTCCTTGGTCAAATATGCACCAAAATTGTGAATTATATGGTGCCCACCACCAGAGGCTCTGAGGGGCGGGGCTAAAACTGCTCAGTTTATTTTCGACTTCTTCTCAGAAATCGCCGATCCGATTTCAATAAACTTTTGCAGGACTTTTCCTTGGTCAAATATGCACCAAAATTGTGAATTTTATGGTGTCCACCCCCAGGGGCTCTGAGGGGCGGGGCTAAAAGTGGTCAATACATTTTCCACTTCTCAGAAACCGCTGATCCAATTTCAATACAATTTTGCAGGAACCTTCCTTGGTCAAATATGCGCCAAAATTGTTAATTATATGGTGCCTACCCCCAGGGGCTCTGAGGGGCCAGGCTGAAAGTTTTCAAATTGGCTGAAATTTTCAAAATCTTCTTCTCCAGACCCAGATATGCTGGAAAACAATTCTCTTTATAGATGGAAGAGTCTTCAGGTGCTTTATCAAAATTGTTCATATCATGGCCCCCAGGCTCCATGTTTGCCCCTTGGAGGGGGTGAAGTTTACTTATATAGGAAAATGATGGGTATATTTGGTTCATTCACATCAATAGCATCAGTTTTTATACAACTCAGGTGACCGTTAAGGCCCATGGGCCTCTTGTTTTTTTAGTCCAACATTAATAACATTACGAGGGACTTGATATTGAACAACCTGGGAAGAATATGGAACCTCTTTCTCAATTATTTGAAGGGAACTTGTGGACAATCATCATGTCAGTGCTTTGAAACTAATGAGAGGGAACTAGTCTCTCCTCTGAGCGTTTCAACAACTGGAAATATATGGGGACTTAAAGAGCTACAATGGAAGAGAACATATTTTAATAATAACAACAATAATGGCAACAACAACAGTAATTATCATTAATACAACCACATTAATTAATTATCATTAATTCCAAAAAAGTTGGGATGCTTTGTAGAATGTAAATACAACAGCATGCTATTATTTGCAAATCCATAAACCCACATTTAATTAACAATAGTGTTATGGCCCCAATTTGTTATTACATTTATAACACAACAGCAACAGCAAGGGATGACAAACAGTTTTAACAACTAAAACACATTTAATTTTTAACAAAGACAAAGACTAATAACAACCTACAACTAAAGACCAAGATTGATAAATAAGAAAAAACAGAAATAATTACAGTCCCTTTTTGGTGGGGTGGCTTGGTGATGTCCTGGATGAAGAAAATGCTCAAACACAGGCAAAGAAATCCACAAAAGAAACGTCACAGGTCTTGAACAGAATGGCAGGTCTGGTCATCTTCTTGCAATTTCTCCTACTACTTTACTGTCTCAATTCTTTTCCTTATATACTCTTTTGCAGACCCCACCCACATTTAGACCTCTTTTTTTTTTTAATTTTCTGAGACTTGCCCCAGACATGTCCAGGACATGTCTCAACATGACTCCAGTCTGAGCTTAACAAAAAAAAGGTAAATACTGCCATCTAGTGGCCTATATTCACATTACAATAGAACATAACATGTGAGACATTTTACCATTTCATAAAAAATATTAGCTCATTTTGAATTTGATGGCAGCAACACATTCCAAAAAAGTTGGATGGCAGGCCAAAGGAGGGTCCGGGCAGAGAATTGAACCCCAGACTCCCAGGTAAGAGCCACGTGCGTTCACCACCTAGCTCCTTGGCAAGGTAGCCAGGGCACGTACTTATTTGGAGGAACTTCTAGTGTCAGGACCCTTCAACTGTCACATCTCTCCCTCTCTTTTGGGAGCATGTCCTTAGGCTCCATGCTTTACGCATGCTGCCATCCATTAGGATCCCCCAGATCCTGCCAATAACGCTGGAATTTAGCAGGCCGAAGGAGGACCCAGGCGGGGAATTGAACCCTAGACCCTCAGGAAAGAGTCAAACGCGCTGACCACCAGTGACTCTTTGACTCTTGCCTAGGAGTCTAGGGTTCAATTCCTTGCCTGGGCCCTCCTTTGGCCTGCCACAAATACCATTGTTCAGTGTCCCCTCTTCTTTTAACAATCTGTAAACATCTAGGAAGTGAGAAGTTTTGGGAGAGGAATGTTGTCCCTCTCTTGTCAGATGTAGGATTTGAGCTGCTCAACAGTGTTGGGTCTTCTTTGCCAGATTTTATATTTTATGATGCGCCAAACTCTTTCTATTACTGATTGATCTGGACTGCAGGTTCAGCACACAGAATCTTCCACTGCAAAGCCATACTGTTGTGATGGATGCAGTATGTGGTTTGGCATTGTTTTGCTGAAATATGCATGGCCTTCACTGAAAGAGATGTTTTCTGGATGGGAGTATATGTTGTAAAATCTCAATAAACTTTTCATTGATAGTGATATTCCAGATTTGTAAGCTCCCCCACGACAGAGGCACTAATGCAACCCAATACCATCAGAGATGTAGGCTTTTGAACTGCGCTGATAAGAAGCTGGATGGTCCCTCTCCTCTTCAGACTACATGACCATGTGTCCATGGTTTCCAAAAAGAATTTCAATTTTTGATTCATCTGACACAGAACAGTCTTCCATTCTGCCTCAGCCCATTTTAAATTAACGGTGGCGGTTTCTGTATCATGTTCAAATATGTCTTCTTCTTTACATGATACAGCTTTAGCTTGAGTTTGCAGATTGCACGAGGAACTGTGCTCTGTAACAGCTCACAGACAGTGATTTCTGGAGGTGTTCCTGAGCCCATGCAGTGTATTCCAGGGCAGAATCATGCTGGTTTCTAATGCAGGGCCGTCTGAGGGCCTGAAGATCACGAACATTCAATATTGACCTTTGGACTTGTCCGTTGCTCACAGAGATTTCTCCAGATTCTCTGAATCTTTTGGTGATATGATGTACAGTAGATTCAAAGTCTTTGCAATTTTAGATTGAGGAACATTTTTCTGAAATTGTTCCAAAATTTTAAGATGCAGTTGTTTGCATATGAGTGAATCTCTGTACACCTTTACTTCTAGGAGACTGCCTTTCTGAAAAGCTCTTTTCCTACCCAGTCATGTTTAAGACCTGTTGCCAATGAACCTAATTAGTTGTGAAATGCACGTTCAGCTGTTTTCTATTAGTACCACTTACTTTTCCAGCCTTTTGTTGCCCCTCTCCTAACTTTTTTGAGATGTGTTGCTACCATCAAATTCAAAATGGGCTAATATTTTTCACGAAATGGTAGAATGTCTCACCTTCAACATCTGATATGTTGTCTATGTTCTATTGTGAAAATGTGGTTTGATGAGATCTGCAAATCATTGCATTCTGTTTTTATTTAAAATTAACACAGCATCCCAACTTTTTTGGCATTAAGGTTGTATTATTATTATTGTTATTGTGGTGTTTATTGTTGTGATCTCTGCCTCAATGTTTATTAATGTATCATCTACAATTACAGAATTTTTTTTTGCATTCCCACTGCCTTTTTCTCAGGGGATCACATGAAAAGCTGTACATTATTTTGCAACCTCTTTGCTGATTTTTACATCCACACACTGCACAAAACAGCATAATTACTATTGCTCCAAGCCAGAAAAACACAATAAAAGGTGTACCACGTGTTGTCTAGTACTAGCCTCGCAACATTTGCTCCCAGTGACATCCAGGATAAATTTTAACGTTTAACTGCTTGTCTGCAAACGGTTCAGGCTCTGTTTACATCTCAGATTATCTGATCCTCTGCGGCCAAACATGAGTTCTTTGATCATCTGCTGCTGGTTTGTTGGCCTCTCAACAACACAGCTTAATTACTTAATTAATCATAAGCAATGATCATGTCTGTGTGTGTGTGTATATGTGTGTGTGTGTGTTTCTGTCAGTCTGTCTGTCAGCCCATGGCTGGGGCCAGGTCTGCTATCTCTGATTGCCTTGTTCCTGTAGTAATTATATAGAGATCCATGGGGGTGGGGGGTGGATGATGCCACTTTTTATGAATTGCAGTTATATTATTTTGGTTGTTTTTTTTCTCTCCCGTTGCCTTTGTTTTGTTAGATATCTTTATGTATGTGTTTCTTTTTTAGTTATTTTTGGTTAGTGTATTTTTTGAATCGATAAATAAGAAAATACCTTAATAAAAAGTTAATCACCAAAAAAAATAAAAAAAGTAATGTAATGTAGTGCCCTGTTTTCATGCCTCAACCATAGGACATTGTCTTGCCTCCAGCTAGTACAGAACTCAGCAGCTGACTTCTGACAAGGACAGCAGCTATGTCCCATATCACCCAGGTGTTGGCCTTATTACACTGCTTGCCCGTAAATTTTAGAATTCGTTTTAAATTTTTATTAATCACATACAAAGCCACACATGGTCCATCACCTGAATATATTACAGAGCTGCTAAATCCCTACGAAACACCAATGCCTCTCAGATCCTCTGGGCAGGGTCTTCTGGCCGTTCCAGAGTCTAGGTGAAAACGCAAGAGGGATTGTGCCTATGCAGTAATGGCCCCTAGACTCTGGAGCAGTCTACCACCGAGCGTCAGATCAGTTGAATCAGTGTCCATATTTAAAACACGTCGTAAAACACATTTTTATCAGCAGGCTTCTCCTGGGTCTTAACTAATTTTATTTATTTATTTATAGTTTTTTAAGACTTTTATTTTTTAAATTATTTTTTTAAATAAGGTTTTACTCCTTTCATAATCTTACTGCTGTTGGTTTTACTTTGCGTAAAGCACTTTGCGCTCCTGCCGGAAAAGTGCTATATCAATAAAGTTATTTTTATTATTAACCAGTGATGTTCAGGGAGAGTAGAAATGAGTCGGCCAAAATTTCTATTTAAAAGGCTCTGTAAGATCATAGCATAGATAGTTAGATATCGATAAATAGATATCATTTTAAGCGATTCAAGTGAAGGAATTCCTGGGAGTCTATACACTGACAGTAGTGACAAATATACTGGAACGTCTCTCAGCATGATATCTTATGGTCCAAGGAGCTGCTAGAGAAGGGCCAGGCCCCCTTCATGAGGAGGAGAAAGGGAGAAAAAAGGTTGCAAAACATCCCAGTACTGAACTGATGGCATACTGACAGCAGAGAAGACTTGCAGCAAGACGATTGGTTGATATTATTTTCGGTAAGCTGTGATTGATTGAAGACGAGTATCGGATAGTAACCCATTCCTGAGTTGAACAGCATTTACAAAGAGATGAATACATTTGGAAAACTTTCACATAGTTTCATTTCAAAGACGAAAAATAAGGGAATGGTAGAAGTTTGAGCAGGCTGATGTTTTATTTAAAGAACAGAATATAGTATTTGGTGTCTACACCCTGGCAGAAATTGTTATCATAGCAGCTCCATGGATCATACACTGAGTGTAGCAATGCCCCTTAAAAGAGATATACACCATATGCTGTAATGCACTGCATACAGTGCTGACGACAAGGGACCAGATAAAATGGTAAATTGCTTGAAAAATGAAACAAAATCATATTGAACAATATTTGTGATGTTGCAAAAAGAAATATGGGACAGGAAAATGGAGACCAGCAACAGTTCAGAAATAAAAAACAAAGCAAACTGTGATTTACCTGATGCGTAAAATATATTGACCAAAAAAAAAACACAACTTTTTAGTCAATGTAATGATGAGTTTATTTTGACACATATGACACATAATTTGGTATCAAAATTTAGGCGACCCCCAACGAATCTCAATAAATCATGTGACAACCGAGCCACATTGAACACCAGTAACAAAAAGCAGAAAGACCGTGACAAACACAAATTCACAAAGTCAGTAACGGGTATGTCCTCTGTTTGCCTCACGTACAGCATTACACCTGCTCCTCATTGACACTATCAGACGTCTGATGGTGGCTTGTGGAATGTTGTTCCCCTCCTCAATTAGCACCTGTCGCAACTGGCATACTGTTGCGGGCCATGGTACGTGGGTACGGATCGCTCAATCCAGAATGTCCCACAAGTGTTCTATCGGCGATAAATCCGGCAAAAACGCTGGCCACGGAAGAACCTGGACACCTTCTGCCTGGAGAAACTCAGTGCACACACATGCGACATGTGGTCGAGTGTTATCCTGCTGAAGCATCAGTCTGTGACGTCTTAGTAAGGGCACAGCAATTGGATGAAGAATTTCATCGCGATAACGGATGGCATTGAGGTTTCCTTCCACAAACTGAGGCTCAGTTTGATGTGTAGAGGAGATATCACCCGGCTGGTTAGCACCAAACCATGCTACAGCCTACGTGCACAGAGATTGACACTTGGGGTCTGTTGCAGACCGTCTGATCACGCAGTCGTTTGTTACACAGGCCAGGAGTCTCATTCTCACTTCTTGTTGCCATTTGAAGTGTTCACGCAAGTGCAGCATCCGGATATGATGATCGGTAGCTGGGGTGGTAACACATGGTCCTCTGGATCTGGGGCGATCATCAGACCGCCTGATGTCATTCAGGCGAGTCTGGAGACGGCTTATTGTCATTGAGTGGACACCAAATTGCTGGGCGACTTGGTTCACGCGATTTTCGGCCTGCAACATCCAAATTGCTCGTTCTCGTTACACTGCTGTCAGTCGTGGCATGGCTGCACTGTCTGAATTTTAGCAATTTTCACTGGAGTTTTATAGGCCCCGATGAGTACAACAACTGCACACGTTAAATGGGAGTGCCACAACATGTTAACAACTCGAACTGAAAGGTGAAATTTGGTTACGCATGATTGCAGTCACCATTATAAAAGGTTTGAGTACTACTAGGACCATATTCCATTTGTCCTACATACAGTACAAAAACCCGCTGGTAGAATTGAATTTTGAATGGCTAGAATAAATGAGACTCACAATTCATAACTTAACGTGGTTGATGAGCTTTGACCCCCCGACTGCAGGAAGCATACGCGTGACTTGACCCAAGGATCATTACAGTCATGTTTCATGAGAATCCACTGAAGTATGTATTTCGGATACATACTTGACCCCAAATGACCCCTACATGACCTTCGACCCCACAACTGTTGGGGTCACAACCGTGATTTGACCAAACAATCATTTTGTCCAAGTACCAAGTATTTGGATACAGTGACCTTCTGACCATTTCAGATCAATGACTCCAAATGACCCCTAGATGACCTTTGACTCCCTCACATGTAGGAGGGACATTTGTGACGTGACCCAAGGATCATTGCATCTAGGTTTCATGAAAATGCAGTGATTTATGTAGATAGAGTGATCGATTATGTACAGGGTTAACATTTGTGGTGGACAGACAGACGGACAAACTTATGAACAGATGGATATACACGCTGCTAATTTCAGAGTCCCCTTCAGAAATTCATTCGGCAGGGATAATTAGGCCCATCAGTGGTTCTGACACATGCAGAGTTTTTCTTAAACCTAATGTTCACTGGGAATGGACGCGGCATGTACTTTTGTAACTTGAGCGGGGCGGAGTGCAGTGTTTCACCTGCTACACTACTTTCATTTCTGTTGCGTAAGGTCGCATGCCGGACATGTTTTCCAGAGGAGATTTCGAGCACTCGGCATTGGAAAACGACTGCGTCAAAGCATTTTTGCTTTTTTATTATTAAAAAATATGACCTGTGTACACGTGTACTGTTAATTTAAATTTATTTACATTTGCACTCTCGCATTTTGGCAATCCTGTCCATATTGCCGATTTAAGTGGTGTACACGAGTTGACTGATTAGCGTTTTTATGCATGAAGTTGCAAAATAATTAGTACTTAACAGATTTTTATTTTCACTCATGGACCGCTCTTGCTATTACCAAAAGGAAGGCGATTGCCTTCTTTTTTATTAATTTGGAGGCTACAAAGGAAGAGGAGAAGATTTTGGGTACATCTGCTGAATCTTCAAAGACGACCATAACCTGGGGCCTACTGCACAAAAGTCGGATCCTGAGATCCTGGATCAATGCCAAAGCGAGGATTGCCATATCCCAAACAGCGTCTTGCTGGCTTAAAGGACCAGTGTGTAACATTTAGAGCCATCTAGTGGTCAGATTATAGATTGCAACAACTGAACATTCCTTTTCTCAGAAAACCTACAGTGGCCGCAAAACTTGCGAAAACTTACTTTTTTCCCTTTCTGGTCTACTGTAGAAAAAATGGTGGCACAACATTGCGTTCTCCACAGAGGTGGACCCGCTACCATGCAGGTTTAAAGGGCTTATTCAAGTGAAATGAAACTCAAAGATTATTGTTTTCACATGATTATACACTACTAAAAAAGTAGTTATGAATGTTATATTCCATTTCTGCCAAAATATCAATCTAAATCAGGGGTCCCCAATCTTTCCCAGAAAGGGCCGATGTGGGTGCAGGCTTTCATTGCAACCAAGCAGCTACATACCTGATGCTACTAATCAAGCTTATTAGCAGAGAGGCCCGGGGTTGATGAGTAGTATCAGGTTAAAGTTAATTTAACTGTTAATTTTTACTCACCCTCAAAGTTAATCGTTCATTATTTAGTTGACAAATGACCTTCAGGACTCACAGATACCTGTGAACCCTTCTGATGGTCATTGCCAACTACACTGAAAAGATATATAAATGCATGAAGTGATTTTTTTCAAATAATTTTTTTATCAATCTGGAAATATTTCAACAAAACAATTATGACTGCATCCTTGCCTAAATGTTCAAGCTGCAGAAACATGACTTACAATTTAGTGAACACAACATGAGTTATCACAGCCTGAATCCAACAGGGGTCAATAGGCAGATACAAAGCACTCAGTAATGAATGTGTCCACCATCGGCATCACGTAAAGCGGTACACCTCCGGCACATGGAGTATACAAGGTTGTCAGTAGTGGTCTGTGGAATGTTGTCCCATTCCTCCTGCAGTGCAACTCGGAGCTGGCATCAGCGTAACGCTCACCCACACATTGCGTTATGCATTGTCTGCCATCAGCGCGGTACAGTTGAAATAGCAATTCATCGCTGAATAACACTGTCCTCCACCGTGCAAGCGTCCAGCGAAGGTTACAGTTGACCCAGTGCAGTATGTACCGTTGGCGGACGGCGGTCAAGTCGAGACCTCGGTGCGGTTGGCGGGCTCAGAGGTCTGCCTGCCTGAAGCGGTTTCAGACAGTCTGAGCTGATATCCATCTGTTCTGCAGTCCGGCGGTCTCGTCAGCTGTCCTGGTGGCTGGTCGGAGGCGATCACGGAGGTGCTGGAGCCGGATGTGCCGATCCTGTGCGGGCGTGGTCACACATGGTCATGGGGCACGTGGACAATTCACAGTGCTGTCAGTCTCTCTGAATCGACTTCTCAATCGGCTGATAGTGGAATGATGCACATTCAAGTGTGCTGACACCGCTGTCGCAGATATCCTAGCATTCGGCATGCCAATGGCTCTCTCCCTCATGAATTATGACATATGTGGCATTGTGACTTGTAACAGAAGTGCATATTTTGCAGTGGCCTTTTATTGACCCTGGTACAAGGAGTGCCTGTGAATTGGTCACGGTGACTGACCGACTCAATGGTTTGCTCTATGCAGCTCAGGGGCGGAATAACTCAATGAGTGAGTAATCTCGCAGGGAGCGGTCAGTGAAAAATGGGTCACCAGAATTGAGCAAAGCAAATCATTCACTACCCTAAGAAACATGATTTGTGGGCAATTTAACTCAGCATTTTTGGTTCGTGCATTTATGTTTTTGTTCAGTGTAATTTGCCAACCAAAAATTGACCAAATTGTTGACCATTGAAGGCTGAAATCTTTAAATTTGCTTCATATATTTTACCCCCTGTGTGACTATAGCAGTGATTAGCACTTAAATGGTTAAGAGCGAAGCTTTTTATGTTAATAACTATGCAAACTATGAAAAGTGTACAAAGCAGTGGCGCAGCCAGAACTGAAAATCGGGTGAGCCAGGAACATCTATAAGTCCTGACTTGTTTGCAATCATCTTTCCTAATGATTTATACATTCACTCCAAAAACAATTAGTTTGGATCGTCACAGCGAAAGTAAAAATGCGCACAAACATTGATTTTCTAAGTCCCAAATCCTGAATTTCTCAAAAACTGGCATGTAGAATTTTCAAATTTTCACAGGGGATCATCAAAACATCATAAGGAAGGCTCACAACAAATTAGACAAAAGATTACAGACAGTTTTTGTGATACTAACGAAAGACTGAAAAAATGAGCACAAACACTGATTTTCTAAGTGCAAAAGGCTGAACTTCTCAAAAACCGGGTAATAGAATTTCTTAATTTTCACAGGGTATCATCATAACATCATAAGGACGGCTCACAACAAATTAAAAAAAAAGTTATCAGAGTTTTTTTTTTTTTTCATAAATTTGGCATCTCCAATCCCACCCGAATTTGGAATGCCCAATTGATGAACTATGTACAAGGCTTGCTGGTTTGCAACCCCAAACTCTCGTTGCCAACTCAGGAGAGTGAAGACAGTTCACAGCTCTCCTCTGAAGCACCTGCCTGTCAGCCAGTGCTTCTTATACACTCATTGGTTGAATCTTCGCAAGTTCAAAACGAGGGTGGAGGATACCCGGACCTGACCAAGCTTAGAGTCTTCCTGACGAGCGCCTGTCTGGCTAACAGGACGCGCTTGAGCAACGAACAAAGCTATATATTTTATTTGAAACCCTGTTGCGCTATAGTCAATTGTGAAAAACCTGCCGACCACTGCCGAGTAGTACGACCAGGGCTCGAACCCGCGACGTGATGGACACTTCTGCGATGCAACGCAGTTGTTATGTTTGGCATTGCCATGGCAATGCTGTGTTCTCAGGTTTTACATATGACGTTGCATGCAACGTCAGTTCTGTTTTGGTGTGTTAGAGTCAGGATTAAATGGAGGAAACTCCAACTTGAGCCGTCGTTGTACGCATCATTATTTACTGAACATTTGGCGACGAGGATGGCCGACTGTTCTCTGCCACCACCTCCTCCTTTCCTGGCTCTACCCGGAGAACCACCTGTGCCGTGGTTGCATTGGTTTGCAGCATTCGAAACTTATCTCCTAGCTGCCGGCTTGGACAAAGTTTCAGACGGGAGGAAATGTGCACTTTTACTACGCTGCCTTGGATCAGAGGGTCAGCGAGTGTTTGGGACTTTTGGGGAATCTACAAAATATGACAAGGCTATGAAACAACTGAAAGAACACTTTGCAGCCCCACAAAGCGCCCATCTTCGCCGAGTCATGTTCTGGCGTAGACACCAACGGACAGATGAGTCGGTCTCCCAATATGTGGCTGATCTACGGGGCTTAGCTAGTTTATGCAAGTTTAAAACGCTGCAAGACGAAATGATACGTGACTAGCTAATTCTCCACACGAACTGTGATAAGATTAGACACTAGCGCAGGCAGTGAAGATAGCTCTGCAGGTTGAATCTGCACTCGAATGCGCGGCTAATCTGTCAGTGCCCACCCCTTCACTGCAGTCAGGGGAGGCAGACGAATCACAGCCCCAAACACCCGCTGCCAAGTGGCCTCACAGCCCCGCGAGCGTTCCAGACAGCCATGTGGACACACAATTCTAGAGCACAAGTCTGTCCTGCACGGGGGAAGACCTGTGCTTATTGCGGGAAACTGAACCACTTTCACAAAGTGTGTCGATCCGCCCCAGCTAGAGCCAATAAGCAGCACCCACCAGCCCCTACGACAATCATCCACAATGTCCACTCAGGTGTTTCATATAAAACCTGTTCACTCACTGTTGATGGTGTCACGCTGCCTCTCCTCCTCGACACAGGAGCCACCGTATCACTTTTGAACTGGTCAACTTGGAAAAGCTTTTTCTCTCATATGCCACTGGGTCCACAACACTGCATGGCTATGGGAATTCTGAAATAGACATTGTGGGTCCTGTTACACTTCCTGTGCGTTATGGGGACAACACCCTGCCAAAATTCACCTTTCATGTCTCCCACCATGGTGCCAACTTACTCGGTTTAGACCTCTTCAGTGGCCTGGGGTTCACCCTGTATGGTAGAACAGGTTCAGAGATTCACACTGTCGCCTCCCCATGGCAGCAACAATGGCCCGGGCTGTTCGACGGGTTGGGGTGTCTCGCCACCTTTGCCCATCAACCCATGGTAGACCCTACAGTTACATTAGTGATGCAGCCACTCAGTCGCTCCCCGCTAGCCCTACAGGATGACATCACGACGGAACTACAGCGCCTGCTAGATGACGACATAATTGAGCAGGTTAATGCCTCACCAAGATTATCTAACTTAGTGGTTGCAAAGAAAAAGAATGGGGGTCTGCGTATCTGCGTTGACCTCAGGTCGGTAAACAAAACCATAATACCCGACTGCTACCCCTTGCCAACAACAGAGGGGCTTACTGCCCAGTTCTATGGTCCACAGTGTTCTCAAAACTTGACCTCCTGCAGGGCTACCTCCAGGTGCCTTTACACCCTGACAGTCGCAACCTGACAGCATTCATCACTCATAACGGGGTCGTCTGCTACAAACGCATGGTCTTTGGACTGAGTTCAGCCCCAAGCTGTTTTCAGAAAATCATGGCCTCCATCCTGGCAGGGATCCCAGGCGTGGCCGTGTTTTTAGATGACATACAGTAGTAGTCCATGGCTCCACCACAGCAGTACACGATGAACGGCTCCAGAGAGTGTTCACAGCACTATCTCACACTCAATGGAGACAAATGTGTCTTTGGGGCTCCAGCCATCGAGTACGTGGGATTCCGCCTTTCTGCTGAGGGCATAAGGCCACTCCTCTCCAACACGGAGGCCATCCAGTGTGTCCCGGAGCCCACATCACCAGCTCAGGTTGCCTTTTTCCTGGGCATGACCGCATTTTATCGGAGGTTTGTGCCACAGTACTCAGAGACGACTACGCCACTGCGTAGACTGCTTAAAAACAATGAGCCCTGGCTCTGGACACCAGCCTGCTCTGATGCCGTACAACGCCTGAAGATGCAGCTCACGTCACCCCCAGTCTTGGCACACTTTGACCCAGCTGGCCCCACTCTGGTCACATGTGACGCCTCAGCCATAGCCATTGGTGCTGTGATGTCCCAGGTCCAGGGGGGTATAGAAAGGCCCATCGCTTTTGCCTCACATGCCCTCACCCCTACAGAACAACGCTACTCTGTGGGAGAACGAGAAGCACTGGCGTGCCTCTGGGCCTGTGAGCGCTGGCACATGTATTTGTATGGACGTGAATTCACCCTGAGGACTGATCATCAAGCACTCACTGCCCTTCTGGCTACATCAGGCACTGGCCACCGGCCATTACGGCTGCATCGTTGGGCTGATCGCTTACTACAATATAACTATTGCCTGCAGTTTACACCCGGGCATGACAAGGTGGTAGCAGAACTGCTGTCACGGTCGGTCCCCACTGCGCCCACACTCCAGGTCTCAGTTCCAGGTCACGAGCAGGCAGAATACGATATCATACAGCTTCTCCATACGCCACTCCAGGGAACTGTGTCACTGCGGGAGCTGCGGGATGCATCAGCGGCTGACTCCATCCTTTCATCAGTGTCAGCATACATCAGGCAGGGCTGAGCAAAACGGGTGCCAGATGAGCTGGCGCCCTACTTCAGGAACTGGGAGCAGCTGACATGCTGGAATGACACCTGTGTTGCCAGAGGGCTCTGTACTGTGCTCCCAAGTTCCCTACATGCGCGTGTCCTTGCATTGGCGCATGAAGGCCACTTGGGCATAGTCAGGCTCAAACAATGATGTCGGGACACAGCTTGGTGGCCTGGGATCAACAAAGACATTGAGACTCTGGTACAGGACTGCACCGCCTGCCTCCTCAGTGGAAAGACCAGGGCCCCAGCCCCGCCACTGCCGATGCAGCCTCTGGCCTGGCCGTCCAAACCCTGGGAGCATCTGCAGCTTGATGTGTGTGGTGAACTGCATGGTGTCCCACACCACCAGTGTTTCCTGATTGTGATCTTTGATCTTCACTCCAAGTGGCCAGAGGTGACGCCAGTGGGTTCAGTGACGGCTAAAGTGTTAATTGACGTACTGGAAACTCTGTTTGCCTAAGAAAATAACCACTGATAACGGGCGTCAAATAGTTTCAGCCGAACTCACCTCTTACCTGAGACAGAAAGGGATTCAC
Source organism: Gymnothorax reevesii (assembly GCA_029721435.1). Lineage (NCBI taxonomy): Eukaryota > Metazoa > Chordata > Actinopteri > Anguilliformes > Muraenidae > Gymnothorax > Gymnothorax reevesii. Next base: position 71,708,507 of record CM056577.1, on the reverse strand, counting down.
CATATCTGCACTGCCTTCTATAACCCATCTGCCAATGGGCGGGTGGAACGGCTGAATCAGTCTCTAAAGAATGGAATCAGGGCGCACCTTGCCCAGGGGTGCACATGCAGTGCCAGCCTACTGCAGACTTTGTTAAACTATCGTGCCACCCCACATACCATAGCCAGAGTCTCTCCTGCCTCCCTCACGCTAGGACGGGAGCTCCAGTTGCCTCTTGACAGACTTCGCCCTACTCTGACCCCCACACCAGCTCACCCAATCCAAGCAAAGATCGATGCACATCAGAATCAAATGAAATCATGGTTCGCCAGGAGACAACGAGCCCGGTCTCCTACTATCACTGTCCATGACTGGGTCAGGATTCACCGACCACATTGTGACAATAAATTGCAGTCTTTCTGGTCGCTTCTGGTCCAGGTCAGTGCCCAGCTCGGCCCAGCAACTTTCCGACTTACAGATGGCACTCGCTGGCATGCCAGCGTGCAGGCCCCAGTTGGGTCTAGTAGAGGTATGGCCCCTATTACAACGACTGCAGCTCCAAAAGATGGCTTTGAGATAGACCCGGGCACAGAGCCTGATGCCCCCACACGTCCTGTCCAGCCAGGAGCCACAGCCCTTGAACCCGTGGCTCCTCAGCCGGACATGGCAGCTGAGGGACGGCCAGCTCGGGCACACACACGGCCTGGAGGCTTCAATGACTATGAAACAGTTTTTCATGCTTAGTTTCCAGTGAGGGAGGGGGGAAACGTTATGTGTTGGCATTGCCATGGCAATGCCGTGTTCTCAGGTTTTACGTATGACGTTGCATGCGACGTCAGTTCTGTTTTGGTGTGTTAGAGTGAGGATTAAATGGAGGAAACTACAACTTGAGCCGTCGTTGTACGCATCGTTATTCACTTAACAGCAGTGCCTTAACCGAGTGAGCTATATCTGACAGTTTTTGAGATATGAATGAAAGACTGAAAAAATGAGCACTAACACTGATTTTATAAGTCCACAATGCTGAATTTCTCTAATACCGGGATGTAGAATTTTCTAGTTTTCACAGTGAATATTCAGAATATCATAAGGAAGGCTCATACCAAATTAGAAAGAAATTTTTCAGACAGTTTTTGAGATATTCAAATTTGAAGTGAAAAGTTGATGCTGGACGCACTGACAGACAGACAGATGGACACTGGAAGACTCTGCACTTGAGAAGCTCCGCTTACTGCTTACTGCATATGCGTGAGAGTTGATGGGTATGCAATTTTGAATAACGATGATTTAAATGCATCAAATTACACATCCAAATGAAAGATTGCCGACATCATGCCTAAAAGGGTAGAATAAGCAGCACCTGATAGTGTGGAGTGCTCTCGAAGTGAAGCTATTGCCACTTATGAAAATTATTGACAACTAAGCCAGGACTAATCATTTTCATAAAGGGATGTTAGGTAGCTCCCCATTTTCCAATTCTGGTGCCACCACTGGAGCTTTGAGTGAAATCCAACTATTCAATTGAATCATGAAAACCATGTTTTTCCAGATATTGGTTCATTAAAGTGCATATTCCCAGTTACTGGACTATGATGTGCATGTAAATGCACTCAATTAAATAAATTCTGTATCATCTTTGGTCATGACTTCATCCTCGAGGACACTATAGCAAGGTGGGGTGCAGATTTGCTAGCGCAGAAGGCAGTGGCAACGCCATCTTCAAACGAAGGATCTTGACGGACTGGAGAGTGATAGAGATAAACTTATCTAAAAGACAAATAAAATATGCATAAGAAAACTTAACAACAATTGCCGCTAGCTAAGCGCGGATGCATTGTACCCTTGCTGGTGGACGTGAGGTCTATACTAGAAAAGTATCTGTGATAGCGCCAGCTATGCAACATGCTGCCTTAAACAAAGTGCTAGCTTAGCATGTGAGATTTGGCCACAGCTAGCAGACGTGAGGTAGATGCATTGCATTGTATTTGTGAATACTTACCAATCTGACCAGTTTTAGCATGCAACATTGATGAAGCCATTGAGAGCTGTACGTTAATTAGGTTGAGGCTGTGGGCTGGATGCTGCACACAAGACATGTACACAGATGACCAATGCCCATGACTTGCAAAACTGTAACATTTAATCTGTATTGGGCTGCGGTTGTAGTGGCTCCACTCCTGGATGAATTTCCCAAGTAGGCAGCACATGACCATGGCATTAGCTTAGCGCATGCAAGCAGAACCAGTGCTAGAGAATAAGAAAAATATGATGGCATAGCATATGTCATGGTTTGACAGTTTGGCAGTGAACACTGCAAGACAGCTGTTGTATTTTGCAATTAATTGTCATATAAGTACTCACCACATATGTTAATCTCTTGTAAAACCGTTCAAATTGAGGCATTAATAAGGCAGGCATGCATCACCTAATCCTAGTTCACACTGTGGTACCACAATTGGAGCATGAACATTAACTGAATGCAAGCAAAAACCAACACCAACTGAGATGGAGAGTAAGGATACCACTTTGAAGCCATGGAGAGCTGCACATGAATTATGCTTGTATGACGAGTTGGCTGAACCTTCCTGCATGTATGTATATCATGATCATCATCTTCATCTTTATCTGTGTCATTGTCTTCAGGAGTCCACAAATAGGTGAGGAAGGACTGGTTCTCTTAATACCTTTTAATTTCAAAGCCATTAGAAATTAGACCCCAAAAATTAAACTACTGTAAGTGATTTTTTGTTTTAAAAAAGTGTTAAATTGCTCCACATGCCGACAGAAATAATTTATTTAGAGTATCTGGGCGATAGCCCAGCTCTCAATTGCTGTCTTTAGCAATAAAGCAGCATATAAAATTCTGGAGTCACCGACTGCCTCTGTCCAATCTAGTGAGAGAACGCCATAAAGACGCATTTCTCTCTGCTTATAAACGCGCAGAGCTGAATCTGCGTTGTTAGTGCGACATCTCCCGGAAAAATCAAAAGCAGTAATGTAATTGCAGAATTGATGAAGCTTCCGATCCTAGTGCTACAGGAGACGGCATAAACAATTAAACAGCCAAAGTGCCAAAGAACGGTAAAAGAACAAATACAATAGAATTCAGGGGAAAAAACATGAGACAGCCAAGGGCTGTATTTATATCGGTGTTGCTTTCAATGGGGAAAACTGAAGGAATCAAAGGGTTTAAAAAGCAATGCATAGCTAGCCTTGCTGCCACTGGACAGGTAAGCTTTGTTTTACTCTTCTGTAGTTATGCAGTTTTATCAGCCTCGGATAGTCCTGTTGGTGGTTTTTAATCGTGCCAATATCAGTTTATAAATGAGCAGTCATCATCTGTGGTCGACTAAAGCTTGCTTAGCTGTGATAGCAAGTGTGGCGATAGGATACTAGCTAGTATTAGCAAATACCTTCAAAAAACCATTCATACCGAAGTATCTGCATGGATGTAATGAGTTGTTGGTCCATGTTTTCAGTGTGGCTTTCACTGGTTATGGTTTTTGGTCATGTTTATGTGCTGGTTTTGCGTTCATGATTATTGTCTTTTATTTATTCTTTTTGGTAATTGTAACTCTCAGGTTTTTGGTTCATTCCATGTCTCAGTTCCATTGCACTTGTCTCCCCTGTCTTGTGATCTAGTTGGTTCAGTCCGTCTTCCCTTTCTGTGTTCCTGCTGACTTCGGGTGATTTAAATGTATTCTGGTGTTTAATATATCTTGTTTTTTCCTTCGCCCTTCTGTTCGGATTACATCAAGGATAGCATTTGTATATTGTATCATAGTCTACTAACACAACTAATCCATGTATATAAGATTACTAACTTTCTAATGAGCACTATAGTTTAATAAGTAAAGTTGCACCGCTACTAATTTAGACTAATCCCCTCTCCGCATTCGCCCTGTTCTATACTCCGCCCCTTCAGCTGTCTCTGTCCTCTCTTGAGCTTCAGCGAGAATCTCTCGCACGTGCTCAATCACTCTCCTGCACTTGTTATCTGTGCACGTAGAACTCCTGGAGCTGTTTAAATGTCATAGGCTGTTTGTGTGATTCCCATTCGTAATTTGTCTTTCGCCAGTTTTTGTGGTTAGGGCTTCCCTCATGTGATTCTCCTGATGTAATTAGCCCGATTTACTACACGTTTTCTGTAGAGCATATGACTTTCCCTGTGTGTATATTAGCAGTCTTTTCACTTACAGCTCTTGTCAGAACGTTGATCAATACTTTTCTGTGCAGAGCGCCTCCTATACCATTGAATACTGTTTCGCTTCTACTGGATCGTCCGACCTTGATTCTTGCCATTGCCCTTTTTGTATTTGTGACAGTAGAGGGGTCCTGTCACTGGAAGTGTCTCCTAATAAGTAAGCGCCTGGCTACCTTGCCAACGAGCCTGGCTCTTTGGCGATGCAGTCAGCGTGTTTGAATATTACACGGGAGTCTAGAGGTTCAAGTCCCCGCCCGGGCCCTCCTTTGGCCTGCTACATATTATTTTTCTCTTTCTGGATTTTGACCTATTTTTGTATGACCACGATTTCTGTGTTTGGATGCCCTGTGTATGACCCTTGGCTTTTTTCGTTGACTACGACTTTTTGTCTCGTTTTTGTACCTCTGCTCATCTGTCTTACTGGTTCTGACCCCTGCCTGTCTAGTCGACACTGTTTTTAGATTTCGTATTGTGGCTTAGCAATTCCTGTGGTTTTTTTTTTGGCTTTGACTCGGACTCCATTAAAGGCATTTTTTTTTTTTGGATTTGTGTCTCTTGCGTGTGGTTCCTGAATTGTACGTCACAGAGAATGTCTGTTTATATTGTACTGAGCTGCTACTCTCCTCTGCCTCTGTCGGAAAGTAATGCGGATTCCTGTGCTTGGCTCAGGGATGGGGGGCGGGGACTATGGCTTCGCACAAGAAGCTAGGAAAGCGACCAAATCAGTTACAGCAGCTTTAAAGATATAGTTGGTAATCCTGTTCAGAAACACTTTGTTATACTGGGTGAAATGGTCCATCTATCCTGAGAGTAGTCAATACATTATGTATTCAGAAAAAGGAACGAAAAGAATCAGACTTCTGTGTCGGCTGCAGACAAATCCCTGCCATTCGGTCTGAATGGAAAGAACCAATCAGATGCCTTCTGCTGCCCATGCCACCCTCTGTCCCTCCCTCCTCCCCGCGTGCACGCTCATCTCGTTTCACCGTAGCCGGAAATATTCAGCCAGTAGTTGTCGGTAATACACCTTAAGCATTGAAATCGCCATAAAACTCCAGTATAGAAGAAGGAGGAAACTTTTTCGTAACTGAGAACTTTGCCGATTGGAGTGGGGGCGTTGTTTGCACGCGTGATCAGTTGATTGCCCTGTGTGAGCCTGTGCTTTTGCCCGGAGACAGACCTCTGATCCCGCAGGAGTTATGGAGGAGACGCCAGGGTTGCAGATCTGGAGTCAAGCAGAGTGAGAAAAGGAGAAGACAGAAGCCAGCGGTCCCGGCGATTATAATGGGAAATATGAGTTCTTTGGGGAACAAGATGGATGAGCACGTGGCACTGGTGAAGACCCAGAGGGAATACTGTGAGTGTAGCATTTTTTTACTTCAATGAAACATGGCTAAACTCGCTCAAGAAGGGAGGTGAGTTTGCACTTAGAGAGTGAGAAGTGGTGAAATCCCGGACATGTGAACATTAAAAAGCGCCTCTGTACCCCGGACATTGAACTGCTTGCTGTGGAAATGCGCCTGTATTATTTCCCAAAGAAGTTAACGTTCACCATTGTGATTGCTGTTTACTTTTCTCCATCGGCGGGACCAGACATATTTTACTGGGGCACATGCCCCAGTAAAATATGCCCCAAGCATGACATGATAGCTTGAAAGCTACCATAATAATATAGTTAACTAACAGATGAATGAGACATGAGATAGTTTGGTTTATGTCCAAAATGTGTGGAAATGGCTTAGTCCAACTGCCAGATGTACGTTCAAGTTTGTGGGGGCATGGCTTTGGACGGATCACTGACGGGAGGTGATGGAGCTTAGAGGAGGTGCCACTTTCAAATCTTGCCAGCTCTTCAACATTACCAACTGTAGCTTTAAGGTCAGACATGATAAATTTGGATTCCCGCCCCAGGCTGTGAGATAAGATTGCGTATGATAAACAAGGAATACATAGTGAATGCACAGACAGTATAAATTATGACCAAATACAGCAGAAAACCTTGAATAAAATATTAAGACAATGATATTTCAGCTGCGCTATAAGCTTTCAATGTAGAGGTGTATAGATCTTTCCATGTGTGTGTGTGTGTGTGTGTGTGTGTGTATATGTGTGTGTGTGTATATATATATATATATATATATATATACTGTATATATAATCATGATCTTCATCTTCTTCCTTGTCGTCTTCATTGTCTTCTTCCTCTTCTTGGTATAAGAAATCTTTGTTCATATCAGAGTTCAGGTTAGGAGCAATTCTTTCAGGGTTAGGACTGTAATTGGCATCAGAGTTTTTTGAGTATATTTCCTTGCTGTTTTGTTTATGCTTTGTGTTGTTACTTTGGGGATTTTGTTTAATGTTACTGTTTGCTTTATGTGATAATATCTACTTGTATCTTCTGAGCATTCCAGTTCACATTTCATATTATTGTCACAACCCAACAGTTGTCTAGTCTTGTGAATCCTCCCTGGCGTATGAACTTGTATACATTGTAATATTAAAGTATCGGTTTCATGCTCTAACTTCCTGTATTGTCTGCCCCTTGTAATGTTCCCTGAGTATCTCCTAACACGAATGAAAGGGTTCAAGTGATTTGCAAATCATTGTTTTTTGCTTTTGTTCACATTTTACTCAGTGTTCCAAAAAGTACAAAAATAACATGATTAAACTCATTTCCCCAAATAAAAGCAGGGGTAAAAATATTTTTGCATAAACAGCTTGCTGCAATAGATTTTAAACACATTCATAGGAGTATATGAAGTCATTTTAATTATGCATCAATTAAGTTAATCGATATTTCTCATATTTGCAGTAAAATAGTTAACTAAAAAAAAACAAAGTTTAATTTATTAATTTTATTTGCATCCAATAAAGTGCCTCCCGTGCAAAAAAAACACTTTACCACTTTTGTTTGTGCCAACACCAGCTGAATGAATAACCTGTTTTTAAAATCTCATGTCAATGTGCTTTAAGCTTATGAATGGAGTAGTCAAAGGTCAGTTTATATCTGAACATGATCGTAATGTGTGATTATTTTCTGTGTTGCAGGGCCCTTTTTCTTTGTCATAACTCTAGAAAATATTGAACCAATAAAAATTAATGGGACAACAGGTAGAGATTTTTTCCTGTAGCCATCATTTACAATTATGACTCCCTGGTACAGTTCAGCACATTATCTGAATTCAATTTAGAGAAAGCGCTTATCTATCAACTCAACGTTATTTTAAAGCTTCTCCATAAGCTTTTTCCTAAGATTTTTTTAAATTTACGTTTTTAACGTTATTGATTGTTTTTATTGATGCAAAGTTAATAGGAGAAACCAGGAATCACAAAATAATTAACACTGTCTCAGTTGTAAGTAGTTGAGATATGTACATCTGCAGCTAATGAGCACAAAGCCATGTACACTTGCAGAAACAGTGCCATTAAATGAACAAGTTGAATTGCTCAGTTTGATGTCTGGCTCATGCATGGACCCTCGCTAATTAGCTCATTAGAAATATTCATTGACGTGAACTACAACTCTTGCATATGCACACATCCAATTTATAAGTGTGAGTTAATAATGAAACCATGATATTTGCTGAAAGAATGTTGAGCTCAAAATAGATAAATTTACATAAGTTTGCATACTAATTAATTAAACTCAGTTTTATAAATGAGGCCCTACCAAATGATTACCAGGTATAAAAAGGGTTTACACCCCTTAGCATGTACAAGTATTGTTGGATTTGGAGATAGCACTGAGTAGCACCCCTTAAAACCAACGCCCCGGTACCGAGGGCTGGTTGTTATGCATACGCATATAAATGCAGCATGTTTACAAATCGCAACATTGACATGCGGCACATCCACATTTCACCACATTTCATGTAGACCATTTTTACCACAACCAAGACGATTCAAGCACCAAGCAAGTAAATAAGCATGCAGCAAAACATAGGATACAAGTGTTTGCCCCTAACATGGCAAGATCCCCCGCCGCCTCAATTTTATGTGTCCGTATGGACAGACGTACGTACGTACGGATGGACGGATGGAGCCCAATGCTATATCCCCCGTTTCGCGCTAACTGCGCAGCGGGGGATAAAATCATGTCAGCGCTGAATTGCCAGAATTTATCCTGAATTAGTGCTATGCACAAAAACGATACCTCAAATGAAAGAGGAAAGTCCACAGAATCCAACGATATGAGCCCTGACATTTTAAACTGACACCACACTCAAAGAACAGCAGGCAAACACTTTACAGTCCACAGAGATGAGCAAAAAAAAATTTGTGCCTTTGATATTTTGTAATAAAAAACTGCTCAAGGGTAAATATGCAAAACTAGATCTGCAGTATCCTTGCATGTTATTTCCCAGGGTGTCGCTTCAAAGATCTCACGTCCTTAGCATTCAGCTTGCTAGCAATGTATCTTCCTCTCTGCGATACGCTTGTGATGCTGTCAGTAAGACTATACCGGTAGGCATTTGATTCTATATGTTCTGATGTTTCCAACGAACTCTAAATCACCATAATAGCAGAAACCTAGCCTTAGCTACAGACTTGCATTCCCACTGCGTCAAACTGAGTCCATGGGCCATTTGCATGTTCTTGAATAGCGCGACAATATAAACGCATAACTAATTTTTTTGAGGTACTGTCCGAAGAATTATCCGCAAAATATTCAACATTCATTTTCAAAGTCGTTTTCTGGCAGAATCTTTGCACTGTTCCGCACAAATACTGAGACTACAACTGTACAGTACAGTACGTATTTTCTTTACCCATTTGTTAAATGGGCTATTTGACCACTAAATTGTTGTCAATTGGCGTATCCTAATGGTAAAAACGCCGTGCTGCTAGGGAGAGTCTGAGGGCTGTAATTTCTTGGCGCAGCGCAAGTGGCGTAGCATGGCGCAACCCACGCAGTGGTAATTTCGTCCGGTGCATCCCGCACAGTGGTTATTTTGTGAGGTGCAACACCTTGCGCAGCCTTTGGTAGACGAACGTGCACCGAGATGGGAGTGGCGGTGTAGTAGGGGGAGGTGTCACATTTTCATCAAGACGGAGTGACAATTTCGTAGAAAAAGTCTCCGCTGGAGTTGCGCAGAAAACTTGCCAGCTCCAACCTGGATTAATTTCTGTGCAGTGGTAATTTAGCTGACCAGCGCACAGTGCGCACACGTCACCGAAATCTCACAGGCTGGTTTCCAGAAAGTCAGGCACATTTCAATGCAATAAATAATCACAGGAAGCACTATTTAATGTAACTATCTGAATAAGGGCATAAATTACAGTATCTACATCGATTGCCCTGATGTCAGATTAAAGGCGGTTGGCACGCGTAATGGAAACTTGACCTGGCTTAATCAACTCAGCTGAATCTGTGATGCAAACTAATGACTTCACATCTTTCTCAGCCAACCACAAACTGAAAAAAAAAAAAAAAATACATAGCATGCTTGCGTATATGCTCAGTAAAGCCGCTTGCACACTGGACACGAAACTAATTTTTTACACGATTGATTACAGACAAAGTCAATGCAAAGACGCGATAGTCGGACAGGGTTTTAATATAGCTCCGTGTCCGAAAGTCATAGAAGTTCTCATTTTTCCGAGTATTCCAGGAATTATCAGACGTGCAAACTTGGCCATGTTTGTGTTCGACCTTCACAAAATACAAATTGATAGCTATCGACTTTTCTTGGTCTTTTTAGCCTATTCGTCTGTTTTCTTCCGTTGAAGATACAACAGTCTTTCTTTTGAAAATTAGTCAGATGGATCGAACGGATTCACGCTTTATTTCCACACCAGAGATAAAATAGTACTTGTAGTCAGTGAGCAAATCAATTCCATGACAATTGACTGTGTGAATAAATTATCGCATGCACGATCAAGACTGTCCGACGCAAAATGTAAAATACTCCATGTCCAGCAGCCAGCAAAAGGTAAAAGTATTGATATGAGAACACATTTATAACGCAATAAAGAATGAAATATATCACCAACAAATTGAACATACAATAAAGATGACCCGCAATTAAATAAATCACAGTGTTCATTGGATTTTCTATTGTTAAAATGTTTCTTTTTATTCTTTATTTCATCATCAATGTTTTCATCATCCTCTTTTTTTTTTTGTCAGTCACAGTGGCATTGTACATTTTGTATAGGCAACAAAACTGGCAGAAATAATAATACATTTTTTACATTTTTAAATAAATTAATTTTCTAAAAATTAAAAAATGTTATATTTGGATGGAATGGTTGCCTTTAGTGATAAGTGAAATTAAATGAGTTTTACAGTTTGGTATCTGACAAAATCTGAAATGGAACATAAAGCACCTAAATTGCCAAATTGGAGAAGCCACCTAGACATTCTTCTCTCATTTTGCTCTGATTGATCTGATCAGAATAAACTTTGGCACAGATAATAATGACATTCTGTGCTGTAATTTTTTTTTCGAGATTTCAGACAGCAACTCAACAAATTTACAAGGAATAGAAGAAAAACTTTGTTGGGTGCAAAATGAGATCTTTCATTTATATTGTGTTCCATCTCCATTTGACTCACTGACACACACAGTGATTTTTACACCAGGGCAGAAATCCCAAATGGTTTTACCTTTATTATGATACCAAGATTATTCAAATGGACCAAGCATTTGCAGAGGCTCGGTGCACTATGCAAGTTTGTTTACTTTCTGCGCGATTATATTTTTGTCTCAATTCACCGTCATCTCTCCGCTAGCTGCCTGCCCCTAAATTCACTGTAAAAAAAAAAAAAAACCCGGGCTCTGGAGACTGCACAGGCATAACAAACTACAAATAAACACAAGAGGCACAGGCTGTGCCCCATAACATAACAAACCCTCCCGGTCAATCACCGACAAGAGTTGACACTTATGGAAGCATGGGAAGGAGGGAACTATGGGAGGGAGGGGCGGGCTACCTCTGTTTTGTTTGAGTTCGAATGTCAACAGAAGTGAAAGTAGAGTAATAAAGTAAACTTGCATAGTGCACCTTTAAGGGCCGCAAAAAATACTCTAATTTGTGTACTAAGTGTCTGTTGCATACAATAAATCAGGGCTGCCAACTCTCACACATTCAGCGTGAGATTTAGTGGCATAGTCAGCAATTATTCAATCAACGTAGTTGTGTTTCATGATCATTCAAATTGTTTAAATGAAATAAGACTATTCTAATTCCATTGCTTTCAACTCGAGAAAAGAAAATTGTGATAAGTCCAGAGTCATAATTGATTTCCATTTTACTAGTGGTGAAATGTAATGCACGTGAAACTGATAAACCTCGATGCAAAAGGACTTCAATTCCGCCTGAGAATCTCTTAGAAATGTAATCATTTAATAATTGCTGACATACTGCGCGGAAATGTGAATATGCCACTTAAACACAGGCCGAATGCGTGAAAGTTGGCAACTCTGATAAACTAAAACACCACTCAACCAAAGAGGTTAACTGACATACTCAACACAAAAAAAAACAATGATTGAATCTTGTCAGTCTCCATCAGCTCTACAGAACATATTTTGGATTTCTGTGTTCATTTCTCTCTCATTGTTTGCTTCTAGCACCAAACTTTTATACTGACTGAATTAATCAGACTAATTGCTTGCGAAATTCAACCTGCTCAACCAATGCTTAAAGGGCAGTGTGCCAAGCATGCAGTGTGTTGTCATGATCGTGAGCAGGAAATAATTGTTGAGGCAGAGGATAATCCAATGGCAGGGTTTATTTATAGTAATACGGTAACAGTGGGACAAGGCCTAGAGGAGGATGGCACAATTCAGTTCAGATGTTATGGGCGAAGCAGTACAGGTGTGGCCAATCTGTAGCGAGTGGCTCTCCAGGATGACTGCCAGGTGGGGTGCATACTTCGCCAGAGCCAAACCGTCTGTGATGGCGTCCTGGCCAGAAATAAAAAGGACAAAACCAGCAGCGTGCTGAGAGATTAAAACAAATAGAAATCACGAGACTCGCGCGACCAATGGACCTGACGCCGTCCGTGGTAGCAAACAGGCGAGCTCGACTAAAGACAGGAAAAAAACCAAATGAATCCCTTTCTCACTAACACTTTTCCTTTTATGCATCTAAGATCCTGACAATACTCTGTTCTCAAAAGACCTTACCAGCTAAAGCGCCAAGGGGGAAATGACACTCTAGCAACCCGAACGAGGTAGAACAGGAGCTTAAATAGAGTCCGGGTAACGCCCCCAATTAATGCCAGCTGGCCCAGGAATACGAAAGTGAGCAAAACGATGTCGTCCCAGACGAGTGTAACAAAAGGAGCTAACAAAGCTCCAAAACCATGACACCGTCCAAAGGCAGGAAGGAGTAGCTTTGAAAGCAGTTCAAATCCAGATGACCGTAGGATTGGGAGCTTATTCCTAATGAACTTGAAATTGGAACGACCTGGGCAAGACTAACAGTCACGCGGCCCCAGTCCTAGAGACCCTGAGAAAGGCTTATGAGCTCGTTCCTATCTATTGAAGAAGCTTCCATAAATTACTATCATTAAAGGTTATATTTTACTTCCAAAAAAAGTTTTTAAAGTAAATACTGACTGGTTCCAAGCACTTATAGCAAATTACAATCCAGGAACTTGCAACTCTCAAAGGAGGAGATATACTGTACGTACATCACAGATAAAAGCGCTGAGTAACTATGAAACAAGACACAGCCAGGAAATAGGGAGCAGGCTAGACACAAACCAATCAAAGGAGACATTAAGCCTAATCGACACGAAAGTTGCTGAATTGGAGGAGACTCAGAAAGCGTTCGCACGAGGGTTGTGACAAGTATGTATTCACTTTTTATTTTCTTGTATTTTTTGATCAAATGCGGGATGTTGAGGGTAAATATTTCTGAAATATTCTGCTTTTTGCTGCTTTTGTGTATTACTTAGCTCAAGTTCCAGTAGGGACTGTCCACTCTATCTTAAGAAGCACTTGTTAGTCCCCCCAGGAATCCGCGATTCCGCGATCGCGGAGTTTACCGCAGATTTCAAAGCCCTCCGCGGAAATCAAAGCAGTCCGCGGAATATAGGGCGAGGTGCAGAATTTTATATTTTACATGTATTTTTCATCCCAGCCGCTAGATTTTGCGGTCAGATAAACGGGATGTAAGACTCACAGCTGGTGCTGCCGGTTACGGAAACTGATTTTTTTCTGCTGTATGCAGCATAAACTATATAAAAAGATGGACGCAGCACCCTGATTTGAAAAAAGAAGCCCATGTGGATGTACCGTAGAATGGCATTCTATTTAATGGCCAGCAGATGGCGACGTCAGTGGTTGCAGAAAGAAGTTCAATGGAATAGAAGTCTATGAGAAAATGATCTACTTTCCGACCTGATTTTTAATTTAAATAATGATTTTTCACATCATTTTATGTTAGCTATAGCAATTTTCAGGTCTCCTTCGATATATCATGACATTCATTTTCGTGAATTATGGTCTCATATAAACTAGAATAAAGTATAAAGCCAGAATATGCTTCTGGGGCGTCGCTATCCTGTGGTCCTCGTCCAATACGGTCCGATCCAGAGCCACGTTCCTCCCCGGATCTTCGATTCACTTCTTCATCTTCGAACCAGTGGGTGACATCACGGTAGCTTCATCCATCTTTTTATACAGTCTATGGTATGCAGTAACGTTTACAATATCCTGAGGATACAGTGAATAGTGTACACTTTGTTTAAATCTTTACTTTGATCTTTGGCACTTGTTCAGTTACTAAGCCTCGTTCACCCATAGTTTGGTGAAATGTTTTGCACTTTCTAAGTTATGCAAATAAATCTGCTCAAGAGGGACAAAAAGAATATTGATGCTGCTTATTTTATAACCACAATGTTTCGCAGTGTTTTGAAATTGCAAATAATTTCATAAGAGAATTTTTGCTTCATTATTACATAAATTTGCTTTATAACTGGTCATTTTAGGGTTTTTTTTTAATGCCCGCGGAAAATCAACTTTCAAGCCGCGGAATCAAGAATTGCTCTCCGCAGAATCGGGAATGTTCTCCGTGGAATCAACACTTTTTCTCCGCAGATTCCTGGGGGGACTAACTTGTAGCTTCAAAATTCAGTGACTGTGCCTTTTCCAGTGCTGCCTCAGAATTGTGGAATTGAGTGCCACTTGAAAATGGGTCATCCCCTTTCATTGCCACTTTTAAGAAGTATTTGAAAACTGTTTTACTACTCAGCTTTTGAGACTGTTTGTTTTGGTCAAGTTATTTTGCTGTATCTTGTCCTGCTTTTTTGTTTATATATTCGCCTTTTATTCAGAGATTTTGGATATATTTGTTCTGCAGATATACCTCTCTCCTTTATCTTTGTTTTAATTAAATTCTTTGTATAGACGGCACCTTGCGTTTTAAACATACTTTATGAACTAGATGTGCATTTTCTGAAGAAAATTGTGTGTGTGTGTGTGTGTGTGTGTGCGTGCGTGCGTGCGTGTGTGTGTCTTTTAATGAAATTGGGTAAGAAAAGTGTGACTGTGAAACAAGCAAGAAAACTGCATTTCATATTGAATTTCGAAAGTTGCCATCATTGCTTACGGATAACGTCAACTGTCCAATTAATTCACGCAGTATTTTAGAGGATAACGTTATTCTGAAGCATAAATTTCATCACAATGGATTACGGTGGACAAGAAATGGATACAAATGAATCCGTCACTGCATGATAAGAAATCGCGTCATAATCCTATGGAAAAGTCATGAAAATGGCAGTACGCGAGTCTTATCTTGTAGGTGGATGGCCAGTTGCGGAACAATGATCAAGAATAAGGATGAATTAGGACGATTTTTATTATGACTTCCTTGACATATAACAGTCATTTAAGTATCCTAAATTGTGGACAAGAAAGGTCTGGTTGCGGAAATCAGTCAACTTCCAGCAGCGCATTGGAAACTTTTGTTTTGTGTGCTCAGAGTCATTCCATACAATGTGAAAAATCAACAAAATTGGTGCGTATAATCAAAGAATAAAAATCTAAATTTTTATTGGACACAAAATAATTTTTAGCTTTAGAGTTACTATTTTTGAAAAAATCGATGGAAATTATTGGGGAAGAAGCTGGTTTATCAGTGTAAGGACAGTCTGTGGAGTTGCAGTACATTCAATCAGTGCCACTCACTCAAGACCTGCCTGCCGCGGTAACAACTGTTAGCACAGTGGTCAAGTCGGGCAACGACAGTAACCCCATTATTTCAGTCTGATACCGTCCCATGTTCTGACCAGAAAACTTTAGTAACAAAGTGGAATTTTTTCACTGCAATGTGAGTAAATAACTTATGGGCAAATGCACAGGATACTTACAAATTTTAATTTCAAACATCCTTTCTGATAAAATCTGATTTTAGATGTCACATTTTGGTGTCAAAAATTAAAAATTTGGTGTCATTTTAATTGATTTAATTAAAAAAAACTAGGGTTCAAGTGGTAGTTTTATCCTTCATACGTATCTTATGCGTGTTAAACAAAGTGAACATGAATTACATGCATTAATCATTATGTGCTGATAATAAAACAACGAACAATAGCTATCCCTGAAATCTCTCCAGTATTGTGAGAAGACACACACACACACACACACACACAAAGTTATTCCGTATAGCAGGGATTCCCAAACTTTTCCAAATCAGGGCCCACTTGAAAATCTAAAAAATGTCCGCGGCCCACCTTTGTCCTATAAACAGTACATAGACGAAATTATGCATTCTCAGAACACTTAACAATAATAATTGCTGTTGTTGTTCAGAAAATGAAATAAATAAAAAACAACAACAATAATTGTTGTTGTTGTTTTTTATTTATTATTATTATTATTATTATTATTATAAAGATTCAGGATTGAAATGAAAGCAGGGGGATAAAGGAAGCCCAAACTTTAAATCTGTGGTGTACACACAAGACAGAATTAATTATCGAACACAGTACATGCTCCCCTGATTATGACCCCTGGTCATGACGACCAGAAAGCTACGTTCCTATCATAAACTATATAAGGTTCCTAAAATATTGTGAGGTCAATAACACTCCATAGGTTATTACTTCTAAATATTTTTTAAAATCGTGCAATAAATATTTTACAATAAAAATCACAAAAAATCATATTTGCAAAAATGAATCATATTTTTAATGACCTCTCACGGCCCACCTGCAGTACCACCACTTTCACGGCCCACACTTTGGGAATCACTGCCGTATTGTATTGTCGACTTGTGCCAAATATGGCTGGAATTGTTCAGTTTGTGATACCAACATGAAACTTGGCACAATGACACTCCAAGGTATACTTAGTATTTCTGGGGGTGGAGTCAATTAATAGACCATGTTCCCTAGCAACCATTGCTTGGCAACTAATTCACCATGGCTGCTGGCTATTTATATCTATTAAGGCGATTAATTAGAGATCCTGCCATCTCAACACTGTTTAAAGCCCATAATGTTAATGTTTCCCCACCATCAAAATAGGCCAGGAACATGTCTCTCCTCATTTTAAGCTCTTAAATCAGGGATATGCATAAGTATATAGTCTTTCGGGTGCCTACAGTTTAATCCAGTAAACTGATCTGGCCTCCCACTTTATAGTTTTGTAAGATCTGCTAGAATGGAACACCTTAGGTCTGGGATAGGTCTAGGAACTGTGTGGTATAGTCTGCTTAGCATTGAAATGACTACTAAATGAAAACACTGTTTGTACCCATTTGTCTGCAACAGTCGAATGTCAGAAAGTGTGAAAGATTTAAATTCACTCCCCATGGTCTTTCCTCTGTGCTGTCTATTCTTTTCCACATTGTTGTGTCCATTGTCTTAAAGGTCTTCAGGGCATTGATAAATGGCTTCCAGTTTCTTTGCCTTTATTTCACACCTGATCCTGCATAGAACATCCATTAGAAACTGTCTTTTTCAGTGCTTAGTAGGGTTTGGGGTGGTATGGTAATTCATTACTTGTTCATGCTCCTTAATCCTATGACTGATCAAACTCCCTCCGATACAATTATAAATTCTCACTCACTATCTTCAAATTGATGAATTTGGGAGGGGCTAGGCACTCCCTTCATTTTTCAAACTGACCTAAATATTTGTCCTTTCTCTTGCATGCCATATTATCTGCTGCTATATTGCCAATCTGCCTCTGTCATGTGCCTCAGATAACAAATGACGCTGAGAACACGTCCAGCTCGCAGTTCTCCTTGAAACTGTCACCTTTGGCAGCGATGTTGGCTGCCCTCTGATCTCTGCATCGCTTGAGTTGTTGCTGTTTGCATCCCAGAGTCAGATAAAAAAATGGTGAAGCTTTTAGAGCCCTTGTCCTATTCTTGAATGCATGAAGCTTAGCAAAAGTTCAATCAGGAAGACTTTCTCATGCACTTCTACGTTTATTTTCTTATCATTCACATGCATGGTCACTCATAAACCTCTGCAGTCAATGTCTGGGGCAGTCAATTAAGCAGTCAGCTGGTGTAGCAGCTGATCGCTTCTATCCAACCGTGGCACATCTCAGTCGCAACGCTAGCTAATCATTCTGCTGCTGTCCTTTTAAAAAATCTCATTTCTCTCTACCCCAGTTCGCTCATGCTGCCGTTCGCTGACAGTTTTGTGCGCATTCCTTATGGCAAGCTCACCCACCTTTTCTCTTTTGTTCTTCAGGCGATTTCTAATTCTCTGAATGTCCATCTCCGGATCCCAGCTGATCAACGCTAATGCATCTGAACTGGCTTCTACCCCTTCTATGGCCAGGTGCACTGTCCCCCTACCTGTGTGACAGGACGCTGCGTCGAACATTCAGGATATGCTAAGGGCCCAGGGCATCACTTCGGCTCCGGGCTGCCTCTCCCGCAACTCCAAGCCTTTGCTGATGATGTGGCCTGTACTACACCAGTCCAAAACGCTGCTGCTGCTTCCCTCGCCTCCTCCTCGGCTGGTGTTCAGAAGCACTCTCGGAAATCGCTCCACTTGGCTCCGCAGGCAAAGCTCCGGTCTGCCCCTGCCAGCACCGCTTTGGTTCATCTTGAAGCCACATTCTCTTCGCCGTGCTACGCCTTTTCGTCTCCCCTCCAGTCCCTGCTCAACTCCGTGCAAGCTATCGATGCTCGCCTCCAGTTTCTCGAAAAAGCACAGGCTGTATCGTCCCCAGCGACACATTCGGCCACCCCAATCTTAGGTGCGCTAGCTCCAGTGCCAGCTTCCCAGCCTTCCGCTTCATTAGCAAGCCCCCCTCACATGCCTCAATACTCGCTCGCCTCGGCTATCGCAGCTCTCTTGCAAGGTAGGCCGTACGCTCCCTTCAGAGCAAAGACATCTCCTTGTTTACGGTCTAAAATCTTGCACAGCAAAAATGTCAACCTTGTCAGTTTAATTCTCCCATATCCAGATTGCAAGAATAAAATCGTTGCTGGGAATTTTTGTTACTGCCGCAATTAAAACAGTTGACCCCATGCTGTCAAAAGACTTGTCTTTCGCCAAGTTCATTGTAGTCTTTGGCATTTTTCGGGACATGATCTGCTCTGTCTACCCTAGACTTAGCCAAGAACTGGACACTTATCTGGTACTGCTCAGCAACCTGAACCTGAGTTACGGAAAAAATTTATTCTATCAGTATCAAAAGAGTTTTTCAAACAAGGCAGCACTCTGTATTTCTCAGGCAAATGTCCTCCTGGACTGGCCTGTTCTGGATACTTTTAGTAATGACTGCAGGGGGCTGGCAAGCCTTTACAAGCTCATCTTGCGGCTAAGTGAGTCCCTTTGTCCCCTGGTTCCTATTTTTCCCCAGAAACACGCCGTGCTGCATGTATCGCGAATTAATTCAGTTTTTCCTCCGCTACATAAATTAGACAGCTGCATTCGCAAGCTATTCACATTTAAAAACCAACCCATTTGCAATAACTTCAACGAAAATGTATGCACATAACCCAACTGTATCTTTCCCCACATCTGCTGCATCTGCAAAGATGCACATCCAAAATCCGTGAGCCCATGCAGGTTTTGTCTTCAACAGCATCGTCGTGGTGCCAAGACTTCTTGAGAATTCACCTGTCTACTTAAATAAATGTCCTCACTCTAGCAACCTGACTGTCTTCTCACCCTGATTCTGATTTTGTTAACCATTTGCTGACTGGTCTCTCCCAAGGGTTTTGGGCTGGGGTCGTCTCGCCTCTGGTTGTTTCCAGTGTTTTTAAAAAGCCTTCAGTAGGCCCTAGGCGAGCCTGCCGTGGTATCTTAGCTCTTAAAAAGGAGCAAGATAAAGGTTATATAATTGGCCCGTTCCAGACCTCTCCATTCCCCATGTTTCGCTCCAGACCCATTGGTGTAGCAATAAGAATGTATTCCAGTAAGAAAAGGCTTATAATGGATCTTTCCGCCCCCTGCTCGGGCCCAATTTCTGCGTCAACAGCCTCATTCTTCTCTAACCCTTTTCGCTACATTTGACAATGTAATTAAACCTGTTGAACTAGCCGGCCAGGGTGCATGGCTTTCGAAAGCCGAGTTCGAAAGCCTTTAAAATGGTTCCTATACATCCTTCTCAGTGGCATTTCTTCAGCATGAAATGGAAATCCAGATTTTACTTCGCAGTACATCATACGTTTGGCTTTAAAAGTAGCCCTTCCATTTTAAATCAAGTTTCCGAGGCCCTTTGCTGGATCCTTCAAAGGAGAGTTTGTGTTCCCTCTCTCTTCCATCCCCTGGACGATTTTTTGTTGATTAATCCACCTCAAGCAATTCGGGCCAGTCCCTGTCCAAACTGAAACACCTGTTTGCTCACCTAGGCGTGCCCCTCTCTGACTCTGAAACTACTACTCGACCCTCCTCCTCCCCAACGCCACCCTGCTCTCATCAGACCTTCTGTACTGCCGCTCCAGCTTTGTCAGCCTTCAGCCATCACTGCTACCAGTGACCAGACTCTTCTGGGGATTTTCGTGCTGCTGCTCTGAGCCGTGCTCCTGCTCTACCAGTCTTCCCGAAGAGTCCAAGCGCCAAAGACTTGTCTGATTCTAAGCATGTTACTTCCACTTATGGTCAACGCATAATGAATATTTCCTGGTTTTCACTTGAGCCTCTCCTGATTGAAAAAATTAGATAATGATTCTCCACATTCCCATAGGTCTCATAGTTAGAACTGAATAAGCACATATGAAAAATTTCATACAGCATGTCAGTCTCTGTGTATCTAGGATTCCAGGTTCCAAAAGTTCAGTTGAGTGGAGATGGGCCCAAATTCTAGAAAATAATTGTACGCAATAGGTGGAAGCTTGAATATATTTATATTTATCATCTGCATCCCTGTCACATAGATTTAGTGTGTTTACCTTGAGTTCAATTCTGGTACATCTATGAGCAGGTCGGTTTTATGATCACCATCCCTGAAAATGCAGCTCTGCAATCTGACCTGCCCCTGACCTCGCATATTGCAATGAAGTATATAGTGTGCATAAGTGTTCTGTATGAAAAAGTTTGGGGGGTGGGGCTGCTTGAAGCAGCTGGAACTTTAGATATGGTGAGCCAATTAGGCAGTTACATAAAGAGAATGCAAGGACTTTAAACTGTAGAAACAGTAGATGATAAATTTATGTACTCTCATAAGTTTTGGATGGAAGGGGATAAGGGGTGACTAATGGTGTCTGGTTTTAACTGTTTTTTAAAATAGGTGGGAGAAAGGAATTATTTTGCAGCAGACATCAAAAAAGGAGATGGGAAAATTACGAAAAGCATTATACAAGGATTTGTAATCCCATAAGAAGTAATGACAAGAAATGTGTATAAAACAGGTGAACCTTTTGGGAGAAGTCCATTCCCTTTGCCATTTGTTGGACTGAGGTTTCATGCGTTGAGTGTTATGATGATTTGCGGAGATCAGCTCGGGTTCTTGTATGTTACTTGTGAAGATAAACCTAAATCGTATCAGACTCTTCTTGGTTTGTTTACTCTGATTCAGCCAATTTATAATTGTGAGGGGGAAAGCCTCAATTAACTGGCCCTGAGTGGGGCAAAAACCAAACACTGGTGTGGTTTTTTCCACACCAACTACTGCCAGGCTCAAAGCCGCCTGCTGCTTCGGACGCTACTGTGGCTAAATTCCAAGGACATTATTCAGCTGAAAATTGATGCATATTTAATCAAATTATCAGGTGGTGGCTGGATTCTGACTGTGACATCACTATGTCACAGTGGGGTAACTAGTCAGTTCAGGAGGGCCCCTATACAAGATTATCTCACCGGGCCCTGTCAGTGCACAGTAACGCAGATAAAACTAGAAATGGTTTTTACATGTAAAAACATTTCACATTTAAGAGTTATGGTCCGGAAACGAGTCCTACCCTTCAATATGCCTAAGTCCAAATTGTTGCCATGGAAACAGAAAAAATATTAAAGCTGCAAGTAGCGTTGGACGGGTCCTTGCTCTCCCGCGCATGTGGAAATGGGGGCGAGACGCGTTCGAGTGCCGTCGAGCATTGTCATTCGTTGGACAGCACGAGACTAAGGAAAATGTTTTATGTTGAGTTGAGAGCAAACCCCTTTACTGAAAGAGATTTTCTTTAGTATAATGGAGCTTTGACCCATGCGACCAGGTCAAACTTTCTGAAGCAGATTTTATCACTGCTGTGTATTGTGCAATCTTCCCCCATTCATGAACTTAGTGAAGAGAGATGAGCCATGTGATCCTACTGCCACCCGGTGGTCAGAATGTGTAGCAGCACAAAGAAAAACACTGAAAATCAATAATAATCAAGAAATTAATAAGTGCTTCTTCCAGGTAAATCCTAGAAAGCTGAAATTTCGGGAGCATGTTCAGTGAAGAAAGACAAAAGTTTTATACATTGCAACTTATGGTGAATTCAGAAGTGCGCCACTCTATATTTTTCAAAATATGAATATTCATAACATGTTTATATCTCACAAAATATCAATTGTAATGATGCCACACTTGGCAGTTTGTTTGGCGACATGGAGATTATGAATTATACCAAAGGACATTTTGATACCATGAACGTTTTTCCACTGCAAGAATGTATATCTTACTGTACAGTGTATTATGTACATAAAAATTTTTATTTCAAAAAGTCTCAAATGGATTTTCACGAAATTAGGTGACAGGGCATGGTACAGCAATGATGAGTGATTTTTTTCAGAATTTTCTGACATTGCAACAGGCTGTGGTGAAAGCGAAAGTCCCATTTTGGGGTATTTAGGTGGCGCTAGAAAGCCATTTTGTCTCTTTGGTGGAGAATTTTCAGATTGTAAAAATATTTGAAGCCATGTAGAAATTACTAGGCAAATTGCCTAGGCATCGAAAAAAGGCAGTACAAGTTGCTGAGGAGCCCATCTTTGACGCCAATCCGAACCGTTCAACTTTTGAAAAAGTTGTACTGTAGTTTTCATCGGCAGATTGTGCTTTGTCATCTTTTAGCATTTGGGGTTGATACGATGAACGCCCCTATAAGGAGTTTGCGTTTGTTCGAGGGCAAATTTTGGCAAAATTTAGGGGAGGAAGGAAATTTTGATATGCAAATTGCGGACTTCCTGTTCGATTTAGGTAATGGGTGTCGATGTTCATTTTTAGGCCTTGATGAGATGAACAATATAGTGTTAGTTCCATTTCTCTATGACTTTCCTACTGGTCGTGGTGGCCGTCTAAGTGCAAATGAAATGTTTCTTGGTGGCGCTAGAGAGCCATTTAAATTCAAAAGCAGTTCAAACCCTAAAAAGGCACATCTACATGTTATGGAGAGACACTATATGAAATTTGGTGAGAATCGGTCAAACAGTTAGTTATGCTCCGCAAACAAATGGGAACACAGACGCCAATGGGAATTCAGGCAAAAACAATATGTCCCCCCCCCCCCCTCCAAGAGGGGGGAGACATAAATATAATCCATGACACAGATGAAAATGTAATCACTGAGGATGCACATGTACATTGACATCATTACTCATGTTGCAGCAAAGCCATTAGCCTATAAACACAACACATGTCTGTGGGTTGATTATTAATCCAAGAGAAAAATATTCTACTTACATTATAGGCGCACTTTCCGGGATTTTTGCTGTGCAAAGTCCTCTATTAAATCCTTAAGATCCAGCTGGGAGGCAGGAGCATTATCGATTGACAATGTGGCAAGTCCAGACAAACAGCTCCCTCCCATTCACCGTGGTAGGTAAGATTTTATAAGTTTCAGTTTGGAAAATGTTATGGCCCCAATTTGTTATTACAATTTACTACACAACCGCAACAGCAACAGCAAGGGATGACAGACACAATTTAAAACTTAAACAAATTTAATTAACAGACAAAGACTAACACTAACCTGCAACTAAATACCAAGATTGAATAAATACAAAAAAACAGAAATATTTACAGTCCTTGTGTCTTTGCTGGTGATGTCCTGGGCAAGGAAAAATGCTCTGGGGCACAGGCAAAAATCCACATAAGAAAACTTCACAGGTCTTGAACAGAATGACAGGTCTGGTCACACGTATCCTTCTTCTTGCAATTTCTCCTACTACTTCACTGTCTCAATTCTAGTCCTTATATACTCTTTTGCAGACCCCACCCACATTTAGACCTCTTTTTTTTAATTTTCGGGGACTTGCCCCAGACATGTCCAGGACATGTCTAAACATAGCTCCAGTCTGAGCTGAATAAAAAAAAAAGGTAAATACTGCCATCCAGTGGCCTATATTCACATTACAAAAAGGATAAGATGCCACAGTCACTGAGATGGTTAAAAAAAGCAGTAACACCGGACAGACGTCCCCAGAGTTCGCAGCGATGCGGCTGTTGTCAACAACCAACCACTTGGTTAGTTCTTGAATCATTTTCATTTTGCAATACTTTCTTTCAGTCATGGAATGACAGGAGCTGCGTGGAGAATGCCGATGTTATGTCATTTTTGTAAATATGACATCAGTTTGTTTGCTTGTTCACAAAGCGCATCATCGTTTACAGTGCTCAGTGTTTCAGGCTGTAAAGGTTTGAATATGTCCACTTGTCCTCAAACCTGTGAATCTCTGTGTCAGCTGGGAGATCACTATGTCAAGACAGACATTAAATACAGTCATGCGAAAATATGACTCTGCGTCTGCTAAACGTTCATCTTGACAAAGTTCATCATGATGGCCCTTCACTTTCCTCCACCTAATCTCCTCAAATGTTTTGCACACCTCCATTTCTCTGAGAGGGCCTGCGCGGCCTATTTGGTATCCTCAAACTGGTCTTGGGAGGCTTTCAGATTATTTCTGTCCAGCAGCCTAACAGCTGTGGCCAGGTCTGTGTCTTTGGCTTGAAGAAGTTTGAACACGACATTTGTGCGTTTCAAAATGTTACTTTGGAGCACAAGAAGGCAAATAAAACTGAATTTTTCAATTGCTCGTTCCAGTGAAAGAGCCTCACTAACCGCATTTTTCTTTTTGCTTGTCAGTGAGATGTTTGTCAGTGCCCTCAGCACATCAGTATACCGGTATCTCAAAGCCATCACTGCGTCATAACATGACCATGACCATCGTGTGGGGCATAGCCTTTTTTAATGTGCTGAAAACACCTTTTACTGATATCTTGGGAAAAAAATCTGGCCTATCTGTTCGATGATTTTCCTCCCAAGATTCCGAAAATTTAGCTAAAAAAAACTTTCAAAGCGCCATTATAACGCAGTTTTACATTAACTGACAACTTTTACCTTTAACCAAGACTTTCACTTTACTTTGTGACCTTAACCCTTTCACTGCTGTTGGTGACTTGGTCAAAATTTCAAAGAGGAGAAAATCTTTCAAAATTGTCCAAACCCTATAGTGTTGGAATTCGTTGGAAAGTGCTTGATGAGAGCTTTCCAGTGAATACCAATGTGCTATGGTTAGAGCGATTTTCAAAGGTTTTGATATTTCAGAAATGTTGAAAATCACCACTCGCAGTGAAAGGCCTTGACCATATTTCCCACAAAACATTGATATTAGTAGTTTTTGAGTTTATATAACACCAAACGGCCTCCAATAAAATAACTGTAGTGTATTTCTACCATGCAAACCCAGTGGCTATATGTATCTGTGATTTTAGCAGATGTTAACAGACCACCATATCCCCCCTAAGTCCCTAAACCAGCTTTAGTAAAAGATACCACCCTCAACAGCTTGTAAAAAGTTTTAACAATGCTGTGATCAATGTTTTTCAAATTGGTTCTAAAAGATGAGGCTTTAATGCTTCCAAAACACTCCCAAGTGTAGGCAGAGTAGGCAGAGTTGTCACACACATAATCCGAGTCACCATTGAGTTAAATTTCTGCACATGTGAGTGAATTTACTAACCTGGAGGCAGTGGATGGGTGGGTAATGTCCCAAAACAAATCTTATTTATATTAAAGATTCTATTTATCCTAAAGATGGCATGGCAAAATGGAATGCAATGATGCTGTCCTGTATTAAAACATAACATTTTCAACATATAAACAAATTTTTTGGAAATATTATTATATTTTGTTGTGTTCCGGGGTTCTGGCCTTTGGCCAGGACGGCATTTATGGTTTTGAACAGTTTCATGTTCAAGATTCCATAGTTTATAGTTCATAGTTCATAGTTCTTGTCACAGTTTTAGCAGTTTCTTGTATCAGGTTTTTGCATTTCATGTTTCACATTCATTGTCCACGTTTTTACTTTTCCATGTTTTTGTGTTCGCCAGGTCTGCCATGCCACTCCACCGCTTGTCTGCGTTCCGCCCCGTGCCTTCGTTGTTGCACATTTCAGAGCTCTGGGTTGGCTTTGGTGTTTTCCTCTTCCTTCTGTGCTGTGCTGATTCGGGGCTCTCTAAGCTTAATTGACAATTAACTGTTTTTAAGTTACTAACATTTACTAACACTCACTGGGTGGTGTAATTCTTCGATAGGCACATTACTAATATTACTAATTTAGACAGGGAGTTTATTGTCATGATTCCTGCTTTGCTATTTCAAGTCTTGCTGTGCTTTTCTGTTCTTAACATTCATGCTTGCTTCCAAACTGCATACTTAATTGGTACTTAAGCTGAGCACGCTCATTCTCTTCATGAGCAAGTCTTGTCATCCAATCTTGGTCCATGTCTCATGATCTTGCCATGCCTCTTGTTTCTCCTCCTCCAGGTGTTGCCCTTCATGTCATGATTTCTCACCCTTTATCTGGATGCGGTGGAAGTTGGCTGGCAGACAGTGTCTCGAGCTTCTTGCCTAGTTTCATGGCCAAGTTCATGGTCAAGTCTGGTTTTCATAGTTGTCATTTTGTATAAAGCATTTTGGTATTCCTAGAATCATTATTCTTTTCTGTTTATGGTCATCTTGCCTGGAGTTTCCAGTGCCTTTTGTTTTTTGTCGTTTTTGTATTTTGTTTATAGCTCTGTGAAGCTCACCTTAGTTTGTATTTTGCAACCCTTTGGGCCAAGTTTTTTGTTGGCCCTCATGCCTGTTTGTTTTTGTTTTAATAAATTCCCTTTTCCCTTCCACCTCGCATTTGGTGTCTCTGATCTCGCATCATATTTACATGATTGAATGTGAAAAGGAAATGTAACTTTAGGGCAATTTAGAATTTTTCAATAAGACCATTGAACTATTTGGGTTGACTCATACATAACCTTTTTAAAATAATGTTACATATCTTACTTACAGACTCTAAAGGGCATAGAATAGCTCACTAGCCTCAGAACCACAGAACTCTCTGGTTACAAGTTTAATGACGGGTGATTCTTAATGTCAAGACGGGGTTTTGGAATGAAAAATTTGGAAAGTCTTCCGGTATTCCAGGACAAATTTTATTTGGCACCGTAAAACATCAAATAGTAGGCTATGCACAACTGGTCCATCAGTGGGGTCTTTTCATAAGCTCAAACAAATTTTAACTGAACACATACTTGCGATAGCCTATTAAATTAACGTCAGTCTTACTGCTTCCATGTCCCCCTGCTAATGAAAACTGCTTGCTTGAGGATCATCTGGCCAAACAGCTGGCCATTTTTTTTGCAATTGAAAGGCTTAGCCTCAAATGTCAGTTTACTTTATTTAAGCTTTTCCGCCTTTCCATTGCTTTCCTACATTTTAGTCTGAAGTCGTAGTCGTTGAAATGCGTTTTTAGACTGTTACCGCAACCGGGGACAAGCAAGGCCATTAGTCAAACAAATTTCCCAGCAAGCCTGCCTTTTTAAATTTCAGGACAAAAACAAATTAAATAAATTGTACTTAACCCATTTATGCATGAATTTTCTTTTTTGACTTTTTTATGTTATTATACTTCAAAATACCACTCTAATAGTCATTCAAACAGGACACTTTTTCTTAACAGTCCTCATGTGAGGATGCTAGGCATGTATCCATGTATCGTTTCTTATTTGCAAGAAAAGAGTCTCTCGGTCATTCCTATCACATAAAGCAAATACATACAATTGGTTCCAAATAAATTTCCCTTGATGCCAGACAACTGGAATAGTGAAATTGAACCATTAAAAGTGGTATATAAACTGTGAGGACTCTTTCTGAACCAATGGATATAAATTAAGTGATGATCAGAATTGAAATTAGCGGAATCATGTGCGATCACGCACTACATTTGGGTTAATTCAAAGAATTATATGCGCTTTCTTTTTTCATTTCCCTGCAAGAAAAAAGGGGGGGGGGGGGGGTTGGATCCGCCACTGGTTTGTAGGGATATGTGAGAGCATTGCCCATCTCTTTATGCTGTGCCCAAAAAACACATACATTTGCTCAACTCTTTCATAAAACTTTTTGGCCTCTGGTATCTTCACAGAATCATTTAGGATGTGGTTCAGATTGTGAGAGGCACAGTGCACATATACAGCCGTCAGCTCCCTAGCTGCAATTCTAGCTTGCACCCTGGTGTATGTGCTGCTCATGTTGGCGGCACTGTTGCACCCTTGCCCTCTGCACCTTGACAGATCTAATCCATTGTTCTCTATAGATGCATATATATTTCTGTGGCAAGTTCACTAGCTGAAGAATCGCACACCTCACGGAAACCAACAAATGACTCCTTAATTGTCACGTCACTGGCTACACCACGAGCGTCTCTCTCGACGGTGACATATTTGAAGATCTGACTCATTTGATCTACTTTAGCTACATCCTGGGTAGTGTCCATGATAACAGAAAAAAAATGGGGCTGCTTGTATTTCATCCAGAATATCCTTTTCAACACATTTTGCAAGGATGTCAATAAGTTCATTGTGTACTGCTGGGCTTAGGTATTTCAATTAGAGAGCTGGGCGACTGATTAAATCTTTAAGAACCAGGTCATATTTTGCCATCAGCTCAATGACTGAGAGGAAATTACCACTGTGCATTTTGCCTAATATTTCCTGGTGTCTCCGAATGGCATATTGTTTGTAGCTAAAGTAAGTGTGACATTAATCAGACGGTACAGGACCTGCCTCCAAAAGTTGGCTTCTCAAAGAATTTCGTTTCCCGTATCCCTGTCGATCGTTCCATGTAAACGCCACCGGTCATATTACACACACGCATTAGTATGTACAGTAGACGTCTTGCGCGTGTGTATTTTCGTAGATTACACCAATTGTTTGTTTTCCAAGCAGACTTTCCATCCAGCACTGCTTGATCTGCAAAATAAGCCAACATGTCTCACAATATGCAACATCAAGCTTGGGTGAGCAGCATAACCATGTCCATGGTATCTCAAAACAAGATTTTGTTTCGCTGCTGTAGTAATCAGTGGAAAAGCAGCGGTTCCCCTGGTTTGGATCCTGTGCGAAAGGGCTCGGGGGGTCTGCATGAGCCCTTAGACACAATACAACGTTTGACATTGGCATCAACATTTTTGGGAAAATGCCCTCTGTCAGTGAGATACTCATGCACAGATGTGATTGCAGTTGTGGCAAAAGACTCCGGTGACTCTGGCCGGTCTGTGGGTAGGTCCAGCGGCTCAGACGGCTCCGGCAAATCGGGTGACTCTGGGGGCCCTAACAGGTCTGGCAGGTGCGGCAGGTCCGACTCTGGGTTGTCTTCTTGCATCGTCTTCTTCACACCATCTCCGGCAGTGTTGGATGGCGAGCTGGTACTGATAGCAGGTATCGGCTCTTGTTTCTGTGGAATAGCTTGCCATTTTGTCTTCCTTTTTTAAGAAATAATAGATTTTTGGCAGCTTTGGTCTCTCCTTCTGGGCTGCTTCTTTCAGTTTTCGCTTCAGATATCTGCTTTTCTGTTTGTACTCCATAACTCGTCCTTTTTCACTCAAATGCTGTCTTAATACTTTGCTTGTTTCGTGTAGCTTTTACTTCACAGCAGTATTGTGCATGCCCATAATTACAATAACCCATGATTCCACGCGGGCACACAATGTACAAATTTGAACATCAAATTGCCCATCAATCATTATTTAAACTTATTTTAGAAATTTAACGTGATGGAATGAGTCCATAAGCTATATGCTTGAATATGTAAAACTTATTTTGTGCCCATGTTAGTTTTGAACAGCATCAAGTATGTGACCCCATGAAATAGAAGTCTTGCTCCAGCTCCATGCTATAAATACCCAGTAGACCAGAACTTTCAAAAGGGAATGCACACCAACCTAGCCTAGCGGTTATATCGTTATGATCCTCCCACGTAGGGAAATGGTGAATGATCTGCCGTGGAGATAGTTATTACACTATTGTCTGATCTAGCATCACAATCGTGTTTTATCTCCATGTGGAGAAATATTGTTATAGTCTTCATGATATTCAGGAAGCAGCAGGTGCTCAGCCGTACGCATAGTTATCCATTCTTCCTCCTGGAAGAACCTCAAGAAGACAGGTTTCCCCCTTTTTGGAGCCAAGTTCTGCCCCAGGTTTCTTCCTACCAGGGAGCTTTTTTGACTCGCTCCATGGGGATTTAGCCCCTGTTGCCTTTTTATCCCACCAGTATGTAATACCGTGGGATATAGTCATTGCCCTGTCCGTTCGTCTGTCCGTCCGTCCGGAGCAGAACTCAAAAAACTATACCACTTAAAAACTTCTAATTTGCTATGGAACTTACTCTTATGGTTTTGTTGTGCCTTTTGGGGGTCTCAGTTCCATGCTGCCCATAATTTTGGAAATTTTCACCAAAAACAGCCCAAAAATTGCACTTTGTCTCGTTTCCGGGACAGAACTCAAAAACTATGCCACTTACAAACTTCACATTTGCTACGGAACTCACCCTTATGGTATAGTTGTGCCTTTTGGGGGTTTCAATTCCATGCTGCCCATAATTTTGGAAATTTTCACCAAAAACAGCCCAAAAATTGGACTTTGTCTCGTTTCCGGGACAGAACTCAAAAACTATGCCACTTTAATAATTCAAATTTGGTATGGAACTTACTCTTATGGTGTAGTTGTGCCTTTTGGGGGTTTCAGTTCCATTCTGCTCCAAAATTTTCATTTTTACACCAAAAACAGCCCAAATATTGGACGTTGTCCCTTTTCTAGAGCAGAATTCAAAAACTCTGCCACTTACAAACTTCATATTTTGTACGCATGTTATTCTAGTGATCCCATTGTACCTTTTGGGAATTTTGAAATCATGGTGCCCAAAATGTATCCGTCCGTCCGTCTGCCGTAATCATTTTCATTTCCGGAGCAGAACTCAAAAAATATACCACTTACAAACTTCAAATTTGCTATGGATCCTGCTCTTATGGCGTAGTTGTGCCTTTTGGGGATTTCAGTTCCATGCTGCCCATAATTTCAGAAATTTTCACCAAAAACAGCCCTAAAATTGGACTTTGTCTCGTTTCTGGGACAGAACTCAAAAGCTATGCCATTTAGAAACTTCAAATTCAGTATAGAACTTACTCTTATGCTGTAGTTGTGCCTTTTGGGGGTTTCAGTTCCATTCTGCCCAAAAATTTTCATTTCTATACCCAAAACAGCCCAAAAGTTGGACTTTGTCCCTTTTCTACAGCAGAATTCAAAAACTCTGCCACAAATCACGAATTATGTGGAACTGGTGGGATATGTCATCTTCTGATGACTCTTGTGTCCATGAAGTGGATATAACTTCTCCTTTAATTCAGGGTAGTGGACAATTATGTGCACCGAGTACCCAGAGCAGAGCAGATCAATTCAATACCAATCCAAAAGTTATGTTCTACATCTTACCCAATTATTGGCTTCATTTTAAAACATGAGTTTTTCTTACTGAGCTACGCTGAAAAAAGAAAACCTTGGGTAAACTTCGAAGTAATCAATCACACCTAATTTTGAGCATTGGCTCAATGTAAATAATTCTTTCATTCATAATACTCAAATAAAAAAAAATCGGTTGAGCCATAACCATAAACTAGAGGGTTTAGTTTAAATTAGTAAACTTATAATTTTCAACTGATGTAATGATAAAAAACACATTCAATGAACAACAGCACTGTTTTACTTTTTTCAGTTTACATTTTTTCCATGTCAGAATATTGTTGGATGTCAAAAAGGGAAGTTTATGAACTCTTGCTGGCATTTTGCTCATTGGTTTCATGGTGGTCCACAGGCAGGTTACTGACAAAAAGCCTACAGATTTGCCAATTTTGATCAAAATACCTTGTAAATCATTCATTTATACTTCTTCATTCATTTTTAATAACAATTAATTTTATTCTCTTAATATTCAGGCAAGGATAAAATATGATGGCTGTATGGTGGCGCGACAGCAGGCCAGAAGTGGTGGTCCAGTATCTGAAAATCTGATGAGTTTTAGCTCACAATTAGGTCACCACCTTTGAAAATATCTCCTACGCCCTTGCAAGCAGTAAACTAAAAATCTAAATTGCAGAGCAGCTTATTACCATCAGATGCGAGAATCCTACTTATCCTGTGGCTGCTCTTTAGTGGAGGCCAACCATCCTATAACTTCCTTGAGATACTGTATATAGGAATGTTGAAGGTCTCCAGAGAAAAGGTGATAATCTATAAAATCTCTTATCTCTGAGGGAACATGTCTACATACACTGTTTGAATACCTAATGTTGATCATGATCTAAAGTGTTGTCTGTGATTTTGTGCTCAATACAAATCTACAGTACCAGCATGGATAAAAGTATCGCTAAAGTTAACGAGAAGTTGGCTTTGCGTTATTTGTCTGATTGGCCTGCCGGGTGGCACAGAATTTCAACAAGTGTCGGTGTGGTCCCGGCAGGCAGAACTTGGGGGGACTGTCAATGAGGGGGAGCGGTTTTTGGGTATGACTGGTGTGTACCAGATGTTATTGCAGGCAAAAATACATGAATTTGCAGACATTAACATTTCTGGAAATAACCTTTTGTTAATCATGCAAATGACTGAGAACAGGTCAGGACTAATAATTGTTGAAAATGGATATTTTGTCCACCCCAATTCTCAGTTCTACTGAATTTACCCCATGATTTCATCGCTGTTAGATCACAAATGGAGAGAAACAGTGTCTTCAGTTGCCAATTACGATAATTGGAAAACAAGTCAATGAAGGAAAATAATCTAGAACTAGCCAGGACATTCCTAATTGTCATACGGGGACGTGTCTGCGCCCCCCCCAATTCCCTGTTCTAGTGCCGGACCTGTGGCTGGCTATCTACTCTAACGGTAGTTAGCCAAGTCACAATTTAAGAAAACAGTTGTCTGACAACAACATTGGCATCAGTTAAGTTTTACTTGTTTACCAATTGCTAAATCTATCTGATTAGAAGATTGTTTCACTTAGTTTATGTACTGGCCAGAAAGTGCTTCTAAACTACAGGTAAACCATGCACGTTCACTGCTTAATGCATACTCGAAGCACAGGCTGAGACAGCCACGCAGCTCGCTGCAGCATGCACTTCTTTGTCGAGCAAAGCCACGTTCATCTGGGTGAAAGGCCAAGTTTTTATAGAGTCCTGTGGAAAAGAGTTGAGAGTTGTCATGCAGGGAGCACTGGAAAAATTTATTGTTGAGCCTACACTGATATTTACGAAACACAAACACAGGGAATAACAGCAAGCTGACTTTGAACTATATTGTGGAAAGATACCTACAAGTGGTAACTTTCATATTGCAAGGGGTAATTTAACAGGGGAAAAAAACACAGGCAAGAAAGCATTTACTCCACTAAGGCCTAATTTCCTCACATAGTTAGCAGAAGTTAAAAACTGGGCATTCTGAGTAAGCATTAGTCACAACCATTAGCTAACATTCCATTCATTTTGAACAACAGCGCTACTCCATTAAAAACATTCATCTGTTTTTTCTGTTCTCATCAGCATGTCTCCTACATTACCTCTGGCTAAACTAGCGAGGGTTTCAAAATTCGCGGACAATTTAGTGACTAGCTTGGGACACTTGGAATTAAGTTTAAATATTGACAGATATTGGGAACGCTATCTAGCTATCCAGCGAGCTTGCTACTGATTTTCCTTGAAATAAATCGAGGCCAGTACATATTTAAGTCTTCCAAACAGCCAAATAGGTCTCCTTTATTGTACATTTCCTTGGCAGTCATGCATTGTACTTGCTAATGTCAGTAGTACAAAGAAGCCAGATAAAAAGTGGATCACATGCATGCATAGATTTTTGTTAATTGAAGCTGGGATGCTGCCATAAAAATATTTAGCTATAAGTGAAGATATTCAGATGAGGGGGGTAGAACAATTCTCCCGTGCCTTCAGGTGATGTAGGAAGGGGGGCCAAATCGGAGCAGCATGCCAAATGCCATGTCTTATTAAAAAGGCAGCCCACAAAAAACTGACTTTGTTGTTTTATTTGTGAATGAAATACAATCGTGATACCCAACCGAAATATATGTGCACAAACACGTAAAAAGAGAAGTCTTCATAATATGTCCCCTTAAATGGATGGTCTAGAATATGTAGACATATCATATAGAAATAGTTCTCCTGATTGAACAGTCAGGCAAAAATGCCAATAGAACATCATACTGGCATGCCCTGGCCTGAATGTTACCTCTGAGAGTAGTATAATGGAGGTGTTAGTGGTCTGTAGGCAGCAATTGAGCATCAAACCATTTTTAGGAGACATCTCATGGCCTTAAGAGTCAGACAAAGTTTTGTTCTCCCTCAGCCAGCAAACACAGTGCAATCTCTAAGAGAACACATTCTTCTGCTCAAGTCATTTCACTGCACGATAAAGAAGCTTATGGCTGAGTAATAAAACTGCTGGAATCATTTTTCAGTTAAGATGAAGTTTTTCATGTTCAGCATTTCACGCAGAAGTTTTTGACCCTGATAAAAGCCTGGAGCCAGGTGTCAGCCAATCCAAAGAATCGTACTCCAAACAACCTGAAAACTTACTTTTGTCCCAGCTGGTTTTCGTATGGAGGTAAATCAAGGATAGCATTTTAGGCAGGCTCAGCCACCAGTGACTCCCTGGGGATGCCATGGTTCACTACATTTTTCTTCTGCATTTTATTTTTTCAGCAACCGTAGCCTCATCCTTTCACTCAGAGATTATGCACACAGAGCACACGTCTGCATGAGAATGTTTAGTCAGCAATATCGCTTAAAGGTTCTGTGTTCTTCTACCTGAGAGTTAGCTGGAGGTGCTACAGACACTAGAGGGGGAAAACTGAGTGATGAGATAGTACCTGGCATCCTTGTTACTCCCAGATCTGATGTAGGTCATGGAGAGGTTCAGAAACTTCAGAAAATTTGAATTCCTGAGAAATCAGCTGAAAGCACTGCACTTTCATTCAGATCACTACAATAATATCTAAATCAAGTGCCACTTATTCGGCTAAGATTAAAGAAATCAGTCATGATTTCTTATTTGAATTCAATCCCCTGATTTAACCTGTGAACACTCACAGCCCAACTTAAATACATTACATGTCACCTCACCTGCCTAATTTGCTGAAGCATCTATTTGCATATTCTACAGGAGAATCAATTATCATGCGAATAATTACAGGGAATTATAAGATCCCCATTTCTGTGGACATTTGGGCCACTTGAATGAGGAAAATATTTAGTTCCTGTCATGTCAACACATATTAATCCACTTGAGTAAATATGGCTGCTAAGGGCAAAGAGGAAAAGAATTACAGAATCTTAAATACACAATATTCTAATTCGCTAAGAAGGGAAATGTCCCAGCATGCACACATACTCGGGGGGTTGGGGTAGAGAAGGGACAATTTTTCATCAATTAGGGATGACAGCACTCAGACCAAGACAGAAGGCTGGATTGTGGGAAAAACAATATCAGGGACATTCAGGACATGCCTGCAGTGCCGTCTGAGGGTTTGAACATCTCGGGAATTCAATGTTGTTTTCCAACCTTGCCCTTTATGAACATATTTCTCTGGATTCTCTTTGTCTTTTAATAATATATCAAGGACTCCAGATGATGAAATCCCTAAATTCATTGCAATCATGTGTTTAAGAAACATTGCTCTTAAACTACAGCCATTCTTATTCATGCAGCTCTTTGCAAATTGATGAATCTCAAATGAATGGATGCTTATTTCATTTGATAACATCACCTTTTACTTATGAACCTCTTGTTACAAGAGGGATGTCCCACCAGAGGGATGTCCCAAACTGGTGTTTTTTTTAACAATCAACCCCCACCCCGATCTGAGCCCGATGACGCATCAGACAGTGCACCAGAGGCGTGGCAGAATCAGTTTTGGTATTTTGGGTTTGCAGGAGTGCTGCACGCTCGCACTGCCCCAAGATACTGGGTGGGATCCGAGGGAATTCTTTATGAGTGGGTGTATTGGAGGCAAGTGTTGAATCATCCGGTCAAACATTCTCTTACTATTCCCTTTAAAACAAGTGCGCCTCCAGGCATGCTAATATTTTGGTTGAGGTAGAGCACTGAGCAACTGAGAGCAAAGGTTTCTTTGTAAAAACTGCTGATGTCCCTGTGCAGGAAGTGCAAAGTATGGGATATTGTTTTGCCATATTGTTTTTATTGTTAAGATAAACTTTATTTTTAAATGTCAACCAGAGGCTTTTCTACTCATGACAAGAAAGCAGCTGCTCTCCCAGCAGGTACCTAAATAGAAACCAAAAGTCATTCACAAGAGATCATTTAAGTGATTCCCAGGAATCATTTTTTACTGTTTTAAAAAAAATATGCCGGGCTGATGCATATTAGGAAGATCATCCCTGATGATACCCATTCGGCTTTTGAAAACAAATGTTACCTTGCTGTGGACTCGTACAGGTGACTTTTTCACCTCCACTTGTGGGCTACTATGCCGTTCAGCTCTTTGCAGTGCTGTAAAAAGCTCATCCTGTCTTGCTGCAAGTTTTTGTATGGCTTCATGCAGTGACTGTAGTGACAGCGCAGAGGAGTCATTCTCGGCGGATGCCGCACTTACTGTGCTGCGGTTGGGGTTCTTCACTGGACCAGTTGACAGAGCTTCTTGTTCTTCTGACCAGTCGATCGCAGCCTGCAATGAGTTCACTGAATTTTTTTGCATCCTTCGCTTCCTTGGTCTGCAGCTTCATCTCTCTGCGTAAGGAACCGTCATACAGGCCCAGCACGAACTGCTCTGTAAGCACTGCATCTGGGTCTTGGAAACGCTTTTCATCACATCGTATTAATCGACGAAGCTTCTCCTGGAGATCGTAAGCAAACCTAATTTTTTCACCGGCTACTTGCTTGCGATCCTAAAACTCTCTCAGTCTTGTACCTACAGGAACTTTGTCACCATATACTCCCTCAAGGACTTTGAAAAGAGACTCAGCATCTGTAGTACTACCTTCCAACATGAGCCTAACAGTGTGTTTGGCTTCCCCCTTCAGGTGCTGTTTTATGAGTTCCACCTTATCTTCTTCAAGAATTTTACAAACTTTGAAGTGTGACTTCATTGAAGCTATCCACTCTTCTATACATTGCTCATCACTTCCTTTACTGCCTGTGAAATCTGTACACTTCCTGTTTCTCTGTACGTAGACAGTGGGTTGGGTTTTCTGCTCCAGTACCACTTTTGCCATGGCCATAGCCTCTCTCTGATCACTCCTGGCCTGTTCAAGTAGTGCTGATTGTTACTTCATATGTTCAGATTGTTCAGCAAACTTCGCTTGGAGCTGCTCAAACTGCTCACGCAACTTATCCATTTCTTCAGCCATTTTTTTTTTTTAAAATTACAGGCAACACAAATGTTCGTGCTGTTCGTGTACGCCAAATGTAAGGAGCTGCACTCACATAAACAACTATCCTGGCTCACTTGGAGCTAGGTGGGATAGTGGCTGAGATAGGAGTAGTCATTACTTGAGATATGTGCGTGTGTGTGTGTGTATGTATCCCACCCCAAAGCTTAGAATAAGAGACCAGTTTGAATAAACAAATAAACTTTTATTAGAGCTCTAAGCTCCAGGACTATTAATAAATGTAAAATGAGTTAGCCTTGTTTTCTTAAAATAAAAAAGTCAGCAGTCAACTGAAAATTTTGTCACAAAAGGGCCTTTAGAGGCGGCTTAACAGATACAGTTCTTTGTGAACCCAACACTCTAATTTTGACTCTACTTAGACGTTATAACACTAGAATTAACAACCCTGTGTGTCCCGGGACCATACTATTAGAAACACAGAATTCTAAAACAGTTACCGTCGTTTGCAAAACCCAAAAGTCGGAGGCCCTGAGCCAACCTTAATTTACACAGCAGGGCAATTTAAAAGGAGGGCTATCACATAAACACAAGACCTTCGAAGTTACCGTGTGTACAATTCAAACATCTACATACACAAAATAAATAACGTCACAGTGTTCCGAATGTCCATAAACGCAATTTTGAGTGGAGTTCGTAGAGTTCGTTTATCAAGTTATCAGTTCGTTGCACGGTGTCAGTAGTTGCACAAAAAAAAGTTCAGTCTTGAAGGACCGTTTATCAGCTCGAAGCTCTGTGCCCAGTAGGTGCACAAAACATCTTTAAGGATGGTAAAAGACTCCTTAAATCAGCGCTCGATGAAGTCAGGTGGCAGGGTATACTCACAGATCCGTGAAAGGAGAGGGTGGGAGAGAGAGAGAAGGGGGAAACTTTCAAACTGTTTGAATCGAAGCAAACCAGTGTTCGTGGACCCCAGCACCGTCTTCTCACCGAGACTCGCCAGCTGTCGCCGCTTACACTGTTCCAGCACCCGAACTTTGCAAGGGACAAGCTTAGTTTTTAAACACAATAAAACTTCAATGCGCCAAACTTCTTCGGCTGCCGATGCGCGCCGCCATGTTTTCGAAGACAAGAAAAAAAACTCCGTTGTCCTCAGCTCCGCCTCTCATTCTCTCTCCGAACCTGACGTGCTCTCCCATTGGCCAAGAAGCAAGTCACGCTCTCCCCCACACATTGATAAGGGAAAGGACACCTTTAAAGAGGTTTTCTAAGAAATATCTAATTATCTACAAGGTATCTAATGAAGGTAATTTAGCTTGGTTGGCTAAATAAGAAGAAAGAATGAGCTGCACTGCAAACACGTTAGCCATTATTTGGTTGTGGTAACTACTGTAACATATGGTTGGCTTGAGTGTTCCTGTAAGGCTTAAGAGGAAAAGTAAAACAAGTTTGGCAAGTGACATGAGACTGGGTCAATTTTTTTTGTAAAAGTGAAATCAGGACAGAGCTGACCTGGTTGTTAGTATGTCAGACCTGTACTTATAATATAGGCCTGTTTTATACGTTACACATACCATACTCAGCTCAGCCCAAACAGTATAACCTGACTGTTAATGCTGTAATTTTGGTTGGAATTGAAAAAACCAGTATTGGACTGAAGTTAACACTAAATGCTATCACCAGACTGTGTATCGTTTTTGATTTAATCAAGTACCCACTCAACACTCCCTCCCACACAGTTTCTTGACCACACGATTTTGGCATCTTTCAACTGTTAAAAAGTGAAATCTGAGAACGACTGTTGGATTGGTAAGCACAGACCATGTGCATCTGCTCTCATCAAGTTGGCCAAACTGGAAGTAGATGCAATATCACTGATAAGAGAGAAAAGTAGGCGTGCTTCTGGCCCCTTTCCAGAGTTTCTTTTTTCTTTTCTTTTTTTTTACATTTAATTAGGCAAAATCATGTAAAAAAATTTTACTCATGGCAAAGCAATTTAACATACTTAAAGGCTTGTTTGTTTTATTTTGCTTTGTTTGTCCCTTACCTTGCACCCATCCCTTTGACCCCAGTCCAATACTGCAAAGTCAGCTAGTGTATTGTTGTATGCTTAGTATTGTCCCCGTCATATGACTGTCAACATTAATGAATTAAATTTGACAAAATAATAAAAGAAAATAGGCCTTAAAACTTATGCCTGGTACTTAGAAGCTAATGGTAACTTAGTCAGAAAAACAGTTAAAAAAAAAAATGTTTTTGCAATGGCTCTTGTTACTCAGTACTGGCCTGATTTCATACAGCAAGAAAACTTTGTCGTCTGCCTCAATCTCATCTCATAGCTGGTCCAACAGAAAAAAGGTAAGGTACTGTACTGTAGCTGATTAGCTGCATTTGAATGATGTCATTGAATACATTTAGTTAAGTTAGGGCTAGCCAGCATTTCTCTGTGAATGACGTTGTGCTTTACCCACCACTGTTTGCTTGGGTGGTTAAAACGGACGCGGTTCAGTCATGGTGACAGCCCCACCTGCACACTGACCAATGCAGGGCGATCACTTGAGTTTTCCTGACTAGCTTTTAGTAGTATTCAAAGCTTTGAGTAGTTTTTCCACATTGAGTTTATCAGCAGTAACAGCACATTCAAGAGCTCATCATTCAAATCATCCTGATATACCCAGTAAGGTCCATTAATATTTGGACATTGAAAAAGTTATTTTCGCTGAAATTGGCTGCTGAAATTGTTCCTTGGATATGTGTTTCATTGGCAATTAAACAGGCCATCATTTGAATAAAAATCTAATCAAAACCCTCAGAGAAATAGCATTTACATCATGTGAGCCAAAATCAAAAATTTGTTTATTCTTCAAAAGAAGAAATGCGCCAGTGAGTGCAGGAACACCAAAAGGCCTGGAAGACCATGGATAACAATTTTGGTAGATGCCACAAAAATATTTTTCTTGTGTAGAATAACACCATCACCACAGCTGAGTGGCTCCTGAACACTTTCCAGGAAGTATACATATCTGTATCAGTGTTAAAAGTGCATACCAAGGGTTTAAACAAAGATTTTACCACAGGACAGTCTCAAAATTTGGAAGTTTGCCCAAACACATTTGACATATTGATATTATCCGGTAAAAGTCATGTTCTATTTCTGTACATGCGAGGAGTAAACTCCCATTACTCATGAGTAAATATCTCAGGACTGAAACTCTTGTGTATCTCTGATGCAAGTCCTGCATACTCCCGTGTCAATGAAGCACTTACTGCCTGCAAACAACTGTCCAGTAAGGTAGAAGTTGTTTTTGTGAGCTTGGATTCCTTTGACCATTCGTTTGAGTGTTGA
The DNA here is from genome assembly GCA_029721435.1 of Gymnothorax reevesii. Lineage (NCBI taxonomy): Eukaryota > Metazoa > Chordata > Actinopteri > Anguilliformes > Muraenidae > Gymnothorax > Gymnothorax reevesii. The sequence continues at coordinate 71,667,950 of CM056577.1, read as the reverse complement.
TGTACAAATATAAATCTCCTGAAATATAAATCGACGAGGGCTGAGTGTAAAATCCACGATAAATGGCATCTTTATATCCAGGCTTTGTTTAATCTTGCTCTGAGCATATTTGTGCTTGGCTTTGCTCTGAGCTAGTTCATTTGCCCTTGTGAGCATTTTGGGCAGAACGGCCTTCTGCTGCACTGTTAGAGGTTTGCCAGACAACATTTTGGTGAAAGATTTATCTTTCAGGATTCACTGGGCATAGCTAAATGAAATATTCCACACTACAGAGTATACATATGTGCCTGACACGGATATCTCATCCCAGGAGATTTTATGCAATTTGGCAGAAGGTCCTGGCTATATATGGTCCACTAACACTGAAATTTCAGTATTTGTATGGCCATTTGTTCTGTCCTGTTCCTTTTACACAGCATGAACACTAAAATATCATTGGAAAAGGTTGCCAAGTATGGTTTATCTCCCGAGACAAAGCGGCTCCCTTTCTGTCTTGCACAAGATGTGATCATTCAGCTGTAAAATGAGAAGGCTGTAACCTTAAGCTCTCAGTTAATGTTATCAGAGACATGTCAGCATCAGTGATGTTTATACACTTCATGGCCCACTGAAAAATATTAAGGATTCAACATATAATTCATGTTTAGTATTAGGACTACGCTCAGGTCACTCGGCTCACTGTGGTGTGATCTAGATCCTTGAAGTGGAGCTTGCTTGCACTGAACCAAAAGAGTTCTAGTTTCACATTTTTAAAGATGCAAAGGCTTGACTCGAGCAGCAGTGCAAGTGGAGTATCTCAGGCAAAATTAAACACAGCCTTTGACGTTTTTGGGCGCATGACCATGTCTTAAGCCTCATGTGATTCCTAATTCTTCCCTCCTCCCATCAGAAACCTGCGCGTCTTTTATCCATATTTTCTCCTTCAATTTGTTGTGTTCCTCCCCTCTGCTGCTTATATAACCTAAGTTTGAGTCTTGCAGAGTTGCTGGATTGTCTTTTTCCACATGTCCTTAAGCATTCAGTCAGTTTATTTCCTCGAAGTTTGAGGACATATCGTCCTCTGAAATTATTGTTACCTTTAATGATCGTAAAATGCGTAAGTACTCTGCAAAGCTTTATTATCAGGAACAAGCTCCCAGGTCTGATCTACAGTCTCTAAAATTAGGGCCGTGTTCCTGTTAACCTGCCTCTCTAATTTGTTAATAAGCCCGGTTTATTAAGAACACCTCCTGAGTCATAGGTGCCGATTTTTTTTATGCTGGTGGGTGCTCAAACCTAAAATGACTTGCTGCTATATATAAAAAAAAATAATAATAATAATTCATCAGTAAATAAATAAGCAGTGAAACGCAGCTGCTTTTGCAATGTAGCTAGAACATGAACAGCTGTAACCGGCATGAACGCCGTGCACACACACACACACACAAACAAATGCAGCGATGATGCACATCACACACACACCACCCAATCAGTTTAAGAGGCCCATTTGAATAAAGACTGTTGACCAAACAGACGATCCAACAAGGAAACTGGTTATACGTACTATATGCCAAGCCAGAGAATATGTAAATGCAGGGCTTCCCGTAGCCCTGGAAGTCATTAAACCATGACGTACTCTGCAGCATCTTACCTACCCCATTCAATCATTCTGCTGCCAGCAATCAGCAGTGCTACCAAGCTTAAATGAGACAATCAAATGATTATCAATCAAAAGTTCAACAACACACACCAACAAAGTAATCATATCCACAAAAATTGCATAAGTAAAAAAACTCACATGAGCATAAATCATAGAGAAAATCCTCGATCCGAAACAAATCCGACACCACCTCGTTAGCATAGTGCTACAGTATACCCATCAAAACACTGTAACTGTAATGGTGAAGAGGCCAACATATTAACATATAAACAAATCACCGTGTAATAGCCTATCGAACAACATTGCACTACATCCCAGCACATGCAATCAAATTGTTTGTCAATGCATAGGCCCACACAGCTACTACATGTTAAAAACTTTATTGTTCTCTCACCGTTGATGTTACTTCTTGATGCGGAAAGTGTTGCTCCAAGTAACTGTGCGCTTAATGAACTGGTTCGCAACTTCACCATTTTTTTGCTAGAGAGCATTCACATTCTTAAAATGCAACTAGTGAAGTCAGGGAAAAAAGGCTTTCTAGCTAGCTAACAGCTACATTTGGAGCACAGTTTGCTACTCTGAGGTCTAGCCAATGTAGTTTGGCTTACCTAGCTTTCTAGACATTAATGTTTTGCAACTGGTACCAATTTACATTAGCAATCAAGCATCTTCGGCCAACTTTAGTTAGTGCAAAAACTCTGTAGCTAACGAATGAGCTAACCAGCAACGCTAATGTTTAACTGACTTAGCTACACGGTTAATTCATGACTAGTTAAGTTAGTTACTTTACTCTAGTTAAGTAGCAAAATTATCACGATTCACTGCTGTATTGATTTATATATAGCGGAATTAGCTAACTGAGCAGGCAGACTAGATTGCCATCCTAGCGTGTGAGCTTGTTTGTTGGTTTCTTTAGTCAACGTTAGCTGGCACACTTTATTTTTGATGACTATTAATGCCAGCTAGCAAGCTAAATGCTCTTGGTTCAATTCTAGCTAAGTTAGTCGGCAAAATAATGGCTATTCACTTATGTTCTTTTGCATTACAGGCAACAAATGTTACTGTGAGCTAGCTAGGCAAGCAAAGTACCTAGCTAAGCAAGCAAACTTATGTTAGCTTGCTTGCTAGCTAGAAAGTTCAGAGCACTTCAATTGTGCTGACATGAATACACAGCATTTTTGTTTTCGCAGCGTGTTTCTTCTATTGGAGGTGCTTTAAGCCGTTCCATTGCATTTTTTCAATTGGAGATTTTTAGGGCTTGTTACAGTTCTTTTGCCCCTGTCAGCCACAATAAATCAGTGATTTTTTTATTGAAGCATGTTCAAGATTGCGGAGACGAGCCATAGACTGTATAAAACAGAGTCAAGCGAGAACCTGCGAGTGCCTGCAACTTGAACGATGAAACTACGCTCGGCCTTGCGAGGACAAGCGAAAGCATCTAGGAACAGTCTCGCTTTGCTATTCAAGATGGCGTCCAGTATCGTCACAGCTTATGCAATGGAATTTTATGCAAACCTCAGTTGGCAGCCATGTTGGAAAACTCGCAAGAACTCATGAGTCGTTCAAAACTACAGAGTCTACCTTCATTAGACCCTTCAATCTTGAACATGCCTCTGGTGCACGTCAGTGCTCAGCCTTTTCCATGGGTGCTCAGACCCTTTCCGAGGGTGCTTGGGCCCCGAAGCACCCATGGAATCAGCGCCTATTTCCCAAGTCATCAGTGGCCTCCATGACTGGGACTGCTTTCTACTTAAATCCCTTGGACCTGCCATCTGACAGTTCTGCTCTGGCGAGGGTGATCACCACCTGCCTTCTGCCTCAGGATCACCACTGGCCAGGGGCAGACACGCCCCTTACCCAAAACATTATACCATCTGAACTGATCTATGCTTACTCCACTCTTGGCTGCGTCCCTTTTTGCTATTATCACATTCTTATTTAAAAAAATGCCTTCATTGGATTGTATTCTGACTCTGCATCTATATTTATACATTATATTGTTCTTGCTGGAAGGGCACTGCAGTGACGATCATAAACATGTAAATGCAACGTATCGATAGAAAGTTCTGCTGGGACTGGGGTAACTACAGCGATAGCACAAGTTGTTATAGTTGTGTATGCTGTGCCCACGTGGAGCAAGACATTGTGCAGGTGAGTGGTGACGCGACTCTAAGCGACGCGCAGCAGCTTGATTTTCCGCTAAGTTTGGCGTCCAAAGGTCAACTGCATTGAACCTTGACCTCAAATTGCACTGACCTCTTTAAAGCGCATCCAATGACATTGCAGAATTTGCAGGAGTACATTTGCGGAAGTGTCCTTGCAACAATCAACAGTAAGTAAAGGTAAGTAAAAGTACAGATAACCAGCAAAATATATACTCAATTAAAAGTAGAAGTGCAGCATTAACAATCCTACTTAAGTAAAAGTCAGAAGGTACTTGCTGCCAAATGTACTAAAAGTAAAAGTATTTGCACGATAGGTTGTCTCATGATTTCTATATTTCAACAAAAAGATTGTTTGGGGCTGTGCCTTTTAAATTCTTTAGATCATCCCTGTCGGTGAAATATAATCTGCAGAATTACAGTGTGAACTGTATCACAGAGTGTGAGCCTCATAAGTATGCTAACCTTTACAATAAACACAAGTTGTTCCTGGTGAAATTACTAATACTGGCATCTGTAAAGGCATAATTATTACTAGTAGCAACATCTGCATTATTTAATGTCATTAAGCAAAACCAGTAAAGATGACTGGTTATATTATATTCAAATCATTTATACCAATGTAGACCATTAGACTCTGTTGGCTTCATTGTAGGGAAAAAACACAATGTTTCCAGAGTTTGCACTCCAGGCAAAAACTAGGCCAGTTAAAATAAGGCAGGTCTTGAGAAACAGAGAATCAAGGATTTTGAAATGAGAATCTAGCCATTTCCCAAGCAGCTAAACCTTTTTTTTTTGGTGGTGGTGGTGGGGGGGGGGGGTAACAGTACTTTAAAATTGGGGCTGCAATGAATGATAGAATGATGACCCGTGTTGTTAATGGGGAACGATTTTGAAAGGAGACACCAATATATTTCTGGGTGTTTTATTATTGATAAGGGGGTTTATAATATTAATATCGCGCATGCATATGCTGCTTATGCCATAGCCACCCGGTGTGTCATCTGTAACATGAATTACCACGTACAGCAGGACGAGAAATTAAACTCGAAATTTTCTTGACTGAATGCTTTGTTTTTACACATCTGAATCTTTCTCTAGGTACTCAAACATCAGGGTAAGCCGAAAATGTATTGATTTGCCTACATTCGACACTGGTAACTGTTGCATACGGAATTCTTTTGCCCCTGCGTTTTTGGCCAATTATGCTGTCCACTGCCTTATACCTCGAAAATGTATCTATTTCATTACTTGAGCTGCCCAACTTTCGCAAGGCGTCCATCGCAACCGCATTTTTACTTTGTCACGGCACAGATTCCCCCCCCCCCCCTTTTTTTTTTTTTTTTTTTACAATTTTAGGCTTAAATCAGCCATAAAAAATGGGAGTGTCACCCAGTACACTAATAACATGAATGGGTGATACAGGAACTCATTAAATTAGATGATCTATCAAAGTACATAAGAGTCTCTCATGAAGTCATATCATAGTATCTCATCTTCCAGCTGTTTGATGCCTTCCATAGAAGATTGGATATCACCTTGTCTTTCGCTCAGTAACGATGACCCGCAAAGCATATCCAACATTGAGTCTTGTGCTGATTGTAGGTAGTTCCCTGTAAATCTCCTTAAGGGAGGCTTGAGATTACCATCTGATATTTTGAATTCCTCATAACGGGTTTGTGTAGCATCCGTCTAGACGTCTGTGAAGGCAAGAGTTTAGGGACCATGTTTCCAATCCATACAGCAAGATAGGTTCAACCAGTGATCTAAACAGGTCGCTCTTGCATTGGTTGGATATGTTGGTAAAATTCAGCAACACTATTTAATAAACCCATTCTAACGTAGTGGCGCATCCATGTAATTAAATTCAATATGGCTAGGACCTGTTGTCGTTAAAAATAATTGAGAATAATTATTTGGGACAAATTCTTCTCTGAATGTGATTTAACTGCTTCCCATGCGAGCGTTCCACAGACTGATTGTATGGCTTATAGTTGACAGCAAGATTTCAGGAGCTTGCATAGCTATCTGCCAGGCACTGCAATCCATTGTGAGGTGGGAAGATGGATTATCTATTCAACATCATACTTTATCAAAATTATGTAAAATACTGAAACACTGTGTGAAATAACCTACCAAAGACACTTTTCAGTATTGAAATTACTTGCTCTGCATATACTGGGCTGTTAACGGTTAATCTTCCCACCCAATGAGGTTTGATTCAGAGATGCCAAGTCTCATGCATTCGGCATGAGTCCCTCGCCTCTTAGTGGCATTCACGTTCACGTGCCGCAGTCAGCAATTATTCAATCTACGCGCACTTAAGATATTCACTTGTGGAATTTAAGTCATTGTGCATTAAGTTAATCAGTTTCGTGTGCATTACGGTGGATTTCCCCAATAGTCACATGGAAATCGATTATGATTCCAGAATTCTCATTCTTGTCGTTACTGAGGGATTGAAAGCAATGGAATTACCTACAGATGTTTCAAATGGTCTAATTTCATTTAAACAATTTAAACGATCATGAAACACATGCATTGTTTCCAATCCCTGAGTAAAGAGAAGCACAGGAAGTCCGGAGTCATAATCGCTTTCCAGGTTAGTTGTGTTGAGGCCCACCTTTAGGCAAGTGAAAGTGAAACTTCAATGCACAATGATTTTAAGTCCGCGTGAAAATCTTAATAAGTGTTCATTGAATAATTGCAGGCTACGTTGAATAAGCCTAAAAAATGCATGAGACCTACGCCGAATGTGTGAGTCTTGGCATCTCTGTTATTTAAGAGTTCAGTTTTAAGCTTTATATTGTCCAGAAAGAAAGCTTACTATGCCATTGTCCATAAATAAGTGTGCAGTAATAAAGCATGGATCGACATCAGGGATTTCGCGTTTGCCCTGAGAAAGTAAAATGTCACGTTGGGCTTGTAAATCCAGTTAGTAGCCTGATAGGTAAACTGAAAAACCATTAACATAGCTGAGATTCTGACGTTTTTTTTTTTTTTTTTTTTCTAGAGCTGATGATGTAGGTAGCTAGCGAGGCTTGTGGCTCGAAGGGATCCGATTACCGTCAAACATGACGTTATTTTCTTTATATTTTCTGCCAGCTGTGAAGGTGAGTAATGTGTAAATCAAATTGCTATGTTGAATATGCATTAAATGACTTCACTGTCATTTGGTTGTGCAATAATCCAATATATAACTACAGGACTCAAACTTCACACTGAAAATGTGTTCTGGCAACTGGATAAGCTCAGATTCCTTGCTTGATTTAATCACTGCGGTAATTATCCAATGGAAGGAGCTTACTTCTTTGCTTGGTTAAATCCAGGTGGTGACTTTTTTTTTGGCTGGGCAGTGTATGAACAAGATATATGAGGTAAAGTGTATCAGTAAGATTTTTGGTGTTTTTAATTTATTTCAATTTCTTTTTTGATTCTATGAAGTATTTAAGTAAAGTTTGTACCTGTGCCATTAAATTTCACATGATATTCTTGTCTTTTTACATTAGCTTGTAAAACCTTCTGCGGGCTGGTGACTTAGAAAAAAAATGGAAAGATTGAGCCCTTAGTATATGAGCTAAGTCTGTGAAAGTGACATGGATGACTAACTGAAACAGAGATGAAAGAGGTGCTTCGAAAAAGCTCTCACCAGACTTGATGAAATTTGGTCTTCTCGAGACAATTGCAGCTTCCAAAGCGACTGGAAAAAGGAGAACTCTCTGAAATAGGTGAGAGTAATGCTGCAGTGAGTTATCATTTTCTGAAGCCTGTGGTTGTGTGGGCAGCTTCTTATGAATTTCAGTTGCCAACAGGAGGGGAAGCTGAAGTCAGTGAATTGCGAATGCCAGTAATCGCAGCTGAGAGAAAAAGTCATGTGCGATAGAGTGGTGTCTGAGCTGGGAGGAACTGCACAAAATTGTTTGCAGTGGTTATTGGTAGTAACCTTCATTTTAAGATGATTTATGCCTTTGACTGCTGTAAATAACAGATGATAGGTGAAACAGAGAGCAAAATAAAGGGGGAAGAAATGGTAAGCATGTGAGGTAATTTCCCCCTTTCTCCTCTCTCTGGAGAACTGCTTTATACCTGAGGTAAAAACAGAGGGCATAGATCAGCGATAAAAGAGAGGCTGTTTATGAGAATGACAGACTTGGAAGTCAGTACCGCATGCTACAGATTATTCCTGACAATGACAATAGATTATAATGTTGGTAAACAAGATAGTTTCATGCTTGTACCAGAGCTTCTCATTGCGACAACTTATTAGTCATAACAAAAGCATTTATCTTCGGCACTCATGTATTGTTTTAAAAAGGAAAATGGAAAAATGCGACCATGGCAATGAAGTCACAAAACCACAAGTTAAGTTTTCAAATTGTGACATTTGACAAATGTATGTCACTTTAAATTGCTGAAATTACATGATATTTTGTAAGATATGTTCAAAATAAAACTTCATGAAACCTAAGGAAATTAATTTCAAAAACTACAATGTAAGTGAAAAGGTTGTCAAATGCCCTGAAAGATAGGACATTCATTTACGGAGCTCTAGACCGAACACAAGTCATCTATTCGTCAACCACAGACTTTCATAACTGCCCTGTATGTCTACTATACTTTATAAAACATAATATTGTCAATGGGTAGATTGGAATTCAAATCATCTCTGAGTGAGAGGCATCGGCTATTGCTTCTAATGGTGGGCATATGGATCCTTTGACTCAGTTCCTTAACCCCCTTGCACAGAACCGTAGACACCAAAAACTCAAGAATGTTGTAGGCACATAACTGTTGATTGAATATTCATGAGGAAGTGGTGCTCTAGAACTATTTAAAAAACAGGAGTTATGTCTAAAATGGTCAAATAAATGGTGTTTTAGTCATATTTCTCCCTAAAAGGCTGATCTGCTACCAGCCTGGCATGTGACTACAGAAGCTACCAGGTATTATTTCATCATATATAGTGTTTATGAAAAATTTGTCTAACATCCTTGCAACAACATAAAGCCATACATACTCAAATGGACATGTATACAGCAGTGAAATGCTGAAGGTCTTCATTTTTCCGATTGTTAGTAATCATACACATATTTTTCCGGCACTGCCATCAGTGACGTTACACATGCGAATGCCCAGTGTTTTATTTTGGGGAAATTTGTATCGGCCATTATCTTCACGGACAAATTATTGATAACCTGCACTGAGAATATGCCGTACTGTGCCGCCTTTTGCTGCAATTTCAACTCAGCAGAAGAAAAGGGGTTGTATTTACATTCCTTTTCCAATAGGAAAAGAGAGAAGAAATGCTTGAATTCACTTTTCATGTCGGAAACATTTCTCCCCTTCAGCTCACAGCACATTGTGCTCTCGCCATTCCTCCCAAGTACAATGCACTTCTCATCCCAAAATAAAGGCATCTTGGGGATACTTGAATGCCAGGCCATAGTTAACGGAGCTGTTTGCTGAGTGGCAGTGGCGGCACCAGAACGGACATCTGGGGGCTACAGAATATCCCTTTATAACAGCGATTAGTCCTGACTAGTCCTCAGCCATTTTCTTTTACTGACATGTTTTCCAATTATAATAATAATCCAGTGGCAATTGAAGACATGGCTCAATGGCTTCTCTCCCCATGCGATACCCAACGACAAAATAATGGGATAAATTCAGCGCAGAAAAAATAACTTACTTATACATTCAGTAGGCCTAGGTTTGAGACTTTATTAAGATTCCACTTCAGATAACTGAATTACAAGATCTACATAACTAAAAACACATGTAAACATTATTAAGTTAAATACAACAGTTATAAAAACATACAGCAGAATATTTCATTATAACAAATGGTTTCAATCTGGTACATGTAGAAATTGAATCAGAATTTATACTTCTAGATCGCAATTTATATCTGTGGTGATTAATATCATGGGGAAGATTCAATATGGCCTTCACTGGATTAATATTCTTACTGTTCCTACCAAATTCAGTGCATATGTTCTCCCTCCTCTGATGCAGGGGAAGGAGTCCTACTTTTTCAAGGCAGCTGGCGTAGCCTGAGTACTCAGATCTAAATATTATCCTTAGTGCCCTTTGTTGAACAGATGCAATTTCATCACCAAGATACAATGGTAATGATGCCCAGACAGGGACAGCATACTCCAAGACTGGTCCAATCAGGCTGCAATGCTCATGACTTAGGTCTTTAGTACCATAGCCGGCCTTGCACAGTTGACATAGGATGTATAGCCGTTTAGAGGCTCTCTTAGTAATGTAATGCTTTACAAAAGACAAACTGCTTTGAAACTTCCCTGTGACCTTTTCTGCACATCAGACGATTTACCTTGCGCTCCAGGATTTTTTAAATTGTTTGAATGAAATAAAAGACCATTTGAAATGTCTTCATGCAGTTTTTTTTTTTTTGCTTCCTACCCCTGAAAAAAGTGAAAAGACGTCACTTCCGTGTGAGAGTTTCTTAAACATGCATTGATTGAATAATGACTGATCTGTATTCTGATTTAAATATCTCCTTTCAATCTCGGTACAGCCTGGGCTGATTAAAGTGGGATTCAGCAATTAAATATAATATTGTTTGCTGAATTGGAAATTTTCTATCGTCACTTTCGTATTAAGTATGCAATTTTGAATAACACTGATTTAAATGAACCAAATTACGCATCTAAGTGAATGATCATCGACATCATACCTGAAGGGGGAGTATTTGCAACACCTGATAGAGTGGGGTGCTCTTAGAGTGAATTTATTGTTAATTATGAATATGATTGAGAACTAGCCAGGACTAAATATTGCTATAAAGGGATGTTCTGTAACCCCCAAATTTCCAGTTCTGGCGCTGCCACTGTATGCACGTCCAGTCCCGATCATTTGTCTTTTTTTTCATTTAGATGATGACAGATATGAGTTCCCTCAGTGCTCATAGGTTGTCTTCTTCTATAGTGCAGCGATAAGCTTAAGGCGACAGACGATAGCTCTCAAAATTCAACTGATCTGGTAGAAACAGTTGCATATACTGTTTTGTTTTTGCTGGTATGATGTCAGGCGGTCACATGATTGCACACCTCATCGACTTTCGTAACTGGCACAGCGCCTTATTTTCATGGCTTGTTTGAGATACTCATAAGATATATATACATATATATATTTATAAATTTTTTTTTTGCAGATTTAAAGAGCAAACTTTGTTTTTATGTTATCAGTGTTATACGTATATGTGGTGCACCAGGAGCATGTACCGCGCACTCTATAATTATTGGAACACCTGGTTAAGATGTGTTAAAAGCCTTAAAATAAATTCAGTTTTTATTGCAGAAGCATACTCTCACACTGAAAACTGTAGAAAAATGTAACCTTTTTTAAGGGGAACAAAAAAATCCCTGACTAAGAAATAATTATTTTTCCTAAAATCACCTGTTCTACAATTATTGGCACCCCTAACAATTCCTAGGAAATAAATTCAATTGAAGTATTTCTGTCATTTCTACAGTAGTTTACAAAGTTGATCAGAGTATCTAGGAACATTTAATTAGTAATTCATCACTTCCACATTCCCTGGGGTATAAATATGATGTGACAGAGGCCATTTCTCTTATCCACTCTTCAACATGGGAAAGACAAAGGAACATACCATTCAAATAAGGCAGATGTGTGTCGACCTTCACAAGTCAGGCAATGGCTACGAGAAAACAGCCACTCGCCTGCACCTGCCCATATCTACTGTCAGAGGAATCATTATGAAGTTTAAAAGAACTGGAACAGTGGTAAACAAGCCTGGACGAGGACGCAAGGTTATTTTGCCACCACGCACAGTGAGGAGGATGGTAAGAGAAATAAAAAGTTCTCCAAAGCTCACTGTTAAAGAATTGCAACAAATGGTAGCATCTTGGGGTCACAAAGTCTCCAAAACAACCATCAGGCACTATCTACATGCCAACAAGCTGCTTGGGAGGCATGCACGGAAAAAACCTTTTCTCACTCACAATCATAAACGCAAACGTCTGGAGTTCGCTTAGCGGTACTGGGACTGTGTGCTTTGGTCAGATGAGACCAAGATAGAGCTTTTTGGCAACAAACACTCTAAGTGGGTCTGGCGGAACACAAAAGATGAGTATGCAGAAAAGCACCCCATGCCCACTGTGAAGTATGGGGGAGGATCTGCGATGCTGTGGGCCTGTTTCTCTTCCAGAGGCCCTGGGAACCTTGTTAGGGTGCATGGCATCATGAACGCTTTGAAATACCAGAACATTTTAAATCAAAATCTGGTGGCCTCTGCCCGAAAGCTGAAGATGGGTCGTCACTGGGTCTTTCAGCAAGATAATGACCCTAAACATGTGGCCAAATCTATACAGAACTGGTTCACTAGACACAGAATCAAGCTCCTCCTATGGCCATCTCAGTCCCCAGACCTCAACCCCATTGAAAACCTGTGGAGTGAGCTGATGAGGAGAGTGCAGAGTAGAGGACCCAGGTCACCGGATGATTTAGAGAGATTGTGCAAAGAGAAATGGTTGAAGATCCCTCTTTCTGTATTCTCCCATCTTGTAAAACATAGGAGAAGATTAGGTGCTGTTTTGTTGGCAAAAGGGGGTTGTACAAAGTATTAACATCAGGGGTGCTAATAATTGTGGCACACATGATTTGATGTAAAAGAACTATTTCTAAATGTGGGATTTTTTCCCACTGAATAAATGCACTTGAATAAAAGGTTGGATTTTCCTCTTTTTTTATTGAGGTCCTATATTATTGAGAAAAAAACTGAATTTATTAGAAGCTAAAGAACAAATCTTAACCACGAGTGCCAATAATTATGGAGGGCGCTGTATATACATTTTATTAATCGAATCATTTAATGACAGCTGTAAAAAGAGCGGTAGCAGTTTAATCTGCTAGGAGACTGTGATGGAATTTGCCTATTACTTGAATGTCTTAACTATATCACACATCAATTTTAAGAGTTTTACAGAAAATAAAGAAGTTTTAATTTGTTCTACCTGCTGCCCTACAAAGGCAAAGTGCAGTAACTACAAATAAATTTCAGCAGTAAAAAAATGGCTTCAAAGTTTGTTTGCTGTCCCAACTAATGAATAGTTGGCACATCTATGATAGTTTACGGTTAACTGACCTGCCGTGGTATAATTTCTATCCAAATAAATCCTGACCTCCATTTACTTTTGGGCCTAAAACTGCACAAACTCATATTTTATCCAATGTGCAGTTACTGCACTTAAGATTTTTATGGCAGCCAGTTTCAGCGAGATTTTTTTTTTTGCTGGTGCTATAGTGGGGCTTAATCATTCAGTGATGGGGCTGATGAGTGTCTCATATGGTAGTCTGCATTTGCGCAAAAGCCAAATGCGCGGCATTTAAGAGTAGTTTCAGATATGTTTATACCAATGACTCTACTGATTCACAACACTACAGTGATTTTCTATTGAATGTACAAGCTATTCTGCAACATGGGAGACACCCTGGCTCCACAAGAGCATAAAAAATAAATGAACAAAGCGTCCGAGCCAGAGTGCACATCATCAATCACACCAATCAGCATTAAATAAATGCTTTTCAACTGAAAAACAATTTCTACTACCAGGCATATTGAATTGACAGAATTGACACCACAAGTCAAATCAGGAAAACTGCAGATGCAAGGCTTTGTCGAAGTTGTGGAACAAATTGCTTACAATAAACAAATGAAGTGACTATTCGCATATATAACAGTCTGGATGGTTCTTTTCCTCTTTGGTCCGGAGGACAGAACGTCCACAGTTTCCAAAAACAATTTGAAATGTGGACTCGTCAGACCACAGAACACTTTTCCACTTTGCATCATTCCATCTTAGATGAGCTTGGGCCCAGCGAAGCCGGCGGCGTTTCTGGGTGCTGTTGATAAATGGCTTTCGCTTTGCATTGTGGAGTTTTAACTTGCACTTGCAGATGTAGCGACGAACTGTTGTTACTGACAGTGGTTTTCTGAAGTGTCCCTGAGCCCATGTAGTGATGTCCTTTACACACTGATGTCGGTTTTTGATGCAGTCCCGCCTGAGGGATCGAAGGTCACGGGCATTCAATGTTGGTTTTCGGCCTTGTCGCTTACGTGCAGTGATTTCTCCAGATTCTCTGAACCTTTTGACGATATTACGGACCGTAGATGATGAAATCCCTCAATTTCTTGCGATAGCTCGTTGAGGAATGTTGTTTTTAAACTGTTCGACAATCAGCTCACGCATTTGTTCACTAAGTGGTGACCCTCGCCCCATCCTTGTTTGTGAATGACTGAGCATTTCAGGGAAGCTGCTTTTATACCCAATCATGGCACCCACCTGTTCCCAATTAACCCGTCCACCTGTGGGATGTTCCAAATAAGTGTTTGATGAGCATTCCTCAACTCTCTCAGTCTTTTTTGCCACTTGTGCCAGCTTATTTGAAACATGTTGCTGGCAGCAAATTCCAAATGAGCTAATATTTGCAAAAAATTACAAAGTTTACCTGTTCGAACATTAAGTAACTTGTCTTTGCAGTGTATTCAATTTAATATAGGTTCAAAAGGATTTGCAAATCATTGTATTCTGTTTTTATTCACGATTTACACAACATGCCAACTTCACTGGTTTTGGGTTTTGTAAGTTTTTGTAAACGAAATCGTTAAAGTGCCAACATGTGCGGCTGTGTTTTGCAGCAATATTCATTTGAAGGGCTGTAATAACTTGCGCATGAAATGTTTTATCATAGATACACAAATTTATTCATTTAATGGAGAAAATTGTGTTTGCCTGCAAGCTATCTCGTCAGCCATCCCATGGGCTTGAATAGACTGCTGACTTAAAGCAAATACTGGCAATTGTTAACGTTCACCAGCTAATTAGCTACCTTGGTAACCTTACCATCGTGGAGATTACGTTGACTTGGCAGTTAATAAAATTAACATGGTGACCAACAAGTTTGCTACTTGTAATTGACATTCAACAGCAATACTTCTTATCTGCAAAATATTTCAAATAGTGTGTAAGTTGCTTTGTCTGTTTATCCTGATTTCCAAAAGACAAGGAGGAGAGAAAGGCTCAACTTTTACAAGTCAGGAGAAAAGACCTTTCCCCATCCCCTCAATCAGAGTTGTGCAGTGATCATTTTGACGAGCAGCGTTTTGAAAAGTGAAACTCGTTAAGGGAGTCGGCAGACTTGAGTAGCGCCTCCATTAAACAACGTTGGGGTTAGCCATATGATTCAATATAAACAATTTGGTTGACGCCAAATATGCTCAACCTGGGTACAATGAAGTGAAGAAACACCAATACAAAAGTAACACCGACTCACACACAAGTGTTCCTGAAAATGTCATTTTAAAGTAGGCGAAAACAAATGGGAGTCTGCGAACGAATTTTACCTCCGGGTGTATACGCTGGTGTGACAGCTGCTTCACTTGAGCGCACCCTGTCAGCAGTGTAGTGTTCTATGGGGATCTTTAAGCGGCTCAAACTGAGCTTACAGCAATAGAGGTGTAGAGTGAATCTGATCTTAGACAACCAGAGCAGAGTAAATTACTTTAAAAATATACGGAGAAAGTATAGTAGAATTTAAATGTGAAAATTCAGTAATTTTCTTGATGGTGCTAAGGTGGTGCTATTGAAATCTCTGCTGGTCTATAGCCCCAGCGAGCACCGCCCATGAGGGCAGCATGGTAGACAGGGAAACAGGAACTGCAGGAGGCCCCAAGCAATAAATAAAAGTGCAGCTGGCTCATGAGACATGTGCGAGCAATGCTTAAGCAAGACAAGCTAGACCACGGGCATCCTGTTGAAAATAGTGTTGAAAAAGTGAGAAAACTGTACTTTTTCTGACCTGAATGCATAAGGTGACAGTCCAGAAATTGGTCTCTGAGGGACAAAAGTCACCCAGTTGTGCTTACCATAGCATATAAGCTGCTTAGCTGCTTGCCATAGAATATTCTGGAAGTCTCCACCTGAGATGTATAAATGTGCTATGATGATGATTCCTCTTTGGAGAACTCTTCTTCATTACTGGGAGCCATACCCTGTGATGCTGGTTGTATTGTTTTTCCCTTCTTGCAAGACTAAAGGACCAGAAGTTGCAAATGCATTCCTCACTGTATATGCAACAAATTTGAATTTCCACAACAGAGACAACGTTAATATTTTAAAGGGGGATTGCTTTAATTATAATCTTGTTCCTGAGGGGTTGTAAACCACCATTTAAAGCGTCCTCATCTTTTGTTTTATTTGAACTCATTAGAGCGCGCAGGATAATAAAATTGATGCATTATTATTATTATTATTAATAGTTCTGAAAAGACATAGTTGAGGTGAAATAACATTATCCTATCATTCATTTCCCACTTACCAAACAAGCTAGTGGTTACACTTCCCATTGTCATTGAGTATTAAGACTTGCATAACAAGCAAGCCTGGATATGATGCATATGACTGAGGGAAATGGTATGTCGTTCTGCTTCCTAGATTGAAATAATTTCCATTAAATAAATTTTTCAGTTTAATGTTCGCAATGATTGTAAAAGCAACTTGTGGCTTTTGCCTAAATTGTCCATTTCCCCTGAAATCTATCACGACTATCGGTTTTGCATTTGAATCAGTTCCCCTTTGGAATTCCTGTTCCCCTCTACGCCAGAATACCACAAATCTTGACTATTTTCTTGGTTACCACACATGTTCACAGAATCAACGCAACTGGAAATACGTGTAGCGAAAAGGCACCGACTGTGAACACACCACTTTATGTCTTTTCCTATGACTTGAAAAGTCTTTGTCTTGTTTTGGATAAATCGGTAAGCCACAACAACAATGTGTTTTCATTGACAACCTTAAAAATGCAGATAATGCACTGTTTATTTCCCCTGACATATTTTGTACCATGTGTAATGCTTTGCTTTAAAAGAGAATGTAAGCACATAAACACACTCCAGAAATGGTTTTTGATCTTTTTTTATTTCACATGTTGAGACAGGCAGGGCATAAATACCGTTTTGATGGCTCAGGATTGCCAACACATCTGAGGAACCATCTCTTGCAGGCATCACAAGCAATCTGAAAAACAGTTCAAAAAAGTTAAACGCTTATCAAAACAAATTCTAACATCAAAATTTCTGGTTCTTGTATAAGTATATGGTGCACAACAAACTATTATTTCCAATTATGGTTACCCAGACAATATCTGTGGCATCATCAAACGTGTCTGCCTCCCCACAGAACTGACACAAGTTTCTCAGGTCATTTTGTGAAATTATACAATAGAGATGGTGATTAATTAACTTCCTCCTGCTCATTGTCATGTTGGCATAAATTAAGCACTTTCAACGCAACCATGTGGTTGCCATCATCATTCTAAATGCATCAATGGATTCGGAGTCTGCTGCAAAGCTGACAGGAGTCCCTGTAAGGATGTGTTCAGCAAACTGAAAAAGTTATCAAACCAAAACATTTTAAAAGCTATGCACCATTCATTTCACATAAGCATGTTCTATTTGGTGTGCCACATACTTTCAATGCAAAGACTCCACATGACATACTCTCTCTCTCTGGAGAGGATGAGGGATTATGTCCTTCTGTACGAGGGCATGCCTTTGTCTCTCAGAAAGGCTCCACAAAGATGAGGCCAATTTTGTCATGAGATTGATAGCAAAATGATATTCTTTAAAACAACACAGTGTGCATCTTTGGTGCTGTCAAAAAATCCTTGTTGTTTCTAAACGACTCTTTATCTTCACTTCAGACTCACCAAGTGAGTCTAAAAGAAGGGTATTTTTGGCAGAATATATTGCCTGGGTAACATGGAAGAAATGCAATCTACAGACAATGTGGTGGAGATATAACATTACCGACATCACTGGCACCGGAAAGGGGGGGGGCATTGGCCCCCCCACTTTTACCTTCCTCCCACTTTCTGGCGGGGGGGGCACGATAGGCCCACTCGCGATATTGTCTGTCTGACCATTCTTAAGATTGTGTATTGTGTTTTTTGGTAGTTTAGATTTCTTGTTTATTAGTTTCCATGTTTCGATCATTTAGTTTTCCATGCTTTGCACTTTGTCTCCCCTGTCTTGTCATGTGAGTATCTTTGCTCACGGTCCCTTGTCTTGCATGCCACTCATTCGGGTGATTTATTAGTTTCTGGGTTTCAATCTTCTTTCATTATCTTGTGTTCTACCTCCCTCTCTCTTTTACTGTCTTACTAACACATACTAACAGTTTATTGTTTCTGCTAATTACTAACCACACTAATCTTGTATATTTTTACTAACTTTCTAACATGCACTCGGGATTGTATAGCTGCACATACTAGTTGACTAACGATCTCTCACCAGTCGCTCAATTCGAATCTTCGCCTTCTTGCCTATCCCTAATTATCTCTGCTGCAAGTTTCTGTGGATTTCCACTTATACTTTGTGCTTTCCTTTTCTCTTATCTTGGCACTTTAGTACTCCTTAACCGGAGCTGTTGTTTTGCACTTAGGTTTGTCTTGTGATCCCTGTCTGCGTTTTTGCTACAGCCAAATTCATGTAATTATTTTATTCCTCATGTGTCTCTCCCTGATCATTGTTACCATTGATTGCACCTGTTCTCCCTGGCCATGTGTTTACCCCGGATGTGTATATGAGATCTCTGTTTGGTTCACTCTCTTGTCAGATTGCTCTCCCTAGTTATCTCGTGCCACGTTTCTCGCCTTGATTTCTCAGTTTTTATCTTTCTGACTGGATTGCCCGACTTTTGATTTTTGCCTTTGTGATTTTGGATAGTGATGGTCAAATGAAGCCTCATGAATCACTGAGGCTTTCCAGCCTATTGCTTCACCAAAAGGTTCAGTACTCGAGGCCTCAATGAAAGATTGAATGCTGTCATCTGCTGGGCAAAACAACATATGACAATCAATGAACAATACCATGACCAGAGTGGAAATGTATGAAAAACTTTTGTGTGCAGTAACAATAAACAATGGATATATTTCTATAGCATGTACCTGTGTAAGTATATGGACATAATTGTGTAAGTAGCTATATTTGTTCATAATTAAAATAGCAATTAAACAATCACGATACTTTGCTTTTTTAAATAATTTTTATTAAAAAACACAAATACGGGAGTGACATTATTGAAAAAAACGAAATAACTGACACTCTCACGTCAATATCCAACAATGGGAAAGATAATATGCAACTCACTACAACTCTCCAACGTACTACAACTCTCTCCATCTTACACAAAAGCCGACAACACCCACAGTTTGGCGCGAGATTCGAAGCGTATTTATGAGGATGCGATACGCTGAACGAACCAATGACGTACTCTCCATAAACCGAGAGTACTTTGTCTGTGACGTTGTTCATAGCGAAATTAGAACCTTATTTTTTTTTTTTTTGCCAGGGGTTGTAGTTTTATGGAATGCTGACGGTACACAAATGCCTTGAGAATATATTGCCTTTTTCTATGAATACTCATTGCATATCATGGATATCATTGCTCGCGTTTTTAGGTGGTAGGCAACGTTAATTAATGTGCAACCAAATTGGACGCAACACCACCTGCTGCTATCCTATGCATCTGGACGATGTCAAACAGAAATTACAATTAAACACTCGCAGACTTTAGTGCCATAACCTGGTGATGGTAGTGCGCGTCCCCTAACACTGATATTTAATAAAAACGATGGAATAAAAGTAAACTTTTATATAACTGAGGATGCTGTCGCAGTAGTAACATTGGCCTACTGCGTCGCAACAATGAGCAGGCACCACGGAGGTGGTACTATCGTCTAAGGAATAAGCAGCCCCAAAAAAGCACCCAGTAGCAAGGCGAGTAGAGTAGAGCAGAGCCGGTACCACGTAGTGGAAAAGCACTATATCAGTACCATAGCAGCCTGTGAGCAGTACGAGTGGGTGAGCCTAACTGGTGGCTGAAGTCGGGGATTCACTTCAGCACTCGGTCATTTGACAGGCTGATCCGGTACATATCGGACAATAAAAAAAAAGATTTGTTCATTCATTTTTGCCCATCCCTAGGCCTTAATTCATGTAGAAAAAACAAATGCGTAATTGTGTGCGATTACAATTTGCAAGTAATAGTGTGTGCGCTATAATCTGCCGATGTCAAAAGCTTGATTGATTTGGCAGTGGTTTTGATAATGAGTTCTACTGAATATGTATTTTTGCATGCTTGTACTAAACGATTTAAGCTCTGGCTGATCCTGCCTACCCAGCCACGGACCTCACTACGTGTCAATTCATGATGTACATTGAAACGAAAAGTCTAAGGCATTAGTTTTAAAGAAGAGGTGATGGATTTGTGTGTCTGGGTCAACGGGAATGAGCCAAACTTCTTTATATTTTTTATACTGCAAGTGTTGCAATATAGGGGCACAGATGAGGTGCACAGAATAGAGGCACTGTGAATGAGCTGAACACACAACACGCCACTTTTTGGCCCCCCCACTTCTTAAGTGAATTCGGCGCCCCTGCATGACATAATTTAAAATGAGTCATAGTAACTTTTACGGGGAACCATTTTCACACACTAACAATAAGGAACCAGTGACGATTCTCTTTGGCAATTCCCAGGAGAACGTCATACGTATATGGATGAGTCCAACTGACAAGCCAGAAATAAATGTCATCGCACAAATCTGACAAAGAACATAAATTACTGCATTCAATGTGATATATGCAGTGCGACTTCACTCTTTGTTTTTTGTTTGTTCTTTATGGCTGAAATGAAAAAGGAGTCCATTTGGAAATCTTTTTTTTTGTTCAAAGCTGTGTAAAACCCCATCAAACAATACAAAGGATGGAAATTTCAGGGGGCGAAGGCTCAACATGTTCTTTGGGCAGGTGTTAACTTGCGCGATTTTTGGCTGGTGCAAAGGACAGTAAAATGGATATATTTTCTCCGTTCAAAGAACAGGGCACAAAAGCACAATGGTTAACATTAATCTGACTCCAGAGTAAATTTAGAATACCAAATTTAGGTATACTCTTGTTAAATATCTGACTCCCAATTTGATTTAGAATTTATTATTTAGGGAAAACATGCGTGGACCTACCTCGGGGCCGTATGTGAAGGCCTGCGTCACTCAATCCATGCCATGGTTTTAGCATGATGGCCGGATCTTAGTTCGGTGATAGTTTTAGAGGATGGAAGAAATCACCATGATAGTAGCATCTTGGCGTAACCATATCATGAACCCAGATTTATGTACACCCAAGGGTTCCTTAAGGTGGATCTGACAGACACCGGCTTATAAGCCTAGGGGTGCCCTTAATGCCCAATCCCCAGAACCGGTACTACATAAACCCTTTATATGAGTAGACCATAATTTACAATCCAATTTAAAACCCATCACTACCTATAAACATCAGCTAGCTAGTCTGGAATGATAAGGAATCGCACCCTAAGTACCGGTCGTAATGTGGCTAGAAAGAAGAAAAGGATTAGGAGTCACAGAGACCAAGCAAGTTTAAAGGAATAACAATGATTTATTCGCCAGGCAGGCAAGAGCTTAAATCAACAGACTAAACATCAGTTACCACGAATTCAGACAAATATAAGAGTCATACTTGGTGAAAGCTGCACACATAGAGTTGTGTGAGGGCGAGATCAGAGAGACGATCTGCCCCCACTATAGAGGCTGCACACAACATAGAGATGCACGTGTGGGAAGTCGGCTGCGATTTTCTATAACTAGAGAGGCTACTCACGCACTAACGTACGCGGGGAGAGTTGGGATAGAATTTTCCCCAAACAGCTCTTTTCTCTTTCCTTATTATCAAACCAGCTACCCCCTCCTCCAACCGGAGAGCCCCATAAGTTAACCAGGTGGGATATCGGGGTACAGGTCTCAGAGCTGAGACAGTCAGGTCATTTGGCTGTGAAGGAGGGGTCATTCAGACAAAAGGAATTGAACTTTAGTACCCGAGAGGAGATTTTACCTTACCCAAATTTAGGGAGTTTCTAAAAGTGAATGAATTATAATTTCATTTGATATGAAACATGTGCCATTCAACTCTCGAATGATAAAAAAAATGTACAGGTAAAACAAGCCAGGAAAATTCATGAACATGATGCAGTTGTCATGAAAAAGTCTTAAGCTGGATTATGATACAGGTAAATTGTCTTATAAATGCAGGAGTGATTTCATGACAGTATATTAAACAGATGAGCATATTCGTGACGTTTTCACAGACTGAGATTATTTTAAATAGATAGTTCAGGGTCCAGTCGTACAACAGATGATTGAGGGCAATATGGGGCATAGGGTAAGCCAGAGGCCTCCCATGCAGGGTGACATCAAAGGCACAGAAACCATGCAAACCCCCACTCCCAGCTCAGAGGCTGGGTTTATTGCCTCCTCCTGTCCTGCCATTCACAGATACAGCTTGTTCACACTTTGCATCCCCCAGTTCTGGTCTCCAGTCTCTTACGGGCATAAACCACCCCCACTTCCCTTCACACAAAACCCGGCAAACGACAACCTGTCCTCAGGAACTCAGCAATTTGTTATACTGCATGGAGTTGAAGTCTTTTGATGCTCAGAAGGGCCGCCAGTCTTGCTGCAGTGTCACAGACGCACTAATCAGCGCCAGCGGTGCTCCAACCCCCCTGTCCCCATCTTACAACATACATGTACTGGTTTCCTAATGATGTTTTCATAACTTTCCCCACTTAATCCATTTCAATGAGCTCCAAAGGATGGTCACTTCAAATTAGAGTAACAAAATTAAACAGTGTATTTTTATGAATATTGTTTTGTAATATTGTAAAAATAATCCCTCAACAGATTTACACAAATTAGGATGAAGGAAGGCTCCTTAATGATCAGTCTGCTACACTGATGTTGGGAACACTGTTATACTTCATGTACTTCATTTACTTCAAAAACAAATAAATAAAAATTTCAGTCCACATGGAGATTTCCTTCAGGCTATAGAAAGAAAGTCAAGAGTAAACTGGGATACCCGTGTATCTACAATTCCGAAATAGTTGGGACGAAGTGTAAATTGTGAATAAAATCAGAATGCAATGACTTTCAGATCACGAGCCAATATGTAACACTAAAACATAGATAACATTTTAAATGTTGAAACTGAGACATTTTACATTTTTATCCACAAAATGTGCTCATTTCAAATTTGATGGCTACTACAGGTCTCAAAAAAGTTGGGACACGAGCAAAAAAAAAGGTGAAAAAGCGATTAATATATAAGAGAATCAGCTGAAAGAACTGTTAGCAAGTAAATAAGTTAATGCATTAAGTGTGTAACATGATGGCCAGAGGCTCTCCAACCTGTGAAGGCTTGCGTAAAAGACATTGTGGAATACTTTAAAAACAATGTTCCTCAACGTCAAATTGCAAAGGCTTTGAAGGTGTGATCATCGACAGTGCATAACATCATCAAAAGATTCAGAGAAACTGGAAAAATTTCTGTGCGTAAGGGACAAGGCTGAAGACCTTTACTAGATGCCTATGATCTTCAGGCCCTCAGACGCCACTGCATCACTCACCGGCATGATTCTGTCATTGACATTACTAAAAGGGCCCAGGAATACTTCAAGAAACCACTGTCTGTAAACACAGTCCACTGTGCCATTCACAGATGCAATCTAAAACTCAACAAGGAGGCCATTGTTGAGCATGATCCAGAAGCACCGCTGTGTTCTGTGGGCCAAGGCTCATTTAAAATGGACTATAGCAAAGTGGCAAAGTGTCCTGTGGATGGACAAGTCCAAATTTGACATTCTTGTTGGAAATCATGAGCGTCTTGTCCTCCAGAAAGACCACCCCTCCTGTTATCAGCGTTCAGTTCAAAAGCCAGCATCTCTGATGGTATGGGGATGCATTTGTGCATATGGTGTTTTAAAAAGGACTATGAATGCTGAAAGGTATATTAAGGCTTTAGAGCGACAAACTACATCTGTTCCAGGGAAGACCTTGTGTATTTCAGCAGGACCATGCAAAATCACATACTGCAGCTATTACAACAGCATGGCTTCGTAGTAGAAGAGTCTGTGCGCTGAACTGGCCTGCCTGCAGTCCTGATCTTTCACCGATTGAGAGCATTTGGCGCATAATTGAAGGAAAAGTCTGGCAAAGGAGATCCAAAACTCTCCAGCAGCTGAAAGCCTGTATTAAACAACAGCGGGATCATACTCCAATGGCTAAACTCAAGAAACTTGTCTCCTCAATGCCCAGACGCCTCCACTCTGTGTTAAAAGGAATGCTACAAAATGGTAAACAGTCCCAACTTTTTTTAAGACCCGTTGAAGCCATCAAAATTGAAATGACCTCATTTTGTGGATAAAATTGTAAATTTTCTCAGTTTCAACATTTGCTAAGTTATCTCTGTTCTATTGTGAATAAAATACTGGCTTGTGTGATTTGAAAGTCATTGTGATTTGATTTTATTCACAATTTACACTTTGTCACGACTATTTTGGAATTTGGGTTGTATGTCCACTTCCATTCCAGGCCAGTAAAATCTTCTTGAAATTGCCAATTTGGTTTTCTTCATGCTACAGTGGCCTCAAAATGGACTGACATGGAACTCCTAGAAAGCTCATCGTGCCCAACAATGACACTTCTTTTGATTGTCATATTTTTCTTTTTGGATACATGGTAAAGTTGTTCTCCTATTGAAACAGCTTAATTGTTTCTACAACATGGATGTTTTAGTTGGAGTTCTGGTAAACTGAGTTTGGCATATTGGAGAATTTTCCTTTTATTAAGCAGGTGTCACACTGTCCCGAAATTGACACTAGAGGGAAACACAATAATGGGAATGTTTAAATTTGGATCTGATCGTAAAAACATTGGGCTATTTGTGAGGGCATCTTTAGCCATCATATGACTGCCGTTTGAGTTTCTCAGGCTCCAGCAGCAACTTTGTGAGCAGTGGCAAAATCTTTGGCATGCCGAAAAATTGCCAAAAGACGTTGCGAAGGTTCATTTTCTTGTTGAATTTGGTAGTTTCCAGTCACCTCCATCTTGAAAGTCATGATAAGTCGATTGACAAGCACGAACGAATAGATTGCAATCTGTTCCCCAATCCTTCCTATTTGTTCGTGCTCGTTAATCGCTCGTTAATCTTATCATGACTTTCACTATTGAGGCGACTGGAAACTACCTCAAGATACTGTCAGTCTTTTTTAATAAACTACCCGTGCATTTTCAATGTTCTCAGTGCCTCGTTTTAAATGTCAGGGCCCTCGGATTTCTAACAATGCAGTGTGGAGCTACTTTGAGCCTTGTTAATGTTGAAAAAATAGCTATTTCTTTGCTTGGCAACGCAATGCCCAGCTCACTACCATTGTAAGCCTGTTTGGAACTTCGGATAAAAAGCCATGCATTTGGGAATGTTGCGTTCGTGTGGAGGTGAGGTATTCGACAAAAATTAGTTCTCAGTATCATGTTTCGGTACACCCCAAGTCAATTTCACACCAGAATTCTCCTTGAACTAACTAGCTCTTGCGTTTCTTTTGTTGCTCAGTATATCTAGGCCTACGGACACTTTGACTGTGATCACATTTTGACAATGGCAGATCTTCTATTGTTAGAGGAATAAGCTTCTGTCCGACGTGAGAGGAACTGTCGGCACAGAGAAGGTCTCCTCAGGGAAAGTGATGAGTGGCTGCTCGTTTTGTGTGGAACCCAATAAAATGTCATGGAGTAATACCAATAAAAGTACAGAGTAATCTCTGCAGACTGTATTTGAAGAATACCCTCATGCAGCTCCGATCGAGGCGGTGGGGACTCATACGCTCCTCGAACTGTGACAGCTGGAGATTGGAGTCTGGTTGGCCTTCACTGGTCCGTGCCCTGCTGACCCTGAGCGCCGCAACCTGTTTTTTGGTGGCTATCTTAAAATCGGACCACTTTTTTTTTTTTTTTTCCTGCATGTAAAACATTTGGATTGCCAATTGTGTAGACTATATATCATGAAATATCATTGATCTATTAATTGAATTTATTAAGGCCGATGTTATTCAAACTTATACGTTTTGTTGTGTTCCGGGGTTCTGGCCTTTGGCCAGAACAGTATTGCTCATGGTTTTAACAGTTTCATGTTCCAAGGTTCATAGTTCATAGTTCATAGTTCCATAGTTCATGTTCATAAGTCATAGTTTTAACAGTTTCTTGTATCAGGTTTTTGCATTTCATGTTTTACATTCCATGTCCATGTTTTTACTTTTCCGTGTTTTGTTTCATGCCAGGTCTGCCATGCCACTCCACCGCTTGTCTGCGTTCCGCCTCGTGCCTTCGTTGTTGCACATTTCAGAGCTCTGGTTGGCTTTGGTATTTCCCTCTTCCTTCTGTGCTGTGCTGATTCGGGGCTCTCTAAGCTTAATTGGCAATTAACTGTTTTTAAGTTACTAACATTTACTAACACTCACTGGGTGGTGTAATTCTTAGATAGGCACTTTACTAATACTACTAATTTAGACAGGGAGTTTATTGTCATGATTCCTGCTTTGCTTTTTCAAGATCTTGCTGTGCT
Source organism: Gymnothorax reevesii (assembly GCA_029721435.1). Classification (NCBI taxonomy): domain Eukaryota; kingdom Metazoa; phylum Chordata; class Actinopteri; order Anguilliformes; family Muraenidae; genus Gymnothorax; species Gymnothorax reevesii. The sequence continues at coordinate 71,641,624 of CM056577.1, read as the reverse complement.
TTTTCTGTTCTGAACATTCATGCTGGTTTCAAGCTGCATACTTAATTGGTACTTAAGCTGAGCACGCTCATTCTCTTAATGAGCAGGTCTTGTCATCCAATCTCTGTCCATGTCTTGATCTTGCCATGCCTCTTGTTTCTCTCTCTCCAGGTGTTACCCCTCATGTCATGATTTCCAAGCCTTTATCTGGATGCGGTGGAAGTTGGCTGGCAGACAGTGTCTCAAGTTTGTTTCTAGTCGCGTCTCGTTTAGCCAAGTTCTTGTCAAGTTCCCTAGTATTTGTCCTAGCCTCTCGTCTTGTGTTTATATATATTTAGTATTGTTATTTATTTTTCTGGAGTATCTTGCCTGGAGTTTCCAGTGCCTTTTGTTTTTTTGCCTTTTTGCATTTATTGTTTATAGCTCTGTGTAGCGTACTTTAGTTTGTTTTTTGCAACCCTTTGGGCCAAGTTTTTTGTTGGCCCTCGTGCCTGTTTTGTTTTGTTATAATAAAATCCTCATTCCCTTTTCCCGCATCTGGTGTCAACTGATTCCATATCAGTAGACACTGTCTCCCTGACACCAGCGGGATGGAGTGCAGGATCGCCCAGCGAGAGGCTGAGCTGCTGCATCAACGGCAGCAGATCCAGGAGCTGACAGCTGCGCTGGCCACACTGAAGGCCAGCCTTCCCCGGGCAGGTCCCAGCCAGGGCCCCATCATGCCAGCTGTCCAGCCCCGGGCTCCTGCAGCACACCAGCCACCCATCACCCCTGTGCGCCAGCCCGGCGCAGAAGCACCTCAGCTGCAGCTAGCTGTCCACCCTGGTCCTGAGCCCTGCCTTCCGCCGCCCGAAAGGTACGGTGGAGAACCAGGGTTCTGCAGGGCTTTTCTCACCTCCTGTGAGATGTGTTTCGCTCTGCAGCCCTCCACCTTCGCCTCAGAGCCGGCCCGAGTCGCCTTCGTCCTCTCCCAGCTGACGGGGCGGGCTCGCTTGTGGGGAACTGCCGCATGGCAGGCTCGGCAGCCCTGCACTACCACCTACCGGGCCTTGGCGGAGGAGCTACTGCGTGTCTTCGACCGCTCCAGGCAGGGGAGAGCCGCAGGACGGGAGCTGCTGAGGATGAGGCAGGGGAGGAGATCGGTGGCGGACTACGCCATCGATTTTCAGACGGTGGCAGCCACGTCGGGCTGGAGCAGGGAGGCGCTGTGTGACGTGTTCCTCCAGGGGCTGTCCGAACCAGTCAAAGACCGACTGCTCTTCTGTGAGATCCCTGAGTCTCCAGAGGCCCTTATAGACCTGGCCCTGCGCATCGACAGCCGCCTGGAGGAGAGGGCGCTCACCCTTGGCCCTGGCCGACGCTCTACCCCCTCTGGCCAGATCCAACCCCCGTGCCCTGATCGCGCGTCGCCTCAGGACCAGCCGAGGGGGGACGCCACCACACTCTCTCCTGGAGAGGCATCTCCCCTGGAGATCGGGAGGTCCCGGCTCACCCAGGAGGAGCGCCAACGGAGAAGGAGGTTGGGGGCGTGTTTTTACTGCGGCCAGCAGGGTCATGCGGTCCGAGGCTGTCCAAGACAACGCCCACTAGCGTCTGGAGGAGTACTAGTGGGTGCTTCAGCCAAGGAAACCTCCTCCTACCGCCGGACCTGCATCCCGGTGACCCTGACCTGGGAGGGCTGCTCCCGCAAGACCACCGCCCTCATTGACTCAGGAGCTGAGGAGAGCTTCATTGACGCCAGAGCTGCCGCCGAGTGGGGGGTTCCCCTCTCCCAACTTCCCAGCCCATTGTCCATCTCAGGGCTGGGTGGGCAACCCCTTGCTAAGGTGTGCTACCAGACCATTGCCATCCAGCTGCTGGCGTCAGGCAATCACCACGAACAGGTCCGGCTGTTCGTGACCGAGACACCCCGCTCTCCCATTGTCCTGGGTCATCCGTGGTTGGCATTACATGGGCCGGTGATCGACTGGGCCCGCCATGAGGTGCGGGAGTGGAGTCCCTCCTGTTCGGCCAGCTGCCTCCTCGACTCCCGACCCTCCTGTTCGGCGGGTGGACCAGCTTCCGAGGGGAAGCCAGACGTCTCCAGAGTGCCCCCTGAATACCATGACCTGGCGGCTGTCTTTAGCAAGTCCCGTGCGGTGTCTCTGCCCCCGCACCGCCCTTATGACTGTGCTATTGACCTCCAGCCTGGTACAGCACCCCCTAGGGGGCGTGTCTTCGCCTTGTCTGAGCCAGAGAGGGGGGCCATGGACAAGTACATCCGGGAGTCCCTTGCAGCTGGCATCATCCGTCCATCCTCCTCTCCCGCGGGGGCAGGCTTCTTCTTTGTCAAGAAGAAGGATGGCTCCCTGCGCCCCTGCATCGATTACCGAGGGCTCAATAAGATCACGGTCAGGAACCGCTACCCGCTTCCACTGATGTCCTCGGCGTTTGATGTCATCCAGGGGGCGGCCATATTCACCAAGCTGGACCTGCGGAATGCCTACCACCTCCTGCGCATCAGGGAGGGCGACGAATGGAAGACCGCTTTCAACACCCCTAGCGGCCACTGGGAGTACCTGGTGGTTCCATTCGGCCTGACCAACGCGCCCGCAGTGTTCCAGAACTTGGTGAATGATGTGCTCGGCGACATGATCGGGAGGTTCGTCTATGTCTACCTTGACGACATCCTGATCTTCTCCCGGGACAAGACGGAGCACACAAACCATGTTCGCCAGGTGCTCCGCCGCCTCCTCGAGAACCGCCTCTTTGTCAAGGCTGAGAAATGCGAGTTCAGCACCACCACTACCTCCTTCCTGGGGCACGTCATCTCCCCAAACCACCTGGGAATGGACGAGGAGAAGGTCAAGGCTGTGGTGGACTGGCCCGCACCCAAGGACCGCAAGGCCTTACAGAGCTTCCTGGGCTTCGCCAATTTCTATCGGCGTTTCGTCAGGAATTATAGTACCGTGGCAGCTCCCCTAACGGCCCTTACCTCCATCAAGGTGCCGTTCCGTTGGACTCCGCAAGCTGAGGTGACCTTCTGTGAGCTGAAGAGGCGCTTCACCACCGCGCCCATCCTCACCACCCCCGACCCCGCCAAGCAGTTCATTGTGGAGGTGGATGCCTCCAATGTCGGGGTTGGTGCGGTCCTATCGCAAAGATCCAGCAATGATCAGAAGGTACACCCATGCGCGTTCTTCTCCCACCGGTTGACGCCTGCGGAGTCCAACTACGACGTCGGGAACCGGGAGCTGCTGGCGGTAAAACTGGCCCTGGAGGAATGGAGGCACTGGCTTGAGGGGGCAAGGGTTCCGTTCCTGGTCTGGACGGACCATAAAAACCTAGAGTACCTCCGTTCTGCCAAGAGGTTGACACCCAGACAAGCCAGATGGGCCCTCTTTTTCGACCGGTTCAACTTCTCCCTGGCCTACAGGCCGGGGTCCAAGAATACCAAGGCTGACGCGCTCTCCAGGCGTTTCGACGCTTCCTCGTCCAAGGGAGAGCCCAGCTCCATCCTGCCAAGTACCTGCTTCGTGAACAACGTGTGCCTCCGGATCGAGGAGCTGGTCCGCAACGCTCAGAACGGCGCAGCTACGCCCAGTGCCTGCCCTGCCAACTGCCTGTACGTCCCTGCAGCTGCCCGGTCTGACGTTCTCCAGTGGGGCCACTCCTCCAACCTGTCATGCCATCCTGGGGTCGGCCGGACCCTGCGGTTCATTCAGCGCCGTTTCTGGTGGCCCAAGATGGCAGCAGAGGTCCGGGGGTTCGTTTCTGCCTGCTCAGTCTGTTCCCGCGCCAAGTCCTCCCACGCACCTCCCTCTGGTCTGCTCCAACCACTGCCCATTCCTCACCGTCCCTGGTCCCACATAGCTCTGGACTTCGTCACTGGCCTGCCCGTCTCCCATGGAAACACCACTGTCCTCACCATAGTTGACCGGTTCTCCAAATCTGCCCACTTCGTGCCCCTTCCCAAGCTCCCCTCTGCTAAAACCACTGCTGACCTACTAATCCAGCATGTTGTCCGTCCCCATGGCATTCCTGTGGATATTGTGTCAGATCGTGGTCCCCAATTCACCTCCCAGTTCTGGAAAGCATTCTGCACATCCCTTGGCACCTCCTTCAGCCTCAGCTCCGGATACCACCCACAGACCAATGGACAGACTGAGCGGGCCAACCAAACCCTGGAGACGGTCCTCCGATGCGTGTGCTCGACCAACCCAAGATCCTGGTCTACCATGCTACCCTGGGTCGAGTACGCCGTAAACTCCCACGCCGCCTCTGCCTCCGGCCTCTCCCCCTTCGAGTGCTGTATGGGCTACCAGCCTCCATTGTTCCCCAGCCAGGAGGAGGAGGTCGGGGTGCCTTCGGCCGGGGCATTCATCCGGCGGTGTCGCCGTGTGTGGCTGTCTGCTCGCCGCGCCTTGGTTCGGGCAGGTAAGACCATGAAGACCACGGCAGACAAGCGTCGGCGCCCAGCCCCTCACTATCGGGTCGGCCAGAAGGTCTGGTTGGCGGCTCAAGACATCCCACTCCGGGTGGAAAGCCGCAAGCTGGCTCCTCGCTTCCTGGGTCCTTTCCCCATCCAAAGGATCATCAGCCCCACTGCTGTCCGGCTCAAGCTCCCATCCACCATGCGACGTCTCCACCCTGTATTCCACGTCTCGCGCCTGAGGCCTGTTGCCACCTCCCCCCTCATGCCCCCACCTGAGCCTCCGCCTCCTCCTCGGCTCATCGACGGAGGGGAGGCCTACACAGTCAAAGCCTTGCTGGATTGCCGTCGGAGGGGCCGGGGCCTCCAGTACCTCGTGGATTGGGAGGGGTACGGCCCAGAAGAGCGTTCCTGGGTCCCGGCCAGGCACATCCTCGACAAATCCCTCATCCGTGATTACCACCAGTCACACTCCAAGCCATAGCCCCTTAGGCCATAGCCATAGTCCCAAGTCCAAGTCCAAGCCCAAGCCATAGCCATACCCATAGCCACAAGCCATTGCCATAGCCTAAGCCTTAGCCCCAGCTTGCTGGAGACCTAGTAATCTTGTTTGTGTTTTGTTTCTTGTTGTAGTGTTTCTTGGTTAGGTGTTTTGTGTCATAGGGTTTTTGTCTTTAGTATTCTCATTAGTTATTTGTCTTGTGGGATTTGTATTTAGTTTTGTGCGGCTTCATGTATTTTAGTTCTTGGTGTTTTTTGTCAGCGTCAGGTGCCGCTTTTGTAAGGGGGGGGTACTGTTGTGTTCCGGGGTTCTGGCCTTTGGCCAGAACAGTATTGCTCATGGTTTTAACAGTTTCATGTTCCAAGGTTCATAGTTCATAGTTCATAGTTCCATAGTTCATGTTCATAAGTCATAGTTTTAACAGTTTCTTGTATCAGGTTTTTGCATTTCATGTTTTACATTCCATGTCCATGTTTTTACTTTTCCGTGTTTTGTTTCATGCCAGGTCTGCCATGCCACTCCACCGCTTGTCTGCGTTCCGCCTCGTGCCTTCGTTGTTGCACATTTCAGAGCTCTGGTTGGCTTTGGTATTTCCCTCTTCCTTCTGTGCTGTGCTGATTCGGGGCTCTCTAAGCTTAATTGGCAATTAACTGTTTTTAAGTTACTAACATTTACTAACACTCACTGGGTGGTGTAATTCTTAGATAGGCACTTTACTAATACTACTAATTTAGACAGGGAGTTTATTGTCATGATTCCTGCTTTGCTTTTTCAAGATCTTGCTGTGCTTTTTCTGTTCTGAACATTCATGCTGGTTTCAAGCTGCATACTTAATTGGTACTTAAGCTGAGCACGCTCATTCTCTTAATGAGCAGGTCTTGTCATCCAATCTCTGTCCATGTCTTGATCTTGCCATGCCTCTTGTTTCTCTCTCTCCAGGTGTTACCCCTCATGTCATGATTTCCAAGCCTTTATCTGGATGCGGTGGAAGTTGGCTGGCAGACAGTGTCTCAAGTTTGTTTCTAGTCGCGTCTCGTTTAGCCAAGTTCTTGTCAAGTTCCCTAGTATTTGTCCTAGCCTCTCGTCTTGTGTTTATATATATTTAGTATTGTTATTTATTTTTCTGGAGTATCTTGCCTGGAGTTTCCAGTGCCTTTTGTTTTTTTGCCTTTTTGCATTTATTGTTTATAGCTCTGTGTAGCGTACTTTAGTTTGTTTTTTGCAACCCTTTGGGCCAAGTTTTTTGTTGGCCCTCGTGCCTGTTTTGTTTTGTTATAATAAAATCCTCATTCCCTTTTCCCGCATCTGGTGTCAACTGATTCCATATCACGTTTGCTGATTTTTTTTCTTGGCCACACTTTTTAAGTGCACCAGTTGATGACTTTTCCAGTGCCGCTTATAGAAAGTACTGCTTAAAATAAGTTTGGCCAAGAAACAAATGTTAGCTTTGGACACACTTAAAATAAGTGTGGGCAATGGAGAAATGTTCATCTTGGCCACGCTTATATGTGTGTCTAACGCAAATTTCGATCCATTTTTGTGCTTGGATGCACTTAATTAAGTACAAAAAGTCGCTTCGATTTATTAATTAATTAAATCAAAGGTCTGCTGCACTCCGGTTTTCCACCCCAACAGGGTTTACTGCAGCAACAATACTTTTCCAAACTGCAGCCTTCTGGGCTCCCTTTATGCTACTCTTACAGCTTCTAAATAAAATTATTTTGTTTTTCTCCACCTCGGATGTGACAATTTATATTTCCTCCTCAGTGAAGTTCTTTTTTTGCCGTCTTTCGAGAGTCCATGTCGTAAAGTGGGCAGGATTATGCCTCCTGGAGCATGAGTTTATAGGGATGTGTCATGTGAATTACAATGGTTTCAGCCACCAGATTTCTCAACGCCACCCGAAATCAGCGACGAACACACTTTTCGTAAATCAGCCGTGACACCTGGCGAACGCTGATATTTACACCAGAATCTACACCAGATCCTATGTAAGTTTGATAAATGAGGTCCAGTGTATTTTCTTGACTTTGCATTTCAAGTAGGGAAGTGCTTGAAGCTTTTTATAAAATGCATTTAATTTTTCCTCAGGGCTGACTTGCTATATCCGTAGATTTTGGAGCTGTCTTTCCCATTCATAGTGAAAAACTCTGCTTCATATATTTAATATGTTCATCCTGTCTGATAGCATAGGAGAAATATTTTACTCTTCATTAGAAGGAGTTAACTCCAGCAATTTGATTAGGAACCATCCGATATCCCAAGCATTCAGTGATGCATTTTTATCTTGCACTTTGATCCGATGAATGTATCGTGCTTGTACAAGTGACATATAAATTCACGTCCTTTGTGATTTTGTCATTCCATGACAATTACAAACATGACACTATTTCAGCCCCTTATGATGTGGTACTGCAAATGATTTTGGATGCTTCATGCACCACCTGTCGAATATTACATTCAACACTCAGGATAACTTTCTCAACCTGCTGAGAAAATTTATCCAGGCAATATAGCTTCCAGTTTAGGGGATGTTACAGAATTAGATGTCACCTCACTGACAGTCAGCATCACAATTCAATGTAAATAAGCTGTAACAAACTACTACCAGTTTGCACAGTTGGAGAATTTAACGGAGCAGATATTTTCACATGGTCAATAATGGATGTAGTTTATGTTGTGCATCAAGTGAAGTGTTTAGAATGTCACTCCTTGCCTGTCTCTCAGAGACAAAGAGGCGTGCCATGGAGTGACAGTGTCACAGAGTGAGGCATGCAGTGAAATATTAGCATGCACATTTGACATCCTCATAAAGTAAAGAAATAATATTCTATACACATTAACACTCTCATCCTGATCATATAAAGTCCTATGAACTGTCAACTCCACGACAGCATGTCAATTCTGTGACATTTTCTGATACATTTTCATCAAAAAATTATGAAATAGTATGAATGTTCATATTTTGCATGTATACTGACCCACAAGTATAAGAGAGGCCAAAGAAACCTTGTAATGCCGCCATTTTTTTTTTTTGTAAAAACTGAATAGAGATTTACATGAGTATTAATGTCATTTTTAGTAAATAAGATAACATACAACATTGTGAAACCCTTTTTATTAACCGATTCAAGAATAGGTGAGAAACAAAGTTGGTGACATTTATCGGTCTGGAAAGGGTTACAAAGCCATTTCTAAGGCTGAGACTCCTGAAAGCTACATTATCCAGAGAAAACTGTGGTCAGCAGTAGTCAGCCTACTAAAATTCCTCTGACAATGCATTGAAAATTCATCCAGTCGGTCAGGAAAGAACTCAGACTTACATCTGAAAAACTGTAGACCTCATTTCCCACGTTTAAAATCAGTGTTCATGATTTCACTATAAGAAAAAGAATCAGCAAAAATGGCATCCATGGGAGTGCTGCAGGGCAAAAACCACCGCTGACCAAGAAGAATACAAACGCTTGTCTCACACTCGCCTAAAGACCTCTTATTGTTCCACAGTAAGGGTGATATTTATATTGACTGATGAGTCGAAAGTGGAACTTTTCAGAAAAAATGGTTCATCTTACATCTTGGTGTTTTTGTCATGGTCTTTGGCTGTTTTGCTGCCTCAGGACGTAGGGGACCTTGCCACAAAAAATGGGAACATGGATTCAACTGTCCAGCAGAAAATCCTGAAGGGGAATGTACGGCCATCGGTTTGAGACCTAAAACTCAAGCCCAGTCAGGTTATGCAGCAGGAAAATGATCCGGAACACGCAAGCCAGTCCACCTTCGAATGGCTCAAAATATACAAAATGGAGGGTTGGAGTGGCCCAGTCAAAGTCTGGACTTGAATCAAGTTGCGATGCTGCTGCATGGTAGGCAGTCTTTGCTTGAAAACCCGCCAATGCAGCTGAATTAATACAACTCTGCAAATAAGAGTGGGCCAAAGTTCCTCCAGGATGATATAGAAGACCCTGTTCCAGTTATTGCAAACATTTGATCGCAGTTGTTGCCACCAAGCGTTTAGAAAAGGCAATTACTTTTACACTTGGATAACAGGTTTTAAAAACTCTTTACTTTTAATAAATGACTATCATTTAAGCTGCATTTTGTGTTTACTTGCATTGTCTTTGTCTTATACTAAAGTTGAATGATCTAAAACGTTTAAATATTTAAAACCCTCATGTGTCCTTGTCTTTTCCCCCTTTCCAGGAATCTGCATGTGTTTTGTGATTTTATCTCCTTTAATTGATTTATCATCTCCTTTCCCACACCTAGATGTAGCTCATTACGAGCCCCTCTCCTTGTGTGTGTGTGATCTGTGTATTAATACTACTGGCCAAAATATTGCAATTAAATATAATACTCTGCATTTTTTGGAATTAGGCAGGTTTTTGTTATCTTATAGTTTATGGCGAGCAACAAAGACACACAAAATGCCAAAGGGACACTTGTATTGACTAAAAATGTTGCTTGTAACAACCGCACATCTTAAAATTCAACTCATTCCTCCTTAGCCGGAAAAGAACCCCACAGACAGGGATTAACAACCTTGCCAGTAATAACTTTTTTTGTGAAACCTGTTGGTCAAACTGATTGTTCTTTGTTGTCAGCAAATCTTGACACCAGCATTCCTCCAAGCTGTGCCAAAGATATCTTGAGAAATCGTAAGAAGCAGAAGTGCTTCAAAAGATGGTGTGGCCCCCACAGTCACCAGATTTATCACCCATTGAGTTGGTATGGGATGAATTTGAGTGGGCAGTCAAGGAAGTGCACCCATGAAGTTCTAAAGAGCTCACGATGGAACTTTTAAAAGTCTTGAATGAGTTACCAAGAAGTTCTCTCTTTAAAGAGAAAGAATGCCTAAGATAGGTCAGGCTGTAATCAAGGCAAAGGGAAGGTACTTAGTAGAAAGTCAAATTTGAATATGTATATTGCTTAACAAATAATTTTGTGCATTTCTAGTTAAGGTATGTGTTTCCATGTATTTATGTTTTTTGTCGTTGCTGAATATATATTTTAAGTTAAGAAAAACCAGTCAAATTCTGAAAAGAAAAAGTCTGTCTCGTGGGGTGTAATTGTGGTGTGGTACGTGACTCGCACTTTACCACCTGGTTTAGCAAATACTGTATCGCCACACCCCAGAGCCCATTCCTCTTCCGTCAGCTTGGCTGGCAGGTACATCCTGGATAGCCTGGCCTTATGGCTGGGTGAACAAACGGAGCTCTGGCGAAAACCTTGTGGCCTTCCTTGCATCACTGTGGAATGTTGGGAAGTGTGGTTGCCTTCTACTTCGCAACCAAATTCCACAGTGTCTGAGTCACCTCCGGTCATCTTGCAACGCTCGCCACCGGACTCTGGTGATGAAGAGCAGAGGGTGCGGTAGTTATGGCGCGACAACTAAATCAAACCCCTGTGCAGGAACTAGTGGATGGAAAGTCCAATGGCGATGGGGGACTGGCGAATAGACAGATACAGGATAGTACTGGCAGTCGTATGCAAGAAGCTGCACGTTGGCGGTCTGGAACTGATGGTCCCTCTGTTACACCAACTGGAACAATATAATGGTTCGGCAGCATTCCAGGTGTCAGAGCAGCTCTATTTAGAGAGGCCACTGTTCTCCCCACATGGAAAAGGGGTTAGAAAAGGTACCCCAAACATAGGTTGCTCCTCCTCACCTGGTCAGCTTACCGTGGCTGACGGGTTATCCCTTCAATGCGGTTGAGTAAACAAGAAATGTATAAAACCTCTCAAGGTTGCTACCTGGAAAATACATTCACTCAAAACAGTGAATGTAAAACAACACAAATTGGGTTCGAGCTGGAAAGGTACTCAGTTGATATAGCAGTACTAAATGAAACTCACCTTGTGGATTGTGGGCAACTTTACGAAGATACATCAGGTTACACCTCCTTCTGGAGAATTCTACCAACTTCTGACAGACATCTTCATGGTGTTGCTATCGTGATGAAAACATCCATTGCAAAGACTCTCCCATCGCTCCTTCAAGCTAAAAACGAACGCATAATCACTGTCGGGCTATCTGTTGGGAGAAACCGCTATGCTACTACCATTGATGCTTATGCCCCAACGAACAATTCTACTTTGTTCTTGATAGCTTAATCAAGAAGACACCCATTGAGAATAAGTTGATAATCCGAGGGGCAGGGATAATTTAGCATAGCTAAAAACCATCGGCCCCCATAGTACTGGGAAGTGCAATTCCAATGGTCTCCTTCTCCTGTCCCTATGTCATGACCACCAGCTCAGAATCACTAATTGTTTGTCCCACTAATCACTAAGTAGGGTGTACTGGATAAATTCATCAGATTGATGGTCAGCTCTTTGACCCTTTCCCAAAAACAACGGGTTAAACGAGGCTGCATAATCGCCCAAATTTTGTTCGTCATCTTTTTCGGCGCCATACTTTACGAGGTACTGGCTAATTGCAGAGATGAGGGCATTTACATTAGGTTTAGAACTGACAGTAACATATTTAATATCTCAAGACTGCACACCAAAATGGTTTGTAGTCTTGGTTTGTAATAGGTTTCATTCTCAGATGCTGGGTGACGTTCCTCTCTATAGGCTGATCCCACCTCATCCTGGCTCCTCACTATCACATTACCACGGATCTGCTACCTCTCACTTCCTCAGCGGAAGCTTGCATCTCCTTCTTAACCTGCATGTGCCTCTCCTCTCTTCTCACAGTGTCAAATTGGGTAAATGTCGAACTCTCAAGTCCTGTGCTGCCTTGTGCCCGACTCCCAAGATGGCCTTTATGCTTCATCTGAGCATCTACCTGCTGGACTTCCATAGCAATCGCTACACTTAACACCCCCTGAATTTCTCCCTGAATGAGCAGAATGAAAGCCTGAGCATAGAACTCTTCCCACACAGCTAAATGCTGCTCAAGCTGTGCGGTAAGCTCAGCCATCCGTGAAAAATAGTCAGTCACCTTGTGCTCAAAGTTTTCCACTACTATGGGGACGTCATAGATGAGCAGAAGTCAGAAGATTCTAAGGAAGCTGGTAGACTCAGGCCTTAAATCTGCTGAGGAGCCCAGATTTATCTAGTGCTCTCATCTAGGCCTTCAGGTCAGCACTGGTAGCTTTGATAGAGTCTGTGTCCCTCAAACTGCATTTGAGGACTTTCCTGAAAAACTTCACTGGTTTCTTTGTGATGGACCGGATCTGATCTCTTCCTAATTGGAAGCAGAACTTGCCAGAGACCACCCCTCTTTTCAGAGCCAAAGATTAGAATTTTTCCAGTTTGAAATTTATGAGAGTCCATGACATGAACTTCCCTAACTCTTGGAGGATCCTGGTACTGTTGTATTTGTTGCCGAGAGATCATCCATGAAGGTTCTGATGGGTGCTGTCCTTATTCCTGACATAACGAGGGGCCTTGGCACTTAGTCTCTGCTGACTTGACCAGCTTAGTCATTGCCAGCACAGAGAGTGGCTATAATGGTGCACCCAGTGATTAATCCCACTTCCAGCTGGTGCTATTTAGATGTCAGCAGACCAGAGAAGACCCGCAAGCTAAACTTGCTTTCATCGTTCAAGATAAAGTCTTTCACCTTCAAGGTTATATGGCATCTCTTGAATGCAACCATGACCAGCTTGTGACATACTAAGCAGTTAACGTAAGTAAGATCTCACCACAATATAGTTAAGTTCCCTCTTTTACCTCCCTGATGAGCTGGTTCATCATGCAAGTGTGTTCAAGGTGACCAGGAACTCCTGGGTGCCTTCTTTCTGCCCCAACTTGTCATGTAGTTGTGACTTGGAGGGAAGTTGGAGAGAATCTTGGCCACAATGCTGAAGATCTTGCTTTCCACAGTGACTACAAGGGTGATCCAAAACTGATCAGTGTTCTTTGATCTTTCCTCTTTTGGTATGTTCATAGTGTTGTGTAGATGAATTCTTCCTCCTCCAGGCACACAATAATCTGCGACCATCCACAGAAATCCTTGATTCCCAGTAACTTCTTTGCTTTTTAAAGCTAAGATAACAAAAAAATTAAATGCTTTATATTCACCTAGTTGCAGAGTACAATGTTCAATGTAATCCTGATAAATGTCCCAATGCTATGATGGAATAGTCCCTTAGGAGATATCCAAGAAAGTCCTAGAATTTCCAAGAAGTCCAATAATTTACATGACCATTGATGTAATTGACAAAGAAAACTGCAAGGCAAATAACAAAGAATAAGAAATACAGGCATGACTGAATCCGAGACTTGCTGAATAAATGTTGTCATGTGTCCAAGAACTTCTTATTTAAGATTTACTTCCTTGCAAGTCCATAAGTATTCACACTGAACAAAGATATAAACACAACAGCTTAGTCCTTTCAATATTCTGCATAATTATTTCTGAGGTCGGCTTAGTATGGTTTATTCACATGAATAAGGCTTCTGGTCTGTGTGCATATCAGTCACCTTACATATCAAGTTCATGCCCTCTGTCAAAATTTGCCTGTCAGACAGGTGGGGTCTGATCCAGAGCTTTTGAAATCAGGTACAGTCAGCACAGGTACATCCTGTCCTTTGTTCAAGAAAAGGCCAACTCAAAAGTTCCATTTCTGCCATTGTTCAAAATACCATAGATGACTTGAGCCCTCAAAGAGAATGCCATTGGTGCACTCAATGCTGAAATGTTTCTCTGGGCTGTCAAAAGGGCTCTTAATGTCCACGTTTCAACAATAAGTCACATAAGACACCGTTTGGAGTTATTAGGCCTGACAGTAAACCGCCCACATGCACATCGACCGCATGGGAGGACCCCCGACCAATATACTGTTTGCATAAATAGTATTTTTTTTAATAAACTACTGGTGCATATTCAAAGTCCTTAGTGGCTCGTTTTAAATTTCAGGGCCCTCGGAATTCTACCGATGAAGTGTGTAGCTACTTTAAGCCTTGTTAATGATGAAAAAAATTGCGATTTCTTTGCATGGCAACGCGATGCCCGATTCACAACCATTGTAAGCCTGTTCGGAGCTTCAGCTAAAAATCAATTTATTTCGAAAAGTTACGTGCGTACGGAAGTGGGGTTTTCAACAATAGTTAGTACTCATTATCACGTTTCAATACACACCAAGTCAATTTCAAACTGAAATTCTCCCTTAATTTGAGGCAGAAAAATTAGCCACCTCTCCCCCTGGCTATTCCTGACAGGAGAGCTCTGTTGCCATGGCAACAAATTGTTAGAAAACCTGTTAGAGGACACAAAGATACAGCAATATTTATTGTATTCTTGACAAAAAAGGACAAAAATATTTTAAATTGGAAACAGGATTATCAATTCTGTTTTTTTGAATTCTTAGTTATTTATTTTTGTAGTTTTGGAGGGGGTCCTCCTCCGGTAGCTGGATTTTTTAAAATTCTTTTATATTTCCATCTTAAGCTGGTTTCACACGGGACGCAAAACAAATTTTCGCACCACAGATTACATTCAAAATCAATGCAAAGATGCAAATACACGCATCTTCTTGCATCATATTTTTAAAACGTTTTTGAACATCTTTCACGGTTCTCATGACTGTTGATACTTTTCTGTAATTTTCTCCCCCAACTTGTTGACGAGTCACATTTCCGTTCACTTGATTAAAACTATTGAATAAAATATTTTTTTCGGCATTATATTCCTCCAGCAAGCAAAGGTTTTCTGTTGCGCTTAAGTGCAGTGATCTCCCGCTGCAACCGAGTGTCGCTGTTGTTTCCGCCATGTTTTTCTCCTCTGTTAAGTGTCTTATTTTACCCATGATAAATAGCGGGACAGGCTATCTAAATCAGTATTAAATAAGTCACTCATAGACAGGTTTTATGCAACAGGCTTATTTAAATGTCTATAGTAAGTCTGACTTAAAATTACATTTAAGTCTACGACTGGGTCTGATTTCATGCAACCGGCCCCTGGAGCTGAAATTGGAGAATGAAACTTGAGGGCATATTTACCTCCGCAAAACCCACAAGAGTAATGGGATGAACAATTCGCTGACAAGCATGCTGTCGTTTTTCGCCATCAAATGAATAAATTTGAGTTTCCACCACAATTGTCACACGTGTATTTTATTACTTAAATGGCAAAAAGCTTTATCGTTCTGGCCAGCATTGCTGAATCTAAACATCACTTAAATATCACTTGTCTGGGAATATGAAATAGACAAAAAGCAGCACATGCTGCTGCAATCCACAGAAATCCAAGAACAGGTGAATACCAAAGTTGTTGACATCTATCAGCCAACAAAGTGTCTCAAAATCATCTCTACTTCTTGAAAAACACGGCTCACCTTACATCTGGCATAAAGCTAATACAGCATTTCTCCGTAAGAACATTATACAAACAGTCAAACATGATGGTAGTAGTGTGATTGTCTGGGCCGGCTTTCCTGCATTATAATTGATGGAACCATGAATTCAGGACTCCACCAGAAAATCCTAAAAGATAATATCTGGCCATCATCTTGTGACCTAAAGTTCATGTGCAGTTGGGTTATGAGACAGGACAATTATCAAAAGCACTCAAGACAGTCCACCATGACCTAGTCAGCCAGGTCATGAATCTGATTGAGCTGCCATGGCGTGACCTTAAACAGGCAGTTCATGCTTGAAAACCCTCTGATGTGGCTAAATTACAATACTAATGCAAAGAAGAGTGGGCCACCATTCCTCCTCAGTGATTTTAAAAACTCACAAAGTTTTGATTGCAGTTTCTGCTGCCAAGACTAGCTTAACCAGGTACTAGATTTAGGAGGGAAGATTATTTTTTCACATGGGTGATATGGGTTTTGAATAACTATTTACCTTCAAGAAATGAAACCATAATTTTAAAACTGTATTTAGTGATTTTTTTAGGTTATCTCTGATATTAAAATTAGTTTGATGATCTGAAATATTTAAGTGTGACAAAAATGAAATCGAGAGGGAGTAAATACTTTTCACGGCAGTGTTTGTGATACATGCTGAGACTATTGTGACCTGATGCATGATATGTTTGTCAGAGAGATTCTTACATAATCATTTGAGTGCATGATCAGGCTATGGGATACACACAAATCAGTGTGACTGGAAATGAGGCAATCAATCTTAAGCGGTTGGGTAAACTTAAATTCCAGTACTGCCACTTTATGTCGGGCTTCTTGCCTAAAGGTTAGGGACTGGTACATGCATAATGTGCTTTTTTGCTTGCTTTCATTACGGTGCTTGACTTTATTTTGCGGAAATTAGTCTAATAAAGTGTTTGATTAAATTTGTTATTCATCATTATAAAAAGTTATTGGGTGAATTTATGGCATTAAGTAAAAGAATAAATCACATTTCACATGCACTGCCCAGTTAAATTAACTGGATTTTGCAGCCAAACTCAAATCGGAATGAGAAAATATGACTCTGTAAAAACTGAATAAATGAACCATGGGCATATAGGGCTGACATTTCGACTGCAACAGGGAGGGAATATGTGTCTCCTGGATCACAGATGTCCAACAACCTTTGGAGTAAGATGCCTCCGACACTCCTCAGTTAAGTTTAGAAATAAACATCTCTGTCGAAACACTCCTCGATCTGTAAGTGCATCACTGCCTCCTGGCAATTACGAACTCTGTACTCTAGCAAGTGGCGCAAATGCGGGCAACAACATGCAGTCTGTATTCGGAAAATTGCGGTTGCGAGTGGGTAGAATGAAATAAAATCCAGTAAACTGATAACTTTAGAGTTTCACTTGGCACCAGGCCCAAGTGGAGAGCCCACCAGGATCAATAAAAACTGTCATATAAGCTGAAATAGTCATCAGCATCATGCTGCTGCGCTGCTCACAGATCTATCAGATTTGTGACAAAGCATTGAAAGTGTCTATTGCAAACTTGAACAGCATTTCGGATCAGAAAAAAATTCTTTTGGCGCAGTGAATGGGATTAAATGTCTGTGCAGACAATCAGTGTCACTCTCAAATGGAGAAGAAAAAACATTCCAGTGCTCTGTGTGCCTTCCATCTGGCAATTTCCTTTGGCCCTTGTGGCTTCTGAGGAATGTGGTTTGGCACTGCACTTCTCAACTTAATTATTCTGCCTTTCAATTACTTAATCTGCCCAGCTCAAACTCATTGCCTTCTGTCACCTTGCTTCCTCTCTTTGATCAATTTATTCAGTGCTCAAAGTTACCCCTGATGCACATAATCAATTGAGAATTAATTTACTGTGTCAAGCAGCAGATGACACAGTTGTATCCTTGGCATCCTATTGAGCCAATCATTGACTCTGCACAAACCACTCTCAGAAGACAGGTTGTGAAGTCCCCACCTGCATTGGTTGACCTCCTGACCAATTCACCAATGAATTTTGTTTCGCCCAGAGTCGCTGAAGACCTTATTGCCACATGTTGTTTTGTCCATAAAATGAAACTTGATCGTACCCTTATTTTACACTCAGCAAATCAATCTGAGAGTGTATAAGCACAGAGGATCATCTCTGTGAGGCATAAAAATCCAAAACATAAATCCAATTATGCATCTGTATTGTAAGGAGTGCTGCAAACAGGGCAACATTCACAAATGCAAATACTGCCATGCAATGTACTTTATTTCTTTGACTATCACCTGACATCACCTGAACATTTATTGATCATTCCAAAGCCCTATAAAGCACAATTCTGAGGAGCCCCAATCAATCTCAATTATCAGTTCAAATAGCTAACTACTGAAAGGGATAGCACTGTTCACCTGCGAAGCCTCCAGTAACCACTTATGATTGCTCTCAATCTGATCCAGTTTAATATCACAATCAAAATTAATAATCAAAAAATGTATTTTCTGAATAATCAAGACCAATACCTAAGCTTTTAATGATTAAGAAATAATATATTTAGAAATAACAAAGATCAGCAATGGGAATTATACATTGAGAAATGATAAAGATCAGCAATGGGAATTATACATTGAGAAATGATAAAGATCAGCAATGGGAATTATATATTGAGAAATGACAAAGATCAGCAATGGGCTACATTTAAAACATTAGCAGCATACAACCCCAATTCCGAAATAGTTGGGACAAAGTGTAGATTGTGAGGAAAATCAAAATGCAATGGCCCTCATTTATCAAACATGCATACACCAAAAAAATGTGTGTATGCTAAATCTCACTCAAGGATCGGTATTTATCAATCTGAACACGAGCGAACGGTCTGCAAAAATCTCATGCCAGGTGTACGCAGATTTGAAACCAGCAAACAACATGCAGGAACGAGTGCAGCTGTCAAAATTAGTAATATGCAGCGATGCGGACGTCATGCTGCTGTTACTCTTATTAGTAAAATGAATATGTAGGCTAAATGGATAAATAGGATAAATGAATGACTGAATGAATGAATCTTCTCGTGCATGAATTATGATAAACTCAGTCAGGATTTCTTTTATGCAGCAGTGCCCAAAATTGCAGGCATATGTAGAGAAAAAACACTTTTAACCCTCATCCTACCATGCTATTTTACACCTTAATCTTACCGTGTGGGGTCTGTTTGGACCCCAATACTTTAAAAAAAAAAGTTAAAGCTTATAAAGACAAAATTACCGGATTAATTTTGCTCAGAACATCTTTTATTCATCACATCAATACACTCAAGGGCCGAGGGCATAAAGAACACACTTAAACAATGAACACTTAACCAAGAAAATGTCCTGTATTGAGAAACAGTGTCACTAAATTCAAGTTTTGTGGTTGCTGATCTTGATGAACTATGATCTTGATGAACTATGTCATCATAACCACACATATGAAAAGAACACACACTTGTCCATAATAAGTGATCATAGATGGAGTGTCTGAGGTCTCTCTAAGAAAGTTTAGGCACATTCATTACAGACTACTTGCTGCTTGCTGTGGTCTGAGCACACAGCCCGTTTGCATTCTGCAAACTCAAGCCTGACCACCTTGTCCTGCTCTCAGGGACAAAAGATGCACCGTCTCCTCTTTCCCTGTCTGGTTGGATCTTGACCCTGTTGGACAACTTGAGCAGGTTCAACTCCAAAGAGCTTCATAGACAGCTTCACTGGGGCATGGAGTGTGGCAATGTTTGCCCGACGCCGGACATGAGGTGTTCCAAGTTGGCATGCCAGCTCTGAGAGAAAGATATGTCTCCTTCGTCTTCCCTCAGGGGCCTTCCACTCTGGATAGTTGCCCGTCCAGATTGCAAATGCTGCAATAGCACCTACATCAATGATGTTGCCAAACAGCACAACAGGCCAATGGTTCACTTTCCTTCTAGCAGTGAACATGGTAGCCAGATGGTCAAGGGTTTGTATTTTTTATTTTTTTTTGTATGATTATGACCAAGTAATATTATGTATTTTTTGATATTTTTGCTGGTGTTATGGCCCCAATTTGTTATTACACTTACCACAACAGCAACAGCAAGGGATGACAGACACAATTTAAAACTTAAACACATTTAATTAAACAGACAAAGACTAATAACAACTAACTAACTACACTAAAGACCAAGATTGATTTACAAAAAATAAACAGAAATAATTACAGTCCCTTGGTGATGTCCTGGGTGAGGAAACTGCTCAAACAGGCAAAAATCCCACAAAAGAAACTTCACAGGTCTTGAACAGAAATGACAGGTCTGGTCACATGTATCCTTCTCCTTGCAATTTCTCCTACTACTTTACTGTCTCAATTCTTTTCCTTATATAATCTTTTGCAGACCCCACCCACATTTAGACCTCTTTTTTTGACTTTTCGGGGACTTGCCCCAGACATGTCCAGGACATGTCTAAACATAGCTCCAGTCTGAGCTGAATAAAAAAAAAGGTAAATACTGCCATCCAGTGGCCTATATTCACATTACACCTCCATTCCAAAAGGGAAAAATTTTGACTCATAAAGGAAAAATTTTTCTTTTCAATACAAAATGGTTAAGTGAACACTTGTCTATATATACATATCATACAATATTCAAATAAACACATGATATATATATACATATTCAAACACGGGATAAGCAATCAGCAATTACATTGTCTGTACCCTTCACATGCTTAATTTCCAAGTCAAACTCCTGTAAAATCAAACCCCAATTCAACAATCTCCGATTCTTGTTTTTCATCTTACTCAAAAACATTAACGGATTGTGGTCAGTGTACACAATCATTGGCTTTTGCCCTGTACAAACATAAACATCAAAGTGTTGTAAAGAAAGAACCAGAGCCAACAGCTCCTTCTCTATTGTGGAATAGTTCCTTTGGTGGCGATTGAACTTCCTGGAGAAGTATGCCACGGGATGCTCAATGTCATCAGAGTCACTTCTCTGTAGGAGCACAGATCCACAAGCTTGGTCGCTAGCATCGACCGCGATGGAGAACGGTTTGTTGAAGTCAGGAGATTTGAGCACGGGGAAGTGACACAGCAGAGACTTCAGGCGATCGAAGGCTCTCTGGCATGCCTCATCCCAAGTGAACTTTACGCCTTTCTTCAGTTGGTCAGTTAGACTGAGAGCAATCTCAGCAAAGTTCTTGTAGAACTTGCGGTAGTACCCGATCATTCCAAGGAAGCAGCGCAAAGCTTTTTTGTTGTCAGGAACTGGAAAGTCCATGATGGCTTGGACTTTAGCATTTATGGGTGCCACCTTACCCTGGCCTATGACGTAGCCAAGATAGGTGACAGTAGCACAACCAAAGTCACTCTTGTTCAGGTTAACAGTCAGGTTAGCCTGGGTCAGGCGCTGAAACAACGTCTCTACATCTTTTAGATGTTCTTCCCAGGAGTCACTCCATGTGATCAGGTCATCGATGTACGCACCCGTGTGTGGCAATCCGGCGGTTGTAGACTGTATCATCCTTTGGAACGTGGCTGGGGCATTTTTCATGCCAAAGGGTAGGACTTCATACTGGTACAACCCAGATGGTGTGGCAAAAGCAGAGATGCTCTTGGCCCTCTCAATTAAAGGCACACACCAATAACCCTTCAATAAATCAATGTTGGTCAGAAACTTTGCTTGCCCTACTCTATCAACACAATCATCAATCCTGGGTATTGGAAACACATCAGTTCTAGTTACAGCATTGACTTTGCGATAATCTGTACAGAATCTAGTACTTCCATCAGGTTTTGGAACTAGCACACAGGGTGAACTCCAATCTGAGTTGGAGGGTCTGATAATATCATGTTCTAACATGTACTCAACCTCTTTCTCAGCAATCTTTCGCTTTTCAGGATTCATCCGGTACGGATGCTGTTTAATTGTTTTGGCATCACCAACATCTACATCATGAGAGGCTATAGAAACTCTTTTTGAAACATCAGGAAAAAGATCCTCATATTTCTTGATCAACCTCTCAAACTGATCTTTCTGTGAGGGTTCTAAGTGCTGGAGTTTTACATCAAGATTTTGCAACACTTCAGAATTTGACAATTTACATGAAAGAACTTCAGCTTTAATTCTAGGTTCATCATCTTGAAACTCCCCCTCATCTTCACAAATCTCGGCCATAGGATAATCTAAAGTGACAGCTGCAACCCTAGCATTTCTGTCATGATAAGGCTTCAGCATGTTGATGTGACACAATTGTTTTGGTTTTCTCCTATCTGGAGTCTTCACAATGTAATTGAGATCATTGAGTTTTGTCAGAATTTCATAAGGACCATGAAATCTTGCCTGCAATGGATTGGACTGCAAGGGAAACAACACAAGGACCTTATCTCCTGGTTTAAACTCACGGCTTCTAGCCTTATGATCATACCAAGTTTTCATTTTTCCCTGACTTGATTTCAAGTTCTCTTTGGCAAGGTCACAAGCTGCACGCAATCTTTCCTTGAACTTGCTAACATAGAGCCGCATATCAGTCTGTTAGACTTTCTCTTGCCATTGTTCACTCAATAATAGCAAAGGTCCTCTCACTTCATGACCAAACACTAGCTCAAATGGACTGAATCCAGTAGACTCCTGCACTGCTTCTCTAGCTGCAAACAACAGCAAATGAACACCTTCATCCCAGTCTTTCTCATGGTCATAACAATAAGTCCTCATCATTGTCTTGAGAGTGGAATGAAACCGCTCTAAGGCACCCTGACTTTCTGGATGATAGGCACTAGAAAGAATCTGCTTTGCACCTAGTTCATACACAACCTGCTGAAACAATCCTGAAGTGAAATTGCTACCTTGGTCTGACTGAATTTCCCTGGGAAGGCCAAACAACGTGAAGAACTTTATCAAAGCCTTCGAGATTGCAGTTGCCTTGATGTTACGTAGAGGTATGGTTTCAGGGAATCTGGTAGATGCACACATGATTGTCAACAAGTACTGATTTCCAGATCTAGTCTTGGGTAATGGACCAACACAATCAACAATGACTTTAGAGAATGGCTCCCCAAATGCTGGGATAGGCTGCAATGGAGCTACAGGTAGGTCTAACTGGTGTTTTCCAACTACCTGACAAGTGTGACAGGTTTTGCAAAAGTTGGAAACGTCTTTCCGAAGCCCAGGCCAAAAGAAGTGTTTCATGATCTTATCAACAGTCTTGTTAACACCAAGATGACCTCCTAAAGGTAAACTATGAGCCATTGTTAAGATCTCATTCCTGTAGACCTTCGGAACAACAATTTGCCTGACCACTGCCCAATCTGCATTGGCAGGGATATCAGGAGGGCGCCACTTCCGCATCAACACACCATCCTTGAGATAATACCCAACTGGAACTGCGTCTATTTCTTTATCAGGAAGGGCTCTCCTCCTTAGTGCACAAATTTCAGGATCATTAGTTTGCTCCTCAATCAACCGCTTTCTGGACAGAGACAAGTCTCCAGACACATCAGAATCACCAAACCCATCTGGCTGGCTGAACAATGAACTGATAAAAGTGTCTGATAAGTTCTCAAATGGAGAAACCATAGTAGGCCAATCAGAGTCATGAGGCGAACCACCTGAGTCCTGACTATTCAATGTGCTGGACGGCACCACAACATCTTCTTCTTGAGCCTTCTTGGCCATAGCACGAGTCACTGCGCAAGAAGGATACAGAGATGGGTCCTCATCCCCATCTTCAGTGCACGGCTGTGAAGTAAGATGTACAGGGGGAACTACTTTGCCCCCAGCCAGGTCATTGCCTAGCAACAGAGAAACACCCTTTATAGGTAGACTTGACATAAGTCCCACCTTTACCTGTCCTGTAACTAAATCTGACTTCAAGAATATAGAGCGCAGGGGTACAGATACTGTCCTCCCTTCAATACCTTGTACAAGTATGAAATCCCCTGAAGCGGTCTCATCACGTAACTCCAAGGAGTCCATCAACAAAAGTGACTGAGAAGCTCCGGTATCCCTTAGGATATATATGGGGACAGGAGTAGTATGCTCATTCAGAGCCACAAATCCCTCTGACACAAATGGAAGAAATTCCTCCCTCACGAAGTCAGCTGTATCAGGCTTTTTAGCCCCACAAGAAGCAGGCAATTTAGTAGATCGGTTATCTACTACAGGGGTTTCTAACCTTGTTTTCACAAAGGCATTTGGTTTGGTATCCTTTTCTTTTTCTTTCTTAGCTTTAAGGAACCAACAGTTAGTTGTAACATGACCAGATTTCTTGCAATAACTGCAAACTAGACCACTTTTGTCACTGTCAGCTTTCACACTTTGATCAGACCTGTTACTGGATTTCTGAGCACCATCACCAGATTTGTCTTTGTCTTTGGGTGAGGAATCTTGGGTATCACCGTAACCCTTTTTCTGAAATTGGGACCATCTATTGTTACTGCTAGACTGAAATTTGGACTTATGTGTGAGAACATATTCATCTGCAAATTTGGCAGCTGATTGCAAATTCAGTGCTTGCTTCTCATTAAGGTAGGTCTTAACATCATCCTTAACACAGTTCTTGAATTCTTCAACTAACACCATCTCTTTTAGTGAGTTGAAATCATCCTTGACCTCCATAGAAGTACACCAGCGCTCAAAGCAAACCTTCTTCTCATTAGCAAATTCCACATAAGTCTGATTTTCAGATTTCTTCAAACCTCTGAATTTCTGTCAGTAAGCCTCTGGAATCAACTCATAAGCTCTCAAAATAACCTTTTTGACAACCTCATAATCAGAGGAATCATCGGCAGACAAAGCCGAATAGGCTTGTTGAGCTTTACCCTTTAGGACAGTTTGCAACATCAGAGGCCAGTGTTCCTTTGGCCACTGGCAACTCTTTGCTACCTTTTCAAAACACTGGAAATAGTTGTCAACATCCTTTTCTGAAAATGGAGGCACCAGTTTTACCTCCTGGCTAGCACGAAATTTATTTTCAGTTGCAATTTTTATTTTTAGTTGCTCCATTTGGAGTCTTTCTTCACTATCGAATTTCTCTAATTCAAAATCTCTCTGTCTTGCAAATTTTTCTAACTCAAATTCCCTTTGTTTTTATTTTTCCTCCCTCTCAAATTCTCTTTGTTTCTCTTTTTCCTCCCTTTCTTTTTCTCTTTCCTCCCTTTCTTTCTCTTTTTCCTTTTTACACAATTTAAAACTTAAACACATTTAATTAAACAGACAAAGACTAATAACAACTAACTAACTACACTAAAGACCAAGATTGATTTACAAGACAAAAATAAACAGAAATAATTACAGTCCCTTGGTGATGTCCTGGGTGAGGAAACTGCTCAAACAGGCAAAAATCCCACAAAAGAAACTTCACAGGTCTTGAACAGAAATGACAGGTCTGGTCACATGTATCCTTCTCCTTGCAATTTCTCCTACTACTTTACTGTCTCAATTCTTTTCCTTATATACTCTTTTGCAGACCCCACCCACATTTAGACCTCTTTTTTTTACTTTTCGGGGACTTGCCCCAGACATGTCCAGGACATGTCTAAACATAGCTCCAGTCTGAGCTGAATAAAAAAAAGGTAAATACTGCTATCCAGTGGCCTATATTCACATTACACTGGGGTCCGTTAGGAACAGAAAAATTGTCTGTGAACACAGTTTGCCGTGCAATCCACAAATGCAAGTTTAAGCTGTATTATGCAAAGAAGAAGCCATATGTGAACAGGATCCAGAAATGCTGCCTTCTGCTCTGGGCCACAGCTCATTTAAAATGGACTGAGGCAAAATGGAAAACTGTCCTGTAGTCAGATCAATCAAAATTTGAAATTCTTTTTGGAAAGCACGGACACCATGTTGTGCAAACTAAAAATTAGACGGACCACCCAGCTTGTTATCAGCGGTCAATTCAAAAGCTTGCACCTCTGATGATATTGGGTTGCATTTGCGCCTATGGCATGGGCAGCTTACACATCTGGATAGGTATTATCTATGCATAAAAGTATATAACGATTTTACCCCAGTGTCTCTTTCAGGGAAAGCCTTGCATATTTCAGCAAGATGATGCTTACCCACTTACTGAATCCATCACAACAGCATGGCTTCGTTGTAGAAGAGTCCGGGTGATGAAATGGTCTGCCTGCAGTCCAGACCTTTCACCAGTGGAAAACATTTGGCTCATCATAAAACAAAAAATATGACTTAGAAGGCCCAGGACTGTTGAGCAGCTAGAATCCTACATCAGACAAGAGTGGGACAACTTCCCTCTTCCAAAACTCCAGCAATTGGTCTCCTCACTTTCCAGACATTAACAGACTGTTGTTAAAAGAAGAGGGGATGGTACACAAGGGTAAACATGACCCTGTCCAACTTTTTTGAGATGTGTTGCTGCCATCAAATCCAAAATGAACTAATTTTTTTCATTAAATAGTAAAATGTCTCACTTTCAACATCAGATATTTTGCCTTTGTTCTATTGTGAATAAAATGTGGGTATTTGAGTTCTGCAAATCATTGCATTCTGTTTTTATTTAGGTTTTACACAACTTCCCAACTTCACTGGAATTGGGGCTCGTAGATCATTACGATGGAGATGGACAAGGATGAGTGTCAAGTGTGCATTGTTACTTCAGAAATTGATGGTTTTAATCGCAGAAGAAGTGCTGTGTTTGTAGTCTAGAGTCCTCTTAGGAGAGTGGTCTTATAGTCAGTGCTTTAAGTGGGCCGTTATGGAGTACCGGCACTTCTAGATTTTAGCCCCCACAGTATAGGGACTTTTTGCGACGTACTGGGACTTCACACGAGCTCGTAGTACCCTGTCCTGCTCCATTTCTCTCATGGCGATTCATGATCCTATGGTTATACTACATTACCCACTGTGCACTAGTACGCGCCGCACGCCTGTCCCTTTACTCCCTTTGTCTCTCAAGGAGATCTTAAGGAGCAGTGGCATGTCTTTCAAACATTATTTGAGCGAGCCTCGTGATGCATTGGCAGTCTCATCGCGAACGATCGATGGCAAGAAGTAAGCAATGTTGGCTACAGATCGGACTCATTGTGGATGGGTGTTGCAGCAGAGAGACGGGTTTTAGCTCTCCCAACTACGAAGCTAATTTAGTGGGGGTGTTTGTAATTGTGCTAGCTGGCTACTTGCCAACAAGTGGAATTTGATCATCTCTGAAATTATAACTGCTTCACATGTTTACCGGCACGTTCACCACGCAATGGCAAGCATAGCTGAGTTCAATAATAACTTGCATGCCAGATGATATTTCAAGCAATTAACTTACATGGAATCAATATTAATCCTCAAAATACCCACAACCAAATACATGAACCAATGCCAGCTGGCTAGAGAACAGAACAGACGAGTTTACTGTTCTCCCATCCACATTACGTTATATCACGTCCTTTCGACAAATAACCAGTTCATGATGGTGTTTCCAGGCCATTCATCAGCATTCGTCGTCATTGCTCAATACAACCAATTGGCTGCTCTAACGTTGAGTGTGATGAGTAAAACAACATTCCCAATAACTTTATCATCGAATGTTGTCATGCAAAATAACCCATTGATTCTTATTCTTATATGCATCCCAGAAAATACGGCACTAGACCCTTTAATTTAAAAGAAAATGGCTTAGATTTCTCCATTATATTCATTGGAGTGACACACCCTCATCTGAAATGAAACATCTGCAGGTGAGTTTATTAAAAGATAAATTTTTGTTCTGGCGCCAACACTGGAAAGCCGTTGCCTATTTTGAAATAAAACCGTTAATATAAGTTTGTTCGATAAAGATGAGCTGAGTCGTTGTCACAGGCACCTGTTAGCTTAAAAATGACAAGAATGATGGTCAAGCACATCCTCGCGTGTAATAATGCTTAATTAACGTTAGCTCCGATTAATGTGGCCAAGCAGCAAAAGTAACCAGCAACATTAATCACCTTTTCAGACTATTATCAAATTACCTCTGAAATAAGCAGTTGTCACAGATCTGTTGATTTATTAAATGTTCATTTCAATGCACAAATGCAAACAAAGTGACAAATTAGTAAAATCAATGGCCTAAGCACCTAAGATAGGCGGAGTAATATTTTCAGTGATCAGGTATTTTTCACACAGGCTACCCATACTGTCTTGCTCATTTGTGAACATTCTAAACGTCTAATTGACCAATCAGATTGCTCGGTCAGATCTACATGTTGCATAATATGGGAAACTGGAGAGTGTGGTGCATTGAACGCCATATTGGGTTCTTCAACTATTAGCAAGCTAGCATAATTACAAAAAAAAAAAAGTGCCTGATGACATAGTCAAAAACAGACGAAAATACTGTGCGTTGATTGATGAATCCACCGCAATCAGTGGAAAGTCTGTGTTGGTTGCGTGTTTGTGGTCAGCTATTGCCAATGCAGAGCCAGACACAATATTTTTTGACCTGCTTGAGTTGGATGGGTCCACAGCGAATGATATTAGAGAGAAACTGCTAGCATGTCTTCATAAAAATGGCTTTCATAACTACTACTCGGGTGAATGATTTGTGGCATTTGTTTGTGATGGAGCGTCAGTAATGCCGGACAAAAGGGTTGCTGCAAAACTTTGTACTAGATTTCCAGACCAGTTTCTGTGGCACTGCTCAAATCACCATCTGGAATTGACAGGTGGCAATGTTCTCAAGGAGGATGGTGGACTTAAGCATTGTAAGATCTTCTTTGACAAGCTCTACACTCTAGGCTATATCATGCCTCACTCAAAAAACCAAAGAGAACTGTGTCATTGTGCACAGAGTTTCGGGCAACATCTCCTTTCAATTGGACGTGTTTTGTCCGTTTATAATTCATAGATGGATTGCAATGAGAAAATACTTGTTAAAACTCTTAGTGGAGTTTAAAAACAAATTTTCTTAAAATCAGCATCATGTTCTAGTGTTTGAATGTTTCACTTAATGATCTGCTGGTACTGACCGCCCACTACCGACTTAATTTACCTGCCAACAGTTGAAAAGGGGGAGTACCGGCACTTCTCTTTTTTCACTTAAAGCACTGCTTATAGGCATAACTTTCCAAAGGACCAAAAGGAAAATACCTTTTGAGGATCGGCCCATGCTGTGTACCATTTGATAATTGCAGGGGAACTGGACCCAGTTCAAATACCAGGTGGAAAACCAGAAATATTTTA
Organism: Gymnothorax reevesii; assembly: GCA_029721435.1. Lineage (NCBI taxonomy): Eukaryota > Metazoa > Chordata > Actinopteri > Anguilliformes > Muraenidae > Gymnothorax > Gymnothorax reevesii. The sequence goes on along the minus strand of CM056577.1, from coordinate 71,613,254 downwards.
TCTCTTGGGATCAAATTAAATGGGGCACAACTTCTGTTTCACGCAGACAACACTATGCAGTAAATGCCCAAATTCTATTTGAAAACCCATTCATATCTGCACTGTCCCGCCCGTCTGTAAAGACCCATTCACACTGCAGCGGAGCAGAAAAGTGGCACGAATATTCGCAGCATGAGAATTCCGCGTTAAACCATTCACACTGAACTCGGTGTGCTCCAATTCCGCACAGCAGAAAAACAAATTCACGAGTTATAATTTACCTAAATGAACCATGATAGCAGCAGCAGCAGCAACTACGAAATTGTTTGTATGTATCTGAACCATAACGTTAGCATCACAGTCTACTTTTGCATTGACCTAGCCAGCGAACGTTTTCCTTACTGATGTCCGGACCTGGGGCTTGTTTCAGTAAACGTAACTTGTTCAACTCAAATAAAGCTTCGTCATAATTTGCACCTCAGCGACGCACAGCTTCCTGATTTGGTACACAAATATTCAACATATGAAAACGTTAATAAAAAAAAACTATGATTAGCTAGATCTGTAACTACTAAACTAACTGCGAACATAGCTATAAGATGTCACGTAAAATTTCAGTGTTAACTGAATGCAAGCTATCTAGCTAATCAAAAGGTTTGAATGCTGTGACATCAATAAAAACAAATCATTTCATTGGCTAGAAGTACAATTCCGCAGGCGGATTTTCGCAGAAGCTTAAGTCTGTGTGGATGTTTTTTCTGCCGCATGGAAATTCCGCTTTGGTGTGCAAGCTTACATTAGAGCCCATGGAATTAGATCCTATAAAAATCCACGCGAATAATCTGCACGGAAATCCGCGCTTGGTGTGGATGGGCCTTACGACTGACTGATTCAGCTGTTATTCTGCTCCTTCCCTGCACAAAAAAGGCCTCTGCCTACCACTGCACTGCTTCACTCTCTGCTGCTGCTTGTAATGTTGGCTGCTGCTGCATGAATCTAAACAGACTCTGAATTTCCTCCAAAACAGGGCGATATATCCTTATATACACATTAGGACGCAGACTCTGTCTGAGTCAGACTCTAAACAGGAAACTATCATTGTTTGTATTCTTTGATCTACGGCTCACGCGAGTTGGCCGACTGAAATGTTATAAAAAGGTGTACTTTTCGATTTCAGTACGCAGGGCATGTCTGCCACCTCTTGAGTTCAAAATCTTGGTAATGCGTCAGTAAGCGCTTTGCATTTCTTTGATTCTTAATTAAAAGAACTCTCCACGTAGATTTGGCTTACTATTAGAATTCACATAATCAATACTAGAGGCACTCGTAAAGTGCAAAACTCTGCCAAGGCTGTGATGGTCCTGCCCTGCCGTCCCTCCCCCCGTTTGCTGTCTGCACCTCCACTTCAACGAGCCACACCTGTTGCTCGTTGAGGTGGAGGTGCAATGATGAGCATTTAAGCACTGCACTACCAGTTTGGCAGTGCAGCTGCATTCTGTGTCCTGATCCCTGTTGATGTTTTTGGCGCTGCTCCGCTCCTGTTTGTTTTTATCTTGAAAGTAAAGATTTTTATATTCTTTATTCAGCCTGTGCATGTGGGTCCCTTCATTTGCTTTTGGGTACATGGTCCCAGTGCCCGCCAGCTTCATGTCTTCAGCCGGTGGGGGCAAAACCATGACAAAGGCAGCACAGTCCAAATCTCATGAGTGGGAGCAAAGTTGACTTATCATGTGTCATACGATTTCAAGATGGCTGCCGTGGCGGCCAGATTGTTTCACTGATCATGGTGAAAATCAATAGGGCCTTTCCTTGATGTAATAGCAATGCACTCACAAAATTTCAGACAAATCCGTGCGTTACTTTTTGAGTTATGTTGATCACAAACAGACAGGGGCAAAAACATAACCTCCGCCCCTACTTTGTTGGCGGAGATAATTAATAAATAATGGTGACGCATGTACACCAATCCATTATCTGAACTTCCTTCACCTTGTTAGAGTCGTGGGGGAGTTGGAGCCTATCCCAGCAGAATATGGGCAGGAACACACCTTGCACAGCTCACCAATCCATCGCTAGATGCACACACCATTCACACATACACACACACTATAAACACTTTAGAGCAGGGGTCACCAACCCTGTTCCTGGATAGCTACTACCCTGTACATGTCTGCTCTACCTACTATTCAGCACATCTGATTCAACTAATTAGCTGCTTAACAAGATCACGAGCTGGGAAATTAAGTGCTAATTAGTTGAATCAGGCGTGCTGAATAGGAGGTAGAACAGAAACCTACAGGATGGTATCTCTCCAGGAACAGGGTTTGTGACCTCTGCTTTAGAGTCTCCAATTATGCTGATACTGTATACATGTCTTTGGACTGTGGGAGGAAACTGTAGGACCCAGGGTAAAGCCACAGGAACAGGGCAAGACCCAGCAAACTCTGAATGCCCCAGCTTAGAGTCGAACCCATGAGTTTCTTAGTGTAAGACAACAATGCTTCCCACTGCTCCAGGCATGAACAGAATTCCTGAAATTTCAGGCAGATATATGACAAATGTGTTGTTCATATCAATTTACTGGAGCAATTTGTAAAAATAGCTTTCAGGTGCATCCACCAACCATGGTGTCAGCTTTTTGGCACACATTTGGTTCCCAGACCCCCCCCCCTTAAAGTTTCACTTGAAGTACTCAGGTAAAATATGTACTCTCTGGTTTGAATGGATAAGTACAGCATTAAATACAAGGCGGTGCCCAAAGGCAGAAGGAATAAATAAAGAAATAAAATAAATAACTGTGCTGACAGTGCATGAGCACTCTGAGCATATGCCCGTAGGCAAGGGGAAACTTTTTCCAATGTGTCTGCAATGTAATTTTGCCATGAAACAGAAACATAATAGTCATCTTAAATCAGTTCTTCCTTTTCACAATGTCACAGAAGGGAATATTACAACAGCCATACAAATTGCACTAAACACTTAAATTCACTTTGCCAAAGCTGTCTCTGACTTGAGTGAACAATAGCCAGGGCTCTACCCCTCAAAAAAATGACTGTGCAAGAACAGAAAATAGCTTAGTTAATATTGCCATATGTTGAGCATTACTCCCTCGATGGCGTGCAATGAAAGATAATTTTAAAAATCAATATGCTTAATGGAAAACTTGTTTTCACAAAGGCTTAATGGCCTTATCTTCCTGTTGATTATCCCACTACCAGTGAAAAATGCAGGGAAAACTCTAGTGCTTAAGTTTAGTTGCATGCCTTGCAGTCGGGCATAGATTTCTGCCTGTGCCGCAGCTGCTTCAACTTAGCTTTTTAACTCTATGCTGAACTCTGTTTTTTGCCTCACACTGTATTGCAACTACTAACATCTAAGAACTGGTGAAACGAAAAATAAATTCATTAAGGGCAAGTACATTCAAATAATCATATAACCTAAGAAAACAAATACTTTCTCATTATTAGTGTCATTGTTTGCTAGAATGAAGTGGGAGTGCAAAGAGTCAATTTATACTCTTTTGCAATTGATTGAATCTTTTTTTTTTTTTAGCTTGGTGAGAAACCTCTTCATCAACAGATGCACTTTGTGAATTAAACCACTGTTAAAGTTTTACTTGGCAAAAATGGGTGCTGAGGGTCATGCAAATTTGAGGATCACTCACAGGAGACACCACCAGAGGAACAAAAGAGAGCTGAAAAATTTATTTCAAACTGAAGAGCATTAAGTCTATCATTTTAAATCTTTCCCCCATATGAATACATATGACTGTGAGGGTGTGTTCAGGAACCAAGCAGGAGAACCAAGAGATCCAGCAAAAAGGACTTTTATTGAAGCTGGGGGGTGAACCCCTGCAGGACAGAAAGCAACGGTACAGAGTTCACTATCCAAAATCAGAATCCCTGGGACGTAATCCAAATTGTACACAGGGCAGCAAACAACTCCGGGTCAGGCAAAGCAGGTTCGATACACAGGCACAGGAATATCAGAGGTAAATCCAAAGCCAAAATCCAGTAGACGTACTCTGGTTCGTTAACAGGGCAGCAAAGACAAATCTCAGGGTCAGGCAAAGTAGGTACGGTACACGGCCACAGGAGTATCAAAGGAATAGCCAAAATCAGAATCGGGGACATTCCAGTCAGAAGTATAACACTAAGAATACAAGGCATCAACAATCGCAGCACAGGGAAAACGTTCTGACAAGAGCTGGTTGTGAAATGACTGCTTAAATACACATAGGGGAATTCACATGCTATAATAGGGAATAGGTGAGCTGGATCAGACTAATTAACAAAGGAATGAACAAGAGGAAGTTTCTAACCACATGAAATTGGCTAATGCCAAAATGCGGACAGGGATCACAGAGACAGCCGATAACAAACACAGGGCTCCGGTTAGGGAGTTTTAACGTGCACAGATAAAGAGAGGCAGAACAGAGTTAAACAGGTGCAGAGAATCTGCTGTAGCACAGCAGAGTAAATTGAGTGAAGGCAAGGGGCGGAGACTAGAGCAGAGCGAATGCTGAGAGCTTGTTATTCAGTTAGTAATGTGCAGCTATACAATCCCTAGTGCTTGTTAGTAAGTTAGTACTATAAACAATGTTAGTTAATGTAAGTAATTTATCTAAAATAATTAACTGTTAGTATGGTTAGTAAAGATAGAACAGTAAGGTGAAGGAAGCAAACGAGATTGGAAGGAATGTTTGGAAACCCAGAAACCATGAAATCACCTGAAAGCGTGGCACGCAGCATCTAGGCAATGAGCTGTCACACGACATAAGACCAGACAGGGAAGACAAGTGCAATGCATGGTATGGAACAAAACAAGAACCGGAATAGTAACAGTGACAGATCAAAAACATGGCATGGAATCGGAGTCATAGGCAAAAAAATGGTCAGCCAGAGCAGAATCATAACAAAAATAGTCAGACAAAGCAGAATCATAACAATGACACCTATATGAATATCAATGAACCTGTTCCTTTGCCTCCTCCCCATTGATTGAAAACAGGGGTTTTCATAAGGTGTCAAATGTTGCCCTCATTGATATGGCCAGGGTTGTCATTTATAGTCATTATGGGTAAAGGGAGGGGGACGTCTATGGGGAAAAGAGTTAGGGGAAACTGCCAGCAACCTAGAAAAGCAGTGGATCTCATTAGTCACCATTGTGAGATTTTTTTGTCTGTGCTGGAACAAAATTCTTTGATCAAAATTTGCACATAGTTATACTTGTTCCAAGAGATTATCCGGCTCCATGTAAAGCATAGCTTGCTATATAAAAATTGCAAATTTCTGTTATGACCCCAGTAGCCAAGGGGTTCTAAAGTGGGCCAACAATAAATAAAATGACTGAGAACAATATGCAGGAGTGCATTTGGGAAGGAAGGGGAGGAATGGTGGCAAAAATGGTACAACAAAATGAAATGAAGAGTACATTTGATTGTAAAATAAGAGCATATGTGTAAAACTGTATTTACAGGGACAAATGCTATTCACACAAATACACAACAGAAAATATACGCATCGCCACATGGCCAAGGCTCAGAATGATGAGTGTTGCCAACTTAATGAAAAAATAACTAAATGAGATTAGCTAGAGCGACCAAGAAGCTAACTAACATTGGTAAGGAAATCAAGTGACAGAACACCTAATTAACTCTAGCTTACCAAATAAAAAAACCAGGGTGGCAATCACTCCTACACTTATGTAATGCTTATGCATTTGATGCACACCTTTGTGAAATGTACAGGAGACCCTGCCCATCCTATCCCTATCATGGTGTGGCTGCAACATTATGCAAGAGAGCTCTAAGAGCACAACATCCCCCTCAGGAGTTGCAACAGCAACATCTGTATCGTAAATTCATCTGCAGCACATGTGCAAGGTTTCAGGGATGTCCGATGAAAAGTGTAGGAGGAGTTGATTTCAGAAGCTGGGTACCTTTGAATACGGGCCTTTATTGCCTTTATTTTAACTAAAAATATTAACAAAAATGAAACCTTCAATTGAGATATCATTATTGAAAGAAAAAAATATTATCATCACACTACAAATTTCTCTCTGAGAACAGATGCTATAATGGTTTGATCGCCTTCAATTAATACTTTCTGCAGCCTTCCCTTGCCAGAAAAAAGGCTCTGAGTCTCGTCCTATAGTGTGTAATGAGGTTGGTGATTTGAAGAGAGATCTGAGTTCATTTATCCTTGCAGACTCCCTCAATACTTTTTGAATTTTAGGTCCACATCTATGGACTCTCCTTGTCAACCTGTCCCTCAGGTTTTCAGTTGGGTTTTGATCAAGGACTCAGAACGCCAAGGCAAAACCTTGATTCTCTGGTTGGTGACACTTTTTGTGTTGATATTTATGCACACCTTGGGTTGTTGTCTTGTTGGAGGATCCGGCCCGAACCCAGTTTCAGCTGCCTGGCAGAGATCACCTGGATTTCTTTTAATATCTGGAGATAGTTGGTGAAATCTACCATAAACCATAAATACTAACAAAATGTTCAGGGTCTTTCTCAGAAAATCAGCCCCAAAAAAATCCAAGATTCACTCGCTTCCTACACAGTGGGGATGGAGTGCTTTATGCACTGTTTTTCTTTGTCTTTAATCCACTTCTGGTGTTTACTCAATTCCATTAAAACCCCCAGCAGTGGCAGTTGGGAGCTGAAAACAGGTGGGGGGCACAATACTTCATAAGGTGCATAAAAAATACCAGACAGTTTAATTATGTAAAGTAATCCTCTTTAATATCCGTTCTCATATTCTTTGCATGTAGGGAAGCTTGGTGGTGATGCTTTGTTGTCATTTTCCCTGGTGTTACCCGGCCAGGAATGTACTGCAGCTATCATTAGTTGCCACTTTTTTTGGGGGACTTTTGCTTTCAATCTCACATTCAGCATGTAAAATGCATGTTCAGCTGGTGTCAGATCCAGGTATTGACTCTGCTGACAGAACCCAAATAACAGAAAAAGCCACAGTCCAATTAATTATGGTGCTTACTGTCACTTAATTCAGTTGCTGACCCAATACTTCCCCAAATCTGTGGGTCTTGACTTCATCTGCAGTCTAAGCTCATCATGTCCCACATTATGTCATAGGGTTACACAGACTTCAGGCCCCTGTAACAGAAAATGAGAAGCGGCACAAGGGGGAAAGGTGCTATATGAGATGACACTCTTCTCAGTCCTGCACATTTTCCACTTTAAGCAGGGTGCCAGTTAGAGTGAAAATGGAATCCGCTTGAAAAAGAGTGAATTTCATCCTGCTGACATTGGGCAGCTGCCAGCTCTACTCCTAGAGACGGAACTGGTGTGGAAACATAGCATGGTAGGGGAGAAGCTGTCCAATAGGTGAGCAGGCCACCAACCCACTCACTACAGGGTGCCAAGTATCTCAATAACAGATCTTCCATATTCAGAGTTCACTTTCAGAACTCCTATTTCTTCTTACTTCCTTGAGGCTTTTTTCCTAGTGATTTTTTAAGTGCATTTCGCCTGTCTGTGCAATATGAATGCACCCTTTTCCTTCCAGCATTTCTTTTTCCAAAAATGTTAAAAGAAGGTGATCATTTGCTGATGGATCTTGGTGTATTATACAAGCACAAATGTTGATGAGAGACATAAAAACGGTAATTACTTGAGGCCTACCTGGCAGTGACTCCCTTGAGCGACAGAATATCATTGGAAATGTTTGTATTAATAATATTAAATTCTCCAAATCAACATGACTAAGTTGATAAGATCAGGCATTAGGGTTTAAAATTAAATTTACTCAAACACAGTAATTGCAAAACTGTCAACTTTTCAGGGCTTTTACTGAACATTTAGGGAATATGAAGTGTCTACAAGAAATGAAAAAAAAAATCATTGAAAAAATGGAGGAAACATCCATTGCAACAAGAGAATTTCCCTCTTACTGTATTCAAAAGGCTTTAATACTATCAAAATGACACTTGGAAGCAGCTGTGGCCACAAAGCTCAATGAAACATTTTGGTCTGTTGTAAACGCTGGGCATATGGTTAACGGTTCCCCGCTGCCAATGCGATTCCTCATGGTCACAATATCCTGCCAGCAGTCTTTTTACTCGTCAGCGGTCCCTTCTCCGCTCGAGCTGCCGTTTACTCTCCAACTCGCCTTTAAAATGAAAGCTGGGCTCCACAGCTGTAACTGATGTCTCCTTGTCAAGCTGTTTGTGAATTGAATGGGTAAATGTACATTTTGTCACGCATTTAGTCTTCAAATACCGTTTGATGCATAATTATTGGCACCCGTTGCAAAAAGTGAAGAAAAAAGGTTGCCAGATCATAGTTAGTAATCTTGTCAGTGATCTGCGTGATTTGTTTATTTTATTTTTCATTTTCTTATGTTTTTTTTGTCTGACTCCTTTATATATCATTTTTTTTCCTTTATTGCAATGCTCCATGTGTCTTTGTTTTGCCCCAGCTCCTTGCTCACCCTCCCCACTCCGTGCAGTTGTAGAGTCATGTGCTTGTTTGTAGCCTTGCTCACCCTTTGCCTCACCTGGGATTGTCTGCCTGATTATTTCCCCATGTGGCCTTTTTTTCTTATCTCTGATTCCTGATTTTTGGTTCTCTTTGGTTTACGGTTTTTGCATTTGGATTTTCCTCATAGTATTTTAACCTGCCGGTTCTTGACCCTTGTGCCTTTTTTTGACCTTGTCTTGGCCGAGTGTTTTTGTTCTTTTATTGTACCTCTGGTTTTGACTTTAACTGATTTACCCTGATTTTCTGAATAAAGTTTTGTTCTTTGCCATTTCTCTCTTTCTGCCACGGTCCATGCACAGCCCTGACCAATGCCACATGTGAAGTTCAAAAATATGTAGAAACTACAGTGTTTATCCTTTTATCTCCATGCATTGATTCTCCTGTTTCTGTCTGCCATTTTGCCATAAGCTAGTACTATTTTATGGAAAATCATAGATGTCAAAATTGTTGCCATACTGAAGAATAACTGCTAATGTGCACTATTTTGAATGCTTAATTAATTTATTTATATATACTGATGAAGCCTTTTTTTTTAACATTTTTTCAAGGTTGCCAATAATTCTGAATCTGATTATATACCCAATGTGGTACAATGCCTAAATATGGAGCATGGAGGAGAGATAGGTTTTTGAAAATTTTTAAACAAATATTTAATGTCATATGATTGGTGTGAATATGTGACATGGACAATTTTAATTATGAATACAAAAAAGAGCATTATCATGCCACGCCCCCAACAGCCCGCATCTCCGGAATTCTGAGCAACTGGCTCTGCTCACTCATTATCCCTTATTATGGCCATCTGTGTTTAATTATCCCATTTGTCTTTGTAACCATATAAAAGTTCTGACTCCGCACCAGTGTGATGCAAAGTCTCGCAAAGCTCTGGTCTTGTTTAGCCTTTTGCCGTAACGTTCACATATGTCATTGTAACCACTTTAATATAGCTGACTCTGTTAGTTCAGCACATTGTTGTTATACTTTTTGGGAACTGCGTTGCCTGTTTTCTGCTCTGCTACAAAGGTAATTAAAGCCCAACATTTCTTTGCATTTGGATCCTGCCATCCTTTTTTGCTATTTTTCAGTGCGCGTACAAAACATGTACAGAAAAACTATTTAAAAAATTCTTCAGACTGCTGGTTCTTTTTAGGCCTAAATCATCAAGACCTTTGCCCCCTTTAATTGAACAGATGACAAAATGAAACTCTTAATTTGGGCAATGATGTACAACATATTATTTGAGACTGACCACAGGAAACTTATCGTGAGGTGTCATAGGTGTACAGTTACTGACTTGAGAGCTCAGCACTTGCAAGTGGGAACTTGCATTTACAAGGAGTGAGTGATTGATAACTCCTTTCCAAGATACACGTAATAACTGATGGAAAAGGGCAGAATTACCGAGCAACCAAATATTTTCAGGTAATGATGCATCTGAAAACTCCTCAGTCTCAGTCATCGAAACTTCCTAAATGCAAAAAAAAAAAAAAGACATTAAATGCCACCACAAAAAATGAAAAAAAAAAAAAACTACTGTCAGGAACCATGACCTAAATAGTTTCCCTTCAGAAAATATATGGCGCAACTTCTGTCCTACTGCAGAGAAAAGATATAAATGTCGTGGGACTACATAAAAAAATAATGCTCAGGGGAGTATAAGCCCAATGCATTCTTTATTACTTTATTACTAATACTTACATTCTTTATTACTCAAAGACTATATTATTTGATCTCAGAATGAATTAAGGATGAATATCAATCTAATACATGGGGAATGTGTCCATACATTTTGTTTGAAGAATTGTTGCTGCTTTAATTTGCCTGTTCTGAAATGTAGCACTAACCTTGAAATCTCAGAAAAGGTAAGATATGTAAGGCCCTGCATTCATATAGTGCTTTTCAAATCGCAGGACGCACAGCGCTTTCTAATTACGCCTCACATTCACCCTGATGGCTGAGGCTGCCATGCAAGGTGTCAGTCTGCACATCAGGAGCAGTGCAGGTTTCAGTGTCCTGCTCAAGGACACTTCGACTTGCTCTCTGGAGGAGCCAGGGATTGAATAAAGAACGCTTTTGATTCCTAGACCATCCGCTCCACCTCCTGAGCCATGCCTCCCCTTCGTGATGTTCAAAGCCTCCCATTATACCCCAGCACCCTCACTTGCCAGCAGGAATTCCTTGTGTGAAGATTTTCATCTATACGTACTGCATTACTGTATGATTCTGTAAGTAATTTAAAGGCAAATCACACTCAGCCACCGGATTCTTTCCCAATTTTTGGTGGAGAAATATTCATGTGGAAGTGCTGTGTTATTGAATGGCAGATGAACATTAAATAAAATGAAAAGTCCATTTTTCTGCATATATAAGGTTTGTCACAAGTTGTGGTGTGTGACAAAAATTTTTTTAAACTTATTTCAAACCTTTCCATCGTGTTGGATTCTTCCCTGTTGGGTGCACCAGCCAGGACAAGATGGACATGTTAGACAGTGTGGAGAATAATTTGAACTGTACATTTAGCCTAATATTTGTGATGTAATTAGAATCTGCACATAAGTAAAGTACATGTAAATGTATTGAATGTGCTTAGGGTTAGTATAAATGCTGTATTGTTTGTTGGACATGGCCCCATCAATAAAAAAGCACCGTAATGCAGCACTGTTACTGCGCACATAAATTCATAATCAATTCATTAAGGTTATTTCACAGACCTAAATGCTCAAGGTAGTATTCACACTGCAGTATCTATATATTGTATTGGCCCAAATTAGTTTATTGCATCATTATGTCGTTTGTTATGCAGGCTTCTCACTGGCACTGAAAATGAGTTATCTTTCTAGTTTCCCCAAGGAGTTGTGAGGTGTTTTCTTGATGGATTTCCTAATTACTTTTTATACTGTTTTTAGAGGTCTCATAACTCTGGATTTAATTAATTTATTTATTTAGACTGCAATGATGGTGAACTGGATGATACAGGAGGGTGGTTCAGGGAAACTGAGGATCTGAAATATTAGGACAAAACTCCACCTCGCCCTGCCGGTCGCTTGCGGGACCATTCGAAGTGCAGGACTGAAATTTGGAAATTTCCATCTCAGGGCGGACTGCCAAGTATTTACTGCAGTTCACATCAGTATGAAGAGTTTGTTGTTTTTATGGTTGTGTTGTGGTCTGTCAGGTCACCACGCAGGTCTACCAGGTTAGCTCCTTTTTCAGAATTCTTATTAGCCGTTAGAAAATTAATAAAACTCTTTTCCCTCTTGTTAATTTGTGATCCCAATACAACCCCCTGGTATCTGCACTTTTTAGTTGGACTAAAATGTTGAATAAAATTCATGTCTGTCTTTGTTTGAAGTAATTCACATTATTTATTCAAGGCTAAGCTGATTGTCTGTCATTTCCGTTGTATGCCAGCTATTTATTTGAGTTGAAAAACGTTTAATCACAATTATATCAACATCAACAGGATGATAATTTTTGCTTCAATATGAGGTTACGCAGTACAACTAAGAGAATGTTAACCTACCAGGAAGCCACATACAATGCGATTGAATCACCGCGTGACCTGTGTGACACAGTACTCTCACTGTACGAGCGCGTTGCCATAATGGTGCTCACACTATGCAACCATGGATAGCGAAGTATGTTTTTAACTATGGTTTTAAACTGCAATGGCATGGATTGGGACACTATATTAATGCACTATTCAGAGTCAGAACCGCACTTTCCTCTGAAACTGGGTCATGGTACTGCTTGCAGTATAAAAGAAACCAATATATTCTGACTGGTCAGAAATCAGTAAGAACGGCTCACTGCTTATGGACTGCATGTCACAGACATCTTTCACAGGCATACACTGTGTGACAAATTAGATTTGGGCGACGCCCAATTTAGGCACAATTTTTATTTGGCAATATCAAAACTAATTATAAATCCTTTAAATTTAGTGCAGTGGGAACTCAGCTTTAAAAAGCATATGAGAAAAAAAAAACACCAAAAAAAGAAGGGACTTGATATCCTTGAATTGTGAATATTGTTATACACAGTAATTCCACCCTGACACTTGCATGATTTTTGTCCCTGCATTGCCGAGCAATGCATCGTGGCAAGGCGTGCCATTTCGGTGGTATGCAGGAGAGCCTTGTTTGCGCCCTGGTTGCACACTGTACACACAAGTTATGCACTGTCTACACAATGAGCGGCCAAAAATTTGAACTACGCGCGAACAATGTGTGAACACTTTGTGAGATGTTCCTGCCATGTGCAAATGGTTCGTAGTGTAAGCAAACCATGTGTGAGCTGGCCGTGCCATGATCACATCAAAAACACGTGACAACACGCATAGACACACACCATCGGCAGTGTTCACGCAAGTGGTACGCACATGGCACAAACACTGCGTGCCGAATGCATGCCAAATTTTTGAACATTTCAAAATTCTCTCTGCGACATGGCGCGCACCCCCACACTCGTTCCCGAAGACTTTAATTATTTCCGCGACGCATTGCCGGAACAAAAAATGTGCACGTGACAGGGTGGCATAACACTATAATTCATTGCACTGTGCATTTATTTGTTATTTTGGTTCTGTTGGCGGTGTCAGTTACTGGCTCTGAATCCAACTGAACATGCAATTTACATTCTGAAGAGGAGACTGAAGGCAAAAAGTCCCTAAAACAAGCAGAAGCTGAAGATAACTGCAGTACTGGCCTGGCAGAGCATCACTAGGGGAGATATCCAGATTTCAAGCAATCATTGCATACAAAGTTTATGCAGCCAAATACTGATAATAACTACTTCATTCTACGTCATGTTAAACTGTCCAATCTTATTAATGTGTCTGAAAATAGGGGGATTGCATGTAAAAGGCGCTGTAATTTCTAAACTTCTAATTCGATATGGATGAAAACACTCTGACATTAAAACTGACAGTCTGCACTTCAGCCTCATTGTCATGGCATCCTTCTGCATTCAATGTGCTGGAGTACAGAACCAAAATTTAAAAAGATGTCAAAGCCCAGTTAATTATGGTGCTCACAGCAAATGCACTAGCATTCATAACCGTGCCACAAAAAGAGAATCATTTCAGCTAATTGCCTGATTTAATGTTTTCACTGAAAATTTAAGATGTCATTTTTTCTTGCAGAATTTGAAGGCATGAAAAAATGCTTTAGTGGTCCATAAGGCACCAAAGCGGATGGCCCAGTGGCATTCTCTCTCTCTCTCTCTCTCTCCTGTTTCATGGTTTTAAGCATATTTATTACATTCATTTGTAGCATACAATGCGACTTTGTTTTCACCATGCCCACCATTAATATGATGTAAATGATGTATGCAAATTTTCAAAGTCCGTCACTTATTAGGCAAGATTAGGCACCTGAAACACTACTGTATGAGGCAGTGATAACTGCCAGAGAGGCTTGGTAACTAACAAAATAATTCAGTGAAAATACCCTTGATTGGTATAGAGATTGACAACAGTGTGTTATATAACCCCAGCAAGGTTGTTATTATTCAAAAGTTAACTTTAATCCCTATTACTGATTGAAATAAATGCACTGAGACCTTAAAATACAACACATTAAATTTGTTTTCCTCTTGGAACCCAAGGGATGATTGCAATAACAGCAAGGAAACCTGAAACAAGTCATTATTTAGGCACAGTGAGTCAGTTTCCACACCTGAAAACAATGAAAAAGATGTTCATTCATGAGCTGCTTATCGAAATGAGAGCATTGGGGGCCTGCTCCACTTTGTAATGCAGCAGTATGAGCTTCTGAAACTGTCCAGTTTATGGCCTGCTGAAACTGAATGCTGAGTTGCTTGAGGAGGATCGATTGGCCAGCAGTATTGACAATTGTACTTCGCTGGTGAGACTGTCAAATAAGCTCCTTAAAAGTTATTGCTATGACATGAAGAAAGAATGTTGTAAAAAAAGTAGCCAACTCGTGAAAAACTGTTGAAAGCAGACAAAGTACAATTTTTGCAGGCATAAATGTCAATTCAGGGTAAAAGAAAATAGCAACAAAGAAGTGTAATCCATATAATAGCAGACAAAACAACAAGAAAATAAAAAATTAGTGCACACATAACAGCACATTTAGAAAAGTAATTCAGTCAAGGAGAATCCAAAATACTGTATCAACAAAAATGCTACCCTTATTTCTTCATTAACACTGCTCTTAACCCTGGCGGTCACAATACATGATTTACTGAAAGTGCAATATCACATTTTCTGAAATCTTTATCATTGTTGTTGTTTTACCAAAAGGTTTCGAATGATAATATTTCAGAAATGTCTTCTCTAATGTCTCTGTTCAGTGTGCATGGGAACAGTAGGAACTCAAATTCTACATCTACAAATTAATAGTTGAAAAATTAAATAAGCCTTGGTAAATATGACTGCACCACTGCAGTTCTCCAGAGGGAACAAGTCCTGAATTCCCAAGCTAATCCTTTCTGATTTGCTTGTAGGTGTTAGCGGTAAGTTTTTGCCAGTACAGCAAATTTGGAATATCATTTTCCTGTTTGACCAGGCCGTTGTAACTCATTTCAACACCACTATTATCTTCAGCTGTCTGGCTTTACAGAATTAAAGAGGGGAGTGTAGGATTTTGTGTACTGTACTGTATTGTATTGTACTACTCCTGTGGGACAGTGTAGTTACCGTCCTGCTCCACTTGGGGACTGGCTCAAGGAACTGGATCCACCGTCTCAAGGCATTCACTAGCTCAGCAAACGTGTGGGTCATGTCACCTCTCTAACTTTCCATTTATGATCAAGTTGATAAGTTTTGATAAGTTTTTATGCTATTGTGCAAATACCAACTCAAAAATTATTATTCCGAATTTTCAATGAGATCACAGGGAGCTGCAATTTTTAAAAATGTAATCATAAAATTGTTAGCATCCTCCTGCCTTGGTATATCATCAGCTTCTGACTTAAAATTATGTTCTTATGCTGCAGAAAGAAAGCACAACAATCTATTGAGATAAAGAACTGACTGAATGGTGTGATTAGAATTCATTAATGAATGAATTCATAACCTACCGACTATTTTTTTATCCGTCTCTTGCTAAGTAAAATTGATTTGTTCATGAGTATTCATGTTTTAATTCCCTAAAGCCCAACATCTGCCTACCAATGGCGTGCAGTGAACCTCTGATCCTTAAATACATAATTACTTTCAGGCTGTTCCTGTTTAAAATCCTTTCACTAATAATCAGACAATTTCTTTCTTGAAAAATCAAGACCAGATAAACTTTTAATCACTAAAAAATCATAAAGAAAAGACAGATCGCAGATGGATACATTGAGAGCATACTACTATATTGCTGGGATGGGGGAAAAAAAAAATTAATTAGTCCAATACTTTCCAAGAATTCAATCTCCTGTTTTAGCTCATTTTTTTCTGCGGTGCAACCTAATTTATTTTATGATTGCACTTATTTACAATGTTTTCAGCATTCAAAAGAATAGGCTACATTTGCAGGTAAAAGCAGTTCGCTCTACTTGCAATAATGCATTACATAACCAATGTGTCTTAGGTCTAAGCGTTGGTAATTGAAGAGTTTAGTAAATTGGTTGTTAGTGCATGGCGAAAGTTTAATGCATGGCATGCCTTTAAAACCATATAAAATGCATGCCATGCGTTAAACTTTCATGGTGGCAAAATCGTTGATGCGCTCTTTATTGTCCAGCTTTCTGGGAAGGTTGTAAGACGGCTACAAAATGAGATTGAAAGAACGATAATTTTATAATTAATTAATAAGACAGGAAATCTAAACTTAATCTAATAACCATCTTCAGCATTTTAATTACAGTTTAATTAATTTAAAAAAAAAACTCAGTTAATTAATTACAGTCCATGCAATCTCATATTGTAGCCCTCCTCTTTTGACGCAAAACAGGAAGTCTTTATCATTAATGGCTATGCAGCTTATTGGTTGCCCATTTACTCAGTAAATTAATTCAATCAATAATCTGATTCTTAATCAGTTTTACGCCCAGCCTAGGGGTTACTGAATCCAACATAAAAGGACCATACCGGACTGTTGCTCAATTCAATATTACCTTTTGCTTAAACAGTGTTAAACATGAACTAAAGTTTTCTCAAACACATACATGATTGTGAGTGAGGTTTTTTCCGTGCATTCCTCCCAAACAGCTTGTTGGCATGTAGATAGTGCCCGATGGTTGTTTTGGAGACTTTGTGACCCCAAGATGCAACCATTTGTTGCAATTCTTTAACAGTGAGCTTTGGAGAACTTTTTTATTTCTCTTACCATCCTCCTCACTGTGCGTGGTGGCGAAATAAGCTTGCGTCCTCGTCCAGGCTTGTTTACCACTGTTCCAGTTGTTTTAAACTTCTTAATGATTCCTCTGACAGTAGATATGGGCAGGTGCAGGCGAGTGGCTATTTTCTTGTAGCTATTGCCTGACTTGTGAAGGTCGACACACATCTGCCTTCATTGAATGGTGTGTTCCTTTGTCTTTCCCATGTTGAAGAGTGGATGAGAGAAATGGCCTCTGTGTCACGTCATATTTATACCCCAGGGAAACAGGAAGTGATGAATTACTAATTAAATGTTCCTAGATACTCTGATTAACTACTGTAGAAATGACAGAAATACTTCAATAACATTTATTTCCTCGGAATTGCTAGGGATGCCAATAATTGTGGAACAGGTGATTTTTATGAAAAATATTATTTCTTAATCAGGGATTTTTTTTCCCCCTTAAAATTCACTTGAGTTGATGTTTTCTACATTTTTCTACAATTTACAGAGTGAGAGTATGCTTCTGCAATAAAAATTGAAATTATTTTAAGGCTTGTAACACATCTTAACCACGGGTGCCAATAATTATGGAGGGCGCTGTATATACCCTAAGGCAGAAAAATTGGTCGCAATGTATATAGTTTTCATTGGACTTCAGTACTATGGAGCTGGTTGTGTACTTGTATATTGGTGCCGGACCATGTTCTGCGTACCTTCAGTTACTCATTTAGTGTATAGATTGGGACACTGGCACAACTTTGGCACTGAACCAGGAAGTGAAAATGGTAACACGTGGTCTATTTTATGATCACAATAGAGCTGAATAAGGCAAACTTTTGTTGCTTTTGATGGGGTTTTTTTGAGCAAAAGATTAAAAGGACGAGGTTTGGAGTCGATGAGGCCCTTGCACAGGTCTTGAATGACAGTAAGGAATATGATTAGTGATTAGTGATTGATTAATGATTCAGTATTGTAATGTGAATATAGGCCACTAGATGGCAGTATTTACCTTTTTTTTGTTAAGCTCAGACTGGAGTCATGTTTAGACATGTCCTGGACATGTCTGGGGCAAGTCTCAGAAAATTAAAAAAAAGAGGTCTAAATGTGGGTGGGGTCTGCAAAAGAGTATATAAGGAAAAGAATTGAGACAGTAAAGTAGTAGGAGAAATTGCAAGAAGATGACCAGACCTGCCATTCTGTTCAAGACCTGTGACGTTTCTTTTGTGGATTTCTTTGCCTGTGTTTGAGCATTTTCTTCATCCAGGACATCACCAAGCCACCCCACTAAAAAGGGACTGTAATTATTTCTGTTTTTTCTTATTTATCAATCTTGGTCTTTAGTTGTAGGTTGTTATTAGTCTTTGTCTTTGTTAAAAATTAAATGTGTTTTAGTTGTTAAAACTGTGTTTTGTCATCCCTTGCTGTTGCTGTTGTGTTATAAATGTAATAACAAATTGGGGCCATAACAAATTGGGGGCTCAAGGTCCGGGATAGACCATTGTGTGAGTAATTTATTGAAAATCTAACATTCCAAATTGTGAAATTGTTTTTGTGAATTTTCCTAGATATATATTGACAACAGCAATGGATGATTTCTTGGCATCACCAACCGTAGGGGTTTTGAAGTCTTTTAAAAAGACAGAACTGCTAGAAATTTGCAGACAGTTGGAGCTGACAGAGGTAAAACCAGCCATGCGAAAAGCAAGACTGGCTAGAGAGATAGTTGAATATTACATTGATGAAAATGTGTTTGCACCAGGAGATCTGGAACAGTTTCCAGTGGAAAATCCAAATATAGAAATGGAACTTAAATTAAAAATGCTAGAGATTGAAAGGGAGGAAAGAGAAAAAGAAAGGTATGAAAAAGAGAAAGAAAGGGAAGAAAGAGAAAAAGAAAGGGAGGAAAAAGAGAAACAAAGAGAATTTGAGAGGGAAGAAAAAGAAAAACAAAGGCAGTTTGAGTTAGAAAAATTAGCAAGAGAAGAAAAACAAAGAGAATTTGAGAGAGAGAAAGAGGAAAGAGCAGAAAGAGAGAGACAGAGACAGAGAGATTTTGAATTAGAGAAGTTGGATAGAGAAGAAAAACTCCAAATGGAGCAACTAAAAATTAAAATAGCAATGAAAAATAAATTTTGTGCTAGTCAGGAGGTAAAACTGGTGCCTCCATTTTCGGAAAAGGATGTTGACAACTATTTCCAATGTTTTGAAAAGGTAGCAAAGAGTTGCCAGTGGCCAAAGGAACACTGGCCTCTGATGTTGCAAACTGTCCTCAAGGGTAAAGCTCAACAAGCCTATTCGGCTTTGTCTGCAGATGATTCCTCTGATTATGAAGTTGTCAAAAAGGTTATTTTGAGAGCTTATGAGTTGGTTCCAGAGGCTTACCGACAGAAATTCAGAGGTCTGAAGAAATCTGAAAATCAGACTTATGTTGAATTTGCTAATGAGAAGCAGGTTTGCTTTGAGCGCTGGTGTACTTCTATGGAGGTCAAGGATGATTTCAACTCACTAAAAGAGATGGTGTTAGTTGAAGAATTCAAGAATTGTGTTAAGGATGATGTTAAGACCTACCTTAATGAGAAGCAAGCACTGAACTTGCAATCAGCTGCCAAATTTGCAGATGAATATGTTCTCACTCATAAGTCCAAATTTCAGTCTAGCAGTAACAATAAATGGTCCCAATTTCAGAAAAAGGGTTACGGTGATACCCAAGATTCCTCACCCAAAGACAAAGACAAATCTGGTGATGGTGCTCAGAAATCCAGTAACAGGTCTGATCAAAGTGTGAAAGCTGACAGTGACAAAAGTGGTCTAGTTTGCAGTTATTGCAAGAAATCTGGTCATGTTACAACTAACTGTTGGTTCCTTAAAGCTAAGAAAGAAAAAGAAAAGGATACCAAACCAAATGCCTTTGTGAAAACAAGGTTAGAAACCCCTGTAGTAGATAACCAATCTGCTAAATTGCCTGCTTCTTGTGGGGCTAAAAAGCCTGATACAGCTGACTTCGTGAGGGAGGAATTTCTTCCATTTGTGTCAGAGGGATTTGTGGCTCTGAATGAGCATACTACTCCTGTCCCCATATATATCCTAAGGGATACCGGAGCTTCTCAGTCACTTTTGTTGATGGACTCCTTGGAGTTACGTGATGAGACCGCTTCAGGGGATTTCATACTTGTACAAGGTATTGAAGGGAGGACTGTATCTGTACCCCTGCGCTCTATATTCTTGAAGTCAGATTTAGTTACAGGACAGGTAAAGGTGGGACTTATGTCAAGTCTACCTATAAAGGGTGTTTCTCTGTTGCTAGGCAATGACCTGGCTGGGGGCAAAGTAGTTCCCCCTGTACATCTTACTTCACAGCCGAGCACTGAAAATGGGGATGAGGACCCATCTCTGTATCCTTCTTGCGCAGTGACTCGTGCTATGGCCAAGAAGGCTAAAGAAGATGATGTTGTGGTGCCGTCCAGTACATTGAATAGTCAGGACTCAGGTGGTTCGCCTCATGACTCTGATTGGCCTACTATGGTTTCTCCGTTTGAGGACTTATCAGATACTTTTATCAGTTCTCTATTCAGCCAGCCGGATGGGTCTGGTGATTCTGGTGTGTCTGGAGACTTGTCTCTGTCCAGAAAGCGGTTGATTGAGGAGCAAACTAATGATCCTGAAATTTGTGTACTAAAGAGGAGAGCCCTTCCTGAAAAAGAAATAGATGCAGTTCCAGTTGGGTATTATCTCAAGGATGGTGTGTTGATGCGGAAGTGGCGCCCTCCTGATATCCCTGCCAATGCAGATTGGGCAGTGGTCAGGCAAATTGTTGTTCCGAAGGTCTATAGGAATGAGATCTTAACAATGGCTCATAGTTTACCTTTAGGAGGTCATCTTGGTGTTAACAAGACCGTTGATAAGATCATGAAACACTTCTTTTGGCCTGGGCTTCTGAAAGACGTTTACAACTTTTGCAAAACCTGTCACACTTGTCAGGTAGTTGGAAAACACCAGTTAGACCCACCTGTAGCTCCATTGCAGCCTATCCCAGCATTTGGGGAGCCATTCTCTAGGGTCATTGTTGATTGCGTTGGTCCATTACCCAAGACTAGATCTGGAAATCAGTACTTGTTGACAATCATGTGTGCATCTACCAGATTCCCCGAAGCCATACCTCTACGTAACATCAAGGCAACTGCAATCTCGAAGGCTTTGATAAAGTTCTTCACGTTGTTTGGTCTTCCCAGGGAAATTCAGTCAGACCAAGGTAGCAATTTCACTTCAGGATTGTTTCAGCAGGTTGTTTATGAACTAGGTGCAAAACAGATTCTTTCTAGTGCCTATCATCCAGAAAGTCAGGGTGCCTTAGAGCGGTTTCATTCCACTCTCAAGACAATGATGAGGACTTATTGTTATGACCATGAGAAAGACTGGGATGAAGGGGTTCATTTGCTGTTGTTTGCAGCTAGAGAAGCAGTGCAGGAGTCTACTGGATTCAGTCCATTTGAGCTAGTGTTTGGTCATGAAGTGAGAGGACCTTTGCTATTATTGAGTGAACAATGGCAAGAGGAAGAGCCGCAAATCAGTCTGTTAGACTATGTTAGCAAGTTCAAGGAAAGATTGCGTGCAGCTTGTGACCTTGCCAAACAGAACTTGAAATCAAGTCAGGGAAAAATGAAAACTTGGTATGATCATAAGGCTAGAAGCCGTGAGTTTAAACCAGGAGACAAGGTCCTTGTGTTGTTTCCCTTGCAGTCCAATCCATTGCAGGCTAGATTTCATGGTCCTTATGAAATTCTGACAAAACTCAATGATCTCAATTACATTGTGAAGACTCCAGATAGGAGAAAACCAAAACAATTGTGTCATATTAACATGCTCAAGCCTTATCATGACAGAAATGCTAGGGTTGCAGCTGTCATTTCAGATTCTCCAATGGTCGAAACGTGTGAAGATGAGGGGGAGTTTCAAGATGATGAACCTAGAATTAAAGCTGAAATTCTTTCATGTAAATTGTCAAACACTGAAGTGTTGCAAAATCTTGATGTAAAACTCCAGCACTTAGAACCCTCACAGAGAGATCAGTTTGAAAGGTTGATCAAGAAATATGAAGATTTGTTTCCTGATGTTCCAAAGAGAGTTACTATAGCCTCTCATGATGTAGATGTTGGTGATGCCAAACCAATAAAACAGCATCCATACCGGATGAATCCTGAAAAGAGAAAGATTGCTGAGAAAGAGGTTGAGTACATGTTAAAACATGATATTATCAGACCCTCCAGCTCCGATTGGAGTTCACCCTGTGTGTTAGTTCCAAAACCTGATGGAAGTACTAGATTCTGTACAGATTATCGCAAAGTCAATGCTGTAACTAGAACTGATGTGTTTCCAATACCTAGGATTGATGATTGTATTGATAGTGTAGGGCAAGCAAAGTTTCTGACCAAGATTGATTTATTGAAGGGTTATTGGTGTGTGCCTTTAACTGAGAGGGCCAAGAGCATCTCTGCTTTTGCCACACCATCTGGATTGTACCAGTATGAAGTCCTACCCTTTGGCATGAAAAATGCCCCAGCCACGTTCCAAAGGATGATACAGTCTACAATCGCCGGATTGCCACACACGGGTGCATATATCGATGACCTGATCACATGGAGTGACTCCTGGGAAGAACATCTAAAAGATGTAGAGACGTTGTTCCAGCGCCTGACCCAGGCTAACCTGACTGTTAACCTGAACAAGAGTGACTTTGGTTGTGCTACTGTCACCTATCTTGGCTACGTCATAGGCCAGGGTAAGGTGGCACCCATAAATGCTAAAGTCCAAGCCATCATGGACTTTCCAGTTCCTGACAACAAAAAAGCTTTGCGCCGCTTCCTTGGAATGATCGGGTACTACCGCAAGTTCTGCAAGAACTTTGCTGAGATTGCTCTCAGTCTAACTAACCAACTGAAGAAAGGCATAAAGTTCACCTGGGATGATGCATGCCAGAGAGCCTTCAATCACCTGAAGTCTCTGCTGTGTCACTTCCCCGTGCTCAAATCTCCTGACTTCAACAAACCGTTCTCCATCGCGGTCGATGCTAGCGACCAAGCTTGTGGATCTGTGCTCCTACAGAGAAGTGACTCTGATGACATTGAGCATCCCGTGGCATACTTCTCCAGGAAGTTCAATCGCCACCAAAGGAACTATTCCACAATAGAGAAGGAACTGTTGGCTCTGGTCCTTTCTTTACAACACTTTGAGGTTTATGTTTGTACAGGACAAAAGCCAATGATTGTGTACACTGACCACAATCCGTTAATGTTTTTGAGTAAGATGAAAAACAAGAATCGGAGATTGTTGAATTGGAGTTTGATTTTACAGGAGTTTGACTTGGAAATTAAGCATGTGAAGGGTACAGACAATGTAATTGCTGATTGCTTATCCCGTGTTTGAATGTGTATATATATATCATGTGTTTGAATATTGTATGATATGTATATATAGACAAGTGTTCACTTAACCATTTTGTATTGAAAAGAAAAATTTTGCCTTTATGAGTCAAAATTTTTCCCTTTTGGAATGGAGGTGTAATGTGAATATAGGCCACTAGATGGCAGTATTTACCTTTTTTTTGTTAAGCTCAGACTGGAGTCATGTTTAGACATGTCCTGGACATGTCTGAGGCAAGTCTCAGAAAATTAAAAAAAAGAGGTCTAAATGTGGGTGGGGTCTGCAAAAGAGTATATAAGGAAAAGAATTGAGACAGTAAAGTAGTAGGAGAAATTGCAAGAAGATGACCAGACCTGCCATTCTGTTCAAGACCTGTGACGTTTCTTTTGTGGATTTCTTTGCCTGTGTTTGAGCATTTTCTTCATCCAGGACATCACCAAGCCACCCCACTAAAAAGGGACTGTAATTATTTCTGTTTTTTCTTATTTATCAATCTTGGTCTTTAGTTGTAGGTTGTTATTAGTCTTTGTCTTTGTTAAAAATTAAATGTGTTTTAGTTGTTAAAACTGTGTTTTGTCATCCCTTGCTGTTGCTGTTGTGTTATAAATGTAATAACAAATTGGGGCCATAACAGTATAAACAAACAAAATTAATAACTTTGGAATAATATCTTTATTTATTGCATTGCAGGGTGAAAATCACAAAAAATCATAAAATCAATCTATCCATGTCGGTAAATGATCACCAAATTACAGATATACACTTGAAACCAATACCGATTGATAGCCCAGACAATTCCTTTTCCAAAAATGTATAGTTTATGGGGTCCATCATCAGACATAAAATTATTACAAATTTATCTGTGAAACCAACAAAGAAACCTACAAATTTTTAAAAAGATATATATTCTTAAATGAATGTGAATGCATAAAAAAGGGTATTTTTTCAATAATTGCAATTTGAGTTGAGTGTTTTTAGGCTTTTTTTTCTACCAAATAATTACATTGTCATGGTTTGTATATCTGCTTTTTGCTTTCTTTGTTACTCTCGTTCCTGACAACATCGTATTCTTTCCCCATCAGATTTTTCACCCAGCTGGCTGATTATTCCTTGGCGGTGCTTCCCCGGAGTCTATATAAGCCACGCCTCCTTTGCTGGAGTGTCTGCTTTTTAGTTATTCGCCTCAGCTGAAGATATTTGTAGTCAGGGTTCGTGAGACTCTTATATTCTCTATAATCTCTGGGAGCTTCTTTAGGTATTTTCACACACTATTGTGTGGTGCCTTCTTTTCTCGTTTGTCGAGATTTATTTTTCTCCATTTAGGCTCGCTTTGTTTCTGACACTTAGTCGTCTTGTGTTTTCTGAAACGCGAGCCTTGCCCCTTCCATTTCCTCTATCACTTTCTGACTGTGCTAGGCTCGGGGCTTAGTACACCTCTGCCGGCCATTGCATCTGAACCCCATTCTACCAGCCTTTACATACACAGGACATGCTTCAATACAAACAAAAGAATAACATAATAAACTGTATGTTCAAATGATTTGGCAATTCATTTGCATTTTCATATATAAACCTTTGCTTTATCCAATATTTCTTGGTTTTGCAGAGATAGTGCTGTTTCAATTGTCAAATTGACGCTGTTGGCCGAAAAAAAAAAAAAAAAACTTTTTCAAGATATCTGCAATTGCCCATGGCACAAAATGAAAACATTAGTTGTCTGAAATGTGCTCTGATAAAATCTTCAAATGAATTTGAAATATTCATTATTTTCTGGAAAAAATTTCCATCTGCCCATCCATTATTGATCAGGCCTATACCTGGTCGAAGTCACTGGGGGCCTGACGCTTATCCCAGCACACAGTGGGCAAGAGGCAGTTATACACCCTAAACAGTATTCTTGAGAATGACACTCACAGCACACACTTGCAGCTGTGAACAACTAATCTGTTTTCAGTGGTTTATTGTTCAGGGAATGGAACTATACTGTAGCTCTAGGATTTCAAAAGCAATTTTCTATCATAATAAGTCTTCATGCTCAGAAATGGTAAATCGTCAGACTGACAGATATGATACTTAGAAATGTACCCTGAAATTATACTCACAATAAATCTGACTGTATACAATAGCCTTGGCCCACACCAAGTCCCTTAAATATGGACACCAGCAGTAAAATATGCATCTTTAGAGATTTAATTAAAGAATATAAGAGGAAACAGTGATGACAAAGCGAGTCTTTATCTTATCAGAGAGATCTTCAAAGAAACCTGGATTCAATGAAAGCTGCGGTTCAACAAATAAGACATCTGAAGATTTAATCTCTGTACAGAAGAAAAGAGGAGGCTAATTAATTAGCAAACTGACTAGGATCACAAGGATGGCTTAGAATGGTAGTTATCAAATGCTGGATATGTCAGATTGCCAATTTAACTTTTGCAGGTTTGCTTTAATGCTCAAAATCTCATTGAAAATCAGGCACAAGAACTGGAAACTGAAAGGGCCTGTGCATAATTACCATAAGCCCTATTCAATGCCATAACATATAGTAAGGGCTGTATTTACACCCGTGCACAGCGGCGCCAAGTGTGATGCAAGTGTCTTTGCTTGTTTATGACCAGTGCAGCTGTCACTATCCCATCCAGCACCCAGTTTGCTTTACGAGCTAATGGACTTTCGCCAAAATAAGCGCCAATGGCAGTGCTGGTTTTAAAATTAAAATGAGGTGTGGTCAGGCGCATTGATGAAGTCTCGTGATCCTGAGGCTGCAGAAAGCGAAAAATACATGTCATCATGGTTAATGTGATTGACGTCTTCAAATGTAGAATGCTCTGATGTAGTCTATTTGAATTGCAAGGCAACTTATTGCATCAGGTAATTCGTAATTCAACATGTGAGGTTACACATTCAGGTATTTTTCAGCAGTGACAGTCAAGTACACACAGCTGATTCTCCAGCAGGTTGAAGCAGCTGCTTTATGTAGATAAGACGGCTTGACTGCGTGGCCAATCAGAATTTATGCCAAAGCTTCATATTAGATTCATGGCATATCATGTCTAAAATACTTTGTGGATTTTCAGTCCATCACACAGAACTCAAACTGTAAAAGAACAAATGTTTGAAGAGCTGAAAATGTGCTTCAGATGTTTGGATGAGTCCAGTCAGATTCCTGCAATGACTAACCCATTTCTTGCAATTGTCTGAATTAAATTAAAAACTGCAACCTATCTGTCCTGCATTGACAAAGTATTGTGAAATACAACGCCCCACATTTCATTTGAAATGTGTTTATTTTTATTTACTGCTTAAATGAAAAATATAGCAGCCTTAAAAGGTGGCACTATTAAGCAGCAGCAAAGCAATGGATGACATTATTCTTGCCATCTATAATCAGTACAAATTTCTTCCATACATTTGGCTTGACCTTCAGTTGTTCACCGAGCAGAAACAAGTTATTTTCACTCCTGTTCAAAATTATTTAAGGGGTTACTGTAATCAAAATGATCTTATTTTCATTTCTCTCTCAGTGGCTAGTTTTCTCACTGATTTTGATTTCTCTCTGCCATCCCCCACCAGCACATAATTATTTCTATACCAGCAACCTTGAATTAAAACCTTTTTTTTTTCCATTTGCTTGTTTTATTCACAAGTTGTCATGTAATGAAAAGTTCAAATGCAGTGTGACAGTTGAAGGGTCCTGTCACTGGATGTGTCTCCTAATAAGTACATGCCCTGGCTACCCAATGTGGTCAGCGTGTTTGACTATTATCCGGGAGTCTGGAGGTTCAAAAACCCGCCCGGGCCCTCTTTCGGCCTGCTACAGCAGTCTCAGGGTTTCACTATGATGATTTTTTAACATCTGGATATGATTAAAACAATTTGAATAATGTTATCGAAAAGTTTTCATTACATTTTTGAAGATCACTGTGATCAGGTTTCAATACTTTCAGTTATGGTTTGCTCACACGCTTCGCAAACCCATTTCCACTGAAAAGTGAGGGTTTTTTTCCCCCCTGCCAATAGGCAAATACGCCCTTATAATGGCAATTTGATGAGGTGCAAGGGCATCCATCTTTTAAAGGGAATGAAGGATGACACTCTGATTAGTTTATTTCAAGTTACACCCGAAACACATCCTTTATTGATAAAGAGATGAGGTGCAACCCCGTTTAACCATGCACCTTACTTTGCGCCAAGATGCCCCGCTGTTTAGCTAGTGAAAATTGATTTGGACACATCCTAAATGCACGTTCACAATGCGCTTAGAGCTTTGAGATAGGGCCCTAAATCTTCATGTAGTCCTGTAAGAGCCCAGTCTCATCCTGACTTGTTGCATAGTGATGCTACCTGACCAAGCTTCAATATACGACAAAAAAAGAGGCTTCTCGCGTCCTTATTTGACACCAGTGTTAAAAGAAACCCTATGCCTCAAACCCTAACTCAAAACATCAAATAACGACGCCAAAAGCCTTCTTTATCATTGTATATTGACCCTTGGTCAGGTAGCGTCACTATAAGATGAGTCGGAATGAGACTATGTTGCCTGTAGCTGTGGCAAAATTCAATTTTGGGATGCATTAGTAACCCCATAATATATGAACAGGTTGATTTCAAGCTTGAAAATGTTTTGCAGTCAATGTATACAATGAAATACAGATATTACATATTCATGGTAAGACTCCAGAGAACACCATACAGTTTATATAATTTACAGATTATTGATTTCATGCATTTTTAATAGGCAACAGGTCCCTGCTCTCCTCATTTCTGGTGGAATCCAAGGTAAAGGTGAAGCCAATATGCTATGTGCCGAGGACGATGCAGAAGTTATCAGAATAGATTGAGTACAACCTCAGACTGCCCGCGGGGTTCCCACTCTGCGTGTATCTTTTTTAGAGAACACATTTTCTTGAGGGGTGATAAACTAAGGTTAAAGAGTTCCTGCTGCCATGCTATTTGACCCATAGCTGGAACTTTCGTTTGTGGGCCTCAGGGCATGTCCACGTGTCAGTGGGCCTGCATGGCGTTTGGTGGATGTTTGTAACGCAGTCCCTGCAAGTTCAGCCTGAGGCCTCATGGTATCCAGCTTCCATCTTTCACCATGGAGCTTGCTGATGAGAGGATCTGTAGCAGCAGGACAAGACTGACTGGGTCCACTCTCTGCATTGCTAGCCAGCACTGAAGGCCTAAAGTGAGGATGATTGTCACATAGACATTTCACCAACACAGCAGTCAAACAGCCTTGGTCCGTAATCAGGCCATATCTTGGGTATAATTGTGTTTCCTAACTCTTTTGGGTGATATCATTTCTAATTTCTGTCAATTTGATTTCAAGTATTATCTATGTGCATGTAATTGTGTTTGCCACAAAAAAGTGAATGAACCAAAAACGACTGAGGAATATGATTAAATATGAATGAATAAATACATGGACAAACAAATGAACAATGTAATAAGTGAGCAGGCATTCTTTTGTGGAATTTGGGGCAATTTCCTGAACCAAGCAGTTTCAACTCCAGAATCATCTCTGTTTTTGCTTTCTGCTCAGTATTTTAAATTCCAGCCCATGCATATTCACAGAGTGAGGTAAATGTCTGACTTAAAAATTTGCTGCTGTTACTTAGAGCTTCCACCACAGTTTAGCCTCGAATGACCGTTTAAAATTGAATTCTATATGGCCATATTTATAAACTAATCTTTACTACCAAATCTCAGGATAAAAAATAAATTAACATTGATAATCTAAATGTAGTGAGCAGTCTACCCTTGTTCTGCTTTGTCTGCAGAAAACATGGAGGGCTGTAGCATCTCCACCATCCATCCATCCTGTATCTATACAGCTTTTTCCGCACTAGGGTCATCGGGGAGCTGTTGCCTATACCAGCTGACTATGACCAAAAGGCAGGGACACACCCTAGACAGTTTCCCAATCCATCATACGGCATCCTCTGCATCTCAAAATAGCATATGTTCTAATTTTTTTCTATTTCATTGCTTGCCTTCTTTTTTGTTTTATGTGGGGGGAGAGTCTTGGATGCACTCAGGGACTGGATTAAATAAAGATGAGTGCATGTCTATTTAGTGGGAAATTCAAAGTCAGTTTTTGCAACAAAAAAAAAAAAATTTGCAAGATAACAGGGATTTTGTCAGCCTCTCTCCTGCTTTAGTATGTCAGTACACCTGCAAAATATGAACAGTCATACTATTACTTCATTTTTTGATGAAAATATAATAATAATCTATTAGACAATGCCACAAAGTTGACATACAGTGACGGAGCTGACAACTGACAGTTTTCATCGTAAAACGCACTAAGCGTCACTTTCTAAATATTTTAACCACCACTGCAAGAAGATTATTGTTGCCGGGCCAATGGGCTAGCCAAATTCAGCCCTTAGCAACAAACTACATATTCCAGTGCGTAGCATGCTTGAACATCAGCTTTCATTCCAAAGTGCAATAAAAATCAAGTCAGTTTTTTCACCAACTGAGATATATCCATGCAGCCAATCAGTAAGGGAGAATTCAGCACTGCCAACAGGCTTTTATTTTTGCAAGCAACTCTTGTCATGGGAAAAACAAACAAAAAAATTCCTCAATTTACCCATCGGAGAATGCATTTCCCATCAGTGGACATTTTTGGCTGCAATGAGCAGCAGATTTGCAAAAAGGACAGTGTACTACATGTGGAGTATTATGAATCATTACAGAAACATGGAAATGTTTACATCTGTGAAATTGACTGGCAGGCATTTGACTTCAAATCGCACATCTGTGGATATATATGGTTTTGCCAGATAATCACAAGGAAGTCCACTTTTTCACAAAATTCAGTATTTTTAGATTTAATTGCATCATAGTACAGTGTTTTAACTTGCTTATCAAGCCATATTAACCAAGCAGAAAGCTCTTCTTTGCATGCATTTCCCATGACAAAAAATATTTTTTTTCTAAAAATGCCTTAAAGGATATATTGGGTTTAGAGATGAAACTCTTCCAGTCATGCATCTCAGTCATTATTTTATTAGGACGTGAGTGTTTATGTTTTTTTATTTTTATTTTAAGAGGTCAGTGCAAATGTTCATGCTGATATTCCCCTCTGTCTCAAACCACAACACATTTCTATGTCATGGAGTGACTGTCATAGAGTGACATTCTAAACGCTTTACCTAATAAATCGCATAAAGTACTCCCATTATCGCCCATGTGAACATACTTGCTACATAAATTTCTCCAACTGTACAAACTGGCGGTAATTTCTAACAGCTAATTTGCACTGAAATGACATCTAATTCTGTCTCATCCCCAGAACGAATCAGTCTCCATCCAGATGGCAATGCATGTCTCGCAAGCATGCTGTGATACTTCTTTTGATCTGCGATTCCAGAAATTTTTATGACATCACCGGCTCCTTTGGAGCAGACTGAACCCCAAACGATATATTACTACCTCCATATTTTACTGAAGGGGTTTAACAGTCATTTTTGAGACGGTCTCTTAGTCTACGGTGGTTCTGCGCTTGGGTGAGAAAATTCCTAATTTTGATATATTGGTCCAAAAACTTGTTCCCAGTTCATTAGTGTCTAATCCTTGAATTTCTTGGCAAACTCAAGTCTTTTATTGATATTGCCAGCTCTTGGCAGCAACATGACCGATCAGACCATTTTCACGCAGGCTGAAATAGTAGATCTTCAGGCACTATCAATATCATCACGGAGTTGTCGTGCTGTCAACCGCCGATTTTTTTTTTTACTTGTCATACACTGATCATGAGCATCAGAGGGTCATTAATCATGGAATGAACCTTCAAACATGCTTTCAGGCTATGCAAGGGTCAAAAAAAGAAATTTGTAACACCTTTCAACTGTTATAAAAAATTCATTTTTTCTGTGTTTCTGTTTATTACCCATATTTTTTAATATATTTGTGGGATTTTTTGTTATCCTTGCCTACAATAGTGTTTTCCAATATATTTTCACCAAATTTTATGTAGAAGTAATATATGAGGACCCCTTTGAAATGAAAGCAGCAATGTATAATCATTACTGCACACTACTGTATTATCCAGTAGCCGTAAATTTATTTTCAGCAATCATTAAGCCCTATCTGTGACACTTTAGTCTCTACCACAAACAATACAGAGGCATTTCATTTCAATTCAGAGCATCTTAATGTGTCTAAAGCCAAACCTTAAACTAAATATGATCAAGATATAGGTCTTGTCTCTCAGTTTGATAAGGTTTTGTCTGAAAATCTTTACCTTTGCCTCTTTGGCCTTCTGTTTCTAAGTATCTTTCTGGTGACTCATGCAGTATTTTACTGCATTCCTGAATAAGTAAATGATAAGGAAAAAAAGATACTGTAATGAGCAGTTTCTCTCCATTTCTTACTGGCTAAACCATCTCAGTGGGACATTTAAAAATTCATAGAAACCAGAGATTTTTCAGCCACTCTATCAATTATTCAACATATGCAGAGGCCACACGATTACTTGCAGTAAAAAAGTATTGCGCAAATCAGTATCGGATATTTATAATTTAAAGGATATATTAGGTGTTCTGTGAATAATTTAGCTGACATTTGAGTCGAAAAGCTGCAGTTATTGGACCCAAAAGAAAAAGCAGTGGTTTTACTGTTGTGCAAAAGAAAGAATTGCTGATCTTTTCTGAATGTCGCTTAATGAATGTCAATTTTAAACCCCATGATCTAACAAGAACCAATCTTTTATTTCCTCAAATGGCATGAAGCAGTTTCAGTTTCCATTACAAACTGAAATGTAGAAATTTGTCTTGTCACATTAACAAGCTGAAAAATAGTGTTGTTTTCTCTCTTTAATGCCTCACATAAATCTTTTGAGCTCTTTTTCAGCTCTTAAAAAGAGGGCACTAAAATCAGACATGCTAATTATTATCTGCCGTGTGATTCAGCCCAGTTTTGAGAGAATGTATCTGATGACTCATTACAGTTTCCTGTGCTTCACCCTGCAAACTAAAGAAGGTCAAACTAGGTTATCACAATGCCAGATACAGTTGCTGAAGCCCAAGCCATAATTTTACCATTTTGATGTTTTATTTAAGGGGTTAAATGGTTATTTTTTTAAATGTTCTCTAACTCCACGGCACACATAAGCTCAGCATTCAGATGAGAAAATTTTGATTCATCTGCCCAAAGGACTTGTTCCCAGTTAATTGATGTCCAATCCTTGAATTTCTTGGCAAACTCGAGTCCTTTTTTTTATGTTACTAGCTCTTGACAGCAGCATTACCAATCAGACCTTTTTCAAACAGGCATCTGGAAATAGTAGATCGTGAGAATTTCATCTCTTCACTTCAGAGTTGTTGCACTTTCACCTCTGCTGGTGCTATTAATATCATCATAGAATTGCCGTGCTGTCAACCAGCAATTTTTTAAAATTTATTTATTTGTCATACACAGACAGCAAACATCAGAGGCACTTAACTTCCATTTTCCACCTCTACTGCAGCTAGCTTTCAGCAAATCGGTCTCTGAAACGCTTGATGGAGTTTCTTACGATGCAGTGGCAGCATTTAACGGCAGCATCATATCAGGCCACGATGTGGCCTCGAACAATCTCAGAGAGCACCTTCCGTCGTGCCGTGTTTATCACTGTAACACTGCTCAAAGTTCACATCACCTCATATAATGTGGTTTAGCATTGTCTTGCTGAAATATGCAAGACCTTCCCTGAAAGAGACGGAGTCTGGATGGAACAATATGTTGTTGTAAAACCTCTATATACTTTTAAGCATTGATAGTGCCATTCCAGATCTGTAAGCTGCTCACGCCATAGGGACTAATGCAATCTCAGACCATCAGAGATGCAGGCTTTTGAACTGCGCACTGATAACAAGCTAGATGGTCCCTCTCCCCAACGGCGTCTGTGGATTCCTAAACAAATTCTACATCCTGATTCATCTGACCACAGAACAGTTTTCCATTCTGCCTCAGTTCATTTTAGATTAACTTTGGCCCAGAGAAGACGGCGAAGTTTCTGGATCGTGTTCATGTATGGCTTCTTCCATGATACAGCTTTAGCTTGCATTCATAGATTGCACGGCAAACTGTGTTCCCAGACAATGACTGCGTTTACAAGGTCTTTAGTATCCCGGTTTTGGGGCTTATCCCGGCTTTGAGCATAACCAGGATATGATGTTTACACGGAACACAGAGAAACCCGGTTATTCATATCCCTGTATACATGGTAAATACCAGTAACGCGTTTTCTGATCACTGCATCCTATCTGTGCAGGCGTGAGTTACATCTTTTACGTCTTTTGTTTACAACAGATTGAGCGGGAGGTGAGATTTAGACGTAAGACAAACATGAGACCCCTGTGGCTTCTAGCAGACTTAGCATTACTGAATACTCACGTCGCATAACAGCTATGGCTCATCCACTTCATTTTCAGCAATGGGAGGAGAGAGCGACAAAAAATATTGAATACGTCACCAACTTTAATAGGTATTCGCACAGAGATATAAAGAACCAGAGTGGTGACGTGGGCTATTCAATATTTATTGAATAAAGCCTAAACCCTCCTCGCATAAAACGGAAAATCGCTCATGCCGGACAATAGCTCAAGTCCTGTTTTTTCCATGCAGTTTTTTTTTTTTTTTTAATAAATTTAGCATCTCCAATCCCACCCGAATCTGGAATGCCCCATTGGTGAACTATGTACAAAGCCTGCTCATATGCGACCCCTTGCTGCCAACTCAGGATAGTGAAGACAGTTCACGACTCTCCTCTGAAGCACGTGCCCGTCAGCCACTGATTCTTATACACTCATTGGTTGAATCCTCGTAAGTTCAGAACGAAGGTGGAGGATACCCGGACATGAACAAACCCAGACTCTTCCTGACGAGCACCCTTCTGGCCAGCAGGAGGCGCTGGAGCAACGAACAAAGCTACTATTTTATCCCCAAATCCGGCAGTCCCTTCCCAATTTGGAACCCAGTAGCGCGATGGCCAATTCTGCGCTACGCTGAAAAAGCTGCCGACCCCTGCCGGTGGGTACGCCGGGGCTCGAACCCGCGACGTGATAGTCACCTCTGCACTGCAGCGCAGTGCCTTATTTGAGTGAGCTATCCGGCTGCTCTGTGCTGTTTTAAATAAACATTGAATCTATCGGATTTTATGTAATGGATTTTCGCTTACATGGGACAAAATTTCCAGTCCCGTCACATTGCAATTCCATGCAAATAGCCTACACTCGTGTATACCGGACAAGCTGGTTTGCACCATGCGCATAAGCAGTCGCAACAAAGCAATGGAATCAAGTTCGGCTGTCCTAAGCTGTTATGAACTGACTGAATTTAACCGTTAAATTAACGCATTGTCTCCTTGTCATTTTTACTGTAGGTGGAGTCCAGCGCGCATTTTACCATGGTTTACACTGAACATGCACTGAACTCTGTGGTAAACTTATTGTAAAATTACTGTTAACATAACTGGCAAAAAGGTGCCAGTAAAATTACTTGTCAATAAAGGCTTCAGTTTATTCGTTTATTATTAACAGTGTATTCGCGGAAACTGGAACTGGCGCCGTTTCATACTTTTTGAGACTTCTACATTGATCCCAGTTGGGGAAACACGCTGTAGCTACCATCCTGTTATTCATTGTGTCAGGGCAAAGATTGACTAATTGAAGACAGCAACACTTCAGAATGAAGTTGTTCCGATCTTAATACTCAAAGTATAGGCCTACGTATAAATTCGCATGTGCATAAAATGACTAGTTTCTTCCAGGTATAGACCTGAGTCAGGCACGCAGGCCCAGCTGATTGCAAACGCTTTTTCTTTGAACCGAACGAAAACGTTGTTAACTGAGCGATAATATAAAGGGTACGGCAATCGTAGCGCTTATTCTTTAGCTTTGCCAAATGGAGCATAAATATTGTTGATTTACAATTCCTTATTCGTGTCCTTTTTAAGAATGAAAAGATGAAAAAAGAACACGGAAAACAAGTCCCCCCAACACAAAAAATAACATTTGTTGTCACCCATGTTTACTGTTTACATGTGCCTCATTGGA
Organism: Gymnothorax reevesii; assembly: GCA_029721435.1. Taxonomy (NCBI): domain Eukaryota; kingdom Metazoa; phylum Chordata; class Actinopteri; order Anguilliformes; family Muraenidae; genus Gymnothorax; species Gymnothorax reevesii. The sequence continues at coordinate 71,578,029 of CM056577.1, read as the reverse complement.
CATTTATGTACATACACAATACAGCGGAGCTATTCTGCCGTGTGCACTTTGGTCCAGCCAATGACGTTGTCCACTATAGTTCTTTTTTATACCTCTGGGTATTTGGCTGTCACTGCCACCACCCAGTCACTCTGGTGCCTGCGCACACGATGGGCAGCCGTCAGAAACCGGGATAAGGCATATACATGCTCCAGTATCCCGGCTTCTATTGGAGTACTCCAGGTGGCAAAACTGGGTTTCTTGAAACCGGGATAAGGGCATAACCCGGTTTCTGAATTCGGGATATGGTGTTTACATGGACAAACACAGAAACGGGATACTTAAAAAACCCAATCAAAACCGGGATACTAAAGACCTTGTAACCGCAGTCAATGATTTCTGGAGGTGTTCCTGCACAGTGTATTCCAGTGCAGAATAATGCCTGTTTTTAATGCCGTGCCGCCTGAGGGTCCAAAGATCACAAGCACCCAATATTGACCTTTGGCTTTGTCCCTAGAGCACAGAGATTTCTCCAGATTTTCTGAATCTTTCGATGATATTACATACTGTTGATGGTGGAACATTCAAAGTCTTCGCAATATTACACTAAGGAACATTTTTATGGAAATGTTCCACCATCTTTAGATACAGATTTTTTCTAAAGATATCTTTATTACTTTTTCTGTTTATACAAGAAAAGCATTACCCAAAAACATTTAACACAAGACAGGGTAAACAAAGACTCCCACGTGGTAAAAATCTTAAAATAAAAAAGAAAAAAAAAAGAAAAAATGAATAAAGTACAGAAAAGTGTAATAACAAAGAGATGACAAAAAACGAAACATACAACACCTTTAAAAACTCAAATCAACAGATAAAGGGGTACATAAACAGATATCCAGGCTGTAAGGCGTTACAAATTGGTATTTGGTCGATACCAAAAGTCAAGCATGTTTCATTTTGGGAATTTCTGACCAGATAAGTCCAAATAGACCTTTTTGCAAAGTCTGTGCACTCTTCACTCCAATATAATTCAAAAAAGGTTCTACGTTCTATAAAATAGGTTTGTCCTTAAGCCAATGGGTCATTGCTTCCAGGCCAATAAGTTCCATTATACCCTGTTTCCACCATGAGAATTGTGGTAACCGTGAGAAGGACATCAAGTAATCTCAGTATACAAGGTTTGAGATTCAGAGCTCTAATTTCTTGGCGCAGCGCAGGGTGGTGCAGCGTGGTGCAGCGTGGTGCAGCCCACGCAGTGGTAATTTCATCCAGTGCAGCCCGCACAGTGGTAATTTTGTGCGGTGAAACACCGTGCGCAGCCACTTTAGAAATTTGGTAGACGGACGCACGCTTAGATGGGTGTGGCAGCATAGTAGGGGGAGGTGTCACATATTCATCATGACACAGTGACATTTCGTGGATAGAGCCTCTGCCGAAAGTGGGTAGAGAGCTCCCCAGCTCCAACCTGGTTTACTTTCTGTGTAGTGGTAATTTGGCTGACCGGCGCACACGTCACCGAAACCTCACAGGCAAGTTTCTAGAATGTCAGGCACATTTCAATGCAATAAATAATTACAGCAACTAATATTTAATGTAACTATCTGAATCAGCACATAAATTATAGTATCTATATCGATTGTCCTGAGGTCAGATCAAGGACAGCGAGGGAGAGACAGAGAGAGATGTGTGTATGTGGGCACGTGAGTGCGTGTGTAGGCTATGTGGGTATGTGTCCTTCAGCTGCTTTGCACACTGGAAGCAAAACAAATTTTTCACGCGACTAAATGCATTCAAAGTCAATGCAAAGATGTGAATACACGCGTGTATTCGTGTCTGCATTGACTTTGAATGTAATCTGTCGTGCAAAAAATTTGTTTTGCCGTTCAGTGTGCAAGCGGCTTAATACTACTATTGTCGCTTAGGTTTTATCGTTTTAAATGGAGGAAAGGAATACAGTCTGATTGCTATGATCTCGTACTGAGTTAAGATCACTTATTGAAAATAAATGTGTGACATATCTTGCATTGTTGTCCATGCATGTTAATCCCAAAATTTTAAGCACCAATAGGGTGTAATAATAAGAACACGGTATCCATCGCTTCTCTACCCAATGATGCAGGCAGAAGAAATAAATGAGCAACCATCGTATTTCATTCCAACTTCAAAAGTTTGAATGAACTGACGTAGTTTTTTTTTGAAATTCGATTCAAGTTCGCTAATGGTAATAATTTGCGAGTGTCCAAGCTAGCCAGCTAACTCATATTCATAATGCTTAATATAAACGTAAGCGGAGCAGAAAACATACCTGAAGCAGCAAAGTAAAATGCAACATTCACGTGTTATGGCCCCAATTTGTTATTACATTTATAACACAACAGCAACAGCAAGGGATGACAAACACAGTTTTAACAACTAAAACACATTTAATTTTTAACTAAGACAAAGACGAATAACAACCTACAACTAAAGACCAAGATTGATAAATAAGAAAAAACAGAAATAATTACAGTCCCTTTTTGGTGGGGTGGCTTGGTGATGTCCTGGATGAAGAAAATGCTCAAACACAGGCAAAGAAATCCACAAAAGAAACGTCACAGGTCTTGAACAGAATGGCAGGTCTGGTCATCTTCTTGTAATTTCTCCTACTACTTGACTGTCTCAATTCTTTTCGTTATATACTCTTTTGCAGACCCCACCCACATTTAGACCTCTCTTTTTTAATTTTCTGAGACTTGCCCCAGACATGTCCAGGACATGTCTAAACATGACTCCAGTCTGAGCTTAACAAAAAAAGGTAAATACTGCCATCTAGTGGCCTATATTCACATTACACCTCCATTCCAAAAGGGAAAAATTTTGACTCATAAAGGCAAAATTTTTCTTTTCAATACAAAATGGTTAAGTGAACACTTGTCTATATATACATATCATACAATATTCAAACACATGATATATATATACACATTCAAACACGGGATAAGCAATCAGCAATTACATTGTCTGTACCCTTCACATGCTTAATTTCCAAGTCAAACTCCTGTAAAATCAAACTCCAATTCAACAATCTCCGATTCTTGTTTTTCATCTTACTCAAAAACATTAACGGATTGTGGTCAGTGTACACAATCATTGGCTTTTCCCCTGTACAAACATAAACCTCAAAGTGTTGTAAAGAAAGGACCAGAGCCAACAGTTCCTTCTCTATTGTGGAATAGTTCCTTTGGTGGCGATTGAACTTCCTGGAGAAGTATGCCACGGGATGCTCAATGTCATCAGAGTCACTTCTCTGTAGGAGCACAGATCCACAAGCTTGGTCGCTAGCATCGACCGCGATGGAGAACGGTTTGTTGAAGTCAGGAGATTTGAGCACGGGGAAGTGACACAGCAGAGACTTCAGGCGATCGAAGGCTCTCTGGCATGCATCATCCCAAGTGAACTTTACGCCTTTCTTCAGTCGGTTAGTTAGACTGAGAGCAATCTCAGCAAAGTTCTTGCAGAACTTGCGGTAGTACCCGATCATTCCAAGGAAGCGGCGCAAAGCTTTTTTGTTGTCAGGAACTGGAAAGTCCATGATGGCTTGGACTTTAGCATTTATGGGTGCCACCTTACCCTGGCCTATGACGTAGCCAAGATAGGTGACAGTAGCACGACCAAAGTCACTCTTGTTCAGGTTAACAGTCAGGTTAGCCTGGGTCAGGCGCTGGAACAACGTCTCTACATCTTTTAGATGTTCTTCCCAGGAGTCACTCCATGTGATCAGGTCATCGATGTATGCACCCGTGTGTGGCAATCCGGCGATTGTAGACTGTATCATCCTTTGGAACGTGGCTGGGGCATTTTTCATGCCAAAGAGTAGGACTTCATACTGGTACAATCCAGATGGTGTGGCAAAAGCAGAGATGCTCTTGGCCCTCTCAGTTAAAGGCACACACCAATAACCCTTCAATAAATCAATCTTGGTCAGAAACTTTGCTTGCCCTACACTATCAATACAATCATCAATCCTAGGTATTGGAAACACATCAGTTCTAGTTACAGCATTGACTTTGCGATAATCTGTACAGAATCTAGTACTTCCATCAGGTTTTGGAACTAGCACACAGGGTGAACTCCAATCGGAGTTGGAGGGTCTGATAATATCATGTTTTAACATGTACTCAACCTCTTTCTCAGCAATCTTTCTCTTTTCAGGATTCATCCGGTATGGATGCTGTTTTATTGGTTTGGCATCACCAACATCTACATCATGAGAGGCTATAGTAACTCTCTTTGGAACATCAGGAAACAAATCCTCATATTTCTTGATCAACCTTTCAAACTGATCTCTCTGTGAGGGTTCTAAGTGCTGGAGTTTTACATCAAGATTTTGCAACACTTCAGTGTTTGACAATTTACATGAAAGAACTTCAGCTTTAATTCTTGGTTCATCATCTTGAAACTCCCCCTCATCTTCACACGTTTCGACCATTGGAGAATCTGAAGTGACAGCTGCAACCCTAGCATTTCTGTCATGATAAGGCTTTAGCATGTTAATATGACACAATTGTTTTGGTTTTCTCCTATCTGGAGTCTTCACAATGTAATTGAGATCATTGAGTTTTGTCAGAATTTCATAAGGACCATGAAATCTAGCCTGCAATGGATGGGACTGCAAGGGAAACAACACAAGGACCTTGTCTCCTGGTTTAAACTCACGGCTTCTAGCCTTATGATCATACCAAGTTTTCATTTTTCCCTGACTTGATTTCAAGTTCTCTTTGGCAAGGTCACAAGCCGCACGCAATCTTTCCCTGAACTTGCCAACACAGTCCAACAGACTGACATGCGGCTCCTTCTCCTGCCACCGTTCACTCAATAATAGCAAAGGTCCTCTCACTTCATGACCAAACACTAGCTCAAATGGACTGAATCCAGTAGACTCCTGCACTGCTTCTCTAGCTGCAAACAACAGCAAATGAACCCCTTCATCCCAGTCTTTCTCATGGTCATAACAATAAGTCCTCATCATTGTCTTGAGAGTGAAATGAAACCGCTCTAAGGCACCCTGACTTTCTGGATGATAGGCAATAGAAAGAATCTGCTTTGCACCTAGTTCATACACAACCTGCTGAAACAATCCTGAAGTGAAATTGCTACCCTGGTCTGACTGAATTTCCCTGGGAAGGCCAAACAACGTGAAGAACTTTATCAAAGCCTTCGAGATTGCAGTTGCCTTGATGTTACGTAGAGGTATGGCTTCGGGGAATCTGGTAGATGCACACATGATTGTCAACAAGTACTGATTTCCAGATCTAGTCTTGGGTAATGGACCAACGCAATCAACAATGACCCTAGAGAATGGCTCCCCAAATGCTGGGATAGGCTGCAATGGAGCTACAGGTGGGTCTAACTGGTGTTTTCCAACTACCTGACAAGTGTGACAGGTTTTGCAAAAGTTGGAAACGTCTTTCCGAAGCCCAGGCCAAAAGAAGTGTTTCATGATCTTATCAACAGTCTTGTTAACACCAAGATGACCTCCTAAAGGTAAACTATGAGCCATTGTTAAGATCTCATTCCTATAGACCTTCGGAACAACAATTTGCCTGACCACTGCCCAATCTGCATTGGCAGGGATATCAGGAGGGCGCCACTTCCGCATCAACACACCATCCTTGAGATAATACCCAACTGGAACTGCATCTATTTCTTTTTCAGGAAGGGCTCTCCTCTTTAGTACACCAATTTCAGGATCATTAGTTTGCTCCTCAATCAACCGCTTTCTGGACAGAGACAAGTCTCCAGACACATCAGAATCACCAGACCCATCCGGCTGGCTGAATAGAGAACTGATAAAAGTATCTGATAAGTCCTCAAACGGAGAAACCATAGTAGGCCAATCAGAGTCATGAGGCGAACCACCTGAGTCCTGACTATTCAATGTACTGGACGGCACCACATCATCTTCTTCTTTAGCCTTCTTGGCCATAGCACGAGTCACTGCGCAAGAAGGATACAGAGATGGGTCCTCATCCCCATCTTCAGTGCTCGGCTGTGAAGTAAGATGTACAGGGGGAACTACCTTGCCCCCAGCCAGGTCATTGCCTAGCAACAGAGAAACACCCTTTATAGGTAGACTTCACATAAGTCCCACCTTTACCTGTCCTGTAACTAAATCTGACTTCAAGAATATAGAGCGCAGGGGTACAGATACAGTCCTCCCTTCAATACCTTGTACAAGTATGAAATCCCCTGAAGCGGTCTCATCACGTAACTCCAAGGAGTCCATCAACAAAAGTGACTGAGAAGCTCCGGTATCCCTTAGGATATATATGGGGACAGGAGTAGTATGCTCATTCAGAGCCACAAATCCCTCTGACACAAATGGAAGAAATTCCTCCCTCACGAAGTCAGCTGTATCAGGCTTTTTAGCCCCACAAGAAGCAGGCAATTTAGCAGATTGGTTATCTACTACAGGGGTTTCTAACCTTGTTTTCACAAAGGCATTTGGTTTGGTATCCTTTTCTTTTTCTTTCTTAGCTTTAAGGAACCAACAGTTAGTTGTAACATGACCAGATTTCTTGCAATAACTGCAAACTAGACCACTTTTGTCACTGTCAGCTTTCACACTTTGATCAGACCTGTTACTGGATTTCTGAGCACCATCACCAGATTTGTCTTTGTCTTTGGGTGAGGAATCTTGGGTATCACCATAACCCTTTTTCTGAAATTGGGACCATTTATTGTTACTGCTAGACTGAAATTTGGACTTATGAGTGAGAACATATTCATCTGCAAATTTGGCAGCTGATTGCAAGTTCAGTGCTTGCTTCTCATTAAGGTAGGTCTTAACATCATCCTTAACACAGTTCTTGAATTCTTCAACTAACACCATCTCTTTTAGTGAGTTGAAATCATCCTTGACCTCCATAGAAGTACACCAGCGCTCAAAGCAAACCTGCTTCTCATTAGCAAATTCAACATAAGTCTGATTTTCAGATTTCTTCAGACCTCTGAATTTCTGTCGGTAAGCCTCTGGAACCAACTCATAAGCTCTCAAAATAACCTTTTTGACAACTTCATAATCAGAGGAATCATCTGCAGACAAAGCCGAATAGGCTTGTTGAGCTTTACCCTTGAGGACAGTTTGCAACATCAGAGGCCAGTGTTCCTTTGGCCACTGGCAACTCTTTGCTACCTTTTCAAAACACTGGAAATAGTTGTCAACATCCATTTCCGAAAATGGAGGCACCAGTTTTACCTCCTGACTGGCACAAAATTTATTTTTAGTTTCAATTTTAATTTTTAGTTTCTCCATTTGGAGTCTTTCTTCTCTATCGAATTTCTCTAATTCAAAATCTCTCTGTCTCTGTCTCTCTCTTTCTGCTCTTTCCTCTTTCTCTCTCTCAAATTCTCTTTGTTTTTCTTTTTCCTCCCTTTCTTTTTCTCTTTCCTCCCTTTCAATCTCTAGCATTTTTAATTTAAGTTCCATTTCTATATTTGGATTTTCCACTGGAAACTGTTCCAGATCTCCTGGTGCAAACACATTTTCATCAATGTAATATTCAACTATCTCTCTAGCCAGTCTTGCTTTTCGCATGGCTGGTTTTACCTCTGTCAGCTCCAACTGTCTGCAAATTTCTAGCAGTTCTGTCTTTTTAAAAGACTTCAAAACCCCTACGGTTGGTGATGCCAAGAAATCATCCATTGCTGTTGTCAATATATATCTAGGAAAATTCACAAAAACAATTTCACAATTTGGAATGTTAGATTTTCAATAAATTACTCACACAATGGTCTATCCCGGACCTTGAGCCCCCAATTTGTTATGGCCCCAATTTGTTATTACATTTATAACACAACAGCAACAGCAAGGGATGACAAACACAGTTTTAACAACTAAAACACATTTAATTTTTAACAAAGACAAAGACTAATAACAACCTACAATTAAAGACCAAGATTGATAAATAAGAAAAAACAGAAATAATTACAGTCCCTTTTTGGTGGGGTGGCTTGGTGATGTCCTGGATGAAGAAAATGCTCAAACACAGGCAAAGAAATCCACAAAAGAAACGTCACAGGTCTTGAACAGAATGGCAGGTCTGGTCATCTTCTTGCAATTTCTCCTACTACTTGACTGTCTCAATTCTTTTCCTTATATACTCTTTTGCAGACCCCACCCACATTTAGACCTCTTTTTTTTAATTTTCTGAGACTTGCCCCAGACATGTCCAGGACATGTGTAAACATGACTCCAGTCTGAGCTTAACAAAAAAAGGTAAATACTGCCATCTAGTGGCCTATATTCACATTACACACGCATCATGCAGAAAATTATTACAATTTTAAAGGTGCGGAGAGGAGCTCATTTGATTGGTGAAGATCTGACTCGGCTGTATTAAACCCAAAGATGCCTTCTCTCCTCCCTCTTTGCCACTTGCGCCAACAGGAGGGACAGAGGCGGGACAGAGGAGTACTTGCGCCGAGCACGAAATTGCAAAATACGCCTGGATACACCCTGTTGGCGCGGCGCTCCCTCCATTTGGCGCGCCTGGTCTACAAATTTAGAGCCCTCAGAGCGGAGTGTAATCCAAGGATGCAAAACAGCAGGGTAAGATCCAGATCATTACCAAATATTTAGGAAATTTCTTTGCAAACCTTTCTACAGAAATTTTTAATTGAAGGACAATCAAAAATACAATGTAGGTATGATCCCTCTGAGATCTTGCATTAATAGCAGTATTTGAAAACTGTAGGATTAAATTTATTCCGTAGCACTGGTGTAATCTGAAGCCTGTGTGTAATTTTGATTTGAAATTCCCTGACTTTGTTGGTGGTCTAACAACCAGATGAGCTCAGCCATACATCACCCCAATCCTCATCTGAAATTGTTACACCCAGTTCTATTAAATCCCTCCTGACCGCCAGAGGCAGTGCTTCAAGCATTCCGCTTCGCGCATGCGCAGGTCAAGTATGTATACCAACATGAATGTGGGAGACCCCTCCCCATTGGATGAACTACCCAACCTAGCCGCACTAAGCGCTTGGCTGCCTCTGCTGCTGTGGCTTCTGCTCCTCGGCCATGAGCTCCATAGTGAGTCGGAGGACACTTTCATGCAAGCTATCATTCGCGTGGCCCTGGTTTGCCTGCAGTTGGATGTGCCACAGCAGTCGGAATCAGCGAATACTAGTGCCTTTTTCAGGTGCAAGCCTGCCCCTGCTGCCTTTTCTGTGCCTCCCTCAGAGGATTACTTGACAGAGCTGCAGGCATGCTGGAGAGACACCGGAGCTCGTTCACATCTTACTTCTGATAGTCGAGCTCTGGCAGCCATGCAAGACGCAGCAAGGGTGGGCCTTGATCATATGCCGGCTGTCAAACCCACCATTGTGTTTCTTATTGTGTCACCTGATGAGACCATGAGATGGGATGCCAGATGCCTGTGACCTCAGTGTCGGATCACCAATGACCTTCTGACTAAGGCTTACGATGCAGGGGCACAAGCAGGTCGGATTGGGAACTCTCTTTCTTACCTCATGCTCGCCCTCTCTGCTTCTCTACAAGAGGGTGGGGTTGATCCCACTATCATCAGCCTTAGTGATGCGTCCTTGCATGCCTTTGCCTTCATGTGAAGGGAGCTTGGGCGTTTGCTCTCCCTTTTGGGAAGATATAACCTCTCCTGGGTCATCCAGGGGTTACGGGTGACTTTGTTGGTCACATACTCAACTTACGCATGCCTGAAACGGAATATCCAGTACTTGAGGCACCGCCTCTGGTGGTCATTCAGGATTCATAGAACCGTAATTATATACATAACTCTAGATCACCCTCCCAAAGTGATTTAAGATGACCAGTGCCCTCTGCTGAGGAAGAAAGAACATTGTTGAACCTGGTAATCAATTTACAGGGCTCAGAGTCTTGCCTCCTCTATAGAGGAGCAAGAGGACCTACCAGAGTGCAATCTTACTTTTGAAGAAACAAAGCTATGGATCTGTAAATACCTAAATAAATGTCTGGAAGGGAGAACATGTTGCTCTATTAGTTGGTTTAACAATGCTGTTAGCTACTAAGTCTCCTATAGTACAAATACTCTTTTCAGACCATAGGAAAAATGCGCAGTCTTCAAGACCAGGGGGAAAACAAATAAAGCAGACAGGGGAGTATGTTCATCTTAAAAAGATTTACCCTTCCTATAAGAGATAATGGAAGACTGGTCCAACGTGCCAGATCCTCTTTAATTTTATGGATTAAAGGTATAAAATTGGCTTTATAAAGACCAGAGAGGGAGGGATATATATATATATATATATATATATATATATATATATATATATATATGTGTATATATATATATATATATATATATATATACCCAGAAAGACAAACCCAGAGGGTGACAATCGGAAAGGGGTAGCACTAGAAGAGGTCCAGGAGGTGTTAGGGGTTAGGGGCATAGCCTCTGACTTTGAATAATGAATCTAGTTGCCCGAAAACTGATTGAAGGTTTTAATAATCCCAACAACTCTCACAATAGAGACCTCTGGGTTACAGAGAAAGAGCAACGCATCAACCGCAGAAAGGGAAATGTTGTGCTTTTGGGGCCTATAGTGATGCCAGCCACCAGGGGATCGCTCCTTATCACCTCCGCCAAGGGCTCAATGACAAGTGCAAACTGAAGAGGAGAGATTGGACAGCCCTGGCGAGTGCCACGCGCACCTGAAAATGTGGGAGATTTCCAACCATTTGAAATGATGGATGCACAAGGGGAATCGTATTAGAGAGAAAGCCATTTAATGAATGAATCTCCTAAATTAAATCCTAAATTTACAGAGGACATTCAGTATATATGGCCATTCGACTCTGTCAAAAGCCTTCTCGGCATCGAGGGAGACTACGACAGCTTAAGCTTTCAAATTCATGCCACACTAAATAAGATTCTGCAGTCTTCCAGTATTATTACTGGAATTACATCCTAAAATAAAACCGGTTTGGTCCATCGAAATAAGATCTGCAAGAACATGATCAAATCTTGCAGCTAAAATTTTTGCTTTGAGTTTTCTATCTACCTCAAGCAGAGCAATTGGATAGTATGAGGAGCAATCCTCTGATGGTCTGCCCCTCTTCAGAATCAACAAAATTTTGGTATCTGTCATAGTCCTTGGGAGGTGGCCAGAGTTAAACGAGTGGGCTAACATTTTAAGCAGGGGGTCAACCAGCAGGCTCTGCAAAGATTAAAAAAAAACTCAGGAGTCAGGCCATCAGGCCCCAGGGCCTTGCTGCTTTGCAATTTATTAATAGCAGCTATGACTTCCTCCCGTGAAATGGGACTGTTTAACAGAGCCGTCTGGGTGTGAGAAGCCTGAGGTAGACTGATGGCTGACAAAAAGTTTTGCATCAGGGCCTCAGACTGAAACTCGGTTTCACATTTCTATAAAGATTGATAAAACACCTGAAAGCATCTGTTGATATCCTTACTATGATCGACTATTTTACCTGTCTCATATTTAATTGCTGAAATAGCCTGTGAGTCAGCCCTTGTCTTAACTAAATTTGTCAAGTATTTACTAAGCTTATTCCCAAATTCATAAATTCTGTGTTTAGCAAAAAAATAGGGATTTCTGAGCCTCTGATGACATAAGTGCATCAAGAGCTGTGGTGTCAATTTGGGATCTCAAGTCATTGGAAGGGTTAATATCAAAATCTCTCTAGAGCCTAAATTGTTGTTCCAAATTCTGCTGTTCTGCCTCCTTCTTGTATTGAAGATGCGCAGAAAAAGATATCGTAATGCCCTTAGACACAGCTTTAGCAGTCTCCCAAAGCACATTAGGAGAAATTTCTGGGGTATCATTCTCAGTCAAAAGGAGTTTAAACTGCTCTGTGAAATATTGTATGAAATCAGGGTTTTTAAGCAGGTAGTTTTTAAATCGTCATTGTGCCGGAGGACGCCGCTACCCTAAAGACATAACCAAAAACAATGGGGCATGACCTGAAATAATGATATTGCCAATTGAGCATGAGATCACTGTTTGAAGGGCGTAACTAGGTGTAAAAAAGTAATCAATCCTCAAGGAGGAATTGTGAACCTTAAAATAGAAATAGTACTGTTTGTCTGTTGGGTGAAATGCCCTCCAGGTGTCAATGAGATCTAGATCTCTACAGCAGCCTAAAAGAGTTTGATTATTACCAACATTAGATTGCGACCCAGTATGTAATATAACCAGACGGGGATTGAGACAGCAATTAAAATAGCCCACAATAACTGAGGATTCAACAATTCAATCAGAGAACAGGGAAAATACTTTGGTGTGGAAGTCAGGAGAACATGTTGGTGCAGAATAGACGCTTAAATAAGAAACATTGTCACCATAAAGTGTCCCTGAGATCATTACATAATGTCCAAATTCATCACTCTTGACCTTAACCTCAGTAAGAGGCAAGGCTTTATTCATCAGAATTTCAACCCCTGGGCTTCTTCATGTAAAGGAGGAATAAAAAATCTGGCCAACCTAATCTCTCGTTATTTTTTGGTGTTCCTCGTTACTCAGGTGCGACTCCTGGATGAACGCAATTTGTACGTTTTCCCTCTTTAAAAAAATGAAGAAATTTCTTCTGTTTGACAGGGTTCTGAAGGCCATGCACATTCCATGAGCAGAGTTTAACTGCTATCAACCATAATCAAGCAAGTTTTAGATACACAAAGGCGTGCCTGAGACAGTCAAAGAAGTATGTTTAACCACTTTTGTCAATTTGGAAAAATATTCAAGATCAAATAAAAAAGACACGTGTGAGAGATAAAAACCTGATAATAATAAAACTGCCCCCACCCCCCAACACTTTCCCAAATGAAGCACCAAAATCCTGCACTCCAACTGTGCATCTAAACTGTGCACTAGACCAGTGCACCAAGTGTAAATATGTGCATTAGCAAAACTACAATCGGAGGAATAATTTAACATGTCCGTTAACAGTAAGAAAAAGAAAAAATAATTTGATATATATATATATAAACAGAGAAGAGAAACAATATCCTGATAGGCCACCTTTGCGGTGCCTCAAACGGTTTGGGACGACAGGTTATCAAGCAGTTTAAATCGTTGAGTCAGGCTTAAAAAAAATAGGAATAAGGGTCCTGTAGCTTGATGGCAAGCAGACTTACAGCGATGATACAAGTTATGAAAATTTCACGTGAAGTTTGACATTTGAATCAATGAAAATCAATGTCAAGGTCACTAAATAGAACTTTTAAAATTTACATTTTTAAGACCTTCTGTAGTACAATCCTATGCTCTGAAGCAGATTTGGTGATACAATTTATTAAAATATGACAATATGTATTCAATATGTCAATTGTGAACTTTAAAGGTAACAGAATGTCGAGTTGTGGTCAGCAAATGGACTGTTTTGACTTTCTAAATGTCTTTATATAAACCTTGGCGTAATCTGTGACCATTTTGGTGATACAAGTCATTGTATTTTCACTATGAAGTTTGACCCTCAAAGGTCACTGACAGTCAAGTTGAATGTCAACAAATGAAAATGAATATGTCACTTCCTATACGTCAGTAACACAAACTGGGACCGTTTTAGTGATACAAGTCATTGAATTTTCACTAGGTCACATTTGACCTTTGAAGGTCAATACGAAGGTCACCAAATTAAAGTTCATACATGTCTCTATCTGTCTCCAATACAAACCTAGAATCCATCTGTGACTGTTTTGGCGAGACAAATCATTGTAATTGTATTATGTCAAGTTTGACCTTCAAATGTCATCAACAGTCAAGCTGAATGTCACCAAATGAAAGTTCATATGTGACTTCCTATGTCAGTAACACAAATTTTGGTTCCATCTGTGACATTTTCAGTGACAGAAGTCATGAATTTTCCCGAGGTCAAGTTAGACCTTCAAAGGTCAATATGAAGGTCACCAAATCAAAGTTCATACATGACTTCCTACACGTCTCCGATACAAACCTACACTCAATCTGTAACGATTTTGCTGATATAAGTCATTGAAATTTCACTGTATAGTTTGGCCGTTGAAGGTCACTGAAAGTCAAGTTCAATGTCACCAAAGGAAACTTCATACATGACTTCCTATATGCCCGTAATACAAACCTAAGCTCTAACTGTAATAGTTTTGGTGATGGAAGTCATTGAAATTTCACTTTGTGAAGTTTGACCTTCGAAGGTCGCGGGAGGTCAAGTTCAAGGCCACCAAATGAAAATTCATACATGGCTTCCTCTAAGAGTGTTCAATGCAGATATGTTCCCAATCTTCAATATTTTCAACCCAAGAGACTCTGCCTCTCAAAAATGCTCTTTTTACACCCAGACATGTTACTGACCTGTTGCCAACTAATTCGTTGCAAAACGCTTCTTTTGCTGTTTTTTTATTAGTACCACAATTCCAGCCTTTTGTTCCCCTTGTCCCAACTTTTTTGAGACCTCTTGCGACCATCAAATTTAAAATGAGCTAATGTTTTTCATAAAATGGTAAAATATCTCACTTTTAACATCTGATGTTGTCTATGCTCTATTCTGAATAACGTGGGTTTATGAGAGAGAAAATCATTGTCTTATTTTTTATTGACATTTTAAATGACGTCCCAACTTCACTGGAATCGGGGTTTGTAATATTTAAACTGCAGCGATGAATGAGCACACTGTACACTAATGTCAGTGTTTGAATTTCTGAGTTTATCATTTTTCATGAATTTTTGTTGCAATCTCTGTGTCTTTATTACTTCCCAGGTTGATGATATATTTACTGTTACATTAGTTGTTCATTATATTAGTTCTCTTTGCACACTCACTTCCAGCCACTGCCACATGGTTTTTGTTTTATCCTCTCACTCACGCACTCGCTGTCCCCTTCCAGAATTTCAGCAAACCTCATTCCTTTGTCTGTGGCCTCACCTCCCATCACGTCTCTCCCTGTGCACCAACCTGATGCCACTTCCTATTAGCTCCTTTTCCAATTTATAAATCCCTGTATTTCCCTTGTACCTTTGCAAGTTAGTCGGTATGTCATGTGCGTTCTGTATATCCTCGACCTTTTTGGTCCTGGTTTATTTTTGTTCACAGTTTATCATTTTGACTGCTCCATTCTGTCTGTTGGATTTTATCATTATGATTCCTTGCTGGATTTTTGGATAAAATTTTAGATGACCCCCTGTACTTGGCAAACCTCTAGTAAGGCTTTCGATTTGTAGACTGTGTGTTGATTGCAATTTGGATTTCCCTCTCTGTGCTGCATTCCTCCTGATTGGTTTGAGCCCTGACTGTGTAACCAAGAGTCTAAATTAAATCACTGAACTGAGCTTCAGTTTGCGAGTTCTGACTATGCTCTCAGTCAACTATATTCTCTGGGTGGCCATTTCAGCCCACAATTTTACATGATAGTGCGCTACTTTGAAGTGCTTGTGTCTTTGAATCCGAAGAAATCCTAACTTGTGACATTAACTTAAAGTGTCGCTGCACATTTTGGTTAAAGTGCTTTAAAACCATCAGTTGACTTCGGGAAACAGAATTTCACACGCAGCACATCATTTATATTCTTAAAACAGCTAATGCAGTCATTATTAATCTACTTGTCCCCAGAAGAATATCAGGATCTGAGACAAACAGGACAGCATATTACTCAAGAGTATGGTAGTCCACAGTTGAGTAGAAACCCTGGGACTGATCCACCTATACTGGCTACCCTTCAAAGCCTATTCACATCCCATGTAGTACCAGCATCATGTATAATTGGAGCAGCTCATCCACTGCCTGAGCTAAAATGTGTTTCACACTTATTGTCAGTGTAAACTCCTTCAAAGAGACAGCTAGCTTTGTACCAGTGTTTAGAAATTAGTGACAGGCAGGAAGTCCTTGTCCTCAAAGGTGGGAGAGAAATGTCACAACAGCTTTTCACGGGCTGTATGCCAGGTTCTTAGCTGCAGGGCAAAATTGTGAGTCAGATCATTAGCATCAGCACCCTGCTAAGCATCATCCTGATGCGCTGACCTAACAACAGACCATGCACCAAAAGAATGACCTCAGAGATGAAGGAGCAGTGTTGCCTTTTCAAGCCCCTGAACAGCAGCAAGGACAGTTAGTCCACACATCTGAATAGATCAATGGCTGCACTGCCACTACCTTTGTTTGCCTTTTGACATATTATTTAGACTGCTCTCTTGCCCCACCAGAAAGGACGTTTGCTGCAACAACTGCATTTGTCATATTTTAATGACTGGGTGTCATTTTAATAAGGTTGTGCTGTGTCAAGGTGTCAAGTTCAAGGGTCAAAAGGTCCCACGATGCGTATTTGTTTCTACCTGTGAACTTGGATGATTTCCCCTCAGACGCACTGCTCTGATTGCTGTCGCAAATATATGAGGCAGGGAAAAAATTCTGGGAAATACTTTTACTCTCTGATTCTGGATTTCCACCTTCCAATGCATAATTCACAAGTGAAGTCTGATATCCGGCAGGCTTTTAGCAACTTTCACAAACAGGGGAAATTAGTGCAAGACTCATTTTGTATACCCATATCCCCCTTCCAGCACAACTCTGGTCATACTTGTGTAATGTGAATATGAGCCACTAGATGGCAGTATTTACCTTTTTTTTGTTAAGCTCAGACTGGAGTCATGTTTAGACATGTCCTGGACATGTCTGGGGCAAGTCTCAGAAAATTAAAAAAAAGAGGTCTAAATGTGGGTGGGGTCTGCAAAAGAGTATATAAGGAAAATAATTGAGACAGTAAAGTAGTAGGAGAAATTGCAAGAAGATGACCAGACCTGCCATTCTGTTCAAGACCTGTGACATTTCTTTTGTGGATTTCTTTGCCTGTGTTTGAGCATTTTCATTATCCAGGACATCACCAAGCCACCCCACATAAAGGGACTGTAAATATTTCTTTTTTTTTTCCTAATCAATCTTGGTCTTTAGGTTCATTAGTTGTTAGTTAGTTGTTATTGTCTTTGTCTGTTAAATTAAATGTGTTTAAGTTTTAAAAACTGTGTGTCATCCCTTGCTGTTGCTGTTGTGTTGTTTTAAATGTAATAACAAATTGGGGCCATAACAAATTGGGGGCTCAAGGTCCGGGATAGACCATTTTGTGAGTCATTTATTAAAAATCTAACATTTCAAATTGTAAAAAATTTTTTTTTAATTGAATACATATATATTGACAACAGCAATGGATGATTTCTTGGCATCACCAACCGTAGGGGTTTTGAAGTCTTTTAAAAAGACAGAACTGCTAGAAATTTGCAGACATTTAGAGCTGACAGAGGTGAAACCAGCCATGCGAAAAGCAAGACTGGCTAGAGAGATAGTTGAATATTACATTGATGAAAATGTGTTTGCACCAGGAGATCTGGAACAGTTTCCAGTGGAAAATCCAAATATAGAAATGGAACTTAAATTAAAAATGCTAGAGATTGAAAGGGAGGAAAAAGAAAAACAAAGGCAGTTTGAGTTGGAAAAATTAGCAAGAGAAGAGAAAAAAGAAAGGGAGGAAAAAGAGAAACAAAGAGAATTTGAGAGGGAAGAAAAAGAAAGACAAAGGCAGTTTGAGTTAGAAAAATTAGCAAGAGAAGAAAAACAAAGAGAATTTGAGAGAGAGAAAGAAGAAAGAGAGAGACAGAGACAGAGAGATTTTGAATTAGAGAAATTCGATAGAGAAGAAAGACTCCAAATGGAGCAACTAAAAATTAAAATTGAAACTAAAAATAAATTTTGTGCCAGTCAGGAGGTAAAACTGGTGCCTCCATTTTCAGAAAAGGATGTTGACAACTATTTCCAGTGTTTTGAAAAGGTAGCAAAGAGTTGCCAGTGGCCAAAGGAACACTGGCCTCTGATGTTGCAAACTGTCCTCAAGGGTAAAGCTCAACAAGCCTATTCGGCTTTGTCTGCAGATGATTCCTTTGATTATGAGGTTGTCAAAAAGGTTATTCTGAGAGCTTATGAGTTGGTTCCAGAGGCTTACCGACAGAAATTCAGAGGTCTGAAGAAATCTGAAAATCAGACTTATGTTGAATTTGCTAATGAGAAGCAGGTTTGCTTTGAGCGCTGGTGTACTTCTATGGAGGTCAAGGATGATTTCAACTCACTAAAAGAGATGGTGTTAGTTGAAGAATTCAAGAACTGTGTTAAGGATGATGTTAAGACCTACCTTAATGAGAAGCAAGCACTGAACTTGCAATCAGCTGCCAAATTTGCAGATGAATATGTTCTCACTCATAAGTCCAAATTTCAGTCTAGCAGTAACAATAAATGGTCCCAATTTCAGAAAAAGGGTTACGGTGATACCCAAGATTCCTCACCCAAAGACAAAGACAAATCTGGTGATGGTGCTCAGAAATCCAGTAACAGGTCTGATCAAAGTGTGAAAGCTGACAGTGACAAAAGTGGTCTAGTTTGCAGATATTGCAAGAAATCTGGTCATGTTACAACTAACTGTTGGTTCCTTAAAGCTAAGAAAGAAAAAGAAAAGGATACCAAACCAAATGCCTTTGTGAAAACAAGGTTAGAAACCCCTGTAGTAGATAACCCATCTGCTAAATTGCCTGCTTCTTGTGGGGCTAAAAAGCCTAATACAGCTGACTTTGTGAGGGAGGAATTTCTTCCATTTGTGTCAGAGGGATTTGTGGCTCTGAATGAGCATACTACTCCTGTCCCCATATATATCCTAAGGGATACCGGAGCTTCTCAGTCACTTTTGTTGATGGACTCCTTGGAGTTACGTGATGAGACCGCTTCAGGGGATTTCATACTTGTACAAGGTATTGAAGGGAGGACTGTATCTGTACCCCTGCGCTCTATATTCTTGAAGTCAGATTTAGTTACAGGACAGGTAAAGGTGGGACTTATGTCAAGTCTACCTATAAAGGGCGTTTCTCTGTTGCTAGGCAATGACCTGGCTGGGGGCAAAGTAGTTCCCCCTGTACATCTTACTTCACAGCCGAGCACTGAAAATGGGGATGAGGACCCATCTCTGTATCCTTCTTGCGCAGTGACTCGTGCTATGGCCAAGAAGGCTAAAGAAGATGATGTTGTGGTGCAGTCCAGTACATTGAATAGTCAGGACTCAGGTGGTTCGCCTCATGACTCTGATTGGCCTACTATGGTTTCTCCGTTTGAGGACTTATCAGATACTTTTATCAGTTCTCTATTCAGCCAGCCGGATGGGTCTGGTGATTCTGATGTGTCTGGAGACTTGTCTCTGTCCAGAAAGCGGTTGATTGAGGAGCAAACTAATGATCCTGAAATTGGTGTACTAAAGAGGAGAGCCCTTCCTGAAAAAGAAATAGATGCAGTTCCAGTTGGGTATTATCTCAAGGATGGTGTGTTGATGCGGAAGTGGCGCCCTCCTGATATCCCTGCCAATGCAGATTGGGCAGTGGTCAGGCAAATTGTTGTTCCGAAGGTCTATAGGAATGAGATCTTAACAATGGCTCATAGTTTACCTTTAGGAGGTCATCTTGGTGTTAACAAGACTGTTGATAAGATCATGAAACACTTCTTTTGGCCTGGGCTTCGGAAAGACGTTTCCAACTTTTGCAAAACCTGTCACACTTGTCAGGTAGTTGGAAAACACCAGTTAGACCCACCTGTAGCCCCATTGCAGCCTATCCCAGCATTTGGGGAGCCATTCTCTAGGGTCATTGTTGATTGCGTTGGTCCATTACCCAAGACTAGATCTGGAAATCAGTACTTGTTGACAATCATGTGTGCATCTACCAGATTCCCCGAAGCCATACCTCTACGTAACATCAAGGCAACTGCAATCTTGAAGGCTTTGATAAAGTTCTTCACGTTGTTTGGTCTTCCCAGGGAAATTCAGTCAGACCAAGGTAGCAATTTCACTTCTGGATTGTTTCAGCAGGTTGTGTATGAACTAGGTGCAAAACAGATTCTTTCTAGTGCCTATCATCCAGAAAGTCAGGGTGCCTTAGAGCGGTTTCATTCCACTCTCAAGACAATGATGAGGACTTATTGTTATGACCATGAGAAAGACTGGGATGAAGGGGTTCATTTGCTGTTGTTTGCAGCTAGAGAAGCAGTGCAGGAGTCTACTGGATTCAGTCCATTTGAGCTAGTGTTTGGTCATGAAGTGAGAGGACCTTTGCTATTATTGAGTGAACAATGGCAAGAGAAAGAGCCGCATATCAGTCTGTTAGACTATGTTAGCAAGTTCAAGGAAAAATTGCATGCAGCTTGTGACCTTGCCAAAGAGAACTTGAAATCAAGTCAGGGAAAAATGAAAACTTGGTATGATCATAAGGCTAGAAGCCGTGAGTTTAAACCAGGAGACAGGGTCCTTGTGTTGTTTCCCTTGCAGTCCAATCCATTGCAGGCTAGATTTCATGGTCCTTATGAAATTCTGACAAAACTCAATGATCTCAATTACATTGTGAAGACTCCAGATAGGAGAAAACCAAAACAATTGTGTCATATAAACATGCTAAAGCCTTATCATGACAGAAATGCTAGGGTTGCAGCTGTCACTTCAGATTCTCCAATGGTCGAAACGTGTGAAGATGAGGGGGAGTTTCAAGATGATGAACCAAGAATTAAAGCTGAAGTTCTTTCATGTAAATTGTCAAACACTGAAGTGTTGCAAAATCTTGATGTAAAACTCCAGCACTTAGAACCCTCACAGAGAGATCAGTTTGAAAGGTTGATCAAGAAATATGAGGATTTGTTTCCTGATGTTCCAAAGAGAGTTACTATAGCCTCTCATGATGTAGATGTTGGTGATGCCAAACCAATAAAACAGCATCCATACCGGATGAATCCTGAAAAGAGAAAGATTGCTGAGAAAGAGGTTGAGTACATGTTAAAACATGATATTATCAGACCCTCCAACTCCGATTGGAGTTCACCCTGTGTGCTAGTTCCAAAACCTGATGGAAGTACTAGATTCTGTACAGATTATCGCAAAGTCAATGCTGTAACTAGAACTGATGTGTATCCAATACCTAAGATCGATGATTGTATTGATAGTGTAGGGCAAGCAAAGTTTCTGACCAAGATTGATTTATTGAAGGGTTATTGGTGTGTGCCTTTAACTGAGAGGGCCAAGAGCATCTCTGCTTTTGCCACACCATCTGGATTGTACCAGTATGAAGTCCTACCCTTTGGCATGAAAAATGCCCCAGCCACGTTCCAAAGGATGATACAGTCTACAATCGCCGGATTGCCACACACGGGTGCATACATCGATGACCTGATCACATGGAGTGACTCCTGGGAAGAACATCTAAAAGATGTAGAGACGTTGTTCCAGCGCCTGACCCAGGCTAACCTGACTGTTAACCTGAGCAAGAGTGACTTTGGTTGTGCTACTATCACCTATCTTGGCTACGTCATAGGCCAGGGTAAGGTGGCACCCATAAATGCTAAAGTCCAAGCCATCATGGACTTTCCAGTTCCTGACAACAAAAAAGCTTTGCGCCGCTTCCTTGGAATGATCGGGTACTACCGCAAGTTCTGCAAGAACTTTGCTGAGATTGCTCTCAGTCTAACTAACCAACTGAAGAAAGGCGTAAAGTTCACCTGGGATGATGCATGCCAGAGAGCCTTCGATCACCTGAAGTCTCTGCTGTGTCACTTCCCCGTGCTCAAATCTCCTGACTTCAACAAACCGTTCTCCATCGCGGTCGATGCTAGCGACCAAGCTTGTGGATCTGTGCTCCTACAGAAAAGTGACTCTGATGACATTGAGCATCCCGTGGCATACTTGTCCAGGAAGTTCAATCGCCACCAAAGGAACTTTTCCACAATAGAGAAGGAACTGTTGGCTCTGGTCCTTTCTTTACAACACTTTGAGGTTTATGTTTGTACAGGACAAAAGCCAATTATTGTGTACACTGACCACAATCCGTTAACATTTTTGAGTAAGATGAAAACAAGAATCGGAGATTGTTGAATTGGAGTTTGATTTTACAGGAGTTTGACTTGGAAATTAAGCATGTGAAGGGTACAGACAATGTAATTGCTGATTGCTTATCCCGTGTTTGAATGTGTATATATACATCATCCGTTTGAATATTGTATGATATGTATATATAGACAAGTGTTCACTTAACCATTTTGTATTGAAAAGAAAAATTTTGCCTTTATGAGTCAAAATTTTTTTCCTTTTGGAATGGAGGTGTAATGTGAATATGAGCCACTAGATGGCAGTATTTACCTTTTTTTTGTTTAGCTCAGACTGGAGTCATGTTTAGACATGTCCTGGACATGTCTGGGGCAAGTCTCAGAAAATTAAAAAAAAGAGGTCTAAATGTGGGTGGGGTCTGCAAAAGAGTATATAAGGAAAATAATTGAGACAGTAAAGTAGTAGGAGAAATTGCAAGAAGATGACCAGACCTGCCATTCTGTTCAAGACCTGTGACATTTCTTTTGTGGATTTCTTTGCCTGTGTTTGAGCATTTTCATTATCCAGGACATCACCAAGCCACCCCACAAAAAGGGACTGTAAATATTTCTTTTTTTTTTCCTAATCAATCTTGGTCTTTAGGTTCATTAGTTGTTAGTTAGTTGTTATTGTCTTTGTCTGTTAAATTAAATGTGTTTAAGTTTTAAAAACTGTGTGTCATCCCTTGCTGTTGCTGTTGTGTTGTTTTAAATGTAATCACAAATTGGGGCCATAACACTTGTCACATTTTCCTGGGCCTTTAGAGCAACCTTCCATCCCTCCATCTTACTAGGGAAGGGATTATGATGTTCAGTCTGTTCAGTATGAAGAACATCCACTTTCAGAAATGTGGAAGAGTGCTAACCATACCAGGAGGATGATAACATTGGCTGGCCCTCTCATCAGTATGCAGTAATGGAGAGGTATACATGCATTTTGTGTTTACTGAACCTGAGATCGGGGGTTGTTCTACAAAGCAAGTTCAACATCAAGCTTTCTTTGCGTGTGCCAGCTCGACATACCCCAAACCTCCAATCAGACATACCATTAGTTACCAAAGCAGGTTAGAGGAGAGCAACCTTTGTGGTATTGAAACCCCCACCATTAGGCTGAACATATCTTGCTCAACCCACTAACCTTGCTTCATAGTACATTCCTCTGTTCTGCGATTTATGATGCCCTGATGGCTGCGCTTAGAGCAGACAGAAAATTATATATTTTCTGTTCACAGCTCTGGGATTATTGTTTCATGAAACAGGTTTGTGGTGGTATTATGCAATATGGCTCAATATAGTGTATGTCTGTCTTGAACTTTTGGTTCTCTGCTACCAAGAAAGGCTCAATATTTGTGAACAACATTTTGTCTGTCGACTAATGTGAAATTTTTCATAACCCTCTTGAGCAGATGTAGATGCCTGTGGACAGGGCGCTGTGCTATTTATGCACGCAGATACACAATACTATCAATAGGTCGTAAGTCCCGTCACTGTTTCCCAGGAGTCATACGAATTAAATGACTCAGTGAAGCCTGGTTTGCAAACTGCCTAGTGTAGTGAAAAATCATTGTCCTTTGTTGCGACCATTTCAGCTCAAACAGGAATAACAATTAAGTGCTGAAAAAAAATCAGTTTTCTGAAGCAAGAGAATCAACATGGCATTGATACTATGTCATTACACAACCCCAATTGTAGTTGGGAAAAATAGTTGGGAAGAAGTGTAAATTGTGAATGAAATGAAAATGCAATGACTTTTAGATCACATGAGCCAATATGTTATTTACAATAGAACATAGATGTCTCGGTTTCAATATTTGAAATGTTGCCTAACATTTTTATCCACAAAATGAGCTTATTTCGAACTTTCTGGCTGCAACAGGTCTCAAAAAAGTTGGGACACAGGTAGGAAAAGGGCTGAAAAAAACAATTCATATATAAGAGCTGAAAGAACATTTAGCAAGTAATTTAGTTAACTGTCATCGGGCGTGTAACATGATTGGCTATAAAAGGGATGTCTTAGAGAGTCTCTCAGATGCCCAGAGGCTCTCCAACCTGTGAAGGCCTGCGTAAAAAAATTGTGGAATACTTTAAAAACAATGTTCCTCAACATCAAATCGCAAAGGCTTTGAAGGTCTCATCATCGACAGTGCATAACATCATCAAAAGATTCAAAGAAACAGGAAAAATCTCTGTGCGTAAGGAACAAGGTCAAAGACCTTTACTGGATGCCCGTGATCTTCGGGCCCTGAGACACCACTGCGTCACTTACCGGCGTCATTCTGTCATTGACATTACTAAATGGTAATTGCTAAATTACTAAACCGCGCCATCCTCACATGCCACCTAAAACTCTATCATGTAAAAATGAAGCCATTGTTGAGCATGATCCAGAAGCGCCGCTGTGTTCTGTGGGCCAAGGCTCATTTAAAATGAACTGTTGCAAAGTGTCCTGTGGTCAGACATGTCAAAATTTGACATTCTTGTTGGAAATCATGGGCGTTGTGTCCTCCAGGCTAAAGAGGGGAAAGATCACCCCTCCTGTTCTCAGCATTCAGTTCTCAAGCCAGCATCTCTGATGGTATGGGGATGCATTACTGCATATGGTGTGGGACACTTGCATATTTTAAAAAGCACCATGAATGCTGAAAGGTATATAAAGGTTTTATAGCAACATATGCTCCCCTTCAGATAATAATGCATCAGTTTTATTTAGCGCTTTTCTGGGCACTTAAAGACTCTTCACAATGGATATTATTCATTCACTCACATATTCACGCTCTGATGGAGGTAAACTACTTTTTTGCAGCCACAGCTGCCCTGGGGCCGGCTGACGGAAGCGTGGCTGCCAGTATGTGCCTACGGCCCCTCAGATTACCACCAAACATTTGCACATAGCTATACAGAAGTGTGTCTATATTGCATGTTTTTGTAGGTAGGGGAAACCGGAGTACCTGGAGGTAACCCACGCGAATGCGCGGAGAACATGCAAACTCCACACAGAAAGGCCCCATGCCGGCTTCGAACCCACGACCTTCTGGCTGTGAGGTGCTAACCACTAACCTAGTGCTAACCACTGCTGAAATAGATGACATCTATTCTAGGGAAGGCCTTGTGTATTTCAGCAGGCATGGCTTCGTAGTAGAAGAGTCCGTGTGCTGAACTGGCCTGCCTGCTGTCCTTATCTTTCACCGATTGAGAAAATTTGGTGCATAATTAAACGAAAACTCTGTCAAAGGAGACCCAAAACTCTCCAGCAGCTGGAAGCCTGTAATAAACAAAAGTGGGATCAAATTCCAATTCCTAAACTCAAGAAACTTGTCTTATCAATGCACAGACACCTCCACTCTGTGTGAAAAAAGAGGGGATGCTACACCATGGTAAACAGGCCCCTGTCCCAACTTTTTTGAGACCTGTAGCAGCCATCAAATTTGAAATGAGCTCTTTTTGTGGATAAAATTTAAAAATTTCTCAGTTTCAATATTTGCTGTGTTATCTCTGTACTATTGTAAATAAAACACTGGCTGGTGTGATTTGAAAGTCATTGCGTTTTGATTTTATTCACAATTTATACTTTGATCCAACTATTTTGGAAATGTAGTATGAATTATACTCATTAGATATTGAAAACGTGTGATTGCCTACAGTAGTTTAGGTGTAGTTTCATCCCTCGAAGAATTCAGTGCTCACTTACATCCTCATTTGATCTCTCACTGAAATCCAGACACCTTAATGCTTGCTCAGGCTTATCTGCATAAAGCAAAGTTTTGTTCATGGCCATGTGAACCTTTGCTGATAATTATCTATTGATTGACACATTTTTTATACAATTCCAGACTGTATAAACTTTCCACAGTCATTGAATGACACTGATTGGGACCTCTGAAAAGTATTTAGGTCATAATCTCTCAACTGTGCACAGCTGATTGATGTGAATGCATAGAAAAAAAGACTTCCAAAACCAACCCAGGAGTGCTTAGGGTACATTTAGGAGATGGAAATGTGATACTGATGTGGACAATAGATGTTATTTCGAATGGAACATAACTGTAAGTTTTCTTGTACAAAATAGCTGTGTTTTTGTGGAGGAAGAATTCAATGATGGTGTGTCATGGTTATGGTTTTGTTCATGTTTATGATCATGTTTAGGTTCAAGTTCAGTGTCCATGATTTTGTCTTTTGTTTATTCTTTTTAATATTGTAATACTCAGGTTTTTACATTCCATTTGGCAGTTCCATTGTACTTGTCTCCCCGCTCTTGTGATCTAGTTGGTTCAGTCCGTCTTCCCTGTTTGCGTGCCCACTTACTTCGGGTGATTTAATGGAATTCCGGTGTTTAAAATATTCCATCAATTCTCATTTACTTCCTTCGTCTTTCTGTTCTGATTACTAACATAACTAACAGTTGTATTTTGTATCATAGTCTACTAACACAGCTAATCCATGCATATAGATTGCTAACTGACTAACGAGCGCTCTAGTTAAATCTGTGAAGTTGCACCGCCACTAATTTAGACCAATTCCCTCTCAGCAATCGCCCTGGTCTAATCTCTGCCTTTTGCTCAGCTGTTCCTGTCTTCCCCTGAGTTTTAGCAAGAATCTCTCTCACACGCTTAATTACTTTCCTGCGCTTGTTATCTGTGCACTAAGAACTCCATGACCGGAGCTGTTCAAATGTCATAGGCTGTTTGTGTGATTCCCGTCCGTGTCCTCGCTTTCGCCAATTTTCATGGTTAGGTTTCCCTCATGTGATTCTCCTGTTGTAATTAGTTGGATCCATTTCACCCGCTTCCTTCATAGCATGTGACTTCCCTCTCCTCTACTTAAGCAGTCTTTTCACAGCCAGCTCCTTTTCAAAACGTTGATCAATATTTCATTGTGGAGAGCACCTTGTATGCCATTGAGTATTGTTTTTCTTCAACTGGTTTGTCCGACTATGATTCTTGCCATTGCTCATTTTGTAATGTTTTGCCTTTTTGGATTTTGACCTATTTTTGTATGACCACGATTTCTGTGTTTACATGCCCTGTGTATGACCCTTGGCTTTATTCATCGACTACGACTTTTTGCCTACCATCTATGTACCTTTGCTCATCTGTCTACCTGGTTCTGACCCCTGCCTGTCTAGTCGACACTGTTTTTGGATTTTGTATTTTGGCTTGGCAATTCTTGTGTTTTTTGGCTTTGACTCGGACTTCATTAAAGGCATACTTTTTTTGGATTTCCCTCTCTTGTGTGTGGTTCCTGAAAGCACCGTTACAGTTAGAGGTTTTCTTCATTATGAATGAGTACAATGGAAGAGTATTGAATACTTATGGCTCACTAGCTAGCTGGCTTTCTGTTTTTTAGTTTACCATAGCCATGATGATTACACACAGCTTGTTTGCCACATTAGTTAATAAGAGTAACCATTAACCTTTGCTACTAATACTGCATGTGGTGGCATTTTGTTCAATGTGGTGATTTGTTTTCAAATTTATACCTCGTTCGATGAAATAGATTGCCTCATGTTAGGTTTTTGCTTGTTTAAAATGCGAACAGCTCGAAGACTTCGGTAAATCCCTTGCTACATTCATTGCGCCAATTCTGTTTAATCTAGCGTAGCATATTGCCTGCCTTTTCCAGATATTACTATGTTAGTGAGTTATAGTTGCCCCTTATATGGTGTGGAAAGGGTTTATAGCCACAAACTTGCATTTTGCTACGGGTGCTCAGAGCTTCTGGCTTTCCGTTGCGGGGTGAACATTCTGACTGCAAAATAAGCAGTTCCTTTGAGTGTGTGTGCTGGCTGATTGGGCTCTGAAGAAAAACGGACAAAATTCTAAGCTTTATCATGGAGTACAGGCATATTTTTGGTTTGGAGAAGTTCCTGGTGACCATTGGTGCCCATCCTATATTCATAAACCCATGTTAAATTCCACTAGAAAATTTATATCGAACGTCATGAGTCAAAGATTAATTTGTGTTTGACATGATTATTTTATGATTTGATAGTGTGCAATTTTAGGGATCTGACAGTGTGGTGTGCCACATGGAGAGCTATCTTATTTGGCTCATAAATAATAATTATTAATTGGAGCCTGTAACAAATGAAAGACAAAAAACCATAGTTCTTACCCGGGAAAAAAGAATTATCATGCGTGTGGTGAATCCTTTACCTTTTTCAGTGGAACTACTGCTTATGGCACACGGGAGAGCCTCCGATCAAATCCAACCTTTAACAGTGCTAATTGCAGCCAGCGGCCCCACAAGAGCGGCATGTAATCAGTTTTGCCTGGGCTGCTCAAGGTCATTGGAGGGATACAGCTGGGAGAGATATAGCATTGTTCAATGCTTCGAATCGGTCCTCTTAACCTCTTCTTTGCACAAGTAATTTTGTAAGTTTGTGGTTTCCCTTCCCAAGGATTAAAGCACAAATTGTGGATAAATAAATAGCTTCTGTAAAGCAGGCAGTAGTTTTTCAGAGAGATAATGCACTGCTGTTAATCTAAAACAATGAAATTGATCACCCAAACACGATAATGGAAGCTGATAATATTATAATAGGATATGTACAGACCTTTTTAAAATAACAACAATGCAGTTATTTTTCCAGTGATTGTTCTTATTCAAAATCTTACTCTTTACCATGATCACTGGAGTGTGCTGGATCTAATTTTATATTCTTTAGGATCGACTAGAATCATGGTGACCCTCTCAGGCTTCTCAATTGTTCACATACCCATTCATTTTAGTACATAGTAGTTCTTCAATGCAAGCTAATGCAACCTTAAAAAAGTTAAAATACTGAAAAGTTTTCATCCTCATTTTTGTTTTAGTGTCGGAATTTGCTGTCAAATCAGCAAAGTTGACCATTCATGAGTAAAAAGTGCTGACCAGCCATTCATTATCAAACTTATAAACTTGCATCAGAGGCCTACAAGAATATCAAAACACTCTCTGCCATACATACATGGTAGGGGAGACTTCTAACTTGTAATACAACAACCTTGTGTTAGTGCTCGTAATTCACGTTTGCATTTTTCATCATCTTTTAGTTTCTCTCATCTTTCTTTGTCTGTTGTGTTCCAGGGTCCTGGACCAGGACAGTATTTTTGGGTTTGAACAGTTTCTTGTGCCAGGTTTCATCATTCATAGTCATTACTCATGTCACAGTTTTAACAGCTTCTTATCTCAGGATTTCACATAGTTCATAGTTCATGTTTATTCTTCATGTTTTTACTTTCAATGTTTAGTGTTTTGCCAGGTCTGCCCAGCCACTCCACCGCTTGTCTGCGTTCCGCCCCATGTCTTCGTTTTCGCACATTTCAGAGCTCTGGTTGGCTTTGGTATTTCCCCCTTCCTTCTGTGCTGTGCTGATTCGGGGCTGTCTAAGCTTAATTGGCAATTAACTGTTTTTAAGTTACTAACATATACCAACAGTCACGGGAGGAGCAATTCTTAGACAGGCACATTACTAATACTACTAATTTAGGTAGGGAGTTTATTGTCATGATTCCTGCTTTGCTATTTCAAGATCTTGCTGTGCTTTTCCGTTTTAACATTCATGCTTCCTTCCAATCTGCACGCTTATTTGTACCTAAGCTGAGCACGCTCATTTTCTTAATGAGCAAGTCATGTCAACCTATCATTGTCCTCGTCTCATGATTTTGCCTTGTCGCTTGTTTCTTCTCCAGGTGTTGCCCCTCATGTGCTGATTTCCTCCCTTTATCTGGAGTTGGTGGAAGTTGGCTGGCAGACAGAGTCTCGTGTTTTTCATGTCATCAAGTTTCATGCCCTTGTTTTCTGTATATCAGTGCAGTATTTACGTCTTCTGTATAGCCAAGTCAAGTTCTTGTTGTTTGCATTCTAAGTCTGATCATTCTTTTCTGTTTGTGGTTTTGCTCCCTGGAAGTTCCAATGGTTTTTGTTTTTTTGTAGTTTGGACTTTTTAGTTTCTATCTCTGTGAAGCTTACCTTAGTTGGATTTTTGCAACCCTTTGGGCCAAGTTTTCGTTGGCCCTTGTGCCTGTTTTCTTTTGTTTTAATAAACTCCCAGTTCCCCTGCATCTCGCTTTTGGTGTCTCACTGATCTCGCATCACTGTCTTTGTTTTCCTTTCCCATGTGCCTTTATTTTCCTTTCATTTCCATGTTTCTCGTGTCCTGTCATGTTTAACCCTCAGCAGTTAAAGACACTTTTTTCTCATTTTGGTTAGCCTGGTCTTCTTGAGTAATAATGTTTTTATAACCTCTACCCTGTAATCTACAATCAAGCTATATACAGTCGATCATGTTTTTCAGGATAACTGGGGCTATCAAAATACAGTTGTATGCAAAAGTTTGGGCACCTCTGATCAAAATTTCTGTTACTAAGAATAGTGAAGCAAATAGAAGATGAAATGATCTCTGATTGGCATCAATTTAAAGATACAACACTTTTTTGGACATTTTAAGCAGTATTGGTGTATTACTTTTGTTTTGTACAATTCTACAGCAAAATAAAGGAAATGAGCACCGTGCAAAAGTTTGGGCACCCCGAAAGATTTGAGCTCTCAGGTAACCTTGACTGTAGTCTCAGATCGTATTTAGCTTGTTAGGGCTACGGCTTGTTCACAATCATCATTAGGAAAGGTCAGGAGATGAAAATTTTGAAGTTCATAAATACCCAGACTCCTCTACCCTTGGCCCAACAATCAGAAGCCATAGGGTCCTCTATGCAGATGTCAATCTCTCTGAAAATGAAAATAATTCATGCCCACAAAGCAGGAGAAGTCTATAAGAAGATAGCAAATGTTTTTAGGTTGCAATTTCCTCAGTTCATAATATAATTAAGCAGTGGCAGTCAACAGAAACTGTAGAGGTCAGCTTGAGATCTGGAAGACAAAGAAAACATCCTAAAAAAACTGCTCATCAGATTGCCAGAAAGGTAAATCAAAACACCCGTTTGACAACAAAAGACCTTCAGCAAGATGTAGCTCACCATGGAGTCATGGTGCACTGCCCTATAAATCAGCGACACTTGCTCAAATATGACCTTCATGGAAGAGTCATGAGAAGGAAACCTTTCATACATCTTCACCATGAAATTCAGCATCAGAAGGCTGCTAAGGAACATCTGAACAAGACTGATGCATTTAGGAAACAAGTCCTGTGGACTGATGAAGTTAAAATAGATGTCTTTGGCTGCAATGAGCAGAGGTATGTTTGGAGAAAAAAGGATGCAGACTTTCATGTGAAGAACACCTCTCTAACTGGAAAGCATGTGGTTGGATCGAACTTGCTTTGGGCTTGTGTCGCAGCCAGTGGCACGGGGAACATATCACTAGTCGAAGAATTTCAGAAAATTCTGGAGGCAAAAATCACGCCATCTGTAAAAAAGCTGAAGATGAAAAGAGGAGGGCTTCCACAACGTGATAATGATTCCTAAACACACCTCAAAATCCACAACTGACTACCTCAAGACGTGCAGGTTGAAGGTTTCACCATAGCTCTCACGGTCTCCTACCTCAACATCATTGAAAATCTGTGGATGGGCCTCAAAAGAGCAGTCCATGCAAGGCAGCTAAAGAATCTCATAGAACTGGAAGCCTTTGAAAAAGAGTAATAGGCAAAATCCCCCAGACCAGAATTCAAAAACTCTTAGCTGGCACCAAAAAGTGTTTACAAGCTGTGATACTTGCCAAAGGGTGTGTTACTTAGCACTGACCATGCACTTCCTTGAATGTGTGCACGTGTGGGGGTGTGGGTCTCGGAGCACGCCGACTCAGGTAAACCCTGCCTTGCCCCATTCTGTTTTATTATAGTACTGTGCGGGTCTCTTTCCCACATGTGATTTACTCCAACTGAGGTACATTCACTCTCCACTGTTTAGCCTTACTGGCATAATAATATTTAATAAATACTGTATATTTTGCTAACTTGCTTACATTCACGGTTTCTGGTCAACGTCTCTTGACTCCTACTCCCGTTCCCTTAATTATCAATAAAATATGACTGAACTGGAATTCACCTTGCCTCGTGCAGTTAAACCTGCTTTGGCCATTGTGTTCAGTAGAAAATACTTCAGAGTATTCCCTGGGGTCTAATAGTTCAGTTTCCAGGGGCGGTGTAGTGGGATTATTAATTGGGGTACCCTCCCCCCTTACTGTCCCAACTCCAATGGACAGCAATACTGAAATAACAGTTTTAAACATGGGAAATGGGATAATTCATCAAAAAAAAATCACATTCAGTGTTGGATTTATCATGATGGATTTATTTTCTGAAGTCTCCAAAAACACAATGTAGCTTAAGTCTGGATTAAAAACCTCTGAAAGGGATATGATCGTATCAGAGTGCTTATTTAAACTGGGAGACGCTTCGCCTCTGAACATAAAAATGTAAAACGTATGCGTGCCATGTTCCGGAGTTATTTAATACATGGTGCACTTTGATGCTGCAAACAACATCATCAATCCCAGAGGGTTGACTGAATAATTGTCTGGTTACCTTACCCTTCCTACTGCACATACCCCATGCCTTTTTCCTCACCTGAATCTTGTTTGCTTGTTTAGTCTTGTGTATAAACAGTCATGAGAAAGAGAGAGTACATCCTCTTTCAGTTCTATGGTTTTACATAACCAGAACATAAGAAAAATAAATAAAAAATCAGCTGGTCCTAAATCAGGTCCTAAGGTCCTTATGTAAATCTTGTGACGGTGCATTCAGGAACCACACGCGAGAGAGGGCAATCCAAAAAACGTATGCCTTTAACGAATGCTGGGTCAGGACCAATAGTCACAAGAATTGCCAAGCTACAAAACAAAATCCAAAAACAAGGTCAACTTGACAGACCAGGGTCAGAACCAGACAAACAGAGGTTAAGGGTCCATAGACAGCAGGCAAAAAGTCATAGTCGATATCCAAAGCAGTGGGTCATACACAGGGCATCTAAACACAGAAATCGTAGTCATACAAAAATGGATCGAAATCCAGAAAGAAAGAAAAAACAATACAAAAAGGGCAGTGGCAAGAATCTTGGTCAGACGAAACAGTTGAAGAGAAACAATAATCAATGGCATACACAAGACTGCACGAAGAAATATTGATCAAGGTTCTGACGACGTCAGAACAGCAGTGAGGACTATAAATAGACAGAAGGCAAGTTACATGCCATGCAGGGAAAGGGTGAATGGGATGATAACTAATTACAATGGGAGGAACACATGAGGGAACCCTAACCGCAAACAACTGGCGAAAGCCAAGACACGGACGGGAATCACGCAGAAATCCTACGACATTTAAACAGCTCCAGTCAGGGATTTCTAAGTGCACAGACAATGAGTGGAGGAAAGCAATTAAGCATGTTTGAGAGATCTTTCAGTAATGTGGGGAGAGACAGGTAAAGCCAAGCAAGAGGCGGAGACTAGAACAGGACGATTGCTGAGACTGAATCAGTACTCATTAATAGTGGTGCAACTTTACAGATATAACTATAACGAGTGCTTCTTAGTGAGTTAGTATTATATACATGGATTAGTTGGGTTATTAGACTGTGATATAAAATACAAATGTTAGTCCTGTTTGTAATCACGAACAGCCAGGCGAAGGAAGTAAACGAGAATTGAAGGAATAATATGAAACACCAGAAACCATTGAAATCACCTGAAGCAGGTGAGCACACAGACTGGGGAAGCGGACTGAACCAACTAGATCACAAGAGAGGAGAGAAAAGAACAATGAAACTGAAAATGGAAAGAACTGAAACCTGAGAATACAATAACCAAAAAGAATAAATAAAAGACATAATCCAGAACATGGCAAGAACAGGCCTTTCAGCCCAACTACGCTCGCCAGTTTCTTTATACTACTGTGAACATATCCCATCAGATACTCAATGACTGAATGGTATCTAGCTTTAAGTCAAGCCTGCTCTTGAAAACTCTGGTCTCTGCCTCAACAATATGGTCAGGCAAGCTATTCCACATTGAAATTACCCTTTAGGTGAAGAAATATTTCCAAATATCAGTGCTAAACAGGGGCGTAGATTTAACTGGGAATTGCGGGGGACAGAGACACGGCCTTTATGACAATTAGTCCGGGCCAGTTCTCAATCATTTTCCCTCATCAACGCGTTTTCCAATTATCGTAATTGGCAACTGAAGACACGGTTCCTCACCATACGCGATTTAACAGCATCCAGCAATGATACGGTGGGGTAAATTAAGTTCAGAAAATTAATTTACTGCTTACCTGTGAGTCAACAGGTTAGCAATTTTGAATAACGTTGATTTAAACACAGCAAATACGCATCCTGATGACCCATTGCTGTCTTACTTACTCGGAGAGAACAAGCAGCACCTGTTCATTATGGACTGCAAAAAGTTAAGTGTTGCATCAACACTTAAAGAGTAGAGTTAAATCGCATATGGAGAGGAACCGTGTCTTCAGTTGCCAATTACGATAATTGGAAAACGCGTTGATGAGGGAAATCGATTGAGAACTGGCCAGGACTAATTGTCATAAAGGCCGTGTCTCCGTCCCCCGCAATTCCCACTTAAATCTACGCCCCTGGGGCTAAATTTAGCTTTGGTCAACTTCCATTTGTGACCCCGAGTTCTACTCACAAAACTTAGTCGAAGGAATCCTTTAACACATTCAAAGACCTCAATCAAATCACCCCTTAGGTGATTAAGGATCTTCAGCCTCTTCTCATAGCTTTCATCTTTTATACCTGGAATTAGCTTAGTGGCTCTTCTCTGAACTTTCTCTAGAGCCTCTATATCTTTCTTAAAGTATGGTCCCCAGAACTGTACACAATACTCCAGATGTGGTCTTAACAGATGTGGTGTATGGTGTTAACAAAATGCCACGAGGAAAAGACATCTGCACTCATCTTAGAGAGGCAACTGTTGCTCCCAACAATCTGGGAAGGGTTATAAGGCCATGTTCAAACAATTTGAAGTCCATCATTTTACATTGAGGAAGATTATTCACAAGCGATAAACATTTATGGCAGTTGCAAATCTTCCCGGGAGTGAACATCCCAGCAAATTCACCCCAAGGTCAGACCATGCTATGCTCAAAGATTATTGCTCAAAACCCAAGAACTGCACTAAGGACTCTACAGGCCTCAGTTAGCATGTTATATGTTAAAGTTTACAGTACAATTAGAAAAATACTGAACAAGTATGTCTTGTTTGGAAGGGTTGCCAGTAGAATGCCTCTTCTCTTCTCTCCAAAAAGAACATGGCAGCGTGGCTTACATTTTGAAAGTTGCATAATTTATGCATGAACCACAAGCCCTCTGGAAAAATGTCCTTTGAACCGAGGAGTTTTTTGGCCATAATGCACAGCGCCACGTTTGTTATAAACCAAGTACAGCGTATCATCACAAACACCTCATTCCAACTGTCAAGCATGGCCGTGGAGAAGTGATTTGGGCTTGTTTTGCACTTGCAGGATCTGGGCACCTCGCAATCATTGAGTTGACCAAGAAATCTGCTGTGAACCAAAATATTCTTGAGTCAAATGTGAAACCATCTGTACGAGAGTTACAGCTTGGCCCCAATTGGGTCATGCAACAGGACAGTGATCTCAAGCACGCCACCAAATCTGTGACAGAAACCTTATCTAAATATCACCATCAGCAGCAGCATTAATACATAACATTCTACAGTTCAAGATAGAATTTGAAAAATTTCAGTTAACTACCACCCATGCAATTGTAGCCTTCCTCGAGGATGTAAAGCTGTGTCTTAATCGTTAATGGCAATGCAGCTTATTGAAAGCCCATTTGCTCAGTAAATTAATTAAATCTGTTATATTCTTACTTAGAAATAGGTTGAGTGTTAGCCTGCATTATATTTTTACTGGTTGAAGATAGAGTTCTATGTTTGCATGACCAGCCTTAATTAACACGCGGATCTGAGTCGGCAAAACGGCATTTTTGGAAGGTTCACTTAGGTGTATCAAGCCTATCTGACGCTAATGCAGGGGAAAAAATACCGTTTTGTGAGATGCAGGAATTCAGGAGCTTTGTAAGACATTGAGGTTTTATGTTTGGTCTTCTATTAATGTGGATAGGTAAATGCTTGACAATTGTTGCAGAGATCAATAGGGTCATTCTCAAAATACGGTGAAAAACATGTCCCTGCATTTTCCAGACACACAAATGCTCAAAAATTTAAAAAATCATCCACATTAAACCAAAATTATGTAATTCAATACCATTTTAAATGATGATGATAATTTCAGTTTATATATTTGCAATTTTATTTTTTTATTTCAGTTTTAATTTCCTTTGTATCTAAAAAAACGCTTGTCCCACTGCCATGATTCAACGGTATTGGACAGTGTAAAAATATTTCCTCTTTTTTGTTTGAAAAAATAATAATTGGTCAAATATGGACAAACATTGTTATTAATATATGAATAAAATTAAAACTAAATTAGCTATTTAATAATAAAAATATTTTTAAAAGAATATCTGTCCTTTGATTGGGTGTCATTGGTGTTACTGGTATCACAGACCCTTATTTTGAAAGGTGAAGAATGTGTATGAGAACCACCCAAGGTCAGAAAGAAGAAGAAGAAGAAGTCATTTAAGTCCATACATGGTGAGTGTCTCTGTACTGAGTAAAAGTAAGATATTTTCAGTTAAATTGTCATTTTTCGACATGGTTCTTTTTGTTGTGTCATTGGTGTTTCTTTGATTTGTGCTAGAGTGAAATATTTTTATGGAAAAACACAGATTAATTAGTGTCATTTATAGATTTTAAAATGCTGACTCATGCTACATTTGAGCTAGCTTGGACACCATTTTGCGCAACTAGCCTGTTATAGATATTTGTCATTGGTGTTACTGTCATTGGTGTTACCGCCCTTGCCTGTAAACCAATGACTATAGGCCTATGTGTATCAATAGCATGTTTTATCTCAAGTAAATAGACATATAAATGTACATTTAATACAAAATTAAAAGTTATTTTGATTATTAACCCTCGGCGCAGCGCAGCGAGGGTTACTGTAGCTGGGTCTGTGTGTCCGTTAAGTCACATCTCACCTCTGGAGCGTCTGTTCGTCCTGAAAATGCTGTCTCGTACTCAGCGGGCAACGGAGGTCAAAAAATTTGTGGGGTTTTTTCTGAAACCGTTCCGTTGCAGAGATTCAGCACTCTCCGTTGTACGACCATACGATTTTCCTGCCGAAAGCGCGCATTCGATTACAGTCCTATACCGCGTGGTACTGGTCATTTCTTCCTGTGTGGTGTGCAGAGAAGAGCGAGTAGTTTCGTGAGTTGCAATTGGTCAGCTTACAAGTAAATGAAGATACCAACGGCTTCCGAATGACACGGAGCAGATTATTATTAGAACGGATTTTGCTATAAACGGTTCATTCAAAAGTTATAATTATGGCGTGAAACACAAGCGAAAGAGCCTATTATAATATGCTAATTAGCTTACTCTGGCCTACCCGCGATCAGTTTTCCTGTTAGATGTACAGCGAAGCACCAGAGGTTGCTGAGGGAGTACAAGCATGTGCACTGCTCCGGTCAAAGCTATAGCGCTTCCAGCAGTGAAATGCATGAAATTAATTGAAATTGAATTAGAAATTAAATTAATTGTTATACAGTGTTGTAGAGTGCCATTTCTTTGAATGTTAAAGGTAACAATGAATAGAAATTATTTGTCATACAGTGTAAAGTCATTGGTGTTACATTTACATCATTGGTGTTACTACACGGAAATTTGAAGGTCATATAACATTAGACATCATTTAAGATAATATTAGTACTTATGTCAGTGCAATTTAATGTTTATCCAAATATAGTATTATTTGGCTTCATGCATAGTAAATTTCAGTAATTTTATCAGCATATTTCGTCTTTTATGAAAAGTACACACATAGTCAAATCAAACATTATCACTTAAATTGAGTAATAATGTTAAATATTTCTAAATTGATTCCAAAAGTTACTGTTTTATTTCATGGAGTTTGTTCAACAGTTTTCAGATGTTGTGACATGTGCCTTTTGATTCATTTTATTGCATTCATGAATCTTGTAATTATAACCAAAAGTGTGGTAACACCAATGACAGAAAACTAAGTACATCTTAGAAATAACATAAAAAATTTTTAAAAAGACAAATGTCATAGTTGTCCATTACAGTTGGTAACATGGTCAACATGCTAATAAATATTTCCCATTAAATTAAATTTGTGAAAACTGAATTAATTTTTTTTACTTTTTTGACTTGGAAAATCACCGTATTTTGATAATGACCCAATAATGCAAGCTGAGGGAAAAAGGATATGGATTGATCCTTGCAACTGATCCTCGCTCTTTAAGGCAAGGTGAGAGCAATGCCAGGATCCCTCCGATGCCAACTCTGAAGAGGAAGAGGTTCATAAATTCTAAATAGGCATTCATGTCTTCAGTTGGAGTCTTCAGGCCCACTTGAAAAGAAACCTCATGTCCCTCCAGAACTTCTGATTTTGCATAGGATGCTGCTATTTCACTATTTAATTCCAGTAGTTTCCTTCTAGCTTTTAACTGAGCCATCATTTTAGCTTCGTCAATCTCAAACTGACATTTTTTTCAAGTGCATCTTTTTTTAGCCGAGAGAGCAGCTCACTCTATTTCAGCCCTATTTCTGCTTGAGGCTGTGGATGCAGTCTATAATTTAGCTGATCTTTCAGTCTGTAAAGATACAATGTCACACCTCAGGAAGCCTTTCAGTCCTTAGTGTAAAGATACACCAGCTACCGTGCCAAAACAGCGCTCATTTCGAGGTTATCCTTCACTGCATGTACCTCTTCTACCCATACTCCATCTTGCACTTTTGTGTCCAATCCAGCTTTCATACCCTCTCCTCCAGCATGCAGATGCAACCCAACCCATGCCTAAGGATGTCTGCATCCGCAATGAGCAGGCACACACATAACTGCTAAAACACAAACAACAAAATCAGGCCCCTCAACACTCCTTATAGTATGTGTAGGGCGCTTTACCTTTAGACGCCCTACTGCGAGGGGAAACAAGCTTTAAACAAAGTTTGACGCGTGTACCAGTGTTCATTAATTCAATTTCCAGAATCGTAATTCTCCTTGGATATGCCAATCCATTTATTGACATCAAAACTGCGTAATGCAAACTGTTTTTTAACACAATAATCAAATGCCGACCTGCACAGCACAGACTATCCCCCGGACACCGACACGAACACGAACACGAACACGGTCCAAAACTGTTTGTCCTCCAAACCCCATTTTCCCGCACCTGGTACAATCACGTGAATAAGTAAGTTCCCATGGCAACTAAGTGTGATTGACAGATGACAGGCACCATGGCAACCACTTGAATTGGACGCCGTCACTTGTAAAGGCAGGGTCAGACCATTCATTTAAACAAATAAATAATAATAAATATTAAAGATAAGGCAAAAATGTATTTTGGCTCCAACACCCCGGCCCCTAATTGAGAATGGCAGGAGGCCAGGCACAATTCAACAAATTCACATAAAGGAGCCAAATATTTATATGAAATAATTCAAAACAAATAATAAGCAAAATAATCCTCTGTCCTAGAGGTTTGAAGTTTCAGCTTCTTGAAGCAAGCACAGCTTCGTTACTGGTCTATCCAGTGTGCTTGTTTTCGTTTTCACTCGAGCAGAACGCACCAGTCCTTTCCTGTCCGGATATGTCTCCAGGACCCTTTCAAGCAACCAGGAACCACGTGGAACTGTACCGTCTGCGATTAGTACAATGTTGCCAGGGACAAGACTCCGTTGTTTTTTACCCCACCTCTGCCACTCCTGTAGCAAAGGTAGGTACTCTCTCAGCCATCGCTTCCAGAAAAGGTCTGAGATGTACTGGACCTGCCTCCATCTCCTTTTGAGGTAGAGGTCGGTCTTTTCAAACAATCCAGGTGGTAAAAGTGGTAAAACTGGCATTCCTTTCATAGTGAGGATGTGATTGGGAGTGAGAGCTTCGAGATCATTGGGATCTCCAGACATCTTTGTAATGGGGCGGTCATTGAGGATGGCTTCAACTTCACACAGCACTGTATGGAATCCTTCATCATTCAAGGTTTGCTGGTGAAGAACTGATGTTAGTATCTGCCTAATCATTCGTACAATGCGTTCCCATGCACCTCCATGGTGAGAGGCTGTTGGTGGATTAAGGCTCCACTGCATTCCATCCTCCAGAAACGCAGATTGTATTTTGTTGTGGTTTAAAGCAGCAAGAGCGTCCTTCAACTCTCTCTTAGCACCAACAAAATTAGTTCCATTGTCAGACCTCAAATGAGAGACGGGTCCCCTTCTACAAACAAACCTGCGTATTGCATTTATACAGGAGTCTGTATCTAATGAATACGCGACTTCTATATGGACTGCCCTCGATGCCATACACGAGAAAAGGACTCCATAGCGCTTTTCAAAGGAACGCCCCCTCTTGATCTCAAACGGGCCAAAATAATCAACTCCAACGTTGGTAAATGGAGGAAGATCAGCAATGATACGCTCCAGAGGTAAGTCGGCCATCTTCTGCTCACCTAATTTACCTCTATGGCGTCTGCAAATGACACAGTCTGAGAGGATTTTTCTTGTGGCTGCATTTGCATTTGTGATCCAATATTTTCTTCTCAATCTGGAGAGTATGTGGTTTCTCCCACCATGACCCAACTGTTCGTGAATGTGTTTCAGTATAAGAGAGGAGATATGGAGGTCTTTTGCAAGGATAATAGGATGTTTGGATTCCTCAGACATTGCTGCCCTACTTAACCTCCCTCCGACTCTAAGCAGGCCATCCTCCAGAATGGGGTAAAGTTTATAGATGGAACTCTCCCTTTTTACTTCACCCTTCCCAGAGGTCAACACAGCAAGCTCCTTAGGATATCTTTGCTGTTGGACGAAGTGAAGAATGGCAGTTTCAGCTCTCGTGAGATCGTCAGGTGTTAGGCTTTGGTTTCCACATGCAGCTCTCCAACGTTTCATTTCTTGTTCAACTTTTTCTGCAGCTTCATGACTCAACTGCTTTCTCTTCCGACTCAGCTCCAATAGAGTCACCTTTAATTTTAAGATCCAAGCAACTGACCACTTCAACCTTTTCCAGTCCGAAAAGTATTTGATCAGTTGGTGTGTGGCATTTGGTGCATTGACAATTACTGCATTGGTCATAAGTTCCTTTTTGACCTCAGGGTCATCAGCAGCAATGTCCATGCGCTCCAAGGGGCTTTCTGGCCACTCTTCCTCTGATCTCCAAAGAAACTCAGGTCCTTCTATCCAACCTTTGTTGGTTAGCAAATAATCCACCTTAACTCCTCTTGAGGCTTTGTCAGCAGGGTTTTGGGTGGTATGAATGTACCTCCACTGTGTGACATCAGATGTTCTTTGTATAGCAGAAATCCTGTTCGCCACAAAAGTGTGAAATCTTTTGTTTTCATTTCTGATGTATTTCAAAACTGACGTGCTGTCAGTCCAGAAACAAGATTTCTCAAGGTGAAGCTGGATTTCTCCTCTGAGCATGGTGTCCACACGAACAGCAAGAACAGCTGCTGTGAGCTCTAAGCGTGGTATGGTCACCTGCTTAAGAGGGGCAACCCTGGCTTTGCCTAGCATGAATGAGACATGACACCTGTTGCTGCTGTTCAATATCTTCAGATAGGTCACAGTGCCATATCCATTTTCACTGGCATCTGAGAAGTGATGTAACTGACCACAGATAGCTTCTCCAAAATCCACCGGCTTGAGGCATCTTTCCACCTTAAATGCCTTCACTCCTTCCAAATCTCTCAGCCACTTTGCCCACTGCTGTTGGAGAGCAGGAGGAATTTCATCATCCCATCCATAGTTCCTCCGACACATATCCTGCAGTATGAGCTTGGCTGGAAGGGTGAGTGGGGCCAGAAATCCCAGTGGATCATAGATTGAACTGACCATTGACAAAATCCCCCGTCGGGTGTGAGGCCTTTCTTTGAGTGCCAACTTGAACTTAAAGGTGTCAGTCTCAACACACCAATGAAGCCCAAGTGCTCTTTCGACTGGCAACTGGTCTCTGTCCAGGTCCAATTCATGCAGATTCTTAGATCTGTCTTCCTCAGGAATGGATAACAACACCCCACGATTGTTGCTAATCCATTTTGTCAAATGGAAGCCTCCTTTTTGACAAATGTCAGTCAAATCTTTGACCATTTTAACAGCCTCTGGTTCTGATGGCAAGCTCTTTAAACAGTCGTCCATATAAAAGTTACTATTGACTGTGTCAATTACATCAGCAGGGAAACAGTTACGGTGATCGTCTGCTGTCTTTCGCAGGGCATGACAAGCACAGCTAGGAGAAGACACTGCTCCGAACAGGTGCACAGTCATCCTATATACAACCAGTTCTTGGGATACGTCGCCATTTGACCACCACAAGAACCGAAGAAAGTCTCTGTCCTTCTGCGTCACGTTGACTTGATGGAACATCGCTTTAACATCAGCCATTAAGGCTACAGGCTCTTGCCGGAATCGTGTCAGGACTCCAAACAGAGTGCTGGTGAGGTAAGGGCCTTGTAGAAGCTCCTTGTTGAGAGACTTTCCCCTATACTCTGCTCCACAATCAAACACAACACGCAGAGTTCCTTTCTTGGGGTGGTACACCCCATGGTGTGGAATGTACCATACCTTTCCATCTGAACGTCCAATTTCATGTTCAGGTACAAGTTCAGCATAGCCTTTGCTGATTAAATCATCGAGAAAGATGGTGTATTCTTTTTGGAACTTTTCATCTCTCCCAAATCTCCTTTTCAGTCCAAGTATTCGTTGCCTTGCAACACACTGATTGTTTGGTAGGGAGATGTTCTTCCTTTTAAAGGGAAGGTCCAAGGTGTAGTGGCCATCTTGCAGCTTGCATGACTCAGTCATAATTTCCATGAACTTCCTATCATCCCTTGACAGTTCCTCCTTGTCCTCTGATGACCGTTCATTAAAATCATGGTTGTATTGGTTGTTCAGCAGCACCTCAAGGTTTAATATGGAGATCCTATTAACACTGGCAGCAGGGTGGCTCCTCTCACTCTGCTCCTCACTGTGACCGGATAGGGAACCATTAATGACCCACCCCAATAGCGTCTTAATGGCGTATGGCCCATTGCCTTGGCTGTTCACAACCTCCCAAGGTTCAAGCAGTTTAGAAGCATTGGTTCCTATCAATAACTCCACTTCGGCTTGAATTCGAGGTACAACAACCCCTTCCAGATACGGCCACTTAGTCAACTCCTCTTCCTTAATGATGTTATTAGGGCTCACCGGCATCCTCTTCTGTGTGTAGACCTTTGGTAATTCATAAAACTGTTCTCCAGTGAGACTTGCAATTTCCAGGTCAGTCAACATGTAGCTGGAGACAGATGCTTTAGGACCCATGGTGAATAAGCTGATTTTGGCTTTCCTCCCATTTAAGTTCAACTGTTTCATCAGACTCTCAGAACAAAAGGTATCTGTACTGCCTGGATCCAAAAACGCATATGTGTTGATGATTTTGTGTCCCTTGCTGGACTTCACTTGCACGGGCAGTATCGACAAAATCCCATCACTGCTACCAGCCCCTGTTTGGCCACATGTTTGCAATGAAATCTGCGCATTACTCACCACTGGTTTCTTAGGCTTGTCTGGATTGCTTGGCCATCCCCTATGAAGGACGCTGGGATGTTTTTTGCTGCACACTTTACAAGTCAAACGTTTCTCACAGTTCTTGCTGAGATGTCCAACATACAAGCAGCCAAAACAAATTCCCTTTTGTCTTATCAGGGTAACCTTGTCTCTGTGCGTCATCTCCGCAAACTGAGGACATTGGTCCTGGCTGTGATTTTTTGAGCAGCATAGACAAGCATTGGTGTTGTGAGCCGATGCATTAGTTGGCTTAGTTTGGTTTACCACTGCAGGGGTTTCAACGGTAGTGATAGTAGTGGCAAAACTGTCACCTTTGAATTTGGGTTTGATTTGTGATTTTGCTCTATTCACGGTTCTACTTCCAGAGTTTGGTGGAACATACTGAATGTCTCCAAAGACTGGATCAGAGACAATCTTCACCTGGCGCTCGACAAATGCAACAATATCAATAAATCTTGGTCTGCGATGTTGTCTTTCTGTTATAGCACATGCTGAGGCTCTCCAATGCTCTCTTAACTTGAATGGGAGTTTCGAGATGACTGTTTTCATGTTGGCTGTCATGTTGAGTTCATCCAGATACTGCACATTCTCCATTGCATTGCA
The DNA here is from genome assembly GCA_029721435.1 of Gymnothorax reevesii. NCBI lineage: Eukaryota > Metazoa > Chordata > Actinopteri > Anguilliformes > Muraenidae > Gymnothorax > Gymnothorax reevesii. The sequence continues at coordinate 71,533,946 of CM056577.1, read as the reverse complement.
ACACTCTCGCAGAAAAAGTGAATATGCTTGAAGAGATTTAATGTCTTCCGTCTTCACAAGAGACCAGTTGAGCACCTTCTGCATGTATGCTGCCGAGATCTTAAATTCATCACCAAAGTGCTGCTCAAGCAACTCCTTTGCCCTCTCGTAGCCTCTGTCTGGTGCCATATGTTGACAGCTGCGTACGAGTTCTTTAGGCTGACCTTTGGTGTACCTTTCCAGGAAGTACAGACAATCTCCTTTATTCCTTGTGTTTTTCTCCACACAATGCACAAAGGCCCTGACAAAGGATCGGTATTGAAGTGGATCCCCCTCAAAACAGGGAACCTCTCTCGGTGGCAGGAGGTGAGAGGTTTGCTGCTCCACAAGCATTGTAGTTATTTCATTTTGTCTGTGCAGTAAATCACATACAGCTGGTGTTTCAATGTTGCTTTGAGAGGAACTGGCTGGTTGATTAGTTGGCTGCACAGGAGGGTTCATGTGGCTTGAGTTGAGTCCTGTGTCCTGTGCTTCGTTCCAGCATGAGCGTTGCCGTAAGGCGGGTGATTGCTGTTGCTGAGGTGGTGGTAGCTGCTGCTGCTGTAACTGCTGCTGTGGTGGTGATAGCAGTTGCTGCTGCTGTAGCTGCTGTAGTGGCAGTAGCTGCTGCTGTGGTGGTGGTAGCAGTTGCTGCCGCTGTAGCTGCTGTAGTGGCAGTAGCTGCTGCTGTGGTGGTGGTAGCAGTTGCTGCTGCTGTAGCTGCTGTAGTGGCGGTAGCTGCTGCTGTGGTGGTAGTTTGGCTGGTTGAAATTCTGTAGCCAGTGGGTTGAATGTGGTTGAGGTTCTTTTCTTGAGGTACTGTTCCATTCCATCAGATTGTTTCTGTGAAAGCGAGCCACTGGGAGATTTTAGTACTGCAATTTTTGCGTCAGCAGCTGCCAGTTGTGCATTGAGATCAATCATTTCCCTTTTCTTTCTGAGCATTTGCTTTTTCTTTTTCACCATTTCTTCATTCAGTCTTAGCATTTCTTCCTCCTTTTCTTCCTCCTCCTCCAGAGCATGCTTCTCTTTTAGCGCTGCTGCTTGTATAGCAAGTGCAGCTCGCTCTGCCTCCGCCTGTCTGCGAGCTGAGGAGGTGGAGGACCTACTGGACCTGCTGGTTCCAGACCTTGAGTGACTTTTATGCACATTTTCCACATTTGAGATACTATCCTGCGGTCTTATTTCATTTTCATCCTCCCTAGTGACATTCTCCACTGGGTTTGAAACCTTTGGATTTAACCATGCATTAACCTCCTCAATAAAATCATTTACATTAAGAATCTTTGCATTGAACCATATCCTATGTTTCTCTTTTTCCTCTGGAGGTAGCATGGGCAAAAGAGCATCATGTGCCCCTGCGGCTTCCCTGATGGTATGGATGAATTTCATGAAATCACATTGCACCTTGTGCTTGCTGTCACCAGTATGCATGAGCTCCAGAATATATTTTTGCATGTTGGTTGCCTTGTTTAGTTTTGATTTTCTTTCCCTTTGTAGTTTGTCCAGTTTGTCCATGAAAGCCTTTGGTGTCATTATGCTTATGCGTTGTTTGACAATTGGGACAGGGGTTTCCATTTTAACATTTGCATTCGCAGTTTCATTATTGTCTTCCTTGGACTGAGTTTCAGCCACTATGGGTTCAACCTCTGGTGGTTCAAGTTCAATGTCACCATTTGAATGCACATCACTTTCAGCCATAACTGGCTGTTCACCCAGCAATTCATCATCATATGTTTGACCCAGTACACTCTTACCAGAATCCATAATTCATAAAACATAGAACCAATACCAGCGGATCAAATATGAAAATACCCTCAGTCAAAAACACAAATACCTTCAATTAAATCAGAAATGACAAACCCAGTACAATTCATAGAAACCAAAACTTCTTGAGCTCAATACCCACGAACGGGTTGCAACCATAGATCATAAATAAAAAAAAAAACACTTGAACCTTGCTTTACCAATGCATTGGATTTTGTCTCTTTTTTTTTTTTACTCAAACGACACTGTGTGCGCACACAGTTTTATTATGGCCATATACCAGCTGGTAGCGCGCTACACATACCTTTAGTCCATGCGCAGTGCTGCCGGTCCGGTCCGATTATCTTCGAAAAGGTCTTTGCAAAGTCTTCAAACAGCACCACTTGAGCGAGCGCTGTTCAATAAACTCCTTCGCGGCGCTGGTTTCTCCGAACGGCGGAGGTTCGACGCTGTTCAGGGCCGTTGTCCGAACGTCGTGGATATTGCTCTTTTCGCCTTTGCCACGCGAAACAGTAAATAATATTAAGCAGGCTAAATATCAATGCACCCAAGAGCTGTCCCGGGCACAGACTATCATCCGTGGCGTCTTTAACACGAAGATCCACTTCTTCCAATGCACGTCAAAAGTTTCCACAATAGTCCGGTTTCAAACGAAGACGAAGTTTTGGACTAAATGTAGGGCGCTTTACCTTTAGACGCCCTACTGCGAGGGGAAACAAGCTTTAAACAAAGTTTGACGCGTGTACCAGTGTTCATTAATTCAATGTCCAGAATCGTAATTCTCCTTGGATATGCCAATCCATTTATTGACATCAAAACTGCGTAATGCAAACTGTTTTTTGACACAATAATCAAATGCCGACCTGCACAGCACAGACTATCCCCCGGACACCGACACGAACACGAACACGGTCCAAAACTGTTTGTCCTCCAAACCCCATTTTCCCGCACCTGGTACAATCACGTGAATAAGTAAGTTCCCATGGCAACTAAGTGTGATTGACAGATGACAAGCACCATGGCAACCACTTGAATTGGACGCCGTCGCTTGTAAAGGCAGGGTCAGACCATTCATTTAAACAAATAAATAATAATAAATATTAAAGATAAGGCAAAAATGTATTTTGGCTCCAACAGTATGTATTCACTTTCTTTAAAACTTTTCCCAGGTCAAAAAACTGGAGAGTAGGAAGGGCTGTTTTATTCTTGAGGTACTGCACAGTCACACCGCAACACTGACTACCGCGGGATGCGCCATAGGTATGAGAACCTGTAGCCAGATGGAGACAAGTTTGATGACTGAAATGTGAGACAGGCCTATGCCAGATGGACACCCTTTGCTAAAAGGAAGGAAATACCTGTATTTCTGCAAGCTCAATCTTTTTAACATCTTTAAACATCTGAATATTATCCCAATCGACCTCACTATTCAATTTAATCACAATCTTCCTTAAATTACCATATTTAAATAAGAATGGTCGTACCCTGAATTTTAGCTTCCATATGTCGTCAAGTTAGGGGAAAGTAGAGAAGTTAATGTATAGAGATGGTTTTAAAATGTGGCCAAAGTAGGGAGTTGAAGCCTATCTGTGAGTGAGGTCAGTCACAATCCTATGGACTTTTGATAAGATTGAGTCTGCACTAATAAGAATCTGAAATGAAGGAAGAGGTCAGGGTTTAAGGTGAAATAATTCCACGTGACATTTTCACATATACATTTGAAAGAGGAATATGCGCAGTACCAAACACTGACCATGCCAGAATCATGCGTACTTCTGTTGGAAACATTGCCCCTGTTTGCATTCACAACCTTTTCTCATAAGTGCAAAAAAATCATTAAACCACCTGGTTATATATAACTTGTATCATTCAGGTGCACACCAATGGCAATGATTCATGCGTTTGTCCATTTCTAGCGCACTTGCATGAGTCAGAGCTATGGAGGCAGCATGCTCAGAATGGAGAATCAGACAACCTGACACTGCCCACCCACACCAAACCCTCATCAAATTCCAGTGTTGTCTCTAAGCCTTTTCACAGCAGTGTGACTTTGCTCTGTTCACTCTGTATTTCCAAGCCATTTTGTGGAGGTCAGACAAGCTTGTGACATAAATCTCATTTTCACTGACATCAAATTTGTATAAATATCCTGAGGAACCAGTAATTGTTGTATGTACAGTATATTAAGCTTGTTCCAATTATTCTTAACATCCAGCTTGTGCAATTGAAGCATGTAATAACCTGAGCAATCAGAATGCCGAACAAAGAGGGAAAGAAGCACAAAATAAAAAGTGTGATTAATTTTCTGGAATAATAAGTGAGCTGAGAAATGATCATCATTGAACTCCAAAAAGCTTTCTATGATCTTGGCATCCATAGGAAACTCAACTCAGTGTAATTTTGCAGCGAGAAAAAAGTAAAGTACATTTACTGAGTGCATGTATCTTAGTTATCTCACATATGGGAATCTTTCTGCAAATTTTAATGCAGACTTGTGAATGTAAAAGAAAGCTGAAACAGACAGTAATTAAATGCTAACGGTGCAAATGAAAACAAATTCAGTTGAAATTTGTCTCTAACACCTTTTGAATTGAAGACAGCAATATGCTCGCTGTAAGATGTCGATGGCGCTTGCATCCCCAAGCATGTAGATGAAAAACATCAGCAAATCTGCATATTAGCACGTACCCTTTACTACTTCCTGTTTGAACCAAAAAAATCTTTGATTTTTTGTTCATCAGTTGAGGTGGTATGTAAATAAGATATTTTTACCATATTCTATGAGCTCCTCTTGCACTCTTTTGCTGATGAATTTTTGAAATCCAGTCAACAGGTTACCACATTTATCAATTTTAGCACTAAAGATCAGTTGCCACATTTCATTTGTCGCCTTAAAGTGCTTTGCCATAGATAAACACTAAATGGGGTAAACAACCCCAGACGCATTATCTGAGAACCCAGCTGTAATGCAGATAAATGGTTCCCTGTGTTTTCTCCAAATACCTGGCTGCCTTTTTTCACACAAAATATTGCGAACAAGGTGCAACAAGCCAATTCGCTTCAGAGCAGTTACTTCATGCAATCCAAACAAAAAAATTGCAACCCCTAAACTTCAGTTTCATTTGCAGAGCCTACCACTGAACTGAGTGTCATTCCAGCTGATGCATCTAATAATACTAAGAATGCAAGTGAATCAAACTTCAACTTCAATTATGAGGTGTAACAAATCCAAATCCAATTCCTGCACTCAGACATTGATATTTGATCCTGATGAAAGAAAAATTATATATGTAGCAACAGTTAGTGAGGTAAATAACACTTCTATATTGCATAATTGGATATTATGAGTTTTTCAGCAGCAAGATTGATTTGTCTGTCAAAAGCATTAGTATTAAGATTATTCGTGCATCTTATCTGATGAGTTCATTGCTCTTAACTTGACTGAAATGTGATTAGCTTTATTCATTGCACCAAAAAAGTGTTTTATGTGTGTGGGCAGGGGACCAAAGGAGAGTTAGTTGGAGAACAGTGAAACTGAAAACATGTTTACAAGGCAGTATGGAGGTGATGAGTGTATTATACAGTATCTAGTTTGCTTTTGAATAATTGCATCAAAGTCATTATCAGAATAAACTGTATTCAAACATAGTCAATCAGAAGGGGAGAATGATGTATTCTTGAATATTTATGCTACATGCTGAGATTAAACAAAAAAAATGTTTGCAGAATATGGACTTAGTATGTAATAATTATTGTCGTAGTAACGCTGATTTTACATTTTCAAACAAAGTCTTCAAACTTCATGTGTTGAATATGACAATATTTTTGTTGGGAGCTATGTCTCCATTTCCAGTGTTTTCAGCAATATTTAGATCATATAACATTTAAAGGGATAGTGTGCTTTTTTTCAAGTGGGGTTGTATGAGCGACAAATTGCCACTACTTACATAGATGCAGTAGAAATCTGTCTGATCACCTCCAGGTAGCCCTCCAGGGCATAGGGCTGGGTGGAAATTTTGGCGATACACTGTTGTGAATGGAAACACAGAAACAGCGTATTTTCGCGGCCTAAAAGAGGTCCTACCTGAAAATAATACAACATTTCAATCGTACTCTATTTTAAAAAAATAATTACAGCACTTTAGCTACTCGGGAAAAAATAACACAGTTGCTCTTGAACTAACCAACTGACGTATTCTTCCACAAGGCGCATCGTAGTTCACTGCGCTCAGTAGCGATCAGCTGTTTGGGTCAGACTCTGAGCGATTTGCAGCAAAGACAGCATTTCATTGGCATAGAATTACAACTCAAATAAAAAAAAATCCTTATAATAACCAGCACAGCACATACACATTATGTGGCAGCGTAGACCCATTGCGATATCAGTTTGTGCTGCAATGTTACATTAGACTTTTTCACAGTTGTTTCACTCTTTTACCTTATGCTTGGGTACACCAGTGCTCTTCAGTGTGCACCGTTGAGATTTCCCTGAATGTAGCCTAGCGAAATCCTCTTTGGAAAAATGAATACTGCAATCACGGATTTCTTTTAGGGTAGGGTTTCTCAACGGGGGCGTTCGGACAACTTTGGGGGGCTCTGGGAACTTGAGGGCTGAAAGGGGTGCGTCAGCAATCCCCACAACTTAGCTTGTACAGTGTTCATTATTTGAATTAAACTTTTTTTAAAAATCATGTTTTTAAACTTTTCAAGGGCAAATAACTTAAGAGTCTATCCACATGGTTTCCCAACTCCTTTACGGAGCTTCCGTCATGATCTCCATAAACAAATCCACCTCAGCGCAGCCCTTTCCGAAACCACTTAGTCTTCCCGCTTCAACCTTTCACTGGTTTGTGGGTCTGTATGCAAAGCAAGGGGAGGTTAGTAGGGAGAGGGCGAAGTAACTAGAGCAGGGAAGCCCCAGAGCGGCTTTTGACAGCTCTCATCTCGAACCTGCAAATTCAGTAACGTCATTGGCATTTTAATCATTCATTTTTGGACATTCTTTAGTGTCATTCGGCACAGAATAGAGACAGGTTGCGTTAATATGAAAGGCATTAACACCTTCTTTAAAGTCATTTGAGACAATCAACGAACATTAATGTACATTTAACATTTTTATCACATTGTTTGACATTCAATAACATTTCTGGACCGCGTTAGTGCGGGTAACACAAATATTTCCGCGATTGTACAAACAATTGAACGTTCTTAACATTCAATCCAAAAAAACCTTTTTTCAACTGAACAGTAGTCGACATTTTGCTCATTGTTGCACAGTAATTATCAAATTGAGAGGGCATACCTAATCTTACATCACACTGACAATGCAATAATGAGCTAAATTTAGGCTACTGTTCAATTGAAAAAAAGATTTTTGTGCACTTTAAAGTCTCTGAAAACCCAATTTCACAAAAAACCTTTGAACTACATTTTTTGGGGTTGTATGTGCATAATGGTAAACATACTAAAATATTAGAAATTATGTCCAGTTCAAATCCGAGATTTTGTCATTTAAGTTTTAGCACCTATCCTCTTTCTGCGGTTCAAATGGGCATGGTTTTCTAAGTGGGTTATTACGTAATAAGCCAGACCAATGGAAAAAAAACTGTCTGATAAGCTCTGGTAGGGAAAACACTAGGAACTCGGAAACAAGGAGACAAAGGGGGATAAGACGCCATATGCAGGGATCCAAAAATATTTATTCAATAAAACCAGAAAACTTGAAAGGGGAAAACGGGGCACTCCGGCCAACAGAAACACCGTGCAACTGCACTGAAAGAAGGAGAATCCAAAACTAAGAGAAGGGAACACCAGGGGAACACTCGGGAACTGACAGGGGCAACTCGGAATAGGGGCAATTCGGAAGGGGGGAACTCGGAAAGCTCTGGAACGGGGGAGCTCGGGACAGAGGCTGGAGACAAAAGGCAGAGGGCAGGCACAGGACGAGAAGACGGGCCCAGCTGGCAGGTGGCTGACTCGGAAGGCACAGCTGGCTGGGAGAAGGGTCGGGGAAAACATCAGGAGGGGGCAGACGAGGACGACTGAAACATCTCGGGGCGGCGACAGGAACATCTTGGAGTGGCGACAGGAACAGCTAGGAGTGGCGACAGGAACATCTGGGGCTCAGGAGACGACTATAACATTTAGACATGGACTAAAAACCAACATCACAAAAATAATAAAAACCTAAAATTGACTAACCAAACACACAGACCCACGGAACACAACACTGTCATCGGTCCAACCCCTAACAGATATTATAAAAGATCTTTGTTCCGCCCAGGTTAGCTTCTTTTGAGCCCGAGAAACATCATCCCGAAGTAACCGTTTGGTTCCATTTATCTATCTGTCCATCCGTCTGTCCGCGTATTTTTCTGTCCCCCGCTGTTTCCCCTATCATGTATGTTTGTATTAGCTCCAGTCAAAACGCACCAGTAAATTAATGGGACGTGTGCTCACAGGCGTTCTCACTGTGGAATAGTACTTCCGCTCTGGATGAATGCCTTATGCTGCATTCAAACTAGCTTGCAAATATGGTGTTTCTCAGAACACAAGCGGTGACTTGCATTCAAGTCACCTTAGAACCTCTGATCACAAGCAGTGAACTGGTGATTAATTCAGCTGATCAATCTTCACCACTCGTGAGCAAAATGAGACCTGACCAACACATTGTGTGCTGAACAGAAAATTTTATTTTCATGTTTGTTTTATCAAATATTAATAGGAGCTACTTATTTTTAACCTATATGTCCTAGAGTTTGTTGGAAGTGCGCGTTTACAGTTTTTATAATCCCACTCGTGTCTCAGGGGACAAAGCAATAAGAATTAAAACAGAATGTATTTTCTGCCATTGATGGCATCATCTGGTATTCTCGACAGGAACACCTGCAAGCACAATTTAGTTCTATTGGTCAGTGAGCGTTGCTTTCACAACATGCATATTGAGGGTAAAACATTACTGAATGGAAATTATTTTCACTGAGAGGAACTGGTTGACTGTCAAGCTAATTACAATGCTAATTGATAATGTACAGTACAAGCTAGCGTTACAGTACCATCAGGCCGCCGTTGGGTGCATCCCTGCTAACTTAGAATTTTGGAGGAGATTCAACTCGGTAATAATAAAAACTGCATAGGATTTTCCAAAATACCATTCCGTAAATGGCTGGACGGTGTTTCCAGACGGCAGAGGAGCTACTTCGTCTGATTCTGAAGCTGATTCCATACTGGACGCGAAACAAATTTTTCGCAGGACAGATTACGTTCAAAGTCAATGCGAAGACGTGAATACACACATGTATTCAAGCTTTCGCATTGACTTTGAATGTCATCTGTCGTGCGAAAAATTGTTGCATCTCAGGGTACAAGCGACTTGAGTTAGACGGCTCAAACATATTGGGCTGGACTGACCCTTGCGCCATTGCTGTGACTAACGCTCAGAGGATAATGGTGAGGTCAGGGGGGCATTTTCTCATAAAAGGTTGAGAACCACTGTTTTAGGGATATGGGTGGCGTATCAATATCCGTGTTGAGGCAACTGGCCACAGCTACAAGTCTAATAATCCACAGAGGAATGTGATGGAAGTTGTAAGTGCACCAGGATACAGCTTTGCTTTCACGTCCAAGAAAGCGACACACATGGACCATTTTCTAAATATTTGCACAAGTTCAACAGCTTTTCAGGTAGGACCTCTTTTAGGCCGCAAAAATATGCTGTTTCTGTGTTTCCATTCACAACAGTGTATCGCCTAAATTTCCTCCCAGCAATATGCCCTGGTGTGGCTACCAGGAGGAGATCAGAGAGCTTTCTACAGCATCTAATGTAAGAAGTGGTAATTTGTAGCTTATACAACCCCACTTCAAAAAAAGTGAACTATCCCGGTCATAGTAATTAATCCCATTGGACCCAGAATTACATTCTTGTTGACTGTTGAAAAGAGGGGAAACTGAATATCCTAAAATTGCCGCATGTTTTTAATCTTACAGTAATGAGAGACTACTGCATTGGTCAATGCCTACATATTAACACTGAAAAAACACTTTTGATTTAATGCAAATCCTTTAGTTAGCCCAACATTGATTGATTTTAAAATGACAAACTGCCCACAGAGTTAAATCATGGGGTAAAACAATCCATACCAGCAAGCAGTATCTCTCAGTGAGAGAGTAGGTTGCTTGCACTATCTATGGTTGACCTTTGACCTGCTCTGCTTTGACATGATTTCCTACTTCTTTGAAGCAGGAAACAGAAGCAGCTGGATTACAATAATCAATCTCCTCTCGTGTAATTTCTCTATTCAGGTGATGGCTGGGCGATAAATGTATCCCAATAATTTTAAGTGCAATAAAAGTAACTGCCTCTACGGGGCAGGCAGATAAGCTTAATTATTACCTTCTCTATGACACATACCTTTCATTTAGTGTTGAACTAACTTCAGAGGCCATTTGAAATGGTTCTGGGAAGAAAAGTGCGATTTGAAGACTGCTGATTATCAGCGAGGTTGGACAGCCTCCATGACCTTGGCACAATTAGCTTAGCTTAATCAATTCTTGTGTACTTTGCCTAACTTGCAATCAAGCCATTTATTCAGCCCACTGACCAATCAAAACCAAAACGTGGCCTATAATGATTAAGAAGTGATAATGAGAAGCAGACAGACCTAATCAGGCGGCTACCGTGTTAGATTGAAAGAATGTCAGTAACTTGAAAAAATAGCAGACCTCTCATTGTGGAACTTTTAAGTAGTAATCAAAAAGATTTCTTAAAAATAAAACCATGTTAAAATGACCCTGGTTTTTGAGCATGGAAAACATTTTGTGAAGCATATCGAACGTGAATTTGGGAGAGGAATTATTTTTGCATTGCAAGCAATAGACAAGTGCCACGAAGACTTGGCAAGCACATTCAGGCAAATCTGTGCCGCAAATTTTTAGCATTTTTTAAAATTTGATAATTGAACAAAGTTTGAAGCAGTATTTCATAGCTCTTGATTTTAGTTACTTTTGAGTGTCTAAATAGCCTACATTGAACATGGAAAACTTTTTTTATGCGAATGGTACTTAACATGTAAATTGTTATTGCATTCGAACCCAAATGCAGGGATGTGGATTTTATTAAATCAAGAGTGCGGCATAACAAATAGGAAACTTGTTGGACAACAGAAAGGGAGTGCACCAAACAAAAAGGAGAACTAATATTTACCCTGGATGTAACTCCAGTTCTATGAGTACGTGCTCCGCCCTCTAACGAGCTTCGCAATTGGTTACCCCTCCGATGCCCGTCTCGGTGCCTGAGAAAGAAAATTGAACTTACCTGCTCCATAGAAGGGGGTAGCATACTCACCTCCCATAAAGCCCCAGTGTCGCCAGTGCTCATCTCCCTTTGAAACTCAGCATATCACCAGGGCCATCAGGGCAGGTTGTTAGAGGGCTACGCACGTACTCATAGAACTGGAGTTACATCTAGGGTAAGTATTAGTTCTATTTCGTATGTGCTCCGCCCTCTAACGGGCTTCGCTATTGGTTACACCTAAGGCGAAGGCTGTTTGGGATGGATGTACTCCCAGTCCAGGTGGACCCTGGCCACGCAGATCCTCTCGAAACCAAACCAAAGCAAAACCTGTCCACACCCTGGGGCGCACACTGCCAGACTGCGTAGCCCGCCCCAGGGGGTGGCGAGGTAGCATTCAAACCATTACTGGCGCTGGGAGGGGACCCTTCCTTATCAGGCTCCTCCCAGAGGGAATGAAAGGGTTTGACCGCTGTCATTCCCAATAAAAAGCTTTGCACCCCGTAGGTGAGCACTGCCAGAGTGCATCGCATTAGGCTGCGGTACCACCCAAATCAGCTCCACTTGGAAGGAGACTTCTCCTGATAGCGTTCCCCATGTCGGCCTCATACTCACAGGTGGAACCGCCTGAGTGCCACACCCAGGCTATGGTACCAACGTAACCACAGCTACTGTGGGGTGTCCCACCCCAACGCTTGGGAGAGGGCTCTGTCACATTCCCTTGACACGCCTAACACCTGTAGGCAGGGCACCCCCGGGATGCCTCGCCTCAGGTTAGTCATGATCAACTGCTAGTTTGCGCCGGAAGGGGACCTCTCCGATAGGGTTCCCAAGACTGAATGCACCACTGTGTCAGCTGTCATATCTCTGAGATATAATCGCGCAAAAGTTGATGTCGATGACTAAGAGGCCACCCTGCAGATTTCCTCTACCGACACGGCCCTAAGTAGTGCCATAGAGGACTCAATCCCCCTGGTACAATGTATCGTCAGTCCTGCTGGGGCCACCAGGCCCGCCGCCGAGTAAGCCCTGCAGATCGCATCACAGATCCAGTGGGCGAGACATTGCGCTGACAAAGGGGCGCCCTGAACCCGCCCGCCAAAACTCACAAACAGCTGATCCCCCTTCTTGAGGCTCGCGGTTCGCTCCACGTAAGCGCTGAGCACTCACACTTGGCACAGCCTGTGTATCTTTTCCTGCTCGCTAATAGCATGAGGAGGTGGGCAGAAGCCCTGTAGCCGAAGGACTGATGATTTAAAGGCAGTGGTGATGACCTTCGGCCAGAATGATGGGTTTGGACGCAGCTCCACTGACCCTAGATCCTGTCTTAGGGTCAGGCAAGACAGGAGCACAGAGAGAGCACTCAGTTCACTTACCCTCCTGGCTGATGCCAAAGCCAAGAGGAGGGCTGTCTTAATAGACAACAAGTGCAGGTCTGTCTGGTCCAGAGGCTCAAAGGGTGGTCCAGGGGTCTCAGTGAGAACCAAAGAGGGCACAAAGCGTTCTCCTTGCTTGCAAACAAATCCGCTACTGGTCGACCAAACAGTTTCCAAATCTGCTCTGCCGTTGTCAGTGGGAGACTCCAGTCCTCCTCGGGCAGGGGTCCCCTGGATAGCCCGTCTGCCTGGATGAGGATGCCTGGAACATGCCGGGCTTTCAGACAGCATAGCTGGCGGTCCGCCCAGATTATAATGGAAGCGGTTAACCTGTATAGGGCTACAGACCCGACGCCCCCCTGTCTGTTGAGATTTGCTACTACTGTTGTGCTGTCCGATCTCACCAGGACGTGCCTCCCGTCTAACTGTAGGGAAAAATGATGCAACACTTTCTGAACTGCCATGAGTTCCAGATGGTTGATATGGCGCTGGGGCCCCTGCCATGTACCTGCGACAGAAGCAGAGCCGCAAGTCCCGCTCCATCCTGTTTGGGAGGCATCTGTGAATATCTAGATGTAGTGCGCTACGCACCCCATCCGAACCCCCTCGCGGAGCCGGATGAGTGAGGCCCAGAACGTCAGTGCCCGTCGCATTCGCATTGGTGGAGCATACGCTGTTGGTCCCTCCTTGGGTCCAGATGAAGGCGAATTAACCAGCGCTGAAGGTCTCGCATGGGCAGCAGCCAGCATTCCCAGCAATGAAATGACCCTTATTGCTGGCACTGATACTGCATCTAGAATGTCTTGGGTCTGGGATAGAATCGCCTCTATTCTGTCCACAGACAGACATGCAGTCATTGACCGCAAGTCCAATTGCAGCCCTAGATACAGCGCTGTTTGATTGGGCTGCAAGGCCCTCTTATCATAATTGATGATAAAGCCCAGCTGAGTAATATGCTGCAATACCAGCGCAGTGTGGCTTGTTACCATCTGCTCGGAGTGGGCTAGGATCAGCCCAGATAGGTCAAGATATGAATCCCTACCCGCTGGAGTGGTGCTAACGCTGCCTCCATACATTTGGAGAAAGTCCGAGGTGCCAGGGAATACCCAAACGGGAGGCGAAAAAATTGGAAACTTTGATTTTCCACTGCAAAGCGCAGGAACTTCTGATGGCGCGGCAGAATTGGGACATGAAAATAGGCGTCCTTTCGGTCTATTGACGTCATCCAGTCGCCAGGTCTGACACATTCCAGCAGAGACTTCACCTTCAGCATCCGGAATAGTCTGCGCGCAATGTGAGTATTCAGTTCCATGTCTCCATGTCTCTCTTGCTAAGCCTCTTTGCCGAAGGAAGGACTGTTACGCTTCCTCTGGTAGGTCGTACCAGATTACCTTGTGTGCTAACACCTGAAACAGTCAGCGTATCAGTGTGTGCAATACAACAAGACGACCCAGAGACCTCATACTGGTAACGTTTTTTATTGAAAAACCTCCCGGACGTTCCACGAACAGACACCGCACCCCTGGTGCGGCCCTGGCGACGCTGCTGAGGTTGTGGTAGAGGGCGTCACAGCTCAGGATCCAGCCGGTTCGACCCCAGGGATGACCGGTCGCCCGATGCCCGGCGACGGCAGCAACTTGGCGGTGGTTAGGAAAAACTGGGCCTGCGGGGCTGCTGTTGTGGGCGAAGGTGCGAGCCAAGCTGCTCCGATGCCTTCCGTGCTGCTTCCAACCGGTCCACAATAACCTGGATGTCCGGACCGAAGAGCGAGTTGGTTGTGATGGGCGCATTGATCAGCACCCGCTTCTCCTTCTCTTAGCGAGGACAGCCCCAGTCAGCGGTGATGGTGCCCCACCTGTGCAGCGCCCATACTACGCCCCCCAACAATCGCGAATGCCTGTGACATGCGAAGCATGGCCGCCGCCATCGTATGCATCTCCAGGATCTCCTCCAGCGACAGCTCCGCCTTCTGGTGGGTCAGCCTATCCATTGAGCCCGCGAGGAAGGCCATATTGTTAGCTAGCACAACCACCTGAGCTGTGCTATCATAACATCGGTCAAAAATGGCCACCGACATCCTGTCCCTCTCGGACGGGAGCAGCGGCCGACCGCCTGGCCACATGGAAGCGGCTGGGAGCAGACACCATCTCACCACGTCTTCAATAGCCGTGACGCCAACATCCCTCTCCAAATCTTCCATGGTCGAATATGGTGCATACGCTATCGCCAGGGACTTGGCGGCCATCGGGTTCCTCTAGACCCGCTGGGCGTAGCCAAAGATGGGCGACATCCTGGGACACACCACCTTAGGGCGCGGCTTCGACTTCGGCTGGGCCAGCAGACCGATAGTGAAGTCATCCGCCTGATCATTGGAGGGCTGCGATGGTAGGGGCATCTCCATCCACTCCGCCGCGGACTGGAATAAACCAGTGGTGGACGAAGTACACACAGTATGTACTTGAGTAAAAGTACAGATACCTTGCATTAAATATTACTCCAGTAAAAGTCAAAGTATTCACTTCAAGTTTTCACTTGAGTAGAAGTACAGAAGTATTTGCCTTCAAAAATACTTAAGTATTAAAAGTAGAAGTAAAAAGATTATGGTTCGGATGGATTTTTGTTACCTTCATATCAAACCCCCTACTCAATCAACAGGTTAACAATGAAACAGTGCCTTACATTTGCCTATCAAACACAAAATACTGAAAAATGTTCTATTTAAGTAACACCACGAAAAGGCAAGTTTCAAGTTTCACTTAATTTTCTTTTTATTTTAAGAAGTCAAAAACTAAGCCCTCTTCAACCTAGGTCAGTCACAGCAATATAAGCAGTATAAGAGGTACTCCACCCCTCAACAAGATGTGTGGAGCACAGGAATATTTCACTGGAACATGAACAGTGGACTAGAAAAAAAGTCCTTAGTAAAAACATATTAAAATTAAACATAAACTTAAAGTGCTTCAAGTCCACCAAAGATGGAAAACATTTGTTTTCAGTCAGTTGTCAGTAATACATTATAAAACATTCAAGTGTAAGGCCACATGGCAGACACAGCCCGGCTACATAGATTGAATATCAACCTCAGCTCAAATATTTTCCATTTCTCTTCAATAAGAGCTGGTTTTCAAAATTGGTTGCATCAAGCCTTGCTCGTCTTGGACTGAAAATGAGCCCTGCTGTACTGAACAAACGTTCACAAGCTGCCGACGCAGGCAAGGCTGAGTTAAGCTTCAAAGATAGCTTGCATACAGCAGGGTAGGACTTCAGTATATCCTTGTCGTCAACCTTTGAGGCAAGATAGCCCTCTAATTGCTTCACACATTCCTGATCAGAAGACTTCTTGAAGCTGGCAAAGAAGTCATCCTCATCAGATCCGCTTGAGCCATTAGCTGGGGACAGGTGGGTAGGGTCTTCTTCCAGATGGTCCTTGATGTAGTCCATGCCTGAAATACACATTTCAATTAACAATTATTTAATTTAACTGGTCGTTTGTGAGACTAGTTAGCATTACTCCTGTCCTGACATAAAAAATGATTAATGTTGCCTCACCTAGTTGTATGAGGCTTTCCTCACTCGTCCAGGAGGTTTTGAATTTTGGGACAAGGATGGCCGCAGCAATGAATTCGGGTTCCACAAGCATGTCTGCAAAGCGGTTCTGCAGGCCCTCTTGAACAGCATCCACCAAAGGTTTGCAGTATCTGGTAGTGTTGCGGAGTTTGTCGAGCTTTGTGATGAGGAGCGTCAAAGTAGGCAGGAGCCATCCCATCTGAACATCACTTTCTCCTTGAAGAATGTTGAGGGCTTTGCCAACTGGTCCCATAGTTCTGGCATACTCCTCCAGAAAAGCCATTTCAACTGAGCTCAACCTAACAAACAAACAAACAAAAAAACACAAATTCATCAATTAATGGGGTCACGTTTTTTTTTGTGTGTGTGAGAGTGAGTTAACTATTTCATAAACTTAAGATTAACCGTTTTTATGGCACAGTTGAGGACCCTTGTAAGTTCATGAGCAGCCTGGACCGCACTACAAATGATCTTAGTTCTTATATAACAGACTTAGGTCATAGCACTATTGGGTAGCTTATTGGTCTATGAATTAGGAAATGATATACGTGCTTACAGCTTTCCTTTAAAAATATGTCTACTATACTGTATTGTTATTTATTGGTGTATGTGTGATGGGATGTCTTCCTTGTGAACCTGAAGTCAGTAATACATTATAAAATAACCTTGCTTGTGTAGCCCAATTCTTACAGATTATGAAGAATGTCACAAACGAAATACATTTGAAGCTGAAAATGCATGCAAAAATGTAAAATATAATACTTACATGGGCAACTTCAGTGCAGTGCATAGGCTTCTCAGAGCACCCTCTCCCTGATCTTTTGAAATTCTGACTATTCTTTCTACTGCCATGAGCAAAGAATTCCACCTTGTGGCATTGGGCCGTATTAGCTGAATTTTGCACAGGTCTTCCACCATCTCTGCAGCAGTTGTGGATCGTCCAGACTTATTCCACAATGCATAGCATTTAGAAAATGCTGATCGTGATAACCGTTTGTATCCATCATTTGAGGTTGCCTTTTCTGCATCCACTGTTGATACGAGATTAAGCAGATGGCAGGTGCAGCGGTGATGTTTTGGCAGCTGGAATTGGAGACCATCATCTTAATTTAAGATGGATGACACATCAATAACATCAACTTCACTACCCTCTAGATGTTGGTCTTCATCACCCACCTCCTCGCCATCATCTTCAGAACCATCTGAGACTGTGGAATTGTTGTTTTCATCCTGTTCGCCATACATCCGGAATGCTTTTACAAAATTGGACCCATTATCTGTTGTAGTTCGGATAATTTTGTGTTGAATGCCAAATTCAGAGTGGATCTCGTTCAGTGAACTTCCCAGAACATCAAAAGTGTGCGAGCCTTTCAGCTGTCTGCATGCAAGAGCCACTGAGCATCGCTCAAGAGTACTGGGGTCCAGCCAGTGGGCAGTCACTCCTAAAAAGCCCCTTCGCCTTGTGCTCCAACAGTCTGTTGTTGTGGCAATAACATCAACAGTGGACATGGCTTCTTTGATGTTCCTCCTCATCTTAAGGGCAGCATCATCAATCCTCCTTCTCAATGTTGTTCTGGACATCAGAGAGGCATTGGGCTTAAGATTTTTCAGGAGATCCTGAAAGGATGGCTGGTCAACCACACTGAAGGGCTGGAGACTCTGCACCACAAAGTTGATTACAGCTTGATCCACGCACTTTTGATTCACCACAGGTGCTTCATCCAATTTTAACTGCTTCGTAGACTTTGATGATGCACCATCTTCAGTTTTGGCTTTCCTCTTCCGAGGGGCTGTCATGGCCATGTACCTGGGTAGTTGACTTGCATGTTTTCTCTGAGGAAAGAAAAAAAAAATCTTAAGAACCACACATGTTCACATAATTAACACTCATTGTAAAGTTGGTGTTCATTAGCATGCATATCAAAATGTAACATGGTAGATGTTCTGATAGGATCTGACATTGATTCTGCTCCATGTATAAACAATTATCTTGGCATCAATGCATTCCATTTGATTGGCTTCTGTGAATTCAGAGACTCCTGCTGCTCTCAATGTGGACTGAAGACATGCAGTGACTGAATCATACATGTATTTCCACTTACTATAATTATTAAATAGACTTAAAATATAATAATACTAATAATACTACTACTACTACTAATAATAATACCCAACTTTAAAACATATACAATGATATCTAGACTCCACAGTGTGTAGTCAAGGCTTGTCTACATTAAAAATTAGGCAATTCCACTGAAGTAAAGATAATCGACCAACTGTTTGTTCTGGGGGGTGGTAACCTAACGAATCGTTTTGTCAGTTACCACAACTAGGCCTTTACAATTTACGATTGCGGCCTAGATCTTGCAGATACATTTCAGATTCTCTGCAGCTACTCATAAACGATCGGTAGTGCATGGGTATGCCAACCGTAGAAGTTGTGGTGACCGTGCAGAACTTGACTCAATTTGTCCTAACCGCTGCTGACCACATACCAGTACCCCTTATAACAAAATTCAGAATGTATTCACATTCAATCATAGTTCCGTGGTTGGCAGTGGCACCACGAACGCCCAAAGGCTTACTCGTACCAACTCAAACCTTTTAACTTTTGGCGTGCGAGGCTCCTGTGTTAAGCAGGCACTTAGCATTCCCAAAAAGACAGCAATTTGGAAACTAGCATATTGCTTTCAACAAAGGCGTCAGTTAAATGTGGTAGGCTATAGTTCACTGCTGTATACACTGTATGTTAAACCCCTATTAGTACGCCTACTTATCAAATGGCGAACTTACCTCGGCGTGTTTTTTCAAGTTCGATGGTGAATTCTTGAATGATGAAAGCGAGGTGGTCTTCGGTAGGCAGAGAAGACACTTGAAATAATACGAGTCATTTTTCTGTTCTTGAAATTCAAACAATTCTGCCAAATACGGCCAGGGGTGCTGGGACAAGCTATCTGCCGGCCCAGCCATAGTTTTAGCATTAAATAAAGCCTAGGGCATTTTAAAGCTACCACATTCCGCACTGTTTCTCTCACCCACCGACCATAAGCGCGCATTCAACTACTGAGACGACAGGAAGCACAACCAATACCGCGCTGAGCTCTGATTGGTCATAGCCTGTCACGTCACGTTGCACTTTGACCTTTCGATGTTTTATTTTAGCGTTTAAAAGATTTATTTTGGCGTTGATTAAAAAAATGGAACGAGAGGGAAATGTAAATGTAACGGAGTGAAAAGTCGTAATTACCACTTTGAAATGTAGTCAAGTCAAAGTATAAAGTCTTAACAGATAAAATTACTTGAGTAAAGTACAGATACATGCAAATGCTACTTAAGTACAGTAACGAATTACATGTACTTCGTTACTGTCCACCGCTGGAATAAACCAGGGAGGCCGTCCAGCGGGTAGCGACGCTCAGGGGGCGGCTCATCGTCCCTGAAGAGGGTCGTCGGGTCCTCCTCATCAGGGATGCAAACAGGGAAAGCTGAAAAAAGAGAGAGTTGACCGCGGCGGGTGGCAAGCGTAGCACTGCGTCTGACAACAAATACCTCCAGTGGGTTACTCATAAGGTGACAGAGATTAACAGGTATATTGTAGTTATTTAACTTCTCTGCCACCATGACTGCTAAATTAAATCAATGAAAGTAGTTAATCAACCCTTTACAGGCCAGTTTCTGGGATGTACCACTCAAAAAAGATTCATTGAGTCTCCTGTTCAATTCAATGTAATTTTATTATGAACAACTGAACACATTGCCTTCTTTGCACCGGTGCAAAGAGCATACATCGCCGACCGGGCTGCCTCCTCTTCGCTGGTCCAGCCACACCTACTAATTTTATTGATTGAATTTAACAGTCATGGTGGGAGAGAAGTTAACTAACAAAACAAAAAAAGAAAAATATTAAAATATTAAACCATTAAAAAATTATAGCTTCAGCCATCATGAGGATGCAATGAGTCCTTAACAGGGAAAAAGCTATTTTTAGTTTCAATCTAACACTACAAAAAAAAGTAAAAATGCATAAAAACTGATACCCCCCATGAACATTGTCTGACCTCAGACAGATGTAATGATAAAAAAAAAAATCCACTCTAGCAAGGGAATATTTCATTTTTGGGCTGTTTATTTGTATAAAATTAGAGGTACATCCCAGAAACCAGCCTGCAAAGGGTTAATTAACTAATTTTATTTGGATAATTATAACAGTCATGGTGGCAGAGAAGTTAAATAACAAAACAAAAGAAAAATCATCTTACAAGATAAAACCATTAAAAAGTTATGACTTCTACCATCACAAGGACTCAATGAGTCCTTACAGGGTGAGAGCTATAAATATAATTACACACTGAAAAAAAAACTTTTATATTGTAATGTGAATATAGGCCACTAGATGGCAGTATTTACCTTTTTTTTTAAGCTCAGACTGGAGTCATGTTTAGACATGTCCTGGACATGTCTGGGGCAAGTCTCAGAAAATTAAAAAAAAGAGGTCTAAATGTGGGTGGGGTCTGCAAAAGAGTATATAAGGAAAAGAATTGAGACAGTAAGGTAGTAGGAGAAATTGCAAGAAGATGACCAGACCTGCCATTCTGTTCAAGACCTGTGACGTTTCTTTTGTGGATTTCTTTGCCTGTGTTTGAGCATTTTCTTCATCCAGGACATCACCAAGCCACCCCACCAAAAAGGGACTGTAATTATTTCTGTTTTTTCTTATTTATCAATCTTGGTCTTTAGTTGTAGGTTGTTATTAGTCTTTGTCTTTGTTAAAAATTAAATGTGTTTTAGTTGTTAAAACTGTGTTTGTCATCCCTTGCTGTTGCTGTTGTGTTATAAATAACAAATTGGGGCCATAACAAATTGGGGGCTCAAGGTCCGGGATAGACCATTGTGTGAGTAATTTATTGAAAATCTAACATTCCAAATTGTGAAATTGTTTTTGTGAATTTTCCTAGATATATATTGACAACAGCAATGGATGATTTCTTGGCATCACCAACCGTAGGGGTTTTGAAGTCTTTTAAAAAGACAGAACTGCTAGAAATTTGCAGACAGTTGGAGCTGACAGAGGTAAAACCAGCCATGCGAAAAGCAAGACTGGCTAGAGAGATAGTTGAATATTACATTGATGAAAATGTGTTTGCACCAGGAGATCTGGAACAGTTTCCAGTGGAAAATCCAAATATAGAAATGGAACTTAAATTAAAAATGCTAGAGATTGAAAGGGAGGAAAGAGAAAAAGAAAGGGAGGAAAAAGAAAAACAAAGGCAGTTTGAGTTAGAAAAATTAGCAAGAGAAGAAAAACAAAGAGAATTTGAGAGAGAGAAAGAGGAAAGAGCAGAAAGAGAGAGACAGAGACAGAGAGATTTTGAATTAGAGAAATTCGATAGAGAAGAAAGACTCCAAATGGAGCAACTAAAAATTAAAATTGAAACTAAAAATAAATTTTGTGCCAGTCAGGAGGTAAAACTGGTGCCTCCATTTTCAGAAAAGGATGTTGACAACTATTTCCAGTGTTTTGAAAAGGTAGCAAAGAGTTGCCAGTGGCCAAAGGAACACTGGCCTCTGATGTTGCAAACTGTCCTCAAGGGTAAAGCTCAACAAGCCTATTCGGCTTTGTCTGCAGATGATTCCTCTGATTATGAGGTTGTCAAAAAGGTTATTTTGAGAGCTTATGAGTTGGTTCCAGAGGCTTACCGACAGAAATTCAGAGGTCTGAAGAAATCTGAAAATCAGACTTATGTTGAATTTGCTAATGAGAAGCAGGTTTGCTTTGAGCGCTGGTGTACTTCTATGGAGGTCAAGGATGATTTCAACTCACTAAAAGAGATGGTGTTAGTTGAAGAATTCAATAACTGTGTTAAGGATGATGTTAAGACCTACCTTAATGAGAAGCAAGCACTGAACTTGCAATCAGCTGCCAAATTTGCAGATGAATATGTTCTCACTCATAAGTCCAAATTTCAGTCTAGCAGTAACAATAAATGGTCCCAATTTCAGAAAAAGGGTTACGGTGATACCCAAGATTCCTCACCCAAAGACAAAGACAAATCTGGTGATGGTGCTCAGAAATCCAGAAACAGGTCTGATCAAAGTGTGAAAGCTGACAGTGACAAAAGTGGTCTAGTTTGCAGTTATTGCAAGAAATCTGGTCATGTTACAACTAACTGTTGGTTCCTTAAAGCTAAGAAAGAAAAAGAAAAGGATACCAAACCAAATGCCTTTGTGAAAACAAGGTTAGAAACCCCTGTAGTAGATAACCAATCTGCTAAATTGCCTGCTTCTTGTGGGGCTAAAAAGCCTAATACAGCTGACTTTGTGAGGGAGGAATTTCTTCCATTTGTGTCAGAGGGATTTGTGGCTCTGAATGAGCATACTACTCCTGTCCCCATATATATCCTAAGGGATACCGGAGCTTCTCAGTCACTTTTGTTGATGGACTCCTTGGAGTTACGTGATGAGACCGCTTCAGGGGATTTCATACTTGTACAAGGTATTGAAGGGAGGACTGTATCTGTACCCCTGCGCTCTATATTCTTGAAGTCAGATTTAGTTACAGGACAGGTAAAGGTGGGACTTATGTCAAGTCTACCTATAAAGGGTGTTTCTCTGTTGCTAGGCAATGACCTAGCTGGGGGCAAAGTAGTTCCCCCTGTACATCTTACTTCACAGCCGAGCACTGAAAATGGGGATGAGGACCCATCTCTGTATCCTTCTTGCGCAGTGACTCGTGATATGGCCAAGAAGGCTAAAGAAGATGATGTTGTGGTGCCGTCCAGTACATTGAATAGTCAGGACTCAGGTGGTTCGCCTCATGACTCTGATTGGCCTACTATGGTTTCTCCGTTTGAGGACTTATCAGATACTTTTATCAGTTCTCTATTCAGCCAGCCGGATGGGTCTGGTGATTCTGATGTGTCTGGAGACTTGTCTCTGTCCAGAAAGCGGTTGATTGAGGAGCAAACTAATGATCCTGAAATTGGTGTACTAAAGAGGAGAGCCCTTCCTGAAAAAGAAATAGACGCAGTTCCAGTTGGGTATTATCTCAAGGATGGTGTGTTGATGCGGAAGTGGCGCCCTCCTGATATCCCTGCCAATGCAGATTGGGCAGTGGTCAGGCAAATTGTTGTTCCGAAGGTCTATAGGAATGAGATCTTAACAATGGCTCATAGTTTACCTTTAGGAGGTCATCTTGGTGTTAACAAGACTGTTGATAAGATCATGAAACACTTCTTTTGGCCTGGGCTTCGGAAAGACGTTTCCAACTTTTGCAAAACCTGTCACACTTGTCAGGTAGTTGGAAAACACTAGTTAGACCCACCTGTAGCTCCATTGCAGCCTATCCCAGCATTTGGGGAGCCATTCTCTAGGGTCATTGTTGATTGCGTTGGTCCATTACCCAAGACTAGATCTGGAAATCAGTACTTGTTGACAATCATGTGTGCATCTACCAGATTCCCCGAAGCCATACCTCTACGTAACATCAAGGCAACTGCAATCTCGAAGGCTTTGATAAAGTTCTTCACGTTGTTTGGTCTTCCCAGGGAAATTCAGTCAGACCAAGGTAGCAATTTCACTTCAGGATTGTTTCAGCAGGTTGTGTATGAACTTGGTGCAAAGCAGATTCTTTCTAGTGCCTATCATCCAGAAAGTCAGGGTGCCTTAGAGCGGTTTCATTCCACTCTCAAGACAATGATGAGGACTTATTGTTATGACCATGAGAAAGACTGGGATGAAGGGGTTCATTTGCTGTTGTTTGCAGCTAGAGAAGCAGTGCAGGAGTCTACTGGATTCAGTCCATTTCAGCTAGTGTTTGGTCATGAAGTGAGAGGACCTTTGCTATTATTGAGTGAACAATGGCAAGAGGAAGAGCCGCAAATCAGTCTGTTAGACTATGTTAGCAAGTTCAAGGAAAGATTGCGTGCAGCTTGTGACCTTGCCAAAGAGAACTTGAAATCAAGTCAGGGAAAAATGAAAACTTGGTATGATCATAAGGCTAGAAGCCGTGAGTTTAAACCAGGAGACAAGGTCCTTGTGTTGTTTCCCTTGCAGTCCAATTCATTGCAGGCTAGATTTCATGGTCCTTATGAAATTCTGACAAAACTCAATGATCTCAATTACATTGTGAAGACTCCAGATAGGAGAAAACCAAAACAATTGTGTCATATTAACATGCTCAAGCCTTATCATGACAGAAATGCTAGGGTTGCAGCTGTCATTTCAGATTCTCCAATGGTCGAAACGTGTGAAGATGAGGGGGAGTTTCAAGATGATGAACCTAGAATTAAAGCTGAAATTCTTTCATGTAAATTGTCAAACACTGAAGTGTTGCAAAATCTTGATGTAAAACTCCAGCACTTAGAACCCTCACAGAGAGATCAGTTTGAAAGGTTGATCAAGAAATATGAAGATTTGTTTCCTGATGTTCCAAAGAGAGTTACTATAGCCTCTCATGATGTAGATGTTGGTGATGCCAAACCAATAAAACAGCATCCATACCGGATGAATCCTGAAAAGAGAAAGATTGCTGAGAAAGAGGTTGAGTACATGTTAAAACATGATATTATCAGACCCTCCAGCTCCGATTGGAGTTCACCCTGTGTGTTAGTTCCAAAACCTGATGGAAGTACTAGATTCTGTACAGATTATCGCAAAGTCAATGCTGTAACTAGAACTGATGTGTTTCCAATACCTAGGATTGATGATTGTATTGATAGTGTAGGGCAAGCAAAGTTTCTGACCAAGATTGATTTATTGAAGGGTTATTGGTGTGTGCCTTTAACTGAGAGTGCCAAGAGCATCTCTGCTTTTGCCACACCATCTGGATTGTACCAGTATGAAGTCCTACCCTTTGGCATGAAAAATGCCCCAGCCACGTTCCAAAGGATGATACAGTCTACAATCGCCGGATTGCCACACACGGGTGCGTACATCGATGACCTGATCACATGGAGTGACTCCTGGGAAGAACATCTAAAAGATGTAGAGACGTTGTTCCAGCGCCTGACCCAGGCTAACCTGACTGTTAACCTGAACAAGAGTGACTTTGGTTGTGCTACTGTCACCTATCTTGGCTACGTCATAGGCCAGGGTAAGGTGGCACCCATAAATGCTAAAGTCCAAGCCATCATGGACTTTCCAGTTCCTGACAACAAAAAAGCTTTGCGCCGCTTCCTTGGAATGATCGGGTACTACCGCAAGTTCTGCAAGAACTTTGCTGAGATTGCTCTCAGTCTAACTAACCAACTGAAGAAAGGCGTAAAGTTCACCTGGGATGATGCATGCCTTCGATCACCTGAAGTCTCTGCTGTGTCACTTCCCCGTGCTCAAATCTCCTGACTTCAACAAACCGTTCTCCATCGCGGTCAATGCTAGCGACCAAGCTTGTGGATCTGTGCTCCTACAGAGAAGTGACTCTGATGACATTGAGCATCCCGTGGCATACTTCTCCAGGAAGTTCAATCGCCACCAAAGGAACTATTCCACAATAGAGAAGGAACTGTTGGCTCTGGTCCTTTCTTTACAACACTTTGAGGTTTATGTTTGTACAGGACAAAAGCCAATGATTGTGTACACTGACCACTATCTGTTAATGTTTTTGAGTAAGATGAAAAACAAGAATCGGAGATTGTTGAATTGGAGTTTGATTTTACAGGAGTTTGACTTGGAAATTAAGCATGTGAAGGGTACAGACAATGTAATTGCTGATTGCTTATCCCGTGTTTGAATGTGTATGATATGTATATATAGACAAGTGTTCACTTTACCATTTTGTATTGAAAAGAAAAATTTTGCCTTTATGAGTCAAAATTTTTCCCTTTTGGAATGGAGGTGTAATGTGAATATAGGCCACTAGATGGCAGTATTTACCTTTTTTTTTAAGCTCAGACTGGAGTCATGTTTAGACATGTCCTGGACATGTCTGGGGCAAGTCTCAGAAAATTAAAAAAAAGAGGTCTAAATGTGGGTGGGGTCTGCAAAAGAGTATATAAGGAAAAGAATTGAGACAGTAAGGTAGTAGGAGAAATTGCAAGAAGATGACCAGACCTGCCATTCTGTTCAAGACCTGTGACGTTTCTTTTGTGGATTTCTTTGCCTGTGTTTGAGCATTTTCTTCATCCAGGACATCACCAAGCCACCCCACCAAAAAGGGACTGTAATTATTTCTGTTTTTTCTTATTTATCAATCTTGGTCTTTAGTTGTAGGTTGTTATTAGTCTTTGTCTTTGTTAAAAATTAAATGTGTTTTAGTTGTTAAAACTGTGTTTGTCATCCCTTGCTGTTGCTGTTGTGTTATAAATAACAAATTGGGGCCATAACAATATAGATATATATTTTTTTTTATTTAAACATGAACAGATAAAGGAAGAACTTCCCCAAAGCGTTTTGCTATAGCATGATTGCAGCCAAAATGCTGCTCAATAGAAGAACGAGCGAGTAAACATTGAGTCCTTGCAGGGTATATAGCAAGTTAGAATTAGAAAAGTTTTAAGAGTCAATCACTGGGAATCCGTGGGCCGCGTCAACCCCCCCGCCCCACGAGCGTTACCATAGCAACACGCACACACACTGCGTGTCGCGTGTGGAGAGAAGCAGCTGACTAACGTTACAGTGTTGTGATTTACGAAATGAACCAAGAGCGACAACCAGTAGAATGCAAAAAGGAGGCTTTATTTCTGAAGGGGGAAACCCCCCAACAGAGCTGGCAACGGTACAAAGTCCACAATCCAAAAACAGTATCCAATGGGCGTAATCCAGAATCGTAACCAGGGCACCAATAACAAAGTTCGTGGTCAGACAAAAAGGGTTCGGTACACAGGCGTAGGTTTGGAGGAGAAACAAACTCATAAGCCAAAGACAGTCCGAATCCAAAACCAGGGCAGTAATCACAAAATCAAGGTCGGGCAGAAAAAGGTCAAAACTCACAGATGCAACAATATCCAAAAAGGGCAAACCAAAATCAATAGTCGAGCAATCCAATCAGAAAGATAAACACTGAGCAATCAAGGCGAGAAACGTGGCACGAGAAAACTAGGGAGAACGATCTGACAAGAAAGTGTACCAAACAGACATCTTATATACACACCCGGGGTAAACACATGACCAGGGAGAACAGGTGCAATCAATGGGAACAAAGATTAGGGAGAGACACATGAGGAATAAACTAATTACATGAATTAGGCTGTAGCCAAAACACAGACAGGGATCACAAGACAAACCTAAGTACAAACAACAGCTCCGGTTAAGGAGTACTAAAAGTGCATAGTCTAAAGAAAAGGAAAGCATGAGATATAAGTGGAAAACTGCAGCAGAGATAATTAGGGATAGGCAAGGAGGCGGAGACTAGAATTGGGCGACAGCTGAGAGATCATTAGTTAATTAGTAAGTGCAGCTATACAATCCCAAGTGCTTGTTAGTAAGTTAGTCCAAATATACAAGGTTAGTGTGGGTTAGTATTTAGCAAAAACAATAAACCGTTAGTATGTGTTAGTAAGACAGTAAAAGAGAGAGGAAGGAAGAACACGAGATCATGAAAGAAGATTGAAACCCAGAAACCAATAAATCACCCGAATGAGTGTCACACAAGACAAGGGACCGTGAGCAAAGATACACACCTGACAAGACAGGGGAGACAAAGTGCAAAGCATGGAAAATAAACATGGCATGAAACATGGCTATGAAAACAAAACATGAAAATAATAAAACAGGAAATCCTTCATACCAAATACACAATACATAATCTAAGAATGGTCAGACAAAGTAAACACAAGAATCAATCATGGCACTTGGCCAGGCACAGAACTTAAACTAGACAGCAGAATCCAGAATCCCAACATACAGTTACTGCTTCTTCTTAGTTTTCCCAGACTACGGCATGAACCCATGGACGTGTTATTATTAAATAATTTATCTATCAGTGACCCTCGCATTAAACAAACAGGCTCCAGCTCATGGATGTATCGGGCTCTATCTGCTTCTTCTTCTGTAGTTTCAGCAGCGATTCCCGGCGCACTGCAGGCAGAATTACACCCATACAGCACAAGCATGAGACGGAGATGGAGGCGGCACAAAATTAGACTGATAAAAAAAATCAAACGGGCCGTATTTGGCCCACGGGCCGCCAGTAAGTAGAAGATTTTAATATAAGCAGACGATCACATCTCACCGGGCGTGACGCTCTGTCACCTGACTGTCGCACAGCAAAAGGAAAAAATATCGTTTTTCTATTGCTTAGCAGCGCGACATGTCTTTCTATAATGCTAGCTGAAACAGTAGCCCAACCACTCTGTTTAACAACGTAAGGAACAAAACAAAATAGCCCCATTTTGCTTGATTTCGGAATCCAGCCGCGGGATTAGGCCAGTGGTAAACCGTTCAGACATAACTTTCAAGGCTCTTTCAACTCTTTCAATAGTATACAGCTTATATTGCACCTGCGTACCATGTACACGACTTCACCACAGCTTTTATCTAGATTCACCCTCTGATGGGTCAATTTTGAGTGTGCCGCTGCCTTGCTGCCGGCTATGTCTACACCTAACGTTATGGCCTAGTTATTGTTGTAGTTACTGTTCATTGACAATTCATAATCACACTTGAATATGCAATGGTTACCTCGCATGATTTCAAAAGTCGTCCTCCGAAATCATTGCAGTCCTCCACTACGTCCTTGCGCAGCATCGACCACGCCCCCGCTTGCTGCTCCGCGCTACCGGCCCGCGACCACCCCCCCCCAAACAAAAACTCTTCGGATCTGCGTGATTCACACAAGTCACCTTTTTGGAAATGAAAAAAGCGAATAGCGCTTTTCGGCGCCGTGTTTGCATGTCTGCCTCATACACACGACGATCATCCTCCTCATCATACTCGTCCCAGGGCTTCGAGCGGACCGTTGCCACCGGCTCACGGACTGGCCCCGAGCCAGCCCGGAAGGCTCGTGTGGCCTGCACAAACTGCTGCCGGCGCTCACGCTCTCCCCGGGGGAGCACTGCGCAGGCAGCACAAGAACTTGCCTCCACATGGTGCCGCAAGCCCAGGCAGACGAAGCAGTCATCATGCTGATCCTCGGACACCATTGGGGAGGCACACTGTTGGCAAAGCTTATCCATTTTGCACACAAGTCGCTATGAGTTCTTATCGCTCTCGAGGCTGAGTGAAAAAGGAAGACAAGTACTGGTGACACTGGGGCTTTATGGGAGGTGAGTATGCTACTCCCTCCTACGGAGCAGGTGAGTTCAAGTTTCTTTCTCAGGCACCGAGGCGGGGCCTTGGAGGGGTAACCAATAGCGAAGCCCGTTAGAGGGTGGAGCACGTAAGAAATAGAACAAACCATGGCTACCTGCCCGTGAGGGGAGAAACTATGCTTGAAATACCAAATGGAATGTTAATTAACTAAAAGAAACTAAGGTGAAGAGCTGGTAGCCAGGACTTTGAATGCCAATGGGGAGGGGCATTACAAGCAGTTGAGCATTTCTCTCTTCTTAAATCCAGCATTTGTTTTAATCTTTTCTCTGTATTCCGATCATATTCAAAGAGAAATATACTAATTTAAGATATAAGAAACATGGCATCATGAAAAACAACATCTACACTGCGTGGTGTGATGATATTTATGCTAATGCAATCACTAATTTGAGCATTACAGACACTTTTAATTTCAATCAACTGATGCATGAGGTCTGCAGTAGCACTCAAGGGATGCATCCAAATGATCTTCATGAAAAAGATAAAGGATGCAATATTTGTGCTGAGATACTGAACAGATCCTCTGCTTTCTAAAATTTACTTATGTTTTTTGTATTTTTTTTTTCTCACCAACTAAATCGACTGAATGTTTATCTTTGACCAGCTTATGTTCACTGCCTTGTTGTAGTTTTTGCCAGTTTGAAGAGTTCTGCACCCTTCCTGATTTGAGTTGGACCCCACAAGAATGACAAGTAGTGTAAATGCAGAGTGATCCAGTGGAGAATATGTGTGTTTGTGAATATGTTTGTGGGCACGATGCTCACTTTTTATTGTATTAGTACTGCCACTCTGATCCCATTTATTTTGCTTGATTAGCAATCAAACAACTAATTAATTTGCTGAATAAAAAAGAGTAAAATAGACTGATTGAGCAATTCATGTTTAGTCAGCATTATTACTGACAGGGCTGTGAAAGAACAGGAGTGAAATGGCAAAAAATAGAACTTTAATCAGAGAATCAGGGTGAGACAGTCCAGGTTGGCAACAGGCTGGCAGAGTGAAGTACAAATACTACAAGCAGAATCAAAGTAGTGGTCCAGACAGAAACCCGAAAACCAATCCACAAGAACACAGTAAAAAAGAAGAAGCAGCATCAAACAGGCCAAAACAGATTCATTATGGGTACTGACTGACCTAACCCAGGTAGGTTTTTACCCTTATTAAATGAACTCATCATTTAAAAACTGCATTTTGTATATACTCTGGT
This sequence comes from Gymnothorax reevesii, assembly GCA_029721435.1. NCBI lineage: Eukaryota > Metazoa > Chordata > Actinopteri > Anguilliformes > Muraenidae > Gymnothorax > Gymnothorax reevesii. The sequence goes on along the minus strand of CM056577.1, from coordinate 71,503,477 downwards.
TGTCTTTGTCTTATATTAAAATTTGTTTGATGATCTGAAACATTTAAGCGTGACAAATATGCAAAAAAGGAAGAAATCAGGAAGGGGGCAAATACTTTTTCACAGGGCTGGATGTTAATAATACTTCAAGACTACTATTACTAATACACTGAACAAAAATATAAACGCACAAAGTGATTTTTTTCGAATTATTTTTTATCAATCTGGAAAAATTTCAACAAAACAATTATTATTTTATTCTTGCCGTAATATTCAAGCAACAGAAACATGACTAACAATTTACTGTGAACAATTCATGAGTTATCACAGCCTGAACCCAACAGGGGTCAGGAGGCAGAGTTCACAGCACTCAGGAATGAGTGTGTTCACCATCGGCATCACGTAAAGCGGTACATCTCCGGCGCATGGAGTTCACGAGGTTGTCAATAGTGGCCTGTGTAATGTTGTTCTATTTCTCCTGCAGTGCAACTTGGAGCTGGCATCAGCGTAACGCTCGTCCACACGTTGCCATACGCGTTGTCTGCCATCACCGCGGTACAGTTGGAAATGCAATTAAATCGCTGAATAACACTGTCCTCCACCGTGCAAGCATCCAGTGAAGGTAACGTTTGGCCCAGTTGAGTCTGTAGCGATGATGGACGGCAGTCAGGTCGAGACCTCGGTGTGGTCGGCAGGCTCGGAGGTCTGCCTCCCTCAGGCGGTTTCGGATAGCCTGAGCTGGTATCTGGCTGTTGTGCAGTCCGACGGTCTCGTCAGCTGTCCTGGTGGCTGGTCGTAGCCGATCACGGAGGTGCTGGAGGCGCATATGCCGATCCAGTGTGGGCGTGGTCACACATGGTCATGGCGCATGTGGATGATTCACAGTGCAGCCAGTCTCTCTGAATCGACTTCTCAACTGGCTGATGGTGGACTGACGCACATTCAAGTGTGTTGACACGGCTGTCACAGATATCCCAGCATTCAGCATACCAATGGCACGCTCCCTTATGACTTGTGACATCTGTGGCATTGTGACTTGGGACAAAAGTGCACAAAGTGCCTTTTATTGACCCTGGTGCAAGGAGTGCCTGTGTATTGGTCACGCTGACTGACCTACTCAATGTTATGCTCTATGCAGCTCAGGGGCAGAATAACTCAATGAGTGAGTAATCTCACAGGGAGTGGTCAATGAGAAATGGGTCACCAGATTTGAGCAAAACAAATCAGTCAGTACACCAATAAACAGTATTTGTGGGCAGGTTTCATTATAGGTTAATTTAACTCAGTATTTTTGGTTTGTCCGTTTATATTTTTGTTCAGTGTAATAATAATAACAACCAGAAAATTCCCCAGATCCCCACCACAATTTCAGAATTCTGGCCTGAAAATGAAATGCAATGGGGGGGATGGAGATATGGACAGGGGAACAGACAGAGGTATGTAAAGGCACATCCACTAGATGTGTCTATACATTTGGTATTTAGGAAAAATGAACGGTTTAGAAGCTCTGGCCTAGGAAATAAAAGTGTGACAGACAAAAAACAAATTAATAAACATCCAATTTATGAGATGAAGGTCCAGTAATTCAGAGGTTTCAGCCTCCCCTCCTTTTTGATTGTGATGTCCACAATGAATTGGGGTTCTGAAATATATTTAAATATGCTTCAAGCTTGAGTGATGAATCTTATCATCATTTTTTCATTTCCTCTTTGAAAGGACATCTGGTCACTGAAACCCATCCAACTGATGGGCGCTTGCTTCACTCAGCTAATATCACCGGATTACCTTTAGGGCTATTCAGAGATTTGCCATACCTCAAATTCCCATTTGCTGATGACCTCACCAAGCCAATGAATAATAAATAACGTCAAGTGCAGCTATGTGAATATCAGACCTAGATGAGAGGCACTCTGGAATTTGACCAGCACATAATAGAAATCTCATTCAAGCATATTCACGCCCCTAGCATTAGGTCTTGAATGTGGATGCCCTTCAATGCTGCTCAACATGATTACTCCAGACATAACATTAAATGTGAAAATAACTATAGAATCAGATCTTTTAAATCTCTCTTGAAAACTCACTTCTATAGGCTTGCTTTTAGTGCTTCAGGTGGTGCTATTTTCTGCAAGGCTGTTTTTAAAATCCTTATTTTTCCTATTTTGATGTTAACTCTCCTACCCTTTCCCACCATGTGCTACCACTTTTTTACATATTAATATTTTTTACCTTTTTGCGGAGCATCTTGTGCTGTATTGCTTGACAGGTGCTATATAAATAATAATAATAATAATACAAGCTGTAACTGTATTTTAACTTAGTGAAGTGACGGTATGCCCATGTACGCATATAATTATATATAAATTTACGCATATAACACAGAAAATTGAGCGCTTTTATGAATAAAGCCCTTAATTTAAAGGCATCATAATGTAACACTACAAACTTAAGCAGTATTTTAGGTTTTTCATTTGTATTCAATTAATTCTTTTGAGCAGGTGTACATGAACTCCCAGAACTTAATTTTTATTCTAAGTCTGTGGAGTCTTTGCTGTTGGTATTTGTCGAAATGTCGGCCAATAAAAAACCAAGAGGCTGTTATGAGAGCCATAATATTGTCTTTGCAAAATCAACTGTTTGGAACATCCTTGAGGGGAAAGAGAGTGTTATTGTCCTCAGTAAATGCAAAGGGCCTCATAAGGGAAGGAAGAGTTGTGCTGTTGATTACTGAGCAATACTGCATGTCCTACTTTAGAGTGCCCTTTTCCCTGCATATGTCCACTGTGAGAAATCTTCTGCAATTTGGCCTGAGTCTTTCATTTTTTAATGAGGTTTTGTTTGTATTATATTAGGGGGTTTTCAGCTTGTTTCATTCTTTAGCAAAAGGGTATTGTTTGTTCTGCTGAATCAATTGACTCCTTAGTTAAAAAGAGGAAGGTCGGAAGTTTACTGACCATTTATTAGCGTGTAGACTAAGAACTCAAGAAATGTTGCCTCCATTTTCCTGAAAGTCCAATAGCAAACTTGCAAGAATGATTTCAGCATAACATCTCTGAAAGTAACTGTCAAGGTCCACTGGCTTTTAGGCTGTATTACTTGTGTCACTGTGTTTGTCTACTAATGTCATGAGAGTCACATACCCTCCAAGCTCTCTCAGAGAGGACAGACCTGCTTGAGTCTGGCCTTTTCTGGCACTGAGTGACTGAAAAATTTTCATATCAAGCGTTGAGTCTACACCTCCATAAGTTCGTAGGCCTGCAGGATGAAATGTTTCCTCTTTCCCCTGCATTTACCTTTTTTCACCATAGAGTATAGCAATGAGTGTTGTCTCCAAGCGTGGATCATATTCATCTGAAGTTAACCACAGCAACAAAGATTTTGTGACCATCAGATCAAATGATTTGTAAGAGCAGAACAGTTCTACAATGTCTGTAAGACTTAAAAAAAAAAAAAACTTATCAAAGAGAATTTTTACCGTGGAGATTCACAATTACCACACACAGCATTAAGTGAATAATGGTACATTCACAGTGTTATGGCCCCAATTTGTTATTACATTTATAACACAACAGCAACAGCAACAGCAAGGGATGACAGACACAGTTTTAAAAACTCAAACACATTTAATGTCTAACAAAGACAATAACTAAACTACTGACCAAGATTGAATAGGAAAAAAAAAAGAAATATTTACTGTCCCTTTTTGTGGGGTGGCTTGGTGATGTCCTGGATAAGGAAAAATAATGCTCTAATACAGGCAAAGAAATCCACAAAAGAAACGTCACAGGTCTTGAACAGAATGGCAGGTCTGGTCTTCTTCTTGCAATTTCTCCTACTACTTTACTGTCTCAATTCTTTTCCTTATATACTCTTTTGCAGACCCCACCCACATTTAGACCTCTTTTTTTAAATTTTCTGAGACTTGCCCCAGACATGTCCAGGACATGTCTAAACATGACTCCAGTCTGAGCTTTAACAAAAAAAAGGTAAATACTGCCATCTAGTGGCCTATATTCACATTACAACAGAGATTTATGTTTGAGGCCAGTATCTCATGTAAATTTAAGTTCATTTTTATTTTATTTATCTGTTTTTGGACCAGGTAAAATATTGAGAATAAAAATCTCTTTTCCAAGAGTGACCTGAACAAGATGGCAACATGAACAATTTTACAAAAAAAAAAACCCAACATAACTGCCCGACAAATACAGCTGTACACACAGTTTAAAGCAGCAAGCACAATATTAAGTCTGAAACATGATTGTGATCCACAATAATGATGCATAAGGGTAAAAACTATCACGGTCTTCAGAAAATAGAATCAGGTACGATCACATCGGCTAAGACTGTTAGTTTTCCCCAATCCTTTGAGGTAGACTTGAATCTCCCCAAGGTAACCAACTTTAACTATTTCAAGTCCTTCTGTACATTATTCCTGGAGGAGGAGGCAGCGTACTGAAAACCTTTCTATCCGAGCTTTAGCTCAATCCTAGCTTTATTCGAACCTTGGGCACCAACATCTGCACAGTATTTTGTGACCGCAGATTGTACTGATCATGGTTCCTACATATATAAGAACATAAGAAAGGAAGCAGCCCAAGCATAGAATAAAATGTGAAAACCAACCAATGGGAAGCCCTGCAGATATACAGAGAAGGCAATTTAGCAACAGCATACAAAGTACTATGATGTATGAGATTTTCATCGCTGGTGACAAAGCGTAATGTACAATGATACACAATATCAAGTTTCTTCAGGCACTGAACTGGAGCATTCATTAAAATCAGTTAACCATAATCTATTAAAGGCTAAAAACATTGCAGAGATCATATGTTTCCATGCCTGGAGGGAGAAAGAAAATTTACTCCTAAAGAAGAAACCTCATTTAAGTGTCAACTTCGAGACAAGATTTTCAATGTGTGGCTGGGAAAAACAACTTTTGACCAATCTTGATTCCCAGATACTAGCAAGACGCAACCATTGCAATTTCAGCCCCTCAAGCACTTGAAGTCTTTAGGCCAGGTGGTAACTTTTTAGCAATACCAGTTTTGCCATCTGTGAAAATTGTGAATTTGAATTTGTCAGCATTTAACACCAACTTAACTGAGAGACGCGGAACTGAACCACATCAATGGCAGACTGGTGCAGTTCAAGGGCACGTAGCACTGACGGAGAGGAGCAGTAAATTACTGTGCCATTCGCTTAAAAGTGAGATGCAGCATTCAATAGGTTATCACAAAGACCATTTACATAAATGGTTAACAGCAGTAGGCCTAATATAGAGTCCTGGGGTACCCTTTAAAAATAAGAAGAAAAGTGGAGGAAGACCCAGAAAATTGAACACATTCAGTTTTTGCTGACAAATAATTTGAGAACCTGCTTGAAGCATGCTCAGATAAGCCTATTTCAAATGGTCTGTTCATTAGGATTGCATGGTCCTCTGTATCAAATGACTCAGACAAATCATTGAGAGAACAGTATCAACATTTTCTATAATCCACTGCCTCAATTCTGTAATTGACCTACGGCTAAGCCTCGCCCTCAAATGCGATAAGCCAATCACAGTGCGTATTCTCTCCCCATATACTTGGACATTCTGAGCCTGAACTTCCATTGAAATGCATTACAGATACTCCGAATCGTTCGCTCCTATGGGGTTTTAAAATGTTTCAAAGTTAAGAAAAAAAGATCAAATGCAGCGCAAGGGGTAAATTTAACTCCGATACGAGGTATCCCGAGAGGCTGGGCGATGGGGTGTATTTTATACCCTTCCCAAAGCCACACCATCAATAACATCCTGAAAAATATCTCCAATTGTGTTACCAGCCATTAGCGCCTGTTCTAAAATGTTGATTGATTGTCCGAGTCAGTGGAAGGGGCGGGGCTTAGCCATCGGTCAATTTACCATTTTGATTGCCTCAATTGCTGTTCTTTGATCTTTTCCTCTGAAACTTGACTGATGTTATAAATTTTCATTTTTTTATCAAGAAATTCTTCAAGCTGAATACTGACAGAGTTCTCCAGGACTTTAGATATGGCAAAAAGTTTGGATACTGGCCCATAGTTTTTTCTATTCTTTTCTTTGCATGAGAGGAGTCCCCTCCTTTTGGTAGGAGGGGAACAAAGGCAGATTTCCAAGTTTTGGGAATAACTTTGTTTTAGAAAGTGAGATCAAAAATATGGGTCTAAGGGAGTGCAAAAAAGTCAGCTGCTAATCTGAAAAAAAGAGTATTCATCTTATCTGGGCCTGCAGATTTATGTGGATCCAGCTGTTTTAGCGCTTTTGGGAGCTGTTTCATATTAAAAGGGGAAAAATTGGATTGGGAAAAAAATTGGAAAATGTTCATTCAAACAATGAGGAATTGCAGATTTAAATGGAACTAGTAAGAATATTAGGCGGGAAACCAATGGGAGAAGTGAAAGGAGCCAATGGAGAAAAGTGTGAGAAGACAATGTAAAGGGTAGAACAATAGATACAGTGCTGTGTAAAAGTTTTTTTTATCTTGCATATTTGTCACACTTAAATGTTTCAAATGATTAAACTTGTGGTGGGACTCGATTAAAAAAATGTATCTAATTAGAGGCTTTATAATTAATTAATCTCAATTAATCGCATATCAATATTTGACACAAGAAGCAACATTTTTCAATTTAAATGGATTTTGGTCTACGGCTGAATCAATCATTAGACACATAAATGAGCTTTAACAACAAAATCGTGTTTGTTTTCATCACTGAGTGTTAACATAATAATAATAATAATAATACATTTTATTTCTAATGCACTTTTTATCAAAAAAGGTTTGTAGCTGAGGGGTAAAGAGGGACGATCTGGCCATCCAAGGTAATTTTTCATCCGTCTTTCAGATGAGACGTTAAACCAAGATGCTGACTCACTTTGGTCATAAAAGATCCTATGATTCTCTTTTATAAGGGTAGGGGGTTCCCCCGGTGTCATGGCTAAAGTCCCAACCTGGCTCTTTCGACCTGCCACCTAATCATCCCCTGATCTGATTGGCTGTGCTAATTTCCCTCTCCCTCCCCAGCTCAACCCCCTTCCCTGGTTAAATAAGGGTTAAATAAACAAATAAATAAAGTTGGGATATGGGTGAAGAATGAACCTGATGAGGGGTGCCAATGAGGAGTGCTTCTGTTTTATTGCTGTTCAGCTGGAGGAAGTTGCTGTTCATCCATGCCTTGATTTCCTCAAGGCAGGTGGTAAGGGATGTCAGGGCTGCAGAGGGATTTGGGCCATTTTAATGTAAAGTTGCGTGTCATCAGCATAACAATGGAAGGACAACCCATGTTTGCTGATGACATTATCGAGGGGGAGCATGTAGGTGATGAAGAAGACGGGGGCAAGAACTGACCCCTGGGGTACACCACAGGTGACAGGGAGCGACCTGGACTTGCATCCTCCCAGCGAGACATATTCAGTCCTATCTAAGAGATGGGACTTAAACCACTAAGTGCACGGTCTGCCAGTCTGACGGTGTTATGGAGATGCTCAAGGAGGATGGTGTGGTCCATGGTGTCGAATGCAGCTGTCAGGTCCAGGGTAATGAGGAGTGATGGCGACTCTGCATCAGCCGTCATCAGTAGGTCATTTGTGACCGTGAGCAAGGCCGTTTCGGTGCTGTGGGCTGAGTGAAAACCATGACTGGAATTTTTCAAACTGGATTTTTTGTGTGAGGTGGTCCTGAAGCTGATTAGCAACTGTTTTCTCAAGTACCTTGGACAGAGAAGGGAGGTTTGAAATAGGCCTGTAGTTTGCAAGAGTGTCCGGGTCCAGGGTGGGCTTCTTCAGGCGAATGACAAATTTTGAGAGCAAGTGGGACATGAGAGGTTTGAGTTGAAAGGTTAAAAACCTGGGTGATAATTGGACTGAGGATGGGGATGTATGATTTAAGCAGGGTGGTTGGGAAGGGGTCTAAGGAACAGGTGGATGGCTTCATTCCTCTAATGATTTCTTCAATATGGCTTGCTGAACCTCGCAGAAGCATGGAAGGGATAACAAACTCCCCACCAAGGGGTTGGGGGCAGAGAGAAGAAGTTGAGCATCAGAGAGTGGATGTTGTTGACTTTGGATCTAAAGAAGTCAATGAAGCTGTTGCATCACTCATCTTTAGCTTCAGTCGGGGAGGATGATTGCGGTTTCAGGAGGTGATTTATTGGCGAAAAAAAGCTTCTTAGAGTTGCCAGTGTTCTGATTGATAAGGTTGGGGTAAAATTTTGAGGGAGCATCTTTCAGGGCCTGGGAGTAGACTTTTTGATGCTCACAGAAGGCCAATTTGTGGACGGTGAGCCCGGTGTGTCTGAGTCGACGTTACAGTGCACGGCCAGCTGTTTTAATTATCCGCAACTCCTGTGTGAACCAGGGGGCAGAGCGTTCGAATGAGTCCACACTCATCTTAACAGGAGCATGCAGGTCAAGAACACCAGTCAGAGAGGTGTTGTAGTGCTCCACTAGTTCGTCCATGGTTGCAGAGGCTGGGCAGGTGATATGCAGGAGGTCTGTGGTCAGGTCGACAGAGACAATGCGCTTCAGATTCCTGAAGTTAATTTAGCGCTTGGGTCTGGTAGAGGGCAGCAGAGAGGTCAGGGTCATAGAGACCACCTTGTGATCAGAGACCGCAAGATTGTAGACCTCAAGACTCTTGATGGAGGCTGAGTCAGTGATGACTAGATCCAGGGTGTGACCTCTGTTGTGGGTAGGAACCTCAACATGTTGCAGCAGGCTAAGGCATTCTAACAGACTCAGAAACTCTGTTGCCAGAGGACAGGAGGGATTGTCAACGTGGATGTTGATATCGCCAATAATTACTACATTTTTTGACATGGAGCAGAGTGATGTGAGGAGATCATGTATTTCAGGGAGAAATGATGAGTTTGGTTTTGGGGGATGATAGATGAGAAGCATTGTCATGGAGTATTGAGGTTTGCATTTGAAAACTAGATATTCCATGGAAGCGAAGTCAGATATCGGGAGAGGCAAGAGTTCAAGTTCAGTCCAGTAAATGATGAGTAGACCACCACCTCGGCCTGAAGTACGGGCTCTCTCCATGTAGTTGTAGCCAGGGGGGCAGACTTCATTCAACAGAAAGTGGTCCCCAGGTTTGTGCCAGGAAACAGAGCTGGTGGTTGAAGTGTTCGTAAACTCTGCAGCACAGTGTGATCAACTCCAGGTTTTCTATGTCGCCTGGTGCTGCTCTCACTACAAGTCCCTACTGCGCCAGCATTCTGATGACATCACCAGAGTGCGACGCGGTCGACTGGGGACCAGATGGAAGGAACCATAGCAGGACAATGCTGAGAGTGAACAAACTTTTTCGGGCACTCCGATGAATATAACGGGGTCGGCGTAGAAGTCTGATGACTGCGATGCATGCTGGAGTGGTGGAGTTATTGAGACTCAGCAGCTGCAAAGTTGAATATTTCAGCATCAAGGCGGATGCCGGTGGAGTTAGCCCGGTGCTAGTTGTTAGCCATGCACAGAATTGGAGAGATAGCCAGATGATCAAAAGCATTGAAGCTAGCCGGGGAAGGTAGTGATCCTCGGCAACGAAGCCGAACCACACCGAGACAACAGCAAGGCTGTCTCGTTGGAATGCCTTCCAGCAACACAGTAGCGATGGTCACACTTGACAGTCCGGGTACTAGCCACCGTCAGTGGCAGAATGGCAACAAACAGCCGGAGTTCAGGGCGATGGCAACAGTTAAGCGTAAATCCGAGTAAAATCCAGGAGTAAAAGTCTTCAGTCAGTAGGAAATGGTCAGAAGTTAGCCACGTCATCTTTGCATAAAGTTGCTAAAAATTGTCAGTAAAAACTCGTTGGTTCAGAAACAGAGAAGCGGTAAACAAACAAACGCCTGCGTCCTCTCCTAATGCAGTGCCCTTCTTGCAAGAATCTCACCAGCTTGTCTTCTTCTCACAGTGCATCCTAGTACATCTCCTAAGTGCAAAATAAAGTGCAACATGAATAAAGAATATTATGATTGCATTGTTCACAAGGCGCAAGCTTAAGTTCAAGTTAGCTACATTCAAGCTTTTTCAGAACTTTTTGTAAACCGTTATGTCTTAAACAAATTTGTTTTTGTTTATTAAAATAAAAAACAGCTCTTAGTACAGTACATTCCAGAAAAGTGGAAATTGAACGTTGCAAAATAGTTAGCATAATATCCTTGGCATGAAATAAACAGACCAACAGTTAAACAAAGTGCCCTTTCTACCATAAATGGTTTTGGAAAAACAACAGAAACAAAAATGATCCATCATCTGATGACAGTCCTTCCTATTCGGCCATTGTCCTGAGCAAAAAATCTTTGCAACATAGGCCATAACAGTTTAATCAACATCTCAGTGTGACTTATAACAACCAACCCATTGGCCTGGCATCACAATACTTCTCCCATCGACAATAAGTCGATTGACGAGCACGAACGAATAGATTGCAATCTGTTCCCTTATCCGAGTTATTCGTTCGTGCTCATCAATAAACTTATCATGACTTTCAAGAAGGAGGCGACTGGAAACTACCTCAAGGTACTGTTTGCATAAATAGTCTTTTTTAATAAACTACCTGTGCATTTTCAAATTTCTCAGTGCCCCGTTTTAAATGTCAGGGCCCTCGGAATTCTACCGATGAAGTGTGGAGCTACTTTGAGCCTTGTTAATGATGAAAAAAATAGCATTTTCTTTGCATGGCAATGCTATGCCCGATTCACTACTATTGTAAGCCTGTTGGGAGCTCCGGCTAAAAAGCCATGTATTTCAAAATATTGCATGCGTAGGGAGGTGGGGTATTCGACAAAGGTTAGTACTTGTTATCATGTTTCAATACACCCCAAGTCAATTTCACACCCAAATTCGCCTTTAAACAAATTTTAATATTAGACAAAGATAACCTGAGTAAATACAAAATGCAGTTCTTAAATGATAATTTCATTTATGTATACTGGAGTTAATGCCCTGCATGTGTGTGTGTGTGTAAGTGGATGCATGGTGCGACAAGGAGCAGTCTCCTGAACTTCAGCTGAGCAGTGTGTGCAGAGATGTAAGACAGACGCAATCATAAGGATATGCCTGGTCAAACAAAGTCCCTTATCCCAGTCACCAGCGCCACTGGCTCTTTCACTCGACAGACATAGCTGCCATACAAATAGCCTCATCCCAGCAGGAGAGTTCATGCTGATAAATAAAAAATGTGAGCTCTAGTGGCTGGGTCTAATATGGTTAAAGGGTAATGTGGAATGTGGGGTGTTTGCGTAGAATGACATTTGAAGAAAGCCAAATTCCAGAACCAGGCAGAATCTGCTTAACGGTCCCCTGGTACCATAGTCATCACATTGATGCATTTTAGCATGCATCACTGTTTCCTTTTAGTATGTCCTATTTCTTTCCCTTAACACAGTTTCAGATATGTCCTTGCTTTTCTCATTGCAGAGTCTGCCATATCTTATACCTCAAATAAACTGAATGTTCATTAACCCTTTGCAAAGCAGAATCGTTTTTCATAATGTTTTCAGATACAATGTACTTTTAGATACAATTGCCCATTGTTAGTACATTGGTATTAGAATGATGAGGCTGGAAAATTCTTAATTTAATTCTTAATTAAACATTCCTGTCATATATGCAAATCCGCAGCTAAGAACTTTTCAATCACAAATTTGCGATTCTTTTAAAAAGGCTAATTAATTAAAGCCATATGTAGCAAGTATCCTCTTACTTGGGTTTGGTCAGCATTGACAGACTTGCTGAGAAACGATAATATGATGGAGAAAACTCTTGGTTTATCAAGGTATACTTGAGTTTACACTGTAAAACCAAATGTTTAAGTTCTAACACTTTTTGTAACACTTTTTAAACATGTCCCAGTGTTTAGATTAAGTTTTAAAGTGTATTCAACAAATCTGAAAAACCTCGATCGCAACATCCAATATTGTTTTTTAAAACATCAGTGTTTTGAATGAAAACACCTATTTACAAAAATAATTACCAGGCATGTAGCTTTTACTCACTGGAGTTTAGATTATAAACATGTCACGTGTTCCACTGTTTTACAACGTACAATTGCTCAACACTCTGTAGATGATGCCTGGCATTTCTGGAGCGTTCTTGTCCCACAGGGAAGCCCATGTGTGACCGTCTGCATGCACATTGGAGGCTATCTGCATCAGATTCTAGCACGCTACTGCACATATAGGAGGGGCGAGTAATTAGACAACCTGCTAAACCTGTGCAAATTACTCTCCCTGGCACTGCTCCCCAAGGCACTCCCTCTGTCTCTCCCTCTTCAGCTGAGCCCCAACCAAACCCCGCCCCCACACCATATTTTACAGTTATTGACATGAAGAGATAGCTTTGCCTTACAGTATCTTACAGTATATAAAAATGTATAATTAAATGTTCCCTTAATTACAGTGCATTTAAGGTAAGTGGGCTGCATAGATATACACTAAATGGGGTTTCAGCATCAGTCCCATAAATGATTGTATTATTCTGTGATTAAAGTGATATTTTCAATAGCCAAACATGGAGAACTCCAACTGGTCCAGGACAGCTGTTAGTTTTGGTGACCAGAGTACATTATTCTTGTGTTTCCCAGCATCAAAGAGGATTGATCCTGCAGTGCTACACTTGCAGTAGTTCCTCAAAAGGGTGGACCGCCATGAAGCACTTCTCTCTACACTCCCACTTACAGCTCCATGGAGACCAATGGCTTGGCATAAATAGTTATGGTGCTGTGTTAGTAGCTGCAAGTGAAATGTAAGAAAATTTGCCCAGGTAATTTGGAGGACAACACTAGTGAAAGGATAGATGGGTCTATTGGTCCACGACAACATGATCTCACTATAAGCTGAACTCAGAACCTGTACTGCTTTATGCATCTGGCTGCAGTCTGTCAACAAAAAAGGCACCCAACATCAACAGGTTTCAGCACCTCAGCTGCTGACCAGCTGTGGTTTCTGGGGGATCCATCCAAAAGACTTCGATTACTGGGTCGTTCGAGTCAAAATGGCTGGCCACTGAGGAAGTTTGAGCTGAGAATGGCTAGTGACAGGCCACAACAGTAAATCCATCCTTCCATGATGGATAATTCATTCACTCGGTCACATTTTGCCTGAAATAATGAGCTCCCATTTGTCTTAAAATGTCCAATCATAAACAGTATTAATATTTAATCATGTAAATAAAGTATATGCGTATAATGATGCATTTCCCAGAATAAAATCAGTGGAAACATAGGGTGTAAACCTGGAACTGAGTATCGGCCTCCATACCTGTAGGAGGAAGGGGTGCTAAGAGTGATAGAGGCTTCACCCTTGTGCCTTACTACAATGGGAGACTGGAGTTTCTGTGATCATGATGGACTAGCAATGTATTTTATTGGAACGCCCACCATACCCAAGTGGCAAGATAGCTGTCAATTACTGCAATAGAAACTTACATTTAATCACATGTTTCTGCTACAGCTGCCTGACAGCACTGTTGACCCTGAAGCCAAAAAAAAGCAGAAAGCCAGCTACAATATTGCAGTAGTAATGGCAGATCCCAGCCATGGCATGAAAGGCGAGGCGCCAGCTGCAACATGTACCTCTTGAAATTCAAACTGTGTATCCCTGTCTGTGTAAGTGCAGATAATTCAGTAGGGACCAGTTGAAAAAAAAAAAAAAAAGTAGTATTTTGCTGCCCTCCAACCAAGGAGAGGGACAGGCAGTGTAATGAAGCCAGAGCCAACGGCAATTTGACAGTTTCTGACTGCCTTAAGCACTGGCCGTGCACATGCAAAATAGCATGGGTGCCTCTCTCAGGTCTTGCTCCCCAGCCACCAAAGCAAAAATTGATAGCTTGCTAGGATGCGAGCAAGCTGCCTATACCTGGCAAAATGCTCCTCCAGCTATTTTTATTAGCGTCACTTTTCCAGCCTTTCGTTGCCCCTATTCCAACTTTTTTGAGACCAGTAGCTGCCATCAAATTCAAAAAGAGCTAATATTTTTCAGCAAATGGGAAAATGTCCCACTTTTAACATCTTAAGTTGTCTGTGCTCTTGTGAACAAAATGTGGGTTTATGAGATTTGCAAATCATTGCGTGCTGTTTCTATTTACATTTTACATACAGTCCCAACTTTTTTGGAATCAGGGTTGTAGAAGTAGAGAGAGAAAAACAATGAATGGCTCAGTTAAAAATATATATATATATTTTTGTCTGAACACACACATATCTGACAAGTAGTGGGGAGAAATGCAAACTTATTGAATCACACCCATTCTCCATTATTCCGCCTCCTACTATTTCATGAAGGCAAGATATTTGTTTAAATAGTAGATACAGGGTAGTATCGAACATAAACTTATTACCTATATATTTATCATAGAAAGTAATTGGTTTTTCACATATATAATATATGGCATCATGTAGTATACAATATATGTTTATACCTCATAAATCCACCTACATCCTCATACCCAGCAATTTAAATATTCAAAATTGTTCTTTACAGACAAAAATACAATAATCCCAGCAAATACCTGGTTACGGTCAAACCCCTTCTTCACCCCTGTACCTCCTGAAATAATATGTGGTTGTACATCTTTTTAGACTGGGTCATGTTTGAACATTACTTAAACTCTATCACCAATATATTCCATAATTTCACAGCAAATATAGAGACAAAAAAACCTCTCATGGTGGTTCATACCCTTTGAGTTTTTAAATGAAATTTCTCCCTTAAGAATATAACCCCCATCTTGATCCCAGAAAATTCTTTGGTTATTTGTTGGCAGTGAATTTTTAGCTTTTTACATTATTTTTACTGTGTGAAGTTGAATGATGTCAATTTTAATAGTTTTGACTTTATAAATAATGCATTGGTGTGGTCCAGATATTGATGTTGTGAATGATTCTTATTGCTTGTTTTTGTTGAGTGACCTGTGAATACAGTAAACTTTTAGATTTTTTGTCCCAAACCTCTGCACAATAACTTCAGTATAGTAATAAAAGTAAACGGTAAAGGATGTGGAGTGATTTGTGATCCAGAAGATGCAAGCGTTCTGTAATTTTGAAATGCCCTTTGAGAGTTTATTTTGTACATATTTTATAATGTTTCCCGTTGATTTTATCATCTATACAACAAGAAATGTAATTTCATAAACCCTTTCCATGTTTATCCAATCTATTTGGACCTGCACCGGTGATCCAACCGTACATTGACCAAACAACATTAATTTAGTTTTTTTAAACTTAATGAAAGTTTGTTACTAACAAACCATATTTTTTCATTTGCGCATTTCCGAAGTATTCTTCTCTAGTAGTTGATCTAAGTTGTTCCCTAAGATGAAATATTTGTATCGCCAGCAAGCAAAACCAGCTTCAAAACCTTAGATATGTTATAAATCATTTACATACAAAAGTTTAGGACCCAGCTCTGACCCCTGGGGGACCACACAAGCAATTCTCAAACATGACTCTGTATGGTCACCCAACTTCACAAACTGCTGCCGGTTACTCAGATAACTTTTCACCCAATTTGGAACTACTCGCTGCATGCTGTATTATTCCAATTCATCAATCAAAATATCATAATTGATGGTGTGAAAAGCTTTTTTTTAAGATGAATGAATACCCCAACTTTATCCCTTTTATGATCTAAAGGGTTTATGATTTCCTCAAATGAATCAATTATTGCCAGCGATGTTGATCTACTAGATATAAAACCATACTGAATGTTTGTAAGTAATTTGTGTTTATTGATGAATTTGTCCAGTCTTACAAAGAGTTTTTGTAAAGAAACAGGTCCGTAGTTTGTGAGGCGGTGTATGTTCCCATTTTTGTGCAGGAGCATGACTTTTGCTGGTTTTCATTTTGTTTAGAAATTTACTAGTTTGGAATGATAAGTTGCAAATGTATGTTAAAGGTTTTGAAATCCCGTCAATTACCTTTCTCACTGCTGTCATATCAATGTTAGTACAATAAGTACAATTTGTTTTTATAATTCAAAATCTGGCTCTTTAAGGCCAATATTTCCATGGCTTTGAATTTAGGTCTTAAATATGCCATTAGCAATTTGTGCAATACATTTTGCCATTGGCTAACCGAGACTCCATGGCTTTGTGATGAACAGGAGGTGTTCCCATATCACAGAATATTCCAACAGATATCACAGAATATATGATCTGTATGCCATACAGAACCTGTCCCATACTGGGTGCTCATTACATGATTTTTTTTCCGTGAGATAGTCTGTTAGATTGTTATCTGAGAAGCACCGAATTAGTTTTTATATAACAGCGCCACTCAGAGTTGTGCTGAAAAACTGTGGCTGTGTAATTTCACCCCAAAAGTGCTGAGTTTGTTTGCTCCCAAGCAGACCCACACCCATCGGGTGGTTGGACCAATGGGAGAATGTCTAGTGGTTATTATTGAAGTCAAAGGACTTCCTGTCTGAAAGACAAACGGTTTAAAATCAGGTTAAAGCAAAAAAAAAAAAAAAACTGTTTGTGTTTTGACTTCGGCACACCACACAGAAACATGTTATTTAGCCAAATTTTAATGACTCAAAAAATCACTAATCACATGACATAATGTATCAAAATTGTGAAAAAGTAAGGCTTATTATCAGTTCTAAAATGCTATAAGCATGTTTGCAAAACCACGGCCAATCACAAGGGGTAGCCTGCCTTAGCTTGATCTCAAGCACACTACGGGCAGAGAAATGGTGCCTCATTGAACAATTTATTGAAATGCCAGCCCTCGGAGCTATTATCCAGTTCGAAGCAAGAGGATACTGGCCTACCTGACAATCAACCTCTATCCTCTTAGCCTGTAAGGCAATGACATTATTCTTCCATTTACGCAAGAAAGCAGTGCATTGAAAGACCAAATGTTTAAGTTCTGAACATATGGTACACACTTTTTTATTACACTTTTTAAACACAATACAGTGTTTAGATTCAGTTTTAAAGTGTATTCAACAAATCTGAAAAACCTTGATTGCAATATCCAATAGGCATCAGTGTTTTGAATGAGAAGACCTATTTACAAAAATAATCACCAGGCATTTAGCTTTTACACACTGGTGTTTAGATCATAAACATGTCAAGTTCCACAGTTTTACACAGTACTAACTAACAACCAAGCCAAATAAAGTCAGGCTACCAATGAATAACATTACTAGACCAAAACACATTTTGTCTCATTACCAGGGAGTTTTTTCTGTCAGTATAGGGTCTCTCACGCAATTATTCAGTTTGTATTGGTTGCTGACCGGGGTGTTGGGGGATTTAGCCAGTGAAAACCCTGGCTGTTAACTGACAATCCAACTCTGGGGCTTCCATGGGGAGGCGGAGGGACTTTGAGGTGCCCTAGCTAAGAAGCGGCAAGCGTAACGTCACTTTAAAAAAGTTGACGTTTGATTTCGCAAAAGTATGCTGCCACTTGAACTCTTCCAATTGTATTCTGATGAACTGTAACTTCATCGAATACAGACATGGATATTTATCAAGCTATTGTAGCCTCAGTAACAATCAAGATTCTAATTAACTAGAGACAAAACCTTATTTCTGCACCACAGATACCATACTCCAGTTGAAAATGAAATAGATTCATTTAAATTGGTTAAGAACTGTAAAAGTTTTAGTTAATTTTTTTATCAGAAGAAAAAAAAAAACCCTGTAGCCGCCAGATAGCTCATTAAGGCTCTGCGTTGCAATGCAGAAGTGACAATCATGTCGCAGGTTCGAGTCCTGGTCGTACCAACCGACAGTGGCAGCTTTTTCAGAGTAGCGCACAATTGGCCATCGTGCTACAGGGTTTCAAATTGGAAAGGGACTGCCGGGAATAGGGAAATAAATAAATAGCTTTGTTCGTTGCTCAAGCTCCTCCTGTTGGCCAGATGGGCGCTCGTCAGGAAGATTCAAAGTCTGTTCATGTCCGGGTATCCTCCGGCCTCGTTCTTTTATTTATTTATTTACCCTTATTTAACCAGGGAAGTCCCATTGAGATTGAAATCTCTTTTTCAAGGGAGCCCTGGGGGAAGATTGCTCAGCCAATTAGATCAGGGGATGATTAGGCGGCAGATCGAAAGACTTTAGGTTGGGACTTAAGCCATAACACCGGGGCACCCCCTACTCTTATCGAAGTCAGGACCCTCAGCTTAATGTCTCATCTGAAAGACGGCATCTCCTTCAGTACAGTGTCCCCATCACTACACTGGGGCATTGGGGATTATCCCACCAGAGGAAAGATCGCCACCTACTGGCCCACCAACACCTCTTCCAGCAGCAACCTGGTTTTCCTCAGTGGTCTCCCATCCAAGTATTGACCAAGCCCACACCTGCTTAGCTTCAGCCACACAGAATTGTGGAATGGCTGCTGGCACATTCTGAACTCAGGAAGGTTGAACTGTCTTCGCTCTCCTGAGTTGGCAGCAGGGGGTCGCCTACGAGCAAGCTTTGTGCACAGTTCACCAATTTGGCATTCCAGATTCAGGTGGGTTCATAGATCATCACAAAATGAAGAAAACTGCCAAATATGAAGTTCATTGGATGTACAGTTGCTGAGAAATCAGTTTTTTTTTCCTGCAATCAATTTTATCAAGGTTTTAAAGTGCTTTTTAGTGTAAAAGAGTAATTTCAGAGCAATTTTAGAGCCAGTTTAAGACCAAATAGGCAGAAATGAATATATGTCCTAAAAGTACACTATTTGAAGGACCATTTCATGTTCAAAACTAAAATTATGAACGAAAATTGGCATTTGCTTAGCTATAGATCCCTAGCCTGGAAAAATCAGACCCTGCTTCTTCGCTTTGCTTTGTACACAGAGTCTGGGTAGTCGTCATTGACAAGTGTTTACTTCCTGGTGAGTGGGCGCTTGTCAGAAGTTTAAAATCATTGGTTTACCCGTAAACTAATCACTAACGTCTGGCGATGATGTATGTTATGCGCTGGCTCAACTGCCTAGTACTTCCGCTGGAAACTACAGTCCTTCATACCAGGAATGCAGCGAAAACAAACTGATCAGTGCATTAAAGTTAATACTGTTGTGAGGTAGCGATCTGGAACCAAATGCGAGGACACGGGATTGCAAAAATGAGGAGCTTTATTGAGTAAGGGGGGTAACCCCCGCAGAGAAAATAGCAACAGTACAGAGTCCGCAATCCAAAACTCAAATTCCAATGGGACAGAGCAGAGTTCGTAACCAGGGCAGCAATCACAAAAATCGTAGTCAGCAGAAACAGATCCGGTACGTAGGTGAAGGTTTGAGGGAGAAACACACTCATAAGCCAGAAGACAGTCCGAATCGGTAACAGTGCAGCAATCTGCAAAATCGAGGTCGGGCAGAAAAAGGTCAAAACACACAGATGCAACATTAATCCAAAAGGGCAAACCAAAAATCAGTATTCGGGCAATCCAGTCAGAATCAGAAACTCAATGAATAACAAGGCGAGAGAATGGCAGCACAAGTAAAGATGGGAACGATCTGACAGAGAATGGCAGTGAAAAGACACCTAATATACAATTCTGAGGAGATCACATGGGGAGAATCACAGGTGCAGGAAGTTAGACTGATTACAAGGGGAAGGCACATGAGAAAGAACCTAAACACATGGAATTGGCCAAAGCCAAAACGTGGACAGGGAACACGACACATTCCTATAAACAAATATACAGCTCCAGTCACGGAGTTTCTAACGTGCATAAATAATGAGAAACAGGACAGTGCGATCAGGTGTGAGCTTTCACAGAAAATGCAGCAAAGGTAATCAGGGAGAGACAAGAGGCGGAGACTAGAACAGGGCGAGTGCTGAGAGCTTGTTAATCAATTAGTAAGTGCAACTATACAAATCCTTGGTGCTCGCTAGTAAGATAGTATTATATACAAGGTTAGTTGTTGTTAGTAATCTCAGGGGAAAATAATAAACTGTTAGTATTGTTAGTAGATAGAAAAGAAGAGTGAAGCCAGCAAACAAGATCGGAAGGAAGATTGAAAACCAGAATCCAATAAATCACCCGAAGAGTGAAACAAGACTGGGGCTGAGTGCAATGACTAGACATGAGACCAGACGGGGGAGACAAAGTGCAAAGCAAAATGGAAAACATGAACCAGAAACGATAATATGGCAAACTGTAAAACATGGAAAAGTAAACTAAGATAAAACATGACAAATTAAAGTAACCAATACACAATACATAATACAAAGAATAGTCAGGCATGAGCAATAGTTAAGGAATATGCATGGGTCAGAAAAAACATGGCGCTAGGCCAGGCACAGAACTTAAAACATGGCATGAGCATGGCAGAATCATAACAACTGTACCCATACATATGCCCATCTACCAAATTTTAGCCTTCACTCATTCACTTAAAAGAACCAAAGGTGCTCTTTCTGTTCTCCTACAAGAAACAAACTGTTGAGCTATCGCTTTTCCTGCAGATACTGCTGCTGTTAAATAAAACGTAAGAGACCCGAAACCAAACGGCGAAACCGGCGAGGATAACACATTATTAACATCAGGACAAAATCTGCATTGACACGAAATCTGAACCGTTAACCATACTTGCGGGAACATCATATCCAACTTGCTAACTAACTTTATAGCAACACAGTTTAGCTCTTAGCGTTTGGCTGTCTCAGACAGCCATTTCATCCATGGATAGTGACAACATAACACTGAGACAGTGAATCGGCCTTGTGTCATGAACAAAAACACAGCTTTTAAAAAGTTTGCTACTAACTTAAATAGAGTGAAATTCGCGGGCAATGTAACACTAGAAGCTACAAGCTAGCTGAGGTGGTTCGGCTGTCTGTCACAGAGATGAACAGGGCGCCTATTTCATAATGGCTATTGAGTAGATATGACAGTCTGTAGGGAATATTGCTACAACATCATTTCCATTCAAAAAACTAACTAAACATTCATCTTGTTGTGGCTAGAAGTCGCTGTTGCCCGAGATTTTCTCCACGACAGAGCGAATGGCCTCCAATGTGTCTATGTCCGTGGCCATTGTTAATTTCGGAGTCTACAATTTCAAACTCGGCGCAGCGGCTACATCATGGCTCTCGGCCACGCCTTCTGTTCGTTGGTTGGTCCAGCGTATTTTCTGCGGTTGGCAAACGAGGCAGAGCTCTGAGTGATCAGAGTACTGAAGTGAAATTAAATTAAGCAGTAGTACGAAGGCTGGCAGAGTCAGGCTAATGGGTCCCCTTAATATGTATGCATTTGAGTGGAGAGATAGTTTTGATACTATAGAGAGCAGCCATTTGCCATTGTGAGCAGAATGTCAATTCACATGTCATATATCAATAAATCAGATTAAGGACGCATGAAATAACCAGTGTAAACATAAAGCAAATATTTGTATGTATGTATTTTTTTAAATTTATTTTTAGTTTTTATTTAAGATTTATTAAAGCGAGGGCCCTGACAGACACGTACGTTTCCTTTCAGCAGGGCCCTTCATTACAAGTGTCTGGCAATGGCTGTTATCGGAGCTTGCCATTGACCATTCTTACCACATTCAATGGAGGCATTCCTCCTTTCCGCTCCGATTGAATTCATGAATCAGATTCAGTGCATCCAATTAAATGAGTCCTTTTTTCTCAAAAGGGGAACAGACAGCCTGACCTGCGAATGTATTTTTTCCACTTTATTCGCACTGGAGAAAGTAGAGAGGGCTTCAGCTGGAGATGTGCAGAAAGTGTCATTTTGGGAAATCAATCCACCAGCTGCACAGGGATTCTGAATGTGTTTTGAGAGTGGGCAATCTCGTGGATAGACCCACACGGCACAAACACTTTTTTATAGCGTGAATACAGGGGAGTGATGTCCTCATTATCCTCGACTCAGGAAAATAACAGGTAAAGAAGCTGAGCAAAATTCTTAATGAAACTGAATGCAGCATTTTAAACAAGGAAAATGGCAAATATATTATCAGAATGAATATGGAATTTACCAAGTCTCAGTATGACTGGGTGAATTCACATTTTCAGTCTGCCAGCACTGTGCAAATTGGTAGTACAGTGGTCGGCTGTTGGCAGAATGATTCAGCAGCAGTTTGCATTTTTTTGAGCGACAAATCCTTATCTCAACTGCCTCACATTAGCCATCCCCTAGTGGAATGCTAGTGTACTGATTGGAAGCTGTTTTCTGTTTCCATGGTGATAGCCCCTGCTGAATTACAAAGGCAGTCAATTGAATAGCAGCGTGATTCTGAGCAGAAAGCTAAGAAAAGGAGTTTTACAAGTTCATGCTATCAGGCATGTGCCCTGCTATTTGGAAGTACGTACAAAGGATGCATGCCTCCTCTTCCGGGGTGTTTAGAACAGACCTTTAGCCTCATAAAATAAGCCCAGTGTGATTGGGTTGACTCCCACACTCAGGATGGGCCAAGTCTGCCTTGAGTGGGAGGGCACAGTGTGTGCGATTATAAGTTATAAATAAGTTTTTGATTGAAAAAATTAAGTTCATTTTCATTTGTTGTTTTAGTTGAGTTTATGAAAGCAAAAAAATAAAAATAATAAAAATTAAAAAATGCAAATATTTGAATGCATTAAAATTCCAATGAGAGCCAACACAATTTAAACATATCAGGGGAGTAAATGCTGTCAGATAATTTAAAAAAAACAATATATGCACACTACAAATAAGTGTATAACATTTTTATAAAGCCTCAAAGCGGACTTTGTTTGTTTCCATATTTGAAAATAAATCATGATCGTATAATTATAATTATTTGCATTCTATCACACATGTAATATATAATAAGTTCAGAGAGAAATATACTCAAGGGCTGGTGGGTTGGCTCTCTTGATATTGCAGCTTGCGGTGCACGAGTGACCACCACAGATGAAATCCACTGAATGTGGCAAGCAGCGCAAAATTGGCTTTCAAATTGCTCAGGGATATCAGAGGGATGCAGTCAGTTTAGGTCAGCATTGTTTTTAGCTTTGTAGGCCACCTATTGGCCATCTGGGTGCTTGTTGTGTGCTTGAGTAAGCATTTTATGGTTTCCTCCATCCTCGTGCCATATCTGTAACTACACATTAAAAAAAGTGGCATCGGACAGGCACGTGCTGCAGAGAAGGAACACAAACTGGCTGAGCACTCCCAAGATGAGGTTTGTATGAGCATGCTTGTACACAGGCTACTACCTTATCGATACGTTTTCATTTAAAACGTGAAGCATTTGCTACGTTTTCACCAAGGATCAACACTACTCCACCATTTTCAAACCCCTTCGTAGGAGATTTTTGAAAACGATGCCCCATTTTAGCAGTCAAACTCTGGCATTGCCATTTCGTATGGCCGGGTAGAAACAGACTTTTGAAGGCAATAACGCCTTTTAAGACAATTTGCTTCCTGTATAAACCAGCCCACACATGCTCATTGTACATGCATAGTCATGTGATATGCGCTTCCAAGCTTGTTAATATGGACAGTGTTAGTATGGACATCACTCACCTGCCCAAGTGCTTTTGTTTGTGCACCACGGATAAAATGGGCACTCTGATAGGTATAAGCCTAAACAACCCATTTACAACATGGCAAGATGCACCCTGTGTCGTGATACATTTCTCCTTTTTAAATCATTACAATTTTCTGCCATTTCTGCTGCAGTACTTTTTCTGTCGGTTTGACCTCAATGGGATAGCCATTATTGGCCTTGCGCATCGATAAGCCTTAGATGCCCCACACCAAGTCGCCTGTTTGTGGTTTATCCCTCTTCACACTACTGTCGGTAGGTGCCTACCACAGCTGCATGGGAGCATCCTACAAGCCCTCTCGCTTTGGAGATTTAGTCTTCTGGCCACAATAATTTGGCCCCTGTGAAAGTCGCTTCAGTCCCATTTCTCCCGCATAGAACATATTATCTTCAAGAGCTGACCATTCACATTTACCATCTATTTTCTGTACACAAACCTTCACTTGCATCATTTCAAAATACTCAAAGTTTTTAGGTGCCGGATAGCTCACTTGGTTAAAACATCACACAATGAAGCAGAAATGACTATCACAGCGCAGGTTCGAGCCCCGGTCCTACCAACTGGCAGTGGTCAGCAGCTTTTTCAGAGTAGGGCACAATTGCGCTACAGGGAGGCAAATCGGGAAGGGTCTGCCGGGAAGGGTAATTTACAAATCGTATCTTTGTTCATTGCTGAAGCACCTCCAGTTAGCCAGCCGGGTGCTCATCAGGAAGCTTGTTCTTGTTCGGGTATCCTCCGTCCTCGTATTGAACTTGCGAGGATTCAACCAATGAGTGTATAAGAAGCAGTGGCTGATAGGCGTTTGCTTTGGAGGAGAGCCGCAAACTGTCTTCACTCTCCTGAGTTTGCAGCATGAGGTCGCACATGAGGGAGCCTTGTACATAGTTCTCCAATTGGGTATTCCAGATTCGAATTGGACTGAGATGCCAAATTTTAATTTATTAAATAAATAAATAAAAAATACTCAAAGTTTTACCCTCACCTGTGGGTGGTTGTAATATTTTGACTCATTGGTGTATATTACTGTATATCCCTGATCTGAGCAAAAATTGATGTCTTCATTGACCCTTCTGTAAGTCCCGCCCCTGGATTTACAGCTGCAATGCCAGTAAAGCTTTTGAAGCCAGCATGTCTGTCTATGGTGTTTTCATTGACAACTGTGACAGAAATAAAAAAAATCAAATAATGCTAATTTCTGTAATAAAAGTTCTGAAATATCAATCAAAAGCAGACAGAATGGACTACAATATGGATTTAAGGGCTACTTTCGCAATATAATTTGTCAGCAGAGTACTGTGCTTAACATGAACATAACAGAAATCAAGGGAGAAGTTCACCAGTCCCCATGCAAGCGTAAGGCACCCTACATCTTCACTTGATATTTCATCCAAAAATAAGATATATACCACAGAGTCTTTAATATAAATGCATAATTTGTGCATGGGTCACATTTCAAATTGTAATTTGCCGTTATAATTTTATTTGCATTTTAATCACTGCAAATCACATTCATCTCAGTATTAATTTCCTGAGGCTATCTTCAGCGATGATGTCACTTAAGGTATCAAGCCAGCGGCAGAGAACACATTGTAAATATCATTGGACTCAATGATTCATAATTGTGGATTATTCTCTTGCCAAATATCTGCCTTGTTTAAAAAAAACAAAAAAAACGCCACAGTTTGAAAGGCCTGGTTGGATTTTTGAAGAGGAAACAAGTGGATTTCACAGAGCCTGGATCAGGATCAGTGATCTGTTCTAAACACTTCACTAATGGCAGCTTTTTTTCAGCCAGATCTCAAGCAACACAGGAAAAGTCTGGATATCACTGTGGGTTAGTGATTACTGAAATCGCTGCTTAATAAGCGATAGGCAAATAAGCTGAGCCCTAACTGCTCCAGACCCAAATTTTTCCCATCTGTTTTCAGAAAATCTGGTTAATAAGCCCATGGTCCTGCATGATTAGCCCATCCTAAAATAAAAGTGTAGAAACTACTTTACGCAAAAATGACTCAAAATGAAACTAAACCCATCTTCCATCACGAGACTTTGAGCAAAATCGAAACTTCGGCCATGATAACGAAGCGGGAACAATACCAGGACCTGAAAATGGAGAATGAAAAAAATTTTAACCTTCTAGTCTGTTCTAGGCAATGGTGAATAATTCACTAGTTAGCATGCTAATGCTTTTTGCCATTAAATCAATAAATGTCAAGGACAATTGTTACATGTGTAATTTAATACATTAATAGTGAAAAGGTTAAGCATGCTAGCCAGCCAGGGGTGCATTTCCCAAAAGCATAGTTGCTCACTTGGTAAGCAACTTATGAAGTTCGTCCATCTACAGTCAATGGTTCCAACTATAAAAGTTAGCATTTGTGATTCCGGAAAACGCACCCCAGTTGTGCGAACAGGGCCTCATTTGACCTGCATGGGCCAAGTTGTTTGTGAGAGTGTGCTGTGGAATCAGAGTTAAGAGACTGATGGTCTCGTGTTGTCATTGTTTACGTAGGCTACCTATTTTTGGACATCGTTCCTCGTCATGGCCTAATAAAACTCTCAGTAAGTAGTTTCAGTGCACCATACGTACAGGCTGATTGTCACATAATTCCTTTTCCCTCTCTGATGTGAAAAATATTTGTTTTCATCAATTTATGGAAATAGTATTCTTTGAAAAAATCTTGTCTTCCTATTGCTTTAAGCATGACTTCAGTGTTTGGAACAGCTCCCATTGTGCCACATCTGCTATTTGGCAAATCTGAGTCAATCTTCATTTTGTTTTCATTAATCTCCATTTGGACCTCAATAAAAGGCTCATTTTCAAGAAAAAGTGGCAAATTAGGGGCATTTAATTAGCAGGATACTGTTGATGAAAAGTTTGGTCAAACATATTCCAGATTAGTTTTTATTTGAGAGCATTTAATGAATTTACACTTTAGGTATAACATAAAGTTGTGGCTCCCTGTTGCTTTCATCATTTAATATAGCTGTGTTTTAACCCACTGCAGCAAACAGAATTATCTTGCTTTTTCTTATGTTAAATGCAATATTGCTTTCGTTGTTTGAATTTGATCTACATATCGGATCTCATAAAGTCACTTCAGGAAAAACCACCTACATCCTGCACAAGTTTGCCACAACACTGGCACAAATCAATGGGTGGTAAAATAAAGCCTGTACCCATAGGGAGCAGGTAGGTTGAAGTTTATAGGCAAGGTTAGCTATTCATAGTCCATGATTTACAACCCCACTTCCAAAAAAAGTTGGAACACTGTGATAAATGTAAATGAAACAGAATGCAATGATTTGAAGATAAATTAAAACCCTACTTATAATTGAAGATTGGACAAAGAGAACATATCAAATTTTGAAACTTAGAAATTTAATAGTTTTTTTTTTTTTTTTAATATCTACTCATTTTAAATGTGATGCCAGCAACATGTTTAAAAAAAAGTTGGGACAGGGCAATAAAAGACTAGATAGGTTGTATGATGCTAAAAAAAAAAAAAAAATAATAATAATAGCTGGCAGGGCATCCCACAGCTAATTAGATTATTTAGCAACAAGTCAGTAACATAACTTGATATAAAAAGTCTTTCATAAGTAAATGTGGTGAGGGCTTAAGCACTCATGAAAGACTATATGGGCAAATAGTTCAACAATTTAAGAAAAACATTTCCCACATAAAATTGCAGAGAATTTGGGGATTCTATCCTCTGTAGTACGTAACATCATTAAAGGATTTAGGGAGTCCAGAAAAATCTATGTAGGCATGGGACAATGCCAAAATCCAATTTTGGCTGACTTTCAGGTCCTCAGGTAGCCCTTCATTAAAAAACAGACAGGATTATGTTGTGGAAATCACAGCATGGACCCAGGAACACTTCTGTAAACCATTGTCAGTAAACACTTGGTCTCTGCATTCACAAATGAAAATTTAAACTCTGCCATGTTGAGATTAAACTATGTACATATAAACAAGATTCAGAAACACTACCTTCTTCTCTGGGCTCAAGCTAAATGCACTGAAGCAAAGTGGAAACCTGCCCTTTGATCTGACTGATCAAAATGTGAAATTATTATGAAATAATGAAGGCCACATCCTCTGGGCTAAAGAGGAGAGGGGCCATCCCACTTCTTCTCAGCAAACAATTCAAAATCCACCTTCCATGTTAGCATGGGAGTGCACTACACAAGGCATGGGTAACTTGCGCATCCATGAAGACACCATTATAGTGAACGATATATACAGGTTTTGGAACTACCATCCAGATGCCTTTTTTTAGCTTACATGGTCCAACTGACCAAAGGAAGCTTATACAGTCACGCACCGGCGTCAGCGACTCGTTAATTTTGATCCTCTTCTGCCAAACCACTGAACAGATCGATGAGAAATTTGGTGGGGAGGTATATGTGGATATTCAGATGAAAAATTGTTTGATTGGTGGAAATCTGTTCATAGGTGGTGCTATAGCAAACAAATGGTCATAACTCCTTCACCATTTGTCCAATCAACTTGAAATTTTGCATGTTTCAAGTTCGTCAGGATTGCTAAGAACGTGTGTAAGAACAAAATGATAAATAAAACAACATGGCCAACATCAGCCAATCCAATTTCAGGAACCTTTATACTCACTTTAGTTGTCACCTGTCATCATGAAATTTTATGTTCTTGTATGGATGTGGAAAAGAGCCATATTTATTAAAATTACTTTGGCCATATGGTGGTAATAAAGAGAGGTCCAATATATCTTAAGCAATAACTTCTAAACCATAGGTTGTAGAGAAAACCTTCTTTTTTGTTAGATTCTGTGGGGCAGGACGAATTAATCGATGTAAGCCACAACCATTATTGTCTTTGCAAACCTTCTGCCATTTTGAATAGTTTGTGAAACCTTTAATTTTCATCTCCCAGACAGTGGGATCACTTCACATAAAATTTAAGGCCATGGCCTTCATTGATACTGAGAGCTGTAACTCCTTAATGCAATGCCTAATCATTACGAAACTTAAGATCACTCATCTACAAGCCATGCAACTTCATCACTCTGAATTTGGTTTAAATATGTTCATAAGTGGTGTCATAGCAAACGAATTGTGACAACTCTTAAACCAATTAGGATCAAATAGTCTTTCAAATGAGCAAAATTAATCTCAAACTATCCAGCTGCTGTTTGTCAATGTGGTAACAGCTGCTATATTAGACACATGGCAAAAACGATAAACCTGAAATCTGTAGGGTAAAGTATACTATGCACAGTAATGTGCCATGAATTGGAAATTGTTAGAAAAACAATACTACTTGTGTACTCACTGCCTCAAGACAACCTCAGGTTGCTTGGACCCTTTGTTTTTATTTCCCACTCAAATTACAGAAGGTGTCTTCATTGTCCCATTGTTGGACCTAAGCATAAAAAAATACTACCACTTGAGAGCTTACATAACACTGAATCCTGAAATGAACCAAGTGAGCTACAATGCCCATGGTAGTATTTTTTTAAGGAAAGGCCTTGGCTTCATATCAGCAACGGCATGCCAAACACCATTCTCTGCATGTATTACAACATCGTGGCTTTGCAGAAGAAGAGTATGGGTGTTAAAGTGGTCTGCCTACAGTCCAGACCTGTCACCCACTGACAATATTTGAGACATTGTGAAAAGAAAAATATTACAAAGGAGGCTGCAAAGTATTGAGCTGCTGAAATCCTACATAAAGCAAGAATGGGAGAACATTTTGCTTTTAAAACTACAGGGGTTGGTGTCCTAGTTTCCAAATGCTAACAGAGTGTTGATTAAAGACAACGTGATGCAACATATTGGTAAACATGCCCCTGTGCCAACTTTTTTTGAAATGTTGCTGGCATCAAATTCAAAATGAGCACATATTTCCTGAAAACAATAAAATATCTCAGTTTCATAGTTACATATTGTCTATGTACTGTTTTCAAATGAATACAAGTGTTGCCACTAATTGTGGCCATGTCCCCCCACCAGGTCACGGAAATCGAGTGGGGTTGGCGTATCGCACTAATACACATTGAAGTCAAAGATGAATGAAATCGGTCAAACCGTTCTTGAGATATTGCTTTCACAACAAGCAGGACGTGACCGACGGATGGAGCTGAATACTATGTGCCCCGCTTCACTCACTACCGCGACAGCAGGGGACAATAAAGTTCAAATAATTTGAAAATCATTGCAGTCTGTTTTTATATTTTACATTTAACACAGCGTCCAAACTTTTTTGGAAATGGGGTTGTAGTTACTGGGTTAACTCCAAGTAAGTGGAATATCTTATTCAAATAATTGCTCTTTGACTTTGTTGGCACCATCTATGCTATCTATCTAAAAAATTTAATACAGGGTATTGACATTTATTTTTCCTCAGGAGTTGCTCAATTAATATTGCATTGCCTTTTTGGTTACGGAAATGTAAAAAATACAATACACCCCTGTAAACTATGTTTGTATGTCGATATCTCCTTTCAGGCTCAAAGGTTCCATTGACACATTGTTCCAGAATTTTCAATTGTTCTGAAAGCTTGGCAGGCCTCCTGTGCCTAGTTATGATCACTAACATAGGATTGGTTAGTGGCTGTTAGAGAGAAAATGAGCAAAGGGTCAACTATTGATATTAAACTTAAAGCTACATCTAGCCATTTCTGACCTGTAGATGGTTCCACAAGCCCAACTCCAAATGTAAATAAACAAAGACAGTCCTCTCTCCCCTGAGGACTCCCGAGCGCGGTATCATTCAGGCTCTTGCATCAAGGGTTACTGCTCCTCTATGAAAAGGATTAATAACTGTATTTAGACCAGAGGATTTCAGCAGCCTGTGCAGGCAGCCATGCATGAACTGGACAGGAAAAGCAATACAGTTTTTAAGTTATAATGTCGTCAGAATCTCAGAAATTCCCTCCACAAAGCGCTTATCACTTAAGCATTGGACCTTACGGCACTTGTCCCTGAACAGTTTTTTTATTCATACAATACTGGACATGAGTGACATTACAAGCTGTTGTGCCATTTTCCTGCTTAAAAACTTGAAGAAACAATCATCCTCTGAGCTGTTGGCGAGCTATGCCCAATGTGGCAGAATTGATATTTGTTTTATTCTATTCAGCTGATATTGGACCCTCCCTAACTTTACTAGCCAGTCATCCGTAAGGTGTAGTCTCTATAAAGGCATGTATTGGTTGCTTCCGCTCTCTCTGACGTGAACGCCCATTTGTTTTCCGGTTTCCGCTGTTGACGCAGGCTCTTCACATGGAGCTGTTTTTCCCCTCTATTGGATTTGGTAAATTTGTGCATTCTGCTGGTAGACACTGATGGTAGCAGCATAAGCATTTTCCATTCCGTGAGCTAGACGCCGCCTGAGGGTGTATATTGCAGTTGGCGTTAACTGTTTGACTGAGGAATGGAGTCTGCTGCGTTGAGTGTGCTGCAGAATTGCAGCTGCAGAGGTAAATATTCCCTTGGGTAAAATCCAGGGGTGGCGTAATCGGTTTGTGCCCCACCATATTGTATCGTATGCCACACCAGCGGGCAATGTCTAACGGTGATTTTTAACGGCTCAAACTCCCGGTGTAAGAGGTGTAACCGCACGGTTGGTTGCCAGAATCTGTATCACTGCCTTTCACCCTTTCTGGGTTTTTCCAGCATTTACTTGTGAGCTTGCAAACACAAGAAATCCCTTTGTCAATAATCAACAGAGAATAAACCAGAAAGCCTTCACCTCAAAAAGAAGCAATTGTTAAGCTACAAGCAGAGGATCTAAGAAAATACTCACAAACTTGGAAATTGTACCAAGCACAGTCAGAGCAAAAATAAAATGAAAGTAGACTATAATGGATGTCTGTGCCCTCCTTGAGACAAAATGGTAGTGGACTGAATAAGTTTGCTATTTAGTAGGACTATATAGTGACCCATTTCGAACGCAGTCCCCGGAGAGGGGCAACATTGCCCGAATTCAGATTCTGCTGCAGGCGTTGTCAGGAAGGCTTGAAAATTGGGAGCAACCCACAAACTGCAGCTTCTGAACTATTCCAAGCATGACTGGGACTATCATTGAGACTGTTTTCTCATGCACATCTATACAGCATGTTTGGTGAAAAATGGGGGATGTTGCCCCATTCTATTTTGTTTGTGAAACCCACAAGAAATGATTATGGTAGATCATTGATGCTCCAGGGCCGTTTTGTGGCTCAAGTTACAGTGGATTTTGATAAACACTCCCCTATTAGGAATTCCACTTGAATATTTTAGATTTTGATTTTTAAAAAATCACCAATTTATTATATATTACAAAAGTAGTATCTTCTTGCTTGTGTTATGAATCACTTGCTCCATTTGTTCTTCAGCATTTATGTTAAGTAAATAATGAGCAGTTTTTCAGAAGTTTTGCACAAATACTGTATGTACACTCATTAAACAATTAATTGAACCAGAGCCCAATTTCAAAATACTTTAACCTCACTTTAAGTACAAAAAGTTCAATGTCACCAAATTCACATCTTTAAGATTAGAAAAAAAGGTCTATATATCAGGTACTTTTTGTCTAATGTCCATTGTCTGGCTTAAAATAAAATTTACTCAACAAAATTAAGAAATCTATCTTTTAATTTACAGGCAGTAAATTTCAAAATAACTCGATGACCTTTTGCTCAATATGCATGACACAGTTCACTCTGACCACTTTAAAACATCCCTCTTGTAGTTACCACATGCCAAAAGTTAGTTGAGCCAGAACAAAAGGAATAATTTTCAACAATTTTCACACCATTACCATAGGGATTTTTTTTCAAAATGTCTTAAGGTTTTTAAACTATGTTTATCATGAAAGAGAACACTGTGATACATATAGCAGTTCACTGAACTAATTATAGCATTATTAAGATGCTGAGCACCATCAAGAGACTCACTGACATCCATGAGAAGAGCTGATCGATCTTAATAATGTGGGAATCTGTCTTGTGCAACCAAGCTTTCGAAATATTCTGTGCCTGACGTGCCCTATTTTAGATACTTCTCAAATAATGGATAGTCCCTGGTGTGAGTACCAGTCAGATACCCATTTGTTTACAGAGCAAATAGAGTGTAAAGAACACATTTGAAATTGGTTTTTGTGGGCAGCCACCTCGACTGGGCATCCACGATGAAGATGTATGATGACTTATTGCATGGAACTTGAGGAACTGCGCAACTGAAAATATTTTCATCTTCCTGGTACAAAACCACATTGTATCATGGTGTCTATATCGCATTTGTTCCTACACAGTGCAGTAGTAAATCAAAGCTTCAGTCCTCCTCCACAACACTGAGTACAGTTCCCCCTCACACTCAGTCTCCTAAAACATCTTTTCTGGACAGTCATGTTATGGGGTTACGGGACTATTTGTCCCCGGACTTTTCGTCCCAGGGAAGAGTCCTAGAGCCATGCAATGGTTGTCAGGCATCTCTGCTTTCAATATTCACTTAAATGCTTTTAAAAGTGATCAGTACGTTATTGCACGCCCATCCTCCTAATTCATTTTATCTCGAGGAAGTGCTCCATGGTTTCCTCTCCTGCTGTCCGCATCTCGATTTCCTTTTGACCTCATTAACGAGCCACGAATGATCTGCCCTCACAGTCTGAATGATCCTGCCGCACTTGCACAGCACATTCATTAGCTCTGCGTTGATGTGGTGTCCTTCATGCACCAAACCTCAGTCTGAACCAGACAGCATGAGCAACTGCATTCTGCATCTGTACTGTTTTTGCAATATTGCAACACCTGACCTTCATATTGAAGCTGCCTATTTTTGTTGGTTAATAGATGCCAAGAACAACATCCTCACAATAAAACGACCAAATTTTCTCTCCATCAGATGATTTCTCTCCATCAGATACTACCTATATGATCATTATCTGTGTGTGCTTTGCGAAAAACTTCCCCAAAAAGTCATATATATATATATATATATATATACACACACACACACACACACACACACACACACACACACACACACATTTTTATCTTGCTGTCTAGAGCTTGGTGAATTCCACCTGGTACCTTTATGAGCAAGCAATAAGGCTTCACTGTGCAGACTGATGTTGATGTTATGCTGATATAGGTTGAAAATCACCTCAAGTGAGGATAAAATGAAACCTCACGAGCTTACTGTGGAACATGGAAATAAAACAAAAACACACAGTGTAGCTCACGGGGGAGCGTTTTGCAAAGCTGGATTAATTAAAATCTGAGATCAGCTCAAATTACTCCTCTTGACATACCTCTGCCCACATTGCCTGGTTAACCCTCTTTGATAGCTGTTTAATGATAATTGCATTTAAGCAAACTCTAGTCAAATTAAGTCAAGGGCTTAGACAAACCAAATCTTGAAATCGATCTTTTACCATAGCCACCAAGTTGGTGACACTAACATCACAAAAAAAAAAAAAAAAAAACAAGGACAGAAAATTTTCCGGCTATGCAAGCAGCAAATGATACAAGGAGCTATATCCATGCATAATAAACTAGAAATAATAGTAGCAGCTGCCAAAGCTGCAGAGCTAGTGCAGCAGAAAATTACTCGCTACAGAAACCTGTTAGCATCGGCCCTGCTTAAAGAAGAATGCTCATACAAATTTATTGTCTCTTATACAGTACATCTATTCATACATTAAAGTTGATGCAAGAATACTGGAAGAAATAGAACTCAAAGTGTGAGCTTTTGGTCTAACTATAAATTATTGGCATGGATTCAGTTTTTGTCACGGCGGAAGGAAGGTTATTGGGATGGCAGTGTAATCCACTGAACTCATAGTGATATTTTGCAGGACAAAGATATGTAGGAAATAGAAAAAGAGTCAGGTAGTCCCAGACATGCAAGAATGAAATGGAAAAGGCATCAAAAGTGACCTGTTTTCAAATCATTCCAACAATGTGTGGACAAAACAAATGGAGTGATTGAATTTGGGGCATGTTGGAAACAGGAAACGTACCTCACATTAATGAAGTATACTTAATGTAATCAGTTTAGCTTTTTGTGATGGGTGGTGAGTTTGAGATGCCAAACGCAGTGGCCAGAAATAAAGGAGGACACGTAGAAAGGAGAAAGACAAACAAACAAAACAGGCGAGCGAGAATTGCGCTTCCAACGGACCAAGATGTAGTCCGAGGCAAGGAAGTAAAGCGAGCCCGACAGGACGAACAGAAAGAGGAACAAACAGAGAGATTCCCTTACTAACTAGAACTCTTCCTCAAATATGCAGCTAAACCCTAAGAGCTCTCTTACTAGAGACCTTACAGGCTGAAGTGCAAAACATAGCACTGACACTCTAGCAAGGGAACTGAGGTGGAACTAGGGCTTAAATAGAATCCGGGCGCTTCCCCCAATTAATGCCAGCTGGCCCAAGAATTCGATTGAGAGCAAAACGATGTCGTCCCGGAAAGCTCTCAAAGCCACCAAACCATGACACTTTTAGGCTGAAAGTACTAACCCTATGTGTACAACTGAAGCACCTATTACTAAAATTACTTTTAGTAATCAGTGCTTCAATTACACAGGATTATTCCATTGGTAATTTTGGCTGCGGCCATTCGCACTGTGCCTCTCTGATTTGCATATCCATTACCATTTTAAACACAACAAGTCATGCTGAGCCGCACCAAGATGGACTGCCAACGTGTGCCACCGCACATGCTCACAAGCGAGTTCTGGTGATATCAGATGGCTTTGTTGTCATTCAGGTGCACAGTGCAATAGCAGATAGCTCTTACGAGGATGCTGATTTCAAACGACACTTTCCCTTGACAAGCTTGTCATCACTTAGAGACATATCCTCAAGCGGAGAGCAGTGTTGTGATTGAAACACAAATCCTAGCCATGCAGGGCTGACATGCATAAGTCGATCCAAGTAAAGTGAGGCCAGCATGTACTTGTACCTGCTCTCATTTTAGATTTCTGACTTTAACCTCATAGAGATCTCTGAAATGTTTTTAAATTCATTCTCACTCATGCACATGAGTTCCAAGCCTAAAGAAGTTATAATCAGCAAGCAATTTGAACGAAAGAAATAATTATGAAAATAATGAGAATCCCCTGTGTATTTATGTACTTTAAGTGCAATTGATACATGAACAATAACAGTATCAGTGTTTGTTTTTATTGTCTGCATCCAGCAAATTGATGCGGAGACTGAAACACATCAGAAAAATGTCATTTGTATGTGGAAATTCATAACTCCTGAGGAACGGTTGACGTGAGTTGTTGATAATATTTTTAATATGATTTTGGTACTGGGAATTGAAATGGCTCTTTAAGATGCCTTTATCTCTGCAGCACAACAAAAGAATGAGCTGATAATTCATTCATTCATCATGTTGCACAGTCATTATTGATCCATAATGCTCATTTTGTGCACATCAATAATCTCCCCAGTGAAATGCTATATGACTGAATATGTTATTTCCCTATGTTTTCTAGGCTTTAAAGATTAATGTGTAGGCAACAAGTAGAGATTTTTCCCTTATCTCCACCGGCATTATTCATGAATCTGTAAGTAATCTGTCCGGTCTTTGTGAAGGTATAAAGAAAGTGGTGGCTGAATATTGACTAGTACTGTGGTGCTCTTTCTTTAGTGCAAAGACAGCTCTGTGGCGCATGGATCTGCCTTGGACTGACACCATAAGCATATCCTTTCAGAGCAGGGAATATTCAACGTCAGCTGCTGCCAATCACACGCGGAGATGTTCCCAGGCGCAGACACATTTTACATAATGCGGCGTAGACACTGAAATAGATGACAAGATATGTGCTAGTTAGCCTCTTTTCCTCCTCCTCAGGACAAAAATTGGCCTAAACACTGAATCACAGAATTGGCAATATCCTCAACCTGACTATCCAGAGTTCAATTGAGTTATGAAATATTTGCAGGAATATTAAAGTCTACAGCGCAAAAAAAAATAAAAAAATAAAGTAAATAAATAAACAAAACA
This sequence comes from Gymnothorax reevesii, assembly GCA_029721435.1. Classification (NCBI taxonomy): domain Eukaryota; kingdom Metazoa; phylum Chordata; class Actinopteri; order Anguilliformes; family Muraenidae; genus Gymnothorax; species Gymnothorax reevesii. The sequence continues at coordinate 71,467,028 of CM056577.1, read as the reverse complement.
AAAAACAAATACATGTATATACTATAAACAAAATTTCCTCAATACACTGCTTATAATCTGTGCTCAGCTGAAAGCCATTTTAACAGGCCTGCAGAGTCATGGTGGTTTCAACTTCTTGTATTTCACAATGGTGGAGCCAACTGTGTTGTGTTTCTCTGTATGAGAAAATGAAAAGTTCGATAATGGTTTTATAACCTTGGCCAGATCTTCAGTAAAAAATGTCACTGTCAATGTCAAAAAATCCCCGAATTACGAGGCTCAAGATGTCTTTGATATTTTTTAAACTTCCTGGATTGGTTTTTGGTTTGATGCTCACTCAGAGTTATGGGATCTCACACAAAGGAGTGTGCCCCAGATATTCTTGCTATTTCATGCGTCTTATCTCTAGATAAGCTGCGGATATCACGTCTTTTACATTCACTTACACCTAGCTACATCAATGCATTCTTCACAAGACAAGATACAAATCTGATTTGCAGTTTCTTGCATAAAATGTAAATGCCAGATGACATGGAAAACCATGCGTTATCATGAAGGATTCTTATAGACAAAGGCGATATTAGATGTTTGAGTGATACTACAGGGCAGAAAATGGTGGGGCCTGGTGGCTTTGCCAAAGAAATAATATTTTGGAGGTAGTATTGCGCTGATGTATGCGGCAACTGTAGACTGATTTACACCTAACCATTTACACTTGAGCATTTTATGGCCGCAGTGCATGTCAAGACTCTTCCCAGAGCTCTCCTCCATCTCTGCATAGAGCTAGTGTTTGAGTCAGAGTCAGTTTATTTGCCATTTGCAGTTGAGAATACCACATTGGAAAACGATTGCGAGAGTTTACAACACATGAAAGACTGCAAGACACAATTTAGAGTAGGTAAAATAAATGATAGAAACAGGAAGGTACAAAAAGAAAACAGATGGGATTGAATTATCAGCAATCAGCAATTATCAGATGGGATTGAATTATCAGCAATCAGCAATTATCAGATGGGATTGAATTATCAGCAATCAGCGATTATCAGATGGGATTGAATTATCAGCAATCAGCAATTATCAGATGGGATTGAATTATCAGCAATATCGCTGATACAGCAGACATGGTGGCAAATAAAAAAGTGGAAAAAGGCGCAATTAAGGAAAACTTTTTTGGTATGTTTGCTTGCTAGCTAGAACTGTGCCTCAGTAAAAAGCTGCCTCACATGCTCCAAAAGTTCAGCTCAGTCAAGCGTAAGCTCACGTTCAAAAGGAAGATGAGGCATAGCAGTATCTCTTTCAGTGCTGATGATAATATTACAATTATTGTAGTAGTAAATATGAATAGTTTATGACCGAATATTCTGTACAGATTTTGATGCTCAAAATTGGTGCTGAAGTGATGGTGCCAACTAATGGGAACCTCGTCTTGTAATCAGTGAACAGATTCCGAATTGTATGAGAGATGTAGCGGAGCAAACAACATGTCTGGTGCATAATTAGAGAGCGCTACCTTCGCTGTGCTGGCCAAATTCAGTCCTTAACCTCCTCAACCCTAAAGCCCCCGGATTTCATGACGGATTATCTCTGACTTGCTGTCAGAGGTATACAAACCTCTCCACTTTTAATGCATAATTGCTCTCAACCTGTTCGCATTTAAGACTGCTCGATTAATAATCAGACTATTTATTTACTGAATAATCAAAATGATACATAAGCCAATAATAATTTAGAGGATATCAATTCAGAAATGACAGAGATCACAAATAAGCTACACTGGCAATGTAAACTCAATGCACGTGATATTTTAAGGATAGAAATAATGCAAATAGTTAATTAAACCAAAACTTACTGTTAATTCCATCTACTGTATTAGCATCTTTTAGCAGTGTAATTTATTTCAACTTGTGAAATGTTTCATCATGATTAAAAATTGTACATTTAAAATGCGAAACATCTTTATAAGCAAGCTGAATTAAGAATATGGGCTCTAAATTTGCGGACCAGGCGCGGCGCCTGGGGGGAGCGCCGCGCCAACGGGGTGTGTCCAGGCAGCAACATTTTTTTTCCCACGAACTTTCTGCCATCATTTCCATAATTTATATTCTTATTTATATTATAAATGTATAATTTATAATAAGCACATTGCTGATTATCGTAGTGCGCACGTGGCCTTTGTTACTATCGTTTGTTGACATTGGCAACCAACCTCGGACAAACACTGCATGTAGTACAGTGTGTGTCATAAGACTAAAAGTAGACACCTCACAGTGCAATTCATTGGGACTTTGGATATCATTTTTTTATCGTCACCAAGGGGAATTTAATCTATTTTTGGAGGACTAAAGGCATAGGCTAGTGTTGCACTTAGGGATCACATGTCTGCTTTCTACCACTGTTGAATTTCGATCCTCTCTTCCTCTTGAAACAGCAAATAAATGAAATGGCATAAGCTCTGCTTCGTCAAGCAATTCTGTTCTCTGTGATTTTACAACAGACTACAGCAAAGGTCACAGCGCTACAGCTGCTTTTGTGCAGTTTAAATGACCAACACAAAGTACATCTTTTTAATATCAGTTGAAAAATTTTTTTGAATATAATTGAGAAATTTTAACATCAAGTTCACAGCACAGACATAAAATCCCGCAGGAAAAATGTCACTCTGAGAAGCATTTTTGAACAACCCAGTACTTACGGTATTTTAAGGAAACATAGGCACTGGTAGCGCATAAAATTGGTAATCTCTTTAACAAATCATTAGAAATTAATAGAAATTCTAAAACGTGATACCAAATTAAAGCTCAAGACTTGCAGTTTTGATACCTTTTTGCTTGGAAAGATAGCATTCCACAAAATCAGCAAGGAGAATATTTATGTCTAGTTGTCCATCACTTATTATTTGAACACCCGTGGTCACTCCTTAAACCCGTGACTAGGTTATACTGGTATTCCTCTTTAACCCTTTGAAGGACAAGGACCAGATCTCTTTACATAACCAGTTACATGTAGTGTACATTGTACTTTCAAGTCTGACAAGCAGAGCACAAAATGACTATTTTACCTGTCATAGATATGCTAGTACTCTTTTTGAAAGGAGCACTTGCATTGTGGGTAAACACAGCGGTTTGTTGGTAAATACTGGTTGATTCCACAGACTTCTCATAAGGGGCACATGACACTAAATATGTCTTACAGAGGCCATGCAACGAAGAATTGGATTGTGCATTGTCCAGAAGTGATATTTAGGCTAAAGTCTAATGAGTTGTCAGTCTACCTTACTCCTAGAAATAATATCAGATGGGCGTAAACATGCTGTGTTTGTAAACAAGTTTGTCAAATTCAAATTCAAATTCTCAATGATGCAAGTGCTTCTTTAAGGGATTTGTTGTGACTTTGACCAACAATAGATTCACTCTCCTTATCTATTTTTGATTTGACATATGTGGGCATTTCTAACAAGTAGCAAGTATTCATTTAGCTATGTCTGGGTAGATATGATCGATCCAGAATGTAGTGAAGCTGTAATTCTCAAAGTCTTTCAACCATGTCTTTGTAGCCGTTTCACTTGACAGTGGCAAATGAAACTTCGTTTCAAAATTTCCTCTCCGTTCCTTCCATTAAACCTGCATATGTGGTGATCATAAGTAGTCGGTAATACATCCTGAAATTACAAGAAATACACGTGATACAGGGGCCGTAAAATCAGCTGATTTAAACGACAGGTAACGTCGGAGTTTTCTGATTAATTCTTAGTTTCAGATTTTTGTCCGAGGTGGCGCTGTGAATATTACACAATGTGATCTGCAGGAAATGTACATGGCAGCATCCGTACACGTTGTGTACCTAATGTTCACAGAGCCATCGGGCCACCTGTGAATAGGTCTGAAACTAAGGCTAATCTTTAGAATCCCCTGTCGGAGCGGAAGTGGCGTATTGTTAGTTCAAACAATAGAAGACAATAAATCTTGAGTTAGGGCACTCAGTCAGTGCAACCTTTTTTTGGGCAATGACAGGGGATTGTAAATTTGTTCTGAAACTAACAATTAATCGGAACTACCTGCACTTTAAAAAAAATAGTACACAACGACGTAAAAGGCCTAAGGCCTACATCAGGAGACAACCATGCAGTATTATGCTGTCAGGAGCAAGAGTGGAGAAAGATTCTTCAGGCATGACTAACCCTCAGCTCATCATAGGCTAGCCTCACTGTGTTGTGTACGCGTACATGTATATACAGCCAACATACAATGTACCTATACCCTAGTAGGTAAGGCTACACATGCACATGCATGCATGGCGATGATAGCATTTTATGACTTTGTCATGATAAATTCTTAACAATAAACAATGCTTATTGCTGTTGAATAATACGCATGAACAGAACAATGGTATATCCAATGTACTTACCAATAGATGAAGGTCATCGGCAGAGTCGAATGTATGTGATCGACAGTGTTTACAAGCGCTAATGTACGCTTGGTCCTCTGGAGGCCCCTCCATTTCGAAGCGCACAAGTCTGAGTTGACGCATGCGCATTAGGTAAGTATGAAAATGAAGGCAGACAGTTTGTGGGGAAAAAAATGTCGCGTCCAGGCATATGTTGAAATTTCGTGCCTGGTGCAGCCTAGGGCAAGTGCTCCTCTGTCCCGCCACGCATGTATTCCCATCTTTGCATTGACTTTGAATGTAATCAGTCGTGCAAAATATTCATTTTTGCATCTGGTGTGAAAGCAGCTGAAGGGCACATACCCACATAGCCTACACACACACTCCCAGGCCCACATGTACACATCTCTCTCTCTCTCTCTGATCTGACATCGGGACAATCGATATAGATACTATAATTTATATGCTGATTCAGACAGTTACAGTAAATAGTGGTTGCTGTAATTATTTATTGCATTTAAATGTGCCTGACATTCTGGAAACCTGCCTTTGAGGTTTTGGTGACGTGTGCACACTGTGCGCCGGTCAGCCAAATTACCACTGCACAAACCGTAATGCCCCCGTCACACCGGATTGACGGTGCCACTGCGGTGCTTGTACGGCATAAACTGCAGTGGCACCGCCATGATCTCCATGGTTCCTCAGTAGTTCCTCAATTGATTGTCGTAGCACCGCAGAAAACTGTCAAAACCGCAGCCCCTCACGGTGGCACGGAGGAAACTTTGAACATGTTAAAAACTTCCGCAGTGCCTCCGCAGGTTGGACCAATCGCCGTGGCACCGCCACGACTGCCATGGAGCCGTACAAGGACCTCAGTAGCACCTCCATCACCGTCGTGCCTCAGAAGTACAACCGCCGCGCAATCGCCAAAAAAAGTTGACTGGCGACCCTATAGCTATCCCGTGGTGGTTATGGCGGTGTTAAGACGGAGCTACCACGGGAGCACTGCGGGTATGGGAGTGCTACTGCGAAGTCGTTTTTAACTCTCGTACCACGTTTCGGTAGCATCACTATAAGAATAAATCATTAGTAGACAAAATATTACTACGAGTTTCGAACGAAAACCATCTCTCATTTATAGCTAATACGGAGCCTACCTGCAGCCGCAGCACAACTGCCCTAGCACCTCAGTAATATCGCCATCCCCGCAGTAGCACCTCACTGGCCCCTCAACACTGCCGCCAACACCGGAATACTACCGCCAATAATCGCTAGCGGCATCGCCATCAAATTGTAGTGGCAACTCAATTGGATCGCCATCTCCTCAGTGACCTGTTATGGCCCCAATTTCTTATTACATTTATAACACAACAGCAACAACAAGGGATGACAAACACAGTTTTAACAACTAAAACACATTTAATTTTTAACAAAGACAAAGACTAATAACAACCTACAACTAAAGACCAAGATTGACAAATAAGAAAAAACAGAAATAATTACAGTCCCTTTTTGGTGGGGTGGCTTGGTGATGTCCTGGATGAAGAAAATGCTCAAACACAGGCAAAGAAATCCACAAAAGAAACGTCACAGGTCTTGAACAGAATGGCAGGTCTGGTCATCTTCTTGCAATTTCTCCTACTACTTTACTGTCTCAATTCTTTTCCTTATATACTCTTTTGCAGACCCCACCCACATTTAGACCTCTTTTTTTTAATTTTCTGAGACTTGCCCCAGACATGTCCAGGACATGTCTAAACATGACTCCAGTCTGAGCTTAACAAAAAAAGGTAAATACTGCCATCTAGTGGCCTATATTCACATTACACCTCCATTCCAAAAGGGAAAAATTTTGACTCATAAAGGCAAAATTTTTCTTTTCAATACAAAATGGTTAAGTGAACACTTGTCTATATATACATATCATACAATATTCAAACACATGATATACACATTCAAACACGGGATAAGCAATCAGCAATTACATTGTCTGTACCCTTCACATGCTCAACCTCCAAGTCAAACTCCTGTAAAATCAAACTCCAATTCAACAATCTCCGATTCTTGTTTTTCATCTTACTCAAAAACATTAACGGATTGTGGTCAGTGTACACAATCATTGGCTTTTGTCCTGTACAAACATAAACCTCAAAGTGTTGTAAAGAAAGGACCAGAGCCAACAGTTCCTTCTCTATTGTGGAATAGTTCCTTTGGTGGCGATTGAACTTCCTGGAGAAGTATGCCACGGGATGCTCAATGTCATCAGAGTCACTTCTCTGTAGGAGCACAGATCCACAAGCTTGGTCGCTAGCATCGACCGCGATGGAGAACGGTTTGTTGAAGTCAGGAGATTTGAGCACGGGGAAGTGACACAGCAGAGACTTCAGGCGATCAAAGGCTCTCTGGCATGCATCATCCCAGGTGAACTTTACGCCTTTTTTCAGTTGGTTAGTTAGACTGAGAGCAATCTCAGCAAAGTTCTTGCAGAACTTGCGGTAGTACCCGATCATTCCAAGGAAGCGGCGCAAAGCTTTTTTTTGTTATCAGGAACTGGAAAGTCCATGATGGCTTGGACTTTAGCATTTATAGGTGCCACCTTACCCTGGCCTATGACGTAGCCAAGATAGGTGACAGTAGCACAACCAAAGTCACTCTTGTTCAGGTTAACAGTCAGGTTAGCCTGGGTCAGGCGCTGGAACAACGTCTCTACATCTTTTAGATGTTCTTCCCAGGAGTCACTCCATGTGATCAGGTCATCGATGTATGCACCCGTGTGTGGCAATCCGGCGATTGTAGACTGTATCATCCTTTGGAACGTGGCTGGGGCATTTTTCATGCCAAAGGGTAGGACTTCATACTGGTACAATCCAGATGGTGTGGCAAAAGCAGAGATGCTCTTGGCCCTCTCAGTTAAAGGCACACACCAATAACCCTTCAATAAATCAATCTTGGTTAGAAACTTTGCTTGCCCTACACTATCAATACAATCATCAATCCTAGGTATTGGAAACACATCAGTTCTAGTTACAGCATTGACTTTGTGATAATCTGTACAGAATCTAGTACTTCCATCAGGTTTTGGAACTAGCACACAGGGTGAACTCCAATCGGAGTTGGAGGGTCTGATAATATCATGTTTTAACATGTACTCAACCTCTTTCTCAGCAATCTTTCTCTTTTCAGGATTCATCCGGTATGGATGCTGTTTTATTGGTTTGGCATCACCAACATCTACATCATGAGAGGCTATAGTAACTCTCTTTGGAACATCAGGAAACAAATCCTCATATTTCTTGATCAACCTTTCAAACTGATCTCTCTGTGAGGGTTCTAAGTGCTGGAGTTTTACATCAAGATTTTGCAACACGTCAGTGTTTGACAATTTACATGAAAGAACTTCAGCTTTAATTCTTGGTTCATCATCTTGAAACTCCCCCTCATCTTCACACGTTTCGACCATTGGAGAATCTGAAGTGACAGCTGCAACCCTAGCATTTCTGTCATGATAAGGCTTTAGCATGTTAATATGACACAATTGTTTTGGTTTTCTCCTATCTGGAGTCTTCACAATGTAATTGAGATCATTGAGTTTTGTCAGAATTTCATAAGGACCATGAAATCTAGCCTGCAATGGAGCTACAGGTGGGTCTAACTGGTGTTTTCCAACTACCTGACAAGTGTGACAGGTTTTTGCAAAAGTTGGAAACGTCTTTCCGAAGCCCAGGCCAAAAGAAGTGTTTCATGATCTTATCAACAGTCTTGTTAACACCAAGATGACCTCCTAAAGGTAAACTATGAGCCATTGTTAAGATCTCATTCCTATAGACCTTCGGAACAACAATTTGCCTGACCACTGCCCAATCTGCATTGGCAGGGATATCAGGAGGGCGCCACTTCCGCATCAACACACCATCCTTGAGATAATACCCAACTGGAACTGCATCTATTTCTTTTTCAGGAAGGGCTCTCCTCTTTAGTACACAAATTTCAGGATCATTAGTTTGCTCCTCAATCAACCGCTTTCTGGACAGAGACAAGTCTCCAGACACATCAGAATCACCAGACCCATCCGGCTGGCTGAATAGAGAACTGATAAAAGTATCTGATAAGTCCTCAAACGGAGAAACCATAGTAGGCCAATCAGAGTCATGAGGCGAACCACCTGAGTCCTGACTATTCAATGTACTGGACGGCACCACAACATCATCTTCTTTAGCCTTCTTGGCCATAGCACGAGTCACTGCGCAAGAAGGATACAGAGATGGGTCCTCATCCCCATTTTCAGTGCTCGGCTGTGAAGTAAGATGTACAGGGGGAACTACTTTGCCCCCAGCCAGGTCATTGCCTAGCAACAGAGAAACACCCTTTATAGGTAGACTTGACATAAGTCCCACCTTTACCTGTCCTGTAACTAAATCTGACTTCAAGAATATAGAGCGCAGGGGTACAGATACAGTCCTCCCTTCAATACCTTGTACAAGTATGAAATCCCCTGAAGCGGTCTCATCACGTAACTCCAAGGAGTCCATCAACAAAAGTGACTGAGAAGCTCCGGTATCCCTTAGGATATATATGGGGACAGGAGTAGTATGCTCATTCAGAGCCACAAATCCCTCTGACACAAATGGAAAAAATTCCTCCCTCACAAAGTCAGCTGTATTAGGCTTTTTAGCCCCACAAGAAGCAGGCAATTTAGCAGATTGGTTATCTACTACAGGGGTTTCTAACCTTGTTTTCAAAAAGGCATTTGGTTTGGTATCCTTTTCTTTTTCTCTCTCTCAAATTCTCTTTGTTTTTCTTCTCTTGCTAATTTTTCTAACTCAAACTGCCTTTGTTTTTCTTTTTCTTCCCTCTCAAATTCTCTTTGTTTTTCTTTTTCCTCCCTTTCAATCTCTAGAATTTTTAATTTAAGTTCCATTTCTATATTTGGATTTTCCACTGGAAACTGTTCCAGATCTCCTGGTGCAAACACATTTTCATCAATGTAATATTCAACTATCTCTCTAGCCAGTCTTGCTTTTCGCATGGCTGGTTTTACCTCTGTCAGCTCCAACTGTCTGCAAATTTCTAGCAGTTCTGTCTTTTTAAAAGACTTCAAAACCCCTACGGTTGGTGATGCCAAGAAATCATCCATTGCTGTTGTCAGTATATATCTAGGAAAATTCACAAAAACAATTTCACAATTTGGAATGTTAGATTTTCAATAAATTACTCACACAATGGTCTATCCCGGACCTTGAGCCCCCAATTTGTTATGGCCCCAATTTGTTATTACATTTATAACACAACAGCAACAACAAGGGATGACAAACACAGTTTTAACAACTAAAACACATTTAATTTTTAACAAAGACAAAGACTAATAACAACCTACAACTAAAGACCAAGATTGACAAATAAGAAAAAACAGAAATAATTACAGTCCCTTTTTGGTGGGGTGGCTTGGTGATGTCCTGGATGAGAAAATGCTCAAACACAGGCAAAGAAATCCACAAAAGAAACGTCACAGGTCTTGAACAGAATGGCAGGTCTGGTCATCTTCTTGCAATTTCTCCTACTACTTTACTGTCTCAGTTCTTTTCCTTATATACTCTTTTGCAGACCCCACCCACATTTAGACCTCTTTTTTTTAATTTTCTGAGACTTGCCCCAGACATGTCCAGGACATGTCTAAACATGACTCCAGTCTGAGCTTAACAAAAAAAGGTAAATACTGCCATCTAGTGGCCTATATTCACATTACAGACCCCACCGTAATCCCGCCCTGGTTTCCCAGTATTGCCGCGAAGAAAAACATGTTTGACGGGTAGGGGAAAACTATGAAAACACTACTGGTGGTGTCACTGCGGTGATGGCGATTTTTTGACAAAAATCCGCAGGGGCACCTCCAATCCGGTGTGACGGGGGTATAAACCAGGTTGTAGCTGGCGAGCTTTCTGCGCAACTTCAGCGGAGACTTTTGCTATGAAATTGTCACTGCGTCTTTATGAATATGTGATACCTCCCCCTACTACGCTGCCACACCCATCTCGGCGCACGTACGTCTACCAAATGGCTGCGCATGGTGTTGCACTGCGCAGGCTGCACAGGACAAAGTTACCACTGCGTGTGATGGCGTTGGTGGTAAGATGCCAAGAGCAGTGGCCAGACATGAAAGTAAAAACCAGGAGCGTGCTGAGAGACTAAAACAAATGGAAATCACGAGGCTCGCGCAACTGACGGACCTGACGCCGTCTGTGGTAGCAAACAGGCGAGCTCAACAAAATACAAAAGAAAAGGGAAATAAACCAAAATCATCCCTTACTCACTAACACTGTTCCTCTTATGCAGCTAAGATCCTGCCAATACTCTGTCTTCTCAAATACCTTATCGGCTAAAGCGTCAAGAGCAAAATGACACTCCAGCAACACGAACGAAGTAGAACAGGAGCTTAAATAGAGTCCGGGCAACGCCCACAATCAATGCCAGCTGGCTAAGGAATCCAACGGCGAGCAAAACGATATGGTTCTGGACGAAAGTAACAAAGGGAGCTAACAAAGCTCCCAAACCATGACACTGCGTGGGCTGTGCCACGCTATGCCATGTTGCGCCAAGAAATTAGAGCCCTATAACTGCAAAATGGCATTACCTAAACAGAATAGCTAACATATATATATATCCATATATATCATTTCTTGAGCTGCAGGAATTCAGAATCTTTAAAAAATGTTATGGCATCACTAACACGGATAGGAAAAAACCTGATAACTGTAATGCAATGAGCAATAATTCCTGCTTAAACAAACATGCAGGTTTCTCTCCTGATTAGCCTTTGCAAATGAGTGAATTATTATTTGGTTGTTGATTGGATGTGAAAAGGGAGAGTCACACACTTGTAGCCACAATGCAACAATAATTAATTTCTTAAATTGCCAATGTTTCAACACAAGCCTTCTTCAGGGAATTTAGGGATGATTCAATACCCTGATTGAGACTTGCGTTGAAACCACTGGTAATTTAATAAATTCATAATCTCAGAATGAGACTGGGGTCTAAGGTGAGGTTACTGGAGGGCTTTTATACCTCCAGTGCCACGGTACTGAAAATCCCTGGGGAAAGAGGTTAACTTCACAAACTGATCCTTTACATAGTGTTCAATTCAGAATTGTCTGTCGGTATACGGAATAGTGTATAAGTAAAAGTGAATTTAGTCATTTCAGACACAACCCCTGTCTCTGACATGCAAGTGTTTTGTAGTGCTGCTCTTGCTGGTAACTTTGCAATGCACTCTGAAAGTGGGAGGGACAAAAGAGGAAAATTTTAAACTTTGCACAAATGAATACGATACTTGCTCAGTGGAAGCCATATTTTCCAAAAACCTAGAGCAAGCAGGACAACATTTTTGCTTCAGTTGAAAGACATACGTAAGCCTCCAATCAACATGCCCCCAAGCAAGCAATGGCTGAGCGCAGCATGGACGAGTGATTTGTTGTTGTGTAGTGGGGCCTCATCTGACAGCACATTAGTATCTTGAAGAGACATTATCACACACATGAAAAAATAAATTATTAATCAACTATGACTCTGGCCTTAATTTGCTTGCAACCTGCAGGTATTATTGATAATTAGAATGCAAATTGTTTGGCCTAAAGGTTCAGGAATGGGGGGGTAAAGTCTTTTCCAAGCCAAGTGGCTCATCAGGCTGGCACTTACAGTAGTTCCAGTTTTGGAAAAATGAAGTGACAAGGAGTATTGCTGCTCCCTTTGGATGGGATGCTAGTTCATTGCAGATTACCCCCTGGCATTTGGTCAGGTTTCCCCAACAATTTGCTCGTACCCACTCATACACCTCAGAGGAAAAAGGCACCGTGGGAGTGAAGTGTTTTGACCAAGAAGACAATGCTAAAGGACTCAAACTTTGGACCTTTTAACCCAGACTAGCTTGCTTAACCACTGCGGCACTGCATCTTCCTGAATGGTGTTGGTTGGAGGACGGTCCTCTGATGGATTGGCAAACTGTCCCGAATGTCTTCCTGCCTCTGTATCACCAAAGTTGTTTTTTTTTTCCCACTTTAACAAAAACCCAAACTATATTTTAAGTTTTCAAAGGTGTCTACAACCTAAGGAGTGAATACCAACATGAAAGTTATAGCATTTAATTGGAATGGCCCACTCCTGTTTTCCAATATATATTACTTGCATTTTACTAACAAAAAAAAAACTACAGGCAGAATATAAACCTTAATATTTCTGATGCTCCATTCTGCTAACCTTTATGTTGCCAGGAACAAACTGCCTGTCAGTATGACCTGAATGATGATGAGGCACTGAAGCAATGCTGCCGCAAGTGAAATGTGTATGACATGCATGTAAAGTATCTTCAAAAACAACTACACTCTTTGTCATTTACAGTAATTTTCAGGCTTAATCTATTGCCATAGCATGTGCCCTATAAATATTTAAATCATAAATTTAGCTGGGCTACCACTGCTTGACTGTGCTACGGTACTGAACAATCACATCTCACAGGTGACCTATCATATTCAAAGTATAATTATGCTTAGGTACTCTTGCAATTGACGTGCCCCCTGACAATGCTGTCTTCAACATTATGATATATAACTGTATGGAAATAACTATCACTGGACGAAATGTGTCCTGTTGTTAGAGGGAGCTATTGTAATTTCCCATTTTTAATGGTCAGGAGATACTCTGTTAAAACCCATGTTAAGTACAAAAGGTTGCTTCATTTTCTTAATGCAGAAGAAGCAGAAAAACATATTCAAGGTGAACCTGGTGCCCATTCCCTCATTTTTTCAGTAATTTTATTTGGATGTCTGTACGCTTTTATTGACATCAGTTGAATTGACACTTAAATTCATATACCAACAAAATTTTTTTTGCTAGTATCCATTGGCTAGCTTAAGTTAAATTTTTTGTTTGGATTTAAATAAGCAAATACTTGAGAGCTGATAATTGGATCACTATTGCAGTGATTAAAATGTTTCAGCAGGCAACAACTCTTTTAACCCTAATTGACGCAGTATTGCTGCTCATTTCTGAAACAAACAAGTCAGTAGAAGTATCCCATGGTGGTGGAAAAGATGCACCTGTTTCAAAAGGAGCAAATTATTGGCCTGCATCTAGCAAAAAACAGCAAAAACATTTCTGAATTCACTGGACTTGGGTAAAGAGCTGTCCAATGTATTATTAAACCAATTGGACGTCTTTGGGTAAGGCTGTATTAGACTTTTGGTTCATGTCTCTCGTGTTCAATACAAGATCGCGGCCAAGAATGATCGCCACTCTGGAAGGCAATAAATGCTGTGATGCTGCATAGGTTCGTAAAACAATGCCACAATGAATGTGAGCTTTAATTAAAGCCAAAATATTTATATAGACTTTATTACTTTATTATTTATTTGTACTTTATTACTTTTTACTGTTATGCCGCCACAAGGTGAAAATGCATTTCCAGATGGAATAAGTTAGACTGTTCTAATGACAATCAAATGAACTTTGCTGTGTCAATGTCAATGTCTGAGTGGGCTGGCCCCGGAATACCTGTCAGACCTTATAAAGCTGCATCAGCCGTCCAGAGCCCTTAGGTCAGCTGATCAGGTGGTCTTCGACGTTCCTCGCTCCTTTTTAAAAGCTAGAGGAGATCGAGCCTTTGCAGTTGTGGCTCCCACTCTCTGGAACACGTTACCTTTGCCTGTGCGGACTGTGGATAGCCTTTCCACTTTTAAAACTTTACTTAAAACGGACTTGTTCACTTTGGCCTTTGGCAGAGTATAGTCTCTTTTATTGGGTCTTTTATTTGTAATGCTCTCCATATTGTTGTTTTGTGTTCTTTTACGTTATATGGAGTTACTGTTTTTTATAGTTTTTATTGCTTTATTGTTTCGGCGTATTTTACTGTGAAGCACTTTGGTAGGCCACTGGCTGTTTTAAAGCGCTATGTAAATAAAGCTGACATTGACATTGACATTGCTGTGAACATCTTGGTGCATGAAAGAGGAATCCTGTTGTTCTGGTGACAGTCTGACCACTCCTGTGGCACCACCTTTAGGCCAAACTCCACTTTTTCCAAAACAGTTTTCCAAACAGTACTTAGGGAAATCAGTTAAAATTTCCACGAACATTCCTTTAGCCCAGAGTAGTACCCTGATGACATTCTGAACTGTGCACTCGTTTCTCTAGCGCCACCATGAGACCAAACTACGAACTTTTCCTATGTGGAGAATGCTGTATTTCAGGGATATGCTTGTTTGTTTTGAATGCATTTTTAAGAATGAAACGTAACTGGATCCAGTTCAGGCTGACAAAGCAATACGTGCCCTCCTTCTCAGAGAGATTCTCTTGCATACTGCTCTGCCCTTCAGTAAAGTGGGTTATTAAAGCTCCTGTCCTGCCTTGCTTCTGATTCACAAACATGCTGCCGGCTGCTGCAGCATTATTCACTGCTGCTGCTACTAAAATTATCTGCCGCTGGCATCACTCATGCCTGCTGCAAGTTGACATATTCCACTCAAACACAGCATCTTTTTGTGAGGCCTGAGTTTTCTCCTGAGGGGGATATTCCTTGCTGTCTTCTTTGCAAGCTCAGTAAGATGCAGCGTGTGTAAAGATTGAGCTTAGATGCCAAACTATCATTGTTTATATCTGGTATTGTTGCAAATAACCATTTAGATGTAAATCGGCTGACAGAAGTCTATTTTTTTTTTCTTAAATTAATGCTTTAGGTTTCTCCTTTATAGTTATGGATGAAAATCTGTATATGATTGATGAAGGTACTTTTTTCAAGGTGGAACATGTCTGATTTCACTGGTCAGGGCGATGTATTTGAACACAGCTGGGGACATTTCATGCTATCCATCATTGATTCAAGAGTATTGATTTTGTTTGTGCTGTCATGACAATGATCCTTGAGAGAGAACATTTTTGTTTTCCCAGTTTTCCCCATGGTAAATAAAAGTATTTGAAATGTGTTTCAAATGATCTGGTATTTGAACATTAAGCTCTTAGGTCTCCCAGGTATCCAATTAAATATGTTCAACTGGAAAGTGGGCCAGTTGAAAATTAACCCACGGTCTGCATAAGAGCAAGGCAGCTCTTCAGCTAAAGCGAAAAAAAAATAATTGTGATTAGATTGCCATTTCATGCAAACTAAAGAGGTAATCAACCTGTTGGGTGTGGCCCACAGTTGTAAAATCACCTGACTGTCAGCAATTTGTGTACTCTTAGTGATGTCGACCATGGGCATCATTAAAATCCATTTTTACTCAAGTAGTCCTTTATTGTTATATGATATATTTTAAAAATATGCATGTTCATGTCTGACCCTAAAAAACTGTCTTCACGCAGCAGATTATATTTCATATTATCTGAATCTGTCTTTAAATACCTGATGTTAAAATATATGAGATTTTAATTTACAACAGTGCTGATAATGAGTATGCAATAGTATTTTGGGTAAGTCAGATGTCCAGAAAAAGGATCTTTAAAATATGGAAATAATCGTGGGTAGTTTTACATACCAATTTAAATTGACATACATTACATTGCACAGTTCCACAGAAACTTAATATGTGCATGTTACACATATGCAAACCCCAATTCCAATGAAGTTGGGATGTTGTTTAAAACGTGAATAAGAACAGAATACA
Organism: Gymnothorax reevesii; assembly: GCA_029721435.1. Taxonomy (NCBI): domain Eukaryota; kingdom Metazoa; phylum Chordata; class Actinopteri; order Anguilliformes; family Muraenidae; genus Gymnothorax; species Gymnothorax reevesii. The sequence continues at coordinate 71,451,018 of CM056577.1, read as the reverse complement.
ATGACGTGCAAATCCTTTTCAACTTATACTCAATTGAGTACACTACAAATGCAAGATATGTAATGTTCAAACTGATAAACCTATTGTTTTTTTGGAAATATATGAATTTGATGCCTGCAAAATGTTCCAAAAAAGCTGGGACAGGGGCAACAAAAGACTTGGAAAGTTGAGGAATGTTCAAAAAACACCTGTTTGGAACATTCCACAGGTTAACAGGTTGGAAACAGGTGAGTGCCATGATTAGGTGTAAAATGAGCATCCCTGAAAGGCCCAGTCGTTCACAAACAAGGATGACCACTTTGTGACCAAATAGTCCAACAGTTTAAGAACAACGTTTTTCTCAATGTGCAATTGCAAGGAATGTAGGGATTTCATCATCTCCAGTCCATAATATCATCGAAAGATTCAGAGAATCTGGATAAATCTCTACACAAAAACCAACATTGAATGCCCCTGACCATCGGTCCCTCAGGGGGCACTGCGTTAAAACCTGACATCATTTTGTAAAGGAAATTACCATGTGGGCTCAGGATCACTTCAGAAAACCATTGTCAGTTAACATAGTTTGTTTCAACATCTACAAGTGCAAGTTAAAACTCTCCATGTAAAGCGAAAGCCATATATAAACAACACCCAGAAACACTGCCAGCTTCTCTGCACCCGAGCTCATCTGAGGTGGACTGACACAAAGTAGAAAAGTGTGACGTGTCCAAATTTCAGATTGTTTTTGGAAATCATGGACTTTGTGTCCTCCAGGCAAAAGAGAAAAAGGACCATCCAGATTGTTATCAGCACAAAGTTTAAGAGCCAGCATCTGTGACGGTATTGGGATGTGTTAGTGTCCACGGCATGGGTAACTTGCACATATGTGAAAGCACCATTAATGCTGAAAGGTACATACAGGTTTCTGAGCAACATAGGCTGCCATCCAAGGAACGTCTTTTTCAGGGATGTCCCTGCTAATTTCAGCAAGACAATGCCAAGCCACATTCTGCTCGTGTAACAACAGCGTAGCTTCGTAGTAAAAGAGTGCAGGTAATAGACCGGCCTGCCTGCAGTCCAGACCTGTCTCCCATTGAAGACGTGTGGCGGATTATGAAGCGCAAAATACGACAATGGAGATCCTGGACTGTTGAGCAATTGAAGTTGTAAATCAAGCAAGAATGGGAAAGAATTCCACCTTCAAAGCTTCCACAATTAGTGTCCTCAGTTCCCAAACGTTATTGAGTGTTGTTGAAAGGAAAAGTGATGTAACACAGTGGTAAACTTGCCCATTTCCCAGCTTTTTTGGAATGTGTTGCAGGCATAAAATGCAAAATGAGTGAATATTTCCAAAAAAAACACTTTATCAGTTTGAACATGAAATATCTTGTCTTTGTAGTGTACTCAATTGAATATTGTCGAAAAGGATTCGCAAATCATTGTATTCTGTTTTTATTCACATTTTAGACAACGTCCCAACTTCATTGAAATTGGGGTTTATACACATTGAATAACTGGGGATACCACCCATTAAACTGACCATAAAATTGGAAATTGATGCATGATTACCCACTGGACACCAAAGCGTAATTCGGAAAGAGAAGCATTCAAATTGAAATTATGCCTGCATAATACGAATTAACAATAGAGATACAGAGCAAATGGTCCTGGATGCCAGTTGTACAGTTGTGCAACCCTGAACCTGGAGAGCTGAGGGGTCTGCTGATTTCCACTGTAGCTCAATGATTATTGGCTCAATTAAAGCAGTTGATTGCATCGTTATCTCACCTGGTTGCTTGGATGCTCATCTGAAGGTGAAAAACAAAACCAGCAGGCCCTGCGGCGCATCAGAAGTCAGGTTCCACTGTCTCCCTCTACATAATGCAAGCGTTTTGTTTCGATAGAATGACTCCATACCCTACAAAAGATGCTGCAGATTATTACTTTATGCCCTTCTTATTTCCTCAGCAGAATTTCATTTTATTTTTATTAACTTTTTTGCAGAGCCCTCTCTGTGTCGCTGTGTGGATGATTTATATCTTCCTGGTTTAACATAATAAACTGAAGTCGCGGGAGTGCATGAGGAAAACAATAGAAAAGTTATTTTATGCATAATAGTGCAGGATCTGCCTGAGCTTTTTACCCCCTTTTTTGCATTAATGCATTTTTTCAAAGGAGCTTAAGCAGACTACCAAAACCACGGGAAGAGTGTTTCAGTGCCCGAGTGCCCACACCTCCTTCTGCCCTGCAGAAAACTGTCGCTTTATCCACTGTTCAGATACCCCGTGGTTCTCCGAATCAGCCCCCCACTGCTTGGGTATGGTGTTTTGATTGACTGGAGTTTACTCTTCTGCCAGGTTAAAGCCCTGCAGGGGAAATACTAGGGTGGTAGGGGGGCATGGGGAGGTTGCTGGGATTGTGTCATAGATCAAAAGCTTCCCGCAGCCTGTCGTTCAGCCCCTGATTCCATACCTGCCATGCCCTCCCCCTGTGAGATCCTTCTGGCTGTCGTGAAATGTCTGTACCCGTGCCAGAGTGTGACCATTCAGAGCATCTGTGCCTGCGCCGGGTTTCTCTGGCTTCCTCCTGTCCGTGCTTCATTTCATACTGACATCCCCATTTCAAAATGGCTGAAAATCTCCATCCACTCTGCCACAGTCTCTTTTTATGGCTTTGCCTCTTTTGTGCAGGGCTTTTATGGGTGTTTTATGTGTTTTGGGTGTCAGCAATCTTAGCAGCCAAGACAGAAACCCATCTCTTGTCAGAATTTCAGATGATGATATACTTCCCCCTATAGATTAATTTTTGTACTGCATGATTCAGAAATGACAGAATGCCCTGGATGAGCTAAAGGAGGGCTCCCCAAATCATGTTCCTCGAAGGCTAAAAAATGCCAGTTTCCCGGCCTTCCTTAATCTGGGAGTCAGATGTGATGACAGTCTGGCCAATCAGAGGCAATAATTACGCACATTTTTGCAGGGCAGTACAGAAAACCAGGGCTAGATTTCAATTTAAGGGCCAAATTTGGACAGCCCTGAGCTAAAGTGTGACTTCACTTGATCTAGGACCTCAGAGCATGCATTTTCATATTCTCATGCCTTGACTATTGAGAACTGCACAAAGAGTCTTGGCATAAAATTTTAGAGATCCTAAGTAGCAGCTCTCCATCAGCACTTACTGCTTTACTTCCAAGGAATAACTTGAGCACAAGAATACATCACTAGATCAAAATCAGAGCTGAATGGTAGCTCTTAATAATGAACCTGGATATAAAAGATATGTCAGGTGCTCTTGGAAGACAGTAGAAAATGACTAGTCGAATCTGAGAAGGCAATCCAGACACTCACGTGTAAAAAAAGGAAGGAAAATAAGCTTTTATGATAGTGGCTAGAGCATTAAAATAGCCAACATGTTTCAACCACCATGGGTCTTCTTCAGGGCTTCAAACAGGAGCAATGGGTTTGTTATATGTTACACACAGCTATTGAGAAGAACACACCTGCATAGAGGTTTGTAAGTTTCACATGCGATCATGACTCCGGACTTCTCACACTTTTCTTTCCTCAGAGGTTGGGAGCGATGGATGTGTTTCATGATCATTCAAATATTTTAAATGAAATACGATCATTTGAAACGGTTTTATGCAATTCCATTGCTTCCAATGATCTTATTTCATTTAAACTATTTAAACGGTCATGGAACACATGCATTGCTTCCAACCCCTGAGTAAAGAAAAGCGTGAGAAGTCAGGAGTCATAATCGCACGTGAAACTGATAAACCTCCATGCACAAGGACTTCAGTTCCGCGTGAGAATCTCTTACATATGCGTTGATTGATTAACTGCTAACTACAGCGGGGAACATATGTAAATATGCCACTAAAACAAATGCTAAATGCGTGAGGGTGGACAGGTATGCATTGTTAATGAAAACTGACCCCACCTGACAATGTTGAGAATTTTCAGTTTCTGTAATGGTAAATTAAATGAATGATTGAAAACAGGTCTTGACTAATCATTATTTTAAGGGATGGGTTTGAGTTTCCCCTATCACCACTTCACCAGCCGACACTGATATAAGTAAGGGATAATTAACGAGAAGGTGTGCATTGCACGGTTTTAATGCACGACGCGGAGGCAAATAACTACCCGACGTGCATTAAAACCGTGGAATGCTCACCTTCGAGTTGATTATCACACTTATACAATGGTCATTTGCCAGCAATATCAACTCGCAGCATTCAGAAATTTTTGGAGAAAATTTTGCACTTAAAAAAAAAAAAAACAAGCTGGTAATCATGAGACAGGTGCCGCGTCTTCTCATACCCAATATCCTACTATAGGCCAAGTTAAATTGAACCAGCTATATTAGTTCATCTTACGTTCATGGAGAAATCATTTTTTGCACAGGCTTACATCCGTTTACCAGCTGATTTGATAACGGATTCCAGCTGAAATGGAGATTATGCATAACGCAACATTATGTGCGATCATGCAGACTGTAGCTAACTTGCTACTCACAATTAGAATGAACTTATGACGGTTTCCGCAGTCAGCAAGCTGAAATCAGTCTGCTGGCATAGCACGTAGCTAGTGAACTGTCAGCAGTTGCCGACACATGAAGTGGACATGTTAGCTTCTCTTGTAACCGTACACAATTACAATCGTTAAATGAATAAAGCCTGATTACTTCGCTGCTATATTATTTCAGGTCATTATCGCTTGAGTACCTATAGTTAACCGCCCCGAAGGACGCAACTTATATGACGCCGCTAATTTTACTGGAGATAAACGAGCAGCTAGGTTTCCGTTGTACCCAGCCGAATACCAGGTCTAACGTTGCTAGGGTTACAAGTTGGCTAGTGGATGAATTTCGAATGGTGAAACGACCGTAGCCGAACTACCTGTACAGTTCCACGGTTGTAATGCATACCTGCCAGCCAATCAGAAAAAAGTATTCACCCAGACCATGGTATAAATATACATATACACGTGTATACGTGTATGTGCATTCATACACACGCGTGTGTGTATGTGTATGCATGTCGGTGAGTATGCGTATATATATGGGCCAGGCTCATGAAATGTGCGCCACCCCCCCGGGTACTGAAAAATAATGGAAGTACCCATAGAGCTTAGCTGTGAGTGGTTTTTTAATCTATAGGTGTTGTGGGATCATATTCCAAAGCCGTGCGAAGGCAACGTTTTTCATTTTTTCCTGGTACCTGAGTTGGGTCCCTCAACTCATTTTTTAGGCTGGGTTTCTGCCTTAGTTTCAAGACCTGCATATCTTCTATAGCCTCATACATGCATAGATATGGCTATATCTTCTCAACATGCCCTGATATGTATAGAAGGATAGTATAGCTGATGGGAAAATGGTATATAGGTAATATGCTGTTGGGATTGTCAGCCCTGCCATGGCCCTGAAGTCGGGGTACGTTTTACGTGCGGCTGCAAAATTTCTTTGCGAGAGCAAACTGCTCTCTAACACAATGTGTAAAATTAATTCAGGCAACCCCATGCTCTCAGTGGTAACTGCATGTGATAGGTATATGTCTGCTCTCTGTATATCAAATATCATGGTCATTGGTGGAATATTTGGTGAGTTATACGCATGTCCCTATACCCTTGCTCGTCTAAGTCAGAAACATGAAAACCTACTGTTTGCCTATAAGCCATCCAGAGGCCTATAACATATATATTTTTATAGTGAAAAAAGCTATTTAATCCTCCAATCAGTGTAATAATTGTACATAAGTGATGTCCAGAGGTATATCACCTGAAATTAAAAACCCTACATTGATTTGTTTCCCCTTGGGATCCTGTCGCTGCTGAAAAAAAAGAAATTCTAGTCTGCAAATACCAGAAAAATGTTATACAAACCTACATCAAAACTCAAAAATTTCCTAGAAACACTCCTTATGGCTTAAAACTATGTAGCCTAGGCAATACTGAGCCAGAACAGGTGTCTATTAGCTCAAAATATTGGTATATCGGTCAGAAACTGAATCTTTTGTATGTCAGAAACTACAACTAAGTCAGAAACCTGTCAAAGTCTACCAAACTCAACACGACTGAATTGCTATTGCCATAATACTTAACTAATAGATAGAATGAGAGCCTCAAGTAGGAAATTGATCACTTACCAATGGAAGATGCCACTTGCAGGCCGGTGGACAGGCTGCTTGACAGTTCTTTTTTTTTATAAGTTTTGGGTCTTAGGTTCCCCTAGCCTGAGCCCCGGGAGTTCTTCATGATAATTGCATGTTTCTGTCTTTCAGTGATTGCTATTTTGTTGTAGGTGTTGTCTGGTGTCCCTGACCACCCATGCATGTTATTTGAACAAGTTTATGACTGATTGGCCACCGATTGCGGCCACAGCGGCCGCCACGCCCCACGTGAGTTTCTGCCTGAGATCCCAGTTTCTGACTAAGAGCATGTGCCGATCTGTTCAATGCTGGGCCTCCAACCAACGCCATTGTTATACAACCCCAATTCCGAAATAGTTGGGATGAAGTGTAAATTGTGAATAAAATCAAAATGCAATGACTTTTAGATCACATAAGCCAATATGTTATTTACTAAAGAACATAGATAACATTTCAAAAGTTGAAACTGAGACGTTTTACATTTTTATGCACAAAATGAGCTTTTTGTAGATAAAATTGTAAAATTTATCAGTTTCAATATTTGCTATGTTATCTCTGTCCAATATGAATAAAATACTGGCTGGTGTGATTCGAAAGTCATTGCGTTTTGATTTTATTCACAATTTACACTTTGTCTCAATTATTTTGGAATTGGGGTTGTATTTTCAATCAAATCGGCTAAAATACATGTCAACATATCAAACTAACATGGAATATCATGTCCCTGACCACCTGTGTAACGACTGGGGCCACATTTGGCACATTTGGTTTCTGCCTGAGATGCCCGGGTTTTTGACTTAGAGTTCTAAGTCAGAAACTGACCAAAATGCTTCGCACGCTGTAGCTATGTTGTTATTTAATAAATAATTGATCTAAACAGTGATTTCCACTTTGATTTAGGCCAACAACAATACCTGAATTGCATTTGGCTATATCTTTTACAGTTTTTTAAAAATACATCTAAGTCAGAAACTTTTCTTAAAAAAGGTCATTTTTTGGGGACACAAAAATCCCAATCAATCCCTGTAGGATGGAGTTTTTTTGCCCTAATGCACCATATATTTGCTTCATCCTGAAGGATTAATAGGGCGTAGGGACTTTTTTTTATTTTTCTTGAGTGCTTAATGTAAAATCTAAGTGAGAAACCAGTAGCTTGTGGACAATTTATTAAAATGTCTCCGCATCACACAAAACGATGATAGGGTTGTTGTGAGGGTGCATTCCGGAACCACATGTGAGAACCAGGAGGTGCAGCAAAATTGATTGTATTGAACTTAGGGGTAAAAACCGCGGCAGGATTGAAGGCAATGGTATAAAGTCCAGAATCCAAAAACACAATCCAGAAGGCCAGAAACGGTTCGTTACCAGGGCAGCAATCACAAATCTCGAAGTCAGGCAAAACAGGTTCGGTACACAGGCAAAGTATAATCATAGGCAGAGGCAGAATCAAAATCCAGGACGTTCCAGTCAGAAGTGTAACGCTATGAATACAATGCATAAATAGAGTTGCACGAGCAGACAAGAGAAAACGTTTTGACAAGAGCTGGTGCTAAAATGACTGCTTAAATACACATACAGGAAGTCACGTGCTATAATAGGGAACAGGTGAGCTGGATCAAAGTAATTAACGAAGGAATGAACAAGAGAAGGTTCCTAACCACATGAAATTGCCGAAAGCCAAAACACGGTCAGAGATTACACAGACAGCCAATGACAAACCAACGGCTCCGGTTAGGGAGTTCTAAAGTGCACAGAGAGTGAGAGGCAGAACAGTATTTAACAAGGTGCGGAGAATCCGCTGAATCGCAGCAAAGTAAAGTGAGCGAAGGCAAGGGGCGGAGATAAGAGCAGAGCGAGTGCTGAGAGCTTGTTAGTCAATTAGTAATGTGCAGCTATACAATCCCTCGTGCTCGTCAGTAAGTTAGTACGATAAACAATGTTAGTTAATGTTAGTAATCCAAAATAATTAACTGTTAGTATTTATTAGTAAAGATTGAACTGCAAGGGGAAGGAAGCAAATGAGATTGGAAGGAATAATTGGAAACCCAGAAACCATGAAATCACCTGAAAACGTGGCACGCAAAACTGGGGAATAAAGTCTCAAAACACATGACCAGACAGGGGAGACAATGTGCAATGCATGGCATGGAAGAATACATAAACTAGAATGATGTCTAAACAGTGACTATGAGAACTGGCAGGAAAAGGCCATGGCAATGCAAGACAGGCAAAATACAAAGCATGACATGGACTCTTACTCTTGGTGAGCTCTATCCATTCATGGTGATTCTGCAATGATCTAAGCAAAATATAAGATTTACTAGCCTGTGGACACATTTTTTTTTTTGGAGGGGGGAGCATATTTCATGAGCCTGGCACATATATATATATATATATATATATATATATATATATATATATATGTATAATGTTTGTTGGGATATGAAAGGAATACAGTTGGTTAAGGTCCGCCGTCCGCTGGCCAGCCGGGTGCTCGTCAGTGAAATTCGGGATAAGAATGTGTTGGGTGAAAAGGCGCCATCCAGTGAAAACAAGCCTAAAAATGCCAAAAATAGCTGCACACGTGTATCTCCATTCCAATAATTTAATAAGAAACTTTCAGCAGCAGCGCTAATCATGAAGGCAGCTTTGTAGGTGAAACATTGGTTTAGTTAATGCCTTAAAAAAATGATTGCCTCGAGCTAAAAAGAACACAGTATTTTTGAGCTCTCTTATTGTGCACAGACTTAATAAATCATCACTTGGGCTGAAACATGCAGTTTGTCCTCCCAATAACTATGATCAAATAAAATAGCTTCGAAGATGCACTTACATGCTTGTATGAGTTCCCCTGTAATCTGGTTTATAAACAAAAGCTGCATACATATAGCTGGAAGGTGTGTGAATATTCCCTTATATATATATGTCTCATCTCTGCAGGTAATCTAAACCCAAATTATTTTTTGCTGACATCCCACAACCCATCCTTTATTGTGTATTATTCTGTTGCCCTGTTCCTTTTCTCTATCTACCTGTAAATTTCCCGGCCATGCCTGATAGCATGACCTCGAAGACACATCTCACGGATCTAAGATACATTCCTTCAGACACAGAGTGTACACAGGGGGCTTCGCCTGGTAGACTAGTCTTGCAGATGGCTGGGACTTCATATCAAATAAAAACAAAGGCCTCCACTCAGTCTGCCATCATTCATTCAGCTTTACTAAATGCATCACATCAGTATCTTGAAGGCACAAAGGATATCTCAGCACACAGAGAATCCTTCAGTAATGAGTTAGGGCGTGTTCACATTTGGAAGCTCTGCTTTCAGCCCCTTTTGAGCGCTTCTGCATGAGTAGACCTATTATATAACCACAAAAACTAGCTTGGAAGCTAGCTGGTCATTAATGAATGAGTTTTAAACTTTGATAAGAAAAACCCAGTAAAACATTATACATTTGGTGCAATTTAACTGCGTAGACTAATTTAGGGATAAAATATTCAACAATTGTTGACTTGGCTTATGGCTTTTTCATTAGAGTTGTAACAGGGTGTTGGTAAGAGAAATAGTAAACAGTGGTAGTAGTGGGCAGTGGAAATAGTAGTGGGCAGTTGTGTAAAATTATGCGTTAAGTCGGTGTCACGTTATGCGTTAGGATCAGGTGTAACATTATGCACACTACACTAGTTACACTCGTAACATTATGTAACATTATGCGTCGGTGTAATGTAATAAGTTGTAACTAGCCTGTCTGGACTGGTCAGCTTTTAGAAAGGCTCTTCACAGAACACTTCGCGTTTCTGAAAAGTTAAATTAAATTCAACTGAAAAAGGCATCAAGCGCTGTGTATTTTTAGAAGATGTCCGCCTTTTATGAGGACATCCACTTTTCTCTTCTTCCTATAGGATAGCAAGTAAAACTGGCGCTGGTCTCTGTGAAAAGGAATTGAGTGTGAACAAACCCTCAGTTATTCGGTTAATTCTGTGTAGAATATCTTAGGTCAAAATTGGAACCCAGAACCTTCTTGGCCACAGCACTACCCACTGCACCACCTTGCAGACTATGAATATGTTAACTTAATTAAAATCATTCCCTTTCTTTGCCAAAGACATGTGCCCATTTATGAAATAAACTCTTTGGACTGATGTGCACTTTACAAAAATACTGCTTTTAGCCAGAAACATAATTTTGCAGTGTCTCTGAAAAACACCAGCCTTGAAACTTTATCACTTACAAAAATTCGGGAGAAAACACATGCAGTTACAGTCCCCTGCTCCAGACAGTCTTTTGAAGCGCAGCAGCTGTCTCGGCGGACAGTCACTGCGAGTAAACACCTCTGGCTCTGGCAGCAGCAATCACTCGCGCTCTCACTCTAACTCTCATGGAACAGGAAACAGGTGTACCTCCCACTCAAGTATTACCCATCATTATCACACTATTCATGTGCCCCCCAGCTTTGTCTGCTGTGACAACCATGACGATACCTTCTGAAACCAAGCATTAGCATTGCTGAAAAATGTTTAATCAGTGATTCGATCAGGACTCTTGCATGTTGGGTGGTGACATGATAGGAACAAATTAGTTCATTTTGTATATGCCAGTGAGTTTGTTTAAAAATAATTACACGCTACTTAGTGCTCAGATTTGCATGCATTATTTATGGTTTTATTACGGCACACTTGTCATCCTCCAACGGATGAAAGCTAGGGCATGCCTTCATGTCATGTGGTACGCAGCCTAGATTACGCTATGACATATTTATGCCTGAGTGCATGCCCTTGATATAGAAAGCCCTGTCGGTACAGATGCTCTGTCCATGCGGATGCACTGATGCAGGTTAAAATGAACAGTGTCGCAGGTGTAAACACAGGAGGGTAATTAACTTTGCAATATCATTTTTTTTATTATTATTTCTTTTTTTTAAAGTTATTTATGATACTGCCCTGCTGTGCCCTGCTGTTCGGAGGATCATTACTGTCATCAGAGCTCCCCAACAAGTCGACATGGTCTACAACATCCCCTGCCAATCGTGTGCTTCTTATTTTCGAACCCCATCAAGGTCTTTATGGTCTGAAGCTACACACCAAATTTGGTTGTCCTATCTGTAATAGTTTCTGAGAAAAGTTGTCCCCTTTCTCTCGGACGGACGGACGGACGGACGGATGCACACACACCGGCACGGGCGGACAGAGGTCAAACCTATATTCCCCTCCCACTTCGTGTTGACGGGGGATAATAATTGCTTCTCCTTCAAAGTCACTGAGCTCTCATCTTATATGATGGAGTATACATTTCAAACGCACCTAGATGACTGTTGGAGACAGTCTTGCAGATTCAGCTGGACTACTGCTGAGACGACTTTCTCTCCCGTGAAGCAGCAAAACATATGGCTTTGTGCTTGAGCTCTGTGCTGATGCTTAACTGCGCTGAGACTCAAAGAAAAGGCCACTGGCTTGCAGTCTTTCACAGAAGCCAATCTCTGGGGCTCAATAACAAGTTTGAGCCAAGGGATAAATTAGGCTCGTTATAAAGGCAAGTCCAATAGCCTAAGAAAGATTCATTTTGCTCTATCCTGCTCTGAGGGGATGAAGTGTCTGGTATCCGCATTCTGGGTATTTTCTTTATGATACCTTGCAGGGTTAATAAAGCCACACAGAGAGTGAGATAGAGACTCTTCTTTCCTCCGGAGTGGAGAAAGGCAATGTGAAAAATCTTGGCCGCCCAAGATTTAGTGTCCTGTTGTTTATCACTCCTATCCAAACAAAGCACACCTGATTCAATAGTTAGAGATTAGAATGAGTTGACTTATGCCACCATTACAACAAACCACTTTTGAAGTAATTTCACCATTGCACACAAATTTCAACTGCTGGGATAGAATCATGAAAGTTTTACTCGATTTTGGATGCGCTTCTGTCATCTAGATTGCTTGGAGTAAAGTGGTCATAAAAAGCCATTTTCTCATCTTAGCAAGTCCAATAAAATCAATCGGGTTAAATGCGATCAGAAGTCTTTCGTCTTTGCTCATGCAAACAGTGAATTTCAATGACAAACATTATCAATAACCAATTGGGGTGCTCTGAAGATTCTTATTCTTTGCAAAATTTTATTGGCTGTGAGTGAAAACTCTGTGACTTTATGGCTCATTGTCTTTAGACATGGGAGGGTGTCAGACATTATTTTTTATGAAGTCTTTTGGAAGTTTTTCAAAGTCTTCTAGTGAATTTTATGCATTAGGTGTGCCAAATTAGGGTTGATATAAAAACGGAATGATTCGAAAGCCCTGGAACAGCGTAGGGCAGCCCTTTTTTGAAAAGATGGTTCACCAAAACCAAACAGGAAATTAAGACACTCAGCTTTATAGTCCAAGTCACCTGTTGACCTATTCTTTTTCAGTTTGCTTTGAAGAACACCAGGAAATCACTGTGAAGTAATGACGAGGTAGCCAGATGCTGAAAAAGCTCTCTGTGTGGGGTGACAGAGATGCTGAGATATTCTGGACAAAACTTGCAGTGCTTGGATGGATGCTGCGAAGCAGAGTGCTTGTACACATTTATAGGTGTCAGAGTGATTTAGGTGGGAGGTTTGAAAGCAATTGTCCACAATTTTCTGTTTTACTGCTGTGAGCCGACCAGGAATCCAGAGGTAATCCAGGGAATTTCAGCCTGAATAGTTCCTAATTCCTGCAAAATGCTTTTGATTTCCAGACAAGTGAATTGGGGTTTTGCCAATACACAATAATACCCTTTTAAATGCGTCTGTGCGACATGCTGCCATTGTTTGACAATCAGCAAGCAAGACTGGGGGAGGAAAAAAATCATAAATGTACTTCAAACAATGAGGGCTGGATGGATTGACAAAGATTATGAGAGAAGATTGAAGAATAGGGTTCTGTTACTAGAGGAAATGTGGCACCAAATGATCTATAAATGATTAATAAATAAATAAAGGGCAAAGAATCCTCACAATAAAGGAGAGTTAAAGAAAGAAATGAAGGAGTTGTTCTGCTTTATGGAGGAAGGGTGATTGCTAAGTATGGGGACACTTCAGATCTCCATGCTGCCCTCTGGTAATTTTGTCACCGTTTCGAATAGTTTGAATGATCTCCACACAAACCGGCGATTGAGGTAAAAACATATTATCAATGACAGCCAAAACAGTATTTCTCATTGTCTGAAATACCATGATTTCAGGGACTGTGAATAAAAAACATTCAGTTCCATTCCACAATGTTAACAAAATCAGACTGTGTTCCTTTTTTATTTTTAACGCTTTCACCCCATTCCTGGGAAAATTGCAGGCTGCAGACTTCCGTTATTGCCTTTGCACTATTCATTGAAGTTGGTGCTGTATAAATAAAGGAGCTGGTTTTGCTGTATGATAAGACTGAGACACAGCAGTTCATTTTTTAGCTCACACAATGCAATCCCTCAGTGTGATGCCACCCTGTGGTAAGATGAGGACATTAATACAGCTCGGTTGCTGAAAATTTCGGGACAAATATGTAAAACTGTGCCATTTGAGGTACCTGAGTATCTCTCAGTGAATTACGGTCTGAAACGGCACATTTGATGTTAATGTGATTCTGAATATACTGCTGTTATCCTGTGGTAGCAGTCGAGGCCCTGGGCTCCACTTTGAGGTACTCAGTAGGGGAAGAGTGGTGGGAGACACAGTCCTCCCTGGCAGTATGTAATCACCCCGGCAGATTCCACAGAAGCACTACTGCAGCATTACTGATGGCTCTCTGAGGCCTTATTGAACACATTCAGCGTTGCACAGAGACCTATTAGATGGAAAGCTATATGAAATTATTGCAAACAAAACCAGGTTTAAGATTACTCATGAGATATGAACACTGACCTTTGTAAATGTTATTTTCATCGTTTTCCTAAGACTCTCTTTAAATATATTCTGGAATAATTTTAGTCCCCAGAAGCAGCAGTGGGTAGGCCTACCTGCTGAAGTCCAGTGATCTTGCTTTTAACTGCACCAGAAGAGGCAAAGCAGGAGACTACTGTGTGTTTTAGAATTAACCATGGCATTCTAGTTTTGTTACCTTAAAACCCTTACTTTTCACAGTATGGACATTTTTTCATTAGGATTTTTCTTTATACACACTGGATTATACTACTGTCATGCTGTCATGGTTTTGCCGTTCCTACTGGAGGACATGTTTGATGCCTCACAAGCAGTGGAATTTCCCCTCAGATTTCATGCAATTTAAATCTGCTGCAAAATGTTTCATAAATTCCCATTTGTACATCTTTCTCATGACGGAATACAGTGGTGCCATTTGTCAACAAGACAGCATCCAAGCGTTGCATACAGCTGCCTCTGCCTCCATGAAATGGCTTTAATACCACTGCCCTCTTGTGGTCATGATTATTTTCAGGGCCTGAAAATGAAAATCACACTTCAGCCTCCGTAGAACAGTCCCACTTAAAAATCGCAACAGGCAATCACACAATAGGTGTCGTGTGTCTTTGTGAAAATAATCTAGGTCTTGCGAAGAGAGCTATTAGAATTGATTTATTGGACACTGTACTGCAATCACCGGTCTTTCTATAATGACAATCCAGAGACAAGTTCCATTTCTGAGATTATTGCACAGATGAATATACTGTATTTGAATTCACTTTAAAGATTCAGTTTCTTGACTTTCAACAAAAAAAAAAATCAGCCAGCAGTAGCTAGAATATGATTGAACAAATAAGAATGAAAAAGAAAAGATATATCATGAGCTATAATACAGGCTCTCCATTTCTTAAACACCCTTAGAGAAGATAAACGTTTACAATACAACCATGTAACTTGAATAGTTATATAAATGCCCCAAACTCTGCTGATATGGAAAAAATGAGGATGGTTAATAGGAATATCATATCAATAGGATATATTACTTATTAAAGTTAATTACATACAACTCCGTTTCAGAAAAAAAGGATGAGACAGTACAGAAACTGCACAAATAAAAACAGTAAGTAGTGATTTATAAATTTGATTTTACTTGTATGTCATTTCTGGTTAACTTAATTTTATGTCTATATGTATATATATATATATATATATATATATATATATATATATATATATATATATATATATATCCATTTCTGCCATTCAGGCCTGTAATACACCAGTCTCAGAGGATGTTCATTCAGTTGTTTAGGTTTGTAGAAAAAAAGCAGATCACAGCCATGACACAAAACTAAAGTCATTTCAAGTGGCAACTTTCTGGCTTTAAGAAACACTAAAAGAAATCAAGAAAAAAAAAATGTGGTATTTTTTATATTTTTATACTTTTTTCCTTCTGCTTGGTCTAAAAAAGTAACTGTTTCTGACGACCAAATTTTTTTTTCTTGATTTCTTTTAGTGTTTTTTATAGTCAGAAAGTTGCCATTTGAAATGACTTAAGTTTTGTGTCATGTCTGTGATCTGCTTTTTTTCTACAAAACTAAACAAGTGAATGAACATCCTCTGAGACTGGTGATTCCATATTTTTTTCCATGGGTTGTACTTTCCAAATGAAGTTGGAATGGGGCAATTAAAGACTAGGAATGAGGTTAAAAAAAAAAAAAAAATTGAATAATGCTGTGAATTGAAACAGCTGTTGTCATTAGGTGATGATCATTATTTCGTACAAAAGCAACATCTACAAAAGGAGCAACCTTGTACTTTGCAAAGAAAGGAGGGCCAATTTGTCCATAAATGTATGAGAAAACCAGAGAAACATTTAAATACAATGTTCCTCAAAGAAAGATAGGAGGGGATTTGGATATTTCACCCTGTACGGCGCATGACACAATTAAAAGATTCAAGGAATCTGTAGACATTTCTGAATGTAATGAGCAAGGGTGGAATCCTGAGCTGAATACCTATGATCTCCGATAACTTACATGGCACTGCATTAAGAACCATATCTGCGATTTGTATAACCATTGGGCTTGGAATTACTTAGATAAATCCTTGTCAAGTACTACAATACATAGTTGCATTCGCAAATGCCAGTTAAATCTTTACTGTGCAAAAAGAAGACTCGTGGAATCAATTCATCTGGCCTCAGACGCATCCAAGGACCATCACACACCGGGAACGTGTATTGTGGACAGAGCAATACATTTTAGGCCTTTTGTCGAGGAAATAGATACAATGTACTGTGCACCAAAGAAGAAAAGGACCAGGCAGACCTTTACCAGCAGCAGACCAAAATCCATTCTGTGTCATGGCATGGGTTATGCCAGTGCCCTTGGTAATGATAATATTGGCTTCTGTAAAGGCACAGGCATAAAAAGTCAAAATACTGTGAGATATTGGAGCAGCTGCCTTCACCTTTTCCAGGGACGCCCATGCATATTTCAACAAGACCATGCGAAGTCTCTTTTACAAAGGACATGACTACGTAAGATAACATGGGGATACGGGTGCTGGACTGGCCCGCCTGCAGTCCCGACTTGTCCCTAATAGAGGACCTATGACACATTTTGGAACTCCAAAAAAGAGGAAGAAAATAGGTGTGCAATGCACGGAATACCCCTCAGCCCGATGTCGAAGTTTTTGGAGACGCCCGCCCGCCCAACCGCACGAAGGATAGCAATACCCCGTCAGCCTTGAGGGCTGAGGGGCAAAAATGACTTTGGACTGTTGCACATCTTAAGACTTATTTGCAGGACAAATTTGAAAAATGTCAGAAACACTTAACATGATGTTTTCATCATGTTATAAACATTATACATCTCCATAAACTTCTCCTAATGAATAGGATTGGCAACATTACAAAGTGGTAAATACCATACCGTCCCGACTTGGTTTTTGCAGTATGTTTCAAAAATCAAAACTGAAAGGTGTTTATTTTGAAAAATAAAAATCATGGGGGGAAACATCAAATAATGTGCTGTTTAATTGTTTTCAATAAAATACAGGTAATTGACAATGTGCAAATCCCTGCTTTCAGTTCTAATTGTAATTTAACATCCAGTCCCAACTTTTTCTACTTTGAGGGTGTAGTTATTATTTACCTCAGGTTTTCCAGTGGGAAAAAGTGCAGTACTATAAATAAAACTTTGACAACACAAGTGCATTATATTCATTTATTTTTTTATATTGAAAAGTGTTTCCCAGTTTTCATTTGCAGAAGTATCAAACTTGTTTTTGACTTAAAATCCAAGAAATACATATGTATGAAATCATATTTGACCCTCAACTAAGCAAAGTCATCCACATTCTCAACACAAATAAACATCCAACTACAATATTCTGAATAGTATCACATATTGCTAATTGCTTGCAGTACCTACCAGCCATATCAATGATTGCAAGACAACAGTGTAACAAAGAACTTAAACGATATCTTTGCAAGAAGAAAAAAAAACAAAAAACAGAGGCCAATCTCTGCTAAACTCATAGAGAGAAGCCCTGACAAAACAAGATCAATATTCTATATCACCTATATCATGTGACTCAAGTAACATCACCATGGGAAATATTTCAGTGAAAAGGATTCAGCTGTTTGGTTATGCTTTACATTCAGATCAAACATCATTAAGTCAGCGTAATGCCATCATGAGAACAAAATAACGGCCATTAAAAGCAATCCCAATGCTAGACAACACACTATAAAAGGTGCATATAGTACATTGTAAGCATGCAAACATTAGACATCATCACTTATGTGCATACATTGAACATCATTACTTATCCCACATTATAATGGGACAACCCTCACAATCTAGCTGACAGATTATAACATTTGATGCAAGCTATTTCACAGCAATATTTTACATGACTAAATATATTCAAATTGAGATTATGTTAATTACAAGAGTAGCCATGTCTGCTTTGAGAAATATGTTTGTATTCACCAAGGATGGCGGATTTTTAAAATAATTTTTATTTTATTAGGCAATGCTTTCCTGATCATTTTTTAAGGTAGCATAATATATATAAAGGGTTTCTTTTAATAAACTGTAAAATATCTGGTCAGACGGCACAATACCTATACCATCTATAGCACAATACCTTTTATTTTCAGAAGAGGGGAAAGAACACATAACTACAGGTATATGTATTATTTTTTATCTGAAACAGAAAACCACTCATTGCCTCTCAATCAGAGACATCAAAGTCACATACAACCTCTAACTCACACAAAGGTCCCAACAAAAAAGCATTGTTTTGGCATTCAATTATTATATGTAAATAGAGATCAAGGCCTCTTCCGTTGGAATGGATTGAAAAATCTAGTGTAATTTAAACTCTCTGTAGTCATTTTAGCTCGATGCCACCAGGGTTAATATAACTCCATTGGAAAGCAAATTAAATATAAGATTGCTGTAGTAAAGAGACTCTGATTATTGTGGACAAGTAGGAAATCTACCATTTTCAACACTGAATGTATTACATTGACACATTCGTGTCAATTGGAGTAAAAGATAAATCATGATAAAGAAAAGGTGATATTGCATTAGACATATTGAAAAAACATTATACATCCTTTTTAAATGCATATTTAAAAAATGCAATTTTTGCATATTTAGTTTGCTTCAATTTTTCATTATCAAAGTTTTAATTAATCATTTTTGTTTACAGTGCAATATAGGCAAATTAGCTACATCATCACCTGACATAGGCACAGACTGTAGAGAGTAAGTAGCTAGGAATATTCTACCATCATCAATACCTACATCTGATCATACTTTAGTAAAATCTGAATAATTTTTCAGCTCCGTACCAAGTCACTTAGGCTATAGAGAGTAAAGTCGGAGATGAAGAATGATCGGTGCCATTTGTCACAGGCTCTGTTATCTGTTCAATACAAGGCAGTAAAACAATTGTTTTCTATCTTGCACATGAAGGGATAGATGCAAGGACGTGCTTTAAGGCTTATGCTACCCAGAGCAAGGGTTTACAAATGTCATCCCAATAGCCGCTGGAAAAAAATAGTTGTACTAAAACTAAGGGGCTTGAGTGAGTGGACGCAAGATAGACCGAAGGGGTTATGAGCTAGTGGCTGAGTTAACCTCTGGGGATAATGTCATCAATGTATGCAAGAAGCAACATTCTCCACATGAGTTATAAACCCTGTGTATTTGGCCCAGGCAATTTGACACAAATCTATTATTATTTGGGACAAAAGATTAAAAATGAACTGCAGGTTACAATTCCAGGTCCACTAGTTCATCACAATTTCATTGCAGCACCCTTCTCACCAATTTGTTATGAATATATGCCACGTCTTTGCAATAGACAAGGTGCGTGGCTGTCCAATAAAATAGTGCTAATGCGAAAATACCAGCAATTACGTTCAGTGAATGTAATTGCGCTGTCATGCACATGGAAGTACCACTATCTGAATACATGGTGTGAATATTATTATGGGGTAACTTTGTTTATTTGAACACACACACAGATATATACAGCATGTGTGTGTGTGCACGCATGCGTATAGTGTTCGCAAATTCATCACGTTTCTGGTGACACAATACATTAAAAATGTTAACACTGTAATATCTTGTGACGTACATCCTATATGGGGGTATTTGAACAAAAAGAGACTGCAATGGTTCATGGTAAAGCTGTAAGGACTTAAGCTCTGATGTACAATCAAGGTTTTACAACTGACACCTGATTCTTATTACAATGGAAAGAAATAGTTTGGTAATCCTTTGAAATTTCCTACTTCTATGCATGCAGTGGTCATAAAATGTTATCTGATCCGCATAAAGTCACAAGTATAGACAAACGCAATGTGCTTGACTTATTACCATGCAAGCAATTATAATATTTCATGTCTTTATTGAATACAGCCGTTCAACATTCAGCCCTGCTGGAGAAAGTAAGTGATCCCTCGGGCTAAATCCTCCAAAAAGACCTAATTGGATTCAAGGGTTGGTAAACCTGAAGTCTAATCAGCGAAAAGAGATTTGGGCCAGATGTAGAGCCACTTTGACTTCTAAAAACCACTCAAACTTTTTAAATTTTCTATTCACAAGAAGCATCTGCTGATGTGAACCTTGCCTTGCAAAAAAGAAATCTTTGAAGACCTTCAATGAAGAATTTTTGATTTGCGCTGGAAGGACTGGAAGGAGTTATGAAGCAATCTCAAAGACTCTAGCTACTCACCAGTCCACAGTTAGACAAACTGTCCACAAATGGAGACGATTTAGTGGTGTGGCTGGTCTCCCTAGAAGTGGGCATCCAGCCAAGTTGACTCCGAAGGCACATTGCAGAATGCAGTAAAAAAAAAAAACAAAAAAAACCCCTAGAATACCAGCTAATCATTTGAACAGGTTACTATCTCTGTTCATGAGTCTGCAATGCACAAAAGATTGAATTGGCATGGTGTCCTATGGCAGAACACCATGGAGGAAGCCGTTGCTTTCCCAAAAAAAAAAAAATCACTGCATGCTTAGGTTTGCCGAAGAGCACCTTGAAATTCCACAACTCTTAACTCTTACATATTTTGTGGACTGACGAAACTATGGTTGAATTGTTCGAGAAGAACACACAGCACCATGTATGGTGCAAAAAGAGGGCACCACATACCACCATGAGAACATCATCCCCTGGTGAAGTACGGTCGAGTGAGCATCATGATTTGGGGCTGCTTTGCTGCCTCAGGACCTGGACTGCTTGCCATCAGAAGGTAAAATGAATTCCCAAGTTTATCAAGGTATCATTCTGGATAATGTTGGGGTGGCTGTCCGCCAGCTGAAGCTCAGTAGAAGTTGGGTGATGCAGGAGGACAATAACCCTTAACATCGAAGTAAACCTACAACAGAATGGTTTCAAAAAAAGAAAATCAATTTTTTTGAGTAGCCGAATTACAGCCCAGACCTGAATCCAAGGGATTCTGTGGAATGACCTCAAAAGACTCACACTCACCATTCTGAGAATATGGCTGAGCTGAAGCAGGGGATGGTCCAACATTCCTCCTGCACATTGTGTAGGTCTGACCAGAAGCCACCGGAAGCACCTGGTTGAGGTTATTGCTGCCAAAGAAGGTTTGACCAGTTATTAAATGCACGGTTCCCTTACTTTTTCCAGCTGCACTGTGAATGTTTAGTGGCAGTGTTGAATAAACACATGAAATACTATAAATGTTTGTGTGGTATAAAGTTAAACACATTGTGTTTGTAAATATAGTGCAGTGAAAAAGTATTTATCCCCTTCCTTCCTTTTTTTTTTTTTTTGCATATTTGTTGCACTTAAAGTTTCAGATCATCAAACAAATTGTAAGATAAGAAAAAGATAACCCGAGTAAATACAAAATGCAGTTCTTAAATGATGTCATTTATTAAGGGAAAACAGTTATCCAAACCTACCTGGCCCGATGTGATTAAAGTAATTGGTCCCCCTTTTTAAATCATGAATTAACTGTGATTAACCACATTTTTTTTTTAGTTCAATTTCACTGGCCACACCCAGGCCTGATTACTGCCAGACCTGTTGAATCAAGAAATCACTTAAAATAACCTGTATGACAAAGTGAAGTAGGCTAAAGGATCTCAAAAAACAACACATCATGCTGCGATCTAAAGAATTACAAGAACAGATGAGATTGACATCTATCAATGTGGAAATGATTACAAAGCCATTTCTAAGGCTTTGGGACTCCAGTGAACCACAGTGAGAGACATTATCAACAAATGGAGAAACCTTGGAACAGTGGAGAACCATCCCAGGAGTGGCTGGCCTCCCGAAATTACTCCAAGAGCACATAGACGACTCTTCCAGGTCACAAAAGAACCCAGAACATCTAAAGAACTGCAGGCCTCACTTGCCTCAGTTATAGTCAGTGATTCATGATTCAAAAATAAGAAAGACTGGACAAAAATGTTATCCACAGGAGAGATCCAAGGGAAAAACCACAGCTGACCAAAAAGAACACAAAGGCTTGTCTCACATTTGCCAAAGAACATTTTGATGATCCCCAAGAGTTTTGAGAAAATATCCAGTGGACTGATGAGGCAAAAGTTGAACTTTTTTGGAACGTGTGCATCCTGTTACATCTGATGTAAAACCAACACAGCATTTCATAAAAAGAACATCATACCAGAAGTCAAACATGGTGGTGGTAGTGTGATGGTCTGGGGCTGCTTTGCTGCTTCAGGACCTGGACGACTTGCCGTAATTAATGGAACCATGAATTCTGCTCTCTACCAGAAAATCCTGAAGGAGAATGTCCAACCATCAGTTCATGACCTTAAGCTCAAGCGTACTTAGATTATGCAGTAGGACACCAGCAAGTCCACCTCTGAATGGCTTAAAAAAAAAAACTAAATGAAGGTAGTCAAAGTCCGGACTTAAATCTGAATGAGTGCAGTGGCATGACCTTAAACAGGTTGTTCATGCTCAAAAAACCTCCAACGTGGATGAATGAAAACAATTCTGCAAAGATGAGTGGGCCAAAATTCCTCCACAGCGATTTGACTCATTGCCAGTTATCACAAACGCTTGATTGCAGTTGTTGATGCAGAGCTGGCACAACCAGTTATTAGGTTTAGGGGTCAATTACTTCTTCCACATAAGGCCAGGTAGGTTTGGATAGATTCTTCCCTCAATAAATGAAATCATCATTTAGAAACTGCATTTTGTCTTTACTCAGCTTATCTTTGTCTAATATTAAAATTTGTTGGATGATCTGAAACATTTAAATGTGACAAATATGCAAAAAAATCAGGAAGGAGGCAAATTCTTTTTCACAACACTTTACTTGTGACTTAGATGCAGATCAAATCGCATTTTATGACCACCTCAGGCAGAAAACTAGGAAATTTCAACAGGTCCAAATACTTCTGCTTGCCGTGGTAAAAGCAAACAATGGCATAGTGCCCATTTCGCGAAGATTTGATTCATGGTGTGATTCAGCCTTAAATGCAACTCTCTGCACTACATGGCACAAAATTTGAGACAATTATTCATTTCTCCAGACAGAAGCTTTTAATGAAAACCACTAAAAATGCTTCCACTCAAATGGTTTCAGAAGGCTTAAGCAACCATCAGTATTAACATGAAAGCCAAAGGCACTACTTAATTTCAACATTTATTTTTAATTCAAATAAAAGTTCAACCACGATTACTTTCAACCCAGTGTGCAGTTGGTATTTTCTAAATGTGGAGAAATTTGAAGAGTAGAGGATGGGAGAAAAAAATGTTTATTAAATCTAAAGCGCCTGAATATTTGTTCACTACATTGATAAACCACAAACAACAAAAATAATGGATCAAAACAAAAGTAAAAGCTGGAAGCAAATCTCAAAGAAAAATCAAGCGTAACATCACCCAAATATTACAACCGCGTGAAACACACTGGTGGCACAGAGAGGGCCACAAAAAGTCACGGCAGCCGGAGAAACCAATTAAGAATGGAAATATTTCTATGCCAAATACTGGGCCCAACATGGTCACCATATAAAAACTGAAAACCAGTCAAGAGCTCAACTGAAGACAAATAATTGCAAATATAAGAAGCAAATGGTAACCTTGTTGGTTCAGTTAAGTTTTGGGGTTTCAATGCATAATCGAACACTGCACTGATCTGTTGCCATTTAATGATTTTAACATTTGGGAAGAGCGGCAGGCTGCATGATTTTTTATTTATTTATTTTTTTACTATTCATGAAGAATATTTTTGTCATAATACCACTCCAAAAACTAAAAGTTAACTCATATTTACATTTCTCCAAAGCTGTGACCAATTCATCGGCATAAAATATATTCATTGGAACATACAAACACATGTACGAATATGAAACCTCGGTAATATTCAATGGTGTTCAGTTCACTTGATAAAAAATAGCATCTCTATAATCACAGGACCGGGAGTATCCAATACATATACACAGCTGGTTATTTAGTAAAAGGCAGACACATATAACCATCCCATAATTTGGAGGTCTCAACATGAAAAGTTACAATCTTTATTGATAAATGGTAAAAACGCTTTTGCCAGATATTGCCATCATCTATTGAGTCAAAAAAAACTACTTGATCGTTACAAAGTTACATGTAAATTTCCCACCATGGGCCTCATTTATCAACGCAATGCAATTTATTTATTTAAGTTTCATCTCATGATCCTAGCTAGTAAATGTTTGCATTCTGTAGGCTGTGCTTCTCCATTTGTGATTTTTAACCATAGAGGTTATGAACCCACGAGGCCTCATC
Source organism: Gymnothorax reevesii (assembly GCA_029721435.1). Taxonomy (NCBI): domain Eukaryota; kingdom Metazoa; phylum Chordata; class Actinopteri; order Anguilliformes; family Muraenidae; genus Gymnothorax; species Gymnothorax reevesii. The sequence continues at coordinate 71,426,716 of CM056577.1, read as the reverse complement.
TAAGAATATTTTAATTTGTTCACTAAACATTCAATGTTTTAGAACTTTACTGCTTTCAGGTACCAGTAGTGATTGCTACATCATTATTAGAATGTTCAGTTATGCAATTTGCACAGATTTCAATTTTACACCTTCAAGGGTTAATCAAGTGCCTTATGTTATATCCATTACGACCACAGCTATAAATGTACTACCTTTATGAGCATGTATTAAAAAGTGGTTGTAACATTTCATTTTTATTTTTATTTTTTTTGCCATTTAATCAGAATTTCAGTATTCTGTGCAGTACTGCCCAGATAAGTAGGCCATACTGGAAGATGTCCAGACAAAGGGAAGAGCTCAGCGGTAATTATGACCGACAGGCAGGATGATGTCACTACAAGCAGTGTGTGACAGCTGTAAGCAGGACATTCTGTCTCGCCAAAATACTCGGCCAGAGGACACAAATCACTGCTCAGTGGCAGGAGACAAGGATACAATTCACATGTCTACTTATTAAGCACTTCATATCCCTAAGAATCACCCCTTTTCCTCCAAACATTCATTATTTGTGACTGCGTTTTCTCCTTAAGAGATGAAAATGCTATTGAGTTGAGGAGTTACAATGTAGGCCTCATTGACACATTTCACAGTTCAAGGAGCAGTCGGGCCACATACCCTCAAAAAAAAGGGAAAAAGAGAAAAGCAATAAGAGATGATTCTGCAATTGACAGATTGGTAATGCTGTGCATCGAGTTGAATTTAAGAAGACGACAAGAGTTCTGCCCAGTAGTCAAGAATTTAACCAAGGAAATTTTCCTGCTTATTAGAATTACTTGTATTACAGATGGGTGTCCAGCCTTTGTCAGTGTGTGTTATCATACTTTAAAGATAACGCTCACAGGCTTTTCTCCTCCATCTTAGATTAGATTGCTAGGGATCAATGTGAACCAACATAATTGCGCATGCAGCAATATAATCTGCATAATACACCTATATAAAGAGCCTTCTAAAAATGGCCCATTTTCACTTAACTGTTGTTTTGATGCCGGGCCTGCTCATTAACTGCAGGTACTTGCACAAGGGTGTAATTGCAGTGTAAATACTTGACATGTTGACGATCATCAATTCCATGACAAAAATGACCTTTTGATAAATGAGGCCGAATATATGTTGGTTCATTTTATCTTTATTGTTTTTCCTTTGCTCTACAAAAAACACAATGCAGGGGAGGATTTATTTTTACAGTCCAGAGGTACAGTCCCAGTAATACTACAGCATGGGGCTTTGCTACCAAGTAGGATGCTGTCAATTCTTATTACTCTATGAAGGATTTTATGTCACTTCCAAATATATTATATAAAGAGATTGTCTTTCACATCCCTGGATTTCTTTATATTATGCTGTTTTATACATCTCAAATGATCAAAACAATTGGATGCGACACCATTTCTCATATTCATCCATGCAGGTCACTTGGCAGCCGGGTGTCTGACATTGCCAGCTTAAATGCACGCATGTTTCCAAAGAGACACAACATTTTATATTTTAAAAAGGCTTTTAAGGATTAAATGTGTGCAATTTTTTACAACAAAAAATGCACACTTTATAGCAACAACACAAGTGAGCTAGTAATCTTGATTTCTGTCAAGATTGGCCAGAAAAGAGCATTTGTGCCTGCATAAATCCAAAAAAAACCCAATCATCTATGGAAAAACCAAATACAAACTTTTTTTTTTTTTGCTAATATTCATTTGGTTTCAGTTCAACCAAAAGGGGTTGGGCACTTACATTTGTGGTAATAATTAAATTGAAAGTATATATTGTGAAGGAAATCTATGACCTGGGAGCCATAGTTGTTGGGCAATAAAGTGTACTTTCTGAAAAGTCACAAATTTTAAAGCATGCTTGATTGCAAATCGCATCTCATCAGGGCATCCTTCCTGAATGCATTAGAATTTGTACTGGACATTTTTTCCCGTAACACACACATCGGGGCTCTGGATGGTTTAGCAGGAAAACCGGCTGCATTTCAACTCGCTGTGGTTTTACAGTAAAGGTGCACAGATGAGAAAATGAAGTAGCCTGGGATGGTACCACTCCTAAAATACTGGACTACAAACATATGATTAACCCAATATTACTCTGAAATCCACACTCTTTACATAGCAAGACTAAAGGGCTGAGCAAAAACCAAAGAAAGGAAATTAAGTAAAAAAAAAAAAACAAAAACAAAACAAAAACAAAACAAAACAAAAACAAAAAAAAAAAAAAAAAACAGGACGTAATGTTCCACTATATCAAAGAGGACAGACATTTAACATGTATACAACCCCGACATCTCATTTGGTGAAAGTACAGACAATAAGGCGCAGACATTACAGGTTCTACAGGCAAGAGAGTAACAATCAAAGCTGAACAGCAAAATTGCGTAAATCATGCTTCCGTCGTGACCAGCTTCACCCCCCCCCCCCCCCCATCCCCGCGCATCTTTATATATTTCCACTGTCACATCAACACAAAAGCAGCACTCTAGTGATATAGTTGATGTAAGACAGGTACAGACCAACCACTGAAGAATACAAGGACTATTGTGAGAAAGGAGCATTTCATCAAAAATATGAGTGCAATCTTTTTCAAACGTCACACTCAAATAAAATGCGGCTAAATCATGTCTTTCGGAAGCATTTCATGAATGCAGAAGGCGTCACATCCATTCATTATACTCACCTCAGCAGACATCAAATGACCCACATTCCTCCATCATTAAGATGGAACAGAAGTTTTAACAACATGCCCTTTCTTCAAGTCCTGCCGCGAAATCCCACTTTACAAGCTTATTTCAGAGCAGGAAGTTCACGACACACCAAGGTCCCACAAGTACACTCTGTAACAACTTAATCCAACTATATGGTAATTATTAGAAAAGACATTGTTCATCATACTTAACTTTGCTGCTGACACACAATCGCCTTCAACAACAGTTAAAGTAAATAAAAGTGCATTTGCAAAAACAAAATTAAAAACGGAGCCCAGAGTCTGCAGATATTGTGCAAAAGGCCAAAGATAAACCTCACACTGATGAAGGAAGAGTGATCTAAAAATGACATCAAAACGGCAAAATCTGTGCACGTTATGCCCAGCAGATACATCTTCGGTGAAATCCTAATATAAAGCGTCTCAATCATCTTCTCAAACCAAGAGTGTACAAATGTAGATTTTTTTTTTTTTTTGCAACATTTTTGGAAAGATTATAAAGTTCATATTTCAATAGATCTTCACTGAGAAAGAGTTTCAGAATTGTGAAGCACAAGGAAGTTGAAAAAACAAACATCCCCAAGGTCCTCCAAACCCCTCCCCTCCTATTCAATACCAGCCTTCTCCATTCATCTGTGCTACTGATGGCACAAGTTTAGAAACTCGGGGAGAATAAAAAGCGGTCCGGTCCGCTGGTAACGCCAGGCTCCTCATTAATAGATTCGGTTATCCCAGTGTCCTTCCCAAAGCAGGCTCACCTTCAAGAGAAAAGAGGAATAATGCTACATCTTGGAGAAACAAACAAAAGTATGCACAGGGAAGGGAAAAAAAAAAAACAACAGGTCAGCAGGTGCTACAGCCTCTCGTTGTGGAATGCACGGCACAGCCAGCTATTTCTCTCTGTAGTACAACAGGTATGCTTTCAGGGCCTCTGGTAAGGGCAGGGCCAATATTCTGTCTCTCAGCAGGTTCAGCTGGGGCTCATCACACTTGACGACCTCGCCACTGTCCTTGTCGTCGTCGTCCTTGTTCTCGTCCTCGATGCGTTCGTCCTCCTCGCTCTCGGCAGGCTGCGGGATCAGCTGGTTGCCCACGAAGACGTAGGTGTTGATGCGGCGACGGCGGCAGCGCCGCCTCTTGCGTTTCTGCGGCATTTTCTGTGGCGTACCTCGGGCCTGGCTCTCCTCGTTGGTCAGATTGCGCAGGGTGCGGCGGATGTAGATGCGCGACAGGTCCTGCAGGCTCCTCACAGCAATGGGCGCTGAAGAGGACAACATTCCCATATACTGTATGTAAGCATTCACCTCACACCCCCACCAAGTTTGCATTCTTGTGAATTAATTTCCATTGACAGGAGTAGCATGGGATCTTATGGCTGAAGGCTGAGCTCAGAGAGCAGTGATATGATTGAATGCATACGCCCATGCAGCTCCAGTAATAACTCACACACAAAAAGTTCTAATTGAAGACCTGGGTGCAAGAAGTACTTTAGTCACAAAATAACACTTTTGAGATATTAAGCATCAAAGTTTTGAAAACATGCTGCAGATACTTTTTTTAAAAGATAGCATTAAGTGGCGCCTGCTGCTAGTCCCAGGGGTTATACGAGTAGACAGACACGTTTTTGTGGAAAAATAATGCATTATTACGAAAACAACAAGAAAATCAGTTTCGGACTTTGGTACTTCTAACCATAAAATGCATGGACTTCAATACTGATTGCCATAAAATGCATGGACTTTGGTACTTTTACCACACAAATGCAGTTTCAATCATTTTCTGATTGCCAAACAGTCATTTTTGCTACGCTTGTCACATACTAGCAGCTGATTGGACAGTCATGGACTTAGGCACTTGTTCCTGATGACATTAAGGACTTGAGTATTTCTTGCACCGAAATTCAGTAGATTCAGGGAAGGCCATATATCAGTATTGAGGACTGGAGTGCTTATATTTGGACTTTTAAGGCTTTAAAAGATGCACATGACACTCTATTTTATGTTAGTAGTGTAAGCTCATTTTTTGGAAAATGTGACTTAAAGTACTTCTTACACCCAGGTCTTCAATTGTAACTAAACCCGAGCCAAGTGGAAGGACAATGGAAATGGAAGTCAGTTAACAGGTTCTCATTTTGTGCCCTTTATCACTTTGAATTTTGGAAGTCATGAAAAACAAAAACAAAATTGGCCCTCCACACTGGTTAAAAAATTTCCCTTGGAAACAAATGCAAGAACCCCTGCTGAGCAAGCAAAGTCCATCCACAGCCATTCATTTCTCTTAATTAAACACAGTTCAGGGGATACATCATGATTAATATTGAATGCAACTAGGCTCATAAAAGCAATGGCTCATTACATTGATTTCTTCATTCTTCATTCAAGTGCCCTTTAATATACCACAACATTTTGGCTCATAGTCAAATGGACATGCAGTGCAGAGGACCAAATCTGTCAAAATGAAAAAGAAATGAAGTAGTTTATGAATTAACAGTTAGTAAATTCATGCAATAATAAAGGATGCAATTAATTAATAAAATGCTCATTTATGAAATAGGTTTGAAGCTCAACTTGAAAATGATTAAATATGCAGAGAAATGATTTATTTTCAGATTTGATTACAAACCCCAATTCCAATGAAGTTGGGACGTTGTATAAAACATAAAAATAAAAACAGAATACAATGATTTGCAAATCCTTTTCGACCAATATTCAATTGAGTTCTCTACAAAGACAAGATATTTTATGTTCAAACTGATAAACTTTATTGGTTTTTATTGTAAATATTCACCCATTTTGAATTTGATGCCTGCAGTGCGTTCCATTAGAGCTGGGACAGGGGCATGTTTACCACTGTGTAACATCACCTTTCCTTTTAACAACACAAAATAAACGTTTGGGAACTGAGGACACTAATTGTAGAAACTCTGTCGGTGGAATTATTTCTCATTCTTGCATGATCTTCAACTTCAGTTGCTCAAGATCTCAGTTTGGGGTCTCTGTTGTCGTATTTTGCACTTCATAATGCGTCATAGGTTTTGAATGGGAGACAGGTCTGGACTGCAGGCAGGCCAGTCTATTACCCGCACTCTTTTACTACGGAGTCAAGCTGTTGTAAGAAGTGCAGAATTAGGCTTGTCATTGTCTTGCTGAAATAAGTAGGGACGTCCATGAAACAGACGTTGCTTGGATGGCAGCATATGTTGCTCTGAAACCTGTATGTACCTTTCAGCATTAATGGTGCCTCCACAGATGTGCAAGTTACCCATGCCATGGGCACCAACACATCCCCATAGCAGTGTTTCCCAAACTGTGTGCCGCAGCACACTGGTGTGCAGTGAGAGCTTCCTAAGTGTGCCGCGAGAAAACCCAGTTACTGTTTTTTTCCTGACAGCCTATTAATGGCTGAACTTACATGATATAAAAATAACAATTCATGTCATTATCAATTCATTCAATTTAGTTTATTAAAATGCCTATTTAAAATTCCATCTCGATATTTCCACATCATGTATTCTACGGTACAATTCCTTCTTGTGATTGGCCACTCTATATCTATAATATAATTGAGGGCGATGTCTGTCCGTCTGTGTGTATGTACACGTTTTTCTCCTGCATTTCTCAACTGATTATCACCAAATTTGGTGTGAATATCCACTTGGACACCCGGAAGGACTTGACGTCGCCCGATTTTTAAAAAACGGTCATGCACGCAAAAAAAATGGCAATTTCACTCCGGGTAGCAGGCAGCAGCTTGTCATACATAATCTAACGCAAAAAATTAAACGTTCCCCAGTAAAACTCAGCTAAAAAAGCAGTGAAGGCTAGTTGAAACGAAACAACGAAAAAGGATAAATTACTGACCAAAACCACGAAAAGGCCAACTGACTTAGACCCTGTACCACCTCACTCTTGCTGCGCTGGCCAGAAAAAGAAAATCAAGGTAGTGAGCAGACTTCACAGTAAGGAATATCTGACTTATGGGTTTGCATTCACCGGAGATCCCGCTACCCCAATACCACTGTGTCTTGCTTGTGACGAAAAGCAGGCAAACAAAGCTATGGTGCCAAATAAATTAAAAAGACATCTTTCAAACAAACACCCTTCTCTCGCAAAAAAAAAAAGAAAGAAAGAAAGACCGTGAATATTTCATGCAGACGAACAAACAAGCTAGTTTCATGATGAAAACTCCTACAGTGTCAGAAAAAGCATTAGAAGCTAGATTTCTGGTCGCAGAACTAGTAGCAAAATCGAAGACGTCTCACACAATTGCCGAATCTCTTATCCTGCCAGTATGCAAAGCGATTGTTGGGACCATGATGGGTCAAAATGCTGCCAATGTAATATCAAAGGTTCCTCTCTCAAACAATACAACTGGCAGACGAATAGGAGAAATGTGGGCAGATATAGAGGACGCTGTAATGGGAAAAAGGGAGTGGGAAATTTGCGCTGCATGTGGATGAAACAACTGATGTCAGTGGACATGCGCAATAACTAGCCAATGTCAGATATGTCGATGGGGAGACAATTTTTTTCATCACATTTTGCCAGAGAAAACTACAGGTGAGGGAGTGTTTTGAGAGACATCTGAGTATCTGGAGAGGTGGGGGCTGACCTGGAAAGACTGCGTAGAGTAATTTATTTTACGATTGCATAACAACCTGAAACCCGTTGGAAAGCTCGAGTGGTTGTCTCGTTGCTCGGTCGCGCTATGGGGTAGGTAGTGCGGCGGAACGGTATAATATCATAGCGGTGTGCTGTGAGATTTTTTCATAGTAAAGAGTGTGCTGCGAGAGAAAAGTTTGGGAAACACTGCCCTATAGCATCAGAGGCGCTGGCTTCTGAACTTTGCGTTGATAACAATCTGGATGGTCCTTTTCCTCTTTAGCCCGGAGGACACAACGTCCATGATTTCCAAAAACAATTTGTAAAGCGGACTCGTCAGACCACAACACACTTTTACACTTTGCATCAGTCCACCTCAGATGAGCTCAGGCCCAGAGAAGCCGGCGGTGTCTCTGTGTGTTGTTGACATATGGCTTTTGCTTTGCATGGTAGTTTGAACTTGCACTTGTAGATGTAGCCACGAACTGTGTTAACTGACAATGGTTTTCCGAAGTGTTCCTGAGCCCGCATGGTAATATCCTTTACAGAATGACATTGGGTTTTATTGCAGTGCTGTCTGAGGGACTGACAGTTACGGGCATTCAGTGTTGGTTTTCGGCCTTGAAGGATTTGTAAATTATTGTATTCTGTTTTTATTTATGTTTCACACATCCCAACTTCATTGGAATTTTGGTTTGTATTTTCTGGATTTTTTTCTTTTCTGAACACTTATTTCTGTTTTTATTAAATGCCCAATTTATTAATTTCCCAATTTATTTATTTATTAAAAATTTGGCATCTCAAATCCCACCCGAATCTGGAATGCCCAATTTGAGAGCTATGTACAAGGTTTGCCCGTATGCGACCCCATGTTGCCAACTCGGGAGAGTGAAGACAGCGGCTCTCCTCCAAAGCACGTGCTTGTCAGCCGCTGTCTTCACTCAAGTGTGTCCTAATACCACGGAGAAGTTGGAGGAGGCAACATCCTTGCTGAAGCCAGCCACTGATCAGGCCAATGATGAGCCACCAGTGGGGAATGAGAAGCCAACCATTCATTCGATCAAGGTGGTAACTCATGCATCTTACATAGTACGCCACTGGATCAGCCATCGGCTTGGCTGGTAACTAGCATACAGAGGCTAGCAACCGACAGGCAGCTAGCTTTGCTGGTCAGTAGGCTCTGTGACTAGCAAAGTGCCACAACCTGATAGATAAGCTATAGCCTGCCCAAAAGTGAAGCAACTTCTTTAGCTTGCTAAATCTATCAGCTCTGGAAAATAATGCTGGGTTTAACAAGTTTACAGTCCTCTGGATGCAGTCTGACAAGGTATAGTAGTCATAATTTTGACCCTGATCCAGCGCCATGGCATGTGGGTTTAATTGCTAATGCCTGAGTAGTCAAGTTGACCCCCCTCTTTAACATACACTACCGCTCATAAGTCTGGGATCACTTGCAAATTTCTTTGTTTTCCAAAGAAAAATACGTTTTCAAGCATTTCACAAACAATTTTATCCATTTCACAAACGATTAAAATTAATCAGATGATTTTCAAAGAATGATCTACATTTTTGCATAGAGGCCTATTATCAACAACTGCTATTCATCTGCATCCATCTCCCGGTATGGCTGCTAATCCAAGTTAAGCATTTTATAGGGCTAATTGATTATTAGAAAACCTTTCTGCAAATGTGTTGCACAGCTGAAAATCGTTGTACCAATAAGGGAGCGCAACAGGGAGCACGGGATTCTTGAGGTTAGTTTAGTACCTGAAGCATCAGCAGTTGTTTGTTTGTTTACAAGCTCAAAATGGCCAGAAAGAAAGAACTTCCTTTTGAGACCCATCAGTCTATTGTTGTGCTTAGAAAAGAAGGCTATTCAGTGCGAGAAATTTAAAATTTAAAATCTCTTACCATGCTGTCAACTACTCCCTTCAGAGAGCAGCACAAATTGGCACTAACAAGGACAGAAAAAGGAGTGGGAGGCCCCGATGCACAACTTTGCAAGAAGACAAATATCTGAGAGGGTGCAGTACAAGACAAAGATGCCTCACAGGTTGTTAACTAGCAGCTGTGCTAAATAGTTCCCATCAAACACCAGTTTCAGTATAAACAGTGAAGGTGGTTTTTTTTTTTGATGAAGGCAAAGTTTGAAGTACATATTCATCATTTTCCATTAAAATCATTATTTCTAACTCAGACAGTGTCAGCATGTTCTGTTCATTTGCTATATTTCCTGTTCAGACTAATTTAATGTGCGTTTCCATGGAAAACAAACTTTCCAAGTGATCCCAAACTTTTGAGCGGTAGCCTATGGGCAATGAAATATAGAAATGCAAGATGAAATACACTGCAATGACACTCAGAAAAAAGGTAATGGAGGGCAGATATCGAACAAGTTGTCCTCATCTAATCCATTAAAACTTAAGATAATATATTCTCTCTTTCTATAAGGCAGGGCTCTTTTCAAATCCGGCCCTCAAATCCAAATACAGTCCAGGTTTTCCTTCCAGGCAATTAAATGAACAATTAATGCTGCTGATTGGCCAGATTGTCATCTCACCTGACTCCAAGGTAAAGGGAGGGTGGAAAACCAGCAGTTCTCAGCCCTCAAGAACAGTGATTTGAGGAGCCCTGCTATAGGGTGTAATCCCCACCATATGCTATGCAACTCCTAAACTGCCTGCATGCAACCTAATTTGTTTGTGTTGATTGATGGATGGTCACACCACCTCCTTCACACACAGCTTGGAGATAAAGATAAAAAAGGGAAAATTTTACTTTTCCATTTTAAATTCCAGGTTGAATAGCCCCTGAGCCAATTTCATTCTCTCATTTTCTTTACCTCTTCCATTTTCATTTACATTCTTTTACATTTACATTCATTCATTAACTGTCCCACAATTATTCTGAAAAAATGGTCGATTTAACATTGAGAGTAATGACACAGGTATATAAACGTAAATTGCCATTAGATGGAATTAAGATGTCTCTTAAGAATATTCATTTCATAATAAAGAATTACAATTGTTCCGCCTTTCTGCTGGGAATTAGATCAGGACATTAAAATATGAAATGGGACAGTGGCAAGGCACTCACGGAGTTTGACAGCATCAGGCTTGCTTCCATCCGCCCTGCTCTGCTGGACCAGAGGCGCAAAGGACACAGCCAGGATGTTCTTACTCTCCCAGGTGCTCTGGCCTGTTCTGGTAATCTGGGTCAACTGGAGAACAATGAACATGCTATTAATCTTGCCTCAAAAGCTCCACTTCTGCTTATACAGTAACACCATATACGGAGTACAACTAATCAAAATGGGCTCACGGTCATGATAATGGCTTTGCTACACCATCAGAAATATTGAAGAATCTCTCCATCACGAAAAGAGAGTTTGTTCATTGGCAATCAGAACCCAGTTAATAAATTAAATCGCAACTCATCAGAAGAGAGAGATAAGAGAAAATGGATGTGGGCTGTCAAAAATAGCCAATGAATGCAAGAGGTTCAAGACACCAGTCATTTCTATGGCAACCAGATACCCAGAAAAAGAACTGTAATTTGAGTGCCACGTGAGGTGCTGGAATTGCTAGAAATGAGAAATCTCCTTTGTGCCATACATTAAAAAAAAGAAAAAGGCCACTTAATCATCGATCACAGAGAACAGGTCATCTTTTCATCATGAGTAGTTCTGTGGACTCAGCTATTCAGCAGCTGTAGTACTTGCATTAATCAATAGAAGCTGAAGCACTAAGCATGAAACAATAATGAATAGAGAACAAACCTGTTGCCCAATAATTCATAATGACCTTAAATGCACAAACCTCCAAATAATTTCAATGTTTCTGGGCCAAGGATTTCAATGGGACTCTTTTGGCAGACTCACTTCATGGAGATTTTTCCCATGAAACTAACCAAACTATTCATTTAAAAAAATCTTATGAGCCAAAAGACAGTATGCCTTCCTCATCAGATAGAAATCTGATTTAAAATTTAACAAAAAAGCATGCAAAATACAAGCTATCACGACTCACGAAAAAAGAAGGATATTCCAGGTCTTTCTTGTTTTAAATGAACCATCAGGGGGCATTGAAAAGCAACAACAAAAGCCGGTAGACTCACCTGATCCTCTATTGGCATCACTAGTATCCCTCCCACTTTCAAAAGGATTTTCATATAGTTTTCATGGTCCTTTTGTACTCCTGCACCACAGTAAATGCGATCATACTGGTGGCTGTCAGAGGAGATTTCTAAACAATTTCCCACCACAAAGCTGGGTTCACAAAACTCAAACCTGCAAGAAAAACATCCAAACAGATAAGAGAGGGACAGTGAGCGCAAATATAATACTATTCAGAAAACAGATTCTATAATGCCATATGTTCACGATGTGCAAGCTGCAATGACAATTACTGAACACATGATGCCCACAGTCATCTACAGCACCCTCCATAATTATTGGCACCCGTGGTTAAGATGTGTTCTTTAGCTTCTAATTAATTCAGTTTTCCTCCACATATAGGACCACAGTGGAAAAGAAGAGGAAAATCCTACCTTTAATTCAAGTGTATTTATTCAATGGGAAAAAAATCCAACATTAAGAAATGATTCTTTTACATCAAATCATGTGTGCCACAATTGTTAGCACCCCTGATGTTAATACTTTGTACAACCCGCTTTTGCCAACAAAACAGCCCCTAATCTTCTCCTATAATGTTTCACAAGATGGGAGAATACAGAAAGAGGGGATCTTTGACCATTCCTCTTTAAACAATCTCTCTCTAAATCATCTAGTGACCTGGGTCCTCTCCTCTGCTTTCTCCTCTTCAGCTGACTCCCCAGGTTTTCAATGGGGTTGAGGTCTGGGGGCTGAGATGGCCATGGGAGGAGCTTGATTCTGTGTCTGGTGAACCATTTTTGCGTAGATTTGACCACATGTTTAGGGTCATTATCTTGCTGAAAGACCCAGTGACGACCCATCTTCGACTTACAGGCAGAAGCCACCAGATTTTGATTTAAAATGTCCTGGTATTTCAAAGATGCCATGCACCCTAACAAGGTTCCCAGGGCCTCTGGAAGAGAAATGGGCCCACAGCATCACCGATCCTCCCCCATACTTCACAGGGGGCATGAGGTGCTTTCCTGCATATTCATCTTTTGTGTTCCGCCAGACCCACTAAGTGTTTGTTGCCAAAAAGCTCTATCTTGGTCTCATCTGACCAAAGCACACGGTCCCAATTGACGTCCCAGTGCCGCTTAGTGAACTCCAGACGCTTGCGTTTATGATTGTGAGTGAGAAAAGGTTTTTTCCGTGCATGCCTCCCAAATGGCTTGTTGGCATGTAGATAGCCTGATGGTTGCTTTGGAGACTTTGTGACCCCAAGATACTACCATTTGTTGCAATTCTTTAACAGTGAGCTTTGGAGAACTTTTTATTTCTCTTGCCATCCTCCTCACTGTGCGTGGTGGAAAAATAACCTTGCGTCCTCGTCCAGGCTTGTTTACCACTGTTCCAGTTGTTTTAAACTTCTTAATGATTCCTCTGACAGTAGATATGGGCAGGTGCAGGCGAGTGGCTATTTTCTTGTAGCCATTGCCTGACTTGTGAAGGTCGACACACATCTGCCTTACCTGAATGGTGTGTTCCTTTGTCTTTCCCATGTTGAGGAGTGGATAAGAGAAATGGCCTCTGCGTCACGTCATATTTATACCCCAGGGAAACAGGAAGTGATGAATTACTAATTAAATGTTCTTAGATACTCTGATCAACTTTGTAAACTACTGTAGAAATGACAGAAATACTTCAATTACATTCATTTCCTAGGAATTTTTAGGGGTGCCAATAATTGTGAAACATGTTATTTTATGAAAAATAATAATCCCCCCCCCCCCCCCCCCATAAAATTCACTTGAGTTGAAGGTTATATTTTTCTATAGTTTTCGGTGTGAGGGTATGCTTCTGCAATAAAAACTGAATTTATTTTCAGGCTTTTATCACATCTTTACCAGGGGTGCCAATAATTAAGTAAGGGCACTGTATGTGGTGTTTTTTCTTTCTGAGTTAAATGTATTAATTGTGCCTGATGCAGCAGAACTGCACATAAAAACCTCTGAGACTGTAAAAAATACTTCCTGGGAAAAGCATTTCACATTTTTTATCTATCGAGCATAGAAGCAGTATTCTCTCTTCTTTGAACACAGGGCTTAAATGCACGCTTTGTGAAACATTTTTGAAAAATGAATTAGCTTGATTTCTATCTGACAGTCCAAACGACCCATAAATAAAAACCCGACCCAGTTTATGTGGCTGGGAGTCATATACTCAGTGCGTATACAGTGAAAGATTTATGAATCCGCAGTGACTTTTTCCATCTACAACAATGCTTAACGGGGAACTTCCAGGTCATCTGACACTTCAAGTCTCCGGGGGGGGGGGGAATTGTCTTCCTAATATCAACAATCAATTTTGATGAAGGATGACTTCATGACTCCACAGCAAAATACTTGTAAATCACCATTTTCTTAAGAAAAGTCCCTTTAATATGCCATTACCAATGTGTGTAATACACTTACCTCACCAAGATTCCATGCCTCTGATGTAGAGGAGGTGCTTGACATTGTTTGCAAATTTTGGGTGTGTGAATAACCACACAGTGAAGACTAGAGTGCAGGGATTTTATATCCATGTGTCAATCAGTGCAAAGTCAGCGTAACAAAAATTGAATCTAGATCTAGACTTCTTTCTTTTTTGTTGAATAAAAAATATAGCTTTTTCATGCTTACTTGCAGCACAGATTACGCCTGAAACTTCTCTCTCATTGCTGCATGCAGTGCACAAGTTTGTTTTCCATGCGAGTAAAGTAATACTACATAATTTGAGGTAAATTAATTAAATTTCAGTGCCATGAGGGGCAGCTGGTATGCACAGCAGTCTACATGTAAAGGCAATATACAGAATATATAGTTTCTCTCTGGGCGACCGCACTTGTTGAGACATTATCACAAGTATACTCACTTCCAACCAGACATGTACAGTAGATCTTCTCAGTTCTGCTTAAATGTGCTCCTATAGCTGTCTCCATGCAAACATGTGCTTGCATGCAGAAAGCAACACAATGGAGAGTCGGGATGAGACATGCATTCTGATGGGATATTATTTATTTCGCAAAAAAAAAATTGTGATTTTCTGTCAGTTTTATTTTTTTCTTCAAATTCTCTCTACTCTGCATAAATTTGATTCTTGATGAGTTTCACAGATTTAATTAAATATACTTCTGTACAATATGTGAGCCTCTTATATAGTTGCTAGGCGGTGGATGCAAAACAGCACAATGTGGGGCTTCGCCCTGGAGTCTAATTCATGAGTCAGTAGCTTTTTCAACGCAAGTGAATGGGGAGGTAAATTTCAAATACCTCCTGTTCGTCACAGAGGCATGGAATCATGGTGAGTCAACTGAAAAACGTATTGCACATATTGACAACTATACATTCAGCAGTTGTGAAAATATTGGTTTGAGACAGCCAACAGGCAGCAAGAACTTCGCTTTCACATGACTGAAGAAAATGCACAAGTGGAATCAGCAAGATCGAACAACTGACCCTATGTCCTATCAATGCCCTGCACAAGGGCATTGATCTTTCACCCCCAGAAGCACGTTTCAGTGTTTACTACAGCATTACAAATAGTCAAAGTAAAAAGATGAAAAGGCAATACAACAGCATGTTGCGATTGGCGTTACTGCAATGGATAATTGACTGCTGAGTATCACCCTTCCATTTGAATATCTTCTTTCCATAGAAAATTCTCAATTTGACTTACTTGTCAAAACTATCACCGTTCTTAATAAAGTCATCCAGTTTCTCCCTGGCATAGTCAACAACATCTGTGTGGAGCTCTACTCCGTGGTTTACTCCAAAAGGCCCTGAAAAGCAAAAAAAAAAAAGATAATGCAATCACACTCAAATTAACTATTCCTAAAGTGCAGTGAAAAAGATTTCATTTATTTTGAATAAGCATCACACTAAAATATTCCAGATCATCAGGCCCATTTTAATATTAGACAAAGATAACTCAAGTAACCACAACATCCATTTTTACCCCACCTCGCCCGAAGGGGGAGGACAAGTTTTTGGTTTGTTTTGTTTGTGTGTTTGCTTTTTTTTGTTGGTGTGTTAACACTTTAGCAGCAAAACTCATGGCCAGATTCACCCCAAATTGGGTTTAGGGATTGCCACTGACCCAGAATAGATGCCTACTGAATTTAAGAAAAGTAGGTCAAAATATACGTGAGGGGCGAGGTTTATTGTGCCTGGCACCACTTGTTAGCTCATGAATTCATTTACAGAGGGAAACAGCTATCCAACACAGTTTGGCCCCAAGTGAAAAAGTAATTCCCCTTTAGTAACTACAAAAATGAACCAGTTAAACAATGTTAATTGATCATTTGGTTCAATATCACTGGTTAAATCCAAGTATGATCACTTCTAGCCGTATTAAATCTATGCATCACGAAACAGAATACCAATGTGAAGTCGCAAAAAGGTAGCACATGATGCAGTGATCTGATGAAATTCAAGAACAAATGAGAAACAAAGTTGTTGATGTATATCTGCCTGGAGGAGGTTGCAAAGCCATTTCTACGGCTCTGGGACCCCAACCACCATGCCCATAGCCATCATCTACATGAAGAAAAAACTAGGAACAGTGATGAACCCTCCCAGTAGTGGCCGTCCAACCAAAATTCCTCAAAGAGTGCACTGACGACTCATCAAGGAGGTCACAAACGAACCCAGACTGACATCTAAAGAACTGCAGGCCTCACTTTCCACAGTTAAGGTCAGTGTTCATGATTCTACAATAACAAAAAGACTGAGCAAAAAGAAATCTGTGGAAAAGCTTGAAGCAAAAAATCACTGCTGTCCAAAAAGAATACAAAGGCTCACCTTATATTTGCCACCTACATCTTGATGACCCCCAAGACTCTTGGGATAATATTCAGCTGACTAACGAGTCAAAAGTGGAACTCTCTGGTAGACATGGGTCCCATTATATCAGGTGTAAAGCCAACAACATTTCAAAGAACATCATCTGAATCAGTCAAAAGCTGCTCAAAAGCACAGTTTGATTATGCAGCAGGACAGTGATCCACAGCACACAAACAAGTCCACCACTGAATGGCTCTGAAGAAACAAAATGAAGGTTTCAGAGTGGCCAAGTCAAAGTCCTCTCTTTAATCTGATTGAGACGCTGTGGCATAAAACAGCCAGTTCATGTTCAAAAACTCTCTTAAGAGACTGAATTAAAAAAACAATTCGGCAAAGCAGAGGGCATCAAAATTTCTGTGCAGCAATGTAAGAGATACATAACCAATTATTGCAAACATTTGACTGCAGTTGTTGCTGCCAAGAGTGGCACAACCACTTGATAGGTTGAGGGAGGCAATTTTTTTCACACACCTTCAATAAATTGAATGGTAATTTAAAAGCAGTGTCTTGAATTTACTCACATTGCCTTTGGTTCATATTAAAATTAGTTTGCTAATCCAAAACAAACAATTAAGTAAAAACTGAAGAAACTGGGATGGGGGCAAATGTTTTCTTAACAGCACGTATCAATAAAAGTATGTTAAGACTAATTAATGTCTAGAGCACTTGAAACTAAAAAAGCACTAGCTCACATAGATAATGCAAGATTTCCTAGAATACTCAACTGAAATGGGTTTTCACTTAAAAAAAAAAATGTTTCAAACAATATTTTACAAGATCCACCATCTTGAAGATATAAAATATGAAATTAAACATAGACACCACAAGAACAGTGGTTTGAGACGTGTGGGTAGTGAAATGGCTTAATGTAATTCCAGGTGCTTACAAGAGCTCAGTGGACACGATTAATGCAAAGCCCAGTGCGGTAATATTTTAAGATGACTAACTTGGCAGTGCAGAGACCAGCCTGCAAAAAAAAAAAAAACAAAAACAAAAAAACTCACTATACAATTACATCATTGATCTCAGTCTCAATGGCCAAAAAAGTTAATAAGTGCCAAAAAGAATAATCCAACAAAGCTAAAATGTGACCAGCTTGGCCTCAACATGCTCAGACGTCACGGAAAACAAATTTGGCCCAATAATGCCAAGATTTTTTTTTCCTTTTCATGAACATGTCCTCATTGAGGCCTAATGATCTGAATGTTTATATGATACATCTCCAACAGAACTCTCAGCAGAATCATTTGACAGCGATTGTTCCAGTCAGCACCAGCAGAGACTTGCCTAACATCTAACAGAAACAACAGGCAAGCAGCCAAAACTACTGAAAACTGTACAACAACCTTTTCACCAGTACAAGATGCACCAAATTCAGTGCCCCCCCCCCGACACTCTGACCTACAGGGAATCTTTATTAGTCCAGGCATTACATATATTATTTACCACTGTAATTACTTAGCACATCAGCATCCACAAATGAAAAAATGAGTATACATTATCAGCAATATCTAAGGTGTATCAGTTGCATTCAGGGGGAGTAAATCATAAGCATTTTCAATGAGAGAAAAGTGGCTTAATAACCTGCTTAGTGGCTCATAACTGATCTCATTAATATAACAAATCTTTACCACATAAGAAATTAATATTCAATAACATGGGAGTTCAGAATTCCAGCTTAACTGGATTCGGCTAACATACCAAAGTCCTCATTTATCAAGACATTTCACACATGCAAAACCACCAAGCCAAACTTTTCGTGATTAAAAATTTAAATCACTAGAATCACATAAATGGGAATCCAGTCAAATCTGCATACAACAATGCAAGTACATAGAGGATGAACCCTATTGTTTTGGGTTACCCTATGACCCTTCCAGCAACACCACCATCAGGTCAAACTTTGCACTTCCACATGGAATACATTTGCGGTTTTACAACACGTATTGTTCTTACCATCTTTTCTGGTGCACAGAGGGTTTATATTGACAAGGGTCATCGTATCACCTTTGTTGTAGTGCCACAACTTGATTGTTCTTACAGCAGCACCTTCAGATCAAATGTGATTATCAAAATGCCCTAAAATCAAACTATTCTCATGAGAATGGGGTGAAATTTTAGGTCAGCAGTCTTGGAGCAAAGACAGGTTCCCTGTTGATCTTATGGAGCCTGTACACTTTCCTGTAGTGTCACCACAAAGCTAAACTATGCATTTTTCCCATAGAGAGAATGTGATACTTTCAGGATGTAGGGCCATTTGCCCGCCAAAATGGCTGCAAACTACAAAGAACAGCCACTTTAACTACATTTCCCAGAACTCCAAAAGCATTCTCTCTAATGCAATTAAGTCTAATGACGTCAAACCCCCTATAAAAAGTCAAGCAACCCATTGTTTTCTCTCTCTGGACTTCTGCCACGGTGGCGTGGGGTTAATAGAGATCAGGAGTGCACATCAATCTGACTGAAAAGCTTCCTTGGAACAGAACAAAGTTTTTCGGACCTCTCCAGTTGGCCACGGTAGAGTTAAAGATTAACTACATTCTGTTCCATAAATACTTAAGTTGCCTTTAGGCGCATCTATTCAAGAACCGGTAAAAAGAATTCATCCGGCGAGATGACAGTGGAATTTCTTTTGTTTCAACGTCTAACTTCTGTAAGATCCAGTGCATTAAAATCAGCAAGGAAAGAAAAACACTGCTCAAAGTATACAGTAACAAATACAAAAATCAACAATTAGCACAGAATTGCGCGTCTCAGATTCTAGCTAAATCTGCCCAGATGCGAATTGCCTTACTTGGGATCACTACCAAGTGAGTGATCCAGTTCTCCAGCGTCAGTCTCCAAGAGAAGGCAAGGGCGGTTCCTTTCTTTCCTCAGTGCTCGTCAGCGGACAGGAAAGTATCTGCTTTTCCAGACGCAGTGATGCACGAGAGAAACGCAGAAAGTTTGTTGACTTGTTGATCGGGAAAATGGCAAAAAGGGAAGCTGGTCGCCTTTTCGTTTCTTCCTGTTGTACTGGGAGTTAAACTTCGGTATTTAAAGAGAATTTGTCTGGAAATTGTGGAGCTTTACCCTACGCTGCTGCATTGCTGACCTGTTACATATCTGATCTTTGAGAGAGTTCATTTCAAACTGCAGATTGCTTTGTTTTACATCGTCGCCTTGCTGTGCGTAAATCATAAGGATTGTTGAGAAAGTCTGAACTGAATTGGGACGTTTGGCTTGTCTGACTGATTGTTCAGCCCACCGTGGCTGGCTACTCCATCCTATCAGACTTTTCCTGCGCCTTCTTTTCTGCTCTTTCTCTCTCATCCTTTCTCACTCACTCTCCATTCTCTTATTCTCTTTTCAGCTAGTTTCTGTGCACTACACTCTGCTTGCTGAGTGGGAAATACAGCCTTTGGCCTAACACGAGCAGGAGTCTTTTTCCAATTCTCCCGCCTTTGCCATCCAGTTCTTTGTTCTCCCTCTCACTTCCTCCACTCTCAAGCACACGTGGTTCTCAGACTGCAACATCATCAGTGCGCCATTTTAGATCGGAGTCCACCCTCTTAGATCCAAGTCCCCCATTTTAGAGCTGAGTCCAAGCCTGCCATTTTAACCCCTCCCTTTTGGTACTTAGACTTACTCACACACACACACACACACACACACACACACACATCCTACCTTTAGTCTATTTGTATATATTGTTTCACGATATAACCACTATTTAATCCTTCCTGTGCGTTTACGGTTTTATTCAAGTGGTATTGATTGCATGTTCATTGCTACGGAGACAGAATAAACCTTTTCATATATTTTCAACAAGTGCTTCTGGTTGTCTTTGCCTGGATATTAGCTTGAATCTAACCTCTGCCAGGTCAAGAGCTCCCCTTTCCTTCAGCATGTGGTCATACTATTGATGCTGGATGTTAGTGGGAATTATATAGTTATTGAATTTCAGCATTAAGCAGTTAAATACAGGAACAAACCAAGAACCGACAGACACTGCAGCCCTCTACGATTGGAGTTTGACACCCCTGCACAAAAGATTTGAAAGAAAGCAACTAACCATTTTCATTACAATGCTAGCCGCACGACCATCTGATGGCAGAATAATGTATGGTTGTTAAGTTATGAGTTTTCTTTGAGCAGGAAGACCAAGAAAATTATAACTGACAACCATCATGATGATTACGCTACAGTGACATCATATCGAGGGTTTGGAGCGCAATGATTATGTCCATTTCAGAGGTTCTGAGAAAATTAAATTTTTAGGTTTCCAAGTGTTCTATTAAATAAGGTATTTTATATCTTTTTTTTTTATACCAGTCACTCTTTTGCTGCATGGTTCAGAAGTATATTGAACACCTAAGTTTTCATAGGAGTGTAACCGCAACATCATGGTCAAAATTGCCATGATCACCTCAGTGCTCCAACAATTCTAGCACATGATGTGACATAACACAATGGTGATTGGTTGAAGGCAAGTTCATTTACAATGGAAGACAGACTATTCTGTATCAAAATTCATATAAATTCATCAAAATGTCAATGTTTAATTAATTTAAGCAGATTTTGTTGGACATGTCACAAAATGAAAATGCGAATTCTGATTAAAAATGAATGGAGATGGACATATAGTTATTGTGCTCAAAGGATTAGCTGATAGGAAGCTGTGACAGGGGGTAAAAAATCTCAAAACCACAAAATTTGGACATATAACCATTGTGCTCCAAACCCTCGATATAAAGAAAGCGGGTTAAAAACTTCAGAGACAAAGATGGTTTTCAGACGCTGAGCTTCTCACACTGTTTTAGTTCACACAACTTCAAATTAATTAACAGTTTAAAGATGAATGCCTGAGATATCACAAACAACAGCCTAATAACTTCCCCTCACTCCCCCACTGAGTAGCACATCCAACAGCTTGCACTTGGCAACTGGTATTTCAAGCTGCTTGGTGTAGCAGCCCCTTTATTAACTCTATTTAAAGGACTGTACTGAATGAACATTAGAACAGTTAATGGCCCGTGATCATGTATCCAGTGAAGGAATTTGATAATGATCTCGTTCAAGAAACTTTGTGCTGCCCCTTCATCCAAAGGCTAATCATTTTTTAATGGAGGCCTTCCACACAGCCTCTACAGTCCATGACAATACGTACAGCTCAATTCTAGAATGATCATAGTTGCCAATGCGATTATTGAGCTAACACAATAATAATGCATTGATTACTTATTCATTAAACGGTTAAAGGTTGTCAATGGACTCTCCTCAACATTTTAATGTTGTTTTTTTAATTTTTTTTAGTTTTGTCATTTCATCCATTGTCTTTATATTCCCATTTTTATATCTTATAGTGTGTATCCATTAACATGTGAAAGTTTTTTTTTTCCATTTTGAGATCAGTCTGCCAAAAATATGATTCACAAAATACTAACAACAATAATAATAATAATAATAATAATAACAACCCTTGACAGAGGGAACAAACAGTTAACTTCACAGAATAAGAAACACACAACACATCCGACAGGGTAGTTTAAACCCGATTGATATGACATTGATATGACTATTCTGTGATATTTTCCATGTTCAATCGCATATTGTGAATGTCCTTAAAAATAAAATATGATATCCATCAAAAGACAGACTAGTCATGCATTTCAAGGAATTTGATGGAAATTTATATTACAAAATGTAAAATATGTGGTCGTAATTGAGAAGAACAGAGCATTTTCTCATTTTGCATATATAAAAGATATTGAGCAAAAAAAGAAGCTTTGCAATGCATCAAAACAAATCACAGCCATTGCATAATAATATGAAAGAAAATATGGGCTTATAATGTGACTATATTCAGTAGATTTGGTAGCAGTTGGTTTGTGCATGTATGTACATTTGTAAGCCTCATCATTACCTATGATTAGGCCCACCATGGTACTGAGGTAGCCCGTTCCACTGCCCAGATTCAGGAATGAAAGCCCCTGCTGAAGTTTGAGAGCCTCCATGACCTCGGAGTAAATGCATGGTGCAGAGAGGTGGATGTTCCCGTGCTTCCAGGCCAGATCTTTGTAGGCGTTGTCCCTGTAGCCGTCCAGGTAGTAATCACCCCGGTCGATGGCACGAAATGCCTGCTCAACCCTCTCCGTGCGAATGTACTGGGCCTCTTTCAGGTTGTCGATCAGGTCGTCATTGTCCTCGCCTGCGCTGACTGCACCTCCCATGGCTAAAGGAGACCTCAGGTGC
Organism: Gymnothorax reevesii; assembly: GCA_029721435.1. Classification (NCBI taxonomy): domain Eukaryota; kingdom Metazoa; phylum Chordata; class Actinopteri; order Anguilliformes; family Muraenidae; genus Gymnothorax; species Gymnothorax reevesii. The sequence goes on along the minus strand of CM056577.1, from coordinate 71,404,166 downwards.
TTAGAACACAGGGGAGGGGGGGGGAGGGGGGGAGGGGGCTTGCCAATGGCTGTCACACGCACGGAAAGGGGTCACCTGGGGGGGGAGGCGGCTTTCCTCTCAGGATCAGATCATTTCTGCCAGGGTGCGTCTGGGGAAAGAACAAGGCATGCTGGATTAGACAGGATTGTTACCCCAGGCTTCCACAGTTCCCGACAGACAAGAGGCAAAAGAATCCCAAACAAAGCGGTGCAGTTGATGGGCACGCACAGAGCTGACACTGCCCATTTTCACATCCCAGCATACCACCCTGCCAACAACATGCTCAGGCTCCGCAGGCCATGGTGGCCAGAAAAGAGATTTATGATCAAAAAACCATTTTGAAAAGCAAGCAAAACACTGGAAAAGCACTTTGCTCCCAGCCTATAAGAACTTTCGATATGGACTACAAAAACTGCAGTTCCAGACTAATTTATGCCTGTTGCTTGTTTGCGTTCCTGGCTCAAGATTGAGAGACGCCCCAGCACATGGCTTGCTGCCAGGTTACGTCATGTGAGCAAAATCTGACAAATGAACAGAAGCAGACATCCTCTACAATTCAGTGGTGCTATAGATAGAGCATTTCAATTCAATCAAATTACTACATGTTTTCAAATTAAGGCAGTAAAAATACAGTGGCACCATAATTAATTGGACGGCGAAACATTTTCGTTATTTTGGTTCTGTTAGCTGAACCAATGCACTAAAGGGGGGAAAACGGCACAATAAGTGCCATCATTTCTATAATTTCCTAATCAGTGTTTCCCCTACCACTGTTTTAGAAGGGCACCCTCCCCGCCCCCCCATCCTGAAATTTACATTTTTTTTTCCCCCCAAGTTTCTAAGTTCTAAAATGTTGGGTTTGCAAGGACGCCGCCCCACTGTGGAAATACAAATCAAAACAGAAAAGGAAGCAAATATACATATCTGTCTGCATCCTGTGGAAACAGTTTTAAGGGTACTATAAAATTACATAATGCAAAGATAATAACACGTGTATCTGCAATTCTTGGTTTATCGTCTGACCGTTTCAGAGGCGCACCATCAGGAGAGACAAACAAAATGTTTGGGGCCCCCCAAAATATTGGAAAAAGGAGTCCCTGATGGCCAATCAAATTGGCACATTTTGAATGACTTATATAAACTCCATTAAGCCTGAGGGCATTTAAGCGTACCACAGCAGTTGCCTCGAAAGCCCCCCGCATGGGGCCCCTTCGAGGAGTCGTGGCGAATCAGGAGAAAACACAGGATGCCAACTGAACCCCCTGACGGTCAATTCCAATTAAGTACGTTTGCAACAGGAAGTGTGAAGAGCTTAACTTGACCCAAAGTTCAAATTTTTGGAATTCTAATCTAGATATAACATAGATCATAAACAACATAATTTATTGGGACCCACGGTAGTATAACAAGGGATGCCGGCGCTTGCATGGAGTGATCAACCTTGACCATATTGTCAGCTGTAACCTGATTTCCCACTACATTAGGTCATAGTCATATTATGGTGCGCAAGGGGTCTCTTTTTTGAATAATTTGGTTGATAACCTCAGGTTTTCTTTGATGTACACCTCTATTAATGCAATTTTAACTGATTTTAGACAGTTCGGTAAACTCTTTCTGTGCAATTCTGTTTGACCAAGTTTACGGACTTAGAAATTCCTGCCAATGTTCATATAGAAGGAGGCTGATAATTCAAGTCTTTATTTCATCAAATGAATGTTTAAATATGTATATTTGTCTGGTATAAATGACATTACCATCACCCAGTGCCCACAAGGTCATCTGGGGTCTGAAGTCAAGGGTCTGAAAGGCTCATATTAGCCAAAGTGGTTTTCAGACCCCTGCAAGTCCCCCAATAATGGCACCATTATCCTAAAACTTAGTTTGGTGGTGGGAAAGTTCCAAAACGAACCAAATTTCCAACCGTAACATTCATTGAACTGAATCCTAGGGACCCCCAAAAAGTGAAAAATCATTTGCAGTCTTAAACCAGAAACGCCCACGTTTGAACACCCTCGGCCTGACACAACCAGGTATAAACCCCCTAGCTCAAAAGCTTCATCAAAATCAGTCCACGACAAAGTTTTTTTCAAAAACGCCAAAAATGCCATTTTTCCCCCAAAAAATGGTCCGATCTGAAAAATTTTTTCCTGGCCTGAATTCCCTACATTACTGTGAATGTTTTTGCATGGGTAACTAGTTTATTGATGCTGACAGACAAACGGACAGACAGACGACGAGCTGATGACAATACCCTTCGGCCTGAAGTCGGGTCGAGGGTAAAAAGTGAGGATTTTGGGAGCCCTTCTCTCACCCCTCTGATGTCTCATGGTGACTTTGGCTGCAGAATCCTGATATATGGGCCATAATACACCAGTACATCAAAATTTAGCTTCCCATCTCTATTATGTGAAAAGTTATGGTCCTTCCAAAATGCTACAAAACAAAATGACAAAAAGATGGCATGCACCAGAATTTCCAGAGGGCGCCACACTGTTCGAGACACAAAAATTGGGATTATTTTGTTTGGCACCATAAAGCATTTTTTGGACACAGTTTGAGCAAAATCTGAGAGGTGTCATGTACATGGGAGGCTGAGTTGACATGGAATGACCCAATATTATCATTAAATGCAAAATATCACAGGAAAAAACTCAATGTACTTGAACAGGGCAGGTAAAACTACAGATCTGACAAACAGATCTACAGTACTGGGAGTGAGTACATGGAGCTCAGAGCAGGTTCTGACAAGCCACAACCTCAAGTGATCTGATCAGCTGTACATCCGCTGTTTCAGCCTGCCGAAGAGTTACCTGAGAACACCTTGCAGTCATCTGACTTCGCCCCATAGAATACAATTGCTTGACTGTTTCAGTAGCCTGATGTAAGTTCACCATCTAAATGAGCAGCTTCTGACCTTGCTCGCTTAAAAGACACCCCCCCACTAGCTCCATCCTTCTGGTAGAACATTCATTAATTCTGTTTTAGAACTGATGTTACATCAACTTTTAGCAATGTCTCGTCTTTAAGGTCATTGTCGCTGTAGGCTCTGTTCTATCGGGGGGTGTTCCCTGCCGCTCCCTGTCTTTTCCGTGCACGAGCAGGCAGAAATCTCCCAGAACAGAGTCATGTCATCAAACTCAATGTATGTTTGTAAGCCCCTCAAATAAACTTCTTAACAAAGTGGTCCTTTCAGAATGAAGGGTAATTAGCCATTCAGCATGTCCAAATCTCTAGTTAAAGCTACTATATTGGCCTAGAATATGCGTGAGAAGGAAATTTAAACGGGGGTCATTTTTGGATACAAAGCAGTGTTCGCAATAAGCAGTTGTCCAGTTGTCTAGACAGCCTGAAATGGATCCAGACAACCTAAACAACCAATACAGTAGTCCGATTGGACAACCAAAACAATCCCTGCAGTTTTACCTGTTTAAATATGGCAGAAGTTTCTTAACTTCCCTCTGCTATGGACGCGACCATTTTGGTCAAATGTAAAGCTTACTGCTCGTTAGTCTCATGCATCTCCTCAGGGCGAGATTGTGAGTCTTTTTTATACCGTGCCGTGGCAAATAACAACCTAGAAATAAACTGCACTCTTTGATTCAGGCTTGGGCGATGTAGTAAACAAAAACTTGGGGCACGAACAAGCCGGATGTAACCGTAAAAAACCTTAGGGGATTTAGATTACAAAATATGACAATAAGCATCTTCCTCTGCGATTAATATTATATCCTCGTACTATGAACATTAATGTGCTGTATGCATATTTGGAATTTAATCAAAATTACTGCAGTAAACTGCAAAAAAATTTTTTTGGAACTGTGTCCAGTTGTAGCGTTTCTGGCACGAAACTTCACTGCGCTTTGTCACCAAGAGGCAAGTTATCTGAAATTGTGCAGCTTCATCTCAAATTTCATGAGTATTCGTGTATATTTGGTAATCTAATACCATTAAGAAGCGGGAATCTTTAGATCGTGTTTTGGGTGACGGTGTTTTCAAGTACTTGCCGCATTTATCTCTCTCCTCACTTGGCCCAACCCATGTCAAATAGGTGGGCCCCGTTCTTGCTATCCAAATAGTGAGCCAATGCAAAGTCAGATAAGAGAGTGAAAAGCAGCGTCATCTGAAGGAGAGACATGTCTTTGCCTGAGATTGTGATGGAAGGGGGATCAGAAATATTACACAAACAGCATGCAAATGAACAGAGCTATTAAGTTGAGGGCGACTGGTTTTGGTTAACAGTTGTGTAGCTTGAGAGGAGAATGTATCGTTTTATATTTGACTGCATTGTTCTTATATCACTTGTACAACAAATATAAATATTATTTAGCGCAATTGAACTTCATTTTTCCTCTAAAATTGCCTGCTGTAGTCCCAAGGCTCAGGTGTTTTTAGATTTTTTAAGACAGTGATTGTTAAATAAATTTGAAAGGTTATTTTTTCAATAACTGAGATTGATTTATATGCATATATACACACACACAGACACTGTATGTGTCTTTTCACAATACTGGAGAGATTTCAGGGATAGTTGTTGTTTATCATTTTATTATCAGCAGAAAATGATACATGCTTTTAATTTACAAAATGTTCATTTTGTTGAGAATGCATTGGAGATATAACGAGGATAAAACTAACACTTGAACCAAAGTTAATTTTAAAAAAAAATTAATTTAAATGATTTTGGCTCAAATAAGGATAACAAAATGTGACATCAAAAATGCATTTTTATCAGAAAAGATGCAGGAAATGACACAATTAATAAGTATTCTGTGCATTTGCCTGTAACTTCTTTACTCAAAGTCCAGTGAATAGATTCCACTTTGTTACAAAACTTTTCTGGTAAGAACACAGGACGATAGAGTGAAATGATCTGGTGTTGGTCGTTGCCCGACGTGTCCGCTGTGCTCATGACTGCTGCTACGGCAGAAAGGTCTTGAGTGAGAGGTACTGCTTGAATGTACTCCTACTCCAGAGGAACTGACTTTCCTTCAACCAACTTCTTCCCCGCCAATTTCCGTCAATTATGATAAATCTCAACTCAAATGCTACAATTCATTTCTTGACCCGTAAATTACTGTTACCAAAGACTAATCTTAATTTTTATTATATGATTATATGCATAGATTTTTTTCTTTTTCTTTTTCTTTGGAATGAGACTGTGCACACATTTTATCGGCAACGAACATTTTTCAGTGTGTTGCTGTGAGTCGGCTGATTTCCACGACCATACCTTGTGTGTGCACAATTTCGTATGCCATTTTGTGAAAGGGAATCATGATAAAAATCGTCCAAATTTATCCTTATTCTTGATCATCGTTCAGCGACTGGCCATCCGCCCGCAGCGTAAGACATTGCTAACAGCCATTTTCATGACTTTTCCGTGAAATCTACGTTTTTGATTTCATATTTTAGGATTGTAACGCGATTTCTTCTCGTGCTGTGATGGATTCATTCGTACTTCTTTCTTGTACACCATAATCCATTGTGATGAAAATTATGCTTCGGTCACACTTTATTTGAAGTGTTGCTCATAAAGGCTTTATACAGCATGTATAAAGCCTTCATAAATGAGATATAATGTCTTCATAAATCATAAAAAAAAATGTCATACTTCGTAAAGGTTAAAATAACACATCCTTCTTCAACATGTGACGCCAGCTGTGATATAACTGACAGTGTTAATTAGCTAGTGGCTAAATGTGATAAAGGGTGACATTGTCAGCTAAGTGACATTGTCATTCATCTGGCATCACATGCTGAAGAAGGATGTGTGATTCCACCCTTTACAAAGTATGACATTTGGTTATGCATGATTTATGATGGCATTATCTCTCATTTATGAAGGCATTATACATGCTGTATAGAGTCTTTAGGAGCAACACTTCAAATAAAGTGTGACCTATGCTTCAGAATAAAGTTATCCTCCAAAATATCGCATGAATTAATTGGACTGGAGACGTTACCTGTAAGCACTAATGACAAATTTAGACAGATTAAATACGAATCAGCGTTTTCTTGCTTGTTTCACGGTCACACTTTTGCTACCCTGAATGAACACACGCACGCACACAGCGTACCTGTTGAAAGTTTGGAGAAACCCACTATTTTCCTACAATACATTTGAAATAAAGAAATAAGCAGCCTTAATCTAATTCTAAAATCCATCAAACCAACCACTATTTGTGGTCATCCTTGCAGAGTATTCTCACTTTTTTTTTTTTTTTTTTTAAACCAAGGCAGTCATATGACTGTAATGAATTTGCAGCTGCACGGCTGACCAGCTTCCCAAAGACGTGCTGCGCTTGAGGTGCTTTCCATCAACCTTTTCGCCCAATAAGTCCCCAAACCGCTTGACTTTAATTCGGTGTTGGAAAATAGGAGTTTATTTGTCTGTTCATTTTGCAAAATATGGCTTCTTTGAGAATTCCAAAATTTCGGACACTATTCAAACAAGCTAATTATTCTCTCTTCACTTCTGACTGTTCACCTTTAACAAGATTCCACTTGAGATTATATAGAGAAGTTTAGCCGTTTAAATTTCTCTAAAAACAGAGCACTGAGACATTAGCAAAGGGTGTCCAAACTTTTGACAGGTACACACACGCACACATCTTTTTTTTTTGGTGAATGATAATGACAGTACACGTGACAAATGAAAATGGTTGTGGACAAGCTGATTTGTTTCCTAGGTTGTCCACTGAACAGCTTTTTTTCCTTATTTCTAACACTGCCAAGACCAGCATCAATTGCCATTTTTAATGAAACACCATTGCACACTAAACTTCAACAGCATCCTGAGAAAATCAATGGGAAAATCTAACACAAATTTGTGCATAGAGTCATATACCTGTATGTATTCAATCAATGTGAGCTGTAAATGAAAATCTTTCATATCGTATGTGACATGGGTAATCCTGGTCACAACATCACCTATAAACGAACTGACTTCTCGCTTGCAATATCAGGAAGATCATATCATTTCAATGCCCTAAAATATGGTCCTATGATGTCAATAAAAAATAAGCATAACAGGCAAATAGTTAACACCATGTTCTTAAGCTTAGGATAACTTGAGGAATTTACCTCAAATTATCAGAATCATGAACTGTAATCCAAGCTCTTGCACACAGCTGATGTATATGCATTTTTAGGACATAACTCTTGTTCCCTGTGAATTTTTGGTTCTCCACACAAGATCATTAAAACTACAAAAACTCAGAAAATCATATGCTGTAATCACAGCATTCTTTTCTGTTAAAAGTTTCCAGTGCAGGTGCACAGCTTGCAAGATAAAATAAATATTTCATTTAAACATTTTTTTGCTAGAGATTTAATTCAATTAGTAGCAAATGCATTTAAAAACAAGTAGATCAGAAGGATCTAATAGCTGCGACCTCACCTAGCATCCGTCACGTGGCCTAGTGTCCATGACTGGTGGTTTCTTGTACAAGTGTGATATCGAAATTGGCAAATGACTTTGAAAATCAATGGGGAACCCTTCCTCTGTACCAAGAAGCTTGTTCTAAGATGTAATAGACATCCATCAAGTTAAAGTGGAGTTACGGTGCGAAAACTGTGAAATTGGGGCAAAATCAACACTTTTTTGACCGGTGTGACCTTAGGATTCAACAGATGATCTTGAAAATCAATAGGGAACCTCTCCTCTATACTAAGAAGCTTGTTCTAAGATTTCATAGCCATTCATTGAATTAAACTTGAGTTACGGTGCGAAAACAGTCAAATCGGCAAAAATTTACACTTTTTTTGCCTTTGTGACTTTGGGATTTGACGGATGACCTTGAACAACAATAGGGAACACCTCCTCTATGCCTAGAAGCTATTTCCAAAATTTCATAGTGATCCATGAATTCTACCTGGAGTTACAGCGCGAAAACCCGCAAACAAGGTCGTGACCTCTGTGAACTTGACCTGTGACCTTGTGCATGGACATCACTTAGGTGAAGGTCAATAACTCCTGAAAATCTCATGATGATACGGCGACAGGAACATGGTCAAAAAGGTGTCACAGACGGACGGACAGACAGACAGACGCGTTCATAGAGCTGCTTGGTCGCAGCTAAAAATAGATAAATAAAAAATACATTCCTATTACCGTAGCCATAATCATTTTTCAAATGTGCAATGTGAGAAATTGGCACAGAGCTTAACAGAGTTTCCAGAAACTGCAATATAAAACCAGAGGAGAGATCATTTATCCAAAAGAACTTACTGCCCGGCTCTGGCCTGATGTTTGTTCTGTAGCTGGCAGGAAAACCCAGCAGTATCACTCAATAGCAACACATCGGGATGACAAAGCAACTGTAAGCCTCTAGCAAATTCTGTGCCCTCTGCATAGTTATCTAAATTAATTGATTGTCAAGTAGCACAGGCAGAAACCTCAGATGGGACACATTTTAGGTGTGGGCTGGTTCAGCAATGTGACCTGCACGAATAACCGCAGATTCCGCATCAGGGACGGAAAACCACGGAAAAAGAATTTCAACTACTTTTTATACAATTCATATTCAGATACATGCAAATTAATTTTTTGAAAGGGCCAAGCACTACACTTTTTTGTGGCGGCCTAACGACATGGCAATTACCAACATCCTCGCAGGACTTGCTCACTTGAGAGCGTCAATCTTTCCAATTCATGCCTTTAGAAAGAGTGAAAATTCATTGTAAGGTAGACATAAACTTAATCTTGTTAATGGTTTACATTAATACGCCAAGATGTTTTTTTCAGGAACAGCTTTTTAATCTCAGTATCATTAAAATGTGATTAAAAGCTCAATAAAAGCAGCCCAGCAAGAACAATCATTTCCATACTTCTCATTTCCTTTGCCATTTATAATAGCATTATCTTGATATGCTTAATGGCCAAAGTAAAAGAAGTTGTCCCTCCATGACCTCTTCCCCATACAGGAATAGATGGCCAGAGTGCATTTCTCAGCAACTGAAATCAATGAAGCACATGCAAAGCACAACGCCAAAAAAAATTCCAAGTTGAATATGAGAGTCAATGATGTATAATGATTCTCGACAGCTTTGAAAATCCATCAATTTGATTTAAAGAGTAATTTTAATGTACTGCATTAAGTGCATTCATATTGGCTGGCCAACACACAGTCAGGTCCAACAGGATTTGAGAAGTAAAAATTTTCATTGTTTTGGCTCTAAATGTCACCAGGATGGATTTGAATTTAATCAGTAAGTGCTGAATTCCCACCGAAATGGAAGAGTTTTTCAGGAAATATGACCCGAAACATGAAGAAACCAAAGATGCAATCAGAGAGCGCAGACCTCTGCCAAAGCCACCAATGAGCCAAAAGATTACCAGCATCACCTGGTAACAATATTGCATGCCAAGGCCTGCCAGCAGACTTTACACAGTAAGCAAACATTTGATTCTCATAGTTGATGTGTTGAATGCAAAAGAAGTGGTGCCTGGGTGACTTTGACAAGGGCCAATTCATTATGGCCAGACAAAAGGATTGAAGCATCTCTGACGTAGTAAAGGTCATGGGATGCTCCCGATCAGCAGTGGTGAGTGAGTTACCCATCAACACAGGGCTGAGGAGGGACAAACCACAGCCTAAAAGAATAAGGTGCCCAAGACTCCTTGGCCCCGTTTACATGGGTCCAAAAATCCTATTTACAATCAGATTGAAAGGTCAATCAGATTCAAAATGTCTTGTATAAACACCTTAGCCAATCTGATTCACCTGGATCCGATTGTATTTCGGATCGGATTGTAAGAGGTAGTCTACGTCGATTGATAATCCGCTCCATGTAAACGACTGAGTGGAGTGGATTGTATTGATAAAGAGGATAGTTTGGTCCGCGCATGCGCTCCTAGTACGTAGGAGGCTCGTAAGTGAAGTGCCGTACGCAGAGTGACGTAATGCGCAGGTAAAAAAACACAATACAATCGGATTCAGCTGGGGCCATGTCAACGCGGATTGAACGTGGATCTCTTTACTTAAACTTCATGTATACAGATCAAATCAGAATCACTTATTACGATCGATTCCAATCAGATTGAGGAAAACTACCCATGTAAACGTGGCCACTGACACGCAAGGGCAGCTTGGGCTATCCCATCCGGTCTGAACAAACAGAAGAGCAACAGTGGCACAAGTCATGTCAAATATTGATGAAATTTACGCGAAGAATGCGGCACAACACGCAGTGCATCGCACCCTGCTGCATATGGGGCTTCGCAGCAACAGAATGGTCAGAGTGCCCATTCTAACCCCTGCCCGCTGTCAAAAGCACCTACAATGGGCATGCAAATGTTGGAACTGGATCTCGAACAAAGGGAGAAGTTACCCAAGTCCAATGAGTCAAATTCTCTTTTACATCATGCACACTCACTGGGCACATGGGTGCCATTTACCTGGGCAGGAGACTGCACTTGGTCGCACTGCAGGAAGAAGACAAGCTGCTGAAGGAAGTATGATGCGCTAAGAAATGTTGGGAAACCCTGGGTCTCGGGAATCATGTGGACGTCAATTTGAAGGAGCCTTTTTTGCGGCACACAGAGAACCCTAACCATATTAGGCAGGTGGTCACAATGATTTTGGCTCGTTGGTGTACATAAACTGATTGCTGGGGAATGTCTCCCCCGCCCCTCACAAAAAACCGACATGGTGTAGAAACACACTCAAGACAGGAAAGAAATAATTTGCCGTATTACATTATTTTAATGTTTCAGTAGAAAATAAAATATGATGGCAATGAATGGTGAAATAGTTTTGTCTCTCTGAACTATTATTTCATTCCCAGGTGGAATTTGGGCATAGTTAAACTGGCTGGAGACAACATGCTTAATGCAAACATTCCATCACTTGTCCAATCATAAAATAAGATGGAATAGAAGAGGTGTGTCGTCTTGGTCACCCGAATCACAAAAAATGTGTATACATCAAAACAACAGGACAAGACTCTCAGATGTTCGGATCCCTCGAAAGCTCGGCCAAAGCTGAAAAACAATCTGCAGGCACTAAGACTGGGACTGAGGGACACTGCTTTGAAAAAGGTAGGTAATCCAGCTCATCCATTCACAGGGAATCCTAAAGGGCTTAATTGGACTTCATGCTAGAGGTTATCCATCCTTTATGCCACCAGCACCAAAGTAGGTCACTGCTCGTCTGTTCAAAAATCATTTCATAGCAAGACTACAGCAACAAAATCAGTATGTGCTGAAATGAGCCAATTTTAGTCGCCATATTATGTAACTACAAAGTATACAGTAGTCATTGAACCCAGCCCCTCTCCCCAGTTCAGTCTGTAATACAGAAAAAGCACGGTGCATTCAGGGCACTTCACTGGAGTGGTTTTCCTTGCCTCAAGCTCTGACTATACACTGCAGAGTCTCTGTTTTTGACATGTCTGTGAAACTCCCAGTAGGAGTTGAATTACATTGCCAAATCTGTGGACCGGTTTTGCAACTCAGGCAGAACACGATTTTCATAAGGTATAATGTTATCGAGTAATATTAGTTTGACAAATACAAACCTAAATTCCAATGAAGTTGGGACATTATGTAAAACGTAAATAAAAACAGAATACAATGATTTGCAAATCCTTTTCAACCTATATTCAATTGAGCACACTAGATTTTCTTTTTTTTTGGAAATACTCACGCATTTTGAATTTGATGCCTGCAACACGTTCCAAAAAAGCTAGGACAAGGGCAACAAAAGACTGGGAAAGTAAAGGAATGTCCAAAAAACCCCCGTTTGGAACATTCCACAGGTGAACAGGTTAATTGTTAACATGAGCGTCATGAATAGGTATAAAAGGAGCCTCCCTGAAAGGTTCAGTCGTGCACAAGCAAGGAAGGGGCGAGGATCACCACTTTGTGAACAACTCTGTGAGCATATTGTCCAACAGTTTAAGAACAATATTTCTCAACATGCAATTGGACGAAATTTAAGGGATTTCATCATCCACAGTCCACAATATCATCAAGAGATTCAGAGAATCCAGAGAAATCTCTATGTACAAGCGACAAGAACGAAAACCAGCATTGAACGCCCATGACCGTCGGTCCCTCAGGTGGCACTGCATTGAAAACTGACATCATTATGTAAAGGATATTACTATGCAGGCTCAGGAACACTTTGGAAAACCATTGTCAGTTAACACAGTTCATCGCTACATCTACAAGTGCAAATTAAAACTAGCATGCAAAGCAAAAGCCATATGTCAACAACACGCAGAAACACCACCGGCTTCTCTGGGCCTGAGCTCATCTGTACTGAGATGGACTGACGCACAGTGGAAAAGTGTGCTGTGGTCTGACGAGTCCACATTTCAGATTGTTTCTGGAAATCATGGACGTCGTGTCCTCCGGGCTAAAGAGGAAAAGGACCATCCAAACTGTAATCAGCGAAAAGTTCAAAAGCCAGCATCTGTGATGCTATGGGAACGCGTTAGTGCCCACGGCATGGGTAACTTGCACATCTAGGTCATTCCATACCAACTGTTTAAATGGCTCCCACTTAAGCATCTCACCTTTGGCTGAAAAAAATTCCAGCAGGTGCATTCACCTCCTAATAGGAGAAATCCAAAATTTTAGCTCTCAACACAAAATTGTTTTTTCATAAAAAATAATTTTGCAACCAACTTCCGGCCCTTTTTGAACAGCGCAGGCCTGAAATCAGTGGCGGAGCTAAAAATGGGAATTAAGGTGGCACAGACACGTCCTTTTATGACAATTAGGATAGCCCTTTGCTTGTTCTCAATTATTTTTCTTTATTGACGTGTTTTCCAATTATCGCAATTGGCAACTGAAGACACGGTTTCTCTCCATACGTGATAAAACAGCGATGCAATCATGGGGTAAATTCAATAGAACTGGGAATTGGGGTGGACAAAACATCCGTTTTAAACAATTATTAATCCTGACCTGTTCTCAGTCATTTTCATGGATTAACAAAAGGTTCACTCTGAGAGCACTCCACACTTAACAGGTTCTGCTTGTTCTCCCCGATTAGGTAGGATGACAATCATTTATCTGGACGCATTTGCTTCATTTAAATCAACGTCAGATAGCTTGAGCCGCATGCTTTTTAGAGCCCATTTCACTGCCAAGTGCCACTTTTTTCCACTCAATACCGAGAGTAATTTTGAATAACGTTGATTTAAATTAAGAAAATCCACACTTGATCGCTAGAACATTGAGGGCCCTGACATTTAAAATGAGGTCCGAATCCCATCTGTCCCCAAACTATTCAAAAAACTAATAGTTTTTCAGCCACTCCAAGTTTTTTGTGAGAATATTTTGAAAATAGTTGAAAAATAATTCCAACTCATCCACACAGCCTCTCAGTTTCAAATAGTAGCTCATGAAATCGTAAATTTTTTGACATTATACTAAACTCCAAGGTATATTTTCAATAATTTCACTGAGATAGGATGATGCTCAATAAATGGTGCCATTTCTTATTAATCAGCAAGCAAATTAACAGTAGCGGCTCTAGACCCAGGAATGGCGGGGCGCAGACATGTCCCTTTATGACAATTAGTCCTGGGTAGTTCGAAATCATTTTCCTTTACTGATGCGTTATACAATTATCGTACTTGGCAACTTAAGACACGGTCTCTCCATAGCCTATATGATCGAACAGCGATAAAAATCATGGGCGAAATTCAGTACAGAAAAAATTTTACTTATTAATAGGCCAGTAGGCCTACTTCACGTTGATTGATCAGGTCCGCGTTCCAGTGAAATATCGCCTTTCACTCTCGGTATTGTGTGGGTTGATAAAAAGTGGCACTTGGCAGTTTAATAGGCAGCGTGCTGCTCAAGCTGTTTGCGTGAGAGGCGACAGGTATGAAAGTTTGACTAACTTTGATTTAAATACAGCAAATAAGCGTCCAGAGGAATGATTGTCTTCTTACGTAGTCGGGGAGAACAAGCAGCAGCTGTTAACTGCGGAGTGCTCTCGGAGCGAACCTGCGGTTACTCATGAAAATGACTGAGAACAGGTCAGGACTATGTATATATCTATGGTCAGGACTAAGGACTGTTTTAAACGGATGTTTTGTCACAATTCTCAGTTCAGGTTCCGCCACTGAGCTGAATTAAGCCAATGATTTCATCGCTGTTTCATCGCATATGGAGAGACCGTGTCTTAAGTTACCAAGTACGATAATTGGAAAACGCGCCAGTAAAGGAAAATGATTGCGAACTACCCAGGACTAATTGTCATAAAGGGACGTGTCTGCGCCCCGCCATTCCCGGGTCTAGAGCCGCTACTGCAAATTAATGCACTTGTTCCACATCAGACGGGTAGGTTGCATTGCTAGGCAGTTAAATCTGCGACTTGTCTTTTGTTTGCTAGTATGGTAATTATGCAGTTCAAGCAGAACAAACCAATATGTGAAGTACAACACTGCGCAAACAATTAAAATCTAACAAGCTGGACAACCCATCATCATTTGTAAGTCATATGCATCTTATCCAGGCTCAATAATTTCTTGTACAGTACGTTACAGGAAATTTAACAACAGAATAATTTGCAAAAAGGCGAAAAAATGAACATTTTGCCTACACTCATGATTCTACATCTCTTCAGAATTTTATAATATATAGATTTTTACTGAGTTGGCGATTTGCGCAATTTCAGACATCTCCGAAGAAACCACCGTGAATAATTAGTCTGTTCTCCGCATACACCGGTTTTACTGCGTGACAAAGATGATGCGCCATGTTTCAAACTCAGTTGTGAAGTGATAACTGCATTTTGAAACAGCTTTTAGCAAGTAAAACCAGCTAATTCAATCAGCTGTTATCGTGCTAAAAAAATTCACCAGAAATGTTGCACCAGGAAATTCTATGAACTTTTAAACCCTGGCTGCCCACATTGCATCGAAAATCATTGCCCACGCAAATAGCCTGTGCATCGGGTATCAGCTAGTTTGGATGAAAATTTTGTTGGAAACAATTGTACACAAGATGACCTCTTTACGTGTTAGTTTATGACCCGTCACAATTAAGATTACAATTATAGAGATACACCATTTTAAAGCAAATCTGGTGTTCTAAAACATTTAACAGCGCTGACTCTGACAAGTCATGTGAGAAACATTCAAATATTTAGAGGATATGCTAAGATATGCTTTTTCTAGATTCTGGTCTCTACAGGGTATGATGAGTTTCGTTTTTCCCCAGGACTGCTCACAAATAATGGAAGGGGAAAAAAAGAAGAAAAAGCTGAATTTTGAGAGGGACCACTCTACGTGTAACCTACAGTAATATTGTGCATCAATAATCAATATAAATTAGGAGATTTTAGTAGTTGACTAAGACACAGGAATGCATGTTGTTGTTTGCAGAACAGTGTTTCACAACTGTGTTCATGTTTGGCTTTATTTTGTTGACTTGAGTTTAGACTAATTTTGAGTGATCAATGTATAGAACAAAATATTCCCTCGTAGCCCCTGTCGCCAGATATGCCAGGCGGGCAGCAGATCAGCTTTAAAGGAGAGTTTTCATTCATGCAATGTACATAAAACCATTTCAGACTGTTGCACTCCCGTCATTTCAATCGTTCTGGGACAACCCCTCCTCATGCTCATTCAATATCCAGTTATGTATTGCAGGTCCAGTTACAATTACTGCATCATTTAGATGCCAGTGTCTAGGGTTACTGCTCCTCGACAGCAGAAGGTTAAGAACAAAACAAGCTTTTAATGCAAAAGTAATGGACAAGTACTTTCTCTGAGCTTAAAGCAGTCAGGTAAGTCCAAGTCCGTCAGTGAACAGACAGGCAACAGAAGTAATCTTCAGGAGACGATCTTCAGGGATACACAATGGTTTGCTAGTCAGGCGGGTCAAGGACGGACAGTCGCAGAGGAGGCAAGCATCCCCTGCTCTCTTTGTATTAAATGTCAGAAAGCAGAAATTGTCTGCGATTGCTTGGAGCCCTGCTGGTCACTGTGCACCTGCCAAGTCCAACAATCCTTCAGCAAAACCACAGGTTTTCAAGTTGGCAGTCCCAAGCTAATTTGGTTTGACAGACTTCTCTCACAGATACACTAAGCTCGCACACAGCAGACTGGAAGCATGCCTAAATAATGCATCTACTGGGTTACAGCTAACAGAAAACCTGGCACTGCCTTCATTTGCACCCCCCCCAAGGAAAAATAAAATGAAATAAAATAGTGGCCCAAGAATATCCTGCTCCTTAAAAGAAGCATCAACATGAAATTGACAAATTTGCATTTAAATATGAAAGTTCAAACAAATGTGTGGCAGATTCACAAATTCTTTGAGCCTTTCAGATCATTTAGAAATGTTGAAGTCTATTCAGTAAAATCCAAAGAACAGGAATAGCAGTGTTTTCACACTTTGCTGGAAGAGCTTACAGTTTTGTATAGGATTAACAGCTGGTCCAAGAAGCTTATCAAAAATGATAGCTGCAGACACTCATTACAGAGTTAAATGACATGAGCCAAAGGCAAGTGAGAGAGAGTAAAAAGAGATCAAAATGTGCAGTACTCTCACTGCCTTTATCTACACCTCCACATCTGTTCCAGGCGCTACAGTTTTAATAATGGAGATATCTCTTGTTTTAATGGACAACAATGTGGCGAGTTCAGTTTCTACATTCTGTTTGTTTCAGGCACGCCAAGAAAATATAATCCGATTGCCAGCATTACTACTTCTGCAGCACTCTTTGTCCTATTTTTTTTCTTCCTCATACCAGCACAGCAGAGTCCTTGGAGTTTTCAGCAAGAAAAAAAAAATGCTTCGAAAATAGGTCAAGCAGTGCTACTTTAATTGAATATGCAATGCAGCGGTATACTACCTCAGCAGCAATACTGTCAAACTATCATACTTGACAATTCAGCAACTTTTCTTGCACACCTGTAAAGCACAGTGAGCAAAGATATTCTAATAAGGTTGCAGTTCCAAACACAGGCCATCAATTTCTTCCAGTTTTGCCCATGGCCTGAAATGGCAGCTGGAGTTCATTTTAAGTCCAAAGTAATGTAAGTAAGTTTGCCTTTCCTTCAGACGATCAGTCACAGAAACCACTATGAAATAAGAGGCATTTAGTCGCACATGGTTTACAGCTCTATTTAGAAGGCCAGTCGTAGTTTTGGGAACAGTGGTCTTTCCCTGATCACCAGTTTCCAAGAGATTTATTTAAAAAAAATATATATATATAAATAACGCCTACATGAAAACACATACTCAAGGTAAAAAAAAAAAAAAAAAACTTCTTTCCCCCTAAACAAATGTTGTTGATGCCAGCAAATCCAATAAACAAAATAAAATAAAAAAATTCGAACTTGGTGTGGGAGCAAATCCTTTCCTGTGGATAAAACTGCAGTTTTAACCATCTTGTATTCTGTTATTCCCTCACATTATTCTCTTCCATACCTATTGTACCACTTCTCAAAGCCCCATCCCCATTTCAGACCCATAACAAATGCCTTCTATTCCTGCAGATCGACACTGCAACCGATCACATTCACAACATCAGGGTGTCACAGCTTCTGGACCGCAATCAGACTTACTGAACTCAAATTGTAAGTTTATGCATCAATACAGGACTGCGTCCTTGACTTTGCATTGTTAATCAACTGGATATTACGTTCACTTGCTTGTAATGTGTGACAGTTGCATCTTTCTTCTGTTTGTATTGCTTGTTCTAACATTGTCTCTGCCACTTTTCTTGGCCAAGTCGCTGTAGAGAGAGAGATTTTATTCTCAATGAGACTTCTACCCAATTGAACGAATTAAATAAATGAATAAATACCTCCCAAAAACCCAGACCACACTAAGCCAAATAATAATTAAAAAAAAAAAAAAAAGAAATCATGTAACCATCATCGCCGGAGATTAAGGGCTCTATCTTTCACAATGCCCCACCCGCTGCCAATACCCGCTACCTGTGAATTACACATTTAGCAGCTTCCACTATCCCGAAACGGTATCTTGCCACAACACAACCTGCTATACATTATGCCGACTCCTTCTTTTGCACCTGGAGGTGTGCCCGTGGGTGCGTTTATGCGCTTTCCCTACAATTGCAATCTTGACCACACACGTCAGGGAAAGCATATAGCGGGTCCTCAAACTACCCGCTACCCATTTGGGCTTTTACAAGAGCGCTCCCAGGCGGCTTCAATGGATCTCCACTTGGACACATGTGGACGTGCACATGCGGCTCACCTCCCGAATTAACTCACCTATAAAAAGCCACCTTGCTTTAGCCTCAATTGAACCCAGGAAAAAATGGCAGAGATAGTACTAAATTGCCTTGATCGCCAGTTAAACTAGGCTTATGCCGTCGAAGGCGATGGCTGGGGGTATATCCCCAAACGCCCCCAATCCTCAAATTCCCGAATCCATGAATAGACTTTCATTTGAACTTTATTTCAGGTCAATCGGTCAAATGGTTCTGAAGATATGGCCAAAATGGTAATTTTCCATCACAAAGCGCCACCTGGTGGCAAAATATTGAACCATACAGGTATGATGTCATCATGTGACACGTTGTGAGGTCATGACCTTGCAGCTGCACATAGTTTCATGTCAATTGAAGAAATAGTTCCAAAGATATAGCAATAATGGTGAATTTTAAGCGACAAAGCTCCACCTTGTGTCAAAATTTTGAACCGTACAGGTATAATGTCATCGTGGGACACATTCTCAGGTCATGACCTTTCATTTGCACTTGATTTGAGGTCAATCAGACAAATATTTCCAGAGATATGATAAAAACAGTGATTTTTCCAGTTTTTGGCCCCTGGTGGCCAATCCAGAAATTGTTAATTGTCCAAAATTGAATCAGTTCTTCCTGTTTATGATACTTACTTATATGCAAAACTTGGAATTTCTAATTGTAATATTACTGCAGTTATCACATTAACATGTAAATCAGTTTTTCGCCCCTGGTGGCAAATCTAGAGATCGTAAATTATCCAAAATCGAATCAGTTCTTCCACTTTATGATACTTACTAATGAGCAAAACTTGAAATTTGTTCCTGAAATATTACTGAAGTTATTGCGGAACAGTGATTTTTTCAGTTTTTGGCCCCTGGTGGCCAATCTAGACATAGAAAATTGTCCAAAATCGAATCAGTTCTTTCTCTTAATGATACTTACTTATATGTAATAGTTGGAATTTCTAATTGAAATATTACTGCAGTTATCGCGTTAACACTGAAATCAGTTTTTGGTCACTGGTGGCCAATCTAGAGATCGTAAATAGTCCAAAATCTAATCAGTTCCTCCTCCTTATGATACTTATGTGCAAAATTTGGAATTTGTAATTGAAATATTACTGAAGTTATCGCGTTAACACGTAGTGCGGCGGTGGCGGCGGCCGGACCAAAAACATAATATCCCCAGGAACGCCATGGGGATATAATAATAGAAGACATCCAGAACGCGTGTACCGCCAGCGCACTAGCTACCTGGGCCTTTCAGGTAAGTCTATATTGTTTGTATTTTGTATCAATCATTTTTTCCGCTTTTATAGTAACATATAATTATGAGCTGTCCAGCCAGCTGCCAGCTATTCGTATGCCTTGCCCGGTGCCATTAGAGTTACTGTGGCACTATCTTTCTATACTAGTGGGTTATTCCAACACCCACTCGGCTCAACTGGAGGCATGACCCAATCTGCCGTAAGCTCGGCTATAACTGCAGTCACCGCCAGCATAGTCCGACATGCCAGTAGGTACATCACTGGCATGAATGTGACACCCGAGAGACAACGCAGGGTAAAGCGGGATTTTTTGGCAAGATATGGGTTCCCTAGGGTTCTAAGTGCCGTGACTCCACACACGTTTTGATTCGGGCTCCGGCTCTGAACAGGGGCGCCTATGTGAGTCCTAAGGGAACCCAATCCATCAATGTCCAGGTAATTTGCGATTCACAGGTTACATCTTGAATGTATACGCAAATCATCCAGGGGAGGTAGCCACGACGCTTTTATAATGGAACAGTCAGTCATTCCAGTCTTCCTGAGGGACCCCCTCTGGATGGGTGGCTGTTGAGTGACAATGGCTATCCATTAAAGACGTGGTGGATAATGCCATACATAACGCCAACAAGTGTGCGTGAGTTTGCTTTCAATAGAAAACACTCGTGCATGAGTTGTCATTGAGCGAACATTTGGCATGCTCAAAATGCGGTTCCGCTGCTTGGACATGTCAGGTGGGGTCTTACAGTATGGTCCTCAGAAAGCAGCATCTTTCTTTGTGGCATGTTGTGTGCTGCACTACATTGCC
The DNA here is from genome assembly GCA_029721435.1 of Gymnothorax reevesii. Taxonomy (NCBI): domain Eukaryota; kingdom Metazoa; phylum Chordata; class Actinopteri; order Anguilliformes; family Muraenidae; genus Gymnothorax; species Gymnothorax reevesii. The sequence goes on along the minus strand of CM056577.1, from coordinate 71,383,882 downwards.
CTTCGCCATGGAATGATGCTAGAGTTTGAGGATAGATTATTACTGCACTATAGAAGGCAGCAGCTGATTATTACTGCACTATAGAAGGCAGCACTTGCTGGTGCCGACTCCAAGTGCTGATATAGTGCCAGCTCCGCTAGTCATCTCATCTGCAGCCTGCCTCATAAGTAATTTGTGCAATCAGCAGGCTACTAATAATGTAATAATACATGTAATTCATATTGCGTTTTATTAAATACTCAAAGTCGCTTTAAAAAAGAAAAAAGTGCAAATGGTTACAGTCAATGTAGGCATTTATTTGGCTGTGGGTATTTTCTAACATGAGATTTTGATCTTCCCCTGTCTGGATTTGACCTAAAGCACAAGCAATTTAACTTTGTCTTCAGAGACACATGGCGACCTTCCTCTCTTCATCATGGGTTTCGGTTTGAGGATTTCGGATAGTGCAGCCTGCTCATAAAGGCAATGGCACCTGGCACACTGATTTGGTTTTTAATGTGGAAAAAAAAACTGCCACTAGATGGCAGTATTGACTTTTTTTGTTAAGCCCAGTCTGGAGCTAGGTTTTGGGCATGTCTTGGGCATGCCTCAGAGGGGAAAGTCCCAGAGAATTGAAAAAAAAAAAAAAAAAATCTGGAAGGTGGGAGGGGGCTGGAAAAGAGTATATAAAAAGAAAAATTGAGAGAGTAAGGTAGTAGGAGAAATTGCAAGGAGAAATTATTGAAGGATACATTTGATCAGACCTGACACTCATTCAAGACCTGTGAAGCTTTTTGTGTATTTTTGCCTGCATTGGAGCATTTTCCTGTCCTAGAACATCGCAACCTAGCAACCCCATCTCAAGTACCAAAGGAACTGTAACTATATCATTTTTTTTTTGAAAGTCAATCTTGTTCAGAGTTTGTTTAATTAAATTTGTTTAAGTTTTACAGTTTTTTCTGTCATTCCTTGCAGTCCGAGATGTCATAACAAATTGGGGCCATAACAGGTTTAACTGGCGTAACGCCCAAACCACGCCTATGCATAATATAACGGGTAGCGTAGGTGTTTTAGGGATAAAGGCAGGCGTGCAAAATTGCAACTTTTGCAGGGGAACGCCTCTTACGCAATGGCAAATCCCCAAATGACAGGTTTAGGGACTCTGACGTAAGATAGGACCCCAAGTATGAAACACTGAATGAACCACACAAGCGGAAGTGTGAATGTGAGCAGTAGATATGCTCAGAGCACTCAGTGTATTACATTTTCCATTGACCCTCAACATTCCAAAAAAGCAAAGAAGGATTTTCAGCCATTGTGGCAATAGCTCATATTAAAACATTATTTTTACAAATATGAAATAAACACATTGTTTAAATTGCGTATGAAAAGTCTCGCTTTGAATCCCTGATCACGGTTAGCTGTAGAGCGAGAAGAAGCAGGCATAAGGAGACTGTGGATGTCTACACCCTGTAGGATTAGCAGTAGGCCCACAGTTGCAGATAATTGCCCATTCCAAATTGGGGTGAAAATTAATGATGCCCAATTCAAAATCACATCCTCCACAACAGAATGAGTCCCTAACTTACTATGAACTGACATTTAAACTCCTTCACTTGCTAAACAGTTTTTGGCTTCTCTACGACAAACATTCAGAGGCTTCATTTCTCATGAAATTCTCTCACTGGTTGTATAGCAGGCTTGCCTCGCAATGTTTTCATCTTAATTACATCTGATGGGGGGAAAAAAGCAGGCGTGAAGTACCCCTTTGAGAAATGTGAGGAAAGAAACCAGTTCAGATTTAAAGATCAAAAGGATCTTCACACTAAAAAGGAAATGTCTTTCACAAGACAATAAATCCCAGACATTTGTCTGAAGTAGGTAAAAGGAAAGTGAAAAAGCTAAAACCTATTTTTTCTGAGCCCAAAAACTTGAATTAACAAGAATCTGTGAACTGGTCTGCTCCAAGAGAGGAGCACAAATCACACAATGGCGTCAGTGCATAACACCCTTGTGTGGACACCAACTACTGTTCCTTTGATGAAGCTGGTTTCTTGGTCTGGAAGAGATATTTGATTTCAGCTGAGCAGTGACTCACTGCAACTGAAGAGAAATTGTGTTAAATGTACGAGGCAGTGAAGAACATTGATGTATGTTTTTTTCTGGCATCAACATCAAGCCTGAATATTATTCATTTAGAATTAATAAATGTAAGAATATTCTAAAGGAAACTAGGGCCACAAAACACTGGCAAAATGCATGATGTGCTTCAGCAAGATGATAATTGTGATGGCGGCATTGAAAATGAAGACAAATACAGACCCTGAAAATAATAACCACACATCTGCCATGTAATAAAGTTAAGCTGTCGTTCAGAAGTATTCAGAGATTGATTGTCCTGTCACAGATAACAAAATAATTTTCAGTAGATTAATTTAGTAAATAAAGCACCAAGAATTTTCTCTTAAAAAAAAAAAAAAAAAACCATAAAGATGTGTTAGCACTAAAGAATTCAACTCCCACCAAGTTTCAGAATCTCATGCTCTCCAACACTGCTCATAATAATCTTGAAAGGATCTGGCAAGTATATAATTTCTGTCCTTGCATCACAAATCCTTCTCTGCCAATGCTATGAATTGGCACCAAATTCTTAACAAAGTAACGTGTAGGCCTACTTTGGTGACAACATGCAGGGGTGGTTGGATTATTTGAATGGAAGCTGTACAATAAACAATTCTAGACTGCTTTAATTGCTGAAAAAAACTGGTGCTCAATGATGTGACTGTTATTAAAGGCGAGGTATACGACACCGAGCCCGTGCACAGACCGTCTGAGGAGAAGGTGCTTAGATAAGGGGGAGGACACCACCCATCCCAATCCCACCACCAAAAGCAGCTCTTTGCAATCAACACCTAAGCAAAAAAAAAAAACTTCTCACTTTCCTGCCGGCTTTCCTCAGGTTTTGGGGAAAAAAAAAAATTTAAATGGCCAGCAACGACGCCGCTCTCATGCAAAGGTTAATTGCCCCTTGGCAGAGTCCAAAACTGTCAGCCCTTTCTAGGTAAAAGCTTTCTGAGAAAAGCCTCCTTCATGTTATGTTGTCAGCTTCAGAAACAGAACATCTTGTTTAATAGCAGGTGACTAAAAATAATGTAACAAAATGTTTTAACAAAAGCTAATTCAGAACAGGAGCCTGTCTAACCCCTCACTAAGTTATTATAACACAAGCCATTGGAAAGGGGAGTTGGGAGTGCTTAATTCAAAATCAATGTGCCGACATTTCGACTTGAAATGGTAAACTAAAAACTACATTTTGTTGATGCCATGAAAAAAAATAAAATAAAAAATATGCGGACTGCGCCACAGGATGCCCTTTACCTGGCGAAGACAGGCCAACAGGATGCACTGTATGAAGATGACAAACTGAAAGATGTTGTGCAATGTGCTGGAAAATGTTCTGCAGGGAAACTACTGAAATTACAACTAGTCTGGACATTCATATGGCTGGCAATGTAACAGGACAGTTTTTCATCTTAATGTTGGCTTGCTTCAATGGTTCAGATACCTATGGACTTAAAACTGCTTAAGATTCTAAATGCAAATACCACACTGGAGAGAATCTCTAGACCTTTAGTCTGCACACAATGAAATAATAAAGGAACAATAGCTGAGCATTCAGCTGTCCCATTACTTTTGGCCCCCTAAAAACACAATTTGTCATACTTACGACCACTATCATTGCAGTACCTGCATTGAACACTGCAGGGACACCAAGTGGATGAGGCAGGTGCCACATTAAAATGTTCATAATATACAACAATGTAAAAGATTAATTTGGAGATTTATTTCTTGTGACAAAAAATAAATATCACAATTTGCACTGAGAAAAATTGGTCAAGTGCACAGAAATTAATTTGAGATGTTCAGCTCCATGTGTCTTGTCTCATGTTGAGCAACTTTATTGCAGTCTAGTTAAATACTCAGAGTTTGGCGCTCAGAGCCTTATTGAGAGCCGTTTGCTTGTTGTTTTAGATTTCCCTGTCCTGTCAATAATACTGCCAAATAAGTCGGCCCCAATCGAAGTCATAAATTACCGAGTTATAAATAAATATAAAATTAACCAAAAAAAAAAAAAAAACAGCAGCCAAATAGGCCCAAGTACAGTGCTGGGAAAGGAATTTCCTTTGTTTCCCATGTCTTTGATTTTTGCAAATTTGTCAAACTTAAATGTTTCAGGTCATCAATGTTTTAGACAATTGTATTATTAGACAAATAATACCAGAGTAGATACAAAATGCACTATTTAAGGGATTATTTCATTTACTGAAGGAAAAAAAAATACATCCAGCCCTAACAGGGCCTATGTGAAAAAGTAATTGCCCCCTTAGATGTAAATGATTTTATTGATAATTGGGTTCAATTTCACAGGTTACACCCAGGCATGATTACAACCAGACCTGTTGAATCTAAACATCACTTAAATAGAAAAGTGTTTCCAAAAAAAAGTTTCCAAAAAGCAGCACGTTATAATTTACAAGCTATGAGTTATAGGTCAGCCTTTTCGTGGGCTTCAGGTGTAACGTTACTGTTTATGACCATGAAGAAACACAAGAAATTATTGTATGCCTTTGCTGATAAGAGCTGGTGAGCTAGCCCATGGTTAACTCTTGAAAGTTAATATGATGTGCTTTAATAAACTGATAAATATCCTACGTTTTGGTGAATGATAATTGGCCGGTTTTTTTTTATAGTTGGGTGAATTGGAGTATTGGATTTAATATATTTAATGTAATATTGGATCATACAGATGAAAATAAGATAATATACAGATGATATATAGTAACAACAAAAGTAGTAATGTCTTTTCGAGAGAAATAGTCAATATCCAGCGTAGCCATCCTTTGCTTTGATAACAGCATTTAATTTTTCAGGCATAGTGTTCACATAGTTCTTTATTTCCTAACTCGCTGACAGATTCTGTATGGTTTGAAGTTCATTCAAAAGAAATTCTTTCGATGTGTCAACATATTTGCTCATTTGGATTAAGGTCTGGACTTTGAGCAGGCCAAGTCATAATTTTATGTCACCAGATGTTTCTTTCCGACTGAGAAAATTCTTGCACAACTTAGAGGTGTGTTAAGGGTCAATATCTTGTTGAAAATATCATCCACGACCAAGCAGTCTCTTTCCAGATGGCAATGTGCGCCTCACAGGGATGCAGTGATACTTCTTTTAATCCATGATTCTGTCAATTTTTATGAGTCATCAGTCTGCTTAAAAGGAGCCAAACCCCCAAACCACACCATTACCGCCTCCATGTTTTACTGAAGGGGTCAAACAGTTATTCTTGAAACATTCTCCAACTCTTCGGCGCACACAAGTTGCATTTAGGTGAGAAAATTTCAGATTTTAATTCATCAGCCCATAGGACTTGTTCCCACTCCATTAGTGTCCAATCTTGGAATTTCTTGGCAAACTCATGTCTTTTTTTGATGTTGCCAACTCTTGGCAGCAACATCACCAATCAGACCATTTTCTCACCTGTAGACATTTGGATATAGTAGATCTTGATATTTCCATCTCATCACTTCTGGTGCTATTAATATCATAACAGAGTCGTAATGCTGTCAGCTGCTCACTTTTTTTTTCCTTGTAAAACACATAGGAACCCAAATTCCATTTTGCACCACTCTTGCCACTAATTTTCAGCGAACCGGTCTCTTTGAAAGGTTTGATAGTGCTTTTTACAGTAGCATGGCGGCATTAAATGTCTTCAGCACCATGTAAGGCCACAATGCAGCTACTAAAAATCTCAGAGCTCATTCCGTTGTGCCATCGTGTTTAACACTGTGACACTGCTCAAAGCTCATGTCAACTTATACACTGGAACAGCTGATCAGAGGTACAATGTAATTTTGCAAAATAATTTTGCCTCAAACCAGCTTAAACAGATTTTTTAGCATCAGTAATCATCACAGAATGAGCCTTGCCATGCATTCAGGCAAGGAAAGTCAAAAAAAAGAAATTTGTGACCCTTTTTGAAATTTATTTAAAAAAAATATGTTTTCAGTGTTAGCCTATTGTTTATTACCCATATCTGAACCTCAATATACTTGTGGGAATGATTTTTCTTGTTCTTATTGCCTACATTAGTTTTTCTCAATACATTTTCACCAAATGGTTCCATTGTACGTTGCTTAAGCGCCTCCTGTTGGCCTAGACAGGCCTAGTCAGGAAGATTCTAAGCTAGTTCATGTTCGGGCATCCTCTGCCCTCGCTCTGAACTTGCAAGGATTCAACCAATGAGTGTAAAAGAAGTAGTGGCTGACAGGCGCGAGCTTCGGAGGAGAACTGTGACCTGTTTGCACTCTCCTGAATTGGCAACAGGAGGTTGCAATCCGAGAGTGGAGGCCATGGGTGTGATTGGAGGGAGAGGAAAAAGGATGGAGATAGAATGAGAAAGTGGGAGGAAGGTGTTTATTTATTTATTTAGCATGTGTAATAGAGGATGGGGCTGCACTACAACATGCAAGCGGTGTGTGATAGCAATTACAATGTACATCATAACAGTATGGTGCCCTAATTCAGGGGTGCTCAGAAATTTTTTTTAAAAATAAGGAAATTCTACACGGTAGGATATAAAAATAAGGAAGTATTGACATCACGGCACAAAGGGGGTCTGGGGGAGTCCTCCCCCAGAGATTTTTTATTTCTAGGCTTTAAACGGTGCATTTGGGTGCATTCTGAGCACTAAAACAATTTACGACAATACGTCACCATTTTAGAATTTTTCAGGCACAAAAGCCAACTAAATCACACAAACAACTTGAACCTGTGTAATAAGAAACTAGAAAATATTTATTTCAAGATATATACATATATTATCAAGTCATTCCCAAATTGAAAAATTTTTTACTTATGATTGAAAACGCTATTACAATCTACCTCACATTACAAATCTACCCTAAGATTGCCTCTTTAAACTGAACGCAAAATATGAAAAAGTCTAACATTGTTTAACAAATTCAAGTTACAGCTATCAATATCTCTAGCCGTTAGCCAACTAGCATCTAATGAGTATGATCAGCATTATCACATAAGTATGTTCAGTTATGCTGTCTAACAGACGAGTAACTACATTTATAGTCAGACATTCTTGCTCGTTTGCGTGTGAACTCCATCATCTTCTCCAGATTCAAGACGATGAACCGAACACACAACACACTGCATGTGCCTTATAAACCGATATGTTTCAAAGCCAATTCTGGGAAGCCAATTTACTTTTAGCTAATGAAACTTAGCTTTGCGCTAGACTCATAACCATTGCGTGGAATATAGTAAAATGCGGGTCTACCCTGAAATGTTATGCACATTGTACTTACCTGTTATTTTCACCTTTCTTTTAACGCCCCTTGTTTCTGTTCTTTCCCCGTTATCTCATAATCACCATCTCTGTTCTAAAATAAATCTTTGTCTCATGCTCATCTATTGCATTCTCTTTTAGGACTTGTGTTATTTTCGTTCAGATGAAAATCAGCCACACCGTCAACCTGCATCACTGCCGTCTCAGATGCTGCTCACAAACAGATGCTCAGATTTCACATACTCTGACATTTCCACCTACCCTAAACTTTGATCAAATAAAAGTGGGTTCTACAGTTAGTCCACTGTTTAACAAATTCTAAACCCATTGATCATTTATTTTGATTGGTTGAATTTTTCCCCCTTCTTACATGCCATTGTTTTGAATATATCACAATGCTATGGAATGTTATTTTTCCATTAATAGACATCTGTCAATATGCAGCTTCAAAGGATGAGTAACTGCTCAAAACATAAATGCACCCAATTAAGACCAGCTTGTTAAAATCTTACCTGGCAATTGTGGTTGGAACAAGAACTAGCATATGCAGGAGTGCGGAGAGCCCCAGCAACAATTTTGCAGACCATTACATAATGTGGTTTCATATTCTTCAAAATATTAGCTTGCCAGAAAGACATCACACATGGGTCATTCCATGTCAATTCAACAAATTTCAGAAAATTTCCCCACCTGACCATCTCAGATTTATTTTAAAAAATTCTCACACCAAGGCCATGTACTTGATAGGATATGCGCACCGTTTCAGTTAAATACTTCTTTAGTTTTGACAAAAAAAAAATTAATAAAGATGGCAACGTTTTGCTGATTTTCGCACTCCTTTTTGCAACATCAAATAAAAGCGGATTTTTAGGAGGCAATATCTCCAGTTATATGATTGCCATGGGCTCAAAAATTTCCACAGTGTAGCATCAATGCCCAGTACACTTGTGAAACACAGTTCCAATGGCAAATATGTTTTTATTAGGGAGCTGTGGCTGTTTGAAATTGCTAATTTATTTGACGAAGTTGTCTGTGACACCAACTTTGAAGGCCAATTATGACTAAAGTTACGCAGGTAGAGAGCTGATTTTTTTCTTGGCAAGCTCTCCTCACATAGTGCTATTGGTACAATAAACAGCAAACATGTCAATTTTATGGATGTCCAGAAAATGCATAGCAAAATTCTAAAAAAGCCAAAATTTTCTGAAATTTGACATCAAATTGCCGAGGTGTGACAACCTGTATATTCTTGAAATCTTCACCATCTTAAAGCTTACATTCTTGGCCATCTTTGTTTCAAAGGTGGTTGTGGTGCAACTCTTCATTAAATAGTTATTTTTTTAAATAACGCCTTGTAAACGCTCGTTTTTCATTGTTTCTATGCGATTCCTCGCATATTGCAGGAGTTTCTGAGGCTGTAATCATAACATCAGATAACAGAAAGTCACTTAAAGATGTTCAATACTTAGATACATTGGTTATCTATAATATATTTGAGGGCGATGTCTGTCTGTGTGTGTGTCTGTCTGTGTGTATGTACACATTTTTCTCCTACATTTCTCAACCGATTATCACCAAATTTGGTGTGAATATCCACTTGGACACCAGGAAAGACTTGACGTCGCCTAATTTTGAAAAACGGTCATGCACGCAAAAAAAATGGCAATTTCACTCTGGGTAGCCTGTAAACTTATATAACCTGATGCGCGTAGCAATATCCGGTTGCACCGCTAGGAGCCGTAGTGTCCTTACGAACGTGCGTTGAGGTAACCTGCCAGCAGGCTACTGTTTGCGATGGGGCCGAGGGAGTGATGAGAGAGCCTACACGAAAGCCAGGCTTTTGAGAGGGCACCCTGACTTGACGTTGCCCGATTTTTGAAAAACGGTCATGCACGCCAAAATAATGGCAATTTCACTCTGAATACACTGTTATACTCCACAAGACTCCGTGGGGCAGAGGGTAGAGCACTGGACTCTCAACCTAAAACGTCGTGACTTCAAATATTGGATGAGTTTATTATCATACTTGCGCTTAGGGAGTGATAAGAGAGCGTGCACGAAAGCCAGGCTTTTGAGAGGGCACCGCGGACTTCACATCGCCCGATTTTTGAAAAACGGTCATGCACGCAAAGAAAATGGCAATTTCTCTCCGGGTAGCCAGTAAACTTATATAACCTGATGCGCGTAGCAATATCCGGTTGCACCGCTATGAGCCGCAATGTCTTTACGAACGTGCGTTGAGGTAACCTGCGAGCAGGCTACTGTTTCCGATGAGGCCGAGGGAGTGAAAAGAGAGCCTGCACGAAAGCCAGGCTTTTGAGAGGGCACCGCGTTCGTCCACGAATGCAGCACTCTCATTAGTCGAACTTGACAGCTCCCAAAATAAAATTTTGCACTTGAACACTCGCAGGGCTGGCGTTACGCCTGAAAATTTGGCGGCAATTATTGACAAAAATTAGTCCTGGCTGATTCTACATGGTTTCCCTTCATTAACACGTTTTCCAATTCAAGAATCATCAAGTGGCAATTGAAGACACGGCTTCTCTCCCTCATGCGATCTAAAAGCGGCAAAATAATGGGCTACAAAGCGGGTAGCAGCTAGTAGTACCATATATAGGTCAGGAAATGCCATATCAAACTTGTATATATGAAATTTATTTAGCAAAACTGATGAATGATGACATAATCGCAACCATTGGATGGCATTGGAGGACTTACAAATAGTTTATTCCACCAAATTAACATTTATAATTGTGCATACAATAGCACTTTAATTAATAATTAAAGTGTTCCTAATTTTGATAAATGCCCTGCTATATGATAGAAATAGCCCAGGATGTAAAAAGGTTGATGCTTGTAAGTACCCATTTCTCTGCCAGATTCACATTATTATTATACTGGAAAATTCATGTTTATGCTCAATATCTCTTTTGACAGAGAAATACATATGCAGGTTTGAATCCCCTCTGCAGTTTTTGTTATCCCATGGGACATGAAATTGAGGCACCTTGTATCCAGTGTTCTACACTGGAAAAAGACAGAGAAACCACAGAGGAACAGGGAATACCTTGGTGTGGACTTTCAGACAGCAATGGTCGTTAGGATCAGATCTCAAATTTGTCTTAACAATTAAAAAAACGAGCGTTTATAAGGTGTTACTAAAAAATTCATAACTTTAATGAAGAGCAGCACAACAACCACCTTTGAACCAAAGATAGCCAAGAATGTAAGCTTTAAGATGGTGAAGATTTCAAGAATTCACACGTTGTCACACCTCGGCAATTTGATGTCAAATTTCATGAAATTTTGGCTTTTTTAGGATTTTGCTGTGTATTTTCTCGGCAACCATGAAATTGACATGCGTGCTGTTTATTGTACCAATAGCGCGATGTGTGGAGAGCTTGCCCAGCAAAAAATCTGCTCTGTACCTGCATAACTTTGGTCATAAATGGCCTTCAAAGTTGGTGTCACAGACAACTTTGTCAAACAAATTAGCATTTTCAAACTGCCGTAGCTCCCCAAGAAAAAGAGAAATGCCAATGAAAATGTGCTTGCCTAGTTCACCGGGCCTAGATGCAACACTGTGGATGATTTTGAGGCAATGGCAAGTATAACAGGAGATATTGCCTCCTAAAAACTCCCTTTTATTTGACGTTGCAAAAATGAGTGTGAAAATTTGCACAACACTACTATCTTTATTATTTTTTCTGCCAAAACTAATAGACATATGTGGCTGAAATTTGGCACACATCCTATTAAGTATATCACCTTTCTGTGATTATTTTTTTTAGACAAACCTGAGATGGTCAGGTGGGAGGCATTTGTTGAATTGACATGGAATGACCCCCATGTCATCGCCCAATGCAGTTTTTGGTCTTTGTGCTGGTTCTCTCTCAATTATCCAGCCTATCAGGCCCCCCAGGCTTATCCAAAATGGCATTGTCATGTTGGACACCCTTGCAAAGCAACCCCACGCTACCCTCCTTCTCAGTTCCCTTCACAAGCCGCCGGCTGAAGCTCAATTGAAATTCAAAGCAAATGTTGTCATGCAGGCTGCCCCAACTTAACATCAGATCACAATCAAAGTTTCATTCTTCAAGCTCAGCTTCCCTCGCTCTGTCCGCCTGTACTTCCTGTTCACATGTGTGGTGATGAGTTCTTTACATCAGTAAGAGAAAGAACATACCCAAGCTCTCACCCAGCACTTCCTCTGCTAATGGTTTAGTTACAGCAGCCCCAATTTTTAGCCCTTTATATTTAATAATCACGGTTTTACTAACATGCTTGGCATAGAATCGTGCCATTTTGCCAGTTTCACATGCTCTTATGGAGCAATCCTCCTGATGCTCCCAAACAGGCTTAACAAGTTTATAGTCAACCCCATGTTTTCATAATTATGGTCTCCGAGTACTTGCCCTCCACACCCAAGATTAATGCTGCCTAATTTATGAACCTCTCATTAAAAATCACACAGGATCTTATTTCAAAAAGCAATCTGTGCTCATATTTGCTTGCAATACTGCATTTCAGAAAGATTAATTGTTAGCAACAACAAATACAAAGTCTGTGAATACCCCCATCCACATGAAATTAAACAAGACTAGGTGCAAAATAGTATATTGCTGGGCTGCCAAGTGCTGTATGAGAATGTGGGCCCAAGAAAAGGGTGTTAAGTGGGGCAAAGCTCATTCAATTATATGAAGTGCAAGTTTAGTAATGAGCTGGAGCTGATAAATTATTTACAAAGTGTATGTAATCATGTATGTGTGTATGTATGCATGTCCCTGAATCGTAATGAAATGATAAAGTTATTGTTTCAGTTGTGCTAACTAGGAACGTGATGTCACTTTTGTGAACACATGGCAGTTCCTATATAGTGAGGGTGTAAGAAAAAACTTAAAGATTCCTTTTTTCCCCCACGGTTTGTCTTTGGGCATGTTATGGACAAAGAATCCACAGTTTTGAGTAAAACCGCTTAATAAACACGTTCGAGTGAAGGAGCTGCCATGTGTTTACATAAAGCATTATTTGATATTGGTGATGAATGAATATGGTTAAGTATGAAACCAAAAAAAGGAAATGCAATTAATTTTAATGAATTTATGAGCTCTTAAAAAGGCCTTGTAGTGAACAGCAAGATCATGAGAAATGGCCAAGAAATAAGAAAGTTCATTCTATAATTTAATTTCATTTTGTTTGATATGGCTGAGAAACTGATGTGATTTCCACTAGTCTTTCGTCAGAGGACTTACGGTCAGCAATTTTCCACCAGAATTCCTCTCTGGCTTTATTAGCAGCAACAATGTTGCTTTTTGCTGTTTTTTATACATTTACATTCTTCATAACTGTGCATAATCACGACCCACTCCTCAAAAGGAGATTTTCTCTATCCATTTATTTTTTTTTAAGATTTTATTAATCACCCAGCAACGACTTACATTACATCCAACGAGCAAGTGCATACCTCAACCAACATGAAGGCAGTAACATAAATCTCAATCATAATTCCCCAAGTGTCCACCTGTGTATGGGCATGCATAAATACAGTCTTTCAAGTGTCCAACCAAAGAGTGTGAAACTTCATATGGGTCTCCCATAAAGCCGCTGGTGGCGCCCCCTGGTGGCGGGGGGGGGGGGGGGAATCACCCGCAGTGCTACTGATCCTGGATGAGGGATAGCTTCCTCGGAGAAACATACAGAGTGCGAGCGGTCATTTTATGAATGGAAATAGGGTCAATTGACTCATGAAATGCTCTTTTGTTGAGAGCACGTACAAAACTGACATTAACCAAGAAAGATTACGACCACCGTTGTGGTAACAATCATCTCTGTGAGGTCAGGGTCTGTTGAGCCAGCTCACTGAAATATAGCCTGTCTATGTGTGTCTCCCATTAAGCTGCTGGTGGTGCCCCCTGGTGCCGCTGGGGGGGGGGGAGGTAACCCGCAGTGTTACTGATTCTGGATCAGGCATAACCTCAGGCATCATACAGCACGCGATCTGTCATTTTGTGAACGGATATAGTGTCAATTGATGCATGATGCGCTTTTTTGTTGAGCACAGTGTTTAAAGCACAAAAAGGAGATTAACAAAGAAAGATTACAACCACTGTTGTGGTGCCAATCATCTCTGATTGCGAGTTCAGGGTTCGTTGAGCCAGCTCACTCAAATATAGCCTGTCTGTGTTGAACTTGCTTCGTAGAATACCCCACAGGACAGAGGAGTGACAAACGCCAGGCCAGCCAACAGTCGGCCAACCAATCGTTGACGTTCTTGCCATCTGGCCGGCCAATCGCTGAAGTCAGTCGTCGGGCAACCAATCGCTGAAGTGCTTCCCCACCGGCCGACCAATCGCTGAACTTCTTCCCAGTCGGACAGCCAATCGTTGACCTGGATCACTCAGGCAGTCAGTCAGTCACTCAGATACTCAGCGACATTCGGGTTTACAGGAGCCTGGCCGCTATTCGCGGCCCAGCCCATAATTTTTTGAGGATCTGTGGGATCCCCTTAGAGTGGCCAACATCCTGACTTGAACAGAATACACTCTTGCAGCAGTAGAAAGCTAATATTATGAGCCGTTCAATTGGAAGAAAGTCAATCAATGTGACTGAATTAAAGCAATTCTGCGAGGAAGAAAAATGCTTAAAGCCACCCTGAGTGATGAGAAAGGCCAGTGTCAAATTAAGCTATAAGAAGTCATTGCTTCTGGTAACAGCACCTTTAGGCCTTGCAAACACTTAAGTTTAAGAGCAAGATTACTTCCACGTGTGACAGAGTTTTGAGAACTTCTATCACTAATTTAATCAAACTTTTAATCTTGTTCCATTGCTTGGTATAACATTTCAAGATCTGAAACACTTCCTTGTAAAAAATATGCAATACAGGAAATCATTATGTCGGGCAGATACCATTTCACAGAACTGGTGAAAAGGTCTGCCCTTCCCAACATAACCCAGTGCATCACACAGGCACATATGGACACAAACAATGGACAAAGAAAGCATGATTACTGCAAGATTTGCCTTGGATCTCAACAATTTCGGATGCACAAATCAGATTATCAGACGGATAATCTCCAGGGTCTGGCACAATTTCCATTATACACAAGAGTGCACTTGTGTTTCCATACTGGGAAACGAACGTATAATGACAAACAAACCATCCTAATGGAGATCCATTCTAGCATTTAAATTAAGGTAGACTAGACAAATTCTTCATTCCTAAATAATGCAGTAAAAAGTAGTTGAAATCAAAATGCTTCACGTTAAAGCACTTGACACATTGAGAACAGAACTTGATAACGAGAGAAATGTGTTAAAATTGTGTCATAATGGCAAAATACATTATCTATAAGAAATTGTTCAGATTAAATGGATTTAATAAATTAATCTGCATTCTGTCTTCACCATAGGCTCATGATTTCTAGCAGAACCACCTACCATCTCCTATTATACAAAAGTAGAATGCATAGCACAATAACTATCAAATATTACATTGTACATGTTCCAGCTCTTTGTGCCATTACAAAACATAAGATGCTGCTCCTGAAAGGTAATTTCATGAGAGGCAATACTTTTAATAATAACTTTAATATTAAAATACTTTCTATTCACTTTCAATTATGACTGCAGCACATTTAGTCTTGATGTACAGAGTTACTTCAGAGTTGAGAAGCAAATGTGCAATATCACCTGTATGGCATGGTGATAAAAGTTTACCCTGAAACCACAAGACTAAAAACTCTAAGACTAAAATATGCAAATCTACAGTTGGGCAAAAAAGGTCCAAAGCAAACAACTCGACAAACCGAGACAAAATAAAATAGTAAAAAGGCAATAAAGCCTATATTTCCCTTCAGAAATAATGCTGAGGGCCTATAAAATTAATAACTTTCAACTGTTACTTTTAAAGAACTGCTTTATGAGAGCGTGTTGCTCACAAGGTTGGCTACAAGAGTGAGAACTTCACTTTCACACCCATTAAAAGCTGTGATGTGAAAATGTGAATGTGAAAGAAAGATACATCTGTGGTTTCACGTCAAGATAGTAAGCAAATCACAGGCCAAGAACAATACTTCTGATGCTGAGTTCCATGGCTGGTGATTTCAAAAGACAGTGGAAATCAAAAAGATGGGGAAACTGACAAGATTGTCAGAGGAGTATTTCAAACATCTTTTGCAATCAATACTACTAAAGAATTGAGGCTGTTCTGAGAGGAAAAATGAAGCCCCATCCGTGTTTTGAATAAATTAATCGGTGGGTGTACATTATGTTAATTAAATGCGACAGTAAATTTCTGCACAGTAAATATGTCATTGCAACTAATGAAATCCAATATGCTCGCAGACCACGTAGCCCGAAATACAATTTCGGTTGCATAATTTGCCGATTTGGAGACATAACCTTTCAGTTTAAAGTCAGAAAGCTGCAGACAAAACACAACAGTATTTAATTATTAAGCATTTCCCAGAAAAAAAAAAACCAATTGGATCAATATGAATGTGGAATGATTACTTTAACAGAGCTGACAATAATTTCCAGTTTCCGGTGTTGTGCAGGGGTGCATTCTACGGCATAATATCGGTCTTTCAATGTACAAAGGGGCAAATATTGTAGTTGCCAATTTGTAGGGATGAATTTGAAGCTTCAAAAAGTTTCAAAACATTCAAAGTATAGTTTCAAAAAGTTTCGAAACATTTCAAAACTTGCTCGCTCAACGTTGGCATCCACTGGCTGAAGTTGTCATTGCAGCCTTTAATTATTGTTAGTGTTGATGTGCTGAGGTCCCCCTTTTCACCAAACCAAAAATATGAATAGTTTTGACACAGGCATACTCAGTCAATTATTTAGTTTGTGTAAGCTTTGACTATTTCTTATTGTATGGCACTGTTAGTTTATTCTGCAATTAACTGTTCTCTTTCTTGATAATGATTGCGTCAGGTCAGCCTTTAATATATAAATGGACTTGACAATTACAATTATTCTGATTCTTCCTAGTTGGTATCACACCTCTTTGTGAGTATACACCTCAATAAAATGTGGTATAAAAATTTAGATTCAGAAATATTTTGTTCAAAGATTTTTATTCAGAATTATTACTTCCTGCGCATTTTTTGGATTCAGCTGGCTTCTCTACCATCTAAAATCAAATTATAAGTTTGTTTTTGTGTAAACAAGCATGCTTTAACCTGTTGACACATTGGAAAGAGTACCTGGCAAGCTTTAGAAAATCTATCCATCCATCTCGTATATAACAAACTGTAGCAAATTCTCTCAACGCAACCAAACACCTCAAACGCCTGTATTTTTCCAGCGGCTTTTAAAAGCCTCTGGCTGCGGTCTGATACCGATCACGTGACGTTTCGAAACATCTCTCGAACAACGTGTCGGAACCGGAAGTGATAAAACATTTAATTGCCATCTCTACCAATTTGCTTAAAAGCATTATCAAAACAAACTCGCGCTCCATCTTGCATTGGCGTTCCCCGAGTAGGCTTATTGCGTTTACTGTTGCTCTATCAACCTTTGAAGAAAATATATAGCTCGGAAGAGAAAACGCAGGTATTATCTTGGTCAACAAGGGTGTCACCATATTTCGCAGCAAAGTAAACAAACGGGACGTTAGGAGTTCCTTTTTTTTAAACGATACATGACTAAACTCCTATTTCG
This sequence comes from Gymnothorax reevesii, assembly GCA_029721435.1. Taxonomy (NCBI): domain Eukaryota; kingdom Metazoa; phylum Chordata; class Actinopteri; order Anguilliformes; family Muraenidae; genus Gymnothorax; species Gymnothorax reevesii. The sequence goes on along the minus strand of CM056577.1, from coordinate 71,366,874 downwards.
AAAAGCACTAGTAAAGGATATGTGCCTTTTTAACGAAAATACAATCACAGCCAAACTGAGGCACGCCATACAAAATAGCGATATAAGCAAATATGAACAGACACTAATGTTTTAATTCGGCTAGAAAAAGGGGACTTTTTACACACGCTCCCCCAAGTGTAGCGCTTCCGAGCGAAAACTTTCCACTGACGCCATCGCGGTAGCAACAAAGGATCTCCCTTCATCGAGCATCGATATCGCGACCAGCTGCGTTTCCTCACAACGTCTAATGTGGATGATTGTTGTGTAACGTGAATGAACGACAGAAATCCACAATAACCGCCAAGCGAATGTGCGGTGGTATAGCTGCTTTCACACCGGACGCGAAACGAATTTTTCGCACGACAGATTACATTCGAAGTCAATGCAAAGAAGCGAATAAACGCGTGTATCCGCGTCTTTGCATTGACTTTGAATGTAATTGGTCTAGCGAAAAAAATAGTTTAGAGTCCGGTGTGAAAGCGGCATTATCCAGAGCAAAATAAAACGAAATGCAATTGAATGCAAAATGCACACATCACGGAAATGATGCGTTCCGCTCAGCGAGCTAGTTGTGTAACGCCAGCTTGGCGAGATGGTCGAGCTGGTAATATAAAGCTGACGGGTAGCATTAGCCCGTCTACTAGCATATTTGAAACGGCGAAACTCGTCAGCTGCACCTGGCTGTAGCTCAAAACTCTACGATGGCAATCAGGTGTATGCAGCAATTATTCAATCAGTTGCTCCACGGATAAGCTGTATAAACAAATGCGGATTTGTTTCCAATTGCTTAAATTGCGGACTAAAGCCGCATTCACACTGGACGCGAAACGAATTTTTCGCACGACAGATTACATTCAAAGTCAATGCAAAGACGCGAATACACGAAAATTCGTTTCGCGTCCAGTGTGAAAGCAGCTTAACTAAAGAAGTTATACCTCACAGAAATAGCAAATATAAAAGCAATGTCAGAGGTGCGCCAGGCAACCGGCCCAACTTGCTTCGATTATTCTTAAAACGAAAAATATCGTGTAAAAAATATATATATTTTTTTGAGGCCATAGCTTCGCACCTGCAGGAACTCTGGGGAGAACTATAATCTATCTAGCTAGCAACATCGATAGAAAATGGTGCATGACGACTACATTCAATCATGTAACTGTTAAAATAGTCTAAATTTCAGCAACATTACAGCACACAAATGCTAGGAAAATTCCTTTGACGCGTCATAAAAACGCTATTTGCACGTTAACATTTGGCTTAATTCTTGACCAGCCACTTTCGTTAGCAACACAGCAAGCTAGCTGAGTAAATAAAAATGTAACGCTACTAATCATCAGACCAAACGTTTGAACCGCTTGCTTCTGTGATTCTAATAATCGCTTTTGAGCAGCGCGACACTGTGAAACCGATCACCCCAAACTGCCAAATTATCATTATTATTCAATCCGGGCGCCAAGTCTCGCTGACCCCGGTGCGTCAGACAACGAGGTAGCTGGTGAGCTAATGTTACTTTCTGACAAAAACAACAAAATGTCGACATTTGTTTCATTTTTCAAAGCACTCACCTAGCTTTCCGTTCTCGTCGGGATGGCAGAAACACTTGAGAGAGAGAGCTGGTGGAACTGAAAGTGCCTCTCACGATATTGCTGTAATGTCAGAGAATACGGCATCCATGAAAATGTTTTTATAGAGTTAAAGCACCTTTGTCTTCTCTTCTCCACGCAGAAGAAACAGCTGAGAGGATGTAAACATATGTCACGTGGTATTCAGCAAATGGGGCTGCAGACCGTGTTTGCGTCGTTCAACCGCATTGCAACCTCAATACTGACACTCAGCAGAACGCGAACACCGAGTGAAGCCCTCATGGTTGGAAAAATTCAGCTGCTCCAACTGCGAAAATGTGCCCCGACATTCGCTGTACTTGGGTGCTTTTCCCCCCCGTACATCAAGAATTTTGTTTTGCAACTAACTTGACAGAACGTGGTGTCCTTTGACAAATTATCTGTGTGATGCACGCAACGTGACTGAAGCTCTCTGATCTCGACACTCCAGTGTTGGTCCAAGTGCAAATACACCAGCGCGTAACAACACTTGTACCCCAAATCCGAAAAATTTGGGTTAGTATGCTCAATTGAAATTTATATCGAAAGCAGGGATTTGTTATTTACTAGTAGCATGCAGGGCATGTATTGGTCAGGTCATTGGTCAGCTCAATGCACCCTCTGTTGGCGATTTCGAGCAGAGCAGCCGGTCGGTTGATGACAAACAGACATGCTAACAGAGGGTGCATTGAAGGGACTCGCGCGCTCGCTCCAGCAATTAATGACTTGCATTACGTTTGAAACAAAAAATTACATTATTTGATGTTTCTTCGCACGAATTTCATTGATTTTTACTTGTGAATGCACTTAATTATTTATATTTTCAGAACATTTTTGTTCAAAGTTGTAATGCTGCTATTTGCTTTTGGAAAACTTAGTAAACGTTTAGGGACTGAAGACGCAGAGTAAGTGATTAAGTTTTTAATGCAGCACTGTCTGAGAGATCAAAGATGATGGATATTTAGCTTGGGATTGCACATTCGCCCTCACAAAAATTCCTCCACATTCTATGAATTTTTAAATTGTGCTGTGCACTTAATGGGTGAAATATTGAGAATCCTTCATATCATTCTTTGGAAAACATTGTTCTAAAACCTTTCATTTATTTTCTTGGGCTTTTTTTTTGGCAAATTGATGATCCTTGTCAATCTTTACTCCTGAAGAAATAGGCCTTTCAAATCGTGATAAGAATTACCGCATTACAGAACTAAATTGCCCTCATCCCACTTTTTTATAATGCATTGCAGGCCTGAATGGAAAGGAATTTATTGCAGCCCCCAGAAAAGGTCGGGGCGGCTACTATGGATTAATGCTCATCGTCTCCGCTGCCACTAGCTGCAATTTTTTACCGATTACTTTCATATTTAGTATGGATATGTGTTATACTTAACTTATGATACCTATCGATTTCGGTTGCCATGGCGACAGTATTGGCCGAATAATACACAAATTTATGCTAAAACATAGAGATTTTCTTGGAGACGCAGTACAAGCTGCAATTTTTGATCGATTACTTTCATATTTCGTGTGGACATGTCTTACACTTCACTTATGACAATTATGGTTGCCATGGCGACAGTATTGGCTGAATAATGTGCAAATTTGTGCTGAAACAGAGATTTCCTTGTGGACAGAGCACAGGCTGGGGAAGCGGTCTTTTTGGGGCTACACCCATGTGTGGCAACCACACTGTCTAGTTTACAGATAAAATTAAGTTAACTAGATAACACTGTAAATATCCTGTCCTCATGCTGTCTGCTATAAAATACAAAGTAAATGGAGACATTGCTGCCGTCTGTTTTTATGTGCATTTTTCACATTGCCTCAACTTTTCCTAGTTGGAGCCATAGATGGCCTGGTAGATATGCACAATTTATCTGAGGAAGAGATGACACCTGGATAAACCGTGGGAGTATGATAAGCTGGAGAGGAGAGTGAGATGCTCTGGGCAATGATCTCTTGGGAAACCCTGGGACTGGACATTCATGTGGACATCAATTTGACAGTTGACACCAACCTAAACAAGCTACATCTTTTCACGGCAAGGGTATTTCGCAATGGAAGTGGCCAGTTTTGGCAGGATAATGCACCCTGCCGCACTGCACAATACACAAGGTAAGGTTCAAGGCGATGCGCTGGCCTCCAAATTCCCCAGATCTCAATCCTATTTGGCATCTGTGGGATATGCCGGAAAATCAAGTCCAATGCGCTGCGGGTCTCGACCTAATTTACTGGACATAAAGGGTGTGTTGTTACTGACGGTGCCTGATACCTCAAGGAACCTTCAGGTTTTGGTTCATTCCTCAGGGGGACAGAGCCATTTTAGCGTCACGCAGAGGAGCAACATCATATTAGGCAGGTGCTCATAATGTTTTAACTCATCTGCACACATTCCTTGAATTCATTTTACGTTGTACAACAAATTGCTTAGTGTTACATTGAGGGTTTGGAGCACAATGGTGATGAGTCCAAATGTTGTGATTTTGAGATTTTTACCTCCTGTCACACATTTCTATCAGCTAATTCTTGGAGAACAATAATTATATGTCCATGCACCTCAGTTTTACACAGAATTCACATTTTCATTTTATGTTATGTCCAACAAAATCTGCTTATATGAATTAAAAATTTATATTTTGATGAATAAACATGAATCGCATTGCAGAATCATCTGACTTCCATTGCAAACAAACTTAACTTGAATTTATTACCATTGTGTGATGTCAGATCAAGTGCTAGATTTGTTGGAGCATGGAGGTGATGTCCATTTTGGCAATTTTGGTAATGATGTTGCAGTACCACACTTATGAAAACTTATATGTTAAGTATAATTCTGAACCTTGAAGTAAAAAAGTGACTGACATAAAAATGATGCTCCTGATTTAATAGAACATTTCCTAAAAATAAATTTTTCTCAAAACCTCTAAAATGGACATATAACCATTGCCCTCCAAACCCTCGGTATGTCAGACCATAAACTCAAACTTACAACATCAATTTCTCAAGAACTAATTTGGACAGTGCCCAGACAGCAATAAGGTCCGTATAGGATTCGGCCACTTCTGCCCTACCTCCGTTTACCAGTCAGACCCGCAGAACGCACCTGCAATGGATCTGGCAGATTGGCTGTCACCTGACAGATCCGTGACAGATATGGGCTGTAAACAGTTGGTCTTTTGTGGATCCAGCTCAGATCTGGTCCGGATCTGTTCCAGAACTGTAAAGTGGATCCATGCCGGATCTGAGCCAGGGAGCAAAAATTATTTGGAGCGGATCGGTTTTCAGGATGTTGGACTACATTCGCCGCAGATCTGGCCCGGATCCATTTGCTGTCTGGGTGGATTGGAAAGACTAGAAAAGTTGTGGAATCTGCAGAAAAACTTTACTCCATAGCTAAACCGTGGAATAGATGAGAGGTGATCTAATTGTGATTGGGTATAAAATGAACAGTCACAAAGGGCACCATTTCTATACTAGCAAGATTATTCGAGGGTCGTCACTTTGCCAACTAATAATATCAAACAGTGTAAGAACAAAATTCCTTGACATGCGATGGCGCAGAATTCTGGAACTTCACCCCATGACTGCGTTGCCGAAGGCACAGGATTCAAGCGTGGAGAGGAATTCAATTTAACTTTGTTTATTAGATCAAAGAGATGGTCAGACAGTCCAGATCAGTAGCCAATAGAAGGATTGGAGCACAAAAAGAGTAAGCAGAATCAGAGTTGTAACATAAGTGGGGGTTCGATAACGAGGTGGACAGAATACAGTACAAAAATATGGGCAAAATCCATTCTGAGAAACAATGCAAAGTTGTGGCAAAAACTGTGCAGACAAGGGGCAATGCAAAATCAGGAACTGGGAATCAAAAGGAAGTCGAACACTGGGAAGCAAACACTAGGAAAATGTTCTCAAGTAACAGTAGCAAACCCTGAGACAACCTTTCAACTTGAGGGGAAAATACAGAGCTTAAATAGAGAAAGAGCTGATTCGGGAAAGGAGAGAGGTGGAGTGGAATTGCAGAGAAGGGCGTGGCAGTAATCAAGAAAACGAGGAACAATAACTTCGCAGAACAGGGAGAGTGAGTGAGGTGCAGGAAAGGTAATCAAACTTGCATTAATGGATCATTGTCATTTACTTTCTTCAGTGATATTTTGCATAAGTTGTTGCCCTAAGACAACTAAACAGTCAGCATTTGGTGAGGCTTACTTTCATACAGCTTCTCTCAACACTCGGCTTGGGACAATTTCAGTCTGGATTGTGTGATTTCCCATGAAATGATATGGGAATGTGGTTGGCTGCCTTCTTTACAGAATTAAGCAATAGAAGTGAGACAGGGCCACTGTATTAGTGGTGGGTGCTGAATGTGAATGATTGCAGAAGAAACTCAACAGCCTCAGTTCTCTCATGTCCACCTTCTTGTCTTTGCCACTCCATTCCTCTCCTCCCTTCCCATCCTCCCCCTAATACTTCCTAGGAAGGAGAGAGGGAAAATAATGAGAAGAGGAAACAAAGACAGGGGGAGACACAACTGGAATTCAGCCCTGGTATTGTAAGCTTGCTATGTCTTATGAAAAATGTCAACATTAACCACTTTATGCAGATGCTCAACCAAGCCAATCCTTGCCAGTGTGTGCATTACCCCTATTTGAGGCATTGTAACTCAGGATTTGAAAGTCACAGAGACTGGAGAAAAGATTTCAATAAAGCAAAACAAAATAATAATTTGGAATGAAAGATAATTTCTATTTATTTTCATAATTTTGGGACAAAAAATTGCGCCAATTTCAAAGACAATTCATTGAAATTCAACAATGAAGTTGTTTCACAATTAAATACTGAGAAACAAAATGTAATGATTGTGCTTCGCACACTGATGATGTGCACAGAGGACAGAATGTTGAGGACTGGACTCAGGTACAAGGATGGACTTGGTTGTATTTATTATGCCTCCTGCACAGCAGGGGCCTATTGCAAGAAGGCAGGATAAGGGATTAGTCAAGGATGGGCACGGGATTAGCCTGATCTCAAGCCCCATTTCGGTTGCACAGAGTGTGTGAGCTAAGCTATGGCACTAGTTACTATCAAAACAAAGTTTGTGGAGCTAGCCAGCTCCGAAGCAAGCTTACAAACTAGCAAAGCTCCTGCCTCCAGCCAATTTCACCTCACCTCATTCAGCAGTCACCCAAATTGAAAATTAATGTCTTTAATAGTCTTTCTGAATTGCCCACTCCACATTGCTATCTCAATTTTAGTTGGCCCAGAGTAATTATATCCCCGAACGCCGTTTCGGGGTTATTATGGTTTTGCTCTGACCGCCGCCGCTGCCTGATATCCTACGTATTAACGCGATAACTTCAGTAATATTTCAATTAGAAATTTCATGTTTTGCGTATAAGTAAGTATCATAAAGAGGAAGAACTTATTCGATTATGGACAATTCACAATTTCTATATTGGCCACCAGGGGCCAAAAACTGAAAAATCACTGTTTTTATCATATCTCTGGAAATATTTGTCCAATTGACCTCAAATGAAGTGCAAATGAAAGGTCATGACCTGAGGATGTGTCGCACGATGACATTATACCTGTTTGGTTCAAAATTTTGACTCAAGGTGGAGCTTTGTCACATAAAATTCACCATTTTTGCCATATCTTTGGAACCATTTGTCCAATTGACATGAAACTACGTGCGACTGCAAGGTCATGACCTCGCAACGTGTCACATGATGACATCATACCTGTATGGTTCAATATTTTGCCACCAGGTGGAGCTTTGTGATGGAAAATTACCATTTTGGCCATATCTTCAAAACCATTTGTCCGATTGACCTGAAATTAAGTTCAAATGAAAGGTGATGACCTGAGGGGCTTTATATTGTATTTAGTCTATTCAAGGATTGGGGAATTGGATGATTGAGGGCGTTCGGGGATATACCCCAAGCCGTCGCCTCCGACGGCATAAGCCTAGTTTTCATAGGCAGATACCATATTCAAATCCTCATTTTCTTTATTTTGTATCCAAATCCTTTTTAATTATGTTTCTGAATACGACTTAACAACGGCTATTTATGGTTAAAACATTACTTATGAAGCTTAACAACACTAAACAATTGATTAAACAATTTATAAAGTAACTTAATTATGTTGTATAAGATAATGTGTTGAATTATAAGAGACTGTTGCAACCATTATTAGGTAATTTATTAGCTAGCTAGACAGCTCGCTAACTAGTGATCTAGCTAACTTTACTGTCTGATGCCAGTCAAACAATTAACGGCTGTGCAAATCAGACTTTAAAATGCCTCGCTCAGTTTCTATGAAGCCCCAACATCCCGCCAAGTTCCCAACTAAGCTAGACAACAATTAACACTAAGAATTTTTGAAGAACTGTTTTCTGATCCCTCTCAAATTTATAGCACAGCAAAAATCGATCTACAACGCCAATTCCGAAATAGTTGGGACAAAGTGTAAATTGCGAATAAAATCAAAATGCAATGACTTTCAAATCACACCAGTCAGTATTTTATTCACAATAGAACTGAGATAGCATAGCAAATGTTTAAACTGAGAAATTTAACAATATTATTCACAAAATGAGCTCATTTCAAATTTTATGGCTGCTCCAGGTCTCAAAAAAGTTGGAACAGGGGCCTGTTTGCCATAGTGTAGCATCCCTTCTCCTCCTCTTCTTTTTAACACTGAGTGGGGGTGTCTGGGCATTGAGGAGACAAGTTTTTAGAATTTAGTCACTGAAATTGGATCCCACTATTGTTTAATACAGGCTTCCAGTTGCTGGAGAGTTTTGGTCTCCTTTGATGGACTTTTCGTTTAATGATGCACCAGATCGTGCTGGTCAGTTATGCAGTGGTGTCTCAGGGCCCGAAGATCGTGGGCATCCAGGAAAGGTCTTCGATCTTGTCCCTTACGCACAGAGATTTTTCCAGTTTCTCTGAATCTTTTGATGATGTTATGCACTGTCGATGATGAGACCTTCAAAGCCTTTGCAATTTGACGTTGAGGAACATTGTTTTTAAAGTATTCCACAATTTTTTTGTACGCAAACCTGCACAGGTGGGAGAGCCTCTGGCCATCTTTACTTCTGAGAGACTCAGCCTTTCTAAGACATTCCTTTTATAGCCAATCATGTTACACGCCTGATGCCAGTTAACTTAATTACTTGCTAAATGTTCTTTCAGCTGATTCTCTTTTGTATCAATTGCTTTACAGCCCTTTTTTGCTCGTGTCCCAACTTTTTTGAGACCTGTTGCAGCCAGAAAATTTGAAACGAGCTCATTTTGTGGATAAAAATGTAAAATTTGTCAGTTTCAACATTTGAAATGTTATCTATGTTCTATTGTAAATAACATATAGGCTCGTGATCTGAAAGTCATTGTAATTTGATTTTATTCACAATTTACACTTTGTCCCCACTATTTCGGAATGGGGGTTGTATTATGAAACGCTTTCTTTTAAATGTAAAATATCTGACTTTGCTCATCAAGAATGCCAGATAAAATCAATTTTTTAAATTTAAATGTGCCCCTAGTATATTATGCATTATGACAATATTGTTCAGCATCCTTCACAGTTTATGTTTTTTATGTTTAGAGTTGTGTGTATTATTTATTAAAACAGCACATTGTAATGCATATTGTAATTGTAATGACAAGTTCACTTTTGTCACAGTTAGCATTTAAACAGAAGATAAGAACTGAAAAAGTGCGAGGCTAGAGAATCGTCACATGCCTACCAAAGAAAACGGGCCAATCTGTTACAAAAGTTTGTCAGATGTCTACCTTTTTCAACGAACCAGCAACACACAATTGAAAAGCTGATTTGGTTCATCTCTGGGTTTGTTACAGGTCGTGCAATATATCTGAGTTTAGTTCTGGTGAAAATGTATTGACTGTGGAATCATTTTTCTATTGATTCATTTAATTATTATTAATTGCTTATCCTTGCTTGCTCATATTCTGTTTTAGTTCACAGTTCATAGGCCCAGTGTGTGAGTGTGCTTACATATTTCTGATTTAGCAGGGGCCTGCATAACCGTACTAGTGTGTCATGAAATATAGCCTATGTAAAGTCATGAAGACTTGAATGTCTTAACCAAGGGCAAGACGTTTTTCTCTTTCTCTAAGTTTGTGTTTATAGAAAGCTCCGGAACCCATAGCAAGATAAGCTGGAGCCAGGGCTGATGGAAGGGACAGGTGCTGTCCTCCCTAATGGATGTGTACGTGCATCGCTAGACAGTTTGACGCGATCGCGTGAGACGGCGAAGATTCCAGAAAAACTGCATGGATGTGTAAATCAGCACGGGGGGGTGGGAGGGGGGGGAGGAGAACGCCATGGAGTATCCCTACAAATACCAGAACACTTTCTAACTCTTTATCCTCCATTTTGACCTGAGCTTCTGTATGTGGAAATCCTTTTTTCTGCAGAAAAGAGTAAACAATTTTGGCTTGGATATTAACTTCTCTGCCTCCGACTGATTTTTTCCTGAGTAGTCTGAGTTTTCTCTCGTGAAGGTAATACTTGGAATATAAAATCAAAATTCCTTTAACATTGACTTCAAAGTGTTGTGGTGCGAAGTTTTGCAGGAATATGCCATGTTTTCGATTTTGTGTTATTTGAAAAAGTTAGACATCTGACAAACTTTTGTTACAGCTTGGTTGTTTTATTTGGAAGCAGTGCTTGAAATGGGCCGGGTATCAGCGGTACGCAGTACCGCCACCTCTGATTTTTACCGCTCTGCGCACCATAACTTCTTACGGCACCCTACAGCGTACCGTCACCTTTTGACACGCAGCATTCGATTTATTTTTATATGCACAAGACAACCATACAGTCTTCTGCACGAGTACATTCCAATATTTAAAAAAACCCATTTCTGTTGTAGTTCTTATGTAGTTCATAAGAACGGCAAGTGAAATTCAAGGCAATTATATATTATTTTATCAAGACACGTCTACCCAAAATGCAACATTTTACCGCATTGCGTGAATTTACGTGCATACAGAGCGTTCCAAAATTTTCATTTAGCCAGTCCTCACTTATAACTGAAAACAGTACGATTTCGAGGATGTTGGCTTGGCTTAATCTTGCGAAACCAAAGCGATTTTCCCCGGACAACAACCCGAATTTATTTCTGTAGGAACAACGAATGCCTCGTCAAACAGTGGTTCTAGTGGGGTGGGTACGGTTTTTTTCCACTGATGACTGTTTTTGATGCTCTTAGTTGGACAATGGACACTGATGTATTGTCCATTATTCAGTTGGTTTTATTCTATTTATTGACCTGTGTAGGCTTGCCTGTCAGTTAACATCAGACTTTAAAAAATCTGTCCTGCCATGTTGCATGTGTCATTCTGCCAGGTACTTTAAATGTCCACTCAGTCTATAATTATATGCATGTTGGTTCACTTTCTGAAATTTGCTGGTTTGGAAATGGCCTGATTTCTGTAAAAAGCATTATAAACTTTTTATAAACTCTCAAACCATGTACCATTTTGACAACCGTTTTGAGAAAGCTGTAGTTCTGTTGTATCTAGTCTTATTTTTTTCTGCAAAATTTTGTCAATATCACCAATATAATATTTCACATCAATGTTAGTTATTTGGTATTAAATTCATAATTTCTCATGACATTATTGTTACGAGAGTGACAACTGATCAGTTTGACTCACAATGTCTAGGGGCATACAAAATCATTCCCTAACACAAATGAGTATAAAGCAAATGGCTGGCTGATAGGGGAACAAATGGATGGGGGTCTTACTGTTTTTTTTTTTGAAATTCCAGAGTAATTTGGAGATTGTGGCAAATTTGACGTGAAACAGCAAGCAGTAATTTTCAAATCCCTCTTAACCTGCAGTCAGTGAAAAAAGACAAATTTATTGCTCATATAGCCCAAGTTTGTGCATGTGTTTGACTTATAGCTGACTTTGGCCACAAGTGAACGCGTATAGTTTTGAGGTTATGTGGCTTGGTCTTATTTCATGACATTGAAGTGGTTTCAGCAGTGGCTATTCCTCGCACCATGCCTTTTTTTGTGGTGTAAGCACATTTGCCTACAACTTCTTTGAACTAAGTTAATTTGGTAAGCAAGCACTGTGACATGAAACTTGGACAGTGTTTGCCCCTAACATTCAGCTGTTACCACAATCTTGAACTCGTGGCCAGTGCAGGGCACAAGTGCATGCCACTACTGTAGTACTGACTTAGTAATTACTGAAGAATAATACAGTTCTAAAACTTGTGGGTAAAATATCTAAAATATTGGTTCACTAATAATTAGCACGTAATATATATAAAAAAAACTATCGAGCCAATTTTAAAACTTTCAAGATGTTGTAAATGCAAGCAACAGCTTGTGCAAAATAATAGATGGAATAGCCTATATCCGTTATTTATTATTATTATGTATTAATTCATTCATTTTCAAAATCAGCCAGTGGAGTCGGAACTCTAGGGCTGAATTTTGGTCCCAGACTACGCCTGATGGCAAAGCTTCCAGAAAATTCAGCTGAGGAACCAAAATTTCCATCAAGAACCTTGTAATAGTGACACCTAATGCATCTAATACTGTTGCTGCTGTTTGGTTGGCAGACTCCCTTCATGTTAAGTGTTTTGTTCACACTCTGAACCTGATGTAACTGTATGCACTGAATCTTCCTACAGTCAGCAGTCTCCTGGGGAGAGTGTGGCTCATTAAGGGTTCTTTCATGGTGGCTTGTTAGTGAATAATGCTTGGGCAAACAAAAGCAAACAAAAGCTGTTCGAGTTCCAGACCTTCAAGCGCAAGACAAACACCAGAACAAGATGGAACAGCGCTTATTAACTGGTTGAGCGACCACCCTGCTAAACATTCAGTGATTGTCTCCTGAGGTGGGGCTGAGAGAAACTGGACAGTAATATACTTGAACCATTCAAATTTTTGAAGTTTTTAGTCCTCCTTCAGGGTTCTCAGTCCTCAGCAGTGCTAGAGAGTGTCTTTACATAGACTATAACACTTGTTCCTCAGCAATGTTGCCACAAATGTACCTTTTATTCTTATATTTTTGAGGAATATCTTCAAACGTTTGGCATATAAAATTAAAATTCCACCAGCAAACTAGATAGCATAATCAATCCTGAGCTCTACGCAACAGTTCTAGTTGGTTCATATCAGTGCATTGTACCCAAAGACATGCTCGCAGGCAATCAAAAAGGTAGACGCATAATGGAATCACCCCCACTAAGCCTCAGAGAGGACATTTACAGCAATGGGATAAGTTAGTGGATACCCTAAGCCAGATTGGACATTGAGACCATGTATTGACTACAGCATGGTTAACCAGGTGACAAAGGTGGATGCCTTTCATATTCCCCATTTAGAAGACTGCATAGATCAGATTGGTAGAGCTACAGTTGTGTCCGAGTTAGGTCTGCTAAAGGGGTATTGGCAGGTGCCATTGATTCCGAAGGCCATAGAGATATTGGCTTTTGTGACTCCCAAAGGTCTATATTTGTTTTATATTCTTCCTTTTGGGATGAAAAATGGACCAGCTAACTTCCAGCAGCTCATGATCAACCTTTCCAAGGGGATCAGCTCAGTGGTTACGTACATCGATGATGCTGTTATCCCCTCACGGACAAAGTAGTCGGAGGGGGATATAGTAAGGCTGCTGTCCGTCCTTCCGTCTGTCCGTCCGTAACAAATCTGGTTTGCATTCAAAAACTTCAGTAATGTTTGACGGATTTTAATTAAATTTGATGTGAAGGTACTTGGTATCAAAATACAGGCCAGGTTTGATGTCGGAGTATGTAGGTCAAAGGTCATAGGTCATTAAATATGCAAAAATTGTTTCCATTTTATTACTTGAGTAATGTTTGACGGATTTTAATAACATTTGATGTGAATGTCCTTAATATCAAAATGCAGGTTAAGTATTAAAAATGTGAAAATGGTTTCCGCTCGATAACTTGAGTAATGTTCGATCGATTTTAATGAAATTTGATATGAAGGTACATGGTATAAAAATGCAGCCTAAGTTTGATTTCAGAGTAAGTAGGTCATGGATTCCATTCATACTTTGATGATGTTTGATGGATTTTCAAGAAATTTGATATGAAGTTACCTGGTATCAAAATACAGCCCAAGTTCGATTTCGGAGTATGTAGGTCGAAGGTCATAGCTCATTAAATATGCAAAAATGGTTTCCATAAGATTTAACAGTATGACGTGATGACTGTGCCATTGGACCTTATCATTTTGTTGTCATGAATGCTGCATCTTCATCACATCTAAGATTTCTTTCATGCCATTACACTGTTTCAACCTTTCTAAGTAACCTTTGAAAGTTCAGGGACACGTTCATATTATGTTTTCACTTTTAACTCTTCTTTCATTTTGTCACCTTCTCATATATGCTTTAATGTTCTGTGAATCCCTGATTTTATTCACAATCTTTGATTAAATCTTCAAACCAACTAACATAAAGTTTATTGTCAGATCTTCTCATGGGCCATTCCATAAAGTACTAAACTTTCTCTACATCAAATCCCCGGGTACTAATAACTTCCTTGCCCAGTAATATAGTATAGTCTAATGAAAGTTACTTCTTTTGACGTATATCGTATATACACACATACGACATTGGTACCCAGCAAGGGGATGCTACGCTTTGCGTTGCCCTTGTTGTGTTTGGTAGTTCATGGGAGGAGTACATCTGGGACAGCTCTTTGAAAAACTACTGGAAGCCTGCCTGGTAGTAAATTTGCCTAAGTGTGAGTTTGGAAAGGAGCAGGTGAGGTACCTAGGGCATCTGGTGGTGCAGGGGAAGGTTACGCCTCATAGGGTCAAGGTAGAGGCCGTCTTCGATCCTCCCCAGCTGAGGAACCGCTGTGAGATACTGAGGACATTGGTATAGTCCAGCCACAGGCCTACTTAAAAGGCTTTATATACATCAGAAGGCTTGCTCTACAATAGAGAAAGAAGCTTTATTATCAGTCCCAATCCTGGAGACTTACAATTAAGCTTTGGAATTTGTTCCTGTTCACCACTCTGTGCAGATGTAGACGCCAGTGGACATGTAGCTGCTCTATTCATGCACGCAGTTTCTCTATTCACTAGCACGCCAAGCCGGAACACGTTTTAGAACATGGACGAGTAAAGTTCCTCCGCTGTGTCCCAGGAATTGCATGAATTAAACTTCTTAGCTAAGCCTGATTTGCAAAGTGCCTAATATATTTGCCCATAGTATATATCCAGCAGTTAATAAAAATGATCCTTTTCACAGAAAAATTGTTGACTTTTGTTGCAACTAGTTCAGCAATAATAGGCCAAAGGTATCTGAACTGAGTAGTGAAAAAATTCAGCTTTCTGAAGCAAAATTTCAACATGGTTTTGTCACTATATTATCCTATAATTCATTGTAGTCATCTGATATTAAAAATGCATGATTCCATACCATTAAATTACTTGTAGATTTATCTCACGACAAATTCAGCGGTTCCTTATAATGTCTTACAATCCCTCAATGATATCCAGGGTCTCTAATGCTTGCTCAGGCTTATCTGTGTTAAGCAGAGTTGTAGTTCCCACCCACCTGAACTCTAACCTGGTAATTATCCATTGATTAACATGTTTTATCCAATACCAGACAGTATAAACTTTCCACAATAATTGAAAGACTTTGATTGGACCCTCAAAAAAGTATTTAAACCCTGTGGTTAAAGTGGGATTTGACAGGTGGGGGAACCCTAAAATTTCGGTGTTGTGGCGCAGTGGGAGAAAATGACACAAATGATGGCAAATAACTGTATTTGCTTTTTTTTTGGCCCCTCGGGACTGCGACATAGTATTTTCATATTCACATAATCAGGAAGTGGGCATAAAAAGACAAAAGCAGAGATGGATTTGGCTGAAAACGTGAAGAATAATGGGAAGTATGACAGTGAAGATATTCTACAGTTACAGTATTTTTCATTTCCTTAAACAGTAAATCAAAACTATTACATAATTACTAAAATGAACAAGTTACACAAATCTATGAATCTTTTTGTGATTTCAAGACACTGTCCTTAAAACGCATACACAAACCATATTCTACCTCCAAAATGTTCTGATTTCCAGTGCAAAATTATGGCTAGACGTATCAAGATGGATCTCTAATAATTTTATGCTCGAATGCAGTTCGCGACTATGGTTTTGGGGAACGCATTCCCGGATAGTACAGGACGCTCTGATGCTGCCAGCATAAAGCAGCTTGCTTGCCAGCTACATAAAAAAACATGCTGCTCAGCGCAATGATTTTTAAGTAGCTCGGTTTTAATTGTTGAATATTAGAAAACTTCACCATCGACTTCAACTTAATTTAATCCACTTACTTTGGCTATAAATGCCGTTCAAACATTGACAATTCCTTGCAGGCTGGTACGTGACTGATGCACTCATTCAAATGAAATACAGTATACGATACAGCTGCGTTTTAGTGAAGGCGGGGCCAGCAGAGACAGATGTTGCACCCTGATTTTTTGAGCATCTTGGTGCTTTTGGGAGAGTGGCAGACAGGCTGTAATTGAAAGCATTATACAAAAATGATCTGTAGTCCGTGGCGCTACTGGAATACACACGTTTTGCATTGACTTTGAATGTTATCTGTCATGTGAAATAGTTAGTTTCACGTCCAGTTTGAAAGCAGCTTTAGTCAAATAAATATTTCAATTCAAACTAAGGTGGCGGAATGCAGTTCCAGACCGTTCCGGCCCACTTTAACCCCTGCTTGTGTAACAGCAAGTTAGGTTGTATTCTCTGAACTGTGCAATGCTGAATGACATGAGTACAAAGAAATTAAAGATTTGCTAAACAAACCTAAAAGTGCCTAGGTTACAATTACATGATGGCAGTTTGATTCTGATATGGATATGGATAAGGGGAGTTATTCTGTATTGAGCAGCACTGGAAGGATCCTCGTACCGTAAGGTACTGTTACTGTTTATTTGGAGGAGGACTTCATTGATGGAGAGTTTTGCTTCTATTTGAGTGAGTAGCATCGAAAAAGAAGGCAACCTTAGCCAGCTGGCCTGCTGTTTTTTTATTTTCATTTTACCATAGCCATGATGATCAAAGAGCTTGTTTGCCACATGGGTTAGTATGAGAAACCGTTAGAGCGCTGACAGCTTGGGGAGCCACCTGTAGAGCTATCTTATTTGGCTTATAAATGATAGATTATTTAAAGAAAATCCTTGTCAGATGATATGCCCTTGTTTTAAAGGAGTTTTTGATCCCAGAAATTATTGTTTGAACTCCCAGCCATAATTCTCAGTATTATTATTTTTTTTTTATTTAAACATTTCATTGCCGAATTTACATGAGGATTTTTGTTTTGTGTGTGTTTGTGGCCTTTACACTGAACCAAAATTATTAAACGAAAATGAAACACCATGGAATGCTGCAAGTGTCTTGTATCATTAAAGCCATTTACCCCTTCTCTGTTAAGCTCAGATCTTAAATTAGTTTGTATAAAGCCTAAACTTGGGTAATGCATAAGCAGCCATATTTGGCCTCTGCAGAAAGGAGTTAATAAGGCTCCGAAGAGTAATGACATATTTCATTATTATAAAGGTTATGATGTTTCCAAAGATGATAATATAATTCTAAACTAGAGGATACAAGTGATTTGTGGCTTAAGGGCATAAAGCACAACAATCCAGCAGCTCTGCAACTCAGAATTGAGGCGCATGCACAGTACACCACAGGAACTCAAGGGAGAGAGACGTACAAATGGATTACACTCGGATAGGGGAGGCATGTAAGTCACCAAACTAATGAAAGAGGCAATACTAGTGTTTTCCATGACATATTACCCACGTCAAGAGTAGTGTAATAACTCCACCAACCAAGAGGTATCACTCTGTTGTTGAGTTGCAATAGCTAATCCAACCTGGTGTTTGTAGTTAGTCAGTTCACTTACTTGATTGTTCGGATCAGCAAACAAGCTAAATTTTAAAATTAAACTTTGTCTCCAAGCAGGTGAGAGATACAGTGGTGATGTGGAAAGGTGTTTATGGCTTTTCCCTCATGCTAGATTTCAAATTCTGAAGGTGGTCATCCCACAATTCTAGGGGACAGAATTGATGGCATTGTTATACATTGCACCACAAAATTATGAGGGGTTTTCTTTCACCCATAAATCACGACGTAAATTACCATAGGCTTACGTCTCAAGTAGCTCGCGAGACAGCATAGATTCGCAAATTGATTAGTGAGGCTCATGAAGCAATAAGCTATGCAACATCACATGACTTCTATATTAAAATTCTAGAAAATGGATTCTCGTGGCTTCTTTCAAAAGAAGCCTCGCAAACGAATTTATGAAGACATATTGATAATTTGCGTCGTCATTTGCTATCGAAAATAAATTTGACTGTCCTTCTACCAATTCGTATGAGGAAGTGCTGATCAAGAAAAGTAAACTGCGAAAGGTTTTAATCATTAAGTTTTGAAGGGCGAGGTTTTGGCTTCTCTTTGTTACGGTCGACGAACCGCCATTGCACATCACCCCTCTTCCCTTTCTTGGATGCAACTCTGAAAACCTGCCATTTTGCTCAGATGGGGGTGGTTTTGCAGGAGTGCACGTCTCATTGCTCTCCTTAGTCAAGTGGCCATCTCAGCCTGCGCTCATTTTTCGAAGTGTTTTCTGGCTAGCACCTAAAGTAATTGAAATTATCCTCTAGTCTGACATGTACACAAGTAAAACTTAGCTTATGCTAACGCTGGAGTTTGACAAAGTACCATTCTCTTCAACAGTGCTTTAGCTGACTACTGCTTGCTAAGGTAGCCAGTCAGCTGCAGAAATAGCTAGCTCCTATTGCAAAATACTAACATTCAATGCTGTAGAACACACGGAATATCCAGAATGCGTATTTATTTTTGTCTTGGTTAAGGGCATTGAGAAATTCTGAGAAGAGAACTCCAGCTTGGTTGCATCCATATTTGCGTCTTGTTCAATGCTTTAGCTGTCAACATGACTATACATGGCCTAGAGCATACTGCCACAAGCTAGTAAATGTTGCTTTGCCTCATCAGACTGTGACTTATGTGCTGGCCAAATAAGAAATTGATAATCTTTCTAGCAAGCTTGTTTTGGTTGGGCATCTATTAATGCGAGATACTACATTGATAGTAGAATACAGACTGAGCAGATATCTGAGCAGATTTTTTAAAAATAATTTAGTCCATTTTAATGTCAACATATTTTAGCACTAGTTAATTGTACATGTTGTCCTTTATAATGGTGCGACAGTCAATTTGGAAATTTATTAACAGTCATGTTAAGTCATTTGAATATCTGCAGGGGAGTTTTGTCATGGTTGCAGCCACCAGCACCAACAAGGAGCAAAAATTTATGTGTATATTTATCAATCAATGATCACAAAAGTGAAGGAATCATCTCTGTTTGAAGTTAAAATTCGATGTGAGTTCTCCAGTAGGTTTAACCTTGGTCTTGAGGCACAGATTAGGATAATAAACACAACTTGTTGGGTCACAGTTTTGCCGATTTATCAGAAATCAGAAATCAAAAGAATAGAAACATACGTCGTGTATGCAATACAACTGCATTAATTTTATAGTTGAAGCCAGCTGCCAGTATTTTTAAATTCACTAACATTCATGTGCGTGCGTGCATATTTGCGTTTGCAGCAAACAGCCGTTTACAGTGTAGGATTGTTGCTTCACAGCTGATAAAGGGAGAGAGGCGCGAATTTTGGAAGTTTGATGCCGTGTTTGATTGTTGGATAATTGTCTTTTTTGCTCCGGATTTTGGATTTCGGAGAAATACAGAGCGATGAGGTGGAAGGGGTAAAAAGAAGAGGAAAGGAAGGAAAATGAAACCAATGAGGAGTCATTTGTAGTAGGGATGAAAGCGGTAGGAGATAGGTGGGAAACCAATTGTGTCTTCAGTCATAAGTAAAATCAGGGACATTTAGGCTATTATGGTATGCAGAAGTGGTATCGTGATAACTGAATATACACTGAACAAAAATATAAACGCCACAGTTTAGTCCTTTCAATATTCTGCTTCATTATTTCTCAGATTGGCTTAGTAGGGTTTATTTACATCACCAAGTGTGCTACTGCTCTGTGCTCATTTCAGTCACCTTCTCCATAGCATTGTCAAGTTTGCCCTTTGCCCTTTGTCAAAATTGGCCTGTCAGACGGTTGGGGTCTGATCCAAACCTATTGAAATCAGGTATGGTCAGCCCAGGCACATCCTGTCCTTTAGTAAATAAATAGCTGCCTCAAAAGTTGCAGTTCTGCATTTTTTAAAATACCATAGATGACTCGAGCCTTCAGGGAACATGCCGTTGGGATGTTCAATGCAGGAATGTTTCTCAGGGCTGTTACAAGGGCTCTTAGTGTCCATGTTTCAACAATAAGTCACATAAGACACCAGAAGTCGTGGTTGACTACTTAAAGGTTCCCAATCAAACAAGTGAACACAAACATCTAAAACATGACTGAAAATATTTTTCAGTATATTTCAGTAGCACTGCCACCTCACAGCAAGAAGCTTGTGGGTTCAAATCTGGCCTGTGGTCTTTCTGTGCGGTGTTTGCATGTTCTGTTGTTACCTATGCCTCCAATTAATTTGGAGCGCTGAGGTTATGTTTTTCATCTCCATGAGTGTGAGTGCTTGCGCCGATTCTGTACGGAGGCAAGCGCTCGGTCTGTAATCAAAATGGCGACGCACAGCGAAAGAGACTGGCTGTGTCCCAATTCAGCGGCCGCATCCTTCGAAGGACGCAGCCTCTGAATTGGGACACAGCCACTGTGTACTTCGGGCTGTTATAAATGAATTGTCTGAACCGATGGACACAGAATACTGTGATGCTGCCGTGGCGGACACATTATGTATTTGTGACGAAGATGCTATGATAAGAGGCGAGAATCTCCTTGGAACGGACCGTATTGAAAACTATGTGGAGGAAACCGTGCCAAGATACAGTGATCCTTTGTTTCGCGCCCATTTCCGGATGACACAATCCTCCTTTCAGGCTGGATGCCTAGGCGAGGCAGCTCAAGTGATAGTTCACGTACGCTCGCAAGCGCCTGGGCGGGCAAAGGCGTACAGGATCGAACACTCCCGAGCATCTGCGGGCGCCCGCGATTCTGAACATGCCTCTGGTGTCTTGGCTCTTCCTGCCACATAATCAGCCCCTGGTCTAATTGGCTGTACAAATTGCCCTCTCCCTTCCCACCTCAGTCCCCAGGGCTCCCTTCAAAAAGAGATTTCAATCTCAACAAGACTTCCCTGGTTAAATAAGGGATAAATGTAATAAATGAACAAATAAATAAAATCATGCTTGATGGTCTCTTGGGGTCGTATTATCTGTTGTGTTTGTTTGTGCTGTTTGTTGGCTGTATGGTCTAATCTGGTGGCAAACCAGTTTCCCCATTGGGAGTAATCAAACTTTCTAATCTAATCTATTCAGAAATGATGCGCTTGCGTAGGTGAGTGCACAATGCTGTACCCTCTGCTTGTTACGCACACAGAGACGAGCAGTAGCACGCAGACAAGCAGACAATTCAAAATAAAGAAATTGCAATGTGAAAGTTTATGATCAAGTAAATCAATAGATGTCATAAAGGCGAGTGCAATCATTTGCACACCCGCGTGTCCGATCATTGAATGCTCTGATTTATTTCATAGCTACTAGGAAATCATTAAAGACATGGCATGTCACGCCTAAAACTGCATGAATTTCCATTAAATCTTAAATAGGAATCACAAGTTAGTTAATATTCTGGCATGGACACCTGGTATAATTGACTGGAAAGCAAAGAAATGTTTGCATAAATGATTATAAATGTGCATGTGCTAATAATACAAATATTTGAAGAATAATTACACATATTCTTAGTTTTCAGTCAGTCTTGTGTACATTTTTGTTTCTTTTATTGCTCAGTATGGAAAGAATACCTGGACCTGCTTCAGACGTTTTGATTGACCCGTTACCTGCAATTATGTCAAAATCACATTTGAATCCAAACTGACCCATGAGAACAATACCCTGCTGTGACCTGTCTGTCCCACTTCTGTGATCAAACACACAGCTCTACATTTCATCTGAAATGTGCTCACTATCTTTTACAGTTTGGCTGATAGAAATGGTGACCTTCTATGAAAATGGGTGACTTGGTGGCATAGTGGGTAGCACTGTTGTCTCACAGCAAGAGGGTTGTGGGTTTGATTCTGGTCTGGGACCTTTCTGTGTGGAGTTTGCTTGTTCTCTCCGTATTTGCATGGGTTTTCTCTGGGTACTCTGGTTCCCTCCCGCAGTACAAAGGCATGCATGGCAGGTTGATTGGAGACACTAAATTGCCCATAGGTATGAGGGTGAGAAGATTTGAATACTACCTTATGACCAGTGGAGGGCAGCATTACGCCAGACAGTGTACAACCTAACAGAATCTCAGAAGAAGACCACCTATAATGAATCCAAATTTCTTCCACACATCCGACTTAGCCTTCAAGCATAAGATGTCAACAATCTGATATTCACCAGAGGTTATTTTTGTTCTTATGCCATTCAGGTTGATCTGTTTCATTCTCAGCCTCTCTGTGTATAAAGCAGAAGCAAGATCATTTCACTCCATCACAATATTATTCAAAGGGTTACAGTAACGTCATCAAAGAAACATTATTTAGTTTCTTTCTTCCTCGCTCATTTCCTCTCGCCCACATAAAATTATGATTTGCCCATGATGCTAAATTAAAACTGTTTTTGAACAATATTTAAAAAATGCATTTCCAGGGATGAGAAAATTCCATGAATCCAGCTGGGGCCATTTTCACAAATCATCTAAATTTGATGAGAAAAGTTTTGGGGGGGGGGGTTCGGACTTACCTGCCTGTTCTTTGATCTTTAACCCTATAATGCCCAGACACAGACATCATTATAGGAAAAATATGACCCAGTAATATTTTTGAAGTATTGAAGGGTAGGGTTCAGATCCACTGTTCATCATTAGGTTTTGTGACAGCAAAATATACATTGCTGAACAGAACAACTTCTAATTCCAGGAGTATCATATCTGATACAGCCGAAAATCAGCACCCCCCCAGAACTCAACACTCGAAATTTAAAATTATATATATGCTCTCTACTCTCTTTAGCTATCCCTTAACATGTATAAGAATAGGTTTTTGTGTAATATTTACCTTAGAATGCCAAACTTCACTGCCAAAGTCCAAGGAAATTCATGAATTCTCATTCACATGGGAGATACTACCTTGAAGTGAGTCACGAGGGGAGAGACTCCTGTAATCTCACTTCTTCCCTCCAGGTGGCAGCACTGTGTATCAGATATGATACAGTGAGCAGTCGTGGTTGTGTTGCATCTTACCAGGTGGACATGGTCCTTCAAATTTGGTGTATCATATATGACACAGGGGGCATTATAGGGTTAATAAGCGAGCTTACAATTTTGCGCATGTCAGGAGAGTTAAGTGTCAAAGGTGAAAGGACATAGACAAATGCACATGCTGGTGTTTACACCATGGTGGCAAACTAGTCTTACAGCGATATATGTCTCTGGAAAAGGGATAAGCTGCTGCAATATTCGCGTGACCAGGGCTTGCCTGTTACTGGCAAGGTAAAGGAGCTTACAGCTCTTGTTTATGGGGCATGTTTAATGTGCCTCTAAAAATCACAGCAAAAGAGGTTAACAGTTATCTACCGCCATGTCATCTCAACCTGGCCATTCACAAAAAAAGTAACATTGTTCATGAAAAGATTACAGCCTAAAACATAGCCAAAACAACAGAATGGAAAGATGCGATCGAGTATGCGAGATCAAGAAAGATGTGAAGAACCATTTCAAATGGGCCTAGATGGAGGGTACAGCGAATGGCACTGTGTCATAATAAGGAGTTTTTACAGAAGGTGAAGGTTTAGGGAAAAGCCCTGCGCATGTTGTGCTCAGACCTGATAAATTATGCCTCTCGTGGAGTGAAAACATTGGAGGAGCACTGCCAAACAAAGAAGCATGTGGACTAGGTTAAAATAACAGGGACAAATTATGTGCTCCTGGGAATCGTTTGGATCAGTATTGAGGTTTTAAGGATTTGATGGAAAGTCTGTTTGCAAAGACTGAGCAAAGGGTCACATTAATTTGTGGTGATTTTAATATAGATTTATTAAATCCAAACAGGCATTTACTACCTGAGGAGTTTACTGCTGCAATGCATAGCTTTAGAGTTTATATCCTACTATTATTAAGCCGAGTAGAATAACAACACACTCAGCTACCCTAATAGATAATATATTTACTAATAATGTGGAAAACACTGTTGTGAGCGGATTATTAATGAATGATATAAGTGACCATTTGCGTTTTTGTGGTATATGACTGTGATTGTAGGTTAAAGAAAGGAGATAATATTAAAGCGAATCTTACCTTCCTGGCATTTTTACACTTTTCTTTTGTAATGTTAAAATGCTCCTAATAAGCGTAAGGCACAGTAAAATGTAAAAGAAATCCACCAGGTGTTGAAACTCATCAATATTCAATTCTCATATATTTCTGATAAAAGTCTGAGCGATCATTTTCTTCGGTCCGAATAAAATGATATGCCGAGCTTCCTGTCTGTCATCCATCGCAGCGCCCCTTCCAGTTGCTTATCACTGTCACCGCTTGCGAGTCGCACCTCTCTGGCAGAGCAGCAGAGTGGTACAGACGAAAAAGGTGCTCAACAAAATTATCTTGCGGATAAAACCACTGCAACTGCTCCTAATTTAATGACTAATGTTCCCGAGACAATTCTGGACAGCAGTTTTGCAAGAAAATATGTGTGAATTCTGCTGAAAAACGATGCATATGACTGTAAACAAACAGGCGCTAAAATGCTATAATTAGCCTACTATGATAAGTCAGACGTTACGAGGGCATTTTATTTTATACCACATATAGAAGTGAATATTATGCAATTACTGTTGCTTAGTTTTCACTAACCGGTTGTTGTGATTCTGCCCTTCTGTGTGTTGTCCTGAGCTTATTTGTGCTTATGCTTTACTTTCGTTTTGTATTTCCAGCTTTCTGTTCAGCCGCCTGACAATCCACTCCAGATCTGTCTCCAGTGATGTCGCGTGACAGCCTGCAGCATGCCTGCGTCTCATCGTCCAATCACGTTTCCTCTTTTGGTTTCGGCTTGGGTATTTCATTCATTGCTTCCAGCTGTGTTAATTCCGGGTCTCACGAAACTGAGTGAATGCGTTCTCTGATAGGATATTACTTACAAGTACGAACCAGCACTTATTTAAGGGTGATTGTAAATATTTTGTCACGTAGTATTAACCTTGATTAACTCATTTAGCGAACGTGTGCGTGTCTGGCTTTTGTGCTTTCCCCCTGAGCTCTTTGATTTACTGCATTTAAAACCCTGTGCTTTCCTTCGCTTTTCTTGGGGTGCTTTTTCCTCGTCACGTTTAGATTGCCTTATCTAAACTGTCTCGCTTGATTGATCATCTCAGCATCTTGTCTCGAGTCATTATTGTTAACACGGTTTTCGTGTGATTGTTTATTAATCCCATGTGTTTCTGTTTCAGTCCGAGATTGCCTTCCGAGTCCCCGCCTCCTCTCGTGGTTATATATGTGGCAGCATTGGATGTGATTGTCAGACGGATCCTCTGTATTGCTACATGGTGCAGTCTCAGCTCCTCGTACCTTCTGAGTGTCTCCCGTGTAAGGTTCCCGAGTCTTTCTGTTTGCTGCGCTCTATTCTTGTCTTCCCCGTGTTAAAGTCTCCCAGTGTGTTCGTCAGTTTAGTTAGGTTCAGTTTTTGTTTTCTTAGTTTATCCACTCCTCGAGTGGGTATTTCTGTTTCCCCTGCCTTTGGCAGTGTACCTCAGTTTTCCCATTTGTTGAGTGCTTGTGCACGGTGTTTTGTTTTTGGCGTGTCTGCCAATTTTCCCTTAGTGTTTTGTGTTTCAATAAACACTTCTGCATCCTGCACCTGGTGTTCCTCTGACCTCTTCTTACACCGGTGACTCTGAATCTGACTTCATTGCCCCGTTTCAAGATGCTTTCACACCGGACGCGAAATGAATTTTTCGTACGGCAGATTACATTCAAAGTTAATGCAAAAAAGCGAATACATGCAAAATTTGCATCTTTGAGTTGACTTTGAATGTAATCTGCCGCGCGAAAAATTTGTTTCTCTTCTCACTTTTCACCACATGCGTCAGGGGTGGAGGGGAGCCTCAGAGGTCAGGCAGGGGGAAGAGGGTGGGACTTTGGAGGGAGGCGGAGTTGTTCATGTTCAAATTTTTACTAAGTGCTGTGCCACATGCCAGAAAGGTAAGAATTGCTTTAATACATATGGAGAATTAGATCGGAAGAAGCTCTACAAGCTTTTTATAGGGATTTGACTTCTCATGATTGGAAAAAATGTGTATGAAGCAGATGGCATTGTGCATATGATTCATTTTTAAACACATTTATATCATTATATGATAAAAACTGTCCAATGCAACAATGCAGGAAGAAATCAAATTGCACGGATGAGCCATGTATCAAAAAAGGATCGTTAAATGCCTGTAGAAAAAAGAATACCATTTATAAAGAATTTTTTAAAATATAGACCTAGAGATATAGAAGCTAAATATAAAAGATATAAAAATAAATTAACAGATATTAGTAGGATATCTAAAAAAGATTATTATAACAAAATATCAGAAAATAATAAAAATAATATCTAGGGAACTTGGGATATATTAAATAAAATGATCAGAAATAGAACAACTAATTCTAGTTATCCAGATCTTTTTATGGATTGTGAAAAGACAATTACTGACATGAATGAGGTGGTTTAGGAGTTTAATAACTACTTTGTAAAAGTAGGACCCAAACTGGCAAAAGAAATAATCCCTCCCACAATGGGAGGTGTTGTACAATATTATGGCAAAAGACATCCAGCAACAATTGTCTGAGGGATGTGGACAGAAATGAAAAAATTGTCCATAATTTTAAGAATCAAACATCTACAGACTGGAAAAGTATTGATATGGCTCTGATAAAGAAAGTAATAATGGCTATTGCAGACCCCTTGACATATATTTGTAACCAATCGTTCATAACAAGCTCTTTTCCCAACGAGGTGAAAACTGCGAAAGTGATCCCATTATACAAAGTAGGAGACAAATATCTTTTTTACAAATTACAGGCCAGTTTCCTTACAATCTCAGTTTGCTAAACTTCCTGAAAAACTCTTTGTTGCACGTTTGGACAGATTTTGAAAAGCATCAGTTGCTGATACACTGTCAATATGGTTTTAGAACAAACCGATCCACTTCATTGGCTTTAATGGAGTAGTTGAAGAGCGAACCAGTTCAACTGACAACAGAAAATATGCAGTAGGAGTTTTCTTTGATTTGAAAAAAAGCATTTGTTACTATTGATCATGATATTCTGCTACAAAAGTTGGGAAGGTACGGTGTCAGAGGGCTGGGGCTTAAAAGTTACATTGAAAACAGGCAGCAATTTGTGCAAATTGGTGATTACAAGTCATCTTGTCAGACATTTCCTGTGGTGTTCTGCAAGGTACAATATTAGGTCCAAAGCTTTTTATTTTGTATATCAATGACTTCTGCAAGTGTTCGATATTTTGAAATTTGTTGTTTTTGCCGTGGAAATGTTTTCTGTTCCGGGTAGTATTTACAAAAACTTTTGGTGGTTGTCTTAGCTGAACTGGATAAACTTAAATGGTTTGATTACAACAAATTATCACTTAACCTGAAAAAACAAAATTCATGGTTTTTGGAAAACGAAAAATACTTTCAGATGCACAGATTGAGGTGCAGATTCACAATGTTAAGTTAGAAAGAGTTTATGATTATGTTTTTCTAAGAGTGATAATAGACCACAATTTGTGCTGGAAACCTCATGTACTCTATGTTCGGTCTAAAGTTGCAAGGAGTATTGCTGTTCTAGGTAAAACAAGGCACATTCTAAATCAGAAGTCATTGTACATACTGTACTGTACACTCATTTTACCACACCTGACTTATTGTGTGGAGGTGTGGGGCAACACCTACAGAAGCACCATACAGCCCATTTACATAATGCAAAAACAGCTATAAATGTTGTCCAGGTAACCCGCTGTTAAACTAGCGAAAATTGATTTGGACACGCCCTTCATGCACTTGCGCCATGTGCTTCAGACCGTGCGTTTGGATCGTTAAAATAGGGCCCGAGGTATTTTTGTAAGAAAGATGCAGTCCATTATTAGAAAGCTGAAGGTGAAAAAAATGCCTTCTAACATAAGAATGACTCAATGCTCACATTCAGGTCAACTAAGGTGCACTTTCACAAAAAAAAAAAAAAATGTCTTGGAGAGGCCCATTCAGATCCCGGAAATCAACTTAATCAAAAACTTTTGTGATGACTTAAAAAGAACTGTACACAAAAAATACCCTTGCAACATTTTTTGTTGAAAAGGATAAAATTTTAAAGTCTTCAAGTGAAAGGTTCATTGACTCGTTCACAAAGATTTGTTTCTGTTGTAAACATTAACGGGGCTTCCACAAAGTACTGAGAGGTGTACAGTCAATTTTTCCTATAAATGAACATATTTTTCTAATTGATTCTAGTTAGTTAGAGGGTCATTTTGAAAATGGAAAAATATTTTGTTGTTTTCGACTGTTCATTTCAATTCAGAGTACCCTGCAATTTCAAAAAGAGTGGGACGACTGTCCATTGTTTTTGCTGTTCGAATTCAAATGACTTTCCTGAATGATCATGGTTTTTCATTAAGGTTTTCAAAAATACTGAGGTAAAGTGGTATAATGAATTATTAGGGCACAGAATCACAATGTGCCGTGTTATATTTAAGACCATGCTATGATTCTCTGCCATTGCAGAGCTACTATAATGAATTGTACAGCAATATTTACATATTCAACTACATTTTTATGCATAACCATTCACACAACCATTTAAAAAGTTTATTTCTACCATACACAAACTGTACAACACAGCGCATATCTGTCTTTCTGAAATCGTAAAAGTATAAGGAAACTTCAATATATAAACTACTTGAAATGAAAATGCAGAACTTTTAATTAAAAAGAAATAAACTAATTTACAATACAGATTCATAGTACCAATATCGCTCGACACAAAAACCAGGTCACATTACAAAACACATCAAGTACAAACATGGAAAAAATAAATATTCTTCACAAAACTTCCTGAGCAAACAACGCGTGGCATATAAATTAAATATTAACAGTTACAAATAAATAAGCATAATTAAAAAGTTATACAGAGAATTTCAACAAAATGGCTAAGTTTAATTTATTGAAGTAACAGTTAAAGTTTAGATTTTTTTTGTATAAAATAAAAATGCTTTGTAGCAAATGTTCCCTCAGTTGGCAGGATTTATAGTTGTAATCCATTGTTTCATTTCAACAGCACAAATTTATCAGCCCTAATCTAACTTAAAGCATAGCAGTTATTCATGAGAATACAAGCCAAACGTGAAAATTTATGAAAGAGTGAAAAATCAATTAAAACAAAAAAATTAAGGGCTCTGGACTTGGACAAAAAAAAAAGAAAATTATTGAATGTCTTCTCCTCTTGGTCTTTGTTGCGTAATATGTACAAATGTTAAAAGTAATATTTGTGCAAAAAAGATACAATCAAAGTACTGGAACACTTGTGAACAGTGCTTTAGGAATATATTTCACTTTATTGGGAGCTGAGTAACAATTTCCAATATTTAGATGTTCACTTTGGCTGATCTTAAATCATGTCAGAAATATTTACCGCTTAAACCTTTCTTACTATTCAAGAAATAATTCCCCTTGGAAATATGATTTGGTAAGAACTGATCAAAATTTTAACAGCATGAAAGTTATAAATGGTATTCTGAAACTTCAACACCCTTAAATTGAGCAAACAATTATTGTATGATCACAGTACAGATGTAAGCTTCGTGCTTGTATGCATGTGTGTACGTGTGTACGTGTGTGCGTGCGTGTGTGTGTGTGTGTGTGTGTGCGTGCATACCATGTATATTTTCCGTGGGCACTTTATTAGCTGCACCTGAAAAACCTGCTCATTAATGCAAATATCAAATAAATATCAAATCAGCCAATCCTGTGGCAGCCACTCAATGAATAAAAGCACAGAGATGAGGTCAAGAGCTTCATTTGTTGAGACCAACATCAGAATGGGGAAGAAATGTGATCTAAGCGACTTTGGCCATGAAATGATTGTGAATGATAGTTTCAGAAGCTCAGACACCGCTGATGTCTACAGTCCCTAGACTTTACAGAGAATGGACTGAAAAATTAAAAACATCTCAGAACACAGAACATGTCAAACCTTGAAGAGAATGGGCTACAGCAGCAGATAATCACAAAGAGTTTCACTCCTGACAGTCATGAACAGGATTACTGAAGCTGCATTGTGCAAAGGCTCAACAAAGCTGGAAAGCAGAAGATTGGAAAACGTTGCCCGTTCGCCAAAAGAATCTCGATTTCTCTTGCAGAGTGCAGATGTTAAGGTTAGAATTCGGCATAAACAACATGGATACATCCTGCTGTGTGTCAACAGTTCAGGACGGTGGTGGTGGGGTAGTGGCATGGGAAACGTTTTCTTGACACTCATTTTGTCCCTTAATACCAATCGAGAATCAATTACTTGAGCCTACCTAAATATTGAAGCTAACCATGTTTGACCGTTTGTGGCCATCATCAAGTGGCTACTTCCAGCAGCATAGCACACCAAGTCACAACTAACACGCCATCTGAATCACCAGATTTGCAGTCGGCAGTTACCAGATTTAAATGAAATAAAGCGCCTTTGGCATGTAGAAGGAATGGACATTCACAACTGGAAAGTGCAGCTGAGAGATCAGCAGCAACAGTGTGATGCTATCATGTCAGCATGGATCAGATCTCCGAGGAATGTTTCCAATACTTTTTTGAATCCATTTCTCAAAGAATCAAGTTTGGGCAATAAAGTTTGGGCAAATAAAGTGGCCATGGAGTGTATGTTGAGTTACAGCTGTATAATGTTGAAGAAGGCAAAATTATCTAATTTATCTAATTCAAAGGGCCCAAAAACAGTTCATACTTTGGTGGATGCCTTCCGTGAGGAAGGCCTTTGAGAGAGAAAAAATGGTTTTTAAGAACAGTGGCAAGTTGGAACCAAAGTTTGTCATTTTCACAAGCCAAGTAATACCAATTTAATGTCATTGTCTGTCAGGCTGTTCCTCTGGTGTTGTAGCAGACCACAGCTGAAACCACAGGGTCAGTCCACCTTTACATACATATATCTGCTTTTAACTCATTTGAGGTAGTATTACTTTCTGTCATAAAGTCATATGTGCTTGTTTCTGGCTGTGAGACGGAAAAAGTAATGCTGCCATAAATTAGTTTTGTGAGTGACTTATTGCGCTAGTTTTCACCACGGCGCATATAATGAACTGACCGCGATGCCAGTAGTGCTTCCACTGCGTGTATGAAATGGATTAGAAATTGTAGCTCACCCAAGCTAGAAAACATCTCTCACTACTCGATTTTTTAAAAAATAATTGTACTGTATAATAAATTAGACACAATTTCACATAATACTATTGTACCACAAAACAGTGAAAACTATATTTCATGTACAGATTTACACTTAGGCACATACATGCACACAGCAGTGTGCACACAGAAGGCAGTTCATATCAATACAGTTCAGGAAATGAACACTGAGATACAGTTACCAATTTTCTTGTTATATTATCACCATTTCGATAAGCAGTGATGATCAAAGGACTGTAATCTGCATGGATTCCCCATTGAGCTCATCAAAAATAACTCAAATATGGTTGCATTTTGTTGAGGGGACATTCTGGTAAGCAGTACAAGTTGTGCACAGTAAGTTGAGATGAAAAAGATCAATTCAGACTTTCCTTTGTTTGTTCTCAGTTTGATGTGTCGATGTGCCATACATTTAAATACAATTCTTATGTGTAATATCAACTAAGACAACAATGAAAATCACTGATGATTTTAAATTATTTTGCATGTTTTTGTAGCTACAAGGGAGCGTATTTTGTCCATTCTTTGAAATGAGCAATTGCACATTCATCACCACAAGATGGCAGCACTGGCCCATGTTTCATAGTGAAATGGCATTACATAATGCTTTCTTTGTATTACAGTAATAAAGAGTTTTATTAAAATAATAGTGACTTAGAAGGTGCTAAAATGTTATATACAACGTGCAGAAAGCATTTTTTTGCTGTCCAGCTGGCAATTGGGTCACTTTAGAAACTGTACATTTCATCATTTTTTTTTTCTGTTTGAATATGGTATGCAATAAATAAAAAACATAAATAAACAAATAAATTAAGACAATAAATAAGTATATTATAGAATACATAAATATAACAAATACTGAATAAATTACTATAAAACTACATCAGAACTAAGTGCAAGGGGGAAAATCCAGAAAAAAGAAAAATTTTTTTGTTTTGTTTTAAAAGTCCACATCCAATCACGGCTGGTATTGTATGACATTTTTTTCAGTGCAATGTGTACGCTGTCTAACAGAAAAGTCTTTCTGGGACATATGAATAAAACGGACATCCCCACGAGGACCTGTCCCCTTCAGAGGCATTTTCCAAGGGTGGAGACAACACACAAGCACTGAACCACTCACACGTGGATGCCCTTAACTGCCTGTTTGATGCTTTCCAACAGGGCTTTACATTCGGGAGAGTAGTCGTGCTCGGAGTTGTTGTACATGTCTGTCAGCGTGTTCACGTAAGCCTCAAAGTTCTGCTCACTTATAGGACCCTGCAACAGCAGTGAAGACAGGACAAAGGCAGAACGAATGAGTGGGCCATAAACACAATGATTGAATAATTAAACAAATGAATTTATATATGCTACACACAATTATCATGACAATATCTACACATAAATGCAGTCAAGAGAAGGAGGTACTTAATTGTTGTTAAGTTTTTCATCTTTGCGCAGGTAATGCAAGTCCTTTAGTGGTGCTGAATATGGTACATGTGACTATTATGAACAAGTATTTGCCACTAACGTGTCTTTGTCCCTCGCCACAAAATGTGAAATCGTGTCAAAATGAGCAATCTCTCGATGTGACCTTGAAAGTGACGTGAAGGTCACCTAAATCGACCGGCGCCGGGGTATCACCCTAATACATGTTGACATCAAATTTGAAGAAAATCCGTCAATTCGTTGTAGAGATATCTCGCTGACAAGGATTTTGGACGTACAGACGGACGGACGGTCATGAATACTATGTCCCGCCGCTTTGCGCGTTCCGCACGGCGGGGGACAAAAAGATTTTTGTCAAATATTTAACCATTTATGACAATGGTTTTTGTACTTTTTATGTATGTATGTATGTATTTATTTATTTATTCATAAATCAACCACAAATCCACTGCCATCCACTCCCTTAATGTCTCACACCTCCAGTGATTGACCCTCAGTGCAACTCTAGCAGTGGGCATTGGGATGATCGGAAAGGAATTCATCACTCAGGTAACCCAAGCCTTCTTAATACCAAAGAATATCAGGTGCCCTTGCTGATTGTAGCTCATCTTTTGAACAGAGGTTCAATACATAGACTGCATCCATGCTAATGTGGAAGGTTGTAAGTCATATTCATGCAGGTCTAGAAATGACCAGATTATCTCTTAAATTAATTTACCTACTAAAATTTTATATAAATTGGCTGCATCATCATGGCAGTCAAGACTATACATGGGAGATTTAAGCCTAGGAGAATCACAGGGAAAGTTTATGCTCTTTTTGGCACATGTAAATAAATACATTAGCCATTTGCATTTGATCAAAATCACAGCTCTCTGAGTCACATACTTCATATCACGGAGCAGTACATCATTTGTGTCTTTATTGTCTTCCCTTGATGAATTGGGCACTCTATTATTTTATTACTGCATAAAAAAAGTGGAACAGGGTGTTCTCTCTTTCAGAAACTCAAGAAATAAAGTAACTATCGCTTGACTATGGTACAGTTACGTAACTTGAAAGCCTTGGCTCTTCAATTTTGATAGACACCTGGGCTGATGATATTGAGCCAGTTAGACACATACACATTTACATGCACCGACAGGGAAGAGGATCTGTGGTGCAGAGTGCATTTGGAATGGGATAAGGGGAAAAATATGGCACAAAAAACAGTAAATAATTTTATGGCATTGATGTTGCAGTTGTGGGAATATTTTGAGAAAGTGCCAAAGAGCTGGAAGCAAGGAGCTTCAATATTACTAAAACCGCACACAACCACACAATCAGTCAGGTGTATGTTTACAGATAATTTGCTGTATGTGAAGAGGAAAAGGAGAAGCAATATAAAGCCTTGGAGATGCCAAAGGGATCCTTCAAGAGGCCACCAATGATGACTCATTCAACTTTTATCGGCTTCAAACGCACCTTGAATCTCAAGTTTTTTTTTGGTTTTTTTTTCTTAGCTGATGCTTAACCCTTAACAAAGGCCAACAACATCTGTACAGAGCTGCACCTGTACATGTGGAGGGTAAAGACAATGAGCGCTACAAAAACAAAACAAACAAAACAAACAAACAAACAATGAGTACTACTTGCATTCAGCAGTATGCAGCAGAATTTACATTCATGATCACAAATCATATTTTCGACTAACCTGAAGAGTTCTTCTAATAAAACAGCAAACATTTACTACTTTCAATGAAATTAGAGCATAAAAAGTCTTTGCAATTTCAGCTCATAAATTCAGGCAGATGCCTTGGATGGTTGGATGGGGGTTGAAAGAGAGTGTTTTACGCATAAAGATATAACAAATTCAGGAATCAATCTTAAATGTGCTTTTTCCAATTTATAAATTATAAATAAACTGTTGTTTGCACCAAAAAGAAATTGGTGATAGAGGTAAACCATTCTACCTTTATCAACTTTGAAATGTGACATAGTGTATGGTTCTTGATTTGGCTGTATGTTCTTTTTTTGTGATTAAAACTCTTTTAAAAAGATCAAAACCAAATTCCAATTTAATCCTTCAGGTTAATGAAAATCAAGAAATCTGGATGGTAATAGTAAACTCCAGGCTGCAGGCATTGTTTTAAGTTACAAACTTGAAATTTTTTATTGGGATGGTATGGAAAATGCATGTAAAACATTACAACAGTGTCCATGCTCAGAAGTCTATCAAGTGAAATGTTTGTCATGATTCACACTACAGCCAGATGCAAAATGTCGATTCCGAATTGTCGTAGAATCATCACTATTTTCAAAAGGTAGCCTACAGAAATGAAAAATTTCAGGGATGTAGTGTAATGGCCCAAGGATCACCTGATTAAATATTGGACCTAATTAGGCCAAGGTGAAGGTCACAAAAAAAAACAGAAATAATTTTTTCACAATGACTGCTTTAAATCAGCTCCAATCAATATTTAACTGGATTCAAAATGTAGACTTTTCTATTCTGCTTCCAACCTTATGCTTCACTCAACGGTGTAGGTTCTTGAGGGGATGGTGGGGATGTGTCC
Organism: Gymnothorax reevesii; assembly: GCA_029721435.1. NCBI lineage: Eukaryota > Metazoa > Chordata > Actinopteri > Anguilliformes > Muraenidae > Gymnothorax > Gymnothorax reevesii. The sequence goes on along the minus strand of CM056577.1, from coordinate 71,331,680 downwards.
CTACCAATATTCAGCTTCTACAAAATTGTCCCTACCAATAAATGTCCTGTGTCTAATCAACTACTTCAGCACACAAAGGGTTAAGCGTTAGGGTTATAAGTCTTGCTCCTTCAGCCCAATGTATCCTTTGAATTGGCTCTGTTGTTTCTAGCTAATGACTGGCGGGCAGCAGCTCTGTCAAAGCTCTGTCATTCTTGCTCTGTGGGTATTGTCCTCCCCTTTGCACACGGGCGGTGGCTGGGAAAATTTTGTCCGTATCGTTTCTCTGTAACTGCTTTGGTTAGGAACTTGATTTTGCGTATGTGTACTCGCTTTAATGAGTAAGCGTGCGTCGTAGAGGTTTTGTACCCAAATTACCTTCAACCTCGTCTCACTGACCTTCACCTTTAAAACTTTGCCCAGGCTATTTCCCTTAAACCGAGAACTTCATTTTGCGTATGTGGACTTGCCATGGTGGGCAGGTGTGGCTCGTCTCGGTTTTGTAGCACAGTGACCTTTCACTCTGGCTCAAACAATCTTCACCTTTGATTCAGTGTATCGGGGCTGAGGGGTATTGCCTGCGCCCCCACAAAGCACATTTTTTTATAGGCAGTGGCACTCCCGTAGATTAAGGTGGGGGTGGTCAGGATACGTCTTGAGCAACTTTCAGACATGGCAAGAATAACCTAACCAACTTAGGAACAATAAGGAAAACAAAAGAAACATGGAATCATAAATCTAACTCACTTCAGCCCAATGTAATGTTAGTTTCTCCACGGTTCGCGGCTTTGTCTAATCCATAGGAAGTCAATGGTCCAATCTAAAGTGTTTATCTCCGCTGTAGTCATGTAACTAACATTGTTTCAAGAAAATAGTGCATATAAAGATGCTGAATACACAGGATTGCAAACTGGCAAGCTAGCTAACATAGGTAGACATCTATTCAATTGGTTTCAATGTCCACTCAACTAGAACTGAGCGAGTTTTGGAAGTGCGCAGATGTGATTTACAGCAGTCAGTGAAGGTTGTGGAAAGTGAACAAATTTCAAACATTAGTTGATATTCAAGTACTTGATGACCAGAGGCGAAAACACTGCGAGTGCAGTTGATCCGAGGCCCTTGAGCAATGGGGATCCGTTGATAAATTATACCCATGTGGCAAAATGATCTTTGTGACAATCTAAACTTAACCCTTCCGTGAGCACTGGCCCAAGGGTAGACCATAAGGCATACTTGCATTTTTATACCGCAAAATTTTGTCCTACGTCGTAGAACTATGCATCTTTCAAAAGTTTGAGGACTCAGCATTTTGTCTGCGTAAGCCAATTTATGATGCAAACACAATTGTGAAAATAGTATTTAAAACTGTGTCATAACTAAGGCTTCCCCACATGCATGAATCAAATCAACTGACGATGACCCCTCAGTTCACTTGAAATTCTTAAAGACGAGCCGCCTTTCTTTCGCTACTTGCTCTGTTGATTAACTGAAGAGAGAAATGCGAAAAAAAGGTAGAGGGACTGACTCCAACCTCTCTTCTTGCTGTAAATAATATTAGCTGGCCTGCTATATTTTGCGCTTTTGCTCTCGCTTGAAGTTTGGCTGTGTCAGCAAAGTTGTCCCATCACCTTTTTATTATCAGAAATAAGTCATCTCATTTCAACATAGGTTTCTTCCCTCCCTGAACCTCTTCCTGACATTGATCCTGGTAATATTTGCTTTTCTGTCAGTTCCTGCCTGGCTAGTGATGTTGCCAAGCTTCTCACTGGAGTTTACTACACATTGTGCCCATGGAAAGTGAGTTTTGTCAGTTTTATTGCTTTTTTGTGTCCATTAGTATGCTCCGGCATTCCTATATGTTATAGCCTGGTGATAGCAGCTTAGTTGGTCTCACGATTAACTGAAAAACAGAGACGATTCAAGACCAGAATGCACATTCCTGTCACTGCGAAAGATTGCAACGATGGCTTTAACTTTATTGATGTATCCCTGGCTCGCGGAGTTTTTTCGAATGCCAAAAGTTAGCCATCTAACAGCAGTTCCTTCTCAGGCTTGCATGCCAATAATTAAATTAAAAAAAGGGTTTAGTAGGTCTTTGGCAATCTTCCCCAAGTAAGTGTTGAAAGTGTGCAGCCTTGCAAACCTATCTCATCTAGTTTGTTTAAAATTTGCAATGTGCAATGTAGCTAGTATCATTTTGTCGATGGTATTTCATTCGATTACCCGCACTCCATTCCATTCATTAACTAACTCATTCTTCATTCACTATATGTTAGTGTTACTCTCCGATGTCACCATAAATAAATCTATGCAAAGTCATATTTGCTTAAAATCCTGTAATATAGCACTTTTTCAGTCAACAAGGTAATTTGGCTTGTAGCGTTGGGTTTTCTGATTTCAAATCCAGCTCATCAACAAATGCACGTGCACCACTTTCCATAAGGGGTGGGGAAGTGGGGACTTGTATTTACGACAGTGGTGTTGCACTTAGAACCTGTAACCTGTTTTGCAAATATACTAATTCCTATATAATCGGGCTTTAATGTAGTTGTTATAATCTCGTAAACTCATGCCGATGGATGTTCTAATTGCCAGATAGTCCGCCTGTAAAAAATGAACGAATAGTCAAATCTCCATATTGAGCCAAATGCAATTGGATTCTAAGTAATCTGTTTCAGGTACAGCCCTAGTCAAACTACCCTCAACCTGGCTATGCAGTCCCATAGGCTGAGTTGTATAGCGTTGATATGATATGTCAAAATAAGTTGAAATTGATGTTCTTACCTTGGTAACAGTCCAGAAAAACATTGTTATAGTTTTAATCCGCTGGACAAGCAATTTTTGGCAAAATCGATTTAGTCATTGCGGTAGCAGCTGCACATCTTTGTGAATTTCAGTATAATTTTCATTTTTAGTCGTGATGCAGTGCTGTTAATTGTATTGTAGCCCTTTAGGAACAAAATAAGTGTCCCCACCTGCTATTATGTGCTGATCAAACAGAACAATAAGTGTTTTAGCCCATCAGCACTCACTCCAATATGACAGGAAAATCTAAACACAGACCACCAGTGGTCTGAAACGTCCTGAAGATGGATGCAAATGGTAGCCAAGGGATTAGTTTTTATGGGGAAGAACTGTTTCAATGGTTTCTGACGAGGAGGGGGATTTCGTCAATGAAGCAAAGGAGTTTTGGAAGTAACTTAATTTTGCATATACGATCACACACTAGTGCCGAAAACTGGAAGGGTATATCAGAGTGAAAATCTTGCTACATATGGGCAAAACAACCAGAAATAAGGAATTTCTAAAACTATTGTAAAAGCAAATGCGACCATGCCTAGGAACGTAGGGAAATTTGGACTCTCCAAAACTGTTTATTAGAACATGTAGAACATAACAAAGAAAAAAAATCTGTAAATTTTCATTTTTGGTTACAGAATCATAATATTTGAAAATGCAGTTGCTCAGTAGTCTGACCGCAGCTGCAGTTTTTTTATAGGCTGATGAGGCTTGGTCACATCACTACAGTGGCAGACGAAAGCATAAATTCTTTCACTGTCAGACAAAAACTTATAATTCCAGTGTTGTTACTTAATTTTGGTAACATTGTCAGCAATGCTAATTATTTGAGAGTAATCTGCTGTGTCAGCTTTCAAACAAAATCATGATTATGCCTGTAGTCTATGTGCTTCAAGAGCAGTTAGCATTTTAGTTAGGGAGGAAATTTGCTCAAAAAAGGACCGCACTTTAAAGGGTTAAAGAGAATCCGCCTTCATGAGACTGAATGTGGTTCATAAAAGACAGTAAACTGCTCCGCATGAATCACTCATAAATAACATTTTTCAGCATAATAAACAACAGCAAAGCCAAACAAATCTCAGTCTTCAGAGGTAACATTTGTAAAATTTCAATCCCTCAATGTTTGATAATAAACTGAATATGTAGGGGCCTCTTTTTGAACTAATGTAAGCAATAGAATTTTATTATTGAAATTAAAGGTGATTTGGCAAAATATTTTCAGTTTAAGTAATGGAAAATACCCTTCCTCTTGCTTTCTTTTTGCAGAGATTTGTGGGAAATATGATGACCAATCAAATGTCCAAGTTTGTTATTCTGATTGGCTGGCCAGCCTCACCCTGCAACTTAACTGAAAAAGCAGCCAAAGAACAAACAAAAAATGTGAGAAAAAGCAGAGAGGTACATGAGGCAATGGCCTACGGTAGATTACTATTTTTGTCTCCTCACGTGAACAGACGGTGTTACCCTCGCAAACCATGGTGATTTCTTGCTTGCTGGCAAATCAACTGGCCGCTGAAACTGAATCCTGTCCTCCAGCACTGAACCTTTTGTTTTTTTTTACATGCCGTTAGTTTAGGGCAGAGCTTCCCAAACCTCTCCTGGAGGCCCACCTGTCCTGCATGTTTTAGGCCCCGTTTACGCCTGACTTTTACATGCTTTTTTTGTCATCGGATTGCAATCGGATAGCGCTTGACCACATAAAAGTACCGGTGTAAATGCACTCAAAATGCAGTCAGGATTGTGATCCGTTTTGACAAACGATGTCTGAAGGTGGTCAGGGACGGATTCTGGCCACATCGAACACAAGTGTAAATGCAAATGCGTCTCCAATCCGCAAACAACAACTTTGAGGGCGGAAACACTTACAGTAAAACTCTAAAGATAAGTTGCATTGGTATGAAAGACGCAGTATATTTTGTAGAGTGTCCCCTCGGAAAAAAAGGTTTCATATCAAAGACTGTGTTATAATATCTATTCATTTATAAAAATGCATAAACAAGTTTTTCCAAAGTATTTAAATTTATTTTAAACAAAATCGCAATTTCCATTTTGTTCAGCAAAGTCCACGACTTTAAGTTTTTGTGCAGCAGTATGGCTCTTTCTAGAAGTTTTTGTCATGTTGCGGTGGGCCATGCAGCTTCTAGCTCTTAAGAGACCAGGGAGACTGGATACCAGGCTCTAGGACAGGCGAGCAAGGTCTAGCTCACAGCGCCCTCTCCTGGGTTCCTGTTGGAACAGCCCCCTTTACCTCTCGCAGCATTTTACTGGTGCATGGGACGCACCGGTTTATGAGACGCAATGCATTTTTAAGTGGAAAATATTGCGTTAAAGGTGCGTCTTATTTACCAGTTTTTACGGCAAGCGAGGCATGCCACTTTAGAAGATGGGCGAAGAAGGATGTGACGTCAGCGGGACGGATCGTAATGTGGACGCCAGAGGCGCATGTTAATACCATGCGTAAATGTATGTGGTCAAACACTATCCGACTGGAATCCGATCACAAAAAAACACATGTTGAAGCCGGGGGTAAAAGGGGCCTTTGACTTCTCCCTGCTCCAGCACAGGTGATTCAAATGATCAGCTCGTTAATCACCCCCTAAAGCTGATTGATGACAACCTGATGATTTGAATCACCTGTGTTGGAGCAGGGAGAGATCTAACACATGCAGGACAGGTGGGCCTCCAAGAGAGGTTTGGGAAGCTCTGGTTTAGGGTGCTGTTTCAACCTTCACCATTTTGCCGACACAAGACAAATGGCAGCTGGGAATGAGCACCTCGCTGCACCCAATTTTTGCTTGAAGTTTAAGTGGACACTGAATTGGAGATTTTACATTTACAAGAATGCACTATTAATGAAAAGTTCTGCTTTGCTATTAAATTCGGAAGGGTCAAAAAAATGAAATGAAATTATGAAAAGTTTTATCGTTCAATATTGTTAAACTTCAGAGTAAATGTTCGTAACAAAAAAAAAAAAAAAACAAGTTTATGAATATGGTATCTATCTATGAAAAGTACCGGCATCTGGCTTAGAACCATAAAAAACATCCAAGAAACACTCATCAGGATAATTTCTGTAAATGGAAAAGGGAGTATTGGCACCCAGATCTTTGCAAAAATCTTTCCCACTTGCACGCTGTGCATGCTCGCATTAAATATATGTCCCTACCTAATTGCAAATTAAACCTATGCCCTTGGCTACACAGTGGCGTGACATTATTTGCAGTCGGGGTCAAATGTCAGCGTGGTCCCAGGTTATTCAACACTCAAAGTATTAAAACGACTCCCTGGGGCAGAGTATGTTGTGCCTGGTAGCACTGGTACCTGCTTGTGATGAGAACTGTAGGTGACTGTGTGAATTTCAATATCGGGCATACTATACCATTTGGGGGAGCTGGATGTCAGTGAGGCTATTGATGAGAGCCTGGCTCAGACGAGCCAGCTCTTTCAGGAGGCTATCGTTATGCTGCTCGATCATCTTGTTCTCTTCCTCAATTGTTTTGAGGTTGCACTCCATTGAAGATATCTGCCATTGACAATGAAACAAAAAGCCATGTCTGTCAATTACGCAAGAAGAATATGTTACCCACATCTACCTGCCCTATGCATTTATACCAAACACATCATAGCCTGGGGGTAATTAACTGAGACTTAAACACAGGGTTGAAAGACTGAGAGGAATAATTACCATTGGGGCAGGTTTTTCCAAAAGCACTGATGTGACATACTATGCCGGGAGCCACTGCTACCTCACTATGCTGATGTTTGCAAGCTTCCCTCACCAGCAACACGTGGAAGTATGTCAGACTGAGCAAAGTCCAGGGTATTAAATTTCATTCGCTGAAGAGGAGCAAAGGTGGAAGCCTGAGAGAGAACTAGGCTTATGCCGTCGGAGGCGACGGCTGGGGGTATATCCCCGAATGCCCCCAATCCTCCAATTCCCCAATCCTTGAATAGACCTTGAATAGACTTGCATTTGAACTTAATTTCAGGTCAATCGGACAAATGGTTCTGAAGATATGGCCAAAATGGAAATTTTCCATCACAAAGTGCCACCTGGTGGCAAAATATTGAACCATACAGGTATGATGTCATTATGTGACACGTTGTGAGGTCATGACCTTGCAGCTGCACATAGTTTCATGTCAATTGGAGAAATAGTTCCAAAGATATAACAAAAATGGTGAATTTTATGTGACAAAGCTACACCTTGTGTCAAAATTTTGAACCAAAAAGGTATAGTGCCATTGTGGGACACATCCTCAGGTCATGACCTTTCATTTGCACTTGATTTGAGGTCAATCGAACAAATATTTCCAGAGATATGATAAAAACGGTGATTTTTTTCAGCTTTTTGGCCCCTGGTGGCCAATCTAGAAATTGTAAATTGTCCAAAATCGAATAATTTCTTCCTCTTTATGATACTTACTTATGTGGAAAACTTGAAATTTGTAACTGAAGTATTACTGAAGTTATCACAGAACAGTGATTTTTTTTCCATTTTTGGCCCCTGGTGGCCAATCTAGAAATTGTAAATTGTCCAAAATCGAATCAGTTCTTCCTCTTTAGGATACTTACTTATATGCAAAACTTGGAATTTCTAATTGAAATATAACTGCAGTTATCGCGTTAACACCTAAATCAGTTTTTGGCCCCTGGTGGCCAATCTAGACACCGTAAATTGTCCAAAATCGAATCAGTTCTTGCTCTTTAAAATACTTACTTATGTGTAAAATCTGAAATTTGTAATTAAACTATTACTGAAGTTATTGCTTTAACACCTAGTGCGGCGGCGGCAGTCGGACCAAAAACATAATATCCCCGAAACGCTATTCGGCGTTCGGGGATATAATGAGCGCTTACAGCACACAAGTCCTCTCTTACCTGCGTCTGCAACTGCATCATGTCTGCCTCAATTTTCTGGTTGGACTCATTCAGTTCCTTGATCTCGTTGTCCAAGTGTTGCATGTCCTCATTACTCTCTATTCCTGTTTGAAAGCACATTTTTCTTGCTAAGTTGTACACTTGGACACAATTTAACATGATATAAATTGATGTAGTGACAACTCTTGCTTATTATGGTTACCTTGATCAGTAAAATCACAGAATAAAACATTCATGATTTCTGAACCTAAACATATCTGCTGCCATTTCATTGGTGCACTCCAAAAATGTATTTCAGTGTAGTTATGCAAAAATATCACCAAAAAAAAACACATGCTGTGACATCAGACTTCTTGTTCAGAGATGTGCAAGCTTTTTGTATTTTCATGGTTTTAAACTTTATCACTCATGCTACCTATAGGGGGCCCGAGTCTAGACCTGATGTTTTGTCAATCTATCTATCTATCTATCTATCTATATTGAGAATTGGAAATTACCGAGAACCCTTTTGGTATTACATGCTAGCCATGATAACAAGGCTATGCATGAGGTAACTCACCTAATAGGTGTCTTGTTAAATTTCAGTGAGACCCCCTTTAGCAATGACATTTTAAAATTGCATGCTTAGTTAGCTCATTTAGTCCAACGGACCAATGGGAGCAATGGGATGACATGATGGCGTCGGCATTGGCGCCGGCGTCAGTATCTGCGTTAACTTTGATCTTCTTCTGCCAAACCACTTAAGGAGTCAATGTGAAATTTGGTGGAATGGTACATATGGATGTACAGATTAAAATTTGTTCAAGGCGTCAAAACTCAACATTGAACACGGCTGAAGTCGGCCATATTTGAAATGGCACTATATCATGCTGGAGAGCATTTGAAAGCAGCTTGTAGTTGATATTTCAACGAAGCTACACTATGAAAAGAGCACGGAGCTGCAAAAAAAAAAAAGACATGATGAAGCATAATGCTGAATTTTGCTTGAAATTATTGTTCTTTTCCCTGCACAAATGATAAAAGGTGCCTTCATTTTCCCCATGTTGGACCCAAGCGAAAAAAATAATATCACTTGTGAGCTTACATAAGACCAAAGCCTGCAATAAACCAAGTGAGTTACAGTGTCCATGGCCCTATTTTTTGTAATTGTCTCTAATTGTGTCCCTAATTTTTTTCAATCATTTCAAGTTCTGCAGCAATGAACAAGAAAATAGAGGGAGGAGACTATCCTTAGTCCAGTGTTGGTACATAAGCTGACTGTCAGGCACACTGTGACTTTGTGTCAGATGCTGCTATTAGATACAGTAAAGCAAGGAGAAATCTCTGTTGCGAGTCAAATCATTTGCGGTTTGGTGCAGTAAACATACTGTTTTGGCCAATGTTAACTCCCCACAAAATAATTGCAGCTGGTAGGGAGACCAACAGCTCCTTTCCTAATGTCATCTCTTGCCTGTAAGTTAGTTAAGGAAACGAGCAGGCTAACTGATGGTTTGTGACAAGTTAATTAAGTGTATTAATTCACTTTTCACCGAGAGTTTTGTTTACTTAAATTGTGCTAAACTGGCCTGGCTTTGTTCAGCGAATGAGTGAGTAGTACCAGCATGTTTTCTCCATTGTTAAGTGGAATATTCACAGCATACATTAGATTGAACCTACCTTACGAGAGTACCCAACAATGCATTTACTTTACTAATTCTAGTAATTCATTAGGTAATGAGTGTTTACATTCTTGCTAGCTAGCAACAAAGCCACCATTAATAGTCATAAGTGTAACTGTGTTTGTATTGATAGCTACATGTTATTTAAAGGTTATTGTTACATGCATAATAATAGTTGCTAAGAGTTAAACCTCCCAGTGAAGGTGTTATGTTTCAGGTGAAATGTCTATTCATCAAAAGTATTTAAAGAAAGGATATTAAAGGTATCATCCCAAGAACTAACGGTAACACAGTGTGCGCACTATCGAGAAGTATTATTAGTGCAGATCTTCATCCCATTCTGAGGCCAAAGCCTTGCAAGTTAAATTTCAAGTGACATACGGATTACAAAATAAGCAAAAAGTCATTTGAGGCTTTTGGCAAATGAAAACATTTATCTTAACATACATCTTTTGATTCATACAAACAGAATGCTGAATCATCAAAGGCAATTTGCAAAACAGTGTCTTAGGAAAAATGATTTTTATACAACTTACCACTGCTTGCTTTCAGTTTAATAGTCATCATCTCATCTCCAGATAGCTTCTTCTTGATAGTCTGAGCATTCAGCGGACACCCAGACAAGCTGTTGAACAAAATATTCCAGGGGGTTAACTCATAAGCATCATTAATTCGCATCAAAAAGAATTGATGATATTTACCATTGCTAAAAATGGTAGACGTATCAGTGTCTTTCAGTTGACAACCTCTGATGATACTTTTAATTATAAGAACTCTGGAATCCACTACTGCAAGCTGTGTGCCCTGAGACATAAAACGAGAAATGAGAGGGCAGCCCAACAGAGAATGGAGAGAGAGAGGAAGTACCTTCTGTGAGTGACAAACACGTTATTGGCATGACCCAGTCCATTACAGCCAGGCAGCGGACAGTGGGGCAGCTCCTGTTTGCAGACCTTCCAGGAGAAGGCAGATCCATTAATAGAGCTCTCCTTCTGTCTCTTGGCAGCGATGGGGCAGCTTCCTGCGCTGCGGTGCGATGTGTATTTACCAGACACATGGCCTTGGCCATCACATCCAATGACGGGACATCTAGTGCGTGGGAGATGGGGTGGGGACCAGATCAGTACAGTAGCCTACTTTGTCATTGCTTGGACATTCTGAATGAATGATAGGGGTGCTACTGTACAGAGCATTTGTGTTACGCGTAACTCTGGTGCATCTAAGCAGAGAGCGTTTTCTCAGGGAGCTGGCTTGCATGTTCACAGCACACCTTTGTTACTTATCAAAGTATTTTCAGAAAAAAACCGGACTACCATTTCTTTTAACAAATGCATTGTAATTAAATGCTATGCATTATCCACCGTGAAAGTATACAAGATGAATACTGAAATCTCTCCGGACGGGGTACATTTTCATTTCAATTAGTTAGAATGAAAGATGAGTCTAATGAACTTGCAGTTTTACATAATCTTCAATCAGACAAGCCTGCATAAGCTGAATGCTGCATCACCCTGAGGCACAGTCATGTAAAATTATCCATATTATCCATGGTTTTTCTGCCAGGTCAAATGCCAAAATTTTCCTTTTAAACTGAACGACTGTCAAAGTTACATGAGGACAATACATAGATTCGAGATTCTCACTCTTTCTGAACTGACTTGGTAACAGCAAACCAGCATCTGGCGAATTCACTCAATGGATGCACAGCCTCCTGTGACTCCCCGTCTGATATTACTTCATTACTTCATGTATCAGATTGTAAGAATTTTCAAGCCATTAACCAGATTAATCCAGTGAAATGGTGATTAAAAATGTAGCAAAGTTGAGATAATGCAGACTCAATAAACAAAATGTGAATCTGCCTCTGCAAGAAAAATGTAATCATGTTTAAGAGAAATATTATGTTGTTTAAAAATGCTGGTGTGTTTATGGACAAACTTGGTAGCCAGAAAAAATATATATGTTGCGACTTCTTAGGAAAGATGCACATACTGCTTGTCATTCCATTTCAGCTACAATTCACAGGACAACAGTATAATTGCTAATAGTTTCAAAACTGTCTTCAGCGTGACTTGCGGCAACAGGGATGGTTAATCGATTCAGATCATCCATCATCATTTTGAACGTTTCACAATCATCACATGGAATGACAAAGAGCAAAAAAATGCTTTTCTCAACAGCAGTTTTTTGTTATACACTGACAGCCTATCAGGCTTAAGATGATTGCACAAATTGATGCAAAAAGCCCAGAAGTTTGACACAGGTAGCCACTGTGCATCAAATGCCACAGGCCAGTGCATGAACTGTGCCATATGACCGGTATTCTGCAGTAATCTACTACAGTGCAGATGTCTACAGCTCTTCCTTTAATGTGTTTGAGATCTATTCTAGTATAATTCCTAAGCCTTTGACCCTGCATTAGTAATTAAAAAGGAAAAAAAAAAAAACAGGAAAAAGTAAGGGGGTGATGCACATATCTGACTTTGGATTTATGTTGCAATCAATTACATTATATCTATAATAACATTACATAGGAGTAACTTCAGCTGGAGCCATTAAACCGTGTACTAATGCTGTGCTGCCCCATCCTGCCCTTAACTGAAGCCCCCCCCCCAACCAATATTTTGTGAACTATTTCTGAATTATGGAATAAACAGAACACTTACTGAGAAATATAAGAGCTTCAACTGTATAAAGCTCGAATGGGACTGAGCGTTAATTTGCTAATGTTTATCAGCAGCCATTAACATTTCCTTTTAATATTAGAATGGATTTCAACCTCAATAAAACATAATCCGTTCCATCTGCAGATTGCTACATTAATTGGGGCTCGAGAAAAGTTGAGCAGAATGAAAGGTATCAGCGATTGGGCGGTAGAGGAGGGTTGAGACCGAAGGTAAAGAGAAGTCCATCTTACTTCATGTCCTGCTCGTCCTTCTCCTCTTTATTTGGCGTGAGCTTCAGGCCTCCTTTCCTGGCTCGAGGACAACCTGACAGACTAAAGGTGATCAGGGGAAGGTGAGCCACAATGTCCCCCATGCATTCATCAAACAACATCTCTGATCACACTGAATAAAGCTTGTGTGAAATGCAAAAAAATTTGGTGACTAATTTGTGAGTCCAGCGTATTATCTTATTTATGCAGTAGTTAGCTGTAGTCCTGGCACAACAACGGCACTGACTGCTCTCAGAGTCACATGTACTGGGGGAATAATTTTCCAGTACAAATCTAAAATGAGTCCCATTAATGTATTATGGCATTTGCGGCATGAAGTTTTCTGAATCTTTACAATCCTCGGATGTAAAAGCAACCCCAAATAATAAAACATTTCTTCTCAGACACCTGCGTTCCATTATAAAATTACATACTTTCTTCTTTTATTTTCTCCATTTTCCATCTGAACATTCCATCTCCATTTCATCTTAATTACTTTGCTTGGATTGCCTAGATGCAACTGTAAGCCGGTCCCAGTGCTGAAATATTCACCATCTACTTGGAAGAGTACAAACTAGCCTGAGTGTCTTCCAAATGTTCAGCCAGTTGTTGTTGCCATTTTAGGCGCTAGTGGGACTTCCAATTGTAAGTGTAAAATATTCCTCTCTTTGCTTTTAATAACACATAATCGTATGGTGGTCTCCAACACATTATTTTCCCTCCTTAAAAGCTTAGTTCCCAGTGGTACTAAAATATAAAAATATATAATCTCACTCTCAAGCTTCAGGTGTCATTTGGGGCAGACCTTCACTCTCCCGTAGTTTTCTTTCAGCTTAACGACAGTGTGTGTGTGTGTTTCTGTCTTGTATGCACAAGGAAAAGGGCAGACATGCATCCCATAATGTCCATAAGTACTCCATTAATAGTTGTTTTCACACTGACTAGGGTACTACGCACAGGTGATATTCATTTTATTTACTTATTTTTATATTTTGGAATTTCAAATAGAAAATTTAAGGCTGTTCTACCACAGTAATGTCATTGACAAGTTCTAAAGGAAGACGTGCTTAGAGACTTCCTGCAGTCTTTTTACTCGACTCAACACTAGCGGTAAAACTGCAGCAGGCCAACCGCCACTGCTGTACTAACCAGAGAAGTCTAAACTACACAATGAGGCAGGAAATCCCTGGCAACTGGAAGTATCCCACGCTGGTAACGCTCTGACCAATTATGCGTTACCCCACGGGACTTGCAGCAGCAGCTGCCGCTGGCACAGTCAGCATTTGATTCCAGATTGCGGAGCACATCGCTGCATCAATAACCAGTACTTTAGCAGGACACATCACCTGAGAGCCCCAATAAACGAGTTACTTTTTAGGAGCCAACACATCTGGTTCTGAATCATCTCCAATCATTTTCAATACAAGGTGTGGATTTTGTGCAAATAAATTATAATAATTACGCAAACTATCATTGCAAATGCAATGCCTTCACATGTGACATGTCATTTTTTTCCCCCAAAAAATTCAGTTTAGTCATTGCTTTGCTGTGTTTCTTGCCATAAACCTTACCTCCTGTGAGAGGCATAGTTTCCTGTCACATGACCAGAGCCATCACAACCAGGTGTTGGGCACCTGTGGATAAAGAATAGGAACAGATGCACTGGCAAATCAGTTGAGGCAATCTCAGAGAAAGGATTCTTTTGTCAGTTAGCCTTTCTAAACACATTTGTATTATGGCATTTATGTTTAAGGCTACGATTTTGCGGTAATGACCACAGATATTGTGAAATTTGGGTGCCAGACAAATTAAAAGCCGGGGGAAATTCAAAGCATCGCACAAGCATAGGGAAGAAAAAAAAATCACTACCAAATCAGAATCTCCCGGTAATATAAACTGATCCAAAGCAGTGCACATTGTAAGCATCAAATCTGTACTGGATATTCCTGTACAATGAGAAAAGAGAAAGGCCCAAGAACAGAGCCCTGTTGAATGTATATCATTCCAAACTACACAAATCCTGTTTTAGAATTCTGTGCCTAAAAACAAAATATTGGTGAGTTCTTTAGAAAATCATGGAGAGGTAACCTGTAACCAGCACTAAGATGACTGAAGTGATCACTCAAGTGATTTGTTAAAATATGTTAAACTTCTAGCCTTAAATGCAAATTTGTTTCATCCTCTGTTACACATCATTTGTGTAAGATACATGATGAAGATGGATTTGGTAGATTCATTAAAATGTGGAGTCTCTGTTTTATACGTGCAGAACTTGCAGGGACCCTCAGAGCCAAAATAAGTAGGCGTAATTTTCAGTAACATGAGGCTAATTTGAACAAACTGACATCTGTCCAAATATGATTTCAACCAAGATCCTATGCTTCCAGACAGACAAACTTAAGTTTTACTATCGGTTTACAAAATTTTATGTGGCATAAGATGGCATTATATATAAAGGAAAGATGGAACATTGCCTTTTATCAGTGGTTATCAACTTTTGACATGAGCAGGTAGGAATACCTTCAATCATCTTATATAAGTAAGAAGTTGTAAGGCTGAACTTTCATTTATTTTAAATGGCTTGAACATGTCTTCAACATTAGAGATCCAAAATCACTTGGTGTATTTCATTAGGGTTTATGAGTGGTTGGCTAAGGATGAAATGCATGAAACGTGTAGATAATATTCAGTTAAGATCAACACCAGATAGAGAAAATGTGTACTTGGTAACTGAAAGGATCCGTTGATCAGGTCATGCTTTACCGTCATCAATCTGAAATAATCAATCCTATGGTTACGCTCAGGGGGTCACTGAAACCTCAAAGCACAAAATGAATAATAGGCAATAAGCTGATGGAAATATGACACAAAGTAACATCTGTGACCCTACATACTTGAGTTCCTGAGAATTGGCGGCCATCAATGACTTGAGCGTTTTGTCAGCCAGAGGACATCCAGAAACACTGTTAAAGCAAAAGAATAAATGAACAAATATTCTAATTTTGTGGTCCAAAATAATAATAATAATAATAATAATAATAATAATAATAATAATAATAATTATTATTATTATTAATAATAATAATAATAATAATAATAACATGCTGAAATTATATCAATTAATCTGCAGCAGAACACTTAAAGTTACAGAATATTTATCATCAATTGATGATAAATATCAATTGATCAATTGATGATTTTCCCATCAAATTTGATGGGAATATTTGTTGAAATAGACTGAAATTTGTCTCGGTCATCTTTGGTGCTCAAATGAATGTCTCTCATTACCTTCGATGTGAAGCATAATTTCCTGTCACGTGGCCACTCCCATCACAGCCTGGAGTCGGACAACTACAAAGAAGCAGAAATCGTTAAGCTTTGAAGCCGACACTTTTTCATAAAAACAGTACATTACACTGCTCATCTATCTGAACCAACATTATATATATATGTATGTGTGTAAGTGTGTGTGTGTGTGTGTCTTTTCACAATACTGGAGAGACTTCAGGAACAGTTGTTGCTCATTGTTTTATTACGAGCAGACAATGACTGATGCTTTTTTGTTAGCACACATAAGAGAAATAGTGAGGATGAAACTGCCATTTCAACCCAAAGTGGGTATTATTTTAAATTTAATTAATTAAAAATTATTTTTGACTCAAAAAAGACACCAAAATGTGACATTAAAAGTAAGTTTTTATCAAAAAGGATGTGGGAAATTAAAAGGAATAAGTATCATGTGCAGTTTCCTGTAACTTATTTACTCACAGCCCAGTGAATAAATTCCACTTTATTACACAACTTTTCTGGTCAGAACACAGGATGATATCAGGCTGAAGTTATCGGGTTACAGTCGTTGCCCGATGTGCCCGCTGTGCTCACGACTGTTACCATGGCAGGCAGGTCTTAGGTTAGTGGCACGGCTTAAATGTACTGCTACTCCACAGAAGAGACTTTCATTACGTCGATAAACCAACTCCTTGACCGCTGATTTCCGTCAATTTTAAAAAATATTAACTCAATACTAAAAATCATGTTGTGTCCAGTAAATCAGGACCGTTACCAAAGACAAAGTTTGATTTTTATTCTTTGATTACATGCATCAGTTTCTTGATTTTTCATATCCGATGGAATGAATCTGTGAACACATCGGCAACAAAAGTTTTCCCGTGTTTTGTTGTGAGCCGGCTGATGTCCACGACAACACCTTTCGTGTCCACAATTTTGTATGCAGCAACAACAATTAAGTGAAAAGGAAATTATGATAAACTTCGTCTGAATCCATCCTTACTCTTGATCATCGTTCAGCGTTACTGCGTTACTGATTTAATATTTTAGGATTATAGTGCAATTTCTTATCATGCAGTGACAGATTCATTTGTAGCAATTTCTTGTCCACCGTAATCCATTGTGATGAATGTTATGCTTCAGAATAACATTATCCAATGAAATATCGCATGAATTAATCGTACAGTTGACGACGTCTGCAAGCAGTGATGAAAAGTTTAGAAATTCAACATAAATCTGCGTTTTCTTCCTTTTGTAACCCAGTATCATGAAAGGACAGGCACACATATATATATATAAATATGGAAATACACTGTCTGGTCAAGAATTAATGGCACCCTAGATAAACTTTCAGGTAAAAGACTGCATATAAAATTACAGCACATTCAATAATCCCAACGTAAAGTTCAAAATGAAATGCAAGTGAAAACTAGATTTTTTTCTAATGTTCAGTGTGTCTTATCAGGTAATCTCATTTTTATGAAAACCATTGTTGTAAAAATTAGTACCCCTCCAAAAAAATTATAGGCTGTTTCTGAAAGCATAGGTTAGAGCCCATGTAGGCTGCATTTCTAGTCTGCTACATCATCAAAAGCTGTTCGAATGTGAAAGGGCCTTCGAATACAGCTGAGAAATCCAGCCTTCCATCTTGCCTGATATCAGACAGAATTGTCAACATGGAAACAGAGTGTAATGAGGTGACAATTCCTCCCGATATCAGGCAAGATGAAGGCTGGATTTCTCAGCAGTGTTCGAAGGCATCTTCACATTAGAACAACCTTTGATGACGTAGCAGCTGAGAAATGAAGTCTAATGAAGGCTAATAACCTATGCTTTGAGAAGCGGTCAACCTACTAAATAATATCAAAAATAATTTACATTCATCACATAATTAATTGTTTTAAAAAAGAGGTAATAAGGTAAAATGCATGCAGAATCTCTTCCTCATCCATCACCATGGAAAAAGGGGATATCAATTCAAAGGAGATAAATGACTCATAAAAGTGAGTTAATGCATTCAAAAAGAACACAAAAATGATTAAAAATACCACCTAGCTGGGGGTGGGCGGTGGACAGAGAACAAGGAGGGCGATAAACATATCTTTAAACTGCTTATTAGTCTTGATCTGTTTTCAGTCAATTTCCCTGGTAAAAGACACTGTAAGTCTCCCCTCTCAGGAGTAGCTAATTGTCTTCGTTAAGACAAGAAATCAAATGCACCAGTTGAACACAAAAAAGAGTGTATTTCAATCTTTTTCAATTAAACGATCATTACGCACAGGTTTGATGACTTGCTTAGGATGTGACAAAATTTAACGCGGAAAATCCACAGTGGTTTTTTCGTGAAGAGTTGCCTGTTAAGGCATGTGAATTAAACATTTTATAGAATTTATTATTCACTCGCCTAAACGTTCCATTATAAGGGAAACTAACAAGTTGAGAGCAATGATTGCAATCGGGTCACTAATTTCATCCGTTTCAAAGGATGTTTTCCGCCCCCCCCCCCAGGTTTCCGTTCACCGCCCGCCACTGCACCTAGCATTGAAAGAGCATTTAAAAATAAAATTGGCAGGAAAAAAGTTGGAATGAATGCAAGTGCATGTCCTCCCCAAGGGCGGTGAGGAAGATGGTGAGGGAGGCAATAAAGGACCCAAAAAAATCAAGGTTCAAGAATGGCAGCAATTTTTTGGTTCTGGTTGTCGCTGTTAAAGTCCTTTTTTGAGAACTATAAGTATCACATGCCACCTCCAGAGTGGTATACTTTTTGGGTTGCATGAATGTCAGATGATGACAAAATTGGAATTTTTGGAAATTTGCACCAAAGGCAGTCATGCAGCAAAAGAGAAATATATACAAGGATAAGCACCCATACAAAGCAACAAGTGCGGAGGGGGGTCATTCATGTTTCATTTCTTTTTCTGGCATTGGTTCTGGGGGCACTAGTTAAGTGATCAGTGACATTCAACCAAGCACTGATATTAGCTGTTTCCACTGGGTGGCTGAAACCTTAATTGATTCTAAACCTAGACTGTGACCACAGAGATGCATCACAACCCAACTGTTTAGTGAAAACAGCATCCCTGAAGTGTAATGCCCATCTGAGTGCCTGGGCTTAAACTCCATTCCAAGTCCTGCGGTCTGAACTGGAGAAGCCAATCTATAGGACAGTCTCTAGGATATCAAATAATGTTGAAAATCTCTGCAAGGAATAATGGTCAAATTTACATCTGACTGTGTCCTCAAACATTATCAGAAATCATATGAAAATACCTAGAGTTGTCATCTCTGCCAGGTCAGTTAGCACAACGTATTAAACGAGGGGTAGAAATAATTCTGACACCTGTGGTTTTCTTTATAAAAATGAGATTATTTAATAAAAACATTGAAACATAGGAGTAAAAACACTGAATTGATAGTATATAATATGGATTATTGTCCCTGTGCTTTCTGTTATATGCAAACTTTTTTCTACTTTGTTATCAAGGGTGCCAATAATTCAGTCCAAACCATAATTGAATAACTGAGTACCAATTGAACATCACTGAAAAGTTAGTATAGCAGGAAGTTTAGTAGAAAAAGTGAATTCCAAGAGACAGTATCTGCCTTTTCAAAGTATTGTTTAAAAAGGCAGGTGGTCATTTTAATTTTTGTGCTACAAGTGTGTGATCCCAGACTGTAAGAAGTGCTTTGTTCTACTGAGCTTAACAAATGCAAAACATGCACAGTCTAACTACAAAGTTAGGAGACTTGTAAGCTCAAATGAAGGTAAACATACACATAAACTCACTTTCAAAAAGATATATTTCTCCTCCAAATGAACCTGCAGATACACCAGTCACAGTAATGGAAAAGGTTGTCGGTATCGTACATTTGCACAGTTTGGATGTTTCTTATTTATGGTCACAGTTGACTGTGCCAAGAGTTGGGCATCTATAGAAAACACTGTCCATTCTCCTATTATTTAAGAGTAAAACAGATGCGTCCTCTCAGATTATGTTCAACCTCAGATTAATGAATGTTTTTCAAGCAAATGGTATTGCAGAAATCCCGCTCAGGTTATCAATCTAAACTTCTTCACAATTTTTGAGTAGTTTTGCATTTAAACTGATCCCATTTTAACTGTGGTCAAGTGTGACAGCAAAGTGTCTATATCTCTGACCAGAAGAGCACATTCATTATAATATATTGTTTTTGTCCAAGAACCAAAAACTTCAATATAGTTTTTTATTTTTTTGTTTTGTTTTTGTTTTTTTTTTTTCGCATGATTGGGACCCAATAGGTGACTAGTTCACCAGATCAGTAAAGGTGTGGTACACTCATACACTCGGGGATTTCTGCACTTTACCTCATGAGTTCTTTTTTGGATTCTCTGGAGAGCATCTTGTTCTTGGGACTGGACATGGAGACATCGCCTGGGCACTTCCTGTCCTCTGAGATTGAATGGTCCATGTCATCTTTCTAAGACACAAAACACGTTTTTGTAAACAGTAGTTGCACATTAGTTTAGCTAAAATATGAATGAAAATGACAGAACCTAACTTTTAGGGACACAAAAATAATGATCATTTAATATTCAAGCTGGAAAATAAAAAATAAATGTGTATGAGTATTAGTGCACTTAAGCATACTTACAGTAAACCATACATCCGTTCAAAGACACTCTTAATCCACAGAGTATTTATGATAAACAACCCTAATGCAAAACCTTTGGATTTACTTTTTTTGAGGAGAAATCTGCCAAAGAGCACCAGATGCTGCAGTGAATTAAAAACTGCCTAGTCCCTTTAGTCGGATTAAAATTGGAAAACCAAATCACCTGCAATGTAAATGCTATCCTAAGATGCAAGCTAGATTTGAAAGATAATTTTTCAAGACCTAACATGGAAACGAAGTGACTGTGGACAAATGGAAATAAAATATTGCCCAGTTTTTCCAATACATCATGTGCAAATATGCAAAACTAATAGTTTTGTACTGAGGCTAATTTTAACCATTTCTTAACACACTTCATTGTACAATTCTCAGTGACCGAAATGGAGGAGTTTGGACACAAAAAAGGCATTTCTCACTCTGACAAAAGATCAACTGGAGTATGTGAACGAGCGTAGGTAATAACAAAAAATTGCTGCAGACAATTGAATTAATGGTAAATTCTGTTCTGATGATGGTTAAAAAAAGACTATAAACAGATTTGAGTCAGGTCATGCAGTTTACTTCATTCATCACATGTCATGTGAGCTCATATGTCTTTGCGCAAGCACTTTCACCGCTATATTCCCAGAGCAATTTGAGCCGGTCCTTATACCTCTTTTTCCTGAACAGTGTGTACTTTGCTGAAGTTGAGAGGCCTATCCCAGCCCTCCTGCTCACACAGGGCCTGATAGAAAGAAGGTGCGATGCGCAGGCCGCTAGATTTGGAGGGCGGAGTCAAGGCTTCTCCGGAAGGTACCGTTGGCGTCGTTTTGACCCTCTCGCGATTCTTCTTCATGCTCAGGTCCAGAGTGCCATTTTCATCCACCTCTATGAGCAGGTCCTGTTTACAACACATCCATGTACAAGCAGGGGAAAACTCACCAGTCTGTTACACACATGCACAAACAAAATTATTCACTACGAGAGAGAGAGAGATAGAACAGATTATAACTGAATGAGATAAAATGGATAGATCCCCCCAAGGGAACTTCAACAAATGTTGTTGTAAATATTAAATTCATACAAACACATATGTACACGATATACAGATAACAGTGCCAGATAAAAGTTAGAATATATCCACAGTTTTTTAAACGAATAATAAATAATAAATAAAGAAATAAACACCTTTTTTTCTTCAAGAGCAGTCATATGGTTATGATGAGTTCAGACTTGTGCAGTTGTCGAAGTTCCCATAGACATACTGCACTTGTGGTTTGCTTCTCATTGATCTTTTCGTCCAACAGGGCCCAAACCAGTTTTGACTTAAAGTCAAATGAAAGGAATTTGTTCATCGTTTTACTTAGCAAAATATGGCTTCTTCAAGAATTCCAAAATTTTGGACACTATTCAGTGAAGTATATTATTCTTTTTTTACTTTTCACTATTAAAAAGAGTACTGTGATATTAGCTAAATGTGTCCAAACTTTTTTTTTTTTTTTAATTTGGCATCTCCAATCCCACCCGAATTTGGAAGGCCCAATCCGAGACCTTTGTACAAAGCTTGCTTGTATGCAATCCCCTATTGCCAGCTCAGGAGAGAGAGACAGTTCGCGGCTCTCCTCCGGCGCACGCGCCTGTCAGCCCCTGCATCTTCACACTCATTGGTCGAAACTATCGCAAGTTCAGAATGAGGGCGGAGGACGCCCGAACATGAGCAAGCTTAGAATCTCCCTGACGAGCACCCGGCTGGCCAACAGGAGGCGCTTGAGCAACGAACAAGGCAACCATTTTCAATTTCCCATCCCAGCAGTCCCTTCCCAATTTGAATTCCCACAGCGCTTTAGCCAATCGTGCGCTATTCTGAAAAAGCTGCTGACCACTGCTGGTTGGTACGACTGGGGATCGAACCCACACCGCAGTAGTAACTACTGCATTGCAACTGCGGCGCCTTAACCAAGTGAGCTATCCGGCAGCAAATGTGTCCAAACCTTTGACTGGTGCTTTACAATCACATGCCTGTCATTATATAAAATTAACTGTAAAATGGCTCGCGCTGGGCCTAAACCTTTTATGGGCGCGATTATTTTTGTAAACTGACCAGAATGGAACTGCATATTCCGATTGTACCATGGTCACAACACAGAAATGCTTTCCTAAAGACAAAATTTTTTTTTTTTCATCCAAAAATTGTATTTCTATGCGGAATATTTGCTTACACCACTAATACTTCATGGTGCTTCTGTACACTCGTAACTTTGGCGCGTATGCGCAAGAGTCATTAAGTCTTTTATTTCATCACTATACAGATACTAATACTGATACTAATCAGATACTAATTTCATGGTGTCAGAGTTCAACACGGTCAGTTGCTATCACATTGTGTTCCCATAAATTTGTCATAATAGCTATGCTCACCAAAGACATTAAAAGTCATATCATAAGACTCAAAACTTTAGTCCATGTCTATTTCAGCCTCCGCTTGACTTTGTCACACAAAACAACAGTTGAATTTAGCCAGCCATTTAAAAAAAATAATATTAATTTATATAAACTTACTAAGAGCCAAGAGACTAACATGTTTGTAACTACTGCACCGGTGTACAGTGAGGGGAAATAATGCACAACCTTTGAAAGCCTTTCAACCTATCAGAACTGAGTATTGATCAGACCCATGGTGTATGTTCTGTATAGCAGATGGTACAATTCTTATATTTTGCATTATACTTTCAGTTTAAAGAAATGGGAATGTTCAATTATCGCGGGTAGCCCTGAATTGGTTGTCTTAATGGATAGAAGAGGGGTTATTCAGAGTATTAAGATTACTGGACTCATATTACACAAACTGTCTTACATGAGAAAGTGTTATTCCAGAGAAACGATGCATAAAATACATTTGAATATTGCCTGAGAACAACAAATGGCCCGAAGTTAGAGAATGCAGACTCTGATTATAAAAGATAAGCATGTGCATAATTCTGCAGGGCAGATTGCCTCTGTATTGTTCTCCAGTGACAGCTGTGTCATCTGTTTTCTAGGACACAGTACCAAGATGGCATCTGGGAGTGCTGGTTTTAGGTCATTGCCATCAAATACAAATTAAAAAGCTTAATGTAACATAAGTTTTATCACCAACAGATGTGTATTGAACTAGGTGTTAAAATGTTCAGGGTGGTTGATGCCGGGGTTGCTGTTTATGCCGTTAGATGAGAAGATGCAAATAAGCTAGCAGAAGAGAAAAGATGCAGATTATTCCCCACAATACATCTTGCTGCACCTCTGATCCATTATTTGACGTAAAAAGGAGTCTTTCAAATTCAAAATGACATCTTTTATCCATTTGAATATCACCCCTTGCAAGGTGCACAGAGCGAATAAACCTTTTGCACTGGATTTTAAACAGGCTGTGCTCATATTTGCTACCTCTGAAGATGAAGTGACAGAAAATACAGCACATCAAGCTGCAGTCAATGGGCATGTAAATATCAGAATAATCGGCAGATATTCTGAGACATTATTTAACCGTGAGTAAAGTCAGTGCATTTTCAACAATTTTGAGAATTATTTTGTCGCTATCATTGGTTCCCTCATTGTTGTTGCGAATTAATCCCTAAGTGCATCTGCAATCTGTTGCAATGATTCCACATTACTGAATGCTGTATGAAAACTCAATTATACAACACCACTTTTTTTACCCCCAATTCAGTTTTTCTACTGATGCATTTTTGCAGTTTTTTTGCCTTTCAAAAGAAATACCCATTGAACCGACAGGAAAATAACACAGTTAATAAACATTTTTTTTGTTCATTTAATGGAAATGAACCTGCTTTCCAAGAAATGCCTGCCTCATCGTTATGCATCGAGGGAGTACACGTCTCCATTGGATTGGATGGATGAGATTTCATTCCTGTTTAACACACAGATAATCCACGCGTCTGTGTTCCAAGTTTTAGCTCCGCTCACTCCATATGCTCCGCCTCCAAGTGTATCACAAATACAGGATATTCCTTAAGCCATTTTGAGTTGGAGCAGCCTATGATAAATATGTAAACACTGTTTAATTCATGTGGCAGGTCCTGGGTAGGGGGCCATATGCCTTACAGCCTGGGTTTTCAACAGGGGGTCCTGAAGGTGCTGTAGGGGGTCCCTGGCTAGATTTCATATGCAGTAACAGTATATTGATTTCAGAAATATAAATACAAGCCTTATAAAATCATGCAGGGGTCCCCCTCAGAAGCTGTTAAGTCCGACTGGGGGTCCCTAGAAAGAAAAAGGCTGAAAACCCCCGCCTAACAAACAGTTACTGTACGCTCTACTCCTGAGAAGAACGCTCAGCTTATAGGGTGACTGCTTCTTTTTTTTTTGTACTGTTTACCATTTCGCCATTAGACCAATTCACTGACAAGAGGCCATTTTAGTCGGTATAAGAAGCATCAGGGCCTGGAACCAGTGCCAAAGCAGGTGCAGGCAGAGAAGGGCCTGCTTGGGTGTGGGGCTATTGAGGCGAGCGCTCAATCTGTGCCCCTGTGAATGGAGAGGGGGAGGAAACCCACAACAAAAAACAGCGCAGGATTCAGGGCAATCAAAAGGAAATTTTAAAAAGGAGCAACTTCTGAAAGGATGCATATTCGACGGGGCGTAAGGAGATTTTCAATTTGCCCGAGCACTGGGGAGTTTAAGAAAGGGTTAACTTATAAAGGGGTGTGTGTTTGTGATGGAGAGCGGTGAGGGTTTCGATTTTGTGTGAATAAAAGATTTCAGTTAATGAATGCTTCTGCTGATTGGTTTAATCCACTGAAATGGCTTTATGGGCCATCTGATGGAGATGTGCGGCGAAGGCCGATCAGTAAAGGCTTATCCAGCATTATATGTTACTGACCAAAATCTTCCGCCATCTGCAGAGCGCCAGACTTTCATATAAATATTTGAAGTATTTTAAACATGATATCAAAAATCATATGTGTTAAAAGAGAACGGTAATAATGGAAGATGTTGGAGACCACTGTATTAGTTTTCCATCTGATGCAGGAAGTGTACATTACAGCTTTCTAGGTGAACCTCTTGCTTTTCTTTCACCGCAGGCATAGTTTGCATTTGCCAAAATCAGACCTTTTGATGTCCCTCAGTATTTTTTTTTCTGCGTTAATCAGGGATACTCTGAAATGGCCACACTCTAAGACAAATCCAAGAGGAGTAATTTGGTTACCTTTGTAGAGGGGCCCAGAGGCCTGGCAGACATGGCGTCTGTGCTGCTGCGGTATCGTGTGGACAGGTTCAGTATGGCCGCAGTGGCAGCCGTGGTTTGTAGCTCTCCGTTCACTGGGGTGTAGTGACCGGGACTGTGTCCCCTCGGCATGGCCAACTGACCGCTCGAGGTGATGAGACAGGGATACTGCAGAGTTTCTGAAAACAAGTATACACAGGGATACATGCGTGAAGACAGACAATAATGTCGAGAGACTCAACTGAAGCTTTAAGATATTCATTGAACAAATCAAGTGTTGGACTGAGAGACGCTTGAGCTGATCATTGAGTTACATTCGGTTTCTTAGCATTTTATTCAGAGTGGCCAAGTTCTTTCAATATTTGAGAAAATATGAGGGAAATGACTTTGGCTAAAGATAACACAAACCTAACCACTCCCAGCATGTTTGCCTTCTCAAGAGAAAATCCTCATCGCTTAAACACTGTTGCCATCAACAATTAATGTATAGGGGCTAATTAAGGTTTGTATGTCTCTTTTTGGTTACCGCACCTACCTACAGAGACTTCCACTGATATTGGCACCCTTGGTAAACTGGTAATGAAAAAATGCCCCTGTTTATTTTTTTCGTCCATTTGATATTCCATTCAAATATTAACATAGAACCTTCAACTGAAAAAATCACCTTGAGACAAACATTTAAAAAAAAAAAATGTGTGCCACAATTCTTGGATCCACTTCAGTTTGCAGTTTGTGTACCATTCCTCTGCCGAGTGAAAAACTTTAAGTCATTTCCTAGAGTGTATGAAGAGGGTGGTGAAGACAACAGATTAGAGACCATTTCTCCATGTAGAATCTCCTCATATCTGTCAAACTCCCAGGCCCACGTTTATGGACTCTCCTCTTCAGCTTATGCCGCAGGCGTGGGAGGGCCATGGCATGGGTTTAGTGGTTGGTGAACCATTTCTGTGTTGATTTTAATGCTTTCTTTGGATCATTGTCCTGTTTAACCATCAAACCACAGCGCAGTATAAGCTTTATGGCAGAGGCAGTCAGGTTTTAATTTAATATCTTCTGATACTTGATGGAATCTACAATACCATGAATTCTAGCAAGTTGTCCGGTGCCTTTGGAAGAAAACCATCTCCAGAACATCAAAGATCCACCACCATACTTCACGGTTGGGATGGGGTTATTAGCATGTGGCCATCTTTGTTTTTACGCCAAACCATCCTCTGGTGTTTATTGCCAAAAGCTTTATTTTTGTTTCTTCTGACTATAGACCCCAAGTCCCATAGGAAGTTCCATTAGTGTCTGCCAAACTATAGGTGGACATGTTTGTTTTTTGATGACAACATACTTTTTTTTTTTTTGCTTTTTTTTCAGCAGTTCTCTAAAACTTTTTTTGTCATGCATATGCCATATAATTTAAGTTTTGGAGACTTTCTGACCCTAAGACATAAATAATATCAGTAAATATCAGACTGTAATCTTTGGAGTTTCCTCTCCCACTTGAACCATCCTCCTTACAGTACATGCATTCTAAACTGGCACGTTCTCTTCCAGGGGGATATTTATCTTTGACAAATTCCATAAACTTTTTAATTATTGATTCTGATTGTTGAAATAGAATTTTCAAGTTTTTAGGTATTTTCTTATAGCCATCCATGAGACTCAACAACTTTTTGTCACACGTCATGGATTTAATTTTTTGTCTTAATCATGGTGATGGATGGAAACTGGCCATGTATCATCTCATATTTATCCAAGGTAACTAGGAAGTCATTTCTTACCACTAAAGTTTTCTTAATCATTATGGTGAACTGAAAAAAATAACATAAGATTAGGATTATACAATAAATTTGATTTTTCATGTGAGGTCCTTTAGAGGAGCCGATACTTGTTTTTTGGGAAAAAAAAAATTTTAAAAAGTGTTTTTTTTTTTTTCCCCTGCCATAATTTTCTTTAGATTCAAGGTTAGACTCTTTTTAATATTGTTAATGAAAGACCGAGAGGACTAACAGCAACCACATTTTTTTTTATAGCCTACTTAGCTGAGGTTAACCAAGGGTGCCAATATTAGTGGAAGGCGCTGCATGATGCAGGACCTGTGTAAAAGCTGGCCCTGCTGATTCATGCTGCTGCATTGCTGTGTGAATCCACCCTCCACCACTGATGTGGGGTTGGATCCAATTACAACAGATGTACATAAGATTCGTACCTGTGAAGACCTCACTCAATCAGGCACCGACAGACTGCAGTATTTTGCGGTGTATAATTCAGAGATTTCAAGTCCATGAGTTGCTCAGTGCATCCAGTACATATATACAGCAGTATAACACAGCATTGTGGCTGAGGGAGATGTGGTTGTGCAGGCGTGTGAGGCACATGTCAAACGCAGTCCAGTGAAGAAGGTAATGTATATGAAATGCATAATGAAAGCTCACGGTCAGAGAAGCGGGAGATTTCTGGGTCCTGGCTGACAGGTGTCGAGGGCTGCTTGCCAAAGACCTGTGCATCAAAGCTGGCATAATCAAAGCGGATCTTGCCGTACTTGTCCAGGTCCTTGGCAAGGTTTGCTTGCAGGGTGCTAACTGGGTGGCTAAACCTGTAGTTATACTGGTTAAACTCAAACTTCTTCACCAAGGTTGGAGGTCTGCAAAAAAAGTGAAGAAAGGCAAGTGTGTTTAGTCATTCATCAATAGGTGAATAATTTATCTATTTATTATTTTAGGTCAAGAGCTCAAAATCTGTTACCTTGTTCTCTTTTTCCTAATTGTCTGCCAAATTAGAAGGTGAACACCCATTAATTAAATTTATATTAAGACCCAAGTTTAGAGGGCTTGATAATTTGAGTAATACTCAGCAGAAAGTTAATGTCAACTGCATTAGACTCATAGTGAGGTGTAACCTTCACAATCTCGATCTCTTTGAGTCATTATGCAGAACTCCCTTCAGCAACCATAAGATGTACCAGCAACCAAGGTCATACACCTAACAAAGAAGCAGCTTTCAGATGGTGCACATTTCACTGATTACATTGTTTGAATTTGATGTATTTGTGTACTTTTATCACATGCAAGGTTATAAAGGCAGGAAAATATTATCAGGTACACTGTGCAAGTCCAATTGCATACAATTTCTGTCACACAATGGGGACAAAAGGCACATGAATTTTCCAAGGTCAAAATTCACCATGTCATGAATGTACAAATGTTCTTATTTACTAAATCATAATATGCTTTATCCCCTCATACTACTGCGCATATCATGTCAAAGTCACTTTGCAGAACTTTGATGTAGGACCCATCAAACACAGATATATCTTGTGCCACTTAAAATTAAATGGCAAAACAGGTCCAATAATATTAACTCCCGAATCTTAATTTAAAAGCTAAGAGGACAGACTGTAGACACATCTCGAGCGAGTCACAGTTTTCAGGCCTTTGTTTAGTACCACGAGCTCGGTGTTTCTACTCTAAGCAGTGGCCATGTCAAAATGGCTAATCATTTTCATCATCATTGTTTGTGGCTGCCTGATCATGAAATATTCAAGCCAATGAAACACATCAATGTTCGTCCATAAATTCTGGTGCCTGATACCTAGTGGGGCTTATCGCCGGCATAGTGCCCATCTAATTAATTTAGTAAGGGTGGGCAGTGTGCCTGTTCTGCCCACTGGGAACATCGCGCCCTAATCTTTTTCTTTTTTAAACAGAGGAATACACATTATACCTTGGAACTACTGGGATTTCGAGCAGTGCTTTATGCATCATGCAAAAAGCATTTCTTGTTGAAGGGTTTTGATATAAAATGCCTCTTGTGTTGGCATGAAACTGCAGTTTTGTTCTTTTTTTTTTTACTTTTTCTTTCTCTTCATTAGCCACGGCCAAAAACATCAGTGTATCACACATAGTTGTAACAAACAACTTTAGTAAAACCTAGGCAGCGAAATGATAATAATCATAAAAAAAATACATTTGACCTTGATGCAAAGCTTCAATCTTTCTTTTTGAGTCACTTCAAAGGAAATCCCCTGAATAAAAATAATTCATTTCTTCCAGCAAAATTTAACTCAATATTTCAATGCTAGAAGTCACACATAATGCTTCTTAGTGGCGGATTTGAATTTTTAAGGCGAACACTAAAGACCTACATCCGTTACTTTGTTGTGAGGTGGTATATTACTCCATAGGCAATACTTATCATACACCAGGAACATTAAATGCTGGAATGTTATTCTGTGGAGGAGGGGACTGAGGAGACTGAGACGCACCTGCAGAGGCGCTCAGACACCTGTCCACACAGGGGCACCTCCTCCTGGGGTTTAGTGATCTTCCCTGCCGCAGCGATTGGACACCCTGAGAGGCTGTACAAACACACCAAACATTAATACCTTCTCTGGCTCCAGTACCTTCCATCCAGACCGAAAAATGCTGCTGAGGTGAACAGAAAATTAGAAGGAAATAGCAACTGAATGTCGCAGTGGTTCTGAAACATTGTTATGAAGCCTTGCGTTTCCTCAGAGATGATGTTCCTCCACCCACTGCTGGAAAAGTTGCGGTGGAAGACAATAATGAACGTATAAGACTAAATCCTAAATGACTTCAAACCGTTAGGTTGGCCTTTTAACTAGCGGCATTGCAGCCGTTCACACCTTACGTTTGATCTTGAGCTGTGGTGTCGTAGTAGCCCACCTAAGCCTGCCATGCTGAATTGAGACGGGAAAAAATCTGAATGCATTTGCCCTACTGATGAAATTATCGCCAAATTTCAAACACTGCTGAGAGGCTATCCCTCAACCAATTCCACAGCTGCCCGCAGAGAGAGTGGAGTGAAGCTTTGCAGCGTACAGCTTGAGTTTAACTGGAGGAGGTCAGATGTGTGGGAGCAGGGAGCGGTCAGTGTAGCAGGAAGAGGTGTGGCCAGCGGTGGAGGGCAGGGTGTTCTCAGTGGTGATGGGGACATTGTTATCAGGGTTGTAGGGGACAGAACAGGTCAACAGAGTAGTGTCTGAGGTGTAGTGTCTGAGCTGTAGGGGATGATGTGGCAGGAGTGATGGGGTGGCTATACGGTAGGGCCTGGGTATCAGTGGTGCAGGGAAGGGTGTGGGCTGGACAGGTGTATAGACCAATAGTGCGGGGGTCTGAGGGTGCATTCAACAGCGTAAGGGCCTGCGGGTAAGAGGTGTTGGGGAGGGGCTGAGGTAGGACTGTAGGGAAGGATATGGTCAGTAGTGTAAGTTTCGACAGTCAGTGGTGTAGAGCTGCGCATAGTGGAGGATGTGCAATAGGATCTTGGGGTCAGTGGTGAAGGTTAGGGGTGTATGCGAGAGTGTTGGGAAGAGGTGTAGGAGAGGGTGAAGTCTTGTGTTGTCGGAGAACACTCCGTTTGGTCAGTATTGAGAAACTGCCAAACCTTCTGTGGGTGCTCCGGTTGCTGTTAACATGGCCTCTTCCTGTGCAGCCAGGCGTTGGGCACTTCAAGACATTCTCATGCATGGCGAGGACTGTGGAGAGGAGGTACACATTCAGACCAGCTCAGGCCTACAGCGCAACAGTATTCAACACTTGGACATCATCTGGACGGATCACGATAATCATTAAAATGAGTCAACAGTAAATTTAGACTGCTACTTTCGGAATTGCTATAAATGACTCACCCTCCTAGGAACATTTGAGTGCCCCACCCCTCCCTGCATGCAAGCACTGCTGGCTACCCTTGAAATGTCGATGTATACATGCATCTAACTGCCTCGAAACATATATAAGTCACATAATACTACGGGTTTGTTTTTCACAGTGTCTTCTTTTGCACCAGCTTGAAGCGAAGGGTGTACGTTTGTCCGTAAATGCTAACCTACTTGCCCACTGAGCTACTGTATCAGTGAAGTTGAGTTACAGATGGGGATGTTTCGGAGGGCTAATACTGTTCATGTATGCTTCACCCGGTTAAATTACAGTGACACTCCTTTTAATTATTATCTACTCACTTAACATTCCTAAGTTTAAGTCTCTGATGTTTTTTTCCTTCAATGAAAACGGCTGTATACCACATTGCGCTACATAGTTTGAGCCATGTACGCACACTTATCTCTGTTTCAATTAGACACCATTGTAGGGACAGGTTACATGCTGGAATCTCAAGGTAGAGCTTATATGTTCCATGGAACGCAGCCCATTTCACCTCAGAAGATTCGGCACAATTCTGCGTACAGTGTTCATCATCTCTCAGATATACGATAAGGTATCCATAGAGGTTTATAGTTGAAGTATCTTTTTATTTACCATTACATTCCTGTAAAAAAAGCATAATCACAAAGCTGAAAAGAGCAAATTAACTGTCATTATTATGGGGAGAAATGTAGTACCAGGGTATTATACTACCTTTTATAATGGATGCCTTTAATATGCACAAATGCCCAGCACACAAAAATGGAGTAATCTGCATGAAAAAAGCGACACAAATTTTTTTTCTTTTTCTGTAAGGAGTCCACTCTTGTGTGTTTTTTACCTTCATTAGACGGAGGTAAAGCAGAGGGATTACACACTGTGAGATGGAATCCAGCCAAAAGGAGCGGGGGTGAATACGGACTCAGTCAGGCCACCCAATGGACTGCACCACATGCTCATGCTTCCCCCCCATGTTTACACAAGAATAAATGTTTTTAATTGTTTTTATGTTACTAAAATTGAGCCTACAGACATTTTTAATCACTTGCTCTGACTACAAATGGCACTCACCTATGTTTGTTAAAAAAAAAAAAAATCAATTACAGACATAAGAGCTACAGTATTTTCACTGTGTGTATCAAAAGGGAAATGCTTCGCAGTCGGCCCATGTAGCGTCCTCAGCAACTTTTTATTTCTATAGACTACATAATTTCCAATTAGTTTTCAAGATGGTTCTATTTATTTTTGAATACTAGATTGGTAATCCTTTTGATTTGCAAATGCAGCTTCTGGTTTTAGAACGTACATGCCTTCAAACAGAACAAAAAACTTAATTACTTTTCTCGTCCTTTTGTTTTGCTAGTTCTTCCATGTTTAATGTTTGTTATATAACACTATTACCCTTAAATTACAAAAAAAAATAAAACAACCAGTAATATTCTCTGCTTAAATAGATGCATAATTGGAAATGCAATTAGCTTCAGGAAATCAAAGTTACGCTGGTTTAGTCCTCAAATAGTGCCTATACTTTTGTCCGAATCAATCAGAAAACAAGGCTGTTTTCACGTTAGAATTGTTGTTGCTGGACTACCATAAGTAGATTTAATGCACGCTTTAAGCTTCACTGTTTTGGTGAGGTATCTGTACAGTTACGATCTGCACATTCTATCAGTTTCCTATAATAAAGGTACTTTCGTGATGTGATTTTAAAAGGAAGAAGGACAAATTCACCACAAACAATCATGACAGAGCTCTCTGGATGT
Source organism: Gymnothorax reevesii (assembly GCA_029721435.1). Classification (NCBI taxonomy): domain Eukaryota; kingdom Metazoa; phylum Chordata; class Actinopteri; order Anguilliformes; family Muraenidae; genus Gymnothorax; species Gymnothorax reevesii. The sequence goes on along the minus strand of CM056577.1, from coordinate 71,298,870 downwards.
CATATTATCTTGCAAAGCTGTATATCACTGTGTAACATTCCTAAATCTATACTTTATCAGAATCCCAGTGCATCTATATCAATTATTTACATTAGTTTGGAACTGACTACAAAGGGAATATTCAGCAGCTTTCATTTAGATTCCCCCTACAGTGCACACAAGGCTAAATACACACACTGAGATATACTGACAGCTCACTCACTCTCGGGGGGCACTCGCACTTTGTGTGGACATCCGGACAGACTTCTGTGGTGTGGATATAGTCCAGTCACATGTCCTGTGCCGTCACAGCCTGGCGTGGGGCATTTGATGTCCTTTTTGTCAGAACGAGGAGAGTCTGGAGAGACAACCATGATTACATACGCAGATCTAAATGTACATTACCAACAGGTTTTTACACTGTGCAACGTAGAAGAGTTACAACTAGATGCTATTTGCTTCTCAAACAGTAGAAGAATCAATTCAACCTTATGTATCAGGGTGCTAAAAAACTGTATTTTAGCACTTTTTTGTATGTATAAATACAAGGTCAAAGTCATTTGATATTCCCTCACCACAACAGAATTTGATATTTCAGACCGCACTCTTTGATATTATGTGCTGTCTTAATCAGCAGTATTCATGAAGGACAGAATGTAGCATATAGTTAGAAAAATTATTTGTAACAGATTTATAATATACAGAGAATAAGCATAGTAAATCACGTTGAAACTCAACACTTAGAAACTCAACATGATGCTTACATTAATCCACACTTTAGTTAAGGCTAGAGTTTAAATTGAGGTTAGCCATTTCTTAATGCCTGTCCATTGAAGAGATTACACCAAGGATTATGCATTTAGCTGCAGTCATTTAAGGCATAAGTACAAAAACATGAAACATACTTTAGAAGGATTTAAGACTTATGGTCTTTGTTAAGTATCTGGTTAAGTCTGATTGCAATCCAATATTCTGACCCACAGAGAATCATATAGATTTTTTTCCTATTTAATTTTGTGTAATATTTGAGTAGTTATTAGTCTTAAACAGCAAAGTCACAAATGTTCCACAGTTTTTCCTCCTTCCTTAACAGTGTGTAGACATATGGTGAGCAAAATTGGCCATAAGAATACTGGATAAATAAATCTCTTCCTTCCTCTCTGAACCCATAAAAAATGACCTCTGTGGTACGTGAATCTCAGCCATGACCTTCTCTTTGTGATTACTTAACCATTCATTAGCCTCTTTGACATATAAATTATATTTTCCGCAGTCAACACACACATTTGAATAACCAGCCCAGAATAAAACTGGTACTGAAGCAGTCATGCATGCTGGTACTTGGATAATAGCCATTTGAAAAAAGGCATGATTTGGGTAAAATGCCAATGCTTTAGGTGTTTATAACCACATGACAATGTTGAACATTATTTTATTACCTCCACAGTGGATGCACATGTAATTTTTCAATCATTTATGTACATTGAACCCTGAAAAGAAAAAATCTACCATTCTTACAATATGAATCCATAACTGAAATGTAATCACTATTTAGTTCGGTACATACAAGTGATTTAAAGAAGGGTTCTGGTGGAGGGACCAAAATATCGGACCTCATTATAGAACCTGATTATGTGGTCCAGCTCAAGCTCTTAATGTGGCATGTATACAGTATTGTAACAGGCCCTGCAAGCCTGCAGCCTAAAGTGAGCCGACTCTGTGCCAGCAGGTAATGTAGAACATAGCGTTGTGTTCAGCCAGTCAGTCGGTTCTGAATAGACCTCATAAGATTTGTCATGAAACAGAACCCTAATGTTGCCTGGCTGTCAAAACTACATTTTTTGGATGGTTGCACCGATTTTTTCATAAGCATGCTCCCACTTGTGTCAAATAAATGATTCACAGTGCAATGAAAAGCAGGCAGGAAACAGGGATGAGCTTTAACAGACAATGGGCCGAGATCGACTGGCGGCCCTGGGGGGAAGAGCAGCTCCAGTGAGTCGGATTTCTCCTGACGTTTCAGGCGCTCTATGGCATTTCCAATTGTGAGTGTGAAACACTCCTATCTCTGCTGTTATTAACCGATAATGTTGCAATTGTTTGCATCTATTATAGCTCATTTTCCCTTTTGGTAAGCTTCGTTCTCGGAGCGCTAAAATGTAGGTGGACATACCCTTTATGTTTAGCTTTGACTGTCATTGGGATGCTCAGGGGCCATTTTTCCCTGAACCAGTTATTTGTAACAACTGTAGATTTCTGTGTTTTTTTTTTTTACTTATAGAGGAAATGAGTGAAAACAAAGAGAGACAGATTTTGTACATTTATTTGAAGTGTGCTTAATCATCTGAGATGTGCTGCAATCTTGCCAGAGGATGACGCTCTTCACACGGTGAGAGAGTGATGCAGGGGACGCTGGACTGACTGAGAGTCTCAAGGCCCTGAGAGACCCAGCACAATTACACACCAGCAAACTGGACTGCAGGACAGGGTCAGACCAGGAACAGACAACCAGTCACACCACCATTACTTCAGCTGCACGCGCCCACTTCAACATTATCATCACTATTCTGCAGGTAGATTGAACTCTTCGAGGGGATTATTTTGTTGGTTTTTAACTGATCATGTTTTCAAGACCAGGGAATAATAAATCCCGCTTCAGAGTGTTTATGAAATTCACAACCGTTCACATCAGTGTTCAAAATAAAGCTTGTAACTTTGATTGGATATGGCTGTATAACTAAAATGGACAAGAAATATGTTTGACATCCAACAAAAAACATTTAGATTTTTTTCTTAAAGTCCCGGCTTCTCGTATTCCCTCAAAATCAATCACGCAATGGCACAGACGCAAAGAAGGGTGCACAATCGTGTTTTCGTCATTGTCCTCCATCGACTACCAGCAAGCACTCCTATCACATGTAAAAGTTTGTGTACCTGCACAGCCCCATTAAATAGACCACTGCTTTACACATACAACAGACATGTTTGACTTATTTCTCCTTCTAAGGGCCTTTTCACACTAAAAACAAAATTAAACGGCATGTATTCAAAAAGTCAAACCTATTTATCTCCTTGAACAAATCCACATCGAATCGGAAACTTTCCTATTTTGATGTCAGCGAGTATTCCACATTTTTTATTTGTCTTTTCGTTTGGTGGTTGGCTGTGGAAACACACCTACGGCTGATTCTTGTCTGCATTTCATGCATATGTTCAGCCTCCTTGAAGTTAGAATGAGCTTCTTGCAGTAATTAGACTCAATACAGTAGGTTGGCTTCATCAGGAAATACCTCCCCTGGCTATAAAACTGTTCCTTTTCTATGCATTGACCTTTCTTTATAGCCTGACCGGACCTCGCTTTTTGCACAGCCCTATACAATAACTTTTTACCAAGCTGTGTCAAACAATGAAACATGACCTCTTTTTGAGTTCAGATCCAGCAATCACTGTTTCATTAAAAGTTTATTCTTACAGGTGCAACTTATACACTGTAACTTGTTTGAGGTAAAAATGATTTGATGTTCCATGAGAGAAATATATTCAACTTGTAGGGAATGACTTCACTTCAACTTTTCACATAACTGTTGGCAAGTAAAGGCACAGACTAAAATGAAGTTATGTAATAGGCTTAATTCAGCCAGTGTCTCAGGTTAATAAAAAAAAATGTTGTGGAGACAAGCTCACACTCACTCGAGCAAATGCAAACCCACGCAGTAGCAGCCAGTCCTAGATCTTACTGCAAGAGGTTGTTTGCTTTGGATTTTTTGACAACAAAAATCCATGACTAACTTCTTGTGACATTATTACCATGTTCTCAAATATTCTTTTCATAAAATATGAAGATTGCTTTCATAAACCTCCCAACAGTTTTATAAACTGTTTATTTATAAAGTTTTATAAATAAAAAAATTGCAACTGGTTGATCAGATAAGGAGGGGTTCTTGAAATGAATGTCTTTAAAAATCCAGATTTGCATATTAAGACCCATTGGTGATTTTAAATTCTTTCTCAGATTCTTAAGAGTGTGGGAAAGATTTGTTTGTTGAGTTTATTTTACCTCAATACATCTCCATATCCGATGCAAAAATACAGAACACACATGACAGATCCATTAGAAGCAATTGCTTTGAGAAAGGGTGCTTCAAAATTCTCAGCCGATCAAATGTGCCTCCAAGCCTCACTGTTAAAGTGTCTGCAGAATGTTTCACGGTCCCAGGCAAACATCTGAGTGCAACAGTGCAATACTGCAGTAATAACATAATTACCATGGTTCAGATTGCGGGCCTTGAAAGTATAGGGAAATGGGTTAATAGTTGAAGTTCTCTTTTCATGAACAGTGGTTCTGAAACCTGTTCCAAGAGATCCGCTGTACTGTTGGTTTTCAGTTCAACCCTAATTTGGCACTCTTGATTCCACTAATTAGCAGTTCAATGAGATCTCAATAAGATTGCTTTTTAGTTGAAGATTTACTTAATATTATTAACTGTTCTCTTCAGATGGGGGTTTTCCCAACCTCTCTTAAAAATGTAATACTCAAACCCCTTCTGAATAGAAACAATTTAGATTCTTCAACCCTCAGTAATTACAGACCTATATCTAATCCGCCATTTTAAAGTAAGATTTTAGAAAAGCTTGTTTATAATCAGCTGAATGATTTTTTAGACTCTCATGATATCTTAGAGAAATATCAATCTTGTTTTCCGGGCTAAACACTGTACAGAGACGGCATGAACAAAAGTTTTTAATGACCTATGGTGCCACATGGATATGAGAAAACTTTCTGCTCTTGTTTTGCTTAACCTAAGTGCAGAGCATTCAACACAGTTGTCCACGTAATGCTCCTGGACAGACCTCATACCCTGATTAGCCTCTCTGATACTATTTTTGACTGGTTTAAATCCTACCTTTCTGGCAGAGAATTTTTCATGGACGAATCTTCCTCAAAAGGCTATGAATTGAATTGTGGTGTCCCCCAAGGCTCAATCTTGGGTCCAACTCTCTTCAATCTCTATATGTTGCCACTGGGGGACGTCATCAGGAGATACGGCATTAATTTCCATAGTTATGCTGATGACACACAGCTTTACATAGCCTTGTCTCCTGACGACATCGGGCCAATAGATGCCCTTTTAAAATTAATCTTAGATATCAAGTCATGGATGGCAGGTAACTTCTTACAGCTCAACCAGTAGAAAACAGAAGTGCTTGTCATCATTCCTGAAGCACGCAGAGAAAAACTTAAATTAAAGCTCAAAGCCTTAGCCTCTAACACATCTGAGCAAGTAAAGAGCCTTGATGTTATTTTAGATTCAAAACTTAAATTTAATGCTCACGTCAAGAGTATAACAAAGAGTGGTTTCTATCGTCTCAAGAACGTTGCCAGAGTGCGGCCATTTCTATCTCAAGCTGACACAGAGACAAGAATGCAGGCTTTTATCACCTGTAGAACGGATTATTGTAACGCTCTTCTTTCTGGTCTCCCTAAGAAAAGCATTGCTGCACTACAGCTTCTTCAGAGCTCAGCTGCTCGAGTTCTGATGAGGACCAGAAAGAGAGCACACATTACCTCAATTTTAAAGTCTCTGGACTGGCTACCTGTCTGCTTCAGAATCAATTTTAAGATCCTCTTAATGGTTTTTAAAGCTCTTAATGGTCTTGGTCCTAATTATTTATCTGATTAGCTTTTGACATATGAGCACACTAGAACTCTCATGTCTTCAGGCAGCGGCCTTTTAACTATTCCAAAAGTTTCTACCAAAACATATGGTGAGGTCTCCTTTTACCATTACGCCCCACGTTTGTGGACCAGTCTGCCTGAGGACCTGAGGAAAACAGAGAACGCGGACATTTTTAAAAGCAAACTCAAGACTTACCTATTTAGTCTGGCTTTTAACTAAATTTTATTTCTTTTTTATTTTACCTTTTAAGTCTGGCTTTTTAACTGAATTTTATTTCTGGTTTTAATTGAATTTTATTTATTTTATAATTTTTTAAATTTATTTTATAATCTTTTAGTTTGGTCTTTATCTTAATTATAATTATTATTTTTACCCTTTAAATATTTACTGAATTTTAATTTTTACAGTTATCTTTATCTCTACAGTATCTATTATCTTCTCTGTGGTTTCACTCCAAAGTGGTGAGTGTGGGATAGCGTTTCCTCAGTGTCCTTAAATTCCTCAGTGTTTTTAAATCTGTGTATGTGTGTGTATGTGTGTGTGTGTGTGTGTGTGCACGTGCGTGCGCTTGGGTGTGAATATGTGCAGGAGAAGGAGGGATTTTTCATTGTTTGTTGTATTGTTTTTATGTAAAGCACTTTGGGCTGCTTCTTGTATGAAAAGTGCTCTATAAATAAAGTTTGATTGATTGATTGATTGATCTCCAACTACTGAATTAAGCATGCTTTGTTTGGGTGGGGGTGAAAACCTACAGCTTCCCAGGGTGTGAAATCAGTGGTATAGAATTAGATTGTCCAGAAAGTGAGCCCTACGATTCATTGGACGGTGACACATTTCCTATTTTGGTTTTGTGCATTGAGTTTGAAAGGTAACAATGAAAATTATAGGGAAAAACATACCGTTAACCTTAATCTGAAGGTGGTCTCACCCATATCGGATGAACCATTTAGAAACGACAGCACCTTTTGCACATAGTCTCTCCCATTATATGACACATGAAAAGGATACTGGACAGATGAACAGAATCTAGAATGAACATTTGGTGGCAGATCCTTAGCATGCAAAGATAGCTCATAGTCTTTGATGCATAGACATCACCAGATGTTGGGTATCTTCTCTGGTGCTGCTCTGCCAGGCTTATACAGCATCCATCTTAAGTTCTTACTCATTTTTGGGACTGTCTGCCCACAGCCTCCACTTAAAAACATAGTGGAAATAAATAAATAAATGCATTCACACTTGGTTTTAGACCCGGCGATGGACTCGGCAAACAGAACCAAAAATCTGTCGCTATCAAGTTAATTATGGTGCTCACTATAAATATGAACAAATTTAGTCTTGCGGTTGCAGGGGTACATTTTTATAGTAACTGTGTACATCTTCAGTTTTCCTCTGTCCTTCTCCTTTAGTGCTCCACAGATTTCACCCCATAAATTCTGCTGTTTGTCGTGTTTTTGCAATTATTCCTCGTTTTTTAGTCTTGCAACCCATTACCATCCATTATACACTGTAAACCCTGATAGTGTGGTGAACTGGAACCAGATTACCTCAAAAATTTTGTGTATGCCAACTTAACTGCACTGTGAGGAGGTACCTTAAAGAAAATAAGGTAAAGTTATTTTTTTAAATATTTTAAGTGCTGTAAACACAATATCATCAAGTTGGCATACACAATTTTTTGAGGCAATTGGTTTCCACAAAATATTTCAGTTCACCACACTTACCAGGGTTTACAGTGCATGCTTTACGCAAAACTGAAACCTGCTGTTAACATGTGTAGAGAAGTGATGTGGTTATGTGTGAGTGTTGGCCAGTTCCCCGTGTGTTGAGGGAGGGAGGTACCTTTGCATCCGTTATAGGTGCTGCGAGCCTCCAGGTCCTGCAGCCTCTGCTGCTGCTGTCGCCTCTCATTGCTCATCTGCTCCAGGAGGAACCGGTCCATCTCCTTGTAGGCGTGATGCAGGACCTGCCGCTGCTCACTCTGGAGCACCATAGCCTGCTCCAGGAGACTCAGGTTCATGCGGGCCTTGTCCATCTCCGGCGGCCGGGCACAGAGCGCCCCAGCCCAGCTGTTCCGGGCCAGGGCCTCCCCCTCCTCCTCCTCGCTGTCACTGGAGTCCCTCCTGTACCTCAGCTCCTCAGGCTGGAGAGAGCGCACTCCGCTCAGGAAGCTCTCAGGCCCGGCGTCATGGTCGTCCCCCTCGCTCACCCTCCGCCTGCAGTGCCCCTCGGCCGCCCTCGGAGGGCTCGCGCCAAGTCCGTTAGCGTGGACCAGCGTGTCGTCCCAAAAGCCATTTCTGAGCTCCAGGCCGGGCTCTTTGCAGTGGGGCGAGCGAGAGGATGCACCCATCAGCCCCGTCCCTGCCTGACCGTCTTCCCCCTGCTCCCCAGCCCTCTCCCCCCAAAGCCCATCTGCTGGGGAGCCGCAAACGTCTGCCTCGTCAGCAGGGTGCTCCTCGCCCACGTCCCCCTGCCATCCCTGGGAATCCTGGCTTTTCGATATCGCCTCTCGGTAATCACCGGAGATGGCCTCACCCACTTTATTCAAACTTCCATCTAAAAACCAAGGACAGGAATATATAGGCACAGGAGGTTATCCTAAAAATGAAGCTGGCAAAAAATGCTAAAATCCTTTCACTGTTCTTCAATTGGCTATGGTACATACTCCATCATGTTACATGACTAGTTGTATTTATACATTTTAGAAATTGTACAATTTAATTGCACAAGTTGGGAATTTTGTTATTTTACCAAATGCCAATATCATTCTTTTTCATGTAACCATATTTCTTGCTTTCATTTCCAAACTACAGACATCACAAGCAGACAGGGGTCTCATAGAGTTTGACCCTTGAATGGCAAAAACCATCACGAAAGTGGCTTATCAAATTCCATCTCATTGTACACAAAGCCACAAGATGAAATCCCAGATGGTCTTACTCTCATTTCAATACTTAAATCAGTCTTTACAGGTTGAAAGAGATTCAGATTCTATGGAATATTAAATGATAAATACTGCTTATTATAAAAAATGTGAGCAATTCCACTGTAGCGCTTCAGCACTGCATTAGCTGCTGGAGGGAAAGAAATGGCTATTACACTATATTTGCTTTTGAGAAAATAATTTCAGAAACATTTTTTTCACAAAGGATACTGAAAACAAAATTGAAAGATTTCCCAAGAATACCTGGAAAACCCTGGTAGTAATGGACAGACGTTCCACAAAAGAATGTTGACCTTTCATGGGGCTTTAATTTACTTTTCCTTACTATTTTTTTTCCCTGAGGGTTACAGTGTTGCCATCAAATTGCAAATGCATTTAAAAACGCCAGTATTCATAGTGTGTTCTTTAAAGTCCAAATATTTTCACGTCTCAGAGAAGACCCTAAATGCAGTCCAAAGAGCAATGGGCGGATCCATAAGACAATAATCTAGATTGTGATTGGTCTGTCTAATGTCGGCAGTTGTGAATTGGAGCTCAGCTAAAACAAGACTTACACTTTACTCACTCCTTACTCTAAAAATGCACAAACATGCTTTAAAACATGTCATAAAGGCCTTTTTGTATTATTATGCTGAGTTCTTCTGAGGGTTTTGGTAGATTGGTAATCACAATAACAAACTAAGGTCTGCCATTTTGACTGATGCTGTAAGAGTGAGTATGAACTAAGAAGTAGTACAAAGTATACAGTGAGTCTCAAAAGGCAGGCTGGTGTTTGACACAACCTTTACCAAGTGATTTTAGAAAAAAATAAAACATTAGCAATATAAAATGCCAAGTATTACTGTGTTTAGCCTCACAAAACCCTTTCAAATAAATCTTTTTGAAAGAACTCGCTCTAATTATGTAGCCAAAACAAATACCAAGGCCAGTAAGCTATCATCTGGGCACCTTAAAAAAAAATCTCAGCTGGTCCATTCAAAGAAACTTGCAGCCACAAGGGTTTCTTTGGACATGAGAGTTTTGAGAAATATTTAATAAATGAGTAAAAAAAAAAACCCATTAGAGTGGAGATATGGCATATTGATTATCTATTTGAAATCTTTTGGGACTGAGTTTTCTGCGGAGGGTCACCTGCAGATAATGTAGTCAGCAGGCATTAGCAGGCAGACAGTGGTCCCCAGTGCACATGGGACTGAACTTAATCCTAAAAAAGCAGTGCTAAGTGCTGGGCGGATATCACTGCCCTACTTGTGTTTCAGAGCATAGCCTCTGCCTAAAAATATGACAGTATTTTTCATTATATAAACAAAGTGCTAATATGTAATCGATGCCTATTGCACTTGTATCGGCTAGGAACCAAAAGGCAGTTGAAATGACGTACCAAAAAAAATATTTAAAAAAACTCAAGAAAATAGTGTAGTTTCAAGCTGATTTCTTAGTTGGGGGGGGGGGGGGGGGGCAACGGAATGACTGCTATCTTCTGAAGTATAACTATCTTGTCGTTTTACATTGTATGGAGTACTGTCAGAATTTGAGTTGAAGTCATTTGTTCGCTCAGTTCATTTTGGTGTGTGCGTCCTTAGTTAAAAAAAAAAAAAAGAGCAAAAGAACTGTCTCTAATTACAATGAAGGCCCGGCACCATCCAGACCAAACTGGATTTGCGAGGTGTGCACTGGACTGATAATCTCTCTGAGGCTGGAGACATTTAAATCTAAATAGATGCCGTAAAAATTCTGCACATCCATCCAACAAATAGATTAAAAGTTAGTCAGTTATGCTTAGTTACAATTAGCAGAACAGGCAATGAGTGCTTGTTTTTCATCCAGATGGATGCACAGCCCTTACAAAAGAGAGAGAGAGAGAGAGAGTAAGAGAGAGAGAGAGAGAGAGAGAGGAGGGGCAGAGAGGGAGGGAAAAAAACTTGGATGCTACTGTGGTTTCTGTATTGGAACAGGTGATGGGTTTGTACTCCAGAATAGCCATTACCGGAGCTCTGCAGCAGAGCAGAAGCTTGGCTCCAGTCAACTGCAGTACAGCATGACCAAATGGGAGCCCCCCACCTCCCCTTTGCTGTTATGAAATGCAGATATTCACAGCATCTCACAGGCACTGATTCTTATGGCTTTTTTTTCTGCAGTGGCTGTCATTCCATTTCCATACACAGACGTCCCTTTCAAAGCGCGCCGTGATGTCGACAAGATCCTTTGTCGGTTTGTTAATGCCGGTCCAAAAGTAGTCTCTTTACATATTAGCAGGGGCTCGGGGAGGGAAGTCTAGTACAAATGAAGTTTTCAGAATAACACAGATGAGGGAGTGCAAAAAGGGTTATGATAATTGTAATGTAATATGAACTCAGGAAACAAATAAATTCCATTTCCAATGAATCTGCTCAATTCATTGCGCTATTCTCTTGGTCCATTTAACTACCCACATGTGTACAATAATGAGCTGTAGACATTATGCCTAATTATGCATATTTGGACTGTGTTAGAGGGCCTAACAAAAGCTTTCGAAAGCAACAATTACGTCTGTTGCTTAGTTACATAGTTAAAAATATACCAAATAAGTGCAGATTATAGGGGAGGAAAATGCACATGTAAACCATGTGTATTGTTGCCAAAATGTTCGTAATTCTGTTCATTAGAAGATCGCACTGTTTTGTCTCTAGAAAGGACAGTGCTTTTAAATAAAATATTAATTGGCCTTCATCAAGGCATTTTTCGCAACTGCTGCCAAAATGTTTCTGGTGAATGGGTTCATAAACACTTTCCTTTGACAAAAGACCATAGTTAAGATACAAATATTTACGTATCAGTCATTCCACAGGGAACAGCATTCACAGGGTTGAGTGAAAATGCTCAATTGTTCGGGGGAAAAAAAAAAAAACAGACACGTACTTTCAGCAGCATGCTCAACTTTGCAAATTGATCAACACGATGCAGTCGAGCGGCCAAATATGAGGCTTTCGAGTGCATCGCTAAAACGTCGCAAGCGAGTTTTCAAGGTAGCAAAAGTATGTTGCCAAACTTGACGCTTTACAGCGGATAAAATCAACCCAAAACCTATTCAGCCGAATGAGAAAAACGCACAATAGAAGAGCCCCATTGTAATTAGTGTTACGGCCGATAAGCTGTCAAAACTCCAACACGAGGACGTGAGGTACAACCAAAGCGGCCCCGGCAGCATAGTGTTTCACTTTCAGTAAACAATCACAGTAGAATTAACGGAAGGGGGGGTGGGGGGGGAATGGCGGTGTGGTGAACGCAACAGATGGTATTTTAAAATTCAGCGTCAATTGTTCATCAAAACAGACAAAAACAACGGGACATCTGTCTACCTGCTGGAGTGTCTGCGCTCCTGGGTTCGTCTTTGTCGCGCGCCGATGCCAGGTCCGTGCTCCACTCGCTCTCCTGCTCGCTATCCTCCTCGCTGGGGCTGTAATGCCTCGGCTTCATCAGAAGAGACTTCCTCTTGTTGATGGGGGCTCCAGTGGGCCCATCCCGAGCGCTCCTCTTCCTCCCGACTGCCACGGCCGCCACAGCCGCTGACCCGTAAGCGCTTCGGGTCCAAAGGGGGGAAAAAAAAAATGTGAACAAGGGGGTCAAAAGGCCACCGGGGGCCTGTGTTCAGCTGAGCTCCTTCCAAGTGTATTCAGTGAATCTGGACAGGTTCCCCACTGCTTTTAGAATGATTTTAAAAAATTGCCCAAATGTTGTACAAATAAAAAAATGCCGCACATGACAAGTATCAAAGAATTTACCAGCTGATTACTGAGCTGAATAGTGCAGATGGTATAAATTATGTCATTTTTGTGTGTGCTTGCGTGTCCAGACGTGCAGTGCATTTAATTATTTAAAAAATTTATGTGGAAAACCTTATTTTTATAAACAATGTTTAATCCATAATTATATAGGCAATTTTGACCTGTGTTCACTATTTTGTCAATAAAGCTATAATTATGTTGAATAATATACAGAAAACATGCACTGTCAAATAATACATTTCTTAGGGAATGGTTTCGCCGCTAATAGTAAACAGAAAATGCGGTCATTCGCGGAAACTGGGAAACAAACGCAGGATATAATTACAGGTTCTAAATTTTTCGTTTGCCGTTTTCTGCTTTATATCAGACAGTTCATCTTTCCAGGAAGGAAATGTAGCTAATTTCTTGACAGGTGTCTGGTTGTCAGGCGCGGCCTGAAGGAGTCTGCCAGGCCCCCATCTGCCCTAAAGCTGCATGAGTTTTTACCAACATGTTTGTCACTTCTGATGTCTGCCTCACATTACATATTCTTTTTCCTTTTATTCTGGGTCAAAACACTGAACTGCTGTTGTCTGTGTGAGTGGTACGCACTAATGTAAATCAGACAATTACTCTGAGGCGTAATTGTTTCGGTGCAAGTTTGTTTTTCAAGTATTTTAATCGTCAAATTGTGTGTCTCTTTCATAATCATTTCATATCATAACAGATCCCAGAGCCCATTACAGGGGTCAGTGACCTTGCCTCACGCCCCTCTTTTTTCAGAGCGAGGCAGCACCAGAGCTCTAATGCACAACCCTATCTTGTCTATTTAATGGGATATGAACACCTTTTTCTTCCACCATTCCCCTTCATAACTTCCCTTTAACAAAACATCACTTTTTTTCAGGTGAGATCTGCCCTGAAATATCAGCTGCCAGCAGCATGCATGCAGCGAAGAATAATGCGTTTTTGTTTCAAGATCACCCACTGTATTTGCTAATCAGGCCCAAAACAAACATCATTCATCTTGTTTTCAAGTGAAATGCATCGGTCTTTTACATCTCAGAGCTACTTTTGCTGTACCCGTAACCAGTAACATACTTACTGTGGCTATGCATCAACACAGACATACAAAGAAGCAGCATGAGTAGGTTTACGCAGTATTGTGGATTGGCTGAAACTCCCCCCACACAATGCTAAGTGGAGGGCTACTTTAGAAGAGCACTTCAGGGAGATGCTCTAAATCAGCACAAATGCTGAAATAATGAAAATATCCTTGTTGCAGCCTGTACACATATCCATTTAGATTCAATTGCTCTGCAAAGAAAAGAAGTCGGCGCATCTGTGCCCAAAGAACTGTTTACCTGCCTGTAATCTTAGAAAAATACAGCAACACAGCTTAGCACAAGCCAATCTCATCAACCTCCTGTTTTCAACAATTTAGTATATAAGAGTCATTGTTATTGGCATACTGAAATCTATCAGAGCATTTACATAATGGCAAAGATGACGCAAGCAGAGACACGTGACAGTATCGCTGATAGGAAACGTGTCGACTCGTACAATGACACCATGCAGGAAGCTATAATATGCAGCTACCAATTGAATGGACATATTTGTGTGACTTCTTTAAAGGGAACCTTGTAGAGCTCTCGAAAAATTAAATTGCTATAGAATAAAAAAACATACAAATGTGCAATTCCAATGGCTATATTCATGGATTACATTTTTTTTTTTTGATCATGTAAATGCATATTTCAGCATCATCCTGAGGAAAGATGCTGATTTTCAAATTTTTTGTGCCTCAAGCTTTAAGTATACTTCCAGTGTTTAATATTCTAACAAAACCAGGGTCGCTTGAACAATAAAACACAAATAAATGATTTATTCACTTGGCCTTTAATAATTAGTTTAGTATATATGGGCATGGCACAAACTACCTTTAATATGAACATATTTGTCAAAGAGAGATAACCACCACTGTTCACAGGATGGTTTTATTTAGACACAAAAAGACTGGGTTAAAAAATAAGTTGTCCCCATATGTATATTTTAAATTAGGAAACTCAATTGCTAATCAGCAGTTTTACAGCTAAAAGGTAGAAAAAAATAAGAAACACCACAAAGCTAATTGAATCCATAGAAATAATACATGGCAGGACTTTTACTTTAACACACATGGTGACCTTTAGTGGTATGGGATGAGAAGTCAATTCTCCCTTACCTGAGAGACTCGGCAATGCAGTCAACTGGAAATATTAAAGAGAGCAAAAGTGAGAGAGAGAGAGAGAGAGAGAGAGACAGAGAGGGAGAGATAGATAGGGAGAGAGAGAGAGAGATGAGCTCCAAACTTGCATACATTTCCACTGCATGAGAAAACTGCAGCTTGCACCAGCCAGTTTCACAACAAGAGCATTAACTCTATCTAAAGTTAAATAATTATTAGAAAACACAAATAAAGAATGCAAAGATGTGCACATGCACACAAAAATGCACATGCGCACAGGCATTCACACATGTAAACATATATACAAACCTTTAGAAGCCCTAAACTGCATGTATTCACTATCTAAAACTAAACCTATCAATTGATGAATCAATTAAAAATTCATTCAAGCATAGGACATACATGCTCTATGAGAGGAGAGAAAAAACGCAGAGAAATCCTGGTGCTTTTGCAGCCGAGCTCACAACGGAAACACGGCCTTCTGTTTCAGGCCCTGCGTCGTCTCCATGAGCCTCAGCAGAATAATAAGCGGAACAGTTTGGGGTGTCAGCCTGGAACAGTTGTTGCCACTTCAGCCCGCCTCTTGGGTCTGTCTTTGTTCTTCTTAAACAGTAGCTTAACTGGCTTGATCTGTTCCCCGCTCGGCGTAATGCGCGGCTTTGACAGCGTGCTTTCGAATTGCTATTCAAATTTATTTCACTGGGGAAGCACGCCCAGATGTAAAAATCTCATTCACAAGTTCATCCTGTTTTCAGGGACTGAACTCGCCTTGGCTTCCGTGAATTTCAGGAATGGAGTAATGGCCAGACCGGTCAATAGTGGGAGAGCTGAGAGGCACTGAACACTTGCATAATGATGTCCACCGGCCGGCTACTTCAATCAAACCCACAATATAAACGCACTTCTTGACTAATTTGAGCTAATACTTCTGTTTGACAAATTCCCCCGAGCTTAATGCATTGCCTGGGCCCTTCAACTTTGTAAGATAATAAATAAAAAAAGAACACGTTGGTTCTACAGTTGAATTGGCACTCCAGGCACAGAGTACCGAGTGGTGGGCACTGGGGTTCATTTGCAGCGCGTTTCCCTACTGTAAGGCAGCCTGCAGACGCACAGCCTGTTTTAGCTACTCACCCTTACTGGTCTTGCATGCGAGAACACTGCTTTCCTCCCCGTCTGATTCCATCTGAAAAAACAGCATAGGACACATAACTCAGCCCTGAAATATGCATGCAGCTCCATGATATATGCAGAAACATTTGAGACAGGATACTGCATCTGTTGCCTCTATTGCATCTACTGTCCTATTTGAAAACTGGCGTCAATAATATTCTGTACTATAGCTCTAAGCTCTGTTGCATGAGCAGCAAATTCACTGACAATGAGCTGTGCTTATCTTCAGTGTTTGACCTTAGTAACCCTTTCCATCAACTCTTTTCCATTTTTTTTTCCTGAATAAATGCATGCAATGATTTTGCATTTCAAAATAAAAAGTACTTTCATTTAAATTATTAGACAATCACAAGAGGCTTATTCAGGCTGATTTAAAACAAGCAAGTTAGCAGTTGGTGCCCAAATCTAATTAGTGCATGGTAACTGTAGAGGCATTTGAATTTATTTCACATTATAGTTGTGAAAAAAGATAAATTGCTACTCAGTTCAAGTGCTTAAAGACTCGATTGCGTTTAAAACCTAATAATATAATGATAGAAATCATGAGCTCATTAAAACATAAAACATATTATGCTAATATGCATATGGGACTAAAATTTTCAGTTTTTTTCTGGGAAAACACAAGAGGTAATGCTGTCGCAGTGGCTGTTGGGAACAGAATGACAACCTTTACAGAGCTCTGTCAGTGTGAATGATAAAACGCTACAGCTATGCCTGCAAACACACAAAAATACGCACTGACAACGACGCCCGGCCCCCACCCAGTCTGGCAGCAAAAACTATGGACCCAGTGACCAGCTGGTGCAAACTTTAACTTTTTGGGGTGGAGAAAATGTAATAATGCAAAATGATGCCATTAAAGTGCTGAAGGTACACAGTATATGTTTAGACAAAAATAGTTGTTAAAACCCATCTACACTCGCTGTGCACACTGCTTGTGGGTCCCAAATAAAACCTATTAAATATAATTATTCTGGGCTGATGGCTGCACATAGTGGTCACAGGTCTGTGGAACCCTGTGAGTCACAGAATACGCTGTTACTTCCCTGGTAATGGGAAACATGACTCCTCTCTCTCGTTTGCTGTTGTGATTGAAGGCACTGACCTGTCATACATTTATAATGGGGGAGCAGGTGTGGCAGTGATGGACCTTAATTTCCTTTAATAAACCTTTTATGTGCCACACTCTTACTGCCATGCTGGGCTCTCGGAGGTCCTGCTCATAATAGGTTCATTACTTTTGATTACCAGAGCCTATTGAGACAAACAACTCCCAAACACTATAGATTACATTCTGTAAAACTAATGCACTCGATTAGTTCATTGCACTCTTCCACATCACACAACAACCAGCATATTTAACAAAAGCCCTTGAACGATAAAACTATTAAAAGTGTTGGGCTTGGGATTTTTTTACATAATAATGCAGCTCCATTTAATTTATCAACACAGAAATGAGTATATGGTCCTAGTCTGTAGGAAGGGCCAAAAAAGCGAACTGTGTGCACAGACATACACACACACACACACACACACGCACGCGCGCGCGCAGAGAAACACATAAAATAATTAAAAGATGCATTCCTCTAAATAAAGATCCTCGAACTTAAGTGTATCAATTAAACGTAATTTAATTAATTCATACAACACAAAATTTACGTATATTAGACATATAACTGCAAGGTGAGGAAATGTATGACAGGCAAGCTGTTTGTTACATAATTCCTTGATCATTTAACTATTTTTTTAACCTGTTTGAGAATTACCCTTTATGTTTCAATAGCCACTGATGTTATCAAAAATTGAACTCTGTGAAGCACGGAATTAATACAGCAGCTAAAAGCAGATGACAGATATGTTCATACCCATCACATGATATTCCTAAGGGGATCTTCATATTATGCAGGCAGCAGAACTCAGGGAGATAACTATTATACGAGAAAGTTATTCCTAGAATAACGTAAACGAAACTATCATTTCCGTTTCAATGGTAAGCATAATTTTTAAATGAAGACTTATTTCCACATTACTTTTGTTTTGTATGGTAGACTTCTTAAGAGTTAAAGTAAAAAAAAAAAGAAGAAAACTGAAGGAAGTGGCTGATGTCTGATCGGTGTAGCGTGTGTGTTAGTGTGAAAGTGTGAATACTGCAGTTTTGACTTCACACAAGCTTCCTCACAAAAATGGTCGTGCTCACGAAAGCTTTGGGATTCCATTTTCAAGCTACAAAAAAGTCAGTCATCCTTAGCCAAGAAAATGACCTTGGTTTGCCATTTTGTTTATTTGCGGCTGAAATCGGT
The DNA here is from genome assembly GCA_029721435.1 of Gymnothorax reevesii. NCBI lineage: Eukaryota > Metazoa > Chordata > Actinopteri > Anguilliformes > Muraenidae > Gymnothorax > Gymnothorax reevesii. The sequence goes on along the minus strand of CM056577.1, from coordinate 71,280,826 downwards.
TACATTTTTTTCCAAACATTTGAAGTCTTCTGAAAGCATTTTGGAACAGCATTCATCTATATAAGGCAAACACTGTACAAACATTCCAGTTAAAACCACTGATGTCTACACAAAATGAAACCAACTCATAATCAGTTAGACAATGAATATACATTATTGATGTATGGTTGTATAAATTTCCAAAAATTAGGATCTAGTCATCCAAAACAATCACACTATAGAAGACATTAATTTACACGATGCACGAACTAAAAGAAGACAGTCGATGTGTGGCATATGAAGACAATACAGACAAATGAGTACATGATTTTCTGGCAGTAATTTGGCAATAATGAGGTTTGTCCGTAAAAAGGCCCAACATTTACGCAAACGATCAAATTTAGAAAAAAGTTTATCATTCCTCTAAAAATGCAAAATAATTTGTTAGCATCATTGGATGAAATAAATGGGAATGGATAAGAGACATGCTTCTTTCCAATGTATACCAGCAGAAGAAAACTTAACGGTATGAAAGGATATACTATCCTGCTGAGCTCTCATGTAATTTCAATGACAACAAATATAAAGCCAATCACAGGCCTTTGACACGGAGACAAAATAATCTTCCAGTTGGTTGAAGTTAGTCAATGAGCAGCTCAGCGGCTCCATTCAGCGAGTCCCTGCGACTGCCAAGCAGCAGTTAAAGCAAGGTTGCATGAAGGTAGTGGAGAAGCAATAATCTTGTTTTCTCCTTAGACATCAAAAGGGTATGTGCTTCAAAGTTGGTATGACCCCACAGTACATGGCATGGAACAAAGATGTGGGAAGGATCGGTATGTATGGTCTGGGCTCCTGTCAGAAAGCAGTGTAATCAGCTAATCACTAGCAAGGCAGGGTGAAATCTCCTTTGTGAAAAGTTTCCCTGTTCTTGAAGTTTTTTTTTTTTTTTTTGGCCGGGGGGGGGGGGGGCATTTTAGAGGCCATATTAAGGGATCATTAAAATGGACTTGTACCAAATGTCAGTATTTTTATGTAATTGAAAATACTGACCCGCATTCTCACTCCAGAGACAGGATGACAAGAGAATACTGGTGAGTGAGAATATAAAAAGCAGTGTGACAAGGCACCTCCAAAATAAATCCTCTCCATGAGCAACTATGGGGTTAATTATTTAAAAAAAAAAAAAAAGGTAAATACCAGCTGAGAGCTGAGAGTATTGGTGCCGCCGCCAGGTAGGACTATTGCTGTCACAAGATAAAGTCCCAGTTAAAAGTTTAGATAAACTTTACTTGTGCTATTGCACTCTGTTTTTGGTGAAAAGTAAAGAGGTAGAAATTGAAAAAAACAATCAGTTATTTCACAAGATAGAGTCCACAATTTTGGGAGTTGTAAAAAAAGACAAAAATTAAAGGCAAACAAGTTATTTCCATTTTCCAAAAAGTGAATTAAAATGAAGCTAATTTTCAACTTTCTGAATGAAAAGGTCAGGGAGAGGCAACAGCATAGGAACTCCTCAGCAGCTGCAGTGAATGCTCATGTCATGACTGCTGCCGCAGAAAAATTATTTACCAGTTTGCGTAACAAGTACGATAGCAAATGTTGCTCACTGGGATGAATTTAAGAATGAGATATTTTTTGAGGATGAAAAAGTGCTTAATAATTTTTTTCTCAATCTCAGATTTCATAAACAAGTGGGCGTGTCCAATCTTCTGACTGGTACAGTACATTTTAGAAAATGTAAACACATCTGCTCAACCATAACACACGAGTTGGTCTTTCAGGTGACCTGTCTTCTATTTATCAGCTGTAACAAGTTTAGAGAGGTGGTACAGCGCTGTGAAAAAGTATTTACCCCCCTACCAATCTCCTCTGCTTTTTCATATTTGTCACCTAAATGTTTCAGATCATCAAACTAATTTCATTAAAAAACAAAGATGAGGCAAAAGGCAGTTTCAAAATGAGAAATACATTCTTTAAGAAAGCAATCCAACCCCACCTTACCCCATATGAAAAAGATATTGCTCCCCCTGGTTACTAAATCAATCAATTAAACAAATTAAACTATAATGTAATAATTTCACAAGACACACGAGGCATGATTTCCGCCAGCCCTGTTGAATCTAACCACCCCTTAATTAGAACCTTTTTGTTATCTTAAGAAGGCAAAAAGCAACACATGATGCCGAAATCTATAAAAATTCAATAACAGATTAGAAACAAAAGCCCTGGCATCTATCAGTCTGGTAAGGGCTACAAAGCCATTTCTTAGGCCCTGGGACCCCAGTGAGCCATGCTGAGAGCCATTATCCACAACTGGATAAAACTTGGAACAGATATGAACCTCCCCAGGAGTGACCAGCCAACCTCCAGGAACACATAGGCCACTCGTCCAGAGGGTCACAAAAGAACTCAGACTAACATCTGAAGAACTGCAGGCCTTGATTGCTAAGTTAAGGTCAGTGTTCAAGATTCCTCAATTAGAAAGTGACGGTGAAAAAATGGCATCCATGGGAGAGCTGCAAGGTGCATCCCACTGGTGACCTAAATAAACACAATGGCTTGTCTCACATATACCAAAAAAACATCTTGATAACCCCCAACACTTTTAGGATGATAATTTCTGGATTCATTAATCAAAAGCAGAACTTTTCCAGTAACATGTGACATAAACCCAACACAGCAATCCATAATATGAGCATTAAACCAAACATGCTGATGGTAGAGTGATGGTCTGGGGCTGCCTCAGGACTTGAGCAACTTGGATAGTTGATGGAACCATAAATTCTGCTGTCCACCAGAAAATCCTGAAAGGCCATTTCTGGGCATCATTTTGTGACCTAAAGCTCAAGTGCAGTTGAGTTGACAATGATCCAAAGCTCACAAGCCAGTCTACCTCTGAATGGCTGATAAGTAAGAAAATGAAGTTTTTGAGGTGGCCCAAATGTCACCAAATCAATGACCAAATATCCAGGCTTAAATTCATTTGTGATAGTGTGGCGTGACCTTAACCAAGCAGTTCATGTTCAAAACCCCTAAAAAGTGGCTGAATTGAAAGCAATTCTGCAAAGAGAGAGGGCCAAAATCTCTCCACAGCGATGAGAAAGACTCGTTTCTAGGTACTGCAAATATTTTGCAGCTGTACCTACCAAGGATGACACAACTAGTTATCAGTTTTAAGGAGGCAACTATTTTTTTTACAAAGGTGATACTGGTTTTGAATGACTCTTTACCTTTATTAAATTAAATATTCATTTAAAACCTGCATTTTGTGTTTACTCACATTGTCTTTGTTTTACATTAAGTAAGTTGGATGATCTGAAACATTTACATTCCACCAACAAACAAAAACAACAGAAATCAGGGAGGGAGAGGTATTTTTTTCACTGCACTGTAGCTAGAAAACAAAAACGCACTGTAAAACAGCTAATATTTGATGTGAAAATGAACGGGCTCCTTGTGGTAGACCAACTGAAAATTTGATTCGTAAGGAAAAGAGTTAAATGAACTTTTGCTGAGCACACATGGTCCTAACAGGAGTCATAAACTCTCTTGATTTAACAGTGGGAATTTTACTGTCTGACATAAAATGCAATTGTCATGTTCTGATGCACTTACAATAGTTGACCATAGTATTTTTTAAAATGATATATTATATCATCACATTTAATACATAATAATGCATTGCAGAGTTATATACAGTGTATATATCACCACTACATACAGTGTAACATTTATGTATATCAGGAGTGTAGTGAGCTAACCACAGATTCAAAAACTGCCTGCAGAAATTTTTCATTTAACCAAATAAGTGGCAAAAATCAGCTGATATACACTTCAGTTGTGACACTGGATTGAAAGGTACTGCATTTCATCACGATGATGGAATAATTCGATTTTTTAACACTGTGTCTCAATTTAAAGAAGTGATACAAGGGCTGATGTTAAGATACTGTAATACTGAGACTCGATTTCAATTATATTGACCCCAAACATCTTTGAAAATACTGTTTGATTACTCATTTCTGGCAATTGCAGAACTCACCAAACTGCTCAGGGAGAGTTAAGTATGGCAGGCTGTTATCAGCGAAGCAATATAAGGGACAAACAATATATAACTCCACAGTCTAGTGTGGAAAAAACAGCCACCAAGTTTTACAAGTAGAAAGAAAGTAAATTAAAAAAAACTACCTTCTCCTGATGTACGCAAGGTAATATATTTGATGCTTCCCGCAGTCCACACTGGTCGAGGTACCCGCAACTCTTCACTCGCTTTAGAAGGTGAATTTCATTCTCTAGAAAAAGAAAAGATGAAAATATGAGTATTTTTAATACGTAATACATTATACCTGAATGTGCTCAGGTTTCGTTCACAGCAGTTCAGACCAAAGCATGACACAAAACTCAGATGTTGTCAGCTGATACAGAGTCCAGTCTGTTTCTTATGGAAGTGCGCATCTTTCCAAGAAACATGATCATCCCCTGACAGCTGCGTAAATGGTGGCACGATGTAACACTGTAACTGCTCGTACGGAGGCCTCCCCTCCTCCATCCCTTGCACAATCGAGCTTTGATGTGCTGCTCCAGGCAAACACACTCCCTTTACTAATGGCACAAGGCCGATGATGTTATTACTTCCCCAAAGGTGACCCAACGGTATCAAAGGGCCTTGGCCTTCAAAGAGCTTCAGAGGTCTGTGGCTACTGTGTCCTGCCTTTCCATTTAAATGTGCAGTGTATGGAAGCAAGAAGTTACACCTGAATGTTGCTCTCCCCCTTTTGTACAATAAAAAAGATACAATGAGGGGCCAAAACATTAAAACCAGTCACAGATGAAGAAATCGTGTAATCTTAAGAAAGAAAAGCACGTCAAGGTCTGCAGACAGACATGAGACGGGAAACGAGCAGCCAGCTCTCATGGTCAATGTAATGGGTGTGGGAGAAATGGAACCGAATCGACTTTGGCAAAGGTAACATCATTATGGCGGGACTAGTGCGTCAGAGCGTGTGCAAAGCAGCAAGGCCCCTGAGGTGCTCCCAGTCAGCAGTGGTGGGTGCCAACAGGAGGTACAAGGTGTTGGGCACCCAAGGCTGATTGATGCACATGGGCAACAAAGGCTTATCTGTTTGGTCCGAACCAACAAAAGGACTACTGTGGCGGAAATGACAGAGAAATTTAATGATACGTACAAGAGGAATGTGTGACAACACATAGAGCATAACCTGCTGCTTCATACAGCTCTTTGTCTCTGCCAACCACTTGGAGTGACCATTTTAGAATGGCCCTGGTAGGCTAATGAAAGGGCCTAACAGTGGGCAGGTGGGTATCTGACCTGGACTACAAAGCAATTGAAGAAGGTCACCTGGTCCAGTCTTTCCCATGTCCTTTCACGTTGTGTGTGTTGGCATGGCGCATGCACAACTGTTACCGAGGGAAGAGATGGCACCAGGATGCACAGAGGGAAGAAGACAGGCTGGTCTGGGAATGTCATGCTCCGGGAAATGTTTCACTGGGAAACCCGAGTCCGGGAATTGAAGGTGATGTCAGTCTGATTGAGCTGTTTTTGCAGCACGAGGAGGGTCTTCACAAAATCAGACACTTGGTTTTAATGTTGTGGCTGATTGATGTATAAATGTAAACAACCAAACACTCAAAACCGATGATAAGCCAGAATGTTGAGAAAAGAAAAGAAAAAATGCTTATGACAACGTACTTATTAATAATAGAAATGATTTGCAGCATCATCATCAGTAGCAGCAGCAGCAGTATCAGAAATTAAATATAAATTTACTTGATTTAACCGCGTTACACAGTTTTGGACATTTGTATAATAACCCTTACTGCCATTTTGACACAATCTGTCAACGCAATGGCTGATGACCCCGTGGCACATGCCGCTCAGTTGCCATGGCGCCAGCAGGGGAGTGACCTCACGCTTTGCCAGTGACTCCTGGATCACAGGAGACAACACTGGCTTCAGACAATTGCGTCCTATACCACACAGAGGGGCCAGACCAAGAGTAACGGCTACAGGCAAAAGACAAGCCAGACGCACACATCTTGATGTCTGTTTTAGGTTTGGTTTAACCTTAAGACCCTCGCAATATTCTTTTTTTTCAGTTCATTGGGAGAGCAGAGTGCACCGCAGAGTTGGTACAGTGGTATCAACTAGCAGTTGCGAACAAATCCATTACCCCCTGACTGCCACTTTTCCTCGCAGTCAGTCCCTTGGGCCAATATTTTCTTTTGAAATCTCAGCAACATGACTGCAGTGATCATTTGATGGAGAATACTATGTAGCTACAGGCTCTTGCAGCGAAGACATTTGTTATGAAAGCTAATTAATTGCAACACCATACACAGTTAGAAAGGAACTGCAGGAATAGAAAAGTACAAATGTTCTTTCATTAAATTTAAACGGCAAAATAATTATGAATGAGGAGCGCAAAAAGCATGTCATTGTGTTTGAGGGCAGAGAGAAGGCAAAATCTCAGCAACTTACAAGTGTGACAGAAATCACAACGCAGGCGTGTAATTAATACAAACCATCAGAGGTGGATAACAGGGAGGAACACACTAGCTAAGAGTAGCGCAGCGTCCGAACAAATTAGAGATCTTATTATACAAGTATTTATTTCTCTTAGCTCTTGCAGAGAGCATTAAAACGGGATTTTAATTATAGCACGGAGAAAATTCCCCACACAGAGGCAAAGGGACCCATTTAAGTCATTAGCACATTAGCATAAGAAAAAGACACACTAATAAGTGAACCGGTATGTCATCTGCTGAATCATAATTTAAGTTTTTACCCCCCCCCACCTCCCTCCCTGCCCCCCCACACTCACTCACAAATAACATTTCTCACAGGACCGTTTGCCTGTGTGCATTTCTCAGGGGAAAATCCGCTTCCTGATGCTCCAGGTTTCTATGTGGCAACCAGGCTGCTAGCTGTCAGAGGCCACTGCCCTCTATGCTAACCCCATCTGCCACCTTTCCCACTGAACAGCGAAGGGGGAAACTTCTGGAACCACTCCCATCTCTGGCCCCAGCTTGTTGGAATCGAGTTGCAATGCATGAGAGACACAAAACTTCTTTTCTAACATCTTATTCTAGGCCAGAAGGGCAAAAAATGGAGGTAAAAACTGTGAAAACAAAATCTGAATATTTGTTATTAATGATTATCATAAACAAAATGACAAAATGAGAACTAACTTAGTATCCGTTATTGTGTCACTCACACAAAATACATACCACGTTGAACAAAATTCTGAATTTGAATAAAATTTAAGTTATGTCAATGAGAAAACTTTGAATATGATCTGTTAACCGTTTTATACTTTTTATTTTGAAAACACTTTAATGGCAAAGAAACAATAAAGCAAAATTTCAAACCGAAGCAACAACAATACTGACAGTCTTAGGACAATGAGTGTAACTACCAGGTCCGTTTCTTGAATGAATGTTGTAAGAATGTGGATGTTAAAGAAGTTTAAAATATTTTTGTAGTATACACTCTATATCTAGTGAATGGTCATGACTGGTTTAAAACAATGTCCAAACGTATAAAAGGTATTGGACATTACGAAACATTAATGGGAGGAAATCAGCGATAAGGCTGTAACCTTTTCAACTTCTCACCGTAGTCACTGAGAGATCATCATGAGAGCTGCCCTGTAGTAACTCACAATCACTGTGGCGCAGACAATAACAATGCTTAATTTTTAAAAATACACTTTCAAAATAAACTTCAAATTAATTTCATTATTTACCTGTGCTCAAACAACGAGCAACATGTACACATGTAGTCACAGCCCAGTGCACATATTATTTTGTAAGCCATCAGTCAAGTCATGGGGGCTCAATATTGAGTAAATCTGCTAAAAACCACCAAAAGCAAAGTAAAAGCAATTAATACTCGCTGTGAGGACAGGGCATGTATGATTTAAAAGACCTTTCCAAAAACAGAAACAATGGTTTGAATATTTTTATGAGTTGAGGGGGGTGGGGGGGTGGTGGGTTGTATTGATGGAGTAAAATTAAATTACACAAACTAAAATATAAAAATGTCAGCACAGCGCAAACAACTGACTGCCATGATTAGATAACACTTTCAATATAATTACTGTATAAACCTGTACATAGAAACAATGAATAAATAAAGACCTTGCGCTCTATCTGCACTGATACGCATCCTTTTTTCGCACAGCCCTCCTTCTTTTTTTCCTGTAACCTTTCTTAAGCAGCATTACTTGCGTGAATTATGAGGATGGGTGGAAGTAGAGTGCAAGGTCAGTGTCTCTATTTATTTTTTAATTTTGTTTCCTTTTCCAGAAGCAGATTGAAGGAAGGGTTAAAACTGGAATGGATTTAATTATGGAATGAATGGAATTATAATGTGCCTGCAGCAAGTTTTCCTCCTTATTTATTAAAGCAGCTGATGGCCCAGGTTTGATGAGGCACTTCTAGCATAATTGAGTCATCACACAAAGAGGGTTCCTCGCATTCAGAGTGGTTTTATCAGCAGCAAACAGACCTGATTACTGGCAATTACACTCTGATCTGGGGAAAGGAGAAAAAAGGGTGAATGTGCGGGGTAACTTCCGTGTTTATAGTTTACCCGGGAATAATTTCCACATTAATTTCGCATGCTAAGTGTTTTCTATTTCTGCATAATAAAGCACAAACAGGGCGAGATGGTACAATTTACTTTAATATTTCCTTGTAATGAATGTCTAAGTGCAGAGCGAGACGCTAATAATTGGAGATGAAACACATAGGCAGTTCTCTTTTTTGAGAGCCCTGCACTCTTCCTTTGGGGGCTTGCATTATAAATATATCAAGCAAATTGTTAAAAAACCAGAAAAAAAAGTGAACGCGCAGATTATCATTTGGTAATTGCGCAGTAATACAAACCTTGTGAAATCAGCAGAACTAGACAGAGAGTAGCATTATAAGTAATATAAAATGGGTTTTTTTTTTTTGCCTCCTTTAATTGAAATTCAAATGCATTCGTGAGAAATAAATCAAACCATACTCTGAGAGACAATTTTAATAAACAAGTTTTTTAAAAAAGGATTTTCTATTTGCAGCACGGTTTCAGTCACCAGATGCCCTCTCCCTAAAAAGCCAGCAGCTGGACATTAGAATAATAGCTAAGAGACAGTTCATTTGTGGGAGGGGGAGGGGCGGGAGGCTCTGATTTCCTATTCATGGCAGCTCCAGCCATGATACACCAAGCATGTTTCTTACAACCTACCACACACATCACAGATTGCATTCTGCACCACTCCTAAAATGTCAGCTCAGATAATTAATTATTATCAAAATTCACCCCGCACAAAAGCTGATTTGCTTTTTTTAAAAAAAAGGGGGATGATTTTAGAGACAATCCCTCGATTCGCAATAACAATAAACATCTATTTAAAAGCTTGCGCCTTTCCCCTCATCGTCAAACGCTAAGCCTTAGGGAAGGGTTCAGTCCCAGCACTTTGCATCGCAAACGCAACTTTCCGTCAGTAACGCGCAGCTACCTTGATTTTATTTTTGCAATAACGTTCGCAACGTGTTCTATGTGTCAGCTTGGCTGGGCGTCAGCTCCTGAAATTTGTCATTCATTCCGCCCTGCCGTGTGTGTCGGTTTACAAAATTCGGGCTCGTTCCCGGCTTTGCATTGCGCATGTGCGTTTATGAACGTTGGAAATAAGGCCGTTTGGCTTTGTCCCCATAAGGGTGCTTAAATAACATCAACTCTCCATGAATGTGAATAGGGGAGAGCACATGGAACACAAAGAGGGCAGATGTCTGAGACACGTCTGTTGCAGACGGAGGCTAGTGGAACAACAGGGCCAGCCACACACTGTGAAAGAAACCCCTCATTTAAGATAACTCATCTTTTAAAGGAGCACATTCACTCAGTCGACCTCAAATATTTTCTCACCCTAAACCACCCATTCAAAATATCTGGAGCTTTAAGAACATTTACTGAGGATGAATTCGAGAAAAAATATCCACATTGATGTTCTGTAGTCATTCCCAAAAATAGTCATAAATATGAAATAAGCTTACAAGGATGGGTTTAAAATTTATGCAATTAAAATGACAAAATTCCAAGATTTAATAAATTGCCAATCCAAAAAGAAAAAAAAAAAACCATCCACAAAACTATTCCCAGGCGCAGAATCCCCATCTATATACAGCGTATCTTGAGTTCATCAGAAAACAAATTGACAGTTGTTTAGCATATTTAAGAGTGAAAGGTTGAAAACTCTGAAATGCCCTGAAATATTGCTGGAAGGAAAATGCAAAAGCAATTATGGGATTAAAGCATTGTAGGTCCACTCTTCAATAGCAGACCAAATTAGCAAGGGAATAGAACTAGGAAACAAAAAGCCAAGGACCTTTCAGAATCACCGTTAACTAGCAAGTCCCTCTCCGTGGGGAGCTGAGGCCTGATGCACACTAAGCGGAAATCTTGAAGACAACTGTGATTTCAGATATACCAGTCCAGCAGCCGGAGCGCTCGCCAAGTAAAGTGTTTGCAGTTTCTGCCAAATTGGGACTTTTACAAGGGAGGGGTGGGGGTGGGAGTGGGGGGGGGGGTGCTGCTTTTTATCACTTCCCCAAGACAGAGATGCTTCATTAAAGGAAAGGCTCTCAGAATCCCCAGCACACAATAAGATGCCACAATCACTTCAGTCATTTGGTGCGATGGCATAACTACAGGGGAAAGTTGTCATTGGAAATGTAGAGGACGAAGGAGAGGATCAGATGCTGACTCTTCCACAGAAGCGGGCTCCTAATCCTATCTTCTTCTCCCAAAATATTTCTCGAGGTTTCCCAGTAAATTTCCGCAATCTGGACAGTGACCAGATCGAGCAACAGGGGCTGAAGAGAGCAGATTTCCGTTGGTGGGCCGTCCCCCCACAGTTCTAAGTGGGTTTAGTCTTTTAAATTGTAGCCTTCTTAGAAACAGTGGATCATTTTTGATAATCAATCTGTGTTTGCTTTGACTTAGCACTCTTATACAATTAAATGTATGTCCTATCTGCATATCAGGATTTCACTATTATATCTCTTCAATTATCTTTAAGGACCAAACCGCATGTTAAAGAAAGACAAATGAATAGAATGTAAGTTTATCTAGGCTGCAGCTGCACATTTGTGAGATGTAATACATCTGTTGATGCAGTTTTTCCATGGTAGGTTCTCAGACAATCCGGAAAATACCACACAAATCTCCCCCTATGAAGGATGGCATGGTTGTTGTAAAATAGAAAATCCTTCTGTGTCTCTTTGTCTGGGTGGCTTGAATTTCAAGTAATACTGATTAAATGGATCATTTCCATTGCCCCCATGCCTATCAGATGCGCTCAAAATTAGCCTGGCATTGGCAGCCATGTTTGAACAGGAAAGAACTGGCCTGCTGAAAATCAAATAAAATGTGTGACTTCGGCTCACAAGAGCACAGACCTGTTTTGCAACACCGAACAAGAACTTTGGGGTAAACGAACAAGTACTCTTCGCAGTTGATGAACAAGAAGAGAGGAAAAATGGAGTTTATCTTAAATCAGCTCTGTGGTCACCAAAAACTTAAAACACACACACACACACACACACACACACACTCCACTTTACAACGTGCCGCAGCTACAATGACCCCCACAAACAATGTGAGCAAAGATCACAAATTTGAGGACAGGTGTTGCTGGAGGAGAACTTCCATCCACCACAGCATAATCCTCTACTCCAGCCTCCTCCATCTCACCATTGTCCCCGCCTCAGAAAAGGCTTTCATCATAGAGGACGCATGAATGCTACCAGGTGGTCCTGCAATTGGTAGGAACGCAGTTACCGCCTGAGCTAATCCCCAGCTACAAAAGGTAGTGCTCCTGAGCGTTGGGGCCTTGGGGGCGAAGGTGGGGGAACGAGAGAGGAGAGAGTGAGGGGGGAAAAAAAAGTAAAAAGTTTATCTTGGGAAGCAGTCTGCAAAGAATCAGTGTTTTAACAGCGATTCCTAATCAGATTGCCCTGAAATGAACAGCCTGAACGGCAGCTGTACTTTTCCCAGGGTTAATTACCTTTCACTGCTCTCCTCTAATGAGTCAGCTGTTCCTGTCATTAAACAACTCCACTTCATCCCAGTGTCTTCATCCTCCACAAACACTGCCCTTATATGTATGTTTGCTTACGGATGCGAGACCGGGCTTGACGTGTTCGGTAAGTCCAAAAAAAAAAAAAAACAAGAAAGGCAAGACAGGGAAAATGATGGGGTCCTTGTGCGCGCTTGATTAGTATGAACCTCTTACATGGCTTTAGCAGATGCAAATGGGTGACAGAGCGGGTGAAATATCGGTCAAATTTGACTTGTACTGCTTTCTTTTCGGCTGTAACCACTGATTTATGTTTGCGCAGATGGAAAATTGAGTCTCTTCCTTCCAAGTAGACACTACCCCAGTCAAAGGAGAATAAGACCAATCTGGCAAGATCCTGGGACCACAGGGCTGCGGGCTTATCTCGTCCAGCCAATATCTCGCAAATCCCAATAATGAGGCCCAAGCAGCCCCACTCGCAGATGAGATTCAGGAAGTAGGAAGCACAGAATGAGGCAAGGCTTGCAACCTCACTCAAAACTTGAAGAAATCTGGATAAATTTGTCAGTCCCATGAAAAGGTAAAAAGGAGCAAAATTCTCCATGCAAACACAGGGTTAAACTCTGTGACACACGGGCACAGTCGCATGCGGGTTAGTGCCGATATAAATGTGAGAAGTGCAGTCATCAGCTCTGAATAGTGGCCTGGTTTACTGGATACTGCGGGCTCAGAATGTTCAGGAGAGTTTTAAGTGATTTCAGCCACTGTGTTGCAAAATCCCCTGGCTACCTGGATTACAAACTCTAGTCCTTTAACTCATGCCAGTGTAAATCCGTGTTAACTCCGATTTACCTCTGGCACACGAATTCCCAAACCAAGGAAGCTTTGTCTGGAATAAGCAGAACATAAGTATTTTATGCGTTAAGGAGAGGACTAATGCTGAATCTCTAAATAGCCAAAATAATAATAAAAAATAAAAGTTTATTTCAGCCGAAAATATCAAGGCCACAATTTCTTCATTTTTTTTAAAGCATTGTTCAATAAAGCATTTTGTTAAAAATTTCAAACTTAAATGCAAAATATTTTGAATCTCCATAGAATTGCAGTTTTATAACCAGTTTCCCATGTTTTATATTACACCTATCATTAGGTTGAACATCGCAGTGAAACTAGCAGTGTTTTTTCTCTTTTGGTGAGACATACACTGTCCTGCTGAATATAAAATCATTCCAGAAATGACACTGAATATTAATGAAAATGCACAGCCTTGTATAATTTTAAGGATAGCAGTAATAGCGATTAAAATTTAGAGTTAGGAGGCACATAAGTGCTTATTCCTTGTGTCCTGTAGTTCAGTTTCATCCTTCTGAAAATGACAGTATCCTGCTGTATAATAATGTAAGTTAACTCTTATTCCACTTTCAACTCCTGGATAAGACTGAATTAATCCCCGACTATTTTGTTCTTAAGAGGTTACCGGGGCAATGTGGAGAGTTTGTAAGTTTGCTATGTCAGCAGATGGTCCACGATGATGACTATGTGAATCAATAAAATGAATAATCTTTACCAAAATGTAAATTTGACTTAACACCAAGGGTTTAATAAAAAAAAAAAAGATGGGACTATAACGCATTATAAAACCATCTCTTAGCCATAGTGTGCTATACATGCTAATGCTAAAAAAAAGTTCACAGCAAAATTTAGCAGTTTTAGCAGTTTCTATTTTCTAATTCTTTCCTTGGACATGCAGCCGAAATACATACCCGTCAGGTGTTATCTTAATGACACAAATGTACAGAAAAGGGCAAATGAAAACAGGTCATTCACTTTGCCTCAGTGAACATTACATCAATCCTTTCAAGAGGACTTGAATTGGGGTCACTTTTTTGCCTGAATAGTTAAAGTTCACTGAATTGATGTCACTTTAAAATCTTAAAGCACCCCCACCTCCTCATTTTCCCCCAACCCCCAGCATCTATGAGCACAGCAGGTCCAGACATTTTCCTTGAGGACATTTTCAACTTCTTCAATGCAGAACAGAGTTCAAATAATGAGTCAGACTACTGTAAGCAAGTGGGCTTGTTTGTCAAAATCTGTTTTTCACCTCTTGCCCCAAAAGGTCAGATGTATTTGTAAAATTGATTCCGCTCCAGTAATAAAGCAATAATGTTGGTATTTTTAACAGTAAGCTTTGGTCTGATTCTTCCGTCAGAGACTAATTTCAGCACAGAATACTAAAATAAATCAAAAATGCAATAAAGTAATGTTTAATGTTATTACATACATAGACCACGGACTGATGGTAGTGATGATGATATGGGATCGATACTCTTCTAAACTTGCCAACAAAAGTAAACTGAACTTTTCCCATGCACAGGGGAAAGAAGTAATAGAGAAAATAAGACAATTAATCACCAAACACCAAAATCTCTAAACATAGAAGAAACAAAGACAACTGCGTAACTGCCTGCTTCTACTCATCACAAGCAAATCCTGAGGGCTTTTATTGATTTCATTCTCAGAATCATTCTTAAACATGACTTACGGGTGCTTTAGTGCAAAAGCTATCGCTCACTATTTAATACAGAAATAACAAGAAAAAAAAAACTTCATAGAGTTTTGCTAACTAGTGCTGTCTCTGTTCAACTAAAGTAACATTTTAAAATGTTTAAATTTAGCTGTGTGTATTATATATATATATATATATATATATATAAAATATATGTATATATATATATATATAAAACATTCATTGACAGGCACTCTTCAAATTAAGTTACAAAAAGCAGCAACAATAACCAGCCATGAGATCGCGATATGCAGATGAGGCAAAGTTAAAAAATGGCAGTCTAAACTCTAAACTTTATCTTCACTGTGCTGTGTACATACTCTGTCACAGTACCCACAACCTGTTCTTTGAGATGTAATAGCATCTTTACATAGCACAATATCATCCTATTAATCAGCTCATCTGCCGGAGCAATAACTCTGACACTGTGGATACGCTGCCTCTCACACATACACAAGCACAGACACAAACACATTTTACCGATTTCTACCGGGCAAAAAATTGTTAGCTTAACTTACCGTGTTCCTTTTAGCCTTTGTTCTGCCTTTCATAGTAACATCAAGGAGGCAGTGATGTAGAAGAGAAAGAGAGGTGGAGTAGGTTAGTCCAGCGTGTCGCTGTCGCGTGGAGCGCGGGGACACTGTGATATTCTACGGAGCTGCTAAGCTTTTTTTGTAGCCTTTGTGTCATTCACTTAACGACCAATCTCATTAGCTGCCGGGGTACAATGGGCTGAAACATTCTCTCTGTAAATACACCACACGGTGACCCTCAAGGTTAGACCTCTGAAGGTCTGTCTAATCACATAAAAGATGAATATTTTTAAAAAACGCAATGATAAAAAAATATGGAAAAAAGAACTAATGAAATAATGACTTCATCAGATCCGAGTTAATCTGATAAGCAACTATAGACAAGAGGCAAAGTAGTAATGTTTACAAATTTAATTCTTCTTCTGTGACAGTTTATTTTAAATGAAAATAACACGTGGGAGACAGACCCTACAATTACCACATATTCAAAAGATCATGCCAATAGCATTAAAGTTTCATTTCAGCAACTGCATGACCTTTTTTTTTTTTTAAATAGAAAATAAAATAACAAGGCAAAATAATGGAAGCTCCTCACAAAAAAATCTCAAACAAAAATATGTCTAGACTGAACATGTAGGTACAGAAAATTAATTCTATATTGAATCTGTTCACAACAACAACAACAGCAACAACAACAACAAAATAAATAAATAAAAATAAGCATCTCATGACATTACCAATGACCAATTACTTTGAAATGTCATTAGCCTCAGAACATGCATGAAAACAGCAGCAATGATCACAGTAAAGATTATTATAATCTTACAGGCTACAAACACGGCAAATATGAAAATTTAGGCAAAACAGAAGGACGAGGAATGCAGAAATACAAAGGCGGAACATTTTGTGATAATGTTGGACATATACTGTGTGCCTCCTCCTTTCCCCTGACGCTGTGTTTATGGTAGAGTCCTTTAATTCCATGCAAAATGAATTATTGTAAGTACTTGCAGCGATGACAGCTGTCCGTAGGCATCAGGGACAAGTCTATTGGCCAACTTGACCCTTGTTAGAAAACAAAACAAAACACAAAAAAGAATACAGCAGTCTGGGACTACTGTGCGAGGTCACTGGAGATTTTCCAGACAAACGCAAAACAGGGGAAAGGGAGAATAGAAAAGGACAGGCTCAGAATCTCATTTTAACAGACCGCACACAATCTGGGCTCCCACTGAACTATCTCTGCCTGACCGCTTTCTATTTATCCCTTATCAGTGTTTACCAACCGCTAGTTTTCTTTCATTCATACTGTGAGGCAGTTCTCTTACTATCAGTCAACAGCTGACACGGTGGAACAGCCTCAAAGGCAAGTGGAAGGGATCAAAACTAAACCAAAGCTGTTTAAACAATACAACAGAGGAAATAAATTCATAAATCCTAATTCTTCCCCAACCCACAAGGGTACAAGCCGATCCTTTATAGTTAGTCCAACAAACAAAACCTCCGCCAATGAGGTAACATTACAATTAAGGTAAATGCTAGAATATATTCTGCAAAAAGGGAGGGAAAAAAAGGAAAACACTGTGTCATTTTAATTAGAAACAAAGCTTACAGCTCCTGCATGTCAGGGGTATAAAACACTGTATTGCTGTGATATTTCTGAAAGATTATTTGCCTGTTAAAGCTTAGGGCTCTAATTTAATTAATAGTGGAAGTACAGCGGTCTAATGTATTCATTCAAACATTCTGGACATTGTGGAACAAAACGCTGACCGTTACTTACATTGTTATTGCTGATACAGCATTTGCATGAGGCGTTGTTGAAAATCAGCCTTGCATTCACATATTGCCTTTAGCACTGCATATATGCTGAATCACTGTGAAGTTAATGTGACCCACTTCATGTCAGGAAGTTAAAAACATGTGGTTCCGTGTATTATGTATACTGTAAAATATCAAGACCCTCTCCAATCAAAAAAGAAATATAATAAACAGAAATCCATATAGTGATATCAAGTTTGAGTTTACAATCACAAAGACTCTCACGAAGGAGTAAGGGATCCTCAGTGAACATAAAGCATTTTTTGTAAAAGAACAACTGATGCAAGACAAAGTTACATAAGATGGTGATATCTGAATAATCCATCCTTTTTTTTCTCAGTTTATCAACACTTAAGTCTCAGAAAGCTAGAGTGTCATGAAATGCTATATGAAAAAACAGAAAGTACAACACTCCTGTTTCCGGCTTTGCATGATAATGATTGCATCGTTTAACAATGACCACACAGCCAAATTGTCGACTAACCCAATGACGGCCTCATCCGTTAAATTACCTTTAAGCGGTTCCGATTCATCGGTGATGTAGCAGCACTGTTACTCTTGGCTTATAACTTAGTTAAACATGAGAGCTGTTCCACTACGCTCAGGTTGTCACTCGGTACAGACGCAACAAAACTACTCTTCCTCAGAATGTTTGTATTCATCGGTTCATATTTTCTTCCGAAATTTCCATCAACGCATCAAATATAGTTTTTTTCCCAGACGATCCATCAAAATCATAATAATCGCAATCATACAGACTACAGCAAAGAATTGGCTAATTGCAGCATTGTTCCAGCCACTGCGTACACGTGCTGTAGAATTAGGATTTTAAATTGATTTTCAGAGCCCTTATTAACAGCTATTTTATTTTTCGCTGGAATACTTTTTCAGAAATTAAGTAATTAATTACTTTGATCCTTTCACCAGCTGCTCAGCAGCAGATGGAACCGTTTCTGAAACCTAGTTGAATTCAATCCATAGAACTCATTTCCCTGGATTAGCTGAGTGAAGTTTGTGCCACAGCTCAGGTAACAGGGCAAGCAGCAGTGCCGAGCCCCGGATTAATCACGTTTTCCACACACTTCCGCCAACGTTTGAAGCCCCAGCACTGCTGGAACCAAGAGAAACTGCAGAGGTGCTTGTATTTCAATGGGTCTTTTAAAGCTTGATGTGATTATGATGTAAATCATGTGCGTCCTTTGTCTTCGCTCAATGTTGTGCAGTGGCTACGTCTTTGGTTTCGGCGCTCAATTTTATCTGGGCGGTTCTATTGAGAGGTATAGGCCTTAGCAGGTGTGAAAGCAGGACCTACACCATTCCCAGTGAAATGGGCCGCAGCCGTTAAGTTCAGACTGGCCGCGAAGAGAGGGAAACCATAAGCTAGCCGGAGCCGCTCATTTTAACAGCTGTTCTTCTGGCCGCTTCATTCACAGGTGAGACCGCACAACAGGTGTCATTTCTGCAACTTTGTAGCCGAAGGATTCATCTTTGCGAATGTGGTTATTTCACACCTTGAACCCATTCGGTTCGGGGAGCTGCCTTCTGCAGGTGCTCTGGCTAACCTCTACCTTCCAAACTGGGTGGAAGAGAGGAGAGGTGGCACTACCATGTAGCGCAGCGCATTAGCAGTTGCATGTCTGAGGGTTTAAAGAAGTGAATAAAAGGGAGACAGAAGACAAAGAAGAATGAGAGAAAGGGAGAGGTGTCTATTTGCTCATCACCGCAACAGCAGATAATTCTGTCGGCTTTCTGATCCTTCAGCTGTACTGCGAGAGCATCAAAAGAATGGGTAATTCCCCCGCTTCATTACAAGGTTTCATTACTGCTAACTGTGTGCTTACATCTCCTCTTACAGCTAGCACTTAGATTTGACTAATTACTGAGCATACCTGAGAAGGCAAATTTACTCATTTAAATCCATTTACTAGGTGTGAGTTACTTTACCACTTCACTGTCTCTGCTGTGATGTACATTTTTAACAGTCCCCATAGATTCCAGCTCTCAGCTTTTCATGCTCAGTAGTGACTGTTTTCTCCAGAGCAAGTGGCTACAACATAGAACTACAGTAAAAAAAAAAAAGAAAGAAAAACTTACAGGTGAAATGAAAGGTGAGAAGAATTATATCGATGAGAAGCAACATTTAGTGTTACAGGGCAGAATTTTTTTCATCTCACATCCAAGCAAGAAAATACAGCATCAACTAAGTGTCACTCTACTCTGTGAGTTTACAGATTCAAGTGCAAGTTCAAAGGACTCTAGTTTGAAAAACAGCAATCAGTGCCTCATAGTCTAGTCTTTTCATGAGCGCATATGGTGAAAGAAAGGATCCTTTCTCAGAGGCCTGCGCCACTGTGTAGCTACAGTTACGTGGGTATCCTGCTTCCAAATCAATAAGTGACTTTCATACCAGACTATCTGAGAAAGAGCATTGGATGCATGTTTAACAAATGAACATTTTATCCCAAATTATTGGAGGAAGACAATTCCATGAGCATAAAGGGCAACGTCTAACCAGACTTGCATGTGACGTCCCATATTATCCTCGCTTGCAATAACTTGCCCAACCCAATGAGGTGTCAAAACGCCCTTGATGTTTCATTAAATTACAATTGCAGGTAGTAACCTTTAGTTGACCAAATACTGTGTCTTTAGTATTCCCATGCATGTGCTTCAAGGGAAATGATTCTCGGGCTGCTTTTCTCAAAGAATGGATGGATGAATACTATTATTAACAAGAAATTGATCATATATTTTGAAAAGCGACAAAGTTTTCAGAGGGTTTGAGAACAAATTCCTGGTTCAGCATTAGGGTGAAATTGCAAACATTGATAAAAATGCCTCAGATTTAGTCTGACTAAATACCTTGCCAGGATTTCATCATAGTATAGAACAAGAATGTTCAAGTGTAACACCCAATGAAGTAGAAAAAGTTTTTTATCAGAAGCATTGCATATACTGAACACAGAGGGAATAGCATTACATGACCATGGACAATGTGCTCGAACAGAAGGATAGTTCTGTTGGGGGTTAGGGGGTAGGGTGTGTGGTGACTGAGTGAAATACGGATTTAAAAAGGAGCATCAGACTCCGACTGCGTGCTGAAAGGCTAATGAATTCTCTGAGAGGAAACCCTACACAAAACTAACTTCAGGGTGTCATTATTAAAATCTGATGATCACACTTTCCAAAACAACATTTCTGAACGTTAAGCTTAGCTAATCTTAAAGATGCAAAATAAGAAAGTGCTCGTAAGGTGTTCATTTTATTGTATTATGCACTGCCTTCAATCGTTCTGATATCAAACAGTTGTCCCTTTAGTTGAATAATGACCAAAAAAAAACAAAAAAAAAAACTAGTTGAATAATGACCAAAAAAAAAAAAAAAACAGCTTTCGTTGCGAAATTTGCATTAAGACATTAACTCAATCCAGGTTTTCACTTGAAAATCAAAATTGCTCAGACCGAGAGAAACATTTCTTTGATGAAAAGTCTTCTATTCACCAGAAATGTTCCTGTTCTAAACTGCCATTTTCCATCTGATATGTAACTTAAGAATCAATCTGATCCAGGAAACCAGTGTCATGTTACTATGCAGTATTCAAGAGTTTCAAACTTTGCAGAGTCACTGTTCCAGTCACTTTTAATTTGTAGCTTTCCCAGAACGCATGCTTCAGAACAACCTATCTGCCATCAAAGACGATGCAAACAGCATCGTATAATAAAAATACAGCTGCCGTCTAAAGGTAAGACTCTAAAAACTAACACCCGGAAAATAAGAAAATATGACAGTGCAAGAAATATTACCGGCATTTGTGAACACTGAAAGTGAACTGCGGCCTCGTCTGCAGTTAATCTATGAAAGCATAGTAAACACTTCAATCAAAACCACCCACAAAGCAATAGAATAATGTGAAAACAAAACAAACAGCATAAGTGAAGGCAAAGTTTGAAAGTATTAAGGTATTAGGTCTACAGTCTCTTGTGTTTCCAACTGTCCCAATAAGAGCACAACACAATTTATCCCGGCTTTGTCTCCATACACAGTGCTGTGTTCTTTTAAGACTAGCTTATACTCTTCATAAGTGCAGAGAGTTTAATTTAGGTAGACAGCATCAAATGCTATCTGGATGATCAAAAATAGGTCAGGCTTCTTTAAAGCCAGTTTGAGCCATGTAATCTCATCACTAACTGTCTGAAACCTAAATTGAAGCTCCTGATAATTTCTATCAAAGACAGAGGCAACTTAACTGCATTAAAAGCTCACAAAATGGTAATGTATTAATTATTTATAAAGGTAACATTATTCCAAGTTGGTGATCATGCCTCAAAGGTTATGAAGGCCCATTTTAGCATTTCACAGGACTTCACAATACAGAGTATGGTAATAAGGTTTTTCTTTTTTCAATCAGTGAAATGCAGCAAGAAATTCACAAAATTCTTAAATTAACACAAAAACTACTAAAAAAGACATTAAGTAGGAGAGAAATATACAGATCAATATAAGCCAAATTCATCTTAGAAGGATAATGATCAACAAAATGCTCATAACAACAAGCTATTTCAAAGAACGGTGCATTTAAGGCCTAGTAAATTTCCGAAGCTTTAATCAGCACGACAGAAATTAAACACAGCGAAGTTTGAATTAAAAGAATAAAGTGGGAAAAAAAGGGTAATAAAATTGCATTATCTTCACACTCAATCTATACTTCAGCCACGATAATAATAATACAGAATGAACTTGAACACAAACCTACTTCTCAGATGCTGAAAGTTTGATTTCCCCGCAGTGTGTGAGCGCCTGTGCCGGAGCTGTGGCTTTGAAAGGTAGTCCCCAGGAATATGACATACTGTGCCTTTGACAGCCTGGAGATAAGCACCTGCGTTCGGGTCCCTTTTACGTCACACCTCCCCATTCAGAGCTGTTCAATATGATGCACATTTGCACATCAACAGTGCCTCCATCTCCTCTCTCCCCCTCTTACCCTCCCCACCCAACTCACCCTCCTGTTCACCCTCCTCCTCCCACATCCGCTAAACATACAAACAGGCGCACACGAAGACAGATGTACACGGTCGCATCCTCTCACGTAAAGATTTTCTAAGTCCCTTTTTTTTTTGTCCATATTTTTTGTGGCTACATTGTGCTTCAGTAAACTTTCACTCGTATAGTCATAACGTGATTGCTTGGGCATATGCCCTTGTGAGCCTCGTGTATATCAGTCATCATGCAAATGAGATGGAATATCAGTCTTCTGCAGCAGATGGTCAGGGATGATAACAATGGCCCAACAGACGAGTTTCAATGTCCGCGACTTTATCGCTACGGCAACAACAACCAAAATATACGTAATGAAAGCCCTGTCTGTTAATTTTTTTTTTTCTTCCTTTCACCCCCTCGTATTCCTGCTTGACTCCAATACTGGTTATTATTACAACTATTTTGTGAATGAAAATCTTTTATTAGAGGACTTTTTATGCTAATGGGAGGGCGAAGACTATCTATAAAAGTCAGGGACCTGGAAATGATTTTTGGTGACTAAGGAAGGCAGCAGCCTAGCAATTATTTGAGTAATTAGGTGTAATTCCTCCCTGCAGGCCATGCTACCCTTGTGAGCGAGCTCATGCATTAGACAGGCCTGGAGAGCAGAGAGAGGGTGAAAAAAAAAAGAGAGAAAGGGCCTCAAGATACTACAAATGCAGCTTACAAAAGCTCAGCCGTGGTGATGTCACCCAGCACCCTGCTGACTTCTGTAAATACAAGCCCCCTAGCAAAAAGTAAACAGTGCGAGCGTTTAGCAAACAGGGGCAGATTACAATGACAAAGGCAGCCACACTTCTGGGTGGAGCCAGGGGGCCCTCTGGCCCAGACTTCAGAATAACTGATATACATAAGGGGCCTCTTAGAGACGCAAGGACTTCCATTACTGGCTGACATCGGGGGCCACTGAAACAAGCTGGTCTCCAGGTTGTGTTCACGTCCCCCGAGACTGATGTGCGAACACAATATGCAATAATGCCTTTTGGAGACCTTCACTCTGACACATATAGGCTTTGGGGGCAGGGTTGCGGGTGGCGTGGGGGCAGAGGATAGCATTGTTAAAGGCCTGGCGGTTGATCGTCACCTTGTTTAAGACCTTATTTAAAAGTATAATTTTTGCGTGTCTTGATGAGCAAGAGTCATGGGTATGGAGATGAAGGAGAAAGGCAAGCGTTATCACTCACCTCCTTTCATTTCTTTCCAAATTTCAGCTTGACATTAACTACAGCACATATACACAGGATACACATTTTAAGAAGAATAAAATGTTGTTCAGTAAATTCAAACAATAATGGAATATTATATAACAAGCATCTGGTCTGATTACTGTATGTAATCAGTATGTGTTGCACACTTGCAACACGTCAACTGCAATAAAAAGGTCAAATATGTAAGAACAAATCAAACTAAATCTGAAAAATTTCCAGGAAGAAATGAAAAAAAAAATCACATTTCATCCAGCAAGGAGAGGAAAACACTCTTAGAGCAACATATTGGACATGAGAAAGATTAAGGACCAATACACTAGTCTAACGCTTATTCTGTTAACTTCTATACATTTTTAGGATTTGCTCAGAACAGTTGTTCCCACAACCAGTGCATTTTCAAAAAATATGGCATTTCATCTGTGTTCTTTCACTTCAGTCAAATTTCAGCAACTTCCATACAGTCAATAGCCGTGGGCTGGTAGAAAATGCTGAGCATAAGAGGGTCAGTAAAACATTGCACATGTCAGACTAGGGTTCAAATTTAAAAGGTACAGTTCATAATTGTGGAAAAGTTTTGATTACATTTATCGAACTATTACAGTGGGTCACTCCATGCTAAGTTTAAAAGCTTTTATGGATTGTGTGGCTATTTGCCGTGAGTAAACTTAAAAGAGTGGTTCCAGTTGTTTAGGAAATAATACGTGGAATTCACTCGTTTTTTTTAATGACTGCGGAAATTTACTCTGATAAGCTCACAGGCTTATATGATAATAATAATAATAATACTGCGCGTTATGAAGTCAATCTACATGAGTATAAAAATAGTGGCAATAGTAATTAAATATTAGGCCACAACAAATTTCAAATATTAAGGATTAACATGCTAATTAATATTGATAATTGTGAAAGTTGAGCTCTGACATAAAAATTATTTTCATCCGGCACTTCACTGAACTAGAGGGATTAACTTGCCGTGAAAAATGCACTGAAAATAAACTTCTCAGCTTCACATGAAAAAAGAGAACATAAAATGGAAAAAAAATACTGAAATATTTTGAAAGCATTATTTTGAAACGACCCACAGCTCAATAAGTTGTTGTGAACAAAAAGCAGTTTGTATATTAGATGCATTCATGCCTGCAATTAGTGGCACTGTTCACATGTCTGGCAGTGATATCAGAAATTGTGGAGAGTACAGTAACTTAGTTTCAGGACTACTTTCTTATGATGGCATTACGACTAAAGCATGATATTCAGGTTGATGTCGATTTCAAGGCAGTCGTAGCTGTCAGTGACAAGCTTAATCCAAATATGATGCAAGTTTTAGCAATTGCCTTCATTCGGCAATGTCGATAGTTTGCAAACTAAGCTTAAAAGGTTTGCTCAATAATCCAGCAATAATTCAACAAGATGTACAACCATATACATGTGTTCAGGTGAAAATGCAAATGGTTCAGCAAATGTGTGCTGATTACAGTGCAACTGCTTCTATTTTTCAACAGTTACATATATTTTAAGGACAACTGAAAATAGACAATACAGCTGTAAGAAAAAAGCTCTTTAATTCCACTGAGGTTTCATCTACTTTTTCAGAAGGAAACAGTGTTCTTTTTTAGTGAACTGAAGGGTTCTGTCTTTGCCAAATTCTGACACTGTCTCTCACATACAAGGCAGTGACTTTATATTTTATCAAATAAGTTGTTCATCTGTTCAGTGGGGTGTGAAACAGAAGTTAACTTGAATTTAAAACCCATAACAGATAGATGTCATGCCTGACCTCTAAGTCTACTGATCTGAAATTGCATATCTAACAGAAAATATTGACACTATCTATTTACAAATTGTTATGAAGTCAAGATAAATCTCCATTTTTTGGCATAAAGACCACTTTAAATTCAAGAAAAAGTGATTGTGCCACATTTTTATGACCCTGCCTAAATCATCAGTACAAAATTCAGACAGGCTTTTTGTCAGACAATGATCCACCATAGGATGTTGTGGATTATCTGAATTAAAAAATGTAGCTAACTTGGGTAATATACTAAGAACACAAATCCGAAAACATTAGCACATCATAGAAAATGTAAAAAAAAAGAAAGAAAGAAAGAAAAGAAAGAGAAAAGTCCACCCTCTTCTACTCTTACTGTACAAGAATATGTGATGTTCTATCAAGTCAATTTATTTGCTTGTTGAAAATGTACGATGTGTGGATTGGAACAGAGTCCAAAAATGCTGGCACTGTCGACGTCTTACCACTGTGTAGCATCATTATTTCTATTTATTGCACTTATTAAGTGTTTGGTCAAAGGAGACACCAGTTGGTCGAGTTGAGCATATGGCACTTTCCCCCATTCCTCCATTATGCAGTTTTTCAGCAGCACAATTGTAAAGGGCCTTCGTTGCTATACATTTCTTTTCATAATGTTCTATACAATACACATTCTCAAATGGAGACTGATCAGGACTGCAGGCTGGCAAATCTAGCGCCCTAAACTCTGCATACGCAACCACGCACTTGTAATCCATATACAATATGATTAGATGTTCTCTTTCTGGAAAAGGCAGGGGCATCCTTGGCACAGATTATGCATCGATGGCAACACATGCAGCCCCAAAATTTGTACATATCTTTCTGCATTATTAGTGGCCACGCAAATATGCGAGTCATGTGCTCAAACACACTCCTATACGATGACAGATTCTGGTTTTTGTACCGAACACTGATACCAGCTTAGTTCATCCCTGTGGCTATTTGTCTGAAGAACACAATAGGCATTTTCCCCCCAAGAAACACTAAAAATTTTTACTAGGTGGATCACAAAACACACTTCCTGTACTCCCATCCATCTCTATTGCAGCACTTGAGAATCAGCACTGTAGCTGATGTATGGTTTTGGCTTTGCACAG
Organism: Gymnothorax reevesii; assembly: GCA_029721435.1. NCBI lineage: Eukaryota > Metazoa > Chordata > Actinopteri > Anguilliformes > Muraenidae > Gymnothorax > Gymnothorax reevesii. The sequence continues at coordinate 71,254,686 of CM056577.1, read as the reverse complement.
TACAGCGATGTGCCTCCGTGGATGAAGTGGTGAATGGTGTTTTCTGAGAAAGTTTAGCAATGGATTTTCAGGCCCATGTTGGGACATTCACTACAGTATTATCACAGTTCTTAAGACCGTAACATCAGAGGGAATGGACAGCATTCGCATGGAGTCTGTTGCAGTCATCAGATTTTAGGTAAGTATACATTTTCAATGAACAGTTGATTTCACTTAAACTTAAAACCGCAAATAATGCACTATTGTAGTGTTTTCAATGTAATACTGGGTAAATGGCATTTTCAGATTGCTCCTTTTTGATTTTATTCGCATTTCCCATTATGTGCCTACTTTTTCAGCATTAGAATAGTATTACACAAATATTTATAGTGAATTTTAAAAAAAAGATCTACTGAAATGACAAGTGATTACAAAAATTTGAGCTGTAGTGCATTATTCAAACACCTCAGAAGCACAGAGATGCAGCTATGCATTCACAAGGGCAAGGACTGTGACTGAGCAAACATTCGGGCTGTTAAAACATGCACCTCATGACATGACAACATTGCCCCATAGAAAGTTCATGTCTTTCTTAGTAACATTTTGTGTTTCAAACATTTATTCCTGGATTACCAACTGCACTCAGATATTGGACAGGACATACAGTATTAGAAAGAGCAAGGCAGAGGGAAGTTGAGATTCATGTACCACTTGTGGAGACAAACTACAGGGGTTCAGACACACGGGAGACGCGAGACAGCTCTGTAGAGTAATTGTTCCCTTGGAGAGTAGAATGCAAGCATTTTTTAATTTTAATAAATACACCACAGAACTTTCCACACTAGAATGCCTTATTAATGCCCACTAAATAAAAGCAAGCACCATTTGTTGTCAGTACGTTACTGGAACCTACCCATGAAGGATTGAACGCGTGATGTGATGGGTGTAAAGTCATAATTTCACCATTACAGTTGCTAATTTGACTGAGCCTCTTTTGACCAAGAGCTTTAATTGTTTTTAATTGAATTATACAAGCTGCAAATTCATACAGCCAGCATGTGTGAACAAATCACTCCCACTGGCCTACAAAATGAAACCACGGTACATATAGAGTTTTGGCAGTCAGAAGCAATACAACTGTTAGCTTTAATAAATGATCTGTACAATCCGCCTGTTTTAACATGAAAGAGCACTTAATAAACTGCAGAGAATGCAATCAAGTTATGAAAACACGACTCTTAATATAGGCTAATGCTCTGTTTATCAACAAATGTAATTTAATTTTAAGCATCTTGATTTAAAAAGTTAGACTAAATTCCTAACTTCTGAAAGTGTTGAGCAGGCAATGATTTATCTCTCCTGTCATGTTATTCAAAGAAATAGAAGTATCTTAGCAAAACAATCAAGACAGTAGCATGAATTGTGAGTACTTAAAATAATTTAACCCCGCACTGCAAAAAATGAAAGATGATAATACTAGGTCATTTTAAGACTTAAAACACTTATTTCTATCACCATTTTTATAGTAAGACAAAACATTTGTCCTTGATTTGAGGTAATTCAAGGTTATGGTTTTTTGTCATGTTTATGTTCATGTTTATATTCAGGATCAGTGTTCACGATTTTGTCTTTTATTTATTCTTTTTGGTTATTGTAATTCTCAGGTTTTAGTTCATTCCATTTCTCACTTCCATTGCATTTGTCTCCCCTGTCTTGTGATCTAGTTGGTTCAGTCCGTCTTCCCGGACTGTGTGCTCACATGCTTCGGGTGATTTAAATGATTTCTGGTGTTTAATATATTCCATCGATTCTGGTTTACTTTCTTCACCTTACTGTTCTGATTCCTAACAAAACTAACATTTGTATTTTGTATCATAGTCTACTAACACAAGTAATCCATGTATATACTGTATGTTACTAACTCACTAACGGGCACTCTAGTTTAATCTGTAAAGTTGCACTGCTACTAATTAATACTAATTCCCTCTCAGCAATTGCCCTGTTCTAGTCTCTGCCTCTTGGTCAGCTTTAACTGTCTCCCCCTGCGTTTCTGTGAGATCTCTCGCACATGCTTAATTACTTTCCTGCACTCGTTACCTGTGCACTTAGAACTCCCTGACCGGAGATGTTTAAATGTCATAGGCTGTCTGTATGATTCCCGTTCGTGTCTTGGCTTTCGCCAGTTTTCGTGGTTAGGGTTTCCCTCATGTGATTCTCCCCTTGTAATTAGTCTGATCCAGCTCACCTGTCTCCTGCACAGCATGTGACTTCCCTCCCGTTTATTTAAGAGTCCTCACAGCAGTTTTGACTTTTTCACAACATTGATCAATATTTCTTTGTGCAGAGTGCCTTGTATGCCATTGAGTTTTGTTTTCCTTCTACTGGTTTGTCCAACTACGATCCTTGCCATTGCCCTTCTTGAATTGTTTTGTCTTTTTGGATTTTGACCCATTTTTGTATGACCACGATTTCTGTGTTTGGATTCCCTGTGTATGCCTTGCCTTTGTTTATCGACTATGAATTTTTGCCTACTGTTTATGTACCTTTGCTCATCTGTCATCCTGGTTCTGACCCCTGCCTGTCTAGTCGATACTGTTTTTGGATTTCGTGTTGTGGCTTGGCAATTGTGTTTTTTTGGCTTTGATTCGGACCTCATTAAAGGTATACGTTTTTTGGATTTCCCCCTCTCGTGTGGTTCCTGAATGCACCGTCACAAATTTTGACTAGCTTGCCAATGGAATAAGAGAATTTTCACTTGTTGAGCAGATAGTAACTTAAAATAAGTGAAAATTAACTTATTCCATTGGCAAGCTTACGCATTTGACCCATTCTTATTACATGGGAGAGGTTGGCAGTGGTAAGAGTGTACCGACAGAGCAAGTTTTGCTGAGGTGGGGGACACCAGAATACCTGAAGGAAACCCATATAAACACCAGGTCAACATGCAAACTGCGTACAGAGAGGTCCTGACTGGCTGGGGCTAGAACCTAAAAGATCACCCAACATTTTTATGTAGAATGTAATGACGAGTGGTATGAGCATCATCGGTAATTAACACAACGTATGATGTAATACAGCGGGTACCTGACACAATATAGAATAATGAAGGATAACAGAGTTATAGAAAAAACTTGCCTTCATCCAGCAAACATTAAATATCCAGATCAGGACCAGGGCTGGGTTGCACAAAGCACATTTTAGTTAATATTTCCCTTAATTGACTCAGGATTTCCTAATAAAATCAGTTACACAAAATCCAAATGCTCATCCTTCAATTGTTTCGATAAGCATTTGAGAAAAAAATCAATAAATTTGGCATCTCCAATCCCACCCGAATATGGAATGGCTAATTGGTGAACTATGACCCCTTGCTGCCAGCTCAGGAGAGTGTAGACAGTTTGTGGCTCTCCTCCGAAGCACGCGCCTGTCAGCCACCGCTTCTTACACACTCATTGGTTGAATCTTCGCAAGTTCAGAACGAGGACGGAGGATACCCAGACATGAACAGACTTAGAATCTTCCTGACGAGCGCCTGTCTGGCCAACAGGAGGCGCTTGAGCAACGAACAAGGCCACTATTATACTCCCTTCCCGGCAGTCCCTTCCTAATTTGCAACCCTGTAGCGCTATAGCCAATTGTGCGCTACTCTGAAAAAGCTGCCGATCACTGCCGGCTGGTACGAAGCGGGGCTCGAACCCGTAACACGATAGTCACTTCTGCTTCGCAGCTTGATGCTTTACCGAGTGAGCTATCCGGCAGCCCTAGCGTTTGAGATTTTATTCTAAACTGGGATTCAGAGCTTAAACAAGTCAGTTGGGCATCAAACGAAACCCATTAGTAACCCGGAGTAAGGGCAAAAAATTTGAGGGCCTCCGTCTCCACAGAACACGCATAGTAAACGTCAAAAAAACTGACAAGCTTTTTCAAGTTCATCACTGAGTAGAAATGGCTAGTTGAACATTATATCACAGATAACCATAGCTGTTAACCGCTGCTGTCCTTTCTGAAAACAAATTATTTTTTTAGGACAGGACTCAATATATTTGAGTTTCCTTCTCTTAAATACCCATTTTCCTTGCGTAAATTTTGAGACGTTTGTTTGTGGGGAGCTATGTCTGGCCACACACACTGAACGTAACTTACCCAGTGGAAACTTGACTGATTTCATTGTCCATAATATTGGATTACAAGCGGTATGTCAGAAAATAAACAAAAGCAAAGCTAAGCTGTTAAAAACTCTCGATATTCCAAGGCGTTATATTCCCAGTTACATTGCAAGACATCAAAGTCACTGACTAAAACTAAAATTGCAGTCAGCTAAACAATCTCTCTGATAACTTACTATGAGCATACACTATGCATGGTTTCACCCCAGATATGTCCCTTTAAACAATGTAAATCATTCAATTGCTGTTTTCATTGATGCAACTATCAAATTACAATTGCTTTTCAATACATTTTCTTTTTTTATATTGTTCTAGTAAAATAATCTTTTTTCCTCTATCCCATTCAGTTTATCATCGATTTTTAAGGTAGTAGGCTTTACGGAAAGTTTTTGTCGCCGCAGAAAGGACACGTTAAGCTTTCGCTTCTCAGACGTTAAACCCTCAATGATCTCTCCTCCCTAAGAGATACACTGAAAAAATTCTGTACAATATTGTTGGGTAGATTAGAGTGGAGATATCAAGATAGCATCCTTTAAAGGTAATACAGGCTACTTAAGCGGAATCCAGAGCTTAAGATGCTATGTGCAGTCGATCCGAGTCTCTCACTTTCACATGGCAGTAGTCGGAGTTTACTACTGACAGAGTAATTCCTGCTTTCAAACTCATCCAGGGCTGGACAAAAAATGGCCCTGGCATTTTCGGCCATAGCGGCCCAACCTCATTATGACGTGACCGGTCGCCATACGTGCACATTTTGCTGTTACCAAAACTTAAAATTCACCTCAGTTGTAGCCTACATGCCCCGGAACTCCACACAGAAGGTCCCATGGCGGATAACGAACCCACAACCTCCTTGCTCTGTGGTGGCAGTGCTAATCACTGCACCACAATGACAAAGAAGAAGTTATTATTATTATTAATATATTTACATGAATGAATGTGAAAAAGAAATGACTTTGGGGCCATTTATATACTGAGTACAAATGAAAACACACCACTCACGAAATCTGGAATAGCTCCACGGATTTATGTGTGAAGTATACACGTATGATGCATTTGAGATAATGAATGATTTAAGAAGACATGTAAACATCATTCAATTTCATTCACGATAATGTTAATGCGTGAGAGAGATTTGACTGGTGTAGGGGTCAAACAGGAAAGTCAATAACGGGTGTGACCGCCATTTGCATTGACACATGCGGTGCATCGTCGTCGCATGGAGTTGATCAGTCTCTGGATCGTGTTCTGAGGGATAGCATTCCACTCCTGAACAAGGGCAACCTCAAGTTCTCGGATGTTGTCCATCTGGCGTCGACGTGAAAGACGTCGTCCAATTTCATCCCATAAGTGCTCGATAGGGGAGAGATCGGGTGACAGAGCTGGCCACTGAAGCACGGGGATGTTCTGCTGTGGAAGGTACTGCATGGACACCCTTGCAGTGTGTGCCCTAGTGTTGTCCTGTTGGAACGTGTGGACATTGTGGTGTTGGTTGAAGAACGGCACAACATGGTTCTGCAGCACCTGGTCCTGGTAGTAGATGCCATTCACCCTTCCTCTGCTGATATGGAGAGGGGTTCTGTGACGGTAGCTTATTCCACCCCACACCATAACGCTGCCACCACCCCAACGGTCCGTTTGAACGACACAATCGGCGTTATAACGTTCACCACGTCTCCGCCAAACACGTATACGGCCATCTGCGTTCCTTAAGTAAAATCGTGACTCGTCAGAAAAGATGAAACCGTGCCACTGTCGTAGTCGCCAATTCTGGTGCCTGTTTGCCCACTGTAGACGCTGGTTTCGGTGACGATCCGTCAATATGGGGCTGAAATAAGGACGTCGTGCACGCAGGCCTGCAGCTCGCAGACGGTTCCGTACGGTGTTGGGGTGAATGAATCCACGTCGTCCTTGGACTTGAGCAGCCGTTCTTGTCGCTGGTAGTGTTCGGTCTCGGACATGATCCCGTACGATCTGACGGTCCTGACGTGCCGTTGTCACACGTTGTTGACCCGGTCGAGGACGGTCCCGAGTGCTCCCCGTTTGCAGAAACCTTTGATGGAGTCTTGCGATCGTTGTGTGTGCGCAGTGTAGTCGTCTGGCAATTTCCCTGGTGCTGGCGCCGATTTGAAGCATGCCTATGGCACGTTCCCGTTCAGGGGCTGTAAGACGCGGCATAGTGTCGACGTTTCACAGGTGTCAGTGAAGAAATGAAATTTTATTCGGATTCACATGCTTTTAAAGGCAATGTGTGCACAAATTCAGTGTGAAATTCATTTTTCCCGTGGTGTGCGTGCAAGATGTTGCGTTTTTGCAAAAAATTGCCTAGCGTTACAGTTAACTTGAAATTCTCGCATTTCTTGCACCTGGCATGTCGATGACGTCACTGTAGTGTTGTTGTTGTATAAAAATTATATTGAAGTTCATTTGAACTTAAATATTGACTTTTTTCAAGTGGTGTGTTTTCATTTGTACTCAGTATAATTTTTCAATAAGACCATTGCACAATTTGGATTGATGAATACAAAACCCAAAACCAGTGAAGTTGACAGGTTATGTAAATCGTAGATAAAAACAGATAACAATGATTTGCAAATCCTTTTGAACTTATATTCAATTGAATACACAGCAAAGAAAAGATGTTTAATGTTCAAACTGAGAAACTTTATTTTTATTTTGCAAATAATCATTAACTTAGAATTTAAAGGCAGCAACACATTGCAAAAAAGTTGGCACAGGGGCCTTTTTACCACTGTGTTACATCGCCTTTCCTTTTAAGGACACTCAGTAAACGTTTGGGAACTGAGTAGACCAATTTTTGAAGCTTTTCAGGTGGAACTCTTTCCCATTCTTGCTTAATGTACAGCTTAAGTTGTTCAACAGTCCGGGGTCTCCGTTGTCGTATTTTACGCTTCATAATGCACCACACATTTTCAATGGGAGACAGGTCTGGACTACAAGCAGGCCAGTCTAGTACCCGCACTCTTTTACTATGGAGCCATGCTGTTGTAACACGTGCAGAATGTGGCTTGGCATTGTCTTGCTGAAATAAGCAGGGGCGTCCATGAAAAAGACGTTGCTTGGATGGCAACATATGTTGCTCCAAAACCTGTATGTACCTTTCAGCATTAATGGTGCCTTCACATATGTGTAAGTTGCCCATGCCTTGGGCACTAATACACCCCCATACCATCACAGATGCTGGCTTTTGAACTTTGCGCCTATAACAGTCTGGATGGTTCTTTTCCTCTTTGGTCCGGAGGACACGACGTCCACAGTTTCCAAAAACAATTAGAAATGTGGATTCGTCAGACCACAGAACACTTTTCCACTTCAGTCCATCTTACATGAGCTTGGGCCCAGCGAAGCCGGTGGCGTTTCTGGGTGCTGTTGATAAATGGCTTTCGCTTTGCATTGTAGAGTTTTAACTCGCACTTGCAGATGTAGCAACAAACTTTAGTTACTGACAGTGGTTTTCTGAAGTGTTCCTGAGCCCATGTGGTGATGTCCTTTACACACTGATTTTGGTTTTTGATGCAGTATCGCCTGAGGGATCGAAGGTCACGGGCATTCAATGTTGGTTTTCGGCCTTGTCACTTACGTGCAGTGATTTCTCCAGATTCTCTGAACCTCTTGACGATATTACGGACCGTAGATGATGAAATCCCTAAATTTCCCGCAATAGCTCGTTAAGGAATGTTGTTTTTAAACTGTTCGACAATCAGCTCACGCATTTGTTCACTAAGTGGTGACCCTCGCCCCATCCTTTCTTGTGAATGACTGAGCATTTCAGGGAAGCTGCTTTTATACCCAATCATGGCACCCACCTGTTCCCTATTAGCCCGTTCACCTGTGGGATGTTCCAAATAAGTGTTTGATGAGCATTCCTCAACTCTCTCAGTCTTTTTTGCCACTTGTGCCAGCTTTTTTGAAACATGTTGAAATTATAATGTTTTATTATAATTATTACTATTACTATTTTTATTATTTATTTGCTTTCTTTCCTTCTTTCTTCCTTTGTGGTTTTTTCCTCCTTTTTTCCTCTTTTCTTTTTTCCCCTTTTTTTGTTTGCTTTATTTTCTCTTCTTTTCAGTTTTTTGCTTATTCCTATATCATAAAACAAATATATGAATAGATACTGAAAAAATGGCCAAGATGCAAGATAACCGGAATAGTGAAGTAGAAGAATAAAAAGTGGTATATAAAGCATGTGTCACCTGCGAATTGGAGCACAGAAAATCTCAGGGAATGCTCTCTATGTAACCTAAAGTAAGGAAGGGTAAATATTAAACATATATAGATTTTCTCTGTGGGAGATTCCATTTCAAACTAGTTGAAATCATCCTGCTGTTTTCTCGCCTTAATGTGGGCCACTGGCTACCAATGGGCCATATGCAATTGTGTTTTTTTTCCCTCAGGAGGGAGGGCTCCGAGATTTCATTGGGCAAGCCCTATGTCAGCTAAAAAATGAACCAATGGGCTGCTTTCAGTGTCTTAAAGGCTGGCGCAGTCATTCAAAATGATCAATATTACTGCAATTTTATAAACTGTGATTGCATCGGCCCAAAATGAGCATCGGCCCACCGGGCATTGCCTGGTACGCAAGATTACCAGTCCAGCCTTGAACTCAACTGAATTGTCCCTAAAATGTTGATATAGGTAAAATGAGAGAGAGTAAAATATTAATTTATTAGCTTCTGTTTATTAGTTCATTCATTAGTAGTCTAGAACAGCAAAGCACACACCATTGAACTGGCAAGGAAACAGCGGCACCACAAGTCAGTCCAGATGCAAAACATTTAGATGTTTTTGAATAAAATGTTTAAAAGATTGAAATCAGACTTGAATTAGGTATCCTTCACGAAATTGGTTAATAGCTTATTTGCCAGCATATGATCCCGATGTCGTGCGAAAGCCAGATGGGGGACAGGAGGTTAAGGCCCTGTCACACAGCGAAAACGCATAAAAAGCACATAAAATCTAGGTTATACGCGATTGTGTGTGGAAAATGCGTGATATGCCTAAATCATTAGTGGAGCCTGTGAAAGTCATAAGTTTTTATGCGTTGAAAGTGGGGGCGGGGGTGGGCTTGCGCACTCGTATGCGAAAATCGTTTTGAACTGCACAAAAATTTAGGCTTTGTGTGATTTTGGAAGTGGGCAGGGCCTCTGCGTAAATCATGCAAGGAATATGAGTACTTAAAGCGTGAACCATGCGTCTTGTCCGTGTTAAGGACGTGTTTTTTGCGTGTTTGCGGCGGGATTCTGGCGATGTTAGCGTCTATCCCGCGCATGTCCACGCACTTTCCACGCATTTAAAGCAGATGTATCGCAGACATTTCACTAACCATTCACTTTCATAACGCGTATAGCACGCAGGATCAGTGGCGGTCCAACAGGAGGGGCAAAGACACCGTCCCTTTTAGTCCTGGCTAAATCTCTATCATTTTCCTTTATTGACGTCTTTTCCAATTATCGTAATTGGCAACTGAAGACATGGTTTTTCACCGTATGCGATCTAACAGCGATGAAATCATTGGCTAAATTCAGTGCAGGAAAATAATTTGCTTATTAATTGGCCAATGCTTCGCGTGATTGAACTGGTCCGTGTTCCAATGAAATGCGGACTCTCACTCTTGGCATTTCGTGGGTTGATTTAAAAAAAAAAAAAAAAAAAACAGTGGCACTCGGGACTAGGTTATAAAAAGCGTGCGACTCAAGCAATTAGCGAGAGTCGACAGGTAGGCTATGCAATTTTGAATAACGTAGATTTAAATACAGCAAATACACGTCCAGATGAATGATTGTCGTCTTACCTAATTGGGGAGAAAAAGCAGCACCTGTTAAATGCGGAGCGCTGTCGGAATGAACCTTTTGTTAATCATGAAGATGACTGAGAACAGGTCAGGATTTATAATTGTTTTCAACGGCTGTTTTGTGCAACCCAATTCTCTGTTCCGCCACTGCACTGAATTTAACCCGCGATTTGATCGCTGTTCGATCTCTTGTGGAGAGAAACCGTGTCTTCAGTTGCCACTTACAATAATTGGAAAAGACATCAATAAAGGAAATTGATTGAGATCTAGCCAGGACTAAAAGGGACATGTCTTCGCCCCTCCTGTAGGACCGCCACTGCGCAGGATTAACGTTTGTGCGCGAATTGTTATGGGAAAATCAGTGGTTTTTTGGCTTGTTCGTCGAAGTACACGTTCCATTCGGGATTTTTAAGTGACGTGTGTGTGATTTATTAGTGGAACATGCGCTATTTATCAGTTTCTTTTCGACGCATACGCCCAAATTTGGGAAAATTTTTACACTAACATGCACACACTTAGCAGCTAAGTGCGTTTTCCATACGTGATCCATCAGTTTTGGGCTGTGTGACAGGGCCTTTAGAAGCGCCAGTTGGGAATCCTGGGGAGTCGAGGAAAGTTATTTTAGCCAGATATGAAACAATAAGTAGCTCAATGATTGTAGCCCATTCTTTCACAAAGTGGTCGTTACATAAAAAAGGTTTCGAATTCATGTCTGCCGCTTTTTCTCCGTGAGCTTTGTAAATTTCTCGGCTTTATGTGTTGCTGCTATCGGGGCTCGAAAGTAGGTAATGTTTCTTGCCCAGTTTGATGGTGGTACAGCCTTAAACAGCACAAAACTTTGGTATTTTAATAGTGATTCTCTGGAAAAATCACTTCCTGCTCCCAATCTGCAGTTCCTACTGTGACATGATGCCATCTGCAAACAACCTATAGGAAGGTTTTTTTTTTTTTCTAGATGAGAGGGGTTAAAAGTGTGAGAGGGCAGGGTTCCTGTTAAGTGAGAGCAACAGTAAACCGCAAGGTCTGTGCAAGCAAGAGACAATAAAAATCAAATTCCATCGTGGCAGCTAGCGACAACCCCATCTCCAAAAAGGTTGAGATGCTGCATAAAATGCACATAAAATAGAATGCAATGATTTGCAAATCATTTAAACTCTATGTTTAATTGAAAATAGTACAAAAACAGCATGTCAGATGTAGAACTGAGAAATTTTATTGTTTTTTGAAAAACATGTTTTCATTTTGGAATTGATGCCGGCAGCACATTTCAAAAAACTTGTGCATGTTTACAAATGTGTTGCATCACCTCATCCTTTAACAACATTCTGTAAGCGTTTGGGAAATCAGCAGACCCACTGCTGTAGTTTTGAAAGCAAAATGTTATCAAATTCTTTCTTGATGAAGGATTTCAGCACCTCAACACTTTTTAGCTTTCTTTACTCATTTTCCATATATTTTCAGTGGGAGACATGTCTGGACTGCAGGCAGCCCAATTTAGCATCATGACTCGAACTACAGAACCATGTCATTGTAATAAGTGCGAAATGAGAAGTTTGGTATTTTCTTGCTGAAATAAGCAAGGCCTTCCCAGAAAAATAAAACTGGATGGCAGTACATGTTGGTCCAAAACCTGTATATGCAGTATATCCAGCATGAATGGTGTTTTCATAGATGTTCAATTTTTCTGATGCACCGCTGTTCTATCATGGATGCTGGCTTTAGAACTGTGTGCTGATAGCAAGCGGATGGTCCCTCATCTTTACAGTTCAGAGGGCGCTGTATCCATGATTTCGGCAAAAAATTCACTTTTTTTTTATTAGTCAGACCACAGGATAGTTTTAGTTCTCTATTTTGCCTCAGTCCATTTTTCTTGGCATGAGCACATTCAAAGCCAGCTGATTTCCCGCATTTTGTTTATACATGGTTTAATCTTTAAATGGCAGAGATTTAAGTCACACTTGTGCATCCAGTGACAAACTGTTCACTGACAATACTTTACAGAACTGTTCCCTATCAGAATGCAATTTGTTTTTTTTAATGCAAAGCCACCTGAGGGCCAGAGGATCATGGTCAGTGCTGGTTTTCAGCCTGGTTCCTTTCACACAAAGATTTCTCTGGATTCTCTGATTTTTAATGATTAGATTCATAGAGGATGAAATCGCCAAATTTCATCTTGCAATTTCATGGTGAAAAATGTTATTCATAAATTGTTGAACTACACTGAACAAAAATATAAATGCCTCGTTTCAAATTTGTTATTTTTTTTTTATTAAACATTTTATTAACATTAGGGTTATGCAATATATGAAGCGAATCAAATTTTTTTTTTTTTCATGACTAATCTTCAGATCACCATCCATTACATCTTGATATTGGCATCTGCAAAGGAGTGACAATCCTTTGAAGACGTTGGCGGTCAAGTTGAAAAAATTCAATGTTCAATATCTTGTGTGTCCACCATTTGCGTCTCTCAGAGCAACACATCTCCTTCGCATGGAGTTGATCAGGTTGTCTATCATGGCCTGTGGAATGTTATTCCATTCTTCCCAGAGGGCCACACGGAGCTGGCGCACATTATCCGGAACTGGAACACGGCCGCGGACACGTCGATCCAGAACATCCCAAAGATGCACCATGGGCGACATGTCCAGCGAATACGCAGGCCAGTCCAGAACTGGAATGTGCTCAGCTTCATGGAACTGCATGCAGACCGTTCCCGCATGACCTGAGACATCTGATGCATGATAACTTTTGACAAAATTTCACATTTTGGGGTGGCCTTTTATTGTCCCAGTATAGGGAGTGTCTGGGTGTTGCTTAATCTGTCTGATCACCGTCTGGAAATGCCACACCCATGTACTGAGTGAAATCACTGCATCACTGAGAAAATGCTCACTGACAGAGTGATGGATAAAAAAAATGGTACACAAATCAAGAGGAATATCCCTATTGTACAAGTAAAAGTCAGCATATGCTCACTTAGTGTTGTTAACCCCATGTGGCATCAGTATTTAACATGGGGCGTTTATATTTTTGTTCAGTGCATTTGCCCATGCAGTCTTTCACTGAGTGGTGAAGCCCTTACCATCTTTACTTCTGAAAGACTTTTTATGCCAAATCATGTTACTGACCTATTGCTAATTAACCTATTTACTGTGAGATGTTCCAACAAGAGTATTTTTTTAGCATCATACAACTCTTCCAGTCATTCATTGCCCCTGTACCAACTTTTAAGGAACATGTTACTGATATAAAATTCTACATGAGTAAATATTTTTTCAAAAAACAATAAAATTTCTCAGTTTCAGAGTGTCCCACCTTTTTTGGAAATGGGGATGTAGTTATGTCAAGTGCATGTGTAAGAAAGAGTTCCAACGCTATGTTTTCCAGTGCTTGCCTATTTGCGTGACCTAAGTTCACTCCATTGAGGAATTAAAATAGCTAGACTGCAGTCTGGCAGCTAACTAACTTGGGACTTTATTAGTATGTTGATAAAGTTGAGTCCTTCAAAGCATAAGCAACAGATCCAAATGAACATTATCAGGAATCTCAATTTGAATGACCACTTAAATATGTTCCATTTTGGCCTTTTTTTATTGTACCAAAGCTGCAAGCAGGAGGCAGAGCCAGGGGGTAAAGCCCATACAATCCTGGGGTGTGTTTCCCGAAAGTAAAGATGCTAACTTACATAGTTGGAACCACTGACTGTGAAGGGACGAACTATGCCAGTTTCTAACTTAGTTAGCGACTGCGCTTTTGGAAAACGCACCCCTGAATAGACAGAGATAGTGACATTTCAAACATATATATTATTTTGAAAGAGATGAGAGATCATCTCATCAGAATTTGCGGGGTACATTGTTCAAAATTCCATTGTCTCACATTCTGTGAATGCTTAGAGTCGCTTTAAATTTTCAACTTTAAAAGACTGTCTGAGTATTAAATCGATCAACAATGTCACCAGCAGAACAAACCTGGACTAAATTGCACTAACTGGAGGAAGGGTGGCCCTGGGCCCTTGACATTTCATGCAGGGATCGAATTAGGATTTCTTGAAAATGGGTGCACTTGTTCATGTTTAGGCGCACAGTCTAAAACTTGCTTAATTCTATTTAAAAAAAGCTGCTTTGCAGCAGTACAAAATGAATAAACAAATATTCTTGAACTCAGATGGAAAAAATACAAAAAAAATAAATGAAGAATTCAGTAAAACTGAAAGTACTATTGTTATTTATCACAGTCAGATAATATTCAATCTATAATTTAATTTCACTTTGTTTTTGGCAGAGAAACTAAGGTAATTTTCCACAACTCCATCATAGGACCTCTCTGGCCTCAATAGCAGCAACAGTGGTGCATTTAGCTGTTTTTGTATTTCTACAGTCTTCATATCTCCATAATTAAGACCCCCTCTTCCGACATTTTTTTGTAAGATTTTATTAATCACCCAGTAGCCACTTACATTACATCCAACAAGTAAGTGCATACATTAACCAACATGAATGGATCTTCAAACAGGAATCTCAACTACAATTTCTCAAGTGTCTACCCGAGTATGCGAGTGCATAATTTCAAGTCTCCACCCAATCAGTGTAAAACGCAATACACCCGGAAGTTGAAGCTCGATTGAAAGCTCTGGAAGATAGCAGATGATCGCCTAGCGGTAGCTTCTCCATTCACCCTCATTCATTTTGCCTGCCTTTTGACATCAAATAACTTTACACTCAAAACATTATGAGCCTTCTTGTCAGCGACAATATTTTTTTTTACAGAGAAACTACATCTTGTAGTAGACATATTTACTTTGTATGTAGTGTTATGGTCAAATAAGAAGCATTTTTAGCTGATGGCACCAGGCTAGGCTAAAAGTGACGTATGTTGCCGGCGACTTTATGTCGCAAAGGAGGTAAATAACCATACTTTTTAGACCAAAAGCCCATAGACGAATCATAGATAGTAGACGATTGAGCCACACCGCTAACGAAGTGAAGTACCTATGAAGTAATAATTCGCAAAACACAATAACATTGAATGGAATCAGACTATAATTGCAGAGGCAATCGCTTGCTCGCTGGGAATTATGTGTTGGATCCATCTACCAGACGAGTTACCGCTTCTCAGGACGTTGATTAACGTCACCGAGCTGACTTCGAGCCTGCGCATTAGGTGTGGTGCTCAACTGAAAACTCGTTCAATTGAGCTTCATCGCTCTCCCGCTGAGAACAGCGTCATCCCGCAGTCCACGTCTATTACTGTCTATGGTAAAACATCATTTATTTCTCCCGTTAGGCCGCAGTCCCATTGGTGCAGGTTGTGGTCTGTGCTGGCGGCGCCCCAAGGTGCCGCGAAGGTCAGATGTAGAACAAACTCCCTGATCCTGGATCAGGGAAAGTCTTTGATGACAAATATACATTATGCAATCAGCCAATGTTAGCACGTACGCAGCCTCAGACCAAACGTTTTCCACAGTGTTATAGTCCCATCGACTTTGTCTTTAATCTCGTCCCTTACCGATAAAATTTATAATCCCAGGTAAGGATGAGTGCATTTGTAGAAAGAGGATTTATTTCGGTGCAGATTTTTACTAGGTGCACGCGGTGTATCCAACTTTAAATTTTGGGTGCACCTGCCGAAAACCGGGTGCATACGTGTACCTACGCTATTTCGAGCCCTGTCATGTGTTTCTATTATAAAAAATTTCCACATACATAACCATATCCTTATGAAAGGGTGATAAACCACAAAAACTTCTGTGGCAGGTGGGTCAAATCATGGAAGGAAAACAGGGAAAAGACCCTTCCTTCCCTTTAAGGTCAACAAAGGTTCCCCTTGGAAGCAAATCATCCTCGAGAACAGTCAGGAAAATATGGCAATATATATTAAATGGGACGTTTGTCAATATTTAACTGCCAATTTTTAAAGGTTTGGGGCAGATTTCGATTAGATGATCATATATAGGTTTGCCTGAATTTTTTTTGGTGGAAGACCAGCACTGTATGTGTTCTGTCATATAAACCATCAAATAAAGTTTATAGTGGCATCAGCTATGTTAAGGGGTCAAGCCTGGGTTCACTCAATTTAAGTACTTCTAGACACTAAAAACACATAAAAATTGTGTCAACTGAAAAAAGCTCAGAATGGAATTTGATTTTAATCAAATTTAATAAGTTTGTTACCATGAAAACCATACATTATTGACGAAAAATGTGAAATCTTGTGGCAACAATATCTCAGAAACTATACCATATTTTCCTGTAATTCTTTCTTTTGTTTTGAAGCTAATATCACAAGCCATACAATGACATACTCATTCTGGATATTTTCATGGGAAAATATTTTGAAAAATTATTTGGTCATAGAATAAAATGCTATGTCATTGTACAGAACATAACAAACTGATGCTATGGTGAAAATTTCAGAGCAATACCTTGAAAAATGTGGATTTTATACCCGCCACAAGCCTGATAAACTATCATATGTTGCGATGTAAGAAAATCACATTTTTGTCGCGAAACAAATATACTGGAGGTGTTCACATCCACTTAAAAGATCATTTTTGGTCTTAAAATCACCTTTTATGAATGTTTTGAAAGATTTTTAACAAAATGAAAAAAAAAAATTTTTTTTTCCAAGTCTGAATCTAGTCTTGACCCCTTAACCCTTTTCTGACTACTACTTTCCAGATTCATGACACTGTGCACAGTCATTTCTTTGTGTAGTTAAGTATATTCAACAAAAGATGTTGCAGTCTTTTAGCACATCAGCCATTGCCTTGCTCATTGATGAGGAAATTTCAGATAATAATTCACAATTACAGTATCTCTTTCATCCCAGCTGTGTTCAAGAGAACAGGTGAGAGTAAGAGGTGAACCTATTTATTAATCAGGTTGGCCAATTAATAAGCACCGATAATCAGCAGAACTTGGCTCCAACTGTGGCCAATGGCTGTGCAGCCTCTACCATTCATGCAGGGATTGTGCATCACTTTTTTCAAGTAATTTTTTTTTTTTTTCATTTAAAAGGAGGATTTTGGAGCCAAGAAATTGCTCCTCTTTTGACTCGTGGAGGCAGGCATACAAAAAAAAGCAGTACAATCTGTAGTTTGATCAACAGCCCGAGAGCCAGAAATGTGTCATGTGGTAGACAAGTGGTACATACTACAAGTAAAGTTAAACATTGTTCATTTGCATAAAGTAACTGCATTGTATTGATGCAAAGCCAGCTGAAAATTAGCAAAGTATCCCTTTAAGGGAAAAGAAATTAACAGCAATAGTGCATAGGAGCTGGAAAGGGCATAGAGGCAGAGGGTTTGTGGCATTTGGAGCTTAAATAGACCCAATTATTACGCTGCAAGCGAATAGGCAGTTTGAATTTTGACTGATAAAGTCAGCAAAGTATTCAGCTGAGTATTGTGTAGTATGATTGGCTGGGAGTCAGCAACTTGACGCAGCTGGCTGTGTGTCCTGTCAGAACTGTCTACGGCCGCCACACAAGCTTCATTTTTATTTCTAAAGCACGTTATTACTGTAATGCTCTCCAACCATTCATGAGCGTTTACAAGCAAATAGACCCATAATTCATTAAAGGGTGAGGTGAACATGCGATGAGTTTTTTTTACAATAAGTAAAATTTAAGACTAATGCTGATGGACTATAGGTCATGTTTTCTGAAGTGCCTGTCGTCAGCTATCTCCTTTTTTAACTGCAGTCCGCCAGATAAGCTGTGCACTTATAGCACAAGAATATACTTTATGTGCAACTGGCAGGGCAAACTGCTGGTATTTACAGTATTTATCACAGGGGTCTTAGCACTGTGTACTAAGAGGGCAATGAGTTCTCACTGACTAGTTTGGTACTCCATAATGCAGATCTTGTGGAAAATATTTATACAGCAATCAGCACAATGTGGAACTATAAAATTCCAATTGATTGTTAAGTTACCACAGGGGCGTCCAGTATTTCAAACAGGTTCTGCTCCACCTGAGCACAAAGACAACTTATTTGATTAATGAAATAATGTTGGTCCACAATCAAGCCTTTGATTAGCTGCTATAGTGCTGAGTTTGAACAAAACCCCAAAAAGTTATCCTCGCACTGGCTTTTTTCAGATAAAGTCAAATACTACTGGTTTAGATTAAGTCTCTTTATGACCCTGTGTGTGTGTCCGTGTGCGTATGTGCGTGTGCGCGCATGTGTTTGTGTACTTATGTGCATATGTGTGCGTGTGTGTGTGGCAATTCAAAGGTTTGGAAGACAATGAATCAGAAGCCCACAGGGGGGCAACATTTAATTTGTGGCGCCAGTGAGCTTAGAGCACAGCCACTTAGACCCCTTATAGTCTGAGACCATTAGAACATTACCGCATTCATTCTTTGTCATCACTGTTTAAACCATAGCAACCTGCAAGAAACAGCTATGCTTCTCAGGTACACCAGAATGGCTGTGAAACTACAAACCCATCCCGATCAACGTGATAAGTAGTGCAAGGTAGAAGTGAGGTGGAGCACCTATAAGGCAGAGCAAACCATGCAATCTATTGGGCCTGATTTTTCCCATTATATGCGAAATACAAAGGACCATCACAACCCCATTTGCAATCCGTCAAAGGGAGTGATTCTTCTTAGCATATTTAAATGCATGCAAGTGCAATGTGCCAGCCCCAAGTAGGCACAATATAAAGATCCATCATAGAAGGCCAGCTCAGGTGCCACCCTATGTCAGGACTCTTCCTCTGAGAGGAAGGTGCACATGTAGCCTAGTTGGCTTTGCTTACTTTTGTTAAGGCACTTGCAATTATTTAGTGGACATAAATACAGCATTCTATTCATTGCATTATCTGTTTTGCTAAAAAATTCTTTGGTGCATTTTTGTTAAAATCAAATGTATGAAGGGTGTTCACTATGGCCGCGATCAAAATTGCACTGTATTGTAAATTTGTATTGCTGACTCTGAAAACCCTCAGCGGACCAATTAGCTTCCACTAAATTTATTCTAGTCCGCTCTTTTTTTTTTTTAGTAAATGATTTGTGTTGAAAATCTAATCTCGCAGTCATAAAGACCAAGCTTATTTTCAAGGCTTCATGTTCTGACATGTTATGTAGATCTCAGCAATCCATGGGCTAAGCTAATTGGAGTGTTGCCTCTTGTTGCAACTATCTCTTCATACCGCTTTACTCAGACCTAGATTGCTAATAGCATAAATTGCTAGAAAGGTTCTATTTACATTTGTCGTTTCATGCATCACAAGTTGGGATAAAATCAAGTTATGATTTGACACACTTTCATTTACACTTTGCCACATACATACATGTCTGTTAGCCCGATAAGTAATCTGATTGTTCCTGCCCCGGTTTTCCTGCATTACATGCAATTTCTGGACAGGCTCTCCAGACGTTGCAGTAATGTACCAAAAGCAGTCAACCACAAAAAAAAAAGTCAGCATAAGAAAAATTGTTAAAAAATTTGAGCTGCTTTCGAATAGCCCTTTTTGCCTCAATAGGTTCCTTACTCCTTGGAAATGATCAAAAAGTATTAACATGGCAGCCATGATGGGAGCTAATTCAGTTCTCTAAATGTTTAGAGAAGGTGCTTCAATGCTCACTTACTTATCTCCTTAATCGTTGGGAACACTAGACCATACTATAAGAAAAAAGGCGATAATGCCATCCAACAATTCCTTGCGGCAGCAATATTCAAAGCAACGCCCCATCCATCTTGCCATTCACTAAAACCAATATTATGGATAAGGGATCAATGATGACGTCACCAAGTGTTAGAGCAGTCAGATTCTCCACGCACCATAAATGTCTTTTCTTAAGTCCTTATCACGTACGCTTTACAACATTCCTTAACCTTATGACGTTTTTTTGTCGATATTAAGAGTAAGAGGTTAGGAATTAGACAATTGGACATAATTTTCTGACTATTCAAACGCAGCCTTGGAGTCTAATGAACAGTGCCATGAAAAATTATTCACCTCCTTCCCAATTTCACCTATTTTTCCTTATTTATCGTACTTAAATGTTTCAGACTATCCAAATAATTAAAATTTTAGACATAGACAATGTGGAGGAACACATAATACAGCTTTTAGATCATCATTTCATTAATTGAAGGCAAAAAGTTATTCAAGACCCATGTCTTCCAAAATGTCCCTTTTTCCCAAATATAATTTTGGGGTCAGGTAGGTGCTTTTGTATGCAAACCTGGGGAAAGTCTTGGTGTTATTTTTGATCAGCAGTGATTTTTGCCTTGCAGCTCTCCCAAGGATGCCATTTTTGCACATTATGTTTCTTATTGTGGAATCGAGAACAATGACCTTAAATAAATGATGCTGGTGAGACCTGCAGTCCTTCACATGCTAGTCTTGATTCTTTTGTGACCTCCTGCATCAGTCGTTGATGCACACTTGGAGGAATTTGGCAGCCAGCCACTCTTGGTAAGAATAACCACTGCTCCGAGATTTCCCTATTTCTAGTTAATTGCTCTCGCAGTGGTTTTCTGCAGTCGCAGAGCCTTAGAAATGGCTTTGACACCGTTTCCAGACTGATAGATGTCAGCAACTTAGTTTCTCATGTGCTCTTGAATTTCTTGAGATCATAGCATCATGTGCACCGTTTTTCTACTTCATATTGGCAGACAAGTTCTATTTAAATTATATTCACATTCAGCGGGGCTGGCAGTAATCTTGCCTGGGGGTGTCTATTATAATTGAACCCAGTTATCAATTCAATTTGCTTAATTGTTTGATTCAGTAACAAGGCTCTCCTCTAGGAGCAATTACTTTTTTCACATAAGGCCTGGTAAGGTTCCGTAGCTTTTTTCTTTCAATAAATTCTATTATCATTCAAAAACTTCATTTTGTGTCTACCCGGGTAATCTTTGTCTGATTCTAAACATAGTTTAATGATCTGAAACTCATAAGCGCAACATCCAAAGCATGCCAAAACTGATTGAGAAATCTGAAAGGGGGCAAATACTTTTTAAAAGCACTGTCATAGTTTTCATGACCAAGCAACCAAACAAGTAGCACAACGCTCCGTGTTGCTGTAATGATGGGCATACAAATATTGATGAGCTGTTCTCATTTTTGAATACCAGTATATCTGGGGCAGGCCCAGGAAGTGATTACCTCAACAAACCGCTTACTTACATATATGCCTCGTATCATAGATTTAAAAAATCTGGCTAGAAAGCGTCTCAAACCACCTTGCAGTCTTGTTTGAGCAGTTGGATAGCAATCTATCTCTTATACATGCTTTTTGACAGCAATTATACTTGGCCTTTTTGATATACCATAGCTATCTGATTGGTGAAGATTCACAAAGTGTCATGGTCCATTCTATTTAAGTAAATTTGATACGTAAAGTATGCTCATTACCTTTGTAGCCCAAACCGCAAAAAAAGCCCGACTGACACTTCAGAGTGTCCACCCTTCCCAATGCTTCCCATGACCACTCTTCCATTCTTCATCTTATTTCAGTATGTATCTTTGATCTGTAATATTCGAATATCCTCGGAGTCAAATTAATAGCAAAACAAATATTTCATTTTATAACCATACTTTGATGTTCTTGATTGATTTTCAGATTCTTACCATGTCATGGCCCATGAAGTATGCATGCAAAATTTATACAAATGTATGTATGAAAATATAATTCTTAACATGTTTTTCCCCCTCACTGTAAAAAATAAACATTTCAGTTCACAGAACAAGGTAAGTAAGGTTCAACAAAAATCCATGCCAGTGTTGCCGAGCTTGATGATAAAGATTTTGTAAGCTGCTTTCAGTATTTATGCACAAAAGGTTTAAAATCATATAGATTTTTTAGGATTTATATAACACATTTTGCACAGCGTTTGCATGAAAATGACCATTAAAAACAATATGTAATAAAATGCATTTCTGCATGATTCAGGGGCCTGCTTGAGAGTATACCACAACCTCTTATTAATGTGATTTACAATGTTTTGATTGCACCCAATACAGAAAGCTTTCTGCAATGAATCAGCATGCAAATGCCCTTTCAACTAAACAAAGAAACTGATTATGAAGTAAGTTTCTCTTGAACAAGTAGCTGGGTTTGGTATGATTAATGGGGCTGGCCATTGATTTCCCTTTGTTTATGTCTTTGTTAAGTTTTCTCTGACACAATTATAATTTGTTTCCAAACAATTGGTCCAATTTGGAGAGTGAATATTAAATCTATCAATTGAAAAATGACTCAGTTTCATTTTTAAATTTATATTTAATGAAAAAAAAATCTGAAAGCCAAACCTGCGCAAACTTGTTGGATAAATGGCCATCTTCTTTTATTATTCAAGTTCTCCGTTTCGCAATCAAAAAACTTTCTCTGGGCTAAATGAGAGGGCAGATACTTCTCTTGTTTTGCTTATAATTAGACAGGGTCACTTTTTCTCTGGATGGATTTAGGTCAAAAAAAGCTAAGTTAAATGATGTGCTTTAATACTGATAGGCATGCATATCACTTGCAGCACATTTCCCTGAGGTGTTGTTTGCCAAATATACAAATAGAAAGAAATGTATTACTAATCAGAATCAAGGAGCAACTACTGGGATTTTTTCACTTCATTCATTTGAGGGCAACCATTGTCACATGTATAAATAACATCACAAAAGGTGTTTGACACTTTCCAATTGCTCTCAATGCAGCGCACTATTTTGATTTGCAAGTCAAATGGTTGTTCTAGAGTACTCAATCAAAACGCATTTTGTGGTTTGCCACAGATTTTCTTGAGCAATTTAAAAACTTTTACATATCCAGACATTTACACTCACATCATCTCTCCAAGATAGTGATAATACGATTTCTGTGTTCCTCGCTGTTGAGAAACAAACTGGATTATGAACAGATCACTACATAAACAGCTTTCTAAAAGAAGGCAGCTATTTTAAAAGAGGCTGAAGAAATGCAAAGAGGGATTTAAATTTTAATTTGAATTTATTCCAGGAAGTGAAAGGTTCTTTTGAGAGGGGATTTCAGCAGAGATGATGGTATTTAAAAGTGATAAACAAGCATCTAAACCTCCAGTAAAATGCAATATTTGCTCCTTTCTAGTATAGAAGAGGAATTGGGCTTGACTCATGTGGTCACATCCAAACAAAATGAAAATATGAGCTATAATACTAATAAAAATGTTAATAAATTGGATAGATACACATTTTTCATATTCAGATAAGCAAATTAGATCATTAGAATATACACACCTCAATGATGTGCATTTCAATAATTTATGTAGTATATCTTAACAAAGGGTTGTAAAAATGACACCTTTTGCATTTTGATGCATATGAATATTTCTAATTTCTGTTAATGATTCTCATGCTTTACATGTGTACATATAAACCGTGTGAAAGGAAAAGGGAAGGAAACTGGGAGAAAGTCTGTCTGCTTCCTAAGAGAGCCTTTAATAGTCAAAATGATATTTTTTTTTCTCTGAAACATAACGGCCCTGTCAGGACCTAGAGGTCAGTGTGTGTCCTCACAGTATAGGCTGGGTAGTAACTTCAGACTTCCAGTCAATCAAATCAAATCAAAGCACAATACAGCTGCCTGATAGGAGTAAATAGGTCATTTCAACCAGTGACTGAGGTCAGATATTTCAGCAAACACAGTAATAATTTAAATACTGGTAAAAGATCAGGAAAAGAAGAACCTGAAAAAAAAAACCGATAAAATATTGAATATTAGATTAGATTAGAATACCTTTTTTACTTGATGCTTAGTTTTCATAATTTGACATTGAAATTCTTATAATTGTTGCAACTTAGAGTTATTGTGATTGGCATAACAGAAGCATTTTACATTTTTTGCTCCTTTAATGAAACACCTGTCTGAGAGATTATACATTATTTCTTAAAATGGAGGCAAAGCCTGGTCAACACACGCTCACTGACCACTTTACAGACCACAATACACACCCACAGACCACTTTACCAGGTACATCTGTTAAATACAGGACAAGACCTATGTGTGTCTTCAGAGCAGCCAGAAATCTTCACGGCAAGGATACAATAAGGTGCTTGAGATATTCCATCAGGGGTCTGGTTCCCAATTATTTAATAGTATCCAGCAGGTACAGCATATTTCTCACCAATACAATCATGTTACAAACATCCATTCCGCTTTATTTCAAAGGTGCCATAATGGATTGAGATCTGGGTATCTGCAGACCACTGGGGAAAACTGTCTCTGTCTTGTCTGTAGAACAATGCTTGAGATGAAATATGTCCTGTAATACGACACATGCTGGATGTGTCAGTTAATCAGAAGTTAAGCTGCGGTCCTACAATGATGCACATGGTCAGAAAAAATGCCCAAGCATTCAGTCACTCTCAAATGATGCCCATCTCATGTGAAGTAGTCCAATGCATGCCGCGGCAACATTGCCCACACCATTACATGACCAAAATCACCTGCACTATTCACAGACCCACTGCATCCGTGGATTCATGCTGGTCACCATAATTTCTCCAGGTTTTGCTTGTCCAGCGATGGGTTTGTCATTGTGTCCTCATAGCTGATCCCCCTGTACTGTCTTCTATGCATACTGCCAATTACCAACTGTCTGATAAACTACATGTAAGGTAGATAAATACCCTAGCTACATAAGACTGCACCTTTTAATTAAGTGAATTACAGTTTTTAAAATCCAAAAAGGTGATTTATTAAAAGCCCATTGATTACATAAGTGTTTCTATATCATACTTTAAGTGCCCCCTGCAATACTATTGCCACTCAAAAAAGGCCAAACTTCAATTTAATCAGCCTGTAGATGCAGTAAATCATTTAATGGCTTTTCTTTATTTCCATGCTCATGATCTCAGGCAAAATCCAAGAGTGGCACGCAGTACTTTTGTACATTTGGCAAAGCAGTTTGTTATTGTCCTAGGGGATCACACAAAGTACGGCAAACAATGGTTAAAGGGATGGAAATAAATGGCTTATCTGACAGTTGCCTTGTGCAGCATTTCAGGCCTGGACCTTACAGCTGACTATTTCACCCAGATTAATTCCCAGCATCTGAAAAGCTCCTGGAAACAGCCAGGCTGAATTGGAGGATCAGGGATGACCACTACGAGACTGCCTGAGCGCCCATGCCACACAGGCTATACAAAGAGTTACATCATTCAGCTAAGCCGATCACGGCCAGTCGTTGCACAGTTGCTACCCTAAGCATATATAGCAGCAAAAGTGCCAAGTAAGCCCATCTTTTAGAAGACTCCCTTCCCAGAGAAGCGCCAGGACTGGGTTACGATTTCACAGAGCAGGATGGCTAAAGTCATCCACATCACCTGAGTACGATTACACCACAAACTAGGCTGCGCTACAAAACACGGCTTCCCCGTGCATGATGCGATTCAGGAAAAAGCCAATGAGCCACCAAATGATGATGCTCAGGCAGAATGTTACAAAATTCAGACTGGTCCTGCCACACCAGCTAAAACATGGGAGGCAAAAAGATTTTAATTCAGGCACCATACTCATAAACTACCATACAGTTTTGTATATGTATGCACTCCATTATTTGAGTCAAGTTACTCAAAATAGGTGATGAGGTACATAATGACAAAATTTTAATGATCCAGAAATAGTATAAGGAGGTTCTGAATCTTGCAGAATGGTGGTATACATGCTGTTCCATAAGTATTAGGACAGTGACACAATTTTCATCATTTTGGCTCAACATGCCACCACAATGAATTTGAAATTAACCCGTGAATATGTACTGAAAGAATCGACGGTATGGGCAGTCAAGGAATTACAGACATTTTCAAACACAGCCCCGCAATCAAAAGTAGGACAAGTTGACAAAATCTTAAATTAATTTGTCCCTTTTGATACATGGTTGCGAATCCTTTGTGGTCAATGACTACCTGAAGTCTAGAACCCAAAGACATCACCAGACACTCGGTTTCTTGACAAGAGATGCTCTGCCTGGACCTCACTACAACTGTCCTCAGCTCCTGCTTGTTCTTTGGGCATTTTGACGTCTGTTTTGCCCTCTGAGGATTCAGGTCCGGAATACCTTTGTATGGCAGAATATTTCCCTTTATTTGCCTTAAAAAAAAGCCTTGGATGGCTTTCCTAGTATAATTTGGGTCATTGTCCATTCGTACAGTGGGGCACCTTCCACTGAGTTCTGAAGGACATGGCAGAATCCGAGCAGTTAATATAGCCCGATGAAATAATTCATCCTGCTGTTGTTTCAGCTGAGGCAAGATCAATAATTTCGAGGGAACTAGTTCCTTTGGCAGCCATACATGGAGGTGGTATGACTCAGATTACGAACAGCTCCTTCCCTTGTCCATGCTGTTCTCCTCCCTCCATTCTGGTACAAGTTTATCTTTGCCTCATCCGTCCAAAAGATATTGTTTTAGAAATTTAGAAGCTTTTTGTAAGATGTTTTTGGCATGTATAGTTGAGACTTATCAACGGTTTACATCTAGTAGCAAAGTCTTATTTCCATTGTATACACTGACACAAATACACTCTTGAAATGGCAAACTTCTGTGGTGGGGTTTTTCTTCACATGGGAAAGAATTCTCCAGTCACCTAGCAACTCTGTCTATCAAAGTATCAAATAGTTGATTTGGCCACACATGAGTGTAACTAGTTCAGTAACATGACTGGGCATAGAAAGGGCCTCCCAGAGAAGCTGAGTCTTTAAGAAGTCTTTGAGGGCTTCACCACTCTGTAAAAGAACGCATGGGAAAATAATTCAACAATTTAAGAATAAGGTTTCCAAATGCAAATTTGCAAAGAATCTGGTATTTCATTCTCAATGGAATATAACGTAATTAAAATATTCAGAGAATCTAGAAAAATCTATGTGCACAAGGGAGGCGGCTGAAAAACAATACTGAATAGTTGATCTTCAGGCCCTCAGGTGACACCGCATTAAAAACAAACTGGACTCTGCCGTGGATGTCACTGTATTGGGCTCAGGAACACCTCTAATCACAGATCATTGCTGCATCCAATAATGTAAGTTAAAACTGTCCCATGAAAAGATAAAACCACATATTAACAAAATCCAGGAACGCTGCCGCTTTCTCTAGGCCCGAGCTCATTTAACATCAGCTGAGGCGGAGTGGAAAACCTTCCTGTGTCGGACCAATCCAAATGTGAAATTATATTTGGAAATTGTGGATGCTGCTTCCTCCCAGCAAAATAAGGAGAGGGACCATCTGGCTTGTTATCACCGCACAGCTCAAAAGCATCCATGATGGTATGGGGGCACATTAGTGCACAAGGAATGGGTAACTTGCACATCTGTGCAGACTCCATTAATGCTGAACAATGTTTAAAGTAACATATGCTGCTATCCAGACAACATCTCTTTCAGGGAATACCTTGCTTATTTCAGTAAAACAATGCCAAACCACTGTCTGCACATATTACAATAACATGGCTCCATAGAAAGAATTCCAGGTGCTCAACTGGAATGACTACAGTCCAGACCTGTCAGCCAGGGAAAACATTTGATGAAATCAAAATATCACAAAGGAGTCTGCAAAGTGCTCAGCAGCTGAAAACCTTCATTAAGCAAAAATGCTTTCAAAACTCCTCAGTTCCCAAACACAAACATGGTGTTTTTAAAGGAGGAGGTGATGCTATGCAGTTGGTAAGCATGCCCATCCCAACTTTTCAGACAAAGTGCCGGTGGTATCAAATTCATACTGAGCATATATCCTTCAAAAAATTATCAAATTAAACATAGATCATTTGCAAATCATTGCATTCTTTATTTACATTTATTGAGCATCCCAACTTTTTTGGAAATGGGCTTGTACACACATAGGCCTGTGTGCATGAAGGCGGAATAGGGACAGAATAGCCTATACCAGGTATAAATCAATGGTTTTACCACTGTTGCTGTGCGTGAAGTGATGTTAATTTTCCCTGTATAGATTGACACTCATTTGGAGATGTAAATTATCAACTAATTTCATCCTATTCTTTACCAAAAAAAGTATAACTGAATGCCTGAACAAACATTCAAGGTTGCAATCCATATTCATTTAACCGGCGAAATGATCGGCAATCAGCCTGGCCCTGACTCGAACCCCTTGCATATTGTCCTGGACATGTTCATTTGGCTCCACCTCATCGTCCGCAGTGACATGTTGCCAGTTCTACGCGGAACCCTATTGTGATTAGGGAGTTTCCGCAAAGTCCCCCGAAACGTGTACGCGAACGTTCATCTTTAATGCGTTGACCACAAAACAGCGGTCGAACAGTAGATAGGCATTCACGTACCATCACTCGAATTACTCCCTATTCAGAGTCATGAAGCGCGGGGGCTGGCCTATAAATAGATTTGTTGTAAACAATAAATCATCGAATAACCCCACAACTTCGAAATAGCTTATTCACGCAGTAGTTATTCCGCGAATAGTTAAACTACGTTTCGTGCATACCAATTTTCTTCTACCACAGGGGCTGCAATAACTATTCTTGGTACAAGCTTACACCCAGTACAAGTCAGACCTCGTTCATGAATATGGGCCATTATGTTTAATTTCAAACAAGGATAATAGCAACGCCAAAAACATAGTCAGAAAGTGACATTTCTTGATACAATTGTACAAAATTATATAAGATTCAGTGAAGTGATCAAGTTAGCAACCATCTCTGCTTCATTGCATCATGTTAAAAAAATTAGCTCCTGAAATTTTGCTTCTGTACACATTGGACTTCTTGTTTTGAACAATACCAGCCTCACAGTTATCACAGCACACTCCTTATTTCAGCATGCATATGGAATGGGAAAATGTCCCTGTATGTACGGCTTTACTCCAAACAAGCAGGCTGGCAGTAGGGGGGAGTAAGTGGGTGCTGCTGGCTCCGTCCAACTTCAAGTATTATTATTGATCTGCCAAGGTTTGCAGGAATTCATATTGGGGAAAAAATCCCGCACAACACACAACATATTCATAAGCATCTCTAGAGGCTTGGTCAAACTTACTTTTCCATCTTCTTTACATTTTTTGAAAGGACTGTTTTTACCTCATGGCCAGTCATGTCACTGATCTCCACAATGTCAGTAAGCAAGTAAGGAGACAGTGCTTCTTCATTGTCCATTAAACTCTAATATTATTTTCCCCGGCTAGTGCTCAAATATAGTGTTCAAAACCTGAGGCGCCCAGAAATAAAAAGATATTAATAGTACGAAAATAATAATAGTTAAAAATAAAAAGTTTTTTTTCATAGCAACACATACTACAAAAACCACACCTGATAGAAAAAAAAACAAACAAAAAACTGACATTATGCCTTTACCGGCCCCTTTTGGTAGCATGTTCTCCATCACCTGGCACAAAAGCAAATGTGGATCTCACATATTATCTATGGGATACAGGCCAGTTTAAGTCCTATGTTTCCTTTACAAAAGAACATAATCATTGTAAATATTAAACTGAGCATTAGTGAACACTACTGATGCCGGCATAGAATGTTCACTGAAATTATAGATGAGCATTATAAGTTATTTGAAAGCATATTGGTCGCATGTCATGAGGTGGGCCTCAAAAGTGTGTCAGGGTCAAAATGGTCCATTTTTAAATACTCCTGCTGCATATTACATACCTTCCGCCCAATCAAAACCAGCAAACAGAAATTTATTATCTCATTCCGTTCTAATGTTATTGAGAGTAACATGTATTTAATTGACAGATAAATGCATTGAAAGCCGCTACTAAAAGTCTGTTTTTCTCAGAATGGACCCTTTTTACAAAAACTAGTGTTATTTGGTTGATATTCATTCAAATTCACCCAGGTTTGTTTTATTTTGTAGATTACATCCAGTTCATAAAAGATACACTGCCATACCCTGGAGTAATAGAACTCCTGGGTAAGGCCGCTGCTACTGCTCCACTGCCGCTCTGATCCACCCTGTTATTGCTTTTCTAAAAAGGCCGCTGAACCAAAAGTGTCCCACCAAATCAAACGAAGTTGGTGGCAAATGAAAGAGAACTTCAACAGCTACAATTTGATACCAAAATTACAATAAAAGACCTATGACTTTTAGAGAAAATACATTTTGAATAAGCAGTTTCTTGGCAGAGCGTCACAGATCTACCCTTGTTGAGTGCCCGCCTCATGACATGCAACCTACTTCAGCGTGTAGTAGTCATGTTTGACAAGCAATAAATGCACATTTAACTTTGTTATTCAAGCCCTGTATTGTTGAACAGAAGAACAGAGGGGCAACTAAATGTAATGCCTTTCTGTAAGGCCTGTATGTACTACTTAGAACTATTTTGAAACCCTCAGAGTAACATTTGTTATTTTTTTCAAACAAGGCAATCTTCTTTCCCTTTATCAACCAAATACTCTCATTTTCAGATCCACGTCCAACAGGGACATTTTTGATTCTGATGAAGAAAAAAAACTACATAAGTGCAGAAGTTCAATGTCATGTGCTGACCTCTACTGGACCACACCAGGATGTTTCATGTCTAGAGCATAAAATTGCAGAATAAAATGTCAAGCTAACCCCTACATGGTTCCAGAAGTGGACAGCACACATTTAGAAAGAAAAGCATTTCCCAGTATTAAGGTTTTTCTAATTAGCAAAATAGTTCAGAGCTGTTAATTCTCCATCTAGGAGGTAGCACTAATAAATGAAATCAGCTGACTGAGTCCATAAATGCAAGAAACACGAGGAACATCAGGGAAGATTTAGGTAGAACAATTAGGCAAAAGATATTGATTAGCCACAATAGCTGCAGCCATTGACCACAATGCCATAATATAAGCAGCTAAAATTCACTAATACAAATCTAACAGACTCAATCTAACAGCTGAAGAATACAATAAACAAATGCAAGGGCAGGCGGGAAAAACACAGACAGTTCATTTGAATGCATCACAGCATGCCTTCCTTTTAGACTTCTGGCCTGAGTGTAGTTATTGTGATGGAGAAGACTGACCAGGTTACTACCATGTCAAACTGCATAGGTTGGATTAGCTTGCTAGTTATTCTCAGTTTGATAGGTTTTGCCTTCAAGAAAGTCCTGAGTACTTAGTGCGACAGCAACAACTTATTTAAAGTTTATTTGCACAAAGTGAGTGCTCTTTCTGCTGTTGCACACAGAAAGCAGACTAAATGGTTCTCAAAAGCAAGCAGGGTCATTTAGGGATCACACCGCCCCCTCACATTAAACTGTGTACACTGGTGAAAAAGGACAAATCAGCACACTGCAGAATTGCTGTATTACTGAAAGACATGGCTACTTTCATGATGCATTTCAGAACAGAGCAAGCAGGGGTGGCTAAATGTACAAGGCACAAACAGTCAGAGAGAGCAAGTCGACTAGATTTGATTTGGTACAATGCCACTCCACAACAAGGTATAGATCAGACAATTCAGTCAACCGGATTCACTTACTGTTGTGCTTACTGTTTCAACCACAAACAGATATACCACTTGAGAAAAATGTCTTCCATCGCAAGATTCAGTAAACATAATCAACAGATTTAATTTTCAAGACTGCTAAGTGATATAGATATTCAATATTGACTGTGATATACCGTACTTTTCTCACCAAAAGGATAAGCTAAACCAGCGATACGAAGAGTCATCTCTAGGCCAATGTAATGCAAACTGGAGCATGCTCAGTACCCTCACTTAGAGCTGCCCTGTAAACAGCCGAAGCCCTGTACTGACTGGCACCGAGACGATTCCTGCGGGGAAAGCAGCAGCCATCCACTGTTTTACCCATTACTGAGGCACCTGTGACAGTTTCTGTTGTTTGCTTTAGTCTTTGTCTTCTTTTTGGCAGCGCTGTCTCATTTCATACGCTGCTTTCCCTCAAAGGGAATTCTTTAAACTGACAGTGCTATTTGAGAGTCTGTGGTGGAGACAGACTGCAAAATGGAACTAATCAAATCATGGTTATAATTAAGTTGTGACTGTGAAATTTAAAAAACGGAGTAGCAAGGGTAGAAACAGGTGTTTTTCAGAACAGCTGTAGCATTTTTTGTTTTTACACGGAACATGTATTTAAGCCATCACACCATATTAAAGACATTATATGTAAGCAATAACCCATGCAATGAAGGTGTACCATCTAGCAACAACATATATGGGTGTTTATACACTACAAGCAGAATGTGATTAGTTCTTACCTACAGACGGACTGGAGTTTTTGGCCTGGATCCTCTCTCCACTCTCTCCTCTCTGTTCATCCGGCTTCGCCCTGCTCTCAGACCCTCCAGAGCTGCTTTTCCCATTTCCAAAGGACTCTGCCACCATGGCTTTGTCTGCTCCTTTCATTGTTTTCTGTAAAACACATTTATAGCATGACTTACATTCCCAGGTTTATCCCTCCAGTGAGCGACGTGTGCCCCCCCAACTGCATCAGGCAGCTCCAAATAAACCTGCTCAGGAGGATGAGAATATGCTCCATTGTGTCTTTTATGACCACCTGTCCATTCTCTGTGAACTGAGCCAGAGCCTTTTTAATAACCAGCTATGACCATATGACCATCAGCACAAAGGAAAATGTATTTACCTATTGAAATATTGAAAGTATGGCACTAAAATTGTCTCAAACTGGGGTTCTTCGAAAATAACACGCCGAATTTCATTTGATCTTGCGTTAAGTGCATTAGTTGCCGCAGTTTATTTGCACTTTCTATTTTCGGTAAACGAAAATGCACCAGTGTTAAACTGTCGCTAAAATTGCCACCCTATTTTTCAGCTCGCTGAGAGCATCCACATTCACTCTGTCTTTAATTCCGCAGTATACTCTCATTGAACCTCTTTGATTAAATTTGCCGCAAATTTTCTGTCACTCACTGTTTTCAGACACTTCTGAGTGATGACAGCTTACCAACCGAAATGATATAAATGCTAAAATAGTCAAAAGGTAAATGTTAGGGAGTAGAGGAGATAAAACAAAACATTTTCTGCCATAATTAAGTCCAAAAGAAATAAATATTACACATTTTGTCATTATTTGGTGTTGAACAGTCTGCAAATACTATTACAAGACTGATCAGGATTAACTGCATATACCTATTTATCTATTTCTGAGTGCCAGGCAGCTAGCAGTGGGCAACTAAATTTTCAAAAGCTGGCAAATCCAGTTGTCTCCTAAATACGGAAAGTACTTAAATCCACAGCTAAAACAAGAAAAAGGGGGATAAAGGATGCTCTGCATATCACCAGAAAGCTTGCACACTTTTCAGAATCACTGGCTAGGTTAAACAAATATGCTAAGTAGAGATCAAAACAATCCTTTGATCTGCAGCCTAGTTTCCAGAGGAATGGCTTGGCTGTTGTTGTAAATAACTTGTATAAATCTCTACTGTTTGCCTTCAGGTAATATCAGGAGTGCCAGGGATTCACAGTGAAATATTTTGTCATATGAAAATAGATCAGATAAAAGCACGAAAAAATTCGGCTCCACTGCAATGGCTGTCTCTCTGAGCTCAACAGAATGGATGAAAGTATGGGTCTTATACACCATTTCAGGTTTCAATAGGTTGAGAGGTCCAATCGATTTCGCACAGCAAACAAAGCTTTTATTTCTGAATATGGTATTCTCCTGCATCCACAGCCAAATGGCAAAAAAAAAACTGGTCTGTATCATCCCAAATAAATTTTATGCAATTGAAGCTGTTAAACGACTGTGCCATGCAAATAAGACTACATTGTACACCAAGAATTACATCCAGCAATATAAAACAGTTTATTTCTTCTGAAGCAATATGTGCGTTTAAAATGCCACATTCAGCTTTAAAGTCTGTCATTTTAACTGGGTTAAAAAAAAAAATGTCCTACCTGCAGCATCCTGGTGAGGTCAAACAGGGTGCAAAACATTGTCTAACTTCAGACAAAACAGGCTTGAGGACCCAGAATGCAGAAGCTATGCAACTTGCTGACTAACTTTGCCCTCTGTTTGATCAACTACACAAAGAGAAACGCTGTCTACTGAAAACACAGCATAACTCTTTTCAGAGAGGAGGCTAGTGTACAAATGAGGCCGTGCCCCAAGCGCACCCATTCTCCCATGAGCCTCGCTGAGGCCCATGGGGCCTGGGACCGGCTGACACCGTGCGCAGGGACAACAGGGCACTTTATCACCGTCCAGAGAAAGTTTCTTCCCCCCCCCCACTCTTTAACAGTGTGCTTTTCATTTCTGCAGCTGGTCTGGTCACCTCTCTTTCCTCCCTTTCACTGAGAGACTGCTGCCTTTTTTTTATAGGACCGCGACTTTCATGAAGGCTGCACCGGTCAGACTTTATCTAAACCAACAGGAAACTTCATTTCAGCACTAACTGCTAACTGAACTCTGCATTGTAGAGAGAAGCAAACATCATGCAGACTTGCTAAGTCTCATTACAAAGGTTTGCGTGAGAGGAACTTGTGAGTTTTTGCTCGCTGGAAATACATCAAACCTCAAGTCCATCAAAAAATATCTTAAACCAAGCTTTACATTTGCATTTACAATCATTACATTTAGACACTGAACAAACCCACGATCAAAGTGGCGTGGCCAAAGTGCGTGCCGAACTGTCCTTGAAGTAGCTCCATGGATTTTAGACTGCTGCACACGTTTAGCTAATAAATCAGCTATATATGGTTTAATTTCGGCGTAACAGAACCAGGACGTTTATTCATACAATGAACATTTTCATGTACAGGATACGGAAAGCTTGCAGATTCATTTCGTGATGATAATTAATTCTACCACAAGTGATTAAACCAATACATTCATAACACAAGGCTTTTAAATATTTGCAGAGGATACCTATACTTGATCACCAATAAATTATCCAAACATCCACTTAGAATGAAAACCTGTTAAGTTCCACTGTGTTCCTCGATTACTCGGAATAACTTACTCTTGCACCTCCTACTGGCCCAATAATAATATTGCCCTCTGTGAATCAAAGAATTGAGCTGATCATTGATCAGTTTTCCTCAATTAAATTCTTGAGGGGAATTTTAACTTGTTGTCAAAATAACTACATTTTTACATATCATGAGGGTGCAGAAGGTAATTAGAATAATTAGCACAAGCATGGAATCACGACGATATGCTTGTGATAATTCCTTGATGTATCCTATTTTTTCCTTAATGTCTTGTAAAATAAGACAATTTTGAACAGCAGCCTCACACAAACAAACACTGTGTTAAAAATTCCTTTAAAACAAACAGAATAAAGATAATAAACACAGATACACCACCAGAAATACAGACACACACATGCGCGTGGGTATGTGTGTGTGTGTATATATATATAAACATATATATATATATATATATATATATATATAGAGAGAGAGAGAGAGAGAGAGAGAGATGGAGAAAGAAAATAAACTTAAATCATAAAATTTGAAAAATGTCTTTTCTAAGAAGATAGATGCTTCATATGAGCGGTATTAACGTGCCTTTTAAATAATTTTTTAATATTAAATTAATTTTAGAATTTGATAATAATAGAAGAAATTAATAAGTACCTAAAACAATTCTTAGTGTTTTAATGATTTCAAAATGTGGCACAAATATCACCCATAAACAAGAACACACACACACACACACAAAGCTTTGTCCAATTCTCCCACATAAAATAAAATGCACAGTTACAGAAATGGGAAAGAAGCATGGGAAAGAATGAAAATATAAACTCTTCAAGTGACAGGATATCCAAGAAAGAAAGCTATGAACATGATCACTTGACAAGTCTTTCAAATGGATTGAGTGTGGACATACTGACACACTGGCTGGGTAATGTATTTTTGAAATTATACAGACAGACATTCAAAAATTTAGTGCAGAATTCAGTGATATGGAAAGCATGGTCTGGACTCACATGAACTCTGTCAGAGTTGAAATGAAGCTGGGAATTTTACTCTGTACGCACAAACTGAATTTGTATATAAGTAGACATAAAAAATTCAATTAGTTCACAGTGTTTTTGCGAATATTTTTTCATAGTAAAGAATTAAACTTCAGCCTCCCACCGTGTAGTGAGGCAAGAGCTTTAAAACCCATTTAGCTTCAAATGATTACAACTGGAATGCATTTGTGTCTCCCCAAACGGTCATCTTAAATACACAGAAACAATCATTTATGCTGGTATTATCAAAGCAAATGATCACTATTTATGTAAATTATTACCACTCGTTCGTATTTCCTCTCCTTGCGGAAAATGTAATTTACGTTCATTCATTTATAATTCACAAGAAAATTAATTGATTAATGAATTTGGCCGGATTCACTGTGCCAGCTGGGGGGCACTTCTTGTGAACGTGAAAGACTGAACAATGGCTGCACAATAGGAGGGACTTTTCTTGTCTCTAAGACGGCACTCGCCATGTGCCAAAAGCACAATGAACCACACAGGACTGATACATTTGGAGAAACACTCACTGGATCTCTCTTTTATGAATAAAAATATGGTGTCAAAGCTGATAACCCGCAAACCACAGCCTTAAACTGAGAATGGCCTTAAAGGGACGTGTGACCAGGCAATAAAGGCAGACAAAAGGCTAAAATGGAAGTTGGTAGAAACTAATAAATAGCTGGAAAGCTGGCAGATCCCACCAGCTCCAGACTTTGCAACTGAGGTCATATTAGAATTGTGTTGTTCTATATTAACATGTGAGATGGCAGTCTCTGTTGTGAGGTGGCGAAAGCAGCACATGTGCAGTATTACAGGACAAAATTGTGAAATGACAGATCCTGGGTGTGATATTGAGGGAATGACTAACTAGAAGGGAGCTTCAATCTGTCAGCTTTGAAAAGTCTTAGCACTTGAGTTTTAAGGCTGTCAATCAAATTCTGGGAAATGAGAGTAGTTATGCCACACAGGCTGAACATAAAAAAGAAAGAGATTGATTTGGAAAAGCTGCAGTTTTTTTAATCGCTGATGGACTCGATGGGGGAAAATGAACAATAATCGTTTCACTATGTTAAACTGTGCATATAATAGTTGTTCAGTATTTTTCAGAGAAATACTGCTGCCGTGGCTATCAAGATGTATCAAATTTGAGACGTATAAAGCCGTCCACTAGAGGGTACCACAGTTATACTGTTTTATGCTGAGTAGTTAAGAGTGTAACCATGGTAATTGCATTGAGAGGACATATGTATAATTTAAAAGCATAGCAAAGGACTACTTTTTTCGTTCCTGAACACTTATGTAACCTTATTTCCAGTTTTATACAAAAAAATAGAGCGTGGAGTACTTCAAATTAAATCCCCTTTTCAACGCATTCTATAATAGCCTTCTCCCAAACACGCATTTTGTGTAATATCTCAAAAAAGTGAACCAAAAACCGATGCTCAATCTTCAAAGTTAGTTCGAGAGGAGGGGGCGTATGATCGCTCTGTGGAGGAGAAAAGAAACAGCTAGAAGTTGTAATGAGGAAAAGCCTGGCAGGTGGCGAACTGGCTGTAGCAACAGAACACACAATCTGTCTGCTCCTGCTTCCAAAGCACTGACAGCTGCCTCCGACAGCCCTGCTCACTCACACACACAGCCCATAGTCTGCACCCTGGTCTTCTCCCCTTTGTGTTTCCCCACTACCCTCCCTGACAGTGTTAACCTCCAGCACGCTTCACCTCTGCAACCGGAGACGCAAAGCAGTCGGAGAAAAACTAAAGAAATCTGTTTCAATAACAAGGGCTGGTTTGTAGTAAAGCACTCACAACATGAACATTATGTAGCCGACCTGCTCCACGTACAGCCCAAGGGGGCGAGATGTGTAGGAACTAATCAAGAGTATAAGCACCATTACTCAATAAGTTGAGTTTATTTTACTTTAAGAAATGTTAGTCCTGCACCTTTCAGCAACTCACATGTAACCTGAAAGCATACAGTTAAGCATGGATCACTGACATTTCCTGTTTGCCCATTCTGTACCTCCCCAATTCTCTTCTGCACCTCACATCAGAGCGAAACCTCAAACGCAGTCACCATAAATGGCTTTAGGTCTGACAGTCCGAGGAAATCCGTCATTGAAAGACCAAGCATTTTTGTTTCTAAGGTAGATACTGTCCACCATCACCGCTGCAAAACCCAATTTAAGAGGCACAAATGGGGCGTAATCTCCATCACAAATCACAAATCTCAAGATACCTTAAAGTGACAATAATGATAATACATCAAAACATACCGATTTTCTAGCATACCTTCCAGCTTATATCTACCGGCATGAGGTTCCCAATATCGGCAAATTTTTCGAAACTGTGCGCCAAGTTGCCTTCGACAGCACATCTGAGTGCTTTGTTGGGCCATTAATCCAAACCATCTCTGCAATCAGTGTCTCACAGAGAGGAAAAGAAAACCTTTTCACTCATATTTCTATAAACAAAGTCCAGGGTATCTTCATTTTTTTATTTTTATTTTCCAAAAAATAAAAACTTAACAGAGATTCACCTTTAAGAATTATTTCTCTGCAAATATATGTAATTTCATCAGAATTTTTGAAATGTGTGAAATAATTCTGGCCAAAGTTTAATCCTGATATGCAAAAATATTTCTCATCCATATACTATTAGTACTTTAATGAAGTTGATGCACTATGTACTGTTCTCCCGGTCCACAATTCATTGGTGTGTCAATCTTTTTCATAATATATTTGAACCTTCGACGAGTGGCATGCAGACCTCCTTCAGAGGATCAGTAGCTCATATTTGCTGTCTTTTTATTTTGTAAAATGATTCAAAAATACCAAAAGAACATCAGCAAATAAAGTGCACTCTGAGATATAGACAAACACCCCCCTCTCCACTAAGCTAGCATTGCAACAGAGCTAAAAATAAAACCTGGCAAAGTTGCACTGTTCCCTTATTGGTCCCATAGTTTGCCTTCACATTTAGCATTTGCATTTCCCCTCCGCATAAACATTTTATTCTTCTGTTCCGGCAGTACAATGAGACTTGAGTGACTCTGGCAGCAGATTTTGGATCTGTGCTCCTGAATCCACCAGTGTATGTTATCAGCAGGTAAACAAGCTTTCCAACAAAGCCATAATGGAGCTGCAAGCAGCATAAAGAGGCTGATCTCAAAGGCTATACAACTCACCAAAGCTGGTGTCATTTCTTCAACACAGCACTGCAGCTGCAAAATGCAAGGCTGTTAGTTACACTTTTGAATCACAGCATATTTTTAGACACACAAACTGTTTAGCATGTATTTATTATTTACCTTGTCAGTGTGCAACCAGATTACCAGTATAAAACAAGGAATTTTTTATGAGTACATGACAAAATATCAGGCAAAAATGGTAATGCTGTAATGCCGGTTACTATGAAAATTGTTTGCAGGTCTTGGTGTTAAGCAGGAATTTCATATTTATTATTTATAGCAGGTGACAGGTCCCATATCTGATACACTGTATGTATTACAGGTAAAAAAAATTAGGTGTTGTTATAGCCCTAAGTAAGTCCCAGGTTAGTCAAAAATGTTGATGGAAATAATAAATCTATAGAAGACTAATTTTACAATAATAAACATGCCTCTTTTTATCTCAGGGACACATTGCAATGCAATGGGGTCACATACTTGACAAGCAATTAAGCATTGTCTCTCCATCTCACCTAGAGTAGGGTTGGACAAATAACTCATGATAGCAGTGAAGAAATACAAGTGTAAAAATAGTAGAAAAGCTCTTATTCAAACTGTTTAGTGGCTTCTGTAAGTGCTTTATACCTTCATTGCAGGAAAAGATGAGCATCATCACACTTACGTGCAAGAAACCCAATTTCAAGTTCCTAATGAAACACTGTTTTCGGCCTTGGGTAATCGTGTGTGTGTGTGTGTGTGTGTGTGTGTGTGTGTGTGTGTGTGCCCACGTGTGAATGTGCGTGTGTGTGTGTGTATTTTATGAAAGCAGAAAACCATTTTACCACAAATTAGCAAAAATTTGGAACAAACTTGTATTGAACTCTTTTGCCCCATAATGACTGCATACTCTGGACCTTTTCCCAGTCATTCCCATTTGTTGTCAATAGTTGTCAATAATGGGGATAGGGAGTGGGAAGTCAATGGGAAAAGGAGTTAAAACCAAAGAAAATACCTTTTTACCCAATAGAAGTACACTGCCCCTACTATTAAAATATATTTTGGGGTCATTTTTAAAAAAACCTTAACGACTAAATCTCAACTGAAAAAGATCAAATTTGTGCGTTGCTGAAGGCGCGCGATGTTTATTTGAATCCAAGTAGCTTGCCACGTCACCCGGACATCGAAACTCTTGAGTGCACAGAGGTTACATATGAAGTAAAACAAAGCTACTGTAAGCAGGTGTTCGTCCAAAGAATTATTTTTGAATCAGTAAAACTATATTGACAAATATTATGCAGACATAAGATTTGGAAAGCCAACCTCTTCCATCTATAATTGATAGCCAAAATAACTGAACAGCCAAAGTTGACAGGCGCTTGGGTTCAGGGGCCTGCCGATGACTGAATTCCATTGGCACGGCATCATCTTTCAAAATCTCCAAATATTTACTGAGCGATTCAATTCCACACTTTGCGTAAACATGCTCCTTGAAACAACTGGGTCAAAAGACTGCAGAAAATAACTGGTGAATCTTTGTTAAATCCAAAGTTGTGCAACCAATGTCGCAGCAAGTCAGGCTTCGCCAAGGGAAATCTGTGCAAGTTCATGACCACGAGTAGGTCCGACTTTGTTGGAGCAATTCAACAGCTAGACACAGCTGAATTGTGACTGAACTTGTCACTCAGGTTCTGATAATGATTGGTAAATGTACCTTGAACATTCGGCGTGAAATTAAGCCACAGCCTGAGTGATAATCAAGCCTAATTTGTATACCCTTTGACCTCTTCCATTTTTGGGACTTGTAATCCAAGAGATTATTGCCTGGCTCTCTCCTCACCTTAAAGCACATTACTTCGCCAAACCTGTATCCATGAACGCCTCCTAATTAGCAGCTAAGTGCTGATTTGTTCAGTTGTGAGGATCAATCAGTAAAATTACTGCCTGCTTACCCTCAGCTTACATTATTGTCCATTGCAATAGTTATCAAGCATTTACCTATCCACATTATTGGTGACATAAAACATCAATGTCTTTTGAAGCTACTGAATTCTCGTAGCTCACAAAACAGTATATATGTTCTCAGCATCAGTGGCCGAGCAGCTTGCTATGCATAGAAAAATATTTTTAAAAGTGCGGTTTGGCTGACTCAGCTGTGCATGTTAAGTTTGTTTAAGCAAAAATTAAACTGTCTACGACCAGTGATATCATCATAATGCAGGTTAACTCTCAATGTGTTTCCGATTAAGAATCTCACAATTAACTGAATTAATTCACTGAGAAAATAGAAAACCGATAAGCTCAATTTCTAGTAATTATGAAGACATATATCTTTGCGTCAAAAAGGAAGGCTACAATGAGAGTGCATGGACGGCAATAACCGGAATATCCCAAAATTCCATCTTAAAGTAGAATGTTATATAGTAAATGAGGCTGAAGATAGCATTTAGTTAAAGATTACATTATGTTTCTTATTTATTAATGAGATAATTGCCATTCATACAATCTCAAATTGTGGTCTTTCTACAGCCTTCCCATTAGTTAGACAATAAAGACTTCATCAATGATTTTGTGACTATGGAAGTTTGACACATGACATGCATTTAAAGTGATTTTAAATCCATGCCATGCATAAAACTTTTGCAATGCACTAAAAGTTTTTTCTTCGCCTTTAAAGGAGCTTGATGGAAAATGGAAATTTCAGACAAACACAAAATGAGTAAGACAGAATAAATTGAGAAATACGCGTCCTATATTACACAGTGGTGAATGGAATTACATAAGCTAAAGAAGACACGTCCACAGTCAAGGTGGCTCGCAACCCAACAACATACCTACTTGGGGCAATTTGCATGTAGACTTGCTCGTAAACCCGATTTTCGCAGTCACGTTTGTCTATGGATTTAATTTCGCTTATAAAAGAAGACAGGCTGGCCTGGACTGGTGAAGGTAGAAGGACAGCCGATCTTACCTCCCCTCACAACGGCACCATAACCCAGGGCTAGCACAAGCAGCCGCTCCACCGGCGAAAAGCTTTGCATCATTTGGCTTCTCTTTTTCAGTGTAGTGAGTTATATCTATAAGCATGGCAGTCTGATGGATGACGATTCAAGTAAAACAAGACAACTTGGCCGGCAAACAAAAGATTGTGAAAGTGTTCTGCATTTCAGGACTCCGGCATATAGCAAGATCCACCTTTAATTTTGGCCAATTTAAAAGGGATGCCCCTCCTATGACCAACCGCCCCCCAATCAGGACAAAATGCATCGTCCCGATTTCCCCAACCAGTCACCAATCACAGTGCACAGCCACCATGCAACTAAATGTGTGTTACCTATATCTACATTTTACATCTAGCAGAGGAGCTGTTAATGTTTGTGTAATTATGCCTCGTCCCTGGATCCGAGGGCATAACACCGATAAAGTATAAAAATTTGAATATCAGCCTTGTCAGTCCCTGTCAATGGAAAAGCTTAATGGCCATGTGCAGTTTCAGGATGACTGGCTCCACTGAGGAGTAAAAACAATTCAAACAGACTGATGGATGGATGAATGGACAGACAGTTTTCTTCATTTTATATTAGGATATTTGCAATACTGTACACAGCTCATATGTCTTCACAAAATCTGCAATCTGGAATTCATGAAGCAATTCATTATCCAATTACTGCATTTCAGGAGCTGCAAGAAGCAATCTGCTGTGCAAAGTTTCTGCTGACTTCAATCCTTATCCTTTTGCATCTCCACACCGCAAACCTATCACTTCCAGAAGTTTCCTGTTGTCACGATAAACAGTGAGGAAAGTATTTGGACAGTGATTCAACTTCAAAAGCCTGTAATGCACAGGTGACTCACTGAGACTGCACATATCCTGAAGTTGCAGTGTAGACAGTCATGTTGTCAGGTACTTCCATATTGAGAGAAATGAGTAAGATGGCAGCTTTTCCAAACTACATCATTATTTCACTCATCAAAACTCCATAAAAATTACACACACCGCACATTGCGTTGCCGAATCCTGTTGTACTACGTTGTAAGACAAGCTGCCATATCTTTAATACAACCCCAATTCTGAAATAGTTGGGACGAAGTGTAAATTGTGAATAAAATGAAAATGCAATGAATGTCAGATCACATGAGCCAATATGTTATTTACAATAGAACATAGTTTCAACATTTGAAATGTTATCTGAGATATATTACATTTTTATCCACAAAATATACTTATTTCACATTTTCGGGCTGCAACAGGTCTCAAAAAAGTTGGGACGCAGGCAAAAAAGGGCTGAAAAAGACATTAATATATGAGAGAATCAGCTGAAAAAACATTTAGCAAGTAATGAAGATAACTGGCATCAGGTGTGTAACATGATTGGCTATAAAAGGGATGTCTTAGAGAGGCTGAGTCTCTCAGAAGTAAAGATGGCCAACCTGTGAAGGCTTGCATAAAAAAAAGTGGAATACTTTAAAAACAATGTTCCTCAATGTCAAATTGCAAAGGCTTTGAAAGTCTCATCATCGACTGTGCATGACACCATCAAAAGCTTCAGAGAATCTGGAAAAATCTTTGTGCATAGGGGACAAGGCCGAAGACCTTTACTGGAAGCCCATAACCTTCGGGCCCTCAGATGCCACTGCATCACTCACCGGCATGATTCTGTCATTGACATTACTAAATGGACCCAGGAATACTTCAAGAAACTACTGTCTGGAAACACAGCTCGTCGTGCCATCCACAGATGCCACCTCAAACTCTATCTTGCAAAAAGGAAGCCGTTGCTGGGCATGATCCAGAAGTGCCACCGTGTTCTGTGCGC
The DNA here is from genome assembly GCA_029721435.1 of Gymnothorax reevesii. NCBI lineage: Eukaryota > Metazoa > Chordata > Actinopteri > Anguilliformes > Muraenidae > Gymnothorax > Gymnothorax reevesii. The sequence continues at coordinate 71,210,859 of CM056577.1, read as the reverse complement.
CATGGCTCATTTAAAATGGACTGTAGCAAAGTGTCGTCAGACGATTCCAAATTTGACATTCTTGTTGGAAATCATGGGATTCATGTCCTCTGAGCAAAAGAGGAGAAAGACCACCCCTCCTGTTATCAGCGTTCAGTTCAAAAGCTAGCATCTCTGATGGTATGGGGACACATTTGTGCATATGGTGTGGGACACCTGCGTGTTTGAAAAAGTATCATGTATGCTGAAAAATATATAAAGGTTTTCGAGCAACATATGCTCACCTCCAGACTAAATCTATTCCAGGGAAGGCCTTGTGTATTTCAGCAGGACAATGCAAAACCACATACTGCAGCTGTTACAATAGCATGGCTTCATAGTAGAAGAGTCTGTGTGCTTAACTGGCCTGCTTGCAGTCCTGATCTTTCACCGATTGAGAACATTTGGCGCATAATTAAATGAAAAGTCTGTCAAAGGAGACCCAAAACTCTCCAGCAGCTGGAGGCCAGTATTAAACAAGAGATGGATCAAAATTCAATGGCTTAACTCAAGAATCCTGTCTCCTCAACGCTCAGATGCCTCCACTCTGTGTTAAAAAGAAGAGGGGATGTTACAGCATGGCAAACATACCCCTGTCCCAACTTTTATGAGACCTGTAGCAGCCATCTAATTTGAAATGAGCTCAATTAGTGGAAAAAATTGTAAAATTCCTCATTTTCAGCATTTGCTATTTTATCTCTGTTCTATTTTGATTAAAATGCTGCCAGGTGTGATTAGAAAGTCATTGTGTTTTGATTTTATTCACTATTTACACTTTGTCCCAACTATTTCAGATATGGGGTTGTATTTTAAAAAATTACATAAAACTGAAACGCAACAGATTCCAAAACTTAACCCTCTCATGCAAGAACTCAGTCAGGATTTTTTTTACTAAGGGGTTTTATACATCATTAGAGATGTAAAACAAGGTTTGAAAAAAATTTTTTCAATCTTTATTCTATAAATGACTACTTTTTCCCATTGCAAAGACCAGCCAATGGGATTTTTTGTATGGGATGATGCAATAGCTTCCACTAGAGTGGACTATACGCAGCAGTGCCCCAAATGGCAGGAGAGAAAAAAACACTTTTAAACAGCTGTACACTGTAGTGACGTCCGTGCACGAAGGAGTTAAGCCTTCAGATACTATGGATTGTAAAGTGCCCTTAGCTTGCCCATACCCTAATTCTGCCCACCCACGCCTATTACTGCATATGCCAGGCTGAACTTGGTTTTGCAATCTTTGAAGGGGTGGGTGAAATAAGAGGCCCCTGCAGACCTGGGCGGAATAGGGGCACTCTGTGTTACAATACATAAATGCAAACACGCTGTGAGAATATTTCTTCATAGAATTCTTGTACAATCCATTTTAGAGTTCTCCCACTTATTCAGGATTCACTTCATTTCACTGTGTCACTGAATACCATACACGCTCAGAAAAAGAATACCTATTTGTACCTTTCGGGGTAAAAGTCTTGTCACTGGGGCGGTACTCTCACAAGGTACTGCTGTTGTACCCTCAGAAGTGGGTACTTATTTTCTGTGGAGCAGAAAAGTACCTCTAAGACCCTTAAAGGTTCACACTGGTACCTTGAGGTCCAATAATTAGCCCTAGGGGATATATAAGTGCGAATGTACCTTGGACAACAGAAATGGACTCCTGCTGTACCCCTGTTTCTGAGAGTGTAAAAAAAAACTCTTAATTAACCCTCTCTTTCATTTCCTGTCACTAAGGCTGAAAAGTAAGCATCAAATCTTGCATTATTATCATTATTATTACTACTACTACTACTATTATGCCTTCGTGCTGTGAAGCAACAGACTCAACAAAAATGAGAAATTATTTTGGGAAATCATGTACACAATGTTGTTATGATTCTGCCATGCCCGCCTGGATCTTGCCATGTTTTGATATTTGCTTTATTGTTTTCCTGACACTTTGCATTGTCTGACTATTCTTTGTATTATGTATTGTGATTTGGTTACCTTAATTTGTCATGTTTAGTCTTAGTTTACTTTTCCATGTTTTGCATTTTGCCATATCATATTCCGGTTCATGTTTTCCATTTTGCTTTGCACTTTGTCTCCCCCATCTGGTCTCACGTCATTGCAATCTGCCTCAGTCTTGTGTTTTCACTCTTCGGGTGATTTATTGGATTCTGGTTTCCAATCTTTCTTCCGATCTCGTTTACAGGCTTCTCTCCTCTTTTCTATCGACTAACAATACTAACAGTTTGTTATTTTCCTCTGAGATTACTAACAACTAACCTTGTATATAAGACTAACTTACTAATGAGCACCAAGGATTTGAATAGTTGCACTTCCTAATTGACTAACCATCGCTCAGCACTCGCCCTGTTCTAGTCTCCGCCTCCTTGCCTATCCTAATTATCTCTGCTGCAGTTTTCTGTGGATCTCCACTTATACTTTATGCTTTCCTTTTCTTTTAACTATACACTTTAGTACTCCTTGACCGGAGCTGTTGTTCTGTTCATAGGTTTGTCTTGTGATCCCTGTCTGCTTTTTGCTACGGCCAAATTCATGTAATTAGTTTATTCCTCATGTGTCTCTCCCTGATCACTGTTACCACTGATTGCACATGTTCTCCTTGGTCATGTTTTTACCCCGGATGTGAATATAAGATGTCTGTTTGGTTCACTTTCTTGTCAGGTCGTTTTCCTCAGTCTTCTCGTGCTACGTTTTTCGCCTTGATTACTCAGCGTTTATCTTTCTGACTGGATTGCCCGACTTTCGATTTTTGCCTTTGTGAGTTTTGGATTACTGTTGCAGCTGTGTTTTTGACCTTTTTCTGCCCGACCTCGATTTTGTGGATTGCTGCCCTGATTACGATTCGGACTGTCCTTTGGCTTATGAGTTTGTATAACAGATTAATGTAGATATCTTTTATGAATTTCACCATATCATTCTACTTTATTCTTTTTTTTGTGTGTGTGTAATTGGGTTTATTTCTCCTACCTGTGGCGCTGCGGTGCGCGCGTGTTTACCGTAGCTGCTGTGTGTGTTCGTGCGCACGCGAGTCAAAGCTCTTTCCAACTGACAGAGGTAAGCTGCTTCAGCTGCTACTCTGCGATAAATTTTAAAATTTTTTATGCATTAAAATATGATACTAAGACCATCTAAAGATTGTATCTTGTTCTATGTCACATCGGTTCCGTTTGGTGTAAATCCTGTCGATATCTGAGATCGCAAAGTTAAGTTATTTAATTAAAATTATATTTTGAGACGTTGAGCTACCGTTACAGCGCTGAAATCGTTGTCAAGCTGTCTTAACGACCCTGCTGTATATACGCTACTTTTAACTTAATTTTATCTTTTTCATCTCTCTGTCAGGGGAGCTAAGTAGACACACACAGCCAATTGATGCCTTGTTTTATACATATTTTTACCAGAGATCAGCATTAAACACCTTAGAGTCAGTACTGCCTCCTGCCTCTTCATTTAACACGCCAAGAACACAACGCAGAAAGCATCGGCGTGAAAAGCCTGTTACATTTGCTTCTCCCTCAAACCTTCTTCTGTGAACCGGATCTGTTTCTGCTGACTACGATTTTTGTGATTGGTGCCCTGGATACGAACTCTGCTCTGTCCCATTGGAATTTGAGTTTTCGATTGCGGACTCTGAACTGTTGCTTTTTTCTCTGCGGGGGTTATCCCCCTTACTCAATAAAGCTCCTCATTTTTGCAATCCCGTGTCCTCGCAGTTGGTTCCAGATCGCTACCTCACAAATGTCCTCCGGGCTACTAAAAAGGAGAGGGACCATTCAGCTTATCAGTGCACAGTTCAAGAGCCAACAACTATTATAGTATGGAGGTGCAATATTGCATATGACATTGGTAACTTGCACATTATGAAGACCCCATTAATGCTAAAAAATATATATGGGTTTTGGAGTTTCATATACTGCCGCACAGACATCTGATAGAGAAGGCCTTGCATATTCAAGCAAAAAACAATGCCAAACACAGCATTCTGCATGTATTACAACAACATGGCTCCATAGTAAAAGAGGCTGGGTGCTAAACTGGCCTGTCTGCAGGACAGACCTGTCACCCACTGAAAATATTTGAAAAAACTAGGCTTATGCCGTCGGAGGAGACGGCTAGGGGATATATCCCCGAACGCCTCCAATTCCCCAATCCTTGAATAGACTGTCATTTGAACTTAATTTCAGGTCAATCGGTCAAATGGTCATGACCTTGCAGTTGCACAGTTCCATGTCAATTGGAGAAATAGTTCCAAAGATATAGCAAAAATGGTGATAATTATTAATTATAATAATGCATCAATTTTATATAGCGCTTTTCTGGACACTCAAAGACGCTTTACAATGGAGGCATTATTCATTCACTCACACATTCACGCTCTGATGGTGGTAAACTACGTTTGTGTAGCCACAGCTGCCCTGGGGCAGACTGACAGAAGCGTGGCTGCCAGTATGCGCCTACGGCCCCTCCGACCACCACCAAAAATTCACACACAGCCATACAGGAGGGAGGGTTCCTATATTGCATGTTTTGTGGGTGGGGGAAACCGGAGTACCCGGAGGAAACCCACGCAAACACAGGGAGAACATGCAAACTCCCCGCAGAAAGGCCCCAGGCCGGATTCGAACCCACGACCTTCTTGCTGTGAGGCAGTAGCGCTAACTATGCCGCCTCAATGTGACAAAGCTCCACCTTGTGTCAAAATTTTAAACCAAACAGGTATAATGTCATCGTGGGACACATCCTCAGGTCATGACCTTTCATTTGCACTTGATTTGAGGTCAATCGGACAAATATTTCCAGAGATATGATAAAAAGAGTGATTTTTTCAGTTTTTGGCCCCTGGTGGCGAATCTAGAAATTGTAAATTGTCCAAAATCAAATCAGTTCTTCCTCTTTATGATACTTATATGCAAAACTTGGAATTTGTAATTGAAATATTACTGCAGTTATCGCCTTAACATGTAAATCAGTTTTTGGCCCCTGGTGGCCAATCTAGAGATTGTAAATTGTCCAAAATCGAATCAGTTCTTCCTCTTTATGATACTTACGTGCAAAATTTGGAATTTGTAATTGAAATATTAGTGAAGTTATCGCGTTAACACGTAGTGCGGCGGCGGTGGTGGCCGGACCAAAAACAATATCCCCCGGAACGCCATGCGGCGTTCGGGGATATAAATATATGGGCCATTCCACCGAATCGGTGCCTTTTCTGTCCCCAAGACATTACATTCAGAAATATGCATGAATATGCATGAAAAGTATCTGTAAAATACATTATATTATCAATCAAAGTGTCCTTCTTATTGTCCTGGTTGCAGTTTGAAGATGCACTATCTAAAAATTTTATAAAAGCTACGTAGAATACTGAACAAATGGGATTTTCGCCTGTCCCCACTCTCTAACACTAAACTTAACTATTAAATATAGTCACCAGAATCCTTTATAAAAGTATTTATTTTTGCATTATTTTGTGGCCCAATTTGTAATTTAAATATAAAATACGTTTTCTACTCAAAAAATCATGAAACATTAGTTAAAAAACACAATTTTAGTGGTGTCCCCAGGTTTTTTCTCAGTCCTGTTACCCTGATACATTAACCACCCTAAAGATTTTGGAACATTCCACATGTGACAGGATCAACTGGATATTGCATCATTTCAGTCCCGTGAAGGAACTGGGAAGACCAAAAGTAAGTTCTCTCGCTCTCTTTTGTTTATTTTTGATCATATTGTAAATATGACTGGCATCGTAAATCATAACATGCAGTCCTGTTACCTAAATTATTTTTTATGCTCTTATGATTTTATTTTTATTTTTTGAGTTTTGGTTAATCACTTAAAGGTGCTTAGGGGCCTCATGCTACTAGCATGGTTTTCCATGTGTTAGCTTTAGCAACATAGCTAATTCTGTGCTAAAAACTCAGTCCTGTTACCCTCAGTCCTGTTACCCATAGAAAGGGTAACAAGACTGAATAAGAGTAACAGGAGTGAGAATTTTCATTGAAAGTGACAAATTGAAGGGGAGTGGGGTTGAGGTAGAGAGAGGTGGGGCTAAGTAGGGAGGGGTTGGAGAGGGGGGGGTGTAGGGAGAGGAGGGACAGGAGTGGAGAAGTAAGGAAAGGAAGGGGAGGTAGGTAGGGGAAGAAATAGATCCAGGGAGGGGTGGGGTAAGATAGAGAGGGGCGGGAAGAGCAGTTTGTATTATATGATATAACATGAATTCATTGATTTTAAGTATTACAGTTGGAATTAGTATGGTGTTTTACAATGTGAACATATTATTGTCAGGGAGCCAACAGATTCTACTGGCCAGCCCCTGAGGATACCTTGTGGTACCTCTTCCAAGATATCTTGTGCATAATCCCACCAGCGAGGCAGGTCACAAGCCATTACATGGCAATAAAAAAAGATGTTTGGGCTAAAATAAAATCTGATTCTTAAAAAAGCAAGTTAGATTTTTCCTCATTAATTCATTGCAATTCTATAAAAATACATTTTGTAATCATGCAATTCTATGCAGAAATGCCTGTTTAACGCAATATGCTCAACTTATATCAGTTATTTCTGTTGTCTTTCTTCTTTTTACCTTTTTCGGAGAAAGATACAGAGCCCATACTGTACCTGAGGAGTGAGACACAAATGCTGCCGGGGAAACTCACACCCCTCTCTGTCTCCACTCCCCCACTCCTTAACATTTGCACTCAAATACATACCATATACACATCCATACACACAAGCATACTACACACACCCACGCTCTCATGCACATACACTGTATAGTAGTGTGGTTTGTGTGTGTGTTTGTATGAATATGTGTATAGAGTCTATACACATATTCATAAATGCATATATACACGCACATGCAATTACACACTCTCACATTCTGTACACACACACACACACACACACACACACACACACTTACACAAAGACACATACCCACATACTGTCATACACACACACACACCTCTTCTCCATTCTGTTCTGTTCAGAGACACTCAATCCTGTTACTCGGTTCTTATTCCTGTTACCTAATTGTTTTAATTGAAAAAATAAAGATGAAACTTTTTTCCCCCAAATTTTTTTTGTCCATTATTTGAGCGCTTGTTGGATAGATCATATAATAGATTTTTGATCAAATTGAGGTTAAGGTCCCCATTAAAAATTAAAAATGGCTTTGTATTTTTAAAAGAAATGCATTTCGCCTGTATACTTCTGACTCTTTTACCGTAGTTATATATATTTTGAACATGTATTAAATCATTTCTTATACATACCCACTTTATTGAGTGAAAAACGAATAAAATACTAGGAATGACTTTTAAATGATATATTAATAGTTATAATAGTATCGGTAACAGGACTGAAAAAAAATGCTACCATCTTCCATTTCACAACCTTTAAAAATAAAAATAAATGTACCTGAGATTGACCATTACATATTTTGAATAGTTAAACATGTATGGTATCAGATACAATCCTGAAAAAATTTGAAAAATGAAGTTTATTTTTGAAAAATTACAACATGCAAATGGCACCGATTCGGTGGAATGGCCCATATAACAAAGGAGTCTGCAAAGTGTTGATCAGCTGAAAGCCTATGTCAAGCAAGAATAGGAAAAGAATTTTGCTTCCAAAACTGTAGCAGTAGGTCATCTCAGTTCCCAAATGCTTTCAGAGTGTTGTTAAAAGAAAAGGTGATGCAACACAGTGGTAAAGACTGCCCCTGTCCCAGCTTTCTTGAAACATGTTCATACAAAATGAATAATTTTTTTCCACAGGAACAATAAAATTTCTCAGTTTCATATTCTCAGTTTAATATGTTGTCTTTGCACTATTTTCAATAAAATAAAGGGTTTAAATGATTTGTAAATCATTGCATTCTGTTTTTATTCACATTTTACACTGTTCCAACTTTTCTGGAAACATAATAATAATAATAATAATAATAATAATAATAATAATAAATGCTCCATTATATCTTCAATACCCCATCCAAAACTTCCAACAAAGATTACTGACAGAGCGTCAGCCTTCCGTTGGGGTTTGAGAGGTAAAAAGACAAAGTGAACAGTATGGCTGTGGTACGAGGCCAGGCATTCCTGACGTAGGGTGGAGAAAGAAACAGGGAAGCCCTTTCTCACATTCACTCTACTGAACATCTGAATAAAGCAAACAATGTCACAACAACAAATGTTACATACATGATGACTTCCTTTTGTTGGAGGATGATAATTATTGCGGGTGTTGGGGAGGGCAGGGGTGGGGGGGTGGGGGGTTGGGGGTTTCCCTAGATAAACTGAGAAGAGGAAAATGGGGGTTGTCATAACTGGGTTTTCAAATAAGGTTCAATTAGTAACTTCTGGGTGACTGGTATTAATATGCATGCAGCCAGACTGGAAGCTTGATGTGCAGATGTACGGTCCAGCCTGTGAGAATTTGGAGATTGTGGACAGCAATTTGGACAGCCCCGTTCGCTTTCCAGTCATATTTTGGTTTGAGATAAAATAATAAAATAAGAATATGACATTACGTGCAGACAGCTTGAATTTATGGGTTAATTTACATTTATTGTCTAATAACTCATAGAGGAAATAAAGCTTTTTTAAAAAATCATACACTGTGGGCAGCATGGTGGTGGAGTGGATATCACTATTGCCTGGCAATAAGGAGGTTACGGGTTCAACTTCTAGCTGCCCTAGCTGCCTTATGTACGCATGGGTTCTCTCCAGGCTTCTACCACCCCAAGAGATGTGCTAAACAGGAACACTCCAACCAGTGCCACCAACCAAGGTTCTGGCAATAGCACTGGAATTGGTCCCCAGGCACTGCACTGTGACTGCCCACTGCTCCTACGTGATTAGGATGGGTAAAATGCAGAAGATAAATTACCCCATGAGGTTCAATGAAGTTTATCTTCTCTCACTATAATTTTAAATAATCTTTTGTATTTGATAACTGCTGCCAGTCTGTCACCCATACACTTCACCAGACCTTGAGGCTCTCCAGGAAGGAACAAACAGTAGCAATCTGCAGTATTGTTTTGGTGGTTGTCTTATGCCTTGCCTTTGATCCATATGAGATTCATACAGAGCGAGTGACTTGACATTAGACTTCATGGTCCAACAAAATGCTTGCCTTACTTTCACAGTGTGTTTGGGGTCAGTGCTGAGTTGACAGGGGAAATAGGCATCGAGGCATTTTTTAAATGAAAAATACCCCTATATGTTTCGAAATTCAACCTGTTTCTCTCTGGAGCAGCCATACGTGCCAAAGCTAAAAAAAGAAAAAATGACCTTCTCCAGGTTTCAAAGATGAGGAGCCATTTCTTGAAAAAAAGAGCTTTTTTTGTAAACTATAATGTGTTTTTGAGGCTTTGCAGAGGTTGGCATATTGCAATGAACCATCTAAGGTTATGCAGGTGAAATCTTCTCTTTGTGGTAGTTTCTCAGACATTGGAGTTCACATACTGGACAGTTTCTTGATTTTATCAACAATTGAAATGTCTTTTTATTTTATATTCTTCAAACTGAAGCCAGAAGTATTCTCTGGTCATCTATTACAGGGGTTTTCCTCGGTCTACAATCTACAATTCGAGGACTTACCAGTGCATTTTTCTAAATAATTGACCAAACAATTTTGATACATACAAAGTACCGGCAATGACTCTGCTCACTTTATTCTGATTTCTACTCCATAACAGTTTGCTTTCACGGCATTGAAACATCTTTCCCTTTTTGACTCCAAATACAATTCCATACCAAGAACCAAATCTAGACTGTTAGCTGATTGTGGATAAATTCATGATGCCAAACATGGCTAAGAAACATCTGGACAGCATATTGTCTAAATGCTTTAATGGTGTAAAATGGGGGAGACAGTGTATGTCGGACGAAAATTCTCACACAGTTCACCCGACATGACAGCTTGTTGCTCACCTAATATTCACTGTTTACAGTCCAGGAGCTGAAGCACTGAACAAAAACAGCAAGCGCATATTCATTTCCATATACCAGTGGATTACACTGTTAAATGTAAAGATGTAAATACACCGAAAATTCTGTTCCATAGATGAAACAGTGCTGAACTGAACTTAATTTTACAACGCTAGCATGGCGGATAATGTGTTCAGACAGCTGCTTCAATAAAAAGGACTGTAAAACAAATATAAGTGATGTAACCCCAGGGACCCACACAGTTTTCAGAATCGAGACTCTTCCTCCATTAACTCATACTAGTTCTTTATTAATGCACACTGACGGAGAAGCTGGGAAATAACTCTGGGCATGACCAGAGTTTCATGACGATCTCAGAAACATCTGCATGATGAGTAACCATGATGTTTATATATATTTACCCTCATAGAACCTTCCATATTCTATATTCACAACCCTCGTGTAAATCCCTTTCGTGTCTCACCTCACTGAACAGCTTGCTTGTCTTTTAGATATTTGAAGCCCTATTTTAACTATCTGAGCGCACTTTCTGAAGCAGATGATACAAGTGCATTTAGGGCGTCTCCAAATCTGTTTGCACTTGTTTAACGTTGGGTAATCTAAGTGCAAAGTAAGGAGCGTGGCTCAATGGGGTTGTATTTAATCTCTAAATTAATCGTAGGCGTGTTTTGGGTATAACGTGAAATAAACCAATCAGAAGGGCCAGAAGTGCAATTCTGTACATTCACCATATACAACCACTATTCATAATAAGTTGCTTAATCATGGAAAATATAAATAAAATCAAAAAGAACTGATCTGAATAGTCAATTTACACTCTACTATCTTGAAAACATAATTTGGTGTTCTAAATTGAACTTAATTGTTAATTGAAAATACACAATGCAATGACTGCAACAAAGTACAAAAAAGGTGGCAGAAAACTGCTTTTTCACCACTGTCACCAAATCTTCTAACACCAATAATTCCTTTGAGCACTGAAGACACTAGTTGGTCAAGTCTAACAATCATAATTTACAGGATTGCACACAGGCCGATCCAGCACCTGCTCTGATATCTCACACAACCATGCACCTTATTTTTACAAACAGATATTCCACTATTGGGACAAAGCAAGCAATATGGTACTCTTAATTGAACAGAATTGGTGCAATAAACATAGCAGGGGGTTTACCGAAGTCCTCAATCTGTTCGCATAAACAAGCAAAAACCAAGCCATTCTGCTTTGTTGAAAGTGGCATAAATTCTAAAACAGATCGCCACATTGAGCAAAATGCCACCATACACAGTATTATTAGCAAAGGCTAATGGTTACTCATCATAACCAATGTGGCAAACTAGCACTGCGATCATCGTGGCTATGGTGGTAAACTGAAAATAAAAAATAGCTAGCTAGCTAACAGCAAGTAAAATATAATCCATACAACAATGGGTTTACTCACACATCACAAAGACTCTCCATCACTGACTTCCTCCTCCAGACAATCAATGCTATCAAGCACAAGAAACCCTCCAGTTCGGTTCTGTTCAGAGAGACTGCCAGTGTTCATGTCTGTGTCACATTTCCAGCTTGTAAACATAACTTTAGTGCTTCTGAGTTGCTTTTGACAATGTTTTTTTGATTGTGTTCGCTTCATTCAGATGCACAAGGTTGAGAGGATGCAACATAACTTGCTGTAACGCAAAGGTTTACATACTTTGCTGCGGGTCCAATGTATGTCTTTCAATTACAGTAGAAAGTTTATACTGTCTGGAATTGGATCAAATATGTGTCAATCTATAGATAATTGTTGGAAAAGTTTCACGTGGGCATGAAATATAACTTTGCCTTGCACAGATAAATCTGAGCGATCACTGAAGTGACAGCATTTCAGTGAGAGATCGTTTGAGGCTTTATTCTACAAGGGGCTAATCTGCGCCAAAATCAATGATAGGCTATCATGCATTTTTAATGTATGATGACGATAATTAACAGTAGAATGACACAGTATCAATACCATGTTGAATTTTTGCTTCAGAAAGCTGATATTTTTTCAGTACTAAATTGGGATACCTTTGGGCTATTATAGCAGAACTGGCTGCAACCAAGGAAAATGATTTTTTCTTTTGCAAGAGATTATTTTTACTAACTGCTGGATAGATACCACGGGCAAGCATATTAGGCAGTTTGCATATCAGGCTTGGCTGAGGAGTTTAACTCATACAGGTACGCAGAAACAGTGATCGGACTCAGCTCGTCCATATTCTAAATCATTTACAGGCACCGCTTGCTTTCTGATTTTCAACAACCATTTCGGGTGCATGACCTTTTGATAGGAGAGTATAACTGTGTGCATAAAAAGAGCAGCTCTTGCCCACTGGCGTCAACAATCTGCGTAGGGGGGTTAAGGAATCAAATCATGTGCTGTTGTCCTGTTTTCAGTAAGTAGGGGGTGAATTAACTTTTCAAATTACCCCTTTTTGATTTTATAAGCTCTTTCAATAATGTGCCAGCTTACAGTTTTCTTCACACCTGTGGTTCTCAAACTCGGTCCTCAGGGACCCTTGCGTATGCTGGTTTTCAATGCAACCTCAATTGCAATCCCAGAATTCCATTAAGCTGTTGATTTATTTTAATTAGTTGGATTTCTTGATCCTTAAACTTCACATTATGAGAGAAATGCTATGCCTGCCAAGGGAATGAAAGCCCCATCACCATATTGTGTTTATACAGTAATGCTGCAATACAAGTAACAAGGTCGAATATATTTACTGATCCAAGTCATATTAAAGTTATTCACTGAGCTTCTACAACAGTCCAGGGTCTCCAATGTCGTATTTTGCACTTCATGTGCCACATATTTTCAATGGGAGACGTCTATTACCCACAATCTTTTACCACAAAGCCACACTGTTGTAATACATGCAGAATGTGGCTTGGAATTGTTTTGCTGCAATAAGTAAGGACATCCCTGAAAAAGATGTCGCTTGGATGTCAGCATATGTTACTTCAAAACCTGTATGTATCTTTCAGCATTAATGGTGCCTGCACAGATGTGCAAGCTACCCATGCCTTGGGCACTAACACATCCCCATACCATCATGGATGCTGGCTTTTGAGCTTTGCGCTAATAACAATCTGGATTGTCCTTTTCCGCTTTAGCCCTGAGAACACAACGATTTCCAAAAAAATTTTGTCAGACAACAGCACACTTTTCCACTTTCTGTCAGTCCATTTCAGATGAGCTTGGGCCCAGAGAAACCGGCGGCACTTCTGGGTGTTGTTGATACATGGCTTTCGCTTTGCATGGTAGAGTTTTAACTTGCACTTGTAGGTGTAGCAACGATCTGCGTTAACTGACTATGGTTTGCCAATATGTGCCTGAGCCCACATGGTAATATCTTTTACAGGATGATAAAGTCGGTTTTGAGAGGTTTTACGAAACGAGCCAAGAGCGAGAACCAGATAAATGCAAAATGGAGGCTTTATTTCTGAAGGGGGAAACCCCCCAACAGAGCTGGCAACAGTACAATGTCCACAATCCAAAAGCAGAATCCAAAGGGCAAAATCCAAAACTGTAACCAGGGCACCAATAACAAAACTCAAGGTCAGGCAAAAATGGTTCGGTACACAGGCGTGGGTTTGGTGGAGAGGCAAACTCATTAGCCGTAAACAGTCCGAATCCAAATACCAGGGCAGCAAAGACAATAGACGTGGTCGGGCAAAAATAGGTCAAAACTCACAAAGGCAAACAGATCCAAAAAGGGCAAATCAAAAACAAGAGTCGGGCAATCCAGTCAGAAAGAAAATATCACAGTGAGCAAGGCGAGGAACGTAGCACAAGACAAAGGAGTAAAGACGATCTGACAAGGAACTTCTTCTTCTTCTTCTTCTTTTAATAATGGCTGTTACAACTAGCTTTTGTTGTATATCGCCACTTACTGTGTGGGAGTGTGCTACTCAGAGATCATTGGCAGAATAGCACACAGGCCTATACATATAAATAAACATACCCTTTTCTAAACTTGGTGTTCTTATATCCTGTTTTGAAGTCCTGATTCCTTCAAAAACGAGATAAAAAGTCTAGCAACTTCAGTTTTCATCCCTTGTTCACCTAAAATTTCTTCAATGCTCTCATATTTTCCATACTTTGTAACCATTTTTTGAAACACTTGTCTTTGTGTTCTATATTTCCGACACAATATTAAAACATGTTCAACATCTTCTAAAATGCCACATATTGAGCATAAGCCATCGCTTCTTCCTAGGATGCGCAGGGTCGCATTTAATCGGGTATGACCTAATCTTAGTCTTGAGTATAAAATCTCTTCCCTCCTATTAGCACCAAAATATCTTTTCCCTCCCACTTTTTGCTGTATTTTGTGGTAATGTTTTGCTTTATTTTCTTCATCCCATTCCTGCTGCCACCTACAGAGAATCTCAGTCCTAATTTTCGATTTTATTTCACCTTTACCCATAGGTACATTGATTTTAATCTCTTCTCTTAATGCATCTTTAGCAATTTGATCTGCTTTTTCATTCCCCTGTATTCCAATATGTGCAGGAACCCAACAGAAGTCCACAATGAGGCCTAACCTTTGGATATTGAGAAGAATAGTTCGCACCTCAATAACTAAATCTTCCCTTACTGACTGCCCCGAGAAGAGACTCTGTAATGAAGAGATCGAGTCAGAGCATATAACTGTTCTTAACGGTTTGTTTTCCTCAATCCATTGTAAAGCAGTTATTAAGCCAACCATTTCCGTCGTGTATACTGATAGATTATTACTAATTCTATATCCTATTTTTTTATTAAATGCAGGAATATATATCCCTATTCCACATTTTCCTGTTTGTAGCTCCTTCGATCCATCTGTATAAATTTTCAGATGTCCATAATAATTGGTGTCAATATACTCTCGGCTAAAATCAGCAAGATATTCAGTATCTTTAATTTCACTTTTTTTGTCTAATAAAAATACATTTGCCTCAGGGGAAGGGAGTAACCAAGGTGGTATCCTGCTCAAAACCACAGCAGGCGTATATTCCATTTCCTGAAGTCCATACTGCTTAACCCAGTTGCCAATTTTCCACCCAAAACCTTGTCCAGCTTTTGTGTATTCCCAACAATTATACAATACAACTGTCGCAGGGTTGTCAACGCTCCCCTGTAATCTGTACCAATATGCTAATGACAGTTTTGTTCGTCTGAGATGCAGCGGCGCTTCCCCAACCTCTATCAGCAATGCACTTGTTGGTGTGGTTTTAACAGCTCCAATCGCCAACCTAATTGCTTTATATTGAATTCTGTCTAATTTTATTAAAGAAGATTGACATCCTGAACCATATAAAAAGCAACCATAATCAAAAGAAGATCTAATTAAAGCTTTATAAACATCCATCAATGACTGTCTATCGGCTCCCCATTCTTGTCCCGTTATCATTCTCATCAAATTCAACACTTTTTTACTTTTGGTTTCAATATGTTCTATATGGCATTTCCAGGAAAGCTTTGTATCAAACCAGATACCAAGGTATTTGAACTTATTGACCATTTCAAGGGGTTGTCCATATAACATTAGCTTCTGTGAACAATTTACTTTCCTTTTGGAGAAAATCATACATTTAGACTTACTTGCTGAAAATTTAAGACCCCAATCAAACGACCATTCCTCCAAAGTTTGGATTGCTTGTTGCATGTTATCCATTATATGTTGAAAATTTCGTCCTCTTTTCCAAATAACCCCATCATCCGCATACAGCAACCTGCCTATGGTCCCATTAAGTTTAGCAAAGATGTCATTGATCATCAAGTTGAATAGTATTGGACTTACCACGCTACCTTGCGGAATTCCATTTTCCACGTTGAATTCCTTGGATAATGTTGATCCTATTTTTATCTTGAATGTTCTTTGAGATAAAAAATCCAAAATCCAGTTGTACATATTTCCACCAATTCCAAGTCTATTTAATTTAATTAGTAAACCCTCTCTCCACATGGTATCGTATGCTTTCTCTATATCAAGAAAGACTACAACCATCATTTCCTTCATGACAATCGTTTTCTCAATTTCATTGCCCATTTTAACTAAAGCATCATTCGTTGACCTTCCTTTTCGAAAACCTGTTTGGGCTCCATTTAATACATTTTTAGATTCTAGAAAGTATGTAAGTCTATTAACAATCATTTTTTCCATTAGTTTGCCGAAATGCGAGGTTAGTGCAATCGGTCGATAATTTCCTGGACAAGATGGATCTTTACCCGGCTTGGCAAAAGGAAGAATTATAGCCCTTTTCCATTCAGTTGGCAATTTTCCTTCATTCCATATTCTGTTAAATAAATATAAAATCATATTTAAAGTTTCTCTTGGCACGTTTTTAAACATGGCATAGCACAATTGATCTGCCCCTGGCGATGTGTTTTTTGTTTTTGTAAGAGCTGTATTAAATTCATACATATTAAATTCAACATCTAAAATTGAATCTTTAATTTCTTTTCTTTCCAGAATGTTCGCATTCATATTTAATATTTCTTCTCTTCTTTGTATAAACTTACCATCAAGATGATTTCCCTGGTGCACTTCAGCAAATACCTTTCCCAACAGATTTGCTTTCTCTATATCCGTAACTGCTTCTTCTTTTCCCTCAGTTAGCACCGGCATATGGATTATTGTGTTTTTACCACACATTTTCCTAATCATATTCCAGATTTCACAAAGCTTGGTTTCCCTCCCTATGGTTGAGCAGTATTGTCTCCAGGTTTCTTTTTTAACTTCTTTGATGGTTTTCCGAGCAATAGCTCGTTTCTTTTGATAATCAATTAAGTTTTCCATCGTTAGAGATCGGCGTAGTACTTTAAATGCATCATTCCGCTCTTTAATTGCATTACTACATTTCTCATTCCACCATGGAACGATTTTTTTGTTTCCTCTTCTCTTGCTCACCGGTACGGCCCGGCTGGCAGCATTATAGATAAGAGAGTGTAATGATTCTGTAATTTGCTCAATTGAGTTGTCTGAATTAATTGGTAATGCATTGTTTGTCTCATTACAATATTCCTTATATCTTTCCCAGTTTGCTTTCTGAAAACACCACTTTTGGTGATAACATTTTTCTTGTGAATATATCCCCACTGCTATGCTACATAGAATGGGAAAATGGTCACTACCTATCGTGGTATTCAAGTTTATTTCCCATTCACATTTATCGGCAATTCTTCTATCTACCAAAGTGAGGTCTAAACATGAAGTGGTGTTTTTAAAGACATTAATTCGTGTACCTTTGCCATCATTTAAGCATACCAACATTCTATCATTTATCATCTCTTCTACCACCTCTCCATTATGATCTGTCTGCATACTACCCCATAAGCTATTATGAGCATTAAAATCGCCGCACCATATTTCTTTAGTGCTATAACGTTTCTTATATATTGAATGAAAGAGGTTGTCCGATATTGCTTTACACGGGTTATAAAAATTAATTACAGCAAAATTGCTTCCACATTTATCATTATATATTTCTATTATGACACATTCATGCATATCAGGTACTAAAACAGTTTTGTAAGCTATTCCCTCTTTTATAAATGTAGCACAACCTCCTCCATTGTTGTCCTTCCTATCGTATCGTACTACACTATATCCTCTTAAAACAAAATCTAATTGTGGTTTTAACCAAGTCTCCTGTACACATATAATGTCTGGTTTAACATGGAGTTCGCTAACATATTTTTTAAATTCCTGACCATTCGCAATTAAACTTCTCGCGTTCCATTGTAATATATGAAACAAAATAATACTAAGTAAAAATCTGAGACTGTCCATCGCCATAGCTTAAGTTCAACATTTCATGTATTTCGTCTGCTTTGGATGAAATCCCCAAAAACTCATTTGCCACTTCAACTACAGATTTAATCCTATCACTTCTTTTTTTATAGTTCATCGTAACATTCACTACTGCACACATGAAAGCAATAAAGTCAGTCTTACTAACTAGCATTGTTTCCATAGTTACCTTGTCTAGAGCTTCATTTTGACTAGATGGTATCACTATGGGCCTTACTGCACGTCTCTGATCCTTTGCAGACTTATCATGGGCCAAATTGGTTGTAGCCGCTCTTTTTTCACGCATTCGTTTCTTTGCTGTGCTGTCCGTTCCAACATTTACTATTTCTGTTACGCAGTATCCCTTATTACCTTGATCTGAAACTTTTTTAAGAGCTTCTGCGTATGACACTTGATGCATTACCTTGTACCTCTGGGCTTCCCTAGCTTGTTTCTGTACCTCACATCCTCCATATGCAGCACTGTGCTGTTCTCCACAATTACAACATTTAATTTTGAAGTTTTCACCACATTTGCCATACTCATGTTCCCCGCTACATCTAGCACATCTAATTTTTCCTTTACACTGCGCTGCCACATGACCGTACCTTTGACATTTAAAACAGCGTAATGGAGGCGGAATATATTCCCTTACATTGAAACTTAGGAAACCCAACTGTACTCTTTGGGGCATCTCATCTTTGAACAATAAAAGTACTGACAAACTCTCAATTTTCTCTTTACCTTTCGTTAGCCTTTTTGCCTCTAATATTTGTCCCCCTTTTAAATTTTGCATAACCTCTTCCATCGTCATATCAGTTGGAATCCCTGTGATAACCCCTTTAAGTTTTGATGCAGCTCCTGGAATATGTGCACTCATTTTAACACCATTTAAACTAGACATCTTGAGGATTTTAATCCTTTGTTCCTGTGAAGCCGCAAAAATTAGCATTCTACCATTCCCTAAATACTTAGCAAAATTAATCAGGCCGATTTCTTTATCAATTGCTTTAGTAATCTTGATGGGATGCAATTCTGGACCTGACTTTTTCTCAAATACAACCATAACTTTCCAGGCTTCCTTATCCCTATTAACCAATTCTCTTTGAGGCACCTTAATTTTTGCCTTCTTAACTGTGTCAGCTGAATCAGAAGTGTTACTTGTTCCACTGGAACGACGTCTAGCGTTTTTCCTCCTCACAATACTCCACTCCATACTACTCCCCGCTAAATCATCAGCATCCAGTCCCTGACCATCTGAACTATCTGCCATGACCCAAAGAGCATTCACCACACAGTGTCACAATGACAATCAAGTGCTTCAACTCCACGCGATTTATCTTTACTTTTTCTAATATAAAGATCGTTAATTCGCATACAAATTTCCAAATGTCTACTTAGATGTGTCCACACAGCGACGTGGCATCCCCCGCCGGAGACACCATCCTGACAAGGAACTAAAAGTGCAGACACCTTATATACACATCCGGGGTGAACACATGACAAGGGAGCACAGGTGCGATCAATGGAACAATAATCAGGATTGACACATGAGGGTTTATCTAATTACATGAATCTGGCGAATGCCGAAACGCAGACAGGGATAACGAGACATTCCTATGAACGAATAAACGGCTCCGGTTAAGGAGTACTAAAGTGTACAGTCTAAAGAAAAGGGAAAGCCTGAGATATAAGTGGAAACTGCAGTAGAGATAATTAGTGATAGGCAAGGAGGGCGGAGATACAGATTGGGCGAATGCTGAGAGATCGTTAGTCTATTAGTATGTGCAGCTATACAATCCCGAGTGCAAGTTAGTCCGTTAGTAAAAATATACAATGTTAATCTTGGTTAGTAATAATCGAAAACAATAAACTGTTAGTATGGTTAGTGGACAGTAACAGAGAGAGGAAGGAAGAAAAAACGAGATATGAAGAAAGATTGAAATCCCAGAAACCAGGAAATCACCCGAATGAGTGGCACGTCAGACAAGGGACCGTGGGCAAAGACCTACACAAGACAAGACAGGGTAAACGAAGTGCAGGACTAGAACTAAAAGCAAGGCTATGAAACATGGCAAAGACATAAATAATAACAAAACATGAAACATAATAAAACATGAAATCAAACAACAAAACACAATACATAATCATGGGGATGGTCAAAGGCAGGCAGTGGTCACTTAAACAGACAGCATACGTGGCATGGCCAGGCACAAAACTTAAACATGGAGCTAGGAAAGGCATGGCTGAAATGCAGATTCACAACAGAACCCGCCCCCCAACGAACGCCTCCTGGCGTTCAATTCGAAGAACGTGATGCAGCATGAAAGTCTCTTATTAAAGTCTTATCCAGAATGTGTCGGGCAGGAACCCAACTGCGGTGTTCCGGTCCGTAACCCTCCCAGTCGACGAGGTACTGTAGACCTCTGCCTCGTCGACGAGAGTCCAGGAGGGCACGGACCGTGTAGACTTCGCCTCCGTTGATGATCCGGGCGGGTGGAGGGGGATCAGGTCCAGAGGACAGGTGGTGGGTTACAGCAGGTTTAAGTTGGGATACATGAAAGGTAGGGTGTATTCGTCGCATGGACAGGGGGAGACGGAGGCGAATAGCAGTGGAACTGAGGACCTTTTCAATGGTGAATGGGCCCAGGTACTTAGGGAAAAGTTTACCCCCGTTACCTCTGAGGGGAATGTCCCTTGAAGAAAGCCAAACCCGTTGCCCAGGTCGGTACGTGGGAGCAGATGTGCGTCTCCTGTCAGCCTGCTCCTTCATCCTGGAGACCGACCTGAGCAGGGCCTGGCGGGTGGTAATCCAGGTGCGTCTACATCTGCGCACGAATTCACGAGCTGAAGGAACGGCTACTTCTTCCTCCTGAGACGGGAACAACGGGGGTCGGTAGCCTAGGCAGGCCCAGAAGGGGGAAACGCCGGAGGCAGCCGAGGTGTAGCTGTTCAGGGCATATTCCACCCACGGCAATTGATGGCTCCAGGAGGAGGGGTTCCTGACACATAAACACCTTAGAACATTCTCCACAGACTGGTTAGCTCGCTCGGTCTGGCCATTAGTTTGGGGGTGAAAACCTGATGACAAACTAACTGAAGTGCCAAGTGACTTACAAAATGCTTTCCAAAACAGAGCAGTGAATTGGGGACCACGATCAGAAGTGATGTCGGTGGGGATTCCGTGAAGTCTAATAACGTGTTGAATAATGAGATTAGCGGTTTCTTGAGCGGAAGGGAGCTTGGTGAGGGGGACTAAATGAACGGCTTTGGAGAATCTATCAACTATCGTGAGAATGGTGGTGTGGTGATTGGAAGGGGGAAGGCCAGTGACAAAATCTCGTGCAATGTGGGACCAGGGGCGATGTGGTGTAGGAAGGGGCTGAAGCAAACCTTGAGGGGGCTGGTGTGATGTCTTAGCCTGGGCGCAGACCGAGCAAGCAGCTACAAAACCCTGAACATCCTGAGTTATCTCTGGCCACCAAAATCTTTGGAGAATAAAGTCCTTGGTGCGGCGTACCCCAGGATGGCAGGACAGCATGGAGGAGTGCCCCCACTCCAGGACCTTGGGGCGCAAAGCAGCTGGAACATATAGGCAATTAGTGGGGCAAGCACTAGGGGTAGCAGCATTAGCTTGGGCATCCTTGACCTCTCTTTCAATATTAAAACATAGAGCGTTAATGAAAGCTTCCTTAGGGAGTACAGTATCATTGCAAGGTCCTTCTTCTCTAATCTCAAAACAGCGTGAGAGGGCGTCAGGTTTAACATTTTTACTTCCTGGTCTGAAAGCGATGTGGAAATTAAAACGGGAAAAAAATAATGCCCACCTGGCTTGTCGTGGGTTGAGTCTCTTGGCCGTCTGAAGGTACTCCAAATTCTTATGGTCAGTCCAGACAATAAAGGGAACTTTGGATCCTTCCAGCCATTGCCTCCATTCTTCCAAGGCCAACTTCACCGCCAACAGCTCCCGGTTGCCGATGTCGTAATTTCTCTCCGCTGAGCTGAGGCGGCGAGAGAAGAAGGCACATGGATGGATCTTCCCATCCTCCGTGGACCTCTGAGACAGGATGGCTCCAGCTCCAATATTGGAGGCGTCCACCTCGACGATGAACTGGAGCTCTGGGTTGGGAATAGTGAGGATGGGTGCAGATGTGAATCTGGTCTTTAATTCTTTAAAGGCGTCCTCTGCTTTCTCCGACCAACGAAACTTGAATTTGGAGGAGGTGAGAGCAGTAAGAGGAGCCGCAACAGAACTATAGTTCCTGATGAACCGCCGGTAGAAGTTGGCAAATCCTAGGAAACGTTGGAGTGACTTACGGTCCTCTGGTCGGGGCCACTTAGTAACTGCCTCCACTTTTACTGGGTCCATGCGAATGGTGCCCGGAGAAATAATGTAACCCAAAAAAGTGGTGGTCTCAACAAAAAACTCACACTTTTCGGCCTTCACGAAAAAGCGGTTCTCCAAGAGGCAACGGAGCACTTGGCGAACATGCTTAACATGGTCCTCCTGGGATTCAGAAAAAATCAGAATATCGTCAAGATAGACGAAAACAAACTTGTTTATCATGTCTCTTAAGACATCATTGACGAGGTTTTGAAACACTGCTGGAGCGTTGGTAAGCCCGAAAGGAAGAACCAAATATTCCCAGTGCCCCGTGGGAGTGTTAAAGGCGGTCTTCCATTCGTCCCCCTCTCTGATTCGCACTAAGTGGTATGCATTCCGGAGGTCGAGCTTAGTAAAGATCTTGGCTCCTTGCAGGAGATCAAAAGCGGTGTTCATGAGGGGAAGTGGGTAGCGGTTCTTAATAGTTATCTCGTTGAGGCCACGGTAATCAATACAGGGTCTTAATGATCCATCCTTCTTAGCTACGAAGAAAAAACCCGCACCAGCAGGTGATGATGACGGGCGTATAATGCCTGCAGCGAGAGACTCTGAGAGATACTTCTCCATAGCTTGGTTTTCTGGTCTGGAGAGTGAATAGAGTCGGCCTCTAGGGGGCATAGTACCTGGCTTCAGGTCTATGGTGCAGTCATAGGGTCGGTGAGGTGGTAAGCTGGTGGCCCGAGACTTTGAGAAAACCTCCTTGAGGTCATGGAATTCTAGCGGAACCTTTTCCAGGTCTGGAATCTCCTCCGGAGATGGGTTGTGTAGAGGGTCGAGGGCGTTGCGGAGGCATGTCAGGGAACAGTTGGGGCTCCATCCCTTAATTTCATTCTTGCGCCAGTCGATCTCTGGTAGGTGTTTGGCCATCCATGGATGGCCCAGGACGATAGGAGCATGGGGAGAGTGTAACAGGAGGAACTGAATGGTTTCGTGGTGGTTTCCTGACACCTTGAGTTTGATGGGGCTGGTCGTATGGGTTATTTGAGCGATCCTCTGGCCGCTGAGCGAATTGGCCACTCGATCAGGGAAGATCTTCTCTGTGGGAATGCCCTATTCCCGGGCCAGCTCCACATCAATTAAATTTTCCTCCGCTCCGGTGTCCACGAGAGCCTCGGTGGATCTGCTCTCGCCCCCCCATTCCAAAGTTACAGGAACGCATGTGCGATTGTTAGTTTCCTGTCCCGGCGTCACCCCTATTACTGTTGCTATGCGGGCACCAGGAGGACCTCTTCTCTTCTTTTTTTTTTCCCTGTTAGGGCACTGAGCGATAAGGTGTCCTCCCTTGCCACAGTAAAAGCAGGCCCCATCACGGCGGCGGCGATCCCTCTCCTCCACAGGAATGCGCGTACGGCCCAATTGCATGGGTTCAGGCTCAGGGAGGCGGCTGCCAATAGGGGGTGATCGAGGCGGAGTACTCTGGGGAGCTGGATATGGTCGTCTGCGGGAAGCGAGGCGTCGGCGCTCCTCCAATCGCGAATCCACGCGAATAGCCAGATCGACAAGGTCGTCCAAGTTCTCCGGTAATTCCCGCGACACTAGCTCATCTTTAAGTGCTTCAGATAATCCGTCAAAGAAGGCATCATACAGAGCTCTCTGTCCCCATCTGCTGTTGGTGGCCAACGTCTGAAAATCAATGGCGTAGTCGGCTACGGGACGCCCACCTTGTCGCATGCGTAGGATCTCTCGTCCTGCCTCGTGACCCAACTTGGTGCGATCAAAGATCCGCCTCATCTCTTCAACCAGTAGACGAAAAGTCTGTACACATGGAAGATCAGCTTCCCAAGCCGCTGTAGCCCACTGCTTAGCTCTTCCCGTCAGTTGCGTGATGATGAAAGCAACTCGCGCTCTTTCGGTGGGGAAGGACGAAGGCTGCAGGCTGAAGATGAGCTCGCACTGGGTGAGAAACGCCCGACATGCTCCCGGGGTCCCGTCGTACCTCTCCGGCGGTGGTAGACGTGGCTCGCAGCTGGGTAGGGGCGGGGCGGAAGCGGGAGCAGGAGGAGTATAGACGGTAGGCTGGGGTGACTGTAGTTGCTGAGCCTCCTGTACTGAGCGAGTGAGATCCGCCATCTGGAGACTCATAGTTTGCATGTGCTGCATCAAAGCACGGAGCTGACGTTCCTGAAACTCCAACTGAGTGCCCTGCTGGTGCACTTCCTCCTGCAGAGACTGGTCTGACGCTGGCTCCGTCATGGTCAGATCGTAATGAGAGGTTTTACGAAACGAGCCAAGAGCGAGAACCAGATAAATGCAAAATGGAGGCTTTATTTCTGAAGGGGGAAACCCCCCAACAGAGCTGGCAACAGTACAATGTCCACAATCCAAAAGCAGAATCCAAAGGGCAAAATCCAAAACTGTAACCAGGGCACCAATAACAAAACTCAAGGTCAGGCAAAAATGGTTCGGTACACAGGCGTGGGTTTGGTGGAGAGGCAAACTCATTAGCCGTAAACAGTCCGAATCCAAATACCAGAGCAGCAAAGACAATAGACGTGGTCGGGCAAAAATAGGTCAAAACTCACAAAGGCAAACAGATCCAAAAAGGGCAAATCAAAAACAAGAGTCGGGCAATCCAGTCAGAAAGAAAATATCACAGTGAGCAAGGCGAGGAACGTAGCACAAGACAAAGGAGTAAAGACGATCTGACAAGGAACTAAAAGTGCAGACACCTTATATACACATCCGGGGTGAACACATGACAAGGGAGCACAGGTGCGATCAATGGAACAATAATCAGGATTGACACATGAGGGTTTATCTAATTACATGAATCTGGCGAATGCCGAAACGCAGACAGGGATAACGAGACATTCCTATGAACGAATAAACGGCTCCGGTTAAGGAGTACTAAAGTGTACAGTCTAAAGAAAAGGGAAAGCCTGAGATATAAGTGGAAACTGCAGTAGAGATAATTAGTGATAGGCAAGGAGGGCGGAGATACAGATTGGGCGAATGCTGAGAGATCGTTAGTCTATTAGTATGTGCAGCTATACAATCCCGAGTGCAAGTTAGTCCGTTAGTAAAAATATACAATGTTAATCTTGGTTAGTAATAATCGAAAACAATAAACTGTTAGTATGGTTAGTGGACAGTAACAGAGAGAGGAAGGAAGAAAAACGAGATATGAAGAAAGATTGAAATCCCAGAAACCAGGAAATCACCCGAATGAGTGGCACATCAGACAAGGGACCGTGGGCAAAGACCTACACAAGACAAGACAGGGTAAACGAAGTGCAGGACTAGAACTAAAAGCAAGGCTATGAAACATGGCAAAGACATAAATAATAACAAAACATGAAACATAATAAAACATGAAATCAAACAACAAAACACAATACATAATCATGGGGATGGTCAAAGGCAGGCAGTGGTCACTTAAACAGACAGCATACGTGGCATGGCCAGGCACAAAACTTAAACATGGAGCTAGGAAAGGCATGGCTGAAATGCAGATTCACAACAGGTTTTCAATACAGTGCTGTCTGAGGGACTAACTGTCATGGGTATTTAATGTTGGTTTTCGGCCCTGCCACATATGTGTCAAGATTTCTCCAGATTCTCTCAATCTTTTGATGATTTTATGGACTGTAGATGATGAAAACTGTTAAACTGTTGGACTATTGGCTCACGCAGTTGTCACGCAGTTGTTTTTACAAGACAGTTACCTGCTGAAATATTATTAGAACTGCATTTGAAAATTGTAATTCATTGACAGACTTGATGGATGATGAGTCGGAGAAAGGCAGAGTCTAATGCTGTGGCTCTGCTGAACACCCATTGTGATTAGTTGAAAGGTGTTCTTAGGTTGTACATCGGTTCCCTACAAACAAGTTGGACCGAGAAATGCATGTTGATCCTCGATAAATACATGATTATTAAGTAGTTCCAAGCCTATTCACTTTTTGACACCTGGGGTCTGATTTCCATTCCATGCACAATTCAGACGTGGACTATCACAACATCTTCAGTGTATATTTTATCATATGCATGTATCATGGGACAGCTGCAGGTAGATGTGAAAAAAGATTATCCTTCAAAAGAGGTTCTCTCAACTTCAGTACCAATACTGCCACCCTATGCCTGGCTCAGGTGTATCCACAACAGCATGATGCACATGCAACTGAAGTGCTTACTTTTGTTAAGGTGCTTGTCTTCATTTTGTGGACATTAACAACAAGCGTTATAAATTGCAGTAAAGTTTTTCTTGACACATTCAGGCATGACTGGTTAAATTTAAACATCACTTAAACAGAACTTGTCTGGCAATGTGACGTAAGCCAAAAACAGCCCATGATGCTGCGATGTCAAGAAATTCAAGAACAGATCAGAAACAAAAGTGTTTTTTTAGTCTGGACAGGGTTACAAAGCCATTTCTAAGGTTCTGGGACTCAGGCAAACGACGAACAGAGCCATTATTTGCAAACGAAGAACACTTGGAACGGTAATTAACTTTCCCAGGAGTGGCAGACTAACAAAATTTCAAGAGTACATTAATGACTCACAAAAGAACCTGGACAACCCTTTGAAGAACTCCAGGCCTTGTTTGCTTCAGCTAAGGTCAGCATTCATGATTCCTGAACAAAAAAAGACTGGGCAGAAATGCCATTCACAGCGAAAACTGCAAGGCTAAAACCTCTGCTGTCTGAAAAAAAAAAACACCACATCTCACATTTGCCTATAAGCATCTTTCTGAACCCCAAAACGTCTTGGGATAATATTTTGTGGACTCCGAAGTCAAAAGTGGAACTTTTTGGAAGATGTGGGTCCTGTTGCATTTGGCATAAACCTAAAGGCCCTCTCCCATATTGCCGTTTAAGGATTCCGTCAGCCTCCGTTTAAAAAGTCACGTCAGACGGTGTCATACGGTGGCAAATTCAATGGAACAATAATCAGGATTGACACATGAGGGTTTATCTAATTACATGAATCTGGCGAATGCCGAAACGCAGACAGGGATAACGAGACATTCCTATGAACGAATAAACGGCTCCGGTTAAGGAGTAGTAAAGTGTACAGTCTAAAGAAAAGGGAAAGCCTGAGATATAAGTGGAAACTGCAGTAGAGATAATTAGTGATAGGCAAGGAGGGCGGAGATACAGATTGGGCGAATGCTGAGAGATCGTTAGTCTATTAGTATGTGCAGCTATACAATCCCGAGTGCAAGTTAGTCCGTTAGTAAAAATATACAATGTTAATCTTGGTTAGTAATAATCGAAAACAATAAACTGTTAGTATGGTTAGTGGACAGTAACAGAGAGAGGAAGGAAGAAAAACGAGATATGAAGAAAGATTGAAATCCCAGAAACCAGGAAATCACCCGAATGAGTGGCACATCAGACAAGGGACCGTGGGCAAAGACCTACACAAGACAAGACAGGGTAAATGAAGTGCAGGACTAGAACTAAAAGCAAGGCTATGAAAACATGGCAAGGCTGTGAAACATGGCAAAGACATAAATAATAACAAAACATGAAACATAATAAAACATGAAATCAAACAACAAAACACAATACATAATCATGGGGATGGTCAAAGGCAGGCAGTGGTCACTTAAACAGACAGCATACGTGGCATGGCCAGGCACAAAACTTAAACATGGAGCTAGGAAAGGCATGGCTGAAATGCAGATTCACAACAGGTTTTCAATACAGTGCTGTCTGAGGGACTAACTGTCATGGGTATTTAATGTTGGTTTTCGGCCCTGCCACATATGTGTCAAGATTTCTCCAGATTCTCTCAATCTTTTGATGATTTTATGGACTGTAGATGATGAAAACTGTTAAACTGTTGGACTATTGGCTCACGCAGTTGTCACGCAGTTGTTTTTACAAGACAGTTACCTGCTGAAATATTATTAGAACTGCATTTGAAAATTGTAATTCATTGACAGACTTGATGGATGATGAGTCGGAGAAAGGCAGAGTCTAATGCTGTGGCTCTGCTGAACACCCATTGTGATTAGTTGAAAGGTGTTCTTAGGTTGTACATCGGTTCCCTACAAACAAGTTGGACCGAGAAATGCATGTTGATCCTCGATAAATACATGATTATTAAGTAGTTCCAAGCCTATTCACTTTTTGACACCTGGGGTCTGATTTCCATTCCATGCACAATTCAGACGTGGACTATCACAACATCTTCAGTGTATATTTTATCATATGCATGTATCATGGGACAGCTGCAGGTAGATGTGAAAAAAGATTATCCTTCAAAAGAGGTTCTCTCAACTTCAGTACCAATACTGCCACCCTATGCCTGGCTCAGGTGTATCCACAACAGCATGATGCACATGCAACTGAAGTGCTTACTTTTGTTAAGGTGCTTGTCTTCATTTTGTGGACATTAACAACAAGCGTTATAAATTGCAGTAAAGTTTTTCTTGACACATTCAGGCATGACTGGTTAAATTTAAACATCACTTAAACAGAACTTGTCTGGCAATGTGACGTAAGCCAAAAACAGCCCATGATGCTGCGATGTCAAGAAATTCAAGAACAGATCAGAAACAAAAGTGTTTTTTTAGTCTGGACAGGGTTACAAAGCCATTTCTAAGGTTCTGGGACTCAGGCAAACGACGAACAGAGCCATTATTTGCAAACGAAGAACACTTGGAACGGTAATTAACTTTCCCAGGAGTGGCAGACTAACAAAATTTCAAGAGTACATTAATGACTCACAAAAGAACCTGGACAACCCTTTGAAGAACTCCAGGCCTTGTTTGCTTCAGCTAAGGTCAGCATTCATGATTCCTGAACAAAAAAAGACTGGGCAGAAATGCCATTCACAGCGAAAACTGCAAGGCTAAAACCTCTGCTGTCTGAAAAAAAAAAACACCACATCTCACATTTGCCTATAAGCATCTTTCTGAACCCCAAAACGTCTTGGGATAATATTTTGTGGACTCCGAAGTCAAAAGTGGAACTTTTTGGAAGATGTGGGTCCTGTTGCATTTGGCATAAACCTAAAGGCCCTCTCCCATATTGCCGTTTAAGGATTCCGTCAGCCTCCGTTTAAAAAGTCACGTCAGACGGTGTCATACGGTGGCAAATTCAATGGAACAATAATCAGGATTGACACATGAGGGTTTATCTAATTACATGAATCTGGCGAATGCCGAAACGCAGACAGGGATAACGAGACATTCCTATGAACGAATAAACGGCTCCGGTTAAGGAGTAGTAAAGTGTACAGTCTAAAGAAAAGGGAAAGCCTGAGATATAAGTGGAAACTGCAGTAGAGATAATTAGTGATAGGCAAGGAGGGCGGAGATACAGATTGGGCGAATGCTGAGAGATCGTTAGTCTATTAGTATGTGCAGCTATACAATCCCGAGTGCAAGTTAGTCCGTTAGTAAAAATATACAATGTTAATCTTGGTTAGTAATAATCGAAAACAATAAACTGTTAGTATGGTTAGTGGACAGTAACAGAGAGAGGAAGGAAGAAAAACGAGATATGAAGAAAGATTGAAATCCCAGAAACCAGGAAATCACCCGAATGAGTGGCACATCAGACAAGGGACCGTGGGCAAAGACCTACACAAGACAAGACAGGGTAAATGAAGTGCAGGACTAGAACTAAAAGCAAGGCTATGAAAACATGGCAAGGCTGTGAAACATGGCAAAGACATAAATAATAACAAAACATGAAACATAATAAAACATGAAATCAAACAACAAAACACAATACATAATCATGGGGATGGTCAAAGGCAGGCAGTGGTCACTTAAACAGACAGCATACGTGGCATGGCCAGGCACAAAACTTAAACATGGAGCTAGGAAAGGCATGGCTGAAATGCAGATTCACAACAGGTTTTCAATACAGTGCTGTCTGAGGGACTAACTGTCATGGGTATTTAATGTTGGTTTTCGGCCCTGCCACATATGTGTCAAGATTTCTCCAGATTCTCTCAATCTTTTGATGATTTTATGGACTGTAGATGATGAAAACTGTTAAACTGTTGGACTATTGGCTCACGCAGTTGTCACGCAGTTGTTTTTACAAGACAGTTACCTGCTGAAATATTATTAGAACTGCATTTGAAAATTGTAATTCATTGACAGACTTGATGGATGATGAGTCGGAGAAAGGCAGAGTCTAATGCTGTGGCTCTGCTGAACACCCATTGTGATTAGTTGAAAGGTGTTCTTAGGTTGTACATCGGTTCCCTACAAACAAGTTGGACCGAGAAATGCATGTTGATCCTCGATAAATACATGATTATTAAGTAGTTCCAAGCCTATTCACTTTTTGACACCTGGGGTCTGATTTCCATTCCATGCACAATTCAGACGTGGACTATCACAACATCTTCAGTGTATATTTTATCATATGCATGTATCATGGGACAGCTGCAGGTAGATGTGAAAAAAGATTATCCTTCAAAAGAGGTTCTCTCAACTTCAGTACCAATACTGCCACCCTATGCCTGGCTCAGGTGTATCCACAACAGCATGATGCACATGCAACTGAAGTGCTTACTTTTGTTAAGGTGCTTGTCTTCATTTTGTGGACATTAACAACAAGCGTTATAAATTGCAGTAAAGTTTTTCTTGACACATTCAGGCATGACTGGTTAAATTTAAACATCACTTAAACAGAACTTGTCTGGCAATGTGACGTAAGCCAAAAACAGCCCATGATGCTGCGATGTCAAGAAATTCAAGAACAGATCAGAAACAAAAGTGTTTTTTTAGTCTGGACAGGGTTACAAAGCCATTTCTAAGGTTCTGGGACTCAGGCAAACGACGAACAGAGCCATTATTTGCAAACGAAGAACACTTGGAACGGTAATTAACTTTCCCAGGAGTGGCAGACTAACAAAATTTCAAGAGTACATTAATGACTCACAAAAGAACCTGGACAACCCTTTGAAGAACTCCAGGCCTTGTTTGCTTCAGCTAAGGTCAGCATTCATGATTCCTGAACAAAAAAAGACTGGGCAGAAATGCCATTCACGGCGAAAACTGCAAGGCTAAAACCTCTGCTGTCTGAAAAAAAAAAAAACACCACATCTCACATTTGCCTATAAGCATCTTTCTGAACCCCAAAACGTCTTGGGATAATATTTTGTGGACTCCGAAGTCAAAAGTGGAACTTTTTGGAAGATGTGGGTCCTGTTGCATTTGGCATAAACCTAAAGGCCCTCTCCCATATTGCCGTTTAAGGATTCCGTCAGCCTCCGTTTAAAAAGTCACGTCAGACGGTGTCATACGGTGGCAAATTCAAATTTTTTGGTCATGGACATGAGTAACGTCTAAATATGTCAGAGAAATGTCTGCTTAAGTATGAGTAACAAATGAATTGGATTGTGTGTAAATAAATGTAAATAAATTGTATACAGTTGAAGGATAAAAAGAAAATGTATCAAATCCCACACAATTTATTTCACAAACCCTCCAAAAATAGAAAAACGAGCCTAAGAAAAACTTGAAAAGAAATAAATTGTTTTCATTTCAAGTTTTTCTTTGGTTCATTTCTCTTTTTTGTAACAAATAAAAAAAATTAATAAATTGAATGAAAAGAGAAATAAAGAACAAATAAAATTTGCATTAAAAGTCAAAATTATTTAAATTCATTCTGGTTAATTTTTTGTGGGTTTTTTTGGCAGTTTTGTGGGTTTTAGCTGTCCGCCTGCCCAACAGCCATAAAAGTCTAAAAACTGGTAACATTCTGCCCAAGTAATGGTGAAAAAGGAAAAAAAAAACAGGCAAGAGTAACATATGAGAACCACCAATCGCTATCCAATGCTGGCCGCCGGAAATTTTGAACATGCCCAAAGTTTGGAACTTTGGCGCCATTTGCCAATGTCTAGATACGTCTGTAAACCAGCTGAAAAACAAATTAAGTCCAAGAAACGTGCGCCTTCATTTTTCAGATGAAATCATTAAACGGGGCAGTAGGACAGTACCGTAATACAGCATCCAACGATAACATCATCATATAAAGCAGTCAAATAAGGTGGTGGTAGTATGGTGGTCTGGGGCTGTTTTGCTGATTCAAAACCTGGGCGACTTGCAGTTATTGATGAAACCATCCAGTCTGCTCACTACCCGAAAGTCCGGACGGAGAATTTCCGGCCTTCAGTTTGTGACGTGAAGCTCAAGCACATATGGGTCATGCAGCAAGACAATGATCTGAAGGACACAAGCAAATCTACTTCAAAAGGGCTCAAAATAAACAAAGTGAAGCTTGGAGTGTCCTTGTCCAATTGAGATGCTGTAGCATGACCTTTAACACTCAGTTCATACTCAAAAGCCCTCCAATGTGGCTGAAATGTAAAAAAAAATCTAAGCTGAGAAGATTGAGCCAAAATTCCTCTCCAATAAAAGACTCATTGCCAGTTATTAAAATTTTTTGATTGCAGTTGTTGCCTCGAGGGGTGGCACAACTATTCATTAGGTTTAGGGGGGCAATTATTCTTTCACATGGGTGACATAGTTTATGAATAGCTCTGTGCCTTCAATACATGAAAGGGCTATTTAAAATCTGCATTTACATTTACTCACATTGTCTTTGTCTTATATTAAAATTAGCTAAATGATCTGATACATTTAAATATGATAAAAAAGTGAAAATACAGGAAAGCAAGAAGGGGCAAATACTTTTTCCACAGCCCCATAAGTATTTCTTGGCTGACGAGCTACATACTGTTTAGCTCTCAATCTGTGGCTGTAATAATTGTAATTCAGGAGTTGGGTCCACACCACTGCTTTGTGTCACCAGTCAAATCAGGCATAAAATGAAATTCTTTTCTGTAGGTCAGGGTAAAATTTATTTTTGCTTACTCAAGGGCTATTTTACTCTAAAAAAGAAATAAAGAGTGAAAACACTGCTTATTAAAAAAAAAAACAAAAAAAAACGGATAAGCGTTTTGGACTACATTTTCTTCGTAAATCAAATAATAGACAATAATTCAGAGACAAAAGAAAAAGTATTAGTTTTTTTTAAAACAAAATATTTACACCCACTATTAACTGTTAGTTTCTCAGGTTGTTTTTCACATATACAGTGCTGTGAAAAAGTATTTGCGCCCTTCCTGATTTCTTCTTTTTTTGCATATTTGTCACGTTTAAATGTTTCGGAACATCAAAGACATTTTTAGTATTAGACAAAGACAACCCAAGTAAATACAAAATGCAGTTTTTAAATGATGAGTTAATTTATTAATGGTAAAAATTGATCCAAACCTACCTGGCCCTCTGTGAAAAAGTAATTGCCCCCTAAATCCTAATAACTGGTAGTGCCACCATCGGCGACAACAACTGCAATCAAATGTTTGCAATAACTGGCAAAGAGTCTTTCACATTACTGTGGAAGAATTTTAGCCCACTCTGCTTTGCAGAATTATTTTAATTCAGCCACATTGGAGGGGTTTTGAGCAAGAACGGCCTGTTTAAGGTCATGCCACTGCATCTCAATAGGATTTAAGCCAGGACTTTGACATGGCTACTCTAAAATCTTCATTTTGTTTTTTTTTTTAAAAGTCATTCAGAGGTGAACTTGCTGGTGTATTTCAGATCATTGTCCTGCTGCATAACCCAAGTGTGCTTGAGCTCGAGATCACAATCTGAGGGTTGGACATTCTCCTTCAGGATTTTCTGGTAAAGAGCAGAATTCATAGTTCCATCAATTATGACAAGTCGTCCAGGTCCTGAAGCAGCAAAGCAGCCCCAAACCATCACACTACCACCACCATATTTGACTTTTGGTATGAGGTTCTTTTTATGAAATGCTGTGTTAGTTTTATGCCTGATTTAATGGGACGCACACCTTTCAAAAAGTTCAACTTATGTCTTGTGATTCCACAGAATTTACCATAAAGTCTTGGGGATCATCAAGATGTATTTTGGCAAATAGGAGATGAGCCTTTGTGTTCTTTTTGGTCAGCAGTGGTTTTCACCTTGGATCTTTCCCATAGATGCCATTTTTTGTCCAGTCTCTGTCTTATTGTTGAATCATGAACACTGACTTTAACTGAGGCAAGTGAGGCCTGCAGTTCTTCATATGTTGTTTTGGGTTTTTTGTGACCTCCTGGATGAGTAATTGGTGCACTTTTGGAGTAATTTTGGTAAGCAGGCCACTCCTGGGAAGGTTCAACACTGTTCCAAGTTTTCTCCATTTGTGGAGAACTTGCAACCCTTTCCAGACTGATAGATGTCAATTTCTTTGTTTCTCATCTGTTCTTGAATTTCTTTAGATCACGGCATGCCATGTTGCTTTTTGAGATCTTTTAGCCGACTTTACTTTGTCAGACAGGTTCTATTTAAGTGATTCCGTGATTCAACAGGTCTGGCAGTAATCAGGCCCGGGTGTGGCTAGTGAAACTGGACTCAAAAAATGTGCTTAATTCATGATTTAACAAGGGGAGGCAATTACTTTTTCCACATAGGGCCAGGTAGGTTTGGATAGCTTCATCCCCTTCATAAATGAAATCATCATTTAAAAACTGCATTTTCTATTTACTCGAGTAATCTTTTTCTTAGATTAAAATTTGTTTGATGATCTGAAACATTTAAATGTGAAAAATATGCAATAAAGTAAGAAATCAAGAAGGGGGCAAATACTTTTCACAGCACTGAAACTGGTTTATTGCAAGATTTTTGTGTCAAGGTAATGGAAACCCCAGCCCAAAGCCTAAACTGTAAAACAAGCAGTGACCTCCCCTGAACGTGCACATGCAATTTTGAAAGCTGTGCATTTTTAGCTCTACCGTGGGAATAAATACATTGCCGAGAGAACGGAGGACCATCAAAGCTTATGAAGTATGGGCTGAGTGAGAATTCAAAATATTTTTGGACTGAACTCAGAACATCTTTTCAAAACAGAAGTATTTAATTATTTATTTTTTTATATATTTATCATTCAATTAGCATATGAAGTCAGCTAAAACAGCAGTCGTGCCACGAATTGTGCTCAAGTATGAGATCTTTCAAAGGTGGTGTTTTCTCATGGGAAAATTGCCCATGAAAGCTTTTGATTCCTTATCATATTGACTGTGTGGAGAGATGTATGTGGGCCTAGAAAATGCATTTGTTTTTTGTATCATATGTGAAAGGACAGATGTGGGCCAAATTTAGATGAGCACCCCCCTAAAACCAACATATGGGGATAAATCAATGAATAACCAATTATTACAGTGCTAGTTCTAAAATTTATAACTGTTATTGTTGCTGCTATCCCAAGGAACAATTTGACGCCAAACATGGCTTAATTGCTTTGAAAATATGAGACCCAGGAGGAATTGAAGCTGCAAAAAGTCTAATTTGGCTACATTTTTGATCACAAATTGAAAGTTTAACATTGAAATTAATATAGTTCCCGAAGTGATCCACCGTAAATATTTGGTAAAAAGTAGGTGCAGTATGCCAAGTTCGTTTGCACAAAGTTTCAAGAAATTCTTTCACATGTAAAAATGCAGTAGGACGGCTGTATGTTTTGTACACCATCCTTGGAAAAAAGAAGAAAATCTAAAATGCCATTTTGAGCCAAAGGCAAACTAGATCATGAAAACAGTGAATAAATAGGTCACAGTGGATCCAGTGTTCATCACTTAGGGCCTTTAGCATTATAGAAATAATTTCAAAAAGTAGAGATTATATCTGGATCTGGATCTCTTCTGGATCAGATCTCCCTTGAAAAGATCCGCATGTATCATGTGTATTGTGTATTATAAAGATGAAAGATTTATGGATTTATGGCAA
The DNA here is from genome assembly GCA_029721435.1 of Gymnothorax reevesii. Lineage (NCBI taxonomy): Eukaryota > Metazoa > Chordata > Actinopteri > Anguilliformes > Muraenidae > Gymnothorax > Gymnothorax reevesii. The sequence continues at coordinate 71,174,981 of CM056577.1, read as the reverse complement.
TATGTTGTAGTTCAATTGGTTGAATATCTAATCTTAAGTTTACATCTAAGCCACTAATTATGTTCCTTTTAATTTAATGAGAGCCTGTTGAAATGTACAACCCCAATTCCGAAATAGTTGGGACAAAGTGTAAATTGTGAATAAAATCAAAACGCAATGACTTTCGATTCACACCAGCCAGTATTTTCTCTGCAATAGAACAGACATAACATAGCAAATGTTGAAAATTAGAAATTTTACAATTTTATCCACTAAATGAGCTCATTTCAAATTTGATGGCTGCCACATGTCTCAAAAAAGTTGGGACAGGGGCCTGGTTGACATGATGTAACACCCCCTCGTCTTTTTAACCCAGAGTGGAGGCGTCTGGGCATTAAGGAGACAAGTTTCTTGAGTTAAGCCATTGGAATTTGATGCCACTCTTGTATAATACAAGCTTCCAGCTTCTGGAGAATTTTTGGTCTCCTTTGACGGTCTTTCCGTTTAATTATGAGCCTAATGTTCTCCATTGGTGAATGGTCAGGACTGCAGGCAGGCCAGTTCAGCACACAGACTCTACTACGAAGCCATGCTGTTGTAATGCAGTATGTGGTTTTGCATTGTCCTGCTGAAATACACAAGGCCTTCCCTGGAATAGATGTCATCTGGAGGGGAGCATATGTTGCACTAAAACCTTTATAAACCTTTCCTTATTCATGGAGCTTTTTAAAACATATAAGTGTCCCACACCATATGCACTAATGCATCCCCATATCATCAGATATGCTGGCTTTTGAACTGAATGCTGATAATAGGAGGGGTGGTCTTTCTCCTCTTTAGCCCAGAGGACACGACGTCCATGATTTCCAACGAGAATGTCAAATTTTGACTCATCTGACCACAGGACACTTTACTACAGTCCATCTTAAATCAGCCTTGCCCCACAGAACACATTGGCGCTTCTGGATCATGCTCAATAATGGCTTCGATTTTGCATGATAGAGTTTTAGGTGGCATCTGTGGATGGCACGGCGGACGGCGTTCACTGAAAGTGGTTTCTTGAAGTATTCCTGGGACCATTTTGTTATGTCATTGACAGAATCATGCCGGTGAGTGATGCAGTGGCGTCTGAGGGCCCAAAGATAACAAGCATCCAGTAAAGCTCTTCGGCCTTGTCCCTTACGCACAGAGACTTTTGCCAGTTTCTCTGAATCTTTCAATGATTTTATGCATTGTCGATGATGAGACCTTCAAAGCCTTTGCAATTTGACGTTGAAGAACATTGTTTTTAAAGTACTCCACAATTTTTTTTATGCAAGCCTTCACAGGTTGGAAAGCCTCTGGCCATCTTTACTTCTGAGGGACTCAGCCTCTCTAAGACATCCCTTTTATAGCCATTCATGTTACTCACCTGATGCCAGTTACCTTAATTACTTGCTGAATGTTCTTTCAGCTCATTCTCTTATATAATTGCATTTTCAGCCCTTTCTTGCCTGTGTCCCAACTTTTTTGAGACCTGTTGCAGCCAGAAAATATGAAATAAGCTCATTTTGTGGATAAAAATGTAAAATGTCTCAGTTTCAACATTTGAAATGTTATCTATGTTCTATTGTAAATAACATATTGGCTTATGTGATCTGAAAGTCATTGCATTTTGATTTTATTCACAATTTACACTTCGACCCAACTATTTCGGAATTGGGGTTGTATATGTGAAAGGCTGAAGGTCTCTGGTTTGAGACCTGAAATAACCCAGGTAATATAATAAACTTGCAACATGCGCACCCATGCCATTTGTTCTTTTCCCTGCAGGGCATGTGCAGTAATAATCTGTAATAGGGTCATTAACTACAGTGACATCAAACTCAATCCATATGTTGTACTTAGTTTGACTCCTGTGACTTGAATGAATCTGACGACTAAGGTTATCAAGGCGTTTGTACACCCATACTTCCTAGTCTCCCTCATCATTACAGTGTTCAGCAATGTATCCTGGTGCCTGTTTGATCTGACAACATCCACATGCCAAAGTTGGTGAATATTCCAGAGAAAGTTCAGGAAACTCGACATCAGCACTTTCTGAGGATGTGTACATACAACTGTCCGACTACATTGTTACCGGTGAAAGAATTTCTTGAAACTTTGTGCAAACGAACTTGGCATACTGCACCTACTTTTTACCAAATATTTAGGGAGGATCACTTTCGGAACATTATCAATTTTAATTTTAAACTTTCAATTTTTGATGAAAAATATAGCCAAATTATGGCTATATTTTACGGCTTCAATTCCACCTGGGTCTCATACTTTCAAAGCAATTAAACCATGTTTGGAGTCAAATTGTTCCTTGGGATAGCAGCAACAATAAGTTATAAATTTTAGAACTAGCACTGTGATCATTGGGAGTTATTGATTAATTTATTGGTTTTAGGGGGGTGCTAAAATCTAAAATTTGGCCCACATCTGTTCTTGCACATATGATACAAAACAAATGCATTTTCTAGGCCCACATACAACTCTCCACACAGTCAATATGATAAGGAATCAAAAGCTTTCATGGGCAATTTTCCCATACTGACACAACCCTACATTTCTCAATGAGCAAACCAGGAAGTGATCTTCAAATATGAAGCATGGTTTAACACCACATGAAGTGCTGTGGCATCATGATTTGCCAGACTAGCCTGAAACAAAGGAAACATCAAACCTGGCAAAATCTGGACTTCTAATGGAGGAATAGAAAACTGCCCACCCTTGAGAAAGTAAATCGATCTCACAGAGTATTGGGGAGAATACAATGAGTGCCATGCTAATACCATTTGCATGGATAGCTCTGTGTGGAGGAAGTCATCTTGAATGACTCTACTCTCAGAAATTTAGAAATATCTTCAAGGTCCCATATTATGCAAAACTCACTTTACTATGCTTTTCTAACAGTAATGTGTCTCCCCTATCCAGCCTGAACACCCCCAGAAAATTCTGTCCACTCCCTCTCTTGCTTGCTCCACCTTTCAGAAAATGTGCGCTGAAGCAGGAAAATCAGAGGTTTTCCCTCCATGATGTCAAAGAGAAAATAACTCCTCCCCCCTGGTTGGTGACACTCCCTTTGACCCTCCCCTTGGCTCTGCCGTCTGAAATTGCCTTGTGACCGTTTTTTGTTCCCACATAGCATGAATATGGCAAAGCCATGATCAAAGCATGGCAATTGTGGTGTTGTTGGCTGCAATTACAAGCAAAGAAGTCTATTTTTACTCCCTTAATCTGAGCCTCTGAAGACTCAGTGGATTGATTTTATTTTTGGTGGAAATGTACCGACAAAGATTCCTAAAGTGTTGTAATTGTGCGCTCATCATTTTACTGATGACTGCTTTCTTAACCTGGGCCAGTACAAAACAGGCTGTGCAAAATATCTGGAGATAAAGCATGGATTGGTACCAACTGCCTGTGACTCAATGACAGACGTGGAAGCTGTAGGTTTTACCATTTTGTGTTAATTTACTGCATAAGCCTACCTAATGTGATAGCCTGTTGAATGTGGCTGTAGCACTGCAGCTAACATAGCTGAGTTACTGTTGCTAATGCTTGTGTCCTAAATGTGCAACAATAAATAATATCAGGAGATATTCAACAGAAGCTGCGTGAACATAAACCTCATTTGAAGCTAACTTTTTTTTACTTGTTTATAATATGGATGTTTGGTACAACTGTTCATGGTAACGGAACTTACTTTCTGTAAATCCTATATTGCAGGGTAACGTTTGTCTCTGTCATTGTTATGTACGTGTCTGAAAAGTTGGGCTGATAAGGCTGCAATTAGACCAGACGTAGGCTTTGCAGAGCATAGGGTACTTGTTTGGCTTTTTTCACTGCTGCTGCGAAACAATAGTTTTACTTATCCATGACCAGCGTCAGCTGGGTACTTTGTCATTGTGTGGGCAAGCTCTCTGATGCTTACGTGGTGAAAGCAACTGGGAAACGTACTATAATGTGTCTGGTATAACAAACGATTCCTCTTCATTGCCAGGGCAGAATTTCATCAAACTTCCGATGTGAAATTTGAAAATTAAGGTGCTGCAATATACCGAAGCCTTGTTGAGAAATTCCAATCATAGACGAGTGAATGCTTACCCCCATGTATGTGTCAGAGCAGGTTTCTGGGCTATTTTAACTGCACTTCAGAATATTAAAGTCCCCTTATCACAAATAATACCCCCCAAAATATTGCGGTGCCCCTTTTAAAAACAGTTCAGCAAATAAAAAGCTAAAAAAGTGGAGGTTAGATGTGGAATTCTTTCAGGTAGAAGTTATCAATTCACTAGCTCCACATAAGCAACACTAACACAGTTTGTGTGTTTTTGCGATGGGCTCATTCAGTAGATTGGGGTCAGAATTGTGATTTGTTTTAGTAGAAATGGTTATCAATGAGCTTTTAGCAAAGTTTCTTCTGGATAAGTGGAATATAACATGACTATATAACAATACTGCCACAACCACACGCATGCAAGCCAAGACAGTACGAGCAAAACACTAAAATTTTCACATCTCACATATTGACATCATGCAGTAAACGTTGCTGCAACACTTCCATAGCTTCCTCCTTCCAGGGTCGGATTCAGGATCAGACATGTACGGTCTTACAGCAATAAGTGCCACAGAGAACTGTCCTGAAATACCTGCCATCTTTGTTTCCTGGTTTTTTGGGTCTGCACCCTCCCCTGGAATTGAAGCGGCCCGGCAGCCAATCAGAGCAGAGCCTCATTAATATAGAGTTCCTGCCCATTCATAGCTCATGTTGGCACAGACAGAGAGAGCGAGAAGAGGTCTCTCAACACCTGGATCTGTGTTTTTTTTTTTGTCATTGAACCTGTCACATTATTTTAAGTAACTAAATACAGCATAATATGGCACCTTTAACATTGGGTGAAGATTATCACCAGTAAGTGATGATTGACATCCACCTTTTAAACACACATTATCAGAGGAAAATCAAAAGTTTGTAGACACAGGATGGTTACAGGTTTGCAGTATGACAGTAAATCGTCAATATTGGAATAATGAAAAGACTCGATTGCTATGCTTGTTGCTTTCAGACGTTACAAATCACTGTTCGTCATGTCTGTCAGCTACATTAATCCTTACTCTGAGGGTGGTTCCGGCAACATGACAGAGCTTCCTTGCTATTTTCACTGAAGCGAGCACCTTGCATGGTACTGTTTCCATTGGCCATTCCTCTAATGCTTCAGCTTCTTATAACTGAATCTGTCTCCGCTGTCCCTGCTCAGTAAGCACTGGGCTAAATGTCTTCCATCGTAGTGTCTCAGCTGTTCTGAAAATTAAAGCACAGCAGGAAACTATCAATAATTTGATCACGTATTGCAACCATCTCCTATGTCGTTGGGATTTCCGTACAGCTAAAACAGCGGAAGCGCTTCTTTGTTCTTGCTCTAAGCAAATTTTTGGGTGTTTTCTAAACTAAATTTTAACATTCTCTTCTGTTTTCTCGAGTGACAGGCCCTTTTTTCTAATTTGCAACATAGGCCGACCATGGCTGTGGTAGAGAATTATCATACTAATATCAGAAATCACACTTTGCAAAAGCTGCTTTGCATATTGTGGTCCTGTTTACAAATAAATTGCTCCTGCCCAGGTACTGGACATCCACTTCATAATTTCAGAGATCTGAGGTCTCACACATAAATTACATTATGTTGTCTATTGGAGTCTCAGAACTTAAGTTAAATTAACACTTTGTTGAGGTGGGTAATAAGAGATGCATCAAAAAGAGTGAATCAATTGGTGATGGTGTAACAGCACTTAAAACATTCTGATGCACCTAAAGACCATAAAAAGAGATATACAATCAGTGGTTGTCATAATCTTACTTTCAAAACTTTTTTCCTGCAATGAAGCGAGCACATTATCAATTATCAATGCAAAACACGGAAAAGATTTTACTAAGATTGTACAGAATCTAATTATTGAGCTTCATGTATGTAATAGATATTTATGCTTCGACGTATGCATATGAGAGGTGTTTGTGCTGGGATGGATATATTAAAGGGGGGTCACTGACAAAACTGGCCTTTTAATTTTATTTTTTTTTAATCTTTAACAAGCTAGCCGTTGCTGCAGCTAAGCCCCCGTCACACCTTTCTGAGCTTAAAGTCACAGGCAAGTTAAATCACAACCAGTTCGGTAAAATTGTACACTCACTAACCCCATGACCTGTTTAATATGCACATTAGGTCACAGTTACCATAGCACCCTTCCACCATCATAATGTTATTGTACCAAACTTAGTTGTCAAAGATCAAAGGCCTGAGACTGGCTCTGGGGATAGTGTCAACTGTGACGATCATTCGTGTAGACTATAACCTAATTTTAGGTCATACCGATCTTCAAGGTGAAGGTCAAGTTCAAGGTAATTTGGCCCCCAGGAGAAGAGGTAGCTGCTTTAAAGATTTCAGCCACCTAACTTCATTAATAAGCTATCAGTGGCCATAAATGTGATTTTTGCCCTTGCTGATCCTGTGACCTAATTAATGTGCAAATTAGGTCAAGGTCACCATGGTAACCCTTCCCCCATCCCATTGTGATATGGTACCAAGTTTGGTTAGATTCGGACCAGAGGCATTGGAGATATAGAGCAAAATGTTTGGACAGACATACGGACGGACGTACATACATACATACATACATAATGTACACTGGTTTCCACTAGACCCCCCTTTCGGGGCCTATCGGCCTGCGACGGGGGGTAAAAAAAAATTTACAGAGTACATTTATTTGGAGTTGGAAGAGTGTTTAAACAAGTCTTAATGGTTGCACAACATTTACAGGGTTTTAGTAAAGTTTTAGACTGTATTTGCAATTTCACTCGCCAAAAAATGTCAGGTGGCGCAACCAAAAGTTTCTTAGAAAAAAAGAGGGAAGTGATATTTTTTGTAAGCATACCTGAGTGTGTCTACTGTGCCTAAAACATTACCACTGTTTTTTGTAGTTGAGCTGGATATTAAAAGTAACTTGTGGATTCTTTATTGTATGAGGCGGGTATGTTGGTTTTCCAAACATTTAAGAACAAGTAAACTATTAAACTTTGTTTATTTGAAAGGTTTTCAACATAAAATAATGCCCAGGTAGAAATTTTATTTCAATTAATATTTTAAATGACATATTTAATACATTTCACATTGTGTTAACTTGCTCGGACGGTGGCTCCACCTGACATTTTCAGAGATGCCAAGTCTCACGCATTCGGTGTAGGTCTTACGCATTTTTTTGGCTTATTCACCGTAGTCCATAATTATTCTTTTTTTTTTTTTCTTCTAAATTTCGGCATGATTGTATAGACGTTTCATGACAATTTCAACACAACACAACATGTATCATGTATCATGACCGAAAGGGTCGCGGGAGAAGCGAAATCGCTTGTCAAAGTCCCGCCCCCAACTTCCAGAAAAACAGTTTGATTATGGTTAAGATATCATAGGGATTATAAATCACAGCAGAGCTAGTGTCCATGTACGCTACGATTTAAACGTCAGAAAATACAATCGTAAGATTTGTGAATATCAGGAGAATTATAATTACAGAATAGGTGAGTGTCCATATAACTTAAGATTCAAATGCCACTCTTGATCCAATGCGACATTGCCCCGAAACCCCTTTCTTAATCATTTGGTTTGTTCCGCTTAATTTGGAGTAGATGAGAGGTATAATAATACCGGATCTTTGCTTGGATCTCTTGATTAGTCATCATTTCCATCGCCTTGGTTCACCCTTCCCTTAACGGATGTAATGACTTCTCGCAGTATGTGCAGTCCATCGTTGCCTTCCTTGATGCTGAATCCAATTTTATTGAGCTTTCTGTCAAGGATAGCCATGCTATTCAAAGTTTTCTTTATCCTGTGGTCAATCAAAACAGACCAAACCCCAATGATAGCAGACCCGCTATCATGAATCCAGTTAGATAGACGTCCTCTACATCCTCAATGTCCAGGACTGCCAAACACAGCGAACGCCACTTTCCCCATGCATCCATGGTGTAACCGGCCGGGAGTGTCCCATCCGGGCATGATGGTTCTCCAGAACCTGACCGCCTCGTGGAGATAAGTTTGTCGATTGCATTTAACGACCAGCTTATAAGATCCATATTGGTTCAGCTGTCTGTAATAATATGCTGTGACAGTTGTTTTCGGACAGATGGTCTGGAGTGTCCAGTAGATACAAGGTACAGATTTAACAGTATTGAACATATTTATAGTTACTCAGATATGCACATTTCAACAAATATTTGAAGGCCTTCAGCTCTTCTGCCATTCTTATACAGTATTATCATCAAGTACATTCCATGCCCTGACTCCAGCCACAGATAACGAGTGCTCCCTGCGAGTCGTCCTGACCTTTCTTGGCTGCAACAACATTGAATACAATCACGCTGAAGAATAGGCTTTGTATATTTCTAGGCAAGTCTCTGTGGTATCCTAAATATACAAGTTGCAAGGAGTTGAATTTTATTATATCCTGCAATTTAAGAAACTTTGCCTTCATAAACAAATCATTTGTATGAATTCCAAACGAAACGCAATGAATAATTCTAAGGGCCTTTTTTTGGAGTTTAAATAAAGATTCTATTGTATTTTTGTAAGTGTGACCCCATACTTCAGCGCAGTAATGTTAAGCGGGGTGCTATGAGAGCTGAATAGATTATTTTAAGAGACTTGAGGTTTAATAGTTTCTGCATTTTCCTAAGAATAGACACACTTTTAGCTAACTTTCTTTGAACTAAATTTACATGCGGTTTCCAGCTTAAGAGATTATCTATCATAACTCCCAAGACTTTATATTCGTTTACCCTTTCAATGCTGGTACCATTTACCTTTAAGTCTATGCCGTCCTTTAGACCTTTTTTCCCAAATATCATAAATTTGGTCTTTGTAAGATTTAGTGATAATTTGTTTGCATTAAACCACGTGTGAAGTTTAGACATTTCATTATTAGCCAATTTAACTAATTGTTTGAGATCAACACCTGAGCAAAAAATAGTCGTGTCGTCAGCGAATAAAATTTATTTTAGGATATCGGACACCTTAACAATGTCATTTATGTAGATTATGAACAACTTGGGACCTATAACCGAGCCCTGAGGAATTCCACAGGTAATGTCCAGGCAATTTGATTTGTTATTACCCATCTGCACAAATTGAATGCTTAGTGAGATTCTCATGCGGAATTAAAATCCTTGTGCACTGAAGTTTCCGTTTCACCTTTCCGTTTCAAAGGTGGACCTCATCACAAGTAATATGGAAAGCGATTATGACTCCGGACTTCTCAGGGATTAGAAACAATGCATGTAATTTACCGTTAATATGGGCAGAGGCTGCTGTTGGTGATGGAGGCTATAAGGTTCGTGGGAGGTTCTAAGATGTAAAAACTTTGCAAATCACATGTTTATTTTAATCCCAAATTATATTTAAAACTCCTTTTTAAAATAATGCAATGATTTTGTTAACTTTTGTAATTGCATGAGTGTCTTACATGTCAATTATGGGAGACTTTGAAAAGGTCCTAAATTTAACTCACTGAAAACCTGCAGGTACCCTGTGCTGCTGGCAGTGGTGGAGGCTGGCACTGGCGGAGGCGAGCAGAGGCTGCTGTTGGCGATGGAGGCTAAAGGATTCATGGGAAGTTCTGAAATGTATAAAATTTGCAAACCAATTCCAACATTCCTGGCCCTTGTATTTGTGATGTCCCGCCCCTTTAATTAATTATTTGTAATTCCACAAATGTTCATGCCTCACACTACTATTGCCCTTGTTCCAAGAGTTTACTTGTCTGTTCTATTCAGTACATTTCTGTTAAATCCATTTAGTTGTTATAGTTCTATTCACAACCCTGTTATGCCTTGTTCTGAAAGCACACACACACACACACACACACACACACTTCGTAGTTCCACACATCGATAAGGCTTATTCTGCTCAATAAAAATCTTTTTATTGAAAACCTTTTCTTGCATCAGTCATTGTATTCAATTTAATTCACTCTCCTGGTCTCACCAGCTGTAGGTTACATGTGCTTTGTTCATTTTATCTAAACATTACAATTGAGAATATCAAGGGCTCTGAAATAAGCTTGGTGGTGCACTTTTTCTTGAAGGAAGAACTGGCATAACATTGAATGATATAACAGGTCAGCAGTACTTTAACATGGTAAGTTGTGGGTAAATCCAGAAGATAAAGGCAGACCCTGGTAATTCAATAATGTAACTTAAAGTAAAAATATGTTAAATTATCCATCCCCATGACAGTGTAAGTATGGGGTTAAATTTACTTCGAAATTATAGCGGATCAACGGTAGGTATAAGTACTCGCTCACTGATGCTAACATGAATCTTACCCTCCAAAAGCTATGACATGATCTTAGTAGTAAAAGCATGACCTCTGTAAACATGTATGTAAATACTGTAATTCATTAAGATTAATACGTGTGCGGAAATTGTGTAAGGTTTAATTTAACATTTAACGTTCAGTAACGCAATCGCTGGTCTGTCCCATAGGAGATAATGACAGTGCAGTGTTTGGTTGGAACTATAGCATTTCCCCACGAACCACGTGACCACTCGAACAACGAAGTCAATGGGTGCTGCCCATGGACCTCTAAGGAGAACTGGACGGACAACGAAGGTCGGAACACACGCCACCATGGGCGTAGCGGTCTACCTGATATTGCAGGTAACTTGATGCCATGGGGGCCAAAAAGAAATTTCTCCATAGGGAATAATTGAAAAAGACACGCAAATAAATCCGTGAATAAATTTTTTTGAAAGCCACAAATTATCGATACCGAAACGGTTTATTTTTCTCTTTTAAATCATTGATGCCTGGTTTCTCGGCAAAGACAAAATGTTTTATTTATATTCAGGCTATGTGAACACCAATGGGCCCTCATATGTAAGTGCGTTCTCGTCTCCTTCGAAAAGCGGATGTGAGTGGGTGGAGCAATGGGCATTCCTTGTCGTCTGTCTGTGTTCAACATTAAAGATGTAGCCAAGTCGGTAAAGTGAGCTAGCGATGTTACAGTGCAAATATACTGAGCAACAAAAAAAACGCAAGTTAATTAAAGAAAATATGTTTGCGCGTAATTATCATCGAAAATCACATTTACTAATTGCGAGCAGATCCGGGCTGATCAGAACTGCGAGGTCCTCGAGGCTTTACCCATGGTTTATCATGCTTGTTATTATGCTGCCCAGATTGACAACGCAGATGTTGATGTGATTGCTTATAAGATGTTTCTGGGGCCATAGTGGATTAAATACCACTACTAAGGGTTGCTGACCTTGCGCAGTGGGCAAGCAGGCTGCCCACCTCCGTACTAGCGTATCTCAGTGAGTAGCTTCTGGAGTGGAATCATATAGAAAAACAAATCACCAGCACTAACACCAGAGAGGCTATCTTGAAAGGACCAGTGGGCTAACCCAAGCAGGGACTAATCTTGATTTTTTTCAGGGTTCACTCCCATAGATCCGCTGCGTTTTGCAATACTGGGGGCGGCGCTAAGAGCCACAGCATGCGGTCTTCGGCATTTGAGAGGCTAGGAAGTGCGGCCACTAGCTAATGATAGGCTGTATGCAGCGCATCACATGCCACTGGATATGGGGAGACCAGTAATGGGCATTCCTTGCCGTCCGTCTGTGATCAATATTATAGACGTAGCCAAGCCAATAATGTGAGCTGGCGTTACGGTGCAAATCTACTGAGCAACAAAAGAAACGCAAGTTAATTAAAGGCAGACCGGAGAATAAGTTTGCACGTAATTCTTGAAAATCTAATTTATTACTGGTGTTATAGCCCCAATTTGCTACGACATATAAGTTAGCAAGGGATGACAGACAAAATTTTAAAACTGAAACACATTTAATTCAACAAAGACCAACACTAACCTACAATTTATACTACTAACCAAGATTGATAATATACCAGAAAAAAAATATTTACAGTCCCTTGAGATGGGGTTGCTTGGTGATGTTCCGGGTGAGGAACACAGGCAAAAATCCACAAAAAGCTTCACAGGTCTTGAAAAGAGTGACAGGTCTGGTCAAATGTATCCTTCTCCTTGCAATTTCTCCAACTACTTTACTCTCTTAATTTCTCCTGAAATACTCTTTCGCAGCCCCCTCCCACATTAGACTTTTTTTTTCCTCTGGGACTTTCCCTTCTCAGACATGTCCAGGACATGCCCAAAACAAGCTCTAGATTGGCTTAAGAAAAAAAAAATCAATACTGCCATCTAGTGGCTGTTTTTCCACATTACACTAGCGTGTGCACATTTACACTCATCTGATCAAACTTTTCTCTGCGGTCACTTTGAGTAACCATAAGAGCACATTAACTTACTAGCTAACTTGCATTTCTTTTGTTGCTCAGTATATTTTTGCCATTTTATTTTAATTGATGAGTGGCCGTAATATGTAGCAACTCGATTGCCCCACTTCATGTAGCGCAGCAAAATGCACTGCAAGCTAAGGCCAGTGTTGTGACATCCTAGAATCATGTACGCAGCCAACACTCACCTTATTTTTTCATATTAAAATGATATGGATATATCCATGAACTGAGCTATTTCCATTACTTTGAAAAGCACAAATTCACATTACTGTATTTTGATGCGTTATGCATAATGTGTCAGTTGAGTAGTATCTAACGTAACGTCCATATGAGTGCATTAATAGCACTACATAAATTCAGTTCGAACACCGCTTAGCGAACCATTTATTCACCATTCTTCATTGTTAAATTATTTACAGACCTTCATACAAGATGACAAAACTTTTCAGCAACTTGACAGATGAGATCCAAAATGATAACTATTTTTTGTGCATGATCTGAACCGAGTGGGTGGAACAATGAGCATTCCTTGCCGTCCGTCTGTGATCAACATTATAGACGTGGCGAAGTCGGTAAAGCGAGTTGGCGTTACGGTGCAAATATTTCAGCCATTTTATTTTAATTGATGAATGGCCGTAATACACTCGATTGCCACACTTCATTATGTAGCACAGCAAAATGTACAGTTAGCTAAGCCCGCTGTTGTGATATCCTAGAACCATGTACGCAGCCAACACTCACCTTACTTTTTCGTATTAAAATATACCCATGAACTGAGCTGTATATTTCCATTATTTTGAATAGCACCAATTCACATTACTGTATTTAGATGCGTTATGCATAATGTGTCAGCTGAGTAGCATCTACATAATGTCAATATGAGTGCACTTACACCACTACATAAATTCAGTTCGAACACTGCTAAGCAAACCATTAACTAACCATCTTTTTTTCTTACATTAGTTACAGACCTTCATACTTGATTACAATACTTTTCAGCAATTTGACAGATGAGATCCAAAATTATAACTTTTTTGTGCATGATCCAAACAAGCACTGAACATACATACTCATTATTTGTGGTACAGCCTATATTTAGATCGAAGTTTTTTGGTCGGTGGAATCGTCAGAGTATTTGAAATCCGAACATTTAATGTTCGCGAGCAGCATCTGAGATCAATGGGAGTGATGCAGGATTCGACAGTTTTCATCTGAACGAAGATAATAGCTACAAGTCCTAACAAATGCAACAGTTGAACATGAGACGAAGATCGAGTAGATGCACAGCCCCAATTCCAAAATAGTTGGGACAAAGTGTAAATTCTGAATAAAATCAAAATGCAATGACTTTCAGATCACAAGGGACAATGTTACTCACAAAAGAACAAAGATAACATTTCAAATGATTAAACTGATACATTTTTAACCACAATATGAGCTCCTTTCAATTTTTCTGGCTGCAACAGGTCTCAAAAAGGGACACAGGCAAAAAGGGCCTGAAAAGGCTAGCCTAATTACGCAGAGCCGGTATTCTGTCAAATTTTGCTCTCTTATCAAAAAATGCTACCTTCATGCAAAGCGATCGTAAAGTCTTTGCATTCACCTTGATATTGCAAAATCAATCAGTTTACAGCAGTAACTTTGTTATTTGTTAGCTTATTATACCATAAGCAGATTTTATAAAGAGTTGGATAAGTTTGTTCAAAGATATATGCCCATATACGCCATTATCATCTAATTTCTGCATTTTCAGGAAAACCCAGCATGTACATGCATATATATGTACGCTTACAGGTTGAAATGCGCACTGAAAATAAATCTATTTCTTTTATTTTTGAAGATTTTTCAGTTATGAGCGAGGAAACAGCCTGAGATTTTAGGTTTGTGCAAGCGCAGAACCTTGAGGTAGCATATTTTGATAGGTAGCAAAATTTGTCAGAACACCTGCCACCATAATAAAACTGAGTACCACAACTACAATCGATGTTAACTCGCAATTAGAAATGTAATGAGACAGTATTCAAAATCAAGACAGACTTTATTGGAAAGGAAATATGAGGGGGATAGAAAGGCATGGCCTCCGGTTCGCTGACATGCAGAAATTCATGGATGAACTGCTCAATGCACTCCAAGGGGCTCAGATATCTCTGGGTAAAGACAGAAAAAAGGAGCTGTAAAACAAAGGTTAAAATAACGCAGTACAATGTGCGTAACATTTCACGGTAGACCCACATTTTAATATACTCCACAGAATAGTTATAAGTTACGTTAGCTAAAAGTAAATTAGCTTGCCAGAATTGACAAAGGTTTAAGGCTCCTGACTTAAAAACACATCAGTGTTTAAGGCACATGTAGTGCGTTGTGTGTTCGGTTTATTGTCTTGAATTCGGAGATGATGATGGAATTTGCACGCAGACAAGCAAGAATCGTCTGACTCCATTAATGTGGTTATTCATCGTTGAACTAAAGAGGACAAGAGCCTCGACATTTTTGAGTTGAAATCAATAGTATTACTTCTCTGTTAAATAACAATCGTTTTAAACATTTGATATTGCATTTGTGTTTTAAACTACGTGTGTTTTAAATCTCAAACTACGATTAAACCTTTACCGGCGGCTATGTTTTTTTTTTTTTTTTTCCGCTCATACTTACATCAGGGTGCAGTCTGCAGTGGTAAGAATTCCATTTCCGGAGAAGAGTGATGGTGTCGTGAACACGCACCCTGGGTTGGAGTTCCACGAGTGCTTCCGTTGTCATGGACACCTCAGATACCAGCCCTCATGAGCCCCACACTACGCATGTGTGAGCAAAAAGTCGCACAGCGCATGTCCGCGTGGGTCCGGAAGCTTGGCCCCCATGTCAGCGTGCTGCGCCATTGAGCAATTTCCACTGAAATGAATGGGCGGCCATTTTCCAATTGTATATCCAGTGAAATATAAAACGTCCTTGGTATCACCACTCTGAATAATCTACCGGTCTGGCATTACCTAGTCAGCCATCATTAAACAGGCCTATTTATGGAAGGTGTGCCTTTGCGCACCTAAAATTGCATTTTAGCTGCGCAAATAAATGCACACGTTTCCATCAAAAATGTTCCATTTTTGCGTGGCCAGCTATCCGAACTGCAACGTCATCTAAACATTTCCAAACTCTTTCGCATATCGTGCAAAGGCTCATGAGTAGCAGTGTGGACATACAGTAAGTGTTTCTCATTGGTGGATTCACTGCCATGCAAGACTTCTTCAACCAATGGAAGTGCATGTTGCCCCAACCAGTGAAGATGGCGAAGCATGCTGTGCGTATCGCCCAGCTTTCCACCATAATGACACTGATGTGGACTCACAGGACATACATCCAGAAAAATTGTGAAAAAAGACAGGAAGAAGTGGGTTGCGGAAATAAGCGTCTTTTTATACATCATAGGAAGATTTTCATTGCCGATTTTTTTGTTCTTGTGCTTTTTTGATGGTGAAACTTGGCGAGATCAGTCGCTAATTCCTGTTAATTTTGCCTCCAGATTGGCTTGATCCTCATCTTGACTGCAGTTTTCACTGCGATTTGATTTATACATTATTAGGTCTGTTCCCTACAAAAACAAATATCGGTCGACCAACAGTCAGCAGTTTTTTCCGATTGTTTTAAATGTTTGAACTCAGTTCAGAGCCCTTGCAGATAGATTCTGCTATTGCACTTCAGAGGTCAAAGTGTGACTACACAATTGACTAATGCTCATATTTGACCTTACTGTAAAACATTCCACTTTGTGAATTAAGTGTTACCTGGTTCATCTAGTCCCACTATTGTTTTATTGTTAGCTGTAGCAACCATATAGTTCAAAATTCTCTTGGACTCCGATAGTAGTTCTTAAAGAGACACACAGTGGAAATAACATTAAATAAAGAAGTGAGTTGAATCAGTTATTTTTGTTTTCTGCTATTAATTGTCAACAATTTTTTGTTGGGTTTTTAATTTGTGCCTACGGAAAACCGTTACGTCACAGACAATTCCAACAGACTACTGCAACGGAAACTTTGCTTTTCAAATTACATGAATTCTCAATAGGCCTACCAAATATACCAGTGAAAGTTCTCTCTGAGTCAAGCAATATTAAGTATATAGGCATATTATTAATAAATATATGACTAATCTAAGACCTCACTGAGGAAATGAATAGGAGAAGACAAATTCGCATATAACGCCATAAACGGCGTTCAGTAAACTTACTCAACTTGGCCTTTAAAAAATGCCTAACATGCCTGGTGAATGATCCGCAATGTAAAGTTTGATACGGTGTAATCCCATTCAGCTAATAAACGAAACAAGCAAGCTTTTTGGGTTAGTTTTCTTATGGTTTAGGCAAGTCAGACTGACTTCAGTGACAAGAGGATCAGTTATCGCGCTCTCTTTTCTTCGAAGATACTGGTGCACTACGTGTTTGTTAAACCTGCAAGCTGTAGCACTGCACTGCTCACAATGTCATGGAGATGCACCTTTGAATTCATTTTCAAAATAAATAGCATAAATAACTGCTGGTTTGCATTATTAATAGGTGACATAACAGCTCAATCTTAATGTTCACCTATAAAGCAGATACAACGCGTATACGCGGAGAGAATACACAGTAGGCTGATGTATCGTTTTCAAGTGGAACGTGGTCGTTACTGAGCTGGGTAAACAAAACTTGCATATTCATTCCAGTTTTTAGATTATTAAAAGACAAAGCCCTGAGATCAGTGGGTTACAGTGATTTTATAACAGCGAGGGGCGTTCTAAGGCACAATGCTATATCAATATTAGTTCCACAGCGTCTTGGCTGTTTAAAGATGTCTGTTGCATGTTTCTAGCTTCATTTGTTTTTTTTTTTTTTCCTGATGATGCAACATTTCCCCTCATGTTGTGATTTACACATAAATATTAGTCCTACATTTATTTCATCTATTTTTTCAGATTCCCAGACCAAGAAAACATACCATTAGCAACTGAATTCATAATGATATCAATATTAGTTCAGTAGTTATTCACTAAAATCAAATTTTCCGTAATGGTGGTTTTATTCTGGATCTAGTTTTCTGGCTTTTGAAGATACAGTAAATCCGGTGACACCACCCTTATTCCGAAATATCTTGGCTATATAATGGTGTTTGTCGCATGTTTGTAGCTTCATTTGTTCTCTTCCTATAATGAAAGTTCCGAAGGTCCCCTACTTTCGTATTCTGAATCATAGTATCCGGAATTATTGCATTTTCAGGATCAGTCTTTGATATATTGTAGAACATGTTCGAAACTTGTCCTGTATTTTTTTTCCAAGTGCCCTGACCATTTTTGGAGAAGTTATATGCATAAATGTCGAAAATCTCCCAATGTTAAAGAATCCTTTAAAAAATTCCTGGATCCAGATGGAGATCCAGATCACTTCCAAAATCTAATCATTTCTTCCTTATACCAATCTGTACAATCCCTGAAAATTTCATCAAAATCTGTCCATTACTTTGAGTTATTTTGGAAACCAACAGACAAACAAACAAACAAAC
This sequence comes from Gymnothorax reevesii, assembly GCA_029721435.1. Classification (NCBI taxonomy): domain Eukaryota; kingdom Metazoa; phylum Chordata; class Actinopteri; order Anguilliformes; family Muraenidae; genus Gymnothorax; species Gymnothorax reevesii. The sequence goes on along the minus strand of CM056577.1, from coordinate 71,157,082 downwards.
AAACAAACCCAGGCAAAAACATAACCTCCTTGGCGAAGGTAATAAAGTTATAAGTCAGGTTCAGCTTTTCCTGTGTAAATCCACAAGTGTAGTTTTGATTTTTGTGAGTGCCCCTCCCAAAGATGACAATATATGACATTTTAATGCATTTGCCTGTATACACCCCTTAAAAATGTCATGCGGAAAATCAAATTTATTTTCAATATAATATAAAAATGAATGTTAGTGACTCTGTTTCAAACTATCAAAATGTAATTATTGATCTACACAGATGCTATGCCCAGTTGCAGAATGTCAACACTAGAATTTTAAATATGAGATATTTTGTCTTTGAAGACAGCAGCATGTCATTTGTCAACATTTGTTACATCTTTTTTCAATTAGAGAGGCAAAACTGCTTTAAAATCTGGCACATCTTTAGATTTTATCAGCTCTTCTTGATTGCATTCATTCATAATTTTACTGAGAGTATTTTGTATATTTATTTCAAAATTAAGCATTTTACCGCATGACATATTTTGTTTTACCGCATGACATTGCACAACTGCATTAGACCAAAACACATAAGTCTAACAAGGTGACGATGGCTACTTCTAAAAAATGCCAAAGAAACTCAGGGCTTTCAAAGTGAACCTTTTAATGACATTAAAATGTGTTTTCCAACAGAAAATCAAGAATCATAATAAAACTATCTATTCGTTCACATTCAAACATTAATCTGATTTATGAATAAAATATACTCATTAATAGTTCATTCATTCATATCTTTACTGCAAGTCATTGAAGACACTTTAAACCAGTGCTGATGATAAAGACTATAATTCAGGCTTAAAGAGAATGCAGCCTGTAGTGACATAACTGACATGTATACGGCCATTACTACCATCATATATACTCAGCAACAAAAGTTTCTGTGACACCATTTATGTGTATGTTATAAATGACACGCAAAGATCTCAATGCAATCAATATGTTTATTTAACAGGAGAAACACTGACTTTTCAGTGCCAACGTCACTCAAAACGAAAAATGTCATTTTCATGCGTCATGAAGCACTTGTCTGACGTCTAACCAATTGTGACCTTCACACTTCAATACCGGGTGTGACTTCCTCGTGCCATGATGCAAGCAACGCATCTCCGGCGCATGGACCGAATCAGATGTGCCAGAAATTGCTGTGGGATGTCATTCCAAATCTGACGTAGACGTTGTCGCAATTCCTGGAGTGTAGCTGGCGGGTTATCCAACCGCCGCAAACGTCCATCCATCTCGTCCCAAAGATGCTCGATTGGGGACATGTCTGGGGATCTGGCTGGCCATGGCAGGACATTGACATGTTGTTGCATCAGATACTGCTGTACAATCCTTGCAACGTGTGGTCTGGCGTTATCATGTTGCAGCGTTATTCCGGGACCATGTTGCATCAAAAACGGTACCACCAATGGCCGTAGCACTTCATCGCGATATCTTTGACCTGTCAGATTTCCATCAATAACAAGCAAATCTGTTCTGTTTCTAGCCGTGATCCCTCCCCAAATCATGACACTACCACCTCCAAAACGATCAAATTCCTGAACACAGTTGTTGGCATAACGTTCTTCACGTCGACGGTATACACGTAAACGACCATCACATCGGTTAAGCATGAATCTTGATTCATCAGTGAAGAGTACAAGATCCCACTGACGTTGGATCCACCGTCGATGTTGTTGTGCCCACTGTAGACGCAGTCGTCGGTGTTGTACTGTGAGTATTGGACGTCTTGCTGGCCGACGTGGGACAATGCCAAAATGACGGAGACGGCGACGGATTGTCTGTGCAGACAGTCGCCTCAAACCAGGTATCGTTCTTGCAGTTATGGTTGCAGGTTGGAATCGATTTCGGAGATGGGTTGTTCGAATCCAGTTGTCCTGTCTGGGAGTGGTTACTCGTGGACGGCCGCTGCGAGGACGGTCTCTGACATGTCTTGTCTGCTGATGACGCTGCCATAAGTTCCAAATGGTGTTTCGGTGGACATTCAGGCGATGAGCAACTTCCCTCTGCGAGGTTCCGGATTCAATCATCCCAATGGCCCTCCACCGATCATTTTCAGACAGTCTTGGCATTTAGAGGGTAGAGTTCCTGATCCGAAATGGCTGTGTTTTCGATAAGTGATGCTTCCGTCGTTCATCAGGCACAATGTGAACATTCCAAAAATTCTCCTCTTTTATTGCCATCCACAAGCATGATTTACGCACATTTTCACATGCAAAGTCATTTTCTCGCATTTTCATGATTTCCATTTCAATGTTGTGTTTACGTGTACTGTTTCAGTCTGATATCACCATGTATGACAATTTCATAATTGCGTTATGAAAAATAATTAACAATATTGGTGTCACAGAAAATTTTGTTGCTGAGTATACTTTCACAGTTATATCTTTCCCTTCTCTTTTCTGGTCTCTCCTCTCTAGCTCCTCTCCTGATCTTTGCACGGAAACGTGCACCCCTCTCTTTACTGGAAAGAGGCCCAATTGTGAAGAAATTGGGACAAAGTGTAAACTGTGAATAAAATCAAAACGCAATGACTTTCAAATCACACCAGCCAGTATTTTATTCACAGTAGAACAGAGATAACATAGCAAATGTTGAAACTGAGAAATTTTACAATTTTATCCAAAAAATGAGCTCATTTCAAATTTGCTGGCTGCTACAGGTCTCAAAAAAGTTGAGACAGGGGCCTGTTTACCATGGTGTAGCATCCCCTCTTCATTTCAACACAGAAAGGAGGCGTCTGGCCATTGAGGAGACAAGTTTCTTGAGTTTAGCCATTGGAATTTGAATGGAGTTTAATCTAGGCTTTCAGCTACTGGAGAGTTTTGGGTCTCCTTTGACGGACTTCTTGTTTAATTACGCGCCGAATGTTCTCAATCGGTGAAAGATCAGGACTGCAGACAGGCCAGTTCTGCACACAGACTCTTCTACTATACACAGACTCTTCTACTATGAAGTCATGCTGTTGTAATAGCCGCAGCATGTGGTTTTGGAGAGTCCCGCTCAAATACACAAGGCCTTCCTTGGAATAGATGTCGTCTGGACGGGAGCATATGTTGCTATAAAACCTTTAAAACCTTTATAAACCTTTCAGCATTCATGGTGCTTTTTAAAACATGCAAGTGCCCCACACCGTATCCACTGATACATCCCCATACCATCAGAGATGCTGGCTTTTGAACTGAATGCTGATAACAGGAGGGGTGGTCTTTCTCCTCTTTAGCCCGGAGAACACAACACCCACGATTTCCAACAAGAATGTCAAATTTGGACTCGTCTGACCACAGGACACTTTGCCACTTTGCTTCAGTCCATTTTAAATGAGCCTTGGCCCACAGAACACAGCGGCATTTATGGATCATGCTCAACAACGGCTTTTTTTTGCATGACAGAGTTTTAGGTGGCATCGGTGGATGGCAAGGCGGACTGTGTTTACGGACAGTGGTTTCTTGAAGTATTCCTGAGCCTTTTTAGTAATGTCAATGACAGAATCAAGCCTTTGAGTGATGCAATGGTGTCTGAGGGCCCAAAGATCACGGGCATCCAGTAGGGGTCTTTGGCCTTGTCCCTTACGCACAGAGATTTTTCCAAGTTTCTCTGAATCTTTTGATGATGTTATACACTGATGATGATGAGACCTTCAAAGCCTTTGCAATTTGACGTTGAGGAACATTGTTTTTAAAGTAATCCACTATTTTATTACGTAAGCCTTCACAGGTTGGAGAGCCTCTGGCCATCTTTACTTCAGAGAGACTCAGCCTCTCTAAGACATCCCTTTTATAGCCAAACATGTTACACATCTGATGCCAGTTAAATTAATTACTTGCTGAATGTTCTTTCAGCTCATTCTCTTATATAATTGTGTTTTTAGCCCTTTTTTGCCAGTGTCCCTTGTTTTAGGACCTGTTGAGCCCAGAAAATTTGAAATTAGCTCATTTTGTGGATAAAAATTTAATATGTCTCAGATTCAACATTTGAAATGTTATCTATGTCCTATTGTAAATAACATATTGGCTCATGTGATCTGAAAGTCATTGCATTTTGATTTTATTCACAATTTACACTTTGTCCCAACTATTTCGGCATTAGGGTTGTACATCCTCTGCGCTTCGCTGATGCTATGGTTTTTGTCTTGATAATAACTTGTGTTTATTACTAGACATGTTCTGGATGATAATCCAATAATCTGCTTCAATATCCATCTCCTTCATTAGGGACAGCTGCCTGCTTTGAATTTGTCTTCCAGCAATAATCTTCAAAGCCATTCATGTACGTTATGCTATTGCCATAATAACAGGAATATTCTGCCATGCTGCCAAACCATTGCAGATATTTACATTAGGGACAACTTTGCCATGGTCTGCTTCGCATCCATCTGGCTTCCATTAACCATGAAGCAACTCTTGTTCGTTATACTAGTGACTTAATTGCAGGATCATGCTGTCTTGCTGGCTAGCCCTCAAAGTTACTTGATTAGAGTCCATCTCATGTCCATGAACTGCATTTCATCCAAAGAAAAAGATGGTGAGCAACCGTGACGTCACCCATTGGTTTCAGCATTTCATTTAGGAAGCCTTGATTTTGGCAATTTGAACAGCGCCATTTTGTCATTTTGAAACCAGATATCATTCCTATTGGACAAGAGCGTGAATTGAAGAACCAAAAAGGAGTGAGGGGTGGATCTACGGGTGGATCTGACCGTTTCTGACGAGGACCAGAGGATAGCCACGCCCCTAAAGCATATTCTGGCTTTATCCTTTATTGTAGTCTATTTGGGACCATATTTTAAAGAAACAAACATCGTGATATATCGAAGGAGACTTGAAACTTGCGATAGATAGCATAAAATAATGTAAAGAATCATTATTGAAATAAAAAAATCAGGTGGGAAAGCAGGGTCATTTTCTCAGACACTTCTAAAGCATTGAACTCTCTGCAACTACCGACGCCACCATCTGCTGGCCATTAAATAGAATGCCATTTTTAGAGATTTCTTTGACCTCACTTTTCAGACCAGGGTGCTGCATCCATCTTTGTATACAGTCTATGGTTTCATCTCACAAGCCCTTAGATAGCGCTAAGATTTATGTCTTTAGATAATAACTTATTTATTTCTAGCTATATACTTCTTGATAAGTCTCCAGTACTCTGCTTCGATATCCATCTCCTTCAGTATGAGGACCCTTGTCTCTGCCTGCTTTGTATCTACTTTTTGCCCACTAACTGAGGAGTTACAAGCACACACTGAGCGAGAGTCATACTGACGGGATCATGCTCCCTAGTCCACAAACCATCACAGATACTTTGCCAGTATGTACCTTATGTCCACAAGATGTAGTTAACCTCACCTTCAGTAACACAATGCTGTATTTAGGGGATTATGGGAGCCCATTACCAAGCCAGCAATTTATTACAATATTTGCTAGAATCTATTTCACATCCACTAGCATCTCACACCTCTCAGCAAATTTATATTACACACGCTTGGCTAGCTTCGCTGCAGATTTATTATGCCTTTTGATACTAACTTGTGTTTATTTCTCAGAAAGCATTCTCAGTCCTACTCTTCGAGATCATCCATTGTGGGGATGTCTGTGCCATTGTCTGCTCTGCAGGCAAATCTGTACCCCTCCTTGCTACAGGATAATGAAGGATGAAGTCGCTAACAAATAACGTTATTGAACAAATCTCAACTTTTAACGATTTCCAGCCAGCCACGGGAGGATGGCCTCCCCCATTATAACTGTGTTCCACCTCAGTTTTTTTGTTTTCTCACCACTGTTTGAGGATTTTCTCTGTACTGACAGATTGTACCTCATAACATAACATAACATAAATGGCGAGAACAGGCCGCTCAGCCCAACTACACTCGCCAGTTTCTTTATACTATTGTGAATATATCCCTTCAGATACACAATGACTCAATGGTATCTAACTTTAAGTCAAGTCTGCTTTTGAAAACGCCCAAGGTCTCTGCCTCAAAAATATGGTCAGGCAAGCTGTCCCACATTGAAATTACTCTTTGGGTGAAGAAATTTTTCTGAATATCAATGCTAAATTTACCTTTGGTCAACTTCCATTTGTGACCCCGAGTTCTACTAACGACACTTGGTCGAAGGAATCCTACATAATTCACTTTGTTAATTCCTTTAACATATTTAAAGACCTCAGTCAAATCACCCCTTAGTCTCCTTTTCCTAAGACTAAAGAGATTAAGGATCTTCAGCATTCTGCCATAGCTTTCATCTTTTATACCTGGAATTAGCTTAGTGGCTCTTCTTTGAACTTTTTCTCCAGCCTCTATATCTATCTTAAAGTATGGTCCCCAGAACTGTACACAATACTCCAGATGTGGTCTGACGAATGTGTTGTACAAAAGAAGTATCACCTTCTTGGATTTGTATTAAATACTTTTGGCAATTTATCCCAGCCTCCAATTGGCTTTTTTAACTGCTACGGCACAATGGCTAAAGCCTGTGAGAGTTTGGTCAACAATCACTCCCAGATCTTTTACGTGTGGAGCACAATCCAGTTTTAAACCTCCCATGAAGTAATCCCGTCGAATGTTTTTATTACCTACATGTACAACTTTACATTTTGCTACTTTAAATTTCATTTGCCACATTTCTGCCCAATTCTGGATTATATCCAAATCATCCTGAATCACTTTATTGGACTATAAACTATTTGCCAAACCCCCCTATTTAGTATCATCTGCAAATTTAACTAATCTGCTCTCAATATTCCTATCAAGCGAGGTTTGGGACGAAGGTAAACATCGGCCCTATGGCTACTCTGCATAGGGTCTTTATGACCACTCTTCAGCTAAAATGCTTTAAAAATTGAATTAATTTGAATTCTTTCTTTCATTCAAGAGTCTTTCATTCAGATTTAACAAACCATAGAAATTCATTTTGCTAATGAAATGGTCCTTCTTAATAATAGCGAATCTGAGGATCAACCTTATAGCAGTTTAGGCAATCTCTGTCATGACAAATTCATCTACTGGTGCTCAAGAAATTTTGCATCTCTTGAAGTCTGGCATATCAGATGCCCATAACTACTGTCACAAACCACAAACTTTTTTCAAAACCACAAAAACCACAACATTTTTTAATTTTGTTTCCCACAGAATCAAATCAGTTACACTACCACTGAAGTTTGCAATCACTTGTAATATAATTTGTTCTTGGTATTTTATTATTGTACATGAGGAAATGATCAGAAAATACAAAATACTTTTTAAGATGTTAGTATTTTCAGTATAAAATGGTAATATATTTTAGTGATTTAGCATTAACCATGAAATTTTAATGCCTGCTTCAAAACATTTTAGCAACGTTATGCTTATAACATTGCAATGCCATTAGCATTATATTTCATTATTTTTTTCCTAAACTTTTTCAATCTGACATTAAAAAAAAAAAAAACAAAAAAAACACACACACAGATATATATATATATATATATATATATATATATATATATATATATATATATATATATATATATATATAAAATACGAGAACTGAATCATGACCAAATCTCAAGTTAAATTGAACTAACTCCCATACAATGATGTTTACTCAGTCTTTTACCACAAAACACCTTAGTTGTGTTTGGCTACCCATGATCTGTCCATTACACCAACCTACAGTCAAAACTGACAGTACACCAAGTGAGAGAAATGTTTCAACAGGATCACCTTTATCCTTTTTTCCAAATAATCAAGGAGTGCAATAAAATAACTGCATCAGCCCCACTGAGCTCTATAATATTTTTGTATGTTTAGTTTTTATTTTGAGTTTACAGCTTCTGAGTACAGTTTGCGTTTGAGGACAACGGTTCATTTGAATGGACCAACATCTATGCCTGTACCCACTATTCACACTCGGTGTGAAAGCAACTTCAGCTCTTACCCAAAGGGTACACACAGTAAAGCAGCTGGCCGAGTGCCCGGCGCTCACCATAAAAAAAATGTTTCTCTGAAAACTGGAATCTAAAAAGACAGGCAGCTTCTGCACCAGGAAAGATACTATATATTCATTGAGGTTTCACAGAAAGTTTTCTTTACTTGACATAAGGCCAGTGTGCATTCGAATATGTACACATGGTACCATTCAAAAGTTTGTAATCACTGAACAATTAGAACAGGGAAAATCCAACAAATTACCATAATGCATAAAACCATAGTACTACAGTGAATATAATGTGTAACTTTAGCTATATTTTTGATCAGTGATGTGCTACATGGCATGTAGTACTTGCTGATTATAACAATCAATTTCATTCATAAGCATAAGAATTTCTCAGCGATTCCAAACTTCTGAATGGTACCATATATTATAAGGACTCACTTCTTTCTTATTTTGCCAACAAGCAAGACAACAAATTAGTGTACACATGAAACTGAGTCAAAAAATATATAAAGTGGTTCACTGCAGCAAAATCATTGCAGGGTGAACAGTCCTAATTGTTCCTTCCAATGATAATTATACTAACAGGACCAGACTGTTGAATTTCAATTTTCACATACTGTATAAACATGCAAATTCCTGTCATTTCTCGGGTACATATTACAGGGTACCCATACTTGCAATCTGCATCAAGGAGAGTCATCAAGGATTACTGTTTTATTATTTCATAGAATTAACAACAAAAATTATACAAACATTGTGATAACACTGTTGAGGTATAGCCAAACTAAATGCATTGGTTTTACTCTCATGAAAAAGCAATTACACTAGCATGAGTACAATCGCCATTATCCGTGCCCTACTGCATACAATGCATGTTTTTCACTGTCAAAGTTCAATTTATAGTTAGATTCACTGAAAGTGAGTTGGTTATTCTCTAGTGCAGGTATGTAGCAACATGAATACAAGCAGTACTACGCTCTGAATGAAAAGAAGGAGACATAACACAACACAAAAAAGCTTGAGATTGTTATCACTTATGCAGGTAAAACTACGTTTATGTCTAAATGAATGCACTGAATCAGACAGATCAAGCCTTTTATCTTCATTATAAACTGAGAGGTATCAATGCTACAGCTCTTCTACAAAACAGACTAATTGCTATTTATCAACCAAAAAGCAAAGGATTTCAGAATGTGATTTTTTATGACACCCTTCTGATTCCGAAAAAATGCAAGAACAGTTACTTCCACCTGCCATAAAGAGAAACACTAAAGTCATTTCATCCCACACTTAGAAAAAGCAATGAAACCTCAGAGTTTCACGACCACAATCTGGATTAGGTTAAGGCCAAACTGGAGCCAAGACCAAACAGTCATTGCCTAAATTACTAACATCTTAATGACTACAACTCAGGCTGCATTACAGCAAGGCTTGTGATAGGTTCGAAGCATCATGCTGAGAGAGAGGCTTGGTTGGGGGAGTGCGATCACAAGCTGTTTGGGTGGGGTTCAGGGGTTTTAGTTGTGATTACAGTACAAGGGGTGGACAGATGGGGGAAACTGCATAATAGAACAAATCTGAATTGCCAATATTGCTGTGCTCCCACTCCAGGGAAAGGCCACATGAACAGCGGACACATTGTGGGAGACTATGTTAAAAAAGAAAAGTAATTCTGATACACATCATTCAATTTGAAGGAACCCTCAAATTGATAGTCTCTAGTTTCGCCTCCAATACAAGGTTTATTTCAATTAGAATGCGGTGGAGCGCAGAGCCAAATCAACAAAAAATATTTTTTTTAAATCATATGCATCATCCTGAGAAAATTATTGGAATTTTTTCCATTCTTAAACCATGATTATAATCCAAACACTCATTACTACATTCTCCATGTCGAAAGCTCTATCATGAACTAAATTACTTAAGCTGTTGCTCTGTCGTACACTGTTTGGTCCTGCGAGCCAAAAACAGGAAAAGTAAGGAAGTTTCTGAAATTAAAATTAAAAACTGAAACAGGGATTATCCTTGACCTGTGTTATCTTGAAAACAATACAACTGCATACGAAATGATGCTTCACCACAGGAATTGTGCTGATTTTTTTTCAAAATAAACTCATGTCAATTTTGACTCTTAAAGCACATTTCTCAAAAGTACTGAGTCAAGTTTTTACCACTTTGCAATCAAGCTTTCCTTTTCACAACACTTTATAAATATTTAGAGACTGAAGATGCTGAATGATTTCTCATTTCACATGTAATTTTTTTCCATTCTTTCAGCTAAAAACGTCTTAGCATGTGTGACAGAGGAGGGTCTTCATTATCGCATTTTACATTTCAAAATGTACCAAACGTTTTCGGTTGTTGGCCAGTTCAACACTCACACCCTCTTCTTGCGCAGGCATGCCTTTGTGAAGCCTGCAGAATGTAGTTTTGTGTTGACTTGCAGAAAAATTCATGTGCATCACCAGAAAAGATGTCGCCGTGAAGGTAGCATATGTTGCTCCGCAACCTCATAGTACTTTTTTGGCATTAGTGGTGCCTTCACTGAAGTGCAAGTTGCCTTTACCCAAGGGTACTGATACAACCTCTTACCATGACAGAGTGTGGCTTTTGGACTTGCCGCTGGTAACAATCTCGATGGTCCTTTTCTTTGGTCCAGTACACAAAAAAAAAAAATAAAAAACTTAAATACCAAATGATCTGATTGCTCACTGCAGATGCTTCCGAGCCCAGATAGAAGTTTCAGCTGCAATGGCCCCTGAGTGACCAGGGATGATGGGTATTCATCTTACATTTGAGCCCTCGCGCTTGGCGCACACATTTCCCCAGAATTCCAGTATCCTATTGATATGTTAAGTCCCATGGAGGCTGAAATATCAAAATCCCTTCCAATCTTTCTTTGAGGAATATTGTTTTTAAATCTTTCGAAGATCTTCTCCCACATTTGTGGACAAAATCGTGATCCTAAGCCATTCCTGGATGCTACTTTGGAACCAAATCGTGATTATAATCACGTGCTGATATCAGATGCTTCAAATCAGATCCTCCATCCATCCATTATCTTAAATGCACCTTCCTCACTAGGGCCATCAGAGAGCAGAAGCCTATCCCAGCTGACTATAGATGAAAGGAACCGACACACCCTGGAGTAACCCATCGCAGGGCACACACATCATTCATCCATAAACTCATACCTGCAAGCAATTTTAGTCTTGAGTTAACCTGACATGCATGTCTTTGGGCTGTGATAGGACACGAGTATCTGGAGGAAACCCACCTAAAATGCTATACAAAAAGGCTCCAGGCTGGATTCAAACCCACTAACTTCCTGCAGTGAAGCAGCAGTCCCACCAATTGCACTACTGCATCATCCTTCAAATTGCATCATTCTTTTTTCATTCTTTTTTTTTTTTTAACATGATTTCTAGTCCTAAATTGCCCTCACTCCAACTTCACTGGAATGCATTGCTGTCTTGAATAGCAGGAATGGGTGTATATTTCACTCAATAAAACATTTAAAAAATATCTTGTCTTCATACTGTCAAAGTAAATTTAAAAATCTCTGCTCTCTGTTTTTATGTGCATTTCCCATAAAATTCCAACTTCTTCAGAGTAGTGGTTGCACATGGTAGTCTCTGACGGATAAGCATGATAAAGTGTGGCATGTTTGAGAAATAAAATGCATAGCTTGAAATGATGAGTGTTCCTGCTAGGCTTCAGGCAGACCTGTCATCCAGGGCAATGTATTATACCATGCATAAATACTTCTATAGTCACTTATGAAATTGGGCATGTGATCCATCTCCATCTTGAAAAAGCATGTACTTACCACATATTTCTGGAATTATCCTTTGAAATATACAAAAGGATATATGCTGTCATCCATCAAGTTAATATTTTGGAAAGGCTCTATATGCTGAAGTGCCAACACACAGAATATTTTCAGCTTGCTTCCTCAGTCCCAACTGAAAGAAATAAAGCACAGATGGTGATGTAGTGCATTATGCTAATTTACCCAGCACATTGTACTAAGTTTAGCAAACAACCTGTTAGGTCTTACAAAACTAAAGTGGTGTCAGTAAAACTTAACAAAAATTGTGTTGGTACAACCCGTAGGTCATCTGCTTTGCCAGCATTGGTTTAAGAGGTGGCTATGTCACTCACAGCTATAACACACAGCAGCTGCATCGTCCCAATTGCAGAACACCAAAACCCAAAATAAAAGCAGTCATGGATGAAAACAAAATAAAAACATCATACAGGAAACATTAAATAAAAAGTAACTCCATTGTACCGTTGATAATAAACATACCCTGCAGACACTGAGGTCAGTGAAAAGTGCATGCAGCTCAACTCTTTAGCCTGAAAATTCTTTGTTCAGGTCATATGATCCGACTGGTTTCCCAAATTGTTATAGGAGATTAATGCTGTCCAAAGTTATCACTGCATTGCCGGGCCCAACAGGTCACTAGCTGTCCTCTCCTCTGATCAGTACCACGTCTCCAATAGACTCTAATACCTTGTGTAGCATGAAGAGCAGAAATCCGCCATTGGCTTGCAGGCAAATGTGTCATTGGGTGCATTCGCCTTAGCTGCCATTCTGCCTGGGCGTGGGAAGCGTAGCAGTGGCGCGAGTGTATATAACAACTGCCGATCGCAAACAGGCAAAAAAGCAGGCGGCAAGCATCGTGATGAATGGTGGTTATGCAAAGGGCATGGGGCTCATAAGGGAGAGCCAAAAATTCCCAACAATGTCAACAGATTTGCTCTGTCTCCGCATTGTCTAAGGGAGCTGATTCTTATCAGGAAATGAAGCTCAGTTTTAAAATAAATCTATTTTCTTCTTCTGGAATCAGATTAAAGAATTATTTTTGGCATTTTTTTATACAAACAAAAAAAAATCATTTGACATTACTATGTAACAATTACTGGATGGTAATTTGAGTACTGATCATATTTGCACCTGTGCTCTCAGATTCTCTGCATATTTCTGGTTGTGGTAATTAACACCATCAGGTGGAAAAAAAGATTACTGAGAACAATGTTCTTAGTTTGTCACTAAAACTGACAAAAATAGGGTTCCAGTACACTGACACTGAATTCTGAGCATAATTTTAAAAACAAAATCTGTTCAAACGGATATGACACTCTTAGCTCAGAGGACGACGCTGGGAGTAGCTATGAAGTGTTTGTCCGACATTCTTTGATGTTGCTATCACCAATTGTGATCATGGAAGTGAAGCGCCTTTTCTCTCCATACTGGGTGGAGCATTATAAATATGTGCCATGAATCTTCAGAACCATGCGTTGGACAATGAAACAAACCAATCCGAAGACAAACTGTCCAAGGAATGGCACAGAGATTTATTCTGAAAGATTGCACAATATCTGGTACACTTTCCGAATTGCATGCATATTCCTGTTACGGTGGCACATCTCATATAATTTCATGATGTTATCTGGCAAACTGACATAATCTCCTAAGCAGTCTACATATGCAAGGAATTTAATCACGGAGTGACCGTGGAACAATAAACTCACTCGAAATTACAATTTAGCGTGGTTAAAAGCAGATTTATCTTATGTCTTCACCAAGCAACTGCGCTTCAGGTTTGTTATTTTAATCATTTTGAAAAAGGTAATCGTCACATTGAAAATAGTTTTTCGTCAAGAAAAACATCTTGCACGTAATTGTAAACGTTTTCACTTAAACACAGAAGGCAATTGCAATTTAAACTGCCATTTAAACGCAGGGGAAATCGCCAGAAGATTCCGACCTGGCTAAATTCAATCCCATTCCTGCTCGTTGATCAGGCAATTAGCAGGATAAATATAACAAGAAACTCGTAGCTCCACCACCAAATTCATTAAAGTCAAAAATGTCGAACCTCATGCAGGCTCTTATCTTGCCAAATAACCAATTCTAACTTTACCGAGGTGATGGACGTTGCAAGCTGTTTAAGCGGATGGGATGAAGTACGTTGATGTCAGTACATATACTCAGAAAAACTTACTTTTGAAAGCTCCCAGCAGCTAGAATGCGTGATCCGTAATTGCTGTTCATGAAGAGATAGATAGTAACCGAGTAAGTAATCACACAACTTACGGAGCACGTGACCTCAATGTTACACTTACTTGCTTCTATCAGGAGTGCATGGGATCTTCTCGAATTCATGTTGCGAGCGAAGACCCGGCGGCGTCCGGGGCAATAGCCACTACGAATGCCAAATGTTTCCCGCAAACAAACTTATAGCCTACGTGCTACCTGGTCAATATGTCGAATATGGCTAAACACACTGTATTTTTGTTACGGATAGTCTGGATGGTATTACATAGCTATATTATGAGTCATGCCATGGAAGGAGATGTTGATGTCAGAACATTATTGGACATGTAAATCGCAAACAACGACATTGAACATTACACGAAAGACGCTTCCACGGTAGGCCTTGAATAACCGCAAAAAAGCGAAAGCACGCCTAAGGCACACACACACACACACACACACACACACACACAGATATATATATATATATATATATATATATATATATATATATATATATATATATATATATATATATATATAATTTTATTTTATTTTTTTATTTTTTTTAAATTCATCCCAAAGGAATTTGCATCGAACTTGTTTGCATTGTATTTGCATGCAGGCAAGCTGGTCATGAACAGGCAAGAGCAAGTGATGGATTTAAGTGGCCCATGGGGCTCATTCATTCATTCATTCTTAGTGACTGCCTTTAAAATAATGTAGGTTAATGAAAAAGAAAAGAAAACAAAGCGATCGCACTCTTATTTACCATTGTGATTCAACGAAGATTTGTTTTTGGGTTGTTGCTGTACTGACAATCGGGTAAACTGCATGAGTGCAAGATTCGGAGATTGAATATTCCTCTCAAGTCTTATGAATCATTTTGCCACTGCGAGGACAATTGTTAAAATAGTTATTTCGGATGGTGATAGCACCCCCTAGAGTCTTTATGACTCACCCTAATTCCGGACACCTGCGACATGGCTGATAAAGATATCTGTCATACGTCATTAGTGAATAGCTTTATTGATAATTGGATCGCTTCATTGTTGAAGGATCAGACTTGCTAGAGGGCAGAGAAATACTTTTTTTTTTTCATTCAGATATTTTTGATATATGTCTGTAAATTCACCTACGTTAAAAAGTGGGCTACATTTTATACTATTTGATTCGCCATAGAATTCGCTTATGTCGGCATAGCGCCCTTAAATCACGTGACAGAACATTTAGATAACTTTGTCTGCTTCATATGCCCAGCATATTAAAATGGGATAATCATTTGCTGATATATGAAACCAGCATAAAACAACAAAAACATGGCCAGGATGCATCCCGTTCCCTGATGAGAGGAACACAGTGGGGGGCTGTAAACATTAGCACAGAGAGCCTGTCCATTGCACATGGTTGTCGTCGACAACCTCAGTAGCAAGTGTTGTGTTGCACATTTCATCGCTCTAGCCCGTCCTGCGAAACAGAGATTGGACAAACTGCACCATCAATTTTCCTCAAACGCGGCCCAAATGTGACAACAGACGTATGCTAAATGGAGGAAATAAAGCAAAACATTGTTGAAACACCCTTAGCCCCACATGTTAGCGGCGGCTCGGTGAAGAGCTGCCATGCTCCCCGCTGTGAACTGGGAAAGTGATGTTGGTGCAGTTCCTCTTACACCAGGGCACTGCCGTTCTCCGGGACCAACTGAGGCCTTTTCGTTGTCTGCTTTCCATTGCGAGGTGCCAACTTTGTAGCACTTGCTGGTGCCCCCTAAAAAATCCTGAACTCTGATCACATAACATGCCTTAATGAAAATTCTTATGGAAAGTTCAGAGGAAGGGAATGAAAGTGAAATCATTTACAGGCCAATTGTTTAAAAAGGGTTTCTCAAGAAAACATTATCATCATTGAATTGAACCAAATTTTAAAAAAGCCAAAAAAAAAACTAAACATAAATTTGATTAAAACACAACTATCCTACCTCCTGGAGATGTATAATTTACATTCAAGCATATGTTCATGAAGACTTTTTTTTTCAATAATTAAGAGTTAAGATATATGGTGAAAGCTTTTTTGTTGTCATTACAGAAAATACACAGTGAATAATGTTTGAAACTGTGTATATACGTGTGTGTGTGTGTGTGTGTGTGTTTATGTGTCTATTATATACACTGAACAAAAATATAAACTCCCCATGTCAAATATTGATGCCACGTGGAGTTAACAACTCTAAGTCAGCATATGCTGACTTTTACTTGTACAAAAGGGATATTTCTTTTGATTTGTGTACCATTTTTTAATCCATCTCTCTGTCAGTGTGCATTTGCTCAGTGATTTCACTCAGTACATGGGTGTGGCATTTCCAGACGGTGATCAGACAGAATGAGCAGTACCCAGACACTCCCTATACTGGGGACAATAAAAGGCCACCCCAAAATGTCAAATTTTTTCAAAAGTCATCATGCCTCAGATGTCTCAGGTCATGCGGGAACGTGCCATTGGCATGCTGGATGCAGGGATGTCCACCAGAGCGGTCGCTGTGCAGCTGAATGTTAACTATCGGACGATAGGCTGTTTGAGAGTTTGTTTCCGACAAACGGGCAGTACTGCAAATCAATCTCATCCACGTCGGCCACGTGTGACCACACCAGCACAAGATCGCTACATCCGGGTCGTCCACCTGAAGGATCGACTCAGATCAGCGACACGCACAGCGGATGAGACCATTGGTCTGCACAACAGATGCATCACACCACAGACAGTCTGTAACCGCCTGCGAGAAGCCAACTTGCATGCCTGGCGTCCTCACCGTGGTTTGGATCTCGCCGCTGTCCTGCTTCAGAACTGACTCGCATGGGCAAACGCACACGTTCGATGGCCTTTGGCATGCTGGAGAATACTGCTATTTCACAGATGAATCCCGGTTCCAGTTTTTTGTTAATAAAAACTCAAAAATTTGACATGGGGCGTTTATATTTTTGTTCAGTGTATGATGTCACACAGAGAAGGCAACGCACAACTCAGAATCAAAGACAGAGAATGAAGAAGCACATAATTATGTGTGGACAATAACCTAGCGGCATGGACGTTCATGGAGTTGCAGGAAAAACAGTGAAATCCTCAAAGAGGATTTACATTCCAAATAATAACTCTCCTCACCTTCTTCGGCTCTACTGTTTAAGTTTGGTTTTCCTGACACAAAATTGCAACTGCCATGCAAATCACAGCAGTGGGAAACATGAGCAGAGAAGGGGAGGTGAGAGAGGGAAAAGGAACTCATGTAAATTTTGAAGTTCTTCAGGACAAAAGGCCCATTCATGTGTCAGAAGTTGGGGACAGCAAACGTTAAACTGAGTGCATTAGTTTTGTCAGACATTTTATTTTGCTCGAATCTGGGCGGAATTTATTTATTTATTTTTTGACTAATTACAACTGGAGAAGGAAGCTTTAATAATTTAAAATTAGCACCTTATTTACCATACATCTACGAAGCAAAAATGTATGAACAGACCCAGACTATGGATATATTATGCAATTATTCTAACCATGTTCAAATGTAGATTTTTGTTCCTCAACTGCAGTTGTCTCTTCATTTTATTTACATAATTTAAACTTTTTAATACGTAAAAGTCAACTACAAAAAAGTTGATGGTTTGCTTTGCAGAAAAAAACAGTACCCATCACAGTAAATAAAAATTGCATTATTATAAATTACCGATGTTAATGTCAGTTTGTAATGGACAATTCCTTTTGCGTTTATTTCCTACAGCAAAACCATAACTAAATAGCCCAGAAAGGCTTTGACACTGCTAAAGCTTAATTATGAATCAGGCCTTTAATACTTTACTGCCATGACTGCTGTATAAGTTCATTCTTTATCAGGAATGGAAAATGGACATTGGTAATGCACTATGTAAACTCACTATATTTAAGAACATGAAAACTTAGGTCCATTACTGTTTGGATAGTGATACAATTCTCATCTTTATTCTGCACACCGCCATATTGAATTAAATGAATCAATTGAGATGTATTTTTTATGTACTTTAATGACAGAATTTCCACTTTAAGGGTTTACTCAAAAAAATATGGACCACATTGGAATTATATAACCATTTATACACGACCTCATATACACGAGCAAAAATGTTCCTTTTCAGTGCTTGGTAGCAAATCCTTCATTGTTAATGATTGCCAGACGTTAGGAACCCGTAGACATCCCCAGATGTTGGACTTTTTCCTCGCGAATTCTCTTCCAGGTCTTCACTACAGAGGAAATGGGAGTTTTCATACTGAAATATGTCCCTCAGGACTGGAACTGTTATGATTGGGTCCAATCAGGTGGCCAATCAAAGCAGGGCAAAGGAGGCCAATGTCAACCTTTGAGAGAGGCCAAAACAAGCAGCGCTGTCATTGCTCAGGACCAGCGCAGGTTTCATTGCTGGGGTGGCTCAATTGGCCAAGGCATTGTGTGTGGGGTAAGGGTACCCAAACTAAAAAATGAAGTTGACTAAACTTAAAAAGTAGGGTAACCAGCAGCAAAGCATTTTTGAGTTGCCTCTACTTCAAGTTCCAACTTCTTTCAAAAATGTGTTTGTGCAACCGCAGGGACTTGAAGTTGAGCAAACTGAAAAAATGTTTTCTAGCTTGTTGCCTTAATTATTTTAATTTTTTTTATTTTTAAAACAGTGCACCGCTGAGTGAGGATATTAGGACTTAATAGTTCAACTTCTATCACAAACATCTTTTTTTTCTGGAGCAAAAATTGATAGGTATACAGAATTCCTTTGAACACTATCACAATAATGCATTTAAAATGAACAAATAAATTTTAGCCCGTTTAGCCCTGTCTAACACTACCAGCTCGGCTTCAGCTCATCACAGTCCGGGAAAAGTTTCAGTTTGGCCCCTTTTCTCCCCATTTAGATTTTTTCTTTTTTTTTTTTCCTTTTTGTCTAATGCAACCAATCGTAAAAATCTCTGCCGTTAGAACATTTCAATAACTATGACTCCTGTCTGCCACTGTCGATGTCAGCATTTCCTGCTAGTTCTGGAGGCATTTTGCCGACAGTATTTGCCTTCAGCAAGTGAAATTCATGCTCAGTTGAATTCAGGTCATTGTAGAATATTAAACTTTTTGCCTCAGAAAGTCTTAGGTTGCTTTTGCAATATGCTTTAGGTCACTGTCCTTCTGCAAGGCAAAGAGCTGTCCAATGAGTTTTGAAGCATTTGGCTGAATCTGAAGAGATAAAATAAGGCAAATGCAATACCTCTTGCTGCAGTCACAATACCAAAAAAAAAAAAAAAGACAATTTCTTAAATTTGGTGTTATGCTTCCTATCATGAGCATTACCTTCCATTCTAGTCATTTTTTGTCTCATCCGTCCACCAGATGTTATTCCAGTACTGAACTGGCTTTTTTTTTTTTTTTTTAGGTTTTTTGGCAAACTTCAATCAGGTCTTGCCATTTTTGACATTTACACATGGTTTACATATAGCTGTAAATGCTTTTTTTCTGGTGAAGTCTTCTCTGGATTGTTGATGTACTCTTCTCTCATAGATACATCTACCTCCTGGAGCATGTCACCAGAGTTCCCAACTGTTGCAAAGGAGTTTTTCTTTGCCAGAGGGGAAAAAAAAAAAAAAAATATATATATATCTATATAGATATAGATATATGTATATATCCTGTTAGCCGCAGCAGTTGTTATCAATCATCTTCCAAGCCTCTTGGTGCAGAGTTCACCAGTGAATTTTTTTTTTTGTAATGCACCATAATGTTGATTTGATCACACCAAATGTTTTTAGCAGTCTCAGCGTTTTTTTTTTCTCTCTCTGATGTCTAAGCCAAATGATGGCCAGAGGCGGCGGATTCCCAATAAAAATGCCCCACTAAATAAATGTCGACTTTTTAGTAAAAGGAAATAGGAAATTACTCCCATTTCGGGCAAAGTTGCCAACTGTCCAATTATTTTTGGTACCTCAAAAAGCATGAGGTCCACACATGAAAAATTTCAGCAATTCCTACACCCTACACCCAAGGTCGACATAAATACCCCCAAATTAAAGCTATAAAACTGCTCGATGTGGTCATATTATCATCCAATTATAACTCAGATATGTCATCATAGACAGGAAAAATAACTGTAGCTTTGTCAATTACCAGATATTTATGGACGAGACAATTTTTTTTCTTAAACCATAAAAATTGCCCTGATTTTTGAAGCTTTGTTGATTACCTTACAAAAAAGCACACAAGAGAAGCGTAGTGACTGTGGACACAGCCAATGCAACAATTTAAACTCTGCATTTGAAGCCATTTCGGCATGAAGTTCAACACTTGGTAATATCAGAAGCTTTTTGTCTCCAAAACTGTGGAATCATGTCCATCGTTTGGAATCAATTTGGTAAAATTGCAGGAGCAGAGACACCGCAGAACAGTTCAGGGTTAAGACTGGCATTGTTACTCTGAACTGTTCAAATGAGCGCTCGAGCGGTCACTGCAATCAGCAACACTGTTGAATGCAATCAGAAACTAGATGGATACAGCACTTTGCATTCGTGGATAAGAACACCTTAACTGACAATGCATTAATTATATCCCAATAATAATATGACAACTATTAAAAACCTATCCTTCCATATTTATAAAGATGATAAATATAAAGATACTCATGCATTTCCAATGGCTATGAAAATACACGGTACATGAACGGTGAAAATGACACACAAACTTTCCCGGGATCAAACCTTTATTGTTTCAAAACTCTAAATTCCTTTACAATACAGTCATTTGTTGTTACTTGCTTGACTTCATGGATAATGTACAATGCCATATTTAATCCAATAATGAAACACAAGATCACAAATATGAAATATTTCTCTACAAGAATGAACGTTCAATGATAATGGGAGGAATGCACTGTTTCAATGCTAAAAGCAGCACAATTTCTCCCTTTTTGAATTAGACAGCATTGTTTATTTTTTCTTCCAAAAGTGCATTTTAGGGATTGCAGTGATGACTTATATTTTTCCCCAGTCTCATAATGTACATTTCAATATTATCCTTTCAAATATTGTCCTTTCAGAGGCCACTCTTACTGTGTTGTGTGTAACAAACAGCATTTTACCTACAGTTCCAACTACAACATTTATCTGATGTAAATTAAAGAAAAATATATCAATATGCATGCCATGAACATTCCTCCATAAACATTTATAATAAATGTATATTTTCAGAACATTACAGGGAAATTATGTCAATGATGATATTTTCCACAAACGGACAAATGTCCATAATAATGAAAACTAATATATAACATCCAAAGACCTGTGTTTAATTTACATACAATATCACGGCTTTATGCCAATATGTATAGGGCATGCCCTTACAAAGAAAAGAAATTATTTGGTCCACGATTATAAATCTGCTGGGTTAAAAAAAAAAAAAAATCTTGTAGCTCTCAAACCACGTCATGATAATGATTTTTTCTCCTTTTTCTAATGCAAGGTTGATGAGATAATTTATGAATAACACGAGATGTCTCTGTTTTCAATTTTAAAAATGTATGCAACACAGTTTTTAGCTCATAATGAAACAGCTTTATACTTTTTTGTTCCAGGGAACAGCCTTCACTCTGTAGAATTTGGTACCCAGGGGAACTTTAAATCTGTTTTGAGCCTGAAGAGAGAGTAAAAAGAAGATATACGGATGAGAACGACAAAAAGATAAAAACAACCTCTAAAACACGACTGCAAATAATAAACAAAAATATTGCAATATTTACCATAATTTTGAATTTGGTATAAATCCTCACTGTAAGAAAACTGTTCAAACCTTCAAGCAAATCATTATTTCAGTTTCTGTTGCAATAACCAACAGAAATGAAACCGAAGACTGACCTTAATCGTAATTGGTGTCAAAACATTTTTGGTTAAACAGCCATCATTTTGATTCAACAATTTACACAATATCAAGATGGTTATGACAACCACACACAATTTTAGATGCCCGATCTGCTGCTGTGAAAACTAACACAATCAAAGTTGAGATGGGATATCTGAAAGGAATGTAAATAAATGCCTGGGCATCACCACAACAAACAAACAAGAAAGCGACCTAACCCCATAACAAAAGGTTGAATGACTCAGTGCATAGATATTTAGATATGGTATTTAGAATGGATTTTTTAAAAATAAATTTTGTGATTGACACATTAATAAATAAATAATGCAAGTACCAAAATAATTCTTGTAGTACAACTTCTTGAATCAAAGCACCACCTGAACTTAATTATCGTACTGTAGTCATTATCTGTTCTTGTTCTAGTTGAGGCAGAAAAGGCTCAGTTTAAAATTTCATGAGATGACCAAGCTGAACTGATTTGATCAATAGGTTTCTGATACAGGTACTTAGATTAAATTCGGCTCACGTGAAATAATAAGTGAGAATGCCATGAGCTCTCCATCTCTGTGAAAGACAGTATCTTGCAGCTATAATTTGAGCTCCATAATGAGCAAATGGTGAGACTGCAGTCTTCATGTACCCAAGAATGAAATCACTTGAACTGCTGTAATTGGACGCTGCAGGTAAACATTAATACAAATAGGGGGACTGTAAGTCAGCTCCACAGTTTCGAAAATAATTCGATGCGAGGTGATACCAAAGAGAGCACTGCAATTTTAGTCAATACAACAATAAATCCAGAAATAAAATGGATTTAGAACAGACGTGAAAAGAGAAAGTGAAGACGTGTTGCCGTTTCTTTGTATCCATGTTGCATCATTTCCAACCAATATTTTTATATATGGGAAAAATCACATGCTAATTTCAGTGAGCAAGCTTTAATTCCCAAAATGAAAATAAAAATGCAGCTGACTTCAGTTGATTACCTTTTTCGCCTGACAATATTCCTTCTCCATCACTTTCCCAAGAACCCACGGTCGCCTTGCTGCCCCAGAAGCTACAAAAATAAAAGTAAACAATCTCAATACAGGACTGCCATGATTCACACAACACGACAGTTCTTGTCAATAACCCAGTCTAGCTGTAAGAAAGCTTGTTTGCAGATCCATCTTTGCAGAAAGCAATCAAAACTTCTTCAGGGTATAGTTCCCCACTAGCTTCAATCATGATCGGTCTTTTCATCCATTCAAATACATTGAAATATATTCAAATTTCGAATCAAATGAGAATTGGTGTGAGCCACATCGTGCACATCACGGGGGGAGGAGTGACACTGTGATGAAAATGTTTAAACCTGTTAGAAGAAGGGAGAGAAAAGAACATAAGATTCATTTCTCCCATGAACAGGAGAGCTGATCGGCCAACAGTTGAACTGCCTGACTGATTCTGAATATCACAAGCCTCAAATATGAAGGATTTAAATTGTTGCAACACCGCCTCTCAGTACAAAGTAGGCAGCGAGAACGCGACCATTCAAACCCTCGTTTGAATGATGAGGTTTGAAGATATTCCCTCCGCCTGGACAGCGACACACAAAATCACAGTCTGATTATCCACATTCAAAGCTGGATCACAGAATGGCAGTTGATGCACCCAAGAAGTGTAGAAGACCCCCCCCCTCCCAAAAAAAGATGTCCAAGCCTCAAACAAGCACTAATTGGGAGTTTCATTCCATTTATTCTGAAAATTTCCATTCAGTATGAATTGAAACCCCTATTATTGATATCAGGTTTTTTTCCTAGTCTGGTTTAAATTTTTTAAGATTTTACTCAGACTTCAGACATGAAAACAAATCGAAAACTAACGCAAGTGATTTCTTTCATTTCAACCATGTTGGTAGCAAGTTCCACCGGTCCGAAATTTTTGGACCACAGGATCATTTATCAAGGCACCCTGATATTGAGCTGTGATACCTCAGATCAGGGATTAGTTTCCTCAGAAGTATTCTTAAATGAATCAGTCACTTGCATGTGGTGCTTCATTCTCTGTTAAAATCAGGGTGTAGAGAGGTAATATCAGAAACATGAGCGATCAGTGTCTGCTACAGTTGTGCTCTTCAGTCATTTGGTAGAACTGCATGGTCATTACTATGGAGAATAACTCACAGATGACATATAGGGCCAGTAGGAGGCCAGAGAACTGGAAGAGACCAGTTTGGGCAGAGGCAGCGGAAACACAGCCCACCAATCGTGGCCTCCTACTCTGAGGCACTAGGCAGACAGCACAAGTAGGGAAAGTCCACTGATTTTGCTCACTAATGTGCATCAAGTCAGGTGCCCTTGTCCGGTGGAGAATCCCACAAATGGATGTAGAATTGGCCACAGTGTAAACCATGCTGAGCGTGCAAACCTAAATTAAGCTGACATCCTATACAAGTTTCAAAGGCCAAATACGGCAGCCCAATGGCTCAGAAAAATCTTCAATCTTGAATATACTCCTAAAAATTATAATCATGGAGTGGGCAGCAACAGATTTGTAAAGGACAATGACAAACATTGCTGGCATACAGAATACAGATAACGGCCTCGATGCAATCCAAACTTGCCCTTAAATGTGACTCACAAGTGAAAATAAGTGTTCATTTTTTTCCTCTAAAAAAGGCAGTTTGGAGAGTTTGGCTTTGACTAAATCTAAAGAGAGAAAACATGTGCTTGTATTGGATAAACAATTGTTTTTTAAGCGAGGGACCAGGGAGATAACACACAATCCAAAAAGTTCTTGGCATGAGCTATATTGTGAAAAATTTGCTGCAAATACAGAATGAAAATTTGGTTACTGAGACTTAATAAAATATATCCTCGTAGGATATAAGCAATTCAGCTTGTTGTCCATTTCCTTGTTAAAAAATACAGCTTTGACGGTGTCCAGCTCTTTCCCTGCTCTGTATTTTAAAACATCAGAGAGCACTGCCATGATCCCCATCTTACAAGGAGCAGGACTGACCCGGTTTGAGATCCAATGCGGTGAGGGACTCAGAATGGAGGAAGTACAGCGTTGGGCCCACGGTGAACAGAACGTAGTTGTCATGCCTTTCATCCAAGATGATGAGAACTAAGTCCCCAACCTGAAAACTGAGAACAGTCACACAAAGTC
This sequence comes from Gymnothorax reevesii, assembly GCA_029721435.1. Taxonomy (NCBI): domain Eukaryota; kingdom Metazoa; phylum Chordata; class Actinopteri; order Anguilliformes; family Muraenidae; genus Gymnothorax; species Gymnothorax reevesii. Next base: position 71,132,028 of record CM056577.1, on the reverse strand, counting down.
AGATGTGAAAAGTGGCCATTTGCACCTTAGAATTCCGCAGCTATGCATTAAAAGGTTTGCGTTCCTGCAAAGCTCACCGAATAAGGATTTAAATACCTTCAAATAATTTCACAGCCCCTTAAACTTCATATTCTGCTGCACTCTAAACTAGTGCAAGGAATAGAGGGTAACTCAGGGCACTAGCGGCACCAGAGGCTCCTGCCAAAGTTTTTGTTGATGGATGCACGCACGCACGCACAGACTTAGCCGGATACCATAGGTCCCGTGCCACTCGGGCGGCGGGAGCTAATAATTAGGAGCCTGCAACTGAAATACTTGATGAGATAAAGGAAAATGTTGAAGTTTTTGGTTATATATTTTTAGGTCAGTGACCTACAAAAAGAATAGGCCATGGTCACCTTTAGGCACGTCATTTGTAGGCCTTTATGAGATGCACGTCCAGTAAAAATTAGGAGCCAACAACTTAAATAGTTGATGAGATAAAGCAAAATGTCGATGTTTTTGGTGATATTTTTAGGCCAGTGACCTTGAATAAATAGGCCAAGGTCATCTTTCGGCACATCATTTGTAGGCCTTTATGAAATGCATGTCCAGTGAAAATTAGGAGCCTGCAACTAAAATAGTTGATGAGATAAAGAAAAATGTCGAAGTTTGTGATGATATTTTTAGGTCAGTGACCTTGAATAGGCTAAGGTTACCTTTAGGTACTTCATATGTAGGCCTTTATGAGATGCATGTGCAGTAAAAATTAGGAGCCTGTAACTGAATTAGTTCATGAGATAAAGCAAAATGTCGAAGTTTTTGGTGATATTTTTAGGCCAGTGATCTTTAATAAATAGCCCAAAGTCACCTTTCGGCACGTCATTTGTAGGCCTTTATGAGATGCATGTGCAGTAAGAGAACCATTATTTTTCATTGCTGAACTATTTACCCATGTAGTCTTTCCTTGAGTGGTGAAGCCATTGCCATCTTTTTGTTTGAAAGGCTTTTTATACCCAGTCATGTTACTGACCTGTTGCCACTTAACCCTATTTGCAGTGAGATGTTCAACCAGGGGTATTTTTTGACATCATTCAACTTTTCCATTCTTTTGTAGCTCCTGTCCCAACTTTTAAAAAATGTGTTGCTGCATGAAACTCAAAATGAGCAGATGCCTTTCAAAAAACAATGAACTTTCTCAGTTTCAACATTTGATATGTTATCTTTGCACTATTTTCATTAAATATAGGGTGTAAATGATTTGCAAATCATTGCATTCAGTTTTTGTTTACATTTTACACACCATCCAAACTTTTCTGAAAATGGTGTTGTGATTTTTTTTTTTGTAATGCACAATGCATGAATGAAATCCTAACAGAGCATTCAGAAAGAAGCTGAGGGTTAATAGATTATTCTAATGGTTGCAAATCTTGTGAATTAAGGAAAACCACTGAAAAAGGGTCAGGACTTTTTGTAAACAGGAACAGATTTTTTAAGCCGCCTCCATTTTCAGCTCAGCGGCTGCCACTGCTATACAACACATGCATGAATAACCACCTTATCTTTAAAAATTTAACCAGCCAGGGCAAATTGAGTCGTGCAAAGATTCCCCAATATACTTACTCTCTTATAGCGATTTTCTCTGAATGCCGTGAAGATACTGAAGACATGCTCTGGGACATCTAAAAAGAATTTCAAACTGATCACTACAAGACAGTCTATGAATCAAGAAAAACTACACAATTGAAAAAAGCATTTGTGGTTGCCTAATTTAATTCAGCCTTGCATTTACAGAGTTAACTACCAAGTTCCTATGAAGAAATAATTTCATCCATGCATTCACTCAATTATGGCTATTCCAAGGAAACCCTGAAAAGGTATATTGCCATGTGAAATAATCGGTGAATGCGAATTAAATTTAAATGTAGGCTACATCATACATTCAAAAAAAAAAAAAAAAAAAAACAGCAGCAAATATTACCAGTCTTTGACTGAGACGTTTGTTTTCCTCCTCCTTCATATGTAAGGTCTGCAAAACACAGATTAAAATAAACAATAAAATTACATTTCAAAAGAGGTGGCCGCACATTGCATTCATGTATAAAATGATTCAACTGTAATTCTCTTCAAACACATTTCTGACTGAGAATTTATATACACAATGCCATTGGTGTTAAAAGAATTCATATTTTTCCTGAATGGAACACACTCAAGAAATTCTATCAATCAGAATGCTGGACAGTAGGTGTGTGCACTGTTCACTAAACCAGACAAATGCTGTCAATTAATGACAGAAGAGTACATCTACAAAACGTCAGCATTCTCCCCATATAAAAAAAATAATTATAGTTTGGTCAAATGGTGGCGCGATAGGTACAGGGATAGAGTCCTGAAAATCAACCATAGAACAATGCAGGACTCCATGAATGTTCACAGCAAATTTTACCTAATTTTGCAAGAATTGTTTGACATAAAACAATTTAGTGAAGTTTGTAAAGTGAATTTTGGCTTGGAATTTTGGTGGTGCTACAGGAACAGTCATTGTGTTATCAAAATAATAGCACTGCTCTTATGCACCAAGATGTTCACAGCAAAGTTGATCTGATTCACATCAGAGCAGTTTGACTAATTGAATTTAGAACCGTTTCACCTAATGGTGGCGCTGCAGGAAACTACAGCCATCAAACTCAGTAAGGTTCCACTTCTATGCACCAGGAATGTTGAAATGAGACTGAACAAGACTCCTATTGGAACTGTTCAAGTTAATGCATTTTTACTAGAGCTTAAATAAACCTCAGTTCGCCCATCATCAGGCACACAGTCAAAAAAACAATTAAGTGACTGTGGCATCTTTCAAAGTTTGAGGCTGCACTAAGTGATATTCAATGTTAGAAGTGTAATATGAGAACTCCAGTAGGAGGAAATTGATTGAACATAATAAAATGATAAACATAATACATAAAGTACCCAAGAGTTCAACAGAATCAAAGTACATGAAGGCTCAATTAACTTGAATGCTGGAAGTCTTCACTTTTTATTTTCACATATTGATACAATTATTTAAAATTATTAAATGGATATTTTTGATGGGTACATTATTGTTATGCATTTCTCTGAGCAACAGAAAATCCATTAGAGAGCATTACTGTAGTGTAATCAATTTAAGCCACATTCTCCCAGTCCATTTCAGCAGCGTATGTCACTGCTTTCAACTCCGTCTGTCAAGGCATAAAACTCCACTCCACATGATAACAGGTAACATTTTAAATAACCTTTATCTGTAAAAAACTTATAAAAAACTCTACTACCAGTTTCATTCGTACAGTTGATGTTAGAAGGAAGAATAACTCAATGAGCATTACAAGAAACATTGACAACAACCTTGTTTTCTTGTTTGACAGACACATTGCTTGACAATCGCAGCACATCCATTTCTGAGGAGAACCATCCTCTTCTCACCCCCAACGCACAAAGCAAAATAATTTTTGCCTGGATAATCTGTCTTCTTTAAAACTGACAGAGAATGGAATCGAAACAAAAGATGGCTGCCATGATGGCTATATTGAAAATCTCAGCAAGGCCAACACTGACCAAATCTTTTTCTGCACAAGTGACGATCACTACATGACGTACTACATGATTCCAGTCAAAACTCCTTGTGTTATTGCATTCGGAAATGTAAATTCTTTCCGAGCTGTGGCACTTCAGAAATAGTTGTAGGATTACACTAAATAATGGGATTTGTCCTCTAAGCACCAAGAACGAACATAAACAGTTGCATGTCATTCCCATAAAAACTGTTGATAGTCCTCGCAAAAACATGAAGGACATGCAGCAGCGGAGGTGGCCAAGATGAATCCTTAATATCCCTGAATCATTCCAATTCTGTAGAAGGTCGCTTCACTGGCAACCGAAAAGTTGCTGGCTGAAGCCCCAGATGGGGCTTGGGATTCTGACCTGATCTGGAGAGATGAAGTTGTTAAGATCTCTACCGTTGGGCCTTTGAGCAAGGCTCTTAACCCCAAAATTGCTCCAGGAGCTTTACCCCATTTCTCTCTATCCCTCCTCACTTGCAACTGTTCTATCAATAATTTATCCCGCTCAGGGCATCCTTAAAAAAGAGAAATATGAGCTGCCGGACAGCTCACTCGGTAAAGCATCGCATTGCAAAGCAGAAGTGACTACCATGTTGCGGATTCGAGCCCCGCTTCGTACCAGCCGGCAGTGGTTGGCAGCTTTTTCAGAGTAGCGCACAATTGGCTATAGCGCTACAGGGTTGCAAATTGGGAAGGGACTGCTGGGAGGGGAATATAATAGTTGCCTTGTTCATTGCTCAAGTGCTTCCTGTTGACCAGACGGGCGCTCGTCAGGAAGATTCTGGGTTTGTTCATGTTTGGGTATCCTCCGCCCTCATTCTGAACTTGTGAAGATTCAACCAATGAGTGCATAAGAAGCAGTGGCTGACGGGCACGTGCTTTGGAGGAGAGCCGCGATCTGTCTAAACTCTCCTGAGTTGGCAGCAATGGGTCGCATAGGAGCAAAACTTGTACATAGTTCACCAATTGGGCATTCCAGATTCGGGTGGGATTGGAGATGCCAAATTTTTAAGTAAATAAAAAAGAGAAATATGTTCTCAATGGGATTTCCCTTGTAAAATAAAGGTTAAAAAGAAAGACCGGTGCACTGATGCCTGTGATGTGATCAAACTCACCCTTTCCAATAGAAGTATCCTCTGCTTCTCCTCAGACAGCATAAGGATATTTTCACTGAAAAAAAGCATTGACTTTTATAAGTAAAACAGGGTATGTGTCAGCACAGAAGCAAAACAGTAATTTCACAGTGACACCGATTACAATTACATTCAAAATTATTCTGCATTATACAAAACCACAAATCCCTTCCCTACTAAAGACGTATGTATCCCAGAGCGTGTATATATACATTCTCAACAGCGGTTTAACCCAGAGTCTAGTTGTGCAAATACAATCATGCTACTTGTACAGGTGGCTGAGGAGAGTCTGGTCCTGACTCATGAAGATCGCGGACAACATGCATTCCCGCATTTCCAGGAATGCCCCACTTGTTTATATGAGGACCAGGTCAAGATCAAGATAGAGTTACAATTTAAGTGGCTTTGTGTAGGTCTACCCAAAACACAAAATAGCAAATTTTGTTCATTTGATTTATTTTGGGTGAAAAAGGCAAAAAAAACAGTGTGACTCCAGGCCCATACCCCTATTTTCATAGAGGTTGGGACTCTATTAAATTTTAAAAAATATAAATAAAAAAAACAGAATTTAATGATTTGCAAATCAATTAAAACCCTGCATTTTATTGAAAATCGGACAAAGATAACATTTCAAATAATGAAACTGACTAATTTTATCGTTTTTTGAAAACTGCTCATTTTGAATTTAATGCCAGCAAAATGTTTTTAAACAGTCGGGACAGGACAATCAAAGACTAGAAAAGATGTATGATGCTAAAAAAGATAACTGGGAGAACATCTCACAGCTGATTATTATTCTTTCAATCTAACATGGTAGCCTGGTTAGGTCTGTCTGCTTCTCATCATCTCTTCTTAATAATTATAGGCCACATTTTGGTTTTGATTGGTCAGCTGGATGAATAAGTGGCTTGTTTGCAAGTTAGGCTAAGTACACAGGAATTGAAATCAGGTAAGCCAATTATGCCAAGGCGACGGAGGCTGTCCAACCTCGCTGGTTGTTAGCAGACTTCAAATCACAGTTTTCTTCGAGGAAGCATTTCAAATGACCGCATTAGGTATGTTTCATAGAAAAGGCAATAAGCAAGCTCGTCTGCCGGCCTCATAGTGGCAGTTACTTTTATTGCGCTGAAAATAATTATTGCGAGATTCGATTAATTGAGCCCTACTCTCCACGTATTCCCACGACGTAGCTCTGTAGTAAAAGAGTCTGGGTGCTAAACTGGTCTGCCTACAGTCTAGACCTGTCACCCACTGACAATATTTCGCGCATTATGAAATGAAAAATATGACAAAGGAGGCTGCATAGTACTGCCCAGCTGAACTCCCACATGAAGCAAGAATGGGAAAAACATTTTGCTTTCGTAAATACAGCAGTTTTTCTCCTTAGTTCCCAAACAGTTACAGAGTGTTGATTAAAGAAGGCACGATGCAACATAGTGGTAAACATGCCCCTATGCAAACTTTTTTGAAGCGTGTTGCTGGCATGAAGTTCAAAATGAACATATATTTTCCTCTCTAAACTTTAAAATATCTCAGTTTCCACATCTGACATATTGTCTTTGTTCTATTTTCAAATAAATATGAAGTTTAAATTATTTGAAAATTATTGTATTCAGTTTTTATTTACATTTTACAAAGCATCCCAACTTTTTTGGACATGGGGTTGTACTATGAATTCCAAAATGGTGTGTTACCCTCATGTATACACATCAGAGGAAAATACAAATGAAATTTTCCTGGATGCATTCAGTATATCATGAAAATCACAAGTCAGTAATTCCTATGCAGAGGGCAGTTTTGAAGAAAGTCTGGAAGAGGAAAATATAATCATGTGCAATTAACTTTAGTTCGTCATCTTCAAAAATATCTTCATTCTCCTTTTTTTCAATAGCAAATGAGGACGCAAATAATCAAAATGTCTGTATAAATTAGTTTGCAAGGCTTCTTTCGCAAGAAGCCACAATAGTCCGTTTTCTACAATCTTAATATAGAAGTAAAGAATGCGATGTTGCACAGCTTATTGCTTAATGAGCCTCACTGATCAATTTGCGAATCTATGCCGTTTCATGAGATACTTGAGCGCGGAATTTATAAAGACGTAGGCCAATGGTAATCTATGTCATAATTTGTGCGTGAAAGAAAACCCCTCATAATTTTGTGGTGCAATGTATGACAATGCTATCGAAAATAAATTTGACTCTGTTGACTGTCCTTCTAACAATTTGTATGAGTGACTGCTGATCAAGAAAAGTAAACTGCGAAAGGTTTAAGTTATTAAGCTTTGAAGGGGGAGGTTTTTGTTTCCCTGTTACGGCTGACGCCACTGGTTTTTATGGTTGTCTTTTTCGCCCTTTTCTTGCGATTTTGGGCGCAGAATTAGTCTTGATTAATTTATACGTCTCTTCTATTTTTAACTCCGATCACGATGCCGACAGGTGAAAGGAACAAAAAAAAAAAAATCCCGAATTACAGTCGGCATCCGCAAAGTGTGGCAAATTGACAAAGTTCTGGAGGTACTGAAATTCTCTTAGGTTGTGTGTTGATAAAGCTTGGAAAGCGGTCTTTATAGCCAGTATCTTGCGCTGTTGTCAGTATGAGTGTTGGAATGACAGGAGAAAGTCCGAATTTCGCGGGTAACAGAAGATGGACAAAATGGCTAAATATGATTCTTTTTTCAATGACTCAGCGTTTGATTGGAACGTCCTTTGCTTGTACTTGCATTATAGCAATGTCCAAACGATGTCCCAGTGCAATACTGAGCCAATGTCCAAACGATGTCCCAGTGCAATACTGAGCCAATGTCCAAACGATGTCCCAGTGCAATACTGAGCCAATTTCCAAGACGGCAAGCAAGGAAAAAAGATGGGAAACGTTTTCTTTCAAGAATGGTTTTGATTTGCATAGGGCAGGCTAATTGGTCACTTTATGAGAGGAACATCTGAGACTATGGGCCTTTACTTTGTATCAGCTAAAGTGATGACCTAAAGCTCCATGGTGGATTTGCTGCTGTGCCCCCAAGGTAGCAGCAGACTTTGCTGAGGTGCCCCTTATATAGAGGCACATTTGCCGAAGTGCCCTTATATTTTCAGCATGGACCACGGCAACTTTTGCCGTGCCCCTTATCACCTGTAGTTCGAGGCCTGCATTTAGATCTTCCTTACCTCAAAGTCTGTAACTGTAAATGTCAAATGACAGAGCTGGAGGGTCAAGTCCTACAGATTTTGAGGTGGATTCCCAAAGACACTGAGAACACTAAGGTAAAAACTGCATGCGTTTTTACTCAATACGTGCCTAAGATAGGGTTGGAAATCAGCAGAATGTCCCTTTAAAAAAATATTTATCACAAAATTTAAGGAATTATGTATTCTGAATACAAGTATCGTTATTTGGAATAGTTTGCACAAACTGTGTTGAACACAAAAAATTTAGAGGAAAGAAACCGTTTGAACACTACAGTGCAAAACCCTTCCATTCGCAGCTTTTTCTTGCCTTTATTGGCATCTGAACAAAGATCTAAATAGTCAAACTAATCTCTCGTTTTTCTCTGCCGTTATTTTTTTTCCCACGACTGGACACTTACTGAACAGTCATCATGCTGGCCTCCACTGCAGAGTCCACCCTCTCCTCCTCCTGCACGTTGGCGACCGAGGCCAGCCTCTCGTGGTCGCCAGGAGCCTCAGAGGAGCAGGCGGCAGGTGTGGGCTGGAAGTATGCAGAGGAAAGCATGGCGCTGCTGCGCAGCTGGTTCAGCTGTTCCTCCAGCTGCTTCTTCTCCTGCAGCAGGGCAGCCCTGTCTCCCACCAGGGTCTCAATCACGCCTGAACACAAAAGCACACACCGCTATACAGACATATGCAGGGGTCTATATACCCAAGGTACCGACAACCAGCTGGTGCACAGGGTCTTCATACCAGAGATATAAAACTAAATGCCCACTGGCACATGCATAGGGTCTATATACATGACATATACGCAGTGTCCAGATACACAGTACACCTGAAACCTGCGGGAGTACTGTATGCACAATACCGAAGAACATGACATTTCAAACACTTGCAAGTCAATACTCAGTGTACATACACATAACAGCATAACTATATACTAAACAACTACAGGTCATGAAGGTATTACTACAACTAAAAAAAAGACCACTCTGATAGTGGAATTTGTGGTTGTAGACAATACTCAAACATCTGTATCAGTAAATCTGAAGGCACAGAAAGAAAAAACAATTCTTCGGGAATTGCAAACTTGTTGAAAATGTTTTTTCTCCCATAAAGAGCAGATACAGTCCAGTGAGAAAGTATCTGCCCCTTCCCGATTTCTTCTATCTCTGCGTTTATGTCACACTTAAATGCTTCTGATGATCAAAGTAGTTTTAATATTAGATAGGGATAACCCAATTAAACCTGAAATAGCATTTTTTTATTATGATTTTATATATTGAAGGAAATAAGTTATTCAACCCTATTTTGCCATATAAGTAATTGCTCCCTCAGTTACTAACTCCACCAAAAGAACACACTGAATTTATAATTGGGTTGAATTTCACAAGACACACCCAGGCATGATTCCTTCCAGCCCTGCTAAATTTAAACACCACTTAAATGAATGAACCAGTCTGGGAAGTAGGCAAAAAGCAGCACATGTTGCCACGTTCAAAAAAAAAAACAAAAAACTGAAGAACAGACGAGGAACAAGGTCGTTGACATTAATCAGTCAGGAATGGAATCCAAAGCCATTTCTAAAGCCTGACACATGCTTCTTGCTGTCGGCGCGGTCAGCACGGCCCACGCGGTGAAATGACTCAATTGCGGCCAGGGTGACCGAGCGCAGAGGGTCTGCGGAGGTTCTAAACGCTGAGCCACGTACCGAGAGGAATTTGTAACAACGCGGCCGGGGTCGCACAGACCGCGTTGCAATGACTGGCTAGCTTCAGCACCCGGAAGTACGTATACCAATTAAAATAAAAAATGACAAAGCTTTAAAGAAAAGCCAGAACATACAAACAGCTGAAAATACGAACATCTTTATGACAGTTCCTGTTGGATCAACAAGGATGCTCATATGAATCTCTTTGGCGTTGCTTACGTCTTTTGGGAATACCCAAACAGTCATTTAGGAATACCTCAACGTCTCTCCATCCCCCCACGCCTTTATATTTCATTCGTGGTGTAGGAACGAATGATCGCGGTATTAATGACATGAACTCACAGTGCGCTCAGCTAACTGGCAGACAAATTAAACTTAGCTTGCTATATATCACAAGTAATCTCGATGCATCTGAAATCTCACACACAAACAAACCCAAAATGATCATTGCCAGACATCGGTGCAGAAACTGTCGAAATGCAAACAATGTAAACTTTGTTTTTGGAAGTTTCAAGTGACCCAATTATCGTAATAGTGGAGAAAGAGCGGCCAGTAAATATTTGTTCTGACAGGGACGCACTAATTCAAAATAATCGAGCCTAGTGTTTGGTAGTAGTAGTAATAATAATAATAATATCCTAATAATAATAGCTAATAATAATAACAATAATTGTTACAATATGATAGTAAAAATGAATGTTTGAGCACAGAAATAAGATTCAGTAGCGCAAGAATAAAACAGGCCTGTTCTTGGAGCCGCTTTGACAGCAAGAAGCATGAAACAACTCGACGTTCGTGGGGACCGTGCACGCCGTCCGCCCAGCTGAAACCGCGCAGACCGCAAGAAGCACGAATCAGACTTAAGGTTTTGGGACTCAAGCTAACCACTTTGCCTTATCACTCTACTTTTCTGATATTGTCTTTGATCCATTTTTCTGCTGGTGTAACAGTTATGCAGTTGTTGACATCATAGGAACCGCAAGTGTGGACGGAGAGGTTTCGACGCTTCTCGATTTTCTGTCTGCCATACAGAGATTCAAATTTACTCTCAGACAACTTCAATTACTGATAGCCAAAAGGATATTATGACATTTTCCCAAATAAGACACAAAAATAGTCACCAAATGTAAATTTAAGCTCCTCCAGGAGGGACGTGCAGACGAAGGGAGAGAGTATGCGTGGAGGAGGGGGGCTGAAGAGCGCGTGCATGATAAGTGATTAACACCGCATTGAAACTCCTAGCTCTGATTGGCTAAATTTTCTCTGGCGCGGTGGATTTTAGCCAATGCCATTGGACGCACAGGGAGGAGCTAAATGTACCCGATTATTATACAGCCGAGCAATATCATGTCCTACCATCAGTATAGAGCAGTGGTTCTCAAATTCGGTCCTGGCGCCCCCCTGTATATGCTGGTTTTTGTTCCAGCCACAACTGCAATTATAGGATTTTAAAAAGCTGTTACTTTGTCTTAATTAGCAGCATTCCATGTTTAGAGTAGTTACTTACCATCTTAAGTCGCATTTGGATGAACATATCCATTCTGCAATGAAGATTAAAAACCCTTGAACATATTGTGCTTAATTTTCAATATTGCTCGGATTTTCAGGTGAAAACATTTTTAAACAGATCAAATTAGACTCTGAGAAAATCAATAAGCTCCAAATTAGGTTTCTGAATACAGGTGTTTTGAGTTTTTCCCAAATAACGTGCCTGAACCAAATAAAATCAACATAAAACACAACAGGTGTGACTCCATTGTTTGCCAAGTAAATTGTCGGTTTTTGCCACCATGTGTCAAGAGTTTCACCAGTGAGGCACCTCTTGATTATTTATGTTGATTAAATGTTTGGTAAAATTTTTTCCCTCTGCCGATATTTTCAATATATCTCAATGTGGATATTTGCATAAATGCACCTAATTAAAACAAATCAACAGCTTGTTAAAATCCGAAGATTGCAATTGTGGTTGGAACAAAAACCAGCAGACACAGGGGGGCGCCAGGACCGAATTTGAGAACCACTGGTATAGAGTGACAGTTTCAGATAATATGAATAAAAGTTGTTTTTATAAGTTAGTTAGCAACTGCAGCTTTAAGCAAATCATGGAAAGAACATTACAATATGACTGAAATGGCAGAAAGCACAATTTAGAGACACCTATAAAGCTCAACTGTACATAGCATATGCAAATCACACATTCCTACAGAGCATGCAGCAGCATAAGGAAATGATTTTATGGGAGGATATTGGTTAGAAACCTTTGTCTTCTTCTTGCTGCTGGGTGACTTTTCTCAGCTTGTCAGTTAGTTCGTTGATTATCTGTTCCTTCTTCAGTTTTTCTCTTGTCAGAACAGTATTAAAATTTGTCTGAAGGAGAGAGAAAAGAATGGAATGAAATGAATACTAGCATCAAATACAGCTTTGCCAATCATGACAAGTTTAAAAATAAAATGATCCAGCACAACATACTGAAAAATAGCAATTGCTTGGCAAAGCAAAAGAAAACTACTAAAAGCAAAAATATGGAAAATACCACTGAGATAAGCAGGGTTCCCCGGGGTTCTGAAAAATATTCTTGACTTTTTCCCTTGAAAGAGAAAGTCAAAAAAGTATTCTTCACTATATCTCAGGCTTAATTTTTTCTTTGTCACTCATGGATAGACATAACTTCGAAAAGCCTTTAAAATCGAACGAAGTGCCAACAGCACGCTCAAGCAAAAGGACAAACCTCATATCAACACAAACAGGCCTCACCATTATACAGTCAACTGTATATAATGTAATTGCATGGATGTATGCAGTGGCGCTTGAAAGTCTGTGAACTCTTAAAAATGTTATGCATATTTCTGCATAAATATGACCTAAAACTTAATCAGATTTTCACACAAGTCCTAAAAGTAGTTAAAGAAAACCCAGTGAAACTAATGAGACAAAAATATTATACTTGGTCATTTATTTATTGAGAAAAATTATCTGATATTACATATCTGTGAGGGGCAAAAGTATGTGAACCTCCAGGATTAGTGATGAATTTGAAGTTTAAATTAGAGTCAGGTGTTTTTGTCACAAAGTGACAGAGGGGGAAGGAACTTAAGTTGTGGGGATTTGTTCCCTTAGGGGAGTGTTTTGGGGGTGGACTCAATTAGCCAGGCCAGATGGCTGCCGCTTACCGCAGTAGTAAACATGTACGTTCATTGATCTATCAAGTTGAATTGTTTGCAGGTGTTTTGAGGGAGGAGGCGATGGCGATGATTGGCGCACAGAGTATGGGTGCAGGCTTTAATGTCCAGGTGCAACAAAGTTGTGTGGGAGATTCGGGGGGGAACGAGAGTGGCACACAACAGCTGCAGCTGGGGCTGAGGATCCGAGTACCTATTTGACCAGATGTGAGCCGAAGCAGGACTGACTGTTGGCTGGATGGGTGTCCGCAAATTGAATTTAGGTTGGAATCTCGGCTCCGTTGGATGTTAAGGGGGAGAGATGCTCACCTCCTTGTTAAGACAAGTGTTTTTCACTGCCGTTGCCTGTGGATGGTGGACTGTTGCTACAAAGATGTATCTCCCCCCTCCACCAATTGTGAGGAGCACATTGTGTCTGGTCCTCTCTCCGCCTCTCTGATTGTATTATGTCGGATTGCAGACTGCAGGATGGTTGGAGCTGTTTTGTTACCGCAGGATTGCGGCATGAACCCGCAGCTGTGTGAGCGGCTGCTCCATATTTTGTTTAGATTTCAATGTTTCTTGCGTTTTGCGGTAGTTGTGTCCAAAGTGGTGACGATCTGAATTGTTTGATTGGAGTGTTTACACTTGCGTTTATTGTAACCAGTGCGGCTGGTGAGTAGCTGGTTCAAAACGGTGTGTGGACCATGTAGCCCTGGGTAATTGGGGTGATACCACCTGTTCAGCTCCCCCTGCTGGCAATAACGGTACTGCTGGTCTGAACGATTGAGGCTGTATCCTGCTCCCCCTGTTGGCAATACCTGTACTGCTGGGCTGAATGACTGAGGCCACCACTCCTGCTCCCCCTGTTGGCGATACCTGTATTGTTGGACCGAATGATTGGTTGGATGTTATCTCTCTTGCTCCCCCTGTTGGCGATATCTGGGCGATTGGGTTGGATGTTTGTTTGGAGGTCACCTTCCCTGCTCCCCTTGTTGGCAACACCTGTACCGTGGGATTGGACGCTGTTTGGAGGCCACTCCTTCTCCTTGATGGTGAGACCTGTATTGACTAACTGAAAGTTGTTTGGGAGCTCTTTTTTCTCCCCCAGCTGGATTTTGGATTCAAGTCGGGTAGACCATACCTCCTGTCCAGACTGGTTCCCCGCCTTCCCCCTGTGGCTATCAGCTAGTCCACCCCAGGACTGGGACCCTTGTCTTGGGGTCTGGTAGAGTGGGGCAGTGACGTTGGACTATTAGTTGCCTGGTTTTTATATTTGCCCCTAATTTTCTGCAGATGTTTTTACATTGTATGTAACAAACATTGCTATTTATTCGTATCTTGTGTCCTGGCATAAGTGAAGGGTACGGTTGCTCCTCAGGGAAGTGGGCTTGGGGTAAGATACGCCCCTACCTGGTGACATTTTCAATCAATGGGATGACAATCAGGTGTGAGTGGGCACCCTGTTTTATTTCAAGAACAGGGATTTATCAAAGTCTGATCTTCACAACACATGTTTGTGGAAGTGTATCATGGCAAGAACAAAGGAGATTTCTGAGGATCTCAGAAAAAGCGTTGTTGATGCTCATCAGGCTGGAAAAGGTTACAAAACCATCTCTAAAAGAGTTTGGACTCCACCAATCCATAGTCAGACATATTGTGTACAAATGGAGGAAATTCAAGACCATTGTTACCCCCCCGGGAGTGGTCGACCAACAAAGATCACTTCAAGAGCAAGGCGTGTAATAGTCGGCGAGGTCTCAAAGGACCCCAGGGTAACTTCTAAGTAACTGAAGGCCTCTCTCACATTAGCTCATGTTAATGTTCATGAGTCCACCATCAGGAGAACACTGAGCAATAATGATATGCATGGCAAGGTTTGCTCTCCAAAAAGAACATTGCTGCTCGTCCGTAGTTTGCTTCAGGTCACATGGACAAGCTAGAAGGCCATTGGAAAAAAGTTTTGTGGAAGGATCAGAACAAAATAGAACTTTCTGGTTTAAATGAGAAGCACTATGTTTGGAGAAAGGAAAACACTGCATTCTAGCAGAAGAACCTTATCCCATCTGTGAAACATGGTAGTGGTAGTATCAAGGTTTGGGCCTGTTTTGCTGCATCTGGGCCAGGACGGCTTGCGATCGTTGATGGAACAATGAATTCTGAATTGTACCAGCGAATTCTAAAGGAAAATGTCTGGACATCTGTCCATGAACTGAATCTCAAGAGAAGGTGGATCATGCAACAAGACAATGACCCTAAGCACACTTAGCTTCAACAGAAACATTGATTGAAATTCTCGGTACCCATCTTAAAGAAGTGAGCCGTCTGATCAAAACATTCACGTTTAATATCTAAAAGATTCAGTAGATTTCAAGAGATTAAAAACAATAATCAACTGTCGGCCACGGAGTTATATTGAAACCATCTCACTGTCGGACACGAAGTTATTTCGAACACGTAGACACTGCGTTTTTATTTAGCCTCAGCCATCATTATCATGTCCATGGTTGTCGCTAGCGGGCGTTCCCTATTCTGTTCAACTTCATGGTGTAGAAATCTAGGAAATTGAGTCATAGCCCCACCTGCTGTTTAGAAGGGCCAATAACTTAGTGAGGACATTAGTGAGAGAATTCTTCAGACAAATACAAGTGAGAAAATCAGCGCCATGTCACCTGTAGAAAACTGCAAAAAGTGATTTGTACTTGTAGGAAATGGTTCAAGTCGTATACTTGTAATCGGTACGTTTTGTATTTGTAAAACTGAACACATTCGTTTATTAATGGAGTTATGTATTCGCAAACCACACTATATTTGTTTGCAAATCGTTTTTCTATCTGCAAACCACACCTTGTTTTTATGTGAATCATTTTTATATTTGCAAATGACATTGTATTTGTTTGTGAATCGGCGCGCATTTGTAAAACACGTTCGGTTTGTATATTAGGTTTTGGCAGTAATTTAACTCCATAGATATCATATCTTGCAAAATTAGGACACAAACATTAGCAAGAGTAACTTGGCTACGTTAGCCCCTGTGTAAACGGACAAGTTGCTTTGGGAGGGATACTGACAAAATAGCACTTCAAATGATCTGCAGTTCTTCTTTTGTATTTCCAAAAGAGTAAACGCTACTATGGCATAGTATGATCTGCCGTTTTTAGTGCCTGCTAGAACAGTTTCCAGTGTGGGCAGGTCCAGCCCAGTGGTTGGCTCTGGCTAAGTCTGGACTAATTGGACGGCACAACCTGACGTCAGGTTTTACCCAGATCTCATGAAGATCTCGGGAGGAGCTGCTCAGAGAAGAAATCACGCTCACGAAATCATGTTCTTGGATTACGGCAAAATCCCTGTATCTTATGTTTAGAAACTTTTCAGAGGTTGAGTATGGACAACCAACATTATGACATTACTAATATGTATTAAAGGAAGGATCAGCATGTTAGGTACCGTTCAACCTACTTCATCCTACCAGCTGGGGTCCGATCGGATGTCAAATTTTTACCACCTGCACTTTGGTGTCCAGGTTTTAGGAGTTTGTTGGTCTACCCTAGCCTGGTTCAGGCCGTGTGACACTTTCAGATGCTAGCAGAGTATTAGGTGGTAAGATTGATTTTTATGCTGGGGTCCAAATGGACCCCAGCAAAAATTGGTTATTTCGCAATGTGTTTAAGATGTTTAACATCCTGTTCTTACTATATTTGCAGTGAATGATGTCCAACAGAGGTAGACCAGCACGATACACAGCTGCACAGGCTCTTAGGATAATATTACAATCAGATGAAGATTCTGATCTGGAAGATTCAGACATATCAGACGCTGAAAGCGATCATATCTCAGAACCATCTGACCAAAGCGACATTGAATCTGCCGAACCAGTCCCTGATGCCCAGGATGCTATTTTTGTGCTATTATCACTTGTATGTAACCAATTTCACATTTAAACAAGCAAAGGTCTTTTGTGATTCATTTTTCTTTGTTACAAAAACAAAAATATTTGGGGGGTCAGAACGGACTCCAGTTGGTAGGATTTGTATGCAAAATATGTTAGTAGGATGAAGGTTAAAGAAGAATGAAGTGTTTTGGAATGGCCAAGTCAAAGTCTTGACCTTAATCCAATCGAAATGTTGGAGAAGGACCAGAAGTGAGCAGTTCATGTGAGGAAACCCACCAACAACCCAGAGTTGAAGCTGTTCTGTACGAAGGAATGGGCTAAAATTCCTCCAAGCCGATGTGCAGGACTGGTCAACAGTCACCGGGAACGTTTACTTGCAGTTATTGCAGCACAAGGGTTCACACCAGATACTGAAAGCAAAGGTTCACATACTTTTGCCACTCACAGATATGTAATATTGGATCATTTTCCTCAATAAATAAATGACCAAGTATAATATTTTTGTCTCATTTGGTTAACTGGATTCTCTTCATCTACTTTTAAGACTTGTGTGAATATCTGATGATGTTTTAGGTCATATTTATGCAGAAATCCAGAAAATTCTAAAGGTTTCACAAACTTTCAAGCACCACTGTATATATTAGGCGCCACACCACTCCAGCCTCTAGTAATGGGCACCCTGTGCAACATAAAAGCTGAATTAAACCTCTTGAGCTTTTAGCATGGAATTTATCCAGAAGGCTGGCATTAGAAATCCCTTTAAACACTTTATGTCTTTATTT
Source organism: Gymnothorax reevesii (assembly GCA_029721435.1). Lineage (NCBI taxonomy): Eukaryota > Metazoa > Chordata > Actinopteri > Anguilliformes > Muraenidae > Gymnothorax > Gymnothorax reevesii. The sequence goes on along the minus strand of CM056577.1, from coordinate 71,114,616 downwards.
TTGTCTGAACAATTTTATCAATCTAGCCATTTTGGGCATCCCACAATTAATAAGCACTGCTACCCAATTTTTTTGTATTTACATAACAAGGACACGCAGTATATGGTAAAACAGAGGATGTCCAGGACTACAGCTAATTTCAGCACTAATGCTGCAATACAATTTAAAGCAAGAGGCTGCCCCCAACGTAGTCAAACCCTTCAAATGCACTTTTTTTACACACAAATCCTTTCGTCAATATTAACTCTAGCCCTGCATTAAAATTTCTGAACAGCAGTCTCTGCATTTTAATCTACAAAACCCAAAACCAGTGAAGTTGGCACGTTGTGTAAATCGTAAATAAAAACAGAATACAATGATTTGCAAATCCTTTTCAACCTACATTCAATTGAATACATTGCACAAGACAAGTTACTTAATGTTCGAACAGGTAAACTCTGTAATTTTTTGCAAATATTAGCTCATTTGGAATTTGATGCCTGCAACATGTTTCAAAAAAGCTGGCACAAGTGGCAAAAAAGAATAAGAGAGTTGAGGAATGCTCATCAAACACTAATTTGGAACATCCCACAGGTGAACGGGCCAATTGGGAACAGGTGGGTGCCATGATTGGGTATAAAAGCAGCTTCCCTGAAATGCTCAGTCATTCACAAACAAGGATGGGGCCAGGGTCACCACTTACTGAACAAATGCGTGAGCTGATTGTCCAACAGTTTAAAAACAACATTCCTCAACAAGCTATTGCAAGAAATTTAGGGATTTCATCATCTACAGTCCGTAATATCGTCAAAAGGTTCAGAGAATCTGGAGAAATCACTGCACGTAAGCGACAAGGCCGAAAACCAACATTGAATGCCCGTGACCTTCGATCCCTCAAGTGGTACTGCATCAAAAACTGACATCAGTGTGTAGAGGACATCACCACATGGGCTCAGGAACACTTCAGAAAACCACTGTCAGTTACTACAGTTCGTCGCTACATCTGCAAGTACAAGCTAAAACTCTACAATGCAAAGCGAAAGCCATTTATCAAGAGCACCCAGAGACGCCGCCGGCTTTGCTGGGCCCAAGCTCATCTAAGATGGACTGATGCTCAGTGGAAAAGTGTTCTGTGGTCTGACGAGTCCACATTTCAAATTGTTTTTGGAAACTGTGGACGTTGTGTCCTCCGGACCAAAGAGGAAAAGAACCGTCCGGACTGTTATAGGCGCAAAGTTCAGAAGCCAGCATCTGTGATGGTATGGGGGTGTATTAGTGCCCAAGGCATAGGCAACTTACACATATGTGAAGGCACCATTAATGCTGAAAGGTACATACAGGTTTTGGAGCAACATATGTTGCCATCCAAGCAACGTCTTTTTCATGGACGCCCCTGCTTATTTCAGCAAGACAATGCCAGGCCACATTCTGCACGTGTTACAACAGCATGGCTCCGTAGTAAAAGAGTGCGGGTACTAGACTGGCCTGCCTGTAGTCCAGACCTGTCTCCCATTGAAAATGTGTGGCGCATTATGAAGCGTAAAATACGACAACGGAGACCCCGGACTGTTGAACAACTTAAGCTGTACATCAAGCTAGAATAGGAAAGAGTTCCACCTGAAAAGCTTCAAAAATTGGTCTCCTCAGTTCCCAAACGTTTACTGAGTGTCGTTAAAAGGAAAGGCGATGTAACACAGTGGTAAAAAGGCCCTTGTGCCAACTTATTTGCAATGTGTTACTGCCTTTAAATTCTAAGATAATGATTATTTGCAAAAAAAAAAAAAAAGTTTCTCAGTTTGAACATTAAACATCTTGTCTTTGCAATGTATCCAATTGAATATAAGTTGAAAAGGATTTGCAAATCATTGTATTCTGTTTTTATCTACGATTTACATAACGTGCCAACTTCACTGGTTTTGGGTTTTGAACTTAAAAGCAACTTGTTTTCATGAACTTGAGTTTTACCTCCATGGACCCAGAGAATTGCAAAAGATTAATATTACAATTTACCCAACCATTTTCAATAGCCGCCAGTGCGTTATGATTCACACAAACCAAATGTATTGGATGATGCTATACGGTGATGCAATAAAATGCCTGACAAACATTATTTCTTGGCTTTTTTTTGCACTTCTTGCCATTGTCTGATATTTACATTTAGCTAGACGTTCTTTAGGTTTACATCTATCAACCACAACATTAAAACCAGTCACAATAATAGTGTGTAGGTCCCCCTTGTGCAGCCAAAGCAGCCTTCAATATATGGTCCCAAGGTCTGCCAGCAGAACATTTTCCACCGCATCACACTCCTTCAATGAACTTTCCTTCCCACTGAGCATCCTGGTGCCATCTTTTCCCTGGGTAAATAGCCCAGATGTACCTGGCAGATACATACTGCATGCTGCAAATGAAAATGGGACTCCTTGCACTCAGCGATCTTCTTTAATTCCTCTAAGGTACAGTTCTGACACTCATGTGCTCGTTGTAGGTGCTTTCGGTGGTGGATCAAGGACTGGTCAGTAGCTGCAAAGAGCTATAAGCTGCAGGATGCAGTGCACCTTATGTTTGACGTTCTCTGCCACTCGTCACCCTTTTGTTGGTTCCAACCACACAGAATGGGCTTTGTTGCCCTTGTGCATCGATGCGCCGAGGACCCTGTCACCAGTTAATGGATGGTCTCTCCTTGGACTACTGTTGGCAGATTATCACCACTGTTGACTCGGAGCACCCCAGAGGCCTTGCCATTTCAAAGATGATCAGACCCATTTCTCTGGCCGTAACAATTTTAACCTTTTCAAAGTCGCTCAAGTAAAATTATTCCCACAACCAACATGTAAAATACAAGAACTGAAAGTTTGCTTTCAATCTAAGGACTGTCTGCAAACCTTAACATATGCCATTTAAATGAGATAATGTGATTTGCCTCAACTGTGTGTGGTTTTAATGTTATGGCTCATCAAAACACTGTTTGTATTTTTACGCTGAAACTTTTACCTGAAAACGTGAATGTACCAATCAATCAATTTATAAACCAAATTATCATTCAGTCATGGAAAAAAATTCTCAGAAAACTTAAATTCAATACTGCTATGTATAAGTCTTACATTAGATTACATCAGTGATATATTTGAATTTACATGTAAAAAATGAGGTCAACGCCAGTTAAAACATTAAAAAGAACAGCGTGGACTGCGTTTCATGACTCATAACAAACAGTCTGCATGACTTTCTGTGCAAGTGACTCACGTCACAACAGGGGCAGGCAACAAATAGAGGAAAACCTAAAAATAAGCTGTATTTAGCGGAAATGCAGGACTACCCACGCGAGTTCCATATATTTATATTAGATGTAAACACACTAGACCTGAGAATCGTGATTTTTTTTTTTTGTCCTAGTTCTCTAGGTTTTCTACCAGTTCTTCGCTGACATTAAATCGAAATGAAGGTTATGTCATGTGTTCAGTCTACAAAACCCAAGCTGCGGGCTCAAACTAAACAGGTTTTCTTTCGTTTGAGACAGGTGTGATTTCATAAAATACCCAACATATTCATGTTAACATAATGACGCATTTCATGAGGACATCTTTAAAACTTCATTTGAAATCTGCCAAACGCCCCATTGAATTCCATGGAATTCTAAAAACTTCGACATGGCCTGTTTCAGCTGAACAAGACAGCAACAATTCCCATAAAATATAATTGACCCAAATAGGCCGAGTCAGGGGGTAATTTGAAAAAAAAAAAAGATGTTTCTAATATACTAATTATGCACATATAATGCAAGTGAATCTGACAGAGAACACGGTTTTTCCAGGTTCCATCTGTTTTCCCCAGCACAGCCAGATCACTTCACTGCGGCGCAAAGGAGCAGAGGTGGCATGTGGCGTTACGACGACTTAGCAGCCTCCTTTACAGAACTGGGTGTGAACAACATCACAGGGGTGACGACTCAACAACATCCAAAAGGAATAATGAGAAAATAAGTTTGGAACCGAACTGACAACCACTGATAGCAATCGAAAAGGCAACAGGGAGGGTGAGAACAGTGGGCAGTGGCATGACACATGCCGAGGAGCCAGAACGGGGGTAAGGCACAGTGAATGCAGATTTGAGCACTGAAAAACCCACTCAGTTGGTCACCTGCTACAAGCATTGGTTCAAGAAGGGGCCAGTCTGCAGAGTGAGAGGTTTTGGTGGGTTTCTCAGCGAACCGGCCTTTTTTTTTTGGAAGGTTGCGCTTCCATGCGCAGAGGGTAATTGAGATTTCATTCTCCACACACAAAAAAAAAATTTAAAAAAAAACTGCCATGACAATTTTTAACAAGAACAATCCATCAAGTGCAAAGGGCAAACGGGCGGCCAACCTGTTGTTCTGCAATGAGCGAGGTTTTCAGGTTCTGCATCTCCTCATTCTTCTTCTTCTCCAGCAGATCCAGCTGGGCCAGCAGGGCAGTGCGCTCCTCCTGCAGGCGCTCCTCCAAGCTCGCACTGATGCCTCTCGCCAGCTCCACCTGGCCCTCCGCTTGCTCGGGCAAGGAGGCCTCCCTGCGTCAGGCACAGGGAGAACGGCACTCTGAAAGACTCATTATAACCCCCACAAACAACACTGAAAAACTGATATCAACATTAAAAATACATTGCCCGGCCAAAAAAAAGTCACCGTTTGGAAATTAATGAACAAATTCTAGAATTGGATCATTATTGCGGTTACTAATATGCCTCAGCTGGCAATAATCATTTTCCCCCTGACTGATGAAGCGCATCGCTACTCATTTCTCAAAAAATCATGTCGGAAGACACATCCCTTGCTGGTGGAAAAGATGTTACAGTATTTCAGAACAGGCAACTTATTGGCCTGTATTTAGCAAAGAAACTCATGAATGCAAAAACAAGTATGAGGAATCATTTTCACAAACATACTTGCCACCACAAAGTCCTGATCTTAGACACAGTAAAAGTTATTGGGATGTGCTCAAGAAAGTCCATCGAGTGGTTTAACCGTTATGTCGAGAAGACAAGATCTCGGCCAAAAATTATGGCATGTATGATCGAAAATAAATGTTCTGGCATTGCAGATAGTTGTCAAAACAATGACAAAATGAATTTGCACTGTAATCAAAGCTACAGGGGTTCCAACTAAATATTTGAGTGTGCGACTTTTTTTTTGGCCGGGCAGTGTATCATAATAAGTTAACAAATGCCTGTAATCCGTGACTAGTCTGAAAATGCTTTATTTAAAAAAAATTGGACTGGAAACTATGATCATTTTCTAAAATCGAAAAATTAGCTGCCGTTATTTCAAAGAGGAGAAGAACCATTCCAACGGTCATCAGCAACATATTCAAAAGCCAGTGTCTGTCATAGTCTGGGGCTGTATAAGGCACTGAGAATTGGTAACTGCACATCTGTGAAGGCTAATTGACGCTGAGGGGGAGCATACATATTTTTCTGGGATGCCACCAGTTGTTCCAGCAGAGCACAAAGCAACACTCAGCACATATAGCAACAGTGAGGCTTCATATTCACAGTGTGGGCGCAGCCAGCGGCCCGCGCCCGTCTCCCACTGAAACCGTGCGGCGGATTATGAAGTACAAAATATCGGGTAATTCCATGTCAACCTAGACCTGATACCCACCATCTCAGATGTAGCTGAACATCTAACAGATGGAGCGCAGTGATCAAAGAAGAATTCTTTAAACGTTAGGAAATATGGAACTGAACTCCAAAAATTTATGACGATATACTTGATGGATTATTTTGTTGAAAATCATAGAATTGTTCATTTATTTTTTCTCAGGAGAATTAACTTGCTAAATGTATAACATTATTATGACCGTTATCACAGAAGCCCTAGGGTAGACTACTAGGGACATCTAGTGGACTATGGAGGTGCTGCAATGATAATCGTCAGAATAGATAATATCAAAAATTTAGAGATTTCATTATCCAGACAATAAAAAAATTACCATTACAATTTTAAACAAACACAATCCATCAAGTGCAAAGAAATTAATTTGAGAAGTTCAATTAATTAATCGAATTGTCCCACAAGGTGCAGGTGTATTGTATACAGTCCAGTTAAATATTCAAATTGCGGGGTTCAAAGGCTGAGTGAGGAGTGTTTGGTTGTTGTCGTGGATTCCTCGTCCCTTAAAGGGGAACTGTACCAGTCAGCCAATTGGTCTATATCAGCAAAAATTCCATTAAAATTGTTGAGTAGAATTATTTTTACCACAGTTTGTCCCACACCAACTCTGATATCTGTATTTTAATAAAACTTAAAATAATTCACGGGCCATGACATTTGTACTCTAGTTCTCTGGTGGGAAAACCCTTTCTTTTGACGCCAGGTTGTAGATTTATTGCCGTTTTTACAAGAACTGTCTAGCACAGGGAAGAATACCAAGGGAGAGTCAGTAATCATTTCAAAGGGACAACGAGACTTTGGAGTTAATGTAAGCAGAATTGTTATGCTCTATAACACAACTTTGATCGCAAGATAGCTAAGGTAAGACATAATTTACAATCATGGCTGTTTGAAGTGCAGTTAATTACTGCTCTTGATTGGTTGCCAATTCAGTATGTTTTGGTCATCCAGCAATAAACCTTACATGGTTAGAATCTGTTGCCTCTGCTTTTATATGATATATTGCTTGTGCGGAAGAATGAAGTTAAGCATTCAATAGCACCACATATGCGACATATGCGCCATTCTGGTGGTTTTGCTACGAGTTTGTTTAGCCGCTTGGTGTTGGAATCATGTTCCATTTCGGTACAAATAGTTATCGTGATCGCTAGTTATAGTTGTTATCGGTAGTCATAATGGTTATCAAAAAGAGTCGTCAGAAGACAACACAGCTCGCCGGAAAACGTCAACCATGCTGTCCACGGACGCACACGCCGACGCAGAGGGTACGGAAATAGCTCTCCGTCCTAGATATAATTTTAGCCAAGTTCTTTCCTGTTCTGGGGGTATATAATAGGACTCTAAACAATGAGGGCTGTATGCCTACATATTATGCTAGGCAGACACCCAGCGCCATCATCACGCATATTTACGATTGTAAAATCCATCACTCGTGCAGCTATTCAAGGTTAAATATCTGTTATTTATGTATGACATCCTTGGGACTTACATATGCTATACGTGATTGCATGTCACACCCCGTGTTTCTATAATAAAGACAACAGTTAATACACTGCCCGGCCAAAAAAAGTCACCGTTTGGAAATTAATGAACAAAATCTAGAATTGGATCATTATTGCGGTTACTAATACGCTTCAGCTGGCAATAATCATTTTCCCCCTGACTGATGAAGCGCATCGCTACTCATTTCTCAAAAAATCATGTCGGAAGACACATCCCTAGCTGGTGGAAAAGATGTTACAGTATTTCAGAACAGGCAACTTATTGGCCTGTATTTAGCAAAGGAACTCATGAATGCAAAAAAAAGTATGAGGAATCATTTTCACAAACATACTTGCCACCACAAAGTCCTGATCTTAGACACAGTAAAAGTTATTGGGATGTGCTCAAGAAAGACCGCCGAGTGGTTTAACCATTATGTCGAGAAGACAAGATCTCGGCCAAAAATTATGGCATGTATGATCGAAAATAAATGTTCTTGCATTGCATATAGTTATCAAAACAATGACAAAATGAATTTGCACTGTAATCAAAGCTACAGGGGTTCCAACTAAATATTTGAGTGTGCGACTTTTTTTTTGGCCGGGCAGTGTATTTCTCTTTATTTATTTATTTATTTTTAGATTTTCCATGTCTGTGAGGAGATGTTTTCCCCCCAGAATGAGATACCTGTGCTACAACGATATGTCAGTTCTAGAACAAATATCTGCCTCGTGGCTCTGACTAAGTGTTGTTATTTTCAGGTCCATGCTGGATCCTACAAGGCTACCCTAACCTTTGATTGGCTAATACATTTTTTACTTTTTGGGACATCTGGATCAAACTTGTTGCTAAAGTTAACCTCAAAGCCCTGACTAAGTGTTGCTATATATTAGGTCAATTTAAAACCCAGTATGGTTGTTCTGGTATCCAACTGTCTGGCACATTTATTATTTCAAGTTGTAACAGGTGGATTCAGATCAAACCTGCTAAAAGTGTTAAAAGCCTTGGTCCAGATGAGGTTGAAAGTGTTAATATTTTTTTGAGAGCATTGTTTAAAAATCCATTTTATATGGAACTCTCAAGACTGACTTTCCTACACACATTCACTTATATTACAGGGACTTCACTCCAAGTTCACAGAGTATTTAGTGCACCTACTGATTCTGGTTTAGACTGATGTTTACTTAATGCGACTGTATAACTGAAAAGAGTTATGATGCCAAACCAGGCAAGCAATACAAGCACCAGAGGCCTTTTGTTTAGTTTAGTTTTACATTCTATTGTGATTATGAAGGAGTTGGAAGTGCAACATGAACACTGTATCAAAACCCACTACCCGCAAATAAAGCCATAGCATTCATAAAATGACCATCCCTCAGCCAGGCACAGCACAAGGAATTAACAAAAAAGTTGTAAACTTCTGTTTTGAGCATCTAAGAATATGATAACTCGTCCGGTATTTTTACTCACTGACGCACATCCAGTAAAGGCTAAAATTTCCATCCATCTCTCACATGCAGCAGCACAAGAAATAGTATTTCTCAATCAGCTGTTCAAGACACCAAGAAACTGGATGTGTTATCTTTTCAACTATAACAAATTTGCAAAAAAAAAAAATATTGCTTCAGGTCAGCTTTAGTCCAAATGGTCAAGTAGAAATTGAAATTGCCATTTTGCCAAGTGCTTTCCATTTTCAATAAACTTTCATGGTGGCTGCATGACGTGCTTAGCTGTGCATGCATGTGGCATCCACTTGAAAGTTGCTCCAGACTACGAACGCATTTTGGGGCCTTGATTGTGTATAAATTAGAGTTCTTAATTCTGTACAAAGTTTTTTCCCAAAGCAATTTCAATTAACTGCAAAGATGTGAATGGAATGAATTGTCTCATGAACATTGGAGTAAACATTATACTAAACCTTTGCACTATCCTGCTCATGCAAATTCATGAAAGTGAACACGTGAATGAACTTGCAAGGGGCTTATGAACCATCAGAGTCAATTATGCACAGTACTTATCAAAACATTGGCTTTGAATTCCATTCCTTACCTATCTGAAGACCCCCTCTCCTTGAGCTCATTTTCAAGTTGTTTTATTTTTGTTAACAGTCTTTCCTCAGCTTCTGCCTTTTGCTGTTCAAAGTCTTTTAAGGCATCTGATACTGCAGCCTTCACTGCTTCCTCTTTCTCTTCATCCATACTTTGTGCTGCCCCCTTCTCCTCCTCCAGCCTTTTTGAAAGAAGTTCATTTTGCGCCTCATAATCGCAAATAACCTTCCTTAAATGCTGCTGCTCTTCAAGCAGGGCCTTTTCATGATTGTCTTTCTCGGTCTTCAGGAAGGCAGACTGATCCTCTAGATCATTCTTCAAGGCTTGTAGCTCCTCAAAAAGTCTGCTCTCAGACTCCCGAGCTTTCACTTGCCAAGCTGCAAACTCATTGCGGAGTAAAGTGCTCTCCTCCTCATGCCTGTCCACCAGCTCAGAAATACAGTGGTCTTTCTCAATTCTCATCAGCGTCCTCAGCTCGGCCAGTCCCACTTCATACTCTTCGTTCTTAACCTGGAGTTGCTCTTTTAGGGCGCTCACCAGTTTTTGTAAAGACTCGGTCTCAGCCTCTACTCTGGAGTTGAGTGCCTCTTGCTGTTGGCACCTGGCCTCCTGATAGAGCACTCGCAATTCCTCCACCTCAGCTTCCTTTAGGGCCATTTCCACCTCCAGCTTGCAGCGCATGTCGGAGAGCTCAGTGACACGGGACTTGAGGTCCTTCACGTGGCCCTCCCTCTCCGCCAGCTTCGCGGCATTTAGGTCCCCCAGCTGCTTCAGCTCGGTCGCATGCTCATCGGTGAGGCGATCAAGGGCTGCTTGGCCCTCTTGTTTGGCAGCGTCCAACTCTCTCAAGTGTTGCTGCCGGAGCCGATCCTCCAGCTCCTGAAGCCGAGACTTCTCCAAGCCTTCCATTTCCATCCGGATCTTCTGTTGGCTGCGCTCAATTTCGAAATGCAGGTGCTCCAGCTGGTTTGTCAGGGAGTCTCTGCACTCAGCAATGGTCTTAATTTCCACGTTCTGCTCTGTGATCTTCTGCTCCAGGTCAAGGACCCTCCGCTGCTGGCAGCTCTCAGATTCTGCGATCCTGTCTCTTTCGCCTTCTAGCTGGGCGATCTCCTTTTCCTTTCGTTCGACAATGCCTTCCAGCTCGAGAATGGCCCTTTGTAAGTCCTTGACGATATTCTGATTGACATCAGATTCCTCTTTGAGAGTTAACAATTCTTGTTCATGGTCTCTTTTGAGAGTGCCCAGCTCATTTTGATGCATTTCGCTCAAGTTTCTTTCATGGGTGTGCTTAATACTATCAACAATGCTCCGCACCTCCATTGACATGGTTTTCAATGCAAACCCAAAGTCCCTCTGTTCTTTCAGCACAAGCCCTCGAAAGTGGTAAAGATCCTCTTTAACACTCCTCAGGCTGCACTGAGACTCCTCTGCAGCTGACCTGTACTTTTCAATGCACTGCTTCAGGAATGTCAGTCTGGAATTCTCCCTCTCCAAAGTGGTAGTGTCCTGAATGCGCTTGCTGTCGATGGCGTTTATGACTGAGGAATACAAGGACTCCACCATCATCTCGGGGCTTGTCGGGTCGCTGATGGGAGTCGGAGAAGTCAAGTTCTCCTCAATCACAAATTCGTTCACCGCTGACATGAAGTCCGACTCTGGGCTCTCAGCCAAAGAGTCAAGATCCAAGGATCCTTGCTGAAGCACCGGGTCCATGTTTGGATGGCCAATAGTTTCAAAATCAAATGTATGGGCATCAATGCTGTCTGGGGACAGTTCTTCCAATGGGCCAGGAACAGTCAAAGGCTGACAGAGGGGACCCTGAAGACTTAGTGAAGAGGGAGTTTTCGAGGAGGTAGAGGCAGTTCCTACTGTGCTTTCAGATCTTGGGACTGTAGCTGACCTTTGCCCAGTTTGGCTGCTGGATACCTGGTGGCACATCATTCAAAATAAAATATTAGTCAGTGCTAATGAACTGAGGGTGCTCAGATTGTTATAAAAGGAAAATGAAATATCTTATGTAATGGAAATATTTATGGAAATGGGCAGCATCTGGTGCTCAAATGAAAAAAAATTCTTTATTTCGATGGCGTAACCCCAACATGTGCTCAAATGAATTTAAAGCACTAACAGCAGACATTACGCGTTGGTATGGCAGACCACAAACAGGATGCTTGTCCGCCGCTCGCAGCCTCCCATACAAACACAGTACCTTTTGTTCACTCAGCAAATCGGTGATAGTTCGAGACATTTCATCCACACTTTGGGTGGCTTGAACAAGCTGGTGAAGTATTTGAACATGTTGGTGCAAAGGCTCAAAATCACACAATGTTGGAACCCTGCAAAGACAGACAAAATGGCCAATATGAGATTACAATATTCATTAATTAATTTAATTTATTCTTTCATTCCTTTATTTATTTAATGAGGGCAACTGCATTTCATCAAACATTATCCAATTCAATGTATTTCAGCATTGACAGCGTATGTTAATTTCCGTTGCTAGTCCTAAGAAGGGCTTTAAAAACACACACACAGCACAAAATCATATAAACATGAAACACATACATTACTGGAGGATTATTATTCAAATTGTGCAAGGATTTCATAAAGTTTGATGAAAACCAAGAAATCACTTTTATTGACAAGACAGATCAAATAAAAATTGCTTCAATTTATGAGTAAAACGTTCAAAATTACAGGCCATTTTAAACCGCGCAGGTAAAGAATTCCAGATAATGACTCTTGTAATAAAAAAAGCAGTCTGGTCGAACATAGTTTTTGGATATGGAACTTAATATTTCCCCACAGTTACGCCGCAAGTGATGACACCAGAATTCTGCTAAGATTTCACTCGTCACAAAAACATGATGGAGCTACAAATATAAATTTAAAAATAAGTTAGGCATTAATAAACTCTTCAAAATGACCCAATTTCCATTTTTAAATTAGGTCCCCATACTGCACTATTCTGTTAATCACACTTTTAATTCAATTTCAGGAAAAATGTTCCGAAAAAATAACCATCTTCCTCAATCAATTCACATCCTATTAAACTGAAGCACTCGCTGCAACTCAAACGGGAATTGTAAATTTTTGATTGCCGGATGAAATAACACTTAAACTGAATTTGGAGTCATGTGACACCCTTTTACATTCTGCAGTGAACTGTTATGAAAAATCTGCCCGGCCAGCTAACAAAAAAGTATCAAAGTAAAACACTGTCAGTTATTTGATTTTACTTTTACTTCATCTTTCACTGAAAATCTGAAATATAATGGCAGATACAGAAGAATTGAAATTATTCCGGAGACATTTATTCCACAGATTACTCAATGACTACAAAACGCAGCCAAAATAAATGGAATACCTGAGAAAAGGCTGGACTTCAGTAGGACAGCAAGACTTCAAATACTGCAGGTCACACAGGGAAATTTCCGGAAGCTCAGAGTCAAACCTTCGAGGTTTACGCGTCTGTTTTTCAACAGTAGGGAAAGGTACAGAGAACCAGTGAGCAAGACTACATTTATACAATGAAATCATTTACACATCCACCAAAGCAGGAAAAGCACAAGAAATGTACATGATTGAACACTCACGCAAAATGAAGAGGGAGGCCATGAATCAAGTCCTCGAAACAAACGATTTCTGAGAAAAGATTTTCCTGCAAACACGAAAAAACAAGTTTGCCATACTACTTTTTTCCCCACAAGATAAAGAATACCATCTTTGGCAGCGCAGAATTTGTATTCCAAATGTTAAATGAGGAAGACATGGTTATAAATAAAAACTCACTGAACAACTTCCCAAAGGTTTCCCTTTTAGCTTTCTCAGCTTCATAGAGCCGCTTTCCATCCTTCACGAGAGCACTGGCCCACTAAAACAGCAAACATAAGCCAATGCAGTTATTTGCATACTAAAACTGAAATTGAAGCCAAACAGTTGGTTGGAGATCCAAAAAGAAGAAGCTACTTTTGTCCTGCAATAAATGGGCGCGGAATTCAAAGACAGGAGGCAAGTGTTCGACTATGTAAACACTGGTCCAAGTTTTTCTTTCTTTTTTTTTTTTGCTTTTTTCCACAGGTTGTAAGCTCTTCTTTCTCCTATCAGCACAGAAAAGCCAAGATAGGGCGTATGGCGCTGACCTCTCTGTAGTGCCGTATGAAAATCTTCCGCCTGACGACCTCCACCACGGCCAGGCAATACATCTGCGGGACGGTGCTGAGGGCCTCCACGATGCGCACCCTCTCCAGCAGCTCTGTCAGCAGCCGCAGAAGCGCCTGCAGCTTCTCCCCGTCCTGGTCCGCGTGGAGCATAACGTAGCAGCACCATCTGCAGACACACAGGTTGATATGGGAGGGGTGCAGTTCATGTTCACAGGCGCCGTTCATCAATACAAACAGTGTTGCGAGTGATCTCTTCATTTCAATTCGACATCCCAAATCTCAACAGAATTTGGAATGTCCAGTTTGCAAATGAAGTACTAGCACATTCATATATAGCCTTGTTTGCAAAAAAAAGCCATTGTTATCCCTAATGTAAAACATTTTACGTTGTACATTATGGTCCTGTCAAATGTCATAATAGACATAATTGATAGACTGTATGTACACCTGATTAACCTGAAATGAATGAACATAAAATGCATAAATATGACAATGTCTGACAGATCGCATGTTGAGCTAGGCCAGCAACCATGCTCAGCACAAATTGCTAAACTGTACAAATAACGATACTGAATGTCAGATTTAAACATCTAGAAAGAGTGTTGGGAATTGGTTCAGATTTGGAGCTTGATGATTGGTTTGATCAAACCAACCAATGATTGGTCATAACTGGTTCAGTTAGTTGCAGTGATGCAGGCCTGATTAGTTGGTAGCTTGACCGAAATGATTATTTTTTTGAATTTGTAAATGTTACTAAGTTATTATGTGTGTAACATTGAGCTTATTTTGCAAAGAAAACCTATGATAAGCAGTTTTTGAATGAATACTTCGTTACATACAGGTACCAATACTGCATAGTGTAATGCATGATATACAACGTAATTTGCCAATAAAATTCAAGTCAAAATTGATGCCTACACTCAATTTATCATGTTAGGTTACAATTCCAGAGCACCTTTATATTTTTCTGACAAAATCAAAGGCAAAATAAATTTCCTTTTACACTTTATGGAGAACACTTTATTTCTATAACACTTCCAAACAGTGCTAAGGGTAGATAGAGTGCCATCCTGACTAGTTCCCTTGGCATGCTTTTTCTGACCTGGACAAATGCTACTAATGGAACAGTGCAGTATAATCTAGTACTGTACATATCAACAAGTGCATAGTAGTATGGGGGGTTGAATGATTCTCATAATATACAAAATCTTTACATCATAACACATGAGCTAGTTTGCTAAACGGAGTTCGTGCCAGTTTAAATGTAAGTTTTGTGAGAGGGATTTCCCAACAAACAAGTGTTTGGCCATTGCTCCCTCAAGAGCCGGTAGAGTGATGTGCGATAGTTTATCGTCAGGTGCGGCAGTTTGTTCCACTGTAAATAAATTATTGCCACACTCACCTTTTTTATTTAAATGCAGTCCTATGCAGACGGCAGAAAATAAATTCTGTCGTAGTTATGTCGTCGCTGGCCTCCTACTTGTAAACACAACACCAAGGGAAAATTGCACGGCAATAATGCTACCCCAACCAAAAAAATTAAAGGTCAGATCAACTGTTCAACCACCAAGGGGTGATCAACCACCACTATTGATAGGAATGAAATTTCAGTTGGAATGGGCCAAATCGAACCAGTTTATTACGACTGTTTTCATGAGGCATTTTTATTCTGAACAGAGTTTTATTCCAATTACTTTACTAGTGGTCCAAGTAAACAAAACAACTGGCCATCCGTACTTTTAGATTGAGTCAGATCAGGATTCAAAATTCAATGAAACAAGATAAATAAGTACTTTTATATGCATGCGCCTCGTCATCCAGCTTGCAATCCGCACTGATCATGTCAGGTGTGGCTTTTGATGTTGGGCCATCTTTACTTTTTCTGAATCAAAATAATTCCACACTCGGGAATGGATCTCCTTCCCAGCTGAGAGACACAAGTTTAACTTTTTACTCGTTTGCTGCCATTTGTACAGTGATTTGCTTCACTGGGCACTGTGGCGCGTGACTGCTGGTGGTTTTGTGATACCCCTAGATTTCCATGACGAGCTCACGACAAACATGCAGTTGTATGCAAAAAAAATAAATAAAAAGATTTTTTTTTAAAATAAGAGCTAGTTTGAGCAACCAATTATGGTGATTATTGATTTCTGTAATCAAGTGCTTGGTTGGTAAGCTAAACCAACCAACTGTCGATTACCACGAATCATCGTCCCACCACTCTCTAGAACTGTACATTTGACATTAATCGACGAAGAGTAAACTTTAAGATGCATGAAACCAACATATAGTTTTGAATGCCACGTTCACACTCGTCTTCTGTGATACAACAAATATCATGATGGCTGACCATTTGATACCTGCAGCAGTTGACAGCCTTTAGGATTTTTTCTGTCATTATGATTAGCAAAATTATTCCAAATCTAAAAAGTGAAGTGCAAGGTTGTCCCCAATTCGATAGAGAACACAAATTCTAGATGAGTTTAAAGGAGCTGTGTAACGACAAATGAGCATGCTTGGGTTTGACAGATTCAAATTAGATAAACACAAGGGAGTTTGCCCGCACGTGATGCGACTAGAAGTTGAACTGCCAATTTATGCATGCCTGTAGCTTTTTTACTTTAAATTTTATATGACTCGCAGAACAGAGCGCTTCTACGGAATAGACGGAATCAAGACCAGTAGGTATCTTGTTTTGTCCACAGTATTTTCACCTCTGTTGCCTTTGTAGGACATCAATTCTGATCGCAACACCCATTTTACTTCACGTCAGGGGAATGAAAACCTCCTTGAGAGCACAAGCACTTGTGTCAGGATGGGAGAAAAAGGACTGAATGTCCGTGTAAAACAGTTGGCAATTTCTGTGGCTCTTTAAATTCATGTGATTCCACAAAAATATTAAAATATGAGGAATTCAACGTCCAAATCACAGAAATATATCAATGTAATGCTAAATGAAGATGATGGAAAAAAAATTTTACTCGTAATCTAGTGTGGCCCCTCCATTTGATTTTTTGCAGGCTAAACAGTTTTCAATCATGAGAGCATGTGCAGTGCAAGGAATCTGGAGGAATTTCTGAGAGCAATGGGCAACAACACAAGCCTATGCTGAATACCCGCAATCTCCAATGACACTCCAACAGCACTGCATTGTGAACCATCATTTATCTGTAAGTCATATTAGCTCAGTCATTAACTTACTATGGCAAACCTTTGTTGAGTATTACAAGACGGGACTGAGTCCTCAAATGCTGTCGTTTACAGTACCTAGAAGCACCTCTCAGGGTTCAATATTTTAGGCCTTTTCGGGGAAAAAAAAGGATGCCGTGTACTCTGAATGAAAGACAAAAAGGACCATACAGACTGTTACCAAAAGCCATGGCCAGTAATGGGATTTTGTCAGTGACTGCGGCAAGGGTACCTTGCACTTCAGTGAAGGCACCATTAATGCTGAAAACTACACACAGTACGTTCACATACACAGTTAAGTCAAGCGACAGTAATAGCTCGATTAGGCCTCGCAATCGGACTACTGTCCTTGTCCAAGTACACAAGCACAGGACAAAATTCAATTTATTCACTGAAGCATGTCCGTCTCCGCTATGATAGGTGGCAATATGCCCCCTTTCAGCTTGTTCGTGTTGCATCTTTTTCTGATTGACCTGTTACGTCACAGACCAAACATTCGACAAACAAGTTAGCTGGCAGCATAGCATGTCGAGTGCATTGACTGTATAAGGTTGAATGACAAGTACATTGAAAATTTTACCGCTCTGAATGTTTAATATGGGCTGTTCTCTATGCTTTTCATACAATTGAAAGGAACGCTATCCCCAGTGGCGTCAGCCAAAGCTAGGCTCAAACGCCATTATGCTCTACTTTGTGCCCTTTCTATTACCTCAGAGTGCGTTTCCCAGTTCATAGTTGCAAGCAACAATCATAGTTTGTCAATTCAGTCAGTGGTTCTAACTATGCAAGTTAGCACCTTTGCTTTCAGGAAATGCACTCCTGGGCATCTTGTGCAGGTTGGATGCAGGTCAGGGCAAATGACTAGTGGGAGAGTGTCATTCTTCCGATGTCGAGTGGAAGAAGAATTTTCGGATGACGCGCAAGTCATTTGATAAATCATGCAGATTAATGGCAGAAGTTAAGAGACCCCAAGGCGTGACTGTTAAAACATCACTGCAGATAAGGATTGTTACTCTTCAGTACAAACTTGCGACTCAGTCAGAGCTCAGAGTTGTCGCTTAGCAATTCAAAGCTTGGCATGAAGAATGTGGAGCATGCTCAGAGCGCAAAGTCCAGTTCAGTTCGATTTAAGTGTGTACATGCAGGAATAATGCGACTATCAACCGCATTACCTGGGTGTTTTAGTCAGACTATGAGAAATTCGATTTAGCACGATTCCAGTCAGACCAACATGTTTACATGCATTTTAAAAGCCCAGTTACAATCGGACTAATACAATAATTTGATTTTCTCTCACGTCATGTAACGCACTGACTGAGATTTTAGAGCAACATATGCTGCCTTCTCGACATCTTTTTCAGGGATGTCCATTCATATTTAAAAAAAAAAAAAAAAAACGCATCATGCACATATTACAAAGGCATGGAGCCCCTCATAAAAACAGGGAGCCATGCTGGACTGGCCTGCCTGCAGTCCTGACATATCCCCAAAAGAGAAAATATGGTGCATTTTGGGATGCAAAATGCGACAATGAAGACTTGATACTGCTGCACACCTTAAGACTTGTGTGCAGAAAGAATGGGACAAAATTATACATTCAAAACTTAATCGCTTGATGTCCCTACATGTTTATAAAACACTATGAAAATGAATGGCGACGTTCCAAAGTGGTAAATAATTTATTTTTGCCAAACTTTTTAAAATACGTGGCTATCAAAATTGTTAAAAAAATTTTCCTTTTCAAAAATCTATAAAACTCATGTGAACAAACATCAAATAATGCGCTGTTGTATTATTTTCGATGTACAACAAATTAAAGATTATTTATAAATTGTTGCCTTAAGTTTAATTTGAATTTAACATACCTCCCAACATCTGATGTGGAATCAGTGGTACTATTAAGTGATCAATCAGCCTTCTCTCAATAGAATTTATGGAGAAATGCATCATTCATTGTAATTATACAATCCAGAATTTAAGTAAATAAGAACTTAATTAAAAGAAAATAAATTTCTTACTTGAGGCGAACTTGCAGATTGTTGGCCAGCTCTTGTTTGGCAGTGGTGCACTTCTGCTTTATGTCTAAAAGTTTCCTGTGGTTGGTCAGCATAATCATCAACTGGTTTGCATGACTGAGACACAAATCAGGCAACACCGATGTGTCCCTCAGGTTCTCAGCCCTCTCCTGATTGGCCAAAAATCCCTGGAGTAGGGTTATCAAAATGCATTAAGTTAGAATAAAACAACAATGAAAAACTATGTAGTAAAACTGACGCTGCAAAGAAGAAACAGGTAAAACAATACTTCATACAACACAGCTCAATGCCTTATAAAACATCAAAAATATAAAATAAAATTGAATTTAAACAGTCTACGTCATAGGTACGCGAGTGATAATGACCGGAAATATTATAGCAGCGAAGTAATCAGGCTTTATTCATTAAACGATTGTAATTATGTATGGTTACAGAGGAAGCTAACGTGTCCTCTTCATGTGTCAGCAACTGCTGACAGTTCGCTAGCTACGTGCTATGCCAGCAGACTGATTTCAGCTCGCTGACTGCGGAAATTGTCATAAGTTCATTGTAATTGTAGGAAGCAAGTTAGCTACAGTCTGAATAATCGCACATAATGTTGCATTACGCATAATCTCCATTTCAGATGGAATCAGTTATCAAATCAGCAGGTAAACGGATGTAAGCGTGTGCAAAAAAAAAATCTTTCTCCATGAACGTAAGATGAACTAAGATAGCTGGTTCAATTTAACTTGGCCTATAGTAGGCAACTGGGTAGGAGAAGGCGCGGCGCCTCTTTAATGATTACCAGCTCGGTTTTTTTTAGTGCAAAACTCTCACCAAAATTTCTGAATGCTGCCATTTGATATTGCTGGCAAATGACCATAACTCGAAGCCGAGCATTCCACGGTTTTAATACACTTCGCAGAGGCAAACCATTAGCCTCCGCGTCGTGCATTAAAACCGTGGAATGCGCACCTTCTCGTTAATTATCCCTTACATATATATGCATATATATATATATATACATATATACATACTATGGCAAGCCAAACAGGAATTATATATTGAACTTTGATATAAATACAATGAACTTTGATATATATACAATGAACTTTGATATAAATACAATGAACTTTGATATATACAATGAATTTTGATATATATACAATGAACTTTGATATAAATACAATGAACTTTGATATATGCAATGAATTTTGATATATATACAATGAACTTTGATATATATACAATGAACTTTGATATAAATACAATGAACTTTGATATATATACAATGAACTTTGATATATATGGAATGAACGTTGATATATATATATATATATATGGAGTGAACTTTGATATATATACAATGAACTTTGATCTATATGGAATGAACTTTGATATATATGGAATGAACTTTGATATATATACAATGAACTTTGATATATACAATGAACTTTGATATATATATATGGAGTGAACTTTGATATATATACAATGAACTTTGATATATATGGAATGAACGTTGATATATATATATATATATATGGAGTGAACTTTGATATATATACAATGAACTTTGATATATATAAAATGAACTTTGATATATTTTGAATGAAAAAAAAAGATAATATATTTTGATTGAAAAATTCACACTGCTCGCTCTGTAACTTTCATATAACACCTGAACTCGTGGATGTCAATGACATAGAAGAAAAAATAAACAGTGCAAAGGCCCCTTTCTCGTGGTAAGTTGGCTTTCAAGGTACACTAGGTTCCCGCAGATTTGTTACAATTTTTTAAAAATTATTATTCTAACTCGACAGTGATCAACAGTGCTATGAAACGCAAGATATTTGACAGATTGTATAGCGTTGTAATGAATGGGGAGTGATTTATATTCATTCGCTCACAATTAAAAAAATATTAATTTGGGAAATTTACATGAAAACGCCAAGTATTAAATTTATATTGAATGAAAATGATTGATATATATACATCGAACTTCGATTTGCTACAAGGCACCACTTTGGTCAGCAATTTGGGGTCTTCTCCCTCAAGAGTACTTCTTTACAGTCTGTTCGCTACCAGCATTATCAGCGCGAGAAGCGTCTTTTCTTTCGTTACCAAGCGAGGCCAGATTTCGCATTTTCTCATGGATATTCATGACGCAGGCGGGCCGCGAATTATTTTTCTCCAAATATTATGTCTATTGCACCTTTTACTTGTCCTCTGACTGGTCAATCGTCATTGAAACTTATGAATGGGCAAGGTCATGTGGTAGAGTCCCTGGGTAGCGTATTGCTGCCATTCCTGAAAAAAAAAAACGGGTCTGTAATCCAAATCACGGCATGAGTAAAAAGTTTCTTGTTATTACAAGATCCTTTTCGTGTAATGACAACATATTTTCACGTTTTATCAAGATATTTTCACGTTATTTCAACGCGTAAATATCACATTATGACAAGAAACTTTTGGCTCATTCACATGATTTGATTAAGTTCTACTTCTTGCTTGTCTTGAAACATGGCGAGATTACGCTATTATTGAGCACGATGGGCGACACTGTGATTAGTATGCGTACAAGAGGGATTTTAAAATGCTTGGGGCTGTACAGAAGACAGAATGAGCCTGACCCCCTGGAGGTAGCGACGTTTCTTGACGTTATCGGTCAAGCTATCACTAGATCGGAGAACGACGGTTGTACCGTCACAGCTAATAATAAAATGCGCAAATACAGCAGACATCACGTTAGTAACATTACGTGATGTACTTGCTGTCAAATAATCGTCACATGGAAAGATATAACGAGGCTTGTTGAACAAAAATGAATGTGTACTTTGTTCAGAAACATACGCAAGCAAACTTGAATGATTTGCGATTATAATCAATTGTGATTGATTAGTGAAAAAAAACCATAATTAACAGGATAGGAAGTTGGTAGTTTGGCCAAGGTGATGGGTGCGATTTTGATGCGGTGCTATCATGCCAGATCAGCACTTACAATTGCTTGTTAGAGTGCAAGTGTTTTGACATTAAGCAATTGGGTAAATTAGAGTAGTAAATACTCTTGATATAATGCATGAATTACCATCAAAACTGGTATTTGGTGAAGAGTGGAAATGGAAGTGGGGAACATAAAACTTCCGCAAATCAAACTGTTTGCTGAAAAGAACATTACCATACTTCCTTTTTGATGTAACCGACCAGAAGTAATACAGCGGAGTATATCGAAGTTCATTCCATAAATATCAAAGTTCACTCCATATATATATCAAAGTTCATTCCATATATATCAAAGTTCATTGTATATATATCAAAGTTCACTCCATATATATATATATCAACGTTCATTCCATATATATCAAAGTTCATTGTATATATATCAAAGTTCACTCCATATATATATATATATATATATATCAAAGTTCATTCCATATATATCAAAGTTGATTGTATATATCAAAGTTCATTGTATATATATCAAAGTTCATTGTATATATGAAAGTTCATTGTATTTATATCAAAGTTCATTGTATATATATCAAAGTTCATTGTATACATCAAAGTTAATTGTATTTATATCAAAGTTCAATATATAATTCCTGTTTGGCTTGCCATAACATATATACATACATACATATACATATATATATATATATATATATACACACATATACATATGCAAATACATACATATATATATATATATATATATATATATATATGTATATGGGTATATGTATATATATGTATGCCAGCTTCCAGATTTATTCTACGACCCCAATTCCAAAAACATTTGAATGCTGTGTAAATTGAAAATAAAAACAGAATGCAATGCTTTGCAAATCTCATGAACCCACATTTTATTCACAACAGAGCATAGACAACATATCAGATGTTAAAAGTAGGGCTGTCCCGATCGATTAATCACGATTATTTTAAGTGCAAGAAAAGTGACTGCCACTATGAGGCAGAGAGACCTGCTTGCTTATTACCTTTTCTATGACACATGCTTAATGTGGCCATTTGAAATGCTTCCAGGAAGAAAACTGGGATTTGAAGTCCGCCAGTTATCTTCGTGATATATAGTAGAACCAGAGAGAACAAGGAAGTACCTTTGCTTCAGCCAGTTAGCATGTTAGCTTCCTGCTTCGGTATTTCCCAAGGATGCAATTTTGGGGCCAAAGACACACGAGCTACATAGACTTTTTTTTCTTGCCAAATAAAGCGAAAACAAAAGAAAATGTATTCGGTAATCCTTCATTATTTTGCCCTTTGTCTGACGCAACTGTTCGATGTTTTCAAGACGGCCAGTAAAACAAGAACTGCTACTTAGAGCTTAATGACAGCTCATGCACGAGTTTGGTTGCCCAGGTGTTGCTCTGACTGCAGCAGTTTAGCTGAGTGTATAGTGCGTGCGCGTTCCGGATCAACAGCGTTGCTCGTCATTTCCCCTCCAACACATTAGCCAATCTGCACAGACGACACATTTTCTAGGCAATTTGTGCTGTATAATCAGATTGGCAATCTTATGAAATGGTGCTGGAAATAAGGACCCATGGAACGCCATTTTTATAGATGGCGTCGGTCAATTCCATACTTCCTGGGCTGAAGTAGCTAGGCTTGCATCTCCCATTGAAAGGAATGGGGTGGGACTTCCTCGCTCTCTCCAATTCTATTATATTACCGCCATGCTAATTACCAGCGAGGTTGGACAGCCTCCATCACCTTGACATAATTAGCTAACCTTAAATCAATTCCTGTCTACTTTGCCTAACTAGCAATCAAGCCATTTATTCAGCCAACTGACCAATCAAAACCAAATCGTGGCCTATCATGATAAAGAAGAGATCATGAGAAGCAGACAGACCTAACCAGGTTGCCGTGTTAATAATCTGAATAAATAGTAGACCTCTGAATTCCACCGCTCGTAGAATTCGCACATATCATTAAAAAGATTTCTGTGAAATAAAATCATTTTAAGATGGTCCTGGTTTTTAAGCGTTTCAAAACATACGCAAAGTGGAAAACATTTAATATTAAATGTTAAAAAAAATAAATATTCGCCAGTTTTTGAGATATTAACCCTTGTATGGAGTTTGGGTCAGTGGGACCCGTTTTCAATTTTCATCAAACCATTTTTCCTGTTCATATGACTTGTACTTGGGATGAAGTAAACATCTGTTGAGCATTTTAACATAAAACAACACAATCAAAAAATTTTGAAAACCCAAAACTCTAGCGGGTCCCAGACCCATGAACACTGGCTGAGTAACAAAAATCCTAACACCATACAACGGTTAAAGAAAGACTGAAAAAATGAGCACAAACACTGATTTTCTCAGTCCAAAATGCTGAATTTCTCAAAAACCGGGACGTAGAATTTTCTAGAATTTTCACAGTGAATATTTAGAATATCATAAGGAAGGCTCGCACCAAATTACACACCCTAATAGTGCTGGGCAACTGCCTGTCCTTTATTGTTTGTTTTCTCCTCTGTTTCGCCATTTCCATGGGAATTTAAATGTCACAACTTTGCTTAAACTTTCAGCTGCCGTCATGCCAGCTAGCTTTGGCTGTAAATTGAAGTAGCCTAGTGCAGACATTAGCTGCTGCCTTATAGCTAACTGGCTCATCATAGGCATAACGTTGATTCATAATGGTTAGCCTAGCACTGTCAACTCGGTTTCTGGAGATTGCTATCGATGTTTGATGAGCATATATGAGTGATTCCTTTTTTGCTTGTACCAGGTTTAGAGGTCTAGGGTAAAGTGCACAAGTAGACCAAATGCATCAGTCCATTTCAGGTGGTCAATCATAGATCCAGACAACAATATAATCTGACATAAATGTATAATTTGAAGCACTACTTATGCTATTTAATGATAAATTAGTCCTAAAAATGTTTTGCTCGCACGCTCGCTTTGTTGTGCCCCAGTACAGTATTAGGTCTAGTGACCCCACTGGCCTTGCATATTTCAGCAAAACAATGCTACACCAGAGACTGCATCTATCAAAACAGCATGGCTTTGCAGTATAAGTGTCTGAATGCTGAACTGGCCTACCTGCAGTCCAGACCATTCACTAATAGAAAACATTTGGAGCATCATAAAATGAAAAATCCAGCAAACACGACCCTGGACTGTTGAGCAGCTAAAATCCCATATCTGACAGGATTGGGACAACATCCCTCTCCCAAAACTCCAGCAATTGGTCTCCTCACTTCTCAGACGTTTACAGACTGTTGTTAAAAGACGAGGGGATACTAAACAATGGCAAACTTGGCCCTATCCAAACTTTTTTGCGATGTGTTGCTGCCATCAAATTCGAAATGAGCTAATATTTTTCATGAAATGGTAAAATGTCTCACTTTCAACATCTGATGTTGTTTATGTTCTATTGTGAATAAAATGTCAGTTTATGAGATTTGCAATTCATTGCATTCTGTTTTTATTTACATTTTACGCAGCATCCCAACTTGGAATCGGGGTTGTATTTTGGAATATTTGTCTCGCCTCAATGTTTCAGATCAAGCAAACTTCAATATTAGACAAAAATAACAAGAAAACACAAAATGAGTATTGAAATGATGATTTGATTGATTAAAAGAAAAAAACCAATTCAACCCTTCCTGGCCCTATGAAAAAAAGGAATTACCCTCTCAGTTAATAAACAGTTAAACAAATTGAATAAATAATCAGTTGAATTCCACTTGCCAGTCCAAGGCATGATGACTGCCAGCCCTGTTGAATCTAAACATCACTGAAAAATAACTTATCTGGCAATGAGAAGAAGGCAAAAAGCAGCTTGTGACACTGCAATGGAATTCAAGAACAGATGAGAAACACGGTTGTTAATGTCTATCAATCTGGAAATGGTTACAAAGCCTTTCTAAGGCTCTGGGACTCCAACGGCCAACGGTGAGGGCCATCCTCTACAAATGAAAATCTGAAAATCTGGAACAGTGCTGAATCTTCCCAGGAGTGGCTGGCCGACCAAAATACCTCCAAGAGCACATCAAAAACTCATCCAGGAGGTAAAAAAAGAACAGACTATCATTCAAAAAACTGCTCACTTCACTTGCTAAAATAATTGAAGGAAACACAAATTCTGCCCTCTTCCAAAAAATTCTGAAGGAGAATATCCAGCCATCAGTTTGTGACCTAAAAGTCAAGCCCAGTTGGTTTATGCTGCAGGACAATGATTCCAAACACACTGATAATCCACCTCTGAATGGCTCAACAGAGACACAACGAAGGTTTTGGAGTCACCTTGTCAAATTGCTAACGGGAATCTGAATGGAGTGTTTTTAGGCATGCCACAGAATCTCAATGTGGCAAAGTTATGACAATACTGCATAGAAGAGAGGGCCTAATTTCCTCCACAGCAATGTAAGAAAACCCATTCCCAGTCATCACAAATGTTTGCCCAAGGGCAGCACAACCTGTTTCTAGGTTCAGGGCACAACTATTATCTCACATGGGTGACATCAGCTTTGAATAACTCTTTACCTTCATTAAATCACTACATCACAAGAGAAGATGATTAAAAAGCAGCATTTTGTGTTTACTCACATTGGGTCTCATTCATGAAACGCTATCAAATTCATGCATAGATCTGCACAAAAGCCTACGCTACTAAAAACCAACTCAGGGTTCATGAATACCGGGGGAAACTCAGATCTGATCATAAACACGTGTGATCGTGAATGCCAATCCATCGTGAAGTGACAGCGCACTCCCGGTAATCAGCAATTAGCATAAATCCCCGCCCATGAATTGCCAATGACCACCATATAAGGAGGTGTAGATGCATCCAGTAGACCTGTCAGTCATGGTGCCAACAAAGAAAGAGAGAAAGAAAAAATAATTATTCCGAAGCGGAGATAGAAATAATTTTGGGTGAATCTGTTAGCAGTAGTGTGACAGGGACAGGCAAAGCGAGGGCCTGGAGGGAGGTGACAGGTGCCGCTAATGTTGTCTCTGTCGTCCAAAGAACCATGTCCGAGGAGAAGAGTAAATGGTTTGACATGAAACTGGGGGCAACGAAACGTAGGAGCGCACACACACACACGCACACACACACACACACACACACACACAAAATAAAAAATAAAAAATACATCAGCCACAGAGGAGGAGACTCACAGTCACAACTCGTCCCATGAATAACAAAAGGTTGCAAGTGACATTCCTGATGAAACCTGTTTTTCTGCACCACGAAGTACTACAGCGGCGCAGAAAAACAGATTTCATCAGGAGTGTCACTTGCGACATTTTGTTATTCATGGGACGAACGATCAACTGCAGACGAACGCATCGCTGGCATAATTGGGGGGACCTCTCTGTCAGGAATTATACCTGATGGAGGCAGAGACATGCCTCCACTTTTATTTTTTTAATTATCATCATCATTCAACATGTAGAAAGAACGTGTAACCTATTGAGTCGATTTACATAGATAATTCACAATCATAAACCTACTCCGGATTTTAAATCTGCCAATTTCCAACTAATTTAACAACAACCCCAATTCCAAAATAGATGGGACAAAGTGGAAATTGTGAATAAAATCAAAATGCAATGATTTTCAGACCGCATGGGCCAATATGTGATTTACAATAGAACACAGAAAACATTTCAAATGTTGAAACTGAGACATTTCACATTTTTATCCACAAAATGAACTTAAATCAAACTTGCTGGCTGCAACAGAAAAGTTGGAGCACAAGCAAAAAAGGGCGAAAAAAGCTATTAATATATGAGAATCAGCTGAAAGAACATTTAGCTAGTAATTAGGTTAACTGGCATCACGTGTGTAACATGATTGGCTATAAAAGGGATGTCTTAGAGAGACTAAGTCTCTCAGAAATAAAGATGGCTCTCCAACCTGTGAAGCCTTGCATAAAAAAAATTGTGGAATACTTAAAAAACAATGTTCCTCAACGTCAAATTGCAAAGACTTTGAAGGTCTCATCATCATCAGTACATAACATCATGAAAAGATTCAGAGAAACTGGAAAAATCTTTGTGCGTAAGGGACAAGGCCTAAGACCTATACTGGATGCCCATGATCTTTGGGCCCTCAGACGCCACAGCATCACTCACTGGCATGATTCTGTCATTGACATTACTAAATGGGCCCAGGAATACTTCAAGAAACCACTGTAAATACAGTCCAAAGTGCCATCCACAGATGCCACCTAAAACTCTATCATGCAAAAAGGAAGCCATTGTTGAGCATGATACAGAAATGCCGCCGTGTTCTGTGGGCCAAAGCTCATTTAAAACTGACTGTAGCAAAGTGACAAAGTTTCCTGTGGTCAGACGAGTCCAAATTTGACATTCTTGTTGAAAATCATGGGCGTCATGTCCTCCGGGCTAAAGAGGAGAAACACCACCCCTCCTGTTATCAGCATTGAGTTCAAAAGCCAGCATCTCTGATGGTATGGGGATGCATTACTGCATATGGTGTGGGACACTTGCATGTTTTAAAAAGCACCATGAATGCTGAAAGGTAGTTTAAGGCTTTAGAGCAAAATATGCTCCCGTCCAGACAACATCTATTCCAGGGAAGGCATTGTGTATTTCAGCAGAACAATTCAAAACCACATACTGCAGCTATTACAACAGCATGGCTTTGTAGTAGAATCCGTGTGCTGAACTGGCCAGCCTGCAGTCCTGATCTTTCACCGATTGAGAACATTTGGCGCACAATTGGGAGGAAAAGTCCATCAAAGGTGACCCAAAACTCTCCAGCAGCTGGAAGCCTGAATTAAACAAGAGTGGGATCAAATTCCAATGGCTAAACTCAAGAAACTTGTCTCCTCAATGCCCAGATGCCTCCACTCTGTGTTTAAAAGAAGAGGGGATGCTACACCATGGTTAACAGGCACCTGCCTCAACTTTTTTGAGACCTGTAGCAGCCATCAAATTTGAAATGAGCTCATTTAGGGGATACAATTGTAAAACTTCTCAGTTTCAACATCTGCCATGTTATCTCTGTTCTATTGTCAATAAAATACTGGCTGGTGTGATTTGAAAGTCATTGCCTTTTGATTTTACTCACAATTTACACTTTATCCCAACTATTTCAGAACTGGGGTTGTAAATGTGTTATATTTTTTATCATTTATTATGTTTAGGCTATACCATGTGTTTCAAAGGCATCTGCATATTGTGTACATAACAGAGCGCAATATGAATTAAAATTGTAATTTCCAAGAGGGACAAGCATTATTTGTGTGCATTCTTAAATTTACACAAGCACCACGCGTATTCAGCAAGATGTGTAGATTTTGTTAGTAGTTACGAAAAGATCAGAGCTACAAAAATATTGATGAATACGGAGATGCACGTAAATTTCCGTCTGCGAACAGTTTACACACAAATTTGTTCTCCTCACATTTCATGAATCAGACCCATTGTCTTTTTCTAAACACTAGCCGGATGATCTGAAACATTTACTGATGAGAAACAGGCAAAAATAGAAGAAATTGAGAGGAGGGAAAAACACTTTTTCACAGCACTATATGCATGCATTGTATAAATAAATAAATATACAAATAGTATTTCCTCGCAAAGACATTACACTTAGGGACTTTCAACTGAAAAGTCTTACACATAGACACAAATACCCTGTTCAGCCCTCGTCTCTCAGAGAGTTCAGTTAAAAGCCGCCTCCAACAGGGCAGCCTGCTCCTATCATCAATATGAAGATGAGCAGCTTCATTAACTCTCTTCCACGCAACCGAAGCAGAGAGGGCTGAAAAAGCAGAGTCAATCTGGAGCAAGCACTTGGGTAGCAGCTTCCTTTCCTCGTAGCCAGACTTCCGGAGAATGGGGCTCTTATGACGCACACGCTCAACAGACACAATCTAATTTATTCCTCCTTTTGTCTTTCCTAACGCAGGCTGTCCACGCCCAACACAGACTCATGGGACAGGCACCCAAAATACTGCAGTGTCAAATAGGATGGAACCAGGCCAATGCGGTGTTATGCTGGCACACACTTGGAAAGTCAGAAACTCCATTACTTTGCCTTTGAATCATTTTAGGACCGAAAACCTGCGCTACTTCACAGGCTGATATGAAATTTCTATTCTGTCACCTTTATGGGTCTTTATAAAAGGGAATTCCCCACTGGGGACCAGTTATTCCAAACTGGCCTTAACAACACAGCACCCAGATGCTGCTATTCAGACTCGACGCCGGAAGCCAGTGTTTTATGCCCTGTTTGGCATTCACAAGGAATCGCATTAAAAAAGGGAATAAAGTCGGTCTGGAAAACTGAAATAGCAGCAGCAGCAACAGGAAAGTGAAGGGAGATATCTGAGTTTTGTGAAGCATCAGCAGGCGTCAAATCCAAAACTTTCAAGGTAATGCATATAACATTAGAAAATGCACATTAAGAGTTGAATTTCAAACGCTTTTGTAACAGCCAAAATAGTTGGCAAGTTTTTCATAAGACACTGCATCGTAAACTCATCACTGAAATCACTGCCTATATAAATCGTTCAATGTCAAAAGAAACTGGAATGCAAGCCCAATATTCTCAACACAAACTGGCCCACTTAATACTCCTGTCTCTCATGATTTATCTCACACATCCACATCAATGTTCTAATAAACAACTTAAACCAAAGGTATTCTTGAAATAATAAACATAAATTCTTGATTTTACAAATATTAATCTGTGAATACGAAAACAATTTTTTTTAAAACTCAAGTAATCCTATTTCCGCAGCCATAACCCAGGAATATTTCTGGAAGTATTCTGACAGATTTCAACTGCAAAAATCGAGGTATTAAAGGAAAAATCTACCTTACCGAAGTCAGCAAAATCAAGATTCATGCAGTTCAGCTCCTCTCGGTTATGGGAAAAGTGCTTACCTGAGCGAGCTCCTTCTGTTCATTCACCAGCTTCTTACAGCTGGCAATCATCTGGTCAAGAGCGTACAATCTGTCCTCCAGGCCTTTAATGGCCTTCATGTTCTGATTATCAAGTTTGGCAATAGTGTCCCGACAATCTGCCAAAAAGGGCTGAATGATCCTTGGATCCAGCTGGAAAATTTCAGAAGATGAGCATTAACTGAGGGCACTACATGAGCACTCCTGGGTACAATCTCAGTATTAAGAAATGGCATAAAATGAATACGATCTGCTAAAAACATGTCCACACTTTGGATTTTAGGGCTAGAATAGATCTGGCAAATTACGACTAATATCAACAAGGGAGTACACCTCGTATTAAAACCAGTTTAGGACTAGGACCATTTTAGAAGGATCCTTATCCAGGACTGCAGGTAAGTTTATGGAGACTGTTCTCTCAAATGACTCCAAACTCTGGTGGTCACATCTTTAATGAGTTGAAAAAAGTAAACATAATTCGTGTTATCGCTGTATTTCTTCGTTTCAACAGGCAGGAGCAGAGAGAAACAGTGTTTTGTTTTCACCAGAGAAATCCAACAAAAAAAAAAAAAAAAAAACCCATAATTCGTGGATGTGCCAGTACGAGCCTGTAACCCACAGATTTTCAGGCGGCCTTCCCAAATTCACCTGTGTTCTTCAAACAAGATGAAGCAAAATAGACTATGATTTTTTAAGTGTGTGTGTGTGTGTGTGTGTGTGTGTGTGTGTGTGTGTGTGTGTTCTCCACTCTCCAAAGAACTGTACAATTTTACTCGAGTTCTGCTAAGCTCAATAAGGCTTGTTGATGGACAGAAATTTTTAAGCCTTGCAATATATTTACAAGGTTCACAATGTAATTTTAAAGTGGTTCCAGTCAGGACAGAGCCAACCAAGAACATTCACCATCTTTCTTCTCCACAATGCCAGCGTAGATTTTTCTGCTGTGTGCTTTGGGTCATGATGCTGTAGGTAAATTTTCATCCAAATTGCAGGCATTTATTAGGTTAGCAGGGTTAGCATGGACTTGCCCACACTTTCCTAGATCCATTTAGCTCTTGACAAGCTCCCCAGTTCCAGTGGCTGAGAAGCAACTCGATAACAGGATGCCATCAGCACAACACTTGACAGTAGCTGATGGTGCTCACCGAGTGGAGCGATGCGTTCTGTTTCCACGTAACATTTAGAACAAAAGGTTCAAATTTTGCCTGCTCTGACCACAAAATGCCCACACAAATGCATTGTTACAAAGCACGCAGAATTTCAGATGGTGTTGTGCGGTAATGGAAACAAATCAAACCATTTCATCCAAATTAATCATGCACTTAATTCAGAGCCCCGCTTCAGCACAAAAGTTAGAAGAGTCCTCCAATAAAATACAAAAGCCACACAACCAACACTGAATATACAGAATATGCTGGCATAAACAAACTGACTTTCCATGATGTAGAGGCATGTTTCAAAAACTCCTGATAACGTGCAATTCAGCAAATCTGAAAAATAGACTGCAACTACAGCATTTCTGGGAGCAGCTTCTCTTACAGTGGGATCTACAAGTTTTACTGTGACATTCTTGAATCCCAGATTCAAAACAAGTGAGCCTGCACAAACCTATCGGTAACACAAGCCAATTTATAACCGGATCACAAGAAATCAGGTAAAACTAAAAACTGTCAAGAACCATGCCAGGTTCAGATGAGCAAACTCTCACTACATTACACTGCATGAATAATCTTTTGTGCAGTGGTCCAGCAATCAAAAAAATAAATGCCGGCACCTTAAGGATTTTTACCCATAATGTTGGGCACTCCTTT
Organism: Gymnothorax reevesii; assembly: GCA_029721435.1. Taxonomy (NCBI): domain Eukaryota; kingdom Metazoa; phylum Chordata; class Actinopteri; order Anguilliformes; family Muraenidae; genus Gymnothorax; species Gymnothorax reevesii. The sequence goes on along the minus strand of CM056577.1, from coordinate 71,082,367 downwards.
AAATGCAAATATCATGCATCAAGATTACAGTGACACAAAATTTCTCCACTGGAGTTTATATCGGTATACAACATTCCCTTCGGCTCTTGGGACTGATTTTACAAACCACTTGCATGATGTAACAATCTGCACTTTGATGAACAGGTGGTAACACGAGAATTAGCCCGTATTAGCATAATATGTATACGTGGCTCCATCCCTTGTTGATGCAAATAATGAGCTGGACTCCTCTTATTCAGGATTATAAAACTGCATTTTCTCTTTCTCCTGTCTTGGCTACCGAGCAAGGCTGGCAACTAGGATGCCTCATTGTGCTATTTTTGAATGGTATCGCCGTTCATTTCCACTCTTCTATGGCTAAAATGCATTCAAAAAAACCAGACAATGGTAAATATCAGATAGCAAACCAGAGGACATGTACCGCTCTTTGTGCAAACTGGTTACCCATTCACAGTAGGAGAAAGTATTTTTTCCAGGCATAAATGACTCCATTATTGATAACGAGGACTTACTCTGTTGATGGAATCGAAACACTTCCTTACGACTGACTCCACATCGTTTGGCCTGTCTTGCACATTGATCCAGTCCAACAGTGTGACGTTAAAAGAGGGCGTGCTGCTGGTCTCCGGGGAGTCGGTCTCCTGCAGGGCAGCTCTCAGGCTGCTGCTGTCAGTCATCTCGCTCTCCTCCCGCACTCCGTCCACCTGCGCCTGCGTCGGAGTCTCTCCCGATGCAGAAAAGGACCCGGGCGACTTTCCGCCACTGCGCGTCTCCCCGGGACACAAGACGGAATCCATGGACTTCTCCTCCTCCGTCTCCTCCTCTGTCCCGTCACCGTCCCCCGGCGAGCTGGACTTCAGGCTCTCTCTGTAGCTGTGGCGTGTCAAGCACTCAAGGAGAGGAATCTTGGCCATGACCGACACAGCAGTCCCAAGCCTTCAAAATATGCAATAACAAAGATGCTGGTTAACCTGCTTCCATTTTTTATTTCCAGTTTGTCAAATAAAATGGCAATTTATCCTTCAAATGAGGCATTAAAATGACAGCACTCAAATCCAACAATGTATTTATCAGTGACTTGCCATCAGATGTACAGAGGGCCTTCAATAACCCCACCCTTTACCCCACGTTATTCTCAAGCTAATATTGTATTAGTATGCCTGATTAAATATTAAACAATTAATTGAGTGAACAATCCAGAACAATAGATGTCCTGTAAAGATTGAGAAAAGATGAAAATAAAGCGATTGTTTGTTGGCTCCATTTATATGATTGATGTGGCATTGTAAGGATGGCAATAATTAGGATCAATGTAAAAAATACACTTGCACTTGATTTGAGGTCAATCAGACAAATATTTCCAGAGATATGATTAAAAACAGTGATTTTTTTTTTTCAGTTTTTGGCCCCTGGTGGCCAATCTAGAAATTGTAAATAGTCCAAAATGGAATCTGTTCTTCCTCTTTATGATACTTACTTATGTGCAAAACATAAAATTTCTAATTGAAATATTACTGAAGTTATCGCGTTAACACGTAGGGCGGAGCAGCTGCTGCGGTCGGACCACAAGCATAATATCTCCGAAACAAATTTGACAGTCTTCATACCAATTAGACTGAGCTACAGTTGTCAATCAGGCAAAGTAAATAGAGTAGCAGGTAATCAAGCATTGAAAGGCGAGGTTTCTGAAGGCCTCTGTCATTGCTGATGGACTGCTACGTGTATTTATTATATCCCCGAACGCCGAACAGCGTTTTGGGGATATTTTGCTTTTGGTCTGACCACGGCGCCGCGCCGCCCTACGAGTTAACGCGATAACTTCAGTAATATTTCAATTAGAATTTTCATGTTTTGCATATAAGTAAGAATCATAGAGAGGAAGAACTGATTCGATTTTGAACAATTTACAATTTCTAGATTGGCCACCAGGGGCCAAAAACTGAAAAAAAAAATCACTGTTTTTATCATATCTCTGGAAATGTTTCTCTGATTGACCTCAAATCAAGTGTAAATGAAAGGTCATGACCTGAGGATGTGTCCCACAATGACATAATATTTGTTTGGTTCAAAATTTTGACACAAGTTGGAGCATTGTCACATAAAATTCACCATTTTTGCCATATCTTTGGAACCATTTGTCCATTTGACATGAAACTATGTGCAACTGCAAGGTCATGACCTCACAACGTGTCACATGATGACATCATACCTGTATGGTTCAATATTTTGCCACCAAGTGGAGCTTTGTGATGGAAAATTACCATTTTGGGCATATCTTCAGAACCATTTGTCCCATTGACCTGAAATTAAGTTCAAATGAAAGTCTATTCCAGGTCTATTCAAGGATTGGGGGCATTCGGGAATATACCCCAAGCTGTTGCCTCTGACGGCATAAGCCTAGTTAAACTATAAATTTTTTCAATTTAAATTTTGTCAACAATTATTCCAACAGCCCAAACACTTCATGTGTAATGATTGATGCCCATCACACTGGCAGTGACTGGCAGCGATGGTTACAAATGATGGCCACGTCAAATTCAGAAGTTATAATTATTAAGGAATTGCAAATGGTATTTTCGTTTTTACTCATGAGAAGCCAAAGAAAATATGATTAACAACAGCCATGACTTTGTAAACTTTCAGGAATTTCCTCTCTTCTCTCCCCCGGACAGGAGGTCAATAACTGCTGATAACTTTAAATCCCTGTCCTGTGACAATGACAAAAAACAAAAAGAAGGGAGTGGGAGTAAAAATCTGTGGAGAGCCGCATGTTTCACTCTCAATAATGCATGCCAGAGCCAGGGGGACCATGTGCTCCATCAATCTAATGGCGGTAGCTGAAGGAAACTTGACCATAGCAACCTCCAGTCGGTTTAAGTTTCAATCAGTCAATATCCCTTTCAAAGCGCCAGGACTGCATATGCAATTAAATAATCCTCTTACCTTTAAAATAAAAAATGTAACCCACTGGAGCAGATTACATTTCATTTTAGCCTCTCATGTGGACACTCAACGGTCAATCCAACTGACCTTATTAACATATATTTTTTAAACATTATGGGAAATTTTATCATAGGTCATTATAAATTAACAAAACATGATTCTGTTTCCCGTCTGTCTGAATAAGGATGCCTGAGTCAGTGGTTCAACCATCTGGTGGCTGAGTGAGGTTTCCCTCGCCAAACACAGACCACTGGCCCCAGCGCGGAAATGCCATTGACTGCTCATTCAAAGTGGATTTGAGGCACTACAATCGCCTAATTTGATTTCAAACTAAATTTAATGCCATCACAATACAGGAAAACCAAAAATGACCAGTGATCCAGGTTTCTGCAACAGAATTCAGCTTGTCAGGTTTTTTTTAGCATCACCTGTACACTTAAAACAACTTTTGAAAGAGACTTGTAGACATATGATGCTGCAAGAGAACTACAATAAAGTGTTTAGTTGGAAGTCCTATGTAATATTATGCCAGCTATTAAGACAAATGTACCCTTTCGCCCCCCCAAGACATTGTCTCTGATTACATTAGATGCCATTTTAAGTTGAGACCAAAGGCAGCGGTTGCCAAGTAGGGAAAAAAAAACAAACATTAGATTTGAAAAATCAAATTGAATAAAATATATATGAAATTCTAAAACAGGACATTAAAATACACTTAGACACATGAAAGAGAATTCAGAACTTTTCGTACAGTAGAATCAAATGTACAGCCTGCAGAGCTTTTTTTTCCTTTTTAAGGAACTATCCGTCCAATATCTGTTCTTCAGTGCACTGGATCGCTCAATTGAGTGGCCACACTTATAATGAGTGATAGACGATGTGTGATTTATAATGCATGAATCACAGATGATGACTGTGACAGAGGGGGCTGTTCTGGCTCAAACCAAAAGGTTGGGAAAAATAAAACCGTAAAAAAGCTGAATGTCAATAAACTGGATTTTGGGTGTGAAAAAGTGGCAGGGAAGAGAGGCTTTAGCCAGACATACACAGTAACAGATTTGCAAACCATCATATAAAAACAGTCTTGGTTCTTTAGGTTTTTTTCTGGCTGATGAAAGAGGGAAGAGCAGCCCATATCAAGAAAGTATTTTCAAATCACACTGAAATGCATGACCTGAGGGCAGAAAGACTTCTATTCATCAGCTGCATGGGAAAGCCTAGTAACAGGTTTAGAGAGAAAAAAAAGTGTGAGTGCGCGCGTGTATGTGTGTGTGTGTGTATATATATATATATATACACACACACACACACACACACACACACACACACACATACACACACATCAGACAAGACACTGATTTCCTCTTGAATTCCTCTTTAAGTAAGTCCAAACAGAAAAAAAGCATTGTCTTCCATATTGTAGGACAATGTTACATACATATTCTGTATCTGCTGGTTGCAGCACTTAACTGATGCTACATCACACTTCCATTGAGTGAAATACTCAAATCCATGATACGATTTTTTATGGTTTTGGCATTACATCAAGTTAAAATTTTCTCAGTAATATCATTTGGGCATCATTTGATTTCCCTGTAATCGAGTGTGACATATTCAGGGTCTTTGGAAACCTTGGGATCTCCATTAGAATTAAAAATAGCTCTAAAGTCCCACGGGTTAGAAAAAGGCAGCAGCATTTGACAAATTCACATTTGGACTGACGGAGTTGAAGAGGTTAATAATTAGTAATGCGCCATCAGACCTGCATTAATCTGTACATGCGGAGAGGTTTGACTGGAAAACATTGCACTATTGTTGTGCTCATGACGCAGCATACAGGAAGAGCAACATTGAATAGAAAGATGGAATGAGAGGGACCTCTAATGTTCAACTGGTAGACACGCGCTGAAAACACAAAAACATGAGCACATTTGAGTAACCTAAATACTGACCATTCAATTTTTTTTTTCTCTTCAGAATACTAACCAGGCGCAGTTATTCATAAGGTAATGGTATTTCTCTGGTATTTCCTGGGTTTCACCATTGCTGACAATCAGATCATTGAAGCATAAGAGGAATAAAGACATGCAAGACACAGTAGACCATCAAACATCTCCATTTAAAGCCTGTCAAATTCTGTGAGATAGAAACATGGATAACTGTACCAAGCTTTGATAAAACCTTACTGCTCATAATGCAACACTTAACAAAAGGGCCTTCTACACCAAATCACCCGAGGGCTCTAAGGTTTTCCTCTCAGATTTCCCTGAAAAAAAATCACAGGTGATGCTATGCCAAACTTATGGAAAAAACCCAAATATTAGGTCTTTATCTCTAATCGTATTGAAACTACAGCCCGTCGAAATTTTAAGTAATTTTAATTCATTTTGCCTTTCAGTCCAAATTGCAACATTCATATCTCCTTTGATATGGCATGTAAGCTTTGAAGCAGGTGTTATTTTTGGTAGAATTCAAATATCTAATCAGATCATGCATCTAGTTCTTTTTCCCCAAAAGACTTTGAAAATTGAAAACATAACAAAACAACGCCTGCTCTTGAGTGACAAATCACTATAGACTCCTTTCATTTCATTTATGACTTATTAGGCCATGTGTGTGCAGTAACCACATGTATTAAGCCGCTTTCACACTGGACACAAAACTAATTTTTCGCACTACAGATTACATTCAAAGTCAATGCAAAGACGCAAATACACATGTTTCACGTGTATTCGCGTCGACTTTGAATGTGATCTGTAGTGCGAAAAATTCCTTTCGCATCCGGTGTGAAAGCAGCTTTACCGTTATAGGAAGTGTAAGAATTATTTCTTTGAAATGAGCTCAATTTTCGAATTTCCTCAAAAATTGCCCATTTTCATGTCCTCATTTAAGCATGTGGGCAGTTAACCATCATTTTCATATTTTTACAATGTATTCTTCGACACAACTAAAGATAATTGGTCAAAAATACTGCTGTTGTTGCCAATGTGTCCTCTGGAGTTGCTTTTTATCCCCCTGGCATATAATGCGGGGGGATATAGCTATCAGTGTGTCTGTCCATCCGTCCATCCGTCCGTCCGTCTGTCTGTAATAAAATCGTTTCCGGACCAGAACTCGAAAACTATACCACTTACAAACACAAAATTTGGTATGGAGCTTCTCCTTATGGTCTAGTTGTGCCTTTTGGGGGTTTCGGTCCGTCCGTCTGTCCACACAACCTGTAAATTACAGAACTTACAGCCTGTGGGGATCCGCCATTGCCAGATGGCTCTTGTTTAAGCAATGAGGTGTCATGCTCCAGTTTCCGTACAAATTAGTCCAAAGCTAAAATATTTCATAGTTCAGCTTCAGAAATGCCAGACTTATTTCACAAAGACAAGTTCCTGCCCCTTCAGATATCGATTCCAAATAGTGACCATAAACAACTCTCGTATTTCCACCAAGATGAAAAGCAAGCTTAGTTCCCAAATTCGGCAATTTTTGTTGAAAATATCTCTACGAGGACTGCATTTCATTCAATGAAATACCAACAGCTTAAAATGCGTATACATGACACATAAAATGTCCTAAAAATTACATGCTATTTACTTGTCAACCATTGAGATCACACTGCAAATGTGATTAATTCATTTAGCAATACTCACCCAAGATCAAGTACTAATTGCTGATGTTAGATGCAAGGAGACACGTACCATCATGTTTCAGTTACATCACAGCAATAACATAATAATGGTGACAAATATCATATTGAAATAAACAAGAGGCCCTTGGGCCTTAACGGTCACCTGAGTTGTGTAAAAACTGATGTTTTTGATGTGAATGAACCAAATATACCTAAAAGTATCATTTTCGTATATAAAGAATAGTAAACTTCACCCCCTCCCCAGGGGCAAACATGGAGCCTGGGGGCCATGAAATTAACAATTTTGATAAAGCACCGGAAGACCCTTCCATCTATGAAGAGTATTGTTTTTTAGCATATCTGGGTCTGGTGAAGATTTAGAAAATTTCAGCCAATTTCACCACTTTAAGCCCCGCCCCTCAGAGCCCCTGAGGGTGAGCACCATGGAATTCACAATTTTGGTGCATATTTGACCAAGGTAGGTTCCTGCAAAATTTTGTTGAAATCGGATCAGCGGTTTCTGAGAAGAAGTCGAAAATGTACTAACCAGTTTTAGCCCCGCCCCTCAGAACCCCTGAGGGTGGGCACCTTATAATTCACAAATTTGGTGCATATTTGACCAAGAAAGGTTCCGGCGAAATTATATTGAAATCTGATCAGCGGTTTCTGAGAAAAAGTTGAAAATGTAAATTATTTACGGACACACGACGGACAACGCACGATGGACCAAAGGCGATTAGAATAGGTCACTTTGAGACTTCAGGCTCTATCTTTCACACTGCCCTACCCGTTGCCTCTGACTTTTTTTTTGCCAATGTCAGACTTGAGACCGCAGCAATTGGCGGTTTTTCGCTTTTTAGTGAGGCCGGGGCTGTGGCTGATTAGATGAGATTGTTTTAATTTCCGGAGGAGAAATTGTTTGGTCTAACATTATGTGTTTATTTCTGTTGTGATTCTCCACGTGTTCTTAGTTATATGTTCTTGTTCCTAAATAAACCACAAGACGAAGTGATCATACAGAATTAGTGCAAATACCTGCCGATGAGGACTTTTTTCCTCGCCTGCACAAGCACGTGTTTCTCACTCTCAGAGAAGTTTCGCTTCTTTCCGCGTTTCCCATCCACACTTCACCGTCTTCCACTGACGTCACTCCACAAATCCCCAGAGCGCACTTGGCTACATGCAGGTGCTCATTTGCATTGACCATATATGGTTGTGTCAGGGCGTGTAGAGGGTGGGATATGAGGCGTGTTCACGTCCGCACTTTTCTAGGGTCCGGTGTGATTTATCAATGGAAATTGCGGAGAGCTGTGCGTACGTACAGCTTGATAGATCTGAAAAGGGCGTAAATATTTTGGGTGTACGCCATTTTTGGCTTTTAGCCATAAGTGAAAATTTAGTAGCACTTTTACACCCTTTTTGATAAATGAGGCCCCAGGTCTTTACCATTTACCATCTCACGGGAATTTGCAAAAACATTTCTGAAGAAGGAAAGAAATAATAATAACTAGAACGGGCACTCGGTAGAGCGCATACCTTCGCCGACGCCACTAACACTGGCGTTGGTTTCATGCCGATCGGATAAAAATTGACCGAGATATGGCCGAAAGTCGGTTTTGACCTTTTCGTGGCCTTGACCTTGACCTTTGACCCGATCACTCCCAAAATCTAATCGATTGATCCTCAGGTCATGCCAAATCAACCCACCAAATTTTATGAAATTCCGTTTGGTACTTTTTGAGTTATTCGATACACATACATACACACAGACAGACAGACAGACAGACAGACACACAAACAAATAAATACACGGGGATCAAAACATTACCTTCGTCAGCGAAGTCGCTGGCGAAGGTAATAATAATAATAATAAACCAGCACAAAAACAATATGATTTCTGCCCTACTTGCTTGAACCCCTAATACTAATAATAAACCAGCACAAAACAATAGGGTTTCTGCCCTACAGACTTGAACCCCTAATTATTAAGGGCTGTAGTTACAAAACAATTAGAGATACAGACCTAATATTTCAGACTCCTCCATAAACTTGGTATGGGAGCACCTGAGATTTTTTTTTTTTCCCAAGGGAACTCGAGAGGGTGACCAGAGAAATTTTTTTTTCGAACTTGATGATGTGATATAAAATAACTATTAAATTAAGCACACTCCTAAAATCTCAGTGAAAATAACACTTACTTGGTAAGTTTTAATTTGATGTCCTCGATGTCCTGTTGATAATTCATATAGGCAGTGTCAAATTTCCAAAGCAGCTTCTGGTAAGACAAAGTGCAGTCATCCAGGTTGGCCATTATGGCTGCCCACCCTTGGTGTTGGAGGTGCTCATCGTGAACCAGGCGCTCACAGAATGAGCAGAGTTTCTTGGCAACTTCAAACATTTCCTGGGAAACAAACAAAATCACAGAATGAAATATAACTGTGGTACGGAATTTAACAGAGATCACGTGAAATTAATTGCGTGAGCAGTGACTATAAGGTAATGCATACAAATTTTGGTCTTGACAGGGACAAAAAAAAAATCATAATTACATAAATCTAACATAGGATGAACGCATTTTTTGTGAAATATTTCATCTACCGCTCTCTTCGACCTACATCATCTTTTGAGGGCCGAGAAGAAAAATTTACAATAAAAATCAACTTGTTGTTCCATTCTTGAGGTCACACCTGATGTAAATAACTTTACTCTCTTCTACTGGTGTAATATATTTCAATCATGCCTTCACTTCAACCAAATTTAGTGAATTCTTTAAATTACTGAAAGATTTTTGGATGGTAGAGAAGAGTCAAACAAAAGGCTGAATACAATTATTTGTCTGCCCTAGACTCAAATGAATTGTCTGCATATGTGCAACAGACAACACAATCCATAGCTGCACAAGGTAAAAAGAAAAATAAAATGTGTTTGTTTTGGTTCAGAAAGATAGCGCCAGACAGTCTGGGTAAGTTAGTTATAGCTTACTGAACCCGCCGTTGACCAACTGTAACGTGAGACAGACACAGCCAGAATATTCAACAAAGGTATAATTAAATGCTTAATAACATCCTGCCTAAAAACTCAACAAGGTTCATGAAAACAAAATCAGAGCAAAACCATCAATCACATGCAAGCTGAATGCAAAACATCCCCAATGGTGAAAAGTGTGTTGTCTCAGGATAGGGGTCATTTCTGAAGACAAAACTAAAAGCAGTTTTGGAGGGAAAATGAAGAAAATGGCTTTTTTTTTTTAACTTCAGACCTCATAGAAAAAGGAGATAAGCACAGGCCAGATATGAAAGAATGTTATCAAAGCATGTCCTTATATACTGAATGTTAACAGTCTATGATAATTATAGTACCAGTTCTCCAACACATCTGTTTGCATTAGCGAAAAAAAATGTGACCTCAGTCAACCTAACATGACAAATACCAAGGATTTCGATGTGGTTTTTAGTCAACTGACTGCTCATTCAGAAAAAGCTGGAGGGGTGCACTACAAAGCAAGCTTAACATAACTAGGCTTTCTTTGAATGAGCAGGCTCGACAAACCCTAAATTCACAATTAGAGATACCATGAGTTATGGGACCGTTCTGGCCAAATTAAACAAGAGCCATCAGAAGATGGCATATCCCCCCGGCCCCCGCAAAATCAGGGAGGCCTCAGGTACCTTGTACTGATAAATATCTTCTCAAAGTTTCATGAAAATACTTTCAAGTTCTGCTATGGGAATGTAACTTTCCACATCTTTCTGAGCCTGTTCCATTTGTTTTCATGAAGCAGAAAATCCCAAATAGCAAAAGACACCCTTCTTAATTCACAGGTATGTTGAAAGTTTTGTTACTGAGTTATGCCTCAGAAATGAGCTACACCCTAACCAGAAACTGAGTGTAATTTGTGGCAATAGAAACACACCATAAAAATCTAAATCTCAGCAATTCCTAAATAGGAGAAGGCGCATCTACAGGGTACATTTGATCAATATGCTAATGTCATAGATAAACATTGAACAATTATCATGTATTGCTCTGAAACCAGTGACACTCGCTTCAACTTTCTGCCATGAGAAAAAAACCCCCAAAAAAAATTTTAAATACCAAAAGGCACATCTACATTGTATATCAAATGTACACACCAAATTTGGGGAAGAAATATTAAAAGGTTATTGAGTTACACTCCGAAAACGAACCATACCCTCCCCAAAGACTAAGTCCAACTTGTGGCCTTGGAAACACAAAAAGATAAAAATTTTAGAAATTCCTAAATCCCGAAAGGCACATCTCCAATATATATGAGATGCATGCACCAAATTTCGTGAAGAAATATTAAACGGTTGTTGAGTTATGCTCCGGAAATGAGCCATACCCTTCCCAGAGACTAAGTCGAACTTGTTGCCATTGAAACACCAAAAATGAAAATTTTAGAAATTCCTAAATACCAAAAGGCACATCTACATGATATATCAGATCTACACATCAAATTTCATGAAGAAATATTGAACAATTTTTGAGTTCTGCCCAGAAAACGAAATGATTACGGACGGACGGACGGACGGACATGGCTATCGCTATATCCCCCCGCATTATATGCCGGGGGGATAATAATAAAAAAAGGAGATGGCTACCTTTGTTACAATGAAAACCTGGACTTTAGGCTCAATATAAGTTGTCAAACAACTAATCTCACTATAGTGCAACCTAATTAACAAACCAGTGAGGAAACATCTTGGTACGTTTACAAATCTTGATTCGGGTACAATGTGTCACTTATTTCGTAGCTATTGCTGTTCTTTTTATGGTTCCCAGTTTTGGGATAGAACTTCTGCTGGGTTTGGTAAATGTATTCAGTGGAACAAAGCTATTCATAGATTGCTGCATTTACTTCACTGTACTCATACTTGGTAACGAGAACCTATCAGTCATCAGACACATATATCTTTTCAACTTCATGTTAAAATGTTTAAATTTCTGCACAAAATTTACAACCATGATAATGTTATTGCTAATTATATTGGCCGAAATTCTTCGCTCAACGCTATGTCACCTCTTGGAAAAATTTTTGCCTACTTCAGATATGTATACGGAACTGATTTCAATGAACTCTTGTCCAAGTCAATCATGGATATTTCTGTAAAAAACAAGCTACCGCTCCACCAGCAGGGACTTATTAATGGTGCCATTTGTCTGTTTGATTGTTTAACTGGTGATGGTTTTATTGATAGTGACGATTTGCATATGGTGGAAGATATGTTTTATAATATGTTTATTTGTATAATGTAATGTCATCATATTTTGTTATACTATAATTGTACTCCCGAGTACAAAATAAAGAAATACATCAATTTTAGTTTTCAGTTTGCAACAGGTAATTTAACCCCAGTCCTTTTTTGAGCAAATTTCCTTCCATACTTAAGTGCTCGCTATTCTTGAACCACTTTGTCAACAGGCAAAATGAAGGTCTCAGCTGAAAGGTGACGTTCAATAGATTGCTCTCAAATATCAAGTATTGCTGATATTATTATCCTAATTGAGTAACAACACTGGAAATATAAGTTCTTGTATGACAGAAAAAGATTCTCTGTTTTCTTCTGCCCCTTGACTCGGTGATCGAGCCCCATCAGCCAAGAAAAATACTACAGCCACAACCAGATGTCAATACAAATGCAGGTTCAAATATGAAGATTTTGAAACCAAAAATGAATATTTTACAGATTTTTTTCTAGGTTATGTTCATTCAGGTTTCAACATTTTTCACAAATCCAAACTTTCCTGCATTCCTCGTCACGGTCACATACACTTTTACAACAGTTTTACCGGGTCCTTCTTGCATGACTTTCATGACATCTGTAGCTAAATTTTCACTCCAACATACCCTTCCAATTCCCTGCATTGGAGTGCAATCGTATATATGTGTGATAAAGTCACCTCCAAATCTCCTTTGCTTCACTCACAAAATCCCCCACTGTTCAGAAAACCGAAAGAATTCCGACCCGTAAAAATTAATCCCCTGGCAGCCAAATGCATCAGTCTTCCGAAAGTTTCAGACAACTGGCTGTCAGTGAAAACTAAAAGAATTTGATTTTCCTGTTATATTGGAGAGCAGGCTGGTACACTAAAACACTTACTGTTCATTTGGATCAGAACATAATGGCCAGTGGGTGCATTTATTCTGTCCCAAAAGGGCTAAAATCTACAGCACTGCATAATTAGTACAAAAACCAATCGGCTCAAGGAAAATTCACAAAGATGCGCAGCTACTACCTACATGTAAAAGCTGATTTAGTGACGTTTGTCCAAGCTTGCTCGTTTTGCTGTTCAAAAGCTATAACATGTTTTTATCTCTGGACTGGTACCATGGTAAAAACATCAATTTCAACTTATTTTGACAAATCTGAACTATGCTGTGCAATTAAAGCAATTCTTACCTTTCTGGCATTTTTACGCTTTTCTTTCGGAATCTTAAAATGCTCCTAATAAGCGTATGGCACATTAAAATGTAAAAGAAATCCACAAGGTGTTGAAACTCATCAATATTCAATTCTCAAAAATTTCTGATAGAAGTCTGACCAATCATTTTCTTCGGTCCGAGTAAAATGATTTGCTGAGCTTCCCATCTGTCATCCGTTGCCACACAATGATATAATTACTATAATAACGTTAATGGTAGTTCATCAGACGTTACGAGGGCAGTTTATTTTATACCACATATAGAATTGAATATTATGTAATTACTGTTGGTTAGTTTTCACTAACGGGTGCCTCTGAATCTGACTTCATTGCCCAGTTTCAAGATGCCTTCACACCGGACGCGAAACAAATTTTTCACACGACAGATTACATTCAAAGTCAATGCAAAGACGCGAATACGCGCAAGATTCGCGTCTTTGCAGTTACTTTGAATGTAATCGTTCATGCGAAAAATTCGTTTCGCGTCCGGTGTGAAAGCAGCTCCATTCATGCTGCTCACTTTCTCACTGCACGCGTCAGGGGAGGAGGGGAGTCTCAGAGGTCAAGCAGGGGGAAGAGGGTGGCACTTCGGAGGGAGGCGGAGCTGTTCATGTTCAAATTTTCACCAAGTGCTGTGCCACATGCCAGAAGGGTAAGAATTGCTTTAAACCTATAGAACTGCATAGTCAGGCTAAGGCTTGTAATGACACTATTTTAATTACAACTGACCGATCCAAAGCCCCACCCACTTTCGGCTACGTCACAATGGGGCAAGCAGGTTTCTGGCTGAACCTTGGACAACTTTCATCTCAGGCAGCTGTCAAACCAGGCATTTTGGGTTTTTGACGATGGTAAAAGGATGTGACATGTAACAACACTCGATATGCCGACCGTGTTAAAGGTGTGTTTTTTAATTCCATTTCCAAAACCATAAGAAGCATTTTAATCTATAACTAAACTAATTTAAATAAAGATCTGAAACAGTTATGAAATTAGTGTCTTTTTCATCGGTGATAAATCTCACACGATAATTACAGTTTACGACACAAGAATATTACAGAAGGCACTTTTATCAAACGAACCGACACAGTTGTATCCTCATGCCTTTTGCAGCGATATTCATTTGAAGGGCTGTCATAAAACGTTGCATGCTAGCTAGCTAATTAGCCATCCCTTGGATTTGAATAGACCACTGACTAACAACAAACACTAGCAATTGATAATGGTCACCAGCGAGCTGCCTTGGTAGCCTTACTGTCACAGGGACTGCATTAACTGGGCAGTTAATAAAATTAACAAGGTGACTAACAAGCTAGCTGCTTGTAACTGACATTCAACGACAATAACTTCTTACCTGTAGAATATTTAAAACAGTGGACAAGTCACTGTCTGTTTATACAGAGTTCAAAATGGCAAGGAGGGGAGAAAGGCTTGGCTAATAGCTAGAAAACAGGAGAAGAAAGTTTTCTCTGTCCCCTTAATCCGTGCTGCGCAGTGATCATCCCTGAGAGCAGTGTTTTAATGGGACAGGGGCAAAGATGAAGCTTAGAAAAGGAGTAGCCAGAATTAACTAGTGCTTCCTTTTAACAACGTCAGCATTAGCCGTATGATTCAATGTGAACAAATCGGTTGATGGCAAATATGCTCAACCAGGGTACAGTGAAGTGAGGAAACCAGAGAGTAATTTGATTACGTACATGGACATTCATCAACGTTCCTTGTAATGGGGAAAACTTGACACTGAGTCACTTTTCAATCTTCCCATTAGTAAGTGCACTGCTTTTCATCCTCCAAAAAGCATATATTTAGGGAGACAAAACGTCGATGCCAAAATAACACCGATTCGCATGCAACGCACAATTGAACGAAACTGGTGCCGCTATGCACCTTGTTTTGCACTCAGGCAAGGCTGAAGTTTCCTGGTTAGTTGTCAGACCTAGCAACAGTAACAGTGGGAGGCAGGGCTTGGTCATTGGTCCATTTTCAAAATTGTACCTGCTGCATCATAAAATAGCTTACGCAATTAGAATGCCGACTCTCAAACTTTCAAACGATATACAGTTCTACAGCATAGCACAATATTTGATGGAATAAAAAAGCAAAAATGCCTAGCGGCCCACCCTCGGGCCACAGCTCGCAAAATGGTTAACAAGTAGGTGCAAAACAAAAACAACACATGGTAATAAATAAGGGGGCTGCCAAGCCAATGTTGACATAGAGATAAAAAAAAAAAAAAAATTTGAAGTATGTATTATGATTGGTCATTATAAGTGGAAAACTCGTAATATATTGCTAAACTGTAAAAATGTAAATAATCATGTATTTATGTATAATATATTGAAATAAATACATTGAAACTAATTAATACTATTGTTGTCATTCCGTGACCATTTGCCTCTTGTAATTCCGTGACACTGACTTTTTGAAATTTCTTGCCCATAAAGCAGGGTTCAAGTCAATATTTGTTTCTATAACTGACAGTATTACCAAAAAACACCTTAAATATGAACATATTGAAGTTTCATAACTTAACTATGATAGGAACATCACTTTCTGGATAGTTAAACACAACATTAAACTAGAACGGGCACTCGGTAGAGCGCATACCTTCGCCGACGCCACTGAATCCCTCGCCACATAACTCTGAGGACCAATTTTTATTTTTTTAAATGATCGATGAATGAGAAGAGTACAATATTTTTTTTTTTTACATCAATACGCCTTTAAGTTCGAAAGGTAATGACCCCCCTGACCTTTGACCCCCAACCGCTAAGAAGGGTATTGACCCCATTGTACCGTGTTTCACATCACAGGATCGGGTATATAATTCTGCACATTTTGGCGTTGGTTTCATGCCGATCGGATAAAAATTGACCGAGATATGGCCGAAAGTCGGTTTTGACCTTTTCGTGGCCTTGACCTTGACCTTAGACCCGATCACTCCCAAAATCTAATCGATTGATCCTCCGGTCATGCCAAATCAACCCACCAAATTTTATGAAATTCCGTTTGGTACTTTTTGAGTTATTCGATACACATACACACAGACAGACACACAAACAAATAAATACACGGGGTTCAAAACATTACCTTCGTCAGCGAAGTCGCTGGCGAAGGTAAAAAACCACGTCAATTTTGTGAAATTCTGTGACGGGGTAGTTTTTGCTTGTTTCTTCTATGAAAATTTCTCAAAAAATATATTTTCACTTAATAATATTAAAGAACAAGTTAATACCTTCAATATGACATATCATACTTGATATACTTGATATTCCGTGACAGCTTGGCGGCCCCATAATTTAACAGTAAGTGACACCATTTATTTATTTATTTATTTATTTGCTTGTTTTCCAAACAGAAAACTTTATTTAACAAAGGTTTCTTCAAATGTGCCACCTTCATTTTCCAGCTTAAAAAGCCTGCAACCAACCACTGTAAATGAGGCTTCTAAAAGGGCAGAGTGCCATTTTGAGAGAGCATACTGAGTTATATAAAACTTGTTTGCACAAAGTCAGTTTTGTCATCACTACATGCGCAGCACCTGCGCTGGTTGGGTGGACAGGGCCCATTACGCGGGGATGCGCACATTTAATGCTACAACAGCAACAGCAATACACTTAAATCAATGCTAAAGAAATAAATTATCACATTTTATTAGTTCCACAGTTGTTTTATGCAAGTACGTTTTGTGCTCAGAAAAAACTTTAACCATTTTCAACATTCACAGCTTAAGTCCATAAAAAAAAAATGACAATATTCTGGGAAAACATATAATGAGCACATTTGCAGAATCTTTAAAACAAAGCATTTCCTCTTCATAGTCAAAATTAACTCATGCCAGCCAGAAAAAGACCAAAGACGTCATATGACCTTCGAAAGCGAGGCTATAAATTAGTGATCCAAGCATGGACACGCTGGCTCATAACAGAGACCAAACAAGCGCCACCTCCTTCTGCACAATTACTGTGAACTGAAATAGGTTTTAGCCTATCATTGCAGATCAGCAGTTTGCAACCTTGGTCCAGGAAGAACCACTGCGAGCTTGTTTTTATTCCAGACAATCTCAAGTTTAATTAAGGTGAGTGAAAGCATGCTCCTTTTCTACAAACGTGCTTTAAAGCAATTTTGGTCTGGCTCATTGCCATTTGCCTTGTCCTTCCACTCTTCCCTTCCCACAAATGCTTTAGCATCAATGAGCAGGTGTTCCAATTCACTATTCAAAACTTTTGTGGTTTCAATAGCAGTCCTAGCAATGAATCAATACTAAGTGTAACCACCTCCAAAATCAATTATTTACAAAGGAGGGCAAGTGAAAATATAGTACTCAACAAATTACCTCGACTGACAGAATATCCTTAAATATTGAACATGAATACGGGATATTAATCATTCACATGATTAACTCCCTTATAAACATTAATGGAAGATAAATCATCCCTTGTCACATCATACAGTTAGACCTAAACTAATAAAAGCAATAAATAGCTCTTGAACTGAGGTTTGTAATCAAGACATGAACAGGAGAACTCCAAGATCAGGGTCGAAACCCATTGGTGTAGATGAAGGTTGATTATTATTATAAACACACAAAAAGATGGACATGGACAAACCAAACAAAAATATCAGCAGAGGTCAGAGCAAACAGAACTCACTGAATAAATTGGAAAAGGGAAACTAAAATATGGTGCATTCTCTGTCAGATACCTCTGACGAGCAATTTTCAAGATTTACATGTTCTTCAAGTTGAGTATTCACCGAAAGTCAATAATTTCTCGTTAAATTGCACAATTAAAGATTCATTGGCGACCACAATGTAAAGTGGGCATCAGCCGAGTTATTACATACGAAATGTCAGCTTTTCATTTCATCGGTCGTTTGCTTCATAAATTGTTCTTAATCAGAGACATCCTTTCAAATATTTAATTCCTTATAATAATGCATCAGTTTTATATAGCGCTTTTCTAGGCACTCAAAGAAGCTTCACAATGGATACATTAATCATTCCCTCACACATTCACGCTCTGATGGTGGTACACTACGTTTTGTAGCCATAGCTGCCCTGGGGCAGGCTGCCAGCATGCGCCTACGGCCCCTCCGACCACCACCAAACATTCTCACACAGCCGTACAGGAATGTTTCTATATTGCATGTTTTGTAGGCGGGGGAAACCTGGAGGCAACCCACACAAACATGGGGAGAACATGCAAACTCCACACAGAAAGGCCCCAGGCCGGATTCGAACCCACAACCTTCTTGCTGTGAGAGGAAAGAAGCCGCAAGAAGCCACCGTGCCGCCATATAATTTCTATGGCTTTGAATAGTTCAACCAGCAGAGACAATAACAAAAGCACATACAGCATCCTGGTAGACTGAGAGCCTTTTAGCTTTTTTTGTCAGTAACTGCAACACCACAAGGCACAAAATCTGTTTCGGAGGCAGAAAAAACGCTACAGCCACAAAGTTTCTCCCTTCACCTTCGTCAGCATTTCCACAAAGTTTTGTTGATTTAAATGAATCCATCCAGAAGTTATCTGCCTTTACACAGAAACCAGCACCTACTACCATGCCCTCCTTCGGCATGTCAAACTTCAACTGCTTTTTCTTTGTCCCCTGACCAAGCTATTAAACAAAGTAACAAACACTCATTACATCAGCATTTCACACAAATGTTGCAAGCAAGGAACGAGGCATGGAAAGGGTCTTTATCGACCACTGCATGGCCACACCTTCACAAAATGAAAGCTTCACATGCGTAGCGCATGTTGGTGTTGTTAAAGCACTAATAATATTTTCAGTCTGCTTGCCCTTGTTTATATGAAAGGCAGAGGAATCCTCCATACAGCACCCAATGTGTCTGTGTGGTAAACATTGTTTTTATACTCAGTTTAAATTAGACTGTGGTGGTGCCAACTCATTCAGTGACACCTAATGGTCTCATTTAATGAGTCAGTTATGAAACAACAAGATATGAAAAGTCAGAATTCCTAATTAAAGACCTGATACCCCAAAATTTTACATTCATTGGCCCCTCCACTATACTCCAATCCAATGGCTAGAATTTGAATAGGCTTATTTTGAAGGATAGGAATGTAAATTTCTTCAAAACTTTTATAAGAAAACATAATCAGCATCACAATGAACAGATATAAGTCATCAATCCATGATCAAATAACATCGATAGCACTGCAGCAGTCACTTGCTTGACTCACTGAATTTTGAATGAAAAATAACATATCCGAGAAGAAAACTTTGTCTACATTAACTTGCAGTATTTTTAGTATTCTACTTGGTCATAAGCAATTCAGACTGAAAACCCCACACCACTTCCAGCAGCAGGAGCAACTTACCAGGGATTTCAACAAATTAACTCAATGAAAAAGGACAGTACACTGCACTGAATGCTTCAATAAGCATAAGGGAATAAAGGAGTTACCATTGCAAGTTGTGTTCGCGAGGCAACAGTGTGAAAGACTGCTGGCATCATCAGTGACTCCTCCACCTTCAGTTCCATCTGGTTTTCTATGGAAAAGGTGGTCTTGGGGATTGTTGGAGCACGCTCACAAAGGATCATCTCTTTGTTGAACAGGAATATTGGGTTGGTGTCCTAAGCAACAAGCAAAAAAGAGAGATACATTTTATTCCAATATGTTCTTTTTTTTAAGCATGGACTGTGCCGATAATGAGCTTCATGAATTTACAATCACATAAAATAAAGCACTAGGTTTCAGTGAAAGTCCTTATTTCCACCACAACAGCTTTCCACCATCAACCAGCCTTCAATAAGTGCACTTCATGTAAATCCAAATTTGCAAAGCAAAACGGTGAGCAAACAAGTTCAACTTACTGTGCCAGCACTGTAGCTGCAGACACGCCTATCTGCAACCATGCACTCCCCGCCATTGACAACGAGAACCTGGTGCTGCGTTGCAATCTTGTATTTGCCCTGGATGGCATGCTTAAGGTCTGCAACCCTGTGAAAACATGTGATTATATTAGAGCAGTGGTTCTTAAACTCAGTCCTGGGGGACCCCTGTGTATGGTGGTTTTCATTCCTATCGCAATTGCAATTCCAGAAGTTTATCAAGCTGTTAATTTTTCCTAATCAGGTGCTTTTGATGTTCAGAGAGGTAATTTACCATCTTAACTGCAGAATGCCAAACAATGCCCCAATGACAACCAAATTTACATTGTGATCACAGCACTATATGCAAAAAATTAGAGGCAACTAATGAGAATAATTGGCCAACATAATGACTAGGTTGATTGCTGTATATGCAATAATTAGCCATTTTTCCTTATACTTCACTGCAGAACTGATGGGCATCATTATCATTTTCGTTGTTAATTAATTCTTCAGTATCTTCCTGACGGTTAGTATTAACAGCCAGGTGTACATACCAATTAAGAGCTTGCGGATTGACCTCAGTTTTTAATTTCATCAGTCATAGATTACCTCTCTTCCTGTAGATTGAAATTAACTGTTTGAAATTTAAAACCGTATTACATGCCAACAGAAGACATTTTTCATTGCATGCATAGCTAATTCTGGCCGGATACAATGGTAGATAAAGACACTTTCCATGCTTTGCTCCTTACTTGCAAAGTTTCTATGGACGGCAAATTCAATAGGTGTCTGCTTGTTACTTTGTTTAATAGCTTGCGACTGCCATTGTGTTGGAGCAAAAGCCAGCATACACAGGGGTCCCTCAGGACGGAGACTGAGAACCACTGCATTAGAGCATGTAAGACCCACATGAAGGCAGCCATAAGCCCCGAGAGAGAAAATGAAGTGAGCCTATCTTACGTCTGGACAGCAAGCTCTGTGTCAAACGTCAGCGTGCTTCCATTGTTGACCTGAAACACATACAGCTTCATATTGGATTCTCCAGCAGTCTTCAAGTTTCCCTTCCTGGTTCATTTAGTCATTTAGCACCGTTCTGTGCAAAGAAAAGAAAATTGAAACAATTTTCAAGAAACCACAGGGCAGATATGTCCGAATATTAAGCAGGCTGTGGAAGTTAATAAAGTTGCAGGTGGTGGAACAATGCAGCGGAAATTATAATAAAAAAGAAAAAAATGCACAATTAGAAATGACATTGAAAATTTTCAATGAGCGGTCACAGAAATATTATATTCTACCAGGAAACCTGGATCTGAGTACACGGTTTGCAGTACTACAGGGCTGAATATAATAATTAGTAAAACAACATGATTTCACTTGTCAAAAGGAGAACATTACGCAAAGAGACCAAACAAGAAGCGTCAGTGAAAGAATCATGATTTATTTCGGATAGCCGCTGGGTAAATTTGACTTAATTCAACGGCAATTACATTCTCGGTGCTTAAGATTAAGTTACAGCACTTACTGTACACCTCAGGACGCTTTCTTAACTTCAACCAAGCGTTTCAGGACGGGGGGAGGAATTGTTGTCATGTACTTTGGCAAATGAATGAGGGTTTCCGAGCTGCTAAAAATGTCTGCAAGTCAAAAATAACGAAATTATCAGTGAGCAGTGTTGTTCATTTGCTCAACAATATGTCTGCAAGTTCAGTGCAGGCAAACCTTTCATCTAATAACATAAATTAGATGCGCCCTTACTAGCAGTAACACAAAGCGTGAACTTGAGCAAGAACACTGACTTGTTTGCGGAATTGTTCGATTCAGCGCAATGCAAGTCAACGTATAGTTAGAACATTAAGCACACCTTCTGGAAGTAACTTAATCACATTCGATGTAGATACTACTCTTTCTTGTTTTCATTTTAATGGAAAGGTGTAAGGGAATACATTAACGGTATCCCAGCCAGTTATCAACAAAAACGAGCCAGCGAATGTGGAACACTACAGCCACCTGAGCACCAAGGGCCCCCCAGTAAATGAGCAAAAGCGAACTCAGCAAATCTACAGCACAGCAGGCGAGCGCCTGGCACTAACCAAACCTTCGCCGCTATGGCTAGTTAATGGGGTTAAGCTGCTTTCACACCGGACAAGAAACACATTTTTCGCACTACATATTACATTCAAAGTCAATGCATTGACGCGAACGTCTTTGCTTTGACTTTGAATGTCATTTGTCGTGCGATAAATTCGTTTCGGGTCCGGTGTGAAAGCGGCTTTAAGTTACTGTAGCTACTGATGCCAGCCAAACAAGTCAACGGGCCATCAGTGAGAGAGACTGATAGTCGAAGGGCAACTTCGTTGAAGAGGAAGTGTTATGTACATGGCTGCTATTTTGAAAAGAATAAGTTAACCGGCCTGCTGAAGTTATGACATGAATAAGTCCATCGCCTTTGAAAGTGTTTCCACTCCGTGCTGTTAATCAGAGGCTCGGCAACGGTAACATTACAGGCTCAGTAATGTCACGGTCAGTGAGAAGTGAAGATTTCTTTTTCACTTTGACAAATGTCGCTAAGACATTTACCCTTATGGCCATTATTATATTCAGATCATTAGCGAGCTATATGGACTGACAATCTAAAGGGTAGTTAGCTGGTTATAATAATTCGGACCAGTTCGCCATCGATGTAACCCGTTACGCTCTCGTTGCTGTCGCGGTCAGTCCAACCCAAAGGTAAAACTAGCGAGCCTGCGAGCCGAATGTCCGGATCTGCACTGGGCACTGAGGAGAGCAGCGGACACAGTTCGCTGACTCCTCACTGCACTCCGTCAGGCCTGCTGGATCACTGCAGACAAAGAGCGAAGCATAACAGCACCTCAGAACAGCGGGCCGTCGGAGCGATCGTTTCGACTGGTTACCAAGAGTAACCACCCCGCGATCATTGATAAAAACATGGTCTCGGTTATCTGACGCCACTGAGCCAGAATAATCGCGTACAGTCCGCGATACATGAGCTGTCATGTCGCTCAGCACAGGCAGCTAGCGAGCTAACGCTAACTACAATGTCAACTCACTGCTATTTCACGATTTCCACAACTGACCATGACTTATGTTACCACCTATCTAACCCACAAAACGAGTAACTGTTACTGTATTTCCGTAAGCCGCATTCCAGTTTTATTGGACAATAAAGCTAAATATAAGAAAGGAAAATCCGCTGTCGCGACAGACGCGAAAATGCTCTCACCTCGGCGTTTGTTTATCATATCCGCCAGGCTCCGCTCGCTAGCTCATCTGGGACCGCAAAGTGGCCAGCGAGACAACAAGCTAGCGAGCAGATGTTTACGGTGTTGTATTCAGACGAGTTTCGGAACATATATGTCTTCAGGATCGGTGATCATATTACCCGCGTTATTATCGGGTCGTTCAGAGTAATGCTGCTTTCCAGATCATCGGTCGCAATAACAGGGATTGTGTCATCCAACTGTTTACATCAAGTAGCCAGCTAGCTGGCTAGCTACCACCCTGTATCTGCTGTTGTGTTTAGTTTGTGTCGTCACCGTGAAGCGCGATGCACTCTGGGACAGGCAAGGAAAAAAAGCTCGGCAGTGTTTTGCCTTCCGATTGCAGCACAGCAGGCGGATTCTTCGGTCGCATGCTTTGGTCCCAGATTTTGCATCAGGACCATGGCTTGTATTGACACCTTGGTGAAGTCAGAACGAACATTAGCGTTGATTTTTGTATTACTTGTAAAGTGTAAAACAAACTCTGGTGTTATATTGTACTTGACTTTGTTTTTTAATTTTAGATTTGTTTTTTGTTTCTTTTTTTTAATATGTTCTTTGCTTATTTTTAAGCATGTGGAATATTAATCATGTCAGCACCTGGTCACTCTCCTCTTCAGCTCTGCAATCCCACATGTGGGTTTGTTAAGCAGCTGCTTTATTCAAACCTGAGGAATTTTGGCTCATTTGAAATCTAGTAGGAATCGTAAGGTTTCCAAAGATCCTAAATATGTCCTTCTGAATTACGAGGAAGTATGGACAAGAAATGCACAGGGTCTGAATATTTCCCATTTGAAGTAAGCCCAATTTTCCAGACACAAAGACATGCAGTCATGGGTTTGGCAGGTTTGAATTTTAAAGTGTAAGTGCCATGTGACTTCTGTGAGGAGTTGCAGTTTGAAGATACAGCATATGTACGTGACAATATGGACAATATGTCCCACAATATAGATAAACAGATTTTTTTTAAACACTAAACTAACACAAGTGTAAATTCAAGTGAAAATCTAACTTCAAGGGGATAATTAAACATTCAAATTCTTTTAAAAAATTGATTTTCACGATTCAAATCTTTTTTTTTCTATCCCTTCACTGTCCTAATTATGAAGGAGACCAACTGATTGGCTTCAAATTCGGCTCTGTTCCTTTACGCTGTAGAGGCAGTCTTTGCAAAGTCCTAGATCTCAACATTGTGCTCTTGCCCACAGATTTGAAAGGCCATCACAAAGATTCCAACACAAACCTAACTACAAAGCACTGGTAGGATTAGTCATTTTGGGTTGACCAGAGTTTCTTATATTTCATAGTTTATTCTAAATTACTGCCAATAAAACATTTAAATACAAAGTTTCAGCTTTTCTGCTAGCGTTACAAAATAAAACATGTAGAGGTGGCATGATTTCAAGTTTTTTCTTGATGATTTACCCACAACATGCAAAAACTAGTGTAGTTATATATCTCATTGTTCATTATGTTTATTTGGCATATGATTTTATCCAATCGAGGGACAATACTATTACCACTATGGATAATACTATTAGTAATACAAACACTGGACTTTAGCTATGGTACAATGCATTACAAAGAGAAAAGAACAAGGAATCAAGTTTCCTGGATAATAATAATTATCTATAGGCTGAACACAGCCTATGGTGCATTATTTGCTTTATCTCCCCTTTTGGAATTTCACGGAAATACACACGTCGATGCATCGCGTTACAAAAATTTGGACGACACACTTTGCTACTCAAGGACGCAAGATGGCTACCTTGCGTTGCTCGATCCGTTGCCTTGCGTTCGCGCTCGCGTACCTTGCGTAGAGTATGAACCGGCCCTTACGAGACTTCACAATAAATAGGTGCAAAGCTCAGACTTAAATAGAAAACACTACCACACAGTGGAAATAGGTAACAGATGCAGGCAATGATTACAGACTGAGGAATTAATAGACTGGTGAGTTGGAGCGTTGGAGGCATGGCGTTACAGTAACCCCACCTCTCAACCCTTCCCAGGCATGATTCTCTCCGTGATTTGTGAGTAAACAGCTGAGAAAATGTTCCTAAGAAAGAAAATTAAGTTTCCACATCCTTCATGTCTCATGAAGCTGTTGAGTGTTGTTCTGTGTGTCCGTCTTCCTGAGGGCATGGCAAAGACAAGCCAATTCAAGGCAAGATCATTTTCAAATAAACAATACTGATGTTTTTACACACACACACACACACACACATACACACACACACACACACACACACTAACACACACATAAATACACACACACACACTAACACACACATAAATACACACACACACGTACACACACACACAAATACACACACACACACACACCTACACACACGCACACACACACACACACACACACAAATACACACACACACTCGCACACACATACACACAAATACACACACACACACACACCTACACACACGCGCACACACACACACACACAAATACACACAAACACACCTACACACACGCACACACACACAAATACACACACACACACACACACACACACGCACACACACACAAATACACACACACACACACACAGTGGTGTGGGATGATAATACACCACCACTTTGGTATTAAAGGGGTCCTACTATACATTACTTCTCTATAATTTTTTGGAGTAAATTTATTGAAAAATACTGTAGTATTGTGGGCAATGAGAACAGAAAATTATTCCCACAATTATATTTTGGTCAAAATATGGGTATTAAACAAAAACAATAATAATAAAATAATTTTTTATTGAAAGGTGACGCAAATTTTATTTGTTTGACTCTTGTGGTCTGAAGCATATTTGAAGGCTCATTCCAAGATTATTGATGCAAAAAATTTATTAAAGCCGTTTTGAGCCTACATTATTCTGCAGAATTATCTCTGTTGGCCAGTTGTTTCAGTACATAAGGTGATATGAACTTTGAGCAGTGTCAGAGTGTTAAACACAATGGCACCATAAAAGGAGCTCTGATCTTGTTCTTATCCGTATTGTGGTCATACATGATGCTGGAGACATTAAATGCTGCCATGGTACTGTAAGAAACACCATCAAGTGTTTTAAAGAGACCGGTTTGCGATTAACTTGTAGCATTAGAGGTGTAAAACAAAAGTTAAGAGTCTCTGATGTTCTTTATCTATGTATGACAAGTAAAAAAAATAAATAAATTGGCGGTTGACAGCAGGACAACTCGGTGAGGATGTTAATAGTGCCAGAAGTGAAGAGATAAAAGTATCAAAATCCACTATTTCCTGATGCCTGTTTGAAAATGGTCTGGTTGGTGGTGTTGCTGCTTCGAGCTGGCAACATAAAAAAAAAAAGACTTGAGTTTGCCAGAAAATTCAAGGATTAGACATCAATGGACAGAATACAAGTCCTTTAGACCGATGAATCAAAATTTGACATTTTCTCACCCAAACGCAGAATTTATGTGCACCATAGAGTTGGAAAACATTTCAAAACTAAATGTTTTTCCCCTTCACTAAAATACGGAGGTGGTAATATTTTGGTTAAGGGTTCAGTCTGCTCAAAAGAAGCCAGTGATCTCATAAAAATCGATGGAATCAGGGATCAAAAAGAGGTATCACAGCATCATTGTGAGGCACGCATTGCCACTGGAAAGAGACTGATAAGTCTGGGATTTTATTTTCTGCAAGATAATGACTCAAAACACACTTCTAAGTTGTGCAAGAATTACCTCAGTCAGAAAGAAACATCTGATGATGTAACACTTATGACTAGGCAAGCTCAAAGTCCAGACCTTAATCCTGTTGAGCAAATCTGTTGCAACATGGAAAGAATCTATTTGGAATGAATTTCAAACCAAATGGAAAGGTTAACAAGTGAGGAAATTAAAGAAAAGTGAAAACTAGAAAAGCACTCGGAGAGCGCAGACCTCCGCCTAGCACAACATTTCCCTCCATATTGCGACTTCCACCATAGATATTAGTCTTACATTTATTTTATTTTCATTTTTAGATTCCTTGACCATGAAAACATGGCAATTTGATTCATAATGCTATATCAATATTAGTTCCACAGCGTCTTGGCTGTTTAAAGATGTCCGTTGCATGTTTCTAGCTTCATTTGTTTTTTTTTTTTCTTATGATGCAACATTTCCCCTGTTGTGATTTACACAAAAATATTAGTCCTACTTTTATTTAATTTATTTTTTTCAGATTCCCTGACCAAGAAAACATACCATTAGCAACTGAATTCATAATGATATCAATATTAGCTCAGTAGTTATTCACGAAAATCAAATTTTCCGTAATGGTGGTTTTCTTCTGGATATAGTTCCCTGGCTTTTGAAGAGACAGTAAATCCGGTGACACCTTCCTAATTCTGCAATATCTTGGCTATATAATGGTGTTTGTCGCATGTTTGTTGCTTCATTTGTTATCTTCCTATAATGAAAGTTCCGAAGGTCCCCTACTTTCGTATTCTGGATCATAGTATCATAGTATCCGGAATTATTCCATTTTCAGGATCAGTCTTTGATATATTGTAGAACATGTTCGAAACTTGTTCTGTATTTTTTTTTCCAAGTGCCCTGACCATTTTTGGTGGAGTTATATGCATAAATGTCAAAAATGGCCCTATCTCCCAATGTTAAAGAATCCTTTAAAAAATTCCTGGATCCAGACGGAGATCCGAATCACTTCCAAAATCTAATCATTTCTTCCTTGAAATTTCATCAAAATCTGTCCATAATTTTTTGAGTTATTTTGGAAACTAACAGACAAACAAACAAACAAACAAACCCAGGCAAAAACATAACCTCCTTGGCGAAGGTAACTATGCCTGAAAGATTAAATACTCTACAAGAGTGGTCACACTCACACTCAAAAACACATTGGACTCTAATTTCGTAGACCAGGCGCAAGCGTATGGAGTTAAATAACTGCCAAAACCTAGTATACAAACCAAACATGTTTTACAAATGCACAACGATTCACAAACAAATACAATGTGATTTGCAAATATAAAAATGATTCACGTGCAAACAAAGTGTGGTTTGCAAATATAAAAACGATTTGCAAACAAATACAGTGTGGTTTGCAAATATAAAAACGATTCACGTACAAACAAGGTATGATTTGCAAATATAAAAAACGATTTGCAAACAAATACAGTGTGGTTTGCGATTGCAAAACACCATTAACAAACGAATGTATTCAGTTTTACAAATACAAAACGTACCGATTACAAGTATACGACGAGAACCATTTCCTACAAGTACAAATCACTTTTGGCAGTTTTCTACCGCTGACATGGCGTAAAGGATTTTCTCACAAATGTCCTCACTGTTATTGCCCCTGTTAAACAGCAGGTGGGGCTATGACTCAATATCCTAGATCTCTACACCGTGAAGTTGAACAGAATAGAGAACGGCCGCCAGCGACAACCGTGGACATGAGGATGATGGCTGAGGCTAAATAAAAACGCAGTGTCTACGTGTTCGAAATAACTTCGTGTCCGACAGTGGGATGGTGTCAATATAACTCTGTGTCCGACAGTCGATTATTGTTTTTAATCTCTTGAAGTCTACTGAATCTTTTAGATAGCCTATTAAACGTGAATGTTTCATCAGATGGCTCAGTTCTTCAAGATGGGTACCGAGAATTTCAATCAATGTTTCTGTTTAAGCTCTGCTCAATAAAGTGTTCTGATTGTTAGTGATATTTTTTATTTTCAATTTCGTTATAAATCTGGGCCGGTATTCACAAAGCATCTTATCTTAGCGCCAGGAGTACTCCTCAGTCGCGCTAAAACATTTATGTAGGAGTAAAATCTTAAAATTCACAAAACCGCTGAGAGCAACTTTTAGTTAAGAAAACTGGTAACTCCTAGAATAGGAGTAGCTCCGAGATAGGCGGGAGTAATCTCCGTATGGCTGACGTCAATTCTCATGCACGAGTCTTGGGACAATGAGCACGGTGATTGGTTGTTTGGTGGCAGGGCAGCCCATTGAAAAAAATATCCCACATACAACCCACGGAGGAAAAAATGAGAAAATAGTCCAAGGGGCTGGTTTGTCCCATAAAATAATGGCAGTTGTTACGGGTACGGCAGTTTTTCAATGCATTTCAAAGTAGAGAGGTACGACGATCCCCATTTTAAACACTGCCCTAACCCTAACCCTAACCTTAACACTGACATTTATATAAACTTCTCCCCAATGTGGTGTCCGCACCTAAAATTCTCTTACTTAAAATACAACATAATGGCATTTTTAGATTCGGCTTAAGATAATAACATATTGAGCACTTTTGAAAATTGCAATGCACGGTCCCCGCATATCACGCTCTAGGAAAATAAACGTACTTAGGAAAGAGATAATTGTAAAAACATTAATAGCATTAAACGAGTTATTAATGAAACGCGTCCCTTGCCCCAATAGCTACTTGTTACCCAATGAGAATGAGAATATGTTGCGATCATTTAAATGTCGAGCCGTTTAAGTTTTTTTGCCCTAAACTGTAATGGATGTAAGTTCAGCTCCCAGCTGGAGCCAAGACCAGTTACAGCTGCTGGGCTAGTTGGTGCTGGAGCGAAAGCATGTAGCCTAATCAGAGGGAAAATTAGCTCGGGGGTGAACAGCAAATCCAAGCGGTATGCGTGGGATAATATCAGCCTACAGATCGTTGCAGCGTTACCCTCGGTGTCTCGGATGGCTAAAAGTAGCTCTCAGCACTTTTGTGAAATATTTTTAAGATCTTACTCCTACATGAAATGTTACAGCGCGACTTCGGAGTAGTACTCCTAGCGCTAAGATAAGATGCTTTGTGAATACGGGCCCAGATTTATAACGAAATGGAAAGTAAAAATATATCACTAACAATCAGAACACGTTATTGAGCAGAGCTTAAACAGAAACATTGATTGATATTCTCAGTACCCATCTTGAAGAACTGAGCCATTTGATCAAACATTCACGTTTAATAGGCTATCTAAAAGATTCAGTAGAGTTCAAGAGATTAAAAACAATAATCGACTGTCGGACACAGAGTTATATTGACACCATCCCACTGTCGGACACGGAGTTATTTCGAACACGAACTGCGTTTTTATTTAGCCTCAGCCACCATCCTCGTGCCCACGGTTGTCGCTGGCGGCCGTTCTTTACTCTGTTCAACTTCACGGTGTAGAGATCTAGGATATTGAGTCATAGCCCCACCTGCTGTTTAACAGGGGCAATAACAGCGAGGACATTTGTGAGAAAATCCTTTACGTCATGTCACCGGTAGAAAACTGCCAAAAGTGATTTGTACTTGTAGGAAATGGTTCTCGTCGTAGACTTGCATTCGGTACGTTTTGTATTTGTAAAACTGAATATATTCGTTTGTTAATGGTGTTTTGTATTTGCAAACCACACTATTTGTTTGCAAACACCTTGTTTGTACGTGAATCGTTTTTATATTTGGAAACCGCACTGTGTTTGTTTGTAAATCGTTTTTATATTTGCAAACCACACTTTGTTTGCACGTGAATCATTTTTATATTTGCAAATCACATTGTATTTGATTGTGAATCGTTGTGCATTTGTAAAACATGTTCGGTTTGTATATTAGGTTTTGGCAGTAATTTAACTCCATACAAGCGCGGCGAATGGGGGTGCCCCGCGCCAACGGGGTGTGTCCAGGCGTATGTTGCAATTTCGTGCCCGGCGTAGCCTGGCGCAAGTACTCCTCTGTCCCGCCTCTGCCCCTCCTTCCAGCGCAAGTTGGCAAAGAAGACGACACAGCCGAGTTAAATTTTGCTCATTGGCAAGAGAAACGATGGATAGCATGTTCCTATCATTACAGCCTGTTGCTACTTAAAATTTTTGCATTAACATGCACGGACAACAATGCAAGATACGTTACACATTTATTTCCAATATGTGATCTTAACTCAGCACGAGATGATAGCAATCAGGCTGTATTCCTTTCCCCCATTAAAACGATAAAACCCAAGTGACTATCATAGTAGCCTAGTATTAAGTCGCTTGCACACTGGACGCGACACAAATTTTTCGCTCGACAGATTGCGTTGAAAGCAGTGTCTTGTGTCCGAAAGTCTGACAGGGTTTTAATATATCTCCGTGTCCGACATTATATTATTGTTTTTAATTTTCCTCAAATCTACCGACTCTTTTAGATATTAAACGTGAATGTTTTGATAAGAGGGCTCAGTTCTTCAAGATGAGTATCGAGAATTTCAATCAATGTTTCTGTTTAAGCTCGGCTCAATAAAGTGAGTCGACATTGGCGCGAGACAATGTACAATGCCTCCGTGTCTGACAGCCAAAAAAAAAAAAAAACCAAAAGAGGACGATTAGAACAGATTGATAACGAAATCAAGAATAAAAAGAAACATTTTAACAGCAGAACATCCAACGAACACTGCGATTAATTTATTTGCGGGTCATCTTTTTTGGATGTTCTGTTGGTTGGTGATGTATATGTATTTTTATTCTTTATTCCGTTTTAAATCTGTTCTCATATCAATACTTTTATTTTTTGCTGGGTGCCGGACACGGGATATTTTGCATTTCGCGTCGGACAGTCTTGATCCTGCATGCGATAATTTATTCACACTGTCAATGGTCATGGAATTGATTTGCTCTCTGATTGCAAGCACTAATAAAGCGTGAATCTTTTCGATCCATATGACTAATATTCAAAAGAAAGACCGAATAAAGACTGTTGTCTATCTTCAAAGGAAGAAAACAGACGAATAAAAAGACCAAGAAAAGTCGATAGCTCTTTGCATTGACTTTGACTGTAATCAGTCGCGCGAAAAATGTGTTTCGCTTCCAGTGTGCAAGCGGCTTTACCGAGCATACAACGCAAGCATTATATAAGCACTGTTTGATGCCGAGGCAGCTTGTGGTTGGCTGAGAAAGATGTGAAGTCCTTAATTTGCATCATTGATTCAGTTGCCTTCATTAAGTCAGGTCGAGTTTCCATCACCAACCGCCTTTGATCTGACATCAGGACAATCGATACAGATACTATAATTTATGTGCTGATTCAGATAGTTACATTAAACAGTGGTTGCTGTAATTATCTACTGTATTGAAATGTGCCTGACATTCTGGAAACCTGCCTGTGAGGTTTCGGTGATGTGTGCGCACTTTGTGCCGGTCCGCCAAATCAGGCTACCACTGCTCAGAAAGTGAACCAGGTTGGAGCTGGCGAGCTTCCTGCGCAACTGCAGCGAAGACTTTTTCTACGAAATTGTCACTCCGTCTTGATGAATAAATGACACCTCCCCTACTACGCCGCCGCACCCATCTCGGCACACGTTCGTCTGCACACGGTGTTGCACCTCACGAAATTACCACTGCGTGGGCTGTGCCACGCTTCGCCACCTGCGCTGCGCCAAGAAATTAGAGCCCATGGAGTAAAACATTGTCAATCAACAATCAAACACTGAGGCCCACAGCGACAAAATATTGAAAAAATGACATTTTTATTCAGCATTCTAATTCTGATGAATTGATCTGAGATGGATTCGGGTTTTCTTTGCTTGACAAATTTTTGTGACAGTCCATTAAATGAGCACAGTTCAGCCTTCCTTACCCAATTGTGGACCTCACCAGTGGCATTCGTCCATTTATTGGGTTGGCCTATAAAATGAAAGTGAAAATTATGGGGGGAAAGAAAACTATACTGAGAGGCATTAAAAACGCATAATATACCGTTTTAAGTTGTGGTAAATGGTTTGTATTTGCAAAACACGGTCTCAGGAAACAGTGCTTTTGGTTCTGAGACTTGCCCTCACTATTATCATGCCATTGGCTGTCAATTCAGCAGTTCTTATGCATTATCTGAAATGGCAGGAGATGTTTTATGGAATGTGTTTTTGCGGCGTCACAGATGACGCACTTTGTCGGGGACGACAGCTGACACATCTGGTCATTCTCTGTCATCCCTGCAGTCTGGATACAGTCATTTAATGGGCATTAATCCGTCCAGAATATTTTCTTTGAGATTGGCCATCATTCAACATTCAAAATGTTTGATTCTTCCGAGATTCATTTGTTTGTGACATTTGAAGTGGGAATGATGTGACTTTGTTCATGTGTTTTTTTTATTGGCCCTGATCTTAAACTTTTCACGTGCAAAATGATTTCTCCCAGTGTGATTCATGACCATGATCCAGGGAACTGTGCTGCATTTAGATAATCCTAATGAGGTGTTAAACCAAGAAAGGATTCAAACCCAGAAACTTGACATTTTGCAATACTTACCATACCAGATGGTCATCATGTCAATCAACAAAAGGAAAAACTATCAGTTTTCAAATTAGACGATAAAAACCACTTTGCGTTTTTAATGCCTCTCAGTTTATATGCATTTATTTACAAACAGCTCGGCTGGCTGAGATTGATGTGCAGGAAGCAATCATGGAGAGGCAGTGTTTGTCTTAAAAGGTGGTCTGATTAAGTCCAAACGCAAGCGACTTCTTAGACATGAAAGTTGCACAGCACCAGCTTTATGCATTGACACACCCTGTAATGCATAGGCCAACCCACTGTGTTGCACACTTTTTTTATGTTAGAGCACCCAATTGGTTGAAGGTGAAAAATATGCTTCTGCAACAGACAAAAATGTGCATGACATTACTGATGGTTTGCAATGGCTCAAAAATAGAGCACAATCATTAAATAATGAGAATCAATTGGGGAGACAAAACAGATAATCACGTGGATGGCTGGATCGTTGTGGAAAAAAATTAAAGGAGTATTCCACCACTAGAAAGAATGGTCTTTTCATTAACCGTTGCTGTATGTGCAGTAAAAAGGCCGAATCATTTTAAAAAAAATCAGTGCCCCATGACTTGAGAAAACAGAAAAAGGGCTGTGTGGACATTTTTAATGATTATTTTCAATCCTTACCCCTACAATGAATAGATACACGATATTGTGTGCATTTCTTTTTGTGGAACATTTTCTGTAATACAGTTGCTCTTTACATACAAACTGTAAATGACACAGAGATACTGACAATCTCCAAAGGAGCAGCTTAAACAATCTGAATTTATTTCTGTTGTATTTCTTTGTGTTAACTGAATGAATATTTCCAAATCCAGTGCCTGAATCTATCTGTAATACAACATTCTGCCACAAATAACAATTAGCAGACAATTCACTGCACCAGCAATTTTCCTTTAAACTGCAAAACAGACACCTGATTTTTATTTCTGCAGAAAACATACAACCCCAATTCAGAAGAAGTTGGAATTTCATGGAAAATTCAAACAAAATAAAAATAGAATGATCTGAAATGGCCATTATGCTCAAAAAAAAAACTTGCAAATTCGACTGTTCATTGAAAATATGTTCTTATTTTAAATGACTCCAACAGACTCCAAAAAACTTTACATTGGGACAATTCAGAGCAAACAGTGATGTGATATGTTGCAATAATAAAGCGACATAAAACAGGATTTTCTGTGACTTTCCTGTTAGTTACAACCCCATTTGTGATATGTGTGAAATGTAAATAAAACAAAATGCAATGACATTCAAATAAATTGAACTTCATATTTATTTGAAAATAGAACAAAGACAATATATCAAGATTGTATTTTTTTGGAAAATGTGTGCCCATTTCGAATTTGATGCCAGCAACTTATTTCAAAAAAGTTGGCACAGGGGCATGTTTACCACTGTGTTGCATCACGCCTTCTTCAATCAACACTCTGTCACTGTTTGGGAACTAAAGAGACCAACAGCAGTAGTTTTGAAAGCAAATTTTTCCCATTCTTGGTTTATGTAGGATTTCAGCTGCTCAATACTTTGAGGCCTCCTTTGTCATTTTTCATTTCACAATGCACTCAATATTGTCAGTGGGTGGCAAGTCTGGACTGCAGGCAGACCACTTTAGCACCTAGACTTTTACTACAGAGCCATGTTGTTGTAATATGTGCAGAGTGTGGTGTTTGGCATGGTGTTGCTGAAATGAGCAAGGTCTTCCCTTAATAAAGGCATCTGGATGGCAGTAAAGGTTGCATTAAAACCTGTTTATAACTTTCACCATTAATGGCGTCTTCACGGATATGCAAGTTACCCATGCCATGTGTACTAACGCACCCCCATACTATCATGGATGCTGGCTTTTGAATTGTTTGGTGATAACAAGCAGGATGGTCCCTGTCCTCTTTAGCCCAGAGGACATGATATCCATGATTTCCAAAAAGAATTTCACATTCTGTCATCAAACCACAGGGCAGTTATGAAAAAAACCACACAAGTCCAGGCCAAGGGAGACCTCTTCTCTCACCCCGTCTGTGCCGGCCTGAAACACAAGCTATTTGGAGTGGGTGGGGAGGCTATGCTAATGAGGAGCTGCTCTGATTGGTTGCCTGGCTGCTTCGATTTCGGGGGAGGGTGCAGACCCAAAAAACCAGTAAACCAAGATGGTAGGTATTAGTGATGCGCGGGTCGAGATTTTTTCACACTCGAACCAACCCGACCTGACGTGACAGCTAACCCGCCCCGCCCGCCCCGCTAAAACTCGCACTGATTTTCAACCCGAATTCGACCCGACCCGACCCAAAAAGGAGGCAAGAGAAAAAGAATACAGTGGGTCTGTGTGACATGATTTGCAATGGAAAAAAAAAACGATTCCTCTGTTACGCTATGGATTCGAGTGGAGCACAACATACATTTGGCTTTTGGCTGGAATTCTTAATACAAAGTTTAGGCGCTGTCTATTAATTGAACCTTACCCTGATTTCTGATCTTTGCAACCAAATGAAATGCCATCAGGCAAAATATTGCAGACAGGCTGTTTAACTGGAACAAAATTAACATGACAGCAGCAGCGGCTCGTGAACTGGCAATAGGGGAAGCTCAAACAATCCCTTAAAATTAATGACTGGTCATGACCTGTTTTCAATCATTCATTTAAATTACCATTACAGAAACTCCAAAAACTCTCAACATTATCAGATGTGACCAGTTTTCATTTTTAACTCATACTGATTACGACTCTAGACTTCTCACGCTTTTATTTAGGCTACTCAGGGGCTGGGGTTGGAAGCAATGCATTTGTTTCATGATTGTTAAAATGAAATAAGATAATTTGAAACGTCTTTATGCAATTCCGTTGCTTCAAACCCCTCCATGCACTAGTACTTAAATTCCACGCGAAAATCTCTTACATAAGCGTTGATAGAATAATTGCTGTCTACAGCAAAACGTAAAACGTAAAAATGCCACTTAAACTCATGCCGAATGCGTGAGACTTGACAGGTATGCGTTATTAATGAAAACTGGCCGCATCAGATAATGTTGAGTTTTCGGAGTTTCTGTTATTGTAATTGAAATGAATGATTGAAAACAGGTCATGAACAATCATTAACTTTAAGGGATTGTTTGAGCTTGCCCTGTTGCCAATTCACGAGCGCCACTGCTAGAAATGTATATCCAAGAAGCGTCTTTATTGTCGATGGCAGCACACGCTCTGCTGTAAGAGAACACGTAGCTGATAAACGGAAGCACCTCAACAAGTTGATTTTATTTTTGAATAAGAATCGTGATATGCCTTTCACTGTGAAGTGGCGAAAAATGTTTTGTCTATGTGTTGTTTGGACCCACAGGTCAATAAAATTACTACTACTATATAATATTTCGGTGCTGACTGCAGAACGATTTATAAGATGAGCTATCATTCAACCTTTAGATCCTTAGTCTAACCGTGGAGGATTAAGCCGCGCACCAGTGAGTGGGAGTACATCAAGAGTAGAGAGTAGGAAGAGGGAGAGGTATAATTGGCATTCTATCCTGCTTAAGGTAGCGTTACATCGTTTGACAAGAGCACATTATCTAGGCTATATGTCTAGAGCCCTCAAGTGGCCGATAGCCTATTTTACTTTTTATTTGCAATTTAGTGGGAATTAGATGTCGCCACTGTATGGCCCAATCCGCCCGCACCCGCTAAATGTTATTAAAATATTCGCCCGACCCGCCCGACCCGCGCATCACTAGTAGGTATTTCAGGACAGCTCTCCTCAGCATCTACTGCTGTAAGACCGTACTTGTTTGATCCCGAATTCGACCTCGAACGGGAGGAGGAAGCAATTGAAGTATTGCAGCAATGTTTACAGCAGGATTTCAATGAGTGACAAGTGGAAATTTTAGTGTTAAGCTCTTACTGTCTCACCTTGCATGCATGTGATTGTAGCTGTACTGTTATATAGTGATGTTATATACCCACTTAGCTATCCAGAGGAAACTTTGCTGAAAGCTCCAGTTAACCATTTCCACTAAAACGAGACAATTCCGACACCAAGCTACTAATTGAGTTTGTAGCAAAAACACAGTGTAAGCGTTGCTTATGTGGAGCATAATTTTTCAAAGGTATATGAAATTCTGCCACGCCTATTCAGAGAAATCGTTTGCTATACCAGACGCGTTATAGTGCGTTTTGCGATTGCTTTCACCGCAGTTGGATCAGAGAGCTAGCCCACACCACGGCCAAGTACCAAGCTGACCCCAGTCATGGATAAGTAAAATGATCGTTTCACAGCAGCATTAAACAAACCCCACATTTACCCTTAGCCCCGCAAAGCCTACGTCTGGTGTAAGTACAGCCTTATCAGCCCAACTTTGCAGACACGCACAACCCCTCTCCGGTTAGCTTCAACTATAGTGGCTAAGGTGACGTAATGTTATGATGAAACTACCACCTTGATGCTAACTAAAGTAACACAAGCATAATTAGGACACAAACATTAGCAACAGTAACTTACCTACGTTAGCTGCAGTGATACAGCCACATTCAACTGGCTATCACTTTAGGTAAGCTTGTGCAGTAAAGCAACACAAAATGGTGAAACTTACTACTTCCGCGTTTGTGAGTCATGGATAGTTGGCACTGATCCAGGCTTTGTCTTCAGATATTTTACAAAGCCCGCGATTGAGGCCAGTTGTTCGTGCTAACTATCGTTAGCAGTCCTGCTAGCCACCCCTGACATGTTAGCTTCACTTACATTTGTTGTGATATCGTTACTTACAGTTTGTGGCTCCAAGCGCTTGATCGATGCAACTGCTCCAGGTTTGAGAAGCAGGTGAGACGCATATCCAGCGTCGAATTATCCTTTAACTAAACTGCTGTCGGTGATATGCTGAGCGCAAACAGATAACGTTCCCATTGGCTGTGGCTGTTTGCCACCAGTAAATAAAAAAGCTACCCACTGATTTCTGGAGGCATCGTCTTTTGAAAGAGAAAATAGTTGTGCTTTTTTCGTATCCAAAAAAAAAAAAAAAAAAAAAAAACAAACACACACCACACACACACACACACACACACACACACACACACACACACGAATGGACAGCTTTGGGAGACATTTTGATAAATCTACACGGTAAATGATTTGGGCTTGTGTCTGATGGAAAAAATTCCGGGGTGGGCAGGTCCAGCGCTGTGATTGGCTCTGGCCAGATCTGTCCCGATTGGACGCAACATCTTGACGTCAGGTTTTGCCCAGGTCTAGTCAAGATCTCGGGATGAGCTTTTCAAAGGGGAAATAGTCTTCAGGATATCACATTCTCGGATTACGGCAAAACCCCTGTAACTTGTGTTTCGAAACATTGCAGAGGTTGAGTATGGACATCCAAACATAACTTGTATGTATTAAAAGGATGATTAACATAATAGGGGACCTTTAAGACTTTTTTTACCCAATCATGTCTCAGACCTGTTGCTATATAATTAGCAGTGAGATGATCTGCCAGTTGTTCTGTTTTAGCATCATGCAACTTTTCCAGTCTTTTATTTTCCCATTCCAACATTTTAAAAACATGCTGCTGTCAAATTCAAAATAAACAGATTTACAAAAAAAAAAAAAAAAAAAAAAACCACAAACACGCAACACACTCAGTTCTAACATTTGATATGTTGTCTTTGTCCTATTGTCAATCAAATATAGGGTTTTAATTGATTTGCAAGCCCTTGCGCTCTTATTTAACAGTGTGCCAACTTTTTTTCGAAATGGAGTTGTAGATGGCAGGGTCGTGAGTCGATCATAGGAGAACATTATCTTGAAAAGCCAGTCTGTGGTAATTGCATTCCGAACCAAGTTTTGTTAAATTGTTAGAGATCAGCGTATTCATGGCATTGGGACTAAGGCTACGTTCAGACAGGCAAATGTGGCCCATATTCGATTTTTTCGCCCATGTGTGACCTGTATCCGATCTGTTAAAAAGGGATTTCTCCAAAAAAAATCTGAATTGTGCATCAAGACCTCATAGTGGAAGTGTAGTGCCAAGTAAGTGTAAGTCAAGTAAGCCACCTGCATGCGGATTAGAAAATCAAGTTTGAACAGAGGATCAACCAGAATGGCAGAACAGAACATCCCCTTACACAAAGGCCAAAAACACACTCACTTGGGAAAACAGTGTTCATTCCTCTTACAGTTGTCTCATGGTTTCCAGCCTGCCGGATGCCAAGGGTGATCCAGCGGGCACTAGGACCTAGAAAACAAAGACTCACTGGTGCCTTGGCTGAGGTAAAAGAACTGAATTTAATTCAACCAAAAAAAACAAACAAAACAGCAGTCATATACCAAAAAGGAGAGACAGCATACATCCCCACCGACCGGAAGGGAAATGTCAAGGCACCAGGGCTGGCACCTGCCAACCCTAAATACTCTGCTAACACCTCCATCTGAATGGGCTCCACCTGTAACGGTGGAAGTGAAAGAAGTGAAATTGGCTTACAGTTAAAACCATTCACAAAGAAACTAATAAAAGCTTACAAAATACAACATCTTTAAAGACATGGACATACATTCAACCGAAGAAAAAACAATTCCAAAGCATAAGGACACCAACTTAATTTCAACACATCAACACAATAATTATTTATTTAACTAAGACATAAAAAATAGTCAGACAATATTACCAGACTTTACCAAAAGGAGAATGTCATCAATTCATAGATAAAGATGGAACAATTAAACAATTAATATAAATCATTATTACAACAAACGAAGTCAAAAAATAAATCTAATGCCTGATAATTAAAAAAAGCTTTATTTCAGGCAAATCATAGCTAATCATTACAAAGAAAATCAACATTTAAGCATATACAACAGAAAAAATTATTCAAAAGGAAAGGGAATGAATGCCCATGCCTTCCAAGTCAGTGCCCGGGTTTCTCCTCCCGCAGGTGTCTCTCTCTCCCAGATGGAGAGGGGGGTGGACTAAATGACCAGTTCTTTCCAGTGGTCCACCCCCCAAATCTCTCGAGCCAGGGCTTGATTTTTACGAAAGTCCACCACAGCGCTGTCTTGGAGGAGCAGTTGTATTCTCCTCCTGAGGGTGACCAGGTCCACTGTTGTCTTTTGATGGACCTTGATGTTCCTCGTCTCCCACAGGACCTGCTCGACGATGTTTACGATCCTCCACTGACGCTGGAGCTCTGGTGTTTTGATTCCCTCAGGTGGTCCGTAGAGGACGCTCTCAGCCGACAGGGAGGATCTCAGGAGCAATCTGTAGTGGGAGACAGAGGAGACAACAAGGCCCCAGACCCGCCTAGCCACGGAGCACTCCCAAAAAAGGTGGTAAATGTGTTCGGAATCTTTGCATCCGTGGGGGCACTGTTCTGTCAGGGCCAGGTGACGCCTAAACATAAAGGACCTGGTTGGGAGACAATGATGTGCGGACATCCATGCAATATCTTTCTGTTTGTTATTGAGGGTTTTATGGGTGACGTTTAACCAGATTTTTGACGGGTCCAGGGCAGGGTTTCCCCTCGGGAGCGTTACCGTTTGGCCAGATGTTAAAAAGGCCATGATTGCCTTGTAGCTCCACGAGGGTAGCCCCGCCCCAGACAGACCCGTCCTGAAGGCAAAATCCCTAGCTGTTCTATAGACGTATGGGGGGTCCCAGCTGTATGGGGTCTTCAGGTCTAGCTTGCACAGGCCCATCGTGCGCAGAAACGGAGTGGCATAGTACCTAGCGAATGTACCAGAGGCCTTCTCACGTAACTGCACATTCCGGGCCAGTGCAGCCAGAACCTGAGCCTTAATGATGGTAACTATATCTGGGACCCCCCGGCCCCCATTCCTCTCCTCCTTCAGAAGCACAGATCTTTTGAGCTTTTCCATGGTGCTCCCCCAGACAAAACGAAACAGTTGCTCTGTCTGGGGGAAACACCCGGCCTACATAGAGGAGGAGAGGAAGGATTATTGCCTTCAGGACCAGGGTCTTACCCGTCATTGTCAGGGGCCGTGCGCTCCAGCTCCGCAGTTTACCCTCGGCGTGGCCGATAGCGGTCTTCCAGCTCTCTCCGCCCTCTCCGTCTGCCTGGAAGACCAGCCCCAAGAGCTTGATGTTATTCCTGCGCACAGGAAAGGGAACAGTTAGGGCCTCAGACTAATAAGGAGACAGAAAGAGTTCACTCTTGCCCCGGTTGACAAGGGCGCCAGTGGCTGCACAGAAGTCGTCCAAAACCCTGGAAGCAGTGGTTATGGAGCGACTATCTGTGGCGACGATGGTAATGTCGTCCATGTACGCCATCACACCGAGCCGCGCTCCCAGGGCACCCGGCAAAGGGTATCCCACGATGCCAGGGTGGGCCCTGATACACTGGAGCAGCGGCTCAAGGTAGATGACGTACAAGAGGGATGCTAGGGGGCACCCCTGCCTGACGCCGGACCTGATGGCAAACGGCTCAGTGGGCTGCTGGTTGACAACCACACTGGCCGTTATGTCATTCAAGCAGATGTCAACCCAGCGCAGGAGGGGGGCCGGGAAGTTAAACTTCCGTAGCACCCTCTTCAAGCACACATGACTTACCCTGTCAAAGGCCTTCTCCTGATCTATACTGAGAAGGCCTAAGGGGGACCTGCGCTCCCCGGAGTGGATAATTAAATCCCTCACGAGGAGCAAGTTGTCATCAATGGACCTCCCAGGGATGGCACACGTCTGGTCAGGTCCGTTCACCGATGTTATCAGGTCTTGGAACCTCCTCATCAGGGCCTTTGCCATGATCTTATAGTCCACTGAGAGGAGGTTGATCGGCCGCCAGTTCCGGAAGTCCTTCAGGTCCCCCTTCTTCGGGACAAGAGACACTACACTCTGCCTCAGGGAGGCGCCCAACCGTCCCTCCCTGTACGCTGCTCTCAGGACTTCAGCCACGTCCTCCTTAAGGAGGTCCCAAAATGCCTGGTAGAATTCGGCTGGGATTCCGTCAGGGCCTGGGGCTTTGTGATGGTTCATTGAGCGCGTGGCCCGGGTGAGCTCCTCGGTGCTCAACTCAGCCTCCATGAACTCCTCACCCAGACGTCTGGTCAGCGAGCCCAGGAAAGTGTCCATGAGGGCCTCATCAGAAGGTCTTTCGCTGAAGAGGCCCTCATAAAACTGTCGGGCCACCTCCTGGACTTCAGCTGCCTCCGACACCACCACACCGGAGCTGTTGTAAAGAGCAGAGATGTTATTCGCTTTTGACCGCGCCCTGCGGAAGAAGTACCTGGTACATTTCTCATCCTCCTCGAGGCCCTGGAGCTTAGAGCGGACGGTAAACTTCTTCCGCTCCTCCCGGTGGAGAAAGGTGAGAGACTGTTTGGTCGCCGCTACTTCTTTACTAACATTCAGGCCTCGGGACTGGAGGAGGCACAACCTCTGCAGGGCAGCATCCAGGCGGTCAAATGCTGCCCTCCTCTCCCTCGCCTTCCTCCGCCCGACTGCCTGAAAGTAGCCTCGCACTCGACTTTTGACCATCTCCCACCACTCCACCGGGGAATCAAAAAGATCGTTCAAACTTACCCACTCCAGGTAACGCCTCGAGAAGGAGAGTCATACCTTGGGGTCCTGGAGATGGCTGGTATTCATTCTCCAGAGACCCCTACTGATCTTTACCTCCTTCTCCCAGACCAGGGACACGGTCACGGCGTGGTGGTCTGAGAAGTGCACCGCCCTGGTGGAATAGGAGTGCACCCTCAGGCCTGGGGAGAGCAAAAACATGTCAATTCGAGACGAGGAGCTACCGTTGGAGCTCACCCAAGTGTGTTGGAGGGGAGTGGCGCCCCCGGCATCGTGGAGGGAGAAGTCTTCTATAAGGGACCGCAGCTCCTCGCTCGATCGGTCCCGCCTTGGCTTGCTGCGGTCCACCTCCCGAAGGGTACAGTTGAAATCTCCCCCCACGACTACCGGCCTAGTGCATTGGAAAGTGGTTCTGAGTTTGTGAAATAGGGCGACTCTCTCGGCAACGTTGGTAGGGCCGTACACATTGACCACTCTGAGTGGGGA
Source organism: Gymnothorax reevesii (assembly GCA_029721435.1). Lineage (NCBI taxonomy): Eukaryota > Metazoa > Chordata > Actinopteri > Anguilliformes > Muraenidae > Gymnothorax > Gymnothorax reevesii. The sequence continues at coordinate 71,038,960 of CM056577.1, read as the reverse complement.
ACCCCCGACACTGAGGTCTGTGGCGAGGATTCTCCCACTCTCAAAGATTTTACTGCCCTTGATCTTAATGTATGGGTTTTGGGTCAATGTGCCGACCCCATCGGCTCTAGCGATGTTCGAGCCGGACCAGAGAGAGTCGCCCCTTCTCCATTCCTCCCCAGAGCGCCATCCATGGTGCGGTAGGGGATCCCGCACTCCTGTAGGAGGATGACGTCTGAGGGAAGCTGTTGAAGAAAGGAGAAAACAGTATGGCGTTTGGATGGGTCTTTAATACTTCTTGTGTTGATGGTGGTGAGTGTTAATGTATGCACCATGTTGGGTTATTGTTTGGATGTGTTACATGAACCAGGCAGATTATTAACAATATCACTGTGAGGTTGGGTGGATTTGTGGGTTATTATGTCCTGGTTATTTGGGCGCCTACTCACCCCCCCCTTGTCCGCCATCAGCTCTCCCATCCCGTCTGCCTGGCAGGCTCCGTCCCGGAGAGGTGGGCTTTGTTGTTTTTGCCCCAGTGCCCCCCGAGCCTTGAGAGTTGCTGGAGAGGGCGTGATCTTTTTGGATAATAGTTTTGGATCTGGGGCCAGGGTCCGGATGTCCAGTGTCAGAAAAAGTGATTGTGTTTGTTTTCTTGGATAAGGCTGTGTTCTCTCTGTTTATGAAGGGTGGTGGTGGGACAGGGCGAGGTGGAACCAGAGGCCTATTTTCTGCAGGGAAGATGGTAGTATTTGAGGTGGTAGATGCTAACAGAAGTTTGCGTTTTGCTATTCTTTGGTCACGGATTATTGCTGGATTGGGAGGGTGGCTGAAAATGTCTATTATTGAATTTGTATTGTTTTTGCCCTTTCTTTTCCTTGTGACCTTGTTCCAAATTTGTGTATGTTCTGGGTCTGTGTCCGTGTCAGAGGAGCTCGGATCCTCTATCGTAATGGAGATATCGGATTCCGGCTCCTCTTTAACTGGTGTAATGTTTTCATAGATGGGTGCTGTTATGGAAGGAGGTGGAGATTGTGGGGGAGGGGGGTCCTGTGTGTCTGTAGGAGTCTGTACAGTGAGTGGTGCAACAGTGGGTGCAGTGGTGATAGGCTCAGGAGGTGTGGGGTCAGCTACCTCAAAGTGAGAGGTAGCGTCTGGAGGGGGATCCGGTTCTGAGGGGTTGGGGGGGGTCGCTCCAGATGGTGGGGGCGCTTCTCCCCTTGCCCTGTTGGCGTAGGAGCGGGGGCAATCGCGAAAGAGATGCCCCCTCTCTCCACACAGATTACAGGGCTTGGGGTCACGGCATGCCCGTGTCTCGTGCTCGCCGCCACAAGTTTTGCACTTGACTACTGTGCAGGCAGCGGCGAGATGCCCCAACTCGCCGCAATTCCTGCACAGTTTGGGCATGCCGTGATAGAAAACAGCGCCCCTATTCCTCCCCAGCGTGATTGTGCTGCGGATATGGCTAACCCCCCCCCACTGCAAAAGGGTCAGGATTGAGTTGGACAAGCCATCTCCTGGCCCCAGTCCAGACTCCGTCCTCATCCAGCACTCTCCGGCTATCTGATTTTACCTGGCCGAACCTCCCCAACCACGTAGCAATATCGTGGTCCTGCACAGTCTCATTATAAAATTGCACTGTGACCACTTTACACTCCGTGTCGGACAGAGGTTCGACCATGAAGTTGTTAAGGGGAGCACTGTCCTTCCCCTCTCTACAGAGGTTCCAGAACCTCTCCAGGATATTAGAATTTTTAAAACTGACCTCAAAGGTGTCATTTGGGCCAGGAACCTTTACCAGGCAGTTCAGGTCAGCAGGTGTAAAACCCATGGCTCTCTGCAGAACAGCGCGGCTAAATTCTAGGCGGGTCAGACCTGTCACCCTCTGCTGACTACTGGACTGGGCGAGGGCAGCGGGTCCACTTGCTCCCCTTCCGGATGCTGATCCAGTGGCGCCCCCTGTTGCTGCGCCACTGGTCCCTTCTCCCGGGGGGCCTGCACCGCTGCCGTCTTGCTGGCTTTCAGTCACCCGAGTCCAGGTCAGCCGGACAGCGTTGTGGCGCCTCGTCCCTGGCTCCGCCCTCGTGGCCATCCTCCCTCTCTCTGGGGCCGGAACCACACTAGGGGAGCAGAGCACAAAGAAGAAGCGCGCTAAGTCTCGGTCTCTAGCAGAGAGACCCACAAACTTCAGAAAAACAAGAGACTGATCTGAGATCAGCCTCTGCGGTTGCTTGGGGACCTCCCTTCCAACAGGGGGCGCCAAAGCCTTGATCCTGCTAAGCTGTGGATCCTGGTGGCGCCTCCGTCTCGGGGAAGGGGGTCCCTGGGCCTCTCTTGCTGCTGGCCGCGTTGGTCCTCTGGAGGTCCCTGATGGATCTGCTGCGAGGTCTCTGGAGCGTAGAGGGGGAGCCCTAGATGCTGGAACTTCTGCTGCCCTGGAGAGGACAGCCCTACTGGGCTTCCTTCCGGGCAGCTCGCCACTCCCCTCCGGTCCTCACAGACAGGTCCTCGCAGCAGTGGTGGTTCCTCCAGATGAAGCTGGTTCAGCAGCAGCGCTTCCTCCAAACGGCTCCGCTCCGGCGTATGGGGTTCGGCAGGCCGCGGTCAAGCCACTGGTACCTGCCTAGTCCCATAAACGCAAAGGGGGTTCCGGCCTGTTCCGCCGGCCTGGCAAGAACTGAGCAGCCGCGGTCAAGCCACTGGTACTGCACAGTCTCACCAGGCCTTCCTAGGAGGAAAGAGAGAGAGAGGAGAAGAGAGAGAGAGAGACACCTGCTCTGGTTAAATTCAGCGTAATCCCTTTTTCCGTCACCAGGGGGTACCCCTAGTGGCAGAAAAAGGAACTCGTTTTGAAGAGAAACCCGAGCAACGTAACGCATTAAGGTGGAAGTGAAAGAAGTGAAAGGGGAGGGGCTGTAAGGAACAAACCCTTACATGGTTGTCCTTTTCAACTTCTCTGGGTGCTTGTCAGCATTTAGGCCCCGTTTACACATACACGGTTATTTTGACAAACGGAGACATTTCCCTGCATTTGTGCCCTTCCTTCACATGCAAACGGAGAATTCACCTCCGAAAACAATTCTTTCTAAAAACTCCAGCCAGAGTGGAGATTTTGGACAACTTCAGTTGCAAGTTTGCATGTAAACTGAGAAAAACAGAGTTTTAAGCAGCCGACGTCACAATATGCGCCAGAACTCGCACCTGCGCCAAAAATGCGACCAATGTTTACATGTTCATTTGGCTCTGGTGATTGGATTTGTTTCAGTTGTTGCTATTTTGGGTATTCTGATTGGCTAACATGGGCTTGATCTTATCGTTACATTGCCACCGACAGGTTTGATATGCTCTAGACAGCATATATATATATACGGGTACATGTAAATGAAAACTTTTCTGAAAACTGATGCGTGTGTATGATATTATTTTTGAAAACTGAGACGGTGAAATGTTTGTTTCTGAAAATAGCCGGCCACGTGTAGACGGAGTATTAGATCGTCGCGGTTACTTCTTGATTAATGAATGTGATATCACTTTGAGTGTCAAGAAGGGTGTAGACAAGTTTCACAGCAGTTGGATTGTTGTTGGATGACACCCTCACTGGCCTCACAGTCGATGTGTAGGATGAGCCTTCACCTGCTACTCAGATGCTGCAACAGCACATGGGACTTGTCCCTGTTTCTGATTAAGACGTTATGTTCCCATCCCATCATAGAGGATGTCCTCGCTTCACAGGAAAGATGATCATGGCACTTGTTTGTGCTGTGTCCAAATATTAGGCATCCACAGCAGTTTAGTCTCCTTAAAATAGTTCAGTTGCTCTACTAGCAACATCTTTATGAAATTGGGACGGGCATGTAGCTGGTGTCTATTATCTTGACACGGAGTTAATCTTTTTCCGATCTTTGGTTCATGACGTCAGTAGCAGTGTGGGAGGAGAGAACACTGGCCTTGTTTCTTTGTGTCTTGGAGATTTCTCCTCTCAGTGCCAATGTCTGCTGTGGGAAGAGCACTGAAATCATGATTGGATTGCAGGCACCATCAGCATTAGGCACAAACATGGCAAAAATCCTTGAAACAGATCAAATAGAGTACAGTTGTGTAGGGGAAGACAAGTGTCGGGAGAGCGGAGGGAGGTGTGGCAACAATCAATCAATCAAACAATGAATGTGGGGAGGGGCATGTGAGGGAGTGAAGACAGAAAGCACAGAGAGAAGGTAAAAAAAACTAAACTAATGCAATGAAACACTGTGTATTTGGGGGGGAAAATACCAGCTGCCATTAATAATATTAATGTGCATTGTCCCTGATCAATAAACGTGAAATAAATAAAATCTGCTCCTGGAACATCCCTGCATTTTCCTGCAAGACAATGCTAGACCACATTCTGCACTGATTACAGGTGCATGGCAATGGAATCAGAGAGACCGAGAGCTGGATTAACCTGCCTGTGCTCCAGATCTGTTTGGCACATAATGAAGTGAAATACATGGTGACAAAGGCATCATATCACTGCACGGCTGAAAACTCAGACAACTGAAGAATGGTAGAAAAGTCTGCTTGCAAGACTTGACCGACTGGTGTCTTCAGTGCCGCTTCCTTGGATTGTGCGGATGTCTTTCATGTGTGTATGTCAAACCTCCACTCTCCAGTTGAAAATAAGTTTCCATTCTGTATTTTGATTTAAAAGCCAAATAGGACAAACCCTTCATCCGCGCTTAGTTCCTGCTTTTGCTGTTTGTAAAATGACGTTTGTACCATTTTAAATACTTGGCTGCAAATTCTTTGCAATTAATGGCTGCCTGCAGTCCGGAACTCATCAACATCATGTAAGGTTTCTTTCCAGGTTATGCTCTGCTAGAAGTGCTCTGTTCCTCTTTATTCTTCGGCCACTCCGTCGTCAGCAAGTAAAATTACGGTTGGTCACCCGAAACCTCTGGATGTAGTCCTCGATCGCCCACATTTTCATTTTGGCTTATTTTTTAAACTAAATAGTCTATTATTTAGTGAATTATGTTACCATGGCAACCAAAATGGATAGGCGCTAGTCCTAACCACTGCCCATATACACACCAAATATAAAAGAAATAGCTTTAAATTTGTGGCCTGTTGAGTGTCCACAAGAAAATCTCTATGGCAGCAGACACGTGACGAGGCCAAATCTGTTGTAGCTCCGACTTCATCTGAGGGCTACAAATGAATGCTCAATCGGATGCAAATCAGGTGATTGACTTGCAAATAATCTCTCTCTCCGCCTAAAAAAGTTTTGGTTGTCTTTCTCATTATGCTTTACATCAATGTTCATCGGCTCTGTGAAGTGTCATCCAATGAGTTGAATCTGAGCATATAAAATAATCCAATACAATTCACAAATAATGCTTCTGCTTTCCTGAGCGCTGTCATCATCAATAAATGCAAAGGACCCAGTTCCATTTGCAGCCATGCATGCCCAAGCCATAACATCTCCTCCACAGTGCTGCACCAAGCAGGTGCTGGGCTTCTGATCATGACCTGGTTCCCTCCCTTCACCGTCCTCTTAACTTCCCATCATTCTGGTGTAAGTTGTTTTTCATCTTATCTGTCCATATCCAGAACTAAGCAGGCCTTTCGTTTTTTTTTTTGGTTAACTTCCTTTTTTTTCCAATGGTGGGTGTACATCTCATGCTAAACCCAAGTCTTCTCTCGATTGTTAATGTTGGCTCAGATATGCTGACGTCCGGGTGTACTTGATCTAGCCAACTGCTGTGAAGGGGTTGTTCCTCATCTGGGAAAGAATTATTTTTTGACTCACTGCAATTGTTACAGAAGGTCTTCCAGGCCTTTTGGTGTTTTTGAGCTCACCAATGAGCTCTTTCTTGTTAACAGTGTACCAAAGACTTGATTTAGCCATTGCCAATGTCTTTGATATCTATTTGATGAGCTTGTTTTGATTTTTCAGTCTAATGATGAATAATGTCACTTGCAGAATCAACTCATTGGACTTCATATTGAGAGTTAACGGAAACATATTTAAAATGCAAATGCCGCTCTTAAAATCAGCTCCAACCCTGTGTCTGCTTACTTACAAATGAAACAATCATAGAATAATGTACACGGGGAGATGGAACATCAGTGCAGATGTTTTACATTGCATAAATTTGGCAGCAGCTTTTATCCAAAGTGACACGCAGCAAGTGCATAAAAATCATGTCATTGAAAGAATAACGCAACAGATCAGACAATATATAATTCTTATAGAACATCAGTCAGCTTAATCATGAACAAGTAGTGCATAAACTAGACAGTAGGCATTTGTCGGCTATATTAGCACAAAACAAAAGGAATAGGTAAGTTGCAGAAAATTGCAATGAGTTACACTACAGGGAAAGAGCAGCGATTCTTTTTTTTAAAAAGCCATTTGTCCAATCACTTTTGGTCTAAAAAGGGGGGAGGGTCTGTGTAAAAAAAGCACTGTAATTCTACATTGATCACCTCTTTCGGATGTAAATACTCTAAAATTAAAGCTGAAAGTGTGCATTTATTTTATAATTTCTATTTGTATCCAACATACTGTGGTAGAATAACATAAGAATAACATACTAAAGAAGATAACATAAGAATAGCTTCTGGATTAATATTTATGGACCTGCCTATTATTGCATGGTATACACGGTTGGTGTAACCACCTGAGAGCAATGCGCTTGCTTGCAGTTGTTGAATAATAGCAGGCAATGGTTCACGCAGTATGAAGATACAAAGTTGTGCCTGGCCAAATTTGGGTCTTAACTTAGTTGGTATTCCCTGATCACAGGAACTGGGCCAGCAGTTTCCTTGTGTGTTTATTGCTACTGGAAAGTTGGTTCAGAAATTTGAGCTTCCTCGTCTGTGGAGGTTTTATGCTTATTAATCCCAGGCCTCTTTGTCCCAACCCAGGGAGCCAGGGATCATAGCCTCTCACAGTAGCAGATGTCGGGGGAGCAGGCATCTGACATTTGACCCTGGCTGGTGCCAGTCTTCAAGTCCTTCTATCTATTGCAAAACTGCAAAGATAAATGACCAGTTGCTACCAGTGAAAAAGTATTTGCCCCCTGCCAGATTTCTTATTTCTTTGAAAATTTTTTACACTTGAATGTTTCAGATAATCAAACAAATTTTAATGTTAGACAAAGATAACCCAAGTAAATACAAAATGCAGTTTTTAAATGATGATTTCATTGATTGATGTTAAAAATCTATCCAAACCTACCCGGCCCAATGTGAAAAAGTAATTGCCCCCCTTCTTAAATCATGAATTAACTGTGATTAACCACATTTTTTTAGTTCAATTTCACTAGCCACACTCAGGCCTGATTACTGCCAGACCTGTTGAATCAAGAAATCACCTAAGTAGAACTTGTCTGACAAAGTGAAGAAGGCTAAAGGATCTCAAAAAGCAACACATAATGCCGCAATCTAGAGAAATTCAAGAACAGATGAGAAACAAAGTCATTGACATATGTCAATCTGGAAAGGGTTACAAAGCCATTTCTAACGCTTTGAACTCCAGCGAACCACAGTCCACTATCCACTAATGGAGAAGACTTGAAACAGTGGTGAACATTCCCAGGAGTAGCTGGCCTTCCAAAATTACTCCAAGAGCACATCGACGACTCATCCAGGAAGCCACAAAACAACCCAGAACAATCTTGATGATCCCTAAGACTTTTGGGAAAATATTCTGTGAACAGAGGAGACAAAAGTTGGAACTTTTTGGGAGGTGTGCGTTCCGATACATCCGGCATAAATAATACAGCATTTCATAAAAAGGCATGGAAACAAAATCAAACATGGTGGTGGTAGTGTGATGGTCTGGGGCTGCTTTGCTGCTTCAGGACCTGGATGACTTGCCGTAATTGATGGAACCATGAATTCTGCTCTCAACCGGAAAATCCTGAAGGAGAATGTCCAACCATCAGTTTGTGCCCTCAAGCTCAAGCGCACTTGGGTTATGCAACAGGACAATGATCTGAAACACACCAGCAAGTCCAGCTTTAAATGGCAGAAAAAAATAAAATGAAGGTTTTGGCCTATTCAAAGTCAGGACTTAAATCCAATTGAGATGCAGTGGCATGACCTTAAACAGGCCGCTCGTGCTTGAAAAACCTCCAATGTGGCTAAATTAAAACAATTCTGCAAAGAAGAGTGGGCCAAAATCCTGCCACAGTGATGAGAAAGACTCATTGCCACTTATTGCAAACGCTTGGTTGCAGTTGTTGTCACCCAGGGTGGGTTTAGGTTTTGGGGGCAATTAGGTTTGGATAGCTTTTTTCCCTAAACAAATGAAATCATCATTTTAAAACTGCATTCTGTATTTACAAGGGTTATGTTTGTCTCATATTGAAATTAGTTTGAAGATCTGAAACATTTAAGTTTGAGAAATATGCAAAAAAAAAAAAAAAAAAAAGAACGAAATCAGGCAGAGGGCAATACTTTTTCACGGCACTGTATGTGTCCTCACCAGTGCTTGAAGTGGGGAAAAAAGAAGTGCAGGAACCCTGATTTTCTGAGAACCATCCCGGTCATTAAAAAAGGTTTAGGGTTAGTCGAAAAGTTGAAAACACGTTATTTTTTAAATTGGAAACAAAACGATTTTTTACATTCATGCATTTAGCAAACATGGCTCTTAAGGACAATGCTCTACTCTTTTCATTTTGTGCTACAGTACTTGTTTGAACAGATGTGTTTTCACAATAATTCTGATATTAGGCCTATTTTTGAATGAACCTTTAGTATGTGGGCAGCTGGAGTAAGAACCACAACCGTATTGTCAAGATGTTTAAGTTTTTTGCAATCTCCGTGTCTGACAGTCTATTATTGTTTTTAATTTCTTCAAATCTGCTGACTCTTTAAGATATTAAATGTGAATTTTTTGATAAGAGGGCTCAGTTCTTCAAGATGAGTACCGAGAATTTCAATCAATGTTTCTGTTTAAGCTCTGCTCAGTAAAGCGAGTCGACACTGGCGCGAGACAATGTACAATGCCTCCGTGTCTGACAGCCAAAAAAAAGAGGACGATTAGAACAGATTGCTAACGAAATAAAGAATAAAAAGAAACATTTTAACAACAGAACATCCAATGAACACTGCGATTTATTTACTGGCGGGTCATCTTTGTTGGATATCCCGTTCATTGGTTTTTATTCTTTATTTCGTTATAAATCTGTTCTCATATCAATACTTTTACTTTTTGCTGGCTGGTGGACATGGAGTATTTTGCATTTCCTGTCGGACAGTCTTGATCGTGCATGCGATAATTTCTTCACACTGTCAATGGTCATGGAATTGATTTGCTCTCTGATTGCAAGCACTATTTTATCTCTGCTGTGGAAATAAAGCGTGAATCTGTTCGGTCCATCAGACTAATTTTCAAAAGGAAGACCGAATAAAGACTGCCATCTATCTTCAACGAAAACAGACGAATAGGCTAAAGTGAAGGTCGAACACAAACATGGCCAAGTTTACGCATTTAATAATTCCTGGAATACTCGGAAAAATTAGAACTTATGACTTTCGGACACGGAGCTATATTAAAACCCTGTCCAACTATCGCGTCTTTGCATTGACTTTGTCTGTAATCAGTCGTGCGAAAAATTTGTTTCGCGTCCAGTGTGCAAGCGGCTTTAATGAGCATAGAATGCAAGCATTCGATATATATCAGAGCACTTTATTCATGTCATTGTTTGGATTTTCTGGCTAGAAGTCACCAGTCAAACAACATAGGATAGTTTGCAAAGCCTGCTCAAACTCTTAATAGCAACACAGAACTGCATAATAATAATCGTACCACCAGCCAACGACGACTGAGAAGTGTTTAGTGCTATAGAGTTTAAAGGACGAAACACTGTTCCAGCGTGTTGGCTGGTTAGATTGTGATGTTAGTTTAAAATCCTCTATTGAGAGCTCGTTGAGCAGGTTTTGCGAACCAGTTGGCAAGTCATTGAATTATTATTCATGCTGGTGGCTAGCTAGCTAATGTTAGCACAAACAACAACACTGGACCCGTCTTGGTCGCACTTAATAGAATAGAATAGAATAGAACGCCTTTATTGTCATTTCACAGAGTGACAAGAGATTCAAAGCTGTCCCATAGAGTGCACATACACATAGGAACACATAGGAATTCCCTGAGTGGATATAAAATTATGATCGACTTACTGCAGATGAATCCTCGCGGTGTCGTCTTTTCAACGATGTGTTCCTTGTCTTCATAACCGTAGTAGGTGTTTTACAATCCAGCAGTTAATATTGGCAGCAAACATTTACCATTTACAGCTGTGGTTTGGACCGTAACGTCCCACTTGCCAACCACAGCAGTGCAGACTTGAATGAGCGCGCCCTCAGTACCTATGGCAATAACTCAGAAGTGGTAGCTAGGCAACCAATTTGTTGTCAAATGTGGGATTTTCTTTTATTGGTGCGCTCATGTGAATGAACGACAAGCAACCCAGACAATGGAATAATCTAGGCAATCGAATGAACCACAATCTTTGATGAAAATATATAATGTGTAATGTAATGTAAAATAAAGAAGTGCCGGAACTGTGTTCCGGTGCGTTCTGGCCAACTTCAAAGTGCAGGAACGCATATGATAAAAATACAGAAGTACCGGAACTACGTTCCGCTGCGTTCCGGTCCACTTCAAGCACTGGTCCTCACTGAATAGACTGCCAGAACTTGGTAATGTTAAAGCTGGATCAGACTGAGGGAACCTACTGTGGCTGGTACTCTGTTGTTGTACATTATGGCAATTAATCCATTTTTGATCAAGTATATGCAATTGCATTTTACGAGAAAAATCTTAACTATCAAGCATCTGCCTTTTACATTTCTGGAGACTATTTGTATATATCGCATGACTACAATGAATATTTACCACACGTGCTAAAAAGTATCTAAAATTTCTGAACATTACTCACATTTAGATCAGTTCTCTCCTTAAAATATGAAATCAAGAGCACAGGGCATTTAAATGATTATATGTGAACACAAGACTCATGAAGTTACTTGAGCACATAGCTTAATCCGATTTTGGTCGTAGATCTAGGCATCCATTTCAGAAACTTAGTTTGTATATTACAACGGTGAATAAGTATTTTGGTCGTAGATCTAGGAATCCATTTCAGAAACTTAGTTTGTATATTACAACGGTGAATAAGTATACTACATTATAATTGTGAGGAGCGAATGAAATTTACTTGAGCGTATGCAGAAATCAGATTTTCTGCGGTATAGTGTGTGACTGATTGAATGATAACACTAAGATAGTGTATTCTGTTTAGATACACTCTGTGCACGATTATTTGTATGCTGAAACTATCATTTGCTCAACAACCTGACCCAAACCAACTTCAGCACCAAGCAAAATGATCTATATTGAGCTATGCATCTCTAATTTTTAGTTTCATCCACACCAGCCTAGATCCTTTGTGCAAAAAAAAAAAAAAATCTGTGGGGCCCTTCCATTTAAAATGTACCCTGTTTCACAGTGCAAGGGACACAGATAAAGAGCGGTCAGGCTTTTTTATGAGCAACTGCTTCTTTGCTCTCCAAATGAAATGAATTATTCATTTTGCCCCGAGGCAGCCAATCACAGCTAGCGGGAGTGTGTCCAAAAGTAGGCCCCGCCCACAAGGCCAACAGAAAGCTCTGTTTGCTGGCCCGGGAGAGTACAGGCACAGGTGGTGTCAGCGCGGATAAAGAAGGCCAGGAGATTGCTGGATCAGAGTCAATGATGCTGGCAACAGTACAATGTGAGATCCATAGTTAAGCAGCCCCGTTTCTCCTCATACTGAAGCCTGTATTTCGATTATGTGTTGGAGTGGTTTACCTGTTTCTTTTTCATCAGATTTGATTACACATCTTTTCGTTTACAGTTATTCTGTATTTTCAAATAATCAAAAATATATTTTATTGCTACTTCAAACACAAAAGTTGTTTTTGTCTTCCTTTGTGCTCAGAATGCTTTACAAGTGTACAAATTGTTAATAGGAGTGGATCAATGCGATATAACCTGCTCGAAAGCAAATCATCTGAAATCTGTCTCTTTTCCTTTAATTTCATTGTGAGAAATTTTTTACAAAGAACATACCTGGCTCATCACAAGCATTTGGGCCTTTTATTTTGCTCCACCGGATTGACATTATCATCATTCATATTAGTTTATCACTGCAGGCTAATCTAGGCTATTCCAAGTTAATTTTGCCTTTAATGTTACATATAAGAAACAACTTACAGGACCATTGCATTATTACTTTGGATGATTGAGAGAAGATAGTCAGATGGACAGACACGATAAATCTGTACATGCTGATTAATGACTCTCTTACATGCACCGTTTTGCCATAAACTGGAGTAGTACAACAAAAATTCACATAAAAGGGGCAGAGAACATGGGCATGTCAAGTCCAAAAATTTACCATGAGGAGGCGAACTGAGTGCACATGGACAATGTTTGAACTACAGAGTCCTCCAGTGTACAAAGCTGTGTATTACAACATGACCTTTTTTTTTCTTTGATGAAAAGGAGGTTGCACTTTTGAAATTGGCCAGCAGGTGTAGCCATTGCTTCAGACCAATGACGAGTGAAAACACTTGAACGCGCAAAGCCCCCTTTTTTCGGGGTAAATTGGCTTTGACATCCGGTCATGGCAAAAAAATGCATGTACTGTTTGAACCAATTTGGATGCATTTAATTTATGTGTCAAAATAGTAAGTTGCTGTTCCGCTGTTGGCCGTGAAAACCATGCAGAAATATGTTTTCTTACTTTTGCCTCATAAGTAGTTTAACTGATATTTATGGTTTTAGATAAATATTTAACTGTCAATTTAGCTGATTTTGATCACTTTGGTTATATTCTGAAAACTTTTAGTTATAAGTATGTCCTTATTTGAAAAAGTCCCCTGAAGCAACCTGAAATATATATTTAGATAATTTATTTCTAAACATGGGGTGTTGACTGTGTTTACTATGCATTTTGCCATGACTGGAAGCTGGCGTCTATATGATTATGGTGGAATTCACCAAGAACAGAGCACAAAGTCTATTTTTTTCTCTCTACGTCATTGCTTCAGACCAAACTTATCTATGTTATGTAACAAGCCTACCAAAACTTTTTCTGAGCGTGGATAATCTTACACAATTAATATTTTCCCATTTTGTACTGGGGGAGTAAGAGGAGATGAAGTAGCAGACCAAGGAGGGACAGCAGAAGAATTTGATAAATCATTTTTGTGACACAAGTGGGCTGTATCCAGCAAATACAACAATACCACAAAAAATAAATCCTGTGAGTCATAACATGATTCTGTTTCTTTTCCCCGATCATGTTGACTGAGACAGACATTTAGTTGCATCTGAGATAAGAGCCAATAGCCTTAGGTAAGAGCCATTATAACACTGCGGCAAAGGTTTCAGACATCATCTAACTGCCTGGTAACAAAAACAAAGGATCATGAGGTTAGGTACTGAGCAGTGACGCTCTGTCGGCAGTAACAAAGGCCTTCAGAAACCTCGCCCTTCAACGCTCATTAACCCTAACCTCTCGCAGTTTACTTTTCCCAAACAGCGACAATTGCCCAGGGTGGTAGCCTCTGCTAGAGGTCCAGCTATCACCGGCCTAAGTAAAGACACATGGAAAGTATTGTTAATGTGGTGTGACGGCAACTGTAGTGAGTTGGCTGTTTCATTGACCTTACGGAGGACATGGAATGGGCCAGCGAATTTGTTAATGCTTTGATTTAGAATCGAATGTGTGTTGCTTCCACTACATTTGAAATATGGAACTGAAGGCTATAAAAATGTGCATTTTATTCAAATTTTTTTACTCACTGCTACAAAATTTTTTTAACACAACTGTACAAGCTTCAGTTAATTAGGGCTAGATAATTAGGGCGGCATGGCTCAGGAGCTACAGCGGCTAGACTAGGAATCGGAAGGTCCCCCGGCTCCTCCAGAGAACGTGTTGAAGTGTCCATGAGTAAGACACTTAACCCCACACTGCTCCTGATGGGCAGTTTGGCGCCTTGCAAGGCAGCCTCTGCCATCAGGGTGAATGAGAGGCATAGTTGTAAAAGCGCGTTGTGTCATCTGACTAGAGAGGCGCTATATAAATGCAGTCCATGTAGATATCCCAGCATTACTATATAAGCACAGTTGTTCACATTTACTAAGGGCGCCAATATTGGTGGAGTTTATTTGTCACTGCTCTATACAGAAAAAAAAAACTTCACAAATAGAACTGCAACTACAGAATGCAAACCAGTAGTTGATTTAAAAAACAGGATTTCCAAATTATGGTTTGCTAAGAAGAACCTGAAAGAGCCTGTAGAATAAAGGAAAGATCTTGCTCACAGATCAGATTGAGATTCACATGTATCAGAGTGATAGAGAAAGCAATGCAGTGTAGTGGGAAAAAGGTGCTGCCTATGATCCAGGCTACCATTAATCTGATTGCAGCTGCAAAGTAAATTTTGAAGCATGCAGAGACAGCTTGTCAGGTAGCAATGTCAGCAATAGAAGTTTGACAGGATATCTCCAGAGAGGATGGAAAATTCAGCATTTGTTAGGACTGGACTAAGATTAATCAGCCTTGGACTGTTCCCCAGACCAGCCCTTGACAATCAGCTAGGCACCACCTATTGGCCCCGTTTACATGGGTCCAAAAATCCTATTTACAATCAGATTGAAAGGTCAATCAGATTCAAAATGTCTCATATAAACACCGTAGCCAATCTTATTCAGCTGGATCCAATTGTATTTCGGATCGAATTGTAAGAGGCAGTCAACGCCGATTGATAATTCGCTCCATGCTCTATGTAAACGACTGAGTGGTGTGGATTGTGTTGATAAAGAGGATTGTTTGGTCCGCGTATGCGCTCCTAGGACGTAAAAGGCTCATAAGTGAAGTGATGTACGCAGAGCCAAACGCGGCCAAACTAAATATCCAAATATCGCTTCAGGAAGATGAACTCCTGCGACTTCAGAACTGCAAATATAACCACGACACAATAAGTTTCCCCAACAAAACACGGCATTGATCCATCTTTATAGAGGTAAACTGGAAGCAGGAAGTACAGCTCTTCCTCTCTTACACATTTACAGGTAGTGGCAGAGTGACGTAATGCGCAGGTAAAAAAACAGAATTCTGTCATGGTGTTGGCCTGCAGGCCCTTCCCCCTGTTACATTCTTCGCCTCCACCTTAACGGGCAACAGGTGTGGCTCGTTAAGGTGGAAGTGAAGCTCTGTTTAAGGGCTGGCTGCACCTTATTGTGGGGCAGCAGTATTCTTGTGTGGAGCCCTGATGTGTGTTGTGTGCTGCTGCTCCCCTCCTGGAGTTTGTTTTATAATTTAAATTAAAGATTTTTATATTTTTACTCAGCCTGTGCGTTTGGGTCCCTGGTCCTACCTTTGGGTACATTGCCCCAGTCCCCGCCGGTTTCTTGTCTTCTGCCGGCGGGGGCAAATCCTTGACAAATACAATCGGATTCAGCTGGGGCCATATCAACGCGGATTGAACGTGGATCTCTTTACTTAAACTTCATGTATACAGATCAAATCCGATTCACTTATTCCGATCGATTTCAATCAGATTGAGGAAAACTACCCATGTAAATGTGGCCATTGTCATGGTTTGGGAGCTTTGAGAGCTGTTTGTTGCTCTCGTCTGGGACGATATCGTTTTGCTCCCTATCGGTTTCCTGGGCCAGCTGGCATTGATTGGGGGCGTGGCCCGCACTCTATTTAAAACCTCTTAAACTCCAGACTAAACTGAGACTAAACTGAGACTCACCGCAGCAAAATACCTACAACGCCGCGCTAATTAAGTAGCAGTAGAGTCATATTAGACATCAAATGAAACAGGAGAGCCTCTGCTACAAGCATATATAAGTCATTTTTACATACACCAAGCACCACTTAAACGCCAAGCATATTAATGTTCAAATATCAAAATCCGAGAGGCTGGGGCTCTTATTTTGCCTCGCTCCCGTTGCTAGAGTGTCAGTTCTTCTTTGGCGCTTTAGCCGGTAAGGTCTCTAGTCAAGATATTGTCAGGCACTTAGTTGCTTATCAGGAATAGTGTTAGTGAGCAAGGGAATCTTTGGTTTATTTTTGTTTTCCTCGAGCTCGCCTGTTTTCTACCATGGACGGTGGCAGGTCCGTTGGTAGCGCGAGTCTCATTATTTTTATCAGTTTTTAGTCTCTCAACACACAGTGAGTGTTGCCTTTTATTTCTGGCCGCTGCTCTTGGCGCCCACTGCTGGTACCTGTCACACCCATTCCTGCACTCTGCATCAATTCATGAGCCCATGAGCATCTAAGGTTGAAATTGGGTGGAGAAAACCAAAGTCAGCCCACCCTGCAGCTCTCCAGCACCAGGGTTGGCCACCCCTGGAAAGTTTTTCCTTGCTCCCTGTGGCTAGTGGCCCTGTTCTCAGTAATTTCACTTCTGAAACGGGCTGAACAAATAAATCTTCATTAACAAAATCCAGTAGTTTTCGTTTTAAGAAATTCTCAAAAATACTTGACCCTATTTATTTTGACCCTGACAAACTCTTCAGTTCACAGCAAGTAAAACATGGCCATTGCACAATGAAGCCACCACTATACCTCAAAATAATTACGAGCTAAATTTGTGTGGGGTGATCAGTTACTCTGTGGCCCATTAAAAGCAATAAAAATTAACACAAGACACAAAAAGAGACAAAACATTTTCTTGCATCACTTGCATTACAACTGTAGTATATTGACATAATTTACATTTTTTCTTGCATAAAGCAAATTACAGCTGCCATTTATTTTGTACTGCTTTCTTTTTTGCCCATCTACAAGAACACCAATAAATCCTGACATGAAAATAAGTTCTATATATGTGAACAGAGGCAAGTTAGCAAAATTATGGAAAACAATGGAAGGCCAGAACAACAAACTAGAAATACGAAGAATAAGAAAAATGACAAAATCAGGTTTGCAATACAAAATTTTTATACTTTGTTGGCAGGTATATTGGTCGAGCTCAGGAGGCCTATTGGCTGCATTTTGTTCACAGTCTCGATAGCTAGCAGATTTACCAGGCTCTGCTGAATCGACTGCAATAAACAAAGTTAGTATCAACAATAATAATACGAACAATAACATGTGACATTGATATCTCGCTGAAATTCTTTATCATTCCTCTACGTCTCGGTGTTCATAAACATTCCCTCCTCATAGAACGTAGCAACCTGTCTGCACTCTCAGTCCTGCATCTGACAGCTAGCAAGCAGCCTTTACATTCTACCATACCAAACAACCACCTAGCCAGTTATGAGGGCATGCTCAACAGACCATCCTATGCAGCGATGGGATCAAGCCACTATAAAGCAGAGAGAGGGCAGAGGCAGGGGGTGGGCCATTGTAGGACCTAATAAGGACAACGTACATCGGATGAGGCAAACCAGTGGGCCAACCGCACAGTCTCTGCTCTGCGAGCCTGGTCAGCCAAGGCCCAAAAGAAAATAAAGACTTGCAGGTTGCTACCCCATCAGCCCACCGGGACAGTGCCTAGAATACCCAGGCCATGCCTCGTATCTTATGATGCCAATGGGTCACAAATGAGAAACAAAACATGAGTGCTTTTAAGCGTCACTCAAATACAGTGCTGTGAAAAAGTATTTGCCCCCTTCCTCATTTTTTTCATATTTGTCACACGTAAATGTTTCAGATCATCAAACAAATTTAAGTATAAGACAAAGATAACCCAAGTAAATACAAAAAAGTTTAAATGATGATTTCATTTTTTTTCATGGAAAAAAAGCTATCCAAACCTACCCGGCCCTGTGTGAAAAAGTATCCCCCCCCCCCCCCCCCTTCTGAAATCATGAATTGACTGTGATTAACCACACTTTTTTTTGTTCAATTTCACTTGCCACCCCCAGGCCTGAGTACTGCCAGACCTGTTGAATCAAGAAATCACTTAAATAGAACCTGTTTGACAAAGTGAGGCTAAAAGATCTCAAAAAGCAACACATCATTCCGCAATCTAAAGAAATTCAAAAACAGAGAAGAAACAAAGTCATTGACATCTCTCAGTCTGGAAAAGGTTACAAAACCATTTATAAGGCTTTGGGACTCCATCAAAATGCAGTGATAGCCTTTATCTACGAATTGAGAAAACTTCACACACACACCCCTCCCCTCTGTGCTCCCTGATCCTTCCCACCGAGCATGTGTGGCCGTCCGCGTGGAGACTCTCAGACACACCCCCTCGACCAGAGCAACAAGCTGGCCGGCAGTAAACAGACACAGAGCCAGTCTTGAATGAAGATTTACCATGAGTAAATTCACAAGTTCATGAGTTCATTGAATGCATTCAGGCTCAACACAACAACCATGTTGATGATAGCAATGCTAGTTTACAATGCTAAAAATAAATGGATAACGTTCCGACGCCGTTTGTGGACACAGAGAAAACGACCGGCAACGTTTACAGTCATAAGCCAGCATTGTCATAGACTTATAAAAAGTTATTTATGTAACAACTGACACAATAAAAGTAAAAAATTACCTACCTGTTCAACAAAAAGTCTGCTGTATCAGCATCAGTTTTCAGGCCCAAATCCTCCTGGAGCTTCCTCCAGCGGTGAATGGATGACCCAATGTTTACTCGGCTTTGAGTCCTGCGTTGCTCACTTTTCCTCTTCGTCTCTGCCTTTTCCTCTGCAGACTTACACTTTCTCCCAACTTTTGCCACTGGGGCGGGCAGGGGCTCCTTGCTGCTGTCGCTGTCTTTCTTTTCCATTCTTCTAGCACTTCTCGCTAAGCTCCTACTCAGGTACTTGCTTGTTGCAGAAAGTTTATAACGCGGAAGGGGGCGGGGACAAGGCGGAACGCGGAGCACGGGGAGTCAGAGCAAGCTCTCGGAGGAGTGTCAACTAGAGCGAGGGGATTGGATGAGAGTAGGAGTCAGGCCAGATGGTTTACATTGGTCAACGTCTCTGCAGCCCTGCAGCCACTAGAGTGAATGGATTTTTTTCAGTTGTTTTTTGCTCTTCACATTGCGT
The DNA here is from genome assembly GCA_029721435.1 of Gymnothorax reevesii. Lineage (NCBI taxonomy): Eukaryota > Metazoa > Chordata > Actinopteri > Anguilliformes > Muraenidae > Gymnothorax > Gymnothorax reevesii. The sequence continues at coordinate 71,019,930 of CM056577.1, read as the reverse complement.
AGATTGTACTATAGGACCATAACCACCATCTAAATGAGGTTATTAATAATGATCAAACTTTCAAATCATATACTACAGCTTTAATAATAGTAAATTACAGCAAATGCATGTTTGTTTGTGCCATAGTAAGACATTTCAGTGTGTTCTGAATAGAGCTAGCTGGTGGCGACAAAGCAAGCTATTATACCTAAATTTTTCATAAAGTACCAAATGCAGATGGTTGACGTAATAACGGGAGAAAACAAGAGTAAGCACATGGGCAAACACATCCAGGTGCAAGTGTTCATTTTCCTGGTGGGGCTTGATTCCATTCGTCCACTTAAAGGTGGAAGGAGCATTGCAAATCAATGCAATGACCCAAGACTCACAGGGTACAAGGGATCACTAATTGGTTTAATGATCCTATGCACATGCCACTGCCTTAACAGTCACTAGACCTAAAACCAACTGAAAGATTTTGGAATCTGTTAGAGAGCACTCACATCATCAAAAATCTTCATGAGGCTATTTCTCTCAGGAGAAAAAATTCCATCCCTCTAGTGAGCTTTTGCACTCCTGGACTCTATTCTGAGGCATGTAAGACTGAGAACATTAATTGTCATAATTTGAAAAACAAAATACAGCTAGTTCTGGAAGTTTTTAGACAGTGACACAATTTTCATTAGTTTGTCTCCGTACACCAACAAAATTAATGGAAAACAAACAAATCAAGATGTGATTAAGTGTAGACTTTCATCTTTAATCCAAGGGCTATCAAACCATTGATTTGCATTATCATTCAGGAATTACTGCCATTTTTATTCATAGTTGTCTGTTTTCAGATGCTCAAAAGTCCAACCCCAATTCCAAAAAAGATTGGGATTCAGTGTAAAATGAAAAAAAAAAACAGAATGCAATGATTTCCAAATCTCATAAACTGACATTTTATTCACAATACAGAACAAAACATCTCAGATGTTGACAGTGAGACGTTTTACCACTTCATTAAAAATATCAGCTTATTTTGAATTTGATGGCAGCAACACATCTCTAAAAAGCTGGTATAGGGCCACATTTACCATTGTTTAGTATGCACTCTTCTTTGGACAACAGTCTGTAAACATCTGGGAAATGAGGAGACCAGTTGCTGAAGCTTTGGGAGAGGGATGTTGTCCTACTCCTGTCAGATCTTGGATTCTAGCTGCTTAACAGTCCTGGGTCTTCTTTGCTGGATTTTTTGTTTTATAATGCACCAAATGTTTTCTATGAGTGAATGGTCTGGACTGCATGTAGGTCAGTTCAGCACTCAGACTCTTCCACTGCAAAGCCATGCTGTTGTGATGGATGCAGTATGTGATTTCACCATGCTTTGCTGAAATATTCAAGGCCTTCCCTGAAAGATACATTGCCAGGATGGGAGCATATGTTGTTGTAGAACCTCGATAAACTTTCAACATTGATAATGCCTCTCCAGATGTGAAAGCTCCCTACGCCACCGGCACAAATACAACCCAGTACCATCAGATGTAGGCTTTTGAACTGTGCACTGATAAGAAGCTGGATGGTCCCTTTCCTCTTTAGACCGCACAATACGGCATTTGTGGTTTCTAAAAAGAATTTCACATTTGGATTCATCTGACCACAAGGTAGGTTTCCATTCTGCCTCAGTCCATTTAACATGAACTAGGGCCCAGAGAAGATGATGGCATTTCTGGATCGTGTTCACATACGGCTTCTTCTTTGCATAATACAGCTTTAATTTGCACATGCAGATTGCATGGCAAACTGTGTTTGTCCACACTCACCCTGGTTTTGAAGGGGTGATCAGGTGAGACCATCAGTCTGAAGAAAATGTCCTGTCTCATATTTGGATTCCTCAAAGCCATATTTGCTTTCGGGAAGTTAAAAAGAACGAAAATTTCCTTCCCACGACATAGCATAATAACGCAGCACTCTTCTTTTATACATATTCTGCGCAGATGACATGAAAGAAAGCTGGATTCGCTTAGATTGTCGCGCTCCCCCTTTGTAATGGCGAACGCCAGGCTTACCCGTGGCTCAAGGAAAAGATAAGTTTCGCGCAAGTTTCGCGACCAAACTGCGCATGCCCAGCTTTTGACATAGCTGCTTTAAGCCCTGTTATGCTTTGAGCCTGGGTGTAACTTTTGGCCCTTGCATGGAGCAGGCATAGTGTAAATTGGTAAGTCAAAGTGGTTCACATGGTTAAAAAGAAAAAAAAAACTGAGGAATTGACCCAAATATAAAAGTAAAGAGGCAATAGCAACGCGTCTTGTTTATAATCTCAGAATTGAAATGGCATTCAGATAAGAATGAACTGTCCGCGATCGTACAAACCCACTGGACTTTTATTGAGACAATGAGCTGATAGCGAGGTTTCACTTTGGTGAAGCTCCGATTGCATTAATCAATGAGCTCTCCCCTTGGCTACAGCATGTATTGGATAGAAAGAATTGTATTGGTGATGATAATAGTTTTTCTTTGTGTTTATGTTGGTAAATTTAGCCTTGAGACCTCTTAGACCCTGGCGTAGGCCCAGCTAGTGCACTCCGCTCCAGAAGTGTCGGTACTCTCTTTTTCGAAGGCTCACCTCTGACAGTCTTAATTTGCACACCAGCGGCTGATTGGCTAAGATGTCCTTTGAGGGCACAACAGCCATTTTGGATGACTAAATGAATGGTTACAACTCAAAAATTATTCATCTTCAAAAATGCTGATAAAATGATTGCATGAATTCAAATAATTTTGAATACAATCATAGTTGATAATAGTTTGTAGAGGTATTCAATGTATCAATTTTGTGCTACGAAAATTAATACTCCAATAATAATCCATTTCAACCGAGGAAAAATTAATTATAAATTAATTATATAATAAGAATGAAAAATAGTGCCACGAGCCCTGTAGCTCATCTGACCACTCAAGGGTGTGTAAGAAGCAGTTTAACTCAAACTAGATATGTGATGTATCTTGCCACGTACTAAGTACATAGCAAATTTCAGCTGAATATGTGCATAAATAGCTTTCAGATGGCCAATGATGTGATTTTCAATGTTTGAAATCGGATCGGAACGCCTTGAACAAACTTTGGTGTCCTCGTGGGTAGGAAGGTACCTGTCAAGTTTCAGCTTCATAGGCCCAGTAGTTTCAGCTTCATAGGCCCAGTAGTTTCGGAGGAGAAGATGTTTACGGACGACGAACGACGACGATGACGAACGACGGACAAACAGGCCATGAGCTAAATACTATATAAACCACAAATTGAAGGACGCCCAAACTGAACAAGGTGAACAGTGTAAAATTTGAAATTTGAGTACCTAGGTGATAGCAAGACAATGCATTTATACCCCATTGCACCAGAAGAGAATGACGAATAAAGTGTGGGGAGAATGTAAATTAAATATCCACCAATAATTTGAGGCATCTAAGTACTAGCTCTGCAGACAGCAAATTCAAAGTGGAATGACAGAGAAATAAAGTCCTTGAAATTTGCTTTGTGCTTGGAAATATTCTGTGGCAACCATATCGAAACATCCATCAAAGTTTTCACTTTGAATTACTGTGTGAAATTGTATCTCAAAGATGAGGAAGTTGTTTTTGCTGTGAACAATGTGCAAAAGAACATCGCGGTCTTATTGAGAAAAGAGTTTGTCCCTTAACATGGAATGGCCAGCATTTTAGTTTTTGTTAAAACACTCAAACCAAGCCAAGTAAACTCTGGCGGGCTCTATTTTATGGGAATCGCTTTGTGTATTTTTCTTCAGCAGACATAGTATGTGCACTGATCAACAATATAAATGCCCCATGTCAAATTTTTGAGTTTTTATTAACAAAATACTGGAACTGGGATTCATCTGTGAATAGCACTCTTATCCAGCGTGCCAAGGGCCATCAAACGTGTGCGTTTGCCCCACAGCAGTGAGATCCAGACCACGGTGAGGACGCCGTGCGTGCAAGTTGGCTTCTCGCAGGCGGTTATGGACTGTCTGTGATGTGATGCGTCTTTTGTGCAGACCAACATCCGCTGTGCGTGTCGCCGATTTGAGCCGATCCCACAGGTGGACGAGCCGGATGTAGCGATCTTGTGCTGGTGTGGTCACACGTGGCCGACGTGGATGAGCTCGATTTGCAGCACTGCCCATCTGTCGGAAACGGCCTATCGTCCAATAATTAACATTCAGCTGCACAGTGACCGCTCTGGTGAACATCCCTGCATCCAGCATGCCAACGGCACGTTCCTGCATGACCTGAGACATCTGAGGCATGATGACTTTTGACAAAATTTGACATTTTGGGGTGGCCTTTTATTGTCCCCCAGTATAAGGAGTGTCTGGGTACTGCTCATTCTGTCTGATCACTGTCTGGAAATGCCACACCCATGTACTGAGTGAAATCACTGCATCACTGAGCAAATGCTCACTGACAGAGAGATGGATTAAAAATGGTACACAAATCAAGAGAGATATCCCTATTGTACTAGTAAAAGTCAGCATATGCTCACTTAGAGTTGTTAACTCCATGTGGCATCAATATTTGACATGGGGCGTTTATATTTTTGTTCACTGTATGTCTGAGCCATAGATAATACAACCCACTTTTAAAAAAGTTGAGATGGTTTAGAAAATGCAAGAACATTTGTAATAAAGAGAGCAGCAAAATACAGTCAGTTGTATTTAGGCAAAGACGGAACTGTCATAATTTCTGCTTTGTATGCTGCCACATGTGAAATGAAACAACGAAGATGTGCTTGAAGTTTCTTTGTATTTCAGAAACATTGCATGAACTGTCTTGGTGGCACAAAAGTAATCACAAGTAAAAATGTTATTTTAAATACTTGGTGGCAAATCCTTTGAAATCAAAGTCTGCCTTGTGTCTGTCATCCCTCAACACCAGGATGCCCTTCCAGGTCTTCACGGCAGCAGTCCCCAGTTCCTACTTGCTCTTGCTGCATTTTTACTTTGGACAGAGAAATGCAAGTTCAGTTTGATTCAGGTCAAGTGCTGGACTTAGCCATTGTACAACATTCCATTTTCATGCCTTAAAGATATTGCCAGATAACGTTAAACAATTCTGAATAAACACTGCCTCTTTTGTCTGCATTGTCTGCATTCACATCATTAGTAAATACAAGGAACCAGTTCCATTGGCAGATAAGCTCCTAAACTATTCTTCACAAATGAGGTAGTATTCTTTGAATTGTGAGAAGTTCCTTTCCTTCTCCTTGCTCCTCTCTGCCCATCATTCCTGGTACAAGTTGATCTTTGTCTCATTTCTCCACAGCCATGTTTTTCCAGAACTAAAGGCATTTTGGATGTTTTCTAGCCAGCTCTAAACTGGTCATCCTGTTTTAAAGTGGACAAATGGTTTACATCTTATGGTGAACTCCGTATTTATTTTGGTGACATCTTCTCTTGATTGTTAATTTTAACGTAGATATGCCAACCACCTGGGTGTTGTTCTTGGTCTGGATAGAGCAGAATTTCATCATCTACCAAAGTTGTCTTCCGTAGTCTTATGGACCTTTTGTTCTTGATCTTGAGCAGGTAGTCAGAGAAGGGTGCCCATCAAGTTCAAAAGAGCTCATGTTGAAAGCCCAGAATGAGTTACAAGGATGTTCTTCCTTTTAACGGCTAGAAAAAATGCCAAGGATATGTCAGGGTGTAATCAAGGCTAAGGGAAGGTACTTTGTGAAAATTCAAATTTGAGTATGTATATCTCTTAGCAAATAATTTAGCACCTTTCAAGTAATGTGTTTCTATGTTATTCTATTTTTAAAATATACTTTAAGTTGCGAAAAACCAGCCAAATTCTGAATGCAGGGTTTTCATAATATTTTGGCCAGAAGTGTACGTTTATTCATGTTATTATTTTTAAATGAAAAGTTTCCGTTATTGAAGCATAAAATTATAACTACCAGTCATTCTTTCAGCATATTTTGTTCACTTCCATGGCGGACAGTATTGCTTGGTTGAAAAACTAGAATGGTTTTTACACGTAAAAACAGATGTCTCCCCCTTCCCCCATTTCACATTTTAGAGTTATGGTCCGGAAACGAGTCCCACCCTTCAATATGCCTAAGTCCAAATTGTTGCCATGGAAACAGAAAAAATAAAATTCAAAAGCAGTTCAAACCCTCAAAAGGCACATGAACATGTTATGGAGAGACACTATATCAAATTTGGTGAGAATCAGTCGAACAGTTTCAGAGTTATGCTCCGGAAACAAATGGGAACGCCGACGCCAACGGGAATTCAGGCAAAAACAATATGTCTCCCCGTTTCTGGGGGGGGGGGGGGGGACATAATTAATGATATGTGGAGGAGTCATCAGTTTAATTATGCGATACTTGTCACTTTTAATGGCAGTGCCAACATTCATGAAAATTTGGAAAGCAGCACTTGATAATATTGGCTTAATCAGTTCATTAAATGCCCACCATGTTTCCTGAAAATGGACTGATCAGTATATTAGGGCTGCCACAAAAGTATGTGTTTTGTGCCTGTCTCCTCTGCTGCTGGAGAGCGATTTTACTACTCTGTCCCTCTTAGCATTCCTGCCACTCCGCACTGTGACCAGGGCTGCTCCTGCCGGTCTCTTACAGACAGCTAAGCAGCACACCACAGCAATTAGCGAAGAGACAGGAGCAGCGCTCCTTCTGAAGAGGTCACTAAAGCGCCCTGCACTTGGGGCCACCCCGACTCCACATGCATAAGCACCCGCCACTTGGGAGGAACTTAAGCCAATGGAGATGGCCGCTTTAGCGGGCAGCTGTACAGCGAGGTGAGCGCGAGCAATTATATAAGAGATCATGGGCCGTGAATTTCATTACTTTTCAATCTTAATAATTTTGTTCGCATGCATCGCTTGGAAAATGTCATCACCTTCGCCAAGCGTAGCAGACTGAGAGGATCTATTATTTTGCATTCAGTCAAGGGAGTTGGTAAAATCAGGTGTTAGAAGTGTCTACTTATACAGACACAGTTTTGCATCAGTACTTTATTGGTCAGGCTTTAACCAAGGACATTATGGAAAATTCGATGCAAAGAATGTCTTAGATTTTCTGTCTAATCTGGGCCCAAGTCTGGACCTGTATGTCAGCAGAGTTGTACAAAATACTCACATGGAAAATAGAACAATATAAAATGTGCATGATTTACAACTTCACTGTACAACTCACGGCAGTACTTATGCATCTTATGCGTCTCTGTCAGCTGAGTTGTGTACGCAGCAAATTTGTCAATACCCGTCTGACAATCACGATTAAAGTGCTCCACAAAGCGCTAAATGGCAAGTAAACTAGCTGGTCTGCTGCAGAAGTCCAACAGTCTATCTATTAGGCCTTGGCTTTGGTGAGTAATACTGCAGATTGGAGAGCAAATTCCGTGATTAAAAAGTGAGGACAATGAGTGACATTATTAGCCCAAAAACACAGACTGCTTTGTGACCATAGACTGTTCGTGACACAGGCTCCTAGTTGAGGCATTGCGCTGATAAGCATATAATCATCACTGGAGTATAATGGGGAAGCGTAGTTAGTTTCTGAACCAGTATTTTGAACATCTGCTGCAGTCGACAAGATACTATTCAACTGACCGCTGGCTAATTATTGGAACCCCAAAGAAAATAGACTTTAAATCTAAGAACCACAGCTTTTCTCATCTTTATCGTACTCTAATGAAAATAAATCACCATGCTGCTTGAATAATCATATTCATGCACGACTTCAGACCAGAGAGGAAGAGCGCATCCAATCTATCCAATTAGGATAAAAGATTCGTGATTGATGTTGATACGAGCTAGCCAAATAATACCATTTGCCACTGGACGTATGCATCCATGACTTGTATCAATATCAATCTCTTCTATCGTGATGGATCAGATTGAATGCTATCTTCCACTCTGATCTGACGTCCCGCATGGTGAGGATTATTCACGCAGCACATATGAAAGTGGAGACTGCTTGGTTAAGGTGCAAAATGATTTATTTATTGTCATTAGAGTACAATAAATATGAGAAAAGCTGCGGTTATAGGTTTATTGTCTACTTTCTTTGGGGTCCTGATAAATGGCCAACGGTCAGTTGAACAGTATTTTGGCAGCTGATGTCGCGGTGGATAGCCACGACGAGAAAAAGTTCTATGTTCACTTTGCCACATGTAGATGACATGATTTATTAATTTTATCAAAAATGGAAGGCTTATGTCTTATAAATAAACACTTTATTGCTTTATGTTTTTCGCTGATCCTTTTTTTTTTTGGTTGCGCTATTTGCTAGCTCCTAAATGTCACATTTCAGGCATCATGAACTTTGTGCGTGCCAACATAGAAATATATAGGGGTGGAAGAGGGAGGCTTTTATGAGGACAAAACAGACAGATAAGCGTCCCCGTAACTACGGTAACTTTCTAACTCACACCGCAAATAAATTAGAACAATATAGGCTAAAGACTCAGTGGTTGCAAGAGCTCTAAGTTCATACTCATCATATTTTTTTACCGTAAGAAAAAGACCCCGGGCTAAATAAAAAATACCCCGGGCTATAGCCCAGTTGCCAGGCCCTAAACACGCCTTCAAAGATGAGATGTCAACATTTGGGCATTCACCAGAAGTTTTTTTTTTTTCCCTTATATCACGCAGGTCGTTCCACTTCTCCACCAGCCTCACAATAAATAAAGCAGAAGGAGGTTCATGTCACCCCTGCTGGATATTATTCAAGGGGTTACAGCAGCACAATCAAAATGACATTATTTTTGTTTCGTTCTCCCCAACATTATCTTTCCTCGCTCATTTTAATTTCTCTTGATTGTGCCCCTCCTGCACAACTTTTTTTTGGACCCGTGACCCTAAATTAAATTTCATTTTCGTGTTTTATGTGCACCATCAAACGTGACTCCGAGATTCACTGTTTCAATGACTTCTTTAACCGCTATATGATAAAATAATTTTGAACAACATTTAAAGAATGCACAGTATTTCATACATTAACATTTTTGGAGATTACAGTGATCTTGGACCGATTTCGTAAAGACTTTGCAAAACATTAGCGATGCGCAGACTTAGGAAAGCAATTGCAGCCAAGTCAATTTAGCAAAGCAAGGGATTCACTAAAGCCCTCGCTAACAATCTGGAAGAGCTTTGCTTTTTGCAACGTTGCAATTCGTACTTGGCCTCGTTGGGCTATTTCAAGTGAAGTGTAACATGACCACTGAAAATTCAAACTTGAAATAGCAATACAATTTATTTATGACTGTATTGTTAGTATATCCAGGTGTATGGTTCAGGAGAAATTGAAAGTCTGAGGCAAACCAGATTTTTTTGGTAAGCATATTAACCCCTTTGCGCAGAATGCAAATATTGCCGATTTTCTCCTGTTGTGCATGAGCCTATTTAAGGCTTTATAACTCAGAATTTGTGTCACAAAGACTTCATTATTATTCCAGTGAAGCAAAACCTTTGAAAATTCAATTTAAGAATCGTTTTGGAATTAAATTTCAGAATTTATGGACGCCGGCGTTCAATTCGTAAAGGGGTTGTATAAAAGTTTGACATCATTCACATGCTGAAGATGGAAAGAGACTACTTAGTTGGTTGAATTATGAAAAAAAAAGTTACTTTTTGGTCTGAGAAACTAAGGGCCACAAGTGTGACATTTATTCAGGGGCGGGTGGGGGGGATTGGAGACTCAGTGGGTGGACGATAGACTTGCAGATTGGGGCCTTAGAAATTGGAAATCATGAAGGCTTCCTGAATAGAAATGGCTGACATGGCTGAAAATTTTTTGAATGATCAGTAAAGTGCAGTATGGTGAGCCTCCAGATACTTAAAACCTACTTGCAATGTGAGTAACGTAACGTGAGTAACAGGACTTTTTTGTTTCACGGGCTCATTGCAGAAATTACTGTTGCAGTAAGTTTAGATCCTGGTTGTATTAGAATTTTCAGTATTCAAGGTTCCAACATACAGTATATAATCCAATTTATTCTGTAATGCATCATTGATCAAGAAGATAGGATCAAACTTAAGTGAAAAAGCCACAATACTTTTGAGTAACGTGAGTAACGATTGAAAAATCCAGTCTGCCAGCATAACCACTGAGGAGTTCTTTCCAGGCTCTCTCTAGTAAAGTTGATGATGGTCGGATGTTGCCACAATGTGTGAGTTTTGAAGTTCTGTTTGTTGAATAATTTTTTTTAAGTTCTGTCCATTGAATAAGTAGTGAAACAATGTTATACTCTAGCCTAATGCAGTAAACTTGATGTAAGTAATGCTATAATGCCCATAATACCAGGACATGTCATCCTTGAATTGGTAGAATTTATGAAGCACAATCGGGAAAGCGCAACACAAAAGTCCAGTAAGATCGCCGTGCATTTGCTGGTGGGCAATTCTATGGGGCGCCGATTGTCAAATGGTGCACACTTGAAATAACATTTTACAATATTTAGCTCCATAAAAAGTAAAAATAAAGTAGTATTTTCTGAGGTACTTTTCAACAGATTTACAGCAATATTTTTGAACTTCGATATTTTTAATTTTCATCTAAAAATATTTTAAATGTAGTGTTAACCTTAAATCTAAATAATGAATGTTAAATGTAAATATCAAACACTAAATGTAAAATTCTAAATGTAGATGTTGAATGTTAAATCTAAATATTAAATGCTAAATATAAATGTTAAATTTAAATAAAAATGCAAAGTTTAAATGTTAAATGCTAAATCTAAATGTGAAATCTAAATATTAAATGCTGAATCTAAATAGTAAAAGTTTAATCAAATGTTTAATGCTAATTGTAAATTTTGAATGCTAATTTAATTTTAACATTTATATGTAACATTAGATTTAGCATTTAACATTTACATTTAACATCTACTATTTAGATTTACCATTTAAAATTTAGATTTACTGTTAACATTACATTGAAAATATTTTTCAGGAAATAATTTTATATGACAAATTTCACAAATATTGCCATAAATCTGGTGAAAAGTTCCTCAGAAAATGCACGTTTTTAAAATATTTTTGAGCTAAATGTGGCAAAATCTTGCTGTTATATACAGTGTACACCATTTTACAATCAGCACCCCATAGAATTGCGAACCTGCAAATGCACGGCAATCGCACTGGACCTTTGTGTTGGGCTTTCCAGATTGTGCTTCATAAGTTGTACAATTCAAGGATGGCATGTCCCGGTAGGCTAAATGATTTTAGAAGCCTTGTATCATTCAGAGATTCCACCGGGTTGATCCCATCAGGGATAACCCTTCCTCGGCGAAAAACACAATCAGTTTCCTCTTCCAGCTCAATAAACAGTGCCATTCTTTAAGCCTCTCTACACTTTGCAAGCAGTCAGGAGCGCCTGCCAATAATTGCTAGCAGACATTCCCCACCCCCCCAAAAAAAAACAACATTTCTCAGTTTCAACACTTGATGTGTACTATTTGCTCTATTTTGTACTATTTTCAAAGTGATGTATGGTTTAAATGATTTGAATATCATTCCATTCTGTATTTATTTACGCAGTGTCCCAATTTTTTTGGAAATGGGGTTGTAGTTTAATTGCCTCAGGTGGAAAATGGCTGTCAGCTGCAAACAAAACTTTACTGTAAGCTGATGATCTGAAGAGATGCATATTCAGAAGAGAAAGTTTTTTCTGACCAATGATACATTTAGTCTGTGGCAGCTGATAAACTCGGTAATGGGTCCAGACAGATTTATATGTTAACTGGCTGTTAAAAAAAAGGTGCGTCACAGGCACGGTAGCACAACTACATTGCTTATTTCCATGAGTGGGGGTTTGGGCCTTGAAACTTCGAAATCAGCCATCCATTAAAATATTGTCCAAACTACATCTGAAAAACACATTTGTCATTAAAAATGTCCAGTCACTGAAGCTTGAGAAAATCAAGAAAAGGACACTGGATGCAGCCTGATTCATTCACACTATAAGGACCACTGCCTGAAACTGGAGACTGAACTCTTTCCAAAGAGACCAAAAGCATGATTTAGTCAGTGCATCATAGTTAATGTCAGCCTACATAAAACTGAGCCCCTGAGAACAAAAGCGGTCAAACTCCAGATTTGTCCTTTTTAAGTTCTAATCTTAAAATGATTTAAGATTGTAGTGGTCTCTCTGTGAAATACAATAATGGATTAACTTGGTGTAGCTGCAGTACTTTGCAGTGGATGGGTTATATGTTCCACACTTCAAGAACGCATAAAATACTCAGTGCAATTGTGGTCCTAAATGAAAAATGAAAAAACATTAGTTGGACCACTCTTGTTCTAAGGGGCTCAATTCACCAGTCAAGCTTAAAACTTTCCACTACAGTAAAATTCTGTCTCTTAATTCATAAAATATCAATACAGATTTCACTCAACTTACACTGATGAGCCACTCACAGATGAAGCAAATAATATTTATTATCTCATAAATATACGGTAAATGTCAAGGTCTGCAGCGAGACCTTCGACAGTCAGTGAACAGTTAGTTCTCATAGTTGGCATGTTGGTTGTGTGAGAGATCGGACTTTGACAAGGGCCAGGTCGTTATGGACATACAAGCCACATCTGGTCCAAATCAAAAGAAGGGCTACTATGGCGCAAATCTTTGAGACTCTCAATGATACTTATATCCAGAGCGTTTCACAACACACAGTGCAGTGCATCTTGCTGCGTATACTGCTTTGTAGCTGTAGGTCAGGCATAGTGTCCATTCTAACCCACAGCCACCACATAAAGTGCCTACAATGGGCATGTGAGTGTTGCAACTGGACCAATTAAAGAGGGTTGCCTGGGCCAACGAGTCCTGTTTTCTTTGGCATCATGTGTGTCAGCTGAGTACCTGTCAGAGTTGGGAGTAACTAATTACTGTAATCAGATTACATATATCAGTAATGCAGTAATGTAACGCATTACTTTGATAACTTAAGTCGTCAGATTACAGTTACTAACAAATAAATGATCTAGTTACTTGCATTACTTTAAATTCCTCAACTATCGGCAGGACGGGAGGCCGGAAAAACGTCTTCATCCTCTTCTTCTTCCTTTTGAGTATATTGGCGATTGAGACTGAGGACAGAAATCCCATCAAACATCTTTTTTCATGCGTGTTCATGCCAGTAATGTAGCCTTTTACTTGACTCACTTTTCTGTAAAGTGCTGTTTGGGCAGATTTTTCCAACTTTGCTGTTGGCTCTGCTGTATTAAAGAGCATGAAAGAGAGATCTTGTATGTGCCCTAGAATAAAGATTGATGAGAATCTGGGCATATACCAGGTTTTAGCATGACGTGGTTTATTAATTAACTTATGGTGAATTTCAGATGATGGCGGAGAGTAATTCGAAAGTAATGTAACTAGTAGTGTAACTATTTACTTTAAGCAGTGAGTAATTAAGTAAAGTAAGGGATTATTTTTTTAAAAAGTAACTAGTAATGTGTAATGCATTACTTTTTTAGAGTAACTAACCCAACACTGGTACCGGTGCCCTGTGCACATGTACGAGAGGAAGCGAGGGCACAAGGATGCACTGAAAAAAGACAAGCTGGTGGAGGGAGTGTGATGCTCTGGGAAATGTTCTGCTGGGAAACCCTGCACTTGGGAATTCAGGTGGACATCAGTTTCACGGAGCTGTTTTGGTGGGATGAAGGGGACCTACACAATATTAATCAGGTGGTTTTTATGATATGGCTGATCAATGGGTATTGCCACTTTATCCTGTCACAGCCATACCCTTAAAAAAAAAGAAACCATAGACATTTGATGAAACTCCCACTGTTTTTGGCTCATTGATTTGAAGACATGACCTTTGCCTTCACTATTCTAGCCAATGATTTATGAACTGAAATTTCCCTACAATACATTTATACATTACAGATTTGCAGACATGTGGCACAGTCAGTCAGGTGTACAAAGTTCCAATCCTGACATAATCCTTCCATACGGTTGGGCCTGATCTATCTGGCAGCATAAACATCTCTGAAGTTGTTCAGAAACACAACAATCCCTGAGCCACACAACTTAACTATTACACGTTGAATGTTATTTCCAAAAAAGTTCATAACTTGGACTCTTCTGGAAGTGTTGATGCTTTTAAAGAAATTAGATAGATAGAATATTTATTGTCCTTACGGAAATTTGTTCTGTGCCATTTACATTCACATTCACAGTGCGTCTGATAATTACAACTGTACACAATAGACAAACAATACCCCCCCCCCCCACCCCCCAAGACAAAAAAAAAAAAAAAAATGACTTTTCTTTGCTGGCATTTAACTGATCAAATCTTCAGGACAATACATTTATACTTGGCAAACATCACAAATAATGATTTTTGTTTGAAAAAATTATTATATCATTTAGTCTTAACATATGATTACAAAATTTTTGCAGCCGTGGCTCTATTGTACTAACAAAAAACTGTTTCACCCCGTCATGTCAATGCCAGTCATTATGTTAATGTGCCATTTTGGAGCCACAGGAAGCATCTCTATCTCGCTGAGTGCTGCACAAGCAAAAAAAAAAAATTAATATATACTTAAGAAATTGAGTGTTGACATAAAATGTACTTATATTATCACTGAAATTGACCAGAGTTTAAAATTGTCATTGGTCTGTAGGTGATTACAGGGGGAAGTATGCAGTACTCCCTTCCTCTGAAGTAGCCTACTTCTTGCAAAAGAGAAGATGGAGAAGTGGCAACTTAAAAGCCAGGCATAGCGATTCAGAATGAAGAGGGAAAAAAAGTTATAATTTTCATTAAGCTTCAACAACAGCCGTAAGGGGCAATAACCTGAATGTTTTTTTTCTCTTTTCCTTTTTTCGCTATCATCCAGTAGGGGGCTGCATTGTAGCATAATACTTATGAGCTTCAGCTCAGAATAGTGGTCCCCTGGTGTGCTTTTGTGAGTCAGTTTTGTACAACTGAAGGTTATACAAAGGTTGAAGCACTTCAGTAAGCCAGCCCCAATATCAGTGTACCATATGTGAATAACCTTGGATAAAACTACCTCACTGCAGTCTTGCTCATTATTATTACAATAACAAGAATTATTTTGTTTGGCTATGGAAAGAAGCAATACAAATTTTCTGTTACAAAAAACTACATGTATATTTTATCAGCAAGCCCAAGCACAGGTTCTCAGTCAGGCATTCAAATCAATCAAAAACATCTAGAATGAAAACAAACAGCACCGGATCTCATTCATTCAACCGCAGCCTGGTCCATATTTCAGTGCTGCCCGTTAGATACTGTGTCTTCTGGGAGTAGCTGAAGCTATTAAAAACACAGCTTTTTTTGAAAAGGACAGGATAATATCACATTTTATATGTGCTTGGTAATAAATAGTAAAATTATGGTGCCCATATGACCCCTCTGGCTTGAAATCCTTAGTCTAAGCAACAGGACCTGCTCATCTCATTCATGTTTACCTTCAGGTGAATGAATGTGGCAGCTGCAGAAATTGTGTCTGAATTATTCATGAACTCCATTATCATGCTGCTCATGAATTGACTGCAGGTATAATGGGCTTGTCTTTGCCATACCCTTTAATACTGACAAGTTTCTTGTTTAACAAATAATTGTACAACTTTTTGGGTTGCTGTGTACAATGTGAAAAAATAAAGAATGCAGTGATTTGCAAATAATTGTAACCCCACAGTACATTTTATTGAAAATAGTACAAAGATAACATATCAAAGGTGGAAAGTGAGAAATTGTATTGTTTACTGAAAGATAACTGCTCATTTTGAATTTCGTACCAGCAAGATGCTTTAGAAAAGGCCAGGGGAACAAAAGACTATAGAAGATATAAGCTTAAGTATATTTGGTGGAAAATCTCATACTTAATTAGGTTTATTCGCAGCAGGTCAGTGACATGATTTGGAATAAAAAGTGCATCCCAGAGAGGCTGGGTCTTTTAGAAGTAAAGATGCCAAGAGATTCAGCATTCTGTGAAAGACTGCTAGGGCAAATATTTCGACAATTTAAGGATAACATTTCTCAGCGTAAAATTTCAAAGTATTGTTGAAAGCCATAATTGTTGTGACCTTGGTTGTTTTCCAGGGCCTGTGTAGTCTGTTTTGCATTAAGTATCTGTTGGGTTGGAGCTTGGAGAAATTAAACAAACTCAGTCAAGCTGCATTCGGCGATTCTAGGGGTTAAAAGACCGGTCAGCCCTTGGCATCGCGGGACGTTTGTCATTCCCCAATGCACCTTGTTTTATTTTGGTTTTGTTATGTTTCTTTTTGGAACCAACACGCACCGCACCGTATCTTCCCCTCATCCACATCCTACACACGACTGACAATGCTGACTTTCATATCTCATTGGACGGCCGTCTTCTCTTTATGATGGAGTTGTTTCTTTTGGATTACAAATAACCTGTTATTCTTGGCCAAACCAATCCAGTGTTTCCTTCTTGTTCCAAATTGAGCCGTGGTCATAACATTATTTACAGGACATAACATCATTATCATCTGTACAATATTGAATGACCATGATCTTCAGGCCCTCAGGGGGCACTGCATTAAAATCGCTGGAGCACTTCTGACAGCCTTTGTCAATGAACAAAGTTCATCACTGAATCCACAAATACAAGTCAAAACTCTTCCATTGTAAGGATGAAACCATGCCTAAAGAAGATCCAGAAAAACCTCCTGCCTTCTCTGGGCCCAGACTCATTAAAGATAGATTGAGGCAAAGTGGAAAACTGTCCTGGAACCTGAAGACCAATAAAAATATGAAATTCTTCTTGGAAATCGCAGATGGTGCATCCTCCAGGCTAAAGAGGAGGAGGACCACCCAGCTTGTTATCAGCGCACAGTTAAAAACCAGCATTCGTGATGGTATGGGGGTGCATTAGTGCACATGGCATGGGTAACGCACATCTGAAAAGACACTATTAACAATGAACAATATATACAGGTTTTGGAGCATCATATGCTGCCATCCAGACAAAATCTTTTTCAGGGATGACATTGCTTATTTCAGCACAATGCTAAACCATATTTTTCAGCAGTTAACAATTTGCTCATCACTGGCCTGTCTCTCTGCTGCATTGTGAGGCAATAGTGCTCTTAGTTCATAGCAGAAATATTCTGTGAACTCCTAAGGAGAAACCGCAGTCCTGTAGTATCATTGAATATTTATTATTTTGCCTGATCAGTGGCCAAGCTGGAAGCTTGTACACTCATGTTCTTGCCACTCTTTCTTTCTTTTTCTTTCTCACTTACTTTTCTTTCTTTTGTTCTTTCTTCTCTAAGTTTTTTTGCTGTCTAACTACTCCTTCATACTCTCACATAGAAACCTCAATCAAACTTCAAAAAAATTCAGCTTTGAATTATGTTGTTTGTATTTAACTTTTTATGATGTACAGTTAAATACCTGACAAGTCTAAACAGTCCACTGTCCAAATGGCGGTTGTTAGTACTGTCATGTTGATTTCAATTACTGGAGTTGCATTTGCTCTTGAATCTCACTATATGCCTACACAGTGCCACTTGAAGCACTCAAACCCCTTCAACGGCTTTCAAGTACAATACCTCTTTAAGTATCACTTTCCTTTGGCATTTTCATCCCCGTTAAAGTTTGGAGATTTTTTTTGTTTTCATTTTTATGTTTTGTTTTGTATTTTGACATCACAGTTAAATTGTAAAATATCCTACTGTCATAAATTAATTGTAATTTTAAGAAGCTTAAGACTCATTTTCCGCAGCTTTCACCTTATCTCTACGGCAGCTTGAACCTCACATTTTCATCAGCTTCCAGCGTGCATAGTTTCCCCGGGAACTGTATTTTTCTAGTTGTTTATGGTTTTCTTTTATGTCAGATGTTTTGAGGCCATTAGCAGGGGCAATACAAGGAATGGGCCTTGGACAAGGAGGAGCTCCTGATTGGCCGGATTTGAAAATAATTTCAAAGATATTTCTTGTATCCTGCAGGGGTGGCTCCCTCAGTAAAGGGGTTGCAGTGTGATATAGGGGTGACCACAACAGCGTCGGACCAAATTCAAGCTTTTATCAGCCCCAATGATTGCGCATTCAATAACTAATATTTTTAACTTGTCAGTATCGATGGGGACAATTCCCAGTGTATGGAAAGCTGCTCATGTTTTTCCATTATTTAAGGGTGGTGATCCCAGTTCAGTGAACAGCTACGGACCTCTCTCAAAAATGGCCTTGCCTGGCTAAGATTTTAGAATCATAGTTAAGCAACAACTGTGCAGCTTTTTAACTTTCAACAACATTTTAACTTCACAACAATCTGGCTTCAGGCCTGGTCATAGCACCATAACAGCAGCTTCAGTGGTTTTAAATGATTTGGTATCAGCTGTGGATAATAAACAAAAATGTGCTGCCCTATTTATTGAATTAAGCTTTCGATACAGTAGACCATTTTATTTTATTAAAAATTTGTCTTCCATTGGTCTTGATTGTGTTGCCTGCTTGTGGTTCCAGGACTTCCTCTCTAATAGAACACAAGCTATTATGCTTGGGTATGCAAAGTCTGAATTTTTAAAAGTGACGACAAGAGTGTTGTGGATTTTCTTCAACATATTGAGGTTCCCCCATCCTCAAGCAATTGGAGAGAGACAGATTCTGAAAAAGAAAATTAGGCTTTATTGTGTCATGTTGATAAATGTACAGTCGAGTTCCTCCTGCGCAAGAAGAACTCCACTCCTCACTTTTACATCAGGTCTTATACCTCTCATTCTCGCACTACCATTGGACAGGAAACCTGAAACCCTGTTAGCTAATCCCTCAGGAATTCAAAGTAAAGACGCATGCGCATCACAGTGGAAACTTACAGCCACACCTAGCAAGAGATATACAGAGATATGCAGACAAAGAATACAGCCAGATGAAAATGATAAAAAGAAAAAGATACCAATGGATGAATTCGATGCATATCAAATAATTACAAATTATTCACTTGATTATGTTATCAGTAGTAACTAATGATTTTGCAGAACAGATATTGATCAAAGCTACAGAAATCAAATACATCCTCTGATTATGTTTTTTGAATCAACTAAACGGAAGCCTGCTTACTAATCAAAGCTACCGAAGCGTGCTGCTTATGTGTGTGTGAGCTGCTCATGCATGTGTGAACTGAATTGCTTATATGTGTGTCTGTCTGCGTGTGAACTGCTTGTATGTATATTTGTCTGTGTGTTTTATGAAGTTTTATGTGTATGTGTCTGTGTGTTTGCTCTGCAGTATGTGAACTACTTGTATGTATGTGTGTGTTATGTTATGTGTGTGTGTCTTTCTGCTGCCTACATAATATGGTTATTGATTATGATTATTGATTGCTAAATATAATTCTAAAGCTAATTGTTAGTTTATTGATTATTAGTATGAGCAATGAATGAATAATGATAAATTTATATATATATATATATAAAATCAGTATTAGTGAATATAATGAATAATGCTGAAATATAATCTTCAACAAGAGTACCACAAGGATTCATACATGGACCGATTTTATTAACAATTTATATTAATAATGTTGCTCGTAATATTGCAAATTGCAAGGCTCGTTTTAATGCAGTGATGTACTCCTCTGCACCAAGGTATGCCCAGGCCCTTAGCTACTTGCAATCGGCTTTTAGTCATATTCAACGCACTCTAGCTGATCTGAAACTTGTTTTAAATGCCGATAAAACTAATTCATGTTTTTTTTTCTGCAGGGAATGCAATTATGCCCAATGACTCAATTTTCTCGGTGACTGGTGCTAAAATTGAGCAGGTTTAGTCTTACAAATATTTGGGTATCTGGCTGGATCGTGACTTTTCCTTTAAAATACGTGTCTAACTAACAAAAATTTGGTTTCTTGACAGAAACAGGTCTTGTTTTTTCTTTAGACAGTAGGAAGAGGATTGTCCAGGCAACAATCTTATCCTTATTTAACCATGGGGATGTCCTTTACCTGCAAGCCTCTGATAGTACTTAAAGACCTTTGGACGCAATTGATTACAGCGCTCTGCATTTTATCACTGGAGATGGTTTCCGCACTCATCACTGTGTTTTATGTAGTTCATTAGGGAGGTTTCCCCTTCATTTTAGAAGGAAGCTCCATTGTATTTTATTTATTTATAAAGCATTACTTGGCAAACTTCCTTGTTATCTTACTAGGCTTTTTTCCATTATAATCAGATGCCAGCATGTCAGATCACAAGGGTGGATTTTGTTGGAGGCACCCAGGAGTAGAACAAATTTGGGCTGTTCTGCTTTTTTTTTTTTCATATGCACCCTGTGTCTGGAATAGATGCCAAGACTCTCTGAAGCATGATTGAGTCCTTCATGAGGCGACTGAGGGAGACGTTACTTGAGGAGGCCAGATGTTCTTGCCTTTAGTTGTGCACTGTGGACTCATTCTCTGTCCTTTGTATTTGTATGTTCTAATTATTTTATTATTCTCTTTTTTATTTCTAATTGTATTGTAAAGTTTGTTTTATTCTGCAATTGTTGGTAATTATGTGAATTTTATTGAGCTCTGTGTTAAATGACTTTGCAATAGTTTGATTGTATTCAGGGCTCCCCTGAAAAAGAGCCCTCGGTCTCAGTGGGACTTCCCTGTAATAAAGGAATATAATGGAAAATAAAGCTGTGCCAGTGCTAACCGTGGCCGGCAGCCTTTTGACTACTGTGCATAATTGGCTTCGCGCTGCTCAGGGTTATGGGAGGTATAGTCAGTTTGATTCAGCATTTTATGTTACTCAAGTGCCTCCAGCTGGCTATCTGGGTGCTTGTCAGTAAAATTCCATGCAACCACATGGTCAAGTTTCCGCTGCTGTCCTTAGGAGCTTGCATGGTTCCAAGCAGCAGGTATGAAGAGGCGGCAGCCGACAGGCAAATGGTTTGGAGAACTGCAAACTGTCTGCGCTCTCCTGAGATGACCGTTAACCATGCTGTAAGGGTGAATATTGATTTGCAAAGATCTCAAGGTAATAATAATAATAAAATTATGACAAGTAAAAAATTGTTTCGTTTACAGATTTTAAAAGAAGTATACATTGGGACAAAGTAATTCCCTATAAAAACAAAGGTCTAAGCTCTTAAATGGTTTTCATGTCATGTCTCTATCTGCAACACAGGCTGAGAAATTAATTTTTGGGGGGAAAATTGACAGTCCTTGCAAGTTTTTCAGAAAACCCTATGCTTTAAGAAGGTTGTTCTCAAACCATGCCTTAGGTTTTAGAATGCTTTTTTGAGGACGCCTTAGGTCTTCATGGGTTAAACAGGCAGTTCCTTCTCAAAAACCCACCAATGTGGCTGAATTTAGACAATTCTTGCAAAGCAGTGTAGTGTGACTGACTCTTGGCCAATTATTGCAAATATTTAATTGCAGTTGTTGCAGTCAAAGGCAACAACCAGTTTATAGGTTTGCAAGGCGATTATTTTGCCATGTGTTATAGATTTTGAATTACAGTTTACCTATAATATATGAAATGATCATCTAAATGCTGCATTTTGTGTTTTCTCAAGTTGTATTTATCTTTTATCAAAATTGGTTGGATGATCTGAGGCATTTAAATATGACAATTAAGCAAAAATAGAAGAATGAAGAAAGAGGCGAACACTTCACTGTGCGGTATTTGATCTGGATCAAAGGAGAAAAAGACCATGCAGATTTTTTTCCAAAGCCGTTCTCTGTCATGGTGTGGGGATGTGTTGTTGCCCTTGGGAAGGGTGACTTACACCTCTGAGAAGGCACCGTTAATGCTGGAAAGTACTCAACATATGCTGCCTTCAAACCAGTGGCGTAACAATAGAGGGTGCAGGGAATGCACCGGCACTAGGTTTCAGTGGCGGGTGGGGCCCTTACCGGGTACCCCTGCGACAGGGACGGGCCCCAGATGACATCAGCAAAAGTGTCTTTTAAAATGGAAATGCTCATACCAACCAAGGTCTGCACTTCACAATTTCATAAACTGTGCCAGTAGATATACCACTGCACTTGCATTCATTTCTCAGTCATGGGGCTGGCAAGTCGATGTCATCATAGTATATTATTTATCATTTAATTGAACTTAATTCATTATAAAATGAAATCATTTTGATTTCTTTTTGGAAAATGCTTAATAAAACAATAATAATTTTATTCTGCTATTGATATCGTTATTGAGACAGCAAGTGTTTCTGCGTAATGTCCAACATTCCACCAGTGTTTCCCAAATTGGGTGCCGTTAGAGCTTTTGGTATCAAAATATGCAGAAGGTCTTGCTGAAGCTAATAAACTAATAATTGAACATATTTGGACTTGGTAACATGCTTGGTAAAATGAACTTTTCTGAGCATTGTCTTATAAAAATAGAGCATGAACTAAGTGGGCCATAGTTCACTTCCTGTAAGCAAATCAGGCATATAAAACTTGTTTTCTGTGGAGTTACCAGATGTGTTTCATAATATCAAAAGCTTGTTCTGATCGGGCTGTGGGCATTTTTCCTGATACTGTGAAAGACCTCCTTTGGCAGAAGCCAAAACGCGGACAGGGATCACGGGACAAACCTATCTACAAACATATGGCTCCAGTCAAGGAGTTCTAACGTGCATAGATAATTAGAGAAAGGACAGCGTTATCAGATGTGGAATTTCCACAGAAATGCAGCTAAGAAGATTAGGGAGAGACAAGGGGCGGAGACTAGAACAGGGCGAGTGCTGAGAGCTTGTTAGTGTTAGTGTTAGTAACTTCTAGCAAAAACAACTGTTAGTATGGTTAGTAAAATAGAAAAGTAAGGTGAAGTAAGCAAACGAGATTGGAAGGAAGACTGAAATCCAGAAACCATTAAATCACCCAAAGAGTGACACGCAGTACTGGGGCTGTGAGCAATGACAAGACAAGAGACCAGACAGGGGGAGACAAAGTGCAATGCAAGGTGAACAGCAAAACATGGACCGGAATGAAAACTATGGTAAAAAGTAAAACCTGGAAAAACAAAACTAAATCAATACATGAATTTTAAAATTACCAAATCACAAATCACATACAAAAGAATAGTCAGACATAGCAATGAATTAAATACCAATAAAACAGAACATGGCAAACAGATCAAAAAATGGCAAGGCAAATCAGGACATAGGCATTGCAAGGCAGGACAGAACATGGCAGACAGCAGAATCACAACGGAAGGGGGAATTTAAGACCACAGTCAAGACTGAAATGGGGAGGCAGACTGAGAAATACCTCTCAAATTCGGCTACAAGACTGAGGAGAGGAACCAAAGAATAATGTCAGCCATCTCTTGGCTTTTCATTTGATTATTTTTAATGACAGCTTTTTATGTTTTTTCATAACACTAGGGGAGATTTTGTCGAAGACTTCTGGAATAGACTTTATTACACATGTACGATTGCACAGCAGTGCAGGGAATGGGAAGGGTATATTGTTATGAAAATTTTGCAACATATGGGGAAAATGACCTGAAAGAAGGAAGTTGGAAATTGACTGCAAAAGCGAACGCAACCATGGCTCAGAATGCACGGAAATTTGGACTCTCCAAAATTGTTTGATGAAACATGCATGAACATAACTGAGAAAAAATATCTGTGTAATATTCATTTTTGGCCAAAAAAAAAAAAAATCATTATATTTGAACCTGAAGTGGCCCAGGAATCTAGCTGTATTACATCTGAAGGCTGATGCGGGTAGGTCACTGGGACAGAAGAAAACATAGTCTTTCACTGTCATACAAAAACTTATATTTCTAGTATTGTTGCTCAATTTGGGTTATATTTTCTACGATTCAATATTTGCGAGCAATCTGCTGAGTGTCACCTTTCAAACAAGATCATGATTATGCCTGTAGTCAAAGTGGTTCAAGAGCAGTAAGCATTTTAATTTGGGAAGAAATTAGCTTAAAAAAGTACTGCACTTTAAAAGGTAATGACTAAGCATTGCCACCTCACAGCGAGAAGGTTGTGGGTTCGAATCCGGCCTGGGGCCTTTCGGTGTGGAGTTTGCATGTTCTCCCCGTGTTCATGTGGGTTTCCTCCAGGTACTCCGGTTTCTTCCCACAGCATAGGCATATCAGGCTAATTTAAGATGCTAAATTGCCCATAGGTATGAGTGTGAGAGCGAATGTTGTGTGCGCCTAGCAATGGATTGGCGAGCTGGCCAGGGTGGGTCCCTACCTTTTGCCCAGAGTCAGCTGGGATAGGCTCCAGCTCCCCCCCGCGACGCTAGTGAGGATGGATAGAGAATGTATATTACTTTTGTATAATTTATTTATTGTTTGATTGATTGATGAATTATAATAAATATGACTTAGGAGGAAAGTTATCAATTTCTCAATATAATACCATTAGCTCAACTGCCTATTATTTGTAAAGGTTGAGAGATTATTTCTACACGATCAGCAGTTGCACTGCAGTGTGAAAGCTGGCTACTCCAACTGACAGTCATGCAAATGTCCTTTGACATTATCAAAGAAGTCTAAAATAAACTCAAAGGGAAAATAGATACTTCAGAAAATATGGATAAAATGGAAGCCTCGGAACATGGTGGGATGAATATGCAGGTTTCTATTTTGGCTTGACATCTCCCAACTATTGCTCATTAGCATTTTTTGTTGCCCTGGCTGTAGCTTTTGTTCCAAATTTTCATCATTTTGTGTTGCTGTCAGAGCCATTACTCGGATACAAAAAAATAATAATATTGGTTCAGTTTTCAAAGCAATGGATTTCCAGATACGGGTTATGCGACTTCTTTGGGAAATTGCTCTGTTATGCTTACAAACTGAGAGATAACCAAAGGATCTGTCGCTAGGATTAATGGTCGGGTTTATTGTCTGTGATGCACACTAATCTGTGGGTTGCCAGGCAGAGAGCATGCAGCATTAGGTGTTTTTGCACAGTTGCACAGCTCCCTGAATTATGTTATATAGCATTACTGAGATACCTGTGTGGCATGGGAGTTAAGCAAAGACCCATGAGTCCGATGCCAAGTTCTGTTAATTAGCTGAGTCTAATTTAGTCATACATTTTGACAAAGTCACTGCTGCAGCCTCAGACTTCACTGGAAGGCTTTCTGCTGTGGTCTGAAACATGGGTGAACCAGAATTGATTTCCTCCCTGGTAACCAATGCAGGTGCTGATTTTTAGCCCAGCTCCATAACCCCTGATTTGAGTGATTAAGAAATCGCAGTCTTTGTTCAAAACACTTGTAATAAGGGGCAGGCATCTTGCTCATGGACTAATAACAAAAAACCTGCTTCCACATCAGCTCTTTATATAGAAGATTGGGCACCCCAAGTTTACACGGTTCACCAGGTCAAACTACTGGTGCTGGTCAACGAATTAGAATAATTTGAAATAGTGCAATCGTAAAATTTTCTTGATGCATTTTGTGTGCAGAAAGCAAATCAGGTGTTCACCGTGCCTGTCCTACTTGTTAGAGTAATCACAGAACTCGCTACCTGTAAAAAATTTGCTCAGCTGAGCTTTCCAAAAGGCCCATTTTTGGAAATTGGTACTCAGTGGAACTAAGATTGGTTTTATCCATGGATAGTGTCAATATTGGTGCACAGTGGTGATTTTATTAATTTTTAACCAACAAGATTCACCCACGCCACTAGTGGACAATATTAAGCTTTTTAATTTTTTACTTTTCCACTCTTTGTGTGCAACCATACGCCCAAATAGTGTCACTTATGCATCTGCCGCCATGTTGGTATGTAAACCAAACATTGTGAGTCTCTGGAGTCGTCTGCCAAGTCAAGATAAAGTTGAAATTTGCAGCTTTGACCCCTGTGTTAAAGCCATCTGATTATTCATAGGATTTAGCCTAATTGTGAACTCTCTCGGGAAAGAATTCTGTATTCTTCCTCCCCTTTTTTTGACTTATATCTGCCAGAATGATTGATAAAGGGGGTGTTCCATAGGTGAGAATGGAATTCAAAGTTTAATATGTACTATTGCGAATGCATGTGTTAAGCATACTCCAGCATCAGTAACATGTCCCTCACCGTTATATGCTATTACTACGTACAGCAGCAATAGAAAACTTTGGCGTCTCTTGACAATTTCTTTGTATCTGGCTGGATTTGTAGTCCTCTCACAAAAAAAAAAATGAAAAGATGACTGGATGCTTGTTCATACTCGTGTGAATCATCCAGCAATCTTGAGAAACACTGCAGTTTGTGTCCACGCAGATGGTGCGGTTACTCATTGTAATTGTATGGCTGGGTTAAGCAGGGCCAGTTCTCATATTGACGCTTTTCTTTGACCGAAGCTGGCTACAGAATCAGGAATTGAAGGATTAATTCTTCAGCAACAAGCCACAGAGATCATAATTTGATGCTCAGTTCTCTGCTAATTTGATTCCTGATCTTTTTAGCAGAAGAAACTTTTATAATGTAGGCCTATAACAAAAAATAATTCCAGGCAGCCTACTGTTAAGCAGTTCTAAAAGGACGAGCAAGAGGTCCAGATCAAGAAGGCGAAGGTGTGATGGTGCGATCAGGAACCAGTCATGAGAACCAGGCGATGCAGTAGATCCAATTTTATTAATAAAGGGGGAAAACCTCCGCAGGGCAGAAGGCAAAGGTACAAAGTCCACACACCAAAAATCACAATCCAGTTGGGCAAGAATAGAATCAAAAACCAGGGCAGCAATCACAGTACTCGTGTCGGACAGAAATGGGTCTGGTTCACAGGTACACGTATATCAGAGAAGCAAAGCCAAAATCCAATGGGCGTAATCCAAAACGTAACCAGGGCAGCAATCACAGATCTCGAGGTCGGGCAGAAAAAGGGTCAAAAACACAGATGCAACGGTAAATCCTATATCACAAAGCCAAAAATCAAAAAAGTCGGGTGGTCCAGTCAGAAAACTATCACTAAGAAATCAAGGCGAGAGAAGCGTGGCACAAGGAGACAACAATCTGATGAGGAAGTGCTGTGAAAAGACTCCTAATATACACTCCAGGGGAATCACATGCTACACAGAACACAGGTGCTGGAAATGAGACTAATTACAAAGGAGGGAACAAGAGGGAAACCTAATCACATGAAATAGGCAAAAGCCAAAACGTGGACAGGGTACACGCGACATTCCTATAGACAAGCATACGGCTCCGGTCAAGGAGTTCTAACGTGCACAGATAATGAGAGAAAGGACAGCGTGATCAGATGTGGAATTTCCACAGAAATGCAGCAAAGGAGATTAGGGAGAGACTAGAGGCACAGACTAGAACAGCGCGAGTGCTGAGAGCTTGTTAATCAATTAGTAAGTGAAACTATACAATCCCTTCGTGCTCGTTAGTAAGTTAGTATTATATACAATGTTAGTTAGTGTAAGTAAGTTTTAGCGAAAACAACAAACTGTTGGTATGGTTAGTAAAATAGAAAAGTAAGGTGAACAAAGCAAACAAGATTGGAAGGAAGAATGAAATCCAGAAACCATTAAATCACCCAAAGAGTGGCACGCAATACCGGGGCTGTGAGCTGTGACAAAACAAGAGACCAGACAGGGGGAGACAAAGTGCAATGCAAGGTGAACAGCAAAACATGGACCGGAATGAAAACTATAGTAAAAAGTAAAACCTGGAAAAACAAAACTGAATCAATACATGAATTCAAAAATGACCAAATCACAAATCACATACAAAAGAATAGTCAGACATAGCAATGAATTAAATACCAATAAAACAGAACATGGCAAACAGATCAAAAAATGGCAAGGCAAATCAGGACATGGGCATTGCAAGGCAGGACAGAACATGGCAGACAGCAGAATCACAACGGAAGGGGGAATTTAAGACCACAGTCAAGACTGAAATGGGGAGGCAGATTGAAAAATACCTCTCAAATTCGGCTACAAGACTGAGGAGAGGAACCAAAGAATAATATCAGCCATCTCTTGGCTTTTCATTTTATGATTTTTATTGACAGCTTTTTATGTTGAGAAGATGTGTTATTAGTGGGACTGCATGTCCACCATGTGGCATTGGTTGATTTGAGGGAGTTGGCCATATGTATGGGGCAAAAATGATGAATGTAGCTATATTTTTTTGGGCCTAGCCTTTTTGTCCAACATTTCTATCAACATTTGTGTCTTTTTTTCTGGGACTCGTTTGTATCAAATGGAGGGATACTTATCCTCTGACGACTGACTCCATTCAGAATTTTTGTTTACTTCTACAAGGAAGGCAAAACTTCATCTTCCTGCCTTTATTGAATAAAAATGGAAAAGATCTTTGTTATTGCTGGTGTTGTTCTTCACTAGATTCATTTGGTACTGCCCCGAGATAGGCGTCAAATTGACAAGAATTAAAGCACTGATTACTGAAACCCCACAAGTCAAGTCAAGTCAAGTCAAGTCAAGTGTGACTTATGGGGTTTTAGTAATAGGTGCTTCAATTTTTAGAGGGTCTGGCCTGCATCCCTGGTAGTAGCGAAATAGTAAATGAGATGGTGTTTTTTTTTTTTTAATTCAAAGTTTACAAATGTAAACATGTCTCACCTTTTGACACAATATAGAGTCTGCATAATCTAGAAGCTTTTTCAATCAAATGGAGAGGAAAAGGCAGCAAGTTTTTTTTTTTTGCGTGATGATAGTATCAGCCAAATAAGTTTGTTAAAAAATGCACATTTAAGGTTTTAAGTGGATGATGACGTTCTAACACACTTTCCAGAATAATCGGTGTATCTGATCTACTATTTATCTTCTGTCATGGTTATGGTTTTTGGTCATGTTTATGTTCAGGTTCTGTGTTCATGATTTTGTCTTTTATTTATTCTATTTGGTAATACTCAGGTTTTTAGTTCATTCCATTTCTCAGTTCCATTGCACTGTCTCTCCTGTCTTGTGATCTAGTTGGTTCAGTCCGTCTTCCCTGTCTGCGTGCCCACTGATCGGGTGACTTAAATGAATTCCGGTGTTTAAATTATTCCTTCGATTCTCGTTTTCTTCCTTCGTCTTTCTGTTCTGATTACTACCAAGACTAACATTTGTATTTTGTATCATAGTCTACTAACTCAACTAATCCATGTATATAAGATTACTAACTTACTAACGAGCAGTCTAGTTTAATATGTAATGTTGCACCGCTACTAATTTGGACTAATTCCCTCTCCGCAATCGCCCTGATCTATTCTCTGCCCCTCAGCTGTTTCTGTCCTCTCCTGAGTTTCAGCGAGATCTCTTGCACGTGCTTAATCACTCTCCTGCGCTCGTTATCTGTGCATGTAGAACTCCTGGACCGGAGTTCATGTTTCGTCTTTCGCCAATTTTCCTGGTTAGGGCTTCCCTCATGTGATTCTCCCGTTGTAATTAGTCTGATTCTCTACACCCGATTCCTGTATAGCATGTGATGTTTCCTATGTGTATTTAAGCAGTCTTTTCACTCACAGCTCTTGTCAGATTGTTGATCAATACTTCTTTGTGCAGAGTGCCTCGCATGCCATTGTGCATTGTTTTCTTCCACTGGATTGTCTTTGATTCTTGCCATTACCCTTTTTGTGTTGTTTTTGTCTTTCTGGATTTCTACCCATTTTTGTATGACCACGATTACTGTGTTTGGATGCCTTGTGTATGACCTTTGGCTTTGTTAATCGACTACGACTATTTGCCTATTGTTTTTGTACCTCAGCTTATCTGTCTTACTGGCTCTGACCCCTGCCTGTCTAGTCGACACTGTTTTTGGATTTCGCATTGTAGCTTGGCGATTCCTGTGCTTTTTGGTTTTGACTCGGACTACACATTTTTTGGATTTTCCTCTCTTGCGTGTGGTTCCTGAACGCACCGTCACAATTTCGTGTTGAGAGTCGCTATTTCTCGAGTCTAGGACTGCACAATTTGAATTACACTGTGTATAATCTTCACTCTAAAAAGTAAATCTACCATTTTATTGGAACAAATACTCAGGTGATTTGTGAAAATAGACATTTTTGTTTTGAATCACATCTAATTAGTCATTTCATAAAGAATTAAGGAATATACTTCTTTTAATTTTAACCTTAGAGTTCCACTTTTATGGAATGTATGTTTCTAAATGCAGAGATTTGTGTACTCTGATCATATCGATATTGAAGACAAACGTCACTCGAGCAGCGCCACGTGATGGCTTAAGAAATGGCAAATTTCAGGCATTAAATGTCATCATACTGCTCAGATTTGATACATTTGTTGCAATCATATGAAAATGTGAGATTCTGCAGTTTTCAAAAGGAACAGTATTTCAGTCTGATATCTGAATAGCATGATAACCACTTTCATTTTTATCAAGTGAAAAGGTGTCAGAAACATATATCAGAATTGAAGAAAAATGTTGAATATTTGTAATACATTGTTGCTGTTTTTCTTTGAAGCCAATGCCATTTCTTTTATTTTGCACCTTTTATGGAAAATTACCTGTATTTACCTCATGTTAAACAGGTGTGAATAGGCACAACACAGCTCAATGAAATCAAGTCTTGCTGTCAATTCAGGAGAGAAGTATTTCTCATGTTAAAGCCAGTAAAAAACCTCCGATGGGAGTCACGCAGTGATCTTGCGCTGGGACATTACTTTGAGATCTTCCAGAGATGTTATCTACTGAAATAATGTACGTTTTAAATTTTAACAATGGGTTTTTATCATGTCATGAGTTTTCCGTGATTTCACGAACATAACACACAGATGTCTCGCTTTGATATCAGATTGTGACATTCCGATGAGACATCTTTGTGAATTGTTGATGTATCACATTGCTGTCTCAGTAATATCACAATGTGTCATCTCAGTGAGACCTACAGATGTGAAATCACACAGATGTCTCACTTTAATGTCACATTGTGACAACACTGAGACAGCTGTGTGATACACTGATGAGGCATCATATAGATGTCACATTGACTTCAACGAGATATCTTGCTTTGATATCAGATCGTGGCATTCCTATGGAACACCTATGTGAAATGTTAGTGATGTAGTGCACAGAGGCCTAGGTGATGAGACATACAGCTGTGATATAAAACAGTTGCCTAACTTTGATATCACATTGTGACATCACTGTGAGAACTTTGTGAGGCTTCAAATTGAGGTCACTGTGAAATCACACAGATGTATCGCTTTGATATCAGATTATGACATTCCTATGAGACATCAATGTGAAATGTTGGTGATGTAGCACACAGACATCACAGTGAGACCTCCAGATGTGAAATCACCAATGTCTTTCTTTGATATCATAATGTTACATCACAGTGAGATCTACAGCCGTGATATCACACGGTTGTCTAACTTTGATATCACATTGTGACATCACTGTGAGAACTTTTTGAGTCTTCAAATTGAGGTCTCTGTGGAATAATAATAAAAAAAAACTCTCACTATGTTATCACCTGTGACAACACTGTGACATTTAATTGTTGACTGGGGTGTACATACAGGATTCACAATAGCATCAGCACAGGAAAGTATTTGAAAGTATTTGCTTCTTAGTTTGTATTTGTAAGTGCGCGTGTGCTTGTGTTGTGAGAAGCACTTTTTTGTGTTTGGAAAGGCCTCTGTAAAATAAGACATATGGGTTTCCCTGATACCCTCATGGAACAGCTGTGACCAGTGGCTCTACTCAAATCCACACTCTGTATGCCCTGTGACACAAAAATTGGTCATTTATTGTGCAGAGGATCTCTTTCTCCAAACCAAAATGACATTAGAATGAGACACAATAGGGGCATCATGAAAAAGATTAACTGTGTTTCCAGTGTAAATAAGGGTGGGCAAATGTTTAATTAAGCATTAGGATGATAATAGATTCTTCCTTTCCCCAAGGCTCAGTCCAGGAAGTCCAGAATAATTTGTTTTTGGCCATCCCGAATCATATAAAACTCAAATTACAGAGATTAGTCGCTTTAGATATGCGGCAAACACAAATTAATTAATATTTCAAAACCGTTGGTATATTCGTTGAATTCTTAATTTGCACACCATTTGAAAATGTTGTGATCTTTTAAAGTTCCCCTTGGCTATTTCTCCTACCACTGATGGTTCCACAAGCAAATAAAAAGCCACTCCGTCCTCCCTTTCTCTTCTGAGGACTCCTCTCATCCTGCATCTAACAGGCAGTGCTTGAGGCCTGTTCTCATTGGTTTGCATTGGTCTGGGTCATCTTATTCCATTTTGGGTAAGACAGCAATTCAATAATCTATAAAATTTTTAATAAACCTAATCTTTGCCTCAATCCCAAGATTAAACACACAGGAGACATCATGCCTGCAACTGTAACTTGATGATGATTCTTTCACTATTTGTGATAATCAAATCATGAAGATAAACTAGTTTTTTGCTCCTTGTTGCTGCTCATGATTACAAACTAGAACCGCACTTCCCTGTAGACTTTCAAGTCACTTTTACCTGACTGTTAATAAATTCTTAAATTGACCAACATTACTTAACAACGGGCTGATCCAGTGTGGGAACATTTGCAAGCTAACGGCAGCATGCTAGCTACCAGGGACACTCTACATACAGTATAAGGAGACAGCGCGCCACGACACCGTCTTTGAAACGCTCTCAGGCAGAAAGCCCGCAGTCAACAAGACTAGAGCCCATTCTCTTTGAATGGGGGGATGCCTATATCTAGCGTTCTGTAGCAGTACTTTGAGTCGTAAAGAAGGTCTGGACATGAAAATAAAATATTGAAAACATGCTTTGGTATGAGAACTTCAGGCAACGATTTAGTCAATTAGACCTTGTTCTAGCCATGTTTTTGCAGGGTCACTTCACAAATTCAACCAAATTTTAATCTGTCTGTTTTGACAGTTTATGATCACTATGGATACGATGAAGGTTGAGGATGCCTCAAGGCAAAATGTGATCAGAACTGTGATTGGTACATGCTTGCAAGCCTTATTGAGTGAAAAAAAAGTCCTTTTCCAGTGGTATTAATGTCTTTCAGAATAAATGTCATGCTTGCTGATGACAGTTTGACCGTGCCCACAAATATGTAAATTTAATTGCAATCAATTAAATCAAATCAATTGCAAAAATGCACCGCATCGCCCAGCCCTTCACTATCCATAAGGACTGAATTCTTCCTCAGCGAGTTATCACTTCCATCAGTTAGCTTGCTAACCACGCTAGCTAGTGCTTTATCAAAATTATTAATGATTTCATCAAAGCCTCAATTTCACCAGTAATTATGCTAGTGATGTTTGTTTTGTGTTTCAGGCTCATATTGAACTGCACTAACATTAATTGCCTATTCCTTCATTTTATATCTACAGTAGCTGGCTAGCTACGGAGATACATGAAAACCATGGCATTGAACAGCCTATTTTTCACGTACAACCCCAATTCCAAAATAGTTGGGACAAATGTAAATTGTGAATAAAATCAGAATGTAATGACTTTCAGATCACATGAGCCAATATATTATTTACAATAGAACAAAGGTAACATTTCAAATGTTGAAACTGAGACTGTCACATGGGTTCTGTGACAAAATGATGACGCAGCCAAGATTTGCAACTTCGGTGCAAAGAAGGTGGTTTATTTACAGTCCAATTGTCCCAAAAGTGAGCTAAAAAAATAACGGTTTTCAAAATGTTCCAAAGTAATGTAGGCCTATGAAACTAACAATAAAAAAAAAAGAAAAAGACAAAAAACTTCCAGTCTTAAGCGCAACACATCGCATAGCTCAGGACTACAAACCAGACTGAAATGAAAAAACTCGACCCCGAACCACCTCTTTCAGTGGGCTTAAATATTCACTAGCCCCTCCCCCTACAATTAACCCCAAACAGCTGAAGACAAAACCCCATTTATCTTCCATTTACATAAACATGGCAAGATTTACAAGAAGCCAAAATGTTACACATTTTGTGTACAAAACACCTATTTACATTTCAAAACCCTGAGCTCACCACAATTCTTAATTTACACTTAATTAACGACGATTGGATGAAATCATTGCTCTTAACGAGACTGGCACTACAAAGACAGCCAGATTTCACAGTTCGGGTCCTTTGATCACCCGGAGGTGCTGCAGGACAGAACAAACAAACATGGCTCCCACTCACCACGCTAAGATAAGTTATTAAAGAAATGACTGAAACCCATTTGTGTGTGTATGTGTTATTTAACTTGAGTTTATTTTAGTTATGGGAAACTATTGCTACAAACAACTTGTGTGTGCACCTACAAAGTAAGTTAGCTGGTATTTAGCAAGAGCTCAACATAAATAGTATCAGGTGTTCATATGTAGTGTGGTGCATTGACGCCAGGCGCCGGTACTGAAAGAGCTCCGTGTGACAGAGACATTTTACTGTACATTTTTATCCATAAAACGAGCTTATTTCTAACTTTCTGACTGCAACAGGTCTAATAAAAGTTGGAACACAGGCAAAAAAGGGCTGAAAAAGCAATTAATATATAAGAGAATCATCTGAAAGAACATTTAGCACGTAATTAAGTTAACTGGCATCAGGTGTGTAACATGATTCGCTATAAAAGGGATGTCTTAGAGAGGCTGAGTCTCTCAGAAGTAAAGATGGCCAGAGGGTCTCCAACCTGTGAAGGCTCATGTAAAAAAATTGTGGAACACTTTAAAAAACAATGTTCTTCAATGTCAAATTGCAAAGGCTTTGAAGGTCTCATCCTCGACAGTGCATAACATCATCAAAAGATTCAGAGAAACTGGAAAAATCTGTGTTCATCAGGGACAAAGACCTTTACTGGATGCCCATGATCTTCAGGCCCTCAGATACCACTGCATCACTCACCTGCATGATTCTGTCATTGACATTACTAAATGGGCCCAGGAATACTTCAAGAAACCACTGTCTGTAAACACAGTCCGTTGTGCCATCCGCAGATGCCACCTACGACTCTATCATGCAAAAAAGGAGCCATTGTTGAGCGTGATCCGGAGGCGCCGCCGTGTTCTGTGGGCCAAGGCTCATTTAAAATGGGCTGCAGCAAAGTGGCAAAGTATCCTGTGGTCAGACGAGTCCAAATTTGACATTCTTTTTATAAATCATGGGCGTCGTGTCCTCCGGGCTAAAGAGGAGAAAGACCACCCCTCTTATCAGCGTTCAGTTCAAAAGCCAGCATCTCTGATGGTATGGGGGTGCATTAGCGCATATGTTGTGGGACACTTACATGTTTTAAAAAGCACCATGAATGCTGAAAGGTATATAAAGGTTTTAGAGCAACATATGCTCCCTTCCAGATGACATCTGTTCCAGGGAAGGCCTTGTGTATTTCAGCAGGACAATGCAAAACCACATACTGCAGCTATTACAACATGGATTCGTAGTAAAAGAGTACATGTGCTGAACTGGCCTGCCTGCAGTCCTGATCTTCTACCGATTGAGAAAATTTAGCGCATAATTAAACAACAAGTCTGTCAAAGGAGACCAAGAACTCTCCAGCAGCTGGAAATTCCAATGGCTGAACTCAAGAAACTTGTCTCCTCGATGGCCAGACGCCTCCACTTTGTGTTGAAAAGAACAGGGGATGCTACACCATGGTAAACAGGTCCCCATCCCAACTTTGTTGAGACAAGTAGCAGCCATCAAATTTGAAATTAGCTCATTTTAAATTTTCTCACTTTCAACAGTTGCTATGTTATCTCTGTTATACTGTGAATAAAATACTGGCTGGTGTGATTTGATAGTCATTGCATTTTGATTTTATTCACAATTTACACTTTGTCCCAATTATATCGGAATTGGAGTTGTAGCTCTGTTGCTAGCTAGCTACTGTAGATGCCAAATTATGCTGGCTGGGTAGAAATTATTTAGGCATTACCTTTCCTGGCTTGTTACATTTCTGAACAGATCCTGAGCTGACAAGTGGCACTTCAGCCTTGTTGCATCATACTTAATTAATATGCAAAAAAAAAAAAAAGCATCACTGGGTCCTGTAAAATTCAGTCTGATTGCACCTTGCTTGTATTTTATTGACATATCAAAGGGAAATATTCAAAACTATCCCTATTTTTTCTCTTGCCCACTCTATTTCTGTCCCTCTCACACAAAAATGTAAACACACACACACACACACACACACACTGTCTATCTCTCTCTTTCTACCTCTCCTTCTCACACTCCATCTCTGCCTCCCTGTCTGCTTGCATTTATTTATTTACTCCTATCTTTAGTTGTTTTTTATTTTTCGCTTTGCCTTTATAATTACTGTCTTTGGGTTCTGCTGGTCTTCACTGCTGTGTCATTGAAATGCCCTGCCTCAGTCATCCCCACTGGGTAGGAGGACGTGTCAGGAAAGCACAGGCCAGGATTTTTCCATAAATAGTTTTCCTGTAATAACGCAGTGGGGAGGTGTGTATTCATACTGTTCTTAAATGCTGGTATTCTATGCCAGTAGAAGTATTTTTAAGGAGTTAAATAAAAATGAATATCATATGTCACTTTAATTTACCAGATATTTTAGCGAAATAGAGTGAAGTGCAAAGAGGAAGCATGCGGACTTTCCCAAAACAAAGAGAGTAGACGTGATATCAATTTGTATTAGAAGTTTTAAAAATATACAAATGTCACATTTAATGCCAGTTAATGAAGATGAATAATTCCTTATCATGTGATTATAAGGTTTTATTCACTGGTATTAGCTAATTCAGTTGATACTAAGCACAACAGCATTTCATAAGCTCTCCCATGCTCTTATTTTAACCCAGGTATCTCCTCAGTTTCATTACCAGTCTCATTGTAATATAGTAGGTGGTTTATAATCAGTACTGATGCACCAGATACTGATTTTGGCATGGCTAGATTATAACCTTACTTTGTAATGGAATACCAAAAACTTTGATTAAAAAATTTTAACCTTATGTGCATAAATACCTCAATTTAATTCTGATGGAACTGGACAAATCCCTTTGTTCTGTGGTGTGTTTTGTACTTTTGTGACTATACTCTTTATTTGATTTAAAAGAGACCTCAATGTTGACTTTAAGTAAAAGGGAAATTCATAGGTGTGGTGTGATGTCAAAATCAAATAGGAATGCCCAAATGGGGGGCAAAAGAAAGATTCTCTCGCTTCCCTCCAGTGATATTTAACATTT
The DNA here is from genome assembly GCA_029721435.1 of Gymnothorax reevesii. Classification (NCBI taxonomy): domain Eukaryota; kingdom Metazoa; phylum Chordata; class Actinopteri; order Anguilliformes; family Muraenidae; genus Gymnothorax; species Gymnothorax reevesii. Next base: position 70,982,915 of record CM056577.1, on the reverse strand, counting down.
CTTTTTTCCAAAGTGCCAGTTAATTGTTGTTCAGTTGGATGCGGTGACCAATGATGAGGCAAGACTGAGCTTGTGCTTTAATTGGCCAACACTATGGGCCTGATTTAAAATAGGCAAGCATAATTGCAGATAATCCTAAACAACTGATTGCCATTCCTGATGGCTTAGCTACCATTTATAGTAATGGCATAATAATAGCATTTATGAAGACACATAGGGCCTGATTTACTAAGACCTTTTGCAACTGCAAAATCTTTTTGTCCGTGCAAAACCAAGAACATTGCCCATGATTGGCTAGGGTACTTGCCTTGCACCAATCAGTGGCAAGGTTTCTGGTTTTGCACAGGCAAAAAGATTTTGCACATGCATCAGCATGAATTTGGCTTATTTTAGGAACGGTTCGGCAGATTTCTGGTTTTTGGTCAATTTATTGCATAGCCACCAAGGGGTAATCTCCTAAATTATACATTTTTCATAAACTTTAAGACAGAATAAACAAGTTCTAAAAAAATGAAGCAGCTATCTATCTTAGTTTTCGATTGCAAGCCATCTAAAGATGGCTACAAACAGCACACAGAGGGTTAACGCAGACACGCCCCCTTTTTCAAACCCCTCTGAAATCAAAACGGATTAAGATTTTGACCTGAAATCAATTGCATTTTACGTCTATCACCACAGGCTACAAAATATATCAAAATCAAGCAAATATGGCACCATCACCAGGGGAGCTATGGTGATTTTGGATGATTTCATATGGATAAACCCTGTTTTGTAGCGAGCTTGATAGTTTGCTACCAAGCTAATTAGCACTTCCCTTTGCCTCTCCAAAATATATATATATTTTTTGTCCCTCCCAAAGAACAGCATTATTGGCCGATCTTGACTGAAAATATGAATACTTTTCTGAATTTTAATTTTTCATATTTTCATCCTGGTGGCCGTGTAAGGACATTAAACTGTACCTCCGTGGTGGAGTCAAGGTAAATTGCAATTGTGAAGCCCAGCAGCTGACGTTTTATTTTCCGGACCATATAGACCAATGTAAACAAGCAAGTATGGCAAAAACAACGGGGTCGGTTCATCGATTTGCTGCTACATGACAAGAAAATGACTGTCACTAAAATTTCTTGGTTCCTCTTCAAAGGATAGTAATGGCATATGTGTGCGATGAAAAAGATATGGGTAAACCAATTGCACCAATAAATCAAGCCAACATCCAAGCCCCTTGTTGTAGCATTTGCCAGCACATGTTGAGATGTAAGAACTAGGTCATATGGAAAGATTGCGCATTTTAAAAGCTGCAGTCTGTAACTTTGGCGAAAAGCGAAAGAGAGAAATTCTGATCATAAACACATGATGACGGGTGTTCTCATAAATGATCGCACTTTTCTGATTCCTGACCATGTAGGCGCAGAAACAAAGCGCCTGTAAAAACATATTTCTCACCCAAATCTCTCACATTTTTGCTAATTATTAACTATTTAATCTGTAATCTACCAATAAACCACAACAATATTGGAACTTCAAAACCCTTTTCAGCTCCTTTTAAAGTACATAATGTTAGCATTAGCTGCCAAACCTACCCATATGAAAAAGATTCATAAAAAACTTACAAAGATAAGTATAAAACTGTAATGAAATGGCATATATGGCGCATGCTACATAAGTGGCCAACTTCATATATATGAATGGAATACAGATCATAAAGGATTTGTATAAATTACATATAAGCCAACATATATGGTCAGCTTATGAAACATGAAATGTTAAGTGTAATGTTTTATATGAGGTATGGACAACAATGTAGTTTTTTTGTATGTTTACATCAATTTTCATATATGAGTATGTCAAAGCCCATACATGCCATGCCACAACTACCTCCTGATCTTCTCTCTGCCAGTAGTTGCACTGAATTTGCATCCTTTTTCAAAGAAAAAAATCAATAAAATAAGACGGCACATATCTCAGTCCCAGCTAACTATACAGCCTGAGTTACCCAGCATAATGAGAAGAGTCCCAAATTTGTCGTCAGAATTCATTCTGATTGACTTTGACATCCTAGATAAAACTGTAACTTTCTCGGAAGCCAGACTGATAGTTATCAAAACAACTGTTTTTAGTCAGGAAAGTAGTTAGTTGGTTAAAAACTATTTTTTCCATGATTTTCCTGATAAAAGGCAGTTTAGAAATGGGTCTGTAATTGTTTAGAACTGAAGCATCTAGGTTATTCTTTTTGAGCAGGGGCTCTTGCTGAAATAAGTAGGGGCGTCCATGAAAAAGACGTTGCTTGGATGGCAAAACCTGTATGTACCTTTTAGCATTAATGGTGTCTTCACATATGTGTAAGTTGCCCATGCCTTGGGCACTAATACACCCCCATACCATCACAGATGCTGGCTTTTGAACTTTGCGCCTATAACAGTCCGTATGGTTCTTTTCCTCTTTGGTCCGGAGGACACGACGTTCACAGTTTCCAAAAACAATTTGAAATGTGGACGTCAGACCACAGAACACTTTTCCACTTTGCATCAGTCCATCTTAGATGAGCTTGGGCCCAGCGACAATGGCAGCGTTTCTGGGTGCTGTTGATAAATGGCTTTCCCTTTGCATTGTAGAGTTTTAACTTGCACTTGCAGATGTAGCGACGAACTGTAGTTACTGACAGTGGCTTTCTGAAGTGTTCCTGAGCCCATGTGGTGATGTCCTTTACACACTGATGTCGGTTTTTGATGCGGTATCGCCTGAGGGATCGAAGGTCACGGGCATTCAATGTTTGTTTTCGGCCTTGTCGCTTACGTGCAGTGATTTCTCCAGATTCTCTGAACCTTTTGACGATATTACTGACCGTAGAAGATGAAATCCCTAAATTTCTTGCAATAGCTCGTTGAGGAATGTTGTTTTTAAACTGTTCGACAATCAGCTCACGCATTTGTTCACTATGTGGTGACCCTCGCCCCATCCTTGTTTGTCAATGACTGAGCATTTCAGGGAAGCTGCTTTTATACCCAATCATGGCACCCACCTGTTCCGAATTGGCCCGTTCACCTGTGGGATGTTCCAAATAAGTGTTTGATGAGCATTCTTCAACTCTCTCAGTCTTTTTTGCCACTTGTGCCAGTTTTTTTAAAACATGTTGCAGGCATCAAGTTCTGAGCTAAATGAGCGAATATTTGCAAAAATTACAAAGTTTACCTGTTCGAACATTAAGTAACTTGTCTTTGCTGTGTATTCAATTGAATATAGGTTGAAAAGGATTTGCAAATCATTGAATTCTGTTTTTATTTACGATTTACACAACGTGCCAACTTCACTGGTTTTGGGTTTTGTAGATGAAAATCGGTCTTGAGCATTGTCATATATATATATCTTCGCCTGCGTAAAATTTGAAGACATTCCTGTAATAATTGTGGCTTCCAGAGCCTGCAACATAAAAAATTTCGTGTAAAATGGCCGCCGGAAGCCATACTGGACGTCCGAAATTGACCAAAATCGGTCTTGAGCATTGTCATATATATATATATATATATCTTTGCCTATGTAAAATTTGAAAACATTCCTGTCATAATTGTGGCTTCCACAGCCCGGAACATAAAAAATTTCTGGCAGCCATTTTGGACATCTAAAATTGACGAAAATCGGTCTTGAGCATTGTCATATATATATATATATCCACTGCCCAGCCAAAAAAAGTCACCGTTTGGAAGTTAATGAACAAATTTTAAAATCGGATCATTATTGCGGTTAGTAATATGTCTCTGATTTTAACCCTGACGGATGAAGTGCCTCGCTATTCATTTCTTAAAAAATCATGTTGGAAAACACATTCCCTGATGGTGGAAAAGATGCTACGGTATTTCAGATTTTTAAAATTTAAAAACATTCCTGTAATAATTGTGGCTTCCAGAACCCGGAACATAAAATCTCTACGGCGGCGGCAGCCCCGGAACTAAACCATAGTATCTCCCGACTATCGTTCGGGGAGATACAATAATTAATTTCAATTTCACTACACAGGCCCTGGCATGATAAGCATTATTTTAAGACAACATGCCTTGGGATGTGAAGTAGACTGGAATCAGCACATGATGTCATGATCTAAAGAAATTCAGCAACAGATGAGGAACAAAGTCGTTTACGTCTATCAGTCTGGAAAAGGCTGTAAAACCATCTCCTAGGCTTTGGGACTGCAGCGAACCACTGAGAGAGCCTTCGTCTACAAAAGAGGAAAAATTGGAACAATGTTGAATCTTCTCAGGAATGGCCTGCCAATCAAAATTCTTCCAAGAGCGCATCCACGTGTCACAACCTTCATGTGAATCCCAAGTCTTTCTCCTTATATTCAGCAACTTCCATGTCTTTCAGGTGTATTGTCTCCTTTCATTGCTTTAGGGTCTTGCATGTTCCTACTGCCAGCTGTAATGCAATTTGTTCCCTTGTTTTTCTTTGGTGTGTTTTCACCTTAGTTCTGTATTGCAGAGATTCTGGATAGTCATGTTTTAAGCCCTTAAGCTACCAGTCAGTTTATGACTTCTAGTTCAGAGTAGTGTTACTGTCTTTGGTATACTGAATCTTTATGATAATGAAATATTCTCTTAGGAGCTATATTAATAGGAACAATTCCAAACTGCCATGACCATATTTCTATTAATAAACCCTACTACTGGATCAGATTCTCCACCCGGTTCCTTGTCTAAATCATAAAACCATGACTCAACCAGGAGGTCAAGCAACTGCAGGCTTCATTTGTCGCAGTTAAGGTCAGAGTTCATGATTCCTCATAAGAAAGACAATGGGCAAAAATTTCATCCTTGAGAGAGCTGCAAGGTGAAAACCACTGCTGACTAAATAGAGTGCAAAGGCTCACCTCACATTTCCCAAGAAACATCTTGATGACTCCTAAGATGTTCGGGATACTATTCAGTGGACTGTTGAATCAAAACTGGAACTTTTTGAAAGACATGAATCCTGTTCCATCCGGCTTGAAAGTAAAAATGCATTCCACAATAAGAACGTCATTCCAAAACTCAAACACAATGGTGATATTGTGCGGATCCGGGTTGCTTCGCTGCTGCAGGACCTTGACGACTTGCCATAATTGATGGAACCATGAATTCTAGTCTCGACCAGAATATGCTGACGGAGAATGTCCGACCATCAGCTTCTGACCCGAAAGCTCTTGCAAAGTTGAATTACGCAGCAAGACAATGATCTGAAGCACACAAGCAAGTCTGCCTCTGAAAGGCTCAACAGAAACAAAATGAAGGTCTTTAAGCGGCCTTGTTGAAGTCTTGAATTGAACCCGATTGAGATGCTGCAGCATGACCTTAAACAGGCAGTTTGTGCTTGGAAACTCACTAATATGGCTGAATTAAAGAAGAGTGGACCATAATTCCTCCACAGCGTTATAAGAGTCATTGCCAATTATTGCAAACATTTAACTTCAGTTGTTGCTGCCAAGGGTGGTACTACCAGTTTTCGCCAGGGGGAAGGGGGCAATTATTTTCTCAAATGGGTAATATAAATTTTGAATAATTCTTTACCGTTGATAAATGAAGTGATTATTTAAAACTTGTGTTTGTCTGATATTAAAATTAGTCAGATGATCTGAAACATAAACATAAATATGGCCAATAACCCAAAATAGAAGAAATCAGGAAGGTGCAAATACTTTTAACACCATTGTCCAACCCCTTTAAAGGTGTGGCTATGTTCTCATTTTATGGAACTTTTTATGGTGCAAATGTTCTCACTGGCCTTGTCTTGGAACTATTCATTGCATATTTTACCCACCGATCCCAAGCTGAGTTTGTCATAGGTAAAAAATTAATTACTCATTTTAATTTTTACCTCTTTCCCAAATATTGGAAAGGCTACTATAAATATGAACTATTTAATGTGAACAGAATGCAAAGCAAATACAATTCTAAATTCTGGCCTTATTTGTTTAATTCGGTAATATTTTATGAAAATGATGTTAGACATTAATAACAGCATTTAATAGTGCAAGTTAATGTGAACCTTATTCTAGAAAGTATAATTTCTTACTGGTAATTTGTTATCATTCATACATCAAAGTGATTGATGTATTGCCAGTCAAACACCACCATGGTCCTAATTTCAGGGAGCCACGTGAGTGTTGCACCCCAGGACATCTGGTACAGTAGGCTGGGCGTGCCAGATAGGAAAACCCTGCCGCTCACACATTCATCCTGCTAGCCGGATGAGCTCACTGTCCTCGCTGCTCATGCCAACTTGTCCATCTGTCTCAGTTGCTCAAACAGACTGCTAGGATCAGACTAACCTTTCCAAGGATTCCAAATCAAACCATACTGCTTCATGTGAGTGTTTTTGTTTTTGTTGTTGTTTTTGGTTTTTTTTTGAGTAAATTGACATTGCATGTCCTTCCCTGTATTGCTAGGAACCTAACATGTATGGAGAATATAAAAATTAGCTCTGTTCATAAAAAGCAGATTTTTGAGATGAAAAATGTCACTATATTGTATGTTTCTTGTCCTCAAAACTGTAAAATAGCGGGGATATTTGTTTGGTCTTAATGTGACTGATCGACTGTTCATGTGAGATGATACTGTAGGTATGCGTCTGTGAAATTTGCTTCCCTCTTACGCATAGTCCTCCTCATTCAGATTGGCTCCAGCTATGACATAGAGGCTGGTAAGATAATCGAGCCAAAAATGGTCAGTTTGTGATGGGTCACGACCTTTAAGGCCTGAACTCATATATGATAATCTCAAAAATATATCAAGCTTCTGGCTAATTTGGATTTCACAAATTGTATAAATTGTGAAAATCTATCTTCCTAAGGGCTTATTTCTTAAATTCTACCTGGCAAATTTAATGTATGTGGTGTGAAGTATGGCCATGTCTCTCATCTATTTATCAATACTACAAGATTCGAGTTTTGACATCTATAATAAGACCTCTTGTTCACATTGTTATTTATCTATTTATCTTCTTTTTTGGTTCTTATCAGGAAGACTCAAACTTTTCATTTTGTGTTAGTGTTATTCGGTAAACAGAGCCGTGTGATTCTGGATTTAATCATTGAAACGTGACGCTTGTTTTGAAGGGTAGTTCCAGGCTGTTCCACTAGATGGTAATACAATGCCTTGAAATACAACTTTCAGTCAGTCACTGCAGTGTTGGCAAGTTTAAGATTGTCCTGCATTTGTGGCAATTCTATTGCCTGAGATGCACACTCTCTGCCCCCATGGGAGAGGACAGTATTACACAGCCATGATTCTAGAAGATTTCAGCTCATATTTATGGACAGTCAGTTTTAAAGTCGGGTTAAACAGGAGTGTGGGCAAAATCTCGTACTAGACTGCTGTGCCATTTTAATTGTTGGTTACAGACTCTGTCTGGCTCCTACTAATGGCAAATTTTCATTCCGGATCCATGGGTACACTGTACTAAGTATTGCCTGCTACCAATCACAGTGCCATTTTCTCTCCAGTTGCAAAAGGGACTTGTATATAATTATGAGCCAGTCACATCCAGCTGGAGCTGCGGCAGGCAGAATGAACACAGGAATATACTACTACAAAAAGAACTTTATGAGCAATAATGGGCGCCATCATCTTTGCATGTCAATGGAACTTTGATCTTTTCTTGAAAATGGTCTGTTATTTTTGTACAAACTATTTACTAAATATTGTTGAAAAGAACAAAATCTCAGTGTCAGTCAGACTTTCCTAATTGTGGGCGTAATATTATCAGAATTACTGCCGTCTCCATGTAAATACGTTTGTCTTCCATAGTGAGGTCTATCTACAATTATACATTGCAGATAATAGGCTGTACTGTGTGCAGAATTGTGGGAATCTTTTATTCTGTCATACTGATGCAGTTCTTAAGAAAAAATAATGTCTATTACATTTTTTCAATATACATATGTATGTATTCTCCATCTGACACCATGCACCTTCACTGAATGGCCAAAAAAGCCCAATTTTTTCTTGTGGTCTTGAAATAGTAAATTAACTTTATCAAACTTCCATACTGGGAATAACTGGAAAGGGATATTATGGGACAAGCTGTCTGCTCATATGCTAGGGATAGAGCATCCAAATCCAACGGTATCATAATGTTTTTTTTTTTCTAGTTCTTTATAATTAGCTCTTTGTCGCATGACTCTTTTCTGTTTTTGCCTATTAAGGGTGGTGGGTGGGTTTTGGTTACTTCAATAACCACTATGCTCCAAAGGGTTGAATAGAGAGGAGTAGCTATACAATGTGTGGATTGGAGAAAATGTGCCGAAGTGAGGTGTTACACGTTCACCAGTTTTATACTGGGAGATTGGAATCAGCAGTATGGTTGTTGCAGGTTTGGCCAAAAGTAAAAATAAAAAGCATGAAATTGTAGGAGGCAGACATGACTTGGGGAGCGAAGCAACTTTGTGAATTATGTACAGAACTTTAGTCTTACTCCAAGGTATAAAGCCTTTTGTCACTGAGCCTTTTGATAAGATGGCGTAGCTCTTCAATCTTCATCAAAAGAAGTCCTTTGTGTAGCCACTCTGGGGAGGGTGAATCTTCACCACCTGTGGCCAGTGTAATCTCACAGTTATGATTTTATGGATTTCTTTTCATTGAGAGCTGTGGAGCAGAAAGAAATGGGTTCTCTGACTACACATAAAAATGCATTGCTGTGGTTATAAATGAATGGGAACAGTTTTCATAACTTGATTTTCACGCATCCTGAGTCTGAGGAAAAAAGTTGAGCCGTGGCGATTGTTTTTCTCGAACAATTGTTTGACTGACGTAAAAGCTTCTCTAGGTTTTGGTCACTCCCTGCCTCTTTTTTTCCTTAATTTTTTCCCCTCACAATCCTGCTGTCCTTGTCAGTTTCTCGTTTTCCCCCTTATTACTTCTCATTATTTAATTACTGTCTAATACTCCTCCCTCTGTGCTCTTCCTCTCTCCCATTTTCTGTTGTTAATAGTCATCTTGTGTGTATTCCATCTTCAGTGTTTAATTCTTGGTTCATCATCTTGAAACTCCCCCTCATCTTCACACGTTTCGACCATTGGAGAATCTGAAGTGACAGCTGCAACCCTAGCATTTCTGTCATGATAAGGCTTCAGCATGTTAATGTGACACAATTGCTCTGGTTTTCTCCTATCTGGAGTCTTCACAATGTAATTGAGATCATTGAGTTTAGTCAGAATTTCCTAAGGACCATGAAATCTAGCCTGCAATGCATTGGACTGCAAGGGAAACAACACAAGGACCTTGTCTCCTGGTTTAAACTCACAGCTTCTAGCCTTATGATCATACCAAGTTTTCATTTTTCCCTGATTTGATTTCAAGTTCTCTTTGGCTAGGTCACAAGCTGCACGCAGTCTTTCCTTGAACTTGCTAACATAGTCTAACAGACTGATGTGCGGCTCTTCCTCTTGCCATTGTTCACTCAACAATAGCAAAGGTCCTCTCACTTCATGGCCAAACACTAGCTCAAATGGACTGAATCCAGTAGACTCCTGCACTGCTTCTCTAGCTGCAAACAACAGCAAATGAACACCTTCATCCCAGTCTTTCTCATGGTCATAACAATAAGTCCTCATCATTGTCTTGAGAGTGGAATGAAACCGCTCTAAGGCACCCTGACTTTCTGGATGATAGGCACTAGAAAGAATCTGCTTTGCACCTAGTTCATACACAACCTGCTGAAACAATCCAGAAGTGAAATTGCTACCTTGGTCTGACTGAATTTCCCTGGGAAGGCCAAATAACGTGAAGAACTTTATCAAAGCCTTTGAGATTGCAGTTGCCTTGATGTTGCGCAGAAGTATGGCTTCAGGGAATCTGGTAGATGCACACATGATTGTCAACAAGTACTGATTTCCAGATCTAGTCTTGGATAATGGACTAACACAATCAACAATGACCTTAGAGAAGGGCTCCCCAAATGCTGGGATAGGCTGCAATGGAGCTACAGGTGGGTCTAACTGGTGTTTTCCAACTACCTGACAAGTGTGACAGGTTTTGCAAAAGTTGGAAACGTCTTTCCGAAGCCCAGGCCAGAAGAAGTGTTTCATGATCTTATCAACAGTCTTGTTAACACCAAGATGACCTCCAAAAGGTAAACTATGAACCATTGTTAAGATCTCATTCCTGTAGACCTTTAGAACAACAATTTACCTAACCACTGCCTAATCTGCATTGGCAGGGATATCAGGAGGGCGCCACTCCCGCAGTAAAACACCATCCTTGAGATAATACCCAACTGGAACTGCGTCTATTTCTTTATCAGGAAGGGCTTTCCTCTTTAGTACACAAATTTCAGGATCATTAGTTTGCTCCACAATCAACCACTTTCTGGACAGAGACAAGTCTCCAGACACATCAGAATCACCAGACCCAGACACGGCGCTCGGTATACGCTTATCACGCACTGCGCGTAGGGCACCAACTGCCTGGGGGGCACCAAAAAAATCAAGCCCATAAAAAAAAAACAATATTACAGTATTTATTAATATTTAAAATAAAAGTTTGTAAAGCATGTTAATAAATATAAGTAATACAAAAATAACGTAGGCTTATTTACGCGAAAAAAGATTAATCTCCTGTGCGGCCCTCTCATCGGTCTATCTTTGGTGCCCCCACCCCATTCCCAAGTAGTTTGCTCCATTATGCTTCAATCGCAAATTTGGCAGAAGTTTATTCCGGAGATCTGGACACGTCATCGAAAAGGCATCAAGAGTCGGGGGTGGAAAAGAAAAAAAAAACTGCGAGATGATGCTCGCGCGTCACTTGCAGGTAAGACGATGTTTTAATTACCAATTATTTATTTTGTTACAGCTACGTTTACATGACCACAATAATCCATTAACTGGGAATAATGGGGTAATGGAAATAATCTGATTTGATGCGTTTACATGTACTTCAGTAATGCGATAATCGGAAAAACCTGGTTTACGTGGTTCAGTCAATAGTTCGATTTCTTTCCAAGTACATGACGTAAAACTATTGGTCTCAGCATAGTCCTTCTCCACTCCTACCAAAAACCCGTGCTTGCTGGATGTGCGTTAGGAGTAAGGAGTGGTAGGAGAGAGTGGTGCTCAATGAATTTTCTGATGCAAAATGGAGAGAGAATTTCAGGATGTCTCGGGGAGCATTCGTGAAACTGTGTGATCAGATGAAGGATGTCATGAGCCCAGAAGAGATGACCGCTGTACCTCTAGAAATGCGAGTGGCGATTGCGTTATACGAGCTCGCTAGCTGCGGAGAGTATAGGCTGATAGCGAATCAGTTTTGTTTCCATAAAGCGTCTCAAGTTAGCTACATCCGTTTTTCCATTTGTACACATTCGCAGATAAAGAACGAAAGAAATCGGATTAACCGTATACATGGGCCTGTCACATTTTCCTCTGCTGAGCGAAGCTTCTCCAAACTTAAGCTCATTAAAACATACCTGCGCTCATCAATGGGCCAGGAGCGTTTAAGTGGTCTGGCTGTCATCAGCATCAATGGGGAAATTGCTCAGAATCTGTCATATGACGACCTGATAGCTGATTTCGCAGCCCGGAAATTCAGACGTGTGCCTCTGTAGGGCCTCTAACAACTGGTGCTTGCATTTTAGAGTTTGTATTTAAAGTTCCTTTCTCAGAACTGTGTTTACAGTTAAAAGCAGATGTTTGTTTGTCAATTGTCGTGGCATTTATTTATTTTTTTAAATTTAGATTATTTATTTTTATTTATTTGAGTATTTGGTGACATTGTTACTGTTTTATAAAGACTTAATTATTATTTATCTCTTTATTATTATTGTTATTGTTTATCTCTATCCTAGTTTTTGAACCATAAATATTAACAACTTAATTTGTAAAATAAAGCAAAACTGACAAATACTCAGATATTGTTAATTTCTGTCAGGGGTGGGGTTGGGTGGGTGGGTATGTGGCAGGGGGAGGGGGGGGGGGGGGGGGGGGGGCACCACAAAGCATTTATGCTTAGGGCACCAAAATGGCTAGCGCCGGCCCTGACCAGACCCATCCGGCTGGCTGAATAGAGAACTGATAAAAGTATCTGATAAGTCCTCAAACGGAGAAACCATAGTAGGCCGAACAGAGACATAAGGTGAACCACCTGAGTCATGACTATTCAGTGTGCTGGACGGCACCACATTATCTTCTTCTTGAGCCTTCTTGGCCATAGCACGAGTCACTGCACAGGAAGGATACAAAGATGGGTCTTCATCACCATCTTCAATGCTCGGCTGTGAAGTAAGATGAACAGGGGGAACTACATTGCCCCCAGCCAGGTCATTGCCTAGCAACAGAGAAACACCCTTTATAGGTAGACTTAACATAAGTCCCACCTTTACCTGTCCTTTAACTAAATCTCACTCCTAGAATACACAGCGCAGGGGTACAGATACAGTCCTCCCTTCAATACCTTGTACAAGTATGAAATCCCCAGAAGCGGTCTCATCACGTAACTCCAAGGAGTCCATCAAAAAAATTGACTGAGAAGCTCCGGTATCCCTTAGGATATTTATGGGGACAGGAGTAGAATGCTCATTCAGAGCCACAAATCCCTCTGACACAAATGGAAGAAATTCCTCCCTCACAAAGTCAGCAGTATCAGGCTTTTTAGCTGCACTAGAAGCAGGTAATTTAGCAGATTGATCATCTACTACAGGGGTTTCTAACCTTGTTTTCACAAAGGCATTTGGTTTGGTATCCTTTTCTTTTTCTTTCTCAGCTTTTAGGAACCAACAGTTAGTTGTAACATGACCAGATTTCTTGCAATAACTGCAAACTAGACCACTTTTGTCACTGTCAGCTTTCACACTTTGATCAGACCTGTTACTGGATTTCTGAGCACCATCACCAGATTTGTCTTTGTCTTTGGATGAGGAATCTTGGGTATCACCGTAACCTTTTTTCTGAAATTGGAACCATCTATTGTAACTGCTGGACTGAAATTTGGACTTATGTGTGAGAACATATTCATCTGCACATTTGGCAGCTGATTGCAAATTCAGTGCTTGCTTCTCATTAAGGTAGGTCTTAACATCATCTTTAACACAGTTCTTGAATTCTTCAACTAACACCATCTCTTTTAGTGAGTTGAAATCATCCTTGACCTCCATAGAAGTACACCAGCGCTCAAAGCAAACCTTCTTCTCATTAGCAAATTCCACATAAGTATGATTTTCAGATTTCTTCAGACCTCTGAATTTCTGCCGGTAAGCCTCTGGAACCAACTCATAAGCTCTCAAAATAACCTTTTTGACAACCTCATAATCAGAGGAATCATCTGAATAGGCTTGTTGAGCTTTACCCTTGACGACAGTTTGCAACATCAGAGGCCAGTGTTCCTTTGGCCACTGGCAACTCTTTGCTACCATTTCAAACCACTGGAAATAGTTGTCAACATCCTTTTCCGAAAATGGAGGCACCAGTTTTACCTCCTGACTGGCACAAAATTTATTTTTAGTTTCAATTTTAATTTTTAGTTGCTCCATTTTGAGTCTTTCTTCTCGATTGAATTTCTCTAATTCAAAATCTCTCTGTCTTGCTAATTTTTCTCACTCAAATTCTCTTTGTTTTTCTTTTTCCTCCCTTTCTTTTTTCTCTTCTCTTGTTGTGATTCTGATTATGCTCATCTCATGTTTAAGTTCTGTGCCTGGCTCTGACATGTTTAGGATTCTTGTGTTTAGTGACCACTGCCAGTCTGACCATTCTTAGGATTGTGTATTGTGTTCCTGGTATTTATATTTCTTGTTTTATTATTTTTCATGTTTAGATCATTCAGTTTTCCATGCCATGTTTTCATTTTCATGCATTGCACTACGTCTACCCTTTCTTGTCTTGTGTAGGTCTTTGCCCACGGTCCCTAGTCTTGCGTGCCACTCATTCGGGTGATTTATTGGTTTCTGGGTTTTCAATGTTCCTTCATTATCTCGTGTGCTTCCTTCTCCTCTTTTACAATCAACTAATCCATACTAACAGTTTGTTGTTTTCGATAATTACTAACCAATATTAACATTGTATATTTTTACTAACTTACTAACGTGCACTCAGGATTGTATAGCTGCAGATACTAATTGACTAACGATCTCTCAGCAATCGCCCAATTCTAATCTACGCCTTCTTGCCTATCTCTGTTGCAGCTTCTGTGAATTTCCACTGATATCTCATGCTTTCCTTTTCTTTAGACTATGCACTTTTAGTACTCCTTAATCTGAGCTGTTGTTGGTTCATAGGATTGTCTTGTGATCCCTGTCTGCATTTTGGCACTTGCCAAATTCATGTAATTAGATTATTCCTCATGTGTCACTCCTGATTATTGTATCATTGATTGCACCTGTTCTCCCTGGTCATGTGTTTCACCCAGATGTGTATTTAAGATGTCTGTTTTGTCACTTCCAGTTGTCAGATCGTTCTCCCGCCACGTTTCTCGCCTTGATTTCACAGTGTTCACTGGATTGCCCGACATTGGATTTTTGCCTTTGTGATTCTGGATTATTGTTGCATCTGTGTGTTTTGACCATTTTTCTGCCCGACTACGAGATCTGTTTGCTGCCCTGGTAAAGATTCGGATTACGTCCTGTGGATTCTGGCTTGCTTCTCTGATGGGAATAGTTCTATGTACCAGACCCATTTCTGTCCGACTACAATTACTGTGATTGCTGCCCTGGTTTTTGATACTATTTTTGCCCAACTGGATTTTGACTTTTGGATTGTGGACTCTGTACTGTTGCTTTCTGCCCTGCGGGGGTTCTCCCCCTTTACCAACAAAACAAGCTCTACCGCATTTCCTGGTTCTCGCGAATGGTTCCTGATTGGTACATTACATCTCTTGCTAATTTTTTTTAACTCAAACTGCCTTTGTTTTTCTTTTTCCTCCCTTTCAATCTCTTGCATTTTTAATTGAAGTTCCATTTCTTTATTTGGATTTTCCACTGGAAATTGTTCCAGATCTCCTGGTGCAAACACATTTTCATCAATGTAATATTCAACTATCTCTCTCGCCAGTCTTGCTTTTTGCATGGCTGGTTTTACCTCTGTCAGCTCCAAATGTCTGCATATTTCCAACAGTTCTGTCTTTTTAAAAGACTTCAAAACCCCTATGGTTGGTGATGCCAAGAAATCATCCATTGCTGTTGATCATTCTATATATATCTATGGGAAAATTCAAACAATTTTACAATTTGAAATGTTAGATTTTCAATAAATGACTCTCACAATGTTCTATCCTGGACTTAAGCCCCCAATTTGTTATTACATTTACAACATCCACAACAGCAAGGGATGACAGACACAATTTTAAAACTTAAACACATTTGATTAACAAAGACAACTAATCTAATGACCAAGATTGATTAACAAGAAAAACTGAAATATTTACAGTCCCTTTTGGTTGGGTTCCTGGGTGAGGAAAATGCTCTAACACAGGCAAAAATCCACTATAAGCTTCACTGGTCTTAAACAGAATGACAGGTCTGGTCACATGTATCCTTCTTGCAATTTCTCCTTCTACTTTACTGTCTCAATTTTACTCCTTATATACTCTTTTGCAGACCCCTCCCACCTTTTAGGCTTTTTTTTTAATTTTTCTCTGGGACTTGTCCCAGACATGCCTAAAACATGCCCAAACCTATCTCCAGTCTGGGCTTAACAAAAAAAAGTAAATACTGCCATCTATTGGCCTCTATTCACATTACACTGCATTAATCATGATTCACTTGTCTTGAGGAAAATTTGAGGACAGCCATGTCCATGTCCATCTTTCAGGCTTTGTGCGGGATGCTGAAGTTGTTTGCGTAGAAACACTAGGCAATTACTTTTGACGAATATTTAAGATTAAAATTTTAGCATTTTGACTAAATTTTATTTGGGAATGAGGTTGCCATTATAACTGAGCTATCCGTACTTATTGGGGGAGAGAAGCATATAGGAGGCAGATGAGTTCGGTTTCGGAATTATAAATTTGCTGCCCGGTGTAGCACCGAGTATCGCACCGAGTACATGTAGCATGAGTGTCACACATGGTCCATCGCGGTCACTGTCCATAGCCCTATTCACTGTGTACGTTGGCTGTGTGGCTCGCTGGTACTAAAAAGAGACAAAACGAGAAAGGCAGTTCACTCTCGTCCTATCATTTCCTGATATGAAATAGAAAATGCCCGAGAAAGATTATCTGCGTTCGTGTTGTTACACCCTCCAACAACACAGGTACAAGGCATGGTTCCTCCAAAGTTCCGGTAAATAGGAAAATATTTGAGCAGATTCCAGTTGTTGCATGTACTACCAATGTTAAGTTTGTGAATGTTCTCACTGTGTGACGTCACGGGTGAAACGTCCTCGCTCTGACAGGCTGCGCTGTGAAGGCATTTTATTCGCCAAATTTAACGATTTAGAGTTTGGAAATTGGAGGGAAAAATATATTGGCGATTTTTTTACGGCATTAAGGTATATATTAACGTTTACATAGGTTTGGCGGTAACATTCTCCTTTAATTGTTTGGAGAAATTGAACACCAGGGTTTTTTTTTTGATGAGTTAAAAGAAAAACGTGAGATGAGTGCACTGTATAAACCTCAGATACCGCCACAATTGCCGTTTTCCCTGTAACTTCATATGCTTCTCGAATCTCGGTGAGCTAAGTTGCTAGTTTTCATTTCTTTGTTCTTAAGGTGTTTGCAACACAGGTATTTACTGTTAGCAGTAACATCAGTATTCTCGCAATGATTTGTGGATGTTAAGTGTTTTGCATGAGGTATAATTTGTGTTACAATGTTCTTTCTCTGCAATATTTACCACATTGCTGAGAAACGTGAAGCCTTTTTAAAGCACATAATATTTTCGTATTGCGCGAGGTTAACTGAGTGATTTGATGTGGGTTCTTCTTGTAATAAGGTGAAATACAAGATGTCATGTTTTTCTTTACGGCCAAAAAGTATATTATTTAATAATGTTACCGTGTTCAAATTGAATGATAAATGTAATCTGTTTACACAGATGAATGCAGCTGTGTGAAAGAAAATAAGGTTGGAATGCAATGTACTACGCAAAGATATAAAATGTTTCCTAAAGTTAACATTCTGATAGGACACTTTGTCAAAGAGAATATTTATTAAAACACACAAGCATACATTGAGTTTGGCGGTATGGCTCTGTTCGAGAGATCCCTGCCTGTCCAGCGGACGGAACCAAATGCAGGGAGCTGCTATTAACCCCCCCTTCCATAGAACAGAGCCAACAGCAACAGTGACCTCAAACAGAAGAGACATTGTCATTGAACGACAGTTTAGACATGAAAGAACAGGATTACAGAATGCTAATAATGACGGGAGGAGGAGGGATGTTAAGCGTACATGCTGCAGAGCCTCTGCTCAGAATGCGAGCTTAAGTAAACTAGCATATCAATCAAGCAATCATGTGATGGCAAATCAGGTGACATCCAAGAGCACTCAGAATATTCAAGCTCGAGAGGCGGCTCCTATAGTGAGCAAACTTGACTCCGTGTCTATCAGAATTCACGATAAGCTCCATTTTAGAAAAGCTGAAACAGCTTTAATTTATTTTGTATGATATTTGTTTATGCACATAGGAAAAGCGTATTTGGTGAGAATGAGGTAATTCTAACGTGCTATAATTTGATGGTTTAACGAGAGAGTAAAATACATTTTTCAATGTATTTAGTATTTTCAAATGCAATCAATAATTACTATAATTGTTGAGGTAATAACCTATTGGAATGTTGTACAACAAAGGGACATATGATGAACTTCACTGAAAATTGAGGTAAAAATGGAACGTAACAGAATAAAAACAATCAACCTGTTGTAAATGCAGGTCAGGTTTTTTTTCTGCGCAAGGAATGGTAAAGGAAATCTACTGATCCATTACATGGCGAGCCTCCCAGGATGATCCACAGAACCCAGATCTCCTGCACCAAGTAAACCACAGATGACCCATCTGCTTGTGGTAGGATCGTTCCAGTTACCACGGCTGACTGCAACGTGAACAAACATACAACTAAGTGACTTTTGACATTTTTCCCTGACTCGTGACGCTTCCGACTTATCAGACGTTGGCCTATTCTTACCGTAGCGACAGCTGGAAATCCTAGGATAAAGATACTAAAAGGAACAATCCAAAGAGAACAATTTTCTTTTTGTTATTCTATTAAATAAGAAAGGGCCCAGTTTTATTTTCCTGTTTTTGTACATGGTAAATGTTCACATACAAACTAAAGTGGCAGTTTACTCAAACTTCTGTTGTATGGTCATTTGCACTCACACTCAGCTCCTTCCAAACCTAGAGTGCGGTGTATTTACCCACGAGTGGGTTACATACACTTTTGCCTGAAAATGTTTTCCAGATGAAAGGATTTTGACTGCAGAATTGTGAAAGGTAGACCTAGAAAAATGAGGTAACAGATGTGGGATGTTTTATTGTGTGCTTTTTATAGATGCCTGTGTTGAGTTGACCATCATATTGAAAAAAACCTGGCACAGGGTTGCTAACGGTGAAAAAGACTTAAGCACTGACAGAGTTTAGAGGTCTTCAGGGTAGAAATTTCACTTTTTTCCCAAAAATTTCAATATTTTTGATTTTCATATAAAATAAATAAAGGAATGCAGTGAGATGCCAGTAAACACCTGTTACGCCTGGGTATGTGGACCCAGTAGGCAGGGACTGAGGCAGAGGCAGATGACTGATTACAGAGAGTTTATTGCAGTAGTCTGGACAGAGACACTGAAGAGGTTTGATGGAGCAGGGCTGGCAGGTGAGTGGTTCCAAAGAGGAGTAAGCTGGCTGGAGTCAGGGCGGAGAGTGAAACTGGTAATCCTGGACAGGGGAAATGAAAGGATCAGGAACTGACAAAAATGGCAACTGAGCAACAAACAGGAAAGCTGAATAAAAGTAAAGAAAGCTGGAGCAGAAACTAGCTGAGTCTATAATCCAGCGCTGACTGACTGTGGACCAGGAGCTTAAGTAGGCTGGGGCTGATGATCTGATGAGTGGCAGCTGTGTAGCTGAGGGCCCTAACTCCAGCACAGCAGCTCCTCATTAGCCAATCAGTAAACTCACTCACAACACAGAAAGAGAAGGACTAGGAAGCAGAGGGCATGACAACACCAAGAATCTGTTTTGCCTCTGCCTGAATTGTTACTAGTGACTTTAGTTGCAAATTACCAAAAATCCAAATTTTGTCTGATTTTCAACCTTATGGCATTCATAAAATCATTAAAATTGATCTGATTAAATTGAAATTTGGACTCAAGTTGTATCTGTTGGAGATCTATGAAATGACATAGGATTTATTAGATTGGTGCATCCCTAGGGGGTTAATTTAGAAAATGAAGCAAGTTGATGATAGTGATTTTCGTTATGGTTACATAACAGAGCTCATTAAAAATTAATAAATGTTCCAAACAAAAATTGATCCCGTGTAATTTTGGAGAACTATCTTAAACCTTTCATATGAGACTCATTTAAATAAAAACTGACCATGGGTTATTGAAATATCTGTGCCACAAAATATTTTCAGATTTTGTTTTTAAAGTGCCATTTCCATGGCAACTACGAAAATTTTTATCAAAATACTACACTATTTTATGAGGTTAAAATCATGTTGAGCATGTTTATTTCTTAGTTTTTACATTATTATTGCTATTTCTACACTTTAACCAATAGCGGTCTTGGTGGTGAGGGACAGTGGGGTGCAGTGGGGGGACAGTGGGGTGCAGTGGGGGAAGGGCAGCTCTTTTTCCGGTTTGAATATCTGACCCTTTGAAAGTCTGTGCTCAGGCCTGACACCTATAGTCACCAGGCATGATCTACAAATCCCACGTCTAGACATTTTTCAGACTGGGTCCGGGTTGGCTATGAAATCAATGTAATTTTCCCAGCCAGACGGCCTTCTGGCCCTTTTTTAGATGTGCTGTGGTGGTTTGGAAGATCTGTCAGTCATACTGGAGCAGTTATTGATTGCTAGAGCTGAGGTCAGAAAGGTCGGAAAAACATCACCAGAATAATAATTTAATAGTGATAGTGAATAGATGTTGCCAATGAGAAATGTTTGATTAACATCTGGAGGAAACGTACTATCAGTGGGAGAGAATGCATACTGTCTCTTCCCTTAGGGAAGCAGCATGGTCCGATGACTCCCTAAACCACAGCATTTTGTCCGTATTCCTTCGCAATCTATCAATCGTTATTTATAGATGTGAAATCACACATTATGACGTCTTAATCTCTGAACATCCCTGTGATTTCCTTTTCAGTGGAAGAACAGAAAAAATAAACCCCTTTAAGCTGACATATTGGTCAAACCAGCAAGAGCAGATGTGGCCAGAGGACTCAGACTTGAGGAAATCCCCAGTTATGAAGTCTCACAAGCTGTCATTAGGGATGTCATTTCTGTTTACTCTAGCCCCAATTTCATAAACTTGTGCTGCCATCTCTAAAATTTTGCGTAATGGAACATGTAGCACTCACGGTGAAATTTGTGTTAATTGTTTTCTTCACCGATGAGTATGGATGCTACTTCCTCCATCGCTGGCCAAAGGCTGCCCAAGGATTGATTTATCATCTTTTTTGTCTTATTATTGACTTCAGCAATGTGAATCAGTTATGGTTCAGCCTGTGTTTGTCCCTTTATTAGTACAGTTGTTTTCCCTTGTTACCCAAATAGTCTTGAGTTTACAAGCCCTTGTGAGTCATTCCAAGAAAATGGCACAATTTGAGTCCCTCTCGCATCTTTTATCTATTGGGTCATCAAAATTTATATATAAACAGCTTTACATATGCATTGACATGTCTCCTTTAATAAAGTGTAAAGAACATAAGTTAAATTTGATCTTTTTATGAGAATTAAAATAATTTCTTCAGTTGACACCACCTATTTTGTCATGTCCCCCATGGCCTCCATGAAAGTATACTTTGAAAATACCAAATAAAACAGTAAAAAAAAACGAAATAAATTTTGATATCAACCTAAACATCTATTTGTGCTCTTTTGCTGGTGATGTTTTTTGTTTCAGAATTAATTGATCATTTTTTTAAAGTCACATTATTTCGTTCTGTACCTGAGTAACCCCTCAACCCCGTTGTAATGGCCGGTAGTATATGAAGCCCAAGCACAACGACAGAGGGAAAGAGAGTAGCACGAACTGTCATGGTTTGGTCCCGCCGGCAAAAGGTAATAAGCCGGCGGGCACTGGGACCATGTACCCAAACCAAACAGAAGGGACCCAAACGCACAGGCTGAGTAAAATATAAACAAACATTTAATTTAATAAATCATAAAACTAAGAGGAGAGCAGTGGCAAACTAAGAGCAGGGCTCCAAAAAACACTAAGTAAAAGACACAGAGTGCAGCAAGAGTAATGGTCTGGGCAGGCATATGCCATGGTCAGCGTACCCGTCTGCATTTCAGTGAGGGTAACTTGAACGGGCAGCAGTACCACAACAAGATCCTGAGGCCCATAGTTGTACCGTTCGTGCGACTCCATCACATGACATTCCACCACGAAAATGCCCAGCCACACACTACCCGGATCTGCTCAGAGTTTCTTGATGAGGAGGATGTCCCTGTTCTCAGTTTGACAGCATAATCACCCGATACGTCGCCAGTTGAACACCTTTGGGATGTTCTGGATCAGCGGCTCAGACAATGTGTTCCGGTTCCAGAAAACGAGCACCAGCTCCGAGTTGCGCTCCAGGACGAATGGGACAACATTCTAGAGGCCACTATTGACAATCTTGTGAACTCCATGCGCCGGAGGTGTACCTCTTCTCGTGATGCCGATTGTGAACACACTCGTTCCTGAGTGCTGTGAACTCTGCCTGCTGACCCCTGGTGGGTTCTGGCTGTGATAACTCATGAATTGTGCACAGTAAATCGTTAGTCATGTTTCTGTTGCTTGAAAATGAAGGAAAGAATAAAATAATAATTGTTTTGTTGAATTATTTCCCGATTGATTAAAAATAATTTGAAAAAAATTACTTTGTGCGTTTATATTTTTGTTCAGTGTATGCTACATGTTTAAGCTGTGAGTAAGATGGCACCAACAGCAGCAGCAGAAAGGCAGAGGAAGTATTGTGCATGCCTTAAAGGAGCAGTGTGTAGAACTTAGATAGTTATATTCCATTTCTGCCAAAATATCATTCATAGCATTTTTTTAGAAGTGCATAATCACGTGAAAACAGTAATCTTTGAGTTTCATTTGTAATGTGAATATAGGCCACTAGATGGCAGTATTTACCTTTTTTTTGTTAAGCTCAGACTGGAGTCATGTTTAGACATGTCCTGAACATGTCTGGGGCAAGTCTCAGAAAGTAAAAAAAAGAGGTCTAAATGTGGGTGGGGTCTGAAAGAGAGTATATAAGGAAAAGAATTGAGACAGTAAAGTCGTAGGAGAAATTGCAAGAAGATGACCAGACCTGCCATTCTGTTCAAGACCTGTGACGTTTCTTTTGTGGATTTCTTTGCCTGTGTTTGAGCATTTTCTTCATCCAGGACATCACCAAGCCACCCCACTAAAAAGGGACTGTAATTATTTCTGTTTTTTTCTTATTTATCAATCTTGGTCTTTAGTTGTAGGTTGTTATTAGTCTTTGTCTTTGTTAAAAATTAAATGTGTTTTAGTTGTTAAAACCGTGTTTGTCATCCCTTGCTGTTGCTGTTGTGTTATAAATGTAATAACAAATTGGGGCCATAACAAATTGGGGGCTCGTCCAGGATAGACCATTGTGTGAGTAATTTATTGAAAATCTAACATTCCAAATTGTGAAATTGTTTTTGTGAATTTTCCTAGATATATATTGACAACAGCAATGGATGATTTCTTGGCATCACCAACCGTAGGGGTTTTGAAGTCTTTTAAAAAGACAGAACTGCTAGAAATTTGCAGACAGTTGGAGCTGACAGAGGTAAAACCAGCCATGCGAAAAGCAAGACTGGCTAGAGAGATAGTTGAATATTACATTGATGAAAATGTGTTTGCACCAGGAGATCTGGAACAGTTTCCAGTGGAAAATCCAAATATAGAAATGGAACTTAAATTAAAAATGCTAGAGATTGAAAGGGAGGAAAGAGAAAAAGAAAGGGAGGAAAAAGAGAAAGAAAGGGAAGAAAGAGAAAAAGAAAGGGAGGAAAAAGAGAAACAAAGAGAACTTGAGAGGGAAGAAAAAGAAAAACAAAGGCAGTTTGAGTTAGAAAAATTAGCAAGAGAAGAAAAACAAAGAGAATTTGAGAGAGAGAAAGAGGAAAGAGCAGAAAGAGAGAGACAGAGACAGAGAGATTTTGAATTAGAGAAATTCGATAGAGAAGAAAGACTCCAAATGGAGCAACTAAAAATTAAAATTGAAACTAAAAATAAATTTTGTGCCAGTCAGGAGGTAAAACTGGTGCCTCCATTTTCAGAAAAGGATGTTGACAACTATTTCCAGTGTTTTGAAAAGGTAGCAAAGAGTTGCCAGTGGCCAAAGGAACACTGGCCTCTGATGTTGCAAACTGTCCTCAAAAGTAAAGCTCAACAAGCCTATTCGGCTTTGTCTGCAGATGATTCCTCTGATTATGAGGTTGTCAAAAAGGTTATTTTGAGAGCTTATGAGTTGGTTCCAGAGGCGTACCGACAGAAATTCCGAGGTCTGAAGAAATCTGAAAATCAGACTTATGTTGAATTTGCTAATGAGAAGCAGGTTTGCTTTGAGCGCTGGTGTACTTCTATGGAGGTCAAGGATGATTTCAACTCACTAAAAGAGATGGTGTTAGTTGAAGAATTCAAGAACTGTGTTAAGGATGATGTTAAGACCTACCTTAATGAGAAGCAAGCACTGAACTTGCAATCAGCTGCCAAATTTGCAGATGAATATGTTCTCACTCATAAGTCCAAATTTCAGTCTAGCAGTAACAATAAATGGTCCCAATTTCAGAAAAAGGGTTACGGTGATACCCAAGATTCCTCACCCAAAGACAAAGACAAATCTGGTGATGGTGCTCAGAAATCCAGTAACAGGTCTGATCAAAGTGTGAAAGCTGACAGTGACAAAAGTGGTCTAGTTTGCAGTTATTGCAAGAAATCTGGTCATGTTACAACTAACTGTTGGTTCCTTAAAGCGAAGAAAGAAAAAGAAAAGGATACCAAACCAAATGCCTTTGTGAAAACAAGGTTAGAAACCCCTGTAGTAGATAACCAATCTGCTAAATTGCCTGCTTCTTGTGGGGCTAAAAAGCCTAATACAGCTGACTTTGTGAGGGAGGAATTTCTTCCATTTGTGTCAGAGGGATTTGTGGCTCTGAATGAGCATACTACTCCTGTCCCCATATATATCCTAAGGGATACCGGAGCTTCTCAGTCACTTTTGTTGATGGACTCCTTGGAGTTACGTGATGAGACCGCTTCAGGGGATTTCATACTTGTACAAGGTATTGAAGGGAGGACTGTATCTGTACCCCTGCGCTCTATATTCTTGAAGTCAGATTTAGTTACAGGACAGGTAAAGGTGGGACTTATGTCAAGTCTACCTATAAAGGGTGTTTCTCTGTTGCTAGGCAATGACCTGGCTGGGGGCAAAGTAGTTCCCCCTGTACATCTTACTTCACAGCCGAGCACTGAAAATGGGGATGAGGACCCAGCTCTGTATCCTTCTTGCGCAGTGACTCGTGCTATGGCCAAGAAGGCTAAAGAAGATGATGTTGTGGTGCCGTCCAGTACATTGAATAGTCAGGACTCAGGTGGTTCGCCTCATGACTCTGATTGGCCTACTATGGTTTCTCCGTTTGAGGACTTATCAGATACTTTTATCAGTTCTCTATTCAGCCAGCCGGATGGGTCTGGTGATTCTGGTGTGTCTGGAGACTTGTCTCTGTCCAGAAAGCGGTTGATTGAGGAGCAAACTAATGATCCTGAAATTGGTGTACTAAAGAGGAGAGCCCTTCCTGAAAAAGAAATAGATGCAGTTCCAGTTGGGTATTATCTCAAGGATGGTGTGTTGATGCGGAAGTGGCGCCCTCCTGATATCCCTGCCAATGCAGATTGGGCAGTGGTCAGGCAAATTGTTGTTCCGAAGGTCTATAGGAATGAGATCTTAACAATGGCTCATAGTTTACCTTTAGGAGGTCATCTTGGTGTTAACAAGACTGTTGATAAGATCATGAAACACTTCTTTTGGCCTGGGCTTCGGGAAGACGTTTCCAACTTTTGCAAAACCTGTCACACTTGTCAGGTAGTTGGAAAACACCAGTTAGACCCACCTGTAGCTCCATTGCAGCCTATCCCAGCATTTGGGGAGCCATTCTCTAGGGTCATTGTTGATTGCGTTGGTCCATTACCCAAGACTAGATCTGGAAATCAGTACTTGTTGACAATCATGTGTGCATCTACCAGATTCCCCGAAGCCATACCTCTACGTAACATCAAGGCAACTGCAATCTCGAAGGCTTTGATAAAGTTCTTCACGTTGTTTGGTCTTCCCAGGGAAATTCAGTCAGACCAAGGTAGAAATTTCACTTCAGGATTGTTTCAGCAGGTTGTGTATGAACTAGGTGCAAAGCAGATTCTTTCTAGTGCCTATCATCCAGAAAGTCAGGGTGCCTTAGAGCGGTTTCATTCCACTCTCAAGACAATGATGAGGACTTATTGTTATGACCATGAGAAAGACTGGGATGAAGGGGTTCATTTGCTGTTGTTTGCAGCTAGAGAAGCAGTGCAGGAGTCTACTGGATTCAGTCCATTTGAGCTAGTGTTTGGTCATGAAGTGAGAGGACCTTTGCTATTATTGAGTGAACAATGGCAAGAGGAAGAGCCGCAAATCAGTCTGTTAGACTATGTTAGCAAGTTCAAGGAAAGATTGCGTGCAGCTTGTGACCTTGCCAAAGAGAACTTGAAATCAAGTCAGGGAAAAATGAAAACTTGGTATGATCATAAGGCTAGAAGCCGTGAGTTTAAACCAGGAGACAAGGTCCTTGTGTTGTTTCCCTTGCAGTCCAATCCATTGCAGGCTAGATTTCATGGTCCTTATGAAATTCTGACAAAACTCAATGATCTCAATTACATTGTGAAGACTCCAGATAGGAGAAAACCAAAACAATTGTGTCATATTAACATGCTAAAGCCTTATCATGACAGAAATGCTAGGGTTGCAGCTGTCACTTCAGATTCTCCAATGGTCGAAACGTGTGAAGATGAGGGGGAGTTTCAAGATGATGAACTAAGAATTAAAGCTGAAGTTCTTTCATGTAAATTGTCAAACACTGAAGTGTTGCAAAATCTTGATGTAAAACTCCAGCACTTAGAACCCTCACAGAGAGATCAGTTTGAAAGGTTGATCAAGAAATATGAGGATTTGTTTCCTGATGTTCCAAAGAGAGTTACTATAGCCTCTCATGATGTAGATGTTGGTGATGCCAAACCAATAAAACAGCATCCATACCGGATGAATCCTGAAAAGAGAAAGATTGCTGAGAAAGAGGTTGAGTACATGTTAAAACATGATATTATCAGACCCTCCCACTCCGATTGGAGTTCACCCTGTGTGCTAGTTCCAAAACCTGATGGAAGTACTAGATTCTGTACAGATTATCGCAAAGTCAATGCTGTAACTAGAACTGATGTGTTTCCAATACCTAGGATTGATGATTGTATTGATAGTGTAGGGCAAGCAAAGTTTCTGACCAAGATTGATTTATTGAAGGGTTATTGGTGTGTGCCTTTAACTGAGAGGGCCAAGAGCATCTCTGCTTTTGCCACACCATCTGGATTGTACCAGTATGAAGTCCTACCCTTTGGCATGAAAAATGCCCCAGCCACGTTCCAAAGGATGATACAGTCTACAATCCCCGGATTGCCACACACGGGTGCGTACATCGACGACCTGATCACATGGAGTGACTCCTGGGAAGAACATCTGAAAGATGTAGAGACGTTGTTCCAGCGCCTGACCCAGGCTAACCTGACTGTTAACCTGAACAAGAGTGACTTTGGTTGTGCTACTGTCACCTATCTTGGCTACGTCATAGGCCAGGGTAAGGTGGCACCCATAAATGCTAAAGTCCAAGCCATCATGGACTTTCCAGTTCCTCACAACAAAAAAGCTTTGCGCCGCTTCCTTGGAATGATCGGGTACTACCGCAAGTTCTGCAAGAACTTTGCTGAGATTGCTCTCAGTCTAACTAACCAACTGAAGAAAGGCGTAAAGTTCACTTGGGATGATGCATGCCAGAGAGCCTTCGATCGCCTGAAGTCTCTGCTGTGTCACTTCCCCGTGCTCAAATCTCCTGACTTCAACAAACTGTTCTCCATCGCGGTCGATGCTAGCGACCAAGCTTGTGGATCTGTGCTCCTACAGAGAAGTGACTCTGATGACATTGAGCATCCCGTGGCATACTTCTCCAGGAAGTTC
Organism: Gymnothorax reevesii; assembly: GCA_029721435.1. Lineage (NCBI taxonomy): Eukaryota > Metazoa > Chordata > Actinopteri > Anguilliformes > Muraenidae > Gymnothorax > Gymnothorax reevesii. The sequence goes on along the minus strand of CM056577.1, from coordinate 70,955,528 downwards.
AATCGCCACCAAAGGAACTATTCCACAATAGAGAAGGAACTGCTGGCTCTGGTCCTTTCTTTACAACACTTTGAGGTTTATGTTTGTACAGGACAAAAGCCAATGATTGTGTACACTGACCACAATCCGTTAATGTTTTTGAGTAAGATGAAAAACAAGAATCGGAGATTGTTGAATTGGAGTTTGATTTTACAGGAGTTTGACTTGGAAATTAAGCATGTGAAGGGTACAGACAATGTAATTGCTGATTGCTTATCCCGTGTTTGAATGTGTATATATATATCATGTGTTTGAATATTGTATGATATGTATATATAGACAGGTGTTCACTGAACCATTTTGTATTGAAAAGAAAAATTTTGCCTTTATGAGTCAAAATTTTTCCCTTTTGGAATGGAGGTGTAATGTGAATATAGGCCACTAGATGGCAGTATTTACCTTTTTTTTGTTAAGCTCAGACTGGAGTCATGTTTAGACATGTCCTGAACATGTCTGGGGCAAGTCTCAGAAAGTAGAAAAAAAGAGGTCTAAATGTGGGTGGGGTCTGAAAGAGAGTATATAAGGAAAAGAATTGAGACAGTAAAGTCGTAGGAGAAATTGCAAGAAGATGACCAGACCTGCCATTCTGTTCAAGACCTGTGACGTTTCTTTTGTGGATTTCTTTGCCTGTGTTTGAGCATTTTCTTCATCCAGGACATCACCAAGCCACCCCACTAAAAAGGGACTGTAATTATTTCTGTTTTTTTCTTATTTATCAATCTTGGTCTTTAGTTGTAGGTTGTTATTAGTCTTTGTCTTTGTTAAAAATTAAATGTGTTTTAGTTGTTAAAACTGTGTTTGTCATCCCTTGCTGTTGCTGTTGTGTTATAAATGTAATAACAAATTGGGGCCATAACACATTTCTCTTAGAATAAGCCCTGTAAACCTACATGGGAGCGGGTCCCCCTCTTTGGAGAGTGCTATGTTGCGCTGCCATTTTTTCTACAGTAGCCCAGAGCGGGAAAAAAATAAATGAATAAAGTACTGACACAAGAGAAGGCCTTTCACGTTTTTGAAATTTTTGCGGGCCATCATAGGTTTTCTGAGAAAAGGAATGGTCAGTTGGTTGCAATCTATAATCTGACCACTAGATGGCTCTAAATCTTACATACTGAAACTTTAAAGCTGATCTTGAAAGAAGGGAGAGATACCTGCAGCATAAAAGTATATTTGACCAGATGAGGGATGGCTCTTATGCCTGAACACACACACAAACACACACACACACACACTCCAAATTATGTTACATTTGAGCAATTCACTTTACAATCTTTGACAGATAACATGTTGTCTTTAATTGAGGTTAATAAAACTCAATTCAACTGCAATTTATATCTGTTGTCCTTCTTATGGTTACATAATGAAATACAATACTCATAGAAAATCCTATCCAGTGAATCTGAGAGTAAAAAGACAACTATTTATATGTAAACACCCCGTTACCATCTTTAACCCCGTTACCCTCTTCTCAACCCCATCACACCCACATGTTCATACATTATTTTAAAAAAATGTATTTAAAAATTTAATGTTTGTTGATTTCTGTCTAAAATGTTGAGAGCTATCATAAGATCATTGATTTTGATGAAAATTCTTCAGTTAAACTACATTTTTGATGAAGCATGATAAGAGTTCTTTCACGCATAGGTACATTTCAGGCTTTAGTACAGCAGAAATGTGAGATTTTATGTCATTTTTGTATTTGTAATTATTGAATTAGTGTGGGGGACATCAGATTAATATAAAAATATTGCTTTCTTAGAAATACATTTTATGACCATATTCAATGAGCTTCTATAGTGTACAGAACAGGGTTGAAGAATAACAGTGCCCACATCTTGAAATAATGATGAATCATGATAGAAGGCTAATGCCTGAGATGGGAAAATATGTTTTTTTTTATTGTTGAATATGTCCTTAATGCTGTGGGATACACATACAAATAATACAAGTAGAAAATGTGAATGTTTTTGGTAGAAAATGTGAATGAAAATGTCAAAGTCCAATATGAACCATTCTCATGGAATGACTCTTGTGTTGTTCTTTAGTATGTATTTCAGACATAATTGCATTCCAGGAACCTGATACCGTGTCTGTAAGCTTTGGTGATTCCAAAGTATTTTTGTTTATTTATATTTGACAGGAATACTCAAAAGGACTATTTCATTTAACAAGCATTCTGATTTGCTCATGTTGCATGATGCCATTATGTCAAGGAGCTCATAACCCCGCTCGAGTGCACAGATGTTGTTGAGTGAAGGAAGTGGACCACATTAGACGTCTACAACAGAGGCCAGGGTTGGCCAGCCCTGCCTCATTATTATGAAATTATTTTTTTTTGTATCAAAAGCTGGACTTGAAAAGGACTTTTTCATCAAGGATGTCACAATGTTGTCAACAGTCACTATGTAACCTGAACTTAAGATTGACTTTTTACACACAGTGCCACAATTTTATGGCCCTGCAAGGAAGGGGCTATTGAGTTAACCAATTCTTTGCAGGGTCAAGAAGCTGTTTATTATGCCATATTATTTATTACTGCCATATTCTCTGAAACGCCTTTGGAGACGGCTTATAGTGGAGAAATGAACATTCAATGCCCGAGCAACAGATCTGGTTGACATTCCTGCTGTCACCATGCCAATTGCATGCTCCCTCAATGCTTGCGCCATCTGTGGCATTTTGCTGTGAGACAAAACTGCACATTTCAGAGTGGCCTTTTATTGTGGACAGTCTAAGGTACACCTGTGTACTAATCATGGTGTCTGATGAGTATCTTGATGTGGCACACCTGTGAGGTGGGATGGATTGTCTCAGCAAAACAAAAGTGCTCAGAATCACACATTTAGACAGATTTGTGAACAAAGTTTGAGAGAAATGGTAATATTGTGTATCTGGAATGAATTTTAGATCTTTGAGTCCGTCTCATGACAAATGGGAGCAAAAACAAAAGTGTTGTGTTTATATTTTTGTTGAGTGTATCTCTGTGTCCGACAGTCGGATGGTTTCAATATAAGTCCGTGTCCGATAGTCGATCATTATTTTTAATTTCTTCAAATCTGCTGAATGTTTTAGATATTGAACGTGAATGTTTTGATCAGAGGGCTCAGTTCTTCAAGATGAGTACCGAGAATTTCAATCAATGCTTCTGTTTAAGCTCTGCTCAATAAAGTGAGTCGATATTGGCGTGGGACAATGTACAATGCCTGTCAGACATTAAATGCAAAATTCTCTCTGTCTGACAGCCATAAAAAGAGGACGATAAGAACAGATTTAACTAAATAAAGAATAAAAAGAAACATTTTAACGACAAACAGAACATCCAGTGAACACAAATTATTTATTTGCGGGCCATCTTTTTTGGATGCTGTGTTTGTTGGTGATATATTTTTATTCTTTATTTCATTATAAATCTGTTCTCATACCAATACTGTTCCTTTTTGCAGGCTGCTGGACATGGAGTATTTTGCATTTTGCCCCAGACAGTTTTGATCGTGCATGCAATAATTTATTCACACTGTCAATGGTTATGGAATTGATTTGCTCACTGACTACATGCACCATTTTATCTTTGGTGTGGATATAAAGTGTGAATCTGTTTGATCCATCGGACTAATTTTCAAAAGAGAGACCGAATAAAGACTGTTGTTTATCTTCAATGGAAGAAAACACAAATAAAAAGACCAAGAAAAGTCGATAGCTGTCAATTTACATTTTGTGAAGGTCAAACACAAACACAGCCAATTTTGCACATCAAATAATTCCTGGAAAACTAGAAAAATTAGAACTTTTATGACTTTTGGACGTGGAGATATATTAACGCCCTGTCCGACTTTCGCGTCTTTGCATTGATTTTGACTGTAATCAGTCGTGCGAAAAATTCATTTTGCGTCCAGTGTGCAAGTGGCTTTACTGAGCATAGAATGCAAGAATTAAATATATATATATATATATATATTTATTTATATAGGCAGTTTGTGGTTGGCTGAGAAAGATGTGATATCGTTAGTTTACATCACAGACTCAGCTGCGTTGATTAAGCCAGGTGGAGTTTCCATTATGTGTGCCATTTGGACAATCAATATAGATTCTATAATATATGTCCTGATTCAGAAAGTTACATTCAATTGTGGGTGCTGTAATTATTTATTGCATTGAAATGTGCCCGACATTTTGGAAACCTGTGTATGAGGTTTTGGTGACGTGTGCACACTGTGCACCAGTCATGCTAAATTACCACTGCACAGAAAGTAAACCAGGTTGGAGCTGGCGAGCTCTCTACGGCGGAGCCTTTATCCACGACATTTTCACTGCGTCATGATGAATATGTGACACCTCATCCTTCTTCGCCACCACACCCATCTAGGCGCACATCCGTCTTCCAAATTGCCAAAGTGGCTGCGCACGGTGTTGCACCGCACAAAATTACCACAGTTTGGGCTGTACTGGACAAAATTACCACTGCGTGGGCTACGCAATGCTGCGCCACCCTGTGCTGCGCGCGAGAAATTAGAGCCCATTGACTCCATGTACACAACTTGTTTGTGACTCACCCAACAAATTACGCGACGAGTACGAATATCTGCAATGTGTGTTCGACAAGAATAATTATGATGTGGGTTTCGTTTAAAGAAACATTCATAACAACAATTCACACACCAACAGAACTGACAACAAACCCATAGCTACCGCTACCATACCATACATCTGAGGTACCTCTGAGATCATCCAACGTATCTTACAACCATACAACATACGAGTCGCACACAAACCCGTCACGACTTTAAGACGTTTATTGAGGAACGTTAAAGACGATGACGAACCACTGAACAGATACGGGGTTATTTACAAAATTGCTAGTTCCAATTGTGACACGACTAATATATTGTGACGCGGTGTAATAAGACACATTTGGAGCGAGCACTAGTTTACATTCAATTTTAATTTTAGGAGGAGCATCATATGATTTGTTATATGTTTATACATAATGCACATTATGTATTTACAGCAATATGCACAGTCAAGGTGAGCCACACTGTATCAGGAACGCACTGTTCCTAAGCAACCAGAAGAGTAGACCAGCAATAACACAATGTCCAGTTTGTTCAATATTGTTGCTGCAAGCACCTTCTTTGACGAGTGTTGCAGAAACATTATGTTTCACCATAGAGGAAATGTCAAAAACATCAAGCGACAACTGATCCATTGAGTTGCAAGCACTCGATCACAATTTTGCACAAATTGCACCTGCACAATTGTCAGAAAAGATCCGACGTCAACTAATTCAATGTCATTGATGGCTGATAAGCTTCAAGGGAAGCTTACTGATTCAGGGAAAAGTGTTCAAAAAAATTTTTTTTAAAGAATGAAAGAATACAGTTTTAGGCTGTTGACATTTTTAAGACTAATTTAAAGAGAGATCAGACCATTAATAGCACAGCTATTCTGTGGTCACATGTGTTACACCCTCAGTATTTTATTTACAAGGCAGCAGATATAAGTCTTCGAGCTGATTTAATGTGCGATATTTGTATTTGGAATCTGTTGCTGTTAACTGTCAATATGAAGTCTAAAGAGCCAGTGGAAAAAAAAGTCTGGATAGTCAAAGAACAATCCTATGCACAGATGGGACAAACGTGAAATTACACATTAAAGAAGGGAAAAGAAGATAATTGAAAACGGAAGGAACTGCTCATGCTTCAAAGCATAGCATCTGGTCTTAGAGGTGTGGTCATGTGTGGGCATGGTTACCTTGAATAAATTGATGATGTGAATGCTGACAGAAGCCGTTTGACGAACTCTAAATTGTATTGGAAAATATAATCTCCTGAGATTCGGCCATTCGCTTCAAAACACTTTGGACAGCTCCTCACAGTGCCGATGAACAATGACCCAACGCATCACACTAAAGAAACTCATGGCTCATTATGGGGGATGAATAAGTGGGTTTTTCTAAAATAGGCACGTCAACTATTTAACTTTAATACAACTGGATGTGCATTTCACTAGATGAAGACAAAAGTGAAGTCAAAATACCCTAAGAACAAGCAGAAACTAATGACAGCTGCAGAGAAGGCCTGACAGAACTCAGAGTTTGGTGATGCCTATGGGTTCCAGACTTCAAAAGTGGGACAGGCAATGGTCAAAATACTGGGTTCATACAATATTATTGGCAAAATCCTCAAAAGAAAGATGAGAGTCTAACCTTTAACACATCTTGATAATTGCACTCAGCATCCAATAGTTAACATATGCACCTGTTAAAAGAATTCATACAATATACTATATACAGTCATATGGCAAGGAACCATTTGAGGAAAAAGGCATTTTGAAATTTGCACAGATATAGATTGCCTCTTTTGGTTTATAGCTCACCAGCTGCAATTTACTTACATTCTTGATAAAACAATTACTGCCTCATAAAATACAATATAGGCTATGGTAATATTTCATAGTCAAAGAGACTCCAATATTTTTCAATATATTGAAATAGTATAATATTGATATATAATATTTGACTGTAGAACACACATCTGCTTCCAGCCAAGATCGTTGTCTCCCTCCCAAACAGTTTAGAGTTCATTATCAACACCCACTCAATGCTGTTGCACTGTCAACACACACACAAACATTCTATGTAAATAACCCTGCCTGTGATCATAAGTACCTCGATGCAGATGTAAAGCACATGAATCAAACAGAAACATTACATAATTAACAGGTTTTCAAGAAGTAGATTTAAATTAGTACAATTTGAATAGTTTGGTGCCTTCTGTAATTTGCCTAACCAGGTCTAAGTTTTTATTACACTTCTAAAATATGAAAATTCCTTGTAGATTTGTGTATTAACAATACTGGCATTATGATATCTTTGCATGATGATAATCTAGAAATATTTTCTGCATCATCAGTTCATTATCAGCACTTTTGTATTATGTAATGTTGTAATGCTGAATGTGGCTTTTATTACGTAAAGTCTGGATCTGGACTCCAGGGCTCCCCTTGAAGTATTCCACTGCATCATTAATAATGAATCAAAGTTGTGAATATTGTCAGATTCTCCCAATTGGCTTGTGGCAAACTCATCTGAAGGGAATAACATCAAGATTATGAAACGAATGAAATAAGCTGTAAAAACACAAACTTGCATTCTGGAAGCTAGTACCCTGGTTTTCAGCTAGATTTTATTCATTTATGTATTTGTTTGTTTGTTTTTACCGTCATTTAACCAGGAAAATTCTATTGTAGCATATTTTTCTTTTTCTAAAGGATGCTCAGGGAGAAATGGCAGGTAGAACCATTTCAAGCCTGGAGGAACAGAGAGAAACAGGGGTAAAGCATCAGGAGCAGTTTTTGTGTCGCCTTTGAAGCATAGCTGCACATAGGGATCAATTTGTCCGGCGTCTGTCTGTCCATCTGTCTGTCTGTCCGGTAGTCACACTTTCAGTTGGTAGTCACACTGCAAACTTAAGCTTCGCAGGTCACACATGTTAACCTGAACACTCTAGTTATGGTTAAAGGCCTTGCTTATTGTGTCGCCTGCGAAGCATAGCGGCACATAGGGATCACTTTGCCCGGCGTCTGTCTGTCCGTCTGTCTGTCTGTCCGGTAGTCACACTCCAAACCAAAGCTTTGCAGGCGACACATGTGTTCACCTGAACACTCTAGTTATGGTTAAAGGCCTTGCTTAAGGGCACAGCTCCTCAGTTACCAACCGTGCAACCTGCCACTTGGCTACACTGTTGCAAACAGTGTGCTGCAGTGTACCAGTCATGGCAGTCACTGAGGTGTTAAAGGTGATTTAACTGAGCAAGCATTGTTCAGGCATTCTCATTGTCTCCTGATAACGGAGGCTTGGCCAATTAGACACTGACCCGAGTTTGTTAGTGCAACTCGGGCACTGAAAGCCCGAGTTGCACTAAAAAAAATATGTCTGGGTCATTTAAAATGTGCAAGATCAGAAAAGAATAAAAAAAATATGTCTGGGTCATTTAAAATGTGCAAGATCAGAAAAGTTAGCTTCATAAATACAGTCATTGACAATGTGATCTTTAAAGTTCCTTTTATAAGTGTCATATTTATTTTGTCCAATGAATGCCATTCCCTAATGATTCATACAAATAGTAACAAATAATGTGTCTGCCTTTATTAGATTGTTGAACAAGAATTGTGTCTTGCCAATGTAATCTAACGGTGCTGAGTGCATAATAAATTTATTTGCTATTTATATATTCTTTTCTGTTAAAAACATCATGTCATCATTAAGAGTCACCCTGGCAAAAATAGTGATACTGTGGCAAAAATATTGTGGCCGTTGGTTGCTGCACAGCTGTCCGAACTATTGCCAATGCACTTAAAAACTATAGAACGGCAGACACCAAAGTCTCCGCTGATCTCTCACTTATACTCCAGCCCAGAGAAATCCTGAGGTATTTTGGTTCTGCCTGGGATGTTTGCTGCTTGCCAAAAGTATTTTGAACCCAAATCATGTCATGAAATGATCATCAATGTGAAACCCATCATACCAGTGGCATGTTCCAGATTTTTCATTTTGTCAGAGGCGCTTCCATCATAATTAGTTCCCTTCATTTAGTACTTACTGCAACTACATCTAGCAGGGATAACAGCATGGAGTCTTTTTCTGTTCACCGGCTTCATACTGATCACCGGCCTACTCCTGCTCCTGCTCCTGCTTTTGCTCTTGTTCTTGCTCCTGCTCTTGCTCCTGCTCTTACTCTTGCTCCTGTTCTTGCTCCTGCTCTTACTCTTGCACCTGCTCTTGCTCCTGTTCTTGCTCCTGCTCTTACTCTTGCACCTGCTCTTGCTCCTGTTCTTGCTCCTGCTCTTACTCTTGCACCTGCTCTTGCTCCTGCTCTTGCTCCTGTTCTTGCTCCTGCTCTCACTCTTGCTCCTGCTCTTGCTCCTGTTCTTGCTCCTGTTCTTGCTCCTGCTCTTGCTCCTGTTCTTGCACCTGCTCTTGCTCCTGTTCTTGCTCCTGCTCTCACTCTTGCTCCTGCTCTTGCTCCTGCCTTTGCTCCTGTTCTTGCTCCTGTTCATGCTCCTGCTCTCACTCTTCCTCCTGCTCTTGCTCCTGTTCTTGCTCCTGCTCTCACTCTTGCTCCTGCTCTTGCTCCTGTTCTTGCTCCTGCTCTCACTCTTGCTCCTGCTCTTGCTCCTGTTCTTGCTCCTGCTCTTGCTCCTGTTCTTGCACCTGTTCTTGCTCCTGTTCATGCTCCTGCTCTCACTCTTGCTCCTGCTCTTGCTCCTGTTCTTGCTCCTGCTCTTACTCTTGCACCTGCTCTTGCTCCTGTTCTTGCTCCTGCTCTCACTCTTGCTCCTGCTCTTGCTCCTGTTCTTGCTCCTGCTCTTGCTCCTGTTCTTGCACCTGCTCTTGCTCCTGTTCTTGCTCCTGCTCTCACTCTTGCTCCTGCTCCTGCTCTTGCTCCTGCCCTTGCTCCTGTTCTTGCTCCTGTTCTTGCTCCTGCTCTCACTCTTGCTCCTGCTCTTGCTCCTGCCCTTGCTCCTGTTCTTGCTCCTGTTCTTGCTCCTGCTCTCACTCTTGCTCCTGCCCTTGCTCCTGCTCTTGCTCCTGTTCCTGCTCTTGCTCCTGCTCTTGCTCCTGTTCTTGCTCCTGCTCTTGTTCTTGCTCCTGCTCTCACTCTTGCTCCTGCTCTTGCTCCTGCTCTCAGTCTTGCTCCTGCGCCTGTTCTTACTCCTGCACCTGCTCTTGCTCCTGCTCTTGCTCCGGCTCCTGCTCTTGCTCCGGCTCCTGCCTGTGGTTGTTAATTAGAATCACCTATAACCCATTATTCAATAAGCTCAGTTCCTCTGTATACATACCCACTTTCCTGTCCACTTCACGTGCCTTGCATGAATTAACAGGCAGATAGGCAGACTCCATCCCCAATGACCACACAGACCAGGATGCATGAAGTTGGTCATCGTGAATGTAGCGACTGGCAGTAGGGTAAAACTGGTCAGAAAAAAAAAGTTAGGTTTAATAACCAATATCAGAAAAGATACAAATAACACAAGGGGCTCTAATTTCGTAGACCTGGCGCAGGCGCGGCGCAGGCGCGGCGCATGGGGGGTGCGCCGCGCCAATGGGGTGTGTCCAGGCGTATGTGGCAATTTCGTGCCCGGCGTAGCCTGGCGCAAGTACTCCTCTGTCCCGCCTCTGCCCCTCCTTCCAGCGCAAGTTGGCAAAGAAGGCGTGTTTGGGTATAACACAGCCGAGTCAAATCTTCACCAGTCAAATGAGCTCCTCACCTCACCTTTAATGTGTTAGAATATAGAAGGCGACACAGCCCAATAAAATCTTGCTCACTGGCAAGAGAAACGATGGATAGCGTGTTCCCATTAGTTACAAACTTTTGCTGCTTTAAATTTTGGGATTAACATGCATGGACAACAATGCAAGATACGTGACACATTTATTTCCAATATGTGATCTTAACTCAGTACGAGATCATGGCAATCAGGCTGCATTCCTTTCCCCCACTAATGACGATAAAACCTAAGTGACAATAATAGTAGCCTAGTATTAAGCCGCTTGCACACTGGACGCGAAACGAATTTTTCGTTCGACAGATTGCTTCTTGTGTCCAAAGGTCTGACAGGGTTTTAATAAATCGTCGTGTCCGACAGTCTATTATTGTTTTTAATTTCTTCAAATCTGCTGACTCTTTTAGATATTAAACGTGAATGTTTTGATAAGAGGGCTCAGTTCTTTAAGATGAGTACTGAGAATTTCAATCAATGTTTCTGTTTAAGCTGCTCAATAAAGCGAGTAGACATTGGCGCGAGACAATGTACAATGCCTCCGTGTCTGACAGCCAAAAAAAAAAAAAGGGGGGGGGGGGGGATTAGAATATATTGAAAACGAAATAAAGAATGAAAAGAAACATTTTAACAACAGAGCATCCAATGAACACTGCGATTTATTTATTGGCGGGTCATCTTTGTTTGATATCACGTTTGTTGCTGATATATTTTTATTCTTTATTTCGTTATAAATCTGTTCTCATATCAATACTTTTACTTTTTGCTGGCTGCTGGACATGGAGTAATTTGCATTTCGTGTCGGACAGTCTTGATCGTGCATGCGATGATTTCTTCACTCTGTCAGTGGTCATGGAATTGATTTGTTCACGCACTATTTTATCTCTGCTGTGGAAATAAAGCGTGAATCTGTTCGGTCCATCTGACTGATTTTCAAAAGAAAGACCGAATAAATACTGATGTCTATCCTCAACGGAAGAAAACAGATGAATAGACTAAAAAGAAAAGTCGATAGCTATCAATTTGCATTTTGTGAAGGCCGAACACAAACATAGCCAAGTTTGCACGTCTAATAATTCCTGGAATACTCGGAGAAATTATAACTTTTATGACTCTCAGACACGGAGCTATATTAAAACCCTGTCCGACTATCGCGTCTTTGCATTGACTTTGTCTGTAATCAGTCGGGCGAAAAATTCGTTTTGCGTCCAGTGTGCAAGCGGCTTTACTGAGCATAGAACGCAAGCATTCGATAAATATATATATATACAGTTTGTGGTTGGCTGAGAAAGATGTGAAGTCGTTAGTTTGCATCACAGATTCAGTTGCGTTGATTAAGCCAGGTCAAGTTTCCATTACGCGTGGCAACCGCCTGACATCAAGACAATCGATATAGATACTATAATTTATGTCCGTATTCAGATAGTTACAATAAATAGTGCTTCCTGTAATTATTTCTTGCATTGAAATGTGCCTGACATTCTGTAAACCTGCTGTGAGATTTCGGTGACGTGTGCGCACTCTGCGCCGGTCAGCCAAATTACCACTGCACGGAAATTAAACCAGGTTGGAGCTGGCGAGTTTTCTGCGCAACTCCAGCGGAGACTTTTTCTACGAAATTGTCACTGCGTCTTGATGAATATGTGACACCTCCCCCTACTACGCCGCCACACCCATCTCGGCGCACCTTGGTCTACCGAAGGCTGCGCACCTCACGAAATTACCACTACGCGGGCTGCGCCGTACGAAATTACCACTGCGCGGGCTGCGCCTGGCTACGCCACCTGCGCTGCGCCAGGAAATTAGAGCCCAAGGTATCACAAGGGATACGTAAACTACATGTCGCAAAATGTCACTACTCATATTACATACACATTCATTACAGAGAACTAGCTAGAATATGTGGCTGACATAAGAGCACCATCTTCATTTTTAACTGCTTGCAATCTGTTTAAATTGCTTTGATAAGTGAAAATATGCATATACAAAAATTAACGGTTATTTAAGGGCTAGTTTGCACATACCAACAATGCTTTTGAAAGCCTGAATATTACGATGATGCACAATAGAAAAGGCATGTGCTCTCTCTAGACAGACATGGAGGACTGCCTGGTCACCTGACGATGTTATCAATTAGAGACACTGATCATGTGGGTTACAGGACTTTTATACTGACACACCAACAGAGGGCGCTAGATGATGAACAAAACAAACAAATAACTGACCAGGAAGCCAGCACACTTACTCTTCTCAATTGTTCTTTGCAAAGTCTTGGTAGCTTACTAGCTTTGTTATGTTCAGTGTGTTACTGACTTTGTTGATACAGCTAAATATCTCTATTTATCTTGTGAGATTGAGATCAATCTTAAATCCCCCTTGTATTCCTGTACTATTAGTTTGTTAATTTGTGACCCCCATTTTTACTGGAGCTCTGCTTCAGTTAAATAAATAGTAACTTCCTTTGCATTTGGATCCTCGACTTTCATCCTTACCCCAGTGCACTGAGTGATGGGCACTGGGGAAAGGATGAAAGGTAAGGATCCAAATTACATAACGGCACACTTTTTGGGGATTTTGGACCATTCCTCTCAGCAGATCCTCTCAAGATACTTCATATTATTGATTTTTCGTTCATCAACTGCCCTCATCAACTCAACTGCATTGAGGTCTGGCAACTGAGATGGCCATTGCAGAACACTGATTTTTATGTCACAGAACCATTTCTTTGTGGATCTAGAGGTATGCTTGTCTTGTTAGAGAGTCCACTATTCCCAGGCCTATTCCCAGGCTTTTGGCAGAGGCAACCAGATAGTCAGCCAAAGTACCCTGATACTTGGTGGAATTCATAATGATATTAATCTTAACCAGTGCCCCTGGGCCTCTTGAATTGAAACAGCTCCAAAACATGAATGACCCACCATCATCGTGGATATGAGGTGCTACATTTTGTATGCATCTCTGTTTCGATGCCAAGCATGCCGATGCTGTATCTGACCGAAACTTTTGGTCTCATCTGACCAAAGCCCCTTGCTCCATTCATGATTAAATGATGATTGGAAAACTTCAAGCGTTTGCTTCTGTGTTTTCTGGTCAGAGAAGGCTTTCTTCTGGCAACCCTTCCAAAGAGCGTGTAGTTATGGAGGCGGTGCATGACGGTGCTTTTTGAAACCTAGTGATCCCAAAATGCCATCAAGGCCTTTGATTCCTTCAAAGTGATTCATGGAGATTTTGTTGCTTCTCTCACCGTCCTCCACAGTATCCTGCATGGCAGAATGCAGTTGCGTCATCTACCCTTGAGGTTTTCAACAGTTCCATAACTTTGGAATTTTTTAACAATTGCCCTGACAGTGCTCAGTGTCATATGCAATTGTTTTTGAGTCTTCTTGTAGCCATCATCAGATTTATGAAGGTCTATGACCATCTGCCTCTCTCAAACTGATAGTTGTTTTGTTTTCTTCGTGATGTTGGACAACAAAGGGATATTGCATATGTGTTGCCTCATTTTTATACCCTAGTGAAAAAGGAAGTGATGTAATGGCTCAAGATACTTCCTTAAAACTCAGATAAAACTTAAATAAGTGGAATTTCACACCTAGTTTAATTTAAGTAGATGTTATCCACAATAATCTTTTAGGGTGCCATTAATTGTGAAACCTTAATTTTGAGGGAATTAATCTTTTATTTAATCAGTGAATGACTTATGCTGGGTCCATTTAAACATTAATATTGCACAATATTTCTCACATGTTGTGATTTAAAGTTTCTCTAGAAATATATATTTTAAGAATTCTTTTAAGTATTTTCTGTGCATTACCAGTCAGGGATGCCAGCAATTTTGAAGCCCACTGAACTGTTTTCCGTAGTGTGGAACTTTGGAGATTTTCTCAAATATTGCTTTCACTCTGTAACTGCTGTTTAGTGTCGCTTGCTCTATGGTATTGGACAACAGAGCCATAAGACAGTGGGTCTCAGCTGTGCTCCAGCCCCAGTTTTCGCCCGTCTTTCAATCTATTCCCTTTGCTTTACACTTTCGGGAGAGGAATTCCCACATTGCGGGAAGGGTGATGCAAGACTTACATTCGGTAAATTGTTCGAATTTTTCCCACAAACTGTTCACCTCGCTGAGGTCCAAACTCCATGGGATCTCTTTTGAAATCCGAGGCTCTAGGACTGTTCGTCCCCAGACTTTTTTTTCTCAAATTTTTAATCTCTTCGTTCCCATGAACTTTTCGTCCCCAGACTCTTTGTCCCTGGATTGTTCATCCCCAATAATAATCATAATAATGCTTTGCCCTCTTCCTGCATTATAACACTATCCCTAACCCGAACCATTATGGTGATCTGTTTGTCATCCGTTTGTCCACCCATTTGTCAACAATGGTGGCACATTTTTTATCATTAGGGGACGAAAAATCTGGGGAGGAAATGTTCGGGGATGAAAAATCCAGGGACGAAGAGTCCTGTAACCGAGATGGGATCAGCCAGACCTCTTGCTGAAGGGGCCGGGCTGATCGAATCTCAGTGGAAGTAAGATCTGATCTCCTGAGCGTACAGACCTGACAGTTAATGCATCCTGGCCTGATTGAATGAGAAAAGTACCGCAGCCTAAAATACACTTAGACAATCAAGCAAACAGGACACATGAGGCCTGAGGACGGCACAAAGGGGCAGGCAGGTAAACCAGACAATGAAACCATAGAAACAAATAAGCAAGACACAGAACACAAAAGTGAAAACTTAAAAAAGCCATGTGAAAGGACAGAGACAAGAATAAACTCACATAAATAAAGCCAAAACGAGAACACAAAATACAACAGAAAAGGAAAGGCCATGAGAAACTAATGAGCGAAAGACCAGTCAACAAGAGGGAAGGTGGCACAACACATGGGAATGAAAACAAAAGCAAATGGAAAATTTTCTAAGTAACCCAAAGACAGACACAAATCACAGAAAGGAAAAAATAAAACTACAAAACCCAAAACCAGTGAAGTTGGCACGTTATGCAAATCGTAGATAAAAACAGAATACAATGATTTGCAAATCCTTTTCAACTTATATTCAATTGAATACACTGCAAAGACAAGATGTTTAATGTTCAAACTGAGAAACTTTTTTTTTTTTTGCAAATAATCATTAACTTAGAATTTAAAGGCAGCAACACATTGCAAAAAAGTTGGCACAGGGGCCTTTTTACCTCTGTGTTACATCGCCTTTCCTTTTAACGACACTCAGTAAACGTTTGGGAACTGAGGAGACCAATTTTTGAAGCTTTTCAGGTGGAACTCTTTCCCATTCTTGCTTGATGTACAGCTTAAGTTGTTCAACAGTCCGGGGTCTCCGTTGTCGTATTTTACGCTTCATAATGCGCCACACATTTTCAATGGAAGACAGGTCTGGACTACAGGCAGGCCAGTCTAGTACTCGCACTCTTTTACTACGGAGCCATGCTGTTGTAACACGTGCAGAATGTGACTTGGCATTGTCTTGCTGAAATAAGCAGGGGCGTCCATGAAAAAGACGTTGTTTGGATGGCAACATATGTTGCTCCAAAACCTGTATGTACCTTTCAGCATTAATGGTGCCTTCACCTATGTGTAAGTTGCCCATGCCTTGGGCACTAATACACCCCCATACCATCTCAGATGCTAGCTTTTGAACTTTGTGCCTATAACTGTCTTCTATAACAGGTTCTTTTCCTCTTTGGTCCGGAGGACACAACGTCCTCAGTTTCCAAAAACAATTTGAAATGTGGACTCGTCAGACCACAGAACACTTTTCCACTTTGCATCGGTCCATCCTAGATGAGCTTGGGCCCAGCGAAGCCGGCGGCGTTTCTGGGTGCTGTTGATAAATGGCTTTCCCTTTGCATTGTAGAGTTTTAACTTGCACTTGCAGATGTAGCGACGAACTGTAGTTACTGACAGTGGTTTTCTGAAGTGTTCCTGAGCCCATGTGGTGATGTCCTTTACACACTGATGTCGGTTTTTGATGCAGTCCCGCCTGAGGGATCGAAGGTCACGGGCATTCAATGTTGGTTTTCGGCCTTATCGCTTATGTGCAGTGATTTCTCCAGGTTCTCTGAACCTTTTGACGATATTACGGACCGTAGATGATGAAATCCCTAAATTTCTTGCAATAGCGCTTTGAGGAATGTTGTTTTTAAACTGTTCGATGATCAGCTCACGCATTTGTTCACTAAGTGGGGACCCACGCCCCATCCTTGTTTGTGAATGACTGAGCATTTCGGGGAAGCTGCTGTTATATTCAATCATGGCACACACCTGTTCCCAATTAGCCCGTTCATCTGTGGGATGTTCCAAATAAGTGTTTGATGAGCATTCCTCAACTCTTTGTCTTTTTTGCCACTTGTGCCAGTTTTTTTGAAACATGTTGCAGGCATCAAATTCCAAATGAGCTAATATTTGCAAAAAATGACAAATTTTACCTGTTCGAACATTAAGTAACTAGTCTTTGCCGTGTATTCAATTGAATATAGGTCGAAAAGGATTTGCAAATCATTGTATTCTGTTTTTATTTACAATTTACACAAAGTGCCAACTTCACTGGTTTTGGGTTTTGTATTAAAAATGTAAAAAAGCCCAAGAACCAAAAAATACTGAAAATTTTATTCTGATAAGAAAATGATGCTAAACATCAAGGAAATTTTCACTAATATTTCAAAGAAAGTCGACCATCCATTTTTAAAAAACCATGGTACCAATTTTTTTCTTCCATAGACATGTAATAAACTGCAGGATTATTCGCTCTCACCTAAAAATGAAGGAAAAGAGGCTGCCGGACAGCTCACTCGGTTAAGGCACTGCGCTGCAGTGCAGAGGTGATTATCACGTCGTGGGCTCGAGCCCTGGCGTACCCACCGGCAGGGGTCGGCAGCTTTTTCAGAGTAGCGCACAACTGGCCATCGCGCTACAGGGTTCCAAATTGGGAAGGGACTGCTGGATTTGGGGATAAATTAGTAGCTTTGTTCGTTGCTCCAGCGCCTCCTGCTGGCCAGACGGGCGCTCGTCAGGAAGACTCTGGGTTTGTTCATGTCCGGGTATCCTCCGCCCTCGTTCTGAACTTACGAGGATTCAACCAATGAGTGTATAAGAATCAGTGGCTGACGAGCACGTGCTTCGGAGGAGAGTCGTGAGCTGTCTTCACTATCCTGAGTTGGCAGCAAGGGGTCGCATACGAGCAAGCCTTGTCTATAGTTCACCAATTGGGCATTCCAGATTTGGGTGGGATTGGAGATGCAAAATTAAAAAAAATTGAAGGAAAAGGCTGCATATGTTTCAGCACAGCCAGTTATCAATTTAAAGGTGAAAATGGGAAATCATTACGCATTATCTCAATACATGTTTCATTTATTTATTTTTTTAAAAGAGTAGAACAAGCCTGGGCTGAAAACAGTTGTGATTTGAGAGGGGTTATTGAAATCTTCCATCTGCATGTTTGGCACAGCGTCATTCGTTGTTGTTCTGATCTGTGCATGTGAGATAAGGCCGTGGACCATCCTGCTGTAAGAATGGCTTATGTGATACTATATTCATAAAATAGTTGATTCTGTCATTGCAGTTCTGACATTATGACCCATTAAAAATCATCCCATTCTCCTGAATACCCACACTGCCCCTGCATGTGCGTTAACTTACATTCATAGCCTTATGTGAGAGTAATTCATGGAGGGACACAATGCTGCGCTTTAACAAAAGCCCTTTGTGCTGTGTGATGCAGTGAGAGCGTATGTCCATGACCTCATCACTCAGACTGGTACCACAACAGGCATCACTCATTTCTTGAGGCTTTGCATTTCTGGCTCTGTGATGATGACTCCACTGCAGCTGCACCTGTGGGGAAGGACATTGTCTCTTGCTGAATAAGGGGTACAACGTGCTCTGTTCCATTATGACCGCACAAGAAAACCAAGTCCTGTGGCACAATGATGCCAATGAAGAAATTATTTGAATTAAATAATGAATGCATGGTGTTAGCTGTGAAATTGCGAGACAGGATACTCTGTGTTCTGTTAATAACGAGAAAAAAACTGTTTGAAGTAAAATGTTCTTATTTGATGAAAGCACCCAAACAGGTAATGAACCCCATTTCACCACTGGACCAAAATGGCGCTGTCATGAAACTTGACTGTCTATGCAGTAAAGAGCTAAAAAAAAAATTATTTTGTGCAACAAAAACAGGAAAAAAAAAAAACTGAAAAAAAGGGCTGCAGTATTTTCTTTTGCTCAAAATGTAGTAAGCCTGCAATAACAAGAATGCACTGGGCACATTGTCTTCTCAGGCCATGCCCCTTGCTGAAGTGTAAAGGTAAACTTCCCCAATTCCTGCAAGCAGCCGGTCAAAGCTACCAACATTAGGCTAAACTCTAAATGCACCCTATTGGGGTAGTATATATACCGAGATATGAAAACATGATTCAATTCTGTAACACTGTCATATTAACAACAAAACACTGCTGCTGTTGGACTAAGTCTACCAGAGACATTATATCCGTTCATTTTGCCCCACTAACTTTGATTGTTTTTTCCAGTTTCTTTTTGGGATCCTGAAGTGTGTCTTGGCCCTCCCACGCCCATGTGTGGCCCAAAGGTTTAGTGTAATGTCACTTATGCTTGTACTCCTTCCTCTGCAGAATCAGTAACTTCATCCAAAAGAAACTTGCATTTGTGAAATTAGCTGAGGCACACTGACTCCAATTCTATATCTACAGAAGCACACAGCTCATTTATCGCAGCCGCAGCACCAGTTGACCTTGGCTCATACATGATCCTGAAAGTCTGAGTCCAACATTAAACTATCAAAATCGAACATTGCCTTCTGTCATGGCATTCCAGTGGTCATCAAAACATTTTGGACCGGATGTTTTGATTTTGGATCCAATAAGCCAACCTCTCTTGATGCGTGGAGGTGGGAATACTTCAGTGAAGTACTTCAATCAGGTCTATCGCAAGCACATACCTCCTCTTTATCAAGGTTTATGACATAATTCTGCATAACAACATGACCTGGAGATGTGAGTAGAAAATTATATTTATATCGTTTAAGACTTCATCACAATATACTACCTTCTACCCTCCATACACTGCATACAGTAATGGCCGATCTATCAATTATTCATCACAGTTCAATCATTCCGTGCCTTTAGGGTCTGTCGAAAGTTCACAGACAAGCACCTCTTGCATCTACTGTGTATTCAAAGGAATATCCTCTGAAGAACAATGTGAGGCAGAGACGGACTCAATCACTTGGGGAATATCAAACTAAGCGAGACTGTGTGCAGAAACTCCATTAGATGATGGGGGCTAAGGATGGGGTTGACATGAAAAGCAGCTTGGAGTGTGAAATGGTACAGGGAAATGCTCTTCTTTATTTACCTTATCGCTTTTAAAAATGCATTGACTGCAGATTGTTGTTGGGGTTTGAACGACCTGTGTGGAGTTTGGAGAGATCCTAATGAGGCGGCTCCCGTGGATCTTCGCACTTCGCATAGATAATTCCCTGGTTTGGTCCTACTGTAGACAGCTCCATATCTCAGTTCCTCTGGCTACCCTCCAGAGGGAAGGTGAGCGCTGGCAATGGAAGTCTCATCATACTGCCACCAAGCATCAAATGCAAGACAGAAAATGATAGCCTAACAGTTCGTCCATTTGCTGCAGCCTCACACACCATAGAGAGTTTAATATTCTTTCAATTAACTGTATGAGAGCACTCCCTAAGACACATTCCCTGCATCTTATGTATAGCAACTGTGCCCCAAAACCTCTGTCTGAAACAGGAA
Organism: Gymnothorax reevesii; assembly: GCA_029721435.1. Lineage (NCBI taxonomy): Eukaryota > Metazoa > Chordata > Actinopteri > Anguilliformes > Muraenidae > Gymnothorax > Gymnothorax reevesii. Next base: position 70,935,412 of record CM056577.1, on the reverse strand, counting down.
GATGTTTTGTATGTGGATATGACATAACCAGGCAGCTGCTGGGGGAGCTGATGCACTGCCATGACCATGGAGGGATGTAACACTACATTAAGTCCAAAAGAATCCTGATCCAGGAAGTTTGGCTGATCTACATTGATCATGAGTACCTCAGAAGGGCACACCTGAATCCTTAGGTCAGGGCATGAGGATTGTTCATGTTCCATTGCAGAGGTTATGGCCACATAATCAGAAAATCCTGTATTTTGAAAAATTTTACAACAATTGAAAAAAAATTTTTATGCACCGGTAAAGAACGAAGCTTAGTCCAAGGACCTTCAGCTTCAATTCTTGGGAACCAAGTGTCTGTTGAGGATTGGGTTTTACGAATGTCCCCACAGCAATGCAACCTTGCTTTCTTGTTAACCTGTTTTCAGGAATGAAACTATCTGCTGGCCTCAGCAGAGTCTATTAAAAACTTAGAACCACAGGGAGTTGAAAAAATGACAGAAAATGACAATTTCAGAAGTTTTTGAACCACTGTTACAAAAGTATCAACATTGGTAAAAAAAAACAATCAAGCTAATTTATGGCTTTATCTGCTTTAACCCTTAAATGCCCCCTGTGACAAATTTGTCACACGATTTTGGGGGTGAAAACCTCTGACTCCACATAAATTTTGCAACCTAATGGCCACAGTGACACATTTAGAACATCAGTGCTGCCACCTGCTGCATAAAAGTGGAACTGATACTACACTGGCTGCACCAGCTAACCTCTCCAATATGGCTGCCCTCATTAGGGTGGCTCATAACATTAACTTTCACCAAATTTTGCCAGATCGCTTTTTGCCTTGTCCCAATTGATATTACAAGCATCTGTACCAAAAATGGAGTCAATTGCTGCACATTTAGGGGTGGCACACTTTTTCACTTACCATCAGGCACGGTGGATGGCGAAGGCTATTAACTGCATCAAAATAACATTATTCAGACAAGTCTGACACTGAAGCAGAAACAATCAATAAGGAAAGTTACCAATTTCGTCTGTTTCATCTATGTAATGTAGATTAATATTGGCATGAAGTGTCCCTGGCAACACATGCTCCAAAGAATGATTTGGACTTGATCCAGAGTTTGCATGTATATCCGGATAAAAGCATTGCAGATGCCGCACTGAAGAGCATTGGACGACATTTGTGGTATCTATCAGAAGAACTCGTCGCCCTGGCATTTTTTGATGCTCACATCGATGCTGAAGAAAAGGGGGCAATGCTGAGAAATCTTGAAAGACGTCCTGGGAAGATGCGCAAAAGACTTGATGCCAAGTCTTTCTTCCGCAAGAACAGTACAACTACCATCTCTCGCCTCGTCACTCGCCGCTCAATTCACTTCATTGAAGTTCTCACTGAAGGCCAAATTAACAGCACAAGTAACCCTGATGATGTGAGGTCCATTCTCACAGATGAGAGCCTGCGACAAAAAGTTCATTCCTTGAAAGTCATCAATGACAGAGGAGAGAGAGGCATGGCCTTTATTAAACGCTGTCAACAATCTGTGCGAAATGAAGACCAAAAGCAATTTTTGCTCCGCTTTGTGCAAGGACATCGAGATAAAGTATCAAAGGGAACAAAGTCATCCTACATGGAATATAGTGTTTGAACTGTTCTAATATGTACTATTATGTAGCATTAGTACAGGGAGATTGGGAGACATTATTAATGAGTATACTTATCTTTGCATTGTTCAAGTTTCTGTTTCTGCGAAACTGTGAAAAAGCGTGCCACCCTTTACTGGCCTTCTATTGGCGCAATTTTTGGTACAGATGTTTACAATGTCAATAGGAACAAGGCAAAATGCGATCTGGCAAATTTTAGAAAACTTTTTCTTATACCACCTTGTTGTGAACCACCCTAGCCCCCATGGTGGAATCCACACGATAGATCAGCACCCATTCATCACTGGATAAAGTAGACAAACAAGTAAGCTAATGAAAAATAAGGTCCCCAAAAATAAAAAATTGCTACTGGGTTGTTATTAGCCCCTCCCCAGGACTTATTAACAGAATACATAGATTTTTCTTTCAACTCTTACTATAGTTGGGCATTAAAGGGTTAAAGAGGTTTCATGTGCAGCAGTTTGCTAGGTCAGGGACCAAATGATTCATGACTAAACTGCAGGTGCATTGGTCAGAAAAATGGCAAATTTTTTTTAGGTGGCAAGCGGAACTGTGTCATAAATTGTGTCAGCATATGCCAAACACCAAAATAACAGCACCAGCAAATTTAAATAAATAAATAAATAAAAACTGTGACTGCAAGCCAAAGCCCTCTGACAGTGACGTTTGGGCATTTGTTTGAGTAGTGGGCACAACAGCTCTAAAAGGTTTCACGGAACGGAAGCAATCCGTATCTTAACCAGCCTCTTCAGAAACAGTACATTCTGAGCTACTCAAAGATGGTTTTGACGGTCCAGTGCTCCCCCAGCCCAGGACATTCAAAATTGAGGATAGCATGGATCACAACTGATTTAATTACTTTGTAGAAGCAGCAGCTATCAAGGAGAAATTGTCAGCTGGGAATATTTTAGTTGAATCAATTTTATCTTTGTCAATGAATCATCCCCCATCTGAACTTTAATGCATGAAACTGTAAGTATATTAAGACTGTTTAGAGTTTTCTTTTGTTTTCATTGTAGAAATCCAATACCCCTCATTGAACAGCCTTGTACGTCCTAATAAGAGTCAAAATGATGATCTGTCCCTGAGATCCCCGGAATTTATTTTTGAAAGGAATGAAAACAAGGACTGTCATAATGTTAGTATTTTCTTTTTAAATAGTGTCAGAGCACAACTTCATTATAATTGACTTCATTGGAGATGTGCTATTTGTGTGCCCTGAGTGAGTCAATACAAAAATATTGTCATTATACTCAGAAAAAAGCCATTTAAATGATTTTCCCTGTAGAGTGTCAATGTGTGGCTGAGCTGGGTCAGTTGCTGAACGCATGACGAAAAAAATCACATCTGAGAAACATAGATAGCAAAGCAGGCAATTGTTCAGATAAGTGCTGGCACAAGGAGCTGGAGTGTAACAGCTGTGGCAAGAAGGGCTACTTTGATTGTACTTGCTAAGGCAAAAAATGAACAGATTTACCAAAAAAAAAATTTTTTTTAAATAAAAAAAAAAGCATTAAAAAAATTGCTACCTACTCAATGCAATGACACAAACTGTCTATCACCTGCACAGGAGATCCTCAGTCAATGAGAAGGGTGACTGAGCAGGCTAAGCCATCCAATCTGTCCTCAGCCATATGCTCAAATTGGTCGATTGTTCTCATTTAGTCTGATTTACGACCATAGGAGTTTTTCCTAAAATCACGCCGCTACTGGCAGTAGGAAGGTACTGTTAGAGTTACAGTTTCAGTTTCAGATACAGTTTCAGTCTTATTTACCCTTAAAATAGGGTTAGGATTAGGGTTGAGGTTAGGGTCAGTGTTAAGGTTAAAATTAGGATTAGGTTTAGGTTAGGGATTTACTGACAGTGACGCTGACAATGGAAACAATATTGTAGTTGTTTAAATGACCGCGAAAGGTCGCTTAACTCCTGAACGTAACTTTAGGTCGTAATAAGCTGCTTGGCAAACAACCTATTTTGTTGGAGGACAGGCTCAGACTGTCAGTTGGTAAAACTGCCATTGCAGGTGTTTAAGGCCAACTACCCTGTAGCTCTTCGGCAGATTGCTTTGGATTACCCCTCTGCTCACATGAAAAAGGATAAGATAAGGTCCCCAACAACGGTTAGGACATTGGCCTTGTACACAATTGCTACTCGCTGCCTTTACTTCTCCCAGTGATAATGACTGTCTGTCCAACTAACATAACAGCAGTGAAACTTTTCCCACTCATCAGGACAACTGTGTTCTGCTTGGTTAGAATCTAAAATTGATGATCCTCTTGTACTAGAATAGAAAAATTTATAACCACTTCTTTTTTTCTTTTTTTTTTGAGGTTGCATTTACTTTTGATGTCAAAATTACATTGAGAATGTGGAATCGAATTGTGCAACCCAGCGACAAGTAGTGAGCAAAAGTCTGAGATAACGCCTCTCAAGTCTTGTTCTTTCCTGCATCTACACACTTTATTAATACTTTATTATTAGACCTCAAGCTACATTTTTATTGGAGCATTTGAGAAATTAGGGCACTGAAATAGAACCAAATCAGTACACTTTATATATGCATTCTCTTCTATTTCAAAATTCAATGCAATTTTGGAGAGGAGACTATTTTCATCAACAACTCTTCAACCCCCCCCCAGCTGATATTATTGTTTGTGCCTCTCTCAGCCAGATTCCATTCTGTTCTCCTCACCGCCTAACTACCACTAGCAGTCTGGCTGCTGCCCAAAGTGGGAAACAATCGTGGGCATCCCAGTTGAGAAAGGACATTTGATGTCAGTACTATGATAAATGAAGAGTAAAACATCTAATAGTATTAATAAATAGATAGGTTATCTGACATCAGATCCAGTAGAAAGAATGTAACTCAATTATTTGGAACCCTCTCATGTCGTGGATCCGGGAGCGCTCTCCACCGAGTGAATACCCAGGTTTATACCCACCGAGGTTTAGACCTGTTTTACCTCTGCTTCTATCGCTCTTCCTCATTACCTTTTTCCCTCTTCTGGCAACAGGGTTCCTTTTCTCTTGCCAGGGAGAGTTTCCACGATCACATCAGTTGTTCCACCACCTGCCGTTTCCGCTACTGGGGACAGCTACAGAGAGCTATCGGGGAAAATAAAAAGCTATCCTCTTCCTCCTTGGCTTACACAATGGTAGATGCACTTCCTCACTGCCATAAATTGAACCTTGATTTTCCAGGAAAATTGTACCTGGTGGCAGAAGGAACTGCATAGTAATCAGCTACACTTAGGCTGGATTTACATGGCAGGTCTTGTTGCCCAGATCGGATATGGATCGGATTTTTTGAGGCCCACATCCGATTTGTTCAACTGCGTGTTTACATCTTGTTTTGAGCGTGAATGACATCTGTTTCGTTCCGATTCTGTTTGTTTACACCACTCACTACCTGGCCATTGTCTTGGGTGATCCACATGCGCGCAGAGGAGAAGGCTTCCGAAAATAAAAGCAAACTTGCGTGCAGCACTACAAAAGCATGCAGGCCTAGCAGTCATAGAAATGATCAAAACATCAAGCAAGCTCACAACATTTCAGTGGGTAACCTACATCTGATTCTCCTGTAACGCCTTTTACACCTCTTGCCTGCATCATCGCAAATGCGTAGGCAGACTTAGACTTAATCCAGGCCTATATTTGGCATATAGGCGTAGGCAACACACTTCACTTTGTAAATAATGGATGACATTGAGTTTGGCTTGATGTTTATCGTGTGATGCATGAAAAATCCCTGTCCGATCCAGAGGAGTCTGAGGCAGAGAAGGAGGAAGGCTATAATCGCCTTGAATGCCTATGCCGCGATTATCACCTCCTCCACTGTTCAGAGGAGTGTGTGGATGCGAGAGAGATCAAGGGATTGGTTGGAGCAGGTTGCACAAAGGTTTGATGATGAAAAGTGGGTGCGAAATTTTAGAATGCATAAAAAAACCTTCCACATGTTATGTCAAAAACTGTCGCCTATTCTTTTTTCCTTTTTGATCAACTGTTTATTGAGGGATAATACACAAATTAGAGCATGACATTACATTTATCAACAAAGTAACACGCATGTTCCCTAATATTTATCTTGTCTTTCACCACATTAGTATCCATGTGATCTTTCCACCCCAATGGGGACAAGATCCCTCCCTCCCCAGAATAGTTTTTCATCACACTTTGCTTTACATAAACATTTAATGACAAAAAAAAAATATATATAAATAAATTTCTTTTGTTGGTTTGCATTTATACAGCGTAGTTCACCCCGTTGTCAACTCCATCAATTCTTTCAATTCCGATATTGCATAGGTCCATGTTTGGACTGTTCCCTCATTTGCTCTATGCACCCTGGCAATTGATTATTCCATATAAAGAATGTCCAGGAATGACAGCATCCATTTGATCATCTTATAGTATGTGGAGGCTTACATCGTAATGCCAACATCTTTTTGCCTGCGGTGAGCCCAGCATATAAAATATGGGACATGGAGGCTGACAGATCTAATGACGAAGTGTCATTCAAAATCAACAATCTCGGACAACAAGGTATCTGCTCCCCTATAAGGTCAGATAAAGTGGATGCCACAAGATTCCAGAATGCGTGCCCCCCCCCCCGGACACTCCCAGTAGGAGTGCAACAAACAGCCCACCTGTCCAAGCAAACATGGATCACAAATTGAGGACGATACAATTTTCATTAAGTGACGCTTCCTTGGGGTGAGTTATATTCCGTATATTTGAAATGAATATATTTATGATTGGGGTTCTTGGATGTGACCTCAAAATTGTCCCAGACGGTCATCTAATCAATGATCTCTCCAGTGAAGTCAAGTTCATTCTCCCACACCTCATGAACAGCAAGGTGATTCTAGTAAAGAAGTGTAAATTTTGGAAAATAAGCCTCTTGAGAAACTGTCGCCATTTATGACGCACCAAGAACACTATTTTTTACTAAATATCCTATCTGCATGTTGACATGCTTTTACACGAGCACATTGGCACATATCTGATGCACACCAGAAACATATCCTATAAAAAACCACATTTGAATGAGGCCCGGATCCGATCAAGGGCAAAATCAATGTGCTTTTTTCTGTTTGCACAGCATGTCACAGATCAGATATTGGCCGCATTTGAGAAAAAGATCCGACTCGCGTCACATTCGTGTCACACAACCAGCAGAGTAAATCCAGGCTTTGGGGTGGTTCTTAAGAATCATAAATATGACATTTATTTAGTCAGCCTTTACTCAAGCAAGTTAAAAGACAAGAAGAACCGTTGAATGGTGATTGTAAGGTTTTTTTCTGTTAAGAAGACATTCTCCTCCATACATTCTGAAGGGAATATGCCACAACATAATTTTCCCCGTCATCTTTATGTCAATAAACAGGTTAATCAGTGGTGGGTTATTGACCTCGCTCAGCATTTCAAATTGTCCGTAATGATTCAGACCAAATCAGTCCAGTACGAACCATCTCCCTGTTCACAGTGTAATGATGTGCAAATATTTTACTCTCCACTGGTTCTCCGAACAAGATGTTAATTAACAGAAGGGTTGATGACCTTGAGACCGACTCAGTTTCTGGGTCATTTGTCTCTGCTTGAGTGGATGTGTGGCGGAAAAGAAAAAGGAAATGTTTTGGTAAAACTGAAACAGCCGAACTAATCTGCCACAGAACGCCATTGCAGAAATGTCAAATTGGAATGTGAACAAGTGATTTATAATGACAGATATTATGATTGTGTATCCAAACAGTTGTGAGCCGTTTGTTGTATCCAAGGCCTTTAATCACTTCAATTTTCAATGCTTAATTACCTGAACCTATGAGAGTCACAGTTTTAATAGCATTGTTGTACATTCCGTCACGGAGTTATGAGCCGTTCTCCCCAGTGCATAAATGACGACACATAATGTAAATATGTCTTTCAAAGATTCTGAACTCATGTAGCTCATGAAACAGCGCATGTTTGCTTCAGTTAGTTTGCAAGGTTTATTATGATTAAAGCCTTTCACCTGAATGTTTGGTATGGCTCAATATGCTGAAGATTTCTTTCACATCAGATTTGTTCTTTTGAATGCTTATAGCATTCTGAAGAAATGAAGTGTAATCGTATGATTAATTATGCTGCTGGAAAATTAATGCTGAAACTAAAGTTCAGGGAATTTTAGCCTGTATTGGGCGTATTGCCATTCTGACAATGGTATATCTATTCTATAAATGTAGCCAGTATGCAGTCACTGTCGTTATGATTACCTAATTATAACAGACCATGTATTCGTCTTGATTATTCTGTTATTAAATTGTTTGATTGATAATCAAGCAAAATTAAATGGGAACGTCCTGAGAGCAAACATGCATTAAAACGTGAAGTCACTGGAGGCTTTCTAAACCTCTGATGATCTGTAACTGTGTCCGCATCATGCCAGCCACACATCTGTTAGACTTGAGTAGGGCTGTATAAAAACTGGCTTCAGTCACAGATGACCATGCTGTACACTGAAACCAATTCCTTGTAGGATATTGAAGGACAAATTGCAATTTCAGTTACAGTAGATAGGTTTTCTGACCATTTTGTGGATTCGAGGCTGATATCTCTTTCAATTTCACCATAATATATTGAAATATTGCCTTATTATATTTTAAAATGCCTATTCCCAAAGCTAACCGTATATAAAAGCTGACTCCATCTATAATAGACATTAGAATGACATTTTTCATAGAAAATTTTGGAAAATAACGATGGCATATTTGGAAATAAAAGGCAATTTTTTTGGCTATGGGCTGCGGGATGAGGTCCATTTATGAATTTCACCTTAAACTATTTATAATACTGACAATCAATTTAGTTTTCTAAGGCTGAGGGGGCACTGCTTTCAGAGCAATTTTTAGGGAGAAAAATGACTGTGATGCTTCATTTTTTATGGGTACCCAGGCAGTTTTATGAGACGGCGCTTCCACACACTTCCACTGATGTCATACCTGCATCACTGCTGTTCGCAAGCACTTAAAACAGAATGGAGTCAGCAACATCATTTCCAGGCTAATGTCAGAGTTTCTATGGTCACCACGATGAGAATGAAACTTTTAGACACATCCAGTGGAAAAATGCGCTGAAAATACCACAGAAAACAAGGAATATTTATGTTAATCCAAAATGGCTGGATGAGCTGGTAAAATACGAATTGACAGATGAAACAATTTGATATCTTTAAGTGAAAATGCAATCAATCAACCATTTTGACAAAGCCTATTCTGAGTCAAAAAAGAAACTTCACACTCATAAATTTGTAAATATTTTCGAGTTTTTATTATCACTAGGGGTAAATGCTTTGTCAAAGACATCATGACACACATCAACTCCGACGTGCACAGGTACGTAACACGTGCGAGCGTACTTTAAGCTAAAACCATGTTTTCTCGTGTTCCTAGTCACGTGACCATGTGAGAGATGTGCAACTGAGCTCACGTTAGCACGTTTGAGTGACATCTCGAAAAAACAAGTTTTTACAGTTAATTATCCATTGATTTTCAATGCCATGGCTGTCAAACAGTCAGCGTGAACGTGCCATTAGCATGCTGAATACAGAAACGTCTGTCACTGATGTTGCAAGGGTTATGGGATGCAGTCGACGGACTATCCATGATCTTTGGACACGTCTCCAACAAACTGGCACCACAGCTAACCGCACAGCTGCATAATCGATTTGTCACTGCAATGTCCACCAGGAATGAATTGTTTAGAGGTCATGTGACTGCCCAAACCATACGTAATTGCCCGCGCACTGATCTTATTCAAGTTGTAACTTACCATTTTTACTCTTGGACATTTCCGTAGCATTTATGGTGGAACTGGCTACATTATGGACATTATTTTTATGAAACACCATCTTTAATGAGTACAGAATTAAATAAAATCATTATCTAAAACCTCATTTCTTGTATGTTCAACTTATCAACCTCCAAACGAGTGTGAAATTTTTATTTTAGCTGAGTATATTTGTGACTAACATTCAGTTTCACCTCTGATGCATTACATATTTTTCTGAATGACACCTGACATTCCATGAACTGTAACAGGAATATAACATGAATGAAAATTGGATTTGTCTTACTCATTAACACCATTATTTCAGAATATCTAGTTTAATTAGTAAACAGCAGATAGCCTGTCACAATATTAATAGTATGTCAAGAGAATTAGTGCTTTTCAGAAATTGTCTGCATCAGGTTTTTGGAATAAGAAATGCTGTATGAATTACATTTGATGGTATCTCAAAAACATTACATATGGGACAAGTTCCGTTCTCCTAACTTGTGGCAAGAGCAGGAATATGGATTTATTGTATAGTTGTTAAATAGGGGGAAAGAAGCTCACTTCACTGTGCAATCAACAGGGCTAAAAAAACTTGACACTAATATTTCATTGGGGGGTATGAGGTTCTCTCTGCACAATCAATCATGAAGGCTGTGTTGTCAATTTGTTGAGTGAATGGTAAATAGGTTTGCTTATTTCATGGGCAAAATAGCAATATTTTGTGCAACAGATAAAGTGTTTTTTCTTTGCCAAAGATGTAATCGAAAGCAGACAACGTAAATTAGTAATTTAACTCAAAATTGAATCCTGCACTGCATTTGTTTTGCCCTTAATGGAAAGCCTCCAGCTGAAACTGGATGCTGTCAAAATGGTATAAGCTGTTCAATGAAAGCTTTGGCTATTTTTATTTCTCTGGTACTCCCAAATGCAACTGTCGGCTTGGTCCCACACTTGAAATTGTTATGATTCTGCCTTGTGCGTTGTCTTGTGCTTTACTTTCGTTTTATTTCTCAGCTTTCATTTTGGCCGTCTGATGATCGACTCCCTCTCTGACAAACTCCAGTGATGTCGCGTGACAGCCTACAGCATGCCTGCCTCTCGTCGTCCGATCACGTTTCCGGTTTCGGCTCTGGTATTTCATTCATTGCTTCCACCTGTGTTTAATTCTGGGTCTCGCAAAACTCTGAGTGAATGCTTCTCTGATAATTACTAACCCGTACTAACCAGCACTTATTTGAGGGTGGTTGTAAATATTTCATCACATAGTATTAACCTTAATTAACTCATTAGCAAGTGCGTGTGTTCCTAGCTTTCGTATTTCTGCCTAAGCTTTCCCTGATTAACTGCGTTTTAAAACTATGCTTTCCTTCGTTTCTCTCGTGGTGCTTTTTACTCGTCACGTTTAGATTTCCTTAATCTAAACTGTCTAGTTTGATTGATAGTCTCAGCGTCTTGTCTCGAGTCATTATTGTGAACCCGGTTCTTTATTAATCCTATGTGTTTCTGTTTTCAGTCGAGATTGCATTCCGAATCCCCGCCTCCTCTCATGACTATTTATGTGGCAGAGAGGGGAGGAGCCATCAGACGGAACCTGGCTAGTCTAAGATGGTGAAATCGCTGCTCCTTGTGCCTTCCGAGTATTTCCTTTGTATGATTCCCGAGTCTTGTATTTTGCTGCGCCCACGTCTTGTCTGCCCCTTATTTAAGTCTCCCAGTGTGTCCGTCAGTCTAGGTAGGTTCAGTTTTTGTTTTTCAAGTTTATCCACTCTTGTAGTGAGTATTTCTGTTTCCCTCTGCCTTTGGCTGTTGGGTTTTACGAAATGAACCAATAGGGAAAACCTGTAGGATACAAAAAGGAGGCTTTATTTCTGAAGGGGGAAACCCCCCCCCAACAGAGCTGGCAACAGTACAAAGTCTGCAATCCAAAAACAGAGTCCAATGGGCGAAGTCCAGAGTCATACACAGGGAACCAATCACAAAAATCGTAGTCAGACAAAAGAGGTCAAAAAACAAGAATGCAGCAAAAGTACAAGGAATAGGCAAAGCTCAGTGCCTAGAGCGGTCCAGTCAGAAAGATAAATCATAATGAAACAAGGCGAAAGAAGCGTAGCACAGGTAACACGGAAGAACGATCTGACAAGGAAGTGAATCAAACAGGTATCTAATATACATATCTGGGTGAACACATGATCAGGGAACACAGGTGCAATCAATGGAACAATAATCATGGAGTGACACATTAGGAATAAACTAATCAAATGAATTTGGCCGAAGCCAAAACGCAGACAGGGATAACAAGAAAAACCTATGGACAGACAAACAGCTCCAGTCACGGAGTACTAAAAGTGCATAGTTCAGAGAAAGGAAAGCACAAAGCATTTGTGGAGACCCACAGAAAATTGCAGCAGAGATAATAGGGAAAGGCAAGGAGGCGGAGACTAGAATAGGGCGACTGCTGAGAGATCGTTAGTCAATTAGTAAGTGCAGCTATACAATCCCGAGTGCTTGTTAGTAAGTTAGTCTAAATATACAGGGTTAGTGTTGGTTAGTAATTAGCGAAAATAATAAACTGTTAGTATGTGTTAGTTAGACAGTAAAAGAGAGAGGAAGGAAAAACAGGAGATGAAAGAAGATTGAAACCCAGAAACCAATGAATCACCTGAATGAGTGGCACGCAAGACTAGGGACCGTGAGCAAAGACACACACATGACAAGACAGGGGAGACAAAGTGCAAAGCATGGCAAAGAAAACACGGCATGATAATTAATAAACTAAAACGTGAAGAATAATAAAACAAGGAAATCTAAAATACCAAAAACTCAATACATAATCCTAACAATGGTCAGACATAAGCAATGGTCAAGAATGCGCAGATCAATCTAACCTGGCACAAGGCCAGGCACAGAACTTAAACATGGACATGGCAGAAACAGAATCACGACAACTACATGACTATGTCCATCACAACCCCCAAGCGAAGGCCTTTTATGTCTCCTCCCAGCCGGCAACTTGCATGCCAGACGTATAGAAGTATAGCTCCTTTGATTGGTTTGCATCTTTGTGTGTTCCCTTAATCCCTGACTGTGTTTTGTTTCATAGTAAACCCACCTCTTGTGTGGGTGACATATTTATACCCAGCATTGGGACCACATTCCTGTTAATCCTTTCCCAGTCTGTTCCTCTTCCAAGTTTATTAGGAACCAGCTCTCAATCCATCTACGGTCATCAGGATTGGAACCACATTCCTCCTAATCTACTCCATCCTTCATCTGGACAATTTGGCTTCGGCGAAGCGCAAACTCCTCCTGGCAGTCATCATGGAAAGCCACTGGCTGAAGATTGGAAATGCATACCCTGCTTTGCCCAGAAAATCTGAACTGAGCTTAAAACTTTTAAACTACTAAATCCTCCTCTGGGCCTTGTCCCACTGATACTATATTACTATCAATATACCCAACCATTGGATTTTATCCTCTGCCTCAACAATTGGTTCCTGCTCTGGATCATAACATATGTGAAATTTTCATGACTTGATCTTTTTTTTTTTTTGGAAATGGCTGACCTGAACCATATAGTAATATACAAAGGTAGTAAAGCAAGCCACACCTGCATATTTTAAAATAGCATCAAATGCCATATTCTAGGAATACCAGCTATTATTTGAAGTAAATAATTTTTACATGATCAACCTAGGAAAAAAATCCTAGGAATAATTTATTTCATTATATGATCATTCATCTCAGACATTAACTATGGCTTGGAATTTGCAGGGAGCTCCATGACATTTGGGACAAACACGTTGTTTTTACTAGATATGGAGTTTTGGCTTTGAACTCAACAATTTTATATTCCAATTCAACGTATGAAAGCAATGATAGACCGAGCACCATCTTAGTCTTGATCCAAGGCTTTTGATTGCCTTTGGAATCTATTACTATTGTCGGCCAACATGGGGATCAGAGATGTGCCAATGAAAGTCAAGAGGGCCATTATGAGCCCGAGGGGTTAGGGTTTGGAACATCAGCCTGAATTCACCTCAACTAACATCAACTGGCAAATGATCAGGGGGACAGGACTAGGGAGCTTCAATAAGTGTAAAGTCCTGCGTACCCATAAGGCTATGTGAGACATTTAGGACATTTCAAGATTTAAAAAAACTCCCTGAACTTTTCAAACAAAACAGGTATGTATGTTATTCAGGATAACTGGTGTAGGTCTTTCTGTGACCACTGTTTGAGAAGCCTCTTTGCAAACTACGACAGAGATTAAAATGCAAGAAGCAAGCCAACAGTTGGCTGCAAAATCACATGGCCAGGTAAACGTTGACTAAGATGTAGAAGTACCAAAAAGAGCATGGAAAGTTCCAGAACCAAAATCGTGGACCAAAATGTTCTTGCTCAGAAAAATGGCATCTCGTTGAGGCGTAAAAGAATGACGATCCAAACGATGTGCTATGGTTTGGGCAAGGATGGCTGTCACAGCTATTGGCCCACTTTTCCTGAATTATGGAAAAATGTAAAATTAGAAAACTCTTGAAATCAAAGTGCATCTTTATGTTCTGGGGATTTTATTAAATATCTTCATCATAGTGATGAACGTATTCAATACTGAGTAATTAGTTAGCATTTTAGAATCATACCAGGACACAATGGATTCTTAATTGGAAATATAACTTTCATTTAGAATCCCAAAAGAAATTAAATTTGAGTCCACTTAATGTTTGAAAGCATGCTGTAATGGCTTACGAGTAATTCCACCCTTTTTTTAAATGTTTTTATGCATTGATAAAATCTGCAATGCTGCAGTTATTTTGGTATAACCTGGGATATCTTAATACCTAGATACTTGTACACTCCTCACTCACCTTCAGGTGCCCTTCAGTTTATCGCTAAAGTCAGTCCAAACCATGGCTGCTTTTCCTTGAGATCTGCCATCCCTTAGGATTTTATTTGCCCTAATGTAGTGTGCAGCTCAACAGAAGCACCTGCTATTGAACGAGATTCCTGGTGCTCCTGGCGCAGAAGAGGGCAGCACTGGTCTAAATGTTAGTCACACCATCTCCTGTTTACAACATCAACAATGCTATAAATACTTGACTTGCAATAATGTGGCAGTCCAGCGATGGAGGTAAAAGGTGTCAGATCTCGCCATTTCGTGCTGGGGTCGGCAGTGTGGCGGCAGGAACGTTGTTCGGGGTAATGCTGTTGGCTTAACACCAGGGCCATCTGTTTTGGCATTTGGCTGTCATTGCTCCTGCCTCACAGCCCACAGCATGACTGCTGAGTAAATGACATCGGCCAGATGTGCGCAGGCCATCCCCGCAGCCACGTCCTCTGTAGCACTCTGTGTTCTCAGACATTATACATTATACATAATAATGTACATTATACATTATAATAATCAGGTCAGTCAACGGCCTGCGTTTCGAATCTTAAGGAGTTAGCATGACGGCCACAAAGGTGTCCCTCCACACCATTTTACCTCTGCAAAGCGAACGCAAAATACGTGTGCGACCCCTGAGTATGGAGCAACACCTTGAAATTCAGAGCCTTGTAGAAAATCGAGAGAAACTCATAAAGGAAAATTATGTCTTCCTATAGGATACCAGTAATAGCAAGGCACTCTGGAAATATATTATGCACTTTACCTGCTACTACAATTACAGAATCTGTATCTGAACAGTGCATTGTTTAAAACTCCTCCACTTACAAATACTTTTATTCACCTTGACAACTGCGATGATGAGATACAATATAGTCCTGCTATTTCTGAATACCCTTTGGTAATTTCCAGAGAGAAAGAAGCAGAGCCTGGCCTGATGAACTCCTCAAAATGATCTGGATTGCATAAGAACAGGTAGGAAGCCTTAACTGGGGTACTCGGTTATTTCAAGACATGTAGAACTTGAACCACATGTGCTGCTGGCATGAATGCACTGAAGCGGAATCTCGAGTTAGACTGAACTACATTGTTACTGGATGTGATTCAATGACTGGCTACTTGAATGCCATCCTGTTCCTGCTGCCAATCATCTCCTGGCTGAAAAGCTCAGACTGGGCATATGAATATTCAGTACCTGAAGAACAAGTGTAAAACATACAGTATCACCATCTCTATATTCACTTACAAGTTAGGGAGGATGCCATTGCCATCTTGGTAATGCCTCAATCTGGAATCAAACAGGAACAAGGATAACAATAACTCAGAAAAAAAGCTGCAAGCAGATTGCCCTGGAATTCTTTACCATCTCCATGGAAACGCAACCTGCACTGCCAGTACTCCCCAGCGTGGCACAGTGGCACAAAGTCTGTGTGCTCAGCACATCATCCATTTACACCCTCCTCAGAAGGATGAGGATGATGGAAGCAAAGAATAAGAGAGCCTTTTACATCATGTTATTAAATCATGCCTCCACTAAATAAATTAGACATTGTTCAGATCAGTTTTCACAACTGTGTGACAAGATTTCATAAGTATGATTGCTTCGCATAAAAAGTGCTGGAAACAGATGCCTGACCTGTACTGTTTCCTGAGCTGGCACCGCACAGGACAGAATATGTTATTTTTTTTCTGTGCTTGGAGTTCTGATCGTTTTCTATGGATCTTAAAACATCTTCCTTGATCTGTCTCATACAGCTACTTGATGTGTCATTTTTTGTAGAATGATTTCACTCTGAAGAGGGGCATTATTTAGATATTAGGGTTTTATTTTTCTGCCTTCAGTCAGATTTCACGATCAATGTCTTTCACAGAGCTCGGTGGAACACTTTCTGCATTATACAGTAATTATGTTTGTATGTGCAGAGCAGAGATGTAATGATTGTGCCTCGTGCACAGGACAGATGCACGGAGGACAGGGTGCAAGGATGGACTTAGTTGAATTTATGATGCCTACTGCAAAACAGAAGGCATGAATGTTGCAATACAAAAAAAAATAAAAAATGGAAATGAGGTTCCTAGATATTATTCATAATTGATATGGGATCAGTAAGACACCAGATGCGGGGAGATGGGAATGAGGATTTTATTTTAAACAAAACAAAACAGGCACGAGGGCCAACGAAAAACTTGGCCCAAAGGGTTGCAAAAGGACAAACTAAAGTACGCTACACAGAGCTATAAACAAAGAATGCAAAATGACAAAAAACAAAAGGCACTGGAAACTCCAGGCAAGAAGATCAAGAAAAATAAATAACAAGGCTATATATATATATATACACAAGACAAGGGCTATAATCACAAGACTTGACAAGAGGCTAGAACAAGACTTGAAACTTGACATGCAAGGGAACTTGAGACACTGTCTGCCAGCCAACTTCCACTGCATCCAGATAAAAATTATTACTTAATCAAGGACACATGAGGGGCAACACCTGGAGAAGCAGAAACAAGAGGCATGGCAAGATCAAGACATGGACAGAGATTGGATGACATGACCTGCTCATTAAGAGAATGAGCGTGCTCAGCTTAAGTACCAATTAAGTATGCAGTTTGGAAGCAAGCATGAATGTTAAGAACAGAAAAGCACAGCAAGATCTTGAAATAGCAAAGCAGGAATCATGACAATAAACTCCCTGTCTAAATTAGTAATATTAGTAATGTGCCTGTCTAAGAATTACACCACCCAGTGAGTGTTAGTAAATGTTAGTAACTTAAAAACAGTTAATTGCCAATTAAGCTTAGAGAGCCCCGAATCAGCACAGCACAGAAGGAAGAGGGAAATACCAAAGCCAACCCAGAGCTCTGAAATGTGCAACAACGAAGGCACAGGGCGGAACGCAGACAAGCGGTGGAGTGGCATGGCAGACCTGGCAAAAACAAAAACATGGAAAAGTAAAAACATGGACAAGGAACATGAATAATGAAGTGAGTAATCCTAAACAAGAAACTGTTAAAACTGTGACTATGAAACATGAACTATGGAACTATGAACTATGAAACTTGGAACATGAAACTGTTAAAACCATAAATGCTGTCCTGGCCAAAGGCCAGAACTCAACAATAATACAGACTCTGGGCTTTAGCTGCAGTCACAATGTATTACAAATCGTAAAACTAGAGTAAATGAGGTTCCTCGAAATAAACTGCTGGTTTTAAAACAATAAACAGCACTTAGTTATATTTTGAGAATAATACACATGACACACAGAAAATACGTCCATACGAGACTAGAAATACAGCAGAGGCATGTTGTGACAAGACTTTGCAATGACTGAGCGCAAAGCTTAGTCTTAAATGGTACACTGCTAGCGCACAGTGGAAATGAACAACATGTGCAGGTGATAATTGAATAATGGAGCGAAGTGCAGTCCGGATCTTCGTAGACTGGTGAGCTGGATGGCTGGAGGCGTGGTCTTACTAGAAATAACTGTGATATTATGGAGAAGCAAATTTTATTGTCACAGCCAGAAAATAATTTGATCCTCTTTGTTGACCCATGCCTTAAAGCAGAGGTGGGCAGCGAGGGCCGTATCTGTCCCTGGTTTTCACCCCAACGTCTGGTCTTTAATTAGTTGATTGTCTCAATTAGCCTAACCATTTATGAAATCTGACGTTTCATGCGCATTTCTTTAAATTATCATGAAACTACAAAGACTAGTCTTGTCTCCCTTCATAAAACATTTTCCTTTTATCGAATCATTGCGAAAATCTATATTTGTGCATGCAATCAATTAACTCAATTAGTCAGGGTAATTGATAGGAATAAAAACCTGCATACACACCGACCCTCCAGGACCATGATTGCCCACCCCTGCCTCAAAGCAACATGAGATAGTTTGGACTCATTACTACCCCCAGCTGGTTCAGAAGCGCAATTATCTGTTACCAGTGTCGTAAATACTGTCGCTGCGTGAGCGTCCCTGGGGGCAATCAATACAGGTGAATTTGTTGATGGAGTCGGTGAATCCCAAAGCCTCCTTTGGAAACGTCCACCGACAAGGTAAAGTAGCATATGTTACACTATGTCTACAAAATATTACATTGTTTTGCAACGTTGTAGCCATCGTTCCAAACATTCATTATTTCGGCAGCTATCGAGGTTACTTATAACTTTTTATGCAGCCACAAAAAATTATGTTTTTACAAATTTTCAACATTTACAGTCACTAACATTACATGAAAATTTGCAAGCTTTCGAAACGGACAGCATTACATTACCTCCCCACTGTATTACGGTTATAAACTGTGCACAAATAGTGCCCCAATGAATACCACATAACAACAAATCAATTCAAAGTAAAACTCGAAAAGATAATAAATTATAGATGTAATATGACTTACAAATCCAGTAGCAGCGAGGCCCGGTCGCCCTCAGTATTCAAGCCCTTTTCCTCTCTCAGCTCGCGCCACTGAGTGTAAGCTGGTCCAATATTTATCTGTGTCCGGGCTTGTATTTTATAACTTTCTCTTCTTTGCCTCCTCAGACAAAACCCTCTTGGCTTTCTTAGCTGGCTCGGCCATGGCATTGGTTCAGTAAAAATCCAGGTAGCTGCTGGCTAAATACAGTACCACGAGTAAACATGTGACTTAAGCCGTAAAGCAGGTCCCACTAGACGCCTTTACAGAAGTTGGAACCTACCCGCTCCGGGAAGTTACACGCAGCCGGCGTGACCCCAAATACCCCCCCCCCTCAGGCTGCAGAGGCGGCACCATTCGTCCTATTAACTGTTTTTCCACCACTTATCTGAGTTTTGAAATATTACTTTAAGGACGAAAAAATACCTAGTGTTGCTTTAAAGAACCTTTATTACCTCCGCCAAGGAGGTTGTTTTTGGTGCTGTTGGTTTGACTGTCTGTCTGTTTGTATACAAACAAGATAACTCAACAAGTAACAAACAGATATCTCTGAAATTGTGTGGGTGGGTTGCTATTACATCAGGGATGGAACCTATTGATTTTGACCATGATCAATCAACCTAAATTTGAGCCGTGTTCACTCAGCAAGATTTGGACTGTGCCGCATTGGCAGAGGTTTGCACACTCAGAGTGCCTCTTGTTCAGAAAAGAACAAAGTGAATACTGTAAACATTTCACTGCAGTTTTTTGAAAAACAAACCAAATTAAGATGTTTTTGACAACTGGCTGGTTGTTGAAAATAATTAGTCCAATTAAGTGAGCTAAACATTCATAATGTCTACGTGTGTTTTCCGCCACAGGCAGGTCCGTTTCTTATAGTACTTTTTCCAGAGCAAGTCGTTTCATTTTTTGATAAGAACGTTTATCCTTTACATGTTCTAGAATGCCTATTCTGCATCTGCCGGGAGGTCTCCTGCCCAAAATTCTTCCCTCTAGAACATTCACCAATACGTTACCATGCCGTAAAGTATGCCTTGCCAGGCTTTCTGTCAATTATAGATGGTGGTTATGCCTGAGCGGCTCTCTCCTATTTGCTACAACACCGCTTCATTACTGATATTATCTGACCACATAATAGACCAATCCATAGCCCCGCCCACCCCCTAACTAGGCACAGCAACAGCCAAACCTAGGTCAAGCTTTGCTGAAGATGGCGCCACGTCCCTTATAACCTCATTGGAAGCGATTCCTGAAAACATCAATCTTGAGTTTATAAGATTACGTAGCATTCAATTTACATATGGTGTGATAAGATTGTAAACCTTTTCCAGAGCACCCAAGTGCCCAAGAAAGTCTTTGATTGAAACAGAGCTCTGTGTGAAGCCTGCATTGATCGTATCAGGTGTGTTTTTGCTCTGTTTGAATTAAATCCTGCAGCCTCTTGACCCCTTTACGGCCCAGTGCAAAGCCGTCAAGAGGCGTTATTGTTCGAAAACAAATCAAGTTGAGCTTTTAGAATAATGAGTAATTATTAGCAGATTAATTGCCATATCCAGCCTCCTGAAAGCAGTGTTTACGATCCTGTCGTGTCCGATTTACACTCACCGTAACAACACCGCTTTACCATTGTGTGACATTTCATAATGACAAAAATGTGAAAACAAATCGCGAATATACTCTTCCCAATTGAGAAAGCAGTTCGGATAAGTGTTTGTCTGAGGTTATGGCAGTCACGAGCTGGGTGACTGCCACGTGACTGCAGCCCTGGATTTCATCGGCTGGATAGACCTGGGTGGGCTGTATTCTGGATCGATCTATTCCCAACAACCTTCTCCATAGCCACATCTTGCATCTTTCTAATCTTCACACGCTGTCTTTCCGCATTGCCCAAATTTCCTTTCCACAAAAAAACGAGCTCCAACTCACTGTTTTTATTATTCGCTTCTACAAACTAAGGCTTAAAGTCTTGGACATCAGTTCTTTCCATTTGCTATAAGCATCTTTGGTACATGCGATCCTTGCTCTAATCTCAGTCTTACAATATCCATCTTCAGTTAAGATACATAGCTGAATTGTGACACTTGTGTTAGCTTTTTACCCTCCAGCAGAATCTCAAACTGTTCGCCTTGTCTCTTCCTAATTATCATGATTTTGGTTTTCCTCTGGTTTATTCTCATTCCATACTTTTTAGCAGCCTCATTCATTTTGTTCATAATGCATTGAAGCCCCTCAACAGAACTTGCGACTGTTGCCTAATCGTCAGCATACCTCACTGGCTTTATGAGTTGTCCACCCATGCAAATGCCTTCATCTACATCGGCTAGATCTTCCGTTAGCATGGCTTCACCATAGATATCAAACAGAAGTGGTGAGAGTGTGCACGCTTGCCTTGTACCACGTCCAGTTACTGCTGGCTGAGTTACACCATCCTTCATCCTTACGGTTCCACTCAGACCCATATACAAGCCGCTATCAGCCTCCGATCGCGCCAGTCCACACCGAGAGCTATGGTATTTCAGAATAAATAGTGATCAAGCGTGCATGGTTCATTTTTATACAATTTGATATGAAATGAAAGCCAACCTTTCATAGAATGTATCATACTTTGTGGATTAAATACTGTCCTGAAAGCACAATTTATTTGGTTTATTTGTGTATTCTTACAACCCCAATTCCGAAATAGTTGAGAAAAAGTGTAAATTGTGAATAAAATCAAACTGCATTAACTCTCAGATCATATGAGCCAAGTGATTAACAATAGAACATAGATAACATTTCAAATGTTAAAACTGAGACACTTAACATTTTTATCCACGAAATGAGCTTATTTCAAATTTCAGGTTGCAACAGGTCTCAAAAAGTTGTGACACAAGCAAAAAAGGGCTAAAAAAGCAATTAATATATAAAAGAATCAGCTGAAAGAACATTTAGGAAGTAACTTAGTTAACTGGCATCAGGTGTGTAGCATGATTTCTTAGAGAGGCTGAGTCTCTCAGAAGTAAAGATGGCCAGAGGCTCTCCAACCTGTAAAGGCTTGAGTAAAAATTTTGTGGAATACTTTAAAGACAATGTTCCTCAATGTCAAATTGCAAAGGCTTTGAAGGTCTCATCCTCAACAGTCCATAACATCATCAAAAGATTCAGAGAAACTGGAAAAATCTCTGTGCATAAGGGACAAGGCAGAAGACCTTTACTGGATGCCCGTGATCGTTGGGCCCTCAGACGCCACTGCAGCACTCACTGGCATGATTCTGTCATTGACATTACTAAATGGGCCCAGGAATACTTCAAGAAACCACTGTCTGTAAACACAGTCTGCCATACCATCCACAGATGCCACCTAAAACTCTATCATGCAAAAAGGAAGCCATTGTTGAGCATGATCCAGAAGCGCCGTGTTCTGTGGGCCAAGGCTGATTTAAAATAGACTGAAGCAAAGTGGCAAAGTGTCCTGTGGTCAGACGAATCCAAATTTCACATTCCTGTTGGAAATCATGGGTGTTGTGTCCTCTGGGCTAAAGAGGAGAGAGACCATCCCTCCTGTTATTAGTGTTCAGTTCAAAAGCCAGCATCTCTCATGGTATGGGGATGCATTAGTACATATGGTGTGGGACACTTGCATGTTTTAAAAAGCACCATGAATGCCGAACAGAGGTGGACAATCCAAGTTTAGAAAGTAAAAATCCTCCCCAGTGTTTAGTTCCAACCTCCTGGATTTGCTAAATAAAACAGCCCATCAGACCAGAGGTTGGACTAGTCAAGAAAATCAGCTGGTTGAGTTGATGGGTGGAAGTAAAACATGGTGGGACTTATACTTTCTGACCCCTGGAATGTCCACCTCTGATGCTGAAAGGTATATAAAGGTTTCAGAGCAACACATGCTCCCCTCCAGATGACATCTATTCCAGGGAAGGCCTTGTGTATTTCAGCTGGACAATCCAAAACCACATACTGTAGCTATTACAACAGCATGGCTTTGTAGAAGAACAGTCCGTGTGCCGAACTGGCCTGCCTGCAGTCCTGACCATTCACCGGTTGAAAACATTTTGCTCATAATTAAACGAAAAGTCCGTCAAAGGAGACCCAAAAACTCTGCAGTAGCTGGAAGCCTGTATTAAAAAGAGTGGGATCGAATTCCAATGGCTAAACTCAAGAAACTTGTCTCCTCAATGCCCAGACGCCTCCATTCTGTGTTAAAAAGAGGAGATGCTACGCCATGGTAAACAGGCTCCTGCCCAACTTTTTTGAGACCTGTAGCAGCCATCAAATTTGAAATGAGCTGATTTTGCAAATAAAATTGTAAAATTACTCAGTTTCAACCTTTGCTCTGTTATCTTTGTTCTATTGTGAATAAAATACTGGCTGGTGTGATTTGAAACTCATTGCGTTTTGATTTTATTCACAATTTACACTTTGTCCCAACTATTTTGGAATTGGGGTTAAAATATTAAAAGTACTCTTTCAGAATATGTCTGTGGCTGATGCACATTTTTTTTTACCTCTTTTTCTTTCCTGTGTCAAGTACATTTTAATCTCTCCATGAGATATAATTTACTTTGAAATGTCATACAACTTTAAAAATAGGTTTTCCCCAATAAGTAATGAACTCCAGCAGGGTGATGTATAAGAAAGTACTCAGCAGAAATGTTTAGTGTACCAAAAATAAAACCATGTGTCTAATGTTTATAGTAAGCAACTTTTGTCAGAGACAAACTCTGAGGTGTACACATTTTGAAAAATGTTCCTATTTTCTTCATTCCTGTGGAATTAAGGTCCAGCTTAAGCAAGCACTGCCACCGCTCACACCAGTCTTGCAAGGAACATTAATTCCCCTGCTTTTTATATACTTTCAAATATACTACTTAAAACTGAATACCCAGATAGCAAAAGACATTAATTTAATGTTGGATTTTGGTCAGATTGGTTATTTTTGGTTGAGGATGAAAAATCAACGTTTATTCAATCTTTAATTACAGTCAGCATTTCAACGTTTGAAAAACTGTTGTTGAATCAATGTAGTATAGTTGATGATTTTTCAATGTTGAAATGCCCTGCAATTAATTGATATTGTTTCAATGGTGCTGATGGGGGGCGGGGGGATGGGGGGTTGGGGTGTTCATAGATATTATATAGACGGATCCAAAGTTTGTCTACTTGCGCATGCGTGTGCAGCGTAAGGCAAGAACTCTTTCCACTCAGCGCTGCACCAGCTATAATAACGTGGTTTTGTGTGCTCACGTGTATCCGAAAAGGTAACTTGGATTTGCATCTAATTATTATTGTTCGATGTAATACATGTTGGTTAGTTAATAGAAGTCGTTTACTGATCGATTTTTAATCGTATTTTTGTGTGCTAATATGTAATTGATGTGACTCCGCAATCTGCAAAAAAGTCAGAAACATTCTTCACAGCAATTATATTCGCCATCACTCAGCTGTGCATCGTACTGAACAACGTACTTTAGCTGTCACTACATTCAGACCATAGAACGGATTCTCATGGCTTACTGCTCAATAAGCCTCACAAACTAATGTACATAAATCTGTGCTGTGCCATATAATTTCGTAGTACAATGTATGACAAGGCTTTCAAAAATAAATTGGACTCTCGTCGGTTCTACCTATCAGTCTGAGCAACTGTTGCTAATTGGGAGAGGTAAACTGCAAGAGGTGTTGGTCATTAAGATAATTCTCTCAGGTTCTTCCGCCACCTAAGCCAGGCAGGAAACCTGAAAAGATCAAAAGAAAAGGTGCGTGATAAAATGCGCAAAAGAAGTACAAAAGTGTGATTTCTTTTGAACCTTGAATAAATAACTAAATTAATAATGGTCTGTTTTATTATTTTCTTGTTAATAGAACATGCAGTAAAGCAGCTGTTCTCAACCTTGGTGTTACAGTCCTGAGTCCTTGTCTTCCCCTAACCCTACTGTCTCTAGTTTTGGTTCCTGTCTGTGCGGTGCATGTTGTTCACTGGCTTCCCTTGCATTCACTCACGCAATCAACATTTCTTTCAATTATACAATTACTGATTCCATTGTTATGGCCCCAATTTGTTATTACATTACAACACAGCAACAGCAAGGGATGACAGACACAGTTTTAAAAACTTAACCACATTTAATTCACAAAGACAATAACAACCAACTAACAAACTAATCTATTGACCAAGATTGATATATAAAAAAAAACAACAAATATTTACAGTCCCTTGGTTTTGGTGGCTTGGTGATGTCCTGGGTGAGAAAAATCCACAAAAGAAACTTAACAGGTCTTTGAACAGAAATGACAAGTCTGGTCACACGTATCCTTCTTCTTGCAATTTCTCCTACTACTTTACTGTCTCAATTCTTTTCCTTATGTACTCTTTTGCAGACCCCACCCACATTTAGACCCCTTTTTTTATTTTTCTGAGACTTGCCCCAGACATGTCCAGGACATGTCTAAACATGACTCCAGTCTGAGCTGAACAAAAAAAGGTAAATACTGCCATCTAGTGGCCTATATTCACATTACACCATCCTCTGCCCTGCCTGCACTCCCACCATTACTGACTAACACACCTCAGCTGTTTCTTCCCCTTTATAACCTTGCTTTGCACTCTGTTGTGTGCCAGTTTGTTGTAGATTCTGTTTAACCCCTTTGTGCAGAAGCCAAATTTGGCTATTTATGGGTTACCCACTTTAATGCTGTATAATTCAAGATTTAAGCTTCACAAAGAGGAAAAATGTGGCTTAATTCAGGAAAGACACTTACAGCATTTAGAATTACATTGTATTTCAGTTCATTTTCATGATTTTGGTAGAGAAAATGAGCAGCAAACATAGAAAATCTTCATGAGAATTCACCATTGAAATTGCAAAAAAAATAATTCTGACGATTGAAAAACTGCTGGGGCTTAAAACTATACATTTATGGTATCATAAACTCCTTGAGCACAAGTAGAATTCATCTTCAAAATTACATTCTAGATTACCTACATGCTATTAGCCAAATTATACAGCTACCCAAGTGTCTCCCCAAAGTCTCAAAATGATTTGCTGTCAAATCATTAAAAAAATCATGTATTTAACACAATTAAAGCTTTAAGGCATGAAATTTAATATGAACGAATGATTTTCTGGTTGAGTTTAGTATGAATTTATCAATATCAGTGCAGCTGAATACCAATGGTCACCAGTAACCTCTCCAAATATGAACGTGCCTTTTCTCCATAATAAAGTTTAGAGTTTTGGCCATTTTTCTTCAAAGCCAGCACAAACACGCATTAAATAAACTGCTAATTAAACGGTCAGAACATTCACCCTGTAATGAAAGGTACCAGTCCCCTCTTCAAAGCTCACGAACCCATTTCAACACTTATAAGGAGCAAGTACACCTCACTAACACAGTAATATCTGAATTCTGAAATATACCTTATTTTAACTGAACAGACACTCCACTTTCAGGGAATATCAAATCCATTGCGTCTCCCGATTCAAAAGAAACGTGCAATGAACGTACCGGGGGTCCACACCAAAATGCACGGGCAGTTCGCGTTTTAAACAGGAAAAAACCTCGACATTCGACTTAGTTGAGTACATATACATGCCGAAACAGAAAAAAAAAAACAAACAAAAATAGCAGCCTGACCTTTTTCGTGAATCCCTCCTCCAGAGACATTGACTGTATAAAATAGAGAGCGATGTATCCAGTAACAAGAACCCTCCGGTCCTGTTTCATTCGAAATAATTCCAATAGAGCATATCGTTCTCATTTAAATCCTGTAATGTAACTGAACACTTCAAGGCCAGTTTTGCGAACCGATTTTCTATAAATCCCGTCTATTTTAGCCGCGTAATGTGCATAACGTAGACAGGATACAACAGCGCATGCTGATACGCATTGGTTTGTATGCTCTGTGTTTGTCCAATCAATGTGTTTCACTTACTCTAAAATGTTTAAACACTCGGGAATTGGATAAGAAACGAGCCAATCAATACATTGTTATCAGGGAAACTTCACGAGGTGATGAAGTGTAACTCTACAATTACGCAGAAGAGCTTGAATGTATGGTTGAGTGATTGGCTATCAACGCCAGTACTCGGGTGGATATAAGGAAGCGCTGGATTTGGCAATGAAGGAATCTACGCGTAAATCCACGGTAGGGAACTACAATTTTTTTTGTATGGGACAACTGTAATAGGCAATAGAATGTGAGAGAATTAATACCATGTCGATTTTTTTGCCTCAGAAAACTGATTTTTATGAACTACTAAATGGTATACTGTTAGCTCACTGTGGCTAAACTGGTTGCTACAAAGGATAACGATTTTTTCTGTGTCAAGATATCGTTTTTTCAAACTGCTGAATCGACACTATGGGCAAGGATACTGACCAGTTTGCACATCAGGCTTAGCTGAGGAGTTTAATTCATGCAGCTCTCGAAAAACAGGGAGTGGAGTGAACTTCACCGTATTCAGAACCGCGTTCGAGGTCTGCTTGCTTGTGAACATTCAATAACTGATCCGGGGGTGCTATCTAGTGATCGAGTACAGTAACAGCGTACTTCCAATTTGCAGGTCTATAGACGCGGGCATCTACATCTGCAGAAAGGGGTTAAAGAAGGTATTGTGTATTCAGCTCCTTAACCTTGGCTGAGTTTGTTTCTGCTCAGCTCCTGCTCTGCCTGCCCAGCTACCCTGACCTGCTCAGGTGCAGCTGCTCCCCCATCCAGCTCTGGACTCATATGCCTCCTCAGTCCTTTTGTTGTCCTTCAATAAACAAACTACTGAGCTTTTTCCTGCATATCTGCCTCTGAGTGGTGCATTTGGGGTCAGGCCTCCTCGGACTGTGACACTTGGTTTCTTTAAAAAAAAAAAAAAAAAAAATGGAAAGCCAATCTTCAAGCTCACAACACATTTTTGAATATTCACCTATGAAATCATTATAATCAAGTATGGGGTCCCCCGAAACATGTCCCTGTAAAGTGGGGTCTTTGTATAAAAAGGTTGGGAACCACTGCAGTATAGCATAGTTAATGGACCATATCAGCATTTTAACCTTCGTCTGTATGTTTAAATATACCTCATTTAAAAAAATCATCATTTTGCTCTATTTGGTGTTAAAGTTCTGCAGGGGTTGCTCAAAACTTGTCTATTATTGACATCACTGCCATTCAGGAATATGGCAGTGATATCACTGAACAGTAGATTACTTAGGCATGCTCCTTGTTGACCTATACCATGAAGAGTAATAAAGTGATTATTTTTAATGAGGCATTTTAAAAACATACAGAGGAGGGTTGAAAAGCATTGAAATGGCCCTTAAAAAAAAACATTGTTTCAATGTATAATGCAATGCATATATATAGTTGAATCAATGTTGATGCAATTCTACATTCTTTCAATGTTGATCATATCATAGTTTAATCAAGGTTGACTCATTGTTAGAATTGATTGGAAATTCAACGATATTTCCATGTTGATCATAGCGAGCACTTTCAATGTTTTTTTCCATTTCTGACATTAATGTTGATTGCAATCTTCAGCCTGACAATATCACAATGCTGATTCAATCACTTTTTGCTATCTCGGTAATTTCAAAGAAAATAAATGAGGGATTAGTATAAATATATTTAGGTTAATCACTGGAGGGGCGCTAAAGATTTCAAGACAGATGCAGATGTAAGATGTATGCAGATGTAAGAACAGAAGAAGTTTGTTGAAGAAAGTTCTGCTCAGAATCTTAAAGTATTTGCCCATTTTTCTTTGTTGGCTTGCTCTTAATAGGACATCAACATGGTTCCTCCCCCCCAATTTTTAGATTTAGATTTGGGCGTGGTGTATATTGGGTGTGCTTGTGCGACTTGAGCATTATTATTTTTGAATAAAAGTGCCTTACAGAGTGCTGTTTCATCCATTTTAATTACATTTGAATTGCGCCTATGTTTCAAAGCTCCGCCTATCGAACCAAACCGGTCAGCTGGTCAGCCTGAATGAAGCAGTAAAGTGGTTCGAACGTCGTCAGTCACGTGGTTTTTCCCGATATGAAGCAAGCTCCGCCACAGCGCTTCAGAAAAATATGCTGTCAAGTTTGAAGCATGCTTCGGAGCCTCGGTATCAGCGGTAACATCACTACTGCTCTGGATTTAGCTCTGTTTTATTTTTATAAATTAAACCTCCAGTTTTTATTCCAACCAGCCTGGCATTTGAGCATTTTTTTATTTAGGCCCTTGGTCCCACTGGATTTCCATTTGGCATCCGGCGGGTAGTAAATCCATGACACATCACTGCCATTCAGGATATGGCAGTGATATCACTGACTAGTAGACTACTTTGGCATGCTCCTTGTTGAACTATACCATAAATAGAGTAATAAAGTGATTATTTTTTAATGAGGCAAATTAAAAACATACAAAGGAGGTTTGAAAAGTGTTGAAATTCTACACTTTCATTGTTGATCATATCAGAAGTGAATCAAGGTTGACTCATTGTAAGAATTGATTGGAAATTCACCGTTATTTCCATATTGATCATAGCCAGCACTTTCAATGTTTTTTTCAATATCTGAAATCAGTGTTGATTGCAATCTTCAGCCTGACAACATTACTATGTTGATTCAATCACTTTTTGCTCTTTGGGATGGCATGTATGAAATTGGTGACTGGTTAGTCTGAGTGCAAGATGATTTATTTTCATTCGAGTGCGATAAAGATAAGAAAAGCTGCGGTTCTTATAGATTTATAGTCTGTTTTCTTTGGGTTCCGATAATTGGCCAGTGATCAGTAGAATTGTATTTAGTTGATTTCAGCAAATGTTCAAAAATAGTGATTCAGAAACTAACTGGTAACGCCTCCCCATTGTACACCAGCGACAACCATATGCTAATCAGCTCATTGCCTCAAATAGGAGTTTGTGTCATCAAAGTCTAGAGTCACGGAGCGCGATTTTGGGGCTAGTAACGTCAGACATCGTCCTCACTCTGCGTGTTTCCATTTAATACCATTTGAATTGCGCAAAATCTAAATAGGGAAATAAAAAACTGGTAATGGAAAAACAGTCTGATATCACAAAATTTGCTTTCTGATCTGCAGTATTAGTCACCCAACCCAAGGCTAATAAATAGACTACTGGACTTCTGCAGCAGACCAGCTAGTGTACTTGTAATTTTGCGGATTGTGGAGCACTTACATCGTTATTGTAAGACAAGCATTTACAAATTTGCCACGTGCACAACTGACAGAGATAATGTTGAATGGTTTTCCATTCTCATGGATGCATGAGTACAGCCGAGCTGTGACTGGCTGATGGCATGTACAATGGTACCAGAGCTGATCTGTGATTGGCTGATTTACGTAATGGTACTAACCGAACTGCTGAAAAAATTATGCAGCCAGCTCAGGCACTGGCGTAACTTGGGCCGTACAAAATGATGAATAGTAAGAGGGGGGGCCGTTGTACTAAGATTATTCTTAAAAAGTTGAAAATTGAGAAACAAACAACTAGTTCATTTTAAATCGATCAAATTAAATCGATTTTTTAAATTGATTTATCATTTTAAATCAATCAAAAGTGTCCATATATTTTATTTACAAATGTTTATAATAATAACAGTATCCTCTGTGGGCCCCCTGTGAATCCTGGGCCCCTAGAATTGCCCATGGTTACCCCCCCCTTACAGAGCCCCTGGGTATGGTTAGAAACAACAACACATACCCATCTCTGCTCAAATATTGACACTCTTGATTAATATGAACATTAGTGGTCCTGAATTAAAGCCATATTTGGCTTTAATTGTCAAGGCTCATTCCCACCGGGAATAAGATGCATTTTAGTCAGCACAGTATCCTTAAGTTATGACTGTATTAAGCTATACTAAGTAGCAGGCCAAGTATTTGTCAGAGAGTTATGCTTCAAAGCACAGCAGATCATCCTATGGTTTGTAAAATAGTATTTGGTTTGTGGCCAAGTGCTGTACATTGAAGACATTCATTTGTTTTGTTTGCACTGTGAAGTGCTAATTTTAAGAAGCACAGAGGTTCCAAATTGCGGAGGAAAAAAAAATACAGCATCCTCCCACATGAGCTCACAAACAAACAAACACACACACACAAGCACGCACACACGCATGCCTGCGCACGCCTACACACACACTCACTCATTTTTTTTTTTTTTTTGCCCAGCTGTTTTGCACTAAATTCTGACCCTTCTGTCAACATGGCGCAGCAGGAATTCTGATTCTGACAAGGCAATGTTTCTGCACAGTTTTTCAGACCGCTTCCCTGATGTATCCACAGGAGTGAAACTTTAAGTGCTGCTCTGACCTAACCAATTCCGGTTTGCGTTCCTCGTGTTCCCTTGTGCACGTAACTTCTGGCCTTCCTTTTAGAATGAATAATGCCCATTCTCCTCTGACCTTTTTTGTGTACTGAACTGCTGCTTGCAGGGTACTTTTCATTGTTCAATTGAGAACACACAAGAGACTGCAGTGCAGGAAAATCCCAAGTGTCAGCTCTCTTTAAGATGCCGACATTAGAACGACATCTGACATCAGCATACCAATCATTGTCAAAGTCATGCCGCTTGCCCACTCCAAAGTCTGTTCAAAGAACAAAATCTCTGCACTATATCTGCTTTCGAAAATGAATAGCAGGTACGTAATTCATTGAACGGAGAGGCAGGCTGCATATAATCTGGTGTTCTCCAATGAAGTAACTTCTGAGTTAAAATTAGTAGTATCAGAGAAGTGTATGAAAAGTGCAGGATCACTAAAGAGGTTAAATCAGGTATAATATTAAGCATACTGCACCATCATCCATGTTCGGGAAGATAACGTCTGCTTTATGCCCAGTGGGCAAAAATCAAGAACGTTGTTTGAAATAAAACACAGTTATAATATGTGAACTTGGGGCAAGATGATCATTGGTTTTAGTGATCCAGACAGTAACCAGTTTTCGAAGAAGTTGGAGTCCAAGTTGAGGTTGGGGTACAGTGCTTGTCCAATGTATTCATCTAAAAACTTGACGTGGCAAGTGAAATTCAATGGCGTTAAACAAACAAAACGTTACTTATTATTTATTCCAATAATTACATAACATGAATGGCAAGAACAGGCCTTTCAGCCCAACTACGCTCGCCAGTTTCTTTATACTATTGTGAATATATCCCCTCAGTTACTGAATGACTCCATCTATATGGTATCTAGCTTTAAGTCAGGCCTGCTCTTAAAAACCCCCACGGTCTCTGCCTCAACAATATGGTCAGGCAAGTTATTCCACATCATAATTACTCTTTGGGTGAAGAAATATTTCTGAATATCAGTGCTAAATTTACTTTTGTTCAACTTCCATTTGTGACCCCGAGTTCTACTCCCAACACCTGGTCGAAGGAATCAAACA
Organism: Gymnothorax reevesii; assembly: GCA_029721435.1. Classification (NCBI taxonomy): domain Eukaryota; kingdom Metazoa; phylum Chordata; class Actinopteri; order Anguilliformes; family Muraenidae; genus Gymnothorax; species Gymnothorax reevesii. The sequence continues at coordinate 70,903,273 of CM056577.1, read as the reverse complement.
TTTCCCTAAGACTGAAAAGATTAAGGATCTTCAGCCTCTTCTCATAGCTTTCATCTTTTATACCTGGAATAAGCGTAGTGGCTCTTCGCTGAACTTTCTCTTGAGCCTTAAAGTCTGGTCCCCAGACCTGTACACAATACTCCAGATGTGATGAAAGATAATGAAAGAATTAACAGCCACGTCTTATTGCCATGGCAACTTACTGACATACCATAATTTTCTGTTGAAAATGACAAAAAGAGAAGGTCAACATGATCCTCTGACTATTATTTTATCACCAGACAGTGAATTCTCACGTTATTGGCCTCTCTGATTAAAAAGACCACATGCCCTACATGTCCGAATTATACGTGTAATGACAAATAAAGCTTTCTATATTAGTGATGTCTGTGCAAAGTTTTCATTGTGACATTTCATCACTGCTTTGCAAATTTCAGGCATGCTTGATATTAATTTGTATGAAGTCATCATTCCCAATGGAATTCAACATGAACTGCAGTATTTCCTCAAGGAGTTACTTTAGAGATGGTGCGGCTCAGGAACTTCATGATCCAGGTGATCCCACAGCAGCTCTGTGAGGCTTAAATCTGGTGATTGAGCTTTCCATTCCGTCAGAAGTCTAATACTCTTAGACACAAACAACAGTAAGATAGATTGGGGTAGACGGCAACGGTGACGTGCAGCCAAACACAACACATGATTTGACGTCTGATCCCATGATCTGCGTGGTATATTCAGGAAATCTGACACTTCGTGCAGAGAAGCCCACTGTCAGAGAAATTTGTTAATTATCAGTATTTCCCGATGGCTTCATTAATATAAAACACATTGAATTGTGGGAGATTCATTGATGGTGGTTTGCTTAAAAACTCGGATCAGATTAGTGTTAAGACATGGACTACAGTTGTAAAAGAATGATGGCCTGTTTTGTGTAATTTTACCCAATATTTTAATTTATTAAAGTCCACATACTTTTTGAGGTGTTATTAGTCATGTCATGGTTTAGCCCCGCCGGTTGCAGCATACAATCCGGCAGGCACTGGGACCATGTACCCAAAGGCTGATAAAGGGACCCACTCTCACAGGCTGGTACAAAAAATAGAAAGATATTTAATAAATATACTTTAAAAAGTGACACATAGACAGGGGAGCAGCAGCAACACACACAGAGCTAAAACGCCAGAATGCAGCTGTACTGCCGATTGGCAGTGCAGCTCTTAAATACTCTAAGTTTCACCTCCACTTCAACAAGGAGCAGGTGAAGCAGGTAAAAAACTATCTGCATACAGCAGTTTGAGAATAATAATCAAAATCTTTTTAAAAATATCAAAGTAATGAGATTTCATCATGTTCTAATTCTGAAATATATACAGGGCTTCAGTATAATTATTGTAACCAAATAAATATATACAAGTTAGGGAGGTTACTTGTAACCACAGTTAAACAATACTGTGTCAATTAGATCTGGCACAAACTACGATGTTAGCGTCATTGGTAGTTAGAGAGAAGAGGTGCCGTTCTCACTAACACACACACAGGCTACTGTGTGCGCACCTCAAAGCATTCTATCTTTAACGTCTCCTAACTAGGAGTTCATTACCATCAACGGTTAAAATCATATCATTCGATTTATTCATCTTCTCCAATAACATACATAAATACAATACTAATTCAATAACAAAATTTGGAAATGCACGCCCATGGGTTCCTTCCGGGAATTTTAACGGAAAACTGACTTTTTGTCCATGGGTTTCCTTAAGCAAGAGCCAGCAATACATAAACCCTGTATGTACAGTAGATCATGATTGTCTCTCCAACTTAATAAAACTAATTCCCTTACCGGGCCGCTGGCCAGTCGTTCCTCTGTTGGGATTTGACCCCTAGTTATCCGCCGCAACGGGGCTAGAAAGAATGTACAAGTGTTACGAGTCACGGAGACCACGCAAGCTGAAAGGAATAACAATAATTTAATCACCAGGTGGGCACAAACTTAGATCAAACAAATCAACGTTAAGCCAATTACAAATTACACTCCATTTAGAAAGAGAGAATAAAGTCATACCTGGAGTAAAGGATACACATGCACGCGGAGCAAGACCGCACCACGTGCGTGGGGAGCTCAAAAGCGATTCTCCATAATTAAAAGACTACCCACGCCCTTGCGGGCGTAGGGAGGGATCGTATGGAAAGTCTCTTTTTCCTTTAAGCCAAACCACCTCTTTGATCCAGGCGGCATGGCCATAAACACCCTGGAAGGGGGGTCGAATCTGGTTTTTGGGTCTTTACCATTTGGAGGATGTAATAAAACAATCTAGCAGAAAGAGGAGACTAGGGTGATTACCCGAGTAGATTCTGACCAATTCTCAGGACTTTCCCAAAGAAAATGAACCACAATTTCAATGGAAACGATTCATATTCCATTCAACTCCTTGGATTCCCCCGAGAATAACAAAACCAAACATAATAGGAATGTGTACTAATATGATGCAGTTGTCATGAAAAGGCCTTAAGATTAATTATCACATAGTTTAATTGGGCTATAAGTATATTAGTGATTTCTTCACAGAATATTGAACATATAAGCATGTTATGAAGTTCCCAGAGGTTTAGATCATTTTAAACAGATTAATATAACCGGACTTTAACTTAAGAATAAGGGTAGTAATATGACTCTGACAGGGCAACCAGGGACACCCTCCACAGGCAGCTGAGCGAGCATCCTGGGGGGAAGTCCAAAAAAGTTTTACTGCCATTTGACCTGGCTCTGGATAAAGCTTATCAGCCATTTGTCTGCAATCTCAAAATTATTCAACCCCCGAACAGAATCCCTCATAAGAGATATTTGCAAATTGGGCGTTATCTCAAGCACATTAGTTGCATCAGGTTTGCATGAGATAGAACACATCAAATACTTGCACTCGCTTGGGGTTTGTTGACAGTGACATTTGATTGCATATTAGAAATATTGCTGTCAAAAGAACTGTCCAAAAAGCTAATAGAGGAGATCATTGCCTGGCAAAAACAAGAAAAAAGAATACAAAAGCGTAGCACAAGCACTGAATTTTCGTCGAGATACAGTTGGAAGCATAGTTTGAAAGTTCAGAGTTAAATGAAGAGTGGCTACAGTACCAGGATTTGGTTGAAACAGGAAGCTAGAATGGCTGTCACCAGATTCCTGAGGAGATGGGTGGTCAAAAACCGTCGGGTGACTGCAGGAGACCCGCAGCAAGACCTGGAGGCAGAAGGCACTGAGGTTTCAGTTGGCACAGTAGGGCACATACTAAATGTTGAGGGTCTACAAGACATACACCGCAACTGATCCAAAAGCACAAGCTCCAACATGATCAAAACCATATAAATAAGCCACCGAAGTTTGGGGATACTGTTCTGTAGAGTGATGAAACAATACTGGGATATTTTAGGCTTATGAATCAGTGGTATGAATGATAATAAAAAAAAAATGCACTGAAAAGTACGCCCTGCCTACAGTGAAGAATTGTGGGGACTTTTTGATGCACTGCGACTGCCTTGCTTCCTCTGGCACTGGAAATCTGCAAAGTGCGGAGGGGGAGATGGATTTAGTCAAGTACCAGGATATCCGAGGAGAAAATATCATGCAGTCTGCAGGGAAGCTGATGCTCGGGGATCATTGTTAATTTTTTGTTGAACAGTGTTTCCATGGCAATGCACCAAATTGTTATGTTTCACCATAAAACAGAAACTTCATTACCCATTAGCAGAATTGCACTGAATTTTCATGAGTGTCCTGTCATCAGACATGAACATGGTCACCAGCCATTGTGGAAATGATTAACTTTGATTAACTTTCCAAAATGCTGTGATGGCTGCCAGCCAGCTGAAGACACTCTGCGGTTACGATGCAAAGCTGTTCTGCTTATGGCTCAAAATCATTCACAGTCCACACAGGTGACCTGTACCTTCCATGTGCAGCTTCCACACACTACCTTCTGACATTTGACACAAGTTACCTTTACTTTGTTTTTCCTTGACTTTCTTCACACTTGGCACTGCCTTCTCCTCTCCATCTTCTGCTGCTCCAACCGGGGCTCTTGCACCATCATTTGTCTGGCCTCTGCTGCCATGTGTTTCCCGAGTGAAGTTCACTTGCCAGTCGCATTATAAAGTTCCTCCGTGACATCATCTCATTGGTGCATTTCTTGAACAGGATGGAAGCATTTATGATGATCAGGTCAAGAATATTATAACACATCGCCGACGGCCTCTTCATGTAGGTGCTTTCACTGAGAGTTTCCTCGCCATTTCCTTGGTTCTGTTGTAGTATGTAGCATTCTCCAGTTTAGCCTTGCGGCCACTTGTGATGACAACAGCTGTGTGGACAGTGCTTAGAATGCGGACATTTTTCCTTGGTTCACACTGATAGAGTGTGAGGGTTGCACTGTCACATTTCAGCACCTCTGTAATGGGCAGAGCCCTTTGCTCCTTTACAGATGGAGGAAGCTCTCTTCTGCTCTTAGGCTAAAGCCCCCATAAACTTTCATTCTCCTTCTAGGTGTCATTTTTGCCTCTCTTGGGTTTTGAGTGAAGCTATAGCTAGATTTTAGCCTCACAGAGCATGCTGCAGGAGGACAGCCGCTCAGCAGCTTCTCAGAGCATATAAAACAAAACAAACAATAGAGCAGGAGAAAGAGCGGGAAAATGTAGCAAATAGTGAAATATGACACCCCTTGTAAAAAGCATGCAGTCAATTTGACTGCTATGGTCATTCAAGGTAGTAGTACTCTCTTTTGTGTTTTAAAATGTCTTTGAAGATCTATTTTGTGTTTGTAAGCACCGTGCAACTAGGCCAAGGAGGGTCCTAGATGAGGCGGAAGGTCTCAGCGTGTTTTCGTATGCTGCGAGAGAAATAAAGATTTACCGGTCTCCATTGTAATAATGGGGTCTGGCTACAGCATCAGCACTAGACCACTGCCCCAGGCCTCACGTGATGACGTCTTTCACGTTCTGCTTTTAAATGGCCTGAGACGTGCCGAGCGGATGCTGCAGCCCTAATATCTTAGTGGTTACAATATATCTGACTCCATATCAAATTTAAGATACAAATTTGTAGTTTCAATCATTTGCGGTTATCATGCGTTTTGCATGAATATGTTTGGATTTTAATTAGTCAATTTATTACCCAATTTGGAGCTCCGTTGTGCATCGGACTCTTAACAGGTCTATACCTTACTCCGCCGGACCAAAACCATCTGAACAACCCAATCCGGTGAAAGAACTCAGAGGCTGGCGGCCTATTAAGCGCAGTAATTTGACATGGGAATACATCATGACTAGGGATTACCGGGGCCCACAGCGAGCAACTACAAAGGCATAACGGAAATACATCGTTCAGAGGCCTTGCGTCTTTTAAGATTTCCGCCTAAAATTATAAACGAAATCTTGCTCGAAGCCAATATTAACAGCACCATACACAGCATGGAAAATCCACCTTATAACGCAGATGCCAAGCGCGTTGATCAGGCACGCAATTACGGACTACGTTACTCGATTGAGAGCCAGGAGTCCGAAAACCGGAAAGTATATGTTTGTCCAAAGTCAGAAACACACCACAGATGCGAATATCAATTTATTTCGCCAGGCAGGCAGAAGCTTAAATTACAAGACCTAATTACATCGTTACAGAAAAGAGAAAAGAAGTCAATTCATACCTGGCGCAGCCCAAAACTACACATATACAGACGTATATGAGGGAAGGATGAATACAAGCTTCCTCGACTTCTCTGTTTCCCCCTCTTTTATGCCCAATCTCTAAAACTGCGTCCTATGGCGGGGTCATAGGTCGTTTTTGGGTTATTTGAGCTTTGGGGAGGAGACATGACCACAAGGAAAACTGAAGCATAATTTTCCCTTAAAGTTATTGAAGGAGGGTATGGCACAAGTCCAATTCCTTTGAAATATTCCCTATGAGATTTCAGAAATTACGAGGATTAAAATGATACCAAACACAACCTACTTGCGTTAGAGTTGGTCATGAAACGTCCGACACAATACCGAATTACAAGAATAATCTGCATTAAGGCTATTATTCCATTCTTAACCTTCAGTATAGCAAAATACACATTATTCTGTGACATCGTGAGTGAGATTAGTGTTTTACTCAGGAAATTGAAAGTCTTTAGAGATATTTACCTAAACGGTAATGTATTGAAATTGTACGGGTGCAGTTATGTCAGAGTCCATTGGATGGCACTGTGGAGTTGTCCGGCATGAGTGTCGCTGGCCAAAGGCTTGCTGACAGTAGTTTATTTGGAAGATTCCCAGGCATCTGCATTAACCATGAATCCTGTGGCAAGATGAGATTGGCGCCCGAGAGTCTGGTTGAGTCCATTCCCATGACCCTGGGGTCATCTGCTAAATGTTGGAGCACGTATCCAAACAACGGTCAAACTGTTGGCGTAATGATGGGGCATATATCTCAACAAGAGTCAAACTGTTGGCGTAATGGTGGGGCACGTATATCAACAAGAGTCAAACTGTTGGAGTAATGATTATGGCGCTAGAAAATCCAGCCAGATAATCCTCTCTGTCTTTCCCGCTTACATGTTTTAAAATTTTAATGATGAAACAATGTGAGAATAAAATATACACACATTTAGGAAAAGACAGGGTCCCATTGGTACATAGGTTTGATTTAACCAAAGTAATGAAGATGCAAATTTTGAAAGCAGTCAAATTGACTGCCTTGGTAGTTGGAGTGTTAAAAGTGGCATTTTATGCTGAGTTTGGAGAAGCCACTTGTAATATTTGTTTTGTTGAGCCATTTAAATTGTTGTTGTTTGATTTGTTCATTGCAAACAGCTAAAAGTTTGTAAATTTTGCCAGTAAACCTAATTCGCAATGGGGGTTGAATAATGACCCACGCCCAACGAGGCGGCGTGGGTATACAGTTTAGCACCGTTTGTCTGTGTGCGTGCGCGTGTCTGTCCGCGCGACAGCTCGGCCACCACTGAAGATAGGGTGACCTAACTTTGTGGGGTAGATGATCCTAGGGTACCCTATCCAAATTTGCATTTTAAGGTTGAAATGTCAAAGGTCAAGGTCAACAAGAGGCGTGGGTTAGCATCTCTATAGAGTGCGCATCATCTAGTTTTGATTGTAACTGCATGGTGGGCACAGACACAAACACACCCTTATATACTGACCAAAACTTCCAACACAACACATACAATTTTGAAATATTTGGTGTACATTAAATGGGATATTGGTTTTGAGCCATGATACATCAACTACAACTTAAAAGCTCAGAAAATTGTTTTGATTTTGTCGCGTGAGCAGCTCGTTCCGCTTGATTGCACATTGTTAAGAATTTTGCCTATCCCGTTAGGTTGAGTAGGACTCATTGACCAATCCTTCGAGAGTTTGGTCAATAAATAGCCGTAGCAATGGGGAACTTAAATATTCCTTTGCATATTCCTGGGTCAACGTGTGACCATGCCGCGCCTAGGTCAAAGTCAGCGAGAGCGAGCCGTTGGTGTGCTCACTGGTGGAATGTCGCAAAGACGGGTTGCAAGGAACCTGGGCGTCCACGTGTCGACTATATCACGTCTCTGGAGCCGGTATAAAGAAACAGGAAGCACTGGTGATCGACCATGTGCCCCCAGACCACGTGTCACCACCCCTCAGCAGGATCACCATATTCGCCTCCAGCACCTGCGCAATTGCTACCTGCCAGCTACAGTCACTGCTGCTCAGACCAGAGTTCGTCACCAGAACTGGATTAGCGACCAAACCGTACACAACTGCCTGCGTGAAGCCGACTTGCACAACCGACGTCCCCGCCGTGGTTTGGTGTTGACTCCTGCATGTCGCTGCGTCCGTCTGCGATGGTCAAGGGCACATTTGGGCTGAAATGCTCACGGTTGGAACAAGGTGCTCTTCTCCGATGAATCGAGGTTCAAGTTGAGTGTGTCTGACAGAAGACTGCGTGTATGGCTTAGGCGACGGGAACGTTATACTGAGGCTACCGTCCTCCAGCATGACCGCTGGGGTGGACCCAGTATGATGGTTTGGGCTGGAATAAGCAGTCGACACAAGACAGACCTCATTTTCATCGATGGAAACCTCAGTGCAGCCCGTTACCGTGACGACGTCAAGACGACAAGTCATTGTCTTGCCTGGAATTTCTCACAACAATGTCCTCTTTGCTTGTTAAGTTTTCAGCGTGTTGAAAAAATATGAATAGTTTGTAAATCAAAAAATTAATTGTGTATGCAACTGTAAATGCGCACAAACTTTATGGCCAGCTTGTCTGTGTTTTTTATTGTAACGGTTCCTAGACTGATTTATTTTTCAATGTTTTGTAATTGCATATAAGTAAAATTTCCATGTATTATCATATTTATGAAAGATGAGATTGTTTTTCCAAGGGATCTATGATCGAAATTCTCTGATATATTGTCTTTTGGCTTTCACACACGTCTCACCAGCAATTCGCGACTTTTGGGGTGCAATACAATCACTATTACATTGTATTAAATTTTTAAACTCAGCCAATATCACCATGTTCTGCAAGGGCCATTGACAGCTGGTATATTTTGCCTGGCAGAGTGAACTGAAATTATAAATATTTGCACTTGTATAACCACACCTTGTAAAATTTGTTGCGTTATCAGTAGCTACTACTGGTTTTGAAAAATCATACAATCTGTAGACACAAGCTAATCTTTTATTTTACTTGTCCCCACAGATTCTTTTTAGTCTACCATATACTAGCCTAATTGTCCCACATTGTTGCTCAAAAAAGTTGTCATGATCAATTACTATATCAATGATCCAGGCAACATGCACGTGATCCCAGGGAAGTTACCTGATATTACTGACAAGAAATGGAAGTTAAATGGAAATGAAATGAGACAGTGAGACAATTAAAATATAACCAGGTTTAAGGGAAAAATATAATATTAAGAGAGTGAGAGTGGTTTGATCTACAACTCTTTGTTTTTGCCCAGACACTTATCGAAAACAACAACAATAACATTACATTACATTACAGGTTCTTAGCAGACGCTTTTATCCAGAGCGACATACAAAACTGCAAAAGATCGGGACAATAGTGCAGAGCTCCTAGGAGATAAGTACAAGTGCTAACAAGTAAAAGTGACAGAGAACACATTCAGTTGTTACAGGTCCAAGCCACTGGGTAAACATCAAAAACACTGATATTACAACCACAGTTCCAAAATAGTTGGGATGAAATGTAAATTGTGAATAAAATTAAAATGCGATGACTTTCAGATCACATGGGCCAATATGTTATTTACAATAGAACATAAATAACTTTTCAAATTTTCTGAAATTGAGACATTTTACATTTTTATCCACAAAATGAGCTTATTTCAAATTTTATGGCTGCAACAGGTCTCAAAAAAGCTGGGACACAGGCAAAAAAAAGGGCTGATTAATATATAAGAGAATCAGCTGAAAGAACATTTAGCAAGGAATTATGTTAACTGTCATCAGGTGTGTCCCATGATTAGCTATAAAAGGGCTGCCTTAGAGAGGCTGAGTCTCTCCGAAGTAAAGCCAGAGGCTCTCCACCTGTGAAGGCTTGCGTAAAAAACAAATGTTCCTCAACGTCAAATTGCAAAGGCTTTGAAGGTCTCATCATCGACAGTGCATAACATCATCAAAAGATTCAAAGAAACTTGAAAAATCTCTGAGTGTGAGGAAAAAGACCAAAGACCTTTTCTGGATGCCCGTGATCTTTGGGCCCTCAGACGCCACTGCATCACTCACCGGCATGATTCTGTCATTGACATTACTAAATGGGCCCAGGAATACTTTAAGAAACCACTGTCTGTAAACACATTCCGCTGTGCCATCCACAGATTCCACCAAAAACTCTATCATGCAAAAAGGAAGCCATTGTTGAGAATGATCCAGAAGCGCCGCCGTGTTCTGTGAGTCAAGACTCATTTAAAATGGACTGTAGCAAAGTGGTAAAGTGTCCTGTGGTCAGACGAGTCCAAATTTCACATTCTTGTTGAAAATCATGGGCGTTGTGTCCTCTGGGCTAACGCTCCTGTTATCAGCGTTCAGTTCAAAAACCAGCATCTCTGATGGTATGGGGATGCATTAGTGCATATGGTGTGGGACACTTGTATGTTTTAACAAGCATCATGAATGCTGAAAGGTATATAAAGATTTGAGAGCAACATATGCTCCCCTCTAGATGACATCTATTCCAGGGAGGGCCTTGTGTATTTCCGCAGTATGATGCAAAACCACATAAGGCAGCTATTACAACAGCATGGCTTCGTGGTAGAAGAGTCCGTGTGCTGAACTGGCCTGCCTGCAGTCCTGATCTTTCACCAATTTAGAACATTTGGGGCATGATTAAACGAAAAGCCCATCAAAGGAGCTCTAAAACTCTCCAGCAGCTGGGAGCCTGTATTAAACAACAGTGGGATCAAATTCCAATGGCTAAACTTGTCTCCTCAATGCCCAGACGCCTCCATGTTAAAAAGAAGAGAGGATGCTACACCATGGTAAATGGGCCGCTGTCCTAACTTTCTTGAGACCTGTAGAGGCCATCAAATTTGAAATGAGCTCATTTTGTGGTTAAAATTGTAAAATTTCTCAGCTTTCACATTTGCTGTGTTATCTCTGTCATATTGTGAATAAAAAACTCGCTCGTATGATTTGAAAGTCATTGAGTTTTGATTTTATTCACAATTTACGCTTTGTCCCAACTATTTCAGAATTGGGGTTGTATATACTAAAATATACTAAGGACAACAAAAATTAAGAGCAACAAAATCAAAGGGCGACAAAATCAAGTGCAACACAATTAAGGGTAACATCACCAAGAGCAACGAAAAATAAAACCAGAGCAACGCAGAGCGTGGCATATGCCCCTGCCTGTATGTTGATCAAGGGCATATTGAGATGGCTGCTGTGGCGGCCATATTAGATATCGCACAACGCTGGTTTTCGAAAGGAACCTCCCTCTAGCCACTCGCAATACGCCATTAAGAAATGGCATCAACCCGATGAGGGATTCTATAGTTATCCCATGGAAACGAAAAGTTAACGGATGACGGATGGCCCTCCTCTTTGGAGGGCGGGGGCATAATAAAAAGGGCATGAAATCAAGAGCTATAGAATCAATTAACAAGACTACAAAATCAAGAGCAAAAAACAGGTAAAAGTAGTGTGGGATGTAATGTCAGAGGATTCAGGGCAGTGGAGTAGGGTAAAGGTGGAGCCTGAAGAGGTGGGTTTTCAAGCTGCGCTTGAAATTCTGATGTTCAGACCTCGATAGGTAGATCATTCCATCAATGAGGAACCAGGAAAAATAGCAGCCTTGAGCAGGAAGGGCAGGAGCGCTCTGGCAGATGTGTATGGTCTGGATGTACGCTGGAGCTGTTCCGTTGACGCTATTGCAGGGTAGTACCAATGTCTTAAATTTGATGCAAGCTGCGCCGGGCAGCCAGTGGAGCCTTGTGAGCAGGGGGGTGATGTGGGAGTATCTCGGGAGGTTGTGAACCAGGCGAGCTGCAGTGTTCTGGATGAGCTGCAGGGGTCTGATGGCAGATGCTGGGAGGCTGGCTAGGAGGGAGTTGCAGTAGTCCAGGTGGGAGAGGATCAGCGCTTGGACCAGGAGCTGTGTTCAGTAGCTGGTGAGGAAGGGCCGGATTCTATGGATGTTGTAGAGGAAGGACCTGCAGGTCCGAGGACAGCCTGTCATCTAACAGGACCCCAAGGTTCTTCACATTCAGCGAGGGGAGATGGTGATTTCCCCCAGAGTGATGGTCAGGTCCTGAAGAGGGGAGGATGGAGCAGGGATGTAGATCATCTCCGTCTTACAAGAGTTGAGCTTTAGATGATAGTTGTCCATCCAGCTCTGGATGTCTTGAAGGCAGGCGGAGATGCGGATGGAACCTGCACATCAGAGGGGGGAAAAGAGAGAAAAGGTTGAGTGTCATCAGCATATAAATGATACGAAAAACCATGAGCAGAAATGACAGGACCGAGAGACTGGATATAAAGAGAGAAGAGGAGTGGACCAAGAACTGGGCCTTAGGGGACGCCTGTGGTAAGGGGGCGGGGTGTTGATGCTTCACCAGCCCAGGCAACCTGGTAGAAGCGACCGGAGAGGTACACAGATCCCCAGTGCAGACAGGGAAGAGAGGAGGATGGAGGGGTTGACAGTGTCGATTGCAGCAGAGAGGACGAGGAGGATCAGGATGGATGAGAGAGAGGCGGCGCGGACAGTGTGAAGCGCCTCACTGACGGAGATGAGTGCGGTCTCCGTGGAGTGGGCAGCTCTGAATCCCGACTGGTGAGGGTCCAGGAGGTTGTTATCTGAAAGAAAAGAGGAGGGTTGATTAACAACAGCACGTTCAAGGGTTTTTGATAGGAAAGGGAGGAGGGAGACTGGGCGGAAGTTCTGAATGACTGAGGGGTCAAGAGAGGGTTTTTTCAGGAGAGGGGTGATGATGGCCTGTTTGAAAGAAGCAGGAAAGCATCCAGAGGACAAAGAGGAGTTGACAAGGGAGGTGACAAAAGGGAGGATGTTGGGTGTGATAGATTGGAGGAGGGGGGAGGGGATAGGATCGAGAGCACATGTGGTAGGACGGTGAGAGAGGAGCAGCTGGGAGACGTCAGAAGAGGAGAGGGGGTAGAAAGCAGAGAGGAGATGGGAGGGGACAGTGGGGGAGGGGGGAGGGGAGTGAGGGGGGAAGAGAGTTGCGGATGGACACAATCTTATCCTCGAAGAAGGCTGCGAAAACCTCTGCGGTGATGGAGGTTGCAGGTGTTACAGGTGGAGAGCTGAGGAGAAAGGAGAAAGCAGAAAATAATTGGCGAGGGTTAGAGATTGAGTTATGGATTTTTGACAATAAAAGCAATACATTTTCTGAAGAAAATTTGTGTGATTGCTTTTGCTTGAAAATTTGAAAAGGCTAACTTGGAAGTATCTTAAGTTCCTGAAGAAGTATGCAAGGTAATAGTAAAAGTTATTCAAATTGTTGGAGCAATGAAAGGAAGAAATATGTAACCTGTGCTGCTTTGCTATGTCTTGTGTATGGGAGAGAATGTGTCATCATCCACTCTGACTCTCGTAATACTCACCCATTATAAAATCTAAAACGGTCTGAGAGGAGTATCAAACTTAAATTATGATATTGTTAAAAGCTGTGCAAGATTTCAAAAGGCTGATTAAAGCTTTATCAGCTAAGAATCTAGTCACCTGTCAAAAGTTTAACTTAAGTTTGTAGCTGAAAGAATGAAGGAGTTTCAAGAGCTCGAAGGGATAGGTTTGAATAATAGTCCATGGTAAAAGAAAAGTTAAAATAAAGTTGAATATTTTCAGATGTATAAAAGATAAAAAGTCGTAAAGTTAAAAATCATGTGGAGAATAAATTGAACAGTTGGAAAGTTGAATGGAATTTTGACAAAGTATGACACAGCAGATAATGTTGAGGAATCAGCTGAATCTGTTATGATTCTGGGTTTTTGATCATGTTTTATGTGCTGGTTTTGTGTTCATGATTATTGTCTTTTATTTATTCTCTTTGGTTTTTGTATTATTCAGGTTTTTGGTTCATTCCATGTTTCAGTTCCATGTCAGATCGTCATACTTCCTTGTTTCTTGTGCTACGTTTTCCGCCTCGACTCATTGCAATATTATCTTTCTGACTGGATTGCCCGACTATTGATTTTGGTTTGCCCTTTTTGGATATTGTTGCACCTGTGTATTTTTGACCTTTTTTCTGCCCGACCTTGTTATTGTTTTTGCTGCCCTGGTTTTGGATTCGGACTGTCTTTGGCTTATGAGTTTGCTTCTCCTCCAAACCTACGCCTGTGTACCGAACCCTTTTTGTCTGACCACGAACTTTGTTATTGGTGCCCTGGTTACGATTCTGGATTACACCCATTGGATACTGTTTTTGGATTGTGGAATTTGTACCGTTGCCAGCTCTGTTGGGGGGTTTCCCCCTTCAGAAATAAAGCCTCCTTTTTGTATTCTACTGGTTGTCGCACTTGGTTCATTTCGTAAATCCCAACATTACGATCTGACCATGACGGAGTCAGCGTCAGACCAGTCTCTGCAGGAGGCAGTGCACCAACAGGGCGCTCAGTTAGAATTCCAAGAGCGTCAGCTTCGCGCTCTCATGCAACATATGCAAACCTTGAGTCTTCAGATGGCGGATCTCACTCGCTCTGTGCAAGACGCACAGTGGCTACAGTCTCCCCAGCCTGCCGTCCACGCCACTCCTGCTCCTGCGTCCGCTCCGCCACTGCCAGTCTGCGAGCCACGTCTGCCACCGCCTGAGAGGTACGACGGGAACCCGGGAGCATGTCGGGCTTTTCTCACCCAGTGCAAGCTCATTTTTAGCCTACAGCCCTCATCATTCCCCACCGAGAGAGCTCGGGTTGCATTTATCATCACGCAACTGACGGGAAGGGCCAAGCAGTGGGCTACGGCTGCATGGGAAGCAGATCTACCCTGCGTGCAAACGTCTAATCTGCTGGGTGAGGAGATGAGGCGCATCTTCGACCGCACGAAGCTGGGTCATGAGGCGGGAGGAGAAATTCTGCGCAATCGACAGGGGAGCCGTTCCGTGGCCGACTACGCCATTGATTTCCAGACACTGGCTACCAACAGCAGGTGGGGACATACAGCTTTGTTCGATGCCTTTTTTAACAGGCTTTCTGAAGCATTAAAGGATGAGCTGGTTTCCCGGGAGTTACCGGAGGATTTGGATGACTTGGTCGACTTGGCTATTCGCGTGGATTCGCGATTGGAAGAACGCAGACGCTTCGCCTCCCGCAGACGACCTAACCCACTCCTCCAGAGCACTCCACCTCTACCACCCCCTACTGGCGGCAGTCCTCCAGAGCCAGAACCCATGCAACTGGGCCGTACTCGCATCCCTGTGGAGGAGAAGAACCGCCGTCGCAGAGAAGGGGCCTGCTTCTACTGTGGCAAGGGGGGACACCACATTGCTCAGTGTCCCAACAAGAGAAAAGGTTCCCCTGGTGCTCAGAGAAGAGTAGTGATTGGAGTGACGCCAGTACGGGAGACACAGAACCGTACGTGCCTCCCAGTTATCCTGGAGTGGGGAGGAGGGAGTAAGTCCACCCTAGCCCTCATTGATACCGGAGCTGAGGAGAACCTCATCAATGTGGAGCTGGCTCAAGAACGGGGAATCCCTACTGAGAGGATCTTTCCTGATCGGGTGGCCAATTCACTCAGTGGCCAGAAAATAGCCCAGATAACACACGCTACCAGCCCCATCAAACTCAAAACCTCAGGAAACCACCATGAAACCATTCAGCTCCTCCTCTTACATTCTCCCCATTCTCCCATTGTTTTGGGTCATCCATGGATGGCCAAACACCTCCCAAATATTGATTGGCGGAAGAATGAGGTTAAGGGTTGGAGTCCCAACTGCTCCCTGACATGCCTCCACAACACTCGCGAACCTCGACACAGTCCATCCCAAGAAGACATACCAGACCTTGAGAAGGTCCCCCTAGAATTCCGTGACCTTAAGGAGGTGTTCTCCAAATCCCGGGCCACCAGTTTACCTCCTCACCGACCATATGACTGTTGTATGGACATGAAGCCAGGTACTATGCCCCCTAGAGGTCGATTATATTCCCTCTCCAGACCAGAAACCCAGGCCATGGAAAAATACCTTTCTCAGTCACTTGCTGCTGGCATTATTCGATCATCGTCCTCTCCTGGTGGTGCTGGTTTTTTCTTTGTGGCCAAAAAGGACGGGACGTTGAGGCCCTGTATAGATTACCGTGGACTGAATGAAATAACTATCAAGAACCGCTACCCACTTCCACTCATGAATACTGCTTTCGATCTCCTACAAGGAGCCAAGATTTTTTACAAACTAGATCTACGCAACGCATATCACTTGGTGCGTGTCAGAGAGGGGGATGAGTGGAAGACCGCCTTCAACACTCCCACTGGACACTGGAAGTACCTGGTTCTTCCTTTTGGCCTTACGAATGCTCCAGCGGTGTTCCAGAGTCTAGTGAATGATGTTCTGAGAGATATGATAAATAAGTTTGTGTTTGTATATCTCGATGACATTTTGATTTTTTCAGAGTCCCAGGAGGCCCATATCACACATGTACGCCAAGTTCTCCGTCGGCTCCTGGAGAATCGCCTTTTTGTGAAAGCCGAGAAATGTGAGTTTTTTGTTGAGACCACTACCTTTTTAGGCTACATCATCTCTCCGGGCACCATCCGTATGGACCCGTTAAAGGTGGAGGCTGTCACCAACTGGCCCAGACCAGAAGACCGTAAGTCGTTCCAACGATTTTTGGGCTTTGCTAATTTCTATCGTCGGTTCATCAGGAACTAATCCACTGTTGCCTCTCCTCTCACAGCTCGTACCTCCTCCAAGTCCAGATTTCTTTGGTCCGAAAAAGGCTGAAGATGCTTTTCGTGATTTAAAGGCTCGATTTACCTCTGCACCTTTTCTCACTATTCCTAATCCAGAACTCCAGTTTATTGTCGAAGTGGACGCCTCCAATATTGGAGCCGGAGCCATCCTGTCCCAGAGGTCCACGAAGGATGGCAAGATCCACCCATGTGCCTTTTTCTCTCGCCGCCTCAGTTCCACTGAAAGAAACTACGACATCGGCAATCGAGAACTGTTGGCGGTGAAGCTGGCCTTGGAGGAATGGAGGCAATGGTTGGAGGGCTCCAAGATACCCTTCATTGTCTGGACTGACCATAAGAACTTGGAATACCTACCGACATCACTTCAGATCGCGGCCCCCAGTTCACTGCACTCTTTTGGAAATCATTTTTTAAAGCACTAGGCACCTCAGTTAGTTTATCATCAGGATTTCATCCCCAAACTAATGGCCAGACCGAGCGAGCTAACCAGTGTGTGGAAAGTGTGCTAAGATGTCTCTGTATTAGGAACCCCTCCTCCTGGAGCTATCAGTTGCCGTGGGTGGAATACGCTTTGAACAGCCACACCTCTGCTGCCTCCGGCGTCTCCCCATTCAAAGCCTGCCTGGGCTACCAGCCCCCTTTGTTCCCGTCTCAGGAGGAGGAAGTAGCTGTCCCCTCAGCCCGCGAATTCGTCCGTAGGTGCAGACGCATCTGGACTACCACCCGCCAGACCCTGCTCAGGTCGGTCGCCCGGATGAAGAAGCAGGCCGACAAGAGACGCACTGCGGCTCCCACGTACCGACCTGGGCAGCGGGTCTGGCTGTCTTCAAGGGACATCCCCCTCAGAGGTAACGGGGGTAAGCTTTTCCCCAAATACCTGGGCCCTTTTACCATTGAAAGGGTCCTGAGCCCCACTGCCATTCGCCTCCGTCTCCCCCTGTCTATGCGACGTATACACCCCACTTTCCATGTGTCACAAATCAAACCTGCTATAACCCACCACCTGTCATCTGGACCTGATCCCCCACCACCCGCCCGGATCATCGACGGAGGCGAAGCCTATACGGTCCGTTCCCTCCTGGACTCTCGTCGACGAGGCAGAGGATTGCAATACCTCGTCGACTGGGAGGGCTACGGACTGGAACATCACAGTTGGGTGCCAGCTAGGCACATTCTGGACAAAACTCTTATAAGAGACTTTCATGCTAACCGCCCTAGACCTAGTTGAAACGCCAGGGGGCATTTCATAGGGCGGGGGGTTCTGTTATGATTCTGGGTTTTTGATCATGTTTTATGTGCTGGTTTTGTGTTCATGATTATTGTCTTTTATTTATTCTCTTTGGTTTTTGTATTATTCAGGTTTTTGGTTCATTCCATGTTTCAGTTCCATGTCAGATCGTCATACTTCCTTGTTTCTTGTGCTACGTTTTCCGCCTCGACTCATTGCAATATTATCTTTCTGACTGGATTGCCCGACTATTGATTTTGGTTTGCCCTTTTTGGATATTGTTGCACCTGTGTATTTTTGACCTTTTTTCTGCCCGACCTTGTTATTGTTTTAGCTGCCCTGGTTTTGGATTCGGACTGTCTTTGGCTTATGAGTTTGCTTCTCCTCCAAACCTACGCCTGTGTACCGAACCCTTTTTGTCTGACCACGAACTTTGTTATTGGTGCCCTGGTTACGATTCTGGATTACGCCCATTGGATACTGTTTTTGGATTGTGGACTTTGTACCGTTGCCAGCTCTGTTGGGGGGTTTCCCCCTTCAGAAATAAAGCCTCCTTTTTGTATTCTACTGGTTGTCGCACTTGGTTCATTTCGTAAATCCCAACAGAATCAGCTGAAAATCAATTAATTTTGCTGGAATTAATGTCAGGATCTCAACTTGTCTGTTTATGTGTCATGTGTATTTTGTATTTGTATTAATTCTTTTATTATGTGTCTTAATTTTATTTTTAGATTTCTATATTTTACAAATGTTTACAGTTTAGGATTATTGATCATCTGTCACTTCACACGTTTGTTCTGTTTTCTCACCCACACCTGCATCACCTCTCATTCATTGTTTTATTATTTTGCTTTGTTTACTTGTTTACAATTTCACATCCCTGAAGTTCCCTAACTCTACACACTTCTACCAAATGTGATTAGGCCTTTTGTGTCCCCATATATTCCCACATATTTGTGTAGACTAGTGCAAGAATGCCAAGCCTGTTTCTAGGGTCTTACAAGTGTTTACTATTCATGACATTGAATAGTTGAACCAATTCATGAGATTGAACCAATCCGGTGATGGATTGGTTTGTTTTTTATTTAGGATTCTGTCTCGCTCCTTGTGTCTGTTTGCTTACC
The DNA here is from genome assembly GCA_029721435.1 of Gymnothorax reevesii. NCBI lineage: Eukaryota > Metazoa > Chordata > Actinopteri > Anguilliformes > Muraenidae > Gymnothorax > Gymnothorax reevesii. Next base: position 70,884,510 of record CM056577.1, on the reverse strand, counting down.
CATTTAATTTCCACTTCAGCTTTTTGGTTTTTGATTTGTCATCCGATTTGGCTTTGTACTTGCTTACTGATTTTGACTTCTGAATTGTATTTCTAATTTTGACTCAGGTTTCACCCTTCTTGTACTGAAATCTCACTGCCTGATAGAGATCTGGATTGCTTAACCAACATTATTAGTAAAACCTGTGAACTGGATTCTGCCTGTGCATCAATTCTGACCTTGCCTTCTGTCAAATAATAGGGGTCAAAATGTCTTTTAAAAATTCATTAAAAATAAATGATGGGGAATATCAAAAATCAAAATGCAATGTCTTCCAGAACATGCTGAACATTTTGAGGTTTAAAAGGCGTTTCAAATGGCAAGGAAGGCATTAGTGAGTAAAATTACTAGAATAATCATAAAGAAAGAAGATAGTAAGGTGTGCTGCTTTGCTGAGGTAAGCACACAATAAAAAGAAAGAAGACTGTTAGTTGTGTTGCTTCACTGAAGCAAGCACACAATAATAATTACTATTATTAAAATAGGCCATCAAGAGGGATTAATGGATAGAAGGTCTTAGCTGGCACATGGGGGAGTCTGGTCTGGCATAATTTCCCCCAACTATTGATAATAACGCTATATTTAGAGGGCCAAGGAACATTTTAGGACACTGATCCGACATTGTCCCTTCAGAATGTCATTGGCCGAGAATAAAACAGACAATAATCAGGCCAAAATAAGGTATTATATTTGACTTTGACAAATAATAAACAATCCCATGGACATAAATTAACATGGCTCAAATACATTAGCACTAAACTTTGCCGTTGTTATTTGGCCAGTGTCAGGATGTGATTTGGAAAGTAAAACTATGGCAAATTTTCCTCTACGGCACCTGCAGCAATACACCAGCCTGTCATTAGGACAAAAATTAGGTCTCTTTCCAAATGTTGGTTGATTTGTCAGACCACAGCACTTGTTTCCACATCCGGGCATCAGCGCTTTTCAAATGGACTAGAGCCCAGCTTTTTTGGACGTGGCTGAGATATGGCCTCCATTGTGTGCAGCAAAGTCTTAACTTGAACGTGTGGATGCCATCGCTATTGATTTTCCTTAGAATTCCAATGCCCATCTGGTTATATCCTTCACAAGAGAATGTCAGTTTTCAGTGTAGTGTAATCTGAAGAAAGATCACTGGCACTCAGTAATAGTTTCTGACATGGTCCTTTAAAAGGGTGTTGGTACAGATCTAAATTTTAAAATTACACTCCCACTTGTGCCATCTAGTTCAAATAGAAAAGCCCCACTGAAATGAAACTTTCCTCTTACTACTCAACACTCTTTTATGCCATAAATTGGTACAAACTGACCAATTAGGATATGCAAAGTCAGGAAAATCACATTATCTTTTGTAATTTGTCTGTGGGCATATTGTCAAACCTTGTACAGGCAATTGAAATGTCATTATGAAAAGGAATGAGCCGTTGGGGAATGTGCAAATATGAAATACATCAGTTTTGAAAAATAGCTCTTTTGAAATCAAATCTTTTATTATGAAGTAAACATGAAATGAAGTACAACATGCCTCCTGGTACCACACAGGCATAGTCATCAAATTTTAACAAAAAAATTGGATTACTTAGTTTCCTTCTCTTATATGCATATGCTTATAATTCAGCACAAGAATATTCATAGACTTGGGCTGAAATATTTGAATTGACAGCAAATATTACTTTTTTAATTAAAAAACCAGTGTGCGATTTCATTTATTTTATGATTGCAGACTCTGCTGCATTTCAAATAGACTGTGCAAGAGAACAAGCCAAAGAAGAATACTTAAAAAAACATTCTGTATGACTACATCAGAGAGAAAAACTGTGTGAATAAAACACATATGATGAGGATATGGGAACTCATTTGACAGTGCGGCAATAGCTCAAATTTTGTCATGCTGTAAATGGTCTATTTTTACTAAAGAATTGACAGTTCATCGTAATTAGATGCTGATAAGTTAGATAAGTAATCTGGTTCATTCTCAGAGCTGACAGTCTACTCATTACCATGTGTAATTTATGTAAATTGAACATAGCCATGCTGGATAAGATTCAATTTATCCCACAGAGTTGACACAGTAATTGAATAAACAAAAAACACAAAACCATTTATTCTCTCCCCAATTGGTGCATCTGCCCTATTCACATTTATCCAAGAAATGGAAAAAAAAATCTGTGTATTAATTGACCATTCTTTGTTGATTAGCTTTATCATGGCATCCCTTGATCTGATGGTCAGAAGGTGAAAAATCTGTCTCCACTTGACCCTGCTTTATGTTCAGAATGCAGTTGCGTTTAGCTGTTCCAGTGTAACAAGAGGAACATAATGAGTAAATGTACCAAAAAGGTAGTTGAAAAACCAGCTGTCTGTCATCAGGTTGGCGAAGGATTCTCACTTAATATGTGCAAGTGATTATGTATCTGGAAAACATGATCTGTGCATTATGAGTGCCCTCATGCATACGCAATAAATCATTTTTCATCCTTTGCTTAGCAGTATCTGAATATTCAGTGTCCTTATCAGTCATCCTCATCCTCACATTCTCCAATTTGTCAGCAGCAAATATGGCTTGACCCCAAAAAATTCTAACAAAAGCTTTCTCAGTGGTTTACAGGATGTACGTAAAAACATACTAAAAGTAAACCAAATTTTGACTCCGAGAAAGGCCCCATTTTCAAAATGGCGGCCGTCAGGTCCTTAAAATGACCATAATAATAATAATGCATCAGTTTTATGAAGCGCTTTTCTGGGCACTCAAAGACGCTTCCCAATGGATACATTATTCATTCACTCACACATTCACGCTCTGATGGTGGTAAACTACGTTTTTGTAGGGGCAGACTGACGGAGGCGTGGCTGCCAGTTCGCGCCTACGGCCCCTCCGACCACCACCAAACATTCACACACAGCCATACAGGAGGGAGGGAGGGTTCCTATATTGCATGTTTTGTGGGTGGGGGAAACCGGAGTACCCGGAGGAAGCCCACGCGAACACAGGGAGAACTCCAGTGTATTCCTAGACCAGGAATACTGGTTCCTGATAAATGTTTTGGCCATGTACTATTCAAATTAGTATATTTGCATGTTAGATAAGTGATTACAAGTACAATTATATATTAAAGCAATTGGTTACGAGCATATTTATGCGGAAAATAAGTACAATTTCCCTTAATTGCATATCATTAATCTCATATGGTTTTGCCTAGTGTTGGTGGTTTCTGGGGTTCATAACCATTCTTTTGATTCCAATAAAGAATTAATTCATTGGAACGGTGTGGTCCTGTAAACTTAGTCAAAACTGGCTGCCACATGAAGGCTCAGTACCGCTAACCTCCCTTTTTTTTTCAAAAATATTTTAAATATTTTTTATAATGCGTTTAGTATTTTTTTTTGCCTTTTGTTTTTTTATTTTTGATATGTTTCTGAGTGTACACATCTTTTTCTGTTTTCTTCAGTTGTTTCCTCTTATTCTGGTTTATTTTTTATACTTTTTTGCACTGTGACCTTCACTAGATTTACCATTAGTCGTCACACTCTTCCTCCCATACAGGTTGATTATAGTGATTCTCACAATTCCCAACTTGACATGGTCCACAAGCAGGCATGCATGGTAGTCCATATGCCCTGCAACTGCACCGTTGTGTTCATCCGGCTGTTGTGCAGTTACAGTGGATCATCTGCAGGAGGCTTTCTGGGGCAGCAGTCTCACTGGTCATAACTGGCAGGAACCGACTGTCCACCAGTTTCCATCCCCAATCCACTGTGTTCATGTCACCTTCCTTTCCAATCCACACCATGATCTGAGAGTCAACTCTTTGGCAGTATTTGGTTGAGGACTCAGTCGGAGGCAGACGTTCTGGGGTAACAAATGATTTGGCAAGAACGATTTTCTTGCTAAAAAATTTGTAGCGCAAAGAGGCAAGTGAATTGGAACTCTTTCCACCAAACAACACTGCCATTGCTTTGGTCCCATGGTCCTCTAAGACATTCCTTGCTTGATGTAAGAGCAGAAACACATTTACACAGGACTGGATGGTTGATTCACCATTCAAAGGTTTTTGGAATGCTGTCTGTTTGCCAACACTAAAACTGCATGAAGTTGTGTCACATCCTGTGAAGGCGTGAATAAACAGCAACTGGGAACACAAGTCTCTTCCCAGGACTTGTTTCATCTCACTGATGTTGTACACTTTAGTAGCTTTGGACTTGTCTGAACGAAAACAGAGGCCTTTATTGTTCGTCCCAGCATAGTAGAGAAGAATAAGTAAGTCTGTATCCTCCCCTATCAAGGTTGTGGGCTGATGTTCTGAGGCCTTGACTGCAGCTTTGACAATGTCCACGTCTGCATCACCTGATGCACTGATAACAGTGCAGCCCTCCTTCTCCAGCTCCACGGTCATAAGATTGATAAGTATTTGTTTGTTGCAAGATCCGGAAAGGAAATTATCCTTCCTTCCCACAAACTCAGTCTGTGCATTGAAGTTAACGATGGGGTGAGTGTTTTCACCACATCTCTGATGTGTACTGTCTTTGATGGAAGGATCTTTGCTATAACCATCAAAGACGACTGTTGCTTTACCATAATGGCGTATGGCAGTGGTCTTCAACCCCGGTCCTGGAGGGCCGGAGTGTCTGCTGGTTTTTGACGTTACTCTGCACTTAATTGATGAACGAAAGCAGTTCATTACACACTTAACTCATCTCATCTGGTGTCTTAGGTTTAAATAGGGTGGAGAAAACCAAACTCGGCACACCCTGTGCTGTTAGCAATACTCCTGCACTGAGGGAATAATAAGCCAATCAATCAATTACCATGAACTACCCACAAGACTCCTACAGTCAATTAAACTGACATGCAGGTTGTGACAGAAGTCTATGTGGAAACCAAGATTTGTCAATGGAGTGGGACATTTAGCATTGTTGTAATCTGGGCAAAGTAGAGGTTCAAAGTAAAGATAAAAGTTTATAGGGCAGGGGTAGCAAGCCCAGGTCCTGGAGAGCCGCAGGGTGTGCTGAGTTTGGTTTTCTCCACCCTATTTAAACCTAACCTCAGACACCAGGTGAGATGACTTAAGCGTGTAATGAACTGCTTTCATTCATCAATTAAGTGCAGAGTAATGTCAAAAACCAGCAGACACTCCGGCCCTCCAGGATCGGGGTTGACGACCACTGGCGTATGGTAAAGTCTGCATATGACTGTGCAATGGCACCGTAACTGTCCCCCTTTTTCCATGCCAACCAGGGAGAACCAGGGAGCCACCGTCAAGGACATAATGCTCAGTTGGTGGGATGGAATCCAGGACAGTTTTGTTAGATTTCTTGCTTGAGAACTCAGAATTCCTTGTTGGCTTTACGGCAGATTTCCTTGCCTTCAAACAGGGTTGCAGGAAATGAGCAGAGCTCATAGTTCATTACATCTTCCAGTGAAAACTGTCCAGTTTTCGACATGTACAGGAACCGCTGGAACACGTACTGAGTTGGAGATGCATAACGTAGGCTAAATCGCTTACATCTCTGGTTCGCCCAAAACAAAGATAAAACTTTCCACTAATCTCACAAAATCATGTTCTCCATAAGTATCCAAGTCCAATGGATTCATAGACCCAGAAAACTTGGGGTTAGACACCAAGTTTACTTGGCTAGGTCAAATAAAGAAGGAGTTAGGATATTTCAAGGGCTTCCTGTCCATCTTGGACACATCTTGAAAATTACACCTTTCTAGTGGTCAAACTTTGGTAAACTTTTAGTATGTTATTATGGACACCTAATAGCGGTACTACAAAAAACAGGTGAGAAACCTTTTTTTACTATTTTTTTAGGGTTAGGTTTTTTTTTCCAAATATTCAGCCGCCTAAATGCTGAGGAATGGATTATTTGTATTTATCTTTTAAGGTTTTCAATATTTTGCAAAAGCAGTAGTGCAGCCATGATGCCTCTCGTGGATATGGGAGTGAGTTTGTGTTTTTACTCAGAAGAGGTAGGCCGTACTGCATGTTATCAGGTTGTAAACTGCTACCTTTAGTAAAGATTAAAGAAAGAGAATAATCAGTAGCTTTCACATCTCTCACCATGACAATGAAAGCAGTTATGACGATTGAATGACTTGTTTAAAACATGTGCACATGAGCATGATTATGAATGCTACTATGAGTTCAGTCAATTAAATGGCACTCACCATAAAATCAGCGGTCATTTGACCTGAAATCTAGCTGCTGATCTGCAGCCTGCATTGTCGTCCTGGGCTTTGCAGAATTATGCCTGATTCATGGCTCCTTTGGTCCGTGCGGTTGGTGCAGTGTGGATGGCTCACACGGTCCCCTTAAACTTTGGGTCATTTCATCCTGATTGCAGTCACAGCGGCTCCAAGAATGGATCACTTCCCAAGTCTTGCTCTCTTGCATACTTCCGGCTCCTGCAGCAAACCAATAATTGCAATACGGACTGTGCAACCCCATCCGCATTGTTAAAAAGTATTCAAGCCTCCACGGACCCTCCGCATGCTGTCGCCCTTGCCGCTATTGTGCAATATCACATCAAAGAATATGTCGACCGCAGAAAGCAGGAATCATCCCTTGATATGCTTGTATTGTTATTTCTCCTGTCCGATAGTTTTGGCGTAGACGGGTGTTTACGTCAGAACATGCCACTGCTTATGCCATGTAGCTCTTGCAGTGAGGTTATGTTGTCTTATGGAAAGTCTTCCCCAGTTGGCATAGGGATGTACTTGGGTGTCAGAACATCTTGAATAACTTGACAGCATTCCCTGACAAAAGTGCCAGCAATTGACACCCCCATACCAAACAGGTGACTCAGTGTGTGATATTCAATGTTTGTGGCAAGTAGTTACACCGTCATTGTCACACATTCTCTCTGCATTATGAGTGGCTCAAGGTCTTGGCAAAGCAAATTGAAGGTTGATTTTGACATATGCAAATTTGGAAGGAATACTGTATTTGTATGTGGTCACATCACTCATTTTCACCCTGTTCCACCAACAGTCACAGGACAGAACCCATACAGAACACAGCTTTACTCAGGAGAATAGACAGAGGGTCAAACACCCCAAAACAGGTTCTGTTGTCCTGTTCATTACCGTCACATTCTTTCATCATCTTGTTGTTGGGCCCAAATCAAGGGATCTTTTTCTTTGGCAATAGTTATACATCAAGGGCTGACTGCAATAAACAGTTCTGTCCAATGTAAAACATCTGGACATAACCGTTTATTGCAGTCAGCTCTCGATATAGACTGAATCCGCTTGCTCCTTTGTAAAAAAAAAAAAAAGAAAAAAAAAACCAAGAAACAACCTCCTGTAATCTGTTGATCCAGAAAGCTCAATCACAAATGCATGTAAAGATTACATGCTACACTGAAACATCAAAATATGAATAGTTCAGCTGGGCCTTCCTGACCCTATAAAGAGGATGCAATGAAGAGGATACATTCATACTTTTACTTGCCAACTAGCAATAAAAATGCCATCATTCAAGCTAAATACTGCCAAAGACAAATTTATATTAGAAAATTCTAGCGATATCACCAACAAAGGAAATTGCTACAGTTTTTTTTCTTGATCTGTTATCACATTCATAGAGTGACAGAAGCCTTGTTTCTGAATGCACCCACCTGACAATGCATTTCAAGCATTTACTTTCCCCTAGCCTGATGGGTTGTCTAAATGGCAGCAGTTGGCTGGTTGGCCATTCAATCAATCTAAATTGACTGCCAGGATTTCACATATGGGGAACTCACTCACCAAAATACTTTTTTTTAATGATGTTAATTTCATTTGATCAATGATCATCGAAAGGAAAAAGTGAGGAGGAAGGAATCTTGTTTCTGCTAAGGCGCAGGTGTCATAACACCCACGAGTGCAACGTGCCTGCCAGAGAAACTGGACTATTCCCTGTTTAAGATAGATAGATAGATAGATAGATTTAACCCCTCCTATAGTTAGGAGCAGTGGGCAGCCACAGAGCAGTGCCTTGGAACCAACTCCAGTTATGAAGCCAGTTCCTTGGTCAGAGGTACCAGTAGGAGTGTTCCTGTAATGGTTTATTTATTTATTTTTTTTTGTGGGTGGGGGAAACCGGAGTACCCAGAGGAAACTCACGCGAACATGGGGAGAACACGCAAACTCCACACAGTAAGGCCCCAGGCCGGATTCGAACCCACAACCTTCATGTGGCCTCAACATTCAATTGTTCAATGAATATTGAGGTGCCTATTTAGTCATGATTTGCCCTCCAATGCACAAGCCATACAAATACTTTTGCCAAAGGACCACTACAATGCTGGAGGGTTCTGGTGGAAAGCGTACTCTCAAGCTCGTCATATAATTACTAGTCGACTGAAATCTATGCCTGTTCAAGTGCAGATGAAGCTCATTGCCTTTACATGTGCTATTACTTGTAATGTCTAGCTGAATCTCAAAATTCCTTTCTTTAGCGGACCACATCCTAATGGAAAGAAAAAACTGCATGCTGGGGAAGGGGATATCACGCTTATTTTTCAAAGTAGCAGCCATGCTGCCATATCACAACAGTATCACTGACTTTACATAGTATTACATAATTTTAGACCTACTTTAACATTGTTTTCTGAGGAGGAAAAATACCACCACTCCCACCTCTATTCCCATAAGAGAATACCCACGTCTTATGCTCTCAGCATACAAGGCCCCGTTGCTGTGTGTAAAAAGTATTCTGATGCGCTCCGCAAGGCTTGAAGACTGATGAATGTGACTTGTAAAACAGCTTCAAGTTACCTTCCACATACCGCAGGAAACAAAAAGGACTATTTTATTTCATCTCAGTATTTTTTTTTCATATTTTCCTTGTTCTCTGTGCAATAAATGACAACAGAACATAATTAAAAACTGAATAATAGGCTGTTATGATATGACAGATTATTCCCACTGAACTGACATCAAGTAGACTTTATCTTGGCATGTTCTGTGCTAAAGCGTCATATAGCTGAACTAACAGGGTTTCAAGTTTTTTTCAAGAATTTATCCACCTATAAATCATGGACTAATGAAAAAAACCCACATAAAGCAGATACAGAAGATGCCACAACACATTGGAACAAAACAAAGATGTTAACAAAAATGTATATGTCAAAGATTTAAATAAAGGAGAAACAATACAATTTTTCACTATTTTTGTGAACATTTTCAATCTGAGCCTCACGCACTTAAGTTCTCCCAGGTAAAGTGGTCTCATTTTTTTAAAATAATTTGACAAAATCATATCTTAAAATATGCCAAGTACTGAAATCTATGTGCATACAATTATGTCTGATGCACATTCCACAATGTATAATGTACTGTGCGCCATGAGCACAAAATGTCATTATGGCTGTCTCAATGTAAAGAATATACAACGTAATTTGTAATATTCTGTATATTACAAAACAAATTTGCTAAACATTTTGGTGGATAACACTCTAAGCTCAGCCATTTCTGTTTATTTCCGGGCATCATTCTTTCCCAAATGGTTTCTGAATTCACATTCAGTGTATTCTCCAGTATTTAAAGAGTTACTGACCACTGCATCAGTTGGAAGCATAAGAGAAGAATATCTTCCCAGCAGCATTCAACAGTCATTATGTTGAAAAACAGGCGCTGACGGATACAGTTTTACCTTCGGCAAAATATCAGGTTTCAAATGTGGTTTCTCAGTACTACTGACAATGGTGATATCTTCTTCACATTCTTAGACATACAAGAACAAAGGGAGTTGTAGAGAGAATGTGGTTGGGTGTATCTGCCAGACATTCTGGACAGCTGGTCTTCGAGGCAGTTTTCTTCATTCGTTCTCCTCCATATCATCTGCTTAATAACCAGCCCTGTCGGAGCAATGGAAGCAAGACTATTCAGTTCTAGCTCCTCTTATGTGCCTCCGATTTATACATTTTTTGTGTGAGGCATTGGAATGAACGCCTACGCCTTGGACCTCACTGCAACACTGCGGGGGAGGGGAGGGGGTGGTGGAGAGAGGGAGAGAGAGGGTGAGAGAGATTTCTTCTTATCCTCCTCATTGAAAGACCAATGAGGTGCTTATCTGTAGGGAAGGAGGAAGGGAGAAGAGAGACAAGGTGGGCGTTTGAGCGCAGACCTGAAAAAAGGAAAGTAAAAAAAATGACTGCTGCTCTGGTAGGATGAGAGAGGTACCAACAGCAAATGCATGCTATCTCAGGCACACACTCCTTGACTTAAAACACAATCATATAGGCCTCTCACACACACATGTTCACCCCCTTGCACATAGATACAAAAAAGATGCCTGTTTCTCCTAGGTTGAAAATACTTCCCACTAATTCCGGGATGTGTTTTCAAAAGGGATTCATATGTACATATACACATCTTTCTTCGTGCACAGGGTACACAAATACAAACATGCGAGAGAAAAAAATCCCATCTTTTTTTCTCTTATTGTGACCAGCACAAAAAAATCAACAATATCCTGCAAGTCTGAGTATGCCACACTCCTATCGTAGCCGAGAAACACCTTATCTCGATACTGGAGAAATTTCATATTTGCAGATACTCTATTGTCATGATCATTCTTAGATGCCTCAACCAATTTTAAAAACATCTGTTTTGCTACATTTACATCAGCTGACATAGTATTACTAAGTTTATAAGAATGTCTTATAAAACTCTGACAGAAAATAGATGAACTGCCCTGGAAAGCTAATTGTAAACACACATTAACCATCTTATTATCACTTTTGACTATAAAATCTACAGACTGCATCAACCAAATATGTAGTTGACACTGAATGGGAAGGGTGCCCAGTATTTCATGTAAAAGATGGGATTGGGAATGGGTTCTAGGATGAAGCCTAAATATTCTTCGAACAGCTTTCCGCCATGCAACATAAAACAGTTCACAATCCTTAGAAGCTAAATTCCATAGTGGACTGCCATATAAAGACATACCGTAGGAATTAAACACTACACCCATAACGTTACTGGGTACTTGCTTAAAATAAGACATCAACATATTCACTTTAGAATTAAAATCATGTACACGCATTTTAATGGCTTCTGACTTCCTATGGGGTCCAAATATATTTCCCAGGGGTTCAACAAAAGGTTTCACTTGAACTTTACAACTACCATGACTAATGCAATATGTTGAATGTGCGGTTTCTAATGGGTTAAACACAAGTAATTCACTTTTTGATAAATTAAACTTTATATTCAGGTTCTGGTGTTTACGACAGGCAGCTGCTAAATCATAGACCATGATAAATAAGTAACACTGATGTGGCCCTCAAGTATAACCAGCTCAGGAATAAAAAGTACGTGGTTGAGCCTTTCAGAAAACCCCAGAAAAAAATCATCAAGTTGAAAAGCCATCGAGACAAGTCCAACAAAAGTAGTTTCTTTTCATTCCTTACCATAGGCTCATTTCTAGAGGGCAACCATTGATGTCCCAGGCCAACGAGGAGGGAATGTTACAGTTTCTCTTAGTCACTTTGGCACATTTCTCAGATCAGAATTTAAATTCTCAAAACTTCTTGTGCAGCCTTCACATCATCGTGTCATTTCAGCAGATCACATACGCAATTTCTCATACCTTTCAGCATTTACCGAATTCTTTTATACACCCATGCAAATGATTTCATACAATTATCTGCTATTTCAAACATTTTCCATTGCTTATGTCATGTTTAGAAAAATAGGTTGCACTGGTTCACTCTTGAATAATCTTACGCCACTAAATATTTAGGCATTCGTTCATTGAATTAGTCACAACATGCAAAACAGCTGAACTCATTATCATAACATGTTTAGCATATTTTATCATTTTTTCCTCAAGATTATTCTTAATTTGATGAGTTTCTATCAGATGAAGCTTGACTTTCTACTTATGAATGGAAATGTTTGAAACTTAAGTTCAACCAATGATCGACCATCTCTCTCAAATGGCTTGACGCGTGTTTCCTATGAACCTTCATTTGTCAAGCATATATATTGTAAGAACAAAACACAATGTTACAATTTTTGAGATGGAAAACAGAAATTTAAGGAGTCAACAGCTCGCAAGAGGATTGTGTGGAGGAAGAATCAGACAGTGGGGAAGAGGGAGGAGAGGCCAAGTTTATCAACATTTTCCTGATGAAATTAAGGCAGCAATGGGAGACCATTTCATAAATCATGGCCTAACAATGGCTGAGGCTGGCTGTCATGTTCAGCTAAAAATTGGGAGATCAACTGTCTGCAATTATGCAAATATTCCGTAGAGCGAACAGGTGTGTAATTCAACAGCACTGTACAGAATATACTGGCTAACTACTAACTTCGGCATGTACAACCCCAATTCCGTAATAGTTGGGACGCAGTGTAAATTTTGAATAAAATCTAAATACAATGACTTTCTGACCGCATGGGCCAATATGTTATTTACAATAGAACACAGATAATACAAATGTTGAAACTGAGTCATTTTACATTTTATCCACAAAATGAGCTTATTTCAAATTTCCTGGCTACAACAGGTCTCAAAAAAGTTGGGACACAGGCAAAAAAAAGGCTGAAAAAGCAGTTAATTTATAAGAGAATCAGCTGAAAGAACATTAAGTAATTAAGTTAAATTTTTCACATGAATCTGTATGGCATCACCGTCTTTAGTCTCGCGCACACACACTGACTTTCCCCCGACAGTGTCCTGTGAGCCGAGTTCTGTCCAGTTTTGGTCAAAGCGAAAGTAGTTCCGGCAGGTTTCCTGGGGTCTGCAAAGTAAAACTTTTTTCTTCTCAAAACAGTATGTGTTCGAACGAGTGATTTATTTGCATATGAAACCCTGGTATTCCAAAAAGTCACATCTTGTAATTGCTTGGGGCTACTTTCTCTCAATAGCGATCACTGCGCGCTGTCACTGCTAACAGCTGTGCGCACTAGCCAACTACTTTCACCAGTTGTTCGACAGTGTTTACATATTCCAGCAGGAGGAGGATGTCTCCTTACGGTCGAGGACGGCAGACTCGAGAGAAACTACTACTTCTTAGCAAACTGACCCAGGGATAACTGGAGCACTCGGAGTAACTTTCCAAAGGACTTTATTATTATTTCGGGAAGACGCTGGTGCGTCGACACCAAAATAAATATGTATGCTGGGTTCTGCGGTCATCCCTCGCTCTAGTAGCTGAGAAAGGTAGCCAAGTTTGTCTTGATTATGCTAGCCAACGCTGTGACTGGAGTCATGGACTTCTCATTCAAACCTAGAAACCATCCACACCCGTCCACGTAGTTTCTGACGATTGTAATAACAGTACAACAATAACAAAACATATGTTTCATAAGCTTCACTGGTAATATAACACCGATAGATGAATCTATGTTGCGCTTACATAGCCCTCGTTGCATCACCAGAAGGCTATGCACGGATGCTATAGAAAATCATTAGTACAATTTTGTTTACCTGGGGTGTAGGGACAGCAGAGCTCTTCAAAACCCGTCTCTTCCTCTGTCCTGAAGGAAAGTAGTCGTCCTCGCTGAAGTGCACACTGCAAACGCGAAGCTTTTTCATTTTCAGTAGTTTGGTGTACACTTGGAAGCCCAGAGCAAGTAGCCAAAGTTGCCTCAGAGCTACGTCCGTCACAGGGAAGCAATGGACTGTGTGAGGAGACTCACTCACGTCTTTGTTGGAACAGCCTGGATAATCGCAAGTGCGCACCGTTTTTCTCAAATAAACTATTTTCTGGAGAAGCTGATAAACTTCTCACTCTAGCTCTCGAACTAGCTCGTTGACGTCGTAGGTCTGTAGTCGGTAAACGCTGTCGAACAACTGAGGTCTGCTGTCCCTACACCCCAGGTAAACAAAATTGTCCTAAAGATTTTCTATAGCATCCGTGCATAGCCTTCTGGTGATGCACCTAGGGCTATGTAAGCACAACATAGATTCATCTATCGGTGTCATATTACCAGTGAAGCTTATGAAACATAATATGTATTGTTATTGTTATTGTTGTTCTGTTATTACAATCGTCAGAAACTACGTGGACGGGTGTGGATGGTTTCTAGGTTTGAATGAGAAGTCCATGACTCCAGTCACAGTGTTGGCTAGAGCGAGGGATGAGTGCAGCACCCAGCATAAATATTTATTTTGGTGTCAACGCTCCAGCGTCTTCCCAAAACAATAATAAAATCGTTTGGAAAGTTACTCCGAGTGCTCTGGTTATCCCTGGGTCAGTTCGCTAAAAAGTAGTGGTTTCTCTCAAGTTTGCCGTCCTCGACCGTAAGGAGACAAACTTCAAGAAACCACTGTCTGTAAACACAGTCTGTCGTGCCATCCACAGATGCCACCTAAAACTCTCATGCAAAAAGGGAGCCATTGTTAAGCATGATCCAGAAGTGCCGCCGTGTTCTGTGGGCCAAGGCTCATTTAAAATGGACTGTAGCAGAGTGCCCAGTTGTCATACGAGTCCGAATTTGTCATTCTTGTTGGAAATCATTGGCATCATGTCATCCAGGCTAAAGAGGAGAGAGACCACCCCTCTTGTTATCAGCGTTCAGTTTAAAAGCCTGCATCTCTGATGATATGGGGATGCATTAGTGCATATGGTGTGGGACACTTGTATGTTTTAACAAGCATCATGAATGCTGAAAGGTATAAAAAGGTTTTAGAGCAACATATGCTCCCCTCCAGACAACATCTATTCCAGGGAAGGCCTTGTGTATTTCAGCAGGACAATGCAAAACCACATACTGCAGCTATTACAACAGCATGGCTGCGTAGTAGAAGAGTCCATATACTGAACTGGCCTGCCTGCAGTCCTGATCTTTCACCGATTGAGAACATTTGGCGCATAATTAAGTGAAAAGTCTGTCAAAGGAGACCCAAAACTCTCTAGCAACCAGAAACCTGTATTAAACAAGAGGGAGATCAAATTCCAATGGCTAAACTCAAGAAACTTGTCTCCTCAAAATGTCCAGACACCTCCTGTGATGATTTGCTCAGGAACCAGTCGCGAGAACCAAGCAATGCAGTAGATCTGATTTTATAATACAGCGGAAAAAAAAACCCCGCTGAGCAGAAGGCAAAGTCCACACTCCAAAATCACAATCCAGTTGGGCAAAAATAGTGACAAAAACCAGGGCAGCAATCACAGTACTCGTGGTCGGACAAAAATGGGTTTGGTATACCTGTGCCTGTGTAGCAGAGGAAAAGCCAAAATCCAGTGCGCGTAATCCAAACCGTAACCAGGGCAGCAATCATAGAACTCGTAGTCAGGCAGAAAAGGGTAAAAAAACAGATGCATTAATAAATCCAAAATCACAAAGCCAAAAATCGAAAAGTCGAAGTCCAGTCAGAGGAGAATCACTAAGAGAACAAGGCTGAACGAACGTGGCATAAGCAAGCTGAGAGAATTGATCTGACAAGAAAGTGCTGTGAAAAGACTCCTAATATACACTCCAGGGGAATCACATGCTAGACAGAACACAGGTGCTGGAAATAAGACTAATTACAAAGGAGGGAACAAGAGGGAAACCTAATCACATAAAATAGGCAAAAGCCAAAACGCGGACAGGGATCACGGGACAATCCTATAGACAAACATACGGCTCCGGTCAAGGAGTTCTAACGTCCATAGATATTGAGAGAAAGGACAGCGTGGGCAGGTGTGGAGAATCCACAGAAACGCAGCAGAGAAGATAAGGGAGAGACAAGAGGCGGAGACTAGAACAGGGCGAGTGCTGAGAGCTTGTTAATCAATTAGTAAGTGAAACTATACAATCCCTTAGTGCTCGTTAGTAAGTTAGTATTATATACCATGTTAGTTTGTGTTAGTAACTCTAGCAAAATAACAAACTGTTAGTATGGCTTAGTAAAATAGAAAAGCAAGATGAAGAAAGTAAACGAGGTTGGAAGAAAGGCTGAAATCCAGAAACCATTAAATCACCCAAAGAGTGGCACGGAATACCGGGGCTGTGAGCAATGGCAAGAGAAGAGACCAGACAGGGGGAGACAAAGTGCAATGCATGGTGAACAGCAAAACATGGACCGGAATAAACTATGGTAAAAAGTAAAACATGGAAAAACTAAACTATGACAATGCATGATTAAATCTAAGCAACCAAATCCCTACACACATTACAAAAATAGTCAGACATGCAAAAATCCAAATATAAACATGGCAAATAGATCATGGGCATGACAAAACAGACATAGACATGGCAAGGCAGGGCAGAGACATGGCAGACAAGCCGAATCACAACATCTCCACTCTGTGTTGAAAAGAAGAGGGGATGCTACACCATAGGAAACAGGCCCCTGTTCCAACTTTTTTGAGACCTATAGCAGCCATCAAATTTGAATGAGCTCATTTTGTGTATGCCATTGTAAAATTTCTCAGTTTCAACATTTTTTTTATCTCTGCTCTATTTTGAAGAAAATACAGGCTGGTGTAATTTGAAAGTCATTGCATTTTGATTTTATTCACAATTTACACTTTGTCCCAACTATTTTGGAATTGGGATTGTACTACTGTAATGAAGATAGCCCATACACACATCTGTGTACAAACATACAATTGAATTATTCAGTCATGAGTTTTGTACTCCAGTACTATCTTTTTGCTGTATGATGCAGGACTGCGAGAGTCCCTCACAGGGCTGGTACAGGGCCTCTTTCTACACCCCCACAGGAAGAAGCCATTTGTGCCATGGTGATAGAAAATATTTCCATTAGGCTAAGAGAAATATAGACAGCCATCGTACTAAACAGTGTCATTTCTGGAAACATTCCCGCTGTCACCATATCAACAACAGACAGAGTGCTGAAAAGAGATTAGGTGTCAATGAAACAACCATACTGCATTACATTTGAGAGAAACGGTGACAGAGTGAGGGAGTTATGGTACCAGTATGTTCAGGTCTGCACAGTACAGTAAGACATCTATTTGTATTCTGTGACTGTGTGCTACATACAATACAGTAATATAGTGTGGTAATATACAGCATACTGTAAGACTTCACAGTAATTGTGGTGTCTTCTCTTTTTCTATGGCTGAGAAAAACAAATATGTTACTTATGTTGCCTACAGTAAATACAGTAAGCAGTCAATTACTGTATTGCATTACTGTAGTCATCAACCTAACACGGTATTTATATTTTGGGGAACAGTGAGTAATGGAACTGGAATCCAGGAAGCCTCCACACAGCTTCATTTATCTACGTGAATGTACGTTTATCTACGCTTCAATCTTGCTAAAGGAAGAAGGCGTAGGAGAATTCTGATTGGGCATAGAGCTACTATTGATGTTCCAGGCCAAAAAGGAGGGAACATTACTGTGTGTGCTGCCATTTGAGAGAATGGTGTGCTAATCATATTCTCATTATAGGACCATATGACATTGAGCATCTTGTCACCTTCTCAGACAGCCTCCACAGGGATGTGATCCCTGTTGAAAAGAGGGGCATGGATGCGGGAAATTTGCTGAAGTATGTGGTCGTGTGGGATAATTTGAGTTTCCATTGCTCTGTCACTATCAGGCAATGTTTTGAAGCTCATAACAGAATGCTTATGGAATTCCTCCCTCCATTTTCTCCATTCCTAGACCCCATTGAAGAGTTTTTTTCCGCATGGAGGCAGACAGTGTATGACCGCCAGCCACATGCTCAGATGACCCTGCTGACTTCCATGGATTCAGCCTGTGATGACATCACACAGGATGCATGCAAAGGATGGATAAAAAGATTTTTTTTCCACACTGCATTGCAAGGGAGGATACTTGCGATGAAGATGAGAATCTCTGGCCTAACCAGCAGGAACGTTGGGATATGTACATTTCATTGTAATTTCCAATATAGTTCTACATAGCACTATTCTATATGTTTACTTATATTTACAGGTTTTTTTTTTCATTTGCTCTATGCAGTGCTCATCAAGTAGTAGTGATTTTCTTTTCTTACTGTAATTGTATTGACATGTGTATTTTTTTAACAGTAAAAAACCATTAGAAACACTAAAATCATGCTGAACTGCAAATGTCTATTGCCCAAAATGGTCAATTGTATTCTGGAATTTTCAACTTTGAAAATTATACATAGCACACAAAAAGTAAAGTCTAGCACATCTTTAAAATAATTGTGAACAAAATCTTTGGCATATTTCACCATGGAAAATACTTACAGAGGGCACTGCTATATTGAAAACATGGCTAAGCATTTTGACTGTCTTGTTCATAAGCAATGACACAATGACTTGACATTCTGATGGCACTGACAAGTTCATTAACTGATATATTTACTTTTGAGGCAAAGGCTAAGTATTTTGAGCAAGGTACGTGCTTTTGCAGCAAATCTAGTGAATAGTGCTTCTTGTACAGGTTGTATTGAGAAATGCATATTATGGTTTGCAAATGTTAATGGTCATTCAACAAATGGTCCAAAGCGACTGAGAAAAACTTTAAAATGTGTGCGGCCATCTCAGACAATGGCTTCCTCACCCATATCCCCCTTCTTGGTCCATACAACACACATCATCTGCTGACTTTTTTAGACACTCTTTACCGGGACATAATACCTGAGAATGAGAGGGGTCTAATTGGAGACCATCTGAGCAAGTATATTGTCGTTTGGGATAATGTGCCTTTTCACCACTCAGATCTGATCAGACAATGGTTTGCAGCACATGAAAGGATGCTGGTGGAATATCTCCCTCCCTACTCCCCATTCCTAAATCCAATAGAGGAGTTTTTCTCTGCCTGGAGGTGGAAGGTATATGATCGGTGTCCGTATACCCAAATGGCCCTGCTAGCAGCCATGGATGGAGTGTGTGATGACATCAGAGGACCGTCCTGCAGAGGATTCACCACTCGAGGAGATACTTTCCTCGCTGCATTGCAAGGGATGATATTTGCTATGATGTAGATGAAAATATGTAGCCAGACAGACAGGAACGTCTGGATGTGCAGGAATGATTTACAGTACTCTGTCTGTCCAGCTACAATATGTACCGCAATATTGTTTACAGTTGTGCGCCAGCTCTACCCAAAGGGTGTTTCTTATGTTTGTTGCAAATACATGACTGTAGTTATCTTTTATTTGCAAAATTCTGTGAACGAATTAGAATTGCAAAGAGCGTATTCAGGAAAAATATGAAACATACGTATTCAGTGTATTTTACTCAATTACCCCACTAAATACAGAAATGTGTAACTTTACTGTAGTTTTCAAATGGCTACACAAGTAGTGTATAGTGCAGTCTTGAGCATTTTCAGGTAATGTCCGCAAGATCTGACTTTTTTGCATTGGAAAACACAGAGTGAACTGTCATAATGAAAACATGACAAAGCCATTTGACTACCTTGTTCATAAACAATGGTATCAGGACTTGTCATTTTGATGACACTGTTCCATTGACATGAATGCTTGCTTTTGAGGAGTAAACTATGCATTCTGAGCAAGTGACATGCTTTTGCAGGTTATCAACTAGGTTTTGCAGTTAGCACTTATTGTTTTGAGAAATACACTAACTGTTGTGCAAATTTAATAGTAATGCGAGAAACGCCCCATAGCAACTGAGACAAACTGTAATGCTAAGACACTGCTGCTATTTGTGTTTTCAGCCAGTAGAGAGATTTCGGAGTTTCTGAAACGGTAATTTAAATGAATGATTCAAAACAGGTCATGACCAATCATTAATTTTAAGGGATAGTTTTGAGCCTCCCCTATCACCAGTTCACCAGCCACCACTGCTGTCTACTTGCAGTCTACTTACTGTCTACTTACACAAAAATACGATGAAATAATAAATTTTACAAATGGCTTGTTTCATTTAAGCTCCTTCTCTTCTCCTTGTCTGTGAAGCTCAAATCCTGAATTATAAAGCTTAAAATAGGGTAACATATAAATAGCCAGATTTGGCTTCTTCGCAAAGGAGTTAAGTGCCTTTGTAGGAGAGAGCAGAAATGGGAGACCACTCTGCTTGTTACATACACAGGGACGAGCATCAGTGCACAGACATGCAAATGATTGAAAATAAAAAGATTACAATCTGAATGATTATTCTTGTGTAAATAAAGATATTTTAAGAATGTTATACAAGTGTGATCAATTGCATGCTCGTGTAGTTATGTGCTGCATTAGAGAATGTTGTGTTGTAGCTGAATTGCAAGGGAACATATTCCATCAACATCCAGGTAATTTGTCTCTCAACTTGCAAGGTTACAAATGCAGGTATTCCAAAATTATTCTGGAGAAAGCCATGACTCTGTCATACTTGCAGTCTTCTGGGGGATCACACTTGCATGAATTTTTGTTCTAACACAACACGAATTTGAAAAACATGAAAATATGTACTTTTATAGAATGTTTAGATTGCTTTACTGTGCTTAAGACATTTGGATGTCAGTCCTGCACAGGTTGACCCTTTACCTGAAATTCTGAAAATCAACTCTGAATCAACCATGATCCATGAAAGCAATGCCTGCAACCCATCCGTCCCACTTCTAATATCAAATAAACTACTCAAAACTACTGCATTTCATTTGAATGTGCTTTTTAAAAATTTTGTTTGTGTGATGTAGCATTCAGGAACCACACGCAAGAGATGGAAATCCAAAAAACATATGCCTTTAATGAAGTCTGGGTCGAAGCTGTTGTGATTCTGCTCTGCCCTGTCCATGCTTCCCTGATTATCTTGACAGCTCTTTTGGTTTTGGTATTGTTGCAATGTCTGACTATTCTTTGTATTATGTATTGTGTATTGGTTACCTTAATTTGTCATGTTTAGTCTTAGATTACTTTTCCATGCTTTGCATTTTGCCATTTCATATTCCGGTTCATGTTTTCCATTTTGCTTTGCACTTTGTCTCCCCCATCTGGTCTCATGTCTTGTCATTCCAATCTGCCTCAGTCTTGTGTTTTCACTCTTCGGGTGATTTATTGGATTCTGGTTTCCAATCTTCCTTCCGATCTTGTTTACAGGCTTCTCTCTTCTTTTCTATCTACTAACAATACTAACAGTTTATTTCCCTCTGAGATTACTAACACCCAACCTTGTATATAAGACTAACTTACTAATGAGTACCAAGGATTTGTATAGTTGCACTTACTAATTGACTAACGATCTCTCAGCACTCGCCCTGTTCTAGTCTCCGCCTCCTTGCCTATCCCTAATTATCTCTGCTGCAGTTTTCTGTGGATCTCCACTTATACTTTATGCTTTCCTTTTCTTTTAACTATACACTTTAGTACTCCTTGACCGGAGCTGTTGTTCTGTTCATAGGTTTGTCTTGTGATCCCTGTCTGCGTTTTGCTACAGCCAAATTCATGTAATTAGTTTATTTCTCATGTGTCTCTCCCTGATCATTTTTACCATTTATTGCACCTGTTCTCCCTGGTTATGTGTTTACCCCGGATGTGTATATAAGATACATCTTTTAAGCAAACTCTTTCCTGGTACTACTGGAAACCCAGATCCCATTAGAGAATTGAACTTCAAACACTGGTGTATTCTTGTAACATAAATATATAATCCACAATTGTCTCCACAAAATTAAACCAAAAGATAATTCTTCTTCCCAAAAACACAAAAAAATTAAAATGTAAAGATAACCAAATATTCCTTTGAGCATGCACAAATACTTCCCCAGCCAAGATTGATTGCGCTTCATAGAATGATGCTGTTTTGAATCACTGAAGGCTTATGCAAACAGTATTTTATAAACCCTGCCATGATTACTACTTTCAGCAAACACTACACTGTGGCAAAGTCATGTGACAAAGCAAGCTGACTGTGATACTTATATTTTCTCAGACACCAAGCAAGCAACAGTCTTGAGTCTATATTAAATGTGAGGGAGGCTGTTTTTCTTGTTCCAAGAAGTGAATAAAATGCAATCATTCCTCAGAAATCCATACATTTTTCAGCAAACCATTCATTTTCGAGGCCAAAAGGAATGCCAGAACAGCTTTGGAAAAAAGTCCCACTATATCTGCCCTTCTCCATTGCAAAGGATTAAAACAAAGCTGAACTTGATCTTTAAATGAGGAACCCTCTCGTACAGTTTGACAAAGGTGGTAAAAAGCTACACAGGACACCTGAACTCATCATGTGAAAAAAAAATGTGATTCACTGCAACACTGGCCTGAAAGTGTGGGTGCCCTTGAATACAAGTGAAAGAGAACTTTATCCAGGATACTTACCTCCTATTTCTGCCCTTCTCTGGATTAAAAGCATTGTTTTGAAGGCTATGATACCAGATCTGAATTTTGATACTTTTGAAAGGGTACTTCTCCCCCCTCATTTCCCCTCGAAAGAAGACTTTCACTTGGGGTTAAAATGAAAATGATCTGAAATGGGCTTTTCATCAAATTTATGTCTCTCTGACCCTTCAACACATGTTCTGCAGAGGTGTTGCCAGGGAGCCAAGCTTGGCTGGGCATTTGTCCTCTTTGGGGGGGCAAAAAACCTCTAAATCAGCATAAAATACAACATGCACAACATCTTGAAACACATTTTATATATACATATATTTATATATATGGTGGCCTCTCCGCCTGATCACGTGTGGACAGAAGTAGGGCAATGACACCAGACACAGGATCTTGAACAAAAACACAGCCTTTTATTAGGCACTCTTAATTACATGGGACCGCCGAGCTCTGTAAGGATCCTGCAATGCTACTTGGGGTTAGGGAAGTCAGGAGTCCCGCACGGCCGGTCCACTAGCTCTGGGGCAGGGTCCAACTCGGTGCCTGCTCCGTATCCCCGAGGTGCTGGAGGCTGGGTGAAAAACAGTATTAGTGGCTGTGACTTTACTAAAAAGGCAGGGGAACAAAGAGGCACTTCCTATGTCTGCTGCCAGCAGCTCTCCCCTCTCCACTGCAGCAGCCCCGTTTTATGCCCCACAGTGATTGCCTTGTGATACCCTCCCGGAGTGTGCAGTTACCCACTCTCCTCTGGTATGTGGCGCTGTCCGTGGTGCTGCGCCTGTGCTGAGGTTCCTGTCCAGGGTGCTGAATCGCGGAGGAGCGGCCTGAGACCTCCTGTTGCTTTCCCTGGGACTTATCCTGCTGGAGCCATGCCTTTCGCTGCGTGTTCCTGCTTACGTGTGACACCAGCTGACAGGCGGGGCTGCCACAATATATATATATATATATATATAAAGTGGTGTATCAGTGGCGGCTGATGAACTGGCAATAGAGGAGGCTGAAACCCATCCCTTGAAAATAATAATTGGTCATGACTTGTTTTCAATCATTCATTTAAATTACCATTAAAAAAGCTCAGAAAACTCTGAGCATTAACAGGTGTGGTCAGTTTTCATTAATAACGCACACCTGTCAACTCTCATGCATTCCGCGTGAGTTTTAGTGTTATGGCTACATTCCTCTGCTGAAGTCAGCAATTCAATCAATGCATATGTAAGAGACTCTTGCACGGAATTGAAGTCCTTGTGCATGGAGGTTCACCTGCATTAAGACTTCGGACTTCTCACGCTTTTCTTTACTCAGAGATTGGAAGCAATGCATGTGTTTCATTATCGTTCAAACTGTTTCAATGAAATAAGATCAGTGGAAGCAATGAAATTGCATAAAGACGTTTCAAATGATCTTATTTCATTTAAATCACCTAATACCTGTTCTAACGATGTGCGCCGTCATGAGAACCTTGACGGTCTCCTACTTCTGGTCATTGCTTGCTGTACTGAGGAGAAATCTGCAGGCTGGATGCGTTCGGTCTCCACTTGTTCCGTTGTTTGTTGTTCCTATAGCTCAAAAAACATAAAACATTTGTATGGAAACAGAGCGCCTTATTTACAAGGTGATTAGGAAAGATTACCCTTGCCCAGCGCCTTTCTGTAATGGCTGGTTAGAGCGGAGTTTCAGATGTCGCGGCAGGCGAAGCTGCATCAAGTAGAGAGCCGATGCAGCTGAAAATGATTGAGCTAAATAAGAGCGGAGACCAGCTTGCGTTTCTGAATAAACAAAAGGCTTAAGTGCCAGAAGCGAAGCGCCCTTCCTAATTATTGGCACCCATGGTGAACATATGTTCTTTAGCTTCTCATAAATTCAGTTTTTTTCTAAATAATATAAGACCACAATGAAAACAAGAAGAGCACCGCCAACGGTGCATAATACGCCCGTCATGAACATGGATCAGGAAGTGGACAGACAACATGATACCAATATCCAACAGACAACAGCCCCATGTGAGCTTTGACCTTTGTCCGTGACCCTGACCTTGGAGGGAGGGCCATAAACATGGTATGCGACACTCCGCTCAGTGATGGAACACGTGTATGTGAAATATCATGGATGTATCTGAAGCGGTTGAGAAGTTATGCTCCGGACAAGCCCCATCTGGGCCCCATGTGACCTTTGACGTTTGCCAGTGACCTTGACCTTGACCGGGTGAACAAAATCATGGTGCGCGACACAGCGCCTAGTGATGGTGCACATGTATGTGAAGTATCACAAATGTAGCTCAAGCGGCTCAGGAGTTATGCCCCGGACAAGAAATTGCTAACAGACAACAGACAGACGGACGGACTGGGGTGATGACATAATATGTCCCGTCTTATTTTGGTCATTATTTTGCTGACAGACCCAGTGATGACCCATCTTCAGCTTTTAGGCAGAGGCCACCAGATTTTGATTAAAAATGTCCTGGTATTTCAAAGCGTTCATGATGCCATGCACCCTAAAAAGGTTCTCAGGGTCTCTGAAAGAGTAACAGGCCCACAGCATCACCGATCCTCCCCTATACTTCACAGTGGGCATGAGGTGCTTTTCTGCATACTCATCTTTTGTGTTCTGCCAGACCCACTTAGAGTGTTCGTTGCCAAAAAGCTCTATCTTGGTCTCATCTGACCAAAGCACTTGGTCCCAGTTTAAGTCCCAGTACCGCTTAGCAAACTCCAGACATTTACATTTATGACTGTGGGTGAGAAAAGGTTTTTTCTGTGTATGCCTCCCAAACAGCTTGTTGGCATGTAGATGGCGCCTGATGGTTGTTTTGGAGACTTTGTGACCCCAAGATGCTACCATTTGTTGCAGTTCTTTAACAGTGAGCTTTGGAGAACATTTTATTTCTCTTACTATCCTCCTCACTGTGTATGGTGGCAAAATAACCTTGCGTCCTCGTCCAGGCTTGTTTATCACTGTTCCAGTAGTTTTAAACTTCATAATGATTCCTCTGACAGTAGGTATGGGCAGGTGCAGGCGAGTGGCTATTTTCTTGTAGCCATTGCCTGACTTGTGAAGGTCGACACACATCGGCCTGACGTGAATGGTGTGTTCTTTTGTCTTTCCCATGTTGAAGAACGGATAAGAGAAATTGCCTGTGTCATATCATATTTATACCCCAGGGAAACAGGAAGTGATAATTTATTAATTAAATGTTCCTCGATACTCTGATCGACTTTGTAAACTACTGTAGAAATGACAGAAATTGTGGTGATTCCTGATTATGCTCATGTCTTGCTTAAGTTCTGTGCCTGGCTAAGCCATGATTATTGATTTTCTGTGTTTATTGACCACTGCTCTGTCTGACCATTGTTTAGATCATGTATTGTGTTTTGGTTATTGTAGTATCCTGGTTTATTATTTTTCTTGTCTTGTGTATTCATAGTCTCTGCCATGTTTCATAGATCCCTTACCATGTTTATTTTCTGCCATGCCTTGCTTTGCACTTTGTCTACCCAGTCTTGTCTTATGTAGGTCTTTGCCCACGGTCCCTAGTCTTGCGTGCCACTCATTCGGGTGATTTATTGGTTTCTGGGATTCAACCTTCTTTCATTATCTCGTGTTCTTCCTTCCTCTCTCTTTTACTATCTACTAATCCATACTAACAGTTTGTTGTTTTCGATAATTACTAACACATATTAACATTGTATATTTTTACTAACTTACTAACATGCACTCGAGATTGTATAGCTGCACATACTAATTGACAAACGATCTCTCAGCAGTTGCCCAATTCTAGTCTCCGCCTCCTTGCCTATCCCTAATTATCTCTGCTGCAGTTTTCTGTGGATCTCCACTTATACTTTATGCTTTCCTTTTCTTTAAACTATACACTTTAGTACTCCTTGACTGGAGCTGTTGTTCTGTTCATAGGTTTGTCTTGTGATCCCTGTCTGCGTTTTGGCTACAGCCCAATTCATGTAATTAGTTTATTCCTCATGTGTCTCTCCCTGATCATTGTTACCATTGATTGCACCTGTTCTCCCTGGTCATGTGTTTACCCCAGATGTGTATATAAGATGTCTTCTTTGGTTCACTTTCTTGTCAGATTGTTTTCCCTAGTCTTATCATGCTATGTTTCTCGCCTTGATTACTGAGTGTTTATCTTTCTGACTGGATTGCCCGACTTTCGATTTTTGCCTTTGTGATTTTGGATTATTGTTGCATCTGTATGTTTTGACCATTTTCTGCCCGACTACGAGATCTCTGTTTGCTGTCCTGGTAACGATTCGGATTACGTCCTGTGGATTCTGGCTTTGCTTCTCTGATACAACTATTTCTGTGAACCAGACCCATTTCTGTCTGACTACGTTTATTGTGATTGCTGTCCTGGTTTTTGATTCTATTTTTGCCCAACTGGATTTTGACTTTTGGATTGTGGACTCTGTACTTTTGCCTTCTGCCCTGCGGGGGTTCTCCCTCTTTATCAATAAAACTAGCTCTTCTGCATTTCCTGGTTCTCACGACTGGTTCCTGATCGCATCATTACAGAAATACTTCAATTACATTTATTTCCTGTTAGGGGTGCCAATAATTGTGGAACAGGTGATTCAATGAAATATAATTATTTCGTAGTCAGGGATTTTTTTAAATCACTAGATTTAAAAATTCACTCGAGTTGAAGGTTGGATTTTTCTACAATATTCAGTGTGAGCGTATGCTTCTACAATAAAAATTGAATTTATTTTAAGGCTTTTCACACATCTTAACCAGCGGTGCCAATAGTAAGGGAGGGCGCTGTGTTTGTGTGTGTGTGTATATATAAATGATGTCTGAAACGTCATCATTTTGTCAAAAATGATGGCTCCATTCCTTATATGCCTGTCATGTTCATCAAAAGATGAAAATAGACATAAGGATCAAAAAGGACCGCAGGCTTCAGAGTCTGTTCTCTATATTTGGTCAATTTTATGAGACCGCGTTGTTATAATTGCTAACTTGTTTGCAGCCTGCAGGCTCTGCACACACTGTACTGCCCTAAATTACTCTGTGAAAACACTTCAGTTTACTTTCTTGTTTCTAAGAGCCACCGTCCATATCAGTCTTAACATTAATTGCTTTACCTGAATATCCCCCAAGCTAACATGGGTTCTCTTGCATATATTGTACTTGCAGGTATAAAGTATATAATTTAAGACCAGAAATGAGTTTTCAAAAAGGTTTTACCTCATTTACACTTTTACATCTTGGAGGTTTTCAATAAAATGAGGGCATGCTTAAAATCAAATGCAATGTGCACAGTTAAATCCTGTACTTCATTAGTTATAATTATTATTTGAATGAAATAAAGTAGTATAGTATACAGTCCTGAACCATTGGACTTTGTGAGGGCAACAGCGAGACTATACTTGCTCACTGATTCTAAAGACTTTTTCTTTTCAGTGAGCAAATAGAGGTGAATGGTGCTTCCGCTTAACCCAAAATGTGTCCATGGGTGCTGTTTAAGCACTAACATATCTTGATGAAGACAGTACTTGGACCACATTATAGAGACCCAAGAAGCCAAAAAAAGGCCCCTGCTTTTTGAGCTGCATTTTGGAGTCCTACCCAGAGAGTTGGCAGACCGATTTAACTGCAGTCAGTACACTCTCTGGCAGTTTATTCACAGTTACTGCCAGCTAATGATGCAAAATCTGACCTTTTGGGATTTCTTGGTCCACAATTGCAGCTGTCCAGGTGTTATGTAGACTTTAATCAATATGAATTGCCCTGTGCCCTGTTTTATCAGGTTCCATGCTCTGACCGCCCAACAAACTTCCGTACTAGCTAATAGGTTAAGAAGAACATACCCAGCTCTGTAAACTGCAAGGAAGAGACACCCTCTCACCAATGAAGCTTTACCCTTCCTTCCCATGAGAAATAGCTCTGTTATATTTCCGTCATTACTTATCAGCTGAGACCAGGCTGATAAAATTATATTAGTTCTTCATTAAGGCATGGTTCCCTTGCCTTATAGTTTACATGAGCCTGTTTGTATGCTTTCCACCTCTTTGACGCCTAACCCTGAAAATGTAGGGTCTTGATATAATACTAAACCAGACACTCCAGTGGCCCTCAGTTTCACTAGGCTCTTTGTTGCCTTTTTGCTCTGCCTCTTTTCAAACCATTGGTGTTGTTCCTCCCTTACTAGAGATTAATGTGCATGTGGGTTCCTCACTCATAGTTCTGTCTCCACTCGAGCCTTTTTCCATGGTCAAGAGGGGAGTGTTTGTTTGTAGAGCCTTCATGGATTCAAAAGTTACCACTTTAGCAGTAAGAATGAAAAAAAAAACCCAGTTTACACAATAACGACTGGCAATATGACCCAACCATATTCCTGTATACATGATACACTTGCACATTCTGAATGCGCCCTCTTGCCAGAACAGGCACAGCGCTACACCAGGCCTACGGGGTGCTATAGCCCCAGTTAAACCCCCTCAAGCATTTTTAAAAAATAATTTATCAATTAGTCAATTTATTTATTTGAATAAAGGAATATGAAAAAGGTAATTGCTCCCCATTCTGTTCCCAGTCTGATAGCTAGCTCTCATCGATGCATGAGTACATTTTGAATATATTGTGGTGCAATTAACTGTGGCTCAGATGCTGCTTTCCAACTTTGCACGTGAAAGACACTTTTGCCTGGTGGTCGCTTGTATTAGGCTGATAGCTAATTTGTTGAATATTCTTTGGGCAAATTTAATCAAAGAGTGTGTGTTTTATGCACCATTATCTGCTTATATTGAAAAAATAAGAACTGTCAAATAAAATATGAAAAAGAACTGAAGTCACGAATATCAACTGTTTTGTTAGCACCCCAAATTTTGGTCTAGCACCCCATTAGCACCGGGAGAGAAAAATTTCTGGCGCCCTGCCTGCAGAAGAAATATGTATGTGCTTATCCCAAACACCTTGTTACTGCTGAAGATGCAGCTCATTTCATATTGTGTGTCAAAAATGTATTTCTGCAATTTTACAACACAACATGCAATTGCAAACAATTGTGCCACTGCACATTGTATATCATGGAAGATAAGTGCGACAGGTGAAACAAGACATCCTTCAGTTACAGTTTACGCCAATGCACCATGAAAACACCCACAGACTGTGGATGAAGGTTTCCCTTTAAACTTAACTGCTTTAAGAGTTTTCCAATGCTGCTTGACCTGTTCAACAATCTTGACAAAACCAGCATCCCTCAATTTATCAGCAACCAATTTAAATAAATCACTGTTAAAATGTTTCCTTCCGTCAAGGTTAATGTTCATCTCTTTCTTGCAAGATTAAAAGAAATGGGTTTCCGAATCTCCCCAGAAATGTAAACTTTTCCCGTTGTATGCTATGTTTTTCAAGGAATGACTTGTAACCTTTCCCATGATAACTGTAAAATTGTGCAAGCTCAGAGTGTGCATAAACTGTAGTAACTGGGGTAAGGTGTATAACTGTTGAAATATTCAAGCTATTGGTGGCATAACACAGCTGTCTTATTCAGGTTTCTCATCGTGAATAAGGGTATAATCGGGTAATGCTCACAGGGTAAGGTGCTTACTGCGTTACTGGATTACTTCAACACCCCAGTCAGTTACCGGAATATTGTGTGCATGTAAACATTGTAAATGCATCTCAAATGCATGGGCTGTCCTCATAAAACTCATTGGTGAGAAACTATTTTGCAAGAAACAATCTTCAGTCTACTGTCAACCCAAGAAAGACATTCCGTTCCTGGCATCAGAATTACAGCACTGGAATTTCACTGCATTAGAGAGACCGAATGATTTTAAAATATTACACATTATTGGTGGAAGGAGACATGATTGTGGATGGCTCGTAAGTAGTCACATTAGCAGCCAGAATTCACTTCTGAATTCCTTGCAATCCTCATATTTTAGTGTTTTTGAAGGAAAAAGAGCAGTGACTGATTGCAGAAATAATTCACAATTGATGTTGATGCAGAATTTGCAAGTGTGTGCCAATTATTTGTTCATGTCGATCATTTCGCCAAGATTTTAGTTCATCTTTTGCACGTTCAATATTTGTTCAGTATTCATATGTACCCTATGGAGACGAGACACGTTTATAGAAGTTGATGAATATCACAAGGACCGCTGATGTCACAGAAGGGTCTATTGCTGTATCAAAAAAGGTGTGCACACCAAATAAAGAGTCTAAAACAGTAAGTGCATTCTGTACACTAAAGAAATACAAAACTGGCTTCTTTGTTTCAGCTAATTAACATAAAGAAACATGAATGAATCATCAAAAAGTGAGAACGTTACTTCTTTATTATTGCAGACTTGACTATTGCAATGGGTAGCCAAGGCACTGAATGATTATTCTCTGGGCATAGCGTAAGTAACACAACCAATAACTGTTTTACACAATTACAGTTGAAGCTACTGCTAGCTGCTGTAGTACTCAGCCATTTTTAACTACAGATTTGACGGTGGATGCGGTTCTAATCAACTTTGTCATCTAAACGCCTGAGGGAGTGTTCAGAGCATAGATCAGCCACCCCATTAATATTGGAATTTCAGTGATTGTGCAGGTCATACTGTACCTTGCAAGTAAATGAACTGAATATCTACATTACCATTCCAAATTGGCATGATTTCCTCACAATTTTATTTTTGCTTCATCAAACGCACTAGTACCCTAGTTTTGGTGGCACTGTGCTGCAATAGGATGCTTGCCAATATCAAGCTCACGTCCTAAAGCCGTAGCTTATCTCGCGCTTGGCCAGCAATTCCATGGCGCAGATGCATGCTGCCTAGATACTTTATTAATATCAACACCATGTCATCAAACTGTAGCTCATTCATTGCGGTCATCAATTCAACATTGTCCTTCATTAAAAAAAAAGTCTGCCTCTACTTGCGCTGAATATGTTTAGTATCCTCTCACTGTGCTACTCACCTGGTTGAGCTAAAAGATATAAATATAGGAGCACATGGCATCTGGCTATGGACATTAGCCTCAGGTCTTTGGCTGATGCCTGCGTCATTGTTTTTTTTTGGGGGGGGCAGACAATTTGCGCATTGTTTTCAGTTTTGAGATTCATGCATGCTCATTTGTCGCCTTTAATCATGATACATTTTCTTGACCTTTGTAATATCAACTTTAATGCAATGAGTACATGACATTGTCATATCACATGGTATATTCTCTTGTACAGAACCCAAAACCAGTGAAGTTGGCACGTTGTGTAAATCGTAAATAAAAACAAAGTACAATGATTTGCAAATCCTTTTCAATCAATATTCAATTGAATACACTGCAAAGACAAGTTACTTAATGTTGGAACAGGTAAACTGTAATTTTTTGCAAATATTAGCTCATTTGGAATTTGATGCCGGCAACATGTTTCAAAAAAGCTGGCACAAGTGGCAAAAAAGACTGAGAGAGTTGAGGAATGCTCATCAAACACTTATTTGGAACATCCCACAGGTGAACGGGCTAATTGGGAACAGGTGGGTGCCATGATTGGGTATAAATCACTTCATAATTTATTTGGTAGTTAAAGCAAGCCTTTCCCTTGCCTGGTTCTGTTAGAGGGTTTAGTTGCAGCTCCCTGCCTTCTGCTCTATGTTTAGACGAGCAAGGATCTCTCAGAACAGAGCCATGTCGCCCAACCCAATATATGCACATATGCCTGTATGACTTCAATAAATCTCTTCCTTTTTCAATTTAATTTACTTTTTTTAATTAAAAAATTTGGCATCTCCAATCCCACCCGAATCTGGAATACCCAATCCAAAAATCACTTCCTTTTTGACGAAGTGGTCCTTTTAGAGGTGAATATTTGAAGGTAGGGTACTAAAGGAAAATCATAGACCTACAACTTTCTTAGACAACTCAGACTTTTACTTGCTGTATGGCTTTCTGAACTTTCTTCCAGGGGGCACATCATCATAATGACATTGACTTTCATGTATACTTATGCAAAACTTTCATGAAAAGACGCTGAAATCATTTCCATAGAGACAAGGAAAGTGTCTAGTCTTAGAGTGGCAGCCTTTATTAAACATCACCATTCGGGTTATTTCAGAATGCACACATGAAATTTACAAAGCTCCGCAGAGCAAACAATATTCAGTGCACAGAAAACTTGGCCAGGTAAAGTGATAAACTTAACGTGGATGCACATGAATGATAGACACAAATAAGAAACCAAATACTTGGATGTACACACTTGCATGTTTTTCTGTCATTTCTGTCATATTTTTCATTGACTTATAAACATTATCAAACTCTTTGAAAAATAGGACAAAGTGGGAATGCTGCATTTCCAGTTAAATGCATATGACATTAACATATTAGTTGAACAACCAAAATCACTTACTTTATCAAAATTGTATACTCAGCGCCATTAAAAATGCACAGGAGGTATGTACTGTATTTGCGGCAAATTGAAGAATCGATTGATTTTTATTGCTTTTCCAGTGAGGCATGCGAGGAAATAAAGAAGAGCGCGTGGTATTGTAATCCTGATGTGCACCACGTGTTATGATTTGCTCTGTCTGACCATGTTTTTGCCTACGATTCGGATTCCATGCCATGTTTTTGATTTGCCCTTGTCTTGTTTTGTCTTGTATTCCTGCCATTTTCCATAGAAACAGTTATTATTCCGGTTATTGTTTTTCCCATGCCATGCATTGCACTTTATCTTGCCAGTATGGTCTTTGGTCATGTGACAGCTTATTGCCCCAGTATTGCGTGCCGCGCTTTTGGGTGATTTCATAGTTTCTGGGTTTTCAATTATTCCTTCCAATCTCATTTGCTTCATTCACCTTACTGTTCAATTTTTTTTACTAACAACACTAACAGTTAATTATATTAAATAAATTACTAACACTAACCAACATGGTTTATAATACTAAGTCACTAACAAGTACTAGGGATTGTATAGCTGCACATTACTAATTGACTAACGAGCTCTCAGCACTCGCTCTGCTCTAGTCTCCGCCCCTTGCCTTCACTTAATTTACTTTGCTGTGCTACAGCAGATTCTCTGCACCTCATTAATCACTGTTCTCCCTCTCACTCTGTGCACTTTAGAACTCCCTAACCGGAGTCGTCTGTTTGTCATAGGTTCTCTGCGTAATCCCTGTCCGAGTTTTGGTTTTCGCCAATTTCATGTCGTTAGGAACTTCCTCTTGTTCATTCCTTTGTTAATTAGTCTCATCCAGCTCACCTCTTCCCTATTATAGTATATGACATCCCGTATATGTATTTAAGCAGTCATTTTAGCTCAAGCTTTTGTCAGAACGTTTTCTTTGTGCTGCAATAGTTGATGCCTTGTACTCTTTGTGTTCTACTTCTGACTGGAACGTCCCAGATTCTGACTTTGACGCGTGTGCACGAATGAGTTGCTCACATAGACAGCATCAAACGGTACTTGCCATCACCCTCAATCTTCTCTGTTTGGTTGCTGTCTGGAATATGTCACGTACAGGATTTAACCAGATGTGGCACTTTTCAGCTGCCATCGTCACTCATGGCTGCCCTAAGCGGGTTCGGTCTCTTTTAGCCTCAAATTGCTACGACATATAAGACAGCAAGGGATGACAGACAAAATTTTAAAACTAAAACAGATTTAATTCAATGACCAACACTAACCTACAATTTATACTACTGACCAAGATTAATAATATACAAGAAAAAAAAATATTTACAGTCCCTTGAGATGGGGTTGCTTGGTGATGTTCTGGGTGAGGAAAATGCTCAAACACAGGCAAAAATCCACAAAAAGCTTCACAAGTCTTGAAAAGAGTGACAGGTTTGGTCAAATGTATCCTTCTCCTTGCAATTTCTCCACTACTTTACTCTCTCAATTTCTCTCCTTATATTACATTACATTACATTACAGGTACTTAGCAGACGCTCTTATCCAGAGCGACGTACAAAAGTGCATAAGAACAGTACAAAAGTGCAGACCTCCTAGGAGACAAGTAAAAGTGCTAACAGTAAGTGACAGAACACGTTCCATTGTTACAGGTCTAGACTAATAACAAAAAGGCAAGGTCAAGGGCAAGTGAACAAAATGGCAACAAGGTTAAGTGCAGAGGCAAGTATAACAAAAAGCAATAAAATAAGTGCAATATAAGGGCAACAGGTTAAGTGCAACAAAGGGGCAGGAAAATCAAGTAAACTGACAATAGAGTGCAACAAAATGAAGGGAAACCAAATCAAGTGATACAGTCAGGAAGTTAAGGTAAACAGAATAAAGAGCAACAAATCAAAAGGATGTAGGGACAGGAATCAAGGCAGTGGAGTAGGGGAGAGGTGGAGCCTGAAGAGGTGGGTTTTCAGGCGGCGCTTGAAGATGCTCAAGGATTCTGCCGTTCTGACCTCGATAGGTAGATCATTCCACCAACGAGGTGCCAGGACAGACAGCAGCCTTGAGCGGGAAGGGGAGGAGCGGAGAGGGGGAGGAGCCAGGCGACCAGAAGTAGCAGAGCGGAGTGCTCTGGCAGGGGTGTAGGGTCTGAACAGTCTCTGGATGTAGGCTGGAGCAGTCTTGTTGACTCCCTGATAGGCTAGTACCAAAGTCTTGAATTTGATGCGAGCAGCAACAGGGAGCCAGTGGAGCTTTGTGAGCAGGGGCGTGACGTGGGAGTGTCTTGGGAGGTTGTGGACCAGACGAGCTGCAGCGTTCTGGATGAGCTGCAGGGGTCTGATGGCAGATGCTGGGAGGCCGGCGAGGAGGGCGTTGTAGTAGTCCAGGCGGGAGAGGATCACCGCTTGGACTAGGAGCTGCGTTGAGTAGCTGGTGAGGAAGGGCCGGATTCTACGGATGTTGAAGAGGAAGAACCTGCAGGTCTGGGTCACTGCAGCGATGTTCACAGCAGAGGAGAGCCTGTCATCAAACAGGACCCCAAGGTTCTTCACACTCCGCGAGGGGGAGATGGTGGTATCCCCCAGGGTGATGGTCAGGTCTAGGAGAGGGGAGGATGGAGCAGGGATGTAGATCATCTCCGTCTTCGTTGGGTTGAGCTTCAGGTGATGGTTGTCCATCCAGCTCCGGATGTCTTGTAGGCAGGCGGAGATGCGGGCGGAGACCTGGGCATCAGGGGGAAAAGAGAGAAAAAGTTGAGTGTCATCAGCATAAAAGTGATATGATAAACCATGAGCAGAAATGACAGGACCGAGAGACTGGAGATAAAGAGAAAAGAGGAGTGGGCCAAGAACTGAGCCTTGGGGGACGCCTGTGATAAGTGAGCGGGGTGTTGATACTTCACCAGCCCAGGCAACATAGTAGGAGCGGCAGAGAATAGAGAGGAGGCAGCAGATTCAGTGGGGAGATTAGAGAAGGAGTCAAGGGAAGGGAGAGAAGCAGTGACATGGGAGGCGAGAGCAGAGGGGGAGAGAGAACGGAGGTCACAGCAAACGGTAACAGAGGGGGTTGGAGTGGGGGGAGAGAGAGGGAGAGGGAGGGAGAAGGAGATGAAGTGGTGGTCAGACAGGTGGAGAGGGGTTACAGTGGGATCAGAGGAGGAGCAGTTACGCAGGAGGACCAAGTCGAGGAGATTTCCAGCTGTGTGAGTTAGGGGTGAGGGCAGGAGGGAAAGGCCAAAGGAGTGGAGGATAGGAAGAAAGACGGCAGACTGAGAGGCCTCAAGGTGGAGGTTGAAGTCTCCCAGGAGAATCAGTGGAGTGCCGTCGTCAGGGAAGGTGCTGAGCAGGACGTCCAGCTCGTCGAAGAAACATCCTACAGGGCCTGGAAAGGTGAGAGAGAGGAAGAGGAGAAAATTTCCAGGTAGGGCAGATTAACAAACCAGTCCCACCACCTCGCCCGGATGGCCGGGGGGTGTGGGAGAAGGAGAAGGAGGTGGAGAGGGCCGTCGGCGTTGTTGTGTTGTCTGGGGTGATCCACGTCTCTGTCAACGCAAGGAAGTCGAGGGACTGGAGGGAGGCATAGGCACAGATGAACTCAGCCTTCCGGACGGCAGACTGGCAGTTCCAAAGACCAGCGGCAACTGTGAAGTTGCTGGCGGAGGTGGAGGAGGGGTAGATCAGGTTGGCGGGGCAGCGGTGATGAGGGCGGCCTCGGCGGTAGGATCGCCTCCTGAGGGAAAGAGAGCAGACAGGGATGGGAAGAAAGCACATACTCAGCTGGGGGTCAGGAAAGATTAGGACAAAGTGAGAGGGAGCGACACAATGCGTCGCTCGACGCAGTGCTTAAAAGACTTGCTAATTACTATGCGAAAACAGCTGATCGCCCGCGAATAGAATCGAAACTAAGCTGAATAGGTAATTCGCAGCAACAACAGAAACGCGAACGTAGCCACAAGTATTGTTAGTAAAGAAAACCACTGAAACTTAGCCTGATTTAGGAGTCTGTAGCTCGCTTCTGCAACCGCCGAATGCACTAACTAAGCACTGTAATGTGAATATAGGCCACTAGATGGCAGTATTTACCTTTTTTTTGTTAAGCTCAGACTGGAGTCATGTTTAGACATGTCCTGGACATGTCTGGGGCAAGTCTCAGAAAAAAAAAAAAAAGAGGTCTAAATGTGGGTGGGGTCTGCAAAAGAGTATATAAGGAAAAGAATTGAGACAGTAAAGTAGTAGGAGAAATTACAAGAAGATGACCAGACCTGCCATTCTGTTCAAGACCTGTGACGTTTCTTTTGTGGATTTCTTTGCCTGTGTTTGAGCATTTTCTTCATCCAGGACATCACCAAGCCACCCCACCAAAAAGGGACTGTAATTATTTCTGTTTTTTTCTTATTTATCAATCTTGGTCTTTAGTTGTAGGTTGTTATTAGTCTTTGTCTTTGTAAAAAATTAAATGTGTTTTAGTTGTTAAAACTGTGTTTGTCATCCCTTGCTGTTGCTGTTGTGTTATAAATGTAATAACAAATTGGGGCCATAACAAATTGGGGGCTCAAGGTCCGGGATAGACCATTGTGTGAGTAATTTATTGAAAATCTAACATTCCAAATTGTGAAATTGTTTTTGTGAATTTTCCTAGATATATATTGACAACAGCAATGGATGATTTCTTGGCATCACCAACCGTAGGGGTTTTGAAGTCTTTTAAAAAGACAGAACTGCTAGAAATTTGCAGACAGTTGGAGCTGACAGAGGTAAAACCAGCCATGCGAAAAGCAAGACTGGCTAGAGAGATAGTTGAATATTACATTGATGAAAATGTGTTTGCACCAGGAGATCTGGAACAGTTTCCAGTGGAAAATCCAAATATAGAAATGGAACTTAAATTAAAAATGCTAGAGATTGAAAGGGAGGAAAGAGAAAAAGAAAGGGAGGAAAAAGAAAAACAAAGAGAATTTGAGAGGGAAGAAAAAGAAAAACAAAGGCAGTTTGAGTTAGAAAAATTAGCAAGAGAAGAGAAAATAGAAAGGGAGGAAAAAGAAAAACAAAGAGAATTTGAGTCAGAAAAATTTGCAAGACAGAGAGATTTTGAATTAGAGAAATTCGATAGAGAAGAAAGACTCCAAATGGAGCAACTAAAAATTAAAATTGAAACTAAAAATAAATTTTGTGCCAGTCAGGAGGTAAAACTGGTGCCTCCATTTTCGGAAAAGGATGTTGACAACTATTTCCAGTGTTTTGAAAAGGTAGCAAAGAGTTGCCAGTGGCCAAAGGAACACTGGCCTCTGATGTTGCAAACTGTCCTCAAGGGTAAAGCTCAACAAGCCTATTCGGCTTTGTCTGCAGATGATTCCTCTGATTATGAGGTTGTCAAAAAGGTTATTTTGAGAGCTTATGAGTTGGTTCCAGAGGCTTACCGACAGAAATTCAGAGGTCTGAAGAAATCTGAAAATCAGACTTATGTTGAATTTGCTAATGAAAAGCAGGTTTGCTTTGAGCGCTGGTGTACTTCTATGGAGGTCAAGGATGATTTCAACTCACTAAAAGAGATGGTGTTAGTTGAAGAATTCAAGAACTGTGTTAAAGATGATGTGTTAAAGATTAAGACCTACCTGAATGAGAACCAAGCACTGAATTTGCAATCAGCTGCCAAATTTGCAGATGAATATGTTCTCACACATAAGTCCAAATTTCAGTCTAGCAGTAACAATAGATGGTCCCAATTTCAGAAAAAGGGTTACGGTGATACCCAAGATTCCTCACCCAAAGACAAAAACAAATCTGGTGATGGTGCTCAGAAATCCAGTAACAGGTCTGATCAAAGTGTGAAAGCTGACAGTGACAAAAGTGGTCTAGTTTGCAGTTATTGCAAGAAATCTGGTCATGTTACAACTAACTGTTGGTTCCTTAAAGCTAAGAAAGAAAAAGAAAAGGATACCAAACCAAATGCCTTTGTGAAAACAAGGTTAGAAACCCCTGTAGTAGATAACCAATCTGCTAAATTGCCTGCTTCTTGTGGGGCTAAAAAGCCTGATACAGCTGACTTCGTGAGGGAGGAATTTCTTCCATTTGTGTCAGAGGGATTTGTGGCTCTGAATGAGCATACTACTCCTGTCCCCATATATATCCTAAGGGATACCGGAGCTTCTCAGTCACTTTTGTTGATGGACTCCTCGGAGTTACGTGATGAGACTGCTTCAGGGGATTTCATACTTGTACAAGGTATTGAAGGGAGGACTGTATCTGTACCCCTGCGCTCTATATTCTTGAAGTCAGATTTAGTTACAGGACAGGTAAAGGTGGGACTTATGTCAAGTCTACCTATAAAGGGTGTTTCTCTGTTGCTAGGCAATGACCTGGCTGGGGGCAAAGTAGTTCCCCCTGTACATCTTACTTCACAGCCGAGCACTGAAGATGGGGATGAGGACCCATCTCTGTATCCTTCTTGCGCAGTGACTCGTGCTATGGCCAAGAAGGCTAAAGAAGAAGATGATGTGGTGCCGTCCAGTACATTGAATAGTCAGGACTCAGGTGGTTCGCCTCATGACTCTGATTGGCCTACTATGGTTTCTCCATTTGAGGACTTATCAGATACTTTTATCAGTTCTCTATTCAGCCAGCCGGACGGGTCTGGTGATTCTGATGTGTCTGGAGACCTGTCTCTGTCCAGAAAGCGGTTGATTGAGGAGCAATCAAACTAATGATCCTGAAATTTGTGTACTTAAGAGGAGAGCCTTTCCTGATAAAGAAATAGACGCAGTTCCAGTTGGGTATTATCTCAAGGATGGTGTGTTGATGCGGAAGTGGCGCCCTCCTGATATCCCTGCCAATGCAGATTGGGCAGTGGTCAGGCAAATTGTTGTTCCGAAGGTCTATAGGAATGAGATCTTAACAATGGCTCATAGTTTACCTTTAGGAGGTCATCTTGGTGTTAACAAGACTGTTGATAAGATCATGAAACACTTCTTTTGGCCTGGGCTTCGGAAAGACGTTTCCAACTTTTGCAAAACCTGTCACACTTGTCAGGTAGTTGGAAAACACCAGTTAGACCCACCTGTAGCTCCATTGCAGCCTATCCCAGCATTTGGGGAGCCATTCTCTAGGGTCATTGTTGATTGCGTTGGTCCATTACCCAAGACTAGATCTGGAAATCAGTACTTGTTGACAATCATGTGTGCATCTACCAGATTCCCCGAAGCCATACCTCTACGTAACATCAAGGCAACTGCAATCTCGAAGGCTTTGATAAAGTTCTTCACGTTGTTTGGCCTTCCCAGGGAAATTCAGTCAGACCAGGGTAGCAATTTCACTTCAGGATTGTTTCAGCAGGTTGTGTATGAACTAGGTGCAAAGCAGATTCTTTCTAGTGCCTATCATCCAGAAAGTCAGGGTGCCTTAGAGCGGTTTCATTCCACTCTTAAGACAATGATGAGGACTTATTGTTATGACCATGAGAAAGACTGGGATGAAGGGGTTCATTTGCTGTTGTTTGCAGCTAGAGAAGCAGTGCAGGAGTCTACTGGATTCAGTCCATTTGAGCTAGTGTTTGGTCATGAAGTGAGAGGACCTTTGCTATTATTGAGTGAACAATGGCAAGAGAAAGAGTCGCATATCAGTCTGTTAGACTATGTTAGCAAGTTCAAGGAAAGATTGCGTGCAGCTTGTGACCTTACCAAAGAGAACTTGAAATCAAGTCAGGGAAAAATGAAAACTTGGTATGATCATAAGGCTAGAAGCCGTGAGTTTAAACCAGGAGAAAAGGTCCTTGTGTTGTTTCCCTTGCAGTCCAATCCATTGCAGGCTAGATTTCATGGTCCTTATGAAATTCTGACGAAACTCAATGATCTCAATTACATTGTGAAGACTCCAGATGGGAGAAAACCAAAACAATTGTGTCAAATTAACATGCTAAAGCCTTATCATGACAGAAATGCTAGGGTTGCAGCTGTCACTTCAGATTCTCCAATGGTCGAAACGTGTGAAGATGAGGGGGAGTTTCAAGATGATGAACCAAGAATTAAAGCTGAAGTTCTTTCATGTAAATTGTCAAACACTGAAGTGTTGCAAAATCTTGATGTAAAACTCCAGCACTTAGAACCCTCACAGAGAGATCAGTTTGAAAGGTTGATCAAGAAATATGAGGATTTGTTTCCTGATGTTCCAAAGAGAGTTACTATAGCCTCTCATGATGTAGATGTTGGTGATGCCAAACCAATAAAACAGCATCCATACCGGATGAATCCTGAAAAGAGAAAGATTGCTGAGAAAGAGGTTGAGTACATGCTAAAACATGATATTATCAGACCCTCCAACTCAGATTGGAGTTCACCCTGTGTGCTAGTTCCAAATCCTGATGGAAGTACTAGATTCTGTACAGATTATCGCAAAGTCAATGCTGTAACTAGAACTGATGTGTTTCCAATACCTAGGGTTGATGATTGTATTGATAGTGTAGGGCAAGCAAAGTTTCTGACTAAGTTTGATTTATTGAAGGGTTATTGGTGTGTGCCTTTAACTGAGAGGGCCAAGGGCATCTCTGCTTTTGCCACACCATCTGGATTGTACCAGTATGAAGTCCTACCCTTTGGCATGAAAAATGCCCCAGCCACGTTCCAAAGGATGATACAGTCTACAATCGCCGGATTGCCACACACGGGTGCATACATCGATGACCTGATCACATGGAGTGACTCCTGGGAAGAACATCTAAAAGATGTAGAGACGTTGTTCCAGCGCCTGACC
This sequence comes from Gymnothorax reevesii, assembly GCA_029721435.1. Classification (NCBI taxonomy): domain Eukaryota; kingdom Metazoa; phylum Chordata; class Actinopteri; order Anguilliformes; family Muraenidae; genus Gymnothorax; species Gymnothorax reevesii. The sequence goes on along the minus strand of CM056577.1, from coordinate 70,843,207 downwards.
CAGGCTAACCTGACTGTTAACCTGAACAAGAGTGACTTTGGTTGTGCTACTGTCACCTATCTTGGCTACGTCATAGGCCAGGGTAAGGTGGCACCCATAAATGCTAAAGTCCAAGCCATCATGGACTTTCCAGTTCCTGACAACAAAAAAGCTTTGCGCCGCTTCCTTGGAATGATCGGGTACTACCGCAAGTTCTGCAAGAACTTTGCTGAGATTGCTCTCAGTCTAACTAACCAACTGAAGAAAGGCGTAAAGTTCACCTGGGATGATGCATGCCAGAGAGCCTTCGATCGCCTGAAGTCTCTGCTGTGTCACTTCCCCGTGCTCAAATCTCCTGACTTCAACAAACCGTTCTCCATCGCGGTCGATGCTAGCGACCAAGCTTGTGGATCTGTGCTCCTACAGAGAAGTGACTCTGATGACATTGAGCATCCCGTGGCATACTTCTCCAGGAAGTTCAATCGCCACCAAAGGAACTATTCCACAATAGAGAAGGAACTGTTGGCTCTGGTCCTTTCTTTACAACACTTTGAGGTTTATGTTTGTACAGGACAAAAGCCAATGATTGTGTACACTGACCACAATCCGTTAATGTTTTTGAGTAAGATGATAAACAAGAATCGGAGATTGTTGAATTGGAGTTTGATTTTACAGGAGTTTGACTTGGAAATTAAGCATGTGAAGGGTACAGACAATGTAATTGCTGATTGCTTATCTCGCGTTTGAATGTGTATATATATATCATGTGTTTGAATATTGTATGATATGTATATATAGACAAGTGTTCACTTAACCATTTTGTATTGAAAAGAAAAATTTTGCCTTTATGAGTCAAAATTTTTCCCTTTTGGAATGGAGGTGTAATGTGAATATAGGCCACTAGATGGCAGTATTTACCTTTTTTTGTTCATCCCTTGCTGTTGCTGTTGTGTTATAAATGTAATAACAAATTGGGGCCATAACAGCACACAGACAGACAGCTGGTCTAATATAGTCGCTCGACGCAGTGCTTAAAAGACTTGCTAATTACTATGCGAAAACAGCTGATCGCCCGCGAATAGAATGGAAACTAAGCTAAATAGGTCATTCGCAACAACAACAGAAACGCGAACGTAGCCACAAGTATTGTTAGTAAAGAAAACCACTGAAACTTAGCCTGATCTAGGAGTCTGTAGCTCGCTTCTGCAACCGCCGAATGCACTTATATACTCTTTTGCAGCCCCCTCCCACCTTTTAGACTTTTTTATTATTCTCTGGGACTTCCCCTCTCAGACATGCCCAGGACATGCCCAAACCTAGATCCAGACTGGGCTTCACAAAAAAAAGGTCAATACATCTAGTGGCATTGTTTCACATTACAGGTCAGTGACAGTGCCTGTGTACCATTCTCGGATAGACAGCCGACTGATTGTAGAACGGTGACAGTGCAAATGACGCACCACCTCTCAGCGGCTGAGATCTGCTCGTAAAATTCCAAAGGGTCTTTTCTCTCTTTCCTGTCACAAGCTGTTCCATTTTCTTGATGTAGTAGCATTTTTCTTTTTTTTTTTGGCTTTGTGTAGGCTATTGACCACAGAAGAACAAGTCAAGTGTCACTGTATGCATCACAAACAGCTTTTCTTTATTTACTCTTGTGCCTCACCGGAAAAGCAATAAAAATTTATTGATTCTTCAATTAGCTGCAAATACAGTCCGTACCGCACCTGTGCCTTTTTATTGGGGCTGAGTATATTTTACTGCACAATGGTGGTAGATTGCAGAACAGTTTTAGGAACAAACTTATATTCATAAATGAAGTACTGGACTGTATTTGTTCCTGCATTGGACAGCGCTATCAGCAGCACTTATTTCCTGGTACAAACGTGAATCCTTCTTGCCCTGTGACCGCCGCAGCCATATACAGCCCCTCTCCAAGGTCTGCAAAATGTAATCTGCAGCGTAAAACACACTTAAACTGCGGCATGCTTATTCACACCAGACACACTATGGGGTATCCTAAATTTTAACTATGGCAGTGTAAACACAGTGCAACTAGGCCAAGGAGGGTCCTAGCTGAGGAGGAAGGTCTCAGCGTGTTTACCTTAACAGCCAGGGAAAAGAAAGTCTGAAAGAAAGTCTCCATTATAATAATGGGGTCTGGCTACAGCGTCAGCACTAGACCCCTGCCCCAGGCCAAACGTGATGACGTCTTTCACATTCTGCTTTTAAATGGCCTGAAACGTGCCTAGCGGATGCTGCAGCCCAAATATCTTAGCGGTTGCAATACATCTGACTCCATATTAAATTTGGAACAGAACATTTAGGTTTAATCAATCGCAGTTACCATGCGGATGCATAAATATTGATCTGACTCCAATATATGAACTACTACTTACTTTAGAGCTCTGTTGTGCATCGGACTCATGACTGGTCTATACCTTACTCCAGCGGACGAAAACTTTTGTCCAGTCCAATTCGGTGAATCAACGCAGAGGTTGGAGGTATTATTAAGCATGATAATTTGACATAGAAAATAGCTATGACTAGGGATTACTGGGACCCAAAACGAGTAACCCCAAAGTTTAACGGACACGTTCAGGGACTTGGGGTTAGAATTGTGAGATCTCCATTCAGGTACACTACAGAATTACAAGGATAATCTGCATTAATGTTATTAGTCTGCTCTTATCATCCAGCATAACAGAAATACTCAATATTCTGGTAACATTGTGGGTGAAATGAGTAATTTAAATCAGAAAATGAAAAGTCTTTAGAAATTCCTACAAAGAAGGCAATGCAATTTAGGGTTACTAGCGCACTCCTGTCAAAGTCCAGTTGATGGTACTGTGGCACTGTCCGACATAGGCAGTTGGCTGGCAGACAGAGTCTCAAGTTCTAGTTCTAGTTCGAGTTCACAGTCTGGTTATTTTTGTATATATATAGAGCCTTTGTGTTTTTTGTCCTTTTTGAAATCTGGTATTTTTTTCCGTTTATTGTTATTTCTGCCTGGAGTTTCAAGTGGTTTTTTGTTTTTGTCATTTTTGGATTCCTTCATTTCTAGCTCTGTGAAGCTTCCTTAGTTTGTATTTTGCAACACTTTGGGCGAAGTTTTTTGTTGGCCCTCGTGCCTGTTTTCTTTATTTTAATAAACTCCTTATTCTCTCCACCTCGCATCTGGTGTTTAACTGGTCCCATATCAGACGGACAAACAGGCCATGACATAAGCTCATCTGACTCAAAAAAACTGAAGGAATAAATTTTCTTATGGATCGAAAAAATTTTCCGCAGTCAAGAAAAGTTCTTGGGATGTCTCAGCAATACAGAAGGGGCGCAAATTGTCTGCTGGCCCATCAACATACTGCAATACTGTTAAACACATTAAATTGTGTCCGTAGGAAGTCTCTTAAGTGCCTTAAGTAAATCATATTTTACATTACATAACATTGCATCACATTGCATTCATTTGGCAGACGCTTTTATCCAATGTGACTGACAGTAAGTGCTTACAATTTGGTCATTGACACTGTAACACAACAGACCAGAGGAGGTACAATCCATACAGAGCATTAGTCACCTGAAGTAATGAACGAGTGCAGTGTAGACAAACAGTTGGCAATTAGCAAGCAGAAAAAAGCAAAGAGAGACAATTATTCCCCTAACTCAGGAACTGTCTAAACAAATGATTCTTTGGCTTATGACGAAAGATCTTTAGAAACTGAGCAGACTGTAGGGAGGTGGGTAGGTCAGTTCACCACCGAGGCGCATGATGGAACAGGCCAAGTGATCTGATTGAGCAACTGGCATTCCTATGAATGTTGCTGCGGAATGCAGTGGCTGAGCAGGTGCATGAGAGATGAATAACTCTTGTGGGTAGGAAGGGGCTGTCTTCTTTGCTGCAGCATAAGCCAGAGTCAGGACTTTGAATCTGGTAAAGTGGTAAATTGTCCTGTGGTTTGACCAATCAAATAGTGAATTTCTTTATTAGAAATCATGATTGCTGCATGTTCAGGCTAAGGAGGAAAGGGACCATCATACTTGATGAATGCACAGTTCAAAAGCCATGGTGTACATCAGTCTGCATTGGATGTGCATTAGTGCACGTAGCATGTTTAACTGCTACATCTGTGAACATATCACTAATGCTGAACAATATATGCAGGTTTTGGAGCAACATTTACTGCCACCAGACATTTTTGTTTTCAGAGAAGGCCTAGCTTATTTCATGGCTAAGCACCACATTCTGGGCATAAAACAACAACATGGCAACTTAATATTGGCTCAGTAATTTAAAGTGAAGTTAAACTTCACCTAAGTTAAATTTCATTTTTGAGTTTGAAGAGATAAATATCAACACAATCTTTTTGAGCAGAGTAATATTCCTTTTCTTCCATGAGGCATGATACCTCTCCGAGTCGCAAAAGCGTCTCGTGGTCATTATGAAATGAAGCGGCTTTCTTCAGTTTTGGCACATCAGTTTGGCACATTTCCAACTTGTCTAATTTCCTTTTCATTGTCATCTTGTATTTGCTCTTCTTTCTGGCATATGATGCACTCGTTTGGAGGAATGTCTTTTGAATGTTTTTTTGCCTGATTTAGTTGATGAAGACACAACGTCGGACCTTAAAATCAGCTTTGACCGCTTTGGAGAAGATTCACTGCCCAGTGATGATGAGGAATTCTGCCCTGAAGGTCGGAAACGGCCCTTTTCCTTTCGTTTTACACCTTGCTCTATCCGCCTGATATCAATGATCTTCTATAGCATTTCATGTGAGCCTCTGCCATCATGTGATGTATTATCACATTTCAAAGCTCACTCTCTATTCCATCCAGCGATTTCCATGCTTGCATACAATGGCATAATTTGGCCCAGGATGCCTCAGTGAAAGTACAATGGGGCCGTTTTTTGTCTCCAGTACATAGCAAACACATTCAACCATAATGGGGTTTGTCTCCCAGAAGTTTCACAGTGAATGGGTCAAACTATGTACAATGTACAACCCCGAAATAGTTGGGACGAAGTGTAAATTGTGAATAAAATCAAAATGCAATGATTTTCAGCTCACGTGAGCCAATATGTTAATCACAGTAGAACATAGATTACATTTCAAATGTTGAAATTGATTTACATTTTTATCCACAAAATGAGGTCGTTAAAAATTTTCTGGCTGCAACAGGTCTCAAAAAAGTTGGGACACAGGCAATAAAGGGCTGAAAAAGCAATTGATAGATAAGAGAATCAGCTGTAAGAACATTTAGCAAGTAGTTACATTAACTGGCATCAGGTGTGAAACATGATTGGCGATAAAAGGGATGTCTTAGAGGGGCTGAGTCTCTCAGAAGTAAAGATGGCCAGAGTCTCTCCAACCTATGAAGCCTTGACAATGTTCCTCAATGTCAAATTGCAAATGCGTTGAAGGTATCATCATCAACAGTGCATACCATCATCAAAAGATTCAGAGAAACAGGAAAAATCTCTGTGCGTAAGGGACAAGGCCAAAGACCCTTACTGGATGCCCGTGATGTTCGGGCCCTCAGACGCCACTGTATCACTTAACAGCATGATTCTGTCATTGAAATGACTAAATGGGCCCAGGAATACGTAAAGCAACCCCGCCGTACCATCCACAGATGCCACCTAAAACTCTATTGTGCGAAAAAGAAGCCATTGTTGAGCATGATCCGGAAGCACCGCTGTGTTCTGTGGGCCAAGGCTCATTTATAATGGACTGTAGCAAAGTGGCGAAGTTTCCAGGGGTCAAACGAGTCCAAAGGTCAGATTTCGTTAATGGGAATCAGTTCAACTTTGCTGTGAATGTGCGAAAAAGAGCTAACCTAATGTTCTTGTGACACGATGGCCACTCCTGTGGCACTAGCCTTAGGCCAAATTTTACTTTAAAAAAATACAATCAAACAGCTCTTATGGGGTCTTATGGCTACTTTCTGGCTAAAATTTTCTGGAAATATTCCTGGAGCTGAGCATAATTTCCCTATTGATTTTCTGGGCCCTATACCCTTCTTGTTGCAAAACCACGAGGCCAAACTATGAATTTTGCTGATGGGAAGACTGCTAGTTTTGGTGATAAACCCTGCTCTTGTTCACCAGCAACATTTGTCTCTCTTCATGCATTGATAAATATGCATGTAACTACCAATCAGTGTGCATCTATGCAAGGCAAATATTGGCATGACGGCATGTTTTTTAACATGCAAAATGATTTCTTAAAGACCCTCGTTTTTAAAGACCTTCTGCTTATAATACATTTTTTGCTGCTGCAAAGTACATGGGGATTAGGCCTCATGCACTGGATGCCCTGCACATTTATTGTAGTTTAATCAGCTCAATACTCAACATTGTTTGAGCCACCTCTCAAAAAGAAAAAAGAAAACATGGACTTAAAACAATTTTTCCAGTGCATTGGACTACGAGTAGGTATTTGGTGGTATAAGAGCATTTTCTGCTGTAATTACTTTCTACTTACTTGTTTCAGTCTTTAATTAGCCTGTTCCTGATGTTTGAAGAAACCTAAAAACATCACCTCCACTGTGACTGCACTCATTAAACTAAAGTAGAGAGAGGAGATAAAAGACAAGCAGTGGAGAGCATCTGTGTAATAAGTACTGCACCTCAAAATTTCTCTCCAATGTCACACTGCAATCAAATGCTATATATAAAAGGCAGAGATCATGGTATTTTCATTTCTTATCATGCTAAGGTGTCACTACTGCCTGTCCTGCAATGGGGAAGGGTGAATGTTGCCCTGGTGCAAGATCCATTCACTGCCCCTCCGATTGCTTTCCCAGGGCAATAGAGGAAACTAATTATAGACTCAGGCTGTGAAGATTCATGCAAAGCCAAGCTATGAATGCTGGTGCCGAAGTCAATACTGTAAAATGGGGATTTGCGCACTTTGCTGTCTGTTGATAGCTTGCAGTAGTTTCAGTGCTTGCTAATGAAGCGAACAAACCTTTAATAATGCTGCTTGAAGGCAAAGTGTAAGAAAACTCAATTGAAAATGATTAATCCTGAAGTATAATTCATTTCATGTGCCATTCTTTGAAACGCACATATGGACATTTTCAATTGTCCATTACACCAGTGCCCCTGGTGCTTACTAAGCCAACCCAAGTCGCTGTCATTATCTTATTGTGAATACAGTAATAGTATCAAAATGATGGGCCAATATGCACAAACAAAACAATTACAGATGCAAATTTGAGGTGTTTATTGGAAAGGAGGACCTGATGAAAAATAAAAGGAAAAGATTGGGACTGAGGCTAACAGAGGTGGGAAGAGTAATTTCAAAACCACACACTATCATTTATTTATCATTTATTGATTTCTCATTAAATTATGATTGAAAATCTTATTAATAACCATTCAACTGTGGAATGAAACATGCGGCATCCATATAATCAGATTAATGAATAATTGTTAAATACAAAGTTCATGTAATTTTAGCTGTCTGCCTCTGCAGCTTGAAATTGAATTTTAAAGATCATTATGAGGCCTGGAAGACCCTGGATAAAATTTTTTCCCCTGGTTTTTATATAATTGCTGGGCTTTGATGATGATAATATTTATTTGGGCAACATGTAAACTGCTGAATCTTACTTTCACATTACGGCAAAAAATTTGCTTAGAGTACTCTAATGGTGGCCACATTACCCCAAAAATCAAAATTCTGTATGTTTTCAAAAAACATGTCTAAAATGTACTGTATTAATTCAAACAGGAACAAATATCTTAAGTCCAATCAACCTCAGTGTTTCCCAATAAATGGTGTCAAATTAAAATGTGCCCTTAAAATAGCAGTCAAAAACTGACAATTGACTTTAAATCGTGTTTTGTTTGTCAATCGTGCAATCACCTGAGTGCTGGACGGGAAAAACGACAGCAGCTCTTGTCATGGACGAGCAAAGTCATTTTAGAGCCCATGACATCTTATTTTGAAGCTTTAACGGAGAATTCCGATGTGACATTGACTTGGGGTGTCACTTTTGTCTTTTGTAACTTTTGTCGAATACCCTACCTCCGTATGCACGCAACATTTCGAAATACATGGCTTTTTAGCTGAAGCTCCCAACAGGCTTACAATAGTGGTGAATTGGGCATAGGGTTGCTATGCAAAGAAATCGCTATTTTTTCATCATTAGCAAGGCTCAGAGTAACTCCACACTTCATTGGTAGAATTCCAACGGCCTTGACATTTAAAACGAGGCACTGAGAACTTTGAAAATGCACTGGTAGTTTATTAAAAAGACTGTTTATACAAACAGTACCTTGAGGTAGTTTCCAGTCGCCTCCATCTTGAAAGTCACGATAAGTCGATTGACGAGGACGAATGAATAGGAAGGATACGGGAACAGATTGCAATCTATTCATTTGTGCTCGTCAATTGACTTTTTATGACTTTCAAGATGGAGGCGACTGGAAACTACCTCAAGGTACTGTTTGTATAAACAGTCTGTATCAACACACCGGAATTCTCCTTTAAGCCAGTAACCAGGATGTGGATGGCACATATGAAGTTTCACAAGTAAAATGGATGACTAATCAGAAGATGGAAGCAGTAGAGTTTCAGTGGCAATTCTGTTAAGGTAAAAACATCTTGATGGTTATTTTACATAATATTTTATATGACTTTCAGATTGCTCAAACATGAGAGAGAATCAGCAATAGTGTTATGTATGAGTATTTTGTGTACAGCACTATATATCATTTGTAAATGGAGATTTGTTAAACACAATTTAAATGCCCATTATGACTGGTCAGCGATTTGTTTATTTTGGTTATCATTTAGCATGTCTGTGTCTATTTTGCATGGTTTGATGCAATACCACTCGTTTGTGATTAAATAAACTAGTGCTTTCTAGAAACTTCTGGAATCTTCTTGCCTGGAGGGGACCGGGTCACCCAGGAACCCTGTAGATCTTTCCAGAATATAGCTAGCCTGCATATAAATGCTGTGATTTCGGTCAGTAGGGGCAGAGTTATTGTTTTGGCAACAGAGTTACATAGTGGCATTAGAGTGTTATTATAAAATTGCAGAGTGGATAATTTGTTGAAATCTTTGGACCAAATCAGTGAAGAATAAATTTGCTTAGTTGTCATTGCTGGTTTTCTTTGTTGTGATGTTCAAGTAATAACAATAGCTTGAGTCAAACGTCTTTATTGTAATGGCACTAATGAACACTACATTTGTTTGTGTGCTGAGGGTAGAAAAATAGCAACCCAATAATTCACCTGTTTATGTGGCATTCTTTGAGAGAAAAGGACATGATGCAAGAGTGATTGATGGAATGGAATTCACTTTAATATAAAATCACTTTTGACTCAAAGGGTTCTGTTTTTGTGTTGGTGCAAGCATGGCACTGGTAGTGCAGATGCATTGGCATTTTTGTGCAGTTCAAGGCAAATTCTACGTGTTTACTTGGGCTTGGCATATTCATGGTTCTAAATGTGGGTACTTATCCCAAGGTGGATGTAAGTGCAGTGGCATCAGGCTTCAACACAATTTTAGTCACATTTTATCATGAGATTTGGCCAGCACCAATAGGCACTGTGGTATTTTTGGGGACTTTAGACAAGGCAAAGAGCTGACCATCTAGGCATCGTGGACAGCCTAAGGTACACCTGTGCACTAATCATGGTGTCTGATGAGCATCTTGATGTGGAACACCGGTGAGGTGGGATGGATTGTCTCAGCAAAGCAAAAGTGCTCACTATCACACATTTAGACAGATTTGTGAACAATGTTTGAGAGAAATGGTAATATTGTGAATCTGGAATGAATTTTAGATCTTTGAGTCCATCTCATGACAAATGGGAGCAAAAACAGAAGTGTTGCGTTTATATTTTTGTTGAGTGTAAGTCCTTAACAGAACTCGAACAGAACAGAACTCGAAACCATACCGGCTATAGCGCAAATATTACACTGACACTCTAGCAATGGACGCGAGGCGGAACTGGAGCTTAAACAGAGTCCGGGCAACGCCCCCAATTAATGCCATCTGGCCCAGGAATCCGATTGGGAGCCAAAAGATATCGTCCCGGACGAGAGCAACAAAAAGAGCTCTCAAAGCTTCCATACCATGACACAGTCAGTCTGGAGCAAACTCAAAAGTCATGGTGTTCTTTCGTTACAAATCTGAGGGCATTATCAGATTAACAATGCTTGCATTGGCTACACTCAAATTATATAACGGCACCGTTCATCTGTACAAAACATTATTAATACATGCACAGGCTCAAGTATCATAGAAGTAAAGCCAAGTTGATCTTTCGCTACAAATCCGACCACATTATGAGATTAACTATGACCACCCCTGCTAACTTCACCGCATTTGGAATCATGGAAGTAAAGCCAATGTGATCTTTCGCTACAAACCCGAGCACATTATGAAATTAACTATGAACTAAGTTCACCGCATTCGCTAGTATAAGATAGACATAAAAATATGTACATGCTGGACTACTGGACAGGAAGGCAAAGGACAAAAAGAGTTTAAACAGAGGCCTGAACATGAATTCTGTTTTGTGACAACATAAATCACAACCTGCATTTAACAACTGAATAAATAAGCCCGCTTGCTTATAGCTGTCCTTAAAAATAACCTTTGCATTTCCATTCTTTTGCCAAATGAAACATTATTTTGTTGCTGCATGTGTCTGTGCAGGGATGGTTGTGGGCCTTATGAATGACATTGTGTTCGTTCCAGGAGCTTGCTCTGCTATGTTTATTAAATTCAGTTAAGTGGATGTTGATGCTTCTTTCAGCAGATACAGATTCACAAAGGCAGGATTACCTGCTACAATTCTGACAGCATAATTGAAGGACATGCAGGATCAAATTTCCAAGGACTCAAGATTCGATTGACCTTTAATCAACTAAAGGTGAGGAGACCTTAAAGCTCAGGATTTAAAAAAGTGATTAAATCCATAGCTTTGGAAGCCACGGAAAAACGGTAACAATCATATCCAGGATATTAAAATTATTGGATTTCTTTTTTTTTAGACAGAAGATTTTGACTAAGAGGAGCCCCCATTAGTGATTTTTTTTTCTGAACATTTTACCTTAAAATACAGTGTTTTTGTCATTCTATCAGAAATGAATATTCTCTGCCGAAGTGCTGTGAACTCTTGCTGAGATGCTTAGCTTATTAATCTCGATCAATACAGCATTGATTCAGAGACCTTCAAATCACCAAGTTAGCTTATCTTGAACTGTTGATTTATGCAAAATCGATAGGAACAGAATAATGTTGTTTCCCCCCTGAAAAATGATGAGTTTATTTTCAAAATGCAGTATACTGTATCCAATTCACTCGTTTTTGTAAGGGTTTGGCCTTGCAGTCCCTTCCCCTGCCGCATTCCTCACCTCCACTTCAACGAGCTACAGGTGTGGTTATTTAAGGGTTGGCTGCTCCATTATTCAGTGCAGCAACATTCTGAATTGTTTCCCTGCTGTTTTGTGCTACTGCTCCCCTTTTGTTATGATTGTCTTTTAAATTATTTATCAAAAGTCTTGATATTTTTACTCAGCCTGTGTGTGGGTCCCTTTCCCAGTATTTGGGTCCATGGTCCCAGTGCCCGCCGGATTGCAAGTTGCATCCGGCGGGACTAAACCATGACTGTTTTGAGTAAATCAGCTTTTTCTATGCTGGTGCCTATTGCATTTTATAGACAAAACCATGAAAAAATAAACCTCACAGCATGAATTTCTAAAAACTGTTTTTTGCACCATGTGTGCTATCGCACTGTGGTATCTCAATTTTTGCCATTTTGGCACTTATTGCTTTTTGGAAACAAACTCCTCAAATGTCTTTTACCCCGGATATTGAATTGGAGCGTAACATTGCCGAAGAGTAATTATTTCTTAGTAAGTCCATATGAAGGGTTTCCGGCAAAATGAGACATACGTATCCCTAGTAGTCAGGGCAATATATGAAAAATACCCCCTTAACCCCCAAAAAATTGCTACAAAAGGTTTTTAAACTGATTCTGATAGGTTTTAGTGTGCTTTATAACATACTAAAAGTCTACCGCAGTCTGACCCCCGGAAAAGTGTTTTTTTCAAGATGGTGTCCAAAATGGCCGCCGAAACACCCTAATGACCATAACTCTGTAACTATCAACTCATATTTAATGATCTTGGTGTCTATCCCTAGGTTTTTGGGGGTAAGGAACACAATAAAGACATCAAAAATGTCATTGTCCCATTACCTATTGCTGGAATCCAATATGGCGTCCAAAATGGCCGCCACAGCTCTTATATTGTCAAAACTCCGCAACGGACCACTCAAATTTGATGATCTTGGTGTCTATCCCTAGGTTTGTTGGGACAAGGAACACGGTGAGACCATTATGAATTACATCAACCCATTGTTTAATTAGTAAATCCAATATGGTGGCCAATCTGGCACTTGATGTGGGAAGCCATTTGTGCATTAATTCCCTATACAATGTGGCCCATAAAATTTTGTGAGGAATGTGTGGAATACTAATTGATTCTGATCATTTTCTTCTTCAGCAATGATCCAGCAATGAGTGCAACTGCAAGCAAAGCTTTTCAAGACTTTTGTCCAATCTGCAAAAAGGATATGATCGGGGAATCAGCATTCGCTTACAAATTCAAGCGGAAGGACAGAGCCCAGACCCTTGGGAATATCTCTGCTGTGAAGATTGCTCCTGACCGCACCATTGATCCAGCCCTGCTATTCCAGCGTTTCCTTGTTGTATCGAGGTCAGGGGATCTATCCTTGGAAGAAGTTTTAACTTATGAACTCAGCCCGTACCCTCCTGCGCTCTTTGGGACGAGAGACATTCTCAGGAAGGCAGACAAACCTCAGCTTGCCCAGGCTATCCGAGAACATGCCAAGGACCAGTCAAGTGAGGCAGTGATCAACACTGTGCCAGAAACAGACGCTTTTGTGCTTGATGGAGGCTCTCTCCTGCATCGTTTGCCGTGGAGCAAAGGAGATACTTACGGTAGCATTGCTGATTTGTACGCCGATTTTACCGTCAGACATTATGGCCTAGCCACAGTGGTTTTCGATGGCTATGACTCCGGGGCTTCCATAAAGGACAATACACACAGAAGGAGAGGCCAAAACCGGCACCCTGTCATAAGTTTCACTGGGGATACTGAATTTTCTGGGAAAAAGGAGGACTTTCTGTCGCGGGATAAAAATAAGGCAGCATTCATCGGTCTTATCAGCGTCGCATTAACCAGAAAGGGGTGCCATGTCATTCAGGCTGAAGGGGATGCGGACGTCGACATCGTAAAAACAACAGTGGAACAATCACGTCAATGCCAAACAACCCTGGTTGGAGAAGATACTGATCTCCTGGTCCTACTCCTTCACTATGCCAGTAGAGACAACGAGACAATCTACTTCCGGTCGGATACAAACAAATCCAAAGAACGCCTAGTCTACAACATAAAACTGTTGAAGGAAACATTAGGAGATGATACTTGCACCAAGCTGCTGTTTGTGCATGCCTTTTCCGGTTGCGACACGACATCTAGAATGTTCGGGATTGGAAAGAAAGCAGTTTTCCAAAAATTGATGAAATTGGATCCTGTCATGGAGACTTGCGCTAGAACGTTCATTCTTCGAAACAAGACTTCAGAGGATATATCAGAGCTTGGCAGGAAACTGATGGTGAATCTGTATAGTGGCAAGTCCGATGATACGCTATCATCACTGCGCCATGCCACTTTTGCCAAGAAAGTCGCGAGTGCTAAAACGTTTGTGACACCTGAAAGGCTACCCCCCACCTCACCTGCAACAACCTTTCATTGCCAACGAGTGTACTTTCAAATCATGGTGTGGATGGGGATGGCGGAAGACATGAACCCAACAGAATGGGGGTGGAGAACGGAAAGCAATGAGTTGATTCCCATCATGACGGACAGAGCTGCAGCTCCTGACGAACTACTTAAGTTCATTCACTGCAACTGTTCGGGCGGATGCAAATCTGCTCGATGCAGCTGTAGGCGCTACGGTCTACCTTGCACTGCTGCTTGTGGACCTTGTCAGGTGGACAATTGTGACAATCCGAATAACACCCAAGAAGTGGATACTGAAGAGGGGGAGGAGAATGAGACTGAAAACTGAACTTGGAGTACTCGGTTCTAGCATAATTCTACGGGGAACAGAAAGGTGTTTTTGCATGGTGATAGTGGACAACCTATATAAATCCAATTTCTTTATGATTCACTAGCTCAATGATATCTGAAATAGTCTGACTGTCTTCTTTGCCCCAACAAACCTAGGGATAGACACCAAGATCATCAAATTTGAGTGGTCCGTTACAGAATTATGACAATTACGAGCTTTTGGCGGCCATTTTGGACGCCATATTGGATTCCAGCAATAGGTAATGAGCCAATGACATTTTTGATGTCTTTATTGTGTTCCTTACCCCCAAAAACCTAGGGATAGACACCAAGATCATTAAATTTGAGTTGATAGTTACAAAGTTATGGTCATTAGGGTGTTTCGGCGGCCATTTTGGACGCCATCTTGAAAAAAACACTTTTCCGGGGGTCAGACTGCGGTAGACTTTTAGTATGTTATAGAGCACACTTAAACCTATTAGATTCAGTTAAAAAACCTTTTGTAGCAATTTTTTGGGGGTTAAACCATATATTGCCCTGACTATAGTGGGAAAAGGGATATGCCTTGTTTTTTTCCTGAAACCCTTCATATGTTGTAATTGTAAGGAAAGTTCTTATCTTATGTTTGTTTATGATTTTCTCAAGTTTATAATATACAAATCTAAATCATTTGTGGAAAAGTGTCAGTTAGGCTTCATTTGCTTTGGAAGTGACCAGCCTGGTTAAAGCATGCAGTGCGAGCCATTGTCAACCTCTTGTTAAAAAAGTATAGCTAGATAATAAAATTAAAACTTAAAATCCCCTCAAGACTGCGTTCCAATTACAGGGCCCTCAGCTAATGTTGGCATCCTGTGCAAATTTGAACAAAAGTGTTTATGAATGTCTTAATTTTTTCTTTTGATATGTTGAAAATATTGATAAAAATATGGCCTTGAATTACAATAACTGAACTTCTGAAAAAAAGGAGACATACTTTGAGAAATGCTGATACAATTAAAGATAACTGATTTGAGAAGTTCTTTCACCCTCTGGAATATTGAAAACAGTACAAAACTTTTCGATGGTTTAACTGGTAAATTCAATTGTTTATTGAAAATATATGCTTTTCAGACTGGATGTTATGATCTGTATCTGTCTGATTTTGTATTTATTATTTTTCATGTTTATTCATCTTCTCCAATGTTGCATTGTTCATTGTCTCCATTGTAATGTCTGATGTGATCTGTGTCATCATGCCAGTGCACTCCCCTGTCTGCTTGCAGACACGCTTCGGGTGATTTTGGAAGTTTTTCGGTATTTCACAAACTTCCTTCAAGTCTCGTTTTTACCTTCCTTCCCGCTTTTCTGAAATTACCATATTAATTCACTGCTAGGCTGCTTAGTTAATACTGGTAATTTTACTGTATTCTAATCCCTTTGTCTGGACAGTAACTAACCAACTAACATTCACATATTTTGATTAGGTGTGTAAGTATCACTGTTTACTAATATAACTAATTCTGTCCTGCTCTGCTCTGTTCTGTAACTCCGCCCCTTTTGCTTTCCCTGTACTCTGCTTTGATTACAGCTCACACACCACAGGTGTGCTTCTCTCTCTGTCCCGGAAACTTGACTATGCTCACGTGACTCCTTGAATGGAGCTGTCATTGTTTTTTTTGCTGTCTGTGTGAATCCAGTCCACGTTTTCGTTTACCCTCATCTTTGTGTGTTCTTCCCCATTTGTGCTTTCCCTCGTGTTGATTGTATCAGCACGCCCCCACACCTGTTCCCTCTTAGAATGCAATCATTCCCTGTGTATATAATAGTCTCACTTTCTGATTCTGTTGCTGCAAGTAATGGTTGGGCTTTAGGAGGAATGTAGATTGATATAGCCCAGCAACCAGAAGCAAGCCGGAGTGAAAGTCAAAATCTCTCAATCGCTCCAAGTTCAAGCCAGAGATCACAGAAGTACAGTTGCACAAAACACAATCTAAAAATCAGGGTCTTGGGACAGGCAGAGTTTGGTAACAGTGGGTCAGAACAGCAACAGTACATTTATTAAAAAAAAAAAAGATCAGGCAAAAATCAGAGTGGAGAGAAAGAGATCCAAAAAACCAATCGCAACAGAAATCCAGGCCAGGCAGGCAGGGTCGAAACCAGAACAACAAACAGGAGGAACTAGACGAGGAGCCAGCTTGATTTGAATTACCAAAGGTTTGATGATGGCTATCTTCAAGTACTAGTGCAGTAACAAAGAAAACCCATTTCTGGGGTTTGGCAGTCCAGGCGTGAAGGGGTGGGGGACCCCCCAAAATTCACTTTCATTTACACTTTTATGTACAAGTCTGAAACTTGGACCTGTGATACCGGTAATCATCAGTGATAAAAAAACTATTACTGAAGAAAAGAAATTGCCCAGCTTTATTTTTTAACAAGGCCCTTTTCAGGGTCCAAGAAGGGGTTCTGTTATGCTTCTGCCGCTGTCTTTGTGTTTATGTGATTGTGCTTTCCTCTCGTTTTATATTTCAGCTTTCTTACTGCCGTCTGACGATCCACTCCCTCTCTGCCAGACTCCAGTGATGTCACGTGACAGCCTTCAGCATGCCTGCGTCTCATTCTCAAATCACGTTTCGGCTCTGGTATTACATTCATTGCTTCCATCTGTATTTAATTCTGGGTCTCGCGAAACTCTGACAGAATGTGTTCTCTGATAGGATAACTAGGCTCGGCTGTTGGAGGCGACGGCTGGGGGTATATCCCCGAACGCCCTCAATCCTCCAATTCCCCAATTCAATCTTGAATAGACTTTCATTTGAACTTAATTTCAGGTCAATCGGATTTGGTGGCAAAATATTAAACCATACAGGTATGATGTCATCGTGACACGTTGTGAGGTCATGACCTTGCAGTTGCACATAGTTTCATGTCAATTGGAGAAATGGTTCTGTTCGAGAGATCCCTGCCCGTCCAGCGTATAACCAAAGGCAGGGAGCTGCTATTAACCCCCCTTCCATAGAACAGAGCCAACAGCAACAGTGACCTCAAACAGAAGAGACATTGTTATTGAACGACAGTTTAGACATGAAAGAACAGGAATACAGAATGCTAAAAATGACGGGAGGAGGAGGGATGTTAAGCGTAAATGCTGCAGAGCCTCTGCTCAGAATGCGAGCTGAAGTAAACTAGCATATCAATCGAGCAATCATGTGACGGCAAATCAGATGACATCCAAGAGCACTCAGGTGATTCAAGCTCGAGGAGCGGCTACTATAGTCACCAAGTTTGACTCCGTGCCTATCAGAATTTACGACAAGCTCCATATATTTCCAGAGATATGATGAAAACAGTGATATTTCCATTTTTGGCTCTTGGTGGCCAATCTGGAAATGATAAATTGTCCAAAATTGAATCAGCTCTTCCCCTTTATGATACCTACTTATATGCAAAACATGAAATTTCTCAGTGAAATATTACTGAAGTTACCGCGTTAACAGGTAGGGCGGCGCAGAATTTTATGTGACAAAGCTCCACCTTGTGTCAAAATTTTGAACCAAACAGGTATAATGTCATCGTGGGACACATCCTCAGGTCATGACCTTTCATTTGCACTTGATTTGGGGTCAATCGGACAAATATTTCCAGAGATATGATAAAATCTGTGATTTTTCCGTTTTTGGCCCCTGGTGGCTGTTAAAGGAATTTTGATTTTACATTCCAAGTATTACCTTCACGAGAGAAAACTCAAGACGACTCAGGAAAAAAGTCAGCCGGAGACAGAGAAGTTAATATCCAAGCCAAATTCCGTTTACTTTTTTGCAAAAAAGGATCCCCATACTAAGTCAAGTCAGAATGGAGGATACACAATTAGAAAGTTCTCTGGTATTTGTAGGAATACTCCATGGCGTTCTCCTCCCCCCGTGCTGATTTACACATCACGCGAGCCTTGCGTCACACGCAACTGAGTCAAGTTGGTACGTAACCACGTCAAGTTGTCTAGGGATACACACACATCTTGCCAGGGAGGAGAGCACCTGCCTTCTCTCTCAGCTCTGGCTCCAGCTTATCTTGTGATGGATTCCGGAGCTTTCTATGAACACATAAACTTAGAGAAAGAGAAAAACATCTTGCCCTTGGTACAGACGTTCAAGTTGTCATGACTTTAGATAGGCTACATGACATGACTCACTAGTAGAGTTATGCAGGCCCCTGCTAAATCAGAAATATGCAAGCACACACACTCTCTAGGCCTATGAAGTTGTAAACTAAAACAGAATATGAGTAAGCAAGGATAAGCAATTAATAAAAATTAAATGAATCAATAAAAAATGTTTCCACATTTCCCTCCTGTTTATAATTGATTATCCGCCAGCATGCCACTTCTCTCAATTTTCAGCATGTGATTCATTCACGGGGAAGATGTTTCATCATATTACCATTACAGTCCATCCTTTGGTTCAAACAGTCCCTCCAACTCAATTAAATCGTTGTATGATTCCTTAAGCTCCTCGGGCAGAGTATACATCTCATTGTTGTCCTGTAATAGAAACATCTGATACTCTGGATTAGTACTCAATACTCTTGATATCATTCCTTTAATTATGGGAATTCCACAGCAACTGCAAAAGAGCAGTACTGCAAATTCCCCAACTACAAGACTCATTACAGATGTAATTCCCATTTTCCAACCCATAGACAGAAGCCAGTCCCACCAAGAAATTGCCACTGCTGGTGCGAGATCTCGCTGTTGTGCATCAGATATGTCTTCCAAACGTTGCAAGGCTTGATCAATCACCCCTCCTGCCTCATCATTAGCTGGTATATAGGTACACACACTGGCCCAATAAGCTGACAGATCCCCCCCCCTGTGCTGCTGTCGACAGATACAATAAGCAGAAGTAGCATCCTGCAATTCCAATTTGGACACGTTTTTGACCACTTAGATCCTTTGAAAACTCCGATTCAGGGCGCAGTCCCTGGCTTGATCCCTTTCCACAGAGATCTCCACCTGGGCTCCCCCAGATTGAGAACTCTGCTTTCTGCTTCCCAGTTTCTCCTATTCAGAGCCCACCGATCACAGAAACACCACTCGCTGACTAGCGCATTTGCTTTGACCATTTCACCAGCCTCGCCTGTTCAGAGGTCGTCTCTATCGCCCCTCTGCTAGGTGTGGGCTGTCACCCATGTACCACGTGTTGCCCTCAACTTGCATGCGACGAACACGCCGATTAGATAGTACCATGGAAATCAGTCAATTTATACTTCACCAGACACGGTGGTCTTCAGTCCTCTCCCCAGCACTATTTGCAACATTGCTGTAATCGGCTTGCGAGGGGGCAAATCTGCAAATTGCAACGCTTAGTAGATTACTGGCGGTCCGGTTCCCAGAACCACCATCTGATCCCCGCAATCTCACCCTGTTCGTTTCCCTCAAACACGCGCATTGCCTCACACATAGTAGGACCTGTAGGAACCACCCCGAGCCCCAGTTTAGACAATACGTTCCTCCCCAGGAGGTTTACTGGGCACTGTGTGGACACTATTACAGAGCAGAGTGTAGCAATCCCCTCAGGATCCTCAAATTTGAGTTCCTCTGTTGCTACGCTGTCCCATTGCCCCATTTGCAGCACAAGTTTGTGTCATATTAGTGCTGAGTCGATGTGGAAAAATTGCACGTACTTTTCTGATAACAGTTCAACATGCCCCCGTGTCACATAGAAAAGAAATTGGTGTATCATTTACAATTAGGGTTTTCCAAGCACTCGTTGATGCAGCCATTAATGCAAACAATTTAATTTCATCAGAGGGAAATGGCTCCCCAGATGCTAACCCTTCCCCCAGGGCGGTTAGTCATTCTGAATTGTTCCCGTCGCTTGTTTGTGGATACCCACTCAAAATCAATAGTTTCCCCTGGCACCCCTGGGTTACTCCCACAAACCCTGTGCCATTTCCTTCGACACATCGACTATATAAAGTGGGGGTAAACTGGGGTCGATTGAAACTAATCCAGTAGACACTGCCATGCAGTAGACACTGCCATGGCGCATTTAACTATACTGTTCACATTCATTGTTGGCGCAACATATGTTTAAAAATGAACAGACACAGGGAGAGATAAGACATTTTATTAAACCTCTTTTTTTTTGTAATATGAATAAGTCTGGAGTCTCGACTGACTTGGAGCGTAAATAAACTCTTCACCGGGTTTGAAACGGACGGGCTCTATATGCCATGCCCCCCTTTGTAGCCGGACTCCCTCCAAGTCTATCCTGACTGACCCAGATGTACCTATACACCCGCTGGAGGAGATACCACCTTTACAATGTGACTGTAAATGTCTCCACGTCTCCCTCTCCTGGATTTTTACTGCTGTCAGTGTGGTTAGGAGCACTTGAAATGGACCCTTTAATGCCGGTTCACTCCACTCCCATTTTTTTTTTCGGCACTCCGCACCAGGATCCAATCTCCAGGCTTTATCTCACTGGGTGGCAGCTCCGCTACTGATCTGGGAGGAAGCACATTTCGAATCTCACGTTTGTTAGTCAACATTCTATTCATATACTCTGCCAGAGTCGTTTCTTCTACTTGTGTTCTCTTCAGTAAATGTACAAACTCAAAAGGTTTCCCATGTACTACTTCATAAGGTGACAACCCCAGCCCCCGCTTGTGGAGTTATCCTCATGCTAATTAATACTTATGGCTGACATGCTACCCAGTTCCATTTAGTTTCTGCCATGGCTTTGCGCAGTTTTGCTTTCAGGGTTCTATTAGTCCTTTCTGCCAATCCTGCTAATTGTGGATGATATGCATAATGTTTTTTCAATTCTATTCCCAATTTTACTCCCAAACAAGCTAGTTCTTCATTTCTAAATTCTGGCCCATTATCACTATAGAATGCTTTTAGAATCTCCCACCTAGGCTCTCAATCTCCCTACTCAGGATTTTTGCTACTGTGATTGCATCTATAGCTTCTACCTCATTTAGCTAAGGTCACATCAATAATAACACATCACTTTTTCTCGCTTCACACAGTGTTAAATGTATGAAATGTGTGGAATGGCCCAGGGGCTGTAGGGATTGCCCCCTACTGTACTACTACGCTTCCCCGTGTGTCCTGTGTGTTATAACTTCGTCATGTTGTACTTTGATCTATTAACCCCTTAGTCCCTCCTCTTGGTACATGGCACTGCCCATGCACCAAATCTACAGCAATTTGGAAGAGGGATGTTGGTAATATAGGCTTTCCATAGGGTCCTACCCACCTGCCATCAGTGTATTGTGTTCCATGTGATGCCCATTGACATTTTTCTTATGGGGGATCTGCTCACAGCAGGTCAGATGAATATTGACACTTCAGATTGGTGTAATCGCCCCACAAGAGTGTGTTTGACTGCTGCCCTTGTTTCTATGTCAGCAAAGGCCTCAGCCAAACTGATCAACAGTTTGCGGTGCAGAGGGCCACAATCAACACAGCTATCATGAGTGCAGACCGCAAATCCAACACATGGGTTGCCCTTATCGACTCCTGACGCCCAACCATCAACAAAGTATTCAATATCAGGATTTGATAGAGGGATGTCCCTGAGTCCAGGACATGCAGTATTATTAGATAGGACTTCTTTAACACAATGGAGAATACATTTTTATATAATTTTTTTTCCTCTCAATGAATTGTGATTAAGCAATCCACCTCAGTCTAGGGTTCCGCTAAAAGCATGGAGGAAATACACAGTCAGGGCTTATTAGCCCCAACCATTCTTACATTTCCCCTCATCATCAGCAGAACCGGGTGGAATCACTTTAGACCATGTTACAATTAGCAAAACAATTTTAATATTTTTTATTCACAAAAATGGCTACACATTGAATATTAGTTTTCACTTTGGGCTCCTGGCACATAAAGGTCCTTTCAGTCAGTACCTTTTATTTGACTCACTTAATCAAAAATAAATTTAGAAATCGCAAGCAAAGTAATATGTGATCACGTTACAAGTGGACTTTTGAATTTAGTCTTGTGTTACCACTTCAGATTGTATTTACCCCAAATCTATTTTAGAAGGTAAACTTTTAAGCTAAAACATATCCAGCTGGCCAGCTTTATCACTTTTACCCAAGGTTATTTTCATTTCTTCTCTTCAACAGTGCTCTCTGTGGAAAAGTTCCAAGAGGAGTTAGAGACAAACAATAATGAACAATTTTGTTTTCATTCAACTCGTTCGGACACTTCCCTGTAAAAGTAAAATAAACATATTAAGGTTATCAGTCCACTCAGTTCCTTTGCCATGGAGACACTAGTTGATAATTCCTGTTCAAAATGGAGAAAAGATTTTTAATTGCATTTCTTTGGTCAGGGAAACTTTCAGTCACATTTGTTCCACTTAGTGCTTCCCCATCTAAAGATCCATGATTCGAATTTACACTTTTTACCAATCCTGTAATTACAGTAAGGAGTCCATAAAATACTGTAAATATTAGCTAATCAACTGGCACCTTAACTTATTCTCAAATCAATGCCAATTTTATTGAAAACATCAATATGCACTTCATGGAATAGATTCAATCTAACAAAGACAGAACTAACAAATATGCCAGCAATGCAGTTGTTTACAGACACTGAGTTAGGTTCATTCACATTGATTTCCACATACGCACACGCAGTCTGAGCCCAGGACACACACATACCTTAGTGCACTTTCCTCTCTCACATTCATTCACATTGGAAAAGATCCAAGGCTTAAATTTTCTTATGATCTGACACCATTGTTGCTTCGATAACATACACAAACAATGCTCTATTTCAACTGAACCCAAATTCCTTTGCTCACAATGATTCCCAGAATCATTATGTCAGCATTCTACACACTCCTCAGTCTCAGACCCACAATGATTCCCTGAACCATTATGTCAACTTTCAACAAATTGCCCAGTCTCAGTCACACTTCGTCATCATCAGTCCCAGAACAGCAGTCCTTACAACAACAACAACCACAACATACTCTTTACTGTTCATCAGTCCCATAATTGGCAATATTACTTTCTCTGCCTCACAACAACTAAGCTGAATTCAGTAAAAATTCCGTCACTCACCCGCACCTCCACTCATTGTTTGGAGAACCCCCCCCCCCCAAAAGGGCCATCTCAAGCGCCCTGGGCTGAGGTCTTACCACAACGTCCCCTGGACGACCGTGCGCACGGTTTTTAGTCGACGCTGATTCTCCAGGGAGTGCAGGTGAGATATTGGAATCCCGGACGAGCCCCCAATGTTACAGGAATTTTGATTTTACATTCCAAGTATTACCTTCACGAGAGAAAACTCAAGACGACTCAGGAAAAAAAATCAGTCGGAGACAGAGAAGTTAATATCCAAGCCGTCCGTTTACTTTTTTGCAAAAAAGGATCCCCATACAAAGTCAAGTCAGAATGGAGGATACACAATTAGAAAGTTCTCTGGTATTTGTAGGAATACTCCATGGCGTTCTCCTCCCCCCGTGCTGATTTACACATCACGCGAGCCTTGCGTCACACGCAACTGAGTCAAGTTGGTACGCAACCACGTCAAGTTGTCTAGGGATACACACACATCTTGCCAGGGAGGAGAGCACCTGCCTTCTCTCTCAGCTCTGGCTCCAGCTTATCTTGTAATGGATTCCGGAGCTTTCTATGAACACATAAACTTAGAGAAAGAGAAAAACATCTTGCCCTTGGTACAGACGTTCAAGTTGTCATGACTTTAGATAGGCTACATGTCATGACTCACTCGTAGAGTTATGCAGGCCCCTGCTAAATCAGAAATATGCAAGCACACACACACTCTAGGCCTATGAAGTTGTGAACTAAAACAGAATATGAGCAAGCAAGGATAAGCAATTAATAATAATTAAATGAATCAATAAAAAATGTTTCCACAGTGGCCAATCTAGAAATTGTAAATTGTCCAAAATCGGATCAGTTCTTCTTCTTTATGATACTTACTTTTATGAAAAACATGAAATTTCTAATTGAAATATTACTGAAGTTATCGCTTTAACACTTAGGGCGCCGCGGCGGTTGGACCAAAAACATAATATCCCCAAAACCCTGTTTGGCGTTCGGGGATATAATTACTAACCCGTACTAACCAGCACTTATTTGAGGGTGATTGTAAATATTTCGTCACGTAGTATTAACCTTAATTAACTCATTAGCGAGAGCGTGAGTTTCTGGCTTTAGTAAATTCTGCCTAAGCTGTCCCTGATAACTGCATTAAAAGCTATGCTTCCCTTTGCTTCTCTTGTGGTGCTTTTTACTCGTCATGTTTTAAATTACCTTAATCTAAACTGTCTAGCTTGATTGATGGTCTCAGCATCTTGTTTCGAGTCATTATTGTTAACCTGGTTTTCCTGTAGTCGTTTATTAATCCCATGTGTTTCTGTTTCCAGTTGCAATTGCATTCTGAATCCCCGCCTCCTCCCCTGACTATGTATGTGGCAGAGAGGGGAGGAGCCATCAGACGGAATCTTGTGTATGACTCACATCTGAATGGTGAAATCGCAGCTCCTTGTGCCTTCCGAGTATTTCCTTTATATGATTCCCAAGTCTTGTATTTTGCTGCGCCCACGTCTTGTCTGCTCCTTTTTTTAAGTCTCCCAGTGTGTCCGTCAGTCTAGGTAGGTTCAGTTTTTGTTTTTCTAGTTTATCCACTGTTGGAGTGAGTATTTCTGTTTCCCCCTGCCTTTGGCAGTGTAACTTAGTTCTCCCATTTGTTCAGTGCATGTGCACGGTGTTTTGTTTCTGGGGTGTCTGCCAATTTTCTCTTAGTGTTTTGTGTTTTAATAAACACTTCTAGATCCTGCATCTGGTGTTCACCTGACCTCTCCTTACAGGTTAACTTACTTTTGCGTATGAACAAATCACTTTGCTTTTCTTGTCTCTTCTGAAACAAAAATAATGCTCAAGAAAGGCTCATTTCTGGCAATTCTATAAAAGATGTGACAAAAGGGGTCCCATGTCCCCTATTACTCTTCTGCGCATATGGAAACTTCTTAAGCTGGTTGGCATTTACAAAAGTACTGGATACAAGAATGATGCTCAGTAAAGGCTCATTCCTGGCATTTTCAAATGATTATGAAATTGACCCTTCAGTGACAAAAGGGGGCCATTAATACATATGAGGAACATTTTAAGGGGACTTATAGTTAAGCCAACATTTTTCCCAAGATATTCACTTTTTAAACTAAGAATTATTTTCAAAATAATTCTATTATAAATTGCAACTTAAAACACTGAGTTTCTGTAGCATCACATTAGTGGTTGCCATGGCAACGGCTGTTTTAATGAATATATAGATACTGATATCTATATATAGAAACACAGTTATTGAGATAATTAAACAGTGTTTGGTTATAATTTCAGTTGTAATGTGAAGGAAAAAACATTCCTGATGTCACTACAGAGACTTTTTTCCGGGTTTCTATGTTCTAGTATTGATTTTGATGCCACCAAATTATTTTCAGCGGGAAACAGCTCATTAAATATGCATATTTTGATTTACTCATATTTGGTGGTACATATTGCCAAAAAAGCTCTGTACAGACATAGATCATTACAAATGAAAAAAATTGCCAAATATGAAGTTAAATGGATATACAGTCACTGAGAAATCTGTATTTTCTTTTTGAAAATCATCTGTATTTTTATCAAGGTTTTAAAATGCCTTCTAGTGTAAAAGGGTAATTCCAGGCAATTTTACAGGAAGTATAAGACTAATTTGGCAGAAAGTGAATATATGTCCTGAAAGTAGACTATTTGAAGGACCACTTCATGTTCTGACCTCAAAACTAAAATTTTGAACCAAAACTGACATTTTGCTTAGCTACAGCCCCTTAACTTTAATGGTCCTATCAGAGGGACAAATTCCATATTCAGGCTTAGAGGAGAGTTACGATTTGTTTGAAGTGTAAGTTGTCCTCCTCTTCTAGATCATCTCACTCAGATAAATTGGAGATGCAAAAGGCTCCGGTAGATTTTTGCAAACTGTGACTACTCAGAAAGAATTCACATAGAATTATGAACCAGCAGCAGATACAAGGATCATATGATCAATGTAGATAAAGCAGGCATGCCACTATTTGATCTGCTCCAGTTGTGTGGCTGAAGCTAAGCAGGTGTGGGCTTGGTTAGTACTTGGATGGGAGACCACCTGGGAAAGCCTAGTTGCCACTGGAAGAGTTGTTCGTGGGCCAGTAGGTTGCGATCTTCCCTCTGGTGTAATAAGCCCCAGTGCAGTGACACTGTACTGAAGGAGATGGCGTCTTGCAGATGAGATATTAAACTGATTTCCTGACTCACTGTGGTCACAAAAAATCCTATGACACTCAGCGATAAGAGTTGGGGTTTCCTCGGTGTCATGGCTAAAGTATCAACCTGGCTCTTTCGACCTGCCACCTAACCCTCTAATTGGCTGTGCAACTTGCCCTCTTCCTCCCCACCTGAACCCCCAGGGCTTCCTTGTAAAAAAAAAAAAAAAAAAAAAAATTCAATCCCAATGGGAATTCCCTGGTTAAATAAGGGTTAAATAAAGATGCTTACATGCCTAACATAGCCCAGCCAGCGGAGGCGTCTCTGCATGGGCATAGAAGAGATGCCCATGAGGCCGGCCCGCTGGAGGACGTCTGTGTTCGGAATCTTGTCTTGCCATCTGATGTGCAGCAGGCGGCGAAGTGAGCGGAGGTGAAAGCTGTTGAGGCGTCGCTCTTGTCTGGCGTAAGTCATCCATGACTCACTGCCATAGAGGAGAGTCGACAGGACGCAGGCTTGGTAGACCAGGACCTTGATCCTCTCACTCAGCAGGCTGTTGCTCCAGACTCGCTTGTTCAACTTGGCCATGACCCCTGCAGCCTTAGCGATCCTCGAGCTGATCTCAGCGTCGAGCGATGTTGAGCGTGTAATGGTGGAGCCCAGGTAGGTGAAGGCTTCCACCACTTCTAGCTGTGCGTCCCCGATGGTGATGGTGGGTGGGGAGTCGGCACCCTGTTCCATGATGTTAGTCTTTTTGAGACTGATGGTCAGCCCGAACTCCCTGCAGGCAGCGGACAGCTTGTCCACGAGGCGCTGAAGGCCCTCTTCACTGTGTGATATAAGGGCGGCATCGTCTGCAAACAGCAGTTCTCGTATCAGCACCTCGTAGGTCTTAGTCTTGGCACGGAGTCTGGCGATGTTGAAGAGTTTGCCATCCTGCCTCGACTGGACGTACACTCCATCCTCACAGTTGGCAAAGGCATATTGCAGGAGCATCGAGAAGAAGATCCCGAATAGGGTCGGTGCCAGGACACAACCCTGCTTTACTCCACTGCTGACTGGGAAGGGTTCTGAGGTAGCCCCGTCGAAGCAGACCGTGCTCTGCATGTCCTGGTGGAAAGAGGTGATGACTGCGAGGAGCCCGGGTGGACACTCGATTTTCTGGAGGATCTGGAGGAGCCCGCTCCTGCTGACCAAGTCGAAGGCTTTTGTCAGGTCCACAAATGCAATGAACAATGGCTGCTGCTGCTCACAACACTTCTCCTGCAGCTGGCGGAGGGAGAAGATCATGTCCACGGTGGACCTGCTGGCTCTGAAGCCGCACTGCGACTCGGGGTAGACACGTGAGGCGAGTCTCTGGAGGCGGTTGAGGGCGACTTGGGCCAACACCTTTGCCAACTATGCACAGCAAAGAGATGCCGCGGTAGTTGTTACAATCGCTGCGGTCGCCCTTGTTTTTATAGAGGGTGACGATGTTAGCATATCTCATGTCTTGGGGGATGAGTCCTAGCTCCCAGCATAGGCACAGCAGCTTGTGCAGAGGCTGCAGGAGGGCAGACTTCCCTTGCTTCAGGAGCTCTGGAGGTATACGGTCCTTTCCCGGCGCTTTGCCGCAAGCCAATGAGTCGATGGCTTTACCGAGCTCCTCCTTTGTCGGCAGGTCGTCGAGCTCATCCATGACTGGAAGGCTGGGCAGGGCACTGAGGGCAGCGTCTGCGACGATATTCTGCGTTGCGTAAAGCTCTAGGTAGTGCTCATTGCTGCAGCTGCTGGCTCTGGTTGGTGATGGTCTGGTTGGACTTGAGCAGGGCTGTTTTGACGCTCATGGGGTCGGTGACAGTTTTGATCCCCTCGTACATCCCTCTTGTGTAGCCGCAGTCGGCGGCAGACTGGATTTTAGTGCAGAGGGATTGCCAGTACTCATTGGCACAGTAGCGGGCGGTCTGCTGGGCCTTTCTTCTATCTGCTTTTAGAGCATCGCGAGTGCTAGAGCAGGGATTCTGCTTGTGATCCAGCAGTGTCTTCCTCTTAGCCACGGCGACTGGCTCCATCTCTTCCCAGTGCGTCCAGCACGTCCTCTAAGGCCCAGTAGAACTGGTCCTTCACTTCTGGAGTGGAAGTGAGCGTGGGAGCGTAGGCCGAAATGATGTTGATATAGCCCACTGATGTCTTCATGCGTAGAGTGAGTAGCCTTGATGATCCTCCGGTGGGTGTTTCAACGGAGGCGAGCAGTGAGTTCCTCACAGCAAAACCTACACTGTGCTATCTGGGCTCGTCCTGGGGCAGGCCCAGCCAAAAGAAGGTGTAGTCTGTTTCCCCAAGGGACCCACTGTCTGGCAGCCGTGTTTCCTGGAGACAGGCCACGTCAATGTTAAGGCGTGCCAGCTCCTTGCTGATGACGGCTATCTTGCGAGTGTCGTCAATGAGCTGAAGATCCGGAGAGAGTCCGGGGCACATCATGTGGACGTTATGAACCAACACACTTGGGGCCAGTTCCACTGCAGGAGTTGCCGGAGACACCACCTAACGGGGCTCCACTCCGTGTACACTTCTCGGGTGTACCCCTCAGCCTTTAGCCAACCAAGGCCTACCTGCAAGGCAGCAGGGAGCTCGTGGAGGGCGGGGTCGCTCGACTCCCCGTACAGGCGTAATGCGCCTGCCCACTGCCCACACTGACGATGACAGCGACAACAGTAATACTGATTAGCCTGATGCGATCAGTGGGCATTGGCAACCCACTCTTTAAACACTCATTTTTAAGGCTGAAACCATGCAATGTAATGATATTGATTAGCCTGATTCGATCAACCTTTGTCAGTGGGCATCGGCAACCCACTCTTTAACTCAGGGGTCCCCAATCTTTCCCAGAAAGGGCCGGTGTGGGTGCAGGCTTTCATTGCAACTTTCATTGCAATTGGCTGCGAGAAGATTCAAAAACGATTGAATATGCCACTGAGCACTGTTAGGGCAATTATTAAAAATTACAAAGATATGTAACTGTTGAAAACCTCAACAGTAGAAGGCATAACTGCATTTTGTCCCCTGGGACACTGGGGAGAATGGTGAGAGTGTTATGATCCTGTTCTGCTTGACCATGTTTTTGTTTCTGCCTGACTCCCATGTTTGATTATGAATCCTGCTTTGTCTGACTATGCTCAGTATTTTGATTTAGATTCCATGCCACATTTTGTTTTTGCCTTGTCTTTGTCTGTTTGCCATATTCCACCATTGCAGTAATTCACTCAATTTACTTTGCTGCGCTTCAAGCAGATCTTCTGCACCTTGATAATCACTGTTCTGCCTCTCACTCTGTGCACGGTAGAACTCCCTTACCAGAGCCGTATGATTGCCAGTAGGCTGTCTCTGTGATCCCTGTCCGCGTTTTGGCTTTTGCCAATTTCTTGTAATCAGGAACTTCCTCATGTTCATTCCTTTGTAATTAGTCTGATCCAACTCATCAGGTCCCTATCATAGCATTTGACTTCCCCTACGTGTATTTAAGCAGTCATTTCACTCACAGCTCTTGTCAGAACGTTTTCCCTGTGCTGCGATTTTTGATGCCTTGTACTCTTAGTGTTATACTTTTGACTGGAACATCCCCGATTCTGATTTTGGCTTTTTCTCTGATACTTATCTGCCCGTGTACCATGCCTGTTTTGTGTTTGTGTTCCTGAGTTTCGTGTTTGCCGCCCTGTGTACTGTTTGAATTACGTCCCTGGGATTCTGATTTCGGATTGGACTTTGTACCGTTGCCTTCTGCCCTGCGGGAGTTAACCCCCCTACTTCAATAAAACACACTTTTGCTGAAACTTTCTGGTCTTGCATCTGGTTCCAGAACAGTACCTCACACAATGGCGTGGTGTTCTATTGGAAGATCATTTGTGTACCGTCGTTGCCAAGGTGATGAATTTAATTTTCTTGTGCGCTTATATTGTTCACCGTGAGGTTTTGAACAATGAGGCAGGAAAGTTGAACCCACAGTTTGAAAATTTGATGACTGAACAAAAATTCATATTTGATTCAATCAAAGTAAAGCTGTGTCCAGATTTCTGGAAAGTGCCTTTGATCAAAGCATGTTTTACACTCATGTACACTAGATTTCAAGAGTTGGCTGCTCATTTTAAACATACTTTTTCATATTTTGTATAAAGGTCTGGATTGTCCCTTGTGCTGCTCTGTAATTTAGTACATTGTTACAAAGTGACTTAAGCCAGTTGGGGCTGGGTTCCCTTTCTCAATGTATTTTAAACTAAATATTTTGTCTATTGTATCACGATGGAATAAGTCACCACAATAAACAGATTCATTCAATGAGGTGCAGTAAAATAAGTGATAAACAGGTGAGTTGATAAAAGAAGCTTCTCAAGGAGAAAGTTGAGGATTATATTTCTCATTCATCAGATCAATTGCCATGCTGAATAACCACAATCAGTAATCATCAATAACCATATTTGGCATCTCCAATCCCACCCGAATCTGGAATGCCCAGTTGGGGAACTATGTACAGAGCTTGCTCGTATGCATCCCCTTGCTGCCAACTCATGATAGTGAGACAGTTCACGGCTCTCCTCCGAAGCACGTGCACGTGTATCCTCAAATAAACTCAATATAATTGTGCAATTGATCCTGCTTTTGGCTCTGTTTGTTCATACAGCTATAATGCCTTGGTTTTTCGGACTGACCTTTGTGTATTTTGATATTTGCCATGTCTGACTATTCTTAGAATATGTATTGTGTTCTTCCATAAAGACCCATCATCTTTAAGAAAAGAATGTTGAACTTGCTGCCTAATGCATCCCACACTAGATCGGTGGCATTGTGAGTAAACAATGTCAATGCTTCACCTGTGAGTGCTTTTAATGCTGTAGCTAAAGTGTGTATATACGTATATATATATATACATGGTGGCAGACCGTATCAAAGGCGGCCAGTAAGATCGAGTAAGAGGAGGATGCTGACATGGCCTGAGTCTGCAGCGATTAGTGGTTCATTGATGACCTTGACTAGAGCCGTCTCCAGTGCTGTGCTTGGGTCTGAAACCAGATTGGAACATTTCCCAGAGACTATGATGGGATAAATACTCTTGGATCTGGGAAGCAACAGTGTGTTCCAGAAGTTTAGCTATGAATGGAAGGTTGGAGATGGGGCGCTAATTTTTTTACGCTTCAATTGCTGCTCCAGGTTTCTTTGAAATAGGGGTAACTGCTGCTGTTTTCAGGTATGTAGGGATGGTGCCCAAGTGAAGAGATGAGTTTATTATAGTCCTTGGAAGGGGGGGCAGGGCAGGAAGGCATGACTTGACTAGTGGGATGGGCATGGGGTCCAGGATAGAAGTAGTAGACTTAGCCTTTGAGGCCAGGCCATGGATATACTGCTCATCAACGGGTGAGAAAGTGCTAAAAGACTGAGCAGGTACTGGAAAGGAGGCGAGGCAGTCATTTAAAGTAGAAGTGGTATGGAGTGTTTTTAGCTGATCATAGATGGTACCAATTTTGTTTTGGAAGAAACTGAGAAACTCACAACAAAGATCAGTTCATGGGGCCAGTGGGAAGGATTTTTTGGGCTGGAGTAACTTGTTAATTGTGGAGAAAATGGCTCTTGGGTTACTCTGCCCTTTGGCAATAATGGTGGAATAATACAAATATTTAGCCTCGTTAAAAGCCTCTTTGTAGGCCAGTACATGGTCCTTGTAGGCCACTTCATGAGAGTTAAGCCAGTTCTCCTACTTAGGTGCTCCAGTTGGCAGCCAGCAGCCTTCATTTTGCGCAGCTCAGGCATGTACCATGGAGCAGAGTGTAGGAAAGAGACAAAGTGAGTTTTCAAGGGGCAAAATCATTTAACAAATTTGTTAACTGGGAATTGTAAAATGATAAAAGGTCATCAAGACAAGTGTCAAGTGGCTTATCTTGAGATTGGGTATTCAGCAAGTCAAAGAGCTTAGCTACATTGATATTCTTAATGTTCCTATATGTGATGGAATGTGATGGTCAAAAGCGATGGGGTTTAGGAACAGCATGTTGGAGAAAATAGCTTTGTGATCGGAGACAGAGAGCTCCTTTGAACAGAGGTCAGATGGAGAGATGCCAGTGGTGCAAACCAGATCAAGAATGTGTCATTTAGAGTGGGTGGGGAAGTGTACATGTTGGGTCATGTCAAAGCAGTTTAACACATTAAGGACGTTATCAGCTAAGTTATAGTTTTGAGTCAACATGTTTATTGAAATCACCCAGAATCAGGACAGATGGATACATGGGGCACACAGTAGATAGGAGCTCCGCAAACTCATTAGCAAAGACAGAGGACACTTTATGCCAGTATCAAGACTCTACGTGGCTCATACTGTGCAATAATGACCTTGAATAAGTTATAAATTTGAAGGCTTATATTTCATCAACAAAATGAAAGCAAGTGTTATAGAAAGCTATTGGCCTCAACTATTGATGTCAAATCAGGCCTCTTGTGGTGTAGTGCTGAAGGAAGAAAAGATCTCCGCTGAGACAGTCTTGAGGTTGTATACAAGAGAATTTTATTTAATATCACACACCCCAAAGATCATCAAATCTGTATTTGTAAGCCCTGACTTAGAACTGAGAACTGCAGTTCCTCAAGGCTGCTGCACTTATTACAACCATCCTGTTTCACCAAACATCCCTTTTTAACAGATATCATGAATACTTGGGAATATACATTTTTTACAACAAAATTCCGGTAGAAATTTTGAATGTGCCCGCTACTTACTCTACACATACAGTGTTCGGAATGCTTGCCAGGGTTCTGGTAATCAGTTGATATAGTGTTCCGGGTGCTTGCTAGAGCATTGCTAGGTGGTTGCTTTGGAGTTCCAGGTGCTTGCTAGGGCATTCCTAGGCAGTTGCTATGGTGTTCTGGGTGGTTGCTAGGGCATTGCTAGGCAGTTACTTTGGTGTTCTGGCTGGTTGCTAGGGTGTTGCTAGGCGGTTGCTATGGTGTTCTGGGTGGTTGCTATGGAGTTCTGGGTGGTTGGCAAGGTATTGCTAGGCACTTTCCTTGGTGTTCTTGATTTTTACTACAGCGTTGTTAGTCTGTTGCTATGGTGTTCCTTGTGGTTCCTTAGGTGTTTCCAGGTGGTCTCTATGGTATTCTTAATGGTTGCTGAGGCATTGCTTGGCAGTTGCTATGGTGGTGTAGGTGATTGCTTGTGTGCAACTACGCAGTTGCTATGGTGTTATGCTTGGTTGCTAGGGAGGGACGAAAATTCATGTTTTTTGGGAAATGTGGGAAATCCGTAAGACCCGAAAAACATGGATAAGGAATCGGGAATACCATTACCAGACACATATTGTATTATATCATCGATAAATACAGTGGCTCCAATAAGTATTTGTACACTACTTGAAAATTCGACTATTTAACAGCTTTTGTATATTCGGCTAAATGTTTGCTACTGTGTGTAAAAGTAATTAAAATATTTGATAATCAATATGTTTTAAACAAATGTTTAATGTCAAAATGGCATATTTGGTCAGAAAGGCGATTATCTGACCCGGCTATCGTTACGCCACACGACCGTGCAGTACATCATCAAGAAATACATACAGTCTGAACGCATAGCCAATTCAGCCAGGAAAGCCACTGTATATTTCATACAGAATTGTTCATAAGTTAAGAAATTGCCATTCGTGTCCATCAAGTCAACTATAGACCATATATTCCTCTCATACCAATCTTCAAAAAACAAGGATTTACAGTGGCTCCAATAAGTATTTGTACACTACTGTACTTCATGGAGCCGGTTACGGATGGCCTGGGCACAAACATGGCTTCCAGTTGCTTCCTCCACTTTGATGGCAAGACTGGAGGCCGAGGACTGTCTCTCCCTCTGTACCAGCAGGGAGATGTACCGGTCAGTGCGCTGGCTGGTCTTCCTGGGACATCCTTTCCTGGCTGCATTGGCTATGCGTTCAGACTGTTTGTACTTCTTGATCATGTACTGCATGGTCGTGTGGCGTAACGATAACCGAGTTCCAATTTTTCTGGTGCTTTGGCCTTGTTTATGTAGCTGAATGATTTGCTCCCGCATTCGACGGGGTATCTCGCCTGTCTTAGCCATATATCACAGGAATACATTATGGGCATGGTCAGGCCATTTACATAGGCCAGTCTGTGTACAGAGGGAGTGTCCAGTATGCTCACGCTAGACCAAATCAGACCAAGTGAGTCAACCATGTCCTGTAAACATCTTGAGTCAATTTTAGGTGAGTATTATAAGTTTTGTGACTCACTAATGGAACTGTACAGATGCTTATTGGGTCAGATAATCGCCTTTCTGACCAAATATGCCACTTTGACATTAAATATTTGTTTAAAACATATTGATTATCAAATATTTTAATCACTTTTACACACAATAGCAAGCATTTAGCCGAATATTCAAAAGCTGTTATGTAGTCGAATTTTCAAGTAGTGTACAAATACTTATTGGAGCCACTGTAAGTATGCGGGATTATAATATGTGCCTGCATTGCAGCAGACACATAATAATAAATAAGTATGCAGGATTGTAATATGTGTCTGCATTGCAGTAGGCACAGAATAATAACAAACAATACGGCCTTTCCCTTAGTCTCCTCATAAATTTAACATCCCATGAGGAGTGTGAAGGTCCCATAATTCTTACCATTTATGAAGCCCAGTTGATAATCCTACTGTCCTCGCCTAACATTCTTTCCCTTATGAGAGACTTGTAGAGAATGTGCGTACCATACCTACGGGGCTACGCCTCCGCCGGCCATCCTCCTGGCTCTTATCTTCTCACAAAGTTTCACATGAGAAAGACAAATCACACAACATATGGCTCAATGTGGGCAGCAATGTGTACAGATGGATTCCTGAGGCCCTCAGGCCTTGGAGCACAAAGGTCAGCAGACAGAGAAATCCTGTACTTGGGGTTCTCTCACCAGTATAAATATGGTTGTTTATTTACTGTGAGAATATATGCACTGTATTTTGACTCGAAGGAATCGCTGACAAAATTTGCTCATTAACAACAGGGCAGAAAAGAAAGAAACCCTTGTGATTAAATGTTCAGTAATGTAGAGGTAAGAAAAGAGAATGAAAGAAATACAGCTTCTGTGCTCTCAGTTTTATACAAAAAAATAGTTTTATGGAGTACAAATACGGTCCACACAAACAGAGAGAAATGCGTGTTGCATTTGATACATCTAACTGAAATACATTGGTTTTAAAGTCGTGCTCAGGGTCACAAAATAAACTGGAAATAAGTGTCCATATACACAATTCAATAGATTAAATGTTGTGACTATTTCATGATCTGCCATGAGAAAGGGTTCTATAGTCTCTTGGCAAACCCGTGTTTTTCTGACTTTGCCAGCTCTAGGCAGCAAAACAATCAAATCAGACCATTTTCACAAAAGTGTCTGGAGACTTTCATGTTTTCACTTCTGGCATGATGAATATCTCCATGGAGCTGTGTTGTCAGAGTTCTTGGGATAACATGTTGCGAGAGATGGGTGGACACCAGGTGCGAGACACAGAACTTGACTTAGGGGTTTTTATTAAAAAGAAAAGAAAACAGGCATGATGGCCAAAAGGAAAAACTTGGCCCAAAGGGTTGTTCAAATCCAACTGATGAGTGTTTCACAGAGCAACAAACAAAAATACAACACAAGAAAACAAAAGCTACTAGTAACTCAAAGGAAGAACTCCAATAAACAAAAATAAATGGAGACTGCAATGACACTCAAAAAAACAAAACGAAACGAGAGCAATAGCTAAAAGACTGACTACAAAGAAGGCACAAACAAGTAATAATATGAACGAGGAACATGAAATGATCGTGGATAAGCGAGACTCTGTCTGCCAGCCAACTCCAGCCTCTCCCCAGATATAGCACAGGAAATGACAAGACAACGAGGATCACCTGTGGAATGACAAGGATACCCCAGATTGCTTAAAAACAAAGCACAAGGAAGAGAGAGGAAAACACGCGTGGCGAGATGAGAGAATAAGAGCAGGGAATTCCCTCATCGGGAAGATGAGCGTGTTGCAGCATATGAGGATAATGGCGGTAGAAGTCAGGGAGAATCTTCCCCCTTTCTTTTTCCCCTTTTTCCACCTTGTAACAACTCTGTGAGCAAACAGCCAAATTAAGTTGCTAATCTGGTCAAACGAAGGTGACGGGGGTTTTTGTGGGGGGTTTCAGTCTCCCTTGAGCAAAGTAAGGTAAAGTCCAATAAATTTAAACACTAAATTTAAACAATTAATTTAAATGCTCAATTATGGTCTAAGTGAATTGTATGATATACAAAGTAAAACAGAGTTGTTTTCAAGGACTGAGCTGTCGTTTGGTTTTTCTGTAGCTGATTTAGCTAACGAACCTCAGCAAGTTCTCAACTCCAAGAAAATTATTAAATTACCTTGATATCTAACTATAACCCAGCTTGGTTTCATACTTAGTGGCTTGCCTTTCATACAGTCTTCAATAAATATTGACGTTCACCAGGGTTATTTGTCCGCTTCGTTCTCTGTCCTGACCGCATTACTGTATAAACGCATTGCCAAGCTTGAATATTAACGTGAACCGGGTTTTTGTCTTTTGCGCATTTTATTATTAAAATATAAAATATTATTAAAGGGCTCTTCTGATTAAACACATTGCACATTACGTTATCTTATTTGTATTTGTATGTATTTTCCTCGGGTCACGGTGCCTTTATCAGCAGATAAGAGTTACCCTTAGTTACCCTTGGATGTATTTGTGACTAGCTAGATAGTTACTGTTTGCATTTTTGGCTGGGGTTCTGAGATTTAGTTTTTAGTTAGTAGGGCAGCAGTCACTTGAGTCATCCATTTGGTTAAGTTGGAAGATAAATGGTAAGGTTTACCGCCGATTACCAGAGTGCTCCGCCTCCGCCCTCCTCCAGTTTCTCCTAGGCGTTGTAGCCAGTCTGTTTTATCTGGGTTCTCAGCTCAAGATGGCTTATTAGGAGTGCTTATTACATATAGAGTTTGCCTCAATTTGGCATTTAATCTCTGTTAACTGAAACTGAACCCCTGTTAAAAGAGGCTTAATATCAATTTATATAGTTTCCCCAAGGTTTCTATCGTGACTGCTGCTCAGGGCTTCTCAGGTAAATAAATTAATAAATTGTGGTACCTGGGCTTGTGTCTTGGCATTAGTAATTTTCTTTTATCTGGGGTGAGTGAGGTCATTAGGTAGGGGGTTCAAAATGTGGCCAAAACTATGTGACAGTTGCAGGATGATCACACCTTTGGAAAGAGATTTCCAGGGTGGGTTTGTCTGCCACCGGTGCCAGCTAATTAAACATCTGGAGAGCAAGATCCTTGATCTTCAGCGCCAGTTGGCGGCGCAACATAATTTGTAATTGGTAGAGTTTCTAGAGGAACTAAGTAGAATAAAAAAAGAGGCTTATCCACTTAACAATAGAAACCGCGGGGAAACTATGTGACGACTGCTTGGGGCTTCCCAGGTTAATAATTTTTGGACCCTGAGCTTCTGTCTCGGCATTAATTAATTTTCAGTATTATCTAGGCGCAGGGAGAGATCTAAAGCAGGCAGGACAAGGGGTACTGCAGGAGAGGTTTGGGAAACCCTGATCTAGGGTGAGTGAGATCATTAGGTAGGGGGTTCAAAATGTGGCCAAAACTATGCGATGGTTGCATTAAGATCACACTTTTGGAAAGAGATTTCCAGGGTGCGTTTGTCTGTCACCAGTGCCTGTTACGGTCTGATACACGAGGGAAACACACTAGGGGAACATGAGCTTGGTAACATGGACGTGGAAACATGAACGTGAATTTGGAAACTCAGAAGAGGGAGACACAAAAGGGGAGTGAGACGCCAGAAGCGGGGATCCAAAATGATATTTATTAAAATAAACAGAAATAATCCAGGGGAAAAAAGGGGGCACACCGGCCAACAAAAACACCGTGCCTAGCACTGAAACTGGAGAACTCAAGAATCCAAAACACTAACCGAAACCGGGGGGACAGACTCGGAACAAACTTGGAACAAGACTAAAACATGGAACGAGACTTGGGAACAAGAGAACTCTAGAAGCTACTCACAAGACAAGACAGTTGGCACAGCTGGCAGATGGCTAACTCCGGTGGCACAGCTGGCCAGGAGAAGGGTAAGGGAGAACATCAGGAGGGGGACAGACAGAGCTCAAGGCAGGCAGGAATGCTGGGGCTAAGGCTTGGGCTAAGGTAATGGCTATGGCATGGCTTGGCTTGAGCTTGGGGCTGTGGCTATGGCTTGGACTTGGCTGGTGCTCAGGACAGGCAGGGCGGCTGGAGCTCAGGACAGGCAGGGCGGCTGGAGCTCAGGACAGGCAGGGCGGCTGGAGCTCAGGACAGGCAGGGCGGCTGGTGCTCAGGACAGGCAGGGCGGCTGGTGCTCAGGACAACACGAGACAGAGGAAGAAGACTGGCACAAGGACACAGCAGACGCTGGAGGAGACAGGGGGCACCAGGGGCTTGAAAGCAGCAAGAAGGGCAGGCTGGACAGGGAAGAGGGCTGAACTTGAGAACACACAGGAAACTGAGGGGACCAGAGGAGAAGTGCACCGGGCAGGGAGAGTGAGAGCGGGAATGCGTGCGTGAGTGAAGTCAGATCTGCATGCGTGCAGAAACTGCTCAGCTTAATAGGGCAGGGGCACACACAGACACAGGTGTTGAAACTAAATCCAATTACAAGAGGTGGAACATGAGGGAAACCAATTACTCGAAAACAGATTAACATTAACACATAGACAAGGATCACAAGACAATCCCAAAGATGGGATAAATAAACTGGATAAAAAGACTCCTAAGTGTACAGAAAAAGAGCCAGAACAGATTATAAGAATGCAGAGATTCTGCGGGAAACTTTAGCAA
Source organism: Gymnothorax reevesii (assembly GCA_029721435.1). Lineage (NCBI taxonomy): Eukaryota > Metazoa > Chordata > Actinopteri > Anguilliformes > Muraenidae > Gymnothorax > Gymnothorax reevesii. The sequence goes on along the minus strand of CM056577.1, from coordinate 70,803,956 downwards.
AGCCAGTGAACAGTAAGGCGAGGGGCAGAGCTAGAACAGAGCGACTGCTGAGAGATAATTAGTCAATTAGTAAGTGCAGCTATACAATCCCGGGTGCTCGTTAGCAGATTAGTATTATATACAAGGTTAGTTTGGTTAGTAATTTTAGAAAACAACAAACTGTTAGTAATGTTAGTATGAATAGAATAGCAAGGGGAAACTAGAAAACGAGAACAGAAGGAAGGATGAAACCCAGAATCCATTAAATCACCCGAAATAGTGTCACAATCAATTAACACAGAAACTGATACAAACAATGACGTGACCGGGGAGAAGCAAAGACAGTACATGGGTAAAACGTGGACTGGACTACACAGGAGAGGAATGAAATGTGAACACTAAGACATGGACTAAAAACTGACATACCAAAATGACAGAAACCTAAAATTGACTAACCAGACACTCAGACCACGAAACACAACAGTGCCAGCTAATTAAGCATCTGGAGAGCAAGATCCTTGATCTTCAGGGTCAGTTGGCGCGTAACATAGTTCACAATCAATAGAGTTCCTAGAGGAACTAAGTTGTACGTCGTTTAGAGAAATTGTGTGTACGCCAAAGCAGGGGTGTGCGGAGACCACAGAACAGGTAGGGAGAGAAAGTTGGGTGACTGTAGGTCGGCAGTGCAGGAAAGGGTGTACACGGCGTACAGCCATAGGCGTTATTTGTGGGGGGGATGGGGGGGACATGTCCCCCTCAACATTCAAAAAGGTGGTGTTCGTCCCCCCCAAAGAATGAAACAAATCAAACATCAACTTAATATTAGTATATAACTCTGTGGTCACAACGTTTTGGAGCTGTTGTGCATTTGATTAGTTGGGACCCGTAACGTTCACTCTCATGTTCGCTGAGCAGCTCGCGTCTCTCCCCCCGAATGTCAAAACAAAAGGCAGGGATAATTAAAGGTAATGCACCTACCAATATAACTACAGGGATTGTGTCAATAGGCCAATTTGCCAAAATGTTGAAATATCCCTTTAAGATCAAATCGGTGAGCGCTTACAAATAGCGGACTATCATGATCGTCCGGCCTGAAACATCCAGTAAACCATGTTCCTAAAACTTCCCGGGACGAAAATTGTATATACAGAAATTGTAGAATGAACGTTACCGAACATCTCCAGGTTACAAGATACTTTCGTTTGATTTGTCGCGGTTTAGTTCGCTTTCTTTTTGACAGCTTTGGTGTTTCCAGCAAGGACGAAGTGACCACTCCGACAACTGATAATGTGACCCGGTTCGGCCACCGGATGGTTTCGGGGAGACTCCGGACTGGGCGGAGACGGTGCTCGACTCGTTGGGAAATTCAAAAGAAAAACAACCTAAACTGAGCCAGGCGGGATCGCACCTTTAACCAAGAAGCCTTTTGTCGGTGATTGTGCATTTAGAAAAAAACGTGAAGAACGCTTTGGGAGAGAGTGGCGTGAGAGAACTTAACAGCCGAAACTTTCGTTTAAAGGCGATCTTGAAGTGAAGAGTTGCTTGGTAAAAATAATGCGTTTGTTGTTTTCATAAAGTCTGAAAACGTGTGAGCTTTGAAGACGTGGATGTTGGACGTTTAAGATAGCATTGTGAGAGACTCAGCTAAAATGCTAGCCGTAGCTTTCACCAAGAAAGAACCGGTTCAATTCGGCACCGTTGCTAATGCTGAACTGTGGAGGCTACACTGACGACTGTTCCACCTGCTGCATTGGTTTCTCCACTCAACACTTCCGATTGGCTTCTCCCGTTTCATGGATTCGTGAGTGCACTAAAGTTTGGTCCCCAATGCAAAGCCAAGTGCTTGGTTATTGTCTGAACATTTCCAAGGTTTAACGTAAGTTTAGGGCCAATTCCATCTTTTCACTGATACTGATTGTTTCTTAAAGTAATTTTACTTATATTAATTTCATGGTTGAAATTTGAGCTAAACCAATGAGGTTCTGATGTTTCCGGTAATTCGCATGAAAAGTTGTAAGTCACTGTGTGTGAAGTCTATTTGTATTTTCCAGTTTCCCTGTTCGGTGAAGTTTAGAGAACCCAAGTGAAATTTGTGAGACTAAAACATTTAAAGGGTAAATAAGTGAGTTTCTTCATTAGAATTTAAAAGGGTGCAAACTAAAGTTAAATTTTATTTGCAATATCATTTTTCAATGGTTTCTTATACTCGGGTACATTTCCTTGTGTTTATTGGTGACTGTGAAGTTACAAATGAGGATTTGAGTAGAAAAAAGTGTGAAATTCATAATTCATTTTAGTGTGTAAAAATATACATGTTTGAATTTATTGACACAACAGTAAAATCACTTTGAAAAATATTATGACCTGGAATACAAATCAAAGTTTCACAAAACCGTAAAAGAAAACATTTTTGAGTGCAAGAATGCTGAAGAGACCAGAACTTATAACATTAAAACAGAGAGAGAGAAGCATATTAGGCGCTCATGGGATAAAAAATCTATAGGTTAGAATAATAATAAATCTGGTGCTCTTGGAAGAAGTGGGACAAGAGGACAATCAAAAATAGTCGGTCTTCCAGGCACTCAGAAAAAAGTGGAGTACAAACAAAGCCTAAGATAAAAAGCCTTTATTAAAGCATGGCTGAAAAAAATTAATTTAAAAAGCCAAAAAAAAAAAGCTCTTTAAATTAATTTTCTTCAGCCATGCTTAAATAAAGGCTTTTTATCTTAGGCTTCGTTTGTACTCCACTTTTTTCTGAGTGCCTGGAAGACCGACCATTTTCAACTTAAAACATTGCTTTTGTTTTTACTTGGCTGACCTCCTGCTATAGAAAGGATGTAAAGGTTCCCAGTCATTAAGAAATGTTTTTTTAATAATAATAATAATAATTATTATTATTATTATTTTATTTTCTGCATGTAAATTTTTGTTTTGGCAAGTAAAAATCAGATTTCACTTTCCCGAATGAGTAATTTAAAAAAAAGTTAGTGTTGAGCCCTTGATTACTAACATCTGGTGTAGCATTACTAAGCTGGGCGGTATTCCACAAAGCTGGCTAACAGTAAGCCTGGCTTTGGCACAAAGTAAAACCTAAAAACTATTCAAATCTGGAACATGGACTGAAATAAATATAGCTTTTTGGGTTTTACTTTGTGCAAAAGCCAGGCTTACTCAGTTAGCCAGCTTTGTGGAATACCCCCCTGGTTTCCACCCAATGTGAAACTGATTTTTCACATGACCGTGTATTCGCGTCTTTGCATTGACTTTGAATGTAATCTGTGGTGCGAAAAATTTGCTTCGCGTGCGATGGAAAAAGCACTTAAAAGTGCTGCACCTGATTTTAGTAATCAAGGTTTCTATTGAACCCCATGATTAGTTAATTAGATGATTCAGGTGATGTAGTGCTGGGCTAAAATGAAAACCTACACACACAGCGGCCCTTTGTGGATAAGATTGGACTCTCCTCACCTAAACAGTGCTCCTTTTCTAACAAAATGTTAAGTAACATTGTAACCAAAACCTTGATTAGAAATCTTTTGAAGATGCATGTTTTTGGAGCATTTCAGCCTTTATCTTAACAGACTGCGCAGCGTTGAACATTGTCCGCTTGTGGGTAAAAAAAATAAAAGACCCTAAAAATCTTGTCCCCCCCAAAATTTGAGACACAGTAACGCCCTTGCGTACAGCGACAGCTCCTCCAGTGGTTGAGGTGTCCAACTGATTCCGGCCCTTGCAGGAACTCGATTATTATTATGGGAGACTTCAATTATCCTGGTATTGATTGGAAAATGGTGAAAGGACAGGGTCAAGAGGAGGAAGAATTTCTGGATGTTATAAATGACGATTTTTTGGTGCAGTAGATTAATAAACCTACAAGAGAGAAGGCAATTTTAGATTTGGTGCTTTGTAATACTTGATTCACAATGTAAATTCATTCCAAAGGCATCCATAAGTAAGCTGAAAAAACAAAATCCTCTATGGACAACCACAGCTATTCATAGGAGTCTGAGGCATCTTTATAAGACGTACAGTGGGGGAAATAAGTATTTGACCACTTGCAGATTTTGCAGGTTTGCCCACTAACAAAGAGTGCAACGGTCTATAATTTTAATGATCGGTTTATTTAACAGTGAGTGACAGAATATCACAAAAAGTGGAATAAGGCTTTGTATGCATTTTAGGAATTTATTTGCATATTTTTGGTCAAAAATAAGTATTTGACCCCCTGGACAAACAGCATGTTCATATTTTGTAGAAAAGCCATTATTAGCCAGCACAGATGTCAAACAATTTTTATAGTTGTTGACAAGGTTTGTGCACATTTTGGCAGGGATGTTGGCCCACTCCTCCCTGCAGACAGCCTCCAAACCATTCAGGTCCCGAGGCTGTCGCCTTGCAACCCAAATTTTAAGCTCCCTCCAAAGATTTTCAATTGGATTCAGGTTTGGAGACTGGCTAAGCCACTCCAGACCCTTGATGTACTTCTTCTTCAACCACTCCTTTGTTGCTTTGGCGGTGTGCTTAGGGTAGTTGTTGTGCTGAAACACCCATCCTCGACCCATGTTCAGCTCTCTCACTGAGGGAAGGAGCTGTTGGTCCAGAATTCCACGGTATATGGCCCCGTCCGTCCTCCCCTCAATGCAATGGAGTTGTGCCGTCCCCTTGGCTGAAAAGCACCACTGTGGTTGAGGGTGGGGATGGTGTTCTTTGGGTTGTACTCTGTGTTCTTTGCCCTCCAAACACGGCGAGTTGAGTTGAGCCCAAAAAGTTCTATTTTGGTCTCATCTGACCACATCACCTTCTTCCAGGCCTCTTCTGAGTCCTCCAGGTGGTCAATGGCGAACTTCAGGCAGGCCTGTACATGTGCCTTCTTGAGCAGGGGGACCTTGCATGCGCTGCAGGATTTCAATCCATGACCACTTAGCATGTTACCAACTGTTTCTTTTGTAACTGTGGTCCCAGCTGCCTTCAGTTCATTAACCAGTTCCCCCCTTGTGATTCCTCACCGTTCTCCTGATCAGGGACATCTCACGAGGCGAGACCTTGCATGGAGGCCCAGACCGAGGGAGGTTGGCGGCAGTGTGGTGCTTCTTCCATTTCCTGACAACAGCACCGACAGTTGATCTTTTCTTACAAAGTTGCTTTCCCATTCTCTTGTAGCCCATCCCAGCCTTGTGTAGGTCAACAATCTTGTCCCTGATGTCCTTATACAGCTCTTTGGTCTTGCCCATGGTGGAGATGTTGGAATCTGGTTGTTTAGGAGTGGACAGGTGTCTTTTATACAGGTAATGAGGTGAGGCAGGTGTATTTGATGTAAATAATTCGTTGGGATTGGGGGTGTGTCTTAAAGAAAAACTAACTGGCTTGTGGGACCCAGAATACTTGCTGTTTGGTAGGGGGTCAAATACTTATTTTACCTCATCAGATGGTTATCAATTTTTATAAATTCATATGATGTGATTTTCTGGAATTTTCTTTGTGATTCTGTCTCTCACTGGTAGAATTTATATACGATTAAAATTATAGATCGTTGCGTTCTTTGTAAGTGGGCAAACCTGCAAAATCAGCGAGGGAGCAAATACTTATTTCCCCCACTGTACATAAAGGACAACAATGAGAACACTAAGGCTGAATACTGTAAAATGCGAGCTGTGGTCAAAAAAGAGCTGAGGAATGCTAGAAGACTGTGTGAAAGGCAAATTGCAGAAGGGGCAAAAACTAATCCTAAGCGCTTCTTTCAGTCCTGTAGCAGAAAAAGGAAAGTCAAAGAGGAGGTTAAGTGCATAAAGAATAAATATGGCTGCTATATAATAACAAGGATATTGCGGATACCTTAAACAGTTATTTTTTTGTTGAGAATTTTACCTCAGAGCAGGTTTTTATTCGGCCAGAGGGCATGTCCAACGCCCAAGATTATTTTGCGGAAATTGAGGTTAGGGATAATGAAGTATTAAACAAGTTGCATAAACTAAAGGCAGATAAGATGGCGGGTCCTGATGGCTTATATCCTAGAGTGCTCAGGGAAGTTAGTGAAATAATCTTTAAACCGCTCTCCGCTATCTTCAGACGGTCTTTAGAAACTGGAAAAATACCAAATGATTGGAAACAGGGCAATATAATACCAATATATAAGAAAGGAGACCGTACTGAGACTCTTTGTCGCGCGAACAGACTAAGCTGTCTATTGCTCTAAGTATTGAGTCCCCCACTATCATTACTCTCTTTTCTGAGGGGTAGGGGCCAACAGGGTGCCCTGCTGCTCATCAGTCCCCTAACTCTCAGGGTCAGGGGCCAAGTCGAGTTCCTGCAAGGGCCGGAATCGTTCTGACACCTCAACCACTGGAGGAGCTGTCGCTGTACGTAGTGCACACCCTTTCCTGCGCTGTCGACTTACAGTCACCCAACTCTCTCTCCTTGCCTGCTCTGGGATCCCAGTCAGTGTTTCCCCTACTTTCATTCACGAGCGCTGCTGCTGAAATTTCACATGATCATTAATATCAATGCGCTACTAATGATGTTTACTCGCACTGTGTGAGCGTAACAACACCAAGTTATTTCGGACTTGTTTTGAGTCATCAACGAGTGCATCAAATCCTGTCGGACCCTCTTAGGACATCAACGTAAAAGGTAACGTTCAAGCTTATACACGGTCTATATCGAGAGTAGTACAGGTGGTAACGTGAACGCAACAGCGTTGCTCCTTCGGGCAGTTAGCTGAAAGAGAAAGTGATGGAGATAGTGAGCGGAGCAGCAACGATTCAGAAAGATTAGCAGTAAGTTGACAGAAAATGTACAGTTTATCAGTTAATAAATGCTACAGCTTCTCAAGCCAAAGTGTCTTATGCCATATTAGCAGTGGCGTGCCATCAGATGTCAGGAAGGCCTTCGGTGATCACCCTTTCCCGCATAATTTCTCTTAAACTGTTTGCGATCAGGTTTACCTGATTAACAATCAGTTTATTAACTGAACAGCTACCACCAATGCATGACACATAATGATTAACGAATGACAAAGCCATTACCTATTGGCTATGTTGATATAACTGATGTGACTCTGCAAGGATGACAATCTGCAAAAAATCCGGAACTTTCGCTAACTTCACGGCAATTATTTTCGTTATTATCCCTCAGCAGTGCATCGTACCAAACAAGTACTTGAGCTGTCACTACATTCAGACTATAGAACGGATTCTCATGGCTTATTGCTCAATGAACCTCGCAAACTAATTTACGCAAATCCAGAAATTATAAAGACAAAGGCAATTGATATTTTCCATAGTCATTGATGTGCAGAAGCAAACGCCGCACATATTCGTAGTGCAATGTATAACAAGGCTTTCAAAAATAAGTGAGATTCTCGTCAGTTCCGCCAATCAGTCAGAGCAACTGTTTCTAATTGGGGAGGTAAACTGCAAGAGGTGTCTGTCATTAAGAAGTGAAAGGAGAGGTTATTTCTGGCCCTGTGTTTCTGCCGACGCACTGTCACTGCATATTAACCGTATTTATACCATTAAATTTGTTTATATCACGATATTTATACTGTTAATTCTGTTTTTACCACTACACTTGTCATATTTATACTGTTTATATCTTTGCCACTGTCTTTTCTTAGATACATTTTAGCTTGTATAAATACTGCTAAAAAATAAAGGGAACACTTGGAGTTATGTTGTGTTGTTTGTGTTCCCTTTATTTTTTTGAGCTGTATATTTATTTTTCTACATGTTGATAGTGAAATGATATTTCAATTTTCAGATGAGTCTGTTAAACTGGGTGGTTAGGAAGAGAAAGGAAGATGGTGACCATGGAGGAGCTGAAGTTAGTAAAGTGAATTACGGATCCAAACTAGTCACCTTGAATGTACAACTGTTTGTATATGATTATGTAAGTGAAAGTGCTGGTTACAACATGTTGCTAAAGTCGTGAAGTGTGATGTGGAAAAGATCAGTAGTGCAGGGGAGAGAGGACAGAGAAGCAGGAGGAGGTCGTGAGCAGGAAGAGGAGCGAAGAGAGGAGCAGGGAGAGGAGCGAAGAGAGGAGCAGGGAAAGGAGCAGGGAGAGAAGCAGGGAGAGGAGCAGGGAGAGAAGCAGGGAGAGGAGCAAAGAGAGGAGCGAAGAGAGGAGCAGGGAGAGGAGTGAAGAGAGGAGCAGGGAGAGGAGTGAAGAGAGGAGCAGGGAAAGGAGCAGGGAGAGAAGCAGGGAGAGGAGCAGGGAGAGAAGCAGGGAGAGGAGCAAAGAGAGGAGCGAAGAGAGGAGCAGGGAGAGGAGTGAAGAGAGGAGCAGGGAGAGGAGTGAAGAGAGGAGCGAAGAGAGGAGCAGGGAGAAGAGCAGGGAGAAGAGCAGGGAGAGGAGCGAAGAGTGGAGCAGGGAGAGGAGCGAAGAGTGGAGCAGGGAGAGAAGCAGGGAAAGGAGCGAAGAGTGGAGCAGAGGGAGGAGTGAAGAGAGGAGCGAAGAGAGGAGCAGGGAGAGGAGTGAAGAGAGGAGCGAAGAGAGGAGCAGGGAGAGGAGTGAAGAGAGGAGCAGGGAGAGGAGTGCAGTGAAGAGAGGAGCAGGGAGAGGAGTGAAGAGAGGAGCGAAGAGAGGAGCAGGGAGAAGAGCAGGGAGAGGAGCAGGGAGAAGAGTGAAGAGAGGAGCAGGGAGAAGAGCAGGGAGAGGAGCAAAGAGTGGAGCAGGGAGAGGAGTGAAGAGAGGAGCAGGGAGAGAAGCAGGGAGAGGAGTGAAGAGAGGAGCAGGGAGAGAAGCAGGGAGAGGAGTGAAGAGAGGAGCAGGGAGAGGATCGGAGAGAGGAGCAGGGAGAGAAGCAGGGAGAGGAGTAAAGAGAGGAGCAGGGAGAGGAGCAGGGAGAGATGAAAGGAGAGGAGTAAAGAGAGGAGCAGGGAGAGGAGCAGGGAGAGATGCAAGGAGAGGAGCAGGGAGAGGAGTGAAGAGAGGAGCAGGGAGAGAAGCAGGGAGAGGAGTGAAGAGAGGAGCAGGGAGAGGAGCAATGAGAGGAGCGAAGAGAGGAGCAGGGAGAGGAGCAGGGAGAGAAGCAGGGAGAGGAGTGAAGAGAGGAGCAGGGAGAGGAGCAGGGAGAGGAGCAATGAGAGGAGCGAAGAGAGGAGCAGGGAGAGGAGCAGGGAGAGAAGCAGGGAGAGAAGCAGGGAGAGGAGCAGGGAGAGGAGTGAAGAGAGGAGCAGGGAGAGGAGCGAAGAGAGGAGCAGGGAGAGGAGCAGGGAGAGGAGCAGGGAGAGGAGCGAAGAGAGGAGCGAAGAGAGGAGCAGGGAGAGGAGCGAAGAGAGGAGCAGAGAGAGGAGTGAAGAGAGGAGCAGGGAGAGGAGCGAAGAGAGGAGCAGGGAGAGGAGCGAAGAGAGGAGCGAAGAGAGGAGCAGGGAGAGAAGCAGGGAGAGGAGTGAAGAGAGGAGCAGGGAGAGGAGCGAAGAGAGGACCAGGGAGAGGAGCGAAGAGAGGAGCAGGGAGAGGAGTGAAGAGAGGAGCAGGGAGAGGAGTGAAGAGAGGAGCAGGGAAAGGAGTGAACAGAGGAGCAGGGAGAAGAGCGAAGAGAGGAGCAGGGAGAGGAGCAGGGAAAGAAGCAGGGAGAGGAGTGAAGAGAGGAGCAGGGAAAGGAGTGAACAGAGGAGCAGGGAGAGGAGTGAAGAGAGGAGCAGGGAGAGGAGCGAAGAGAGGAGCAGGGAGAGGAGTGAAGAGAGGAGCAGGGAAAGGAGTGAACAGAGGAGCAGGGAGAGGAGAGAAGAGAGGAGCAGGGAGAGGAGCGAAGAGAGGAGCAGGGAGAGGAGCAGGGAGAGAAGCAGGGAGAGGAGCGAAGAGAGGAGCAGGGAGAGGAGCGAAGAGAGGAGCAGGGAGAGGAGCGAAGAGAGAAGCAGGGAGAGGAGTGGAGAGAGGAGCAGAGAGAGGAGTGAAGAGAGGAGCAGGGAGAGGAGTGAAGAGAGGAGCAGAGAGAGGAGTGAAGAGAGGAGCGAAGAGAGGAGCAGGGAGAGATGCAAGGAGAGGAGCAGAGATTATTTTTATTTTCTTCAGATAAATGTCAAAAGCTGTAAATTGAGACAAAATAAAAACGTTTCATATTCCCCTGTCTATCTGGCTTCCAAGGTCATTTAACTTGAAAATATTTTCACGCACATGAATACGGGTTGAAGTCGCATCCTCATGGAGGCGGACACAGAAGCACCGCTGCTGAAAAAAATTCTTGGGGAAACACTGATATCCAACATGGAATCTCTTCCTATTCAGACATCCTGTACTGGAATGCAGGCAGTGTTGCATGCAAGTGCTAATTTTTCAATTTTAACCATTACAGGCCCTCAGACATGCCCCCATTTAGTTGTGTCCAATTGCAAAGCACATACTTTGATGGCTGTTTAGATGTTGATTCACCCATGCAATCTGTCTTTATTCCATAAGCTTTTACTACAGCGTGTGCAATATGGTTTGGGCCCCCTAATTTCCACAAACATTTTGAATTACACAAGTATTATGGTCCCTGCTTGAATTTTCTCATATTTTGCCCAACTAAAAAGAACAATTCTAATGGGAATTCCTACATTAATGCCACAGTGACATCTACATTTTTTTTCCTTTTGCTTTAAGTAAAACATTATTTCAGTTACATGCAATTATTTGTCATCTGGATTAACAGCAGCTCACCAAAATCTCACATTTCAATCTTCATAAAATGTCAACTATCTATTGAAAAAAGAAAAATAAAAATCATTATGGAATTCATTATACCACATGGAAGTTGTTCACGATTTTTATTTCTGAACAAAATACACGCATTCTTTCGTTGAATAAGCCTCGGTATTTCTCTCAACAAGCCGATTTTTGACAGGAATTGAAGCACCTATTACTAAAACCTCATAAGTCACACTTGACTTGTCTTGACTTGTGGGGTTTTAGTAATCAGCACTTCAATTGTATCAAAAGCCGCAGACGTGATCATTATTTAGGTGAAAGGTTATGATATCATGATCTCGCTTCATTTGTTAACTGGCTGCATTGTTGCTTGAATAATAAAGCGTCAGTTTTATATTGCGCATTTCTGGGCACTCAGTGACGCTTCACAATGGATTCATTATTCATTCACTCACACATTTACTACGTTTTGAAGCCACAGCTGCCATGGCAGGCTGACGGAAGCGTGGCTGCCAGTATGCGCCAACGGCCCCTCCCACCACCAAACATTCATAAACAGCCATATAGGAGTGTTCCTATATTGTATGTTTTTGTGGGTGGGGAAACCGGAGTACACCTATGCGAACACGGGGAGAACATGCAAACTCCATACAAAAAGGCCCCGGGCTGGATTCGAACCCATGACATTCTTGATTTTGTACAAGACTTTACATTAACCTCCAAATTAAGGGATAATATGAAAATAATACATGAAGGCAGTAGGGAGCCCCCACTGGCCATGCACCCAGCGGCAGTCACTCCGCTTATGACCTGTCATCAACCTCAACCTCAATGACAGCACCATTTTACAGATCTGAAGAATAAGTGCCTGAACAACTGAAGACCTTAGATCTTAGAAACAAAGGACTGAAAACATGCAAAAATGTAAAATATATAAAATGTAATAATAATATACAATTTTATTATATATGATTATAATATTTATAAAGCATAATATATAAAAAAAATTTAAATTTGGACTGATCATTTTTCTTTTGTGGTCTTCAATTATATTAATTACTTCTCTGCAAGAAAAGTTCCACTTTAAGGGCATATGACATTCTACTCTGTCCATTTCCCTGAATTGATCTTACAAAGACAAGAAGTTTGGAGCCAGAAGAATAGTATTGTGAATTACTGGTGCAAATGTTCAATGTCAGCACCAGTATTCAGTATTCTGCTCATATTCTGAGGCCGTCATTCCAAGTGCCTCATGGAATGTGAAGTGTGCACGGTTGTCTTGGCAACAAAGATGCCAGCTGCTCTCTACTCTCCAGAATTCCTTTTGCAGATTAACCTGGTTACCAGTGCTTGCAAATAAAAACATAAACAATTAAAAACATCAAGTAAACCTGTGCCTAGAAGCATATATAATTAATAACCCAAAACACCGAATTAACTGATCAATTACTTCCTTAATGCTTGAAAATAAACAATGATAATTATTTACATATTGTTGGTGTAGCAACCATAAAAATATACATCATATCAGCAAGATGAATAGCTCACTAATCGCCAATAAATATTTGTATTTAAAAGTTGTTATGGATACTATAGCAACAGCATTTTTAGATTCTGTTATACCGTTGCTAGGTCGTGAAAGTGATTTGAGATATTGAATTATTAGTGACAGTGCTGTTTTGATTGTCTCAAACTGATTATTAATTTGCTTTGTAATTTGTCAAGAATTTTTGTCAAGAAAATACACGTGGCCTAAAGATGTCATCCAACGTCTTTTTATGCTGGTGGCTGTTTTTTCTACTTTCTTACCTTTTCCATCTGGTAACTCTGGGGAGAATTTCTAACTTTGGTGAGTTGATTGCATTTATTCAAATTTCAATTTGAAAGCTGATATCCTCGTTATTTGTCTAATTTGCCTAAACATTTGATCTCTAGGCCATGCATTTTCTGGTTCAAGGCTGTTTAAAGAAAGGTCTTAAGTGGGCTTATCAAGTATTAATTATAAACACAGAAAAAGTATAGCTGAATTAATGATGCTACTTAATATAATCTGATGGCAATAAACTGGAAAAATAATTAAAGAAAATTGTTTTCCTTGTTTTAGGAAATTTCTTTGTTCTAATAAATTTTAGTATGAGTGCAGCTGTAAATTCTTGTGCAACTTTATTTTTTAATAATCGTCAATTTAAATAGCAGACAATCCATAAATCACCCTTACTGGTACAAGATATTTGCCTCCACACAAACAACCACCGCGGTTGAGTTGATTTTATTTATTTATTTTTAAATGGTTGAAAAAACATTTACAACATTTCCTCCCAGGCATGGTCTGCAAAGAAAAGAAAATATGGCATACTCTGAATTGTGATTTAAGTTATATTCTAACTGTTATCAAATGCACTTATTTCCTTTTTTACAGGGCTTAAGTCCCACATGATTCCTTCTGTCCACAATGAAGAGTTTCCTTCGGCATTTGACTCGGTACCTGTGGTTTTTTTCAAGGCTTTATCTTTAATTACATCATGTGTTTATCCTGTATGATAGAGTCATGCAAATATGAGCAATAGTGTTAATATGCACCCAAATACCATAACAATGACGTTTGGTGATTATGGCTATCACTGTGTATTTTATTTGCCTTAGGGATAGTATTAGTTGATTTCCTTTCATTGAAACTTGAGAGGGCTGGCGTAAAAACTGACTGTCTGGGCTGTTTCTATAAATCTTATTCAGCTCAGCACCCACCTCCCAGATGGCTGGACACCGTGCCCTGTCCTGGAGGACGTGACCACACTTGTGCTCTGCATTGCATGGGTATCAATAATGTGGAGGACAGGACAATGTGTAAGCTGGTCTTTTGCTATATGATTACAGTTGGAAAACTGATTCAAAGTTTTTCTCCATGGTCTTATCTATGACTACTATATCATAACTTGTTTAGATGGTCTTCATCAGTGTCTTTGCTTGTTTTGAACTCAGTAAGTGTACTGACACCCTCTCTCAATTCAATTCAATTTAATTCAAGTGAGCTTTATTGGCATGACGTACATTATGCATACATATTGCCAAAGCATGAACTTTTTTTTTTTTTGAACAGAGAAAGATATGTACGTACACATGTAAATACATATACACACACACATACAACACATATGCAGTGTGTATATGTAAAGTATAAAGAAATGCAATGCAAACATGACATATTAAAGAATAGATTAATAAATGAGATGAAAGGGAAAAATAACTGGGAAAATAAAAGTATAATATTATAATATTTAAAGAAGAAATGCAAAAAAAAAAAAATAAATTAAAAAAAAAAAAAAAAAAAACAGATTTTGTGCGGGTGCAGTATTTTAGGGTGTGCTGATGGTCACCCTGTCCCTCAGGCTGTGACAGGCTGCCACATATTGCGCAGCAATTGCTGCTGTCTCTCCTTCTCCAAGCACTATAGGAATTTTTATATTGTTGGGTAATTTTTGGAAGTTTTGAATTTGGGAGTGGAATTTTTCAAAGAATTTGTGTCTAATGTCCTCGTATTTTTCACACTGAAGGAGGAAGTGCATCTCTGTCTCAACCTCACCTGTCATACAGTGACCACATATTCTCTGTCTCAACCTCACCTGTCATACAGTGACCACATATTCTCTCCATTCTGGGTTTCCATGATTTCTTATGTCTGCCTGTTTCTATGGTCAGACTGTGGTCACTGAGCCTGTACTTGGTCAGGATCTGTCTCTGTTTTATATCTCTGACGGTGAAGAGATATTCTGCCAGTTTATATTCTCGTTTTAGGGCCCGATAGCATTCAAGTTTGTGCTGAGATTTTGTTTCAGTGTCCCAATGGTCCAGATAAGAGAGTTTGATGCGTTTCATAATTTGATTCACTCTAATTTGAGTTTGGAAAGCATTGCTGGTCTGAAATTGATTTGTTAGTTGGCCAGTGGAACTTTGGTTGGTTAATTTCAGGACCAGCCGACAGAGGGGACTGGTGTTGGGGCTGAGCTCTTGGGTTTTGAGAGCCTCAAACTGGAGGGAGTTCTGTGGACTTGACTGGAGGTGTAGCCAGAATTTCAGTGATCTTTTTTGGACTGGGATAATTAGTGGGAATCGGCCTAATTCTGCTCTACTTGCATTCGTTGGGGTTTTTCTATGGATTTTTAAAATGTTTCTACAGAATTCTGCATGTAGAGTCTCTGTTGGTTGTTTGTCCCACTTACAGAACTCAAGATTTCTGAGTGGACCCCACACCTCACACCCATACAGCGCAATGGGCAGGATTACACTATCAAAAATTTTGCACCAAATTTGAATTGGGATAGTGATTCCTTGGAATTGCTTTTTAATTGCAAAAAATGCTCTACGACCTTTTTCTTTTAGTGCATTCACTGCTGAATCAAAGTTCCCAGAGGCACTTATTCGAAGTCCTAAGTAGTCATAATATAAAGAATGCTCTAAGGCGGTGTTTCCTAGAGTGAAATAATGTCTGGTTTCCTGACATCTGGCCTTTTTCTGTGCTCAGGTGATGATCAGGATATGCCAATGTAAGTTTTACAATGTGCGCAATGTAGTAGATTTAGTACCTCACTGGATTATTCCAAGTTACCTGCACAAAACTTTTCATTTTGATTTTGCCTGGGATTTCATTATGTTCAGGGACTGAAAACAAAGTGAGGCGACTGTCTGCGGAAAGACTTACTGCCCTGACTCGAGGTCTGGATGAGGATGAAACAGTGGGTCTCTGGAAGACATTTAGCGAGCGAAGATTTTCATTGCAATTTCAAATAACACTTTTTCTGCATTCCTAAAATATCTTAGCTGTAATTTTTTTAAAGTTCATGACTAAAATTTGAGTATTTACTTGTTATATTTTTTTATTGTGAAAGTATATAAACATGATTGTATTTTAAAATACCAAATATTTGGTGACTGATTCTGATCACGCTATTTCCTGTTCAAAAAGTCGTCATGCAAGGTCCATGAGCCGAGAGCTGAGGCTTCAGCGAAGAAGACGACCAGACATGAAGTTCTGCTGCAACAGGGGGCGAAAAGCCTGGAACCTGAGGCAGAATTCATCACCACCACGCTGAAGATGGTTTCCAGACAGTTCCTCAGGAGGGAGAGCTTCCTCCAGCAGTAAGATTCCAGCTTTTGAATCTATTGAAAGCTTTTGAAACTCTTTAAGCTCAGCATAATAGCAGGAATAAGGGGGAAATGATTTTATAAGCACTGCAATTGCTCAGTCTCAGAAACATTTATTTGACAAAATGTCTTCACATTGGACTAATCAAACACTATCAGACAATCCTCTTCTTTTTTTTATCAAATTGTTTAATTCAGTCCAAAACTGTGTTGAAGGATGTGTACGGCAGTGGAGAAAAAAAAGCACATTTAATGCATTAAAATTTGAGAATAATGTCGGTCTATGCTGTGGTCTATGTCTCATAAAGGAAACTTGTACTGAACTGTAACCTGGAGTTAGTACGGTGCTTATAAATATCACACACGCATTATAGGAAAAGTTAAAATACAAGAATTTGGTTGTAGCGTGCGAATTCCATCATGTCTCATCAAAGATGAATGCTGCTCATGCTCGAATGCTGTTCAAAGTAACTGTGATTTAGGATTAAAATCATGAGTTTTACAGAGGAAGGTTAGAGCGAATCCCTCTGACTCTAATTCATAGTAAACTTGCCGAAGAGGAGGCTAAAACCACTCGGGCGAATGAAAAATCTGCGGAATATAAGGAGGACTTATTGAGAGTGACGAAAGAGAGAGACATTTCCTGAAGAGTGAGGTGAGCAAATGAATTTACTTTAGGAGCCACAAAAAATTATTATTTTTTTATCTGGCGCTTAAATAGGAATCTACACAAAAACTACCGTCTTTAAGTTAAGCACCCCTCCAATTTAAGCCCCAATCACGGTGATAGTTTTCGTTTTGGCTCCTTAAATTAGAGTAAAGATGGTAATTGTTGTGTAATTGTCCAGTAATATCGTGATATTTATTCCATGTACTCCAGAGTAAGGGCCAGTTAGTTTTTTATTTAATGTTTGTAGTTGACATTTTGATCTAACTGAAAAGAAACAAGTGCTTGCCACTAACATGGCAATATCCCTCGCCGCCTCAATTTTATGTGTCCATATGTATGTACGGACGGACGGATGGACAGACCCCAATGCTATATCCCCCGCTTCACGGTAATTGCACGGCGGGAGATAAAAAGCTTGTTTCATATGCTGTCTTAATGGACTAGTGGAAACGTCTGAAATATTTTCTCATAGTTGACTCGTTCTGTCCATGTAATCTCCTGAGTGTTTATGTTTGGGCTGTCAATTGTATGCGTTGTGTGCGTGTTAATTGATGCCAACGAGTTCACTGTTTAAACACTCTCTGTTTTGTAGATTAAACACCATCAGACACGAGCTCAGGATAATTTGGTGAGATTCACATTAAAAATGATATTATCTTACCAAGTTTGCCATGTCATGGAAAATTGTTTATTGTTCCACTTTCATTTCTTTGGCTGCAGATGGCTTACCGTGACGCAGAACAGCAGCTGACCTGGGAACAGCGGAAGTCAGCAGACCTTCAGAGGAGGTGGGTTTTGTAGCTACAGAATTCTGCTGAGAAAAAAAAAATGGTGAAAAATGCTGCCACATATACTGGGGGATGAAAAAAATGACTCTAATTCAGAACCAGTTCCATTAAGGGGGTGAATTCTGTTGACAGATTGTTTATATTCCTGCTTTATTAATGGCAGTTTTTTTTTTTTTTGGAGTAATTGAGGTGTAGTGATTCTATCAGCTTTGTAATTCTTCATGGAGATTTCCTTTTGAGATTTTTGGGCCATAATGGATAACATTTTTTAAAATGCTGGACCACAGAAAACAAAACAAGATCAATGCATCTTCTAAGTGGGAGATAAATGGGAAATTTCTAAGTAGGAGATTAAGGGATTAGATTTTCTTTGGTGCCAGCCCTACAAACGTGATACTCCAGGAGATTCATTTTTTTGCATGTCTATTCCTCTTTCATGATGTTATGAGTAAACATGTCCAACTTACATGATGACTTTACAAAGCAATTATGACTTTTAAAGAAAGATAAAAGATCTGCTGTTTGAGGTAATAAATAATCATTTAATGTCAGCATTGCAATAAATCTGGAATTAGTGTGATTCATGATAGAATAACTTTATCCCTGTTGAACACCAGAGTTTGTTTTTCTGAGTGTGTTTTTCGCTTTTCAGGCTGGATGAACTGAACGAGAAATTGGCCAGGTGTAATAGGACACCCTCCCATGGAAAAGGTGAGTCCTGGGCATTGCTAATTAGTCTATATATTTAAATGCAGGACAGTGTGTGGTGACACATCATGTACAACTATGTACTGTGATGCTAACAATGCAACAGAAAACACATATCAGGTTTCTCATAGGCTGGATAACCCAGGTGTTACTGCAAGCAATTAAATAATAATCAGGCTGGTGCAGGATGACAGTTTGTCTTTCGCTTTTGTTAAGCATACTTCATTCAACTATTCAACTTCATCTACTATTTCCAGATGGCTCTACTCAGAGTGGTTATCAGGGCACTGAGAGATCGAAGAGTTTATCGTGGATTTATTTTAACTCGGTGTCTGTGCATATCACTGCAATGAATTAAAATTATTCATCATAACTGCTGGTGTATTATATTTGTTGGTGATGTAAATGTTTGATCCAGAATTTATATTAATATGCTTGTACGCATCTGGATTTGTTATTATTGAACATTTTCGAGGCTAAATAACAGTTTTAACTGTTAAAAATGTATCATTTCAAATCCTTAGTTGATTCACTCGTTGAGACACTAACATGCATCCTCCTCCTTCTGCTCTCATTGAAAGGTTATGAACCATTGCCTGAGACGGCAACATCAGAGCCAACCTCCCTTCAGTGGGCACAGGGGACATCATAAACACCCATGATTTTTGTAAAAGGCTGTTAAAGACATTTTCATTCTCAGAAAAGCACAAGGAACATAACCATGTATCATCGCCCCCTCTACAACTTTTGGGTCAATTATTTAAACTTTTGATGTCATTATTACTCAAGCTAGTTCAATGTAAATATTGTAATTTAGTTGTCAGTTGACTGAATGTGCGGTACAAAAAATTTTTATTTTTTATGTTCAGTAAAATTGTTTTCAGAGAGTAAATATTGTAAATAGAAGCTGTTATGATGTCCTTATGTAAAACCGTCAATTGAAACTTGATTTTTGACAAATAATTAACAATAATCAGCTCATCTGTCTGTGAACTGGCCTCCCTGGATTTTTTCCATGTTGCATTTACATGTTTGGTAGCTACAGGGAACGACCCTCATTCTTTAATCGTGTGGCTCGATAAATATGGATATTACTGGAGAACACAGCTGTTTTTGGAACCAAGGGATGTGCTTCGTCTCAGTGCGCTATTGTAATTTACATACTACTTAAATTGTGAAACTCCAAGACCTCGATTTCGACGTCGCCCTCAAACTAATAACTTAGAAGGGTATCTGCAGGCCCATTGTGTGACTCCGCATGAATAATTATCTGTGTTGGCCCGGACAATTAGCTTTGGCTTGTACAGTACATCCTACAAAAATTGCAATCATGGGTATTTGTGATGGCACAAGGTGAATGTTCAAGTGCCTCAGGGGTGCATAATCCTGATTGAAGTGTAAGTCCATTTAAAATCCCCATCTGTATTTGCACTCTTTCAAGGCTGTAGTTGTTGTGTTCCGGGGTTCTGGCCTTTGGCCAGGACAGCATTTATGGTTTTAACAGTTTCATGTTCCAAGTTTCATAGTTCATAGTTTCATAGTTTCATGTTCATAGTCACAGTTTTAACAGTTTCTTGTTTAGGATTACTCATTTCATAATTCATGTTCCTTGTCCATGTTTTTAGTTTTCCATGTTTTTGTTTTTGCCAGGTCTGCCATGCCACTCCACCGCTTGTCTGCGTTCCGCCCCGTGCCTTCGTTGTTGCACATTTCAGAGCTCTGGGTTGGCTTTGGAATTTCCCTCTTCCTTCTGTGCTGTGCTGATTCGGGGCTCTCTAAGCTTAATTGGCAATTAACTGTTTTTAAGTTACTAACATTTACTAACACTCACTGGGTGGTGTAATTCTTAGATAGGCACATTACTAATATTACTAATTTAGACAGGGAGTTTATTGTCATGATTCCTGCTTTGCTATTTCAAGATCTTGCTGTGCTTTTCTGTTCTTAACATTCATGCTTGCTTCCAAACTGCATACTTAATTGGTACTTAAGCTGAGCACGCTCATTCTCTTAATGAGCAGGTCATGTCATCCAATCTCTGTCCATGTCTTGATCTTGCCATGCCTCTTTTTTCTGCTTCTCCAGGTGTTGCCCCTCATGTGTCCTTGATTTCCAAGCTTTATCTGGATGCGGTGGAAGTTGGCTGGCAGACAGCGTCTCGCTGCATGTTCAAGTTCTTGTTGTCAAGTTCCCTTGCATATCTAGTTTCAAGTCTTGTTCTAGCCTCTTGTCTTGTGTGTATATATATAGTCTGGTTATTTATTTTTCTTGATCTTCTTGCCTGGAGTTTCCAGTGCCTTTTGTTTTCTGTCATTTGCATTCTTTGTTTTTTAGCTCTGTGTAGCATACCTTAGTTTGTTTTTTGCAACCCTTTGGGCCAAGGTTTTTGTTGGCCCTCGTGCCTGTTTTGTTTTGTTTATAAATAAATCCTCATTCCCTTCTCCCTGCATCTGGTGTCTTACTGATCCCATATCAGTAGTGGACTTTTTCCTATCAAATCATCAGTTCCTGAGCAATCGCACTGATATCTCTCAAAGCTCTGTCAAAGTCAAGTACAAATCTGTGCCTCATCAGCCATTACTACCACAAAATTTAAAAAAAAAAAAAAATGTTTTTAATGAAAAGCAGTGCACGACCCCATTTACGAAAAAGTTGGGACCTCGCATAAAATGTAAATTTAAACAGACTGCAGTGATTTGTAAATCATTCAAACTCTTTATTTAGTTGGAAATTGTACAAAAACAACATATGAGATGCTTAAACTGAGAAATATTATTTATCTTTCAAAAATATATGCTCATATTGAATTTGATGCAACACACTTCAAAGAAGTTGGCGCAGGGGCATGTTTACCTCTGTGTTGCATCACTTTTTCTTAAGTACACTTCCGTTGCACAACACTTTGCTGCGTCCTTTGTCATATTTTTTGCTTTGTAACGTGCCACATATCAATGGCCTCATGCAAGAAGGGCGTAAGTGACATTTTACAAATTTTACAGGAGAGCCTAAAAAATGGCACAGCTTCATCTGTTAAAAAATTTGCCTCGGTGGTATCAGTTCCATTACCAACCATAAATGGGTAACAGTAAAATGAATTACATTTAGAACACAATGAGAAGTGGCGAATTTATGTCGGTTGAGATACTCCAGTTCAAACTTTTCAAGTATTCAGACCTTAACCAAGCACCTGGCGTTTCATTCGTTGGGGCCCATACCTTGGTGCACATAAAAACAAATCCTCAATTCCATTTACATGCAGCGACACTCTTTACTCACAAATCCACAAAACTGAGGAAGAGGCCAGCCAAAAGTGTAAAGCGTGGAGATTCCGATGCAGCAGTGAGCAACTGGCTGTCGCTGTAGCCACGCAGTACAGCAGCTAAGTTCGTCATAACAGGCATTAGCGACGGTGGCTAGTTAATGCTGTTCTTGGTCCAAGCTACGGCTAGCAGTTATATCTGACAGTCTCTCACAACAGTACTAGCTTGAAACATCTGCTTTTACCACTTAACACGCAATGCATTTTCAAACCTCATGAAAACAAATGCAGTTAACCTGGACGCACTTCACTTCAAGTTTGCATTTAAAACACAGTTTCCACTGCTCCTTTCCCTCATGCCCAGTGGTGCAGATAGAACAGGGAAATGGGGGGGACACAGACACGTCCTTTATGAAAAAAATTAGTCCTGGCTAGTTCTCAATCACTTTCCTTCATTGACGCGTTTTCCAATTATCGTAATTGGCAACAGAAGACATGGTTTCTCTCCATATGCGATCTAACAGTGATGTAATCATGGGCTAAATTCATGGTGAACGCATCATTCTGCTTCGACTGAAAGCTTGTAAAAGGATAGCTTGATCATATTTTTAGATTTATATGAGGCGCAAATACATTATCTGCTTTCTTCGTCCTCAGCAGGTTATTGCTTTGCTCTCATGCCAATGTCCAGTGTATATCTCCTGCTAGGCGCTACAAACTCGTGCTGACTGCGATGTACTAGCAAGGTGGTTAATACATTGACTATGGTTAAGTACCTCAAACAAAAAATCCTACTGGCAAACAAACAAAAAACTAACAATCAAATAAAATCAAATGACAGCTGCAATGGAGATAGTATACCAACAATTTCAGCATGCCCATAGAGGAAGGGAATACCAATTTAGCTGTTCCATATTTTAGCTTATATCCACTGAACATCTGAAAAGTTGAAAGGTTAAGATTAGTAGCCTCCCATTAGATTCATTTTATGATAAAGGCTTCAACAAAAATGACCTCACTGGCAAAATTCAAAAATCCTGCTATAAAAATGCATTTTCTGCAGAGCCGGGGTTGGCTGTGCATGATTAGAGGGGCCTCAGCTTCCAGTTAAGGCAGGCCGTTGGAGAAATGCCCCTCGTTCTTGGAGACACTCTCATGCTTATCTGCCACTACTGTGGCCGTCTCGTAGGTAGACCATTAAAGCTACTCTCCCCCCCCGTGAATAATACCTCTGCCTGCGGCTGAGCACTGTCACTCTACTGCTGCTAGTAACACTGCCTGCTGCAGCATCACCGTTGACATAACACCTGAACTCCAGCCTTTGGCCTCTGAATATTCACCAGATGGGAGCAATATCCTGACACTACGAGCTCTCTTCTCCTTAAAGCGATATTTTCAAAAGAATCAACACCTGGCTTAAAACTTAGTAATCAGTGTGTCCAATAAATATTCCAATTGACTCAACAAGATTTATTTCCTCTGTAACAAATGGGAGAAGTTCCAAATTTTCCCCCTCATTCACTTGAATTGAAAGTGTAACAAACGAATATAAATGCATTTAATCAGAATTGTCAAAAAATGATGTTTAGCCACAAAAAAAGATGGTGGTCTGGGACAGTTCTTTATTTCTTAGCTTAGTTTTTGTGTACTCACCATTTTAAATCAAAAGTAGATCTGGTCTGTCTTACAGGAAGTATTTTGAGGTCATTGTGCAATAGCCATTCTCCTATGGTTCGTTCGCTGAAGACTGCATACTCGATTGCCAACAACCAATGCTTGCACCGCTCTGGGTCTCCCATCGGCAAAGGGTGAAAACTTTCATCGGTGACGTTTTGGAGTAATTATTACACCCGGCCACCATGGGCATCATAACAATAGTGATGACAACTAACGTTACATACAAGTAAAAATCCTGTCCCAGATTTTTTGGAACATGTTGGTTGATTTATTTATTTAGGATCCCCATTTGCAACACAGAGTGAGCGCTAGTCTTCCTGGGGTCTGGACAACAGATGCAAATTAATAATCAAATCAATCAAGCAAAACAATCATACGAATGATAGTTTCCAATGAGACATATCAAAACAAAAACAAATTGGAAATTACTCAGAAAGGAAAAAAGATAAGTTACTATAAAAAGATTAAAAAGAAAAAGAATTAAATAAAAATGCAAGGAATAAAATAAAAATGAAAGAAAGATGAGCACAACAAGTTTGAGAACTGTACTGTCATTCAGCCATTTTAACCAGATGTTTTTTCGCTTGCTTCTAAAAAATTTGCTTTCCATTGACACTTGACCTAATGAATATTGGGAAAGTATTCCATAATGAGATTGATCTATAAATAACAGCACCTTTAAGTGTGTTGGTCCAAGGTTTCGCTAGTATTAGGAGTCAATTGCTGTTGTGTTCCAGGGTTCTGGCCTTTGGCCAGAACAGTTTTGTTTATGGTTTTAACAGTTTCATGTTCCATAGTTCAAGATTTCATAGTTTCATAGTTCATGTTCATAGTTCATGTCATAGTTTTAACAGTTTCTTGTTTCAGGATTTTACATTTCAAGTTTCATTCCATGTCCATGTTTTTACTTTTCCATGTTTTTGTTTTCGCCAGGTCTGCCATGCCACTCCACCGCTTGTCTGCGTTCCGCCCCGTGCCTTCGTTGTTGCACATTTCTGAGCTCTGGTTGGCTTTGGTATTTCCCTCTTCCTTCTGTGCTGTGCTGATTCGGGGCTCTCTAAGCTTAATTGGCAATTAACTGTTTTTAAGTTACTAACATTTACTAACACTCACTGGGTGGTGTAAGTCTTAGATAGGCACATTACTAATACTACTAATTTAGACAGGGAGTTTATTGTCATGATTCCTGCTTTGCTATTTCAAGATCTTGCTGTGCTTTTCTGTTCTCAACATTCATGCTTGCTTCCAAACTGCATACTTAATTGGTACTTAAGCTGAGCACGCTCATTCTCTTAATGAGCAGGTCATGTCATCCAATCTTGTCCATGTCTTGATCTTGCCATGCCTCTTGTTTCTCTCTCTCTCCAGGTGTTACCCCTCATGTCATGATTTCTGAGCCTTTATCTGGATGCGGTGGAAGTTGGCTGGCAGACAGTGTCTCGCGTCTCTTTGCATGTGCAAATTTAGCCAAGTTCTTGTTGTCAAGTCCCCTAGCATTTCTAGTTTCAAGTCTCGTCCTAGCCTCTTGTTTTGTGTATATATATTTAGTCTTGTTATTTATTTTTCTTGATCTTCTCGCCTGGAGTTTCCAGTGCCTTTTGTTTTTTGCCGATTTGCATTCTTTATTTATAGCTCTGTGTAGCGTACTTTAGTTTGTCCTTTTGCAACCCTTTGGGCCAAGTTTTTCGTTGGCCCTCGTGCCTGTTTTGTTTTGTTTTTCAATAAATCCTCATTCCCCTTCACCTCGCTTCTGGTGTCTACCTGATCCTATATCAATTGCATGCACCTCTCGTATTTTAACTATGGCCATTAGACATACCCGTTAAGCTATCTGCAAAACAGGCTGGAATACCAGAGCTTTTAACTGATCTCAGGAACATCAAGAGATTTAAAGATATCTTTTCTGCAATTGTCAGCCAAGAGAGGCTTGAGTGCATTTGGTTGCTTCTAACAAAAATAGGGCAGTTCAGTACCAATGGAGCCGGTTTGTTCTGAGCAACCTGAAGATTTTGCAAGTCCTTATTGTTTGCTGATGACCAAATGACCTGACAGTACTCAAGGCAGGACAAGACCAGTGTTTCAACAACTTGCTTAAGTATGGGAGAAGTGAGAGAGGAAGAGTATTTTCTGATCATTCCAATCCCTCTGCCCATTTGAGATACTATGATGTCTATGTGATTGAACCAACACAGTGACTCTACCAATGTGATACCCAAATGTTTTACAGTCTGAACTTGACCAATTATTGCATTCCCCATTGCTAAGTTCAACTGCTTTTTTTTTTTTTTTGCCAGTATATGTATACGTCCAAAGACAATGGACTTTGTCTTGGCAGAGTTAAGAGCAAGTTTATTACTCACAACCCAATTGTACACAACTGTCAATGCATCATTCAAAACAATAGTTAGCTCATTGTCTGACATTGCATCACAGTAAACAGTAGTATCATCAGCATACATTATAACTTTGGCATTTTTAATGCACAATGGCAGAACATTGGTAAAGATTGAAAATAGTAGTGGGCCCAGGCAACTATCTTGTGGAACCCCACAATTAATGTTTCTAATATCAGACAAGCTGCCATTAGAAAACACCCTTTGTTTCCCTCCAGTGAGGTAGTCTTTTAGCCAAGCAACAGCAGTACTTGAAAATCTATAGCACTCAAGCTTTCCAGCTAACAAATCATGACCAATAATATCAAATGCAGCACTGAAATTCAGCATGAATGCCCCTACTAACTTCCCAACGTAAATGCATTTCCTCCAGTCATCAGTCATTTCTGCAAGTGCTGTGCAAGTGGAATGACCATTTCTATAAGCATGCTGAGATTTCGTTATTGTCATAGTTCTGAGCGTAGTGGCCAGGTGCTGCCACTTGGGGCTTGTTAGAATCATGATTGCAATTATCGACGGCAGCTGTTTTGGGTTGCGCCTCTATTTAAAGGTTCATTTAGCCTCCGTTGCAAACTTCTTATGGTGTTCGGTTAATTTCCCTCAACCTACAACGTCTGCGCACTCGAGCGAGGTTTTGTGTTCAGTGACGTAATGTGATTGTGCTTGATGAGCCAATCAGAATGCTTATTATATGTTATGATCTCTGTCATTACTATGGCTTTTCCCTGCGGCTTGTCAAAAATAGTGAAATGGCGGAAAAGAAACTCCTAAAAAAAACTTGTAGAAAACGACATTTGTTTTGTGTGTAAAACAAAAATCCTCTCAAATAAAGACAAGATAAGAGTGCATGGAAAAGCAAGCTTGATATCACTGCAGTAATAAGCTCTGTCATCTCTGCTAACACAGCGGTATACACGAATGAGTTATTCGTCTGCCTAACGGGCTGCTATCGCTTACTTCAAAAAATTTGAAAATAGAGAAAGAACTTGATGATTTATTATGTGAGCTTCATTGACAGCGATAGCATAAATATGGTTTGAATATGCGGCATTCAGCAGCATCTTCCTTCACCGTTCACTTAGCCAAAACTCTGGAGAACCGTATACTATTGAAAACAATCCTCTATCCACACTTCTCTTCTCCATTTCGGAGAACTCCAAGGAGTCCATCAACAAAAGTGACTGAGAAGCTCCGGTATCCCTTAGGATGTATATGGGGACAGGAGTAGAATGCTCATTCAGAGCCACAAATCCCTCTGACACAAATGGAAGAAATTCCTCCCTCACAAAGTCAGCTGTATCAGGCTTCTTTGCCCCAAAAGGAGCAGGCAATTTAGCAGATCGGCCATCTACTACAGGAGTTTCTAACCTTGTTTTCACAAAGGCATTTAGTTTGGTATCCTTTTCTTTTCTTAGCTTTAAGGAACCAACAGTTAGTAGTAACATGACCAGATTTCTTGCAATAATTGCAAACTATACCACTTTTGTCACTGTCAGCTTTCACACTTTGATCAGGCCTGTGACTGGATTTCTGAGCACCATCACCAGATTTGTCTTTGTCTTTGGGTGAGGAATCTTGGGTATCACCATTACCTTTCTTCTGAAATTGGAACCATCTATTGTTACGGCTAGACTGAAATTTGGACTTATGTGTGAGGACATATTCGTCTGCAAACGTGGCAGCTGATTGCAAATTCAGTGCTTGCTTCTCATTAAGGTAGGTCTTAATATCATCTTTAACACAGTTGTTGAATTCCTCAACTTACACCATCTCTTTTAGTGAGTTGAAATCATCCTTGACCTCCATACAAGTACACCAGCACTCAAAGCAAACCTTCTTCTCATTATCGAATTCCACATAAGTCTGATTGTCAGATTTCTTCAGACCTCTGAATTTCTGTCGGTGTCCAATTGGGGTGGAAAAACATCCGTTTTAAACAATTATTAGTCCTGACTTGTTCTCTGTCATTTTCATGATTAACAAAAGGTTCACTCCAAGAGCACTCCGCACTTAACAGGTGCTGCTTGTTCTCCACGATTGGGTAGGATGACAATCATTCATCTGAACGCGTATTTGCTGAATTTAAATCAACGTCAAACAGGCCTAGTTTGAGCTGCATGCTTATTATAGCCTATTTCACTTCCAAGTGCCACTTTTTTCACTCAATACCGAGAATAATTTTGAATAACATTGATTTAAATTAAGCAAAAGCGTCCAGATGAATGATTGTCATCTTACCTAATCGGGGAGAACAAGCAATACCTGTTAAGTGTGGAGTGCTCTTGGAGTGAACATGTTGTTAATCATTTAAATGATTGAGAACAGGTCAGGACTAATAATTGTTTAAAACGGATGTTTTGGCCACCTTAATTCTCAGTTCTACAGAATTTAGTCCATGATTTCATCGCTGTTAGATCGCATATGGGATTAGGGATTTGTCTGGGCTTTGCCCTTTTCTCTCTGTAAAGCATCTTTGTGACAGCCTGCCTGTGAAAAGCGCTATACAAATAAAATTGACTTGAATTGAAACCGCGTCTTCAGTTGCCAATTACAATAATTGGAAAATGCCTCAATAAAGAAAAATAATTGAGAATTAGCCAGGACTATCCTAATTGTCATTAAGGGACGTGTCTATGCCATCCCAATTCCCATTTCTAGCTCCGCCACTGGTTTCATTTGGCCTTGTTTCATTAAAACAATTGAAACGATCATGAAACACATGCATTGTTTCTTTTCCCTGAGTAAAGAGAAGCACAAGAATTCCGGAGTCATAATCGCTTTCCATGTTGCTTGTGGTGAGGTCCACCTTTACGCTAGTGAAACTGAAACTTCAATGCACACGGATTTAAATTCCGCGTGAGAATCTCATTAATAAGCTTTCATTGAATAATTGTGTACTACGGTGAATAAGCCTAAAAATGCTTAGGATCTACCTTGAATGAGTGAGATTTGGCATCTCTGAGATCCGTTCTCGTGCTAACTCCCCACTTGATTAGCTGCTACCCCACTGGGCCCGGTGCGCGTAGCCCATAGTCCAGCCCCGCTGTAGGCTTCGGTGTTAATATCTATGTGAGTGCTGTGAAGACGAGCTGACAAGTGAGCTTGTGTTTACGTTGCTTTGTTAGTTACTAGTATCGTTGATCATTTTTGTTGTTGATGATGACATTCAAATCTTGCATTTGTGTTTGTTTCTGAAACACTGGGCATATCGTGCTCCTAGTCACCGGGGACTACTAGGACATTGTTACGGCACATATCCCAAAGCGGAATCCAAACATAAACACAAGCAAGCGGGCCATGCGGGTATGAAGTTGCCGTACAGTTGCTTGCTATGTTCGAAGTCCAAAATTGGCATTCATTTTGTTTAGTATATGATGCAAGAACGCGTGAAACGATTCGATACGCGTTTACGACCAATGCAAACTTTTCGTTTTGCAATCCCAGATGAGATCAGAGCTTTGTTCGCAGAAAAGTTAAAAACCCACAAAATCTGGACAGTTTGTGTAAATCATTTCTTTGGGTATGTAGAAAATGTATCAATAAGAATATTCGTCCCAAATACAACAACTATACTCTTCCAAAAACGAAACTATACAAATATTGAATTATTGATTACACTTTCTTTTCAATACGTTTTGATGTTAGTTTTTTTTCTTTTATTATACTGTTGTACATGAATGCCATGAAGAATAAAATTTACCCATGTATGTTCTAAAATACATAAAACTACAGCATAATAAAAGGGAAAAAAAAGTTTCATCAAAACGGAGAATTGGTGGGTTCTTCTTTGGTGAAATTATGAACATATGGTCACAATAACTAACCATTTATTGGGCGAGCAAATTAGTCCAATCTATTTTCTTTCATGTTTATGTTTAGGTCAAGAAAATAATTTTGAAATAAATAAAACACTTGTGTTCAGGTACTAAAGTTGTAGATATCTAAGAGGCTGCAGGTTTTCACTCCAACAATAAAGAAGCGCACCTGATACAACTTATCAGTTGTGCAGGCCTAGATCAGTTGATTAAATCAGTGCTTTCAGGTGAGCTTCTGCTTGGTAGGATTGAAGACCTGCAGCCTCTTGGCCCGTTTACGGGTCACTTTGACACCCCTGACTTAACATCTTCAGCATCATGTTAGGCCACGATACAGCTGTGAACAATCTCAGAGAGCTCCCTCCGTCACGCCATGGTGTTAAACACTGTGACACTGCTCAAAGTTCATGTCACCCTATACACTGGAAAAACTGACCATCAGAGGTAATTTTGCTGAATAATGTTGCCTCAAACCAGTTTAAACACTTTTTTACATCAAGTAATCATGGAAAAAGCCTTCAAACATGCATTGAGGCTACGCAAGAGTAAAAGAAAAAAATAAAATAAAATATGCGACACCTTTCAATTGTTATTAAAAAAATTGTGGTTTTCAGTGCTTTTGTATATTACCCATATTTTTACCCCAGTGTATTAGTAGGAATTATTTTTCTTTTTTGTCCTCGTTGCTAGCAATTGTATTTTTCAATACATAGTCACCAAAAAATTTTTGAGAAATAATATATTAGGATCCTCTCAGATGAAAGTGGTGCTGTATAATCATCACTGCAAATTACAGTATTACCGCACTTGGGGCTTATTCGTGGCTTTGAATTCTGCCCTTTAACATTTTTTCTTTTCCACTCAATTTAGTGATCAGTCATCAGTAAAAATGAGCCTATCTAGTATCTGAATAATATATTTTGTGTGCCTCTCCTTCCTGATTTGTTCCTGGCAGACAATGCTGATCACAGTTAACATAAGCCAAAGGGGGAATCCAATTTCATGTTGCTTGTTCCATTTAGAGGTAAATTATTTATAGGTTGTTTTTTTTTAAACTGGCCTGAGGGAATTTAATGATAGAAAAGCAAAACCATGAGACAATGCCCACCAGTACAGGAGCTTTATTCTGCATCTAAGTGAACCTGCAGGGTGTATGCATTATCATTTTGCTGTTATTCTGCCCTCCAAGAACAGTGCTTTTTTCTTCTTTAATGTGCACCTCTGACCTCTTCCCCTATTATTTTTATGACTGTCAGAAACAAATCATGAAACTGTATTTGGAACTGAAAACTTTTGCATCATAACATTTTCTGGGGTCACGAATGAGCATTTAAATTTTCAGTCTGTTACCCCTGTAATTCATTAGTTTTCTGTGAAATATAAGTGCAATGAATCTGTTTAATGAACGTTATTAATGTGTACACTGTATTCAAATGGACACCAGAGTGCTCTAAATCCTCTATATGGTCTCTGCACTGGTGCGAAATAGATATCTACTCAACTAAGTTGAAGACTATTTGAGGAAAAAAAAACAATTTGAAAACTTTGACATTGGTTATTCAGAGGAAATCTTTTGTTTTTGCTGTATCAACTTTTATATCTCTCTGTCACTCTCTTTCCTTTCTCTTGGCTAATAACCATAATCAAGACAAATGCACCAACATATCTGAACATATTGAAGTGGCTTAGACGAGACATGGACAACCCCCTCCCCCATCTCCACCCCCTTTGTCATAGCACACATACCTAATTACCAACTTCGATATTTTGTTCCAATTCTCAAATTTCTGAAATTAAACTGCACAAATTCCACATGCATGCACCAACAACAAATAATCAAGGGTAATTTCCTGCTACAGGGCTCCGGTGTCCACCTAAATCAATCCAATCCGCCCACCAGCATATAATCCCACCTTCCTCCCATCTTCAGGCTACATCAATATCTTAAAATTTGTTGGTATAGAAGTAGGAACATGCTAAGGGAAAAAAGAAGGGAGAAAAAGAAAAAATGCAAAATTAAAAAGTAGTAACAGTAACAGCAATACGTACAATGTTAACTAATTAATCAATCAATTCACCAGTTAGTAAACAAACAAATGTACTTATTAATCATTAAATAAAACTATTGACTGAGGAGTGCAAAGTATGCCACGCTGTGATTTTATGCCAAGAATTATATAGACGTGATCTATTCTCTTCTAGACCCCAAGTTTACAAGACTGAAGCAATTTTGTCAAAGTGAATCATTTTCAATCTTCGTTGATCTAATATTCTTCATCAGTTGGTTTGTGTACATCGATCCTCTTAATCACAATTGTCTTCTTTGTAAACTTGCATCTTGAAGAAAAACATTTCTAATATTACTTGTGTCATGGTTATGGTTTTTTGTCATGCTTATGTTCATGTTTAGGTTCAGGATCAGTGTTCGTGATTTTGTCTTATTTATTCTTTTTGGTTATTGTAATTCTCAGGTTTTAGTTCATTCCATTTCTCAGTTCCAATGCACTTGTCTCCCCTATCTTGTGATCTAGTTGGTTCAGTCCGTCTTCCCTGTCTGCGTGCTCAGTGACTTCGGGTGATTTAAATGATTTCTGGTGTTTAATATAATCCTTCGATTCTCATTTTCTTCCTTCGTCTTACTGTTCTGATTACTAACAAAACTAACATTTGTATTTTGTATCATAGTCTACTAACACAACTAATCCATGTACATAGATTACTAACTTATTAATGAGCACTCTAGTTTAATCTGTAACGTTGCACTGCTACTAATTAATAGTAATTCCCTCTTAGCAATCGCCCTGTTCTAGTCTCCGCCTCTTGCACAGCTTTACCTGTCTCTCCCTGCATTTCTGTGAGATCTCTCGCACGTGCTTAATTACTTTCCTGCACTCGTTATCTGTGCACTTAGAACTCCCTGACCGGAGCTGTTTAAATGTCATAGGCTGTTTGTGTGATTCCTGTCCGTGTCTTGGCTTTCGCCCTTTTTCGTGGCTAGGGTTTCCCTCATGTGATTCTCCCGTTGTAATTAGTCCGATCCAGCTCACCTGTTCCCTGCGTAGCATGTGACTTCCCTCCCGTTTATTTAAGAGTCCTCACAGCAGTTCTGACTTTGTAATGACATTGATCAATATTTCTTTGCGCAGAGCGCCGTGTATGCCATTGAGTATTTTTTTCTTTTACTGGTTTATCCGACTTCGATTCTTGCCATCGCCCTTCTTGTATTATTTGGTCTTTTTCGATTTTGACCCATTTTTGTATGACCACAATTTCTGTGTTTGGATGCCCTGTGTATGACCCTTGGCTTTGTTCATTGACTATGACTTTTTGCCTACCATCTATGTACCTTTGCTCATCTGTTTTCCTGGTTCTGACCCCTGCCTGTCTTATCGACACTGTTTTTGGATTTCGTATTGTGGCTTGGCACTTCTTGTTTTTTTCTGGCTTTGACTCGGACTTCATTGAAGGCATACGTTTTCTGGATTTCCATCTCTTGCGTGCGGTTCCTGAATGCACCGTCTCAACTTGGAGGTTTATTGTAGTTTTGCAAGTCTCCTAGAATACATGAAGTTTGTTTCCAAAATGCAGGATATAGTTTTGAGTAAATCTGCTTTTTCTATGTCGGCCCCTATTGCATTTTAAATAAAAACACAAACTTTAAACACACCTTACAGTATGAATTTCAAAAAACAGATTTTTGCACCATGTGTAAGAAGCACAGGGCTATCGCTCGAAGGTGTTACCTCAATTTTTGTCATCTTGGCACTTACTGCATCTTGGAAACAAACTCTTCATGTTTGTGGGTTTAGAGGTATGTCTATTTTTGACATTCAAGACCTGTTTGGTTTGCTAATTTTTTCACATTCCTATAACAAATGTAATAGTGATCCTTCACAAGTGCCACATTTTACACATTTACCATTCTCTCATAGTCCCAGTTTGGACAGGAGAGATGGGGCCCCATTTCCACTGTCATAAATTGACTGAATATAACGGTTAAATAACGCATTGTCTCCTTGTTATTTTAACTGTTAGTGGAGTCCTGCTCGCATTTAACTGTGGTTTACAGTCAACATACACGGAACCTCAGTTATAAATCGATTGTAAAATTACAGTTAAAATAACTGGGGGGAAAAATGCTAGTTGTAACAGTGTCGGCGGCTCAAAATTTTAAATTGTCTCAATTAGTTTTTTGGTTGAGCGAAAGGGATATCTTGCATTTTTTCAAACATGGGCTTGCAAAATTTCTCACCCATTTTACGGCACACTTTTTGAACAGTTCATCAGATGTTTCATTGATGCATAAAGTAGAGAAACTGAGGTTTTATCTCTTTGCCTGGAACAGAAAAGTAAGTTTTCTAATTTATGGACATTATCACTCACTTTATCTGTTGGTACATAATTATTTATGGTATATTTAAATGTAATATAATTTGGATATTCAGATTGTGGCAAACCATTTTCTGTAACAAGATCATTAAAAGTCTTAAAGCAGCCATTGGTCAGATGATGATGAACTTCAATAATCCCATTTTCTGTCCAATTAATCCAGTTTATTGTTTTTTTTTTTTTAATTTACTGTTGTTTTTGGATTGTTTCACAATGGTTGGTTCCCTGAAATAAAAACTGAGTTAATGCCCAAAACTTTCTATATTTTCTATTGGGCTATTTACAATATCTTTAGGTTTTGCTCTCATATAGTATAGGATGTTTAGCCCTACACTTATTTTCTCCATAGCAATCCTCTCAATTTGCACCCTGTTTCAGCAGAGCTTAAGATGTCGGGTTAGTGCAATGAAATACAACATTCATATTGTGCTCAGAATTCCAGAAGCTGGTCGGATTTGGCGTCTTTACAGAAGGTCACAAAAAATTGACCGTTCTGGGAGCCTGACACAAAAGAATCCTCATCACCAGCCAAAGTCATTTCATGGCAACAGCTTGGTTCATTTCAAATTATGCAAATACAATACAATAGTAGGGTGGTTAGGAATGACAGGAATGTATCAAAAAATCTGGGATGGTAGAGTGGGTGTTGGGATGGCTAAGGTGGGGGAGACATTTCCCAAACAGATCACTCTAAGCAACAGAAATACAGAGGCGGATGGGGCCTTTCTCACTGGATGGGCCCTCAGTTTTCTCACTGTATGGGGCCTTTCTCACTGGAAGCAGGCAGAATTGAAAAATTGAGAAAATGGCTCCCATAAGCTTTGAGAGATTTTTGCTCACTCCATACGTTTCATATGAACATTTAACTGATGACATCCATCCATCCATTTTCTATACCCGCTTATTCCTCACTAGGGTCACGGGGCGAGCTGGAGCCTATCCCAGCTGACTACGGGCAAAGGCAGGGACCCACCCTGAACAGCTTGCCAATCCATCGCAGGGCGCACACACCATTCACACACCATTCACTCTCACACTCATACCTATGGGCAATTTTGGTGTCTCCAATTAGCCTGATATGCATGTCTTTGGACTGTGGGAGGAAACCGGAGTACCCGGCGAAAACCCATGCTTACATGCAAGACTCCACACAGAAAGGCCCCACGACCTTCTTGCTGTGAGGCAGCAATGCTAACCACTGTGCCACCATGCCGCCCTAACTGATGACTATAAATATACAAATATTAAGGCTGAGAGTTTCTGGTCTTTTGTATACTGAAATCCTAGCCATACAACATACCAGTATATCCTCTGTTTTCTCGTGAAATGAGACATTTATGAATAAACCAGAAAAAAAAAACACTTTTTAATTACATGCATTTATACGTCACTGACACTGAGCAAAAACATTACCACCTCACACAGATGAAGCGAATAACGCTGATTATTTCAGAACAAGGGTGCATCTCAAGATCTGCAGATACACTTTTATAAACTGGCACCTCTTTTACCAGTTAATTTGAGTGTAATTTTACAATCAGTTCATAACAGACGTTTCGTGTATGTTAACTGTAAACCACAGTTAAATGCGTGCCGGATTCTACATACAGTTAAAATTACAAGGAAACAATGCATTAATTTAACTGTGAAATTCAGTCCATTCATAACAGTGTAGTCATTAGCTGGTGAGCAAATAGTCTGTTCTCATATTTCCTGCATTGAATATTGAAAAATAAAATAAAATAATGCTGAAAAGAGATAAAATAGAAGAAAGAATGCGCTGCTTCTTTTTCAATGCACTGGATTGAAAATTTAAAAAAAAATGCAATTCAGAAAAGTAGCTATATAATTCAGGAAGTAGCTTAATTAAAAAAAATAAACAACTCTGTTATTTTCTGTTATTAGGCAATTCCAGTATTCCTCATGTTACATATACTGTAAGTTATGCTTGAATGAAGCTGTCTCCCTCTGTCATGACGGGACTGAAAATTAATATTTCTACTTCATGATAACATTTTATCAATGCAGAGGTCCACACATGACAAGCTGAGGAAAATCTCTCTTAGTTGTGCTTGCAGACCATTTTTTCTGCACCGTTAATCACGTAACGCAAAAATCTCAAGGGATGTTTCACCAGAATGTGCTCTTTGATTCTCATTGATCGATAGGCGATAAAACAAAATTGATTCATAACATTTGAACCTTTATCACCGAACTTTATAACTGAACCAAACCGTGGGGGTATACCACTGACCCATTGACACAGTAGACACAAAAATAAAAAGACACGTTTCTCACATTGTGTTCCTCATATTTCAGGTACATGAACCACCTCATGTATAATATGAATTTTACGATAGGAATATCAAGTTTTTGTTCTTAAGAATGTCAGAAATGATTATTATCCACTGAAACAAAGCGGATGGGGGGTTTTGGAATGAGTGTTGTCCTTCCACATGGCTGTTTGTCCATCCATCCGTCTGTCTGTCTGTATGTCACACCTCTTTTCCAGGCAGGAACTTCTGAACTGTTCAAGTATTTCTCAACAAAGTTTAGTGCATTGATACATTTTATTGTGCACACAGGCTTTTTCATACTTCCGTCCGCTATCCTGTCCCTCCTGTTCTTTGTTTCCAGGCCAGATATCAGCCGTCCTGTGGCAGGGGATCTGAGTATTTCATGCTTGTTTGGTGAGTTATTGAGTACTGAACATGCTGTAGGCACTCAATCATGCAGACGGTTTGAGCTTGTGCCTCTCCCAACTCCTATAGTCAACAAATACATTACAC
Organism: Gymnothorax reevesii; assembly: GCA_029721435.1. Taxonomy (NCBI): domain Eukaryota; kingdom Metazoa; phylum Chordata; class Actinopteri; order Anguilliformes; family Muraenidae; genus Gymnothorax; species Gymnothorax reevesii. The sequence goes on along the minus strand of CM056577.1, from coordinate 70,767,721 downwards.
CCCGTCATCATCAACTACAGCACCCCTCGTCACAACCTGCTGATAATGTTCATTCATATCAAGTAAATTTTTCTTTTTCAGTTCCTTGTCCCCCCCCCCGGTTTCTTTAAGCACATCATCCTGCGTGGCAAATGATCTTGCCAAATCTAGTTGACAGGGCCATGGAAAATTATTTCCTCCACTGAAATGGTCTCCTGATTTTCATCTTGTTCAGATGGTGCCCACCGCAACTTGAATTGCTATTTAACTGGAGGAATTTGACGTGTGTCCCATTTTCTCTCCTTTCACTTGCTTTTCCTTTGTAGAATCTGTTACTGGAGTACACCAGGTAATATGCTTGCGGTTTGATCTCCTTTACTTGAAATGAGATGGAATATTCCTTTGAAATATGAGGTCACCTGTAGAATTCACTGAATGGAAATGGTCGACATCCTGTCAGTTAATAGAATTTTTTCTAATCTATCTCACTATAAATGTATTTTTTTCCAGGGAATACTTTGAACTCTTTCACAATCATACCCTGGGTCCTGTATTTCATTATTTTTTAATACATCCCTACAGGCACAACATGTCCCTAAGCTCTGGAAAGACTCTATGGTTGTTCCTGTTCCTAAATCCAGCTCCCCCACAACTTTGAATGATTTTAGGCCGGTTGCTTTGACCTCAGTTGCAATGACAATTTTAGAGAAATTGGTCAGGTCTGAGATTGTGAAGCAAACTGAACATGCATTGCATCCTGCGCAGTTTGCATGCAGGCCTCACAGGGGAGTGGAGGATGCTACTATAACTCTGTTCAACATGCTTTTCAAAGATCTGGATGGAAATGAGACTCATGCCAGACTTTTATTTTGGGACTTTTCCTCTGCTTTTAATACAGTCAAGCCCCATGTATTATCCAGAAGGCTATTAATACACAGTAAGTAGCAGTCTGGTGGGCTGGATTCTTGACTTTCTAACAAACTGGACTCAGAGAGTGGGGGTAAATGGTGTTCTTTCTGATCAGAAGTGCTCATCCACAGGTTCTCCTCCAGGGTGTGTGCTGCCACCTTTACTTTAAATCCTCTGCACAGATATGTGTCAGAGCAGACATGATAATAGAACCTTTATAAGGTATGCAGATGATTCTCTAATTGTTTGTCTGTTTAAAGATAATGATATTAGCCACGGGTCTGTTCTTGAAAAATTTGTTCAGTGGTGAGAGGAGTCTTACATGCGTCGGCTCAGTCATTGGTATTTGTTTATTTTTAACCCTCTATGGTACTGTAATGTGAATATAGGCCACTAGATGGCAGTATTTACCTTTTTTTTGTTAAGCTCAGACTGGAGTCATGTTAAGACATGTCCTGAACATGTCTGGGGCAAGTCTCAGAAAGTTAAAAAAAAGAGGTCTAAATGTGGGTGGGGTCTGCAAAAGAGTATATAAGGAAAAGAATTGAGACAGTAAAGTGGTAGGAGAAATTGCAAGAAGATGACCAGACCTGCCATTCTGTTCAAGACCTGTGACGTTTCTTTTGTGGATTTCTTTGCCTGTGTTTGAGCATTTTCTTCATCCAGGACATCACCAAGCCACCCCACCAAAAAGGGACTGTAATTATTTCTGTTTTTTCTTATTTATCAATCTTGGTCTTTAGTTGTGGGTTGTTATTAGTCTTTGTCTTTCTTAAAAATTCAATGTGTTTTAGTTGTTAAAACTGTGTTTGTCATCCCTTGCTGTTGCTGTTGTGTTATAAATGTAATAACAACTTGGGGCCATAACAGTACGCATTATGATCGCAATGGGTAAAAATAATTTGTGTTGTTTTTCCATCTTAAGATGGGACATTTTGACAAAATCAATACACTTTTTCAAATAAATTTGTTTTATCTAGTTTTTAAAAAATTGTTGCCTCGAGGCAACATTGTACCATAATGGAAAAAACATAACATTTGATGTTATCAAGAGAAAAAAGAATTATATTTCTTCAAAATATGTATTTCTTTCATCAAATACTTAAACTAAGAGATTTATTTGGTTTCTGGAACACAAGAGATTTCATACTTCACAAAATGGCACATAATATATTCAACCGTTGCGCTCAGGCGACATTGTACCATTGTGGAGCACAAATATATTACAATCATTATATCATCATACCATCGAATCATCTTATCTAATCATTATAACTGATTAAAAACTGTCTGATTAAAGTACTTAAAAGAATAAAAAACTATCCTAACGTTCAGAAACATGGTTATGCACACACAAATGCACCTGCTAAACCACACAAGCACCCACATGAACATTTAAAATCTCCTCTCTCATGCTTTGTGGAAGTTGAGGAAACAATTTCTCTCATGACTAAAACACAGGTAAGTGGAACATTTTGAGCACTGCACTTTTACAATGCCTGAATACTTTGGGAATTCGCATCTCCCTTTTGGTTCCACCCAACCAGGCCAGTGACCTGTCTGATCAAAGCTGTGATGGGCATGCGTTCGCAGGTGTTTTTGGCAGCTTCTCTGCCGGTCCTTCCTGTGATGATCTCCCTCTTTTCTTGGCAAATATAATTTTCTCCCTCTTTTCTTGGCAAATCTTTTTTATGGCAAATATAATTTAAACTGCTTTCCTTACAAATGTAATATACTTCTATCCTGACCTATTATACCCTGCATAGCCTCAAGGGATTCCATTACAGTACAACGTTTCCTCAAGGCAACATGCAGTTTTTTGCTATTTTCTTAAATATACATGAATACACATTTTGTAAAATTATTGAAAATACATCTTTACTTTTCAATGAAGGTTGCTCAATTTTTTTTGATGATCACTTACGGGCTAAAAATCAGTGAAAATTGCAATTTTACGAAGAGGAAATGTGGTGATGCGCAGCAAAGGCACATGTGCTGAAAGAGGATTCAAAATGGCTGCCAGTTGGTCATGTGACTGGTAGTTTGTATTTTCAATGGTAAGTATAAGGCAGGGGTGTCAAACTGACCAAGTCAATTTCACACCGGAATTCTCCTTTAAGAGCCTGGAACCCCTATACCAGGGGTGTCAAACTGACCCATAAACGGCCCCAAGAGGCTGCAGGTCTTCAATCCTACCAAGCAAAAGCTCACCTGAAGGCACTGATATAATCAACTGATCTAGGCCTGCACAACTGATTAGTTGTATCACATGCGCTTCTGCATTGTTGGAGTGAAAACCTGCTGCCTTTTGCCCGTTTACGGGTCAGTTTGACACCCCTGGAATAGGGGTTCCAGGCTCTTAAAGGAGAATTCCGGTGTGAAATTGACTCGGGGTGCATTGAAACATCATAATGAGTACTAACTTTTGTCGAACACTCCACGTCCGTTCATTTTGAAATACATGGCTTTTTAGCCGAAGCTACTAACAGGCTTACAATGTACAGCAGTCCGTATTACAGGATAGTACAATACACAAAATGTTACAGCCCACTCTCCAACTCAGGAATCCCAACGGTGTGAGGTCAGCCACTGGGCCAATGCATCCAAAACAATTCAAGCTTCCTTGTACACTCACACGAAAGTGAAAAGGGAGTGATATTTTCTGGCATTAAAACTATAACACTATTCACAGAATTAAAAAAAAACTGTGAAAAAAGTAATGTTTTGTATGTGTCAGATGTGCCAACCATACCAATGAACCATGACTTAAGGACCACCTGCCTAATATCTTTTGTTGCTAAAACAGCCCTGTACCATCAAAGCATGGACTCCACGAGACCTCTGGAGATGTGCTGTGGTGTCTGGCACTGATTTGCTTGCAGCAGATCCTTTAAGTCCTGTCAGGTGCCGGGTAGGGCTGCCATGAATCGGACTTGTTTTTCCTGCACATCCCTAAGATGCTCAATCGCATTGAGATCTGGAGAATTTGGAGGCCATGTGAACATTTCAAACTTTTTGTTGTGTTTCTTTAATCATTCCTAAACCATTTTTGCAGTGTGGCAGGGTACATTATCCTGCTAAAGGAGACCACAGCCATTAGGGAATACTATTTTCATTACAAGGTGTACTTGGTCAGCAACAATGTTTAGGTAGGTGGTATGTATCAAAGTAGCATCGACATGAATGGCAGGACCCAAGGTTTCCCAGCAGAACACTGTTCATACTGTAGCTCAAAGCTCCATTGGCTTGCAGTCTTTCTGTAGTGAATCCTTATGCCATGTCCTCAGCAGATAAGAGACACAAATGCACCCGGCCGTCCACATGATGTAAAAGAAAACGGGATCCATCATACCAGGCCACCATCTTCCTTTGCCTTGTGGTCCAGTTCTGCTGCTCATGCGCTTATTGTAGGCTCTTTCAGCAGTGGACAGAGGTCTGCATGAGCAGCCTGACCAGTCTGTGGCTACGCAACACCATTCGCAACAAACTACGATGTACTATGAGTTCCGACACGTTTCTATTAGAACCAGCATTAATGTTTTTCAACACTATGAGCTATAGCAGCTTTTCCATTGGGTCAGGCCTCACGGGCCAGCCTTCTCTCCTAATGCACTTCAAAGAGCTTTGGCTGCCCAAGAGCCTGGCGCCAGTTCACCGGTTTTCCATCCTTGGACCACTTTTGGTAGGTACTGACCACTGCAGACCAGGAACACCCCACGAGAGCAGCAGTTTTGAAGATGACTCAGTCGTCTAGACTCACAAACTGGCGCATATCAAAATCACTCACATCCTTGCGCTAAGCCATTTTTTCTGCTTCCAACACGTCAACTCTGAGGACTAAATATTCACACAATGTACATATGTAATTATTAATAATATCCCACCCAATAATAGTTGCCTTCATGACAAGGTAATCAATTTTATTCCCTTCAATTGTCAGTGGTCACAATGCTATGGCTGATTGGTGTGGTTTGATTGGATCTAATTTCCATAGCTTGTATAGTTTATTTTGCTTATATATTTTCTGAAGTAATTTCCTCTTAGCTAGCTCTCTAATACAGAAAATAAATTTGCCCCATTCAGGCCTAATAATTTATTTCAGGCGATCTGTAATTCCACCTGGAGATGACTTCAAAACAGTCGTCCAAAATGTAGATAATGCGTTCCTGTTAAACCCTCCGTTCTGTTGGTTTCTCATCTGAGTCTATTTAATGGGTGCATCTTCCCAAACCTCCATAATTTTCCAGGAGTGGGATCTTGTTCCTGCAATACCTTCATACCTGTTTGTTCCTCATTTGAGTATAAATTGATAGGACTGACCTCCCACTCTCCAGGACTGGGGTTGTGTTCCTGTTAAACCACACTGAAAAAAGTGAACATGGGCAACCATTGATGTAAGGAGGGATTTCTATTTGAACTGACCTATTATCACTATGTTTCTGTCGTTAATTAATTTGGTTTAATGTATGATATTACTTTCATTCAATGTAAATCAAGTCCTTATTAGTTCAAAGTTATTGATAGACTTAGAATCAAACAACAATTTTTCATTCAAGTGAAAACGTTGCATGTCACGTGACGTGCGTACGTACTGACGTCCCGCTACAACCAGACTTGAACTTTGAATTCTCTGCCATCTTATTTTCTCGCATGAGGCTCCACTGAAGAAAAGAGAAAGAAATCAGTAAGAAATATGCATGACCGTTGAATATTTGTATACATTTATACACCACTCTTATACAAGGCAACTTTACGCTGTCTTTTATCACACAACGTCGATGATTAGCCGTGAATGTTTGGTATGGCATCGTTAACGTTAAGCTAACATTAGCTAACGTTAGTTAGCGGATCGATACAGGGTGGCAGTAGCTTACCAGACGCCGCTTTGTGAACTCGGCTGCGGACATGTGTCTTAGTGCATTGCTTCGGTTAACTTAAGTCCTGCTTCACACCAACATCCACAGAAGTACGGAGTAACTGTGGCGCACTTTCCTCACGGTTTTACAGTAACAGTCACCGTGGATTTTGTTTCGTTTTCATATCTACGTGTAACGTTAGACAGGGGAAAAGGGATATATGCAAACGTGAAAACGGAGTTTTTCAAAATTTACACTTTGGCTGAAGTTTTCAGAAATGATAGTTTTCAGTGACCTGAAGCTTATTTTTCATTTAAACAAAAGGGGAAAGACAGGGTTTGTATGTGTTCCAATGGAAAACACTGTAGTCTTGTTTTTGTTTGTTATTTTGCTCTCCTTAACAAGTGTCTCCTTTCTTCTAGGCCTGCAATTATCATATAGTAGCAGCAACGTTTAATGGGTAAGTGGTCATATTTGAATGCCATTTCAGTTATGCAGCAGAGTATCAGGTGTACAGGGTTCCTATGCAAGTATGGAAAAGTATTGAATTTGATTTTATACATTTCCAGGTCTGGAAAAGTATGGAAAATGAAAACTATTGTATGAAAAAATTTTCATTTTTCCAGGACTATTTTTATTTTCTAAAATAGAAAATCTGCAGCCTGAGCGGGGTCGCGCAGCATACAGACAGTACGATACTGCGGCTCTGCGCTGTGCTCCAGCCCCGGTCTTCCTTCTCCTCTCCCCACACACAGCACCCTGTGCCGGGCCGCGCGACGAGCAGCCTCAGTCCCAATTCTGGAACTTTGCTTGGCGCCGCCAGTACCTGTGGTCCCGTTGCCGCCGCTGTGCACCAGCTGCCACTAATAAGTGAGCCCAGCTCACCTCAAAACCATTTGACAAGGTTACTGTAATGTTAGAAATTTAATAAAAGAAATGTGAGAAGTTGAACTGTGTCTTTTCATAATTTTATCTTTGAGGTAAGTAATTTGATTACTTGTGACAAGTTGACGCAATTTCATTAGTTTTTCTGAAAGTGAAAAAATACATTGTATTCATACGACATATTACTTTTTAGTTATGTAAGATTTTGGCTCAAGCCAGGGTGAAAATATAAGTTAATGCAAAGCATAAATTGCAAATTGCAAGTTGAAATTATGATTTCATTGTATTCGAAAACTTTCCTTGGTTTTAATTATATTTTTGAATTAACATTACTACGTTATTTACTTTGTTCAAACTATTTTTTTGTAATTTGAGAAAAACTAAAAAAATTGGATGTGACAAATTGACGCAATTTTTTAAATTTGATCTAAAGTATCAATTTTTACAGTGCATCATTCCAGTCTGCATGCAGTCCTGCACCTGTGCATGGGATTCTTTACCTGGCTTCTGGTCAGGGACAGTCTCTTGCTTTGGTGTGGACATGCCCCCTCCTACTCCAGTAATAGCGCCAACTTAACAGGACCACCAATCATCAGCTCTAGGCTTCGGCATATCAGTCACTGTACTGCTGTTAAAAAATACTCCCTGGTGGATTGTACACTGAATCTGCGTTCGGCTCCTTGTTTGGATCATAACAGTAAGCAGCTGAGGACCAGGGCACTCTGACTGGTCGGCTGCCCCAAAGCGATATATGCAGCAGGATGCAATGCAATGTATGTTGTGATACATTCCACACATAAGTGATCATTGAAACTCTCTGTCACTGGTGCCACAGTAGCCCTTCCGTTCACATTAGCCCTTCAATTCAGACCAGGTTGGATGGCTTTCATAACCACCAGTTACCACCAGTTAGATATGCCAGTCTGCAGAACTTGACCCATGCCGTTATTTACAGGTAATCAATGTAACTTTCTTCATCTGTCAGTGGTTTTAATGTTTGCCTCATCATTGTTTATTGAGTCAACTGAAGACTGGGAGTGTAACTGTACTATCCATCCATTCAAGTTACAACATAATTCTCCAAGTTGACGTGCTCACTCTTCTGTTTTGGAGAATTTTATAACATTTCAATGAGATAATGTGAGAAAGAGTCCATATTAACTATCAATCATGTTTGATCTGATGATACAAATGCCCTGGAAGATTCAAAAATTTCTCTTGCTTATTGGACTCTTCAGACAAAGCTCTTTTCTCTTCAGATGAAATGAGCTATTAAAGTATCTAGACTGTTTTATGTCAGAAAATGTGGCAGATTTTGCAAGTTATTCTGAAGCCATGATTCGTCTTTCTCAACTGGCATTGAGAAAGAAAAATTTTGTTTTCAGGTGTAGTTTAGTTGTGTTGCAGTATAACAAATGAAGAAAAAAATGATTTACCACTAACATAACATGACATAACATGAATGGCAAGATCAGGCCTTTCAGCCCAACTACGCTCACCACTGTGTCACGCTTTTTCATTACTCCAGCACTCCATGGCAATGCAAGTTATTATTAGTTTGTCTGAGACCAATTTGCTTGCGGATTTTAATTCAAGAATGCCTTTTTGCTCGGGACAAAATTTATCCATGCAGCTATTTGCAAATCTGATGTGCACATTTTTCATGACATAGAGATCTCTTTTCCAGGAATGTGATGGATTACAGTTCAACAAAACCAAATTCTTATTTTATTTGTGTGCACTCTGCAAAATTGAATAACTTTTCATGAACATGAATCACTATTGCAAGTATCTGCCTGTGATTTAAATCCCTTGGGTGAATGTTTTAGGACCATTTGCAATTCGTGTTATTCAGATCATTCAGAACAAGACAATCTCTGTGGCATTATATTCCATTGGTGTTAAATTGAATTGGCAAGTCCACTGAAAGGCCATCCAACTAAAGCTGGACACTCAGAGAAAGAAGTGCATTCATGGTCAGGTCCTCAAACATTTGGACATTGACAAAGCAGGTTGGCACTGAAATAAATAATGAGGTTGGGCTTTAAGATCAGGTTACTTACCTCCAGTGGTGTAGTGGAGGGCATAAGCAGGTAAACAGAGTATATCCACCTCTTTTTATTTAAATATTCAAAATAATCACCTATCTGCCAAAAAGCCATTGAAATACCTAGGAGACTATACCCACTTTCTCCCTTGTGATCTAAGCATCTCGAGGGACCACTACCCCACTGATTACATCTAAATCAGTTCAATGGTGTGGAAGTTACAAAACCTTTTATCTGTTGATCCCAAAATTTTAAGGGCCCAAACTTAATCTGACTTTTGGCTGTTCAGTTGTTCCATGGCTAGGTTTCTATTATTCCCTTTTAACTCCATTTAAAACTAAGCAGATAAAGGTTCATGCATTGATTACAAGTGAGGCATTTATTTTGCAATCTGTTGTTGTTTACTCTCAATATGAAGTCCAAAGCGCTGTCACTTCCAGGAAGGCATCATCAAGCTGAAAAATTGAAACATATTCATCAGAGACACCAGAACATCGGTTATGGCTTGGCACATGGTAAGAAGAAAGAACATGTTGGTGAGCTCCAGCATGCTTGTGAACTCAAAAGGGAAGACCTTGGATAAAAATTTGGTGAAAGACGGAGGAATTCTTTCACAGATGATGTTTGTTTGTTTCTCTGTTTTTTTAATGACACTTTCATCAATCCCATATCACCCACCATGCTCTTATTTACATGTAGGACATCGTAGTTCATGCCATTCAAAACAATGGGCAGTTCAGAGTTTCCAACTATCCTATCATGCATGTCTTTGATCAGCGGGAGGAAACTGGAATAACTGGAGTAATCCCAAGCAAACACAGGGAGAACATGAAAACTCCAGATTACTTATAAGTACTTGCATAATCAAGATTACTAAAAATCCTTGAGCATATATATTCACATTATAAGATACGGAGATTAGAGATTGCAGAGTTCCTCAAGATCTATGATAAAGTCCACCATAATTGGTCTGACACTGGGTCGGACATGTACTAGTCATGGCCGTATATTAACTCCTCTTTCCTATTTGGGACATATTAGTCCACCCCAGGTCTTTTAAAGATTCTATATTCCTGTTGCACATATGTTAGTTAGGCTTATAAGTGATGCCATTCTGTGCTCATGTTTGCAATCTGATACCCTGAAGAAGATGTTTCCAATTTTAAATGTACTCTTTTAAGCAATATTTTTTTTGAATAAGTGAAAACAAATTAAATGGAAAAAAAAATGCTAAAACGAGACATGAAATAGAAAAATGTATTAATTGTATTACTGCCATTCTTACAACATCACGTCTTGTGCACATCTTTGTCAGTGCAGATTTCTCATTTCTGAAAAACTTCGAAATCATACTTGGCTTATACATTGCTTTTGATTATTTAGTTAATAAATAATTTTATTGTTTATTGAGATATGTTAAACAAGAACAGGTAGAAAGCAATTATGCATTAAAAGGCCAGCAGCTTCTATACCTCTTCCAGCATGCCACAGAAAATCAGTCAGGTAATCCAAGGGCGTTCTGGTTGAAGAGGTGAACTGTTCATGCTTTGCCCATACAATTCTTCACTTAAAAACTTGTATGTGTTTTATTTATCCTTCAAACTTTGTTTGGAACTAAGTTATTGTCTTATGCTGAGCAACATACAACAAAAGTCCAATAGAAAAAAAGGAGCGTTCTCCTCGCTTCTGCCAATTAAGTCAATCCAGATAATCCGGTGCAACCAGGACAGGACCAAAACAATATGAAGTAAAAAGAATGCCGGTGCAGCACTGATTTCTGCTAAATTCTCACTTTTTATTGAAAAAGGTACATAACAATAGTGACTAACGTTTCGATGTAGACCCTACATCTTCATCAGAGTCCTTGAAGGAAATGAGTGAACAAGCCTTTGATAAATTGTAAGAAATCCTCAACAGGTCTGCTTAAAGAGGGCGTAAGCTACCTGAAGATTCACCCATATCAACCAAGGTGCTACACTCATTACATCAATTGTAGAACAACGCCCACTCACAAGTCAATAGTGATAAAATCAGTATTAACAGACATAGATAAAAATACATGCATAATCAAAGACATATCCTCATCATAATTCAATTTTAGAGAAAGCAAGATAGGTTTAATTCCTCATTTAGACCTTGAGGTTCTAGAGTGCCTAGTGTGTGTATCCAAAATGCTTCCCTGCATAGAAGTTTTTTAATAATATCACCACCCCTAAGTGGGGGTGAGATTTTCTCAATCCCCAAAAATCTTAAGGACGCAGGGGAGCCATGATTTGCCATCTTGTAATGCCGCGCCATGGCATAAGCTAAATTCTGGGTCCGAATTAGCTGTCTTATGTTCAGCCACCCTTAACTTCAACTGACGTTTTGTTTGGCCTATATAAGCCAACCCACAAGGACACTTTAAAATATATATTACATGTGTACTATTGCAATTGATAAACGAAGAAATAGGGAATCTTTTGCCAGTGCGAGGATGTAAAAAATATTTCGCATTGGCCGAATTAGAACATTGCGCACAATTTCCACATTTAAAAAAGCCTTGAGGTGGACTGGGCAGCCAAGTGGTGGGGGATGGGATGGTCATATCAGAATGGACCAATCGGTCTCTGATTTTACGAGCACGCCTAAATATAAACCTGGGCGGTTCGGCGCTAAAAACTTTAAGCGTCGGATCAGATTTCAAAATATGCCAATGTTTATAAATAATTTGTTTTATTCTTCCAGCTGCCGGTGTATAGCAGGTGGAGAAGGATAATCTAGACGTAGTACTAAGTAACTTGGATTTTTTCTTTAACAGGTCAGCGCGCTCCGTCTTGAAAGCCCTATCCCATGCTTTAGTAATGTCCGCCTTATGATAACCGCGTTGTTCAAAGTGTGCAATAGTACACATGTAATATATATTTTAAAGTGTCCTTGTGGGCTGGCTTATATAGGCCAAACAAAACGTCAGTTGAAGTTAAGGGTGGCTGAACATAAGACAGCTATTCGGACCCAGAATTTAGCTTATGCCATGGCGCGGCATTACAAGATGGCAAATCATGGCTCCCCTGCGTCCTTAAGATTTTTGGGGATTGAGAAAATCTCACCCCCACTTAGGGGTGGTGATATTATTAAAAAACTTCTATGCAGGGAAGCATTTTGGATACACACACTAGGCACTCTAGAACCTCAAGGTCTAAATGAGGAATTAAACCTATCTTGCTTTCTCTAAAATTGAATTATGATGAGGATATGTCTTTGATTATGCATGTATTTTTATCTATGTCTGTTAATACTGATTTTATCACTATTGACTTGTGAGTGGGCGTTGTTCTACAATTGATGTAATGAGTGTAGCACCTTGGTTGATATGGGTGAATCTTCAGGTAGCTTACGCCCTCTTTAAGCACACCTGTTGAGGATTTCTTACAATTTATCAAAGGCTTGTTCACTCATTTCCTCCAAGGACTCTGATGAAGATGTAGGGTCTACATCGAAACGTTAGTCACTATTGTTATGTACCTTTTTCAATAAAAAGTGAGAATTTAGCAGATATCAGTGCTGCACCGGCATTCTTTATACAACAAAAGTCCATTTGAAATGCTGTGAGGCCAAGAGGAAACTGTCTGTCATCAATAATCGGTGCTGTATTTTTTCCATATTTTATTTCAGTTTCCCTCATTACCTCCGTGAGGAATATTGTGATCACTTATGTGCGTGTGTGTTTGTCAGCAGGATTACTTCAAAACGAATCAATAGATTAACACAAAATTTTATGGGAAGTTGGATTGTATGACTTGGAGGAGGTGAATTAATTTCCAGACCGATCTGAATAAATGTCTGGATTTTGCATCTGATCATAAATATGAGTGGACGTGCTGGCGGAAGTCTGCGCTATCAGACTGCCCTTTAGTTTAATAACCCCAATTCCAAAATAGTTGGAACAAAGTGGAAATTGTGAATAAAATCAAAACGCAGTGACTTTCCAATTACACCAGCCAGTATTTTATTCACAATAGAACAGAGATAACATAGCAAATCTTGAAACAGAAATTTTACAATTTCATCACAAAATTAGCTCATACAAATTGATGACTGTTACAGGTCTCAAAAAAGTTGGGACAGGGGCCTGTTTGCCATGGTGTAACATCGTCTCTTCTTTTTAACACAGAGTATAGGCGTCTGGGCATTGAGGAGAGAAGTTTCTTGAGTTTAGCCATTGAAATTTGATCTCACTCTAGTTTTATACAGGCTTCCAGCTGCTGGAGAGTTTTGGGTCTCCTTTGACGGACTGTTCATTTAATTATGCTCCAAATGTTCTCAATCGGTAAAAGATCAGGACTGCAGGCAGGCCAGTTCAGTACATGGACTCTTCTACTATGAAGCAATGCCGTTGTAATAGCTTCAGTATGTATACGAATATATCTATTCGCATGATAGAGTTTTAGATGGCATCTGTGGATGGCACGGCAGACTGTGTTTACAGACAGTGGTTTCTTGAAGTATTCCTGGGCCCATTAAGTAATGGCAATGACAGAATCACACCGGTGAGTGATGCAGTGGCTTCTGAGGGCCCAAAGATCACAGGCATCCAGTAAAGGTGTTGGGCCTTGTCCCTTATGGACAGAGATTTTTCCAGTTTCTCTAAATCTTTTGATGATGTTATGCACTGCCAATGATGAGACCTTCAAAGCCTTTAAAGTATTCCACAATTTTGTTTACACAAGCCATCGCAGGTTGGAGAGACTCAGCCTCTCTAAGACATCCGTTTTATAGCCAATCATGTTACACACCTGATGCCAATTAATGTAATTACTTGCTGAATGTTCTTTCAACTGATTCTCTTGTATGTTAATTGCTTGTTCAGCCACCCCCCCCCCCCTTTTTTTTTTTTGCCTGTGTCCCAACTTTTTTGACACTTGTTCAGCGAGAAAATTTGAAATGAGCTCATTTTGTGGATAAAAATGTAAAATGTCTCAGTTTCTACATTTGAAATGTTTATTGTAAATAACATATTGGCTTCGTCCCAACTATTTCGGAATTGGGGTTGTACTTTGTTTCAGTGTTTGTCTCTGTGTTCATCTCTGTTTTCCATGTCCACATGCTTTTGTTTGCCATTTCCTTCCATGGCTCATGTCTGCAGTCTTCCTGGATTGAATTATTGTTTTGTTACCTGGCTCTTCCCTTCTTACATTCCTCCCACTCCACTGTAAACCTGATTCTAGTTTTGTCTTTGTGTGCTTATTCCCCTTTGCTTCTTCATTCTGTATGAGTATGTCATTGTTGAGTTTGGTCTATTGTCATATGGGCCTTTCCATGTCTGCCTGCTTCTCCGGTATTTCAAACGTGTTAGTCCTGAGTATCCGATTTTTATCCCCTGCCGGGCGACAGCTCTAAATAGGGATAATGTCTTGGCACAGTCCGTCTGTTCATCCATCATATAAGAAGGTATTGGCTGGTGAAATCAACTCCTCCAACAGTTTTCATAGAACATCCCTGAAACTTCGCTCATTTGCTGCAGATAGATTGATATGCATACAGTCTGGTTGCAGTCGCAACTCCGGCAGGGGATGTTGTGCTTCAGTGTGCTCTTTGCTTCATTCTGACTACTTTGGCTGCCTGAGTGAGACCCATTGCCTGTTTTTGACTCTGAGCTTGGACAGTGCTTTTTACACTGCATTCTGCCAACCGGATTCTGGAATTCTGCCTTTCTGACAACTGGTTTTGAGCAAATAAACTTTGGTTTATTTTTCATTAGCCATCTGCCTGAGCCTTTGAATTCACCTGACATAAAATAACAAACCAAATACCAGAGGTGACCACATACACTGCCAATAAGCCTTGGCTCTGCAGAATGCCAGTGCAACAAAGTGCATCAATAAAATCAATCCAATTAAACGATAAAAATTTCATAACAGCTAAAAAAATGGTGATTAGGGGGGCTGCGGTGCAGTCTGAAGAGGTGAGTCTTCAAACCATTCACCTTCAAGTTCAGAGTCTCAGCTTTTTCGACCTCTTTGGTAGGATCATATCAGCAGAGCCAGAGCCAGGACAGTTGGAGAAGTGCTAGTATGGAGAGAGGGAGGAGCCAGACGACCAGAGGTGGCAGAATGGAATGGTCTGGAGGGTGTGTTGGCTCTTGTGTTTTTTTAAGCCTGGTATGCTAGCAACAATGTTTTCACTTTGATTGAAGTTATAATAGACAGGTGTTAGGGGGCAGAGAGAAGACGATGACATAGGAATGTTCGGGAAGGTTGTAGGTCGAATGACTTGCAGCATTTTGCATGCAGTGACCACTGAAAGGCTAGCTAAAAGAGCTGCTTATTAGAAACAAACCTGCATTGTATCGATGTTTAAGAAAGATTAAAATAATGCCAATGAACTAAGGAGCTTATTACATCAGTGGTTAATATTACTCTTTTTCAGTAATTGTTTGCCATATTGTAAGTAGCACAATATGAACTTCAGGATTACATTCATTCCTTGTGGTGTTGCATTTTTCTGGCATAATGCTGATCAGTAACATAAGAATTCCAGCTAAAAATCAGAAGCACATTTTCAAGAAATATTAGCAACTTGTGAGAAATTGTTTTCTTGCAATTGTGTTCGGAACAAAAACCTCCATGCACAGGCAATCCCCAGGACTGAGTTCAGGAGCCATTGCTATGGAGTATAACATAGGGTTCCCTTAAAGGCAGTGGTTCCCAAAGTGGGGGGCGAAGAGCAATTGCAGGGGGGGGGGGGGGGGGCGCGGGGTGCGGGAAGCAAATCCCCCCCCCACTAGAGTTCCGGACACCAACAGAAAATTATTTGCATACAGTCCATTCGCTGCCCAGAATTCTGCGATTACATCGTACAAAAATTCCTGCCTTACTCTCAACGTTACTGTTCGCCAAATCATTCATCTAGCCTGCCATTTTAATTAAAAATTAGTTTCGAGTCCGATGTGAAAGCAGCTTTACGGATAGTACGCGACAGCTAGAGAGAGCTTGGTTATGTTATCAACATAATGCAGGTTTTGCAGACCGTAAGTTCCGTTAGCATGGACAAGTTGCTTATGTGGAGCTAGCAAATCAATCAATTCTACAGGAAAGAATTACCTATTTAATCTCCGCCTTTTTCAGCTTTTTATTTGCCGCAACAATTTCTAATGGGGGATGAAATTATGTCAAGGTAGTGCAGAAAAATCATTTGTAAACCGGTAAAGCTTCTGCGTTACGCATTGCTTCCACAGTAGCACCAGAGAGCTTGCTCAGACATTTGTGAAGTATCCGGCTGATCTCGGTCATGGATAAGTGAAGCGATCACTAATGTAGTGGCTACAATCGGGCAACGTTACAAAGAAACTGCCACATTGATGCTTACCGAAGTAACACGAGCATATCGATCAGAATTACTGCATATAAGTTAACCAGGAGGATCTTTAATTAGCATGGCAAGCAAACTAACATGCAGTAGCTGGTAACTGAGTGGTCATAACCAAAGAGACAAATGCTTGCAATACAGGTTTTACAGACAGCAAGTTCTGTAACTGTGAACAGTTGTACCAAGAATCCAAATTACAAACAATTATTAAAAGTTAGCTTCAAATGAGGTTTATGTTCACACATCTTCTGGAGAATTTCCCCTGATATCACTCTTGCATATTTAGGATGCAAACATTAGCAACAGTGACTTGGCTATGTTAGCCGCTGTGCTACAGCCGCAATCAACTGGCTATCCCGTCAGGTAGGCTTATGCAGTAAAAGCAACTTACAGCTTCTGTGTCTGCGAGTCACGAACAGTCGTGACTGATACAGGCTTTATATTCAGATATTTTACAAAGCCTGCGTTTGAGGCCAGTTGTTAGTGGTAACTATCGCTAGCGATCCTGCTTGCCATCGTAAGACGTTAGCTTCACTTAGATTATTTGCTGTTATATCGTTACTTACAGCTTGTGGCTCCGAACGCTTGATCAATGCAGTTGCTTCAGGTTTGATAAGCTGCTGAAACGCTTATCCTGTGTCGAATTATCCTTTATTTATAAAGCTGTCTTTGCTGAAATGCTGAGCACAAGCGGCTAACGTTCCCTTTGGCCGTGGCAGTTTGCTGCCAGGAAACAAGAAGAGCTACCCACTGATTTCTGGTGGCGTCCTCTTTTGGAAGAGAAATAAGTGTTTTTCTTCATGTCCAAAGGTAAACAGACAAGCAGCTTTGAGGGAGATACTGACAAAGCTGCAACTCAAATGATCTGCGGTTCTTCTTTTGTATTTCCAAAAGTGTCAACGCTGCTAAGGCATAGTATGATCTGCCGTTGTTAGTGCCTGCTGGAATAGTTTCCGGTGTGGGCAGGTCCAGGACCATGATTGGCTCTGGCTAGGTCTGTACTAATTGGACGGCATAACCTGACGTCAGGTTTTGCCCAGATCTCGCAAAGATCTCGGGAGGAGCTGTTCAGAGAGGAAATCACGTTCATGAAATCACCTGCTTGGATAGCGGCAAAACCCCTGTATCTTGTGTTTAGAAACTTTTCCGAGGTTGAGTATGGAAAACTAAAATTATAACATTACTAATATGTATTAAAAGAAAGATCAGCATAATAGGTCCCCATTAACATAGATTTGAAATACATGTCTGCTGTGACTGGATGTGATTATGAGGGACAAGTATTGGGGGGGGGGGGCGCTTTGCTACTCCTTGTTTGTATGTGCCAAGTAATCCTTTTCATAAATTGACGATAATGGTATACCAAAGTTCTGTCGTTTTGTAAAGTACCATCAACAGTAATGTAGTCTTGATTAATTTCCCTTGCTTTCATTAATGAAGAAATGACAGGCTGAATGCAAAAAACAAAAAACAAAAATCTGGTTGCTAAGGCAACTGGTCTTTTACATTATTTTCAAGCCCCAAGCTGATCCTGGCATTTGTTACGATTTTCCTTTTTTATGTTTTCAGAGACAAATTCGTTTTCCCACAGAAACAAAAGCTGTTTCAATCTGTCACACACCATTGCAGAACAGAGAAGAACCAACAAACTGTGCCAAAGATGTCTTGGGTTATCAGTAACTGAGAACAGGAAAGTCCAGAGCAAATTTTGAATCAATCCATTTTTTGCATTTCCTGCTTGATTATATTTTAATCTTTTGACTCTTGTATGTGAAGCCAGAAGTTAATCTTGACTCTGTTACTGATGGAAGTTTTCATATGACTAAGAAAGCGAGAAGATCTGAGTTTTCTTGGTTAATCCTTCAAATGCCTGGACACACCCAATTCAGGAGCATAAACATTAAGCCATTGGATTGTGGATGACTGCAAACTAATCACAGAAATTAATACGGTAAAACAGAAAGGGGTTTGATCAACTTCATTTTGAGTAGAAAAATACAGTAAGTTGCAAAACCGTTTGCGTTGGGTACGATACAGTCTTTCAAGAGTATCTTGGTGGCTAGTCACCCACAGTCCAACTGGATTAGAGATATTTGTGTTAGATTTTGACATTTTTTTGGAGTGACTGGACTAGCTTCTCTTCTCTCAAACTCTCTCTCCTTCACCGAATCACAAAAATGGGTTAAATTCTTCATATTTAACATGCTGCAATAAGTTGTATCACTGTAAATTTTATTTGAGTCATTCAAGTGGCCTTTTCTCATTGAACTGAACAAGACTTCTTTAACTGATATCCCAACAGTTTAAATGCTGTCCTTTCTCATGAAGGGGAAAGAAATGATAGGGAAAAAAAACATTTTCTACTTGTGGCAACATTAAAAGGAATGAATTGCAGCCTCTTTCTCCCACTTGGCTGCCTCAGCAGAAAAAGAATTTTGTTTCACTGATGCAGGCAGCAGAAACATTAAAGGAACAGCGGGATTTAGAATGACTAAGAACAGCTTAGCGCATTTCGTATCATTCTGTCCTAATCTCCTTGTGGTAGCCTGAACCAAACTTGTGAGAGGGTGTTAAATTCATTGCATGGACCACCATCAATTAGACTGAGATATTTTGAGGGTGTGTAATAAGTCTCCCGATTGTCTGCACTAATTATCTCCCACCATCAAGTGGATCGGGGATATTGGAATGGCGCTCGTCTGTTCATCAGTCCGTCCGGGTTCAACGGGGACAAGTTTTCTCGGAAACTATTGCACCTACGAGAATGAAATTTTGTATGTGGCCAGTACTGATGACCCTACTGAATGAGTTCGACAATTGATTCCGAGAAATTCATTTTTCTAGAGTTATGGCCCTTGACTCTGCTCGTGGACTTAAGTGTTTGGGTGTTGCAATGGGGACAAGTTCTCTCGGCAACTATTGCACCTTGATGTACAGCTTAAGTTGTTCAACAGTCCGGGGTCTCCGTTGTCGTATTTTACGCTTCATAATGCGCCACTCATTTTCAATGGGAGATAGGTCTGGAATACAGGCAGGCCAGTCTAGTACCCGCACTCCTTTACTACGGAGCCATGCTTTTGTAACACGTGCAGAATGTGGCTTTGCATTGTCTTGCTGAAATAAGCAGGGGCGTCCATGAAAAAGACGTTGCTTGGATGGCAGCATATGTTGCTCCAAAACCTGTGTGTACCTTTCAGCATTAATGGTGCCTTCACACATGTGTAAGTTGCCCATGCCTTGGGCACTAATACACCCCCATACCATCACAGATGCTGGCTTTTGAACTTTGCGCCTATAACAGTCCAGATGGTTCTTTTCCTCTTTGGTCCGGAGGACACAACGTCCACAATTTCCAAAAACAATTTGAAATGTGGACTCGTCAGACCACAGAACACTTTTCCACTTTGCATCAGTCCATCTAAGATGAGCTTGAGCCCAGCGAAGCCGGCGGCGTTTCTGTGTGCTGTTGATAAATGGCTTTCGCTTTGCATTGTAGAGTTTTAACTTGCACTTGCAGATGTAGCGACAAACTGTAGTTACTGACAGTGGTTCTCTGAAGTGTTCCTGAGCCCATGTGGTGATGTTCTTTACACACTGATGTCGGTTTTTGATGCAGCACCGCCTGAGGGATCGATCGGCATTCAATGTTGGTTTTCGGCCTTGTCGCTTACGTACAGTGATTTCTCCAGATTCTCTGAACCTTTTGACGGTATTACGGACCGTAGATGATGAAATCCTTAAATTTCTTGCAATAGCTCGTTGAGGAATGTTGTTTTTAAACTGTTCGACAATCAGCTCACGCATTTGTTCACTAAGTGGTGACCCTCACCCCACCCTTGTTTGTGAATGACTGAGCATTTCAGGGAAGCTGCTTTTATACCCAATCATGGCGCCCACCTGTTCCCAATTAGCCCGTTCACCTGTGGGATGTTCCAAATAAGTGTTTGATGAGCATTCCTCAACTCTCTCAGTCTTTTTTGCCACTTGTGCCAGCTTTTTTGAAACATGTTGCAGGTATCAAATTCCAAATGAGCTTATATTTGCAAAAAATTACAAAGTTTACCTGTTCGAACATTAAGTAACTTGTCTTGGCAGTGTATTCAATTGAATATAGGTTGAAAAGGATTTGCAAATCATTGTATTCTGTTTTTATTTACGATTTACATAACGTGCCAACTTCACTGGTTTTGGGTTTTGTAATTGTGTGGCACACATGACGGAGAGCCTAATCACATGAAATTTGGCAAAAGCCAAAACGCGGACAGGGAACACGAGTCATTCCTATAGACAAGCATACGGCTCCAGTCACGGAGTTCTAACGCGCATAGATAATGAGAGAAAGGACAGCGCAATCAGGTGTGGAGCTTCCACAGAAAATGCAGCAAAGGAGATCAGGGAGAGACAAGAGGCGAGGACTAGAACAGGATGAGTGCTGAGAGCTTGTTAATCAATAAGTAAGTCAACGATACAAATCCTTTGTGCTCGTTAGTAAGTAAGTATCATATACAAGGTTAGTCATAGTTAGTAGCTACTAGAGAAAATAACAAACTGTTAGTACTGTTAGTAAGATAGAAAAGAAGGGTGAAGCCAGCAAACGAGATTGGAAGGAAGTCTGAAATCCAGAATCCAATAAATCACCCGAACAGTGACACGCTAGACTGGGGCTGTGAGTGAAGGCGAGACGAGAGACCAGACGGGGGAGACAAAGTGCAATGCATAATGGAAAACATGGACCGGAGTGAAACTATGGCAAAATGCAAAAAGTGGAAAAGTAAACAAAGACAATACATGAACAAACCGAAGTACCAAATCACAATACATAATCCAAAGAATGGTCAGACATGGTAAGGAATCCAATAAACAATAAAACAATTATCAAAACAAGGCATGAACATGACAGGCAGAGCAGAATCATAACAACATACTGCCTATGGTCTGCAATAATTGTAGTATGGCACACACTACCTATGGTCAGCACTAATAGTAGTATGGTACACACTGCCTATGGTCTGCTCTAATTGTAGTATGGTACACACTGCCTATGGTCTGCTCTAATTGTAGTCTGGTACACACTGCGTATGGTCAGCACTAATTGTAGTATGGTACACACTGCCTATGGTCAGCACTAATTGTAGTATGGTGCACACTGCCTACGGTCAGCACTAATTGTAGTATGGCACACACTGCCTACGGTCAGCACTAATTGTAGTATGGTACACACTGTGTATGGTCAGCACTAATTGTAGTATGGTACACACTGCCTATGGTCTGCTCTAATTGTAGTATGGTACACACTGCCTATGGTCTGCTCTAATTGTAGTATGGTACACACTGCCTATGATCTGCACTAATTGTAGTATGGCACACACTGCCTATGGTCTGCACTAATTGTAGTATGGTACACACTGCCTATGGTCTGCTCTAATTGTAGTATGGTACACACTGCCTATGGTCTGCACTAATTGTACTATGGTACACACTGCCTATGGTCAGCACTAATTGTAGTATGGTACACACTGCCTATGGTCTGCTCTAATTGTAGTAAGGCACACACTGCCTATGGTCTGCACAAATTGTAGTATGGTACACACTGCCTATGATCTGCACTAATTGTAGTGTGGTACACACTGCCTTTGGTCAGCACTAATTGTTGTATGGCACACATTGCCTATGGTCAGCACTAATTGTTGTATGGTACACACTGCCTACGGTCAGCACTAATTGTAATATGGTACACACTGCCTATGGTCAGCAATAATTGTAGTATGGTACACACTGCCTACGGTCAGCACTAATTGTAGTATGGCACACACTGCCTATAATCTGCACTAATTGTAGTATGGTACACACTGCCAATAATCTGCACTAATTGTAGTAAGGCACACACTGCCTATGGTCTGCACAAATTGTAGTATGGTACACACTGCCTATGGTCAGCACAAATTGTAGTATGGTACACACTGCCTACAGTCAGCACTAATTGTAGTATGGTACACACTGCGTATGGTCAGCACAAATTGTAGTATGGTACACACTGCCTACAGTCAGCACTAATTGTAGTATGGTACACACTGCGTATGGTCAGCACAAATTGTAGTATGGTACACACTGCCTACGGTCAGCACTAATTGTAGTATGGCACACATTGCCTATGGTCTGCACAAATTGTAGTATGGTACACACTGCCTACGGTCAGCACTAATTGTAGTGTGGTACACACTGCCTATGGTCAGCACTAATTGTAGTGTGGTACACACTGCCTATGGTCAGCACTAATTGTTGTATGGCACACATTGCCTATGGTCTGCACTAATTGTAGTATGGTACACACTGCCTATGGTCAGCACTAATTGTAGTATGGTACACACTGCCTATGGTCAGCACTAATTGTAGTATGGTACACACTGCCTACGGTCAGCACTAATTGTAATATGGCACACACTGCCTACGGTCAGCACTAATTGTAGTATGGTACACACTGCGTATGGTCAGCACTAATTGTAGTATGGTACACACTGCCTATGGTCTGCTCTAATTGCAGTATGGTGCACACTGCCTATGGTCAGCACTAATTGCAGTATGGTGCACACTGCCTATGGTCAGCACTAATTGTAGTATGGTACACACTGCCTATGGTCAGCACTAATTGTAGTATGTTCCACAATGCCTATGTTCTGCACTAATTGTAGTATGGTACACACTGCGTATGGTCAGCACTAATTGTAGTATGGTACACACTGCCTATGGTCTGCTCTAATTGCAGTATGGTGCACACTGCCTATGGTCAGCACTAATTGTAGTATGGTACACACTGCCTATGGTCTGCACTAATTGTACTATGGTACACACTGCCTACGGTCAGCACTAATTGTAGTATGGTACACACTGCCTATGGTCTGCTCTAATTGTAGTAAGGCACACACTGCCTATGGTCTGCACAAATTGTAGTATGGTACACACTGCCTATGATCTGCACTAATTGTAGTGTGGTACACACTGCCTTTGGTCAGCACTAATTGTTGTATGGCACACATTGCCTATGGTCAGCACTAATTGTTGTATGGTACACACTGCCTACGGTCAGCACTAATTGTAATATGGTACACACTGCCTATGGTCAGCAATAATTGTATTATGGCACACACTGCCTACGGTCAGCACTAATTGTAGTATGGTACACACTGCCTATAATCTGCACTAATTGTAGTAAGGCACACACTGCCTATGGTCTGCACAAATTGTAGTATGGTACACACTGCCTACGGTCAGCTCTAATTGTAGTCTGGTACACACTGCCTATGGTCTGCACTAATTGTAGTAAGGCACACACTGCCTATGGTCAGCACTAATTGTAGTATGGTACACACTGCCTACGGTCAGCACTAATTGTAGTATGGCACACACTGCCTACGGTCAGCACTAATTGTAGTATGGTACACACTGCCTATGGTCTGCACAAATTGTAGTATGGTACACACTGCCTACGGTCAGCACTAATTGTAGTATGGCACACGCTGCCTACGGTCAGCACTAATTGTAGTATGGTACACACTGCCAATAATCTGCACTAATTGTAGTAAGGCACACACTGCCTATGGTCTGCACAAATTGTAGTATGGTACACACTGCGTATGGTCAGCACAAATTGTAGTATGGTACACACTGCCTACAGTCAGCACTAATTGTAGTATGGTACACACTGCGTATGGTCAGCACAAATTGTAGTATGGTACACACTGCCTACAGTCAGCACTAATTGTAGTATGGTACACACTGCGTATGGTCAGCACAAATTGTAGTATGGTACACACTGCCTATGGTCAGCACAAATTGTAGTATGGTACACACTGCCTATGGTCAGCACAAATTGTAGTATGGTACACACTGCCTATGGTCAGCACTAATTGTAGTATGGTACACACTGCGTATGGTCAGCACTAATTGTACTATGGTACACACTGCCTATGGTCAGCACTAATTGTTGTATGGCACACATTGCCTATGGTCTGCACTAATTGCACTATGGTACACACTGCCTATGGTCAGCACAAATTGTAGTATGGTACACACTGCCTACGGTCAGCACTAATTGTAGTATGGTACACACTGCCTATGGTCAGCACTAATTGTATTATGGCACACACTGCCTACGGTCAGCACTAATTGTAGTATGGTACACACTGCGTATGGTCAGCACTAATTGTAGTATGGTACACACTGCCTATGGTCTGCTCTAATTGCAGTATGGTGCACACTGCCTATGATCTGCACTAATTGTAGTATGGCACACACTGCCTATGGTCAGCACTAATTGTAGTATGGTACACACTGCCTATGGTCAGCACTAATTGTAGTATGTTACACAATGCCTATGTTCTGCACTAATTGTAGTATGGTACACACTGCCTATGGTCTGCACTAATTGTAGTATGGTACACACTGCCTATAATCTGCACTAATTGTAGTATGGTACACACTGCCTATGGTCAGCACTAATTGTAGTGTGGTACACACTGCCAATGGTCAGCACTAATTGTAGTATGGTACACACTGCTTCTGAATGTCTTGTTGAAGCAATAGAATACTTGTCAGTGCCTTGTAATTACTGTACCTCTGCCAAGGAGGTTATGTTTTCTCCCCTGTTTGTCTGTTCGTCTGTGGTTTCTTCCGTTAACGCTCTTATTAGCACTAAAACCACATTTCATAGGCTATTGATTTATTAAGAGCCGAACATCAATTTTTCCTTGATTAACAGAAGTAAGATAATATTGCTTACTTTTAGGTACAATCATCAAAACCTAAAGCTAGCTATCAAAACATTTTAGACCTAAGACATGCCAAGCTAACAACTTTCACTTGCCTTGAGCTTATGAATGACAATGTCATTAACACGGAGATGCAGACACACAGTTCACATGATTTGTGCTTGAGTCAGGAACTAAAAATTGTTTTTCTTCCATAAATTTGTGAGAATTCAGGTACTTATTTGTGGAAAGTGATCCCCTGAACTTTTGTCTGTACCATACGCTTATGAACGCGTCCAAATGCTTCACAAAACCGCAAAATTTTACTAATTCGGATCAAGTTCAAACGTTTGTTCCGATGGTTAAATGTTCGAGCAATTGCCCCAATATAGTGGCCGGATACACGTATCCTGCCAATCAAAGTCCGGCATCCAGTGTTTTATATCTATGATCAGAGGCCACACGCTGCTCAGTGTAAACACTGAGGATGTGCAGCAGATTTCACCAAAACAAATGAAGCAGGACACGAGCGGGCTAACCGCGGGTGAAATCGAGGGTTTTTACTTGTAAGTAACGTAGTTGTCATCACTTTTATTAGGATGTGCATGGTGGTTTGGTTTCTACAATTACTCCAACAGTGTCACCGATGTAAACTTTCACCGTTTGACGGTGGGAGACCGGGGCAATGTAAGCAATGATTGCTGGCAACAGGGCAAGCAGACTTCAACAAACAAACCACTATGAGAACAGCTACAGCTCAACAATCTCAAAATACTTCCTGTATGTCAGAGCGGATCTACTTTTGATTAAAAATGGTAATTACACAAAAAATAAGCTCGGAAATAACAAACTGACCCAGAACACCATTTAAGTTTGTGAATAAATATCAGGGTATGTTTGAAAATTCCAATTTAAAACATTGAAACACATTTTATATTTGTTTGTGGCGTTTTCAATTCAAGTGAAAGAGGAGGAAAATTTGGAACTTCTTCCATTCATCACAGAGGAAATTAATTTTGTTGAGTATGTTTGAATATTTATTGGACACACTGATTGCTACATTTTAAGCCACAAATTGACTCTTGTGAAAATATCGTTTTTACTTACAGTTCCTCGTGAAGCAAAGTGAGACCACAAACTATATACTCGTGTTGCATTGTGCCTATGTTTGAATGGACAGCTTGGTTTTAAAATTGTTTGGACTAATATGGCCTGCAGTGTGATCGCTGTAATGTAACGTCTGAATAATTGTTTGAAAAAATTGTCGTAAATTTTCAATGATTTAACAAGTGAACCACCCTCAGTCTATGACCATTTCCAACTGCAATGCAGAGTCCACAAAAGTCTCCGATAGCGATGGCAAACATTACTTACAGTTCAGAGGATATGCCGTAGACCTTAATTACCTCCGCCAAGGAGGTTATGTTTTTGCCCGGCTTTGTTTGTTTGTTTGTTTTTTTGTCTGTTGGTTTCCAAAATAACTCAAAACGTTATGGACAGATTTTGATGAAATTTTCAGAGGAGGTGGGTATTAAGTCAAGGAACAGGTGATTAAATATTGGCATATCTAGGCCAAAGTACTGCTGAGATATACGGCAAAGTTCAAGATTTCAAGTGTGTCCAATGGGCCGGAGTTCCAATCGCCGTGCTTCTGGGTTTTGCTGCCCCCTGGCGGAGGTCTACGCTCTCTGCGTGCTTTTCTAATCAGACTATGCTATTAACCACAAAAAATTTGACATGGTTGCACTGATTATGAAAACTAAATGAATACAAATACAAAATACAAAGAGTGAATACAAATTTGTTAATATCAAATTTTCTGCGCAATTTAGTTAAGCAATTTATGAATCAGAAGACAAAACAGATAGAAAAGCCTGTGCAGACTGACAGGATGAAAAATACTTCAGTCAGTACAGGTCTCCTTTGTACATAGAGTATATGGTTGCAGAATCACTTCTCCACCTCAGAAATGAAGTTAATAAGTTAACTTAGGTTCGGGAGCAGGACCACGCCTCAACTCCACCTTCAATCAGGACAAGCCTATTTATGCATGTTCAGCCCCTTCCTCTCCGTTTGAATCAGATCTCTCGACTTCAAACCGATCGCGTAGCACGCATCAACTACGATTAAATTAGTCAGTAATCAAGACTTATTATTATGGATTCCGAAGTCCAAATTAACGCGCGGGAATCAGACCAAGAATTGTTCGACGACTCTACCGGGTCCGGTTATCCAGGCGGGGAAGAGCAACCGCATCGCAGCCAAACATCCAGATCGAGCAGACTGCGTTCAGTCGTTAGAGTTCCGCAGCCACGCCAACTTCTCCCCTCAAGATCACCAAACGTGATCTCCCCGACTCCAGGTAGATCCGACGCCTCCTCTCATCCGTCATCACGGACCTCCAGCCAGGGCCGTAAAAAACAGAGCCGCAAGACCCATCGCTTGCTCAGTTCACAACACACACCATCACGCTCCAACAGAGTTTCAAACCTTCGCACCCGTGGCGCTCTCTCCTCCTCGTCCCGGCCGTCTCCGCGTCCACCACTCAATATCAAGGACTGGACCGTCGCCCGCCTCCAACGAACCCTTTGAGAAAAAGGCATCCCGTTCCTCCGCAGCGACAATAAAGGAACATTATTTCATCTCTACTCAACCTCCGTCAACAATCCACCATCGCCTCTCGCACTTCCTGCTTCCTCACCAGAGCCAATCACCGGAAGCGCCAGCACCCGCGACAACACTGAGCCTCCACCGGTTCAAAAACCACCACCGGCTCCATCAGCCCCCCCCCTGGCGGGGGGGGAGGTCGTATCACCCCTCGTGCCTGCTTCCTATGTTCCTATACTTTCTAATGCCCTCTTTTCTTCCCTGTCTCAGCAGGCTTCACAAAATCCCCGTGCACACACATCCCTTCATCCCTTCATCCCTTCCTTTACTCTTCCCTCAGCCGTGCCTTTCAGTATGGCTTCTGTTCTGCCCCATCCCACCATGGCTTCCACTGCAGCTTAACAGCCATGTCCAGTTTCATCAGGGGCCCCACCACAAATTCAACAAATTATTGGTTCTCAGCCTCCCAGTATTCTTCCTACTCATCTATCCTTTCCCCCTCCCTACCCCATCCCTAACCCCTACCTTCCCCAACACCCAAATGTTTTTTCTAATTACACTCCATCCACAGCCGCGCCACCTACTCAACCAGCCTCATCCATGCATCGTCCTTCTCCAGTTTCTCCCACATTACGACAACAGATTCTCTCAGGTTATTAGGTAGATCTAGCCCAGCTCCTCCACCCCCCCATCATCAACACCACCCAGCCTAGGGAGATGCAAACTATTCTCGGTCCAGTCCAGCTTCGCCAACCAGCACCTTCCCGCACCAATGAATTAACCTCTTCAGAATTCGCCCTAGCATTTTCCCTGTACCGTGACATCATTTGTTCAGCCTTCCCTGCCCGTAGGGTTGAACTGGACGATTATTTATCTATAGTGCTCGACATGGCCTTACGTTTCGGAGGGAACGGGTTTTATACTTATCATGTCCACTTTGCTAACCAGGCAGCTGGCAGGATTTTACAGTTCAACCAGGGAACATATCGGGGTGCCCTTGATTCTGAGCTTTACTGCCGCATTTTCGCAGCCCGCACATCACTCTCTTGTGAGTTCTGCTGAGCCCCCTCCCACCCAGCCATAGCATGCACAGTCACAGTTCCCCAATCTCGCTCACGTTCCTCTTCCTCACACGGCACCTCAGTCTTTAACAGACTGTCACCTGCCGCACCACCTCCTTCCATCATACCTAAACCCGCAGACATACTTCCCTCAGTTAATGTCCCCATGCCAAAAGGGGTTGACAAACGTGGAAGGCCTATCCTCTATCAGGGCGGCAGGATGTTGTGTAACAACTTCAATGACCAAATGCCGCCTCCTACATGCTTGCTCCTTCTGCGGAGGTGCCCACGCCAGGAGCACCTGCCCCCACAATCCAACCAAACCAGCAGACTGACTAGCACAGCATCTTGGCACACCTATTAAGGTAAATGCTCTGGCCACAGCACTTAAAAACCACCCAGATAGGCAGTTCGTTCACTTTCTTATCAATGGGTTCACACATGGTTTCCACCCCGGTATCGAAGTGCTTCCTGACACATTCCACATTTCCCACAATCTTCAGTCAGCTCTCACTGAAGCTAACAACGTTGACACCTTATTGGCAAAAGAAGTTAAAGAGGGATTCATGATTGGCCCATTCGATCAGCCTCCGTTTCCAGTGTTTCGAATCAGTCCAATAGGTGTCGCCACTCGGAAATACTCAGGAAAAAAGCGATTAATTATAGATCTGTCTTCCCCTCATAGCCCACATATTCCTAGTATAAACAGTCTTATTGCGAGTCCAGATTTTTCCATGCAATACGCAACAATTAACCATGTATTACACTCATCCGGCTAGCAGGCCACGGAGCCTGGCTATCTAAAGCAGACATCACCAGCTCATTTACAGTTTTACCGATCCATCCCGATTATTGACCTTTCTTCGGAGCCTGTTGGAGAGGGGCCTATTATTTTTCAGTGCGCCTGACCTTCGGCTACAGAAGCAGCCCCAAAATTTTTGACTCCCTTTCTGAAGCGTTGTGCTGGATTCTCAACAACATCTATAGACTTCCGTACATTACACATCTTCTAGATGATTTTCTCATTGTCACTCCATCCTCCTCACCTCCTCGTCATGGACTCACTACCCTCGTTAAGGCCTTTTCAGTGCTGGGTGTCCCGCTTTCCAAAGAAAAAACCTTAGGGCCCAGCAATTCCATTGAGTTCCTTGGCATCACTCTGGACTCAATCTCATTTCAAGCATCCCTGCCATCCGAAAAAATACAGAGAATCTCTCTGCTGCTCTCAAATTATCTCCTCGCAGATAGATGCACTAAATGCCAGCTTCTCGCCCTCCTTGGCCATCTCAATTACGCCATTCGCATCATCCCGCAAGCAAAGTCATTTCTCTCAAACCTATTAACAAAAGCAGCCGCGGCTCCTTCCCTCCATGACAGAGTCGACATAGATCACACATGCAAACTGGAAACGCGAATGTGGCAACACTTTCTGTCATCGTGGAACGGTATTTCGTTTTTTTATGATGATTTCGTCACTCAACCCGAAGATATTCAGTTATTCACAGACGCAGTCCCCTCCTTAGGTTTCGGCGGTTACTATAGAGGAAAATGGTTCACTTCCACATGGCCTGCAGAGTTGAAATCTCTCGACTCAGAGTCCCGCTCCCCTTCATCCGCACTTTACGAGCTGTACCCCATAGTAATAGCCGCCATCCTTTGGGGGCACGAGTGGTCCAAAAAATCCATACTGATCCACTCAGACAACACATCTGTCGTAGAAATTATAAATAAAGGTAGATCCCATTCTCCAGCCATCATGCAATTTCTACGTAGACTCACTCTAATTTCAGCTCAACAACAGTTCATCCTCAGGGCAGCCCACATCCCCGGTCATCACAACCTCATAGCTGACTCACTCTCTCGTTTTTCGTTTCAGAAATTCAGACTCTTGGCTCCAGAATCGGACACGCATCCCACACCAGTTCCACCGTTATCAGTCACAACATTCAACTGACTCCACAGCTCCAAAGCCTTTGTAATGCCTCTCAAGAAGCCATCCTCAACAGTCTCGCTCCCAGTACACTCTCAGCCTACCTAACCGGCTGGAATGCCTTCAAATCATACCACACCATATACAATCTATCATTTCCCTCCTTAGACGTGATGGCCATCGGCAATTTCGTCACTCATTCTCATTCTGTTCAGAATATCTGGGCCTCCACTATCCAAACCTACTTAGCAAGCATTAATTTTTTCACCAAACTAGTCACAGGATCACTCTGTCCGTCTATCTCCCATTCTCATGCAACCATGTTAAGAAAAGGCCCACGGAAACAAGAGCCCACTCCAAACACTAGACGCTTGCCACTCACCTCCGACCTTCTCACCCTCTGCATCCGCACTCTACGTGCAGGTTACTTATCCCCTACAGTCGACCTAACCCTAGAATGCATGTTCCTACTGGCTTTCTTCGGTTTTCTAAGATGCTCTGAATTTGCCCCAACTTCATCTGTTTTCAATTCGTCCCATCACCCCAGTTTATCCGACATAACCATCCACACTTTAGACTCCCTCATTTTCACACTCCGAAGGAGTAAAACAGATCAGTTGGGAATTTCCTTCCCCATCTACATTTTCCGCCTCAATTCATCTCTCAGCCCACACGAGCCCCTGATCAAATACATAAGCAACAGATACGCAGCAAATGCATCACCTCACACCCACTCTTCCTAACCGAAACCGGTAACATGGCCACCCGTTTCTGGTTCCAGAAACATTTATGTCAAGTACTCCGCACCTCAGGCATTTCCCCTCAACATTATTCAAGTCACTCATTCCGTATTGGAGCAACATCCACAGCTGCTAGATCAGGAATCTCAGACCAGACCATCCAAGTCCTCGGCCGATGGTTCTCTCAGGCATACCGCTTCTACATCCGTAACAATCTTCAAGACCTCCATCAAGCACACGCTCGACTATGCTCAACTTAATTCGGACTCTTTGGGGGCTCGACGTCTGCACAGGTGGATAACGCCAAGATGGAACCCCCACACAGAGTCTCCTCCACCCAGCAACCCACACGTCCTCCAGACTACCTCGGCAACATCCCTCCTTCACTTCACTACCTACCCTTTCTCCCTCCGTTCATTAAAACTTTAAACTTCACTTCGTTTTGGCGTGGTCCTTGCTAGTGAAATGAAGTTATAAGTTAACTTTGGTTCGGGAGCAGGACCACGCCTCAACTCCACCTTCAATCAGGACAAGCCTATTTATGCATGTTCAGCCCCTTCCTCTCCGTTTGAATCAGATCTCTCGACCCTCCCACCCCTCTTCCCCTTACCTTCACTCATCTCCTTCCCACGTCATCCCTTCATCCTCATCCAATCATCCTCATCCCTTCCCACCCACATCCCTCCCCTCATCCCATCATCCTCTTCCCACTCATCATTTCCAGTTCATCCCAATGCATACCTCCCATGTCTTTTCCAGGTACCGTCTGGGGGGCTCGACGTCTGCGAAGGTGAATAACGCCAAGACGGAACCCCCACACAGAGTCTCCTCCACCCAGCAACCCACACGTCCTCCAGACTACCTCAGCAACATCCCTCCTTCACTTCACTACCTACCCTTTCTCCCTCCGTTCATTAAAACTTTAAACTTCACTTCATTGTGGCTTGGTCCTTGCTAGTGAAAGATGGTATCGGCTGGTGCATTGGATTTATCTTTTCAGGATGTCTCATCTTATTACATCTGGCCGTCAATTCCCTCTGCATTTGCTCGTATCGTTTATTTTCCATTTAATATTTTTTTAAATGCAATGACTCACAAAAAAATAAAATAACTTCAAGGCCAAGGCGCCCTCACTTTATTCTTAGTGGCCCAAAAACAGGGATCAGAAAATGGGTCTAAAGGGAGAGTAAACATGAGAACAGAATGCAGAGATTTCTTCTTATTTGTTACACACTTGCTTTCATTGCAGACAGTATGTAGAGAGGATATATAAAGTTTTGTCTGGTCAACTTCAGTTCATTTGTAAATGTATATCCATTCATGCCATTTGAAATACAGTAGGGACAGGGTCTAGAATTAATAATGAGGTTAAAAAAATTCAATAATGACTTGATTTGAAACAGCTGATGTCGACAGGTGGTTGTTATAGTGATTTGGGAAAAAGCAGCATCCAAGAAAGGCCTTGTCCTTAAGGTGTAAATATGCGCAAATGATCATCAAATCCCCCACAAAAGCACAAGAAAATCACTCAATGGTTTAAACACAATACTCCTCGAAGAAAAATAGGAAAAGATTTGAATATTTCACCCTTTAAGGTGCTTGACATAATTAGAAGATTCAAGCAATCTGAGGAATTTCTTTGCATAAAGGACACAGACACAAGGCCACCCATGATCTCTGACCACTCAGTTGGTACTGAATCAAGAAATGTCATTTTAGGGTCATATAAGTGATATGACCACATAAACTCTGGATTAATTTGGCAAACCTTGTCAAGTACTACAATATGTTGTCACATCCACAAATTCTGGTTAACATTAGGAAGCGTTATGTTAATAGTGTCTAGTATTGCTGCTGACTTCTCCGGGAGTGGAGGTATCTGTGATGGACTATCACACAGCAAAAACATGTGTTGTGCTCAGATGAATCAATATTTTAGGTTGTTTTTTTTTTTTGGAAAATTTATGTCTTGTGCACTGGACCAAAAAGGAGACGGACCATCAAGACTGTTACCAGGAATAAGTCCAAATCTCATCTCAGTCTTGGTGTGAGGCTGTGAGGGCACCATTAATGCTCAAAAGCACATTGAGATTTTTGCACAGCATATGCTGCCTTCTAGACCTCATTGTTCCAGGGAACCCTCAGTATATTTTAACAAGAGAACACAAAGCTGTGATCTGCATACATTACAAAGGCATGGCTGCATTTTGGAGAGGGTGCAGGAGGTGGAGTGACCAGCCTGCAGGTCTGACTTGTCCCCAATCAGGAACATGTGGTTCTTTTTGAAATACAAAATGCGAAGCACGAATAGAAATTCTCTGTAACGTTATATTATTACATAACATTTTTTTTGCAGGAAGAATAGGACAAAATTACACCTGAAACTCTTAGTCACATGGAATCTTGGGTCCCAAAACTTGTTTCCAAACAATAAATTCAATAAATGAATACAATTCATTTGGTGAAACATGACAATGTGTTATTGTATTATTTACAATGTAATAGAGGTTAAAGATAATTTGCAAATCACTGCTTTCAGTTTTAATTTCGATTTCACATACTGTTCAATCATTTGTTCGGGTTGTGCATTTTAAATGTACAATGTATGTCTCAATACACTTATTTTAAAAAACCATTCTCTTCTGACTCTGATTTGCTGAAAAATGAGTGTGTCTGAGGGGAAAAAATACTACACTGTTGAAGTGGTGATATTGCACAGCAGCAGATGCATACACAATTATGTCTCATTCCATTTTGTTTGTATCACTTTTGAGCATTATGGTCAGTAATTGTAAAAGGTTTGGAACATTAAAATGTGCCTCAGTTAAACACCACTAGAATTGTACCAGAGACGTATCTCTTCCTATTTCCTGTCTCTCTATTTCCTGCTGTCCAGAGTGAGGCCTGAAAAAACACATCTAATGGCTTCCTGGAACATATCCAGTCTGTCTGAAAATATTCCAAATTCTATATTTGTCAACATGGGCAAATCAACAGGTCCTCCACAATCCCTCTGGTCTGTTCACTGAAAGGAGAAGAATGGGCTTGTAAGAATAAAGGTCTTCCATTTTATCAGCCCTTGAGAGGAGACGGAAGTAAGGTATGGCTACGCTTCATTCACCTAATGGCTTGGTTTCTATCACTGTGGGACAGACAGAATTGTACTGGATGTGCTTTTTTGAGACAGTAATCGTCAGTCCTCCTGATGGACGAAATAAATAACGGAGTAAATTCTAAAGTGTCACCAGTTCTGAAACCTTGTCAACACATTTCCACTGTCTACACATTTAACTTAGTATTTTCATGATCTGTGGTGTTTTCACTTAATGAAAATGAAAGTAATAAATGCCTATTAAATTTGTCCTTACTTGGCCAGTGTAAACTTTATTTTTTAGAATTTAAGAACAATTTGTCCCAAACCAATGTCCATCCTTCCACTGTCAAAACCATTTCATTTGAATCCTTATGTTTCTTTTGCGCTGTTTCTTTGTAGACAGATGATTTTTCCCCCGTTACAGCATCTGGTTGAGGGGAGATCATGAAGGAATGCCTTTAACATCTATATGCATTTTCTCAGTTTTGAAATTTAATTTACTTCTTGTTTCAAGTGCAATGGTAATAATTAATGCTGTGTTCCATTTGTACTGGGAAGCCAGGATTTCCAGCAGGAAATTTCAATTGGAATGCCCGCTGAAGTTGGAACTCGTGAAGTAGGAGGAATCTCACCTACCCCAAAGTCTGAGTTTAAGATGGCTGCTCCCTGTATCAACAAAGTCAAAGATGCTGTTATACACTGTTCAAGTAACCCTTCGATCCTATTTTTGTCTCAAAAATCAGTAATGCACACAGTATTGTACAACTTTTATCAGTGGACCTGGTGTCACGGTGTTTGTACGTGCAAAATACCAGGTGCTGCATTGTCAACCAGTACTGCAAACAATAGCTAACTATGATCAGTGGTGGACCTGGCTCCACTAATCTGCCAACCGCTAATTAGCAAAGCTACAGTTGCAATCAAAATTATTTAACCCCCTGCTGAAAAATCCAGTAGAATACCATTAGAAAAAAAAAGAATTAGAAACCATTAGGATGTAAAACCATTAAGAACCTACTGGTCCCATTAGGATGAAAAACCATTAGGATCTGACTGGTCCCATTAGAATGTAATACCATTACAGACCTACTGGTCCCATTAGGATCTAAAACTATCAGAAAAACATACCGAGAAACTTACTGCGGCAACAGAAATTATCGAGTCCTACCACTGGGCACCAGAGACATGTCTATACAAATGTGTAATTGTATTTGTACTGGGATATTTTCCCCTCCGAGTTGGGAACATTGTAATGATGCGATCAGGAACCAGTCACGAGAACCAAGCGATGCAGTCGATCCGATTTTATTAATAAAGGGGGAAAAACCCCGAAGGGCAGAAGGCAAAGGTACAAAGTCCACACTCCAAAAAACACAATCCAGTTGGGCAAATATAGAGACAAAAACCCGGGCAGCAATCACAGTACTTGTGGTCGGACAAAAATGGGTTTGGTACACAGGCACGGGTATATCGGAGAAGCAAAGCCAAAATCCAGTGGGCGTAATCAAAACCGTAACCAGGGCAGCAATCATAGAACTCATAGTCGGGCGGAAAAGGGTCAAAAAACACAGATGCAACAATAAATCCAAAATCACAAAGCCTAAAATCGAAAAGTCGGACGGCCCAGCCAGAAAGGAATGACAGAGTACTAGGTGAAAGAAACGTGGCGCAAACAAACTGAGAGAAACGATCTGACGAGGAAGTGCAGTGGAAAGACTCCTAATATACACTCCAGGGGAATCACATGCTACACAGAACACAGGTGCTGGAAATGAGACTAATTACAAAGGAGGGATCAAGAAGGAGAACCTAATCACATAAAATAGGCAAAAGCCAGAATGCGGAAAGGGATCACAAGACAATCCTATAGACAGACATACGGCTCCGGTCAAGGAGTTCTAACGTGCACAGATAATGGGAGAAAGGACATCGCGAGCAGGTGTGGAGATTCTACAGAAACTCAGCAGAGAAGATTAGGCAGAGACCAGAGGCGGAGACTAAAACAGGGCGAGTGCTGAGAGCATGTTAATCAATTAGTAAGTGCAACTATACAATCCCTAGTGCTCATTAGTAAGTTAGTATTATATACAATGTTAGTTGGATCAGAAACTCTTGCAAAATAACAAACTGTTAATATGGGTTAGTAAAATAGAAAAGCAAGGCGAAGGAAGTAAACGAGATTGGAAGGAAGGTTGAAATCCAGAAACCATTAAATCACCCGAAGAGTGGCACGCAATACCGGGGCTATGAGCAATGACAAGACAAGAGACCAGACAGGGGGAGACAAAGTGCAATTCATGGAAAAATCAAAACATGGACTGGAATAAAACTATGGCTATAAGTAAAATATGGACAATCAAAACTATGATTCATGAATGAAACCAATACACAATACAAATATCTAAAGAATGGTCAGACAAGGCAAAGATCAAAATGCACATGAGGCAGTCAGAACAAACATGGTAAAGCAAGGCAGAATCACAACATATTGTTCTGTGGAGTGAGGAAACAAAACTGGAATATTTCGGGTTTATGAATCAGTGGTATGTCTGCAGGAGGAATAAAGAAGCATATGCTGAAAAGTACACCCTGCCCACCGTGAAAAATTGTGGGTGCTTTTTGATGTTCTGCAGCTGCCTTGCTTCCACTGGCACTGGAAATCTGCGAAGTGTGGAGGGCGAGATGGATTCAGTCAAGTACAAGGATATCCAAGGAGAAAATTTCATGCTGTATGTGGAGAAGCTAACGCTTGGGCATCATTGGACCTTCCAAAAGGACAATGATCCTAAGCATACCTCAACATCCACCAAGGCTTGGTTTCAGAAGAAGTCTGGGAAGATTCTAGAGTGCCTATCACAGTTGCTTCACTTGAACTCCATAAAAAATCTCTGGTAGGATTTGATGAAGGCAGTTGCTGCATGCAAACCCTCGAATATTAGTGAACTGGAGGCCATTGTCCATGAGCTAAGATTCCTTGGGAATGCTGCCAAAAGCTGACATCTGCCTATGCATCACATCTCCAGCAGGTCATAGCGGCAAAAAGGTTTTCCACTCAGTATTAAAGATGCTTGTCATGAGGGGGTTGAATAATTTTGAGCCTGCAGTAGTCATTAAAAGTGGCATCATGTGTTGAATTTGGAGAAACTACTCGTAATGTTTGTTGTGTTGAGCCATTTAAATTGTTCTTGTTTGATTTATTCAAACTTCCACTAAACTTAGTTCCGCGAAATCTAAGCCTGCTTATTACTGCTTACTTGTTCTTGGCCACTTTCGTTCATTAACATGTTTTCTGATCACAAGAATTATCCATTGGCGATTAGAGATAGATTCCTTCTTAATGTGATCTAAGAGCCATGAAAAGGCTAATTCAGTTCAAAAAGATCATTTAGGCTATGAATAATATGCTTTACGAAAGGTAAACCAGTGTAGAGCTACATTGACGAGTGTGAAAATGATTTGACACAGAAGGAACCATGGCGAGAAGATAAGCCTGGTATCATAATATAGATCAAAATGTGGTCTTTCATATGTCATTACTTAATTTGATCATCAGCCTGTCCCACATTTTGATATAACCCCTTGAAGTTTTCAGAACATGCAACTTTTCAGGTTTTTACCGGTGAATTACAAGAATACACGTGCCATATTCATGGTTCAAATACTTGTTTTTATGACACTATATCATGGTTATTATATTGCTGCAGTATATCTATTGAAACTTCCATAGTTCCTGTGATATTGAAGCAAACAAATCTCATTGGAGAAAATCCAGATTTTGCTAAAGATTGTGACATCTAGAATGGACATACAGTTGATTAAACAGCAGATTTTAACCATGCTCCAAAATATATTTTAGCTCTAAAAATTTAATTTTGCTATCTCTAATCGACATTAAGTTATGAGGGCTCAAAGATGCTAGAAAAAAAATGACCCGAGAAATTTCAACCAACTCTGTGTAATTTTTAGAGAAATGATTGTGTGACTTTTGTTAATGAGACAGTCTCTCCAGTAAATTGATACATGGCTTAATCGGGTAAGGAATGCTTTTCCCATCCCTTATGTGGAGATTACTGTACAGATTTTTTCAGTTGGGCTTACCAGAGTTAGTTTTGTCGAGTTTTGTGGCGCGAGGAAACAAACCCGATATCAAGGATCCTTTTGTACTGTAAATAAATGGTGTGTTGAATGTAACGAATGTTTCATTTTACTTGTTCTTGTAATAATTTATATGCACCTTGATCATCTGATCTTGGCATGCTGTAGTCGTTTGGAAAGTGCAATGTATAAGCTGCAACATATTGAAATTTCAGATCTTCAGGTCTGTTTATCAGGGCTTTAGAGCTGAAAAACCATAATGAAGCTAAGCTCACATTAAATAAAAGTTAGTGGTTAGTGGTTATTGTTAGTTTCTGCTAATTTTTAGCCGGTTAGCTTTCAAACTGTTCACTTAAACCTATGTTATGCACACTGTTGTGTTTTTATAGGTAGCTCATTAGTTTGTGTAGCTAATATTGTCTGCCCCGAAACATTTTACATGAAAATAACATTCGCATACATCATTTCTAAAGCTAGATCTTCATCAGTGATAACAGTGCTGATATTTTTGGAACATATACAGAGTAGATTGCAAGAGGCAGCTTCATTGTAAAGCCAGCAGTTTCACTAGTTTTGAAAGACGTTACAACTTGCAGTCATAACGGCACTTCACTTTTCTGCAACATATGGCGATATGAAGCAAATACATTAAATCCCTATCCTGTACCATTCCAAGATCCTTAAGATGTATCATACTATAATTTGAGGAACGTTTGTCTGTCTGTCTGTTTGTTCCCCTACTCCTCCGAGGTCCTCTGACGGATCTTCACCAAACTTGGTGGGTCTATGTAGGTTGTCCCTGGAATTGTCCTTGAGGGGTTAGTTTTTGGAAAGGTCAAGGTCACTGGGGCCAAAGGTCAATTTCTACTTTGGACACTCCACCACCCCCATGCCAGACAAAACTCCCCTTCCTCTTGGGGATAAGGGTGTGGCATAGCCCTTTACAAATGTAACTGCTGTATTTCCATCTCGATGCTCGCACAGTCGAAATTATTCTTGCCATGGGTAATTCACTAGTACTAACTAAATCAACACAAAAAATGCTGTAAATTACTCATAAAAGGAACTGTAGACATATTAGTAGCCTACTCTTAGCGCCAAATTGTCTCAAACTAATCTGGATGTCCTGAAGTGGGACAATTCTGCTCCAAATGTGGGACACTGAAAAGACTTTTTAAAAAGGCCTTCAATTAATTTAGATGTATTTACTTGAGTGAGTAACAGGCATACTCAGTGGTAAATGAGCTATTTCATATTCAGTGATTGTATCATTTACAGTATTATTGCTGTTTAAGGCCAAGGCTTGTAAATGTTACACAGAGAATCAAGAATCAAACAGAAAATTGAGCAAGATAGTTCTGATGGTTTTCTAATGCTGAGATAAGGGTTTAGTTTCAGATGTATGGCTCCCACCATACTGTCCTGTGCTGAGAAAAGGGTTGAGTTTCAGATGTATTTATTTTATTTATTTATTCCCCCCCCCCCCCCCCCCTTTATTTAGCCAGGGGGTCTCAAGTCCCATTGAGATTCAGAATTTCTTTTACAAGAGAGGCCTGGCCAAGGTAACAGCCAATCACAATTTGTTAAAATACCTATAACAAGTACAACATAAAAAAAAAAAAACAAGAACAACTTTAGTCAAAACATAGTGGATCTCTCAAGAGAAACAAGCACATGTCTCCGCCACCACATTCTTCATGATGCCCTTAAATTTATCAATGGATATGTGTTTCTAATCCAAGATCTTTCTGCAGATTGTTCCAAGCCCACGGTGCATAGTAGGAAAATGCATTTTTTTCCCAAACCAGTTAAAACTCGGGGTACATTGAAAAGTAACCACATAGAGGAGCGAACCTGAGTTAACACAGAGAAGGTTACAGACGTAAGTTGGAAGTTTTCCTAATTTTGCTTTGAAGATGAAAATGTACCAGTGCTGTTGTCTGCGAATGTTCAATGATGTCCAGCCGACCAAATCATAAAGAATGCAGTGGGGAGTAAGGGCCTTTGCATTTGAAATGAAACGTGAAGATGCATGATACACCGAATCAAGGTTACAGACATAGAGGAGGCTTCATGCATATACAGTATGTCACCATTGTCAATCATAGACAGGAAAGTAGCCTCCACAAGTTTTTTCTTAGCATTAAAAGTAAAGCAAGATTTGTTTCTAAAATAAAAGCCAATCTTCATTTTAAGCTTCCTGACTAGAGTAGTAATATGAACATTACATGAGAGTTTGTCATCAATCCATATACCCAGATACTTGTACGAGGGAACCCTTTCAATGGATTACCCTTCAGATGTAAAAATGCTTTAGTCACCTAGTAACTGTGTGTGAGCTTTTGAAAAGACCATAAACTTTGTTTTCTGAGTATTAAAAATCAACTCTAAGCTCATTAATGTTGCTTGTAATGTCTGATATGCAGCCTGAAGTTCTTGCACTGCCCCTACTACGGAGGGAGCATGGGTGTAAATAACTGTATCATCAGCATATACAACCCCAATTTTGAAATAGCTGGGACAAAGTGTGAATTGTGAATAAAATCAAAATGCAATGACTTTCAAATCACACCAGCCAGTATTTTATTCACTAAAGAACAGAGATAGCATAGCAAATGTTGAAACTGAGAATTTTTACAATTTCATCTACAAAATGAGCTCATTTCTAAATTGATGGCTGCTACAGGTCTCAAAAAAGTTGGGACAGGGGCCTGTATACGATGGTGAAGCATCCCCTCTTCTTTTTAACGCAGAGTGGAGGCGTCTGGGCATTGACGAGACAAGTTTCTTAAGTTAAGCCATTGGAATTTGATCCCACTCTTGTTTAATGCAGGCTTCCAGCTGCTGGAGCATTTTGGGTCTCCTTTGACGGACTTTTCGTTTAATTTTGCACCAAATGTTCTCAATCGGTGAAAGATCAGGACTGCAGGTAGGCCAGTTCAGCACACAAACTCTTGAAGCCATGCTGTTGTAATAGCTGCAGTATCTGGTTTTGGATTGTCCTGCTGAAATACACAAGGCCTTCCCTGGAATAGATGTCGTCTGGAGGGGAGCATATGTAGCTCTTAAACCTGTATATACCTTTCAGCATTCATGGTGCTTTTTAAAACATGCAAGTGTCCCAAACCATGTGCACTAATGCATCCCCATTCCATCAGAGATGCTGGCTTTTGAACTGAGTGCTGATAACAGGAGGATTGGTCTTTCTCCTCTTCAGCCCGGTGGACACAACACCCATGATTTCCAACAAGAATGTCAACTTTGGACTCATTTGACCACTTTGCTGCGGACCATTTTAATTGAGCCTTGAACCACAAAACACAGCGGTGCTTCTGGATCGTGCTCAACAATGGCTTCCTTTTTGCATGATAGAGTTTTTGTTGGTATCTGTGGATGGCAGAGTGGACTGTGTTTACTGACAGTGGTTTCTTTCAAGGAGTAGTCAGTGATGTGGGAGAAAACGAGTAGAGAGGTTGTTGATACTTGAAGTGTAAACGAATACAGACCCACTTCTCCCTTCATACTCCGCCCCGGGGTCCACCCCTGAAGTTCATGGACGCGCATTGTTATGTAAATGACAGTAGTACATGTGACAAGTTTTATTAGTATTGTAGCAAAGGCGACAATAAGCCTGTCATATAAAGAACTGCTAAAGCATGCTTGTCAGCACAATGCCTCAAATCGGTGTCTGTGTCCATGAACAGACTAGGGTCAGGAATGCATTTAAAATCGTTCTGTCTAATTACAAGCTGAAAAAGTAAAAAATGGATTCGTAATTTTTCCCAGTAGAAGTTATCGATTCGCGAGCTCTACACAAGCAACGCTTAGACCATTTGTGTGTTTATGTTATGAGCTCATTTAGTAGCTTGCTGTTGGAATTGTTTCGTTTTGGAAGAAATGGTTATCAGGACCTTACCGCAAAATTTCCTCCAGAACAGTGGATATATAACAGTACAGCTGCAACCGCAAGCATGCAAAGCGAGATCTGAAAATACATTTAATTGAGTTGATAACATGCAGAAAAGTAAGCAAAATAAGTTCATTAACTTGCTGTGGTGAAATATGAGTTTTTGCTGTCTCCTTAACTAGATATTTACCCCTAACATTTTCCCTGAAATTAAAAGAGCTCCCTTCAAAAGCCTACATACGCCCAAAAAGACACACCTCATTATTTCAGACTGTCACCTAAATTCATTAACTGATCAATAAATTGAGTAAATCCTGTAAATAACAATGTAATACAATCCAGGCCCATTTACACATTTTTGCCTGACTTTGAGAACTGTCCCACATCAGGCAAATCATGCTATCCCACTGCAAAATTACTTTTCCTAAAGTGGAACAATAATAAATTTGATTTAAATACTATCTTTAAAGTATATTTATCCCCTATAAAACTTTTGAACAAACAAACATTTCATCAACTCATTCTGATAAAAATTGAATGATATTTTAATCTAAAAAATTATTCTCTAAACTTGACATTTGTCTAAACTGCAACTACTGACCTTTGGGTCGTCTTCACTCAAGGTTCAATTCAACTCAATTTATTTTGAATAGCACTTTTCACAGAGACGGTCACAAAGATGCTTAACAGTCAGAGTTTCAATAAATTAAAGGGCAGTGCCCAGCCTATTCCCCACTACAGCAAATGAGGCAAAAAAAACTCCCAGTAGGGATAAAAATCCACAAACAGTGGTGAGAAAAAGAGACAAGTTGTTGAATTGGAAGTAGTGACTAGTTTGGCAAGTTCGCTCAGGGATATGGGAGGGTATCCTCTACTCCTATCAAACTGGCTTATATGCATAGCATGAGGTTTTTAGTTAAGGCCTTCACCAACTGCTAGGAAAGCAATGACACTTTCTCTAATTTCAATAGTTTTGCCACTGAAGAATTTTAAAAAATCATCACTGAAGCAAAAGGCTGGAATTTGAGGGGTACTTGCAGCATGGTTGTTCGTTAATTTGGCCACTGTTTTGAACAAGAATCGAGGGTCATTTTTATTTTCCTGTATAAGATTTGCAAAGTAAGAAGACCTGGCAACAGACAAAGCATGCTTATACACAACAAGGCTCTTTTTCCAAGCACAATGGAATACCTGGAGTTTAGTGGAGCGCCATTTGCATTCTAGTTGACGGGATTTTTGCTTTCGAGTCCGCGTCTGGTCAGTGTACCATGGGGCTGGTCTCTTCTTCTGAATAGCAATTTTAAATTTCAATGGGGCAACTACATCGAGGGTACTATGGAGGGCAATTGCAAACTTATTTGCCATTTCGTCAATACAGAGGGGGCTGGCTGGCTAATCAAGATAAGTTGGTAGTGCTTCAATTAATTGTGAAGACGTTGTGGCAGTAAAAGTACGACTTGAGTACATCCTAGTTTCTGATAATACAGGGTCGGCCAATTGTAGACAGGATGTTAAAAGAAAATGGTCCGATAAGCTGGGATTGCGTGAATGGATGTTGTGTACCGGGGTTCTGGCCTTTGGCCAGAACAGTATTGCTTATGGTTTTAACAGTTCCATGTTCCATGTTCCATGTTCCTAGTCATAGTTCATGTCATAGTTTTAGCAGTTTCTTGTCTCAGGATTTTACATTTCATAATTCATGTTCCTTGTCCATGTTTTTACTTTTCCATGTTTTTGTTTTCGCCAGGTCTGCCAAGCCACTCCACCGCTTGTCTGCGTTCCACCCCGTGCCTTCGTTGTTGCACATTTCTGAGCTATGGTTGGCTTTGGTATTTCCCTCTTCCTTCTGTGCTGTGCTGATTCGGGGCTCTCTAAGCTTAATTGACAATTAACTGTTTTTAAGTTACTAACATTTACTAACACTCACTGGGTTGGTGTAATTCTTAGATAGGCACATTACTAATACTACTAATTTAGACAGGGAGTTTATTGTCATGATTCCTGCTTTGCTATTTCAAGATCTTGCTGTGCTTTTCTGTTCTTAAAATTCATGCTTGCTTCCAAACTGCATACTTAATTGGTACTTAAGCTGAGCACGCTCATTCTCTTAATGAGCAAGTCTTGTCAACCAATCTTGTCCATGTCATGATCTTGCCATGCCTCTTGTTTCTCTTTCTCCAGGTGTTGCCCCTCATGTGCCATGATTTCTAACCCTTTATCTGGATGGGGTGGAAGTTGGCTGGCAGACAGTGTCTCAAGTTTTGTTTCCAAGTCTCGTTTCGTGTACTAGTCTTCAGCTTGTTCTCGCTTCCAAGTCTTGTTCATAGCCATAGTCTGGTTATTTATTTTTCTTGATCTTCTTGCCTGGAGTTTCCAGTGCCTTTAGTTTTTTTTTGTTTTTCTATTCTTTGTTTATAGCTCCGTGTAGCGTACCTTAGTTTGTCTTTGCAACCC
Organism: Gymnothorax reevesii; assembly: GCA_029721435.1. Classification (NCBI taxonomy): domain Eukaryota; kingdom Metazoa; phylum Chordata; class Actinopteri; order Anguilliformes; family Muraenidae; genus Gymnothorax; species Gymnothorax reevesii. The sequence continues at coordinate 70,723,065 of CM056577.1, read as the reverse complement.
TTTGGGCCAAGTTTTTTGTTGGCCCTCGTGCCTGTTTTGCTTTTGTTTTAATAAATTCCTTATTCCCCTTCACCTCGCTCCTGGTGTCTACCTGATTGCGTATCAATGGATGTCAACTTTGGCAATCTCAACACCAAAGCTTAAGATCAGGTCTAAAGTATGACCATGAATATGTGTTGGGCCAATGACACTCCGAGTGAAGCCAACCGATTCCACAAGATTAATAAAGATGTTGAAGAATCATCTACCCTCTCGAAATGCTGGTAAAAGTCACCCAAAATAACTATTCTATCATAGCTTAAAACTAATTCAGAAAGGAATTCTGAGAAATCATGCATGAAGCCAAAATATTGACCGGGTGGCCTATAGACTATCACCAGAGCAATAGACTGACTAGGGATGGAGTTCATACTTGCATCAAGAAATGAAAAATTCATTAATAGTACCTCAAATTAATGTTGCAGCTTGGGCACAGAGTGAAAGGAGTCATTATAAATAACAGCAGCGCCCCCTCGTTTCCGGTCAAGACGGGGGTTATGAGCATATATAAAACCAGGTGGAGAAGCCTCAAAGAGGTATTTTCATCTGATTCAGCCAAGTTTCTCTAAGGCTTAGTACATCAAGACTATAATCAAAGATTAATTCATTCACAAGAGCTGCTTTCGAGTTAAGTGATCTTATATTAAGTAGTCCAAATTTGAGAGGGTTTTGTATTCATATTGTAACGTACAGTTCAGGAACCTCACGCGAGAGATGGAAATCCAAAAAAGTACGCCTTTATTGGAGTCCGAGTCAAAGCCAGAAAACAGGAATTGCCAAGCCACAATACGAAATCCAAAAACACTGTCGACTAGACAGGCCGGGGTCAGAACCAGTAAGACAGATGGGCAGAGGTACAGAAACGATAGGCAAAAAGTCGTAGTTGATGGGTAAAGCCAATGGTCATACACAGGGCATCCAAACACAGAACTCGGTCATACAAAAATAGGTCAAAATCCAGAAAGGCAAAAATAGTACCAAGGGAAATGGCAATAAGCCGAGTCGGACTATCCAGTGGAAGAGAAACAATAATCAAAGGCGTACAAGGAGCTCGGCACAATGAAATATTGATCAACGTTCTGACAAGAGCTGTGAATTAGGGATGTTACGCTCGAAGCAGACGGCTCGAGACAGCATCAATCTCTCAAAGCAGAAGTATCTCGGGAATATGTTTCGATGCCTCGCTTCACCATGCAAAAAACCATGTGACTCCCCAAATGAAGCTTCATTACGTCACATGCGTATCGGCGACGTGTTACTCAGGTTTTGAATCCAGAGCGGGATTTTTGGCAAAGACCCATTAAAATACTGGTATTCAAGGGCAGCAGTTTATCCCAGTCTTTACAAACTTGCCCACAGATATGCTCATATGCCAAGCAACTTCTGTGCCATGTGAAAGGGTCTTCTCCGAAGCTGGAGAGGTAGTAACAAAGAAGAGAAACAGACTAAAGCCCAACTCAGCTGAAATGATCTAGTTTTTAAATAAAAATCTTTGAACCCTGTAAATCCCCTATCCAACTTATGCAGCATTTTACTCGACTACTGCAATAACAGTCCCTAGTTGAATAAACATTTGGCATTTTCCCCCCAAATTTTGAAAAATCTTTTTTTTGTATTTATATCAATCTTGGAAAAGCATATCTCCATTACAAGCAGTATTTTATGACGGCATAATCACATTATAACATAACTATGTTATTGCCTTGAAAAAAAAGTCAAAAACTACAAGATGCACATAGATCCTTTATTGTTAAACGTACATGGCAATGCCTGTTTCATGACACCTTGTCCTTTATTATTCCATGCAAATGCTATGTACAAGATTGGCCAGCAGATGTCGCCATATTTAATTGTATCAAATGCTTCGCAACCCTGAACCATTCAACACAATTGCTTCATAATTGATTCAGTAGTTCAGAAAGCTTCGGTTTCTCCATCACTGTTGTGAATGAAAAGACTCCTAAAATACACACAGGAAGGGTCACATGGTATACAGAGATCAGCTGTGGGGAATGAGTCTAATTACATTGGGAGAAGCACATGAGGCAAACCCTAACCAGGAAAATTGGCGAGAAACGAAATACGGACAGGAATCACGCAAACAGCCTATGACATTTAAACAGCTCCGGTCCAGGAGTTCTACGTGCACAGATAACAAGAGCAGGAAAGTAATTAAGCACGTGCGAGAGATTCTGGCTGAACATAGGGAGAGGACGGTGGAAAGCAAAGAGGCGAAGAATACAACAGGGCGATTGCGAAGAGGGAATTAGTCGATTAGTAGCGGTGAGGTTTTAAAACTTAAACTAGAGTGCTCATTAGTAATTTAGTCATCGAATCATGGTATATTTAGTAATCGAATACATGGTTAGTTGTTAGTATACTATAATACAAATGTTAGTCTCGTTAGTAATCAGAACAGAGGAGTGAAGGGAGAAAACGAGATACGAAGAACTGTTTTAAACACCAGACTGCCTTTAAAGCACCCGAAGTCAGTGAGCACGCAGACAGGGAAGACGGACTGAACCAACTAGATCACAAGACAGGGGAGACAAGTGCAATGGAACTGAAACATGGAATGAACCAAAAACCAGAACATTACAAAAACCAAAAAGAACAAATAAAAGACAATAATCATAAACACAAAACCAGCACATAAAACATGATCAAAACTCAGAATCATGACACATATAGGTGTTGATATAGTTTGTTTCAATGAAGGTCTAGTTATCATCAACCACACCACAATACTTCCTTTTTAATTCTATAGGGATTCGGGGACAGACACAGTCTCTATTAAATTTGACCAAAACAATGATTTATCAAGAGTAACTGTATAAAATGCCTGCAATCTAGAGTAGACACTTGGCAGTCAATTGCACTGGTTTAAACTGTGGGCAAAATTTTTTGACAAAAGGACGGTGCCCTCTTGAGAAGGATGAACACCATCCCTCCTCAAAAGGCCAGGTCTGCGCCAGAAAGTTTGCCAATTATCTATGAAGCCAACTTTATTTCCTGCACACCATTCGGACAACCAGCGATTGAGTGAATCTAATCTGCTGTACATTTCCTCACTACGTCCGATCAGGTATGGACTAGAGACAGTTACCAAACGCGACAGTTTCTTAGCTTGGGCGCAGACAGACTTAAAACCACTCTTCGTTATCTCCGATTGTCTTAAACGAATGTCATTTGTGCATGCGTGGATAATAATTTTGGAATACTTGTGTTTACCCTTCTCAAGTAATTTCAAATTAGCGTTGATGTCCATGATACAAGCGCCAGGAATACAGTTTACTACAGTAGCTGGTTTAAACACCCTAACATTTCTCACTATGGAATCGCCCATAATTAGTGCATTTTCTGGCAGTCGTTCATACAACTGTCGATCTCTGAGGGGAGCGAATGAATTAAATTGTTCGACAGGAAAGAGAGCAGATGGCTGTATCCGTTTCTTTCCCCTCCGTTTACCTCTAAGTGTTACATTTTCCAATTATCGTAATTGGCAACTGAAGATGCGGTTTCTCTCCATATGTGATTGAACAGCAATGAAATCATGGGCAAAATTCAGGCAGGACAGCCTTTCCACCAAGAGTAGAGGATGACTTCATCACTATGGTGGAAAAAATTGAAGAATGAATAAATGAAATGACAAACACTGTAGACAAAATATACCTAGCTAAAAAGGTTAAATTCAAACATGCACTAGCTACAGCCCGAAAAGTAACCTTTGGCTTGGACATGCAGTACGGACAAAAAAGGGGCTCACACCCTCATTTCTAGCTATCAGTGCTCATTATTTTAACACTCAGGATAGTAAACAAGAACACATACTCTTGAACCTGAAACAAATGGTCCACCCACTCACTGCCCAAGCCATCACAGCTCTTGTGGATGAGTCCACTGAAGAATGGGGAATCGCGAAAGAAAAAATTCTTACGGTAACTGATAATGAAAGCAACATGGTTGCCGCTTTTCATCATGAAAAAGAGAACATCAGTTCTGAGGAGGACAAAATCCAGGATTGTGATGAAGACGGAGAAGCTGAGGAACGGTAAGTCTGTGAATGATTTTTTTCATGTCATACGTTTAGAATGCTGATAAAAGTTTTAGATATTAGGCATTCAATTTCAAATCAAGCTTGTTTGTGTGATTATAATGCACCTAATATTTGTAGCTCTTGCAGGAGTAATTAAAAAATGTTTTTTGTTGTTCAATTTTCGATTAGGGAAGGACTTTTGGAGAGGACCCATATGTGGTACATATCCTTCAGCTTGCCATCAACTCAATCCAGAAGGAACACAATCAAATGCCTGCTGGACAAAAATCAGGAATCTGGAGACGTTTACATAGATCATCTGTTACCACAGAGCAGTTGCTGCAGCAGTGTGGTCTCATCCTCATAAATGACTGTCCAACCAGGTGGTCCTGTGTTTATTTGATGTTGTCTCATGTACTTGAAGTGAAGGAGAATTTTGCCTCAGTAGCTGACACCATGGGCTGGGACTGCCTGCTGCCCAGTGAGTGGCAGAAGGTGGCCATCCTCAGCGACTTGCTGCTTCCATTCGCAGAGCACACAAAGGTGCTTGAGAGTGACACTTGTTGCATCTGCTCTGCTGGACACAAAGAGTCACCTGTCTTGTCATGATTCTGGATTTTGATCATGTTTTATGTGCTGGTTTTGTGTTTATGATTATTGTCTTTTATTTGTTCTTTTTGGTTTTTGTAATATTCTGGTTTTTGGTTCATTCCATGTTTCAGTTCCATTGCACTTGTCTCCCGTCTTGGGATCTAGTTGGTTCAGTCCGTCTTCCCTGTCTGCGTGCTCACTGACTTCGGGTGCCTTCAAGGTAGTCTGGTGTTTAAAACATTTCTTCGTATCTCGGTTTCTCCCTTCACTCCTCAGTTCTGATTACTAACGAGACTAACGTTTGTATTTTAGTATACTAACACAACTAACCATGTATATATAGATTCGATTACTAAATTACTAATGAGCACTCTAGTTTAAGTTTTAAAACCGCACCGCTACTAATCGACTAATTCCCTCTTCGCAATCGCCCTGTTGTATTCTCCGCCCCTTTTGCTTTCCACCGTCCTCTCCCAATGTTCAGCGAGAATCTCTCGCACGTGCTTAATTACTTTCCTGCTCTTGTTATCTGTGCACTTAGAACTCCTGGACCGGAGCTGTTTAAATGTCATCGGCTGTTGATTCCTGTCCGTATTTCGTTTCTCGCCGATTTCCGTGGTTAGGGTTTCCCTCATGTGATTCTCCCAATGTAATTAGTCTCATTCCCCACAGCTGATCTCTGAATAGCATGTGACCTTTCCTGTGTGTATTTTAGGAGTCTTTTCACTCACAGCTCTTGTCAGAATGTTGATCAATATTTCATTGTGCCGAGCTCCTTGTACGCCTTTGATTATTGTTTCTCTTCTGCTGGATAGTCCGACCCTGATTCTTGCCATTGCCCTTTTTGTACTGTTTTTGCCTTTCTGGATTTTGACCTATTTTTGTATGACCACAAGTTCTGTGTTTGGATGCCCTGTGTATGACCATTGGCTTTACCCATCGACTATGACTTTTTGCCTATCGTTTTTGTACCTCTGCCCATCTGTCTTACTGGTTCTGACCCCAGCCTGTCTAGTCGACACTGTTTTTGGATTTCGTATCGTGGCTTGGCAATTCCTGTTTTCTGGCTTTGACTCGGACTCCAATAAAGGCATACGTTTTTGGATTGGTCTCTCGCGTGGTTCCTGAACGATACTTGGCATGTCTGAGTTCTCCCTAGCTCATGCCAGGAGCTGCAGGGACATTGCTACACTGGCACAGATGAGCGCAGACCTGGATGAACACTTCAGCTGGTTTCTTGATGTCACCGCAACCAGGTTCTGTTCTTTTGTTGATGCTGCATGTTAAGTTGATTCTAGTGTATCAGCAGAGGCCCTTTATAATGATGACATTCAGAATCCTTCTGTTTAAAAAAAAAAAAAAAAAAGCTGAAGAATACATTATGCACTGTCACTGCAAGCGGAATTGTCTTGAAGAGAATGTTGGAAAGGGAGGCTTCAAAGATAATACTAAATGCAAAACTTCTTTTAGATTTCTCAAATTGTCCATGGCCAAACACCTCAATTGGGCAAGAGCCAGAAATACAAAAGAGCATTGTCCCATCCCAACACTGGGGAATCTGGGATGGATTTCTGGTTCTCAGAGCCCCACCATGTCTGCACTTCTGAAACCTTTGGTGTTAGATCTCCTGGCTTCACAGGCCTTTGCAGAAGGTGTCTTCAGTTTAACTGGGCACCTTTACAAGTGGTGGCCACAACAGAATAAGAGTTTCTTTAGAAAGAAGAGCTTTTATCAAGCTTACCAAAGCTTACAGTTATGTCGACTTAACAACACAACAGACACAAATCATTGTTTTTGCAAACACTTCTGTCTGTTCCTGGATATTAATGCCATGTGATATGGCTTGCTAGACCGCAATTGTTTAACCTGGTTTTAAAACAACAAACATTAAGGGCCGTAACTACGAAAGGTGTCTGTCTATTATCCGTGTGTAGCGTTTTGACGTGTCTAAATATGATGCTTCTAGCTAAACGTGTTTTAATCACACCCTACGAAACGCACTAAACAGCTAATTAGTTATCCGTGTCTACCAATGTCCGCCTAACCTTAATGTCCTCAGTTCAATCTGTTAAATGGGATTTGTTTGGCTGCTGGATTGCGAACAGGGATATGCGTTCCGGTGTTCTGTATAATTTTGCTACCCATCAAATTATTCTGCGCTTTCGCAAACCTAAAATCTTGCTGTTTCTTTGCTCATATCTTAAGTATCTTCAAAAAAAAAATTTTTTTTTTTCCCAGTGCGCCTTTTGACCTAGAATCTAAGTATATTTTCATGTACATGCTGGGTTTTCCTGAAAATGCAGAAATGAGAGAATGGCATATGTGGGCATATCTTCAAACTTATCCAACTCATAACATCTGCTTATGTTATAAGCTAACAAAGTTACTATAAACTGAGTCATATTCCAATATTAATGCGAAAACAAAGACTTTACGATCGCTTTGCATTGCGGTAGCATTCTTTGACAAGGGAGCACTAATTGTTAGAACACCAGCTATAGCACCTGTAATTCTAGGGAAACCAGCTATATGCCAAAGCCTATCCATGACATGTGGCTTTAGATGTAAAGCGTCTGGGAATGGCAGAAACTGTGGCTTGTTGGCACAGATTGCAGCAGCAATGGATTTCTCCTGTCCCTGAATATCCTTGGTGCACGCAATCTATTAGCATTCTGACATTCATCTGCCTCCTCTTGAGCAAGTTCAAGTATTTGCAGCGCGTTCAAAATGCTCGCTCAGCGATCGACAAGCAGGAAATGACAGTAAAACGCATGCAAAACTTACCCCCCCCCTTGAAAGAATTTCGTTCAAATGCTTAGAATGCACTTTGAACCCGCCTAAAATGATTCTTGCACATTCTGGGTGTATTAGCTCTCGAATGCAGCTTGAATGTAGTTGGAATACAGTAGGAATATTTAGAATGCAGTCAGAATATTTAGAATACACTTCGAATGCGGTTCAATTGCTGCCTGAACTCTACCCAAAGTCGATTGGGAGCTGCCACAAATGCCATACAAATTCACCTCGAATGCAGTCTGAACACTTCCGGAATGGCCGCCGAACATGGTTGGAATGTCCAAGAATTCAAACAGAATGCAGCTCGAATACTCAGAATGTACTTAGAATGTAACATGGGTGTCCCATATACGTTGAGTAATTGCAGACTACTGCAGGGGAACGTAAAGATGCCACTGAAACTGATCCCGAATGCGTGAGAGTTAACAGGTATGTGTTATTAATGAAAACTGGGTGCATTCTGGCAGGATTTGACATGGCTTGCCTTATTGCTTCTCCCTCGAATGCAATCAGAATGTTTTGAAAGCTGTTGGAATGCCGTAAGAGAATTTATAATGCATGCAGAGCACAGTTAGAACACACTTCGAATGCCATTCAATATTTCTCCACTTTGAATGCATCTGCACTCAGAATGCAGTCAGAATTTTTAGAACGCACTTCGAATATCCAGGAATATACAAAGAATTTTCATTCTGACTGGATTCCAGCTCATTCCGCCTGTTCCGTGACAAGGGTTTTAATGGGCCCAGGAATACTTCAAGAAGTCACTGTCTGTGCACACAGTCCACCTTGCCATCCACAGATGCCACCTAAAACTCTTTCACACAAAAAGGAAGCCATTGTTGAGCATGACCCAGAAGCGCTGCCGTGTTCTGTGGGTCAAGGCTCATTTAAAATGGACTGTAGCAAAGTGTCCTGTGGTCAGACGAGTCCAAATTTGACATTCTTGTTGGAAATCATGGACGTCGTATCCTCCGGGCTAAAGAGGAGAAAGACCACCCCTCCTATTATCAGTGTACAGTTCAAAAGCCTGCATCTCTGATTGTATGGGGATGTGTTAGTGCATATGGTGTGGGACACTTGCATTTTTCAAAAAGCATCATAAATGCTGAAAGGTATATAAAGGTTTCAGAACAACATATGCTCCCCTCCAGACGAAATCTATTCCAGGGAAGGCCTTGTGTATTTCAGCAGAACAATGGAAAACCACATACTGCAGCTATTACAATAGCATGGCTTCATAGTAGAAGAGACCGTGTGCTGAACTGGCCTGCCTGCAGTCCTGATCTTTCAACAATTGGAAACATTTGGTGCGTAATTAAGCGAAAGGTCCATCAAAGGAGACCCAAAACTCCTGTATTAAGCAAGAGTGGGTTAAAATTTTAATGGCTAAACTCAAGAAACTTGTCTCCTCAATGCCCAGATGCCTCCACTCTGTTTTAAAAAGAAGAGGCGATGCTGCATCATGGTAAAGAGGCACCTGTCCCAACTTTTTTGAGAACTGTAGCAGCCATCAAATTTGAAATGAGCTCATTTTCAACATTTGCTATGTTTCCTCTGTTCTATTGTGAATAAAATACTGGCTGGTGTGATTTGAAAATCATTGCGTTTTGATTTTATTCACAATTTACACTTTGTCCCAACTATTTCAGAATTGGGGTTGTATATCACCTACGGCTAAAGTAGCGTCGATTACTCAAAACACACTCAATTTAGTTGCTAGCTAGCTAACAAACTACATACACAGTGATTATGGAAAGGGAATGTGTGCATGCTTAGCCATTTTGAGGATAGTATTTAGGTACACAGACAACCAAGCCATACAAATTCAACTCATTTTACGCTTTGAATTCAGTCAAAATATTAACAGAAATTGGAAACACTTACCTATCTAGCCACAGATGAATAAAAGCCACCTTTTCTTTGTATTTTTCGACATGGGAAGAAAATTAAGATGTATAGCATGATGTTGGTAAATGCAGTTTATGACAGAGCATTTGTTGTTTTTGCCAGAATTAGAGTCAGCTTTTTTCAGTCACATTACCATGTGGCAGAAGCTGTCTTACTACGATGTCGTACTGTTGCAAAAGTTGAAAAAATGATTTGAAATGGAGCGTTCAGATTTGTAGGAAACCTGAAGTTTTTGCTCACAAGAATTACTTTGACATATATTTGCCTCATTATTTGAAACTTTTGCCAGGGTTAATATCCCTATCCTTAATTGTGACATGATATGTTAGCCATGAAACATGGAAAAGCATAACTGGTCTGCATTAACCTCTTGAGCCCTGACCCTCGGACTCGAAAATGACATGCCCAAAATGAAATATCTCTGCAACTATGTGATCCATTTGAGTGATCTTGGTATCATAATAATGGTAAGGCTTTTGGCAATGAGGCGAATTTGCACTCAAAAGAGAAGGAGGTGGAGAAGGTAGCAAATACTGTACGTGCTGAAAAGAGATAAAATAGAAGTCTTATGGACTCATAGCATGATGGAGACTCCCAAATATAGCTCATGTGGGAACATTCATTATGTTCCCTGCTTTTGTGCTACAGAGGTGGATAAATATTTCCCCATGTTCAAACTGTTTGCCATCACACCTAAGTTCTTCTAGACCCATCTGTTTGAAAAGTAGATTTTATGGAATGTTCTTAGTCAGTGTTCCAGACATTAATCACTTTAGAGTTACCAGTAAAATCATAAATTTGTTAAATCATAATTTTAATGTTCTGTTGAGGACATTTAAATCAAATATATGAGATCATATGCCTGAAGGAATTAAGGAGGGTGATCAGATGCTCAGTCATTTAATCTGCATGCGTTCTGCTGAGAATTCTATCATAATATTTTCAGGCATTTGAACATCCTCAAAACAACTGTTTTTGTCCACCCACGTTCAATCCCCAGCCATCTTTGGAATGAAGCTATTCAGACTACTCTACGTACTCTAGCAATGAGAATTTCAGGCCCACAATACACGACTGTTGTGTTCTTACACCTGCCGTACAGTAGGTGGCTCTCTTCTTTAGTCAGAATGAGGAGGGTCAGCCAGAGCACGTTGTGATGTCTGCACTGCAGATTTTATCTTTACTGCAGTGGCAGCATGGCTAAATCAAGAAGCAAACTATTGAATTGTTTTTATTGCTTTTCTTTTGACAGCCAAGAGATTTTAATTTCAGGCTTTGTATTTGACACAAATAAATAACTGTTTTTTTTTTTGTTGTTTGTTTTGACGATGCACTCTTGCCAATAGCCAACCCAGTTTATTATTCCTGTGTAGGTCTCTGTGTGTCTATTTCAGTGTATGAGCATGGGTCTTCATGCGCACACACACGCATGCACACAAACATGTGTGTCTGTGTGCACTCATATACAGTATACATACAGGGAGGGGAAGCAAACCTTGAATTGTGTGCACCTGTTATTGCTAATAATGGTGGACATACTGAATAATGGACTTCCTATTATCTTTATTGTCTGCTTTATAATCTCTTTTTTTCAATAAACATGTCAGTTGAGAATAATGTACAATCTATGGATGGTGATTATATTTGCAAATTTTGCTTCCCCACCCTGTATGGTATACTGTATGTGAGCACTTGTGTGCATATGACATGTGTGGACATCTGTGTTTTTATTGTGTTGCCTTTGTATACTTGTGTGGTGTTTGCATTTGTGTTATCCTCACTACTGTGATGTATGTGTGGTTTATGATATTTCAGGATAGTTTTATGCAGATCTCTGGGTTGTATACAATATTGCTGATCCTGGAGGGGACCACAAATGTAGAACATTTGGCAGATGGCCGTAAACAGAAACAAGCTACAGCTTCAGGTAAGAACACTGACAGTAGAGTTAATGGGAATTAATTTTTTGTTCAGGGCAGTAAAATTATTGCAGCTTTCAGTAGCGGATCTAGACTCAGGAATAGGGGGGGCACAGACACGTCCCTTTATCACAATTAGTCCTGGGTAGTTCGCAATCATTTTCCAGTTATCGTACTTGGCAACTTAAGACACGGTCTCTCCATCCCGATGAGTCTTTCTGAATTTTGTTTCAGTTAAGTTGCTTATCATGTATCCAGTTGGCTAAATTCGAGGGAACATCACTCACTGGATGTAGCGAGACCAGGGTAAAAATATCTCCAATGTCAGAGAAGCAAATCAAGGTGTGAGCCATGTACATCACACAGCCTCTGTACCTCATCAACGAAAGAGTCTGTTATTTTTCTGCATTCAGTGTTTTCTCAGAAGTGGGCTTGATTGTGTGGCACGCATCTTAGCAGGTGCCATTGCCTGCTGATTCAAAATGAAGGTGACGCTCGCCGACACCCTGCGCTTTTTCTCTGTGACTGACTGCTGGAGGAGGGCGGGGGTTTACCCAGCCTGGCATGACCTTCCTGCCCTTGCAGAGCATCCACACCTGTCCAGGTCCACCTGAGGTCTGGTCCATGTTCTGAGTCCCCAAAACCCCCAAAACTGGCCAAATAATTTGCAGCAGTCTTCAGAGGTGACTTTGTACCCAATATGTGTGCAACCTGTAGCAATTTTTAAAAAATATTTCTGGGTGTCAAATCTGACGGAGTTTTTCTGATCAGTTCATGTCTGTGCAGGAGAAACTTAACACCCTTTCAATTGAACTGGCCTTGAAGAGAAAGAACCATCAATGCTTTCACTAAACGTCCTCTGACGACTCCAGATATGTGTTCATTTATGTCTTCAGAAAACTACAGTTTTGCTCCATAAGCAGAGGTGGACATTTCAGGGGTCAGAGAGTTAAAGTCCTGTCCTGTTCTAAGTCCACCCATGAGCTTACTTCATCAATTATTTCAAACTCCTGGCTGAAGAGTCATTGTATTTACCAAATTCAGGTGGTGGGACCACAGTTCCTAATGGTGGGAACAAAACCTTTTCATTTGAATACAATCATAGCCTTTTTAATGACTACTTTATTTTTCACTTAACAATAATAGTTGCAGCTCTTTATGTTACTTGGCATTGCACTTTTAAAATTACTGAGTCGACTTCCATGGTCTTCAGTAGCATAGATGAAGATGCTGTGAAAATTTTTATGGGATGTTCATGTTCGACCATTCCTGCATTCAGAGTCATTCAAAATTCTTCAGATCATGTATTCAGTATTTGTAGACATCACATTTCACTGTAAATCACACACTTTAAATCAGTATAAGTCAGCAGACTGAGAAAACCATTGCATAACAGTAGTTTTGCGGTGAGTTAGGCATTTCTTGATTGAGGTACTCTCAGAATTGCGGAAATATCAATTTGCAGCTCAGGCTCCTAAACCATTCCGCTATCAAGCATTGAGTATCATTGTTTTTTCACTGTCAGTGACTGACCCACTCTGCAGGCGACATAAATGACTGTATTGCATCTTGCTACTGTGACAACTTTCCGGCCAAGGATAACATTGGGTTCTATGTTCTACTGTGCGTTTTTAAGCAGATAAAGAAGCTTGAGCATTCTTTAAAGGCCTCCTTGGAGGCCTGGTATTTATGAAGAAAATGGAAAGAAAGGCATTAGAGCATATTACACTCTGAGAGAAGGCAGAGGATTACAGCTCACGGGGCACAAAACTCTTTATGTGAGAGCCATAAATAATGATGTGATTTAAAAATGATTTAGGTATACCTGAACCACAACTTTGATTTATCTCTCTTTGCACTCTTGTGTAAGCTGTCCGTAAATATCTGCAATGGCGAAGAGTAAGCCGCTGCCCAGATGTGGACAAGCACCCTGCCCTGCAAAAATCAAGAAGCTCTGCTGTGAATTTAGAGCAGAAGCGTTAACAGTCAACACAGGGCTCCTTCCTTATTATTCATAAGATGTAAGTGACTATCAATGATTTTCTTCTTTTTCAATTCAGTCCCTTCTCTCTGTCCTTGGCTACTGTTACGAGAATGACTATAGGCATGCAAATTGAATTCAAACACTGCAATAAATATCTTCCTGTCCATGGCAGCTGCTTACATATGTGACCAGTTTAGAAACACTATGTGCTACTGGCAGCGTTTGGCAAGCAAAACTGTTCCTAATCCCAATGCCACAAGAATCATGCAGTTGCTGACATAAAATAAAAAATTGAATTAGTCTTACAGGATTTTGCTTAACAATATGATTCCTTGTGCTTCTGTGTTTACGTCACGTAATTCAAGAGTTCAGTCACAGCACCCCATGTGTAATACAACATTCCCAGCTGGCCACGTCACTAAACGTTGACATTTGGTTAAATGTTGGTTGTGAAATTGGGTGACCTAAATTCAGTGTCGGGATAATGTACAACCCAAATTCTGAAATAGTTGGGTTAAAGTGTAAATTGTGAGTAAATCTAAATGCAATGACTTTCAGATCACATGAGCCAATATGTTATTTACAATAGAACATAGATAACATTTCAAATGTTTAAACTGAGACATATTACATTTTGATCCACAAATTAGTTTATTTAAAATTTTCTAGCTGCAACACATCTCAAAAAGGTTATGGCACAATTAATATATATGAGAATCAGCTGAAAGAACATTCAGCAAGAAATAAAGTTAACTGATATCAGGTGTGTAACATGACTGGCTATTAAAGGGATGTCTTAGAGAGGCTGAGTCTCGCAGAAGTAAAGATGACCAGAGGCTCTCCAACCTGTGAAGGCTTGCATAAAAAAATTGCGGAATACTTGAAGCTGGGTTTACATAGAGGCACGATGCATTACGAATATCATTTTCCCATCATTCGTGGCACATTCATGACATTCGTAACGTGACTTAACACATCTGAATATGGTTCTTCACAGCGTGTGTCGTTTCGTGACATTCGTGATATTCGTGGAGCATGTTTTTGGCTGCTAAAAAATCATCCAAGAATGTCACGAATCACCCTCGATTCATGGAGTTCGCAACTGAGCGTGTGGATTAATGGTGATTAGTAATAGAGCGTGACAGCATTCGTAGTGTATTCTTGATGGTTCTTGGAGCCCATACTGTCACATTCTGTACATTGTGGCCTAAATAGCATCCATAGTGCATAAAATGCTCTTCAGGGGTGCTAGACAGCCAGATATTTCACCGAAAGTAATGATAAAATGCATAAGGAACGCAATTTTAAAACTGCCGTGATCTATAAAGCCAGTGGGTCCCAGAGGGTGGTGGGAGGTGAAAGAGCAGGAGCAGCAGTGTCAGGGAGAGAATTAGAGAGGAAAGAAAAGTACAGGAACGAGCCGATATTAGCTGGGGGGGGGGGGGGGGTGATACAAGCAGATGCAAAAGTATGTGGACATTCCTCGGTCTGATTCTGTGGAGCCATATATATACCAAATTCGCCCGATTCGCAACATTTGTGACAGATTCGTGACAGAACGTGACGATTCACATTTGCGCACAGCAGCACGCAACAATATTCGTGACCGTGCGTAATGATTCGTGATGATTCGCCAGCGATTCGTGCCATTATTCGTAACATGTGGTTACAGGTCGTGACAGTTCGTGACGGCGCGTGATGCCTTTGCCTCGAATCATCTAATTCAATGCAAATTTGTGATCCTCGGTCATGAATTTAAATTTGTGGCATTTGCGACTCATGGACTTTATTGGTTTTATGTTGTCATGTTAAGTAACCAAAATTCAACATCTTCTGACCATCTCATGCCAATTTCACCTTGACATTGAATACATCGAGTGATAAGGCATGGAGAATAAAACTCAACACCTGCAAAACTTTGTGATATTAAAGTCCACTCAACTTAAAATTCTCGCGCCTTTAGATGTTGATGTTTTGCTGGTTTTTTTTGCAAGTCACCACGTTGAGTTAACAAAATCCAACATCTTACAAACATCTCATGCCAACACAGAAAATTCTTTTATCTCCAACACACTGTTCAGAAGTTATGACCAGAGAATGCAACTTTGCCTTGATGGCAGCACTAGAAGGAAGGTCATGTGGTCACAAGCTTTGCTGTCTGGATCGAACAGTGGTTCCCAATGTCCTGGGGACCCCCTGTGTATGCTGGTTTGAGTTCCAACCACAATTGCAATTCCAAAATATTAAGGTGTTCATTTTTCTTGATTGAACTGATCAAGTTTATAATGATTATTCACCCTTTTAAGCCATATTATGTAAGAAATAGTTTTACATGCCCTGAGAAGTTCATATTCTTACCCTGCCCCACCCGAAGGGTGAGGGAAGGGGTATTGTTTTCGGTTCAGTTTGCTTCTGTGTTTGTTTGTTAACACTCTAGCAGCAAAACTAATGGCCAGATTGTATAGGGATTGCCACAGACCCAGAATGGATCCCTATTGAATTTTGTACATGTAGGTGAAAGTAAGTGCGAGGGGCAGAGTTTGTTGTGCCTGGTACCACTTGTTATCCCCCGCCGCACGATTAGTGCAAAACAGAGGATATAGCATTGGGCTCCGCCAGTCTGTCCGGACACGTAAAATTGAGGCGGTGGGGGAATATTGCCATGTTAGTGGCAATCACTTGTTATATTCATTTTAGAATATATTTGAAACTTTTTTAATTTCATAAAAATTGGGATAATTGGTAACTGATGCACTGGAATATACCACGTTTGTGTTTAGAGGTCAGGGGTACACCAGATGCAGGAACTGAAGTGTTAATTCAAACACAAAACACGAGAAAATTGGCAGACAAGCCAGAAAAAAAAACACCGTGCAAACAAATGGGAAAAACTAAGATACACTGCCCAAGGCAGGGGGAAACAGAAGTACACACCCCAAGAGTGGCTACACTAGAAAAACAAAAACTGGACCGAACTAGACTGACGGAAAAGCAATCTTGACTGGAACAGAAACACATGGGATTAATAAAAAAAAAAAAAATCATAAACAAATAACCATGATGACTCGAGACAAGATGCTGAGACCATCAATGAAACTAGACAGTTTAGATTAAGGTAATCTAAACGTGACAAGTAAAAAGCACCATGAGAGAAGCAAAGGAAAGCACAGCTTTAAAACACAGTTAATCACAGTTAATTACAAAAGCTAGAAACGCTCGCACTCACTAATGAGTTAATTAAGGTTAATACTACGTGACAAAATATTTACAATCACCCTCAAATAAGTGCTGGTTAGTGCGGTAAGTAATTATCCTATCAGAGAACGCATTCACTCAGAGTTTAGAGTTTAAGTTTCAAATATTTTTTATTGAGTTTCTCCAGGGGATAACTGAGGAAACAGAGCTTTCTACAAAACCCAAAACCAGTGAAGTTGGCATGTTGTGTAAATCGTAAATAAAAACAGAGTACAATGATTTGCAAATCCTTTTCAACCTATATTCAATTGAATACACTGCAAAGACAAGTTACTTAATGTTCGAACAGGTAAACTTTGTAATTTTTTGCAAATATTAGCTAATTTGGAGTTTGATGCCTGCAACATGTTTCAAAAAAGCTGGCACAAGTGAAAAAAAAAAGAATAAGAGAGTTGAGGAATGCTAATCAAACGCTTACTTGGAACATCCCATAGGTGAACGGGCTAATTGGGAACAGGTGGGTGCCATGATTGGGTATAAAAGCAGCTTCCCTGAAATGCTCAGTCATTCACAAACAAGGATGGGGCGAGGGTCACCACTTAGTGAACAAATGCGTGAGCTGATTGTCGAACAGTTTAAAAACAACATTCCTCAATGAACTATTGCAAGAAATTTAGGGATTTCATCATCTATGGTCCGTAATATCGTCAAAAGGTTCAGAGAATCTGGAGAAATCACTGCATGTAAGCGACAAGGCCGAAAACCAACATCGAATGCCCGTGACCTTCGATCCCTCAGGCGGTACTGCATCAAAAACTGACATCAGTGTGTAAAGGACATCACCACATGGGCTCAGGAACACTTCAGAAAACCACTGTCAGTGACTACAGTACGTCGCTACATCTGCAAGTGCAAGTTAAAACTCTACAATGCAAAGCAAAAGCCATTTATCAACAGCACCCAGAAACGCCGCCGGCTTCGCTGGGCCCAAGCTCATCTAAGATGGACTGATGCAAAGTGGAAAAGTGTTCTGTAGTCTGACGAGTCCATATTTCAAATTGTTTTTGGAAACTGTGGACGTCGTGTCCTCCGGACAAAAGAGGAAAAGTACCATCCGGACTGTTATAGGCATAAAGTTCAAAAGCCAGCATCTGTGATGGTATGGGGGTGTATTTGTGCCCAAGGCATGGGCAACTTACACATATGTGAAGGCACCATTAATGCTGAAAGGTACATACAGGTTTTGGAGCAACATATGTTGCCATCCAAGCAACGTCTTTTTCATGGAAGCCCCTGCTTATTTCAGAAAGACATTGCCAAGCCACATTCTGCACGTGTTACAACAGCAGGGCTCCGTAGTAAAAGAGTGTGGGTACTAGACTGGCTTGCCTGTAGTCCAGACCTGTCTCCCATTATGAAGCGTAAAATACAACAACGGAGACCTCGGACTGTTGAACAACTTAAGCTGTACATCAAGCAAGAATGGGAAAGGGTTCCACCTGAAAAGCTTCAAAAATTGGTCTCCTCAGTTCCCAAACGTTGACTGAGTGTCGTTAAAAGGAAAGGTAATGTAACACAGGGGTAAAAAGGCCCCTGTGCAAACTTTTTTGCAATGTGTTGCTGCCTTTAAATTCTAAGTTAATGATTATTTGCAAAGAAAAAAATAAAGTTTCTCAGTTTGAACATTAAACATCTTGTCTTTGCAGTGTATTCAACTGAATACAAGTTGAAAAGGATTTGCAAATCATTGTATTCTGTTTTTATCTATGATTTACATAATGTACCAACTTCACTGGTTTTGGGTTTTGTACTTAAGGGCTGTGCACTGAGCACTGGTGAGTTGCATGGAGGACAGGTAGTGTTGGACTGGGCTCAGGTGCGAAGTTGGACTTGTATTTATTATGCCTTCAGCACAGCAAGAAGGCAAACAGAATATAATACAAAATAAAAAGGAATCGAGGTTCCTGAATAATACTATGAGTAATACAAACACTGGTCTTTAGCCTCAGTACAATGTATTACGAATAGAACAAAAGAACAAGGAATTGAGGATCCTGGTTATAAAGTTGTGCTGATATTAACAATAAACAGCGCACTCCATAATTATTGGCACCTCTGGTTAAGATGTGTTCTTTAGCTTCTAATAAATTCAGTTTTTTCCTAAATAATATAGGACTACAATGAAAAAAAGAGGAAAATCCAAACTTTAATTCAAGTGCATTTATCCAGTGGGAAAAAAATCCCACATTAAGAAATAATATTTTTACATCAAATCATGTGTGCCACAATTATTAGTACCCCTGATGTTAATACTTTGTACAACTCCCTTTTGCCAACAAAACAGCACCTAATCTTCCCCTATAATGTTTCACAAGATGGGAGAATACAGAAAGAGGGATCTTCGACCATTTCTCTTTGCACAATCTCTCTAAACCTGGGTCCTCTCCTCTGCACTCTCCTCTTAAGCTCACTCCACAGGTTTTCAATGGGGTTGAGGTCTGGGGACTGAGATGGCCATGAGAGGAGCTTGATTCTGTGTCTGGTGAACCATTTGTGTGTAGATTTGGCCACATGTTTAGGGTCATTATCTTGCTGAAAGACCCATTGACGACCCATCTTCAGCTTTCGGGCAGAGGCCACCAGGCTTTGATTTCAAATGTTCTGGTATTTCAAAGCGTTCATGATGCCATGCACCCTAACAAGGTTTCCAGGCCCTCTGGAGGAGAAACAGGTCCACAGCGTCACCGATCCTCCCCCATACTTCACAGTGGGCATGAGGTGCTTTTCTGCATACTCATCTTTTGTGTTCCGCCAGACCTACTTAGAGTGTTTGTTGCCAAAAAGCTCTATCTTGGACTCATCTGACCAAAGCACACAGTCCCAGTTGAAGTCCCAGTACCGCTTAGCGAACTCCAGACGTTTAGGTTTATGATTGTGAGTGAGAAAAGGTTTCTTCCGTATATGCCGCCCAAACAGCTTGTTGACATGTAGATAGCGCCTGATGGTTGTTTTGGAGACTTTGTGACCCCAAGATGCTACCATTTGTTGCAATTCTTTAACAGTGAGCTTTGTAGAACTTTTTATTTCTCTTACTATCCTCCTCACTGTGCGTGGTGGCAAAATGACCTTGCGTCCTCCTCCAGGCTTGTTTACCACAGTTCCAGTTGTTTTAAACTTCTTAATGATTCCTCTGACAGTAGATATGGGCAAGTGCAGGCGAGTGGCTATTTTTTGTACACATGTGCCTTACTTGAATGGTGTGTTCCTTTGTCTTTCCCATGTTGAAGAGTGGATAAGAGAAATGGCCTCTGTGTCACGTCATATTTATACCCCGGGGAAACAGGAAGTGATGAATTACTAATTAAATGTTCCTAGATACTCTGATCAACTTTGTAAGCTACTGTAGAAATGACAGAAATACTTCAATTACATTTATTTCCAAGGAATTGTTAGGGGTGCCAATAATTGTGGAACAGGTGATTTTATGAAAAATAATTATTTCTTAGTCAGGGACAATTTTCAGTGTGAGAGTATGCTTCTGCTATAAAAATTGAATTTATTTTAAGGCTTTTAACACATTTTAACCAGGGGTGCCAATAATTATTGTGGGCGCTGTATATACGCGAAACGCGGGAGATAAGTCCATATAATACAAGAGAGCAAACACAGGCTTGTGGCTTATGAGACTTCGCAATGACTAAGTGTGAGGCATCTTTATCCTTAGCCATTGCTTTTTTGTGAGCCAAAGTGACTAAATTCCTTTTTCTTATGTGCTGTATGGTGTGAAGGAAAGGGTCAGCACATGACAAAGTGAAAAAAAAAAACCGTGATGTTGAAGATACGACACTAATGCAGTTACACAGTGGCTTGGTAATACTTGTTCAGTGAGGTATTTCAATCACAGTAGTGATCAACACCAGCTCTGACTAAACAAGTAAAATGTCCGGCTAAATATTTCCTTATTTAAATCTCAAGTTGGGGAAGATTGCAGAGAAAGTGCACTGCTTGAATTGGGCACTTGATGTGAAGGAGCCAATGAATGGGAGCTAAGAACAGCTGTATCTGCATTGGTGTAAGGAGAGGTCAGGGGAACACCAGTTGCAGGATCCAGAAGTGTTTATGACTCACCAAACACTAAGAGAAACTTGGCAGACACCCCAGAAACAAAACACCATGCACTGAACAAATGGGAGAACAGCCAATGGCAGGGGGAAACAGAAATACTCACTCCAAGATTGGATAAACTAAGAAAACAAAAACTTAACCTCACTAACTGACAGATAACACTGGGAGACTTAAAGGCATGGCAGACAAGACAAGGGCGCAGCAAACTATAAGACTTGGGTATCGAACAAGGAGAAACTCGGAAGGCACGAGGAGCTGAGATTTCACCAAGTAGAACAGAGTCAATACGAGGATCCGTTTGACGACCGCTCTCCCAAATCTGCCACACATAGTCACGAGAGGAGGCGGAGACTCGGAATGCAATCTCGGAAGGAAACAGAAACACATGGGATTAATAAACAATTACACAAGAACCGGGTTAACAATAATGACTCGAGACAAGACACTGAGACCATCAATCAAGCTAGACAGTTTAAATTAAGGTAATCTAAAAGTGACAAGTCAAAAGCACCACAAGAGAAGCAAAGAAAAGCATAGCTTTAAACGCAGTTATTCAGAGACAGCTTAGGCAGAATGCACGAAAGCTAGGAAACGCACGCACTCACTAATGAGTTAATTAAGGTTAATACTACATGACAAAATATTTACAATCACCCTCAAATAAGTGCTAGTACAGGTTAGTAATTATCCTATCAGAGAACGCATTCACTCAGAATTTCACGAGACCCAGAATTAAACACAGCTGGAAGCAATGAATGAAATTCCAGAGCCGAAACCGAAAGAGGAAACGTGATTGGACGACGAGACGCAGGCATGTTGAAGCTGAAATATAAAATGAAAGTAAAGCACAAGCACAAATAAGCACGAGACAACACACAAAAGGCAGAATCATAACAATTGGTGGTACTTGTGGTGGTAAAATATTTTTAAATATTCTACTATCAAAGTATAACCATAATCACAGTTGCACAGAGAGAATTGAGGCAGGTTCGTATGGCCCTTCATAATTACTGAAAGAGCTACTGCATCTGTGAAGAAGAAATCTCATAAACTCTGTTACCAAACCAGAAAAAAATGCTCCAGCTGGCCGCTCATGGCCAGATTGTGTATGTAAGTCTTTGGGAGTGACCATTTCGGTAGTCAGCTAATAAGGGGCCTCATTAGCATAAACTGGTTTATTCCACTTTATTCCACAAAACCAGGAGTCCACCCAGCTTGGGTCCCAGAATAATGTAAACCAGGAGGATAGCTGAATCCTCCGGTGACCCCTAAATTTTAGGACAGGAGCAATGCATGAGCAACCCTAGAGGCCTAAAATGAATTTATATTAAGGGTTATAATATATATATATATATATATATATATATATATATATATATATATATATATATATATATAGGGTAATATTAAGGGTTTAAAATTTCAATGGAGACAATGTACTAATCAGAAACTTAAGATGTCTGATAAGATATAAGGTGTCAGGTTTTATTCCATTCCCAGTTGGAGCTTGAAGAAGGAATAAAAGGGAAGACCAGAGAATTGGTGGTCAGTCTGTGTCATGTGATTCTTGAAGAATGAATTATGCTTGGTTTGCACAGACCAGCCAGGGTTATTGTATTTCACTTTGAGTTACTTACAAATAGACCTAATTGCATCACACGCTGTAGTATGTGTCCTCCTTGAGAACAGATCGACAAGTGTGAGAGCACTTGTCGATCAAGCACACACATACTGTATACATATCTGCAACATGTTTTGAAAACTTTGACCCCCAAAATCACTAAAGTGTTATTTAGTGACTTAGATACTTCTTGCACACAGGTCTTCAATTGGGGTTGGAACAAAAACGCCCTACTTGGGGGGCCTGAAGGACCAAGTTTGAGCACCATTGATCTAATCTAATGATTTCTCACTTTTTTTTGTGATTTAAATTTTTTTTTCCACTTCAACAAGTATTCAAAAATACCAATTAAAAAATATATATAAACAAAAGAAATAAAAATAAAAATAACAGATTCCCACTAAAATATATTTAACAACATAGCCTGACATATCACAGCACACTTCCCCATCCCCCCGCACACATCACTCCACATATTTAGACACTTTAAAGCACATTATTCTCAAAGATCCACCTCC
Organism: Gymnothorax reevesii; assembly: GCA_029721435.1. Classification (NCBI taxonomy): domain Eukaryota; kingdom Metazoa; phylum Chordata; class Actinopteri; order Anguilliformes; family Muraenidae; genus Gymnothorax; species Gymnothorax reevesii. The sequence continues at coordinate 70,700,330 of CM056577.1, read as the reverse complement.
TTGATGAATATTCATAAAGCTACCCCACATATCAACAAATTTAGACACAGATTCACCGAATTTGGCCAACATCAGCTCATATGACGCCGTGCTTGTCATAAAGTCAATCCAATCTTTGTAACAGGGTGAGCTTGTACTCTTCCAGTTTCTAAGAATAATCCTAACTGCATTAATGAAACCTGCGAGAGCTAACCCATGTTGCGCCCTTGTAAGTCCAGCTGGTAAAACGGACTTGTCTCCAAGGAGGTAAAATCGTGGTGAGCTTGGTGGGGGCTGCTAATGTAATGATTTCTAACTCTGTTCCTGGAGAGCTACTATCCTATAGGTTTTTACTCTAACCTGATTCAGTTAATTTTCAGCCCATCACAGTCTCCTGGGAAATGAGGTGTGCATGGTTTGGTTGGAGTAAAAACCTTCAATATGGTGACATTCAAGGGATAGGGTTTGATACCACTGATCACCAATATGAAAATCATTATGATTAATAAACGATAATGACAGAGTCATGGGAGTCAGTTTGTTTTGAAAAGTGGGGGGGGCGATAAGCATCAGAATGAGTGCGTTTTGAGAAGTGGAGGGGACAATGACATTAATTAATGTCTTCACTTTTGGTGAAGTGCCGCCATTACAGGCATGAGCGTGTTTTATGTTTTATGTCAATAGACGAGTTTCCATTGCATATCAAGCGATTTTTTAGGCGAATTTTTGACAATACACTTCAAAGGAAATGCGAATGACCTGCATTTCCATCATCCTGTTAGGATCCTGTTTCATTCCATGTTTCAGTTTTGTGCCTGGCTATGCCATGTTTATTGATTTTCGTGTTTAGTGACCTCTGCATGTTATTATGACTATTCTTTGATCGCGTATTGTGTTTTGGTATTCAGATTTCATGTTTTTACTATTTTCCTGTCATAGTTTATCATGCCATGTTTTCATTCTTTTGCCTTGCTTATTTCTGCCATGCCATGCTTTGCACTATGTCTTTGCTCACGGTTTCTAGTCTTACGTGCCACTCATTCGGGTGATTTACTAGTTTCTGGGTTTTCAATCTTCCTTCATATCTCGTGTTCTTCCTTCCTCTCTCCTTTCGCTATCTACTAACAGTACTAACAGTTTATTGTTTTCGACAATTTATTAACTCATATCAACATTGTATATTTTGACTAACTTACTAACATGCACTCGGGATTGTATAGCTGCACTTACTAATTGACTAACGATCTCTCAGCAATCACCCAATTCTAATCTCCGCCCTCTTGCCTATCTCTGTTGCAGCTTCTGTGAATTTCCACTTATATCTCATGCTTTCCTTTCTTTAGACTATGCACTTTTAGTACTCCTTAATCGGAGCTGTTGTTGGTTCATAGGATTGTCTTGTGATCCGTGTCTGCGTTTTGGCATTTGCCAAATTCATGTAATTAGATTATTCCTCATATGTCAATCCTGATTATTGTTTCATTGATCGCACCTGTTCTCCCTTGTCATGTGTTCACCCCGGATGTGTATTTAAGATGTCTTCACATGCACTTCCATGTCAGATCGTAACTTCCTTGTTTCTTGTGCCACGTTTGTTTCCGCCTCGACTGATTGTGATTTATCTTTCTGACTGGATTGCCCGACTACTGATTCTTGGTTTGCCCTTTTGGATATTGTTGCATCTGTGTATTTTTGACCTTTTTCTGCCCGACCTCGATTTTGTGGATTGCTGCCCTGTATACGATTCGAATTGTCCTTTGGCTTATGAGTTTGCTTCTCCCTCAAACCTACGCCTGTGTTCCGGTGCTGTTTTGTCTGACTACGATTTTTGTGATTGGTGCCCTGGTAACGAACTCTGCTCCGTCCCATTGGAATTCGAGCTTTGGATTACGGACTCTGTACTGTTGCCTTTCTCTCTGCGGGGATTATCCCCCTTATGCAATAGAGCACCTATTTTTTTGCAATCCCGTGTCCTCGCATTTGGTTCCAGATCGATTCCTCACACAACCGGCTTGGAGCAAATAAACTCCAATGTATTAAGCCAGGTTTTCCACAAGATACACCCTGTGTACCATAGATAGGCCCTACAGCAGCCTACAACAGTAGAAGAGGAGATCGCAATTTGATCAAAAACAAAATGCACATTAAAATTGTGCAATGGTAACCAGACAATCGTCATGTACTGAATTAGAAGATAAACCTTTTTTTTTTTTTCATCCACGAGGAATTCAATGGCAGGATTGATACCTTGAAAATTACATTTCATTCCATCGTTTAAATAAACTGTCGATAAAGCCAACGCCAGTGATGGTGAATGATTACCAGCAAAACAGTTCAAGAAATTTGCAGAAATTGGCGTTTATCAACAAACGTAGCAGAAATGGTAAATCGCAAGGCGCCAACCAAACACCGAAACGCCGGGGTAATGAGTAGTAATGGGAACACACATCGGAGTTAACGAGCCCTGGGGTAGGAAAAGCTTAACCCAGGGCGGCATATTCCTGGGTTACGCAGTTTGTAGTAGGAAAGGGGTAACAGTTACTATCAGGGTTTTAATTATGCATTGGCTTTCGGGGGGGCCCCATTTGGGCACCACTATTAAACCAGGTCACGTGCACATACATAAATACAAGTGTGTAGCAGGCAGCCCGGTCATACTGCGAAAAATATTGTACGAATACCATTGTTAGCACTTAATACCACAAGCGAACACCAAAATCTGGGGAAAAAAAAACAAGAATGAAATTGGTCATTGGCTGGAAAGGAATTCCATATTCAACCAATATCAAATGAAATCAGAGCTTTTTTGGCTCACCTTGATTTTTGGGTACCCAGCGAAGCATTCGGGTGTGTTGACTTCATCCGGTCAAGAAAATTTAGGGTTTACTTTCTAGTGCTGCTGTACGCGGTAATAGCATTTAATAGCAACAACCATGTTTCAGATGACATATCAGGTTGTTAGGGCATGCGCAACTTTCTCCTCTACCGCGATACTTGGGTCACTTAAAATATCCAACTTGCATTATTGTGCAGATACCTCACTAGAGCATTATTTCACATAAAGGCATATGATAGTGATTTGACACGATGAGATGGACGAAAGCTGCAATATTTGACAATATTTAAATATATTTGAAACAATGCCACCATGTCCCCCAAATGGCCCAGCTGAACACCGTTGGCATAACCCCCATAAAATGATAAATTTACTGCACAGACAGCCTTATTTCTGCCATATATCCTATATATAAAAACGACTCTGGACTAAAACAAAAGTCACTTATCGGCCTACTTACCTATTTAAACGGCATTTGGCAAGCTTTGAGTAGAGCTAATTCCTCGACTTGTCTTAAATGTATGCAATAGCCATGAAAGTTATCATAAACCGCTATCTTAGCTTGATCTGTTACCAGCGGGCTGCATCGTTGCTTGAGGGGGAGTCGTCCGCGGTGCGGCATCTGCTTGGAAGGAAACAGAATGAACTTTTTTGCAAAGTTTTTGCAGCTTTGCTACCCTCTCCTCCTGTTCTTTATTTTCTTTTCTTTATTGACTACTGCTTTGTTTGAATGGAAGTTAGAAAATTTGCTTGTAAGTCTGATCTTTACATTTCGCACTCGAACAATCGGCTGTCACCCTGGTCAGATGATCAAATCAAATACAGACTTGACATTGGACAACACATTACCCAGTAATCACCTTGATGCATTTGCAAATCAGTGTGAAAGAAAAATAAATAAAAAAGTCAAAGAAAATTAGAAAATTGTTAATTCAATTAATATTTTTGAAAACGTGTGTAGATTAAGCATGTAGCTTTGTCATAAAATGCAATGAATTATTGGTAGTCAGAAACCCACAATAGAGATAGGTTTGACTTTATAAGGGTTTATATATCACTATTTACACTAGATGTAAATTATATGTCCGTGAGGCTCCCAGCCGCCTGTCGGCCGAGCACATCATATTGTGTGAGAGCCAAATCGCATTGCCAATTTTAACCAAGATTTGACCAATCACATACCCCCCTGCCACCAAGAATTGCAGAATCCAATTAACGTTCGTTGCGCCTGCCAAAAATTGATCAATCATGATCTGCACCACTACCAAGATTGGCGAGGGACCTACCCCCTCCCAAAAGAAGCCGAACGTCAATTTCCGGTAAGTTCACGTGCCACTGATTTGTATTTTAGATATGAAATTGGCGTCGAATATTAATTGATTAAGTTACTCAAAGGTGCAGTTAACTTGCAGTGGTAGCGAGCTAGTATGCCAGCAGGATGACCGTTAAAACTGAACGTAACTTTGCTGTTAACCAACGTCAATCCCAATGAGCTAACATTAAAGGAAATCACGGTTACTAATATGACTAAATGAATAAACGAACCAGCCGGAAAAAACGTGCCGTTAATCTGTGGAATGCTGGAAACGACACAGCTCTACATGTCGGCAGTTAGCCAGTCAGCTAAAACCGGCTCAAAGAGATATGCACGTATGCCTCAATGCATTTGAGCATCGATTGCTTAGTACTTAATACTTAATTTGCCACTAGCATAGAAATAATAAAAAAACAACTATGTATAGACTGCAAACCATACGAGTAAGGAAGTTATAGTAGCCTACACAAAATACTCATTCATGTCTCCACACATACATATTTCCACTTAAATACATATGCATATATCTGCATGCATCCTGAGGTAGACTTTCAGAGTGAAAATACAATACAAAAAATATGCCATATAAGTTAATCAGACCAAGCATATTCTAACTGTTTCCCTTTTTTTATTATTTAGTTATATTCAGAATGGATGACCCTAAATTTAGGAGGAGGGGGGATGGACGTGTCTGTCTCTTTGATTCAGAGGAGGCAAAGAGAATTAAAGAGGAGAAAAGGCCGTGGGCACGAGCACTGTCTCCTGACGAAGTTAGGGAGTCAGCAAGAATGGCAGTGCTTCGTCTTGGGGGTGACCCCGATAAAGACCAACACCTGCTGGGCCAATATGAAATGCAATTTGGCATATTTAGAGGGCAGACCTTCAAGTGGGTGGCTGAGAATGCCCTGGGATATGCTGCCTATGTCATTGCATCTATGTCAAAGGAATCATGAAGCTCTGATTCGCCTAATAATCTTGCCAACAAAAGAGCCTTGCAGGCGTACATATCACAATACCCTCAGGGACGGTACGCTATAGATGTGAAGACGGAGGCAAGAGCCTTCCAAAACCAGAGCCAATCTCCCGCTGCCAGCATCACTGCTGCCCCCTCCACTCGGCCCTCCACCTCAGCCCAGTCTTCATCCTCCTCACAAGGTGGCACCCAAAGACCCGCCCCACGACTACCCTCAGCGCCCGTATCTTCCTTGCATGCGCTGTTACTAGGAAAAGGCAGATCTGTAGAAACCATAGAAAAGTCTGTGAAGAGGCTGTTTGCACCACAGAAGTTTCAGCCATGTAAGGTTGCAAATACCAAATGGATTTTGTTTAACACTGATATGTAGATCTTTTCATACTAAAAATTTGTAAAATTTTGATGTTATTCTTTTTCAGCTGTTCCTGCTCTGTCCCCTGGTGCATCCTTCACAGCACTTTCGTCTGACACAGCAGCACATGAGCCCACCGACAATGAGCTTGTGTTGGCTGCACAAGAGATTGAGTTAGACGTGGCAGGTATGTATTTATGTAAAACATCTGACATGCACATATTTTCTCTCACTTTTTTTCTCCCTTACTTTCTCCCCTCACTTCTGTTTATTTAATTTCATTAACTAAAACTTTATTACGTTATTACAATCATGAATAAAATTTAATTTTAGCTTGCATACATAAAGATAAACAGTATATATTTTCGTATATAAGTATATAAGTATATAAGTATATATAAGTATATAAGTATAAGTTAATTATTAATTTACTGTTATGAAGTTTTAATAATAATTCACTCGGGAAAAGATATATTGCTTCACACATGACAATCAAGAGGAATTGTACAAGATGGGTAACTGCCTGATCATAATGGTAAGCTTATACCTTTAATATTAATGTGAAGGTCAGTTCTTATACATTGCATATAGCGACGTTAAATTTTATAAAATATAAATTTACATACGGCACACAGCGCTTGCTTTGTTGCTTAAACATGACGGGCAATATTAACATATAACTTGAAGAGCGCTGATAATGCAGCACATCAATGATAAATCACCGTCGGCACAACGGCGGACAATGACGTAAATTTGCATATGTAAATATAACGGTACGTTAAAACAGATCACCAAAAAAACTGTTTTTATGTTTCATCTTGATTGCAATAGTTTGTCTTTTGTAAACCATATATTATTGTAGACTAAAACCATTTATTTATAAAAAACTTACAGAATTTAAATTTAATTAGTGAGACGGACATGGGGTTCGAACTCGTGTTCGCCCGGCCGTATTTCGGTGGTGCCGTACTATTTATAGTAACGCAACGTCGACAAACTAACATTAACTAACATTGTATATTGTACTAACTTACTAACAAGCACATGGGATTGCATAGCTGCACATTGCTAATTGTCTAACAAGCTCTCAGCACTCGCTCTGCTCTAGTCTCCGCCCCTTGCCTTCACTCAATTTACTTTGCTGTGCTTCAGCGGATTCTCCGCTCCTTGTTAAAGACTGTTCTGCCTCTCACTCTGTGCACTTTAGAACTCCCTAACCAGAGTCGTCTGTTTGTCATAGGTTGTCTGTATGATCCCTGTCCGCGTTTTGGCTTTCGCCAATCTCAAGTGGTTAGGTACTTCCTCTTGTTCATTCCTTTGTTAATTAGTCTGATCCACCTCACCTGTTCCCTATTATAGCATGTGACTTCCCATATGTGTATTTAAGCAGTCATTTCACAACCAGCTCTTGTCAGATCATTTTCCTTGTGCTGTGATTGTTTATGCCTTTTACTCTTCATGTTATACTTCTGGCTGGAACGTCCTGGATTTTAATTAATTTAATTTTGGCTTCGTCTTTGATATACCTGTGCCTGTGTTATGAACTTGCTTCGCCCGACCTTGAGTTTTGTGTTTGCTGCCCTGTTTACGAACTGGATTATGACTACTGGATTCTGATTTTGAATTGTGGACTCTGTACTGTCGCATACTGTCCTGCAGGGGTTTCCGCCCCAGAACTAATAAAGAACAAGTTTACTGGATCTTTTGGGTCTCGCTTCTGGTTCCTGAATGCACCCTCACAAGAGGCCTGTACCTTCAATTAATCAATATGAATTAAGTCATCAGATTGAATCCCATTAAATTCAATGATAATATACATTAAAAAGAAAAAGATGCTTTCAACCGGAAGCTTGTGGTATAAGAAAATAGCTAGCCTGGTGAGGTAACTTGCAACTGTTTTTATGGGAGATAGTCAGGTCCATATACAGTATATGTGGACATTAGCAATATTGTTGTTATTTTTGCTGCCAACCATATAGTATTGGACTTGAAATTCAATAATGAGTACAAGTTCAAAGTACAACCACGTACGACTTGTACAACATATTTTTAATTTCACCAGAAGGTGCTGACAAGCAGAACGACGTGTTAAGTAATTCAGGGATATAATATAAATTCTGTATCATAATGGTATTGTAAGGGTTTAGTCACATACTACCCAGGGGGCCAGGGGGGGTAGAGCAGACATTGGCTGCTGTAAAAGGTTGTCTACTGCCATTCAATTCAAAATATACATAGAAACAACCTCTGGGTGGACAACCTTGCAAAAAAGTTACAGGAAGCTCAAAAGTTGAGAAAATCCAAGATGGCTGCCGCCGAAATCCAAAAATCTATAAATTCTTATATCTTCGCAAATGATTGTAATAGAAACTTGAATAAAGTGTCCACTTATAGGTTTTTTGACACAAGGAATCCATTGACACCATTAGATTTTTAATATAACCTACAGAAATTGAGATATAAGACATACACATGCCGAATTCATGAAAATTAGCATATTTGTTAAATTCAAACTGCTTCAATGATACTAATCCTGGTGATTTTATAATTTCAGGTACAACATTTCAACAGAGGCAGTATTAATTAATGTCCACTTTAATGTTCTTTGAATTATGTATGGTTTATATAAGCACATTTCAGTTTCAGCAAGTCTACTAGTATATGAGACCACATTTTTTTATGTTTATAACACTGCTGCTATACGTAAGGTATGTTGCTTCTTAATTATATTTACTGCTAACTAATTGTCATATTTTAGAGAGTTTATTACTTTCAGCAGATCAATATGAAACTATTGTATGACAGTGCTGATTTAGTTTTGGAACTAACATGTTATTGCTTAAGTCCTAAATAGTCAAAGAAATGGTATTAATTGCTAACAACTACCCTAAGTTAAGAACATTTAATTTTCAGCAAAGCCTATGTTTTTTATTTGTATATCAATTTCAAATATATGAGACATATACATTTTTTTTTCTTTCAGGTGACTGACGAATGATGGCCAGTCCAGGCAAAAAGCGTGAGGCTGAGGGTGTTTCGTTGAAACAAGACATTGTGAAGAAAATATGTTCAACTAGGCCTACCTTAACAGACCATGCTAAATGCCTCATATGCCAGCATAAAACATCAGCACCACTTCGTCATGTGTCTTCCACAGAGCGACTTCTTCAGGCCATGCAGGCTCGGAAGGATGAAGTATCAAAAAGGCTGCAGGCAGACATGGATGAAAACAATGACTCGTGGTTAGACAATCATGCCCCAAAGGCCATCAAAGATGAAACAGGAATCCAAGCTACAATGTGCCTTCCTCCTACAAATAAAGAAACTGCAGTGGTAGTGGATGCCATGCACATTATACGCCAGTGGTCCTTTGAAAAGGGGAAAACGTTTGGAGATGTTGCACATCGCTACAGCAGACTTTTGCGAAGTATTCTGCCTGCTGAAACAGATACCTTACACATTTGTTGTGACAGCTATAGTTCCAACAGTACCAAAGCAGCTGAGAGGCAAAAGCGATATGATCGCACCAAAAGTGAAAAGGTGTATGAAGTCAAGGAACATTACGAGACTCCAGATCCCCAAGAATTCTTTGGACTGTCCAAGAATAAAGAGCAGCTTCAGGATTTCCTTCTCAAAGAATGGAGCAGTTGGTGGTTCAGCTCATCACTTCAGGGGCCAACTAAGTTATACCTGGGTGGAGGATTCTGTGACAAAACCAAGTCAGTGCTTGTTAGCCCAAGGGGTGTCCAGCCTGTCCTGGAACTCCAGTCGACACACGATGAGGCTGACACACGCGTGCTACTGCACATGATCTACAGTGCACAAAATGATGGTGTAGAAAGGGTGGTGATATATGCCAATGATACGGACATCATAGTGCTTGCCATATACTATTTCGCAACACACCTCAGCTCACTTCAGGAGCTGTGGGTGAAGAATGCACCAGAAAGCTACTTACCCATACATGAAATAGCAGCAAAGCTCGGGAAACCTTTGTGTCGAGCTCTTCCATTCATCCACAGCATAAGTGGTTGGGACACAACCAGCTATCCGTACTACACTGGGAAAAAAACATGGCTAACCAACAGCAAGACTCTTGACTTACCTGCTCTAGAAGCATTTGCCGAAGATGAACAATCATGTGAGGTCACCGATGCTGTAGTATCTGAAGCACGAAAACTCATGGTGGCTGTATACAGTAACAAACACGAGGAATTTCATGGAGCCAGTCTGAGCAAGCTACGAGCGTTCAAGTTTCTCAACAACAAGTCAACACTGCTGAAGGTATTGCCGCCTACAGAGGATGCTTTTCTTCAGCATGTAAGACGAGCTGCCCTCGCAACTTTGATTGACAAGAGGGCCCATATTCCAAACCCTCCAAGTGTGTCTGTCAAGGAATATGGTTAGACTCTTATTGATAACAATCCTGTACCTGTCATGTCCACCCAACTGGCATGGCCAGAGCAGATGAACCGTGCTGCCTCTTGTAAATGTACAAAAGGACGCAATCGGAACTGTTCATGTGAGAAAAACAGTATACCTTGCTATTTTGGATGTAGGTGTGGTGGGTCTGTTGATTGGTGCAGCAGAGCACAACCAGAGGACGAGGATTCTGATTTGGATGAACAATAAGCTATTATTATTATGAAAAAATAAGCTACTGTTGTCAGTTTTAACATAGCTATGAGCTATGCAACATGTTTATTCAAATTTGTGCATAAGGATAATGATTGAATAAATAATACTGTAAAACATGCACTAATTTTTACATTCAGCTTGGCATGTGTATGTCTTGTGTCTCAATTTCTGTAGGTTATATTAAAAATCTAATAGTGCCATTGGATTCCTTGTGTCAAAAAACCTATATGTGGACACTTTATTCAAGTTTCTATTACAATTATTTGCGAAGATATAAGAATTTATAGATTTTTAGTTTTCGGCGGTGGCCATCTTGGATTTTCTCTTTTTTGCAAGGTTGTCCACCCTGAGGTTGTTTCTATGTAAGTATATTTTGAATTGAATGGCACTACACAACCTCTTACAGCAGGCGATGCCTGTTTTACCTAATTTTGGCCGTTGGGCCCCCTGGGTATACCCTAGTGACAGGCATGGAGGACAGGAAGTTGAGGACTGGACTCAGGTGCAAGGATGGACTTGGTTTTAGATTTATTGTGCCGAATGCTCAGCAGAAGGCATACAAGCTAAAATACAAAACAAAACAGGAAATGAGGTTCCTTAATAGATACATAGTTAATGTGCTGATACAATAAACAGCACTATGTCAGGGAGTTAGAAACAAGATACACGTTACACCAGAGATTAAGTGTTTTACAAGACTAGCAATACAATACAGACATGTGGTCTACGAGACTTCACAAAGACTGAATGACTTTTATAGCACACTGCTACCACACAGTGGAAATGAAAAGATGCAGGTAGTGATTACTGGGTGAGGAGTGCCATCCAGGTTTTAATAGACTGGAGACCTGGATGGCTGGAGGCATGATCTTACAGGTATCCTGCTCATTGTCTCATGAATTAAAAATTAGTTTCATCACCTGGAGACATACTGTACATGAATAATAATAACAATATTATTAACAATAATCACAATAATCATAAATTATAACTGTGGAGGCTGTGTGCTCTTCCTCACAAGCAGCTTCATCCCACCCCATGTTCAAATGGGAGCATGGTGAAATAACGAGAGACTAAAACATTTGTTGACTGAATTTTATTTGATTCCTCTCACGGAGTCTGATCTTGCAATTTGGTTTACATAATGTGTACCCTAGCTTACAGAGTTGACAGATTTGTGTGTAGCATTAATTGCCCAGAGGAATAGAAGCATATATTGTGAAACAGTGAAAAGTAATGCCGGAGACATCTTTCTTTGTGTATTATGATGGCTGTAGTCAAAATATCTATTGCCCTGGTCTTCAAGGTCCACTGTTTATTCCATTCGGTAACAAGTGTTGCTGTCAAAAATAATCAGATGGGGGTGCCCAAGGGGCTCATGGGTGAAATGCACCACTAGTCCTTACTACAGCTGCCCGGGTTGGATTCCAGCCTGAGCCCTGTGCTACATGTCAACCCTTCTCTATCCCATCCTTCCTGTCTGTCTTCACAATATCCATCCAATAAATCAGAAATGCTCCAAGAATAATTGTTGAAAAAATACAAGGCTTACATACTGCAATGGCCAAATTGCACAGTTGGCTATGCAGCTAGAGCTGTCTGCGGTATATTATATTCCACAATGTACTTAGCGGACTGCGCTAACTGTGTAGGCCTCTGGGTAGCTCCAGCTATGACATTCCTCTGGAAGCTCTGTGAGCAGGTATTCAAATCTTGGTCACGCCATGACCGTCTATGGCCAGAGGTCTGCATGGTCGAGGCAACAATTGGTACGGCCTTGCTGGGGATACAATCCAATCCAATCCACTTTATTTATATTGTACATTTTTAAAACACAAATGTTTTCCAAAGTGCTGCACAGTGGTTACAAACAAAAACATGAGACAAACGATAAAGACACATTTGCACATAAAAGCTGGTATTAAGAAAGTTAAACACAGATAAAAACAGAGATCATGCAACCCTCATGCTGTGTTAAAACCCAAGGAATAAAAATAAGTTTTGACGTGATTTAAAAATTGGTATGGTGAGGGATGATCTCATTTCAGGGGGTAGTCCGTTCCACAATTTTGGCGCCGCTACTGAGAAAGCTCGGTTGCCTCTTATTTTTAATCGTGACTTGGGAACAGCAAGAAGAAACTGATCAGCAGACCTCAAAGATCTCGACGATGAGTTGACTTTTAAAAGGTCATAAATGTACTGAGGTGCCAATCCATGTAAAGACCTAAAAACAAACACATTTTTTTTACTTGGGGTTAAGCCTGTTCATCATTCCTTTTCACACATTAATTATTTTATAATTGATGGTCAGTTGTTAACCTCAGTTACAGTTACAGTTGCAAGTATGCAGGCATTGTCACCTCTGACCATGGACCTGTGATAGAGCAATAGGAGCGATCTGATATACAATAAGGCACGTCGCCAGGTAGATGTGACGGCAGAAAATCGCGAGTCAAGTGTAAAAATGTCGACGAGTGAACTCATATCGCTCATATCCGCGCACGGTCAAACGCTAGCTAATATAATGGCAATTTATAGCGTTTCATTCCAAAATGTGAACTCCGCCTTTGACTTCTTTGTAGCTTTTATTTGAATTTTGCGATATTTTCATGTTCATATCTGTGTATCCACGATAGTATTCGACTGCGAAGCTGAGCGATGCTCATCGCATTTCGACGTGCATGCATTGGCTTGGCGAAGCTGGTCTTATTAATGGAAGAGCGGATGTTGACAAAAAATTCCCTTCTTTCATCTCCTGATTTACGACAGTTTTGCCCAGTATCAGATCGCTCCTATTATCCTTTCCAAGGAAAGTTGCTTGGCAGCCTTGGTGTTTTAGCAATGTCCTGCTGGCTGATGAGGCATTTGTTGATTATATCAATAAACTAATTGACATGTTCTTATATATATGTATTGTATATTTCTGTCTAAGAAATGCTGTTTTCATCATATTTTGAACACATTTGCTTGTTCATTGATTTCCTACAGTGCTCTTTATTCTTGATTATGGCTATTTTTATTTTAATATTTAAATGCTCATCTTGGTTCCTAATAATTACCAGTATTAATTTCTTTCATAGTAAAAATATTATGTATGATAAGTGATCTGTTAGTTGTAGTAGGCATTAAACTACCTAAGTTGAAGGTTTCTCACAGTTCCATGCGAGGCACTATCCTTCAGTAAGATGGCGGATGAGAATCTCGCCAAAACTGGTTTTGTGTCCACTCAAGTGTTTTCTTTGGCACTGTGGTTTATGTGGTGGAACTGACATTGCCTGAACGTTACTCAGTGCCTGATGGAGGTCATGATGAATGCCTGACGGAACTCTTTTTAAGCCAGGTAGCTCCTCCTGGTATTCAGAGGAAGGGGGTGCAATCAAACTGTAAGCTGAACAAAGGCAGAACTGGGAACAAGATGAACACAACTTCAGGATGGAAGTGGATGACCAGTCCACACCAGGGTTTTGGTGTTTAAGCCATAGCCTTCCCAAAACCACTGGGGCATGTGGTGACTCTATGTGTTGTGAATCTGCATTTCAGCCATGCCTTTCCTAGCTCCATGTTTAAGTTTTGTGCCTGGCCATGCCACGTATGCTGTTTGTTTAAGTGACCACTGCCTGCCTCTGACCATCCCCATGATTATGTATTGTGTTTTGTTGTTTGATTTCATGTTTTATTATGTTTCATGTTTTGTTATTATTTATGTCTTTGCCATGTTTTATAGTCTTGCCATGTTTCACAGCCTTGCCATGTTTCACAGCCTTGCCATGTTGCACAGCCTTGCCATGTTTTCATAGCCTTGCTTTTAGTTCTAGTCCTGCACTTCGTTTACCCTGTCTTGTCTTGTGTAGGTCTTTGCCCACGGTCCCTTGTCTGACGTGCCACTCATTCGGGTGATTTCCTGGTTTCTGGGATTTCAATCTTTCTTCATATCTCGTTTTTCTTCCTTCCTCTCTCTGTTACTGTCCACTAACCATACTAACAGTTTATTGTTTTCGATTATTACTAACCAAGATTAACATTGTAGATTTTTACTAACGGACTAACTTGCACTCGGGATTGTATAGCTGCACATACTAATAGACTAACGATCTCTCAGCATTCGCCCAATCTGTATCTCCGCCCTCCTTGCCTATCACTAATTATCTCTACTGCAGTTTCAACTTATATCTCAGGCTTTCCCTTTTCTTTAGACTGTACACTTTAGTACTCCTTAACCGGAGCCGTTTATTCGTTCATAGGAATGTCTCGTTATCCCTGTCTGCGTTTCGGCATTCGCCAAATTCATGTAATTAGATAAACCCTCATGTGTCTATCCTGATTATTGTTTCATTGATCGCACCTGTGCTCCCTTGTCATGTGTTCACCCCGGATGTGAATATAAGGTGTCTGCACTTTTAGTTCCTTGTCAGATCGTCTTTACTCCTTTGTCTTGTGCTACGTTCCTCGCCTTGCTCACTGTGATATTTTCTTTCTGACTGGATCTTGTTTTTGATTTGCCCTTTTTGGATCTGTTTTGCCTTTGTGAGTTTTGACCTATTTTTGCCCGACCACGTCTATTGTCTTTGCTGCCCTGGTATTTGGATTCGGACTGTTTACGGCTAATGAGTTTGCCTCTCCACCAAACCCACGCCTGTGTACCGAACCATTTTTGCCTGACCTTGAGTTTTGTTATTGGTGCCCTGGTTACAGTTTTGGATTTTGCCCTTTGGATTCTGCTTTTGGATTGTGGACATTGTACTGTTGCCAGCTCTGTTGGGGGGTTTCCCCCATCAGAAATAAAGCCTCCATTTTGCATTTATCTGGTTCTCGCTCTTGGCTCATTTCGTAAAACCTCACATTACGATCTGACCATGACGGAGCCAGCGTCAGACCAGTCTCTGCAGGAGGCAGTGCACCAGCAGGGCACTCAGTTGGAGTTTCAGGAACGTCAGCTCCGTGCTTTGATGCAGCACATGCAAACTATGAGTCTCCAGATGGCGGATCTCACTCGCTCAGTACAGGAGGCTCAGCAACTACAGTCACCCCAGCCTACCGTCTATACTCCTCCTGCTCCCGCTTCCGCCCCGCCCCTACCCAGCTGCGAGCCACGTCTACCACCGCCGGGGAGGTACGACGGGAACCCGGGAGCATGTCGGGCGTTTCTCACCCAGTGCGAGCTCATCTTCAGCCTGCAGCCTTCGTCCTTCCCCACCGAAAGAGCGCGAGTTGCTTTCATCATCACGCAACTGACGGGAAGAGCTAAGCAGTGGGCTACAGCGGCTTGGGAAGCTGATCTCCCATGTGTACAGACTTTTCGTCTACTGGGTGAAGAGATGAGGCGGATCTTTGATCGCACCAAGTTGGTTCACGAGGCAGGATGAGAGATCCTACGCATGCGACAAGGTGGGCGTCCCGTAGCCGACTACGCCATTGATTTTCAGACGTTGGCCACCAACAGCAGATGGGGACAGAGAGCTCTGTATGATGCCTTCTTTGACGGATTATCTGAAGCACTTAAAGATGAGCTAGTGTCGCGGGAATTACCGGAGAACTTGGACGACCTTGTCGACCTGGCTATTCGCGTGGATTCGCGATTGGAGGAGCGCCGACGCCTCGCTTCCCGCAGACGACCATATCCAGCTCCCCAGAGTACTCCGCCTCGATCACCCCCTATTGGCAGCCGCCTCCCTGAGCCTGAACCCACGCAATTGGGCCGTACGCGCATTCCTGTGGAGGAGAGGGATCGCCGCCGCCGTGATGGGGCCTGCTTTTACTGTGGCAAGGGAGGACACCTTATCGCTCAGTGCCCTAACAGGGAAAAAAAAAAGAAGAGAAGAGGTCCTCCTGGTGCCCGCATAGCAACAGTAATAGGGGTGACGCCGGGACAGGAAACTAACAATCGCACATGCGTTCCTGTAACTTTGGAATGGGGGGGCGAGAGCAGATCCACCGAGGCTCTCGTGGACACCGGAGCGGAGGAAAATTTAATTGATGTGGAGCTGGCCCGGAAATGGGGCGTTCCCACAGAGAAGATCTTCCCTGATCGAGTGGCCAATTCGCTCAGCGGCCAGAGGATCGCTCAAATAACCCATACGACCAGCCCCATCAAACTCAAGGTGTCAGGAAACCACCACGAAACCATTCAGTTCCTCCTGTTACACTCTCCCCATGCTCCTATCGTCCTGGGCCATCCATGGATGGCCAAACACCTACCAGAGATCGACTGGCGCAAGAATGAAATTAAGGGATGGAGCCCCAACTGCTCCCTGACATGCCTCTGCAACGCCCTCGACCCTCTACACAACCCATCTCCGAAGGAGATTCCAGACCTGGAAAAGGTTCCTCTAGAATTCCATGACCTCAAGGAGGTTTTCTCAAAGTCTCGGGCCACCAGCTTACCACCTCACCGACCCTATGACTGCACCATAGACCTGAAGCCAGGTACTATGCCCCCTAGAGGCCGACTCTATTCACTCTCCAGACCAGAAAACCAAGCTATGGAGAAGTATCTCTCAGAGTCTCTCGCTGCAGGCATTATACGCCCGTCATCATCACCTGCTGGTGCGGGTTTTTTCTTCGTAGCTAAGAAGGATGGATCATTAAGACCCTGTATTGATTACCGTGGCCTCAACGAGATAACTATTAAGAACCGCTACCCACTTCCCCTCATGAACACCGCTTTTGATCTCCTGCAAGGAGCCAAGATCTTTACTAAGCTCGACCTCCGGAATGCATACCACTTAGTGCGAATCAGAGAGGGGGACGAATGGAAGACCGCCTTTAACACTCCCACGGGGCACTGGGAATATTTGGTTCTTCCTTCCGGGCTTACCAACGCTCCAGCAGTGTTTCAAAACCTCGTCAATGATGTCTTAAGAGACATGATAAACAAGTTTGTTTTCGTCTATCTTGACGATATTCTGATTTTTTCTGAATCCCAGGAGGACCATGTTAAGCATGTTCGCCAAGTGCTCCGTCGCCTCTTGGAGAACCGCCTTTTCGTGAAGGCCGAAAAGTGTGAGTTTTTTGTTGAAACCACCACTTTTTTGGGTTACATTATTTCTCCGGGCACCATTCGCATGGACCCAGTAAAAGTGGAGGCAGTTACCAAGTGGCCCCGACCAGAGGACCGTAAGTCACTCCAACGTTTCCTAGGATTTGCCAACTTCTACCGGCGGTTCATCAGGAACTATAGTTCTGTTGCGGCTCCTCTTACTGCTCTCACCTCCTCCAAATTAGAGTTTCGTTGGTCGGAGAAAGCAGAGGACGCCTTTAAAGAATTAAAGACCAGATTCACATCTGCACCCATCCTCACTATTCCCAACCCAGAGCTCCAGTTCATCGTCGAGGTGGACGCCTCCAATATTGGAGCTGGAGCCATCCTGTCTCAGAGGTCCACGGAGGATGGGAAGATCCATCCATGTGCCTTCTTCTCTCGCCGCCTCAGCTCAGCGGAGAGAAATTACGACATCGGCAACCGGGAGCTGTTGGCGGTGAAGTTGGCCTTGGAAGAATGGAGGCAATGGCTGGAAGGATCCAAAGTTCCCTTTATTGTCTGGACTGACCATAAGAATTAGGAGTACCTTCAGACGGCCAAGAGACTCAACCCACGACAAGCCAGGTGGGCATTATTTTTTTCCCGTTTTAATTTCCACATCGCTTTCAGACCAGGAAGTAAAAATGTTAAACCTGACGCCCTCTCACGCTGTTTTGAGATTAGAGAAGAAGGACCTTGCAATGATACTGTACTCCCTTAGGAAGCTTTCATTAACGCTCTATGTTTTAATATTGAAAGAGAGGTCAAGGATGCCCAAGCTAATGCTGCTACCCCTAGTGCTTGCCCCACTAATTGCCTATATGTTCCAGCTGCTTTGCGCCCCAAGGTCCTGGAGTGGGGGCACTCCTCCATGCTGTCCTGCCATCCTGGGGTACGCCGCACCAAGGACTTTATTCTCCAAAGATTTTGGTGGCCAGAGATAACTCAGGATGTTCAGGGTTTTGTAGCTGCTTGCTCGGTCTGCGCCCAGGCTAAGACATCACACCAGCCCCCTCAAGGTTTGCTTCAGCCCCTTCCTACACCACATCGCCCCTGGTCCCACATTGCACTAGATTTTGTCACTGGCCTTCCCCCTTCCAATCACCACACCACCATTCTCACGATAGTTGATAGATTCTCCAAAGCCGTTCATTTAGTCCCCCTCACCAACCTCCCTTCCGCTCAAGAAACCGCTAATCTCATCATTCAACACGTTATTAGACTTCACGGAATCCCCACCGACATCACTTCTGATCGTGGTCCCCAATTCACTGCTCTGTTTTGGAAAGCATTTTGTAAGTCACTTGGCACTTCAGTTAGTTTGTCATCAGGTTTTCACCCCCAAACTAATGGCCAGACCGAGCGAGCTAACCAGTCTGTGGAGAATGTTCTAAGGTGTTTATGTGTCAGGAACCCCTCCTCCTGGAGCCATCAATTGCCGTGGGTGGAATATGCCCTGAACAGCCACACCTCGGCTGCCTCCGGCGTTTCCCCCTTCAGGGCCTGCCTAGGCTACCAACCCCCGTTGTTCCCGTCTCAGGAGGAAGAAGTAGCCGTTCCTTCAGCTCGTGAATTCGTGCGCAGATGTAGACGCACCTGGATTACCACCCGCCAGGCCCTGCTCAGGTCGGTCTCCAGGATGAAGGAGCAGGCCGACAGGAGACGCACATCTGCTCCCACGTACCGACCTGGGCAACGGGTTTGGCTTTCTTCAAGGGACATTCCCCTCAGAGGTAACGGGGGTAAACTTTTCCCTAAGTACCTGGGCCCATTCACCATTGAAAAGGTCCTCAGTTCCACTGCTATTCGCCTCCGTCTCCCCCTGTCCATGCGACGAATACACCCTACCTTTCATGTATCCCAACTTAAACCTGCTGTAACCCACCACCTGTCCTCTGGACCTGATCCCCCTCCACCCGCCCGGATCATCGACGGAGGCGAAGTCTAAAAGGTCCGTGCCCTCCTGGACTCTCGTCGACGAGGCAGAGGTCTACAGTACCTCGTCGACTGGGAGGGTTACGGACCGGAACACCGCAGTTGGGTTCCTGCCCGACACATTCTGGATAAGACTTTAATAAGAGACTTTCATGCTGCATCACGTTCTTCGAATTGAACGCCAGGAGGCGTTCGTTGGGGGGGGGGTTCTGTTGTGAATCTGCATTTCAGCCATGCCTTTCCTAGCTCCATGTTTAAGTTTTGTGCCTGGCCATGCCACGTATGCTGTTTGTTTAAGTGACCACTGCCTGCCTCTGACCATCCCCATGATTATGTATTGTGTTTTGTTGTTTGATTTCATGTTTTATTATGTTTCATGTTTTGTTATTATTTATGTCTTTGCCATGTTTTATAGTCTTGCCATGTTTCACAGCCTTGCCATGTTTCACAGCCTTGCCATGTTGCACAGCCTTGCCATGTTTTCATAGCCTTGCTTTTAGTTCTAGTCCTGCACTTCGTTTACCCTGTCTTGTCTTGTGTAGGTCTTTGCCCACGGTCCCTTGTCTGACGTGCCACTCATTCGGGTGATTTCCTGGTTTCTGGGATTTCAATCTTTCTTCATATCTCGCTTTTCTTCCTTCCTCTCTCTGTTACTGTCCACTAACCATACTAACAGTTTATTGTTTTCGATTATTACTAACCAAGATTAACATTGTAGATTTTTACTAACGGACTAACTTGCACTCGGGATTGTATAGCTGCACATACTAATAGACTAACGATCTCTCAGCATTCGCCCAATCTGTATCTCCGCCCTCCTTGCCTATCACTAATTATCTCTACTGCAGTTTCCACTTATATCTCAGGCTTTCCCTTTTCTTTAGACTGTACACTTTAGTACTCCTTAACCGGAGCCGTTTATTCGTTCATAGGAATGTCTCGTTATCCCTGTCTGCGTTTCGGCATTCGCCAAATTCATGTAATTAGATAAACCCTCATGTGTCTTTCCTGATTATTGTTTCATTGATCGCACCTGTGCTCCCTTGTCATGTGTTCACCCCGGATGTGTATATAAGGTGTCTGCACTTTTAGTTCCTTGTCAGATCGTCTTTACTCCTTTGTCTTGTGCTACGTTCCTCGCCTTGCTCACTGTGATATTTTCTTTCTGACTGGATTGCCCGACTCTTGTTTTTGATTTGCCCTTTTTGGATCTGTTTTGCCTTTGTGAGTTTTGACCTATTTTTGCCCGACCACGTCTATTGTCTTTGCTGCCCTGGTATTTGGATTCGGACTGTTTACGGCTAATGAGTTTGCCTCTCCACCAAACCCACGCCTGTGTACCGAACCATTTTTGCCTGACCTTGAGTTTTGTTATTGGTGCCCTGGTTACAGTTTTGGATTTTGCCCTTTGGATTCTGCTTTTGGATTGTGGACATTGTACTGTTGCCAGCTCTGTTGGGGGGTTTCCCCCTTCAGAAATAAAGCCTCCATTTTGCATTTATCTGGTTCTCGCTCTTGGCTCATTTCGTAAAACCTCTCACTATGATGAAGAATGCCGACTTTTCAGAATGGTTATCGGAGGTATTAGGCATCAGTCTGCTTCCTTTTGTAACATCAAGAATGGCAATCCCCATGAGGACTTTGGACTGAAGAAGTATTGGCAGTGGTTCAGTCGGGATTTTGGGGTGGCAAACGGAACCAGAATAGATAAAGTTTCCATCCACCCGAGTCAATGAATGCACTTATGGAGAGTGGACAACCTTGCCAGGCCAAATGAATTGCTAGGCGTGGTCGGGAAGATGAGGCGGGAGCTCCAGACAGCAATGACATGGTTGGCACATCCACAATACAGGCATAAGTTCTCTTTGATAGGATGCAGCCATTCCTCTGGG
The DNA here is from genome assembly GCA_029721435.1 of Gymnothorax reevesii. Lineage (NCBI taxonomy): Eukaryota > Metazoa > Chordata > Actinopteri > Anguilliformes > Muraenidae > Gymnothorax > Gymnothorax reevesii. Next base: position 70,679,392 of record CM056577.1, on the reverse strand, counting down.
GACAGCTATGGAAGCCTAGCCTGGCTCATGGCCATTGGTAGCGATGGAGCCATGTGAGGCTTGGCTCAGGGCAGAGCATCTTAACATTGATCCAGCTACCTCTCTTGCAGCCAGACATCTATTCTGAGCACCTGGTCGATGAAGCTCTCCAGGTTCTCAGGGAAGGACACAGGTGGTCAGTCCATCCTGAACTTTGCCAAGTCAAACAGGTAGGTGTCACAAAGCCCCCACAGTCTCATTGTATTGAGACAGCCAGATTCTGCAAATTGATGGAATATTCCGGGACTGACAGACTGCTTTGATGCAGCTGGAGCAACATTTGGGCAGCTGCATGGTCAGAGCGGGACTAGCCAAACACCTTTCTAATCTCCTTGGCGAAGGCTGCATTGGGTTGTATTGCAGGATCTCTTAGCTACATGTTGATTGGACAGGGCTCCAATGGACTGTTGTAGGTGGTGGAGCTCTTCATTCTACTGACCAGTCTGAACAACTTGGTACCTCAGGGATGAAACCGTGCTGGGCATCTCTGCTGGCTCCATTCCTTGGTTAGATTGTACTGTTATGATCCAGCAAATGAATAACACCTGGAGGGGGAGGGATGCAAGGCACTCAACCAATCAATCAAAAGAATACTTCTGATAGACATGCAGGCCGCTGGATGGGAGGTGGAAACAATTAAGAACACAGAAGGGTTGAGACAGCAACCATCATGAGCTCCATAATATTTTGACATTTTTTTTGATTTAGCTTTACCCATAAATGACTTAAATGAAAGATGAGTATGCACTTTAAATGCAAGTGAATTGTTGGATTTATAGTGGAAAATCATGGAGGACAGATATTTTTTTCAAGACAAAAATTGATGGAATTAAACATAATCATTATGCTCTTAAAATGGGTGAGATTCATATCATTCAGTGATGCTCAAAAGCGGCAGCTGGCTATTTATTTTGGAGTAGATTCTAATCTCGGAAAATCTCGGGAATAAATCTTCACAAATTATTTGTCCAATTTTCAATGTTCTCAAGTGCCTTGCTGCATCTCAAAGCCAGTTGGTGTGAGTGGGTAGGCTGCCTTCCTGTACAAACTTACGCTCTCACCAGCAGAAGCTCTGCAATGAGCATGTCTACCCAAAGCACAAAGAGGAGGGAGGCACTGAGATTTGTTCTTCCAACAGCTACGAGAAAGATTCTTTTAGAGGCCTTGGAGAATTTGAAAGGGTACATTAGAGGAATAAAGAATAATAATACCGTCTAAATTGAAAGAACTGAACATGAAAACATGGTGCCGTAGTGCATTCATCTGAAGGTCAGAAGTACACAAACAAAATATTCTTGTCACTATGGCAAAAGAAAGAGAAAATACAGGGCGAGAGAATCTAGTGGGGAGACCTTTCAGGTATCAATATATTGCAATGTACGACCAATGATACTCAACAACTGGGGCAAACGCAATAACTCCTCCACTTAATAATCAATTTAATACATGTATACTATTGGAGAAATTTTGAGATCTTTATGGAAAGGTGTCATATTATACAGAAATTGTTGGCTGGACTTGTTCAAATGTATCATTACTATCTCAGAGCTCCAGTCTTTGCACAATGGATTTTTATACATGCTCATTTATGTATAAATTTATGTATTTATGTCAGAGTGCTAACATGGATTAAAGGCAGCTAAATGACATAAGGTTTTTTTGTTGTTGTTCTAACGTGTGATTCCGGCTGTCTTAAACAAATTTTGAAAGAGGGATAATCATCATACACCACAACGCCACGTGTGAAGTGGCTCAAAGTGTAAGTTTGGTCTCATGTGCATCAAAATTCTTGAAAAGACACCATTTGATCGTGCCCTGTGAGTAAGAGTCACTAGATTCCAATCTTATGCATCAAACATGGTCTGAGCCCCTAAAGCATTTAAGGTAGCTCAGGAGGTGTCTTAAACTTTTGTTGTGTTGTGTTGTGAATTTGTTTTTCATCGGCTACTTTATGTGGTCTTAGGTGAGACCATGCAATTTTTTTAATCAAGATGTATTGGAAAGGTTTGCTGACACCGAATTATTGAGCAAGTACTATCCTGGTCATCAGGGTGTTCTGTTTATCAGAGATATCATGAGAGATACTACATCTTCTCTTACTGCATAATGCTTTCATGGCAGAAATTAATTGTGTTGCAGCATTGTTCTTCTAGGCAACTGGAAAAGAGCAACAATGCAGAGGTAATGAGTTGGGCCAATCACATTCAGAGATTACTGGAGCCATACCTGCTGCAATTGTGCCCCTTGAGGTGCAGGAATGTGTCCGACAGTTGACTGACTTCCCCATACCAGTGGTTCTCAAACATGGTCAAGGGGGACCCCTGTATAATGCTAAATTTTGTTCCAACCACAGGGGCAATGCCAATGTTTTAACAATATTCCAATTACGGATGTGGACCTTTTTTCCAACTGCAGCTGCAATCATAAAATTTTTAACATGCTGTTAATTTGTTACAGTTTGCTGCATTTTATGTTCAGAGTAGTTATTAGTAGTTAAAACCCAACCATTGCAATTGTGATCAGAACAAAAACCAGTATACTGAAGTTGAGAACCACTAGGATCGATTAATGTTGTTATGCCTATGTAATGTGCTGGAAAAGTGGTGACGGCATTTTAAAGGCAAACTTGCCATAGCTATGGCGACTGGTTCGCACACAACAAACCAAACCAGAAGCAAAGAACGAGAACAGTGTTTATCGCCATGGTCCTTCTGTCTAGGTATGGAACTAAGCTTTATTTTTATCAATCTTTAACCCAAAATTGTCATGGTTTTTGGAGGCTGGCGAGCTTTCTTTCTTTCTATCGTCTGGGACGATATCGTTTTGTCCACAGTCGACTTCTTTGGCCAGCTGCCATTAATTGTGAGCGGCGCCCGGACTCTGTTTAAACCCAATTTTCGTCTTTCTGTTTTTGCTAGAGTGTCAGTGTTACTTTGCACTTTAGCTGGTAAGGTCTCTAGCTAGAGAATTGTGTGAAGATTTAGTTGCAAAGAGGAAAGTGCTAGTTAGCAAGGGAATCTTTCTCTCGTTATTTCCGTCTTTCTATGGACCGTTTGGTGCCCTATTTTGTTATCTCGGTAGCCGAGATTTTCCCTTTATTTTGTTTCAGTCCTGCTTGCATTGCTCCCTTTTGTACTCGGACTAAGATCTTTGTCTGTTGGAGTCTCTCTCTATCTTTTTGTCAGTTTGTCTCTCTTATTTTGCTGGACTTTCTTTCCTTTTGGCCGCTGCTTTTGGTGCCTCGAAACACCAGCCATCACAAAAATATGCTCATTATAAAAGAATAGGAAGCATTTCTCACGATTATTTTTGATCGTCAAATATTTAGGTATTTCGTGCCGTGTGTTAAGTGTACGAGTCAATGTGTTGCTATGCTGTCAGCTTGAACCATTGTCAAGGAGGTGAGGGTTGACCCCAGCGAAAGTGACGTGACAGTTTTTTTGTGTATTGGGGAGTCTTACTTAAATGTTTGAGGACCCCCCCCCCCCCCCATCACAAGTCATGGCCTTGCTTTCCCCAGCAATCCGCCAGCAGTTTGACCTTAGTCGACAATAGTAGGCTATAAAAATGGTATTGTCTCGACTGGAGGAGTATTTTTCTGAATATCACCCCATTTATTAGTCTGTGTGTTTTTGTGCATGTGTGATCATGGCATAATGTGATCCTGGAGACAGTGTAGTGGAAATACCACAGAAGCTGGTTTGACTGCTTTGCCATGATTTTACATGTCTGTCTGCCTGCCTGTGAATAGATTTTGTCAATGCAATAACGTCACAGCCATACAAGATGCAGACACAAAACATTACAACTGTGCAGTACAGATCATAATGACTGCTTTCATTGTTGTCTTGACTGCACACTTAAAAAGGAAAACTAGTAAAGTTCAATGGTGGGTATGGTCCAAGCAATGACACCTGCGGTAGGGGAGTAGGAGGAGTGGCTGATGCACTCCCATGGCAAGATAAACCCAGGTTTAAATACTCATCAGAGTTCATTATTTTTGTTTGCATTCTACCAACTCCACATTGTCGTGCAACGAGGAGAATTTTATTTTGAGGCTAATGTGTTTTTCATTTTCAAATGTGTAATAGGCCTAATGTGTCTCGTGAAGCATTAGGGTCTGTAATGGCTATTCTATGGTACAAATGGACTGGCTGTTAAAATAGTTGAACTGTTTACAAGGCCAACTTGTCTGCATCCCAGCGCAATTAATAAACGAAAGACAGGCAATAATTACACGACAAGCTATAATTTGGATCGCCTATTGTCTTGAAATATGTTCAGATTGACTTCACTGAGGCAAAGAATGATAGTAAAAACCACTGCAATGACTGTTTGTGATTTGCTCTTAATTACTTATGAGTGCACTTCAATAGTCCTAACTTCTCACTGACTTTAATGTTGTTTTTAGAGCTAAAAGTGTTTGCAAATTACTGTTACATCTAAAAATCTATAGTTTGAAATGTAGCACGGGTATGCCAATTATTTTTCTGTCTCCTATATATCAGACATATATCTATATATCTCCTAATATCAGACTGTTAGTTGCTGAGTTGCCTTGTGAATGTTATCTCGGACTCATACAAAACTTTTTTAACAACTGCAAAACAAATAAAATGACCAGTGATTTATCAGGGTATTTCATTTGCGCCTATAAGTGGAATTAGTCTTTCTTAAAGTAAAAAGGTTTTGCACATGGAAAAGGTCATTGTCAAACAGGCCCTGAGTGTGCTGTGAATTGAACTGGGATCAGCATCAAAGAATGCAGCTGATTCTTTACTGAAAATAGTCTCAGTATTTCAAAGCACCACACTCAGGTTCTGCTTCTGGCAGGGAATTTTCAACTCCAAAGTCAAAGTTTTTGGCCATTAATCAGAGTTATTCTGGGCTGATTTATGCACATCAGTCTTGGATCCTAAATTCTTTCCTTGAAGGGCTGAAATTTACCTGCCTTCACAGCTCTATTTCAACTTTTTATTCACATTAATATTATTATTTTTTACATTTTTTAAAATTTCGTTTTAAAACTGCTCAAAAAAAATTACGGCAACACTGAAATCACAAAACAGTCTTTGATGAATGAATTGAATCATTGAGTTTCCGAGGGACCCAGCTCCAATGAAATAGAGGTCTGCATATTATATAACAAAATGGGAACTTTCTTGTAATTTCAGCCAAAAGTATCCCAACGACACTCTCTTGTAAAAAAAATAAAATAAAGTAAAAATATATGGGTCATAACATATGGGCAAAAAAGAAAAAAAAAAAATCAAAGTTTCCCTGTCTTGAAAAAGTTGGGTTCCTTGGACTACCTGTGCATCCTGATTGGGCTGCAGGTACTGCCTCATGCTACTAGTTGTGACAATGCAGAATACAAACTAGAGGAAAAACCTGTCCAGAAGGAAAATGAGAGAGCAATTGTCTGTGGCCACCACATGCATAACCAGTCCCTTTTTGGTGGTTGTCTTGCTTTCGTCTCTCCGTTGTGCCTGTTTTCAATTTCATTTGCATCAAAGCAGGAGAGATTTATCCACAATTGTTTGTGCTTCCTAAATGGACAGATTGATATCCCTGAAGGTTCACTGACTTTGTGTGATACTATGATTCAGTGCTCCCCTAATTTTTTTTGAGGTGTGTGTGTGTGTGTGTGTGTGCGTGCGTGTGTGTGTGTGTGTGTGTGGGTCTCTGTGTAAGGTTCATTGGTTTCATTTCCATACAAGTTATATCTGGGTATATACCATGCACCTTGGGTATATAACCAGCAATCATGTCATGGAAAGCACTTTCCACAAAGTATACGCAGTTCCCAGTGGCGCCATTTCCTGGGTCTGGCTGATCTCACTGCCTGCCGGTATTTTCCCAAGGTACTCATTCACTCCCTTTTTGATCACCCTAAGCACTCCAATTACCACAGGTATTGCAGTCTTCATTCCCTGCAGTCTAGACCAGAGGTGTCAAACTCACTTTAGTTCAGGGGCCACATAGGGCCCAATTTTATCTCAAGTGGGCCGGACCAGTAAAATCCTAGCGTAATAACCTATAAATTATGAAAACTCCAAATCTTTCCCTTTTTTCGCACAAAGAACTACAAGTACTTTCTGAAAAAGTTCATTAAATGTGAACAATCTTTTTACAAAACATTTTATGAACATTTTCTCCATAAACTGTCCAATTTCCTCTCGCAGATCAAAAAAACGCTTCAGCACGGCACCTCGGCTTAACCACCTTACCTCAGTGTGGTATGGCAGTCCATAGGTAATGTCTTTATCACTAAGAAGGCTGTCAAACTGACAGTGATTTAAACCTCTGGCTCGAATGAAATTAACTGTTCGGACAACCACTTCCATGACGTGATCCATTTTTAACGACTTTCAACACAATGCCTCCTGGTGCAAAATACAGTGAAATGTCCAAAAATGTCCTCCATTTGCGGCCTGTACTTTCTCTCAGAATTTTGTCACAACACCTGCTTTTTTCCCGATCATTGATGGCGCGCCATCTGTAGCCAGGCTGACAGCGCGGGCCCAGTCCACTCCGACCCTGTCCAGCCCTCCAACGAGAGAGTAGAAAATGTCGACCGCTGTTGTGGTGTCCATCATAGGCACCAACTCAAGGAACTCCTTGGTGGCGGTCAAAGTCTCATTAACACCACGAACAAATATGGCTACTTGTGCAACATCTGTAATGTCCATGCTCTCATCAATTGTGACCGGAAATGCAACAAATGACTTGACTTTCAGATTCATTTGGTTGACCAAATCTATCGAAAGATCTGAAATCCTATCTGCCACAGTGTTTCCCGTCAGACTTATGTTGGCAAGAGCCTGTCGCTTTTCAGGACACACAATTTCTGCAGCCTTCAGTATGCACGTATTCACGAACTCAACCCTCACAGTATGGCTTTGATGCTAATGCTATTTCGCATGCAATAAGGTAGCTAGCTTTCACTGCTGCGTCACTGATCTCTTCGCTATGAGTAAAAACAGACTGTTGTTTCCTCAGACCCGCTAACAATTCATTTATCTTATTTCTTCTCCATTGTCCTTGCAAGCTGTTGTATTTTTCGCCATGATTAGTCTCATTGTGGCGACAAATATTATATTATTTATGCACTAAAACTGGCTGCGAACACACCAAGCACACACGTTTCCCAGTAAACTCTGTGAATAAATAGGAAAGGGTCCATTTTTCTTGGAAAACACTACACTCCAAGTCCACTTTTCTCCTTTTAGACAAAGCCATTTTGAGTAATGCAAGTTTTGACAGTAAAAAAAAACAGTGCGACACCCATTGGACAAATTAGGAATAGCAGTTATTTTAATTGAAAAATTGTAGTTCATGTTTTTTCTGTAATTTTTACTCATTGCAAAGTCATCCTGCGGGCCGGATTGGACCCTCTGGCGGGCCAGTTTTGGCCTGCGGGCCGTACGTTTGACACCCCTGGTCTAGACACTTTGATTTCCAAGTCTTTGTCTTTAGGTACCTTTTCACATTCTTTTTTTGACATATTTAATTTGACGGAATGGTGATATCATTTGCTGGTATGGTCTTTGATTGTAATATCCAGCCTACTGTGGTTTTGGACTCTGTCAGTGCTGATTGGCATGTCCTAAAGATCGTTACCATGTCATTGCCTGCCACTGTTTTTGGTTGATGTTTAGTCTATTTTTTGCTGTGTTTTGATTTTGTAGTATTTTAAAATACTTTGGAAGACATGCAGCAACATTATTATGCCTGGTTTTGTGCTCTGTTTAGCAAGTACTGGACATCCAGAAATGATGTGATCGACCACGGGCGGCACGGTGGTTAGCACTAGCACTAGCACTACTGCCTCGCAGCAATTCAATTCAATTCAATTCAATTTATTTTGTATACCGCTTTTTACAGATACACTGTCACAAAGGCGCTTTACAGTCAGAGAAGGGTTACTGAAGGGCAGTGCCCAACCTATTCCCACTACCTATTCCCTATTCCCCCTACAGCGAGGCAAAAAAAACTCACAGTAGGGAGAAAAAATCCTCAAACAGTGGTGAGAAAAAACTCCCCAGTGGGAAGAAATCTCAGGAGGAACCCGGCTATAGTGGGGAAGCCCATCCTCCGCGGGCTAGCTAGTTGATAAGATAATGACAAGAGTTCCATTGAAATCCATCTAATCAGTGCTAAATAATTTGTATATTTAAAACTGTCCAACAGATGTCTTGGCTAATGTAAAATAATTAGCAATGGAGGTCATCATGAGGCAGGAGGACCTTCTTGGTCCTGTAGCTGAAACAAGATGGTAAACAGCTGGTCTTAGGCTGGAGCTCCGGGCCAGGGGGTGTTCGGTGAAGCTTGATCTAGAGCTCAGGGCAAGTGCCCAGAGCAGGAGGAGGAAAAAAAAAAAAATATTGTTAGGGAGGTGGAGTTGTATGGCGAGCACACAGAGCAGGAGAGACAGAGGTGCCTGTGTGCGATAAGGAAACCCCAGCAGAATAAGACTATGGCAGCATAGTTATGAGAAACAGGGGCAGGGGCCAACACAGCCACGAGGGCAGGTTGAGACAGTCACCACCAGACCATGACCAGTTCAGCAGAATAGGGCACCACCAGCAATGATCCAGTGACAGCACTGACTGCTCAGTCCACCAAATATTCTATAGCTTATGCCAGCCACCCACTCCTGTCCCCCAACTATAGGACAGACTAAAGAGATATGTTTTGAGCCTAACTTTAAATATACTGATAATGTCTGCACCCCGAATATGAGCAGGCAATTCGTTCCATAAGAGGGGAGCACGATAGGAAAAAGCTCTACCGCCTATGGTAATTTTAGCTATTTTTGGAACAACAAGGAGGCCTGCGCTCTGCGAACGGAGTGTTCTGGAGGGAATGTAGGGTAAAAGTAAATCACTTGGGTACAATGGACCAAGCCCATGTAAGGCTTTAAAGGTAAGAAGTAGTATCTTATAGTCTATTCGGAATTTAACTGGTAACCAGTGAAGTGAAGCTAACACTGGGCTGATATGCTCGTGTCTCCGTGTTCTAGTGAGAATACGAGCAGCTGCATTTTGAATTTGCTGGAGCCCCTTTAGAGAGGATTTTGCGCAACCAGACAAAAGAGCATTACAGTAATCTAATCTTGAAGTAACAAAGGCATGCACAAGCTTTTCTGCATCATATAATGACAGCATTTTCCGAATTTTGGAAATATTCCTCAAGTGGTAAAATGCAACTCTTGAGATGTTCTTTCTATGTGTATCAAGTGCGAGATCAGGGTCAAGAGTAACACCAAGATCTTTAATAATGGCACTTGAAGCGATTGAAATTCTATCAATGTTAAGCATGTAATCTGAGATTTTGCATCTCTGGGATTTGGGACCCACTACGATTATTTCTGTCTTACTAGGGTTCAACAAGAGAAAATTGTGACTCATCCATTTCTTTATGTCTACAAGACAGGCTTCCATCTTTGACAGCTGGGCAGCTTCATCAGGCTTGACTGACAGATATAGTTGTGTGTCATCTGCATAGCAGTGAAAGTTAATGCCATGTGCGCGAATAACTTGTCCCAGTGGAAGCATATATATTGAGAAAAGCAGAGGTCCAAGCACAGATCCTTGTGGTACTCCATATCTAACCCTTGATTGATACGAGGAGTCATTATTAAAATGCACAAATTGATATCGATCCGATAAGTATGATCTGAACCAGGAAACCAGCCTGTCCACGGAGGCCTACAAGATTTTCAAGTCGATTCAACAGGATATCGTGATCGATAGTGTCAAATGCTGCACTTAAATCAAGAAGCACAAGTACAGAAATGTAGCCACTGTCCGAAGCGAGGATGAGGTCATTGAGTACTTTGACCAGGGCTGTTTCAGTACTGTGACAGGGTCTGAAACCAGATTGAAAAACTTCCAATATACAATTGGAGTGTAAAAATGAACAGAGTTGTTTTGAAACGGCCTTTTCTAGTATTTTAGAGAGGAATGGGAGGTTTGAGATAGGCCTGAAGTTAGACACATTATTCACATCTAAGTTTGGTTTCTTAAGTAGGGGTTTGATGACTGCAAGTTTAAGAGTGTGTGGGATGTGTCCAGATGCTAAAGAAGCATTGACAATATGTAATAATGGGGTTCCAATCACTGGTAGTAGCTCCTTTAAAAGCTTCGTTGGGATGGGGTCCAGAAGACACGTAACAGATTTTGACGAATTTACAATGGTATTAAATTCGCTGACATCTATTGGTTTAAAAGAGTTCAGCTAGGACACTTGTCCTTGTGATAATTCTAAATCCATAAGCTGGGTAGATAGAGAAGAAGACCCTATATGAGGAGAGACAAAGGAACTCTGAATCTTGTCCCTGATTTTTATAACTTTATTATCGAAGAAATTCATAAAGTCATTGCTGTTAAATGGTACAGAAACACAGGGATCAGCTTGATTCTTGGTTAGCTTGGCAACAGTGCTAAACAGGTGCCTGGGGTTGTTTTTATTTTCATCTATCAATGTAGAGAAATATGAGGAACGTGAAGTGGAGAGGACACGTTTATAGGCAAGTAGACTGTCTTTCCAGGCATGGAAGAATACCTGCAATTTAGTTGAACGCCATTTGCGCTCCAGTTGGCTTGAAACCTGTTTTAAAGAACAAGTATAGTCATTGTACCATGGTGCTAATTTCTTATTGCACACTTTCCTCTTCTTTAGAGGTGCAACAGTATCCAGGGTTCTGCAAAGTATGTTATTTACATTGTCTGTCAGCTGATCAATTGTGTTTTTACTTGCATTTGTATATGCATTCTGGCTAACACCAAAAAAATCTCCACTGTGTACAAATGAGCCTGGGAGTTAATTAATAAAAGCATTTGCAGTCCAGGAAGAAAGCTTTCGGCTGTAGTAGAATGCGGGATCCAGTGACACATGACAGCCTTGAAGAAGTTCGAAGGTAATTAAATAATGGTCTGATAAAACTGGATTTTCAGGCATGACTGCTACATTTGTTATTTCAGCACTATAAGTTAGGACTAGGTCAATGTATGGTTGTGGGAATGCGTGGACTGATGTACATGTTGATTGAAGCCAATAGATTCAATGATAGATTAGAAGGCTGATCTGAGAGGATCACCTTCATTGTCCATGTGAATATTGAAATCCCCTACAATTACAACTTTGTCTGAATTTACAACCATATTTGAAAGGAAATCGGCAATCTCAGTTAAGAAACCACTGTATGGCCCTGGTGGCCTGGATATAATAGCAAGGACAAAACTGACTGCTTTTTTGTCTGGATGTGCAAAACTGAGAACAATAACTTCAAAAGAATTAAATTTGAAGCCAGATTTCAAGGTAGGCAGGAGATTTGAATTGTATATGGCAGCAACCCCACCTCCACGACCCGTGAGACGCGGAACATGAATAGAACTATAACCAGGAGGGGTGGCTTCATTTAAGGCAACATATTCATCAGTTTTCAGCCAAGTTTCGGTTAAACATAGAATATCAGCTTTGTGATCAGTAATTAATTCATTTACAAAAGTTGCCTTAGAAGTTAGTGATCGAATATTAATTAATCCAATTTTTAACTTGGGTTGTTTAGCCACATTTTTAATAAAATGACAGGTACTAATTTTTTTTTAATTTGCCCAACAAACACTCCTATAGTTTTCAGCAGAGCTTAATTTAGGTCGAGGTAGAGATACTCTCTCAATAGCATAAAACCTGGGCAGCAGCTCTTGGGAACAAGCAGAAATCTGTGGAAGACAGTAAGTCTGCTGCCTGGTCTTGGCTCTGGTGTGTCAGGAAACGGAAGAAGGTTGTGGGTTCGAATCCGGCCTGGGGCCTTTCTGTGTGGAGTTTGCATGTTCTCTCCGTGTTCACATGGGTTTCCTCCGGGTACTCTGGTTTCCCTCACCCACAAAAACATGAAATATAGGACCTCTCCTGTATGGCTGTGTGCGAATGCTTGGTGGTGGTCGGAGGGGCTGTAGGCACATACTGGCAGCCACGCTTTCCAATAGCCTGCCCCAGGGCAGTTGTGGCTACAAAACGTAGTTTACCACCATCAGAGCGTGAATGTGTGAGTGAATGAATAATGTATCCATTGTGAAGCGTCTTTGAGTGCCCAGAAAAGCGCTTTATAAAATTGATGCATTATTATTATTATTATTATTATTATTATTATTATTATTTACCATCTCTGGAAAAGATCCACATACTCAGCACATAGGATGTGTCATCATTTATAATATGGCGGTGGTAGGCACGTGTTTGCAGGTTTTGGTCCTGGGCTGCTGTACTGAATCTCTCCATTTCTGATTTTTACCCTGAACTTCTTAACCGCTCATGCATTCAGTGTATATGTCTGGTTTCTGCTCTCTATGTGGGAATTGCCCGTGCAGTGGTTCTTCCAATTTTTTTTATTAATTTACCCAGTCAAATTTAGCTTGTGTTTGTTCATTCCTTGCTTTGACATTCTTTGTTGACTGAGTCACTTCTTGGCTTGGGGACATATCCAGGTGCGACTGAAACTTAGCAGTCTCCTTAACAACTGAGTATTGCTTCTTCTTTTGATGATGTATTTATAACAGTTGCATCAAGTTGTCAGTATTGAGTTTAAGATAAACTTAGTGGCCAATCGTCAGTATTTGTGGTCTCTCTACATCTGCTTTTGGGTGGTGCATATCAATATCAATCCATTGATAATAGCTTTCTCATTTTTGGTAACTCGCTTTCATATCTCACTGATCTTCTAAATAATGTTAGAGCTGTAAATCACCAGTTGCACAACAAGGGTGCTTGTGGCCTTAATCCTGTTTTCTGCATTGAGTTCACTTCTGATCACAAATTGGACACATCTGTTATATTCTTTTCAAATTTTTTCCTTCATTGTTTTTAGATGTATACGGTCACCCACTTCGACACCAAGGTACAAATAAAACTCTTGCTGCTCAAAATTGTGGATTGTTCTGTTAACGTCAAGTCGTACAGAGGTCATAAGGGTAATTTTTACACATTCAAATGCTGCTTTGGCACATTTGTCAAATCCCAATGCCATCCTGATGTCATCATTGATGAGCTGTACTGCTGCAAGTGTTCCCTCAAGCTGTTCATCATTCTGAGTGTACAGTTTAAAATAATCCAGATAGGAAAGGTGGTTAACTGTTTCAGCTTCAAGCTCATAGCCATATCCTCTGTCACTGAGCATGGATCTGAGAGGTGCTATTGACAGGCAGAACAGCAAAGGCGATAAAGAATCTCCCTGAAAAATTCCACATCTGACTTGAAGTTACTAGGTCTTGATGTTATTGTTCCTTTTGGAGTTTCTAAGGATCACTGACTTACTTCATAACTTCATGCAACTTTTCATAAAGTTTATATGGACTGGTGATAGCTCATATAGCTCCAAACTTTTTTGTATCTACAAGTGTGGGACAGTGTTAAAGGCCTTACAGTCCTTTACTAATGCTGTACTCAGGTTCCATTTCAGCATCTTCATGTCCTCAAGGATCATTTTATTTACAAGTAATTGATCTTCCAAGCCATAAGACCCCCTTTTGCATCCTTTTTGTTCCTCAAGCACGGAATCGTTACTTTCAAGAAAAGTGTAAACTCTCTTAGGTATAATTGATGTTAATATCTTGAAAATATTGAGTAAGCTCGTAGAGTGCCCATAATGCTTTGGGTTTTTTTATGTCCTCGCTTTTTGGAAGGAGGAATGTCAGTCCCTGTGTCAGCCATTCTGTGTCTTCTGTATTAATGCCTTTAATGATAATGGTATATCTCATTGCAATAGCAGCACGCAGTCTAGGTAACTTATTTAGCAAGAAATTTGCCACTTTGTCCGGCCTAGGTGCTTTACAGGTGTTGGACTTTTTCAAAACAGCAATAACTTCCTTTGCAGTGATTTCATCCCAGGTTTGCGTTGGTTGATCTTGCAGTAGTTTGTCTTGCTCCATCATCCATCTTGCGTTTTCGTCATGAAATTTTTGCATTTCCCACGTAGCACTCCAGAAATCCTTAATTTCATATTTTTTTGGTGGGTCTTCTACCTTGACCTGCCTGTTACTAAGTTTCGTGCAGAACTTTTTTTTTGCATCCGTCTTGAACTGCATTACTGGAACTGTTTTGATCGTTCTTCAAATATTCTCACCTGTTAAGCTTTGGCTTGAATATGCTGTTTTAATTGTTCTTTTGCAGTTGTGATATCATTCTCTGAGTTAATGTTATATTGACATTTTAGTTTCTTTACCTTCCGTTGGTTTGTGATTTTCCATTTCTCCATTTCCATAAGGCTAGATAGATCCCTCAACAGTTCTACTATTTGGCTCTGCTCTCTTTCTTTCTACTGTGGTTTATTTGGCCACAGTGCCCTGTGGGCTTTTTGATTCGTGTCCCAGTTTTTTCTGAAATGAAGACTGCAGTACCATAGCATAATTGATTAACTTCTAAAAGCCACAGTGCTCTTCCTAGGTTATCCTTAATATCTTTAATTGCATCATTTTCCATGTTCATCAAAGCTGATATTTTCTTTCCAAAGCTTATCCTTAATAAATAACCTTGCTCCTCAAACACTTCATACTTCACCTCCATCCAGTAATGTAGTATTTCCTCTTTAAGTGCCAAGTGTTCTGCACAGCTTGCTTCTGTAACTAGGTCATCCAATGGCTGGTTGGGTTCTGCTTTTGTGAAGGTGGTGTCCCTGAAGCATGACCAGGGTTGCTGATGCTTTATCATGGTGTGGATTTGATTGTACGCTTTTTAAATTTCATCTAGCTCTACACAGGGTAGTTGCTTCTGTTTGATTATATCTCTTCTCAGGTTAGTGTATTTGTTTTCATCACGATTAACTCTGGTAGTTGGGTTCCACTTCCTTCATATTGCATATGTTTGCTGTTGGAAACTTTTGAAGGTTCTAGTTGGGCAGAATAGAATGTTTTCATTACACATTTGTACTCCTCTCTCATCTATTTTTGCTTTTTAGTTCAACTGAGATCAGATGCAATGGTTGTGGGGGCTCTGTGAGGTGATTATTATCGTGATAATTACTATTATTAATCATTTTTTTTCATGCAGTTGTTCTGAAGCACACAAATAGATGGATAGAGTGCTGATACGAAAGTAACATTTTTCACATAGACGTCATTTTAAAAAATAATGTTACAGACCGAAAAATTTTTTTCGGAGAGATGAACTACTTACGTGTGCGCTCTGTCAATATCAGGTGTTAAATCATCCCAATATATATTGACTTCAGCATAATTTGACATTGAACGGAAGCTGCGCATTGTTACTTTCGACCCCGCCAGTCGGGATGTAAGTAACACACGGGCAGGACAAAAGTAATATGATCAAATTAACTGGAATCTTTTAAATTACTGTTGTTTTTCATTAAAAAAAAAATCAAACAATGTCTTTGCTAACATGCAATTGTCAGTATACAATGTACTGTAGAAAAATCTTATTTCATTCAAAATTAATTTATTTCAATCATAAAAATGACATTAAAACAGAAACAAAAACAATCAGACATTTGTTTTTTAACAATTTCATTTGCTTCAAATGGTTCAAAAGTAAACGTGAACATGTTTAACATGCAATTTGTCTATTTATAAAAATTATGAAATTAATTGACTCATTATCACAATTGTGACAGATATAATGAGCTGCACCCTCAGTGCATGCCTCATGTGACCACAGCAGACAAAAGATGCACCACAGCCACACTTCTCCAGGCAAAGATGAGGCAAATGTCTCCCCACAAACAAGACATTCCTCATCATTGCCCTGAGAAAATGTGGTTGCAGTGTGCCCACTAAGCAACGTTTTCTTTGGGAGTTTTGAAGAGGACTGTTTTTTCTGGCCCCTCTGCAGACTCTCCTCCTCCAAAGCAGCTTTCACCGGGGTGTCGGTCAGTATTGCTGTTGACCTGCAACATTCAATGAGATGATAGTCAGCTTGTTTTTATACAAGCAAGAAAATCAAGACAAGTTAAAAACGACACTCTGCTCACCTCTTTCTGCCTCTTCTTTTATTTTCTTTCCTTGAGCCAGCCTTTGGATATAGGCAAACCTTTTCTGGGCTAAACCTCCGTATTGAGGAGCCACTAGATGTTCCTAGAACCACTAGCATACCTGGATTGATAATATTTAAAAAAAATGCTTAGCAATGCTCAACATGCACATTTAAAGACGCACACAGACACAAACTCTCACCATCTACAGGAATAGCAGACTCATGGGGATGCAGCTCAAATGGGCTCTGGCTCGGTTGGTGGTGTCTTAAGGAAGCGGGCGCTGGTGATGAGGAGGGCGCTGGTGATGGAGCTGGCGCTGGCATTGGGGATGGAGCTGGAGCTGGTGCAGGACGGTCGGTCACAAAAGCTGGAGCAAAATCAGCCTCACTGAAAATATCTGGATAATAGGGCCAGATACCGGTACACTCAAACTCAGATGAAGTGCTGCTTGGTGTCACAGCTTGAGGCAGAGCTTTAGCCACAAGACTTGGGATGTTGTAGATGGTCAAAGTTCTTCCAGGGATCATTCGCATCCAATTGTCTGCTGCACTGTTAATGTAGTGCTTCAGAGGGCCAAAAACGCTTTGGTCTAGCGGCTGAAGACAGTGGCAGCAGTGGGGTGGAAAAGACAGGAGTACAATGCCCTGTGACTTGCAAAAGTCAATAGCTACCACAGAGAGGTGTGATGGATGATTGTCTAAGGCTACGTTCAGATAACAGGTCTTGATGAACAATTTGGATATCTTCGGAGAAATCTGATTTTTCTGTGTGCTTGTTCATATTACACAATATATGCGACTTGTATCAGTTTTGAATATGAACTGAATGAGACCCTGAAGTGACCCGCATGCGCAAAAGAGGTCCTGAGGTAATACGTGACCACACAGGCACGCACTGTTTATTGATGGAAGTAAATATGGAGGCATCTTGTCTTGGCGCGTGTGCGGCACTGATAAACTACAACCAAAGTCAGTACCATTACAGCATACATGCCAACACTACCACTTTGGGGCGTTTTTTTTTTCAGAATGAAACGCCTCGAAAGCGGTAGTCTACTGCCAAAAGCAGTAGAGTCGGCATGTATGTCGCACAAATAATGACATAAAGGTCAGATAAATGTAACCTGGCCGTTCAGACAGGAGTCGCATTGCAAAATATCAGATACGTATCAGATTTAGGACCACATATGAAAGTGACCTGGGTTGGATTTAAAAAAATTGGATTTGTGCTGTTCAGACTGTCTTTAACAGATCGGATAAAGGTCACATATGGGCAAAAAAATTGGATTTGGGCCACATTAGCCTGCTGTCTGAATGTAGCCTAAAAGTAGCAGCAACTTTGACTCCGGGGTCACGCGGGTGTGTCTAGCAAAATGCTGTGAAAATGCCAAGAAATCTGTCTCCTGCACCCATCCTGAACCATTGGCAGAACCACTGCAGCCAGGGGGACCATCCTGGATGAAATGGTCTTAGACCTTCTTCCTTGGGAAGACAAAGTCAGGGGATCAAACTTGCCTTGTACGTTGGCAGCAAAGGCAACAGTCACCAGTCACCAGTGCAACAGCACTGACCTGGCTCTGCCACTTGGTGGCAATGATTTTGTCAGGCACTTGAACCGTTGTCAGGCCTACCAAAGAAAACGTTGCCTCAGCACACAAAAACTTTGAAATGCCTACATTAATCGCGGAAATAGCAACTGAAAAATAATACCCCGCTACCGAAATCGATTTCGCCATAGTCTTCGAGTTGCCAACTTGACGACTTTCTCAAGACGTATACATACGTCTTGAATGGACAAACAATCCCGATTTGGAAAGTCGCCAGATTAAGCGAGAAAGTCGTCAAGTTGGCAACTCTTAAGACTTTAGCGAAATCGACAGTGCATCGTTCATTTTCGGCAGGGTGACATGCCAAAATAAGCGAATTTACGAGAATTTGGATGTAAAAGCTACGTCTTACAATTCATTGTTAAACATCTGCATTAACAATAACGTCATATTTGGAAGTTTTACTTACCAACCGAAGGAGACACGTCTGATTCCGCTATGAGCATACTGTGCATACTGATGAATTTGCATTATGTAGGCAGACTTTTCAAACCATCAAATCCCTGATGGTTTTTAATTTATCGAAATATGATTTTTTCCATGTTCCAGATGTCCTTTGCTTCAAAGTTATAGCAGGTGAGGACAGTCTTTTGGTTTTTAAAAAACTCACGTTGGTCTTGTTGAAGCTGGTGGAACGGGACATGCTGGTGGCTTGAGGTCGACGGGTGGACAGGGTTTTGTTGCTCGAGGAAGGAGGTGAGCCAATCCTTCCCTGCCATCTGGTTTTTCTCCCATGAACATGGAGTTTTGAGGCCAATATTTTTGGCCAGCTCATATGCAAACTTTTGCACCTAAAACAGCATGAAAAAAGAGGTTAATTGAGAGTGCAGTCCTACAATTAATCAGATTTTTTAAAAGAGGATTTATTGAAAAATTGCTTTTAGTATGACTCTAGCTATACATTGAACTCACACTTCTCATACATAAATAATGTCAATAGCATAAATAATGTCACATTAATTTAAAAATGAACAGGCTGTTATGACTTTGATGGCAAATGGCGGTAGAGGAGTAGCTCTGTCTGCAGTGTTACTCCAGCCTCTTTTGGACTCAGGACAAATATATATCAGCTGCTCTCTTTATATATGCCTGCAGTCTCTTCTCCTGTTCTGTGAAGACTGTGTTGTGACCCCTGTACCCCGGGGGCCTGGTCTGCTGCCCTCCTGCCTCTGCCCTCCTCTTGCAGTACCTGAACAGGGTGACATGACAAATTCTATGCATGTCTGCTGCCCTCCTTATACTCTTGCCTCTTTGGACATCAAAAAAGGCCCTTTCGTAAACCTGCTGGTCAACCTTTCCTCTCGGGGTAGACCCTAACTCTTGGCATTTTCTGTCGGTAAAATATAACACACACATTTTTCAATGAGCTTTAAAACACAAAATGTGGCCGCATTAGCAGAGAGGGACAAACTTAACAGTTGTCACTTCTGTCCCGACAGTGACTCCAGACATTTGAACCAGCATTGCTTTTAAAGTATAAAAAGTCTGACATTTCAAACTTCAGGATGTGTGACAAAACTAAATTACCTATCATTTCATCATAACTATGACACATGGAGCGATCAAGACAATCCTTAAATCAACTAGATGATGCGCACTCTACAGAGATGCTCACCCACGCCTCTTGTTGACCTTGACCTTTGACCTTTGGACCTCAAATTGCAAATTTGGACAGGGTACCCTAGGATCATCTACCCCACAAAGTTTGGTCACCCTAGCTACAGTGGTGGCCGAGCTGTCGCGCGGACAGACACACAGACAGACAGACAGACGGTGCTAGACTGTATATCCACGCCCCCTCGTCGGGCGTTAGTAAAAAAGTTTACCATTTGTCTGAATTTACTATCCACTGTGGAAAACAGTCTTCCTGGTCTCGTTTCGCGGGGAAGTGACGAAACCTCGTGATTTTTCCCGGTTCTGGAGAGTGTTGCGAGCTGCACGTGCTGACCTAATTTGACGCATCGAAGTGCGAATGGCTGTGAGTAAATCACCGTATTACTTTCATCCGACGTTACTTTCGCACAGGCTCTCTCCTACATTAGCGGATAACGTGTCGATTCAGAGCAATAAAATGTAAAATATCTAAGTGCTTTCATAAAAATAACATGGCATGTTTACATAACATTATCGCATAACAGGTAAATGATTATTATTTCTGGTTTAAAATGTGGGTGTTTTCCTCCAATCTATGCTATCTGTAAATTCTCACAGCGTGAGTTTATCTGGGCCTCAAAAATATGGTTGAACGTGATACACCTGTCGTAAACTGCATAGGTGACTGCACGCAAATCAGGGTCTCTTTTTTTATTAGGCAGTTGGTTCGGGTACGGAAGTTTTCCCAATGCATTTCAATGTAGAGAGGGACGGCAGTCCCAATTTTAAAACCTGACCCTAACCCCTAACCATAATCCCTAATCCTTATCCTAATCCCTTCAAATCGACTGCCGTACCCATAAAACTGCCGTATCTCTTGACACTGCGTTTTTATAATAGCTATTGGAGCAGCAGCTCTGCTGTACACCACTCTGTCCACACAACGCAAGTAGAACCGCGGGTTGAAAAGTCAGGGATGTCTTTGGGTACCTATATGGTGGGTATGCACTGTGTGTGTTCTGCGTGTGGGACTGCGATGCTTGCACAAACACTGAGACCCCAGAGTAGGTACGGATTTTTCCTCTCAGGTACATACAGCATCACTCCTAAAATGAGGCTGCCCTTAGCTAATGTAAGCAGCGGTGCAGCGCTGGTGAACGATAAACATATTTTGCGGCTCAATTCCGATTTACTTGGCATGTTTATGCGGGGGAGCATATGGTTGAAATGCCAGTAATTTCCAGTTCTCGGGCGCATTATGGGTTGAGAAAGGCGTATTTCATGAACACTATTATATATTTTGTTCCACTTAGCTTTGCATTAGACCCTATTAAAAAAAACGAAAATTATATCACCTCAGCACGTACGTCTAATTCTGTGTTGAAACAGCTATCCAAAATTACGTTCATGCTGCGTTATGCTTTCGCCACTAAGGCATTTTCCCATTTTTTTCTTTGGCGTTAACCCGCCCCCACCCTGCTCCCCAAGAGCCATAACGTGATGCGTGACGTTATAACGCGCGGAGGAGGGGGCTGGGCAGGGACCACTTGGGCTCCAGGCGGATACAGAGGCGATTTTATTTCAGCGCAGCGGCAAAACAGTCCGTCAGTGAAGCTGGGCGCCTCGCGTTTGCTAATCTCATTGTTTGCAGCTGACATAGCAACGATTATTTTGAAATTCTGTAATAACAAAGAAGAACGCGCGTCTCAAGAAATAGTTTATTTTATCGCGATAACACATTATTTTACGGACCCGACGAAAGCTACCAGAGAGGAAAAACGGAAAATGAGCCACTACCAAGTTTTAATAATATGAGAAACCTATGAAGCGCGTTTTGTTCTTGTGAGAGGTTGAATACTGCTGCAGTATACCCACAGATCCTCTCGTTTTAGTTTCGCTCCCGTCTCCTGGACTTCTTAATTTACATCGACTGTATCTACATAGCCCATATAAAAACCGGGCATTTGTTTGTTTTCCTTCTGTGACGAGAGTTCCTTGTTTCCAACACGATGAATTTCCAGTCGGGTGTCCCGGTGTCGGTTTCGGTGTCCGGCATCTCTCAGCAGTCGCAGCCGGCGATGCCTACCCCAGGCACCGTCCCAGCTCCTGTTCCGGTACCAGTTCCTCAGTCCATTCCGTCCCAGTTTGGATCAGGATCATCATCTGGATCAGGGGCGGGTCAATTCGGTTCGGGAACAGTATCAGGCCAAGCCGCCCAGTCTGGCCCACCAGGCTCTCAGTTCGTGTTGTCTAACTCGGCTGCCATTAGAGCTGAAATCCATAGGTTCGAGTCCGTCCACCCGAACATTTATGCCATTTACGACCTGATCGAGCGCATCGATGACCTGGCCCTGCAGAATCAGATCCGGGAGCACGTAATATCCATTGAGGGTGAGTGATTAAAATAAGGGCGGTTCACATCAATAGCAGCAGTAGTAGCACAGCAGCAATTGATGGTGTCAATGGTTGTAATTGTCGGTCGACACCGTATAAGACAATGGCAGCAATGCCGCATTGTGCTTCTCGTATTGTGAGAAACTTGACGTTGTTTGGCGAGCTTTTGCCTTCGCTGGACTCCCAAGTTTGCACTACGAAATATTCTTATAGTGGATTTAATGTTTGACCTGACCTTATTATCATTACGCTTCTCCGGCGTGTGGGTTTTGCAATGATAAGTAGCCTAGCCCACAGCCTGTTATCACTTCTCGTGAATTTGTAAATCTGTTGAGGACATGCAATGCGTTTTTCTGTGGCAAAATCCAGAAGCACAGTACATCCTAGGGTACGTTGTCTTGTATAGAATAACAACAATGGACCACAGCGCAGGCTGATTGTGAAGCAAAGCGCATGTACTCTCACCATACGCTTGTTTCATTCAAAATAAATGATTTGTGATGTGTGGCGAGAAATTGATAAAATGTGCAAAAAGCATGAACGCGCAACCTACGTGCAGGACATTTAAAATGGAACGATTCCCCACCCCCTGTTAAAATGTCGAAATCTTACTTCTGCTTACTTTAAATCATTTTACCAAAAAGTCCACTGCCTCTGCATCGACATCTTCTTCAGTCTCTTCAGCCGGATTAGTTCGGTCTGAGTTGGTCTTCTATTTAGCTGAAAGCATCTGATTAAGAGTGATACAAGTAGGATATTATGAAAACAATGTAATGTATTTACAAAGTTTGGGGCACTAACAACCTGGGGGAAGGGGATAATATTTTAAGGAACAACATAAGACTGTTTTGATGAAATTGGCAAAAAGCCTTCAACATCCTTTAATTATTTAGTTATGATCACGATCTTCTGAGCAGCTATTTTATTTAGCTTGTTTCTGACCTGTTATGCTGGCATATATACAGTATATATTTACATGAGCTTTCATTGATTCAGCGATGCTTATTTTAATCAATTTCAATTCTCGAGTTTTCTTATTATTAATGGTTATTTTGTGTGTTTGTGTGTGAGGGAGAGATTCACTGTGTGTTATGGGTGGGGTAAAAGGGTCCGGCATCTTCTTGCTAAAGTCTGAAAACAGGTGGTCCACTTCAGAGGAGTCAGTCAAGGCAGTTTTTGAAGCTGCTAGTAGCGCTGGGTTTGTCCATCTCTGAAAAGTAGCGATGATTGCATGTGTTCTGCATATCAAAATCCTTTAAGAGGATTGTGAGCAATTGGTTTAGACATCTAATACATCTACTCTCCTCCAACCCCCCACACACACCTCCCTGCTGTGTCAGTTATCTTGGGTTTTGAATTGGTCAGGTCAGTTTAAGCTGTTATTGCATCGTGGAACCAGCACTTCTGCTTCACTGCTAAAATGGATGAGAACGGAATGCTACTACAAAACTAATTCGCAGCTTGGAAATATTTTCTCAGTAATTTCCGTTACTTTCTGCTGCATGTCATTTAATGTCTGACTCCGCTCACCTCACTGTGAGCTTCCTTTGGAAAGCCTTCTCCTGTTAAGTTGCGATCACCACGAAGACCAGGTTTCAGGTCTCATTTCTTATTGCTAAACGCAGTACATTACCATCATGTGTTAACATATGGGGCCAGCCTCTTTTCAGGAATACTCTGCTGCCCTTTTTTCTGACTGGGCTGCAATGCGCACGGGGAACCCTGGCGCCATCTGCTTACTTTTCCTGTTGCTGCGTGAGTGATATTAATGTTTTCCTCAGGTGCAGATGGCCAAGAAGGAAAATGGCAGAACCCTACTGCATTGCTTGCTTTTTCCATCTCCAGACATGCATTTTAAAGCGTGCAATATTTATTTATTTATTTAACATCGAGGGACAATTCTATCACTTTGGCCCCGAATGCCAAACAGAATGTGAACAGAACAGAATGTGTTTTTGGGCAACATAGAAATTACTCTCAAAAATCCTCATCAGCTGGTGGAGACCTGCCCACAAGGAAGTGCTCGTCAGGCTGCTTGTCATGCGCTACTGCTTGTGGGGCAGGTGGCACGAGTCTATAGCCCTGCGCTAATGATGATGGCGGTATGCGGATTTGTTGCACTGCAGTCTTCCAGTGACTGAGTGGGAGATGGAGGCACAAGCGCTTGTCGGAAGCTGGGGTTCGAGTCGGTGTCAGATGGTACGTAACCGTGATTTCCTTGTGAAGGGGCGTAAATCTGTTTATCTGGCCGCCTCCCCTCAGTTAAACTGCGAATGCTGCAAAGGAAAAAAATAAAACATCTCTGTTTCAACCAACTCGCTCTGTAGAAAGGTTGTATTTCTGGTGCGGGGTAGTAAGACATGTTTTAACTCAAATTTGGGCACAACTGGAGCAGGCTTGTAAACCGTTTATCTCTGTGGTTGTGTGACTTATGTCAGGCGCTTATGTTTTACTGATGCATTTCTCCTGGCATTATAGTGTTCAGCTGACAAGAAAGTATGATGGAGTGGGTTCTGATCTGTGATGGCGCCTCCTATAGAGGGTGCGTATGTCAACCAGTGTGCAGTGGTGTGGAGCCCTCGGGGCACAGAAGATGGAGCTGACTTCTGTGGCTTTACTGCGAAACGCTTCATCAAAACATTGGTCCTGCAAACAACATTTTATAAAATGGTGGGCGGCTGCACCTATTGTCAGCTTGTGACATTGAGAAGATGCGGTTTTTATCCCACATATTCCTTTTTCTCACCTTTGAATTCACTGCCTGGGTGTTTATTTTTTGTTTGCTGAGGTTAAGAGGAAATGCACTTGCAGAGCTCTATTTTTTTCCTCGGAGCACGTGCCTTTCAGCTGTGGAACTTGGGAATGCCCTAATGTACTTCCCACATCGTAGATTTGCTTTTATTTTATTCTTTTGACATGCATTAATATTCTTAAGGAAATGTTAAAATAAGAGCATCGTAGAATTGTGATTTATAGTGAATAATAGGAGTTTTATTCTTGGCTTCTCCATTTAGGTCTTTCCGATAGGCATTTTGAAGAAGCCAAACAGATTTGTTTTTTTTTTTTTCCCCCCCTTGTTTCCCCTCCTGATAAGGAGATTCTGTTTGTACTTAAGTCATTGTGCTGCTAGTTGCTGTCTTGTGCTTTTTGATGAGAGGTCTTTATGCTACATTTGGTGGAACCATGCACAAAATTTGCTTTACGTTCAGTCACTCATCCCCAACACCAGGGCATGCAGAAATCAATTGCTCTGACTTTATTGTGTTCTTGCTGATGTTTGCATGCAACATCTTAATGATGATCCTTTCTTGTCCTCGCATAATGTTTTTCCCGAAGGTTTTTTGACGCATTTTAAAAATTTCCCTGATAAACAAGACACCAACTTTTATCTGCTTTGAAAGCAGGACCATATACAATTGACCAAAGAATGAACACGTCTTTACTTTTAAATTACTAAATTGGCTTTTCATAATCTGACCTCTCCTTTTTTATCTTCAGGCAGGCAGACCGATCAATGAATGGATTTGGGTAGATTGATTCAATTTGAGACAAAAGATTGCATTCCAAAGGTTTATTTGGATAAATTATGTCTGTCTTAAACACAGAAAATAGTAGAAATTCAATCAATTTACTGAAATGCCATGCCACAAATTAGATTCTCGACTATATCAAATAGGGCTTTACATTTCATTTCTTACAAAACCCATTAATTGTAACCATATTCTCATATGGCTCTGCGCAGACTTTGAGCGAAACCATGTCATGGTCTGGCCTTTGAATCTTTAGTGTTATGCATGAAATACTGCGCACTGTCTCCTTGTTTAGAATCTGAGTTTGTGGTTCCATGCCCTGTCAGGCCTGTTGTGTACAGAATATATCAAGTTGGCTCGGATCATCATAAGTATGTAAACATCCTTATGTACAACATGGTGTTAAAAGTATAATGGTCTTCTAAACACAGCTAATCATGTCGTCTTCTGGTAAGCTGCACCGTTCTTACTTGTGTTTTACAATGTAACTGTGGGCCGGATCCTTGGACACGCAGACACTGATTGGAACATGTTAAATTTTCTGTGTGCTCAAGTCCACTGAGTATTAGAGAGGTGTCAGGACTGCTTAGATGATGTGACTGTTTGAGCCTGGAGTCACGCATTGCTCATGTCAGCCAGTCTTCTCTGAGCTCCACCATGAGTCTCTTTTTGTTGCATAATTGTGTTCTTCTTTCAAAATTATTGCGTATATGATGCAAACCTTTTTTTTTACACAAATTGGTACTTGGGCCCACCAATTTTGAAATTTGATGACATTTTCAAATTTGATAACAAGGTAAATATGCATTAGCCTATTTCTTTTGAAGTGTTGGCCCACACAAAGAGTTCAGAGAATGGCCTGTTCGCTTTCTTCGATGAAGTAGCATTGTTGTTCAGCCACTATCTGTCATTCTGAAAAAAAATGAGATGCATAGTCATGCTGAATGCCTTGGCTGTGAAGAAGAAGCTCTTCAAAATTTTATCACTCATGTAAAACGCACAGCTTTCGGTTAACTTCAAAATTCCATTGCTGTTTTTTTTCTCCCCCAATTTTCATGCATTCCGGACAGTTGTCTAATGCATGACGGTGAGTTTTCAGGTGCAAGCGTTCTGGGAATCTTTGATCCATCCAGCTCTCCGCATTCCAGATGGAATCACCTTCAGCAGTTCAGCAGCAGGGCCTCCTGCCCATGCGGTAGAGGCTCTGGAGCAGTGATTTTGTGTGATAGTGTTTTCATAGCCACTCAGCTGGTCCATTAAGTGTGGAGTTCGGTTTCACTGTTGTATCCTGATGGTTTCCAGACTGTCTCTAAGCCCTGAGATGCTTTCTTGGCACGGTTTCTTCTATTCCTGCTGCCTTGCCTGCTTTTCCCCATCCTGGTTGTTCTGGTGCCCAAGTATTCAAGCATCATTGCTATGTTTACATGCGCAAAATTTCTCCAGTCCAATCCTAACGTCGGTTGATGGGAAATTCCAAATCCAAATTCACATGGACACTTAATAAAATGATCTGTTCATGACTTGCTTATACATCACCACGCATTTAATCAGAATGATTAATTTGGGCATGCGCATAGTTGTCTAATTTTCCAGAAATATTAGAAGTAGAAGACGAAAAAGCTGTACTTTCACGTCTGCTGTTGTAAACATACGTCATGTTGTCTGCATGTTCTCGTTCGCTTTTTGTAGCGCACATGCGCAGTGAAGACAATTTTACCCCAATCGAGAAGACAGGATCCAAATGGACGTTGTACATGGACGTACATGTACATGGACGTTGTTCGGAATGATGATCGGCGTAAACCTCCTCTCTCATTCGGGATGAAATTTCTTTCCGAATGGACCGATTCGGATCAGAATCCTCTGATTGACGTGTTTACATGACTCATTTTTAATCTCATTGGGCCTTTATTCCGATTATGTGTGTCCATGTAAACATGGCTGTTGTGCTGGGTATATATTGATGCCTCCTTTGGTGAGTTAGTCACTCAGACTTTCATTGCAATCTCAGCGCTATTTTATTTTATTGTATTTTATTTAACTTTTTTCCAAGTGATGCAGTATTTGTTGAACTTGGTATGATGGAGAATGGACATGACTATATTACTGTTCTGTGCTACTGTGCATAATTGGCAGCCGGTGATATTTATCAGTATTTAGGATGTGCTGTACCTTAGGTGTCCTACCTTAGTGGTGGTTGGGTTTGGTACTTTTGGGCCAGGTCACGCCGTGACAGAGTTACAAATTTGGTTTATCTTGTATCATAGCTGCAAAATTAAGTAAGATGGTTACAATTTAAATGGCTTTGTGTAGGTCTTCCCCAGTCCTTCAAACAACAAAATGGTGAATTTTTTTCATTTGATTTATTTTGGGTGGAAACTGCAAAAACCTGGTCGGTAACGGGGTTACAAATTTGTGACTCCGTTACAGACAAGTTTTTTTCCGTTTTCATGATACAAATGCACCAATTTCGTTACTCCGTTACCACGTTACCTGGCCCTTTCGTATCCATGCAGCATGGGTTTGAAAAAGAAATGGATTAATCTCTGAAAAAAATTTGGTGATGAGAATTTACCTGGGTGGTTATGTGTTTGGAAAATGGAGAATGGAAGGCTTAAACTTTGATGCCACGCTCAACATGAAATTTGTTTAACTTCAAGGAACAAGAATTCTCCTTAAAAATATTTATGTTTTTGATTGGCATCCCATGAGCTGCAGACACAGCTTGACAAATTTTAACTCCAATTGTTCAAAGATTATGATGTCTAAAAAAAAACGCTGAAAGCGAGCCACGTTTTGGCACAAATACAAAAACTTGTACGTTGTTTATTGGTTGTAATGCTGGGTGGGGTACGGTTAATGCATCGTTTTGCAGCGAAAGAACCTCAGACCTAAATTTCTCTGTTAAATGTGTTGCTGTTCAAAGGTATGCACACAATGCATACTGAACAGCTGAGTGCTGAGTCATAAATCATCAGTAGACTTCAGCACACTCTGTAAATTGGCTTCTGTAGACCTGCAGTGCTAATTAATTTCCTTGTTGAAAGCGATCCCCAACTTGGTATATTCCCTGCATTTCTCTGGCCCTGATTATTTATTTATTTATTTTTAAGCAGGGTGGTATTTTTGGTGACATTTTGGACTTCACATCTTTACACTGGGGGTTTAAGGGCATTTGGTGGGCCCAGATGCGGCCGGGTCGATTGCGCGAGCGACAGAGCTGCTGCAGGAAATGACTGCTCGGCTCCACCTGCCGTCGAGAGCTGTCCGCCCACCCTGTTCTCCGCTGCATGGGCGAACGTCCTCTGTTGCTAAGGAACCAGAGGCTTGTGCCTCCATTCTAAGATTAGAGGACTAAACTGAACTCGCAATTTATTTATTTAATTGTTTGTTTATTTGGCGTTCGCACCTCTGCGGAATTGGAAGCTTGGTCCTTTCGAGGACCTCACTTTGGTCAAACAGATGCACACATCCCAGTTCTCCAATTAAAAGGGTGTTTGAGGACCTCATGGCTTCTCAGCTCACGATTCCTGCCTTATCCCTTCCCACTCATTTGCCCTTCCTGTCTCTAGTTGTTCTAATGTTTGCCCTTGTATGACCTGCAGGTATTTCTGCTGTCATATTACTTCCTTCTTGTTTTTGACCTTCAGGCTTATAATACCATGCTCTGTCTGCTTTGTATCATGGTTGTGAAAGACATCATAATGGCATTGCAAAGCACTATTAGGTGAAAAAAAAACATCATTTAAGTTAGATTTCAAGCATTCCCATTGTGTGAGCTTCAGTGATTTAAATTGTGCCTTTAACGTGTGTGTGCGTGTGCATGTGCGAGTGCTGCTTCTCACAGCTTTGCTGGTTTGGCACAAACAGAAAAATGTGCCCCTCTCTGTGCTTCCTCTCATGGTGAACCCAGAGCTTGGCGCATTATCCAACATGTCCTTCCTTTTTGCTGTTGTATTCAAGGGCATGAACTGATGTCACCTCACTGTGAGCATCTTCTATGGTTAATATTTATTCAGTGAAGACAAAGGCCCGGCCATGGTCTCCTGCAACTAGGCAAAAAGCTGATCTCCAGTTGAGCTTTAATTTCATCAATTGTGAAACATTCTGAGTGCACTGAAAACAGAATAAATGCATTCTTACTGCAAAACCTCCGGTCTCAAAAATTCTGATCAATCAGGAGAGTTGAGAGAGGAAAACGGGAGCTTTGCAAAGGAAATTATGTAGTATTCTCCTCTCATCCTGACAGATCCTGTCGGAGGAGTGAGTTTGTGACACATGCTTGCTTCCTTTGGACATGGCGGGTGGAGGAGTGAGACCACATGATCTCAGATTGAAAGCGGCAAACAGCCAGTGAAGATGCGCAGTGACCTAACTACTCGGCTAAGTGCCGCAAAATGGCCAAAGCAGATTTTACAGTTGCTGTTATTGACCAGCGTTGGATGAAGTCACCAAAAATATCATTTTGCATGAGCTGGTTTGGGTGATAGCATTGCTTGGAGGGGGTCAAGATTCATCCATACTTGTCTGTTTTGGTGGAGTTGGAGAATCATGGCAGCATATGAGAATGTAATCATTCAAAATGGATTTTGAACACCCCTGAACTGCTTCTCTCCATAAAAGGACTTATGCAGGTTTGGATTGACTGTGAGTAAACTTGAGTTACTGCTGCTGAATTGCTCCTGTGGGTAATTCACCTATTTGTTATGGGTTACCATCATTGAGTGAGGCAGCTATCCTTCCAGCTGTTGCATGGTATGCTGTAACTGGACCATAACGGAAGCACTAGCTGGTTTATATTGAACTGGCCCCATTGGTGCTGGAAGCATCGTGCTTATCCATGAGAAGAGGGAAAGTAAATAAGTAAGTAAATAAATAAATAAATAAATGCAACATTGTTGACCTGAGAGATGAAAATCATTAAGCAATGTTTCAGAGTGGATTTTCTGTAGTTATCAGCCATTGAAATATCAGCCAGCGGATTTATTTATTTGTTTATTTATTTTTCAAAGATTGGGTTGACAGCAGGGACAGCAAGTTAAAGCTCTCCAATCATCTAAAATGTGAATTTGAAAAAGGCTAAATTTGATGATTTCTTCTTTGTGTTTTTGATTGATTTTTGGGCATCATAATTTTCTGCAGTATTTGAAGCTGAACTTCATAATCCGGGTGCAAAATGAGAAGTTTGTCTGGGAAGCTGCAAATTCATTGTGTTGCCCCCCTCAGAAAAGCCTGTTCAGAGCCCCTGATCCTTACAGGCCCGTCCTCACAAGAACGATGGTCATAAATGCAAGCCCCCAAATGAGCAATTGTGATGAGCAAAGGCGGTAATCGGATGACGTCCTTTTTATAGTGACTGTATCTGATGAGAGAGGAGGACGGTGGACTTTTACACAGGTGAACCAGTGTTCGATTCCCAATTCTTACCGCTTGTTTATCATTAGTAACTGTAAATCATGGCTTAGTTTTAAAATCGTCAGTCACCTTAGTGTAACCCTGAACCGTAACTGTAAGTGTTAAGAAGTAGTAACTTCAACTGAAGAAACAATACTTTCCTAATTATTTGTTTTGGAAGGCGCAGTGTGCCGTTACTTGTGGTAATTGAATAATCAGCCTATATGGTCGTTTGGATGTGAGGACTTGGGATAGGGACAGATAATCTGTTGAGAGCGAACTCGCCCTTTTCTGATTATGGAGTGATCAGTGCATCACTGCAGCTCTCTCCCCTGACAGTAGGGACGTACTGAACATACTCCTGAATATTTTGCTCAGGTTGTGATGCTGCATATGAATGGCCTTTCCTCGACGAAGGGAAGACCTCTTGAGTATTCTTCATGAGACGCCCATTATAATGTCCCTGAAATGAAATCCAAGTACGCAGAATATTGGCTTTAAAAGAAACAAACCACTTGTTTAGATGATATGGGACGCATCCAAACCGCGTTATGCTTGCACAATGAATCCTCATTTTCTTGTCGCTGATTCTGTTGCCCTTTTACGGTCAAAAATTTTGAAGCTGACCTTTTTGGAAAGGCATAAATATGCTAAATTCCAGTTTTTATTGCAGATGTACCATTAAAAAAAAAAACCCATTGTAAATGCAATAAATGATTACCATTAACCCCATAATGCCCCCTGTATCATATTATACACCAAATTTGAAGGACCGTGTCCACCTGGTAAGATATAACACAACCACGACTGCTCACTGTATCATATCTGATACACAGTGCTGCCACCTGAAAGGAAGAAGTGAGATTACAGCAGTAGTTTCTCCCCTAGTCACTCACTTCAAGGTAGTAGCTCTCATGTGAATGGGAATTCATGAATTTCCTTGGACTTTGGCAGTGAAGTTCGGCATTCCAAGGTAAATATTACACAAAAACCTATTCTTATACATGTTAAGGGATAGCGATAGATAGTGGAGAGCAGATAAATAATTTGAAATTTCGAGTGTTGAGTTCTGGGGGGGTGCTCATATTTGACTGTATCAGATATGATACTTCTGGAATTAGAAGTTGTTCTGTTCAGCAATGTATATTTTGCTGTCGCCAAACCTAATGAACAGTGGATCTGAATACTACCCTTCAATACTTCAAAAATATTACTGGGTCATATTTTTCCTATAATAATGTCTGTGTCTGGGTATTATAGGGTTTGTGTGGAGAGTAGCCTAAATATATGACTTTCAATATATAACATCCCCCCCTAGAGAGATGTGGATGTATAGATGTGTCAATAATCGTGTGCAGTTAACCCTTTTGTCTATGGCATTCTCTGATGGGCCTTAGTCTGCTTTGTTAAGTCACTCAAAGGAGGCGATAAGTTCTCGTGCTTGACTCCCTTAGGTGGGAGACAGTGGTAATGGGGCTGTTTCCATGAAATTCCTCCAGAATGAGAAGATTGATTACATGCCGGCACTTTCAATATGAGGCTTATCCGTATGCACTTTAGATTTTTGTCTTGTTAACCTCAATCTTATTTGCGATTTTGGCGACCTGGGAGTTGAATCCCTGCCTGTGATTTTGGAGCGGGGAGCCAGTCGTAGACAGCAACAGAATTGCTGTCTACACTGCTTTGGGCTCATTCCCTTTGCCCCTCATTTGAGGAGTTGAAGTGGAAGTGAAAACCATGCTCAACAAGGCCACAAATTTGACATGTACTTACCCAGGTGGTTATTCCTTCCCTGGACTTTTAGTTCACAAGCGACGGGAGCCATGTCCAGAAATCTTGTACTGATCTGTGCTTGGAGACTTGGAGTGTTTGGAGTGATCTCTCTGTTGCTCTTGCTCCGGGGGTGATGTGTTGTATGTGTCTTCTGCAGCATGTTGCTGGCAGCTGTTTTGATGTTATCACCTTGTTTTGCTTCAGGTATGCCTGCATGCACTTGTACAGTGCTACGAACTCCCGTCACATTAGTCACTCCATTTCAAAAGTTCACTCTGCCCATTTATAACAAATATGCTTGCCTGATCTGAAGGACCAAGTGCGCGAATGCCACGCTAAAGCGTCTATCTGTTCGC
Source organism: Gymnothorax reevesii (assembly GCA_029721435.1). Lineage (NCBI taxonomy): Eukaryota > Metazoa > Chordata > Actinopteri > Anguilliformes > Muraenidae > Gymnothorax > Gymnothorax reevesii. The sequence goes on along the minus strand of CM056577.1, from coordinate 70,646,716 downwards.
TGTCCACTGTCTGTCTCAACTTTTTCTTTAAACAATTTCTTTTCCAGTTCTGCCTGGCAGTCCTGGACCAGCACAAATGTTTATCTCATGGCCCTGACCAAGTGTTCTGATTTTTTTTTATTTTTTTTTGGCTCGATTCGGAATCCAGTATGGATTACCTGATGCATTTTTGAGTACTATTCTATACTGCTCAGATTTGGATTAGACTTGGTCCATGTTTGTCTTGTGGCCCTAACTGTACATTGTTTTTTTTTTTTTTTTGGCTTAATTCAGAATCCAGTTTTGCCACTCTGGCCTCTGATTGGCTGACACATTTTCAACAACTTCTCATGTTCTTCACGGCAGATTTGGACCAGACTCTGCACAAATGTTCATCTTATGGCCTTGTTTTTTTTTCTGACGAGGCTCCTCAGAGCCTGTACTCGGGCCAGGTCTAGGCCTGGGCCACTCGCGAAACCGCACGCGCGCATCAGCAAGACGGTCGCTACCCTGAAAAAAAACCAAAAAAAAAACAAGAGGCTCCTCAGAGCCAGGGGGGTATACTACGAAGCAAGAGAAGTGGGTTAGCGGGGTATGTCAAGCCTAAACCTAGGTTTTTCAATGTCACGAAGATGCCTCCCTCTTAACGTGGCTAGATTAGCATGGTAACTTACACTGCAAACTTAACCTGCTCCCGTCCAGGTTATGTGCCGAGTTTCGGCTGTAATCTGCTATACATGTGCTGCCTTATCAGTAAACGCCTCCTTTGAAGTTGGCATCACCTTTCTTGAATAATCCTGTGGACTTTGGTGCCCAAAACGTAGGCGGTTCTCTTTGGAGGGAGACTGGCATGACCTGTTCGCTTTTTCTGACGATATTCTCTATGAACTCTACAGATTCTCAGCTGAAGGAATTGGTTATTTATGCGATCTACTGGAGCCACATTTTGGCAATGTAGCAAAGGGAGGCACTTAAGTTGCACGAACAGTATGCATAACGTTGCTTTTTTTTTTTTTTAACCACAGGAACCGACAACATTCAGGTGGTGATGCAGAAAATATGAGCGAAAATATTATATGCTGCGCTATACATTTTACACAGCATACCATTAAAATAATTTAAATTATGAAAGCAAAACAGCATAGGGCGTACTACTTTGAAAATGTTCTCATACTTTTGTTTTTACCTGCTGCCATGTCCTCTTGACAGTGTTGGTACTGCAACTATTAAAGCGTATTCAACTATGAAACAGTATTTTATGCCACAGGACTACTGTAAATTTGTAATGGTGCAACTGGTTAGGGTTAGTGGTGGAATACGCTTTTATTAAAATCATGCTGTATAAAAGAAAAGCAATGGAAAAAATGCTTTTAACCAAAAACGAAGAAATTTGTAATTTTGGAGTTCATTGTTGGTATTTATCAGTCAGATAATATTCAATCTGTATTGCAATTTCACTTTGTTTCATTTGGCTGAGATACTGAAGTGATTTTCCACTCGTCCTTAATCAGAGGACTTCCGCATTTACACGGTCACATGTTTTCTGGCAGAATTCCTCCCTGGCCTGATCACAACCAACAGGAATATATATAATAACATAAACCTCAATTACGATTCCCCAAGAGTCCATCTGAATAAGTGCATGCATAATCGTCTTTCAAAGTGTCCAACCAATCAGTGTAGAATTTCATACGTCTTGCATTAAGCCGCTGGGGCGCCCCCTGGTGCCGAGGGGGGAGACATCCTGCAGTCATCCTGATCCTGGATCAGGCATAGCTTCCTTTCAGGAACATTCAGCACGCGATCGGTCATTTTATGAAGGGAAATATTGAAAATTGACGCACGGAACGCCCTTTTATTGAGAGGGCTGATGGCATTAAAAGCACAAAGACAAGGTTGGTAAAGAAAGATTATAACCACTGTTGTGATACCAATTATCTGTGATTGCGGTCCGGGTGTGTTGAACCGGCTTACTGAAATGAAGGCTGTCTATGTTGAACTTGCGTCATGGTATAACCCCCTGTACTCCGGGCGGGAATGGGCCTGGGCCAATCGCATAGCCGCGTGCATGCATGAGCAGGACAATTGCGACCCCGAAAAAAAAAAAAAAATTATCCGGAGCCGAAACTTAGACTTGTGGCCTACCGGCCTGAGTAAAGATCAAATGATTGGGTGACACACATTCAACTTCTGGAGTTCCAATGGTCAGATTTTGATCAGGCTTGGTGCAAATGTTTATTGTGTCTCATGGCTCTGAATAAGTGTTATCTTCAGGCGGATGCGGGATCCAATATGACTACCCTAACCTCTGATTAGCTGATGCATTCAGCTGATTAACTTCTTGCCACTTGGTAGATTTGGATTGAACTTGACAAACATCCACCCCTCAAAGCTCTGTTGTTTGTATATTGGGTCGATTTACAATCCACTAAATCCATGGTAACTGATTGCCTGACATATTTTGGATTTCCTTTCAAGTTGCGGTGGGTAGATTTGGCTCAAACATCCTGAAAGTGTTCAAAGTCTTGGTCCAGGTGATGTTGAGATGATGATATTTTTGAGTGCATGGATTAAAAATCTATTTAGTATGGAACTTTCAAGACTGATTCGCCAGCCCTCATTTTACAGTGACACCACATCAAGTTTATGGTGCATTTAGTGCTACAACTGATTCACAATAGTAATAAAAATAAACTGGCGAACCTAGTTGGGCTGAACGGCCTGTTCTTGCCACTCATGTTATGTTAGGTTTACAGTTGAACGTCACTTCAGTTCTTGCTGTAGATGATATTATGACTGTCGAAATGTCGACTGATGCTTATTTTATAGTTCCGCATCACTGAATTGTTACGATGTCAAACCACATGAGCGATTCACGGCCAATGGGCCTCTTGTTGAAAGTTTGTGCGTTGCTATTGTTGTTGCCTTTTTAGCTCAGTTGGTTTGATTGGTTCTGATGAGATTTCCTCAGTTCCAGTCCTTGATTCGAATCCATCGCTGGTTGATCTCTCCAGTCAGATCGAGGTTATGCTTTAAAGCCTGAGTTTATTGCGGTCAGTCTTGTTGTTTTTGTGAATTAAAGGGATAGTCCACCCAAAAACTATAATTTGTATATCAATTACTCACCATTAGATGTCTCAAACAGACAAGGTTATTTTTCACCTGGCTCAACTTTATGGCCACTAGAGTTCTAGAAAATTATCACAATTCTTTTTTTGTTGGAAGCAAATGGGGTCACCCAGTAGCAACGGTCCACAAAACGTCCGTTGACAAACTTTCAAACCATCGTCCAACGCATCGTCCAGTATAATCAAAGTCTGCTTTGTCCACTCGTATCCACAGAACTCTAGAAACGTGGTTATTTTTGCTGAAAATAATAAAATACTACGGTTTTGCTTCAAGTAAGCTTGCGCATAACCGTGGTATTTTATTATTTTTGGTGAAAAATAACCGCTTGAGGTTGAAAAAGATGAAAAACAACCTTGTCTGTTCGAGACATCTAATGGTCAGTAATTGATATACAAATTATTGTTTTTCGGTGGACTATCCCTTTAATGTTAGGAATGAAAGTATAGCCTAATTGTTGGGTCCACATTTGACCTTGAAATCGTGATTTATTGTTGTAGGAATATTATGGTTTAAGCTTGGATAGAACAAACAGTTTTTGGAAATGGACCATCTTCCTTTTGGAATGAATGATGAGAGTGGTTGGTCGACTATACTGTGAGCTTAAATGCTTGGCACACCCACTGATGCAGGTGTTTCCCATGCAGTTGAGATTTATTGTATTAGTGCTGCATTACAGAGATGGGTATTTTCCATTGTGTTCCTGGCATGAGTTTAAAAATGGCTCTGACTTCCCCTGAAGTATCTGCTGCAGACATACACTGCATTGAATAATGCTGCATCCTTTTAAGCATTTTGTCTGAGGGTTTTCTGCTTTGTATGTACAGTTCACTTGGGTCTGGAAAACAGCTTTGCGTTTTGTGTGGACTTGTATAGTATTATATTATCCAAGACTTGCAATAATAAAGTTCTCAACATATTTCAACAAATATACATGTTTGCTGTAATTTATATTGAGAATATTATTCTCAGTATGCACTCTATCATGCAGAAAGGAAGCCATTGTTGAGCATGATCCAGTAGCGCAGCCGTGTTCTGTGGGCCAAGGCTCATTTAAAATGGACTGTAGCAAAGTGGCAAAATGTCCTGTGGTCAGACGAGTCCAAATTTAACATTCTTGTTGGAAATCATGGGCGTCGTGTCCTCCGGGCTGAAGAGGTGAAAGACCACCCCTCCTATTATCACCGTTCAGTTCAAAAGCCAGCATCTCTGGTGGGATGGGGATTCATTAGTGCATATAGTGTGGGACACTTGCATGTACTCATGTATTTACATATGCTCAATACAATTTTAGGCACTCAGAAGTGTTCGATGAAGCTTTTGAAGCTAAGCTTTTGATTCTTATATTATTGTTGAAATATTATGAAGGCACTTTTAAATTCCATGATTCACTATTATCGGTGAATTCTCAACCTCTCCACACCTGGTTGCTTTTGAATGGACTGTTCAGTGCTTGTTGGAAATTTTGCACCAGTGAACTTGGATTGTCCTTGATATTTGGTTTTTAGCTTGGATCAATGGCTTTAAAACGATATTCAATTTGTAAATTGTTTTTGCTTCAGGGCACTCAGTAATTTTACAAAATTGCTTTTTTCTTCCAAAACCGTGAATTAAACTGACACATGTACCACACAGGGTATAAACCTATGCTTGTTCTAGCTACCTATCAGGAATTCATTTTGCATTGCCACTGATGGAGGAAGGTGAACATTACTCAGAAATGACTCACTCTTTCCATTGATGAAAAACTGGAAATAATCTTTATAGCTGTCTGTCAGGATCTAAAATTGGCACATTTTCAAGAGGGGGGGATATTAGCAAGGCAGCAGCACGAATGAAACAAAAACAAAATATACACTCATCCATGAACAACAAATTTTACATTTGCCATTTAATGTGTCTGAATATGGCTGATCTGAGTTCAGCCGGCTAGTCAGAAGCCACGTTTGTCTCTGCGCCTGTTTACCTTCTAGTGTTCCTCTACTGTTAGGAATGATTTCAAGATGGCTTTCACCTAACATTGAAGTCTGTATGCTTCAATGGAGTGCTTCTTTGATCACTCACATTAGGTTTCCCTGCATCATTCTTTTTGTCTGGGGTCATCATTTTGTCCTTCCGACAGTTCATTTATGACAGCATGAGATTGATGATATTCTCAGGTTTTTCATCAGAAACCCACGTAATGGGCACTCTGTCAGAAGTAAGAGTTGTATGGGCCTGAAGGGCCATCCCGACGGCGTAAGCTGGGGGGGGTACAGGAGTGTGTGTCCGTTTCTCTTTTACTGTCAGTTATATAATTTTATTTTAGTTTTGCAGATACATGTTACTTTTTAATGGTAATATTTCAGTGCCAACAAATAATCTACCTGGAAATGCCATCTACAAATGTTATTTTGTAAACCTGCTAAAAGCACCACACCACACCACACCACTGAACACTGTTGAAATGATTCCATCAATCTTAATTCACTGAGTGTTATTAACACAGGAATGGTTCAAGACAACCAATGAATGAATCAGCTTGACTCAGTCAGAGCACTAGTTATGCAGTCTAAATGTCTCTGAATGTAAAGATCTATAAACATCTGACGTGGATTCTGAAACCGGGTCGACGAGCTATTAGATTTAATTACTCTGTACGAAAATATGATCGGCTAAAAGGTTCACCTGTCGGAATGCTATTCTACTCGATAAAGCAGTCGACACATACCATGCCACATGTAAGAAGTTGTGCATAAAAACTAGGTACCCAAACAGTTGCTTGGGGCGCTACGATCACTGCCTACCAGTACAGTCCATTTGCAGTGTTTTCGCTGATTTTTCCTCTTGCGGATGCGCAGTGTATGTAATCGCTACCAAACATTTATGTTTTTTGAAAATACGATGAATACGCTATACAGCGCCCAACATAATTATTGGCACCCCAGTTTAAGATGTATTAAAAGCCTTAAAATAAATTCTTTTTTTTTTGCAGAAGCAAACTCTCACACTGAAAATTGTTGAAAAATGTAACCTTCAGCTCAAGTGAATTTTAAGGGGGAAAAAAATCCCTGACTAAGAAATAATTATTTTTCAAAAAATCACCTGTTCCACAATTATTTGCACCCCTAACAATTCCTTGGAAATAAATGTAATTGAAGTATTTCTGTCATTTCTACAGTAGTTTACAAAGTTGATCAGAGTATCTAGAAACATTTAATTTGTAATTCATCACTTCCTGTTTCCCTGGGGTATAAATATGACGTGACACAGAGGCCATTTCTCTTATCCACTCTTCAACATGGGAAAGACAAAGGAACACACCGTTCAAGTAAGGCAGATGTAAGTCGACCTTCACAAGTCAGGCAATGGCCACAAGAAAATAGCCACTCGCCTGCACCTGCCCATATCTACTGTCAGAGGAATCATTAAGTTTAAAACAACTGGAACTGTGGTAAACAAGCCTGGACGAGGACGAAAAGTTATTTTGCCGCCACGCACAGTGAGGAGGATGGTAAGAGAAATAAGAAGTTCTCCAAAGCTCACTATTAAAGAATTGCAACAAGCATCTTGGGGTCACAAAGTCTCCAAAACAACCATCAGGCGCTATCTACATGTCAACAAGCTGTTTGGGAGGCATATACGGAAGAAACCTTTTCTCACTCACGATCATTAATGCAAATGTCTGGATTTCGCTAAGCGGTACTGGGACTTCAACTGGGACTTTGTGCTTTGGTCAGATGAGGCCAAGATGGAGCTTTTTGGCAGTAAACACTCTAAGTGGGTCTGGCGGAACTCAAAAGATGAGTATGCAGAAAAGCACCTCATGCCCACTGTGAAGTATGGGAGAGGATTGGTGATGCTGTGGGCCTCTTTCTCTTCCAGAGGCCCTGGGGACCTTTGTTAGGGTGCATGGTATCATGAACGCTTTAAAATACCAGGACATTTGAAATCAAAATCTGGTGGCCTCTGCCCGAAAGCTGAAGATGGGTCGTCACTGGGTCTTTCAGCAAGATAATGACCCTACACATATGGCCAAATCTACACAGAAATGGTTCACCAGACACAGAATCAAGCTCCTCCCATGGCCATCTCAGTCCCCAGACCTCAACCCCATTGAAAACCTGTGGAGTGAGCTGAAGAGGAGAGTGCAGAGGAGAGGACCCAGGTCACTGGATGATTAGAGAGATTGTGCAAAGTGGAATGGTCGAAGATCCCTCTTTCTGTATTCTCCCATCTTGTGAAACATTATAGGAGAAGATTAGGTGCTGTTTTGTTTGCAAAAGGGGGTTGTACAAAGTATTAACATCAGGGGTGCTAATCATTGTGGTAAAATAATTTCTTAATGTGGGATTGTTTTCCAACTGAATAAATGCACTTGAATTAAAGGTTGGATTTTCCTCTTTTTCATTGTGGTCCTATATCATTTAGAAAAAAAACTGAATGAATTAGAAGCTGAAGAACACATCTTAAGCAGGGGTGCCAATAATTATGGAGGGCAGAGCGATTTTCATCAAATTTTTAATTTTTGGTGGATTTCGACCCACCAAATATCCACTTCGAAGTTTTCACAAGTGAAATGTCAAGGTTAGTATGCATGACGTGATTTTTATTTATTTATTTATTTTTTATAGCCCTTTTTTTTTTTTTTAGGCCTCATTCCGTAAGAAACTGTTCACTCTGATCAGCTGACGTTGCAGGATTTTTGAACCGCACTCCAAAGATTGGTCATGCCAGGACGTACAACACAGAGTGTGACCTAGATTTTGACCTTCTGCGCTATTGATGTGCTAATTTTATATTCAATTCAACTGGAAGGCTTATTTGCTCATTTTACCAATGAATTTAACCTAGTTATGATTTAAAACAAATGCATACAGGGGCGGAAAAACACACAGGGGCCGATGCCCATCCCATTTCAGAGAATTGAATGAAAAATGTATAAACTAGCAGGGCTCTCAATTGCATTACCGCTACGATGTCTACGTTGGCCTGCGCCGAAAATAAGAATTGCTAAAAAACGCACCCCGATTATGGGAAACGTTCCCAAAATCAATAATGGTCACAAAAAAAAAGCATGTTACTAATTTAATATTACACAAACTCTTCAGTCAGAAATACCGCCTACAAACCTGAGAGAAATCCAATTATTTCTCTCGGGTAGCTTCCGTGGCTCGCGCAAGACTACAGTATTCTTCCAACCTTGTCATCCGATGGTTTGGATGTACTTGTGTGTACTGCTCCAATGTATTTCGATTCTCACGCCGAACAAGGATACTTCTAGAATTTCCTGAATGCTAGTTGCGCTTTAATCATGCTGGCACACTGTGGAAGACCACAAAAAACTGGCAAAAGCCACAATCCTAGTTCGACATGAAGAGAGAAAAAAAAAATGGAAGTCAGTTCCAGATGCCGGGTCTTTTGTTTTTGTTTTTTTTTTTTTTCCCCCAAGCAAAAATACAGAAGTCCAATGAAATTTTCTGACATTTTGTCAGAATGTCTGCATACATTATCATTGTTATGCTAATTTTATCAACAGCTCATCCGCGGTCATGCATACAAATCTGGTCGAACTGTCTGAGTTGTAGCTGATAATACGAGACCTAAAATTTAAAATACTGCATCCTGTCAAATGTTTTTGCAAGCAAAGAAGGAAATTATCATTATTTAGTGATCAAATGTAGTCCTTAGTGCCACAACAACGTAATTTGTTGTCAGTGAGGTGGGTGTGTCTGCATGACATTTGAATCATGTGACGTTTATAAACGGTATACCATGTGCTCTTTGTGAAGATTTTATAATGATACTTTAAAGATTAAATTGTGAAACTAGACTGATCTCATTTCCAATGCTGTTGGTAAATCATCTTACAGAAAAACAATATGATGTCAGTTGTCAAAGGGAATATTTAAATAACAGATTCATAAATGTCACTTGTCACTAATTATGCATTGCGTCAGAATGAAACTAGTCTTGCCAATCTGTTAGCTGTGATACAGTGGCACTGCTGCTGTCAGAATGAAATTAGTTTTTGACAATCTGGTACTGCTGCTGGCTGCTACAAATAAAATAATTTGAAAACACAAATTTGTTTATTGTTCAATCTGTCTTTATTAAACTGAATTTTAAAAGGAACAACTTGGTCTCGACCCGCCTGTCTCAGCCCTGTCTCCACACTCCAGGACCCATCATAACTTTCATGATGACAGAGCACCAATAGGGCCTGCTGGTTGTCCAATGGTTCCGCCAACTGGAAAGTAATGCTGGCTCTCCTGCCCAATTTCCCAGTAAACATTGTAAACCTCAAACAACCATTTAACTTGCTCCCCTGACACTTGGGACCATGCTGCAGGGTAGTTGTGCAGCCTAGTGGGTTTCAGGGTGTGTCAAAATGGGGATTTGGGCTTTGGAAACACCGCAACAGCAAGCTGGATACAGTCCAAGAATGTTCCCAAAATAGGAGCTGAAAAATAGAGGGTGTTGCCATGGCTGTGCAATTGAGAGCCCTGACTAATGACACTGACTTTTTGAGATAAAATAACATTAAATCACAAACTATTAAGATGCATATTGATATTTTTTTTCATCAGATTAGGTGACAAGTCATGAGCTGTAATGTCATGCTATGTAAATTAAAACCAAATATGTATTTCAGTTTTTTTGATTTCAGCGTCGCGGCCCACTACGCTGTTTCCTGAAAAAATACGCTTTGTCTTTGCCCGCTACGCTGTCCTTCAAGCTGTTCGATTGCAAAATTTGACACATTTTCCACTAAAATAAGTGCAAATTTTCCTAAAAAAACTTGCTTCTCTACCGTCGTCTTCGCTGGAAAAGAATAGCGTATGGTTTGTTTTGACAGAAACATCCATTTGCACATTGTGATATAAGATTGTTGAGGAAAGAACGGGGGGTCGTATGTAGGCTAATTTATTTCTCCAGACTCGTGCCACCATGTCAGTCGGTATCAGAGATTCTGTCATTAGCAGGGCTGTCAAGTTTTGAACGCAGGCTAGAGTGAGATTTTCTTTGGGTGGGTGAATAAATAATGCAGCTTTCAGAACGTTGTATTAGCCGGATCACGTAAATAACTTTTTTTTCTTCTTCTACTGCTTGTTGCCTTAAATCTTACCCAAATACCATAGACCTATTATCTGATTGGCTATTGTGTAGCCCCTTTCCTTTTTTTGATTGGCTGGCAGGCGGCAGGCTGCCACAGAGAACTCCAGGGTAGACGTCTTTGATTCCTGCCGGTTTCCAGTTAAAGCGGTGCTGCTGCACATATAGGCCTGCTGTAGGAAATTGTTTTTCTTTTGAGGCTTGATGTCTCCGAATGATTTCCTTTTTGTTACGTAGTTATGTAAACAAATTATTTTTGTATTTTTCCGTTTGTATTTTCCTGAGTGCGAATCAGAATCAAAGCCTTGTTTGCCTGTAGCTACAGTGGTCCCAGGTATTATTTCAAGAGATTTTACATGCAAGATTTGTTTTCTAGGTGAGTAAATATATCCTTAAATTGGTCTATTTAGACTGTCAAATAGGCCTCAAAAAACCATAAATCGCCAGAGCTTCCGAGGGGGCTTCACTCCCCTGGTCCCCCACCAGGGCTCTGCCCCTGGACCCCGTTGCCAGCCTTGGTGGCCCCCAAACCCCAGACCAGTTTGGGTGATGTCCCACCCCACTGTGCTGTCAAAAATTTCTGGGGAGAACCCTGAATATGAGCTTGGCAATTGGTAAATCCACAAAACGCGTCTTATTTTGCTCAAAATTATTTCATATACTGCACCGAGACTGTTGAAATGAGGTGAAACTTCCTTTTGTCGAGGCTGTTAAATTTGTCTCATCGCCGAAAGATGACATCGTTGTGCTGATGGATAGATCAAGGCTCACGGAGATGGACTATTCACACAGATTGGAGCCATACGACACCGTCTCAGCAATGATTTGTGGCAGATTTGATCAAATTTAAATAAAATACGATGATGTGTCGGAGTGTGACAGATGTAACTTTTAATATGAAAGTGTTAAAAGAGAATCTACCGTTTCACCCACTGTAGTCAACTGAACTTGTGCAAGTTTTAAGATAGATTATCGGGATTAAGCAAAACTTCCGATCGATCAGTCTCACCCCCTATACGCGTTGTTTGGAACATATCTTTTAGTTGTCTCAAAATCAGTAAGATATACATTAAATTTCAAGTTGCCACTTACCCGTTTCTTTGAAGAAATATTTTATATATTTTTGTTTTTTTTGCTTGATTCATCACTTTGCTTCCTGCGGCCTCTTCCCATGCAGGCCACTCATTCAGACGGTCTCTCTGACCATGTGACCTTTAAATGTGGTCAGTGGTGCTGCTTCCAAAGTTACCTGAACGATTCCATTCAACGGTTCCGATTGGTTTCATGCTGAAGGCGCATAACAACGAACCGGAAGCGTTTTGCCAAGACGTTTATGGTTTATCACAACGAGTTTGGACGTGCATTGTCCGTTACATTCATGGATTTGTTTTTTTTCATGACGTCTTATGCTTGCAGCAATAAACCTAACCGGTGCAGCTTTCATAGTAAACGGCGATTTGCGCTGGTCACCGGTTTATAATGAAAAGCCTGATTATTTTTTTTTTATTATGGTGAACCACTGTTGATTTCTTAGAGCAGACTGGCTTTTCTATTACTGAACCCTCATTCTCAAAGATTCAGTAGCTTTCAGGTTGACATGTATGAATTTGGTGTTTTGTAATTGAAGGCATGTTTGGACATTGACGGTAGTATCTGGAAGAGCACATGCCAGCATGTCCTCGCTCCAGTATCGGCAACATATGAAAGGATGTGCCTGTGGAACATCTCCGATTTAGCAATCCGCAAGGTTCCCCATTTAACATGCCGGCTGCTCGGAGTGACGTGGAAGTGACGTGCTGTATGAGGAGACGAGTTTCCACTCAATTGTACTCATTTTATGAGGTGCCTCACTGATCCAGGACCAGCCAACTGGCAATTCGCAACAAACCATGATATGAAGACTGCCTAACCACAGAGGAAAGTGCAGATGTGTGACATTTCTCCTGCATTGGTTGCGCAACTGTCTTGGAACGTTCCTCTATCCTACAAGTTCCTTAGAAGAGGCGCAAAAAATGTTTGACCTGTAAATGGAGAAAAGAGGGTGTGAGATGGGAAGAGGAAAAGACTAAGTTTTTTGGTTTTATGAATCAAGATTAATATTCCACAGACCCTTGGAGGGAATTGCAGCGGTTGCAACGGAAGACTCATCATTGTGTTTGTGATCGTCGCCATTTCCTCATTGCCTACCAAAGGTAATTTTTGCCTGGTGGTTGTAGATTGGCACTTCTACCAAAGCCTAGAGAAGAGGATAATGACTAGTAAGCGATCCATCTGCAGGCATCTCTTTCCACAGTATACTTTTAGGTTTGCAAACCTTACAAACTTTAAATGGTCACGTGACTCTCTGAGTTTTTATAATTGCATCTCATTGATTTAGATGCGTGTCATTTCTTTCTTGTCACATGCAGCATGTGGACATTAAGTTGAATTATAAAAATCCATTATAATGAGCTGAGAAGTAATTCTAAGAACTGACATGGACGAACCTGGAAATCATGAATCACTAGACCGCCTTCAGAAGATTTGTAATAATTTGCACCTTTCTGTCGACATCTTAACACTTGCAAACGCTCTTTATATTTTCAACACCTCATTGTTGGTAGAGAGGATAGCAGTTGCTCATGAGGTCAGTAAGCCATTGTCATTCGCGGCAGTATAGCGATGAATCAGCCTGCTTTAATGATGGTCGTGCATGCGGCGCTACATGAGAACATCAGTTGATTAATCAGATATTCTGCTTTCTTCGAGTGTCTCATTTGCCATCTTCGCTAATACTGCTGGTACATTTAATTTTTATTCCCATGTGTTGTGCTGCTCAAGTGAACTAACTGAACAGATGGATTGTACTCATTTATTTATCTGGCAGAGAACCTTCCCTGGAGCAATATACTAGGCCAACATGGCAGAATTCATGTCAGCAGTGACAAGAATGGCAACATTGGTGCTGAGGTTGGATAGGCATAAATGTTAAAAAATAAGCAAAAATTTGGATGGACAAAAAAACCTGATAATGTTACATGCAGCCTGACAGTTTTCCTTATTGTGCCTCTGCCCCACACACTGGGCAGGAGGCAAACCGTTTTCCAGTCTTCTGTCGATCTGTCTCACCATCTGCATGTCATGCATATCTTGTGTGTGCGATATCCACTGTAGGAGTGGGTGGATTTTGACCACGTCAGCTGCCGTAACTCCCCACTTAGGGCAGCTGAACTCATTAGCTTTTGGAGAACATTGGGTCAAAGCTTATGGTCACATAAGGTTAGTGGTATGCGGTAACGGAAGACCAACTTTTAGGAAGCTATGGCAGGCGGTGGCATTGCAATCATCACTTTGTCTTGGATTGTACCTCGTCCATGCATAAATTGTTGCAGTGAGCAGTCAAATAACGATAAATATTCAAAAATTGCCCAATTATCCCATTCATATGTGATGTATCCAAGGACTGTCACAATCTCTTCTGCTATCTGTCAGTGGGCGTGTTAATATTTGCCTATATTTAAACACAGGCACACTTCATGTGGTAGACGGAAGTAGGTGTGATAAAGAAACGGCTCCGTCTTGACCAACATTTTGCTAACAATTTTATTTTCCTCGTGGGCCAGGATTCAAGATGGCTTAATGTAGCCACTGCTTTTTCTATGCTAAGCAAAAACGTCAGAAACTTTTCAATACCTTAATGTATGTTGATGTTCACTCTTTATGCTTTTGACATTTAGAATTTACGACTAATCTTTATAACTGGCAGAATTTCAGACTGCAAATGACTAAGGCAGCCAACACATTTGCACGGGAATACAAATCTGGGCTTTATCTTGACTCTGCATTTTTATTGCGCCTGAAATATGAACATTTCACTTGTAATGAGATGTCTGGGTTATTGTGATATCATTACTACAATAGTTTTCTATGTACCTTTCCACAGAGATGAAATGGTGACCTTTTGATTAAACCATTAATGGAAAAAAATGCTGTTTTTGGCATGTCAGGAGAGCTCATCTTTTCCTTCCATAGCATTTCACCCAGGTATTGCTGCCATGTAATTTAGGAAATGATTCCGCTAGTGACAATGAAATAAGCCAATTTTATGTTTTCTTCCTTTTCCTATTTTCCTATTTCTAAACTAGAATCCATATCAAAAACTAAAGGGCTGAAATGACTGACTGGCGAGTTGATCTCTCGTGGTCCTCACCAGTGGCACTGACATTTTCTCTGGAAATTATTCCCCCCTACCCTCCTGTCATGGCCATAGCCCTGGCCTCCCTCAACGGATTCTATCAGAGCCAAAATAATTCCTTGCCCTCACAGGTTTTGTGGTTGACTTGTCAGGGATTAGGAAGTGGCAAACCTGTTTGTTTGGTCGGGTGCAGACTGGGTTCTCACAAGTGCACACCCTAAACATCTGAGCTGGCTGTTTGATGATTCTTGATTACCAATGAAAAGACTGGGGGGAAGTTGAGAAGAAAAGAAAAGGTTTTTTTCACTTATCGAGATGCTGGTGCTCTGCTCTGAATGCAGCCCACCCACGTACAGTGGCATTTCTTGTGTAAACCTTAACTGAAAACTGTATTTGAAGCAGAGGCGATGCTGCAGTGGCCATTTAGCTCTGACCATCAGACAGACCTTGGCGCATTAATGCCGTCCAAACCAATGCGAACCATGATAACATTGCAAATTTGCTGTAAACAAAACTTATATGTGGGCTTTACCTTTGAGAAAACATAGTTTAGACTTATTGGGTGGGCACAATTTCTGCAGTTTGAACTGTGACCCAGAAAAAAAGACAGGAAAAAAAAATGTGGCCGAATGCCAACACCAATTGTAGCCCAATGTGGCAGTTTTTTAAATTTTTTATTATTATTGCTATTTGCATGAAACAGTTTGTGTTGTTTTCCATGCCAACACAACATAACACCCCCCTCCCTCCCCCGGGCCTTGCTGGCACACTATTTGTGCTGTAGCAGTGTTCATAATGCAGGAACATAAAGAACAATGTGCAGCAGTGCTGTAGGTGAGCGCTCTCTTGGAAAGACTGGAGAGGAAGTGTGCATATTAGAGCCCGGAGCGCACTGCCTCCCTCCCTATGCTCTCCCATTCATCAGCCTCCATTATGTTCCTCTCCGCTCGGGCGAGCAGTGCGACAAGGTGTGGAGACCTGTGCTCGATTACAGTTTGGAATCACGGGTATTAGTCTGCGCTGTTTTGAGTTTGATTTTTTTTCTTTTTTTAAACCAACGGCTCCTAAGCATAACCTGTTGCTCCTGTCAGTTCGATCTTTCAAAAGAGTAGTGTGACGGGATAAAATGGGTTTGTTATTTTACAGTTCACTTGCTTATAAACCCTTTCACACCCGCATTCCGAAATTTCCGTATTATCTGAGTTGACTCGTGTGCTTGGATGCAGATTTTTCCATGTTTTTCGATTGCCTTGGGTGTCCTCAATCTTATCTCGTTAGGGCCGGTGTGGGTTTCAAGCTTTCATTAGAATCAAGCAGTTACCCACTGGATTCTGCTAATCAAGATTTTCAGCAAAGATTCAAATTCAAACTGATCATGCACCTCTGAATGTTTGCTCTTGATATGTCAAACCTGCTACACTTTTCTGTGAATAAATACATCCAACTTTTGCTGAAATGCATGTTGTATATGCTACATTTAATTTAAGTAATTCATACCATGAAATGCTATGGCTAACTCAGAATTTAATAAAAACTTTGAGCAGTATGATGAGTCATAAATTATTTGGACTGTGTTCATGTTTGGTTTTGTTAAAAGGTAAGTGTGGTCTGACTGAAGCTGCACCACAGTTGCACGCATCTTCCTTGGTGTTGAAACAATGCACTCTTTCATTGATGCTTGGTATGGGGGCTCTCCAATCTAGATTTCCCTTTTGCCAGACTCCAGAACTGGATGGCTGTTCCTTAACCAACTGGTCGCAGTTCGGCACTTGCCTCTGAGTGCTAACCTGCTCCGAATGATTTGCTTAAACTGTCAGCAACCGCATCCATTCATTAATTAATGAGTTAAATCTTATGACACTCAGGCAACGGAATATGTTCGTCAAGGCTAATTGGAATTTAGCAGGGGTAACTTGAGTCAGGACCTGACTGGGAAATGGGTTGCACAGATGCTGCCTTGTTTTCTATCGTCATACTCCGGCCATTTAAAGCTGATGGTGGTGAAAAACAGGAGCGTTTCTTAAGAGGCAAATCTGTCGAGGGAAAGTGAGCCACTTGCTACTGAGAACTGCACTCATACCTTACATCGGATGGAAACTTATGGCTGAGGAGATGAAACGTGACGTGAAGTGATGTTAGGATCGTTTTATGTTGTTAGGGCCGAAACGTAATTGGGCTGTTGGTTGATCAGTAGTTTCCTGGCTGTTGAGTTTTCTGTGCAGAACTACAGAAAATGTGTCAATGTCTAAATGCTTGCAGTTAACTAGCAGCAGCTGTCCCCTGTTTGTTTGACATAAGTTCACTTCAAGATCATTGTAAAGTCAGGACCCATGTCTTTGCAGTGGAAAAAATGTTTCCAATCGACTTTTTTAATATAGCACATTTCAAAAACATGAAAGTTTATCAAAGTGCTTCACAGTGATTTACAATGAAAGATACAATGGTTAAGAAAATGAGGATTAAAATGAAAATATAGATGATGGAGAAAATAAATAGATTTTAAAGATATGAGTCATACAACAAATTGAAAAAATACAATAAAATTTCTCACGCTGAGTTAAAACTTTTATTCATTGGCTTTTAAGACCCTGATTTAAAAGTAGGTAGGGAGGGGGCCAACCTTATTTTTCGTGGTAGCTAGTTCCATAATTTAGGGGCCGCCACAGAAAAGGCTCAATCACCTCGTGTTTTTAAATTACTCTTTGGGACACCGAGGAGGAGCTGATTAGCTGACCTAAGAGATCGTGAGAGAGTGTAGACATTTAAGAGGTCTGAAATGTATTGTGGAGCTAATCCGATTAGTGCTTTAAAAACAAACAATAAAATTTAAAAATTTTTATTGTAAAATGGACTGGAAGCCAGTGAAGAGAAGCGAGGATTGGGGTGATGTGTTCGTGTTTCCTGGTGACTGTTAAAAGGTGAGCAGCAGCTTTTGGACCAACTGCAAGCCTTTAAGGAAAGCCTGGTTTACACCGAAATAAAGTTCATTGCAGTTGTCCAAACGTGTGGAAATAAAAGCATGAATCACTCGCTTAGAAGCACTAAAAGATGGAACAGATTTAATTTTGGATAGAAGCGTAAGATGATGATAACTGATTCTAAAATAAGGTAAAAGGGGGTCCAGGTCCTTCCGAGGGGCATCAAAGTTACCCTTAGGGTCAAAAATGATTATTTCATTGATTGTTTCATTAAAATTTAAAAAGCTCTGGGCCATCCAGGCTTTCATTTCCCTGAGACAGTCTAGCAGACGTGTGGCAGAGCTGCCATCCTCTTTTCAAAGGGAGATATACTTGGGTATCATCTGCATTTAAGTGATATGATATGTTATGCTTTTTAAAAATTTGCCCAAGTGGGAGAATGTATAGAGAGAAGAGAGCTGGTCCAAGGATGGACCCTTGGGGAACTCGCCAAGAAGGGGGCACATGAGGAGACAAAATCGCAAATTTTAATTTTAAAACTTCTCTCTAGTTGAGGTCCTACCTGTCAATCAAGAGTGATACCCTTTAAACCCACATATTGTTCCAGGCGAGCAATGAGAGTTGCATGATCTACCATATCAAAAGCTGCTGTTAAATCCAAAAGCATTAAAAGGGCTGCATTACCAGAATCAGTGGTCACTATAATATAATTTAAAAACCCTTAAAAGTGCAGACTCAGTGCCATGAAAGGCTTTAAAACCAGATCAAAAGATGTCAAGGATGCCATGAACATCAAGATAAGACTGCAGTTGTAGACTTACAGCTTCCTCAAGGATCTTGGAGAAAAAAGGAAGCTTCGATATTGGTGTGAAATTTGACAAGATGCTTGGATCCAGATTTGGCTTTTTAATCAGACATTTCACTATGGCCTGGTACACCGGAACAGTGCCTGAGGCAAGGCTGCTGTTTATACTTTGCTGGATATTTTGACCTGTGGTCCCCCAAACCTCTTTAAAAATGCGAGGTTTGTCAGATGTTAGAATGTATAGGCTATTGGTTTTCACCTGACATTTCTGACCACATTTATGAAACAAGTAAAATGAAACTTGAACTTCTACTTCTCTGCATGCGTGCGCAACGCTATGCTACACTCTTGTCTAATGCGGTTTGTCAGTGTCTTCAATCCTCCAATGTCCTTTTAGGTCGTGTTTCTTGTGACCTGATCTTGCAACGGTTTGAGAGCATTTCTGAATATGATCTTAAGATGTTTGCTCGAGTGAAATAGACTTGAGTCCATTGTTTGCTATGCTACGAGATTCCTTTGCCCCCTTGAATGCCATTCCAGCATTTATTTTCTGAGTCTATGAGTATCTTCAGAAGACCTTAGAGAATTGGGTCATACGTTTGCCTCAATCCATTCAAATGCTTTTAGCTGGGGACTTGAACAGGAAAGGGAAGAAAATGGTTGACATTCGGAGGTTTGTTCTGGAAAAAAGAAGGGAATAAGAAGGTTGTAATGCGCGAACACAGAGCTGTTACTGGCAAACGCTCGGGATGAGATCGCCAGGGACATGTCCTTTATCTTCAAGACGCTTAGTCGGCGAAGGAGCTGTTGAAATGCTTTGTGTTACCTGACGCATTGTAGAAAAATCATTGCTCAAACTTTTTTTTCGTCAAATGAATCACATAAATTATTTTCATGTTCTCTACTCATTTGAGACAGCCAGAATGGTTTTGTCAAGCATGATACAGCGAGCTGATTATACATGCCAATTGTTTGATTGTATTATCATGGCTAGACAGCTGACTAGCTGGGCAGTGTCATCCGCCATCTAAATATTTTTGTTTGTGTTAAGGTTGCTTTTGTTTATCCTGATAAATCTTTTTGATGTACCTTAACTTTTAGGATTAATTTATTTTATTTATTTTGGATAAATGGAAAGAAAATGACTTTCAATCCTGATGGTCACTCTTGGTGATGTATGTTTTACTGAATCTTGCTACAAAGCACTACTACCACTTTTTGCTAGAATCGTACAGCACTTTTTCCAGTGATCAGGGAGAACTGACCTTGGCTTCCACCAGATGCTGCACCCCTCTTGTCGATGGACTGCAGCGATTCAGCACCAGAAAGCTGACCCCACTCAGCTGGAGAGCTTATTTATTTCAACAATGATTACAGTTTTGAAATTTACTTTAAAACTCTCCTTTTGTGACCCTCTCTAATTAGCCCGTCCTGCCCGATACATTTTCCAGGTTACTGCTTTTCCGTCTTTCAACTGAACTTGAACTTAATTTGCATTTGAGGCTACATTACTATGGTCAATGAAAAAGGTTGTGCCCCTTTCGGCACTCTTCTCAAACTTAGGGTTTTTTTTTTTTTAATTGCTTGATGCTCTGTTTGATGTGCAAGCTTCTCTGTACAACCTTTGAGAGAGGACTGTGTTTGTGTAAGTGTGGACTAGAGTGAAAATTTGTGCGGTTAGTATGCGGGAATGGGGAGTGGGCGGGAAATTGCTGAAGGACACGAAAGTAAACCACCAAGGTCGACTCAAACATCTTGTCAAAAACTAAAAGGGTTCTGTTGATTAATGTCAACAATTTCTTGAGACCCATTAATATTCATGACCAAGGAAATGTTGGTGAAAGGCAAGAGAGAAACGAGGAAAACAAGGCGTTTCCTTCGGAAAGTTATGGCAATAACTGTAGTTGTTTTAAAATTGGACTTTCCCAGGTGCGTATAATTGTTTGCTGCATTCGAGCTGAATTTGTGCGATTAAGCAGCATTAATGACTCTTTGAATACATTTGAGGCACTGCTCCTGCCACATGACTCCATATAAAGGTGGACTGTGGCAGGATATTGTATCACGAAGCCGCATACTCTAGATGAGCTATGATGTGCAGCTGCAAAGACTGTGGGATCCAGCATCGTGATTGAAGAGAGTGAGTGGGCCTACAGTGGAGTACTGATGCTTTTCTGTGATTTACACACACCCCATCAATGACTCCACTACCTCTACAACCTTTTAAAGGCTACTTTTTCCATCTGAGTGTATGACCAACAGGTGGGCAATATTCTGTCCTGCAATATGTAGCCTTCATTGTTTGGTCAGTCCTGCTTCTGCACCTTTCCAAAATTCATTTTGAAAGCTGATAATGATGTATTAGTTTTATACACCATGGAAGGATTTTATTGTATCATATCGTATCATATTATATTAGGAATGACTTGCAGTATCCTGCGTGTTTTATGTATAATTTGTATGGAAAGGTCAGAGGTCGCGTTACACTTTCTGATTGTCTGTCATCGTGATGGACAGAGGCATAAAAATTCTGTCAATCAATTATCTGTCATTGTAATTTTAATTTTTTAAAATGATAATTGTTATCCCCCGGCATATAATGTGGGGGGATATAGCGATCAGTCCGTCTGTCCGTCCGTCTGTAATAAAATCGTTTCCGGACCAGAACTCTAACTATACCACTTACAAACACCAAATTTGGCATGGAGCTTCTCTTTATGGTCTAGTTGTGCCTTTTGGGGGTTTTGGTCCGTCCGTCTGTCCACACAACCTACAGCCGGGGGGATTTGCCATTGCCAGATGGCTCTTGTTTATTTTTTAAAATAAACAATTTTTTAGATTACGCATTAGCTGATGCCGACTGTGATTCTTGTAGACACACACTGCGCGCTGTGTTAAGTACAGTGCTGTGTGGATTTTTGAACGTACTGCTGTATAAATTTCATTTCTCCTCTCACACAGTAACAGTGTGCAAATGAACAACGCTTTCAGTTATTGCTGGGCTTCACTAAGCCTAACAACCGTAGTCTCGCTAAGCGGTCCTACGAAGCTGCTTATCAACTAGTTACGTCTACTGGGGCTTTCGCCGACCTAGATATCTGCGTGTCCACATAACAGAGACGGCGTTTGTAGCATATGACCAATCGTCTACTGGCAGCCGAGCAGCATATTTTACAAATGAAGAGCAAATCATCATATTGCAAAAATATACAGCGATGCCAAGTCTCAAGCATTCGGCGTAGTCTCACGCATTTTTTAGGCTTATTCACCGTAGTCCGCAATTATTCAATGAACGTTTATTAATGACCTTCTCACGCGGAATTAAAATCCTTGTGCATTGAAGTCTCAGTTTCACTTGCGTGAAGGTGGACCTCACTATGGAAAGCGATTATGACTCCGGACCTCTCGGGCTTCTCTTTACTCAGGGATTTGAAACAAAGCATGTGTTTCGTGATCGTTTAAATTGTTTAGCTAAATGAAATAAGTCCCTTTGAAACGCCCTTACGCAATTCCATTGCTTTCAATCCCTCAGTAAAGACAAGCTTAAGAATTCCCGAGTCATAATCGATTTCCTTGTCATTAATGGGGAAATCCACTGTAATGCACGTGACACTAATCAACTTAATGCACAGTGACTTAAATTCCGCGACTGAATTTCTTCAGTGCGCTTTGATTGTATAATTGCTGACTACGGCACAGGGACGTGAATGCCACTAAGAGGCGAGAGACTTACGCCGAATGCGTGAGACTTGCCATCTCTGATGTCATATGAGGAATACAGGATCAGACAGATCAGAGACAGTGTGACACCCACCACCAGTTGGATGGGGGTGTGAATTACATTCTGTCAAAATGACAGAAGGCCAATCTTTACAATATTAATGTGACGCACCATCTCTATTTCTTTGTTTTGTGCCATTCATCAGACAAGCTGACTGGAAGCCCATTTTATTTACGGTTTTCTTTGCCTTTTTTGGGTGGCATTCATGTTCATTTGATGTCTAAATGGGCTCATTGCATTTTCAACTATCCTGTTTGCCAAGATTGAATTTTGAAATAACCGAACCCCGTCTGCATTGTGCGAAGCTATGGTCTGTCTGCATAAGAAATGACCCCCTGCTGTGACTTGCATTCTCTCACGCTTGAATATCAATAAAATTTTATTTATTTTTTTTCCCCAGACAGTTATGCATCATATGAAATGTAAGTGCAGTAGACTACAGTTTTTCAATTTTATTTGTTCATAAATGTAGCTACATCATTAGTTATCTGTGATGACTATGAATTGAACATTGGGTGTCGTGGGTAAGTTGAGATTTGGTGGGTTCCTCTCGCAGAGACTACAAAGACTTTCCCAGACTCCCTGCAGGGCTCAGAAGCTTTAGCTCCTGAATGTGATCTGTGCATTTGCCGGCTGCTCAGCAAAGCAAAAGCAAAAATAAATCTTGCAAACCCACTCAAGGCCATTAAACCGTTTAGACATTATTAATTTCATTTTTAGTATACGCTGGCTGAAATCTAAATTTTTGAATAAACCTTGGCCCGATAAGTCAACAGACTCCATTTTGAAGTTTAATAATGTTTGGGCGTGAGAGGGAGGGAAGAGAAAGACCAGACTATTGATCAGCTGAGGAATGTTGGGCGGCCACAGCAAGAAGGTTGTGGGTTTGAATCCGGCCTGGGGCTTTTCTATGTGGAGTTTGCATGTTCTTCTCGTGGGTTTCCTCCGGGTACTCCAGTTTCCCCCACCCACAAAACAGATAATATAGGAACATTCCTATACGGCTGAGTGCGAATGTTTGTTTGGTGGTGGTCGGAGGGGCTGAAGGCGCATACTGGCAGCCGTCAGTCAGCTTCCGTCAGTCTGCCCCTGGGCAGCTGTGGCTACAAAACGTAGTTCACCGCCATCAGAGCGTGAATGTGTGAGTGAATGAATAATGTATCCATTGTGAAGCGTCTGTGAGTGCCCAGAAAAGCGCTATATAAAACTGATGCATAATTATTATTATTAATATTCCAGCACTGTGCGCTAATGCTTTAGCACTCTGTGTAGATTTCATTAAAAGTAGCGTATTTTTAGTATTTTCCCTCTTCGCTGAGTCTCCTACATCATCTGGGAAGACTTTCCTCTGTTACTCTGTGAATCGGGGAAATACTTGGGCTTTCTGTGTTTAAATGAAGTTGGTGAGAGATGTCTGATGGTGCCTCCAGGAAACTGTGAGCCATTAGAGTTATCAGCCCATAACTTAATACCTCTCAAGCTTTGTTATTTCTTAAAAATAGAGAATCATTAAGAGAATTACTCATGGAAGGTGGCGTTTTCGTGATGTATGGCGGAAATTTAATGATGTGAAAAGCTGTTTTAGCATTTTTGTAAAAGATGTTTCCTGGGATCAAGCAAACATACTTTTTGTCCGCTTATTCCGGAAAACTAACTTCATGAGTTCATTCATTTTAGGTAGGTAGACACTCCCAAAATAAGCTTTTTTTTTTTTTTTTAATTTGTTTTTGACATTTTCGTAAAATAACCTGTGAGTACTTGATAGGACAAAATATGGACATCTGCTATTTTTTGTCAGTTTCTCAAAAATGTTGATTTTGACCTGCCAAGCATTGCTTCAAACACCATTTCTCTTTTCTCTTTTGCCATCGTTGTGAAACTTGGAATATAAGTTCACCAGATGCATGTCTATCGACTGATCAGGCATTTTGAAGAAATCATTTGTGTAACTAGATTTCGTGGTAATTAGGTACCCAATAAAGTAAAAAAAAAAAAAAAAAAAAGAAAACAAAAATGCCCATATTTTTTCACAGAAATCTTACTTCTGAAAACCCTCTGATCAGAACATGCACTATAAAAAGTTTTAGAGATATCCTGCTTGAGGTACGGTAGCCATCTCGGGGCCTAATTAGCACAATTTATATAAATGAGCCATCACTCTAATTCTGTATTTAGTAATTGTTCATATGATGTTGGTACAGAATTGTTATGAATGAAAGAGAAATGTATTTGGGAGTGTCTTCCTACCTTAAAGGATTTTAATCACTTTCATGAACTGAATAGCTGAGAATGCAACAAATTGCATACTGTACATGTTAGAGAAATGTTTCTTCCAAAATAATCATTTTTAACCTTACCATGCTTGAAGACCTGGTGGAATTGAGCTATATGTCATTGTGGTAGATTAGTGAATACTCCTTTCTAGATCACAAAAAGACCAGTGAGGCTCATGGCCTTCATGGAATTCAGCTGTAATGGGACTTGTGTATTTTTGGCCAATAATTCCTTGGAGTGGAGATGATCCATTTACAGCGAGGTCTGTTGTGGGAATTGGGTGTGAATCTCGTTTCCTTTTGTTTCTGTGTAGTTATTACTTCCTGAGTGTATTCCTGTTTCTTCCTCCATGTGGTAATTTATTTGTACTGAAGGGGAGAATGCCACTTGCTGCAGGTCTCATTCACCAAACCTCTTAATGCTGAGAACTTGCTGCTTTGCCCTAAAGCATCCATTTTCTTTCCATGATTACAGCTCTTTAAAGATGAAACTTCAAAAACAGAAGATTTTCGAAGTTTGCTTAGGTCATGAAGGAGACTGTTGCAAAAGCAGAAGCTGTTTACTCGCGTTTATCTTTTAATCATTCATGGAGTGGAGTGGGGAAGTGGTTTTGCATAGGTTTGTGATGATATTTAGCGTTGGTGCGCTGCAGGCTGGGCCGTTGGGGGTGGCCGTTTCGGCTGACGGTGAGTTTTTCCCCTTAATCCGCTCTGTGATGCTCCTCGCTGTGCACTGAGGGGGGGGACTGGTTCGCAGAAAAATCGCCTGTGCTGCTCTCCCTCGGTTGCCAGCAGCCCAGACGGCACACCGGTGCAATGAGAAGTAGAAGATCCCGCTGTGGCTGTACTCTTGCCCTTGATGCCAGCGGAAAGCATTTTCTCCCTCCCCTGCTCCCCCCAATCAATTCCAGACTGAGGAAACTCTGATGTGCGTAGAATAGGAAGTAGCAGTGCGAAGCAATAGGAGGCCTCACAGTAGAGCAGTATGTGTGTGTTGGCCTTTTAGGGCACTAAATCGTAGCAGTATGTTCTTATATGCATCTTAAATTTCCAGACTGTGTTTTACCATGTTGATTGATTGCTTTGTGTCAGTGTTTATTTGATTGGAAAGATGGATTTTAAAATTACCGGAATATACTCTGCTTTACTTCTTACCATTCCTGCATCAGACTCTGTTTTACTTGTTAAATGGTATGATAAATATTTTATTGGTTTGATAAATTTATTACCTGACTAAAGCGGTTTTCTAGCACACTTATCAATGTTATAGTTTCCTTGGTAACACTGCGCCTGGATTTCTATACATGCACCTCTGGAGGATGAGCTGATGCTTGACTGTTATTGGGGATTGTGAATCACTCTCTCAGGAGAGGCAGTCCAAAAAGCTCCCGGCTTGGTTCAGAACAAGCCTATCTCAGCCACTGCATTTCGGCTCTTGGTTTTGTTGAGAAAAAGAACGATGTCATGCAATTCGCACCAATCCTAGAAGGTTCCGTAAACAAAGAAATCTGGTCCCCTTGTAGTGGCAAACTACAGGACCCTTGTTTCTGAAGGTGTTTTGGGGGGAAGACTGTGGTCAAAGCTTTCCCCTCTTTGTCTCAGCAAAGCCGTTTTTGCTCTCTGTGGTGGTCTCTTGAGTATGACCGTAGAGTCTTGCATCCTCTCAGTTGGGCTTTCACACTTATTAGAGTTTCGCGAAGACAGCATTGCCAATTTCCTCTCGTTTTGCGAGGTGCTGCTGCTGGAGTTTCATGAGGACTCGGTTGGTGAAAAACATGTTTCTGAGCCCTTCAGTCTAAACACTATGCTTGCGCTTTCTATGCTTACTTTTTTTTTTTTTTTTTCCCCTCACTGCCATGATAGGCGGCCTTCGAATGTGGCCAAAGCCGTTTTCATTATCTGACCTGCGTGTTTGACAATGTGGGATTCATACTCGTGGTGTGTGGACGACTGTGTGCAAGGCATGCTGTTCCATCCTGGTCAGCCCTCTTGGGGTGCATGCCCCAAGGCCACGCTTCGTATGGGCCGATATCATTAATGCGCCATATGTGGAGTGCCCCCCCATGACCCGGGCCTGGCCTTTCAGAATAGTGAAAAAAGTCTGAGACTGAGGGGACTGCTTCTAATTCAGTTTTGTCAGATTGGCACAGAAGACAGCAGATGGACTGGTCAACTCCTCCTCCCCCAGATGAAGCTTGAGCTTTTAGTGGGGTACCACCTTCCTTTACTGACAGTGGATGAAATTCTTCTCAGTTCTCCAATATTTAGATGTTCTGGCCCTCTTTAACAAGATGATATTTAACTTCAGTCTTAATATTTGCCATACATTTCTAATTGTGGTGTGATTTTTTTCCTCTCACTTACTACTACTTGCTGCCAGACCTTTACTCCCATCTAAATTGCTTCGCCTTTTACTGTCCATTTTGCCAATTTGACGATGAATAATGGCTGTAGATGAACCATAAAGGCCTACACCAGTGGTAAAGGCATCAGGCAAACTGTCATGGCCTCGCATCTTAAAACGCATCAGGCAAACTCATAGGCTCACATCTGTGGGATGACACATTACTCTCATGGTGTGCTTGTGCATGTGGAGCTGCCTCCGTATCTACAGTTAAACCTCGAGCAGCATGGAAAATTACAACAAGCAGGGAGATCTCGAACGTTTTTTTATTTTTTTTATTTTTAGTTTTTTTCAGATACTCTGAAAAATCTGAGTGTAGAGAGAGCCTAAAGCGAGCTACTTCTTTCTAAGTAGTTTTCTCTGGGAACTACTGCCGCATTCTTGTAATTTTTTTTTTGAGTGGGGCAGGGTGCTCGCTGAAAAATGGATGATTTGTCTCTTGGTAGATTGTTCTCCAGTTGATTTCAGGGTGCATGTAAGACAATTTTGCGTAAATACAGCGAAAGCATACCCGACATGAAACCGAAATGGGTTGTCGGTCCATTTTCTTTCCTCTGCTGATTACATCAAAGATTATTCTCCAGACAGCCCAGGACAGAATGTGATTCGCCTTTTTTTATTTTTTTTTTCTTCTTTTCAGGCCTTTCTGTATTCAATCGCCTGCTATTTTGACTTTTCCATTAGTAGGTGAAAATGAAAATTTCAAAAAGAGCCGCAGAACAGGTGAGAAAAGATGAATACGCTGGTAATGTGTCATCCTCTGCAGAATTGGCAAAGTCTTTCTACTGTTTTTTTTTTTTTTTTCCACCTCAAGTTAATTGAATATTCTTTTTACCTTTCTGTTACCGTTTCTTTGAATCTTACCTTGAAGTTGTGATATCTTGCCCAGTGTGCTGGTGTGAGGATTGAAAGGATGCGGAAGGCCTGCCACATAGACCATGAGCTCCTGCTGTAGCAGTGGCCCCCTCCGAGTAGAGCTCAGGCCACACCTCTCTTACCAGATCAGTCGCATGTCAGGTGTGGTTATTGTGATATTGTGAGCCTCATATACTTTATCAGTATTACCTGACTTCAGCCTATGTTGGAATTGGCATGCATATGTTATATTAGCATGTATACGAGCATGAGATTCATTGGATTTGTTTTTTATTGGATGTGATTACATATTCAGCAAGTATACTATCAACCAGCTCACTGGAATTACTTTAGAAATAAGTTTTCTTCCAGTTGATGCACAATTATCAAGAAAACTCTTTTAAATGGACGATTTTCTGTAAGTCAGTCAGAGCTTAAATATTTATTGAGTTCTTCTGTGTTTATTTTTCTATTTGTCCATTCAGTGCATAGATTCATTAACTCGTGTTAGCTATGGGAAACTAGATTTAAATATATTTTTATATATATATATATATGTGTGTGTGTGTTTTTTTTTTTTTTTTTCAGGACTGTGGGAGAGAGAATAAACGTAATGATTTGACTTGAATTTGATTGAGCTCTGTCAATTGCGTTTTAGATATAGCCCCGCTTATGAAATTTTGAGTCTTTCAGTATCGTGGATTAATAATCCAGTAATACAATTTCTTGTCCTGAAATTGTGAAATTGTCTCAGATGGGAGAATGGGTTAAGTGCTTATTTGCTGTAATGGCTGCTGGAGAGAGTTTAAATGTCGGCAGAGCAGACTTCACTGTAGTGTTTGTGTCTGTATCACACAATAGCAAAGCACTGAGCTAATCTCTATTTTAAGATTTGAGCACATTACTGACTGAACTGACCAGTCAATCTAAATCTGAGATGCTCAATTCTTCAATAAACCAGCCTTTTTTTGGTTCCTGGTTTTTGCTTAGAACCGCTCTGAGAGCCTTTAATGGAAGTATGAAATGTCATTGGTTGGTGATAGATGTACAGTTGTGCCCAATCACCCTGTTTCTCCTTTTGGCAGGTTGAAGTGTTTGTCTGTTTGGCTCAGCAGGCGGCATATTTGGAATAGCTGCTGCAACCAGAATAGTCTACAGGGTTCCTACAGGTGCTGGAAATCCTTGAAAATGTTTTAATTTTAAGGTGTTGTTTTCAAGGTTTTATAGAGCTTGGGTTTTAAATTAACTACTTGAAACTGCTTGAAATTGCAATGCTAATTGCATTACTTTCATAATAAATTGCTATCTGACTGAGTTGCTCGATATGTAATATACCACAGCTGTTAGGAAAAGCTTGAAAATGCACCTCAAACATTCTTGAAAAGTGCTTGAATTTGATTTTGGAAAAGGTGTAGGAACCCTGAGTCGAGTTAAGCCGGCTATTTCCCCTACTGCCATGAATGAGCACCTTGGTCCGACAACATAATTCTTGAGTTTTCCCATTGTAATGGTTCGTTACAGCTTTTATGCATAATGACTGCGGTATACTTAATTTAGGCTGACCATGGTAGGTGGCATTGGTGGGAATTTATGGAGTATTAAACATTAATGTGTCCTTGTGTTGCGTGCGTGCATGTGTTTATCAAGTGATATGATGGAACAAAAATGGACATCTTGTTAGTTATACATTTCTCTCAGTTAATTTTTAATTGGTTTCAGTGCCGGTATATGTGTAGTCTTTTTTACATTCCTTCATTATTCATTTTGACAGATGTGACTGTCCATATTTTATGAATTTATGGCAGCAAAATGAGAAGGCTAATAGACTTGGATTACTCATAGCTTGCTGCGGTTATATAACGCTGTGTGGTTTTCGCATACAACCGTCACTCCTTCGGGCTCTGTCTTGCAAGTACAGAGTTTTCTGGAAGTTAAGAGAGAGAAAATTAATAATGATCGCAATAGTTAGTCAGGGGAAAAGAAGGAACAATTTTAATCTTCTGGAGTTGCACCATTGCAGCGCATTATGGAGAATGGAGAAGGAAGCTTGGGGTGAAGAGAGTGTTTGATCAGTGCGGCGTCTTATTCAAGCTGATCCTGAGGGCAGCAGTATGGGTCCTGTTTAAAACGAGGACTTGCTGGGAAACTACAGATAGCTACTTGCATCCTCCCTAAAGCCTTCTCTTTGGTTTCAGCATTTGAAAAAGCTCATATAGGCTGTATTTTCGCACCGTGTCTTCGGTGTTTCCCCCTTATTTGGGCACATTGATTTAATAAATGTGAAATGTGCTTCCCTGAAGCCGTGTATCCATTGGTGCTTTTTCATGCATCCTACACATTGTTATTTATCCGTGTTAACCGTCACACCTGGCCATATGGACACCCCAAAATCAGTGTTCATGGTCGCGCTGCATACGTATATTGCGTATTTGTGTCTCTATGGTGCAGTACGGGCAACTCCCAGAGAATCGGAGGTTCTCAGACTGTGTTGCTCTCTCATCCACAACCCTATACAATTCGGTGTCGAGCTTCCTGCATGGATACTGTGGTGATGGGGCTCACTCTTCACCAACCTTCACCAAGACATGTAGTGCAACATGACTGCGCTGTGGAAAATTAATGGCTTTAGTTTACCATGCAAGACTTGGTACATTTTTGAAGTGAATCAGAGCCAGAATGAGGATTTATCAGTTGCCATTGTTCTGGTGCACACAGCGAAACTCAAACCTGAGTTCAAATACCCATGCATCCATTATCTATTCCGCTTCTTCCTCACTAGGGTCATTGGGTAGCTGGAGCCTATCCCAGGTCACTATCAACAAAAGACGGGGACACACCCTGGGCAGTTCGTCAATCCATAGCAAGGTGCCCGCACCATTCACACACTGACTCCTACCGATGAGCAATGCGTTTACATGCATACGAGTGAGGGCACTGTTTTCAGTTATTCATTTTGGATGGAGAAACCTTTGCAGACTGTTTGAGAAGATTTTTGGTGATATTATTTAAGGCCTAAATGCTAGGGTGAAGTATCCCAAACAAGCTTGCCCTGCCTAGTTTTGTTTTGGGTGAATTTGCTGTTGCTTGATTGCTGAGCTGTCATTGTAGTTAACCTTTTTCACTACTTATATGATTATATCTGAAATACATTTGTAAATATGGTATCAATTAATGTGTTCGACTGTTTGTTTTTGAACTAGCCTGTTGTCAATTGCTTTGATTTTTCTCGAAGACGCTTACAGCTACTGGTCATAGTCAGCAAATGGCCGCTTCATTATAACCAACATCAAAGTGACCATAGGCAAACTACGTCCATTTCTTTGGATAATTCCCATCATTGAAATGTTCATTCCTGTCTGTGGATTTCAGCTTCCCGTTCAGAAGGTTTGGGCCTATGGATCCAATGGAAGGCTGTTGTTCTGTTGTCTTCAGCCCGTTCTCTTCTCATGGTTGTCATTACTGCTAACTGTAATCTGATCCAAGCTCCCACCAGGGATGGGATCGACATGGGCGCTTCGTCACTGTGCCTTTCTGATTTTGGCTTGAAAAACTCCTCAGGACCCTGGAACAGTTTGCCACGGAGCTTCTTGAACATCAAAGGGGGGGACGCCTCCATGGATTAGGTGGGACACCTGTGAGGTGCTCGGCACTGCCAGTAAAGAGCTGAGTCACGCCAGCAGGAGCCACCACTGAGCCAATGCTCCTTTTATGCTGCTTTTGTCAGCCATCTTTTGAAGTGCTATCACACACTTCTAACAGCCGACAGCTGGCTGTGGGTGAACACCCACCAGCCCCACTGTGAAGGGAAATTCTCCTGTGAGCAGGAGGAGGCACCTGTTGCTCCCACTGGCTGCCTCAAAAAGTCATCTTTGCCATATGAGGGTTGGGCTCCAGGCTGGTATTAATGCTCAACATCCTTTTGGGCAGCGGATGCTGCTTGTTTTCTTCTGCTTATGTGGGATATGTACAAATCACTGGGTGTTTGTGTGTGTGCACACCTGTTTGCGTATACTTGTGTGCATGTGTCATGCGTGTGTGTGTGTGTGTGTGTGTTCAAGTGAGTGTGTTCAAGTGCGTAAGTGTGTATGGGTCAATGACGTGACATGCAGATTTTCGTGTCTGAGCGCACTACTTTGGTTTAAAATGATTTTAAATGATTCACAATGAGCAACATTTTATTCTATAAAACCTGTTTTTAATTTTAACATATTTCCAGTTAAAAAATAATAAACATTTTATGTTTTGCCATCTCAAACCCTCAAAATGTCAGGTGGTGCAACCGTCCAAGCAAGATGACACTTAGTGAAATGTATTAAATATGCACATATGTAATTATGAATTAATATAATATTAATATAGGGGCATAATTTTATATTGAAAACCTTTCAAATAAACAAAGTTTCATAGTTCTTAAATTGTTTGGAATATTAAAAACATTTGTCCAGAAATCTGCATATCTGAAATGTCAGGGCGGCGCATCTGCATTCAACAACTTTTATTTTCAATTGAAGAGCGAGATGAGTAAACAGGATTTTGCATCATCAAAAGGACCCCAAGTGACCTTTACTGATGAGTGAAAGGTGTGTAGATTTCCCTCAAATATTGATTAGAAAAATAGCTGCTTTCTCTTCATAGTTAGACTTGTTTAGTTTACATGTCACCTGGTACAACCAATATAAAACTAAGAAAAAGTTATTTTATTCTAAAACTATTTATTGTATTGTGAAAATGAATTAAAGAACTTGCTAGTAAAGTCAAGAAGTTATATAGGTGTCAAAGTAGATACCTGAATAAATGGGAATTAGTAGCAAATATCAGGCGGCGCAACCGCATCATCAGGTGGTGCAACCAGGTAAAATACTGATTTAAACCAAGAAATGGGAGACTGGCGTGAACAAATGCTGGGAAATTGTGATATAAATAGTCATTCTATACAACAATATACTTTTTAAATTAAAAGTATTTATTCAAATTTTAAATCTAAAGTTGAATGTTGGAAAACCAAAATACCCTACAATAAAGAATCAATCAGTTACTTTTAATACCCAGCTCAACTACAATATAGTAATGTTTTAGGCAGATTAGACGCTCTCAGGTTTACTTACAAAAAGATCACTTGGAAAAATGGAGTAGTGTGGTTTTTATTTATTCATTTATTTATTTATTTATTTATAACAAAAACATTTGGTTGCGCCACCTGACATTTTTTTTGGCTGTGAAAGTGCAAATACAGTCTAAAACTGTACTAAAACCCTGTAAATGTTGTGCAGCCATTAATACTTGTTTAAACACACTCTTCCAACTTCAAATAAATGTATGCTGTACATTTTTAAGATTTATAAAAAACATTTTTTGTGTGTGTGTGTGTGTGTGTGTGTGTGCGCGCATGTCTACGTGTTCATGTGTGTGTATGTGCGCAAGGTTGTGTTAGTGCATGTGTGTGTATGTGTATGTGTGTGTGTCCAAGCACACATGGAAGCACTCACACGCTCACCTGGCCACTTATATATGTTATGCTCTTGCTCAGAACTCTCAGAACCCCATTTGCCTGTGGAAGTGCCTGAATACTGCAGTGTCTGATGTGGCGAATACTGCGGGACATTCCCACTCTGCGTCAGTTCATTACAGCTTTTACTGCTATCAATGTGTCACCATCCTTCCAGCCATGTTATAACAGGCTCCTCTGACACCAGGAAGAGTTTGCATCTTCGTTTAATGACGCAACGCAGCACAACCCCGCAGTGCCCGACACCTGCCATAGCTATAAGAATTGCGTTTCAGCGGCGCAGGCCATGACTTATCACCTCATCAGTGGCGCGTTTAAACATTTTTGGAAGGAAGAGAGAGATGGGATTTCTAGAGCGGTGTGGTAACAGCATCAGGGCCCTGCCTGTTGAGAAGGTGACAGACGGCGCACAAGGCAGCTCTGATTCATGAATCATTTGGAGCAATTTTAAGGATTCTGACATTCCCTTGGCAGTTTCCTCAGTGGGCTATTACTATAATAACCACTATCTCGTGTGCAGATTGCTGCCAGGTTCAGAAAGTTCAGTTTTCTTAGCCCTTGCGACCAGGCAGGATTTTGTGCACAGGGCCTGAAGCCTTGTATTGTCCTGTGGTTGGAAATGACCCTGTAGCTGAAGTCGAAGCTGCCCTGGGCTTTTATCGTCTTTAAACTTCGTGATTTTTATTTATTTTTTTCCTGTGGTGACTTAACTGTAATACAGTATTATTTTTTACATCCATATTAAAGCACCACTCCTACCATTACTGTGTAGAGCCCTGAACCTTAAATCATGGTCCTTGAGGTCTGAGAACCACTGCTTTCCCACCCTTTCTTTACAGTCAGGTGTGAAGCCTGTGTGGCCAATCAGCATTGCTAATTATTTCGCTAATTTCCCAGAAGGAAAGAAAACCAGGGCAGGGGTTTGGATTCGAGGTCCAGATTTGACAAACCCTGATATCGAGATCATCTTGAAACCACTCAGATATCAAATTGGCTCTTCGTCGAATGAAAAAGAAATTGGGGGAGGGGGGGGGGGGGGGGGGGGGTTTGTTAGGTAAAACTGCAAACCTTTTTAGAGGTTCATTCTGTGATGTTGAGGTTTTAATGAATGTTTCATATCCGGGGAGTTTAGCGAGGTTGTCTATCCTGGGGGACCTTGTATGGGATCCCTGTGCCCAGCGGGTGCATTTTTTGAGTGCTATGCAAAGATTAACTGGTGGTTTCAAGTATTTTTCAGAACTACATATTTTTCTTTCTTGAGGGAGTCTCTTGACTTCATGTCACATTTTTGCGTATAAATTATGTTTTTTTGCACTTGTGTGGCTGAAAGTCCATTTGGCTGATGTAGCTTACCCTCCCATTTTATCTTGTGCCATTGTGCTCATAGTACATGTACATGACTGTTCTTTTCTAAGGTTAAGGTTAGGATGTGTGGCTGCATCATAGCCTTGCCAATGGGGACTGGCAAAGTCTTTGATGAGCTGAGAGTGGGTTGAATAATTGTGGCTGTGGTCACACAGTGCAGCTGTGTTGACAGTGATAACCAGCTCCCTATCACCCTCAACGATCAAATTCACAATATAATCCCAGTGAGGTGGTTTTGGGGACTACAATGGCCATAATGACCTCATTTTGTTTGTTAAAATTTTATAGGCTTATCAAATTGCTCTTTTACAAATAATTTGCTCTATTAAGGCATTCTGCTGCCAGTGTTTAAATCCATATTGGTTGAGCGTGAGTTAGAGAGCTGCTCTTGCGCTCGTCTTTCAGAGTGAATGTGGTTTGTGTTCTTCACCCTTGACTCCTGGAGAGCAGAGTGGAGCTCTATGCTCACTGAGGGCAGGGAGGTGAAGCCGTGATGTGACTCCGTGTGCTGGCCAGAGGGACCTCTAGATTTGTCACTGAGCGCTCCCCCCTTGGCAAGCGGCAGATGGCTGGGCGCTGGCGGAGACTGCAGGAAGCCCGGGAGCACGTAACAGATGGAGCTGCGGAAGCACCGCCCCATCACCCCGCGTGCCAGCAGTGCCCGCCTCTCCTCGCCACGGAGAGTTCCGGGTGTCGCTGCGGCACTGCGTGGGGCGATGATGCAGGATTAGCCTGCAGTGATGGTCTCTCAGTCACCGCGGTGAGGAAGCGCACGTCCGGTCTCTGTCTCATATGGGCCTGTCTAACAACCGTCATGACATCATAATACGACCGAAGCGAGGACGGCACCACAGCGCTTTGATGGCTTGGAAAAAAACCAGGCGAGCTACCTGCCTTCGGCTTATGAAGCCTCCTCTGTAATAAGCACCAGAGTGTGTTCTGGTGTTGCTTGGCAACCCCAATAGACTCCTGTCAGTCACTTTGCTGAAATCGGAGTGTAAATGGAATTGATGGAACATCCTCCACCAGAAAGGTTGAGTTTGTTATTCATAATGTTTTTTAAAGCACTGAATCTGAGGATGACACTGGTCCCTGCTCATTCGGAGGGTGAGAGGTAAAAGGAGCTGAACGACAAAATGAGATCAGTTACGATATGAATTTGTGTGACTGTGGGTTGGCCTGAATGGCAGCAACAAGTCTCCCCTGTCTTTTTGTTTACAGTGGAACCTAATGGCGCAGTCTAGGGCTGCCTCTCTTTTCATGCAATTTTACAGCAGAGAAAGGGCTGGAAATGATATAAGGCCTTTTCTAAGCCTGTGACAAATTTATGTTCAAATCCTTTTCAGCTCCATGCACACCGAAGAACAAACAGTAAGGCGCACAAAAGCAGCGAAGAAACTGGATACTCATTGAAAATCATCGGAAGAACGTCACTCCCAGCTGCAATCCACAGCTGGATTGATCACTGAAACTTGGCTGGCTTTGTCAAAGACTGCTGTTTTCAGATTTGCAGATTGTGTTCTGTAAACAAGGATTATGAAATCCAGTCAGTCTATTAAAAAAGGTGCATTTTTTTCCTGCAGATTTACCATGGGGGGGGAAGTACAGCACTCAAACACAGCTGGCTGTAGTGTTTACAAATGGTAGCTTTTGTAATGGGCTTTCATAGAGAAGGGTTTTTCATGGGTGTTTGACTCATGTACTCACTGGCAATAGAGCAGAGTTGTTAAGGGCCGACTCTTTTACCAGCAGCATGTAGTGGTGATGGAATTGGCTTACATCTGCAATCAACATGCGCAAAGACAATTGCATAAAATGGGGAAATACTGTGCTCTAGTTTTATGTTGAATAATTCCAACAAAAAGCATAATTTAGGAATAGTCTGTTGAATTTTTAAATGACTCAATTCCCAAATTACCCCTCTATTTCTGAATAAAATGTCATAAATATTCACAAGCCATGTTTTTACACCTTCCCTTCACGAAGGTAACACTGTGGACTCATCCTCAGCGCTGCTCATGAGGTGGGTGAACATATTGCAGGGGATCTCTGACCATGACAAAGCTGTCATTTTTCTCTAAACCAGCCATTCCTGGCTTGATTTTTAAACCTTCTTGGGGCTGTTTTCTTTCCATTCTTTTGTCCAAGCTTGAGCTTCCTGGGAGTCAAGAACATGTTTTGTGGCGAAATAACTCTGTGCTCTCCTCTGGTGGAAATACACCCAACAGTCCCACGATCTCAGTCTGTACTCCATTTGCAACCAGGGGTATGAAATTACTTTCAATGTAATCATCCTCCTGATGTAAATATAACTGCTGTTCGGTGGTGTCAAAAAGTTTAATTTCAATTTTATCTTGGAGACAGCACCCTGTTAATAAGGAACCAGCGTCTGATTGATTCGTAGACTGCTGTTGCCTTTGAATATTTACTTTACTGAGCAGTGTGCTTGGCCTTGTGTGTGGACAAGTTTAAGTTGTGTTGTTCCAGGCTTGAGATCTAGTGATCAGTATATTGCCTTCAAGAGTTTGTCTTAGGCTGCATTGTTTATTTCATACAACTTCCTTTGTTCATCTTTATCAATTGTGTAATTTATCTTTGAATTCATTGTGTAGCATGTCTGTGTAATTCCAGATGCCTGCTTTGATCATCTTGGTGAGATTTTGAGAAATTGAGGAAGTTAATAGCTGGGTTGAAATAATAAAAAATAAAGCTGTGCATAAATTCAAAATATGCAAGTTTATAATGTAGCGCAACTAACTAGCTAGTGCTATGCCACATGAATGCGCAAATGATGGCCACACTCTACAGTCAGAAGCTCGATCTGGCTTTTGGATTTTTTTAATGATAGGAGGGATATTTGATGCTGCATTGTTCATCCAGCACATTCCTTCCTGTGGCCCTGGAGAATCTAATTAGAAGCTTGCGGTCTATTTAAGGAATACTGTCTTGTGGAAAATGAAACTAATGGCAATTATGGCACAAGGCCTTGTCACAGATTTTCTTTTTTCCCCTGGTGGATTAAACTATTTTCAAGGGCATTTTCAGAGTTTGGAAATAGGCTTGAAATGTCACCTATTTAAACCCGCCAGCTTAAAAAAGAAAAAAAAAAAAAAACTATTACAAGTATATAAAAAAAACTGAACAAAAGTGACCTGTGAAGTTGTATTTATGAATTTATGCGCTAATATCCAAGAGCCTTAATGGATTTTACTGCGATGTCAAAGTACGGTTCAGTTCCTGCTGCTTTATTACTCAGCTCCACCGCAGAAACTCCTCTTCATGAAGGGTTTAAGCAGGCTCTCCTATCTGTTTGTACACTTTTACTGGGTATACGTGTGGTCACTGCTGTCATTTATGCCCCTCTTCTTTCCTCTGCCCTTTTGGAATTGCCCTCTTGAGAAACACTTCACAAGTATAAAGCAAGAAAAAAAGTCAGCCATCGTGAT
This sequence comes from Gymnothorax reevesii, assembly GCA_029721435.1. Taxonomy (NCBI): domain Eukaryota; kingdom Metazoa; phylum Chordata; class Actinopteri; order Anguilliformes; family Muraenidae; genus Gymnothorax; species Gymnothorax reevesii. The sequence continues at coordinate 70,608,989 of CM056577.1, read as the reverse complement.
TTTCAAAGAACTGTGATTTAACACCATCTCTGTGTTGATCTCTCATTAGCTAAGTAATGCTAAGCCATGTAGTTACACTTCTCAGATGGGACTGACTGCACAGGGAAATCTCTATGATTCAAGTGGATTCAAATGGCTGAGCCTCAGGAGATGTTCTTGCCGTTACAACAAAATACATGTTCAACATGCATGCGCTTAATTTTTTTTCCATCTGAATTTCCCTGCTTCAATCACTTCAATCCATCTGAAGAGTCCTTGTGTAGTGTCTCAGAGAGCACGATTGGCAAAAACTGATTGCCAAGCATGCTGGAAAGCCCACGGCACACGCGTGCTATCGCTGTAATAGGACTCTGCTTCTGTGACTGCTTTTGATGATGAAGCTTAGAAAAAGACTTGAGATTTTCTTCTTTTTCTTGTCAGCAGCAACCTCTTTATTGTTCTTGTGAATCGTCATCCTCAGTGGTTCTGAAGATTCTCCCATTTTTGATGTCAATGTTTTCCCCAATTCAGTACGCAGCCATTTTTTTGATATCTAACATCAGTCTTTGATCACAGTTGCAGGTTGGCCTACTTCTGGATGTATCGTCATGGATTTGTTTATAGTCCCTGCGTGCATTCAGAAGTCCCGGGAAGAAATCGAAACCAGGGCTCCTTCCAGTGCAGCCGTAAATTGATGCTGAATGACAGACTCAAGGACTGAAACCCATTTGAGCGGCTGCCAGAGTTTGCTGTAGTTGTCGGATGAGTGTTGTCACTCTGCTGACACATTCCACACCTGGATGTGACGCCTCGCCATTCTCTCACTACGGTCTTCAAAGAGCTCCCCACTGACCTCTTAAAGACACAAACAGGGCCATTGTTAAATTGCATACTTAGCCAATGACCTGTGTTCCAACCCTTACGACTTGTAAGCTGATCCCCTCTGAAGCTTGTAACATGGCTGCTGAATTAAATTTGTGCCACAATTATTGTTTCCCCCAAATAAGTCTCACTTTGAACCTTCAATTGGCTTTTTAAGTGTATTTTAATGTATTTGTTTGTTTTATTTGTACGCATGTGGCCAGTATGCTAATAATTCCAAGAAATAGCGGACATTTTTGAGGAGAATTTGGGATGTATTAAAGGGTGTGTACTCGTGTCTGAAGTGCCTTAACCCTTATGGTAGCATATATGGCAAAAGATTTTGAGCTGGTAAAGTTATGTCCACTAAACCTTAGTTGTAAATCAGCCTTTGGAAACCTGCGAAAATGATCTGCTTGTGGACTTAATCCACTCAGAAGTGTCAGGGAGCATTGCGCCCGGACTTGCGCAAACAAGGAGCATGTATACACGATGAAAAAAATCGACTAACATGAAACGGCTGAGGAGAGACACAGGAAATGCAGCGAGGGCGGGGCGAGGAAGGAGACAACATTGGGAAACACTTGAGGAAAAGCTACTCGGGGACGAAATACACTGAGGGACAGGAAAACAAACACGTGGGGCTGGGGGGAAAAACTGAAATTTCAAGCACACAGAAATGGGGAAAACAAGACAGGGCACAGAAAAAGGGTTACAGAATGCTAGTATGGGGTCCTGAAAACCATTGATTTGCTTTCAAAGACGCAAACGATTCAGCCCCCAAAACCAGGTATGTTGTATTCTCTGTGCATTTACTCATTGACTGACTGTTTTACCCATCCTGAATTGTCAAAATGTTTAGACCACCAAAGTGGCTGGGGTAACTTTGTAAATGTGTTTTCATTGTCTCGGTTTGTATCAACCATTGTAATTCAGTTTATCCTGCAACACTGACCATTAAAGTTTATTGTTATTATAGTATCAATGATTGCCTGCCATTGCACGCGATTTTTCTGAATTGCATAATTATTAACACACTATGCAGTCGTACCACTAATCACTCACTGCCTGTCACTGGAGGATAACGCAGTCTGTGTACAATATGCTCATGCAGCTACGTGCCCCAGGCCAACAGGAGAGGCCACGCAAGAGCGATGAACTGACACATTCTAACTGGCTTGACTCTGGTTGCCTCCCCCATCCAGTCCTTCAGCCATAGCCAGTAATGGCAGGGCTGGTGTTCAAACACAGGGCAACCAGATGAACACTTAAGCTGCAAACTACCTGCAGGTGCCACGATTTACTGCTTTGTTTGATGAGTTAACCATGCTACTCCCCTGTAGTATCTTCTTTGGTGTTATCTACCTCTGCCACCAAAGTTGGATGGGAGTCATATTTTTGCCCGTTTGTTCAGTCTATCTGTCCATTCGTAAGCAGGATTATGGAAAACGTTCTGGACTGATTTTGATTACGTTTTGTTGGAAGAGGTGATCACAGTTTTACAGGACAAAGTCAAAGTTCAAGGTCATTAGTGGAAAACTTCAGAAATTATGATGCAGATGTAAGTATGCACTCTAAGTGCCTGACTAGGTATCAGTTTATAAAAGCCAATCTGTTATTTCAAGGGGATTCACTGCACCAAGAAAAATGTTTGAAGTAATTTGAGTCATATTTGCTTCATGTTCCATCATTAAATCAACTTCAACTTCAACTTCAAAGAACTTTATTTATCCGTTAGGAACTTCATTTGTGCAGAGCATCAGTGCGTGTACAGTTCACATAACCAGGAAACACAACACAATGTCACAAAATCAATTAAATCAAAATCACCCTCAGGATAAGGATCGTGGTGGGCTGTCCTCCTCATTTTGACTTTCCTCTGTTTATACAGCATCATGTGGGCAGTGGCATCCATATTCTGATTGCCTCTGTATCCATTTCCTGTCTACGTCTGCATTTGTGAATTGTGGAATCGTGACCTGAATCCTGTTTTAGAAGGCAGTAGTGTCGGTGTAGGTTTCAGCCACAGTGTCACAAGCACCTTGAATGCAAGTTCTATTGAGCTGTGAGATTGTGAGTGAGTAGTGAATGAAGGCTCAGTTTGGTGAACTGAGACACAGCAGCGCCAAGCAAAACCCATTAAGAAATGGCTGACTTCTTGCCCATACGAAACAGCCTACGAGTTTGCGTCATTTATTGGTATTTTGTTGTTCTTTTGTATCCTGTTATTCTTTGCATTCCCAGAGAGAACAGCTTTTGTGTTTGTGTAGGAGTGTAATCATATATGTGTGCATTTACACTTTCATTTAGACATGTTGGAATTCCAGACATCCTCTTTTACTTTTGTAATGTCATTCTAATGTAAAGTCTGTTGTCAGCCAATCTTGCCCCCTCGCCCCCGATAAAAAGAATCTATAAATAAAGGCCCCCTCCTCCAGTTGTAGTCCTGCCCCTGATCAAGAATGCAGGTAAACCCAGTAAATTGTGCCCAGACCTATTCAGGGATATATAATGGTGGAGTTGTCCTTCTGTTCAGAGCTTTTATTTGCTACCTTATCAGAAACGGGGGCAGGGAGCTGTAGTGAGTGTGTTTAACCTTCAACCTGTCAGAATCCCTTCTTGCTACTGCGGAAGGAAGATGTTTCTCAGTGTTTGTCTTACCTTTGTGCCAACTGCAGCTCTCGCTGTCTTGGCTGGCGGCTCCGAAAAAGCAGCTAGCAGCGTCTGTGCCTCAACTGCCCCAGTATGTTCCCTACTGACATATGGAGAGAAAGGAGCCTTGCAAGGTTTTGTGAATTCTGCAAACAGAGCCCCATACCCTTTTTTTTCAGGGGTGCTAAAGGCTGTTTTATGAAAGTGCGTGGTTTTACAACTGGAGATATTTGCGGGCCAGCACCGCTAGGCCCGGCCAATTGGTGTGGGTTTGTGTGGATCAGCCTTGGCCGAGGTCTCTCATTTCATGAAAAAGGACAAAGAGAAAACAGGCCCCTGTGGAATTTAGACACACATCCCATCAGCTTAAACATTAACAACAGAGAAAACTAGTCTTTGGGTTCGGCTTTTCGCAGTTCATTTCCCTCCGGTTCTCCGCGACTGTGTTCCTGTCAGAGATTCTTGACATGGCTCCGGTGACTCAATGCAGAAATGAGAACTGTGGGACCGGCTCTGGAGAAACAGGTGCATGTCGCATTTTGCTCCGACAGCACCACTCCCTGAGCGATACGTGACTGAAAAAAGATAAGCCCACAGTGCTTGTATTATGCCTCCGCAAATGCTTGCTGTGTAATGCATTGAAATTGTGTGGCTGGTGCAATTGAGACATGGCTGCTCCCGGTGGACAAAGGGCTGTGGCATTTTAGCTGCACATCACTGTTCACATTAAGATGTCTCATTAGTTTCAACAAGGCAGAGGCACAGTAGAATCTTGTAAATATCATCATTGTGAAGATGACGCTTTGTTTTAATGTCTCAGTCAATTAACACGGTCTTTTTCCCCTCAGTCATGAGGAGTAGTGGGTAGCTATTGTTAGGCCTAAAAGACTACGCCGACATTTCTGATGGTATGCCGCCTCACTTCCATGAGCGTAAAAGGACCAAAAGTACAACATACTGTGACAGTGTGACACATCGTGTCATCTTCAGATCATACAATAGATACAGAGAACCGTGAACACAAAAAATTCAATGTCTTTTCCTTTGAAATGCATTTCGCTTGATGCATTTTTATTATTGTGGCCTTTGTGGTACAGCTTTCGAAAAGTGAGAAGATAAGGGATGCCTTCATATATCGAAGCTGAGAATCATTACTTTTTATTTGCGTTCACAGGTTTGTAATGGAGGGGACAGAAGCTCGACAGCGATGCATTAGCACTCCTTTATCACTGAAATTTTTCTGAGTATTTGCTTGGAATCTTTTAAGATCAGCAGAAAGTTCCTGATCTGCAATTTTCTTTTTGAGTGAGGAGCTGCGCTCAACTGAGTTCTGTTACAAAAATGCCTCTTCTCATTATTCTTCACATCGCAGCGGTGTTTGACTGCAAGAATGAAGATGGCCTCAATTTGTTGCAATAAAAAGCCCTTGGCGATGCCTACTTTGCGTTATTAACTAAATGGTCATGCTTTTATTTTGAATGGCACCATGTTCTCAATGACTATTTGACTAGTTTATATGACTGATTTGAGTTGCCTTTTGAGACGATTTAGAATAAAAATTTTGTTCATATCTTGTCTATCTGTTACAGTTATGTGCTCTACGCGGGACAGTTTGTTTCAAATTGTATTTAGTTTGAACTTAAAACTGTGAAATAGTGACAGCATATGCTGGTTGTCAGGATAATTGAACAATAGAGTGCAAGTCACCTGATTCATTCTCGCTGAAATCATTATATCCCTGAACGCCAAACGGCGTTTCGGGGATATTATGTTTATGGTCCGACCGCCGCCGCCGCGCTGCCCTACGTGTTAACGCGATGACTTCAGTAATATTTCAATAAGAAATTTCAAGTTTTGCATATAAGAAAGTATCACAAAGAGGAAGAACTGATTCGATTTTGGACAATTTACAATTTCTAGGTTGGCCACCAGGGGCCAAAAAAGAAAAATCACTGTTTTTATCATATCTCTGGAAATATTTGTCCGATTGACCTCTAATCAAGTGCAGATGAAAGGTCGTGACCTCAGGATGTGTCCCACACTGACATTATACCTGTTTGGTTCAAAATTTTGACACGAGGGAGCTTTGTCACATAAAACTCACCATTTTTGCCCCATCTTTGGAACCATTTTTCCAATTGACATGAAACTATGTGCAACTGCAAGGTCATGACCTCACAACGTGTCACAGGATGAAATGATACCTGTATCGTTCAATATTTTGCCACCAAGTGGAGCTTGGTCATTTTCCATCACAATTTTGGCCATATCTTCAGAACCATTTGTCAGATTGACCTGAAATTAAGTTCAGATGAAAGGTCATGACCTGAGGGGCTTAATATTATATTGGGTCTATTCGAGGATTGGGGGTGTTTGGGGATATACCCCAAGCCGTTGCCTCCGACAGCATAAGCCTAGTTTTTATTGATTTTGATACATTTCTCAGTTTTCTTTTTGCACACAAGTTAATGACTCTTGCCTTCACCTGATGATTACCATTAACCGCTGAATATTATTATGCCTCAAGCACTAAGACGTTAGAATTGTCTTTCCATTGAGACGACACTCGAGAGACGCCTCGGTAATAGAGCAGCCTAAAAATACACCATGTTAAGCGTGCTGGGGGAATGTGTTGTATTGCTTTTCATTAACACTTTATGAAATAATGGCTCTTTTCAGGAGTACAATCTATAAATCCTTCCTCGATGGGATGTGTTTAGTCTGAGGACATCGCTGTCTGGCTGTTTTACGCCATCAGGCCACTGCTCCTCAGTCCATTGAAACTCCAGTGTTCACCTTTCCTGTGAAGGAGTCGTTGGAGCCATTTTCACCAGACTTCACGCCCTGTCTGTCACGCACGGAATCGTGACCGACTCCTGCTGCTCGCAGCTCAGGTGCTATGCTGACTTAATCTCTCTGAGTGACTCTTAACTGTCCTACGACACTATTTTAGCCTGCTTCTTTGCTCTCTGTGCGTTACTGACCCCTATATGTGGGTTTTTAGGTGCTGGCCTTCACATGTATTGTAGAGATGAAGCCACACGGTAAAGCCATTTTATCAGTGTACATCTGAAACGCTTTTATTCCGGCATTTTGGTCCACAGGAAGTGCAGTACTGTATGGTGGAATCAGACAGTGAGGAGTCTGTAAGATGCCTGGTTTAATAAATATACAGGCAGTCGCTAGTGTTCACACACGCAGACACTCGCGTGCTCGAGCACATGCATGTGTGTGATGGCGCACACGCAAACACGCTCACCTACTCATAAATCATGCACATCTATATACAGGCTTGTGTAAACACTCATAAGCACACTGTTCCTTCGAGTTTGTCCTAATAGATGTTTTAAGGTGGGGGGGAAATGATGTTGAGCTGCCTCTCTTCTCTGAGCTGAGTGTCTTACTTTTTTGGGGACCGTTTCAATAAATGAGGATGGCTGCCCCCGGACCTGCAGGGGTGTTCGTGACTGGTGCACTTTATTCTGCTGTAAACACTGGCCTCATTCATGGCTTGATGGATTAGCGGCTGTTGGACTGAGGGCATTATCAGGGACATCACACACATCTCCAGGCGTAGGTCTCTGGTCCTGCTCAGTCTCTCTGGCACAGATGGCCCCAGCTCATGTCTCACTTGCTTTAGCCACAGCTTTGTCTTCCGTTATTGAAGTCTAGTGATCTGAAAACCATGGCATTGCGCTTCATGAAAATTGCAGGGAGGTTCCTCCCAAGTGGCCAGGTGAATGTATTTCCATGGCTCCTCTGATATGAGTTTTTTGATTCCATTTTGACTCGCGGTTACGCGCCCTAGCAATTTGATAGCTTGCTTTTGAACACTTTGTACATCAGGCGGTTAACCAACCAAGGACCATTAGGCGTAATTACACAGTAAAAGCATGACTCTCTGAGCAGTTTGTTAATGCTTGATTTGTTTCGAAATTAAGCTTCAGTTGTGTTACTTAAGTAATCCTGCAAGCTGTATGTAATGTTATGTATCGGAACAAAAGGTCGTGTTACGCATCTGTGACCAACGAGCAATTCTCTGAAAACAATGTGACGTAAAATCTGTTCTTCACGGCATTGCAAACTGTATGTGTGATATAAAAAAAACAAAAGGACTCTGAAATGAGGGGGTGTGCATTGAAAATGAAATGGCTTGAGTAATTTGAGCGATCTCTACTGCGGCCAACACTGACTGAAACCGTTTCTATGGAGATACGGTTCCCGTTCTGATTCAGAGCAGTGAGGTCAACAAATTGCTGCAGTGCTGAAGAGGCGATTTTTCTCCTGCCCAACGCTCAAATTTCATTCACCCAGGCGTGTGCGCCAGAGATGAGCAGTTTGTCTGTGGCAGGTTGAAAAAAATGCCATTTGGAATTGTGTAATTATTTTAACTAGTGAATTACCTGTGGCGAGAATAATTTCGACTGTGCGAGCATCGAGATGGAAATACAGCAGTTACATTTGTAAAGGGCTATGCCACACCCTTATCCCCAAGAGGAAGGGGAGTTTTGTCTGGCATAGGGGTGGTGGAGTGTCCAAAGTAGAAATTGACCTTTGACCCCAGTGACCTTGACCTTTCAGAAAACTAACCCCTCAAGGACAATTCCAGGGACAACCTACATAGACCCACCAAGTTTGGTGAAGATCTGTCTGAGGACCTCGGAGGAGTAGGGGAACAAACAGACAGACAGACAAACGTTCCTCATATTATAGTATGATGATATCATGGTTTATTTTTTAAGTAGATTAACTGTGGCCTTGAGGAATTGTTAAATGAATGCAGGTTGTATAGGCATTTAGTCTCAAACAATATATGATTTTGATGCTTCTGAATATGTCGTATACAGCTCCACCCAATGGACGATTGCAAATGTATTGCAATCTGAAATGATACAGAAAACTGTTTTGACATAGTGGTGTATACTTATCTTTGTATAGTGCGTTTGTTTGTTTGTACACAACTGAAGATAAGGTTTCCAGCGCAGAGACATTAAAATGTTGAGATTACATTTTCTGCCTTAACTCGTCCACATTGTGATAATGCAGCAGTTAAGATTCCTCTGCATTTTTCGTCGGCTGCATGTGTTTCTCTAGAATGCTCGTAGATGATCTTTTTTAAAATTAAAAGAATAATAAAATGGACACGGAAAAGCAGAATGGGTAAACAGCAGGAACAAATATTCCCCCCTGGCTTTCCTGGCAAAATAGTTTCGCAAATAAACCTTGGTCCCAAACTCAAAGCAGATTTATTTCTTGGAGAATAGGGCAGGGCTGGTTTTGATATATTCATACTGTAAGCTGTAGAGCCCCTCAAAGCCGGCTTCCTATTTGCAGAGTCAGTCGTTCAGAAGGATGAATGGAGGTCAACGATTCAACCTGGGCCTGTTTACATCAGCAGACGAGACGCTGCCTCAGGCAGGCTTTCCACTTTGATGTTTACTCATTTGAATAAGGACAGAATGGAACTGCGATCTTTTGTAAGGTCAACAGTGCACATTCTTTCAGGTATGCGCAGTGTACTTCATATTCTTTTCGTCTTTTCCAGTGTGCTGTACAAGGCCTGAGGGCACGTGGATGCAGTAAAAGCTCCTACTCTGTTTCAGATGCAGCGGGGGAGGATTTCTCATATAGAGCTTACTTTGACAACTTTGAGTGGTGGACGGGGTTATTTTTTTGTTTTCAGTTTGACATTCATACATTTACTTTATTCACTCATTCATTCATTCATTGTGATCGAGTCAGAAGTTGGCAGAAGTGTTTATTCTGCGTGACTCCCAGACTATTGCATAGCGCGGTGAATACGATTTACGAGACTGAGTGATCTTATGTAGTCCCTTAATGTAAAAGATCAGTGTGCAAATCAAAAATGTAGTGATTACAACTGCTGCCAGCTGTCTAGACTCTGAGGCATTTGGATGATCTTGGCCATTCTTGCTCGCGCATAACCTCGCCTGAAATGAGCGCCATTTTTGGCACCACTTTTATAGTCATGTGACTTGCTTGGAGAAAAAGCAGCATCAGTCAAGGGGCATCGTTTTCTTTTCTGAAGACTTACTGACAATATTAGAACATAATATTCCTCTGGAGGTGCTCATACATATTATTTATATTTTCCCTTCAATTGAGTTCTCCATTATGAATACTATTGGTGAAGATGATGGAACTTATTAGTTATTCGCATAGCGATGAGACAAATTACACAGACGGCATCATATGACCACCAGAGTGGTAATATCCGTACGCGTAATGGTGCTCATTTCATCTGAGGCCATCTTTCTCTTCAGAAATTGGCCGAGGTGTTCATGCTGACCCTGAGGGACACGTGTCACATATTTTAGAGCTGTACGTCACCTCTCTGTCCCCAGGTTAGGTCATACAGCTGACAAATTCAGTTCTACCCTGGTTATTTGTGCAGAAACAGTGTAGAGCCGTGTCAAGTATATTTTTGACTGGAAATGTGATGATTATTCCTGTACTCAGTCCATTGTCTTCAGATGGCACTTTAAACTACCTGTAAAAACTCTGCAGACTGATGTGAAGCAATGCTCAACCTTGAAGCAGATATTTGATAAAGTAATAAATGACATGAAAGGCTAAACCATCTCATGGCTGACTGCGGCTGGGGGCGAGGGCTCGAGAGTGTGAAATTCGGCAACAGCATTTTAGATTTGTTTAGGCGATGAGCGTTATCCGTTCTGCTTCCCCTTCCTGTTTGGACCTCCACCCTCTCCCTTCATCCCCCCTCCCCTCCCCTCCCCTCGCCTCTCATGGCTGCTTCGTCTGTCGCAGAGTTAATGGAGTCAGCCTGACAATACGTTCTGAGGAATGCGAGATTGACTGTGGACAGTGAGGTGCAGTTTTGCCGTGTTATTCGTGAGCAGCTGGCAGGGGCTTTTCAGTGAGAGAAATGAAGGCGGGGCCAGCGTATGGCTTGGCAGAGCTCCATGTGCGGGGAGGGTGGGGTAGCAGGGCATGTGGCGTGGGCAGCGTCGTCCACTGGGCATATCAGTGTGTTTGGAAGTGGAACCCAGCCATGCCTGTCAAATCTCACAAATTCAGAAATGGTAAACAGTTGCACGACTGCCTTTCTCAGTGCAGGCATCTCTCCTTTTCAAATTCTTTTCGCCTCTGAAACCCGGGGTCTTAACAGCAGGACAGACTTTGAGCCCAGAGGAGGTGGAGCCTCCGTGTTCTCTGGATTTCTTATTTACTCAATTCAATAAAATTATTTTTGATTGGCTGTTGGAAGTAAAACAGGATGATTCATTCAAATTAGTTGGCTGCTTGTCAATGGATGTTTATCCAACCATTTTTTTCCCTCATTACACGGCAGGAACATCATGACCAAACACTCTCTAAACAGTAACTTTCCATTTGTGTACCCTCTGATTAAATTTGTTTCTCATAGTTTCAAAATAATTTGAATCTGAATTTGTGCTACTAATTGAATCTATGAAGCTGCGTACTTCTTGGAGACTGAAACATTACACTGAATCGCCGCCATTTTAGTCGGCCATCTGGCCATTAATGTATAATGCAGTACACTCCAGCTTCCCAAAGCGTAATGATTTTGATTTGTTCGCTATTGTCAATGAAACATTTGCTTTAATATGGTGTGAGGGGGAAGTGACTCTCACTAGGACAGAGGTTGTAGGGTCTCTTTCCTCATTTCAACATTGAAATGGGCAGATACTTGTGGCAGGTTTCCTCAAATGTGATGCTCCTTTTGCTCATTCCATTTGCTCATATGAGTATGCAATTGCTGGGTTAAGCCATTTCAACTCTTCTTTTCTTATTGTCTTCTTTATGAGTTGTCGAGTCTCTGATAAAGGTATGAGTTGACACCCTACTGCAAAATGACTGCTCTGCCTGTGCACCTCCGTGTATAGGAACAGAAGGTTGAGCCTTGCCTTTTTTCTCAAATGTTCTTGCTTTCATTAATCTGGGAGCAAATAAAGATGCAAGGAGAGCCTCTTCAGTATCGGGCTATTTATGGTTCAGCTGATATGAGGAGAGGCCTGATGTGGTCGGAGACCTGCTGAATAACATTTCTAACATCCACTGCTTTATATGAGGTGCTGCTTGTGTGGAAGGAAACTGGCAGGAGAATGTCCCGGGTCAGCGGCGTAGAATGACTGTAATGGAGGTTGCTTGCACAAAGCATGTGCTACTAAGAGCCCTCCTGTTCATGCATGTCAAGCCTTCGTTTGGAGCTGGCCTCATAAAAGGTTGCGCATCGGAGGCGGCTGCATTACAGGCATATATTTGCGCCATAGGTGGAACAGCGCAGTCGGTTGTTCAGTCAATCTTCTCAGAAACAGACCTGAAGATTTGTTCAATCCGTACCTACTTTTGCTTAAATCATTGGTTCTAGCGCTTTGAGGACCCTGCATGTTCGTGGCTTCTGTCTTCGCCCTGCCTGCCCCTCCTCCTGTGCCCCTCCACGCTTCCACCTCAAAAACAGCCATCCCTGGTGAATCTGAATTTCAGAATCTAATCCTCGCATCCCCAGACCGCAGACCAGGTCTTGAGTCGGCTTGCATGTGTGCGCACAAGGATGGTGTGTAGGGCCGAATGATGTAGGGTTGTAATCTAATTGCACATTTTTAGACCAATAATTTAGACCATTACTGCGATAAACACAGTAACATCCTGTATGTATGCAGACCAGGCATACGTGTTACACTGTAATGAAATAACTGATGCATGAGTCGGCAGGAATAATGCATCTTTATTTAACTATTGAATTGCAAAAAGGGAAAACCTTCAATCACAGTTGTGTATTGACTGACTGATTTTAGCGTGGAACTCTGTATTCATGTAATAATTATCATGACGTAACTTTTCAATGAAACCTGACAAATGAACAACAAAGCAGTGCAGAAAAACGGGCATCATCTGAATATGAAAAATAAATTTAGATCTTACTCATCTCTAGTCCGTAACGAATCACATAAATTACAGTGCAGAAATACAGGAAAGGACAAATCTCTGCCTCTACCACTGAAAATATTTTTAGAAAAATAGTTTTCATGGGGTCACAAAATAGGAATTTATTATTTTTTTTTAAGTCTACCTCTAAAGTGGACATTTTTTAATGCTGGTTTTTGTGTATCCATGCAGACTTGGGTTACACCAGTGTAGAGCCACTTTATTTATTTATTTATATGAATGCCATGGGGCGGTTATACAGTCGCGGGCAATTCCATCAAACGCATATACCTGACGCGGTCTTCAATAAACTACAATCATTTGAAAGGGTTCTGGAAGAAGGCGGTTTAAAACTCCACTAATTGCGAGTGAGGTTGAGCAGTTTCGATCACCTTTAAAGGCACATTCGGCCTGCCCCAAATCTGCTACCTTGTACTTAGCCTAAGTAACAATCAAGCAATTTAGCCAGTAGCCTATAATGATTCTTCACATTAGTTTATAGGAGAATCGACAGTTTGTTTGCTAGGTGAGCGAAGTGAAGGGGAACCGGATTCAAGTAATTTGTGAAAAGCAGACGATTCTGCAGTCCTTAACTTGGCTTCGTTCAGCATGTCACTGATTAATACTGATGTCACTTGAGTTTATTTCCGGAAGCATTTCACATGGCGTCTGATTTTTGGCAGTTTAGCTATTTGTTCGTTCAAGACTGCATTGGGTTGATTAAAGGAAAAGGGCAAGCTTGGATGTTTGGCAGCAGGTGGTCTTATCCTCATGTGAAACCGAGCTTTTGGAAAACGATGTCACAGCTCATTAGCCCCACTGTTGCATTCTGTGCCTTACTTCCCTGGTATTTGACAATATATGTACATGTTATCGCCACCTACTGTCAGGCAATAGTCGATTTTTAGCATCTGTAGTCGTTTTTGCGTTCTCCTGTGGATACCAATATCTTGTAAAATGAAGTTGTTTGGACAGTTTTTTTTTCCCCCTTTTTAACTGAGGGAGGAAAATATCTATCTAGAAAAAATATCCATATACGTGTGGCTAGGGCCTTAATCAATGGGCACTGTGGCCAGCTTTATTCGTGGAACCTGCTGCTCTCGCTGGCATGTCAGGTGAGGGTAGGATAGTCTGCGTTCACATGAAACCTCGCGACCCATCATCGTGGCCTTTGCGATGTGCAAATTGTGTTCATTTACATTGCGGTGTTATCGCAAATGTTATTAATCGTTCAGCCCTAATGGGGTGTGACTTGGGGCTGGTGAATCAGAGGGTGAAGGTACTGGTGAGAGGGCAGAAGATGGAGCGTTGCTCCCTTGTTTTGGCTGCCATAGACTCCTCCCGGTTCCCTGTAGTGCCAGCAGCAGGTCGCTCTGGAGACCTGGGTATTTTCCACCCCCTCCTCCCATTTGGATGGTATGTGGTGCGGGTGGTGACTGCTTTATCTACAGAGGGCGCTGATGACTGGAGCCAGGGGGGGTGCTTCAATTCACACAGCTTGATCCGGATTGAAGTTTCTCTGCCTGTTTCTCTACTGTTGTTTTGTCACTGTTGCTGTGTGTGTGTGTGTGAGAGTTTGTGCATTCAGCTTCGCCTAAATGAGAGCACGTGTGTGTCTGTGCACCCTCGATTATCTGTGTGCGTTTGACATGAGCCTTTGTGTGTACAACATGGATTAATTTTTATCAGTGTACGCGTCCTTGGTGTCAGTGTGTCCCCCACTTGGCTATGTGCGCTAATCTTAAAGTGTATATTTCTGATTGCGTGCGTATGCGTATGTCTGGATCCTCCTGTTTGACTGAGGATACAAGTGTGTGTTTGTGCGTCTGTGTGTGTTCGTGAGCATCTGCGTCTGCGCACGCTCACTGAAGGCTGCGGCACTGAATGAGTGTGGGGGGTGTGTGTGTGTGTTATGTAACTGTAATGGAGGAGTCTGTTTGTAGGGAGGTTTCTGCGACATGACAAAGACCCCCCACCTCCCTCCTCTCCTGTCAACACTGTCTGCAGGGTGTGAAGCACTGTGGTAGCATCAGTGTAATGGGTGTGTATTTGCACGCGTGTGTCTGTGTGTGTGTGTTGGGCGGTATGAATAACTGCAGCGTCCTCCTTGGCTGAGGTGTGAACATCACCTCTTGCCCTCTGTTGCCTCTTGGCCTGCTCCAGGATGAGTCCGTCGCTCGTTTCTCTCGGAAGCTGTGGGCGAGCCGAGGTTTGGGCCCGGGGGTCAAACCCCTCCGAGGGGTGAGGCGCAGAGAGAGTGCTGCAGACACCTCTGAGCTGGCGGCTTTTTCGCGCCCCGCGTGTTTGCTCGCTCTGGGGGAGAGGAAGCCTGATTAGCTCGCCGCGCGACACGTCAGTCACCCTGGAAGTCAGGGGAGGATAGATGGAGCTCTGCCTGACATGTAGTATTGATCTCATTACATCTCCGAGAGCTTTTATGGCTGAGCCAGTGAAGAAACACTTTTGCATTTATGCATATACTTCTGTATTTATAACTTCAAGCAAATACGAGGTGGATTATTCAGCCTTTGTCCTGCATCTGTGTTTATTTGCCTTTCAAGTCAGGGTTTCATCTGATTCAGAGTGATTTACCATACTTTGTTTTTGTTTGTTGCTGCAGATCTTCACAAAATGGTTCCATATAAGTGTTGAAACTCCTGCCTTCATGCAAGCTTAGGGTTCAATGTGCAGGGCTTGCATTCCTTTTCACGGCTGTCCAGCGAGAAAGGACGGGGCAGTCACTGCCTTTGCATTGTGCTGAGAGATCAAACACTACATACGAGAGGTCCAAATATGAAGCGAAATGTGAGGACTTTTGCCTGTTTGCACTGTGAATGTGTCAGGCAGTCAGATGGATTACTTGGCCTGAATCGACTTTTGTTTTATCATGGGCTAATACGGCCAAGCACTGTATAGCACAATGTAATGAAAGCTCTCTGAGCTTTCTGACTGATCGGCAGCTAAAGAGCTAGTACTGGGTTTTTTTATTTTTTTAATTTTAATTTGCAAAAAGCACTAAAGCAGATTGACCATATTAGCCATGGCCTCTGGAAATTTGTTTTTTAAAACAAATGTACTTTCTCTGTACGAATGGCGATGGTTCAGTGCTTATACTCATGTCGCTTTCAGTCCCGAAGTTACTATCCTGCCAGCGAAATCTAGCATTCCACATTTTACTTAGCAGAATGAGACTACCTACATCATCATTCTAGTATGCTTGTCTTGATTTAATTGTGCTCAGTTTTTGTACCACACTTTACTTAAACTGTACTTGCTAAAGCTACTCATTCAGTCTTTTTTTTTTTTAAACTTTTCTCTTAAGTTTTTGCCTCAGTGGGTTCGAAGTCAGAAAAAAACAAACATTTTCTCATACTGAAGGACACTTTTACGCACGTATTCTTTATCTGCATACTGCAGCGCTTCACTGAAGCTACATTGCACAGAATGAGAGAAATACTCAAAGCCAGGGCACCATGTTTTTATTGCCACTGCTTTACATCAAACGAAAAATACCTTGATCTTCCTCACCTTTTGCACACATTTCCTGGTAATTCGGCAGGACATACAGTATTTGGGATTGTTGGAAACTTTGGGATCTCCTCTCAAATTTAAAATAGGACTGAAGTTCCACAGGTTTTAAGAGTAGCTGCATTTGACAGACCCAATATATGGGTCCGAAGGTTTCTAGAGGTTGCTTTCAAACACAAATTAAATAGTACATTCTGAGAAGACTCATGCACGTCTGTGGCCAGAATGCATATTTTATTGACTTAGTAAAAGTTTTTCTCTCAGAAAGCAAATTTTCCCATACAGAAAAGCCCGAGATGGTGGAACCCTTATGGATCAGTTTTATCATGGATCATGGATCATCCCCGCCACCCCCCATGGTACCCCAGCACTCCGGCATCAGCGTCACACTCCTTTCACCTGGAGGGTTGACCTTTGGTGTCGAAGGCTCGACCCGAGACTCTTGGGCATGAGTCAGTGAGCTGGCTCAAAATGCAGAAAAATTCTGGGTTTCCCAGCTTCAGTCAGAAAGGGTTAACCTGGGATATTCAACCGATCTGTTACCAGTGAGCGCCATCTGCCATCTATAGGCGACAGTCAAGCTTTTTGTCATTGTATCCTGCTGTTCTTTTTCAGCCCTTCACAGGTGCAGGTGCCAGGAATTTTGAAGTGTGTCTGAGTGAGATGACTCGATTTATATTTTGATTAATGTCTGCTCATTGAAAGCTTGTCTGTAAATTTGAGATCTGGTGTGCACTCACTAGCCAGTGACCTTGTTTGATTAGCCATGTTTAACAACCTTAGTATTGATCCTGATACCCCCCTCTCCACCTCAACCAGACTTATTTGAGTTTTGCTTATATGTGGGTCTTGTTTGACCCTGGTCTGGACTTACCTGGGTCAGAACATTTCATACTGTGTTCAAGGTGCCAGCTTTTTGTGAGAAAGGGAGAGTTTTTCTCAAATTAGAATGTGGCAATGCCCGCCCCTTCAGAAGGAGGAAAACATGGCCTTCAGCGCTTTTGGAAAAGGCTCTGGACAGCCTGCTGTATCCTTCCAGCCTGTGCGGTTCCTTGAGAGCTTGGACCCCACTACAAAATGTTTCTGCAAGAGCTTTGTTTGTGCTACCATTTGGATTCCAGACATTTGCCGAGCCCAAATGGCTCTCCTTCTTGTACTATATTAGACAGTGGCAAAATAATGCCCATTTTAGATCTGGACATGGAATGCTAAATGTAATTACTAATGAAGGACAGATTTTGTGAGACACCATCGTGGCCAAATAATGGCCACACTGAGCATTTCAGTCTTGGCCTGAATACCAGGTTACTATATAGTGAGCACGCGCCTTTAAGGCTTTCATTTGGAGTCGCAGCTGGTGAATACCCTGCATATCTTCACGCTGACTGAACCCTGACAAGTAGTCACGAAGGTAAGATAGTTTTACTATTCATTCATTCATTCATTCAGTTACATCATGTGGACGGGCAACAGTAGCACTAAGATGGCATGTTACTGGAGTTTGACAGTGTCTCTTCCTGTCTGGTACTGAAGAGTAGATTGGCAGAAAGAGTTTTATCTCTGGTTGGTGAATATGAGTGTGCAGCCTAGAACAGCAACAATGTAGGGGGGTGATGGGAGGAACGGTACTCTTCTGTCACTCACTGTCATCTCCCTCCTCCTCTTCCTCCATCTCCTGTTCTTCGTCCCACTCTTCCTCATCCCTGGCCTCCCACTATTTCACCGTCATCTTTGCCACCTTCAGATTTCTCTTATCCTTCCCTGCATTTGTTCATCAGTAGCTGTTGCCTACAGCTATCAACTTCATGCCATCACAGCAAGGTACATCGAGGTGATATCATTTGAACTGCAACATAAAGAGCTTGGGTGCTAAGTAGCTAGTACATTAGATGTCACAGTTATTCTCAAGTCAGTTGTAATGTATTTATTCTCACAGTAAAGAAAAATCAAACGCGTCCTATTTAAAGGCAAGTGTTCCTCCAATCTGTCAACTAGTCATTATGCAGGCTACAGAAAATACCCCACACCTGCAGTCTTGGTAACTGCAATATATCTGGATGTAGCTAAAATGTAGTGGCACGGAATTAGACTGACATTTAAGAAATGGATCAAATGATTAGTTATGCAGCATTTTAACTGCTTTGTGGTATTGAGCATGTTGCAGTATATTGAGTGCGGCCTTCATCACATCAGCTGAGGTGGGTGGCTGTGAATAAGCGTATTTGTCACCAACTGTAGTTCTCTTTGCTCCACTCGGAGTGTCCAACTTGAGACATTGCCCATGGGATTTGATCACTCGTGTTCTTGACATTTGATTAAACCAAATACTGTAGTCTTTTTAGTGACATTACAAAACTTCAGACTAGTTTGATACTTGTTTCTAACCAGTACCTACAAAGCCTCTACTTGTCTGTCATAAAATGTGAATGAGAAGGCATGTTGAACTTTATTAACTGTATTTAGCTTACTGTGGGCAGACATGACCATTGCTGCAATAGTCCACATGAATTAATCTTGTTTCTCAGAATGGCAAAAATATAGTCCGATACAGTCCACTGACCGTCTGTGTGTTGATGAAAACATTATTTGTTTGGTCTGAACTATGAACAACATTTTGAGCTGAATGAATGCATATTTTACCACTGGAAGTCGAAGAGAAAGGGCAGGAGTCAGATTATCTTAGTTTTAGCCACAGGCTGTATTGCCAGCACTTCATGTTCAGATTCTCCAAGCTGCCAGTCCTCAATACTGTTTGATTAATGCATATTCTTGGCCGGTTCTTCGTTTGAATTAATGGCCTATTTCAGTTTAAATGAGTGAAAATGTTAAGTGCTTGCGGGAATTGTGCTGGACCAGCCATTTTTGACCATGGTGGGAAAATTGTTTCCGAGAGGGGCTTGAGTTTGCAGTTTCATTAATGGAGTCAGGATAATTTCTGGAGCCCTGCCGAGACTTGTGTTTCAGGTACGAATCCATAGTCCCCTCTTTGTGTTTGTTATGCACAAGAGATGTTGATTTTAATGCGTTTTATCTCCATCCATCCAATCGCGCGGCGGGGGATATAGCCGGGGAGAGCCTGTAAGCACGTCCGTCCGTACGGACATATAAAATTGAGGCGGTGGGGGATATTGCGATGTTAGTGCCAAAACTTTTTTTATTTTTTATTTAACCTTTATTTCACCAGGGAAGTCCCATTGAGATTGTTATAATAGAAGATTTGAATATACGGTGGTGTTTGCAGTTTTACTGTGCACAATATGTTAAAAATGACATTGGTCTGTACTCTGGTTATCGCTTCTCGAGTTTTACGGCAAGAAAGTAATGAAGAGAACTTGATCCACACCATTCACTGTAGCTGAGAAGATTTGTAATCATCATTTGCACTTGAGCGGCAGACCAAACAGACCCACTAAATGTCAGGAAGATGAAACCCCTGTCTGGCCTGGGGAAATGAGAGAAGAATAATTCCATCACACATTTGGAACCAAGATGCTTATAAATTTCAGATCACATACCTCCTCATCTCTCAGCTTTTGATGAAATGTTTGGTCTTATTTGAAAAATATATTCCAGTGCACGAGTTTAATCAGAAGTAGATGGAAATGTCTGGTTGCTTGTGCTTTATCAATTATAATAATTTTCTGTGACAAATGAACCCCTGTCTGGATGGAAAGGTATGATTGTGGACTACACATTGAATTGCTGTGGATTTCTTTATTGGTGCAAAGCACTTGCTTCATTGCAATCGTGCGAATTCTGACGTTTTGTGCATTTTTGAGCATTTACGATGCTCGCGAAGATAAAGATGAAACCTCAAAACAAATCAGACGCTCTCCTGTAGATCACGTCCTCTTAGCTTTTCATTCTGATGTTGGATGAGCCGGGCTGTAATCATCTGCCTCGGCAGGTGTTGCTGACACCGATATCCATCTCACACCCCCACCGCCTCCTGATAAATCTGTACGTCCTTGGGTTGGGAATGCTAATCTCCTTCAGTGGAGCTTTAACCAGGGACTGTGATGGCCGGGGAAATGGCTGTAGCTGCTAGCTGTGCAAGATCAGTGGCAGAACCGGTCGCTGCGCTGCTCTTGTCACCAGGTGGGGCTTGGAGAATGGGTTGTACAGTTTACCAGATTAATCGCCAAATTACTCAAGTTTTGTGCCCCCCCAGCTGTAAAGTCTCATCGGGACCTGGGATATTTTGTGTTTTGTCACTTCAGCTATGGCAGAAGTAATTTTGATTCAACATATGTTGAATTATTTTAAAATTGTAATTAAAAATGTGGCATGGTGAGGATACAAGAAATTTATTTGAGAGAGTGCATTTTTTTGAGATCCATTACCATTCCTAAGAGACTGCTGCTAGATTTCGGTAACATGCTGAAACTGATTTGTTTTAATTAAAATAAAAAAAAGTTTATAAACACAAAATGTTGAGGCTGTACCCTGAATATTGATGGATAAAGGTGGTCTGGGGTCATACAGTAATACAGAAACACCAGCTTGGAGAGGAGGCAGGCCATGAAGGGCAGTGTCATGGGATTCAGTGCTCTGTGTTCCTGTCTGTGTCTGTGCTGTTGGACAGCAACCCACCCCCCCCCCCCCCCCCCAACTATGTAGCCTTCATAGTAACAATGAGACTAGTATGTTTTCAATGGCAGAGATGGGCTAACTTTTCAGGCAAAAGTGTAAGAAGAACTCCACTGCCTTTTAGCCTATTTTCCTGCTGCAGTTCATTGTACTTTGTATTCAGCTCTATTTCCTGAGATTTTTCTGGTCTGTTAAACATCCCCGGCAATGACAATCCAAACAAGTGTTGTTTATATGCGCATCAAGCTGTCTTTTTTTCTGAAACTCAAAAGAAAACTGTGATTTTCACCTTTAAGCATATGTAGCCTGTCATGTAAATTCCACATTTATCTAATATTGCTGCTTTTTTGCCCAAGTTGTTTTATTATCCCTCTGATGTTGGAGTGAAAGTTACCTGATATTTTCCTCTTCTCTTCTCTCCCTGGGTCCTGTTGTCCTGGTCCCTCCTGCCCTCGCTGCCTGGGCCTGGTTCTGCAGGTGAGTCCAGTGTTTTATCATTGCCTCACACTAGCATTTAAGTGGACCTTGTTAAAAATGGAGGGTGATATGTGTTTGTGTTCGTTTGTGTGTTTGCCTGTGTTTGAGTGCCAGTTTGTTACTTTCACACTTGATGTGCCCTGCTTTTTCCCCCATGAGCACACTGTTATTTTTGCCTCTGATTATTGCGCCTCTCAAATCATTTTGATATTCGATTTCAAAAATGTCACCGTCAATTCTGCCATCAGTAAGAGAATCTAGAAATAAAATTTGGGGAACTTTTCTCTTTTTGAGTGAACTGTTCTTTTGACCATTCAATAACTTGTAATTTTATTGCAATGAAAAACACAAGATGCCTCACTTTGTCACAATACCTGTCTTACACAATACTAGATATCAAGATCCTGTTTTTACCAAACAAACTGACTTTTTTTTTTAAACTGTAGGGCTTCAAAATACAGGTTGGCTGGCCCAATCAAGGGAAGAGTAACCATTCAGTTTGATTTGTGTTCTGTATTTTGCAAAATTACACCTCTGGATATTTCTCTGGGGGACACTGCGCCAAAATATCGGAACAATCTGAGAGGTGAAGATTGAAAAGGGAATTGCTCTGTTATGTTTACGGACCGCTAGTGAAGGCACTGGAGCTGCGATGTGGTACGAGTAAGGCGTAATAGAGCGAGGTCGCCAGGAAGAGATATGAGGGGGTGTCTGCAGCCGGCCGGCTGCTGACCGGAGTCGGTGCAAACGCCTCATCTCCGAGCAGTGGGAGCTGATTCGTGACGGAGCCGCCAGCAGCTGTTCTGCTGGCAGGGAGGCAGGCCAGGATAAGTCAGAGCGAGGCTGTGTCTCGCCGAGTTCTTTAACTCCATTCATTATGTGCGTCAATGTGCTTCATGTCAGAGTTTGATTCCTACAGTATAAAATAGGTACTACCTGGCTAAAAGTATGTGGACACTTGCTCATCCCACATCTCATTGTAAAATAACGGCAAATTCTATGGAGTTGATCTGCCTGTTACTCTGTAACAGCCTCCATTCTTTATGGAAAGCTTTCCCCTAATTGTAAGAACAGTTCTGCAGGAATTTGCTCCCAGTCTCTGTAGAAACACTTTGAAGTTTGGCACTTTGAGGCTGGCTTAATCACCCAACTTAATTTCAGCTCTCCAGTTAATTCTGAGTTTAGGACTGGGCTCGGTGGTGGCAAACCAAAATATTCTTCACCGATTTTAAGATACACCTACGTATTCCCATGCTAACTGTGGGAAGCACAGAATCATCAGGAATGCCTTTGTATACTATAGAGTCAAGATTTTCCTTTTGTGGAACTAGGAGGACTCGCTCAGGCTATGAATAACTGCCCGAGACCAAGACGTGGCCTCGTACTTTTGACTTTGTAGTGCATTAATGAGAAAAATGAAGCGATCCGGTTTAAGTTGGGCCCATTGTAATAAATGAGTTTTACGTCCTTGTGGGACATGGATGCTGGTAGAAGGGCAGCTGTGCTCCACTGATCTCTGCTCTGCTGATTGCCCGTGTTCCCTGACACGAGCGAGAACTCCCCGATGTTCCAGTTGCCCCCGCCTTTCCCCTCCTCTACAGAGCTCGGCAAGTAGCAATTTCTCCCGTCTCGCTTTTCTACCCTCTCCAAAGCAGGCGTGTAATTACCGTGTACTCTGCCTGCTAGCTCGGGCAATTGCTCAAGATTCAGAGATGCCATCCTTTTCCATGCCCTCAAAGGTTGGCACCGAGAGCGCTGGCACCAACCCCCTTGACTCTGCTGTCCAAGGCTTGCACCACAACTGCGTTTCCCTTCCCTCAAATATGAAATTCAAGGCCTATCATTAATTTTTCCATTCTAGTCTCAGGAACGGAATTTGCTGGCTTGCTTTCTGTATTGCTCTGTTTTTCCTTTCAATAAGTCATGAGGACAGCTGCCTGGCAGACCTAATGAGAAGCTAGTTTTGGTACCTGATTCAAACTATGAAATGGTTTGAGTTGTTTTCAATGCGTATTTGGTCACATTTGTTATGGTGGCGGTGGGAGGCTACACACGTGAAGGCTTTGGGTGTGAAAATGAAAGTCGGAGAAACTAAATGTTCATGATAATATTGTATTTAGGAGTAGAATTAAAAACGTATCCATTCACTGAACTCTACTGAGAAGCTGATCTGCAGAGAAAAAAGTAAAAAAAAAAACATTTGCTCTGACTCCCATAGTTTTCACTCCGCATAAATATTTTTATATCCAAGTTGTAGCAAAAGTTGTGCTGATCACCAAAATGTAAGCATGGAAGCAACTGAACAAACTTATTTGGCTATATGAGCCCAATAGCGACAGGACCGCTCAACAAAGCTCCATTAACTCCTGTCTTAAATGTGGCCAGAAAATGCATGCTGCTAAGGCAAAATGCACAGTTTTCTAACTTGCTCATCTTTCAAAATTTTTTGCACTATGAACACTATTTTAACATATATCACTCATCTGACTGTCCTCTTTGGTACGGTACACCCATTTCCGAGATTAGACTTACCATTTTTCAGTTCGAAGTCGCAATCTGTAAGAAACGCTTGCGCCAAAATCTCCATTGCACGAAATGACTCAGTCAAACTCAAATACCGTATACGGCCAAATAATCGCCTGCGTGCAAATACGCGCCTGTGTGCAAAGAGGTCTGATCTCATTTTGCGTATTAAACGCCGGTTCAATTAAAACGCCCGGGCGATTATTCACATTATTGTATATAAACGTATGTGTTACCCCGTGTTGCAGTAACGGAGATGCTAAAACAAGCTTCGGTTTGTCTTTTTATGTATTTCTGATGCCAATAACGATGTGGGGGAAAAAAATAGCAGACTGTCTTTGGTACAGAGATATAAAAAAAACTGGAGTGGACAAAGCGCACACGGCAGAATGGCTCTTCCATCTTGTGTATGTATAAATGTCCAATGAGATGCATGTAAACAGTAAACATGGGTGTCGTCAAAATTTTTTTTTTTTTGAGTGGGGGACTTGTTCTCAGTGTTCTTTTTTATCTTAAAAAAGGACATGAATAAGGAACTGTAAATCAACAATATTTATGCTGTATTATTTGGCAAAGCTACAGAATAACCTTACCCTATATATAGGCCTAGCAAATCACTCAGTTACCTATTTTTTCCTTTCGTTCAAAAAAAAAAAAAAAAGCGTTCGCATTCAGCTGTGCCTGCAAGTCTGACTCGGGGTCTATACCTGGAAAAAACAAGTCGTGATATGCATATATGAATTGATATGTCTACTTTGTGGATTAAGATCGGAACAACTTAATTCTGAAGTATTCATACCTAAATTGTCTTTATTTAGTCCGTCTTTGCCCTGTGACGATGGATAATAGGATGACATTGCCTGTTGGGATCAATGTAGAAGTCTCAAACCTAAAGTATGTAAATGAAACTGTGCCAGTTTCAGTTTTTGCGAATACACTGTTGACAATAAACAGATAAACTGAAGCCTTTTTTCCAGGTAATTTAACTGGTGCCTTTTGGCCAGTTGTTTTATCTGTCATTTGACATTAAGTACGCATGTTCAGTGTAAACCACGGTTAAGTGCGCGCAGGACTCCACGTACAGTTAAAATGACAAGAAGACAATGCGTTAATTTAACGGTTAAATTCAGTCAGTTTATAACTGTGTAGGAAAGCCGAAGTGGCCTGGTGCAGGTCGGTGCTAAAATAAATAATGGCCTGTTGCAAATACCCACCTGATTCTTATGAACGCCTGGGCTCCAAGTCGATTTTGCGAAATAAACGCCTGGGCTACTAAATGGTCATATATGGTATCTTAATTTGCGGCTCGATTCCGCCCTCTGCTAGCCTTTTTCCACACCTCAACGCTGTTGTTTTTAAGAGACAAAGATACAGACGACTCTAAAAGAATAATTCTGGGTCAAACTCAGTGAAAGAATTTCCGGTATAGTAGTTGGTACAGTCGCGGAAACCAGCTCCAGGACAAGCAATCTTCGTGTCCTTCATTTGAAAATGCGGTGGCCGTTTCCAATCCTGCCAATCATTTTTTATGTTTCCAGCTAGGATTGGTTAAAATCATCTTTTCAGGGCATTCATATCTTCTAGAATAAGCTGATGCAATCTTGGTTATTTTTACATTATTAGTGCAAGGCCAGTGAAGAGAAAAAAAAATTAACTATCTCGAGACACTCCTTCAGAAGTCCGGCACAAGGTCGCTGATTGGCTGTATGCAAATGAGTTTCTTTTGGTCGCGGAACTGATAGTGAAGAAAAAAAACCTTTTGCCTCCCGCTAAAGCATATTGAGTGCAGGAAAGGAGGCACTTTTTGTTGGGTGTGTCCAAGACAACGCGTTACAGTAAAAATGGCCTTAGCAGAAAAAACAATTGCTCGAGATCCTATTCCAGGATATAGCTACCAGCAACTGTTTTATAAACATTCAAGTATTTGACTTAATTCAAATATTATAATTTCATAGCAGCTATTCAGTGGCGTCAGCAAACATTCAAATAATTCAAACTTTATTGTATTCAAGACAGCATTGCAGTTTGCGTTCAGTGTGCAGCATTCACACTCAGTTTCTTCAGGAATTGCCTCTCTAGTTATTATTAATATTATTTTGTTTTATTTTTCATTTATCTGTGGCCTATCACCCAGGGTGTTTGCTTGCTTTAGTTCTGAGGACATGATGTTGTGATGAGCACCCCTTTCCTGGTGGGCTTATTGAGAATACTGCCGCAGTCTACTCAGACGTAAACTGTTTTCAAAGGCCCGCTCTGAGGTGTAAGGTAATCTTTTATTTGTTTTTCTTGAAGGTTTGACTCTCAGTGAAAGACAGCACTGACCATATTGGCACATCCAGTGGTGTTAATGTAACTTCCAGTCCATGGGCCCCATCAAGGTGGAAAGTTGCCAGTCAGACCACCAAAATTATGCTTCTCATTTAGTTTTTGACTAGCTGTCAGTTGCTTGTCTCTACTTGGTGTTGAGCCAGACTGTGATTCTCCTCTCTCTCCTCCACCTGCATGGTAATGCGTTGACCCTATTCAATATTTGTCCCCAGGCTTTCTGCAGCCTCATTTGAAGCCTGACATTTCATGCCTGACACTTTGAGGCTGGACTTTACGACTGACTACATTTCACTAGCTGCCAATTTAGTGCAATATATACTCAACTTGCTCTAATTAAGTTGAGGCACATGTACTCACACACATGTACGCGCATGAACGTTTTCATTTTTGGACACCATGACTACTAAAGCTAAGATGTTCCCTGTTTATTCCTTCTGTGATGAGAAAACTAATGGCCGAATGGCAGAAATGGAACTGAAATAAAGCTGCGGCTGAGAGTGCTGGTGTTTGATGTAACCTGATCCTGCGGGATCAAGCAAAAGGTGTCACTGACTACATAAATTCTGGTGCTGCCGCTACTTTTAGAGAATCGTTCCAGGTTGAGCATTAAATCAAAGCTGCTTTTGGCATCATAAAATCCAAACTTTTTCGAAAAATCTGAGATATTATCAAACTAAATTGTCGATTTTTAATTTACAGGCTCAACATTTTATTAATTAACCCTGAGGAAGGACACTGATATTTGTCATTTCTTATCGATCATACCAGTTTCCACAAATTCAATACCTATGGGAACTTGACTCTACATGCTTTGCATTTTCATACCATCTTAACTTGGGTTATCAAAATGCAGAATATAATTTTCACCTGCAGTTTTTTAATATTGCTGTTACCTGCTGCTGTTTGGACATAAATGGGCATTATCCATCCATCCATTACCTGCGCAGTTTATTTCTGCACAGGACAGTGGGTAATTGGAGCCTCTCCAGACATAAAATGGAGGGGAAGGCGAGAATAAATCCTGGAGAGTGTGCCAATCCACAGCTGGGATCAAGCACAGCTCCCTTGCACACTCATACCTGTAGGCAATTAAGAGCCTTCAAAGAGCCTTCAATGCGTCGTGTCTTTGGTTTGTGGAAGGAAATTTGTGTCCCCAGAGTTATGCAAAGGAAGAAAATGTATTCTAAAATGGATAGTCGTCAAGTAGAATTGATTTCCCTGAAAACTGTTTCAAGACCATTTTGCACTTTCTGAATTCAGCTTTCTCAAAAGTCTTAACATCATATTGATCTAAACCCACCATAAGTCTGTGCTTGTCTGCGGCTGTGATTGGTGCTTGAACACAATTTATGTGATTTAGTTCATGAAAAATTGTGTTTCTGCCCAGAGCTAATGGGCTGCTCATGACAAAATATCTGCTTACAGTTCTACCTGTTTAAATTATTCAACATTTATAATGGTCTTGGCTTTAATAAAAGCGGCATAATGATTCAATGTGGAGTTGACCTTTTCGCAAACAAATGCTTTTTTCCAGCTTGTCAGTACACCATTGTTGTATTATCTTTGAGCACACTCTGTCTTAACAGCTGAAGCTTTGTTTGGAAGTACCAGGCACTGTGGAATCAGCTTTTCCAAGCACTCATGCTCATAACACTCCCACTAAAGTCAGGCCAGTGAAATGGAAACCTGAGCTTGACCCTTCAGCATAGGGAGATCATCATGAATTGGCAGCGTGTGAATGCGTGTTAAAGTTAGCATGTTCTTGAGCAATATCCCTGTAACTTTCTAATGAACTCCTGATGAATTATACAGTTCCCATCCATCTGAATGGACTCAAATCCAAACCTCCTCCCCCTCTAATCATTTTGCAATATTTATTGGTGATTTTTACTTTACCCAAAGCTCATGAGTCAAGAGAATGGTCTTCATTTTCTTATCAAGAGTGGCCTCCGCTTATTAATTTACATTGTGAATAAATCAGATTTGTTTTTTCTTTTTTTACATCTTTGATCAGATTGCGGTTGGGGTGAGTCCAGCTTATATTCCGCTTGGCTGCCGCCCGGTAACTCGGGCAGAATACTAAAAACCTCCGTCTTCCTGTAGCAGGGCTCCTGCTGAGACTCCTCCTCTCTTGTCTGTGCTGAGTTTGTGTGTTTTGTGTGTGTGAGAGACGGTGTATATGCGCACTTACTGTGCAGCTCTGGGTAGCAGAGATGGACGCATTAAACTGAAGCTCCGGGGGGCCTCGATACATAGTATTGGCATATTTATGTTTCTCTGAGCAAACTTAATGGGTTTGAATGCATGTGTTAAAGACTTTGGCATAGTTTGTGTTTTCTCCCGTGCTCACCCATGGAACAAATTAGTATTTCCAGTCCTTAGTTTTTTTTTTTGTTTTTTTTTTCCCCATCCTCTGTATTTCTGATGTTTTTTTTTTTTCCTGCTTCAGTGCATTAGCATCTCATATTGGAAGGGATGTTTTTCCCCCTGATGTTACTGCAGGTGCTCTTGGCAGATACCAGGCTTCTGTTTGATGTCCCATCGTTGCCCAGCATACATCAAATCCATTCGCTGTCCTCTGTCCTCCCACGACACCAGTGCATATTTGCGATATGGCCAATGCGGGGATGAGTGCGGCGTGAGCTGTGGTCTCATTTGTAAATGGTTGAGGAATGGATTGCCCTCTCAAAGTCCACCCACTGCCTTATCGCTTTGGAGGGATTAGTGGGATTGGAAAATTCAAACGCTGATGCAGCTGTGTTGGTTTTCTCTGCCAATCCCCCACCCTCATCCCCTCCGTCTACCCCCAACACCTCCACATACAGGGGGTAGCCCCTGTGGGGCTGGATGGGTGTAGTCTGTCCGTGCTATTCTCTTTCTGGTGGGCGTGATGGAGAAATCCAACCTATTAACAGTTAGAACTTCTAGGCATTGTTCTCTGCAGACTTCCCACTTGAGCCAGAGCCTTTTCACCCAAGCAGGCGGCCGTGGGAGTCATTTCGATGGAGCGCGGAGGGAGGGAGCGCGTGGTTGTAGTCAGGAAGCTGGGCTCTTAACCAGAAGGTTACAGATTCAGATCTCTGGTGGATCACGAAACCAGCGTACTGCAAGCGCTGTACTCCTCCAGCTGTCCCCGGGTGTCATATCGATGGTTGAAGATTGTATTGTATTGGTTGTTCGAGATGACTTGATTTATTACATTTCGTGATGTGATGGTGTCTGTGGGGGTCTGTGGAGGTGAGCCAGGCGGCTGATGGTTTTCAATCAGTGGCTGGATCTGAACCAAGAGCCGAAAACTTTGAAAAACTTCAAAGTGCTGAAATCACAACTGGAACTTAGCGCGAGATGGTCAGAGTGAAAGTTTTCGGCTGAGGTGTGCAGTGTGCGCGAGATGATATGTTTGAAGGTCAGCATGTTTCATGGCGTCTCGATCTATCTCCGGAGAGGCCTGACAAGAAAGGGAGCCGGATTTTCTGTTGTTTGTTTCTTGGAAGGTTGTGCGGCGAGGCGTAATTGAAAAAAGCAGAAGGGCCATTTTAAACGTTCTGATAAAAGGGTTGTGCTCGCGAGGCATGAATCAAGGAATTAATACAACTATTTTCAGGTTCTCGTTCCCCTCTCTTCGCTGCCCATCCAGTCTCTGGTGGGATTAGACACTAATCTGTCACATTACTTCGGAAACCGGCGATTTCAGCAGCCATGCACGCTGCTGCATATTCATGCGAGTGAGCGCGTGGGCGGACGCTGGGTGCATTGCGATGGCTGGAAGAATGCCGTTTGGAGAACGCCTGGAGGCTTTTGTTTCTGCATTGTGCTTCTCTTCGTCCTCCTCCTCCTCCTCTGCCTGCTGTTTTATCTCGCACTACATTCTCTTTAAAGTGCGCTGTAAAAGCACATAAACTTGTTGTGAAGTTTGTAGTTATAGTACATGCTTTAAACATTTGCGGCTGTAGATTAGCACCCGAGCTCATTTAAATGAGGCTTTTCCTTTTTAACAGTGATCTCAGCTTTGCGAGATAGAGTGGGGGTAATGGCCCAGGGCCGAGCTGGCTGGGGGCGGATGTGTCGCTGTCCCACCGTGGAAATCGGGATAAACTCTTTTTAACACTGAAGGGCTACCGAAGCTCACCGAAGCAATCTGCCATCATTTGGTTTGCTAAAGGCTAGTTTTATTTCCCTTTGTCCCAGTATTGGAACAATTGTGGAGAAATTGGGCCTGTCGCTTCATGTTGTATTCTAATGTCACTTGGGAGGAGCTCCCTGTATACCAGCCGGCCGCTGCTGCTTCACATTGACAGCAGTTGTTTAACCTCGGACCGTATATTACCTCAGCCTCTCAATCGCCTTCCCCAACACCGCATTTATTGAGTTGAAGCTGCTTTCCCTGGATGCGGAGCTCCCTGAATGACTGGGCATCAGGGCCTGGGCCCTCTGATTACTGCCGCCTTACCGCAGTATGCAGCTGTCTGCGCTTGGGTATGAGGTGCTGATCTGAGCTGGGACTCTGTCAGCACGGCTGACGGTGGTGCCTGTTGCCTTAATCCAGCTGCAGCGATCACTGTTCTCAAGACCATGCTCACCAAAAACCCTCAGTGGTATCATTTTGCAGAACTCTCTTGTTTCCAGCTTGCACATGCTGAAGTGAACATAAATAGCCGCCCCATAGGAACTATTTGGAATCTGAGCCCTTGCTATCGCCATGTTTCACAGACGGCCGGACGGCTGCATTGATGTCAGGTGACTGAAGTCGTGAGCTTCTTCACTGTGCTTTACCTGAAATGGAGCGAGGAATAATTAAACGGCCATTGCATTGTGAATTTTCCTGTGGGGACTTTTGGCCGGACAGTTATTTTCTTATAGGTGGAGTCTAAGAAGTGCTTCCTGCAGCGTCGTGGCTCTTGTGCTCAAAGGGGCCTGTGTGTTCCTGAGACGGCGGAGTGCTTTATCGCAGGAAGTCATTGGGAGTAATAACAGGAAGTTTGGAAGCTGTCAGGCTGTTTAAGGGTTTCCTTCTCGTAGAGATCGTATCTATCTTAAACTCCGAGTCTAACACAACAAGCTATCTGGACAGTGCAAAGAGTACAAAAGCTGTCCTTGAATTATGATGGTCCTCACAGCTGTCAATGTTGTTTATTTTTTCAAGTAAATTGCCATTTACGATAAAGAAAACTTTCATGAGCAGAAGGCATGAAGTTGTTTATCAGATTTTAATCAATGCATACAACTTTAAATTCTTATTTGTTGGCAAATGAAAGAAGTTTAAAGCCCTATACAATTTAAAGCTGTTATTTATCATGGGTGGCTGTGTTATTTTGACTCGCTGCGTCAAATGCAACCACAAGTGTTGCCATTTGACAGCAATTAAAAAGTGAATTTTTATGTACAGTTCTTACCTGATGACACTGTATTGAATTGGCATAATAGTCTCATTACTGGTGTGATAGAACAGCACTGTTTGTACAGATGCATTAGAGCATTATCATTTTAAGTGGTGTGTTGCTTTATGTTCTGTGAGAGCATCTTAAAATTGGGCATATAAAGTTAGTGAACAGAAACTCAAGTCAACTTTATCGTGTGGTGAGTAACAGATTTATCAAATCAAATATGATTATAGGCAACAGACTTTAATTGGGATGATTATAAATATTCTTTTTGGTTCAGATGAGTTAAAAAAAATCAACTATTTAATATTTGTTATGGCAGTGGTAGGACTTGAAAACCACCCATAGCTGTTGCTAGGAAACTAAGATTCCATTGATTTTGGGAAGTATGTGGCCCTTCCAAACCTAATGAGGTATTTAAAACAACTTAGATTGCAGGGTAGCCAGTATCTTCAACAAGAATACTGCAATGGACAGTTCATTAAACTTCCCCTGTTACATCACCAGGTTCCCTGCCAATTAGCCGTCTCAAAATCTGTTCCCTCCACAGTCAATGGTTCCCTCATGACATCAGGGAAGGAAGTGACTGCCCTGAGGCAAGAAAGACTGATGAGCTTCAGCCAACCTGTCAATCAGTTCTCTCATTATTCTGGGTGGTCACTCCCCCTTGTGATGTCAGCAAGGACAGATTATGAAACATCTTGTAATGTATAATTAGCTTTGCATTTGGAGACCTAATCAGGGACCTTTAAATGTATGTTCCTCTCCAAAAAGACTGCTTGTTATTTGCATGGTGTTTTTACACATGCATTTTTAAAACTAAATTTTGAGCACTGCGCCTGTGGTAATGCTCCTGTTTTAGCTTTAGCGAGCAGATGCAGGCGTTTCCTTTTGCTGCAGGTTAACTTCTGCCCTGCATATCCATACTGGCATTGTATTTCACACTGTTCTTAAGCAAATGTCAGATTTACATCGTTATTACTGCAAATGTTCATGAGCATGCTGCTACATTTCTGGTGTAACCTTGTACTTGAAAATCTGTGTCCGGGGTTTTTCAGCCAGGTAGTATTCAGATGTTAACCACATCATCAATTGGATCACAAGAAGGGACTTTTATGCATTCTATTTCCCTGGAATCCAGATGACTGTGAGTTATTAATGGTGGTGCTACATGGAATTTTTAGCGCTGCCCGCAGTCTCTTTTAAAGTATCGAACTCGCCTGTCAGGATCCTTGGTGGTAAAAAAAAAAAATCCCTGTGCAGCACATAAACCTAAGCTGAGCTGGCCTGGGGTATCTTTTGAGTAAATACTGTGAGTGGAGTGGCTTGGTTTCAGCCTGACTCCAGTTACATAAGCGAGACACTTAGCAAGCTTTACGCTGCAGTCAGAAGCTTTACGGGCCGACAGCAGTTGATGCCATGGGTGGAGGATGAGCCAGTGAGGCTGGGGAATGGGATACTCCTGAGCTCCCCATCACCTCACTGGCAGACACAGGAGTGCGGGGGAACGTGTGGGCAGACGCAAACCAGACCTTTTTACCAGAGCTTCATGGGAAATCTGCTGAGGCTGTATATCATTTCTCCATGGCAGCCACTGATCAGGCCTTTGCAGCAGGGCATGGCTCTCACTGCGGAGGACCCTGATGCGGCACGTAACCCGTGGCGCTTCTGCTTCTGCTTCAACATCCAGACCTAAGGGGAACAAACTAGTTTTGGACCAACTTCTGACGTGTCCATGGAAAAGTAATTTTAGGCCTGTGAGGTGGATTATGCTTTCTCAGGTCTGGCAGTGTGACTGGAAAATGACCCATGTTCCTGTGGCTCGCTCGCTAGCCAAAAAGGAGTGTGTGCTTGTAATCTAGAATAAATTCATTATCTTGACGGGCTAAGGTCCTAAGCACTTAAAAATTAATCTAGAACAAGTGTGATACTGATAATCAGTGCTCTTAAACATTTTTTTGACTGGCTGTAGTATAATATTCAGCTGTGCTGTACACTTACACTGGAAAATGGCAGATGTTATTTAGGTCCAAAAACTCAAGTTATGCTCTGGAGATATCGTTGCATTCAACCGGCGAGATGCATTGTTGTATGTCCCATTTAACTTATTAATTTACAAAACAAAGGGCTCAATTTCAGGGGCTCGTTCTGCAGGATGGTCATTCCAATTACCTGCAACTGCACAAGCGATCAAGGTTTTTCTTGAGGATGTAAATTCAATATACATTTATTACATTAGTCTATTCTGTTTTAAATAATCCATGCAACGGAAGTGAGCGTTTACATTGACATACACATGCACCCACGCACACGGCTCCTTTCCAACCCACCGCTCGTATTAGTCCTTCTCCATTGCTCAGTCCACCTGTTGTCGCTCGTTTTGAGTTCTTTTTTACAGTTAAAGGTGTGGTGAAATCCTCCCTGCGACGCCACATGGAACTTCCAGTTTCAATATACCACTTCCCTTCGGGCTGTTTGCTCAATCAGTTAAGACCTTTTCAGAGGAGAACCATGAAAGAGCCTGTGGATCGTGGGAAAAAGATTTATACGTCCCGTTCTAGCATAGGGCGCATCGCTGATAATGCTCTCCCAGCAACAGTTCTGGTCAAATAGTGCCTTCTTTTATCCTGGGTCTGTCTTTAGGGCTTAATTAATGAGTGCAATTCGTCCTCTCACCTCCCCACTGTCTCCTGAGGTCTGGGGGCGCGTGCTGGGAGGGATAGAGCGTGTTATCTCTGCCCTTAGTGCAGCGTGCAGCGCAGTGCGTTTGAACCCTGTTCAGTAGTCAGCCTGGATTGCAGTGAGAGACCTCAGGTTTGTGGTGTGGGAAAGCGCTCAGGCTTCATTCTGAAAGTCTCTCCTGGGAGACATCTGACGAGATCCGGGCAGATTTCTCTGGGACTTGGTTTGTACCTTTTGATCCTTAACTGTCTGGATGACATAAAACAAAGGGAATTTTATATAAAAAAGGTCATTATAATAGATTATACTCACAAATTTGGAGAGTGTCCACATTGGAGAAGTAACCTGTTTTGGGTTTCTGGCTTTTTTACCGATTAATTAGCCATTAAGTGGTTTCAAAATGCAAAATGCTGTACTGCCTTGTGCTCACAAAATGGGAATAATGTTGAAATATGAATCCTCTTTCAGATGAGCAGATCTGTGTGAGGCTGTGGTTATGTGCAAACACTGGGCAGATAAATGAACTTGCTGCCTGCATGAGGCATCAGGAGCTGGGCAGCGAGTCTCCCTTTAGTGCCCAACTCCATCCCTCCTTCTGCAGTTCCTCTTCACTTCCCCTGTATGAGGCAGAATAGACCTTCTAGCTTTTTTCTGTTCTAATCTGGGCTGCAGGGTTCATGTTAGGAAACCCTATTCATTTGTGTGCATTGATTTGAGTGTTGAACTTGCCAAGTGGACAAAAAGGGTTGATTCTCTCGGGGTTCACTGTACTAATTTTCATCCACTAGCAGCGGTGCGTAGTGAGCCGTGAAGATTTATGGCTTAATCAACTTCAGTTCCCTTAGGAAGTGCGCAGCACATACAAAATCGGGAGAGTTGTTTTTTTTGTTTGTTTGTTTTTTGTTTTTTTTTTTTTCCTAATGCAGTTCTCATCCTGCTGTACTTAAGAATTCATTCTTGATTTCTGAAGCTGCTTTCACACCGGACGCGAAACGAATTTTTCGCACGACAGATTACATTCAAAGTCAATGCAAAGACGCGAATATGTGCATATTTGCTTCTCTGCATTTACTTTGAATTTAATCTGTCGTGCGAAAAATTCGTTTCACGTCTGGTGTGAAAGCAGCCTTAGAATTTTCCTCGAGAGCTAAAGCTTGCAGATAAATAGCATGTCCAGGAAGTGGGCAGGATTCAGACTTGGGGAATGACCAGCTCATTCTGTCTGAGCTGCTTGATGAGAATCCAGTCTGGTGCTTCAACTTGCTTTCACCCCACCTGGAGTTGCTCTTACTGGCCACCCGCTCATGAACCTGTGACATTTGGGCACAATTTCAATGCCCAAACTCCTCTCTCCCCTCCCCCTCCCCCCGTTTAAGATTATCCAGTGCCAACAACTGAGTCTGACCTATCACAGCACAGAGATTAATAGAATGCATTTTTCTTCTCTTGAAAATTAAAGGAATGTTCAAATTGGCCATTTTGGTGGAATAGTGCTCCAGCAGTGATTTCAAGTGACGTTTTTTACATGTCCTGTGTGGGAGTTTGTTTAAAAGACATATTTACTTTGTTTGGACTATTTCTGAGGTTTTTTTTTTTTACCCTTGTAATATTATTCACATAAGTGCACACTGCAATTCAAGGAGCAGATTTTGCCGATTGGTTTAGCATAAGGGGCATTTGATCTGACTCGGGATGGTCTTTGTTAGACTCATTAAAATCCCCAGCACTCGCTTTTCCTCTACGCAGCTGCTCACTTGCGCTTCCCAGGAAAAAAAAGTGGTCATTTGTTTGTGGCCATGATTCTGGGCCCACTTAGTCGAGTCTTGGCCGGTAGCTTTGAAAGCCCTCCAGAGCTTGGAGACAGCAGGCTGACGTAACGCTTTCCACTCGCATTATGTTTGACATTTCTCTGCAGATGATTCAGTCCAACAGTTTGCATTAAGTGAAATGGGCAGGACTGTCCTCACTTACTTGGCTTGTTTCTGAATGCAGTGCAGTGTCTTTCCTTCTCTCCCTGTTTTCCTGAGAGCCACTATGTACGACAAGTCAGCTTACAGACCAGATGACTGCAAAGGCTCCATACCTTTGAGAATTTAGCCAAAAAAAAAAAAAAAAATGTGTTGGCTCACTCATTTAGACTCTCAACCAGTGGTCATCAACCCTGTTCAGGGAGATGTACCATTCCGGATGTTTTTATTGTAACCTTAATTTGTCACTCAGCAGAACAGGATCTCGAGCCTTAGTGAGAAATGTGCTCTAGCAACGTTGGAGTGAAAATCTACTGGATGGTAGGTGGCCAGGGACAGTGTTGGTGACCACTGCTCCAGACTACAGCCCAAGGCTGTGTGGAAAGTGCATTTTAAAAGACATGATATGAAAAAACGTGAGATTTTTAAAATTGGAATTTTTTTTTTCATTTTTGGCGATGTGCTGGGCTTGGCTTTTGTACTCTCCACACTGTGGGTGCTGCTTTTACTTCAGAGAATCTCGAAACATGGAATAAGGGCCATATCACTGTAAGTGGTTTTTAAGTTTCTTTTGGTTTGAGGAGTTGGTTTGTGTATCTGCTGATGTGGTTGGTTGACTGACTGAATGTTTTTTTTTTTTTTTGTATCAAACCCAGGTGGGCCAAATAAACGATAAGAGGGGGGAATGGTTAAAGTAGGATGTCTACGAATTTGCTCAGTAGCAAGTGTACTGCAGCAGTGGGCACTTCTTTCTGCTTGAGAAAAGAATGGCTGCTCATTTGGAACAGCAGGCAGTGAGGGTAGAGAAAATTGGGGCCGAAGACAATTTTGGCTGAACAAACCGCTCCAGCGTATCAACGGTCTTTATCTGTCTGCATTTTTATCCGACGAGATACCAGGCCAGGACATCGCGGGAAACTGGATAAGGAGATTGCAAAGTTTCGGTGTAGTGTTCAGGGAATATACTCTCCAATTTCATATTTATCTCCTGGGTTTGTTTTTTACCCATTGCAGTCGAGATCTGACTTTTAATTCCGCACCAGTAGATTTTGTTGGCCGGGTGCATTTGGAGCGATAGCAGGACTACAGTTCCCTACAAGGCTATATTGTAGCACCAGACTCGTTAACCTGTCTGACAGGGGACATGTTTTTGCTCCCATCTGCTCATAATTTATGATTCCTCCAGCAAAATCATACTCAACAGCTATTTTAAAAGGTTGTCACTGAAGGCCAAACTGCCAGTAGTTATTTAATGTCACGTAAAATAAGACTCATGCTTAATGTCAGGCCCTTTTATTATTCGTCAAGATTTTGCAAGTTGTGAAATGTAGGGTGTTTGGCTGCAGTCACAGCACCTTCCATTTTGCATTTAGGCCTGGTATAGCATCTTGTCATGATTATTATTTCGACACAGGCTTTTTTCAGCAGGGCGGAAATGCAGTATTTACGGCCTGGCCAGTAGTTTGGTGAATGTGGGTGCAGTCTGATGGCCCGTTTCCTCAGTGGAACAAGCTTCATTGGGTATGTCCTGAGCTTACCTCTGAGCTGTTGGCTTGTACATTATCTGGACAATGCAGCCCCACAGCTTGTGTAATGTCCCAGGTAGGCTGGCGCACAGCTGTTCCCGGATCCCGGGAGCTGGCTGTTCAGGGTTTTGAGAGAGTCGTCCAAACGAAGCAGGAGCACCTGTTGCAGGCAAAGGAAGCTGCTGCCAAACCCAGGCTACACCCTGTCCTCATCAGAGGAGGGAACACTGGCTAATGGCGCAACGTGACCCTCGTCGAACCGCGATACAATTGCCAGCACTACTTTTATTTCAGCTCTGGTTTGGTGGAATGGGCTGCATATGTGCCAAAGAGGGAACCACCTCTGCTGGATAGTGGATTATTAGATGAATCACTACCTCCACCTCTGTCTTTGCGCTGCTTCGCCAGTTTCATATCTCCCTGCTCGAGATTCTTGTAAAAACGAACAGGTTTTTAAGACAAAGAAAACCTCAAACGCTCTGTGAGAAGTCAAGCTCTCAGTCGTGTCTCGTCATTGCTCAGAAAAACTGGACTCTGAAGCTGTTGCGAACTGGAGTTTGAAAGCTTCTGAGATTCATGGTTGCATTTGAAGTGAAATGATAAAGTTTTGACCCCACTACAGGGTTATATGACGGCACGCCAAAAAACTCACCGGCCATTTTCCGTGCTGGCTTCACGTCTCCTCTTCCTCGCCAATGCAGAACTGCAATGGTCACATGGGAGGTAATGGCCGAGCGGATTCCTCTTCCCACGGTCACTGAGCACCGTCAGTGTCTGAGGACAAATGTTTTCTGCATAAATGATGAGGTGTCACATAAGACTATGGTATTTACTCTCACAGGAGTGTGGGTGTGCTTAAGGTGGATTGGTTGGTATAATTGGATATGTGTTCAGCTAAAATATCTTGATTGCTTTTTTTAATTTAATATGCATTTGCTGAGAATAAATTAAGGCTTTGAAAAATGAAATAAAAGCTGGTGGCTTAGTTTGGCCTCAGAGGTTTTCTGATTGGAGAAACTCATTTTGTGTTTTCTGAATTTGCCTGTTCTGGTGAACTGTTTCTCTGCAAGATGGCGTCCTTGACTCCACTCCCTCCATGGTTTATAAAGGGAAGCTTAATTATTAAAAGATATGAATGGAATTAAAAAAAAAAAAAAAGTGTGTGTGTGTGTGTATATATATATATATATATATATATGGATGCAAGTTAAGGAGTGATCTGGGGTTTAATGGGCAAAATTAGATATTTTTTCTCCAAAATTTTTTTGAATAAAAATATTCTACAATAACCCAACTTTAATAATCACTAAATGCTATAAGGATTAAAAAATGAACTCTATGCGGTCTTATGCATTTTCCATTGATTTCCTAAGGTATTACTTTTTCCACGTTTCTCATGTTTGTGGCAGCCATAACTTTTTTATTTATCATTGAAAATCAATGAAATTTGGGCTGCAGGTACTTTATTAGAAATGCAATGACATCGGGAAATTTTGCCTTTCTGTTACATGCTTTGAATATTTTGAGTATTCGTCAGATTCTGCACAAAATAATTTCAAAATTTGAGTAAAATGCCCCCAAATCACAATGATAAATTGGGCAAAAAATGGCCATGTCATTGCATTTGGATAAGCAATGGCTTTTAAATGATGAAAGAAAAACTGAATTCTATCATGGAGTGAAAGAGGAATTGGTGCCAGAAGTTTTCTGCATATTTAATAAGCTTGCTGGGTTACCATGGCGACCGCATAAACAGAAAAATGCCAACTTGTATCTTTTTTGGTGGTTATTACATATACCTCTTTAGATTCATTCTGAGTTGTTTTCTGGTGTCATTTTTCATTTAACCCCAGATCACCCCTTAAATAAGTAGCATCCTTCTCTTTAATGAACTCCCATCTGAACGTGCTGTGCTCCAACACATGTCTAAATAAATGTAGCCGAAGAAGTGCTTAGTTGTCCCAGGGTGACCATTTTCTTTGATATTTTTTCTATTAAACATACCCAAAAGAGCATTTCATATCAGCAAGTCTTACAGTTGGAAAATCATTTATCATCATATAAACTCTTGTATCAGCCTTAATATAGTTGGCCGTCAGTGCTGGAAATGGTGTAAATGTATAATTTAAGGGCTATGTTGTGTTGTTTTATGCTGTTTTCAGAAAAAAAAACCTTGTATTTGCTTTGCAAATGGGAGTATGCAAATGTGGAATTTTCCATTTAATCTAGTGATTCACAAAGCTCTCATGTACAGTCAGTAAATTTACTTTTATCTCAGTTTCGTTAAATGTGCTATGTGCAACTTTCATCGATGCCTTGACACTACCTACTTTGGTGGCCATTAGCGCAGCTGCGCAAAGAGATGCCATAGCATTTTGAAATTGGGCATGTGTTTCACGTGAAACGATAATAAAAACTTGAGCTGAATAATTTCAGGAAAGTTTTGCGATTTGAAAATGACTCGAATTAATTCCTCATCTTTTGTTTTTTTTTTTAAGAAATCTTTACCTTTTTTTGTGAATGCTAGGAATCTTCTAGGCTTCAAACTGTGAATCGCACTGGACCTCTAACGCCAGTATCGTGTAGACAATGGCTTGCTGCCGCAAGCAGTCGTGTAGGCTACATGTTGAATCCGCGGATGTCCGCCGGTGTTCGCCAACAGTGAATCCACGGCAGGCTTGCTTTGTCGGCAAGATGCGGTGTATTTTTAATACGATCATAAATAGGGCGAATAGTGGCGACACGTTGTTCATGCCACATTCCATCAGCCAGCTTCCACGAGTGCACATTGTCATTCGCTGCGCTGCATGCATCAAACGCCCATCAACGCCCTTAAAATGGTCTACCAATGTCAACGCTATTCCAACGCTACTTACCACAAATTTAGACAAAATTTTTACTAATTCCGCAAATCACTGCGGTGGGACGTCCGTCCTACTGTTGCAGTGAAATATCCTATAAATGCGGTTAGTGAGAAAGGGGCTTTTGCTGGGCACTTCTTTATGGTTGGACTCTTAAATGGACAAATATTCATTTATTGCTTTCGAACATTCATGAAAGCTAATCAGCCAAAATGTATGGAGGGCTTACCTCTTGGTTCCGTTGGTCATATGTGGGTTATGTTGAGGCCACCGAAAAGCGAAACGATAAATACAGCTATTGTAGGTTTTGCCCTTGTGAACTGTGGTGACGCGCAGTACGCGCAGCTATGTTATCTGGATCGCAGTCAGCATCCCTTGGCTTGTGCTTGTGCTAAATCATAGAGAGCAAGTACTCTGGACATTGGCCAGATTAAGTGTCAACTCACTGACTGAACATGATTGATCAGCGGCATCATGATAGTAGTAGCATCACACTGTTATAGTTTGACTCTCTTTTTTTTTTTTTAAGTTATAATTTTAAAGTGAAATATTGTTATCAGCTTGCTTTATAGCACAGTTGTAAGTATAGGCGTTTGACTTTGAACTTATCCATTCTGGTTGCATGATTCATTGACTGTATTTATAACATTGGCGCTGACTAGCTAATTTAGCCAACTTCATCAATTGCTTTTGGGTCTAGCTTTCACGGGGAGGCGTTGTAATGTCAGCACAGCTAAAATTGCTGGATGATAAAGCTAGTGGTTTGTGAAATACACAGAATATTATTAAAAAGATCTGTTGCTACACTTCCTTCTTGATGTGATCGTTTCCATCACAAATCTCTGTGTTTCCTTGCCGTTCTAAAAACTTTGGTGTTGCACCCAAATCGATTGAATGAGAGACTTGGAAACACAAAGGGTCTTAATATGCAGCCCTCAAATGGAAAAATCTACCATCTAAAGAGTGTTGCCTGCCATTGTGGATGATGCACAGCCTCCCAGTCGAACCCTCACAAGAATGCAACAAAGTCAAATATAAACTTTATATCGTTAAGATTTAGTATACGACCGTTTTGGTTGCAGTTTAGCAAGTCTGTTAAATGATCAGAAAAACCAGTTTTGTGATTCGGTTGGCTTTGTGCGATACTCTCATGGTGAGTGTTGCTGGTAATTTCTTTTCATTGGTTGACTCCATATCCAATCAAAATTAGTTTTAAAAAAGTGGGAAAAGTTCCTACCTTTGTACCTTTCCAGGAGTGTGGCAAGGCACTTGGAAGTGCACTTAATGTCATTTTCTTTGGATTTATGCAGAAAATTGAGCGCGATACCTTTGCATCTGAATCAGTCCTCAAGCTGCTGTCGGTAGCTTAGAGCCACGAAAGTCGGGAATGGTCTCATGTTTTAAGTTGAGTCACAATCCTGTCACACATGGGAAATGGAGACCAATTAATGTATGCAAAAACGTTGCACATTGCCCCTTGAATAGAGGTCTGTACTCACAGATGAGCAATACAATGTTCTAGTAAACAACATTAAACAAACTTGTCATGATACAAAAGCCATTACATATCTTGATAGTATTTAAAGAAACAGAATATTTGCATAATTAACATTTCAGTATATGCAGCATGTACTGTACGCTTCTGTGTGCTAATTTCCACCCTCGTTTGTGTTACAACATCGCTGTCAAAAAGAATTCTGATTTAAAATAAAAAAATTAGGTTACAGTGTGGTTTTTCAAATTGTTAACTTGTGGCATATCCTGTAATGCAAGCGACCAAGCATGGGCTTGTTTGTTCAAATGAAACCAAATTACGAGCTATTTGTATTTGCAACTCTGAACAAGGTTGAGTATATTTTGCCAAATTTG
Organism: Gymnothorax reevesii; assembly: GCA_029721435.1. Lineage (NCBI taxonomy): Eukaryota > Metazoa > Chordata > Actinopteri > Anguilliformes > Muraenidae > Gymnothorax > Gymnothorax reevesii. The sequence continues at coordinate 70,566,834 of CM056577.1, read as the reverse complement.
GCATGAAAAGAAAAATTCTATTCACTCTATTTCTTGTCTTGACATTTCGAGGAGAACTGGCTACAACTGATAGTCTTGGCTGTTTTTGGAATCAATGCATTGTTTATCAAGGGAAGTGATTGAAAACGGGTACATCAGTTTAAAAGGGATTCTTTTTTGTGTCTCCCCTATTTTCAGCGTTGCTCTGGATATAACACTGTTTGATGATGCTATGGTCTATTATGCTTTATAAAACGGCTGCTTCCCATCCTTAGATGTGATTGGCTGAGCCGTGTTCCATGCCGGTATAAAATCAGTGTAACCCACCGTATTCTGAGGCAGACCGCAGCACAAGTTATCCCTGCGCGCCTGGCCTAGCAACCGACTACTCAGCGCTCAACTGACTCATTCGGTTAAGTTTGTTTCAAGACTTTTAGCTCGCTATCTCAGTGTTGGCGAAGTTTAGCCTTCTAACCCGCTAAACAGTTGGCTATCTACCTAGCAAGCTGTAGCATTATAGAGTTTGATATCACTTTAGCTTGCTAACTAGCTCGCTATGTCAGTATTAGCGATGAATTGTTGATTTTCTTTTCTCGTGTTTTTATTTTATGGGTTGTGTAGGGTAACCACATCCATTGTAGTGAATGCTAGCTAGTTCACAAGCTGGCTACCAAACTAATGCGCAATTAAACATATTTTCCTGGACACCGGCAAGTCAATCTTGTTCCCTACTCTCGCTGGCGGTTGTAATGATATGGCCGATCGGCGCGAGTTGAGAACATTGAAACTCTAAAACCGAAACGAACGTAAAATTATTTAATGGGGCCTTCGGGAGACCGAAGGAGACATTCCAAATAGCTTGCTTTCATAGTATATCGACATTAACAAGCCCAAATAGCCTGATGTGACATGATAATGGTGCTAGATGAAAAGCAATCTTAGCGTTTGTGTTGCTTGCCTACCATTCTGTCCACTCGATCTTGCTTGGTGGAAGAACAAATGGTTCTCAATTTTATTGTTGCATTATTGTTGTTTTATTATTGTTGTTATTTCTTCTTGTGTGTTTATTTAATGGGCTATATGTTGGTTAACCGTTTTATAAAAGCAATAAGCCCCTTGAAACGTTTTCAAATCATTAATTCTCGGGGCTTATTCCTTTATTATATATACCAGTAATATATTATGAATCGTGGATCTTTTTTTTTGTTGAAGTTTATGAGGTGCCAGTTATTTATTTGCTCTCTTAATTGCAATTATGCCTTATTTACTACATTGATCACCACCCTCTTGTCCCCCTGCTCCAGTCTGCTTGATTGGGGCATCAAAGCAGCGGTGCTGCTGGGAAGTTTAGCAGTTGTTTGAGAAAATGCTATTTGTGATGATATATTATACGTGTAATACTTCGACTGGTAGTTTAAGACAATGGATTTACGGTCTGCAAATATTTTCCAAACAATTGGGTTATAATTCACTTTGCCCACAGATTAAATAATGCATCTCTGATATGCGAAAACAACATCTGAGGTCCGGAAGAGGAGTTAAACCTGCTCTGCTCTTGAGGATCAGCAGCCAATACTGTTTCACCACTGCGGAGGACTGACAGGTGCTGACTGATGTTGTAGCCAGACTCAAACCTGAGACACCTCAGCTTCATGGCTGAGCTTGTGCTTTTCGTCTAGAGCTTTTATTAAACCGAGTCGCTCGAGAGCATTGTGTTTTATTTGTTTTTGTTTAATAATGACACCGCAATAAATCCATTATTCATTTCACAGCATATGTTTTAAATCCCTTTGTTCACAAATACGTGGAGTTATGTCATGGTTAAAGGAGGGTTAGTTCCTCTTTTGTGGTAAGACATGCATGCTTAAAGCTCCTTAAGGCTGTATTCATTTTTGTTAAAGACAAGCAACCCTGTTCTCCATTTTTCAGCACCTTCTCTTGCAGACGTTAATGCCATCAATTTGAGACCTGCTTGTTCTTTGAAGGAGAAGGAAAAATGTACCTGCATTATTCCACCTGTGTTTGTCCCCTTGAGCATGAAAACTTTTGAATTAACCGATGTTTGAATATTCATATCTTAAGTAATAAAACTCAAATTTTTGCACTGGTGGTAAAAACCACTTTCTCACTGCACTTGGTATAGTTTTGTCATATTTTAGCACGGGGATGTTTTACCCTTGATGATTTGGGGCCCTGGTGGGGGTTACAGCTCAGTGAAGTTCTCTTTCCTGCAGAAATAACTTCTGCGGCTTCAAAGCGCTCTTTCAGGAAAGATGTCTGCGAGGTTTAGTCCTCTGCTAGAATATCATCTTGCTTAAATTTTGACTGAAAATCTTCCTGTTTGACAGCTGGTGTTTGTAGGATCTTCTCTGTTGTGGTAGTAGGGTGTACGTGGAGGCAAAGTCGTGCTTATGATGGTAGTTTGGGGTATGCTGAGGTGGATTTTTCCCCAGCGAGTGCAGCAAATTATGGAGCATTCCTGTTTCTGCTTGGGGGGCGGCGATGGTGAGCGCGACGTATATGGGACGACTGAGAGTGCTATTTATAGCACGGGAGGGATTTTGGGCACCCCTGGGGGAAACAGGCCTGTGTTCCCGGTTCCCCTCTTCCTGCAGCATAATTGATTCCAGACACCTCCGAATGCACGCACACAAAAAAAGGCGGTCTTGTCGAATGCCCTGATCCAATTCACCACAGTAACTCTTGTGATGAGGGTGCAGCCCTTCAGCTGTCCTCCACAATGCGTATTTTCATTCCAGCCGTTCCATTTTCAGGCAGGGAGCGCACCAGCTGATTGTCCGCCTTCACCAGTTGAGAGACTTTGCAATTAATACAGCAACTCTGCCTGCTTTGAGTGACTCGTATGATATTTGGAATCACGTTGGTTTTTTTTTTTTTTTTTTATGTTCAAAATTCTTAATCAGTGTTGCTGAATCCCTTTGCCAACCCAAAGTAGTGATTTCATTATTTGAATTTTCAACATCTAAGCATATATTTCTCATCAATGCCCTTGACATTGGACTGGCTGACCTGCTGTAGTCTCCAACTTGCAGCTACTGGAGTGTTATGCAGTCCACTTTCAGCAAAGCTGAGGGGGAGGGGGGCAGTTCGGAGGAAGAAGCCCCGCGTGGATGCGCTTGACCTCCTCGCCATCCACCCACGCAGAACAAACAGGGTGGAAAACAGATGGAGACATCTGTGGGCTGTTCTGGCCCTATCTACCCTCTCCCTCTCCCTCTCCAATGGGATGGGAGGGAGGGGTAGAGGCTGCATCTTAGGCCCGCCCACTTGCAGCCAGAATGTATATTTTTGAGGAGCCCTTCCTGGGCCAGCCCACATCCTGTATGGTCCAGTCTTCTACAGCAGTCTCACTTGAGCAGTGCTAACTCCAGTCGTCTTCAACCCTGTTCCAGTAGAGACACCATCTTGCAGATTTTTAGTCACCTTAATTCAGCTAACCGAGTTTGGCTAATCAACAGCTCATCAAGATCTCTAACTGGGAGATAAGGTGTACTTTGCTTTGGTTGGAGCGAAAACCTTCAGAATTTTTAGCTGTTCAGAAATAGGATTGGAGACCACTCGTTTACTCTGCCTTCCTCTGCCATGCTCCACTGAATCCGCATGTCCTTTGCTCTCAGTAATTATTTATTGATAGATTTATTTTGTAACACAATCCGAATTTCAGCCTTTAAGTGATTAGATGAATTTCTGAGTTTAATCCATTTCCCAAATTGGCAATATTTCTATGTACATAATGTTTACTGCATGGCTGCACCCCATCTGGCAGTTGACTGATAAATCTCTCTTGGTTCTGTATTCTGCCATGATTGGATGTTTTCAACATTATTTGGACTGAGTGACTGAAAAACTTGGTGATTACAAAGTTTCAGTGCTGTGAGAAAGTATTTGCCCCCTCCCTGTTTCTTCTATTTTTGCTTATTTTTCATGCTTGAATGCTTTAGATTATCCAACTAATTTTAAAATAATAAAATGTGAATAAGCACAAAATGCTAGTCTGACAAGCCAGACTATAACATCAAAATGTATAGTTTGGCCATGACCGATAGACCGGGCTCAATCTTCGGGGCGGAATTAGTGGTTATCTTTCAAACTGCCTCTGCACGCAATCGGATAGCGCTACGACCAATCAGAGCAACGAACAAGGTGATGAACTCAGAGCGATGGAAACGAGTCAATGGGATAGAGTAAACTCAGAAGGGATACAGCTAGTTTTGGAGTAAATTTTGATGAAGACAGCATAGTGGTCATGGAGACTGACGACTTGTTTTTGTTACAAAAATATGAAGATAGCTGGTGTACTGGCACACAGTTCAAACATTTTTGATAAATTGGAGAAACCGCAGAGTATGCAATACATTCAACATCACAAAGCAATAGGTCTGATCAAACTATCCCTTTGCACTAGAATCCATCCCCGTGGTCTTAATATATAAGCTGCTTGACAAAGTTTAACACCGACAGCAAAGGAGGATAAAAGAGGAGCATTCCAACTGTCAGTCTGCTGTGATTCACAATGATATCACAGTGGGGCCGTGTGTAACACAACTGGCTCTATATTCAGTTCACATATGGAATATAGACTTTATTGCCATTACTTAGTTTACTTAATGCCTCTTACCATTTGTAAATGAGATGCACCTCATCCACCACGATTCCTAGGAGGTTATCTCTGAAGACCTTGGTAGCCAACATGTCGCGCCACTTCCTCTGCATGAGCCAGGCTTCAGGACTACCGAAGACCAACTGACAATGGCCACTTTGAATTTCCTTCAATTTACGCACACCAAATTGCATGGCCGTGAGTCCAAATTTGGTTGCCTCTGTGACCAGGGGCTGTTTCAATAAACACTACAGACAGTCCGACCCAGCATCGGATTATCCCTGCTTGGATGGGACAGTCCCGTCTTTCTGGGTGTTTCAATAAACGTCATCCTCCGTTCTGGTTGGACTGTCCAACTTTCTGGGACCACTCGAGAGTTGTCCTAAAACTCGGTTAGACGAAAAATGTAACGCCCAAATATGGCATTATTATTTGTTGTCTGGAAGCGCAGGCAGCCAAAAATATTTTGAGAATGGAGAGACAGTATAACCAATGCCCACGAAAACAATATAGCCTACACCCAGAAACGGGGCTCTGTTAAATCCGTGAATTCATTTATCTGACAACTACACACAATTTATTAACAACGCGTGAAAATTTCACTTTCAAATCATTGGCACAGTTATCCTCAAGTGCGACAAAAAGTTGTGTTTTTATACATTCTGTGTGAACACTAAAGGGACAATCGCAGTCTCTGCATGGCTCTCAGATGTTATAAAACATAGTATTCGTGGTGCTTATTTGTGACCAAGAGTGGAGCTCTGCTTATCGCCCGTCTGCTTAACTCAATTCTGAAAAAAAAAGCGATCGTGACGATATGAATGTTTTAATGTACTTTTGTGTGATGAACAGCTTTATTATGTTGCCACTCGTAGTTTTAGCACAGAGTGCACAGTAAGCAAACTTATTTAGCTAGACTGTATTCAGTTAATAGCCTGCTGAAATTGAACGTGCTATCCTACTGTGATGTGCGCCGTTAATTTGTCTGAATCGTGGTTATGATCTACCTAATCAGAACTGTTTATTTTTTCTTTTTTCATTTAACGTTAAGTTATTTTGAATATTTCAAGGCCAAATAGCGAAGCAGTGCATCGCTGAGGTGTAAATTCTCACGCAACTTTGAACGGACAGTGACAAACCGTCCGTCCGCGTCAGACCATGGTCGGACATCCTTCTTGTGTTTCAATAAAACAACTGACAGACATGGTCTGTCGAAGGTCCGACTTTGAAGGACAAGTAAATTTTATTGAAACAGCCCCTTAGTCCTCCATAAGGGCGATCAACGGCGAGACTACAACCAACAGTGGGTTTTCACTGACTCCCATTCGTTTTGCTACCAGTGGAGCCAGCTGGTAAACTAAACTTTTGCCTTATCCCTTCGGCAAAACTGCAAGTAGATCAGTCTTTGGAATCGAATGACTTGAGTGGCTTTTTCTGCTCATCTTTCAAAGAAAAGCCAAAGTCTAACTCTTCCAAAGTCGATGCCAAAGGCGATTCAAATGACCGTTGTTCCTTTGCCACAGCCATCTCAGTTGTTTTGCTTCGTCGCAGCGTTGTCGTCATCTTGCTAAGCCTGCCCAACGACTCTGTACAAACATGGAGCGTTGTGATTGGACCGACCAAACCTTGGACGGACCAATCACTTGGTATTACTGGGGCCCAATAGCTCGTGGCTAGACGTACCAGTTGAGCAACACTATTTGCTACTGCTAGGGTACGTCGAGATTTCTAGGCTAACAAAATGCAGCTTTCAAATGATCATCTCTTTTTTTTTTTAAATAATAAAGAATAATTTAAATTTTTACATTTTAATTATTTTTTTTTTAAATAATAATAATTTAGGGGGTTAAACCTAATAACTGGTTGTGCCACCCTTGATGGCTACAGCAGCTATTGTAGATTTGCAATAACTGGCAATGAGACTTCTACATTGCTTCAGTGCCTGACAAAAGTCTAGTCGCATAAAGACATAGTAACTAAAAATAGCATATAACTTTATTTCTGACCAATCAATTGTTATCATAAATAGTCCATTTTGATGTCATGGGCTTTCACATTAATAATTTGGTGCAAAATGAAACCGTCAAAAAGGGTTCTGATGTTCACAGCCTGGCAAAGCCCATAACGTGTTTTTGCTGGGACAAAAGTCTTGTCTCTTCAGATGATGCGACAAATCACAGATTAGAGTTTAACCTATGACACATACTGTAATTAACACATTCCCAGATGTGTATAGAAATAACCCCAGTGCACCAGACTTTCATATGAGGTGCGACTAGACCTCTGACAACATGCCAAAGATTGAACCACAGACCAAAGTGCTGATCATCAAGAGCCTGAAGACTGAGTCAGCTGCTGCGGTGGCAGGCATCTTTAATGTATCCAAATGTCAAGTGGAGGGGATAAGAAAAATATTTGAAGAAACTGGTGATGTTCGTGACAAGTGCGGGTCAGACAGACCCCCGGTATGACAACTGTTTGGAAGGACTGTTTGTTGCTTCAACTGTACAAGGCAAGCCCTTCTTCAACTACAGCAAAGCTACATTAGGAAATGTCACCAAAACCCCTGGTATCTACTAGAAGAGTTTCCCAAATTCTCTCAAAGTGGTTTTCATGGCCGAATTAGTTCACAGAAGCCTGCATTATACAGAAAACTAATTACTTGCATTGAATTTTCCAAGGCCCACAGCTTGCAGAAAGGATTGATACTGGGTAACTGGCTGAAAGTTTATTTTTCTGATGAATCATCCATTGAATGCATCCCAGTTGCCCGACAAGACCTGTTGGAACCCTCATGGACCCAAGATTCTCCCAGAAAACAATCATGTTTGGTGGAGGAAAAATCATGGTGTGTTGTTACAGCCAGTATGGGGGTGTGAGAAAGATCTGCAGAGTGGATGGCAACATCAACAGCCTGAAATATCAAGAAGTTTTTGCTGCCCGACTCATACTGCTGCTCCTTCTCATAGTTCACAGTTCCTGAAAGCGAAGAAGGTGAAGGTACTCCAGGATTGGCCGACTCAGTCACCTGACATGAACATTATTGAGCATTTCAGGGGTAAGATGAAAGAAGAGGGTTGGAAGATGAAACCATAGAATCTTGATGAACTCTGGGAGTCCTGTAAGACTGCTTTCTTTGCCATTCCAGATAATTTCATCTTCAAGTTATTTCAGTCATTGCCAAGACGTATGGATATGCAATATTAATTCTTTTTTCCAAGGCACCATGAATTTATGTTCTAATATTATGGTGGCATATTTGTGTATTCAATATAAAGTGTATGTATAATTTCCACATTCTTTTCCAATGCGACAAGACTTTTGTCCAAGCAAAATCTGACCTTTCTGTACTTATTAAATGATAAAACTCAATGAATGACACAACTCTATTTTGGTATATTTCACATAATCTACAGGGCTTTACCTTTCATATAAGCCTATTTTTGATTCCATTTGATCAACTGCAAGTCAGGTTATTATTTGTTGTTCCTACAAGAAACTTCCAAGACTTTTGTCAGGCACTGTATGGAGGATTTTTTTGCCCACTGTCCTTTGCAAAATTGTTTTGCTTCAGCCACATTGGCAGGATTTTGAACATGACCTCCCTGTTTGTGCCACAGCATCTCAATTGGATTCAAAACAAGACTTAAAATAAAATGAGGGTTTTGGAGTGGCTCAGTTTATTTTTTGTTTTATTTTACTTGAGCCACTCAGAGGTGGCCTTGCTTGCCTGCTTTGGATCATTGTCTTGCTGCCTAACCCAACTACACTTGAGCTTTAGGTCACAAATTAAGGGCCCGATACTCACCTTCAGGATTTTCAAGTACAGAGGAGAATACAATGTCCCATCAACTGTGGTAAGTCACCCTGGTCCTGAAGCAGCAAAGCAGCTCCAGAACATCACACAACCACCTCTGTGTTTGGCACTTGGTATGATGTTATTGTGGAATGCTGTTTTAGCTTTAAACCAGGTACAGAAGGCCCCATGTCTTCGAAGAAGTTGTTCTACTTTTGACTCTTGATTTCAGAATATTATCCCAAAAGTTTTGGAGGAGATCACCATATTTCTTGGTAAATATGAGACAAGCCTTTGTATTCTTGTTGGTCTGCTGTGGTTTTTGCTTTACAGCTCTACCATGCGCTCTTGGTGGAATTTTGTTTGGCCAATCCCTCTTGGGACGATTTACCACAGTTCCAAGTTTTCTTCATTTTTATGTAATGGTTCTCACCATGGCTGGTTGGAGTTGTAGAGCCTTGGAAATTACTTTGCAACCCTTTCCAGTGGGTTTTTTTCAATAAATGAAATTATCATTCACAAAAAAACCAGCATTTTTCTGTTTACTCAGGTTATCGTTGTCTAATATTAAAATTTGATTGTTGAAAGTAATTCCAAATATGGTTTCCAGAGAATTGCTGGTTTTACATCCTTTGACTGTACGTCTTGTTCTTGGTCAAATTTGGCAAATTTTTTATTTTTTTTGGACCATGGTCATATTTCAACCAAAACTGAACTTTATTAATACTAGAATACTATTATTGGCTTCTTATTAGCACCAATTGGCAAATAGTGTCAGTACTAATGTACAAGTTAACCTGATGTGCTGTTTGTACATGAGAGTAATGGATTATGAAAATGGGGTGTTGCAATCATACATAAAAATGTCATCAAAAGACAATAATTTTGAGATTTAGTATTGATTTATAAATTCCCCCATGTCTGTCTGTACTTTTTTAAATTTTTTATTCCAAAACAAGATGTGTGTATATGTGTTGGTGACTGCAAACTGCATGTATACGTGCGTGCATGCGCTGGAATGCTTGTGTTTTAAATTGTGTTCATGTCCCCTCGTTGTAACCCTGTGACTGGTGCTAATTGCCCTGAGTGACACTTGCTCTCAGTCATCATAAGCACTGGTGTTGCTGTTGGATACACTCCAACGGTGAGCAGCCAAAGGTGGGCTTACTCACATTGAGTGTTTCTTGAGAAAGGGGATTGTTAATCATCCTTTGCGGCTGCTGCACCCGAGTCAAGGCTTTCCTCAGTCAGGCTCAGTGCTGAAAACACAAAATTATCCCACACAGGAAAAGCCGCTTGCCCTTGTCTGAATTACAGCAAAGTGAGCAGCGACACATGATTTAATCAATTTGGTGCCAGGTTATAATCACATTGGTTATGGAACAGAAATTGAATGTTATGCTTTTATTATTTCAGCTTTAGTAGTTGCTCATATTGTTTAAAAATCCATTTTATCATCCCTTGCCACCCCTGACAACACAATCTTGTTTCCTTGCATGTTTTGCTCTCATAATATACAGCTGTTTGTATGGCGCGCAGGCAGTGGGTTGCCAATTAGGATCTGGCATTGGTCTAGACTGCGGTCTGTATATGAATGTGGGAGCTCACCAGTAAGTGGAGCAGTCGCGTGAAAGCACTCAAGTTTATTAGGCAGAGTCATTCATCATTCATCGCTGAACAGCGTACATGTTATTAGCGCATCATTAACGTTATTGCTACCCCCTTCTCGCAGACGCTAATTAGACTTGAGATGGCGAAGTGTTGCCGTTATCGATGCGGTGCCAATGGGACCGACAACATGGCAACTAGATTTTTTTAATGCCGGCGAATTCTCTTTTTCCGGCCCGGTTTGAGAAGTGGGTCGAATTCTGGGGTTTTAGAATCTTTGAATGGATCAGTTTCAGCACCGGCTGCTTCTCTAGCCAGCGATATTGCTTCTCTCGTCAAAGCTGTGGAGAATTTACTTCTCTAGACCTATCCTCAGGCGAGTGATCAGGCGTGTTGATGGAGCACATTCCAAATATATTGCCCGTGAGCGTGGAGAGTCTTGTCACTCCCGTGAGGAACATAAAATGTGCTCTTCACCTGCACCTGCCTAACCCTGCTACGAGCTACTGGTGGTGTGACATATGGGGGTGGGGGGGAACTACAGCTCCCAGCATGTACTGCTCACTGTTCACTGTTCCTGTCTTTTTAGCGCCGAGACCTATTACTAGTCATTAATGGCCCTGTGAAATGAATGTCCAAGCTCACTAATAGTCACTAATTAGCACATTGCCTAACGTAAATGACTACAATTTTGTGCTGTCAACGTGTTAAAAAGGCATAGATGATGAGCGTTGTTGAGGCTGCGTTCTAGTTTGTGTGCTCCCATAGATGGATATTGAATTCTAGCTGTGCTAGTTCCATCTGGCTGAAAAGCCTGCAGTTTCACAGCTGGCAACAGTTCCTCCACATTTTGATTGGCAGGACCGTCCTCCAATCTTTGTGCACGCGTGACTCCTCTGCCTCAGTGGCCAGCAGCAGTTTGCCTGTACACTTCCCTGCAGTGCTTGTGCTCTCCTAGATCAACATGGAATGCTGCTGCTCTGAAAGCAGCGGTCATACAATAGCCTTGACAATCTCAGTATTAAATAAATAAATGGCTCTAAAAAATTCTTTAAATTGCAAAAAGCTGGTATTTTCTGAAAAATTTTCTTTCTTTGATTGGAACACAACTACGGCCTTGACAGCTGTTGTGCTGTATTCACACATGCAGAGCTTTACGTAGTTCTGATTGCATTCAGTCACCCAGATCAGGTTTGGGATGCATGTTTTATGGCACGGAACGGAAATTCAGTGTACAAAACCCAAAACCAGTGAAGTTGGCACGTTATGTAAATCGTAGATAAAAACAGAATACAATGATTTGCAAATCCTTTTCAACTTATATTCTATTGAATACACTGCAAAGACAAGATGTTTAATGTTCAAACTGAGAAACTTGATTTTTTTTTCCGCAAATAATCATTAATTAAGAATTTAAAGGCAGCAACACATTGCAAAAAAGTTGGCACAGGGGCCTTTTTACCACTGTGTTACATCGTCTTTCCTTTTAACGACACTCTGTAAACGTTTGGGAACTGAGGAGACCAATTTTTGAAGCTTTTCAGGCGGAACTCTTTCCCATTCTTGCTTGATGTACAGCTTAAGTCGTTCAACAGTCCGGGATCTCCGTTGTCGTATTTTACGCTTCATAATGCGCCACACATTTTCAAAGGGAGACAGGTCTGGACTACAGGCAGGCCAGTCTAGTACCCACACTCTTTTACTACGGAGCCATCCTGTTGTAAGACGTGCAGAATGTGCCTTGGCATTGTCTTGCTGAAATAAGCAGGGGCGTCCATGAAAAAGACGTTGCTTGGATGGCAACGTATGTTGCTTCAAAACCTGTATTACCTTTCTGCATTAATGGTGCCTTCACATATGTGTAAGTTGCCCATGCCTTGGGCACTAATACACCCCCATACCATCACAGATGCTGGCTTTTGAACTTTGCGCCTATAACAGTCCGGATGGTTCTTTTCCTCTTTGGTCCGGAGGACACAACGTCCACAGTTTCCAAAAACAATTTGAAATGTGGACTCTTCAGACCACAGAACACTTTTCCACTTTGCATCAGTCCATCTTAGATGAGCTTGGGCCCAGCGAAGCCGGCGGTGTTTCTGGGTGCTGTTGATAAATGGCTTTCGCTTTGCATTGTAGAGTTTTTGCATTGTTAGAGGTGGTTTGCTAGTTAATAATGCGTAGCTTTAGCCTATGAATAAACAATGGTTGAGAGGTTGAATTACTCAGGGCTGTACGGTGTGACAGTTTTGCTCGGATTTGCAGTTAAAAATTAATTATATGCATAGATAAATGAAAAACACTAGCACATATGCAAAAGGTTGCATATCAATTTTGATTGCAACTTTGTTTCTTGCTAAAGATGAGTGGATGTGCGTATGCAGTCTTTGGTATGTAGGAGCGTTGCATCAAGGGAAATGCATTTTGAAGTATCTACATCTACATTCTACAGAACATTTCAATGCTGCCGCTAAAAAAACTACATTTCCCAAACTAGATTGCGCTGCACTGTCAAGAACGGATGTGGCAGATGTTTAATCTCAAATGAAAACAGAGGGGTTTTTTCTTTCCGGTTGTTAGATCATCAAGCAGCTAGCATTTACGGAAAAAAACCACTTTTGGAGGACTCCTCGGTTACATCTAACGCTAAGCAATCGGATCAGGATATGTCAGAGGCTGCATTTTGAGCTATCTATGGTATACTGAAAAGCGTGGGTAATCAGTGCCGGTGTATAGATCCAAAATGCACAAGCAAGCTGTTCTTAATAAATATTGGCTGGTGAAAATAATAGGGCATATTGACATAGCGTTAAAAATGTGATTTCCGGTTGATCAGTTTCATCATCTCAGTAATTCCGGATAAGTAATGTTTTTCCAAATAAAATTTAACAAACGCAGAACAGTGGCGGGGCAGCCAATGTAAAATCACTTGGCACAGCAGCCTATTGAAATATCTTACTGTTTGATCATTTTGCTTTCCTTTTCGCCCGCTCAGAAAATCCATCTATGGCCCAGAACCCACGGCAGACAATCCAAGCAATACAGATTTTCCATCTTGGCTTATCCTGACATGGGTATCACGTGTAATTGCTGGTGTTGAAATGCCTCACTAAAGCCATGGTTTTTTGCGCCAAATTAAGGTCTGGTGTAGGTCATCCTTTGTTGTTTAACTCCAACTTCTCATTGAATGTTAATCTGAAGAACGGCATTTTTAGTGAGCTTGAAACAATATCCTAATCACTTGCAGCGCTGAGCGCTACTCAGCGCTGCTACGTTTTCCACCATGAAACAAGGACACAGGCTAGTTTTTTTTTTTTTTTTTTTTTTTTTTAACCCCCCCCCCAAGCTTATGATTTACCCGAGGGACAGTGGGCGGAACTTGTCATAGTTCGACATAATAAAGCCCATTCATAGGAGAAATATGATTGGTTAGTTTTACTGTCATTTGAAATTACATTCATTGAATTACTACTGCTAAAACCTCTGTAAATATACCGTGGTACAGCTGCAGGGGGAGACAAAGGCCTTCTTCCCTTTTAACCATTCACACTCCAACACAAACTTTCATTTTTCCCTCATTGAAAGCCGAAATGTTGCCAAATTTGCAAGCTTGCATTCTTCTTTGCAACCAAATCTGCCATGTCTGTGTACTGAAACGGTGCAGCTGCATGCAGGCTAACCCAAATAATTCAGCAGTTATTTTCATCATTTTTGCGCAGAAAGGAGGAGGACTATCAAATTAAAATAAAAGTACGAGGATGGCATAACAGCTGTTCGATATTGTTAAAAAATATTGCATATGACAACAAATATTGTGATTATCGATAATATCGAAAATCGGCCCAAGCCTATATGACACGCTCTCGCATAACAACTAGCCGGGAGTCTGAATCACATCATGTGATGATTACATTTGAGGCACGGCCTCGGTCTGTGGAATGACTGCATTAAAACTTCACAGATGCTCTCATGGTATATGCTACACGTCTAATTTCCCCAGAGATTTACCAGCTGAAAACATATTAGGTGCTTCTTGAAATCAAAATTTGAAAACGTATACCTGGAGTGTGATTAATTCCACTGAAGTATCTTCTAAAAAAGGAATCCAATTAATTGTATCCCCCGAACGAGTTCGGAGGATACTATGGATCTGGCCTCGTGATGCGTCCACAGAGATTTTCTTGTGAACGCTCTACAGCCCACATAAGTGCACCGATTCTTTTCAAATTTTGCAGGGACATGTGTTATGGTAAGTTCACGACACCTATTGATTTTGGGTACTCTGGGACCATCTGGGCCCAACTGGGGGGCCTTCGGGGGATACATTTACTCGGTTGCTGAGTGCTCTAGTTTACAAGGGATCTTTTGAAATGTAAAATGTAAAATCAAATACAAATCCAAAGAAATGGTTTGACTGACCCTGTAACTAGTTGAAGAATTATCATAAGCCATCAACTTTTTCTTTGCTGCAGTCCAAGAGAAGAAATTAGCATGTTTTATATTTTTATGAACAAAGTGGAGGCTTTTACTTCCTTTTAAGGCTGTATATGAGAAAAAGAACAGTTTGAGAGGTTTGCATAGCATTTGCGGGGGTTTGGGGGGCATTTTGTTTTGAATTCTGATGGAATGTCTGAAATGCTTCAGAGTCCAGAACTCTGTAAATTACATTCACATTTGAAATGGCAAAATGACAATTTCTTTCACGCAAAGTGGACTTTTTAACTCTTTCAATAGATGGCTAGCTCCCATCAACAGTACCCAAGCAAACCTTAGCAGTGACCTCGTCAAAACAATCAGGTGGCTTCACAGCATTCTATGACTAAAGTAAGTAATTTTTCACAGCCCAATTTTTACATCAATGTATACAAATTGTGTTTTGATATTGGCAGGCTTAAGTTTGGCCCTGGATTTGGGATTCTTCAGATCATAATCTGGAATTCCTGGATCCAGTGTGCCATTGGTCTTTGCCTGTGACTCATTTTGAAGGCTGTTAAAATAAGTTAGACGTTGTATATCTGCAGGCCCTTAAGAGCCTAATTCTTTCTGCCTGTGTTCAAATGCAATTCTTCATTGAAATGTTCTGTTGTCATTCCCTCTGGCTCTAGTTGTGGTGAGAGTTGGGTGATTTTTGCCCTAAGTGTCCCTCAGTGAGAAAGCCAAGAATTACATGCCATATAATTGAACCCAGTTAATTCAGTTGAGATTTTTAATCTCGCCAAGTGTCCTTGTGAATATTCTGTCTGCCCTTACTTTGAAAAGCGCTTATTTGATCCCCAGCCGGACCAAGCTAAAGACATTTCTCACTAGTGGCCCCCCCTGAATGGGAGGGAATGACAAGTTGAAAGGACCCATATTATAGAAAATACTTTTTTCCCGATTTCAATGCACGTGCACAGTGGTTTCAGCCCAGAGAAGATTGACTTTGAAGCCTCCCCAGGTTTACTGTTTGACCCCCCTTTTTCCACTTCAGAATTTTAACTGTTTGGTTTGAAATTCTTGCTGTTGTCTTTGTTGAGAACAGACCTGCTCTGCATATTTAATACCAAACGACTTTGTCTAGCTGCTCAGCTCAACTTCCTTGTCTCTCCTATTGTTAATTTTTTTTTTTTTTTTTAAATAAATTAAGATGTTGCAAGCAGTCATATCATCCGTCTTGAAATTCAACCTGTAGGTCAAGTACTGAACAAATAAGACAAAACTTGGTATGCCACATCTTCACCACACAAAGTACTAGGGGATTGCATTTCAGCCCCACTTCCTCTAAAATGAGTGTTCTCAATTTTATACCTTCATAGTGTAGATTAACATCTGGAACTTCTGTAAGTAGTATACCGCATGTCTCAATGTATAAATGATAGGTTCTGATGATTTACAAAAAATGGCTGTTTCTCACCTTTCATATTCCTTCACCCAGAGACACCTATTGGAACAACACATAACCTCTAACGATCATAAGTATGAATCAAATTTGATGAAACTTTGCATGAATCATCTTTAGGACATGAACTGCTGTGGTATTTTATTTAAGCCTTGTACCCCACTACCAGCTGACCGATCCAAAGCCCCGCCTCCCATTGTTACTGTTGCTAGGTCGGACAACTATCCCGGAAACTTCAGCCTTGCCTGAGTTCAGAACCGCAAGCATGGCGACGCTGGTACTGTTTACTGATGTGTTGCATGCGAGTCGGTTTTACTTTGGTATCGCTGTGCAGAGCGGCATTTTGTCTACCCAAATATGTGCTTTTTGGAGGGTGGAAAGCGGCCCACTTACTAATGGGAAGATCGAAATGTGACTCTGTGTCAACGTTAAAGTGCGAGCAGGAAAGTTAACGTGATGAGGCTTTTGATTCCCCTCTGATAACACAATTGCTTGGAAGTTTTCGCCGTTTCAGAAACTTCGATGAATGTCCGTATACATTATCAAATTACTCTCTGGTTTCCTCTCTTCATTGTACCCTGGTTGAGCATATTTGCCGTTGACCAAATTGTTCATAGGGTCATTCCACGTCAATTCACGCAAATCCCCAAAACCTCCCCAGTGACACCTCTTCAATTTGCCCGATTTTTATTCTATTTGGGGTCTATTCTCCCATGCGCTTAAGTCGAAAAAAGCGCGTAGCTACGCGCTTTTCAGCCTACGCGTATTCTCCCCTCGACTTAAGTCTGTGCATTACGCGCCTTGAAGGCACTTACGCGCTTGGGGCGGAGCAAGGCCAAAATCGGGGCGTTTCCGGGCGTTTCTCATGCAAATAACACTTACGCGTATTCTCCTCCTGGTTTACGCGCTTTTTCTGTTGAGCGCTTTTGAGGGCTGTATTAAGGTCAAGCGCCAACATTAGGCGAAATTGAATATTGCGTTTGATGTCGGTTATAGGCCGAAATTCAACATTACTTTTATTTTATTTAACATGGTAAAGGTTGAGACATTTAATATTCGATTGTTCTTCCTTATTTCTAAACTACATTTCTCAAAGCCATGATAATTTATCAAACAAAATCATCACATGATATTATGCATCAGCCTCTTCTCCAATCAGTTAAATTACAAACGCAAAACAATTAATTAATACGAGTATACATAAGACCATCATTCTACCATGCCCTCAAAATCTAAAGCCAAAATGCCAGTCCTGCATCTGCTTGCACTCTTGCGTGATTGGGAAAGAGTAGAGGAGCGCGCCGAGCTCGAAGACGAACACTCATATATCGGCTTAGTTTGGACATCCTGGGACAAACAAAAATCGAGTGCATCCAGCGCTTTCGCCTGGACCGTGCATGAGGCAATCATCTATCTTTGCCGACTTCTGGATGAACAACTATCCAGCCGCAGCAATTATCAACAAAACATACCCGTGGTCATCAACGTCAGAACTGCGCTGTCGCTCCTGGCATCTGGGTCGTTCCAGAGAGTGGCTGGTCATGTCATTCACATCACAGGCGTCTGTGTGAAGGTGTCTGACGCAGTTCGTTGGCGCTTCAAGTTCTTCTCCATGCACTTCCACTGCAGAAAGAGTAGATGCCATCCCTCCTCATGTGCAATGAAATGCACAGGGGATGATGGTTGCCCACCACCTGTTGCGTGTACAGTTCTCCGGTGTGCAGAGAACCTGGCTTTTACAGCGCCCCGCAGATCTCCATTTATGCTTTAAATCGGGGATACTGTGCTTACATCTCCCCACCGAAGCCACATCCAGAACGATTCGCAGCTTAATTCCTCGGATCAGCCTTCATTGCTTGCTTGCCATACAACACCAACATCTGTGCAATTTGGTTTTCGGCTTTGGCTTGACGTCGCCATCATTGTCTTCCACGTTCTATAAACAAATGCGTCTGCCCTATATGTTCGTGATAATCTGAAAAGTTGTGATATTCTCACGAGTGAGGGGATTGATTTTCTAATTGAGGATATCTGTATTAACTAACTCGAGTCCTAGTAATGTTTTACCATCGGTAATACTGTGTAATTTAATGTGTGAATAAAGATATTATTAAATAGGCTACTCTAGATTGAGCCCTACCCTGGCAAATACCAGAGCACTATCCATTTTTTAATCAATTTTAGCCTTTAAAGAATAGCCGACATGGGAAGAATCATTATCAGTAAATGGGATAATTGATAATAATAAAGTATTAGGCACAAGTTCAAGTGAATGTGTCGCTCAAATAGGCTATGGATATGGAATTCCGTCATTATTGAGGCGGTTTCAGGGCGGGGAGATGACCGCGTGCGGGGTAAGAATCCTTGTCGTTTCCATGTCCTTTAGTTTCAAACCTGACATCGGAGTAGTTTTCAGGTGCGTAATTTCTAAATGAGATCATATAAACAGTCTTTGATTGTCTTTGTGTGACTAGAATGTTCCCCTTGTCTTCTTCCCTGTCTTCCACGGAACAAACAGGCTGGTGTAGGAGGGGCACATTTTCAATGATCTGATTGCGCTGATTGAGAAGCGCTAAATTCTTTATTTATTATTTCATTATCGCGGCAATTTGTTTGTATGCATAGCTTTAATGCCATGGTGGCTAGAGTAAGAAATAACAAGTGTTTGTCACTAACATATTCCCCGCCGCCGCAATTTTATGTGTCCGTACGGTCGGAGCCCAATGCTATATCCCCCGCTTCGCGCTAATCGCGCAGTGGGGGATAAATAAAGAGATGTCTGAATTACGTCTTGTAATTGGTACGGCCTACTATTACAGCGGCATATAAAACCTCGTATCTTCACAATGACAAACTTCACAGGAAAATAAAAAATAAAAATAAAATAAAATAATAATAATAGATAAATATAGTTTAAAATAAAAATGTTTAATTTTGCATGTAAGAATAGTGGACATACGAGTTTTCGTTTCTTATCAGTTTGGAGATACGAGGTTTTATCAGCAGGCCGACGATATTCAAATTTAAAGTCTGGTTTGCGTTTTCCATGGACCACAAATGCGTTTTCATGGTTAATCAGAAAATCCTTTTTCCATGTTTTCCTGATAGCCATAATCAATGAGCTTTGTACAGAGTCTGCCTCTCTTTTGGATCAGTCACACCTCTTTCATAAGGCCGCCTACATTCAGAAGTTAAGCGCTGTGGGCGTGATCGAAGCGCATGGGGGAGAATACGCGTAACTCAAAAGCGCTTAACTCGAAGCGCGTAAAAAAAGACTTACGCGCTAATGGGAGAATAGACCCCTTAGTGCCTAATGATGTCAAATGAAATGATCTGAAGTTTGAGCTTCCTAGCTCAAACGGTTTTTGAATTATGGCCCTTCAAAGTTTAGGTGCCATGCCCACTTTTGGGGTCCCAGAATTGCACACTTAATTTGCAAGCATTTTTGAAGAACCATATCTTTTGATTTAAGCTGGCTACAGGCCTGTAAATTGCTATGTCTATGTATTCTGCCACAGTATCAGAATCTGCACTTAAAACTAGCATAGGTTAACTATTTTTAGAGATATTAACCCCTTAAAAGTGGATTTTTTTAATGACGCAATAAATTTTTGGGGCACTTTGGGGGTCTATATCTTGGAAAGTTTTTGTCCTGATGGGGTTTCAACAAATTTATCATATTTGGGCACACTACTGTGTATTTAGAGAATTTCGGGGCTCTCAGAGCCTTGATAGGGGTACAGGAGGGTCCCAAATATGGCCTTGGGACAAAATTACCCTTTGGTGCCCCCTACTACAGGCCCCGAGTTGGCCATGTGGGCACATGATGACTTGAAGTTATTTCACCCTTTACAAAGCATGACATTTGCTTATGTATGATTTATGAAGACACAATGTCTCATTTACGAAGGCATTATACGTGCTGTATAAATCCTTCATGAGCAAAACTTCATCTAAAGTGTGACTGGGATTTTTTATGGGATTGAAAAATTGAAAGGCTTCCCTTTTGGAAATCTATTAATAAAATCACTTCATGGGGGGAAACAGTATAATCTGGGACCTTTTTATAAAAAAATCTAAACATAAATTCTTGTACAATATACCTCTTCCTGACTGACTATATACAAAAGTGTGGCCATCTGTGATTTCACTGACATAATTCTTGCCCAAAATGCAGACTGCCAAAGTATTTGCTCACCGGCAAGGTCATGATTAAAGACTTGCTGGCAATTTAAACTATTTTCTCAGATGCATTTCACCTTTCACTACACAATTTTGATTCACTCAAAAGAAAATATATGCGTGGAACATGAATTGAATTGTGTTCACACTCTTTTGCTTGAATTTCCCATTGTGCAAATGCAGCTGCGGCAGCCCTTTGTGCAGAGTTCTGTTGTAGCTCTGATATTCTGGACCATGGGAAGTACATGTCTGTGCCGTGCTGTGGGGATTCCTGTGGGAGTTCGCTGGTATTTGCTGCCATACTGAGCAGCTTCTGCAGCCCACACCTGACTAATTCCACAGCCCCCGTGTCCAGCAGCTCAGTCCGCTTTCGCTTCCAGCCCAAATCCCTGCAGTCTGTTGCTCTCAGCTGCTGTTCCCAGAAGATGGTGGATTCCCAGAGTGAAGCCCAAGAGCATGTGACAGCTGTGTGAGGAGGAGCAACTTCTGGCCAATCATTCTCTTCCAAAAGCATGCAGAGCCCCCCCCACGTGTTCGCTGATGGTGGTTTAGCAGGACATTGGGCTAGCTTGTGGATATAGGAGAGTATGAAATAAAAGTATAGAGGGGAAAGATGATGGTGAGGGCTTGGCTCCCAGCAGGGGGTTTCATAGTGAACCACAAACAAGAACAGAGTGACCCTGATTCGCTGGGGTGGGGGGGTGTTATTGAGTGACCTCGCAAAATGGTTTCAAAATATATCCCCCATCACTCGGGCCTTTACCACCTCCAAAAAACGCAGACTGTGCTCCTCTTCGATACTCTATTGGCAGATTTCGAGATCTCCGAATCTGTGCTGCAGTGCCTCCTCTAAACCCCCTGCTCTGCCACTCAGGAATGCTCTCGGCACTCCTGTTTCATTTGGGGCTGCTGCTCTCTCTGCAGTGCTCGGAGTCGTACAGAGCTGGGACTGGCGTTTTCGGCAGGATCCGTTTAGGCAGGAGCATCTCACTGCAGTAGCTTCAGTTTTCCAGATCAATAATATCCCCCCCAAGGAGTGATTCTTTGTGCTCTTATATGGGCTTTGGGTGTGAATCCCATGTGATGTACAGGTCCATTGGTATCCCTCAGCAGTAAGCTGAATTACACATGGTCTCACCTGTGGCGCATTTCTCTCATACCTCAATAAATATGGTTTTCAGTAAATTGGGGAACATTCTATAGATTCACTTGCATGCTATGTAGACCACAGCTTCACACTCAGGAGAGACGGGGTTGAAAAGTTGGCACTTTCTGCGTACGTTTGCGCATTCTTGATGAAGTCATTGCTAGGGATTCTGTTCAATATGCAGTGGTCGTTCACCCAAAAAAAAAAAAAAATCTTCCCTCAATAGACTATTTTTCATGATTCTACCACAGTTTGCAGTCTCTATGAGAAAGTTTTTATGAGTTCCTCAAACAATTAATATTAATACCTTTTTGTTCATGTTTGCTGGAACAGAGCGAGCACTTGCATTTAAATTATTTAGAACCTCTGAAAGTTGTATTTTCTGGTATTATTGAGAGGAAAACTGGATGAAAATTTTGGAATATAATTCCTCCAAGCAAGCATGTGTGGGTTGCGTGGTTTAAAAAGTGAACTATATTGTTTGCTATAAAGGGAACATCTTCAAGGACTTGCAATTTTTTAATGTACTACAGTACTTCTATTCTTTAGCTTATTTTGTCCTAATTAAAATATGTGTTCTTTGAGTTTTTAAGTTTCAGACATTGACTTTCAGTTTCATCCATTTCTTCAGTATAGTTTTCTCTTTCTTTCAGCGCATCTGAAATGAGAACAACTTGGATTGGCCAAGTGACACTGTTTGCGAAATGAGGCTTTGAAGGTTGTGATATGTGGAGGCATTGCAAATTCTTAAAAACAACAGATTAATTTTCATCTTTCTTTCCTCAGGGCTGAGCATGACTCTTGAGGCAAATGGGGTCCTTGAGGCAGATGCTAAGCATGCACTCCCTGGTCTCCACAGTAAAGTGTCTTGGGCTATCAGATCACCATAATGAGGGATTTGTTTCTGTCCTTAGGAAATTGAGCAGTAGTGTCATCTGACCTTACTTCCTTGGGAAGTATATGTAGGATGTTTACCTGGGGGTTTCTTTTGAGAATTAACTTTGAGGCAGAGTCTCAAAGGCAGAGTCAGGTTTGGTACTAATGGTGCAATAGATGGGCTGGATTTTCTGCTGCAGCCATTAGTCTTGCTGTCGCCAGGTCATGTTTAGGCTGGATTAGCCAATGATCTGGCTCAGTTTTGCAGGTGCAGCCCATTATGTGACCTTTGTTCACTGCTTGGTGCGTAACTTGTTTTGGCTATCTGCATGTTTCTCTGATAAAAAAGGGATTGGGTATTACTCTCCGAGTGAGGCTGTGGTGTGCGGACCTTTTCCAGGATTTTTAAACGGCAATTTCAAACATAAAATCCCAGGACCTCTCTGGACTCAATCCAGAGTCCAGATGGGATGTTTCAGTGGACAATGAGTGCAGTAAGGATATCTCCCATGAGGACAGCTGGAGGAAAATCTCAAAGTCTTGCAGACCACGCAACAGTGCAATCGCCCATTCCCAACACGTGCAGCTTTAGGACATGCGCTCATTGCTCATCAGCACAGATGGTGACCTTACCTGCCCTCATTAGATCTCTAGACTGCAGTTTCTATTGCCCTCAACTCAAGGCCTCCTTGGGCTAGTACAGCCTTGCTTGCCTCCTTTGAGATCACCAGTCTTCATTTCAATGCCCTTTACGTGAGGCTCCTTGGACTGCTGTGCCCTGGAAGTCTGCGCAACTACATTTTGATGAGATTCTTCTTCTGACCTTTAATGGGGCGAACAGCAGATTTTATGATTTTCAGGTAGTGCCAAGAGCCACCAGATCTCCAATCTGAGGTGATAATGGCAGAGTATCAGGGGAAATGGAATATTTTCTGCATCGTTCCATTCCACAGGCTGATTTGCTCGACAGCAACCAAAGTTGTTACGCGCTGCAAGAATGTATAAATAATGATGGGGGGAGGGGGGTTGTGTTCGTATCAATTTTTGTTTTCTGTTGGTGAGACATTGGTGGTTTGGGTTGCCTTGGCAACAGGTTGCTTGGTTGGATGAGTGAGAGTGGGCGTGGGATTGGCGGGGGCTGGCGAGCGCGGGCGGTGGCGGAAGGCAAGCGGAGTGCTGTGGGCCAGGCTGCCGTTGCGGGGGAGGGTGGGGGGCGGGTGGCCTGTGGGTGTTCAGGAGCCCCAGCCCCCCCGCGCTCGGAGCTGAAGACCTGAACAACTCGTCGGGATCGTAGAATCGTCCGTGCCACCTGAGTGTTAACCGCCTGCTTGCCGTCTGTTCACCTTGCTCTTCGAGACTATTTTCACCGGGGGGGAAAAAAGCACATATAGGTGTTAGATGAGATCAGGGATCTCTGTCTCTCTTCTGATAGCATGTTGCTGGTCACAGTTACTCATCCGTAAGCAGACAGGTAGTACTCTGTAATCCCGCTAGACTGAAAGGATTTGTTTTTTTTTTCTGCAATTGATGGTCAGTGTTGATAATGCAACCCCGAGTGCTTCACTCACATTGCAGGATTTGAAAGACTCCTGTTCTTCAGCCTGCATTCTTCAGTCTTAGAATTAATGATCAGAACTCCAAATCGGCATGTCCGCTTTCTTTCTCAACACTGTTCCTCAATATCAAAAGCAACAATAGCTGGTCAGCGAAAGATATGATCAAATGAAGCGTATCTAGTGCTTGAAAGGACACTACCTCTCGATGGTACAAAAGCAAAGTCATTAAAGTGGATTCAGCCGCAAATTTGCTGCCCTGCCTCTGAAGTGGGTCTCATCACTGGAACCTGTGATACCTCATTAAGAGGAGCAGATTGGCTGCCTGTTTTTGCTGTGAAAATGACAGTCGTGCTCAGATCCCTCCTCACTCTGGGTCAGCGCTGGTTAGGTTTAAGATGAGGGCTGAGGTGGACCATCCTAAATCAGTGCTGTGGAGTGTAAGAGCTGCACAGGTTATTACCGATGAGGCGGGGACCTTTGTTACTGTGTAAAAAAAGACACTGTCTTCCTGAATACAGTTGATGGGCTGATCTTATTTAGCAATGGTCCCATGTGAAAGAGAGCAAAAGCATGCCAGTCAACCTCAAGTCACACTGGTGCTTATACTTCATTCCGGAGATTCACTACGTCAAATAAATAATGTTGACGGAGTACCCTGTGCACTTTATTTGTCTCCTTGAATAAAGAAGATTCATAATTGGTATTATGTGCTTACAAAAAGAAAAGGAGCCATTGCTCCAGACATAAATTATAATCATTCTGATTGTCGCTCTTAGTCATTGCACTGTCTGGCAGCTATGCTGCTTTCAGATGTTCTTGAGACATGAAAGGCTTCTTTCTGAGGGAAGCTGCTCCGGAAGAGCCGCATGAATATTCTCTCTCATTTACGAGGAGTACGGCAAGGGCTAATTCTGCCTGCTTCAGTTGATTTTCCTCTTGTTTTATTCTCTCATGTTACCCCACGCAAGCCAATTAAACGCAGGAGCACAGAGTGTGGGGGGTGCTCTCATCTGCTTCCAGAAAGAACACAGATTACACAATGGTGGGAGGGGGGGGAACGGCACAAGAGCTCTGCAAATCACCTTTTTTCGAAGCAGGCAATTCAGATGGCTCCATTTCAAAGACGCGGGCCGTTATTAAAATGGTGGACCCCGCCCGATGCTGCTTTGTGAGCACAGTTATTTGTTGCATTTGCGCAGAGGGTAATGGTGAGAAGACGCACCCCGGTGCAGTCGGAGATTGCCTGCGCGGCAGCTAGCGCCTGTCCGAACTGCTCGTCTTTACGGATGACGAAATAACCACGAGATGTCAACCGAACAGCACGTCGCGTTCTTTTTACTGGCTTGTTGATTTGGTGTTGATGGGCTGGGTTTGATATGAAACAACTGAATTCCATGCTTCACGGACTGCTTTGAAAATCCTCCATGCTTTGTAGTTTTGAAACCTGGCTTTTACCTCATGAGCTTATGAAATTCCACCTACAACAACCGCCCCCCCCCACACACACACACACGCACACACCAGCAACTGACCCCTGATTTAATAGTAGTCAGAACCATTTTCTGTGTTATGTATTCAACATTTCAATACAATTTGCAAATTTAGAAAATAACCATAAATCAATAATTCTCCCTGTTGGGCGTAATGGCCAAATGTGTCATGTGAAGATAGCAATAATGCTTTAAGATGGCCACAGGACCCTTCCTCCTTATCATATCTACATTCTAAATTTTTGACAGTCTTGAAAGCTTTTCTATTTGTTTGGAGAATAGAACTCAGGATAGGATTGCCTTTAATGCTGTCCTTCAGTACTGGCTCCTGGATTAATACGCACACAGATCCATTGTAGTGCATTCCCTGCACCGAGGTATTGAGAGATTCTTTGGATGGTCTTTGTTAATGTTACAGCTGCTGCCAATGAGATTTGCTCGTAATTGCTCAAGAGTTAATGGTTTTTCTCCTGTCAGTTTCATCTTTAATGTGACAAATTAAAATGTTGTTTTTTATTCTGTGTTGTTTAATTTCAGAATGTGCCGTGATTAAATAATTTAAGTTTTGCTTCAAACATTAGTTCTTACTTTGCATGTCAAAGGGCAAGAAACTGACAGTGTGTCAACATTGCCATAACGAAATAATCCTAAATAATGGAAAGCAATTTGTGAACCTGCTCCAGGGTGTTGTGTGCACGCCCATTAAATCAGCCTGTCAGATTTATCAATGTGAATTTGACAGGAATTAAATATTACGATATTGATCTTAAGTTGTATAACTACCAATGAAAGATTTGTGTTATTTTGGTGCCTGAAAGATATCGCTCACCTTATTATGTGGCTCCTGCTCTGCTGGAAAATGGTATAATGGTAATGGCGAAATACAGGCGATGCAGTAGTATGAGATTTTCATTGTATGATAACCATCTCAGAAGATTTCACTGTATCATGGCATATGGTACATCAATGCAGAATCATTATTTTCTATTTAAAAAAAAAAGAAAATTAAGTCTTGACTGCTGAGGTTACTGCAATACCAACATTATTATTATTATATTTTAACCATCACAATTCTGAAGCTTCCTGTAAACTCATTCGGTCTAGTTTCAGAAGCAAGTTCCATTACAGCATCCACTGGCCCTGCTCGAAAATCCACTGCATAGCAAACTGAAAAAAAAAAAAAATATCAGAAGTGATGGCTGCAATGTCAACAAAGGACATGCCTGCCTCAGTACACTGTGAAGCAGTTAAAGTGCTGCTACCCTGGTGAACACTACATTACTAGAAAGCTCGTTATTGCTTTACTCTTGCTTTTTGAGCAGGCTGTTCTGTTATAGAAATCCAAATACTGCTGCGCTTTGATGCCAGGGAGTTTGCTCAAAATGATTTTTAATGGAGTTGTCATATCAGTCATCAAAATTCGCCCTGTGTTCATCTTCCAGTAAATCAAGCTCAAATCTCAGAGGCTTATCTATCTGTCCAGCTTAGCAACCGCAGTTGGGGATTTATTGCCCATTATTGTTTTTTTTTGTTTCAGATAAAAATTTCTAGTGAGCTGACTATGATTTCATGCTGTCCTTTTCAAAGTGAATTGCACACTGTTCTGGCCATGTTGATTTCATGAAAAAATAATAAAAAGTCGTTTGACTAGGCACATAATACAGCTCTATGGTGCCTTAAATAGGGAGTTTTTAATTTCATCTTTGTTTTATGCAAAGCATGAAATCTCCTTGGATACTAGTCTGCATTGCAGATATTTTTATTTTCAAATGTTTCCAAAGCTGAAAACGTATTGGACTAATGGAATCTGTTTTTTGCACCTGAGCAATTCACCAAGACCCAGCTGTCTTTTTTGGATATGACTCACTACAATAATATCTGAATCCCTTCTATCTTTTAGCAAGAAAATTAATATGACTGAATAATGAGTTTATTCTGGGTTCTTTGGTTCTTTTAGATCATTTTTTCTGTCGTTTTTATTAATTACAACATGCATTGAGACACCAATCCAAGAAATGAATAGGTAATTCCAGGCTTAGCTTTCGAATATATTGATATTCATTGATATTCATCTGTGAAATCTTTCCATTAACAAAGGAAACTACATCATATTCAGTTGAACATGGTCTATTTATTTAACCTCTACTAAAAGAGGTTGCTTTAGCACATTTTGATCGGAAATCTAAGGCTATTGACCAGGCATCTTTTAATTATCTAGCTCACGCATCATAAGTGTCATGTATTTATTTCCCACTGGGTAGATTGAATACAACACAATGCACAGCATGATTGCTATATGGTATGGTGAACATCCCCTTTAATATACATGCTCACTGTCTGTTCTTATCCAGGATGACTCACAAAGCATCCCTCAAAAAGGTCACTACTGATTTGACTGGCAAATACATTAATGTTCTTTGAAAAGGTGCCTACAGGTGCACGAGGATAAGAATATAGAGTGGCAAGTAGTCAATGGGGTTGGAGGGAATAGTTTTTGATGTTTGTGTATTTACTAAACTCAGAATGGATTGGTAAGCTGCTGAGCTGAGGTATGCTTAAATATGCATTTTCAATTTGTGGTCAATTTTAGCGAGTCTTCTACTATTATTACACCATCTACTATTATTACGCCATTCGGCGTTCCGGGGATATTATGTTTTTGGTCTGGTCACCGGCGCCGCACTACGTGTTAACGCGATAACTTCAGTAATATTTCAATTACAAATTCCAAATTTTGCACATAAGTAAGTATCATAAAGAGGAAGAACTGATTCGATTTTGGACAATTTACGATGTATAGATTGGCCACCAGGGGCCAAAAACTGATATCAGTGTTAACGCGATAACTGCAGTAATATTTCAATTGGAAATTCCAACTTTTGCATGTAAGTAAGTATCATAAAGAGGAAGACCTAATTCGATTTTGGACAATTCACAATTTCAAGATTGGCCACCAGGGGCCAAAAACTGAAAAAATCACTGTTTTTATCATATCTCTGGAAACATTTGTCCGATTGTCCTCAAATCAAGAGCAAATGAAAGGTCATGACCCGAGGATGTGTCCCACAATGACATTATACCTGTTTGGTTCAAAATTTTGACACAAGGTGAAACTTTGTCACATAAAATTCACCATCTTTGGAACTATTTGTCCAGTTGACATGAAACTATGTGCAACTGCAAGGTCATGACCTCACAACGTGTAATATGATGACATCATACCTGTATGGTTCAATATTTTGCCAGGCGGCGCTTTCTGATGGAAAATTACTATTTTGGCCATATCTTCAGAACCATTTGACCGATTGACCTGAAATTAAGTTCAAATGAAAGTCTATTCAAGGATTGGGTAATTGGAGGATTGGGGGCGTTCAGGGATATACCCCCAGACGTCGCCTTCGATGGCATAAGCCCAGTTATTTTAGTCTTAACTGCAGTAGGGACCTTATTCCACCACTGGGGGCAGAATGCAGAAAAAAATCCTATCAAGAAAATGCTAATTGAATTTGCATGTTTTTATCAGCATGTGGGTTTATGATGGCATTTTGGGTTTTCTTTCCATTTTAAACTTGATTTTTTTTTTTTTTTTTTTCTAATTATGGTATTTTTTATTGATGTTTGCTCAGTCGGGCAGTTGGGGTTCAGGGAATGAACTCTCAGCGTATTTGGGTTGTCTCCAAGACCCCTTGCCTTCTTGCTAGACTGCGCCATCTTCATTGATTAAAAATTGAAGAAATTGTCGGACTGAATCATAACGAAAGCCACACTTTTGGTAGACTTGAAGTTGTTTGCCTCAACACAGGGTGAGCAGATATGCTCATTCCTCTGATAAGTTAAACTGACACGTATTTAGAGGAACAGATCAATTGCTGTCCTACTGATTGGCTTTGTGTGGCTAAGTCTGAGATCGGCGGATCTCCTGCCCGTTGAGGTCCTTGTGCCTAACACATACTGCAGCTTAGAATTGCTTGGCTGTTCTGTCATGCATATGCACCAATTGCTCTCTCTTGTAATAATTTACCAGTTTAGAATCTGCCCACCTCTGCTGGATTGCATTCTTCTCTGTCTAACCTAATCTTAATTTTACAAAAATGTGAGATCAGTCAATTGAATTACTTTGAGCATTATTCTGATGCACAGTAATTGCGCTCCATGCTTTGAAATCTTTTGCATTTATTTACGGATTTTTTTTCATGCATTTTTAATATTTTGAAATGTATGTATTTCTGTGCACTGCCACACATCCCGCCTATATTGCAGAATGTGCAGTCTACACTCTTTAATTGATAGAAACTGTGGATCAGCATGAATTTTCTGGCCTTGTTTCATCAACTGAATAAATTTTATTCGCATTAATGTTTCTTGTGTAAGTAATCTATGAATCACATTCCTCTGTCTTGATAAACCCAGTATGAGACTTCTGGCTTTGATGCAAAAATAAATCGAATTTTTCATCCAGTGCTGCCAATTAAATCTCAGTTTGTGAAATGTTTTCAGCAGTGTTTTTCAGTTATTGGTAGATATGTCTACTTCTGATTGTGGACCGTAGGACATCTACATTACCTCTGCATCCTAAAAATGGCAATATAATTTATTGTTCTTGCACTTGTTTGTTGTTGTTTGGAAAGATGTTTCTTCAGAATGTAACAATTCAGCAATGATTAATTACAAAAATCAAAAGAAGTTTTCATTGATTTAAAAAAAAAATGTGCTTCCTCAGTACATTTTAATTTGTGAATTTCTTCCAACTATCATTTCATTTTTGTTTGCAGTGTTTTGAGCAATGACTTATCCTGGATAAGCATAAATAATCTGTATTTCTGAGGGTATTACCATGCATCATCATCGCTTCACTTCGAACAGAGATGGAAATGAGATAAAGTCAAGCAAGACATACAAAATCTTCCGCGGCCGAATATTAATCGTTGTAGCAACAGTGACATCTGGTGGAAATTTGCGGGAGTCCGGAACTGGAGTCATTTCTTGCTAAATTACATGGACAAGTGTCACTCTCGATGTCATGATCCAAATTATGCTCAATGCTTTCCTTTTAACGGAATGGCTATGACACTGTGATATTGGGCTCACCCTTCAGCTGACCTCAACCATTATCTCGTAGAGCTGCCCGGGAATTACTTCAGTCATGGAAAAAGAAAAATTAAATTATTAAAATTATTGCACCGCGCTGCAGATATTTATGTGAGTGGCACATCGGTTTAAAAATAAACTAGCTCCGTTTTGGCGCATGAGACTCCATGCGGTACGTGGGCAGAGCTTAAATTGGGATTTAGTTGGATCTCCCCCGTTTACTGTGGCAAGGCGAGGCGTATTCTTTGGCTAAAGTTAGATTAGCTCGGCGTTTACCTTCGACAGCTGTTCCTCCCTGGCTGTCTCCCAGCGCTGGGGGTTGATCTGTTGTGTTGCAGGAGAGAGTGAGCAGCGCTATCAGCAAACACCACCGTTTCTGTATAGTTGCTGGTTCTTTTTCTTGCACCTTAAGTGAGCTGTGAACCATCGCTCCGCCATCCCTACATCTCTGCAGTGTTTCAGTCGTATACTGCATCATATCCTTTCATTCTTGCCTTTTTCCCTGCTGAAAATTCCAGCTAAGACCAGCTAGAATTCAAAGTTGGTTCAAGATGGTCTGAGCTGTGTTTTCAACACCATTTGCTGGTCATAGCTGGTCT
The DNA here is from genome assembly GCA_029721435.1 of Gymnothorax reevesii. Taxonomy (NCBI): domain Eukaryota; kingdom Metazoa; phylum Chordata; class Actinopteri; order Anguilliformes; family Muraenidae; genus Gymnothorax; species Gymnothorax reevesii. The sequence goes on along the minus strand of CM056577.1, from coordinate 70,536,017 downwards.
AGTTGTTTAAAGGTTCCCTGACATGAGGCACACCACCTGAAATTGTTGGTTTATTTAGTTCTGTATGATTATTTATATCTCTTTATGCACTCAAAAGTTCTGTAATGGCTGAAAAATCCACCAATTTTAAGAAATAAAAGTGATATTGTTGCACTCTTACGCCTCGCCCCCTGAAGAAGTAGGAAGTTTCCTACTTTATTAAATGCCTATTTAATGTCAGGGAACCTTTTAAAGCTGGTCTCTATGGTGGTGGTGGTCAAAGCTAGTTCAGCTGGTATTGTCTGCTGTAGTAAGATGGTGAAGGGCTGGTTGACCAACTAAAACTGTCTAAAACACAGCTTAAACCAGCCTGACCAAAGCTGGAATTTTCAGCAGGGTTCTGAAAGCATCAAATAAAATAAAAAAATAAATAAATTGCAGCTGATGAATTACGAGGGGACGGCCACAATTCTTGCACAAATCAAACCATGAAATACCAGATGCAGTTTGGTTTCTCTCTTCTTGATTCTTGGTCTTGCAAGCCTAAGGAGGTATCGATGACTGGTCTGACTGTTGAATTGTAGAAATGGTTATTAAAACATGCATTTTATGTTTTATCATTCATATTCTAAATGAAATCTTGTGAATTAATCTCTCATTTTCCCATTTCTTTCCCCCCGCATGCTTGGCTTACCCTGCTGTGATGGCTATGTTCTGCTCCACTTGTAGGTAAGTTGGCCTTTCCCACAACGCATAACATCAGCATTTAGTTCAGTTTCCATCATTTAAGGCTTTACTAAGAGCATACATTTCTTGGCAGTGAGCAGGTTGTTTGATACCCTGAATTTGAGAATTAGCGTAATAATGAGTTTAGTATCACCGCCTGCCGTGAGTAGGTGGTTGGATTTGAGGTTTTATTTCATAGAGTCCAATCCCTGATCTTCTCAGAGTTAACATGATAACAGAAAAGGCTGAGATATTTCAATGTGCGGCAATCAGTAGCAGCAGTGGACTGAATAGATGGTTATGCGAGTGTTGGAATTTGTTCTGGACAAGAGGTTTGGTAATAGAATACGTAATTGCCCTGCACTGAGTACCTATCTCTCCTCGGAGGCCTCAAATTTAATTTTGCAATTTGAAAGCCTTATGATTTTTTTTTTTTTTTTTTCAGTGGTACATTGAGTTTTACTTGGCCAAGATATTGGTTTTTGATTTGTCTCTGTTCTTTGGAAAGAAATATGTTATGGCTCTGGGAAAACTAGCCTCACATTGCAGGACCACTGCATTTTACTGCACCACTCCAGTCCTGTTGGGGAAGATGGCTGACTGTGAGCATTCATGCATAATCCAATGAACTGCAACAGGAGAGAATTGCATTGCATGATGCATGGAATGAAATGGTCTGACAGGTTTATAGTTTTGCAGGTGCAGTGCAAGCACAAAAGAGTTAAATGTCAGCCAGGAACCTGTCATGGTTTTTGGGCAGTCACTGTTTTGCCCTTTTTAGTGAAGTCTGTTTTCATGCGCCACGGAATCAGCCTTATTGGAATGGGTTTACTGCACAGTCATCCTCGGGACATGGACGAGCACTTCAATATCATTTTAGAAGTATAAGAATTGAGCAATAAAAAGGTGATTGATTTAGTGTTAAATTATAGTTGCACTCATCTTTATTCATAGAAGTACTTACGGTAGCATAATGGGATCCCTCTGTTAGACTGACATTAAAAGTGGATGAACATTCTCAAAGGAGCCACATTTTAACACTGCACCTGAAGCTGTAGCATACGATCCTGATGGTTGAATCACTAGGCTTCAATGCCTCAGCTCAAAACTTCTAGTGATGCAGCTGGACTGATTAGTATGGACCCTCACCGCCGTCTCTTCAGCAACCCGTTTAGAATTGGTATACCATGTCGGAGTCATGTTTGGAATTGGTGTGCCGTGTAGTGATCCTGAACAGAATGAGTTTACTGTACAGTTGCCCTGATTAGAATAGGTTTACTGTGCAGGTGTCCTACTTAGAACAGGTTTCCAATGCAGTTGCCCTGATTAGAATGGCTTTACTGCAGAGTTTCCTGATTAAAATGGGTTTACTGAGCATTTGACCTGTTTGGAATAGGTTTACCATACAGTCGTCCTGTTTACAATGGGTTCACTGTGCAAATATTGTGATTCAAATGGGTTTATTGCGCAGTTGTCCTGTTTAGAATGGATTTACTATGCAGTCAGCCTGACTGAAATTGGCTTGCTGTGCATTTTACCAGATGGTTTTGCTGCACAGTAAATCTGATTAGTATGAGTTCATATGCAGTCGTCCTGATTAGATTGAGTTGATAGTAGTCATCCTGTTAAGCTTGGTTTTACAGTGCAGTCATCAGTGTTTAGAATGGGTTTACCACACAGTCATCCTGAGTAGGACCTGTATACTGCGCTGTCATACTGTTGATAATGGATTTACTTTGCGGTTGCCATATTGAAAATGCGTTTAACTTCTCAGTCAACGGCCGTGTAGTGGGTATTTTTAGAATGATCTGCAATGCAGTCAACCTGATTAAAACGATTTTGAGGCTGTTGATCTGAATCTGTTGATCTGGCTTTTGATTTGAATGGAATTACTATGCCGTGGTCCTGTTTTCAATGGGCTAACTGCACAGTTGGCCTAATGAAAGTTGATTTGCTGTGCAGTTGGTCTGATTAGAATGTATTTTCTTGCAGTCGTCTTGATCGGAATAGATTTATTGTGCAGTCAGCAGGGTTTGAATTTTCAGCTCTGTTGACCTGATAAGAATGTGTATGCCGTGCAGTCAGCTTGTCTAGAATGCGTTTACTACACTGTGGATTTACGGTGTAATTGGTCAGATTACGATGTGTTTACCGCATATTTCACCTGAATAGTGTGGGTTGACCGCGCAGTCTATCTAATAAGAATGGGTTTACTCTGTCGTCATCCTGCTGAGAATCTATGAGGGGTAGAAGTAACAAAAATTAATTGATGAAAATGGATGTAATGAAAATGTATGTGAATTAAAAATGGAGGTGATGAAAATGCATGTGAATTGAAAAATGGAGTCATAAATTATCAAGTGAATTGAAAAATTGAGTGATATATATCAATTGATTTGATCAACTTCATTCTACTATTCATCATTTATTACACCTAACTGACATTTATCGTTTACAGTAAGCAAAATTGTGTGTATTCATGTCTTTGCATTGACTCTGAATGTAATCTGTCGTGTGAAAAATTTGTTTTGCGTCCGGTGTGGAAACGACTTTAGGATGTTAAATACATTGGCATGCTAGCTATAACAATATAGATATCGATGTCTCTTTATCTTGCTAGCTCGGTAGCCAAATAGCTCGCTCGCGATTATTCCATTGTCAGTGAACTGTAGCCTTTTTAGCTCCCTAGCCAGTTGGCCATGTTGCTAAATACATTGGCGCACTAGCTATCACTCACAGTTCACAGATATTTATCACTTTGGCTTGCTAGCTAGGAAGCCAACTAGCTCGCTAACGAGTATGACAGTGTATGCATTGAAACTGAACTGCAGCCTTTTTACACTCAACAAAAATATAAACGCAACACTTTTGTTTTTGCTCCCATTTGTCATGAGATGGACTCAAAGATCTAAAATTCATTCCAGATGCACAATATTACCATTTCACTCAAACATTGTTCACAAATCTGTCTAAATGTGTGATAGTGAGCACTTTGCTTTGCTGAGACAATCCATCCCTCCTCACAGGTGTGCCACATCAAGAAGCTCATCAGACACCATGATTAGTGCACAAGTGTACCTTATACTGCCTACAATAAAAGGCCACTCTGAAATGTGCAGTTTTGTCTCACAGTAAAATGCCACAGATGGCGCAAGCATTGAGGGAGCGTGCAATTGGTATGCTGACAGCAGGAATGTCAACCAGATCTGTTGCTCGGGCATTGAATGTTCATTTCTCCACCATAAGCCGTCTCCAAAGGCGTTTCAGAGAATATGGCAGTACATCCAACCGGCCTCACAACCGCAGACCACGTGTAACCACACCAGCCCAGGACCTCCACATCCAGCAGGTTCACCTCCAAGATTGTCTGAGACCAGCTACTCAGACAGCAGCTGAAACAGTTGGTTTGCATAACCAAAGAATTTCTGCACAAACTGTCAGAAACTGTCTCAGGGAAGCTCAACTGCATGCTCGTCGTCCTCATCGGGGTCTTAATCTGACACCAGATCGTCGCCGTAACAGACTTGAAGGGGCAAATGCTCACATTCGATGGCGTCTGGCACGTTGGAGAGGTGTTCTCTTCACGGTTGAATCTCAGTTTACATTGTTCTGGGCAGATGGCAGATAGCGTGTGTGGCGTCGTGTGGGTGAGCGCTTTGCTGATGTCAATGTTGTGGATCGAGTGGCTCATGGTGGTGGTGGAGTTATGGTATGGGCAGGCATCTGTTATGGACGAAGAACACAGGTGCATTTTATTGATGGCATTTTGAATGCACAGAGATACCGTGATGAGATCCTGAGGCCCATTGTTGTGCCATACATCCATGAACATCACCTCATGTTTCAGCAAGATAATGCACGGCCCCATGTTGCAAGGATCTGTACACAATTCTTGGAAGCTGTCCCAGTTCTTGCATGGCCAGCATACTCACCGGACATGTCACCCATTGAGCATGTTTGGGATGTGCTTGACCGGCGTATACGACAGCCGGCACCAGTCCCCACTAATATCCAGCAACTTCGCACAGCCATTGAAGAGGAGTGGACCAACATTCCACAGGCCACAATTGACAATCTTATAAACTCTATGCGAAGAAGATGTGTTGCACTGCATGAGGCAAATGGTGGTCACACCAGATACTGACTGGTTCTGAGTCCCCAGACCCCCAATAAAGCAAAAACTGCACATTTCAGGGTGGCTTTTTATTGTGGACCGTCTAAGGTACACCTGTGCACTAATCATGGTGTCTGATGAGCTTCTTGATGTGGCACACCTGTGAGGTGGGATGGATTGTCTCAGCAAAGCAGAAGTGCTCACTATCACACATTTAGACAGATTTGTGAACAATGTTTGAGAGAAATGGCAATATTGTGTATCTGGAATGAATTTTAGATCTTTGAGTCCATCTCATGACAAATGGGAGCAAAAACAAAAGTGTTGCGTTTATATTTTTGTTGAGTGTAGTTCGCTAGCCAGTTAGCTATGTAGCTTAATATATTGGCGTGCTAGCTATACGAGGTAACCAACTAGCTTGCTAGCGAGTAAGACTACGCAAACTGTTGCCTTATTTTGTCGGCGTAATCATGACGCAAATTGACGCGCATTAAGGCCTGCAAGTTGAGAGCCAAAAACATCAGCAAGTCAGTGGGCGTGGTTTCTGATTCATCATTTGGGCAGAAGTAACAAAAATTTCTTGCTGTAAACGAAAAATGTCAGGTGTGGTAAATGATGAATAGTAGAGTGAAGTTTATCAAATCAATTGACAATATATCACTCTATTTTTCAATTGACTTGATCATTTATGACTATTTTTCAATTCACATGCATTTTCATCACCTCCATTTTTAATTCACATGCATTTTCATCACATCCATTTTTATCAATTAATTTTTGTTACTTCCACCCCTCATAAGAATCGGCCTTATTAAAACAGTTTTAATGTGCAGTTGGCCTGTTTTGAATAGACTAACTGCTCAGTCAGCTCGATGATAGTGGGTTTGTTGTGCAGTTAGCCCGATTACTGTGGATTCATCCACATTAAAATGGTTTTCTGCACAGTCAGTGTGATTAGAATGGGTTACCGCACAGTCGACCTGATGAGAATGGGTGTACTGCGCACTTGGCTGAAATGAGACTGGATTTACGAGGAAGACTGTCCGATTAGAATGGACTTGCTGCGCGCTCCTCGTCGCTCTTGTGATTAGAATGGATGGGCAGTGCGTCTTCTGAAAAGTACGTGAAACTTTTATGCAATTTCGAGGTAGAACTCTGTTTTGATGGCGTCAACCTGCCAGCTTAAAAAAATGGCTTCCCTCTGCCTTTGAGAAAATCCGATACTGACAGATGAAACGACTTTGGAATCAGGCTGAGCTGCGGAGGTCTCTGCTTTCAAGTCCAACTTCAAGCAAACAATGTGGATCTGGCTCACTCAGCCTTCTAATAAATCCAACCGCCGTCTGACAGGAACTGTGGTTATCGACACCTGGCATCAGCAGATATCTTAGACCTGATTGAAATGTTTGATGAAAGATTGACTGAACTGGTAAAAAATTTTATGGAAGTCGCATTTACTAATTTTCATGGGATAGGCCAAATCCAATATTTCAAATAATGGATCATACAGTGGCTGGTGTAAAATTTAACAAAGCAGTCAGGTAGTTAGTTTGGTGATGCCTGCAAGAGACAGAAATGGTATTTAGGTTTTAGAGTTTCCGTCTAAGCTTCATCTTTGTTCTAGTAGTGACTGAGTGCTTTCGTCGTTTCTGGCAATGTGAATGCCAGCTTACAGGGATAAAAATCGTCAATTATTTGTTTTCAGTTTTACCTGAAACACAAACGCTTATCTTGCTGCAGGCAGACAGAGGTTCAATCACTGGACATTGGCTCTAAATCGAAGGCGGTCTACATTGAATAACAGCAATGGCAAAAGGCTGTTTTTTGATTGCAATAAGCTATGAGCGCACATATAATGCTGGCTAATCTTAAGACAAACAGAGCAATGCTCAATTCTATTAGAGACCCAAGGTAGACCTTTCAAGAAAAGACCATTTTAGTTTCTCTTTTTCTGTGCTGGTCGAATTTCAACCATTTTAAATGAGTGGACGTGTTCCAATCTCCCCTGATTGGCTCCCGTCTTAAGTCCAGGGGCGGTTGTGTGCCCTGCCCCCCCATCCATCTCACACTGAATCGGCGGGTGATCAATTACTTTGGAGAAACGGGAACGTGATTACACCTATTCATCCACTGCCTGCAGCCTGGCCTTAGAATGTAATGGACACTGATGTCATATGTTCCCTAATTTCTGTTACTTGTTTGAAACTATGCGCGCGGGGGGGTGGGGGGGTGGGGGGTGGGGGTGAGAGAAATGGTGACAGGTTAATCGGGAAAGAGGGTTGGTCTGTCAGTTTTATTGTTGCACAAGCGTGGCTTCGCCAGCCTTTAATGTCATGTCATTAGTCTCCAATATGCCGGACTCTGTTCAATGAGTCACAGGCTCTCGCAGAGTAAGCCAATTTGCTCTGTGCTTTTTGTGTGTGCTGGACTCTTGATGTGTGCTGTCCATTGCCGTACTGCTCAGTTCTCCTGGGAGTGGGGTTTGTGGGTGGAAATAAGATTGTGGGTCCATTGAATATGACTGATTATGTTGCTGTAATAGGTTTTATATGGAATTAAAGGGTGCAAAGCAAACATTTCCATCAATTTTTTATCCACAGTTAATCCGCAGTGGTACTGGTATTCTAGAGTGGTTTCCTCCGTTTGGAAGTGAATTCTTTCATCTTTAATAACTGAGACTCTTTGTTAGAAGTTACTTCCAGATGATTCTCCAACCATATTCATGTATTACCCTGGAACAGCCACCATTTGGCCTGAAATGAGCAGCACTGCCTTATGAGAGACAAAATTTTAAAAGAGAATTCTGCACTTTCTAAGCCTTTGAGTCTGAAAATGGCAGCAGTATAATTGATTAGTTCTAAATGGTTTGTAAGCCATCGGTGGTTTCTGTGTGTTATTTGTATTTGCAACAAATTGGATACTAACAAATGAGCCTCTGAACATACGTTTGCGTGCGGCCGTGATGTGCGGGGAGGCAGACCTCCTGCTATCTGAGGAGATGAGCCGCCAGGCACTGGAAGAGGCAGCTTTATGTGGTTCAACCGACAAAACGGAAAGATGAATCTGACAAACGTTGAGCTGCAAGGATCTCTGGGATGAGAAACGCTGAAGCGAATGAGAAGTGACAGTACTTGGGTCCCACCAAACTCGGCCGACTGCGGTTGTGAATTAGGCATTTAGTTTGCAGGTTGATTTAAGTGACATTTGTCGTTCCAAGCAGGTCTGCTGCGCCTGGTTATTACGGCTGAGAGCTCTCTTGCTGTGGCAGTTGCACTAGTATAGGACATTTACCTATTATTTCAAAAACAGTTTGCATTAGTAGTTTTAATCGGGTTTGATGATAATAGTTAATGGTTTTAATAGTTGATCGGTCGAGAATGCTTCTATAGTTTTTGTTGGTGTATTGCAGACTTGCACATAAATTGCACATAATTTTATGTCGATATTATGACAAGGCACAGCCTGCTTGTATGCCTACTGGTGCAACAGAAATGTGGAAATTGTTCTGAAATGCCATTGAATCAGAATTGCTGTTCAAAGCATCATATATATATGCTGTATTGAAGGTCTGCATTACACAAACATATAAAACCTTACTTTGAGTATTCTTTTAGATAAAATTCTTTTAATTGAAACCTGAGCAACTCTGTTGTTGAATCATAAATTTATGAGAGCAGACTTGCTCATTTAGATTTTTGAAGGTCAGTAAATGATTGTGGTCATACTCTGAGACCATTGGGAACATACAAACGCTGCTTCAATCAAAAGACAATGAGACGAGTCATTCTCGTGTTCCTGTTTACCCGGATGATGAATTTTGCCGAATCCTTGTGATTTATGAATACATGTTTTTTTTTCACAAACGTGCTTGTTCAGTTTGAATGCTCACTTATAAAACAGCTTGTAAAAAATGCTTGTTTGGGAGAAGTAATTTCCAAGCCAACGTGTTACATGGTACTTCAAATTGTCTAACTGCGAATAAGTTTGACAGGAACCTGGGGAGAGAAGTTGGCTGGACCGTGAGGAAGGACCTTTGACTCCATATAGCTCTACCTCTGTCCTGTCTCCCTCTCTTTATGTGCACATCCAGCAATTCTCTCAGGGCATCCTCTAAACAGAATGTATTCTCAGCAGACTTCTCCTGGCGGACTTGAGGATTGAATATGCTTTAAATTTGAATTATGCTTTCTGGTACATTGGCTACTGGGCACCGTTGTCTGGGTAATGCATTACATTTTACAGTAAAGCCATATTTACTCCTTCTCCGATACGCAGCCATTTCCATTTTATGAGTGAGTGTTGCTCCTGTTTTTGTATTAAATCTGCCAGAGGCAGGTGTTGTGAGGACCGCTGGGGTTCTGGAGGCTAAGGTCAGCATTACTCTGGTCCCTGTGTGGAGCCAGGCTGTCACCCTGCTGTGCAGCTGCTGACTGTTGTCAGGGCAGTCCAGAGGGACATTGCTGGAACAGGCACTGCATGACCCTATTTTGTGCAAGCAAAGGAGAGGAAGAAAGAGAGTATGTGTTGGTGAGGGTGTTTTGCTGTTATTATCAAAATGTAATACTCCTGCTATATATCACAACACTGTCACAATGTTATTTCATTGGTACTTGTTCTGCATGACCAAAGCAATTCCTACCCGAGGAATCATGCGCAATGCTCTTCATTGTTAAAGGCATTTAATGACAATTAGTTTTGTCATTATTGTAACAAATGGAATAAAATTGCGTCATCCTACTCCAGCACTTAACTCATTTTCACATCTTTCCTCTGAGATGAATAATTTAGAGCCAAAATTAATCTATGCAGTGATTTGCATTTTCTCCAATCCTCAGCTGAACTAGGTATTGACAGGCTTTTTGCTCTTTAGTAGACTTGCCTTTTTGTAGATGTTCGTTTTGAATGCCCGTTACAGATTTTTTTAATGTATTTCATCAATAAGTAAACAAATAATACAACACTGAACCAACCAAAAAAAAAACAAAAAAAAAAACAATAAAAGCACTGAAGGTGCTGATGCCTCGTTGCTGACAGCAGTGACAAGAATGTCCCTTGACAAAGCTATAAAATTCTATGTGGACATGTCAGAGTGCCCTCACTGTGCATCTATGCCTGACATAAACTATGTTTCCATCCACTTGTCAATCGAATTACCTGAAGAACGCCAAAAATATTCATGCAAATAAAGGCGGTGAAAATGCATTCCCACCTAACAGCATTGAAGCGAATAAACAGTTGTGCGTAGCCTAATCACGTTACTTGCTGCAATGCGGTCAAATCGGTGTATCGGATAGATTTGACATTTTAAGCTGTTTCCATTCATTTTCGCACTGAATCGCAGAACCTTCGAGTAAACAGAAGTAGGGTGGTAGGCAACAAAATTCACTAGTTGGCAATAAAATGCAGTTGAAACTATCAGCGAATCTAATAAGCGAATAAAAACTTTGTACTCAAACGAACACCAATAACTGCAATTAATTTACGGTAGCCAAAAGAACAAACGATGTGGTATGCTAGATCGTTAAGAGCTGCTCACGTCATCTACTTTAATACGAATTTAACAGGTTGTTATCTGACGATCAACATAAACTAAAGATGGTTACGGAAAATGACGCTAACAGAAAAATTCATCAATGGTCAGCTAATGCCACAAATTTCCCAAAAATGCAGTTTGATAAATTTGATAAATTTACCTGCATGCGTGTTCCAGTGAAAATGAATTCATTGTTTGGAACAATTGCTTTCCCCATGACACACATTACTTCCGCATTCCTCGATTCCTATTGGAGTCAATGGAATTGTCAAATAGTGCTATAAGTCGAAAACAAAGCTGTATCTCAAAAATCTGGCAAATTTAAATCCAAGATATCATGGCATTTAACCTATAGAGCCATATTCTAGGACTTGATTTTGACCGGCGGAGCGGCTATCCCTGTAACAGGCAAAATAAATGAATGACTGACACACAAACAAACTACCGTATGCCCCGCTTGCGCGCATGCACACCGAGGCATAAAAATAACAGTACTAATATCAAAACAGAACAAGAGCCATCTGGCAATGGCGGATCCCCCCGGCTGTAGGTTGTGTAACCTACAGGTTGTGTGGACAGACAGACAGACCGAAAAACCCCCAAAAGGGACAACTAGACCATAAGGAGAAGCTCCATACCAAATTTGGTGTTTGTAAGTGGTATAGTTTTCGAGTTCTAGTCCGGAATCGATTTTATTACTGATGGACGGACGGACACACTGATCGCTTTATCCCCCCGCATTATATGCCAGGGGGATAAAAACATATATGACACTTTATCTACGTAAAGAAAAAGTAACACACATTACCCCATTTGCCCAGATGCTTCTGTACTTTTCCTCTCCTTGTTGCAATGTATTATAAATATTAAACTTTATAATAATATAATATTATAAATATTATATATGTATAATATTATATAATAATATTAAAATTATAATAATATAAATATTAAACTTTGTGGAAAAAACTGACATTGAATGAAATATTGAAAGCAAACATGATTAGTCTTTCTACTTCTATATATACAGATTTTAGCAAGTAAAATGACAAGATTTCCTACGATAGGGGCTTCAGAGGTCAATGTTCAAGGCATTCAGTTGTAGTTTTTGACCAGTTTTCTGATGAAACCAGATTTTGATTTTATCCCAAAAGGGACCTCCATGAGGACAATCCCAGAAGACATGCAGGGATGTGTCTTCTTCTTGATGGCAAAAGGAACAAAGGGAAGTCTGTTGAGAATATCTGGCGGTCGGGACAATGGTGCAATAAACATGAAATGTGAAGACTTGTATCCAGGGGATTGGAGTGTCAAAGAAGTACAGCCAAGACAACCACACATTGTGATACATCTATCAGATTGTAGCACATTAGAAAGAACTGATACAAACTTTTATTAATCTTAATATTCCTGAGCCAGGTACTGTTGGATTGAGCAGGAATACAAACTAAAATAGGAAGAGAACCAAGCAAGAGAGGTTTCCATACTTTAGGAATTGCAGTAGATAATTGTAAATGCTGGAAATGGCTAAAAACATCCATATTTTATACAAAGATCATTGTATGACATTAAAGAACCATCACAATTTAGAAGATCATTTACAAACAAAATACCGCTGTTCACAAAAGAGTTAAAAATGATAGGTTTCCCTTCAATGAGAATATTTGAATTCATAAATAAAATCTGTTGTCTAATTTCTGCTGCGGTTGTGGGGGCCTTATACTGATATTGGTACCATGCATGAACAATATCAAATAGGAATGGATTAAGTTTAAGATTCAGTAAAGAGTCTAACTGCAAAAAGGGAAATATACCAGGTTGAACAGACAAATACAAACTTAACAACCAAGATGTAAACCAGTCAGGATTATTATTTCAGTACCCATGAGGCTTTTATGGTAAGTGCAAAAGCATTTACATTAATTAAATTCAATCCACTATTTCCGATTGAATTGTAAGTGGTTTTTCTACAAACTCTTTCAGGTCCTCCACTCCAAATAAAAGGAAAAAAATTCTTCTCATATTTTCCAAAAACGGATTTATTTGGAGTTGGGAGTACCTGGAAGAGATTTGTGAATTGAGGGACTATTAAAGAATTTAAGATCATTATTTTACCAAACAGAGAATTTTTTCCCTCACCATGGAAATAAACGGCAGTCCAATTTTGCTAAACGGGGCTCAAAGTTCAGATTTACTATGGAATCTAATCCTTCGGGATGTGTATGCCCAAAATGTGTACATCTCCATCAACCTGGTGAATAGGATGATGTGAGGGCAATATAAAATTTGTGTTTTTTTTTTTTTTTAAATTCCAATTTTAAGTATTTTGCATTTATCAAAATTTAAACAAAGTCCAGAGAAAAAAAGGAAAAACTGTCTAAATAATCAAGGAGAGCATGGATAGATACTAAGTTAGGGGCAAATGAAAATTTTTTTATCATCTGCATATTGTGAAATTTTATAGGATCTTCCATGGATAGATAAACCAGTCAGCTTATGATTACTGCGAATCTTAATGGATAACATTTCTACTGTGATAATAAATGAATAAGGGCTCAGGGGACAGCCTTTTCTTACCCCCAGTACAAATTGAAAGGATTTTACAAGTAACCATTGTTCAGAACACAACTTGTAATATTGGTGTACAAGGTGTTCACCCAAGCAATAAACTGAGGGCCAAAATTGAAAAATTCTTATGATTTTAGTACAAAGTCCCATCTAATAAAATCAAAGGCTTTTTAAAAGTCGGCAATAAAGATAAGGCCTGGTTTATCTTCCTTTTCATAATAATCAATTAAATCCAAAAAACGTATAATGCTGTCCCCAATAAATCTCCTTTTTATAAAACCTATCTGGTCTTTGTGAATAATATGTAATATAACAGATTTAACTCTCAGAGCCAGGCATTTGGAAAGGATTCTGGTATCACAACATAGCAGGATTAAGGCCTCCAGTTACCTAATAGTGTAGGGCCTTTGTATTTACCATTGCTACCTTGTTTTAATAATAAAGAAATTATTCCTTGTCTTTGGGTCCCAGGTAGATGGCCTTGTGACAAGGAATTCTTGAAACACTGGAGCATAGGGGCTTTGAAAATGGAAAAGAAGTGCCTATGGACTTCCACAGGAATTCCATCAATCCCAGGTGTTTTTCCAAATGAAAAGGAATTGATGGCATTACATAATTTCTCCTCAGTGATTGGACCCTCACAAGCCTGCGCCTGCTCATTGGACAAATGCCCCTCATATTCTTCATGGAAAAAATGCTGAGAATTTTAAGGGGTCAGGGCTGCTGGGGGTTCATCAAAAGAGTAAAGAGAAGAATAAAATTCAACTCGTCTTTCCAAAATTTCTTGAGGATTGCAATTAAATGATTCATGGGGCATCTTCAATTTCTGAATGTTTTTCCGGGTATAATTTCTGTGAACCAGTTTTAGAAAGTATTTAGTGCATCTCTCCCCCAGTTCCATCCACCGAGCTTTTGATCTAACTAAAATTCCATGGAAACGTTGATTGTAAAGTAGCTCCAGTTGTTTTTGTTGATCATTCAAGTCATCGAGGAGAGAGTCAGGGAGAGAAGGTGCATTGCCAATTTGTCTATGTAAAATGTTTACAATATCAATTAATTCTCTCTCTTTGGATAGATATTGTCTATTTTTCCAACTTGAAAATTTGATACAATGGCCCTGGAAAAAGCATTTTGCAGTTCCTAGACAATATGGGGATTTGCTGTCCCACAGTTATTTTGGAAAAATTCATCCATAATTTTTACATTTTTTTGTTGAAACAATTTATCTTCTAATAGAGAAAGATTGGACTTCCAGTATCCCTTCCCCCTTGGAAATTCTGCAGTAATAAATGATAAATCAGTTAATTTGTGGTCTGATCTGAAACTATTAGCAATGACACATTTGTTTACGCTATTAATCAAAGAAAAGCTGACTTAAAAAGTAATCAATCCTGCTAGCTTGTAACCTCTGTCGCCATTTATACCTTACAGTGTTTGGGTTCCTAAACCGCCATATGTCATGTAGATCCTATTTACCTTTTAATTCAGAGATAGATTCAAAAGCTTTTGGATGGTAAGTGCGATTTGTAGATTCTATCTAATAATGTACCATATTGAAATCACCAGCAATAACTAAATTTTCATTACACTCCCCAAAATTTTCTAATTCTACAGATAGATTAGTAAAAAAATCAGGACACATAAATATTTGCAATACAAAGTCTATAATCATCAATAATTAGGTCAACAACAACCCATCTTCCATTACAATCAAATTACAGATTACAATCTGTCTTAATTTGGTGGATCTCAGGGTTAATGTTTTCTTTAAAGAAAATGTACCTGTACCTCTTTGACTAGAAGTTCCATGTGAGAAAATAATGGATTCCCCCCCCCACTCATTCTGCCTCGTAGTTTCTTCAGATGAAATAGAATGGGTCTCTTGGAGACAAATATCATATGGCTTATCCTTTAAGAAAATCACCAAGTCCATTACAATTTTAACTGGAAATTTTCATTTCTACCTGTGTCATGGCCATAGCGTCCGGGATTTTTCTCGTAGTGTGAGGATTCCGCAGAAGTCATCAGGGCAAGAGGGGCATGATGGAGAAATCATAACATCTACTCTGTCATAAGGAAACAAACCTCAACAAAAATTAACAAAACTCATAAGCAATGCAACAGAATGATCTGTACTAATGCAAAGAAACAGGAATGAACAAAGATGAACAAAACATAATATGGTTTGATGGTTCACAAAGACACTTAAACCAACTAGTAAAAACAAGGTCATGCTTACCCTGCACAATTAAAAGATTAATACACTGCCCTCCATAATTATTGGCACCTCTGTTGAAGATGTGTTCTTTAGCTTCTAATAAATTCAGTCTTTTTCTAAATAATATAGGACTACAATGAATAAAGGAGGAAAATCCAACCTTTAATTCAAGTGCATTTATTCAGTGGGGAAAAAAATCTCACAATAGGAAATAATTCTATTACATAAAATCATGAGTGCCACAATTATTAGCACCCCTCTGCTAATAAACATCCTATAATGTTTCACAAGATGGGAGAATACAGAAAGAGGGATCTTCGACCATTCCTCTTTGCACAATCTCTCTAAATCATCCAGCGACCTGGGTCCTCTCCTCTGCATTCTGCTCTTCAGCTCATTTCACAGGTTTTCAATGGGGTTGAGGTCTTGGGACTGAGATGGCCATGGGAGGAGCATGATTCTGTGTCTGGTGAACCATTTCTGTGTAGATTTGGCCACATGTGTAGGGTCATTATCTTGCTGAAAGTAACGACCCATCTTCAGCTTTCGGGCAGAGGCCAGCAGATTTTGATTTAAAATGTCCTGGTATTTCAAAGTATTCATGATGCCATGCACCCTAACAAGGTTTTCAGGGCATCTGGAAAAGAAACAGGCCCACAGCATCACCGATCCTCCCCCAGTACCTCTTAGCGAACGTTTTTGATTGTGAGTGAGAAAAGGTTTTTTTCGTGCATGCCTCTCAGTTCGTTGGCATGTAGATGGCGCCTGATGGTTGTTTTGGAGACTTTGTGACCCCAAGATGCTACCATTTGTTGCAATTCTTTAAAAGTGAGCTTAGGAGAACTTTTCATTTCTCTTACCATCCTCCTCACTGTGCGTGGTGGCAGAATAAAATAACCTTGTGTCCTCTTCCAGGCTTGTTTACCACTGTTCCAGTTGTTTTAAACTTCTTAATGATTCTTCTGACAGTAGATATGGGCAGGTGCAGGCCAGTGGCTATTTTCTTGTAGCCATTGCCTGACTGGTGAAGGTCGACACACATCTGCCTTACTTGAATGGTGTGTTCCTTTGTCTTTCCCATGTTGAAGAGTGGATAAGAGAAATGGCCTCTGTGTCATGTGATATTTATACCCCAGGGAAACAGGAAGTGATGAATTACTAATTAAATATTCCTAGATATTCTGATCAATTCTGTAAACTACTGTAGAAATGACAGAAATACTTCAATTACATTTATTTCCTAGGAATTATCAGGGGTGCCAATAATTGTGGAACAGGTGATTTTATGAAAAATGATCATTTCTTACTCAGGAATTTTTTTTTCCCCTTAAAATTCACTTGAGTTGAAGGTTACATTTTTCAACAGTTCTCAGTGTGAGATGATGCTTCTGCAATAAAAATTGAATTTATTTTAAGGCTTTTAACACATCTTAACCAGGATAACCAGGTGGCAATAATTATGGAAGGTGCTGTATCATGTTTTGACGCCTTTCACCTGTTCACTCCATTTTATAATACTTTTATTCTTATTATTATATTATAAAATATTTATAATGTTTTATCCACAAAGAATGAATGTTACATTACATAAAGTATAATTAATACTTTATGTAATACTATAATAACTCAAAAGTAACACTACCACAATCATGACTCCAGCATACATAAAAACAAAAAGGAGCAATTAATCACTTTTTATAACTTTATTTATTACTTAACTAATTTTATTACTCACATCAACTAAGAAATATATTGGCATCATAACACAACTAAACAACAAAATTAAGCAATAAAATTAAAACAGCAAAATGATCCAACTCAATTCCTTATCAGATAATTGATTCAAGCCTGATAAAGTAAAAACTATAAACAAAACATAACAAACAACGTAATACCTTAGTAGAATGTTTATTTTACACTTGGCATTGCCATTTTATGTACTTTGTATCAGTCGACACCGAAAATGCCTCAGACTCAATGGGCACAGTCATTTTTTTCTTTATTGCCGGACTACTTTGGCAAAATAATGTCTATGGCATCCACACGCTGCCATTGACAAATAAGACTGCATAAGTGTTTTTAGGGGGTACCCAGATGGACACGCTCACTTTCTGATTACTGTTCTTAGCCTTGACAATTTCATCGTCTCTGTTAGGAACCAGCTTTGACCGCGCAGCTTGTAGAGGTGGTGGGAGGTGCTCGTACATCGCCAGACCGTGTTTATTGCCTCGAAGCTTTCTCCCGGCCAGTAGCATGCTATCCCTGTCATGAAAGTTAACAAAACGCACCAGTATTGGAGAGTCTGGTTGCGAAGTTGTGGGCCTTTAAAGCCTATGCACAGCCACAATCGGCATCTATTCCAGATCCAGTTCGTCAGTCAAAAAGTTTGCAAGTATTCCCTTGCTGTCTTCATCCTTGTGGTAAGCTAAGCCCCTAATGATGATATCAGGTAACTCAGATTAACTGACTTCCAATGAACAATATTAATTCTCAGAAAATATTGGCCAAGCATAGCTTTTGGTAGATTTTCCACTCAGATTGGTGAGCTATCACGGGAATGGGGTCTTACATGGTCTCAAATATTGTGCAGTGCTGTGAAGTGGGCAACTTATGATGCTGCAATCTTAAGAAATTCAAGAAAAGATGATAGTCAAAGTTGTTGACATTGATCAGTCAGGGAAGGGTTACAATCCATTTCTAAGGCTCTGGGACACCAATGAACTTCAGGGAGAGCAATTACCTACAAATGGAGAAAACTTGGAACAGTGGTGAACCTTCCCAGTGGTGGCCAGCCTAACAAAATTACTCCATGAGCGCATCAATGATTCATCCAGGAGGTCACAAAAGAGCCCAGATTAACGTCTAAACAACTGCAGGTCTCATTTGCCTCAAGTGAGGTGGCTCGTCTCACATTTGCCAAAAAACATCTTGATGTTCCCTGAAGCTTTTGAGATAATATTCTGTGGACTAATGAGTCAAAATTGGAACTTTTTTTTGAAGGCATGGGTCCTGTGACATCTGGTGTTAAGCTCACTCAGCGTTGGTCTGTGGTTGTTCTGCTGCTTCAGGACCTGGGCTACTTGCCATAATTGATTCAACCACAAATTCTGCTTTCTACCAGAAAATCCTAAGGGAGAATATCCAGCCATCCGTTTGTGACCCAAAGCTCAAGCTCTATTGGGTTATGCAGCAAGACAAAGATTGAAGGCTCTCAAGAAAGTCCACCTCTGAATAGTTTTAAAAGAAAACAGTGAGGGAGTAACTTTGTCAAAGTACTGTATTGAATCAGGTTGATTTGCTGCCACTTGACCTTAAAGGGGCAGTTCATTTTTAAAAACCCTCCAATGTGGTTGAATTGAAACAATCCAGCAAAGAAGACTGGGCCAAAATTCTTCCACCACAATGTGAAAGGCTCATAGTCAGCTATATGTTTGATTGCTATTGTTGTAATCACTGAATATGACAAAACCAGTTATTAGGTTTAGGGGGGCAATTATTTTTTTTTCTTGGGTGATATAGATTTTGAATAACTCTATACCCTCAGTCAGTGAAATTATCATTTAAAAGTTGCATTTTGTTTATTCATGCTGCCTTTATCTTGAATTGAAATCAGTTGGATGATCTGAAAGATTTAAAGATGACAAATGAGGAAAAATAGAAGCAATTGGGAAGGGTAAAAATACTTTTTCATAGCATTGTGTTGCCACATCAACAGCAGTTCCCTTGGAATAAGTTCTCGATCTGACCAGTTTAATGCAGTCATCAGTTCGGCCTTCATTATGATTACTGAGTGAGGAGAGCTCTCTGCTGCCTCATTTTAACAAAAATAAAGCTTTTCCCTCACAAGCACCACTACGAGCTTAAATGTGGATTATGGACTCAGTAATATGTAAGCATCCCTGAAGTGAGTCGACCTCTGAATAGATTAAGTTGATGAGAGATGGTGCAGAACTCTCAAATTCTGACATTACCATGTAGAAAAGCTTGCATATCATGCAGTAGCGTTATAGATGGTCTTATTTGAATGTGAGGCAACGACCAACCACTGAGCGAAGACTCAGAGTTTGCTCAGCAAAATACAAGTGCTGGTCAACGAATTAGAATAATTTGAAATAGCGCAATCGTTAAATTTTCTTGATGCATTTTTCGTGCAGAAAGCAAATCAGGTGTTCACCGCGCCTGTCCGACTTGTTAGAGTATTCACAGAACTCGCTACCTGTAAAAAATTTGCTCAGCTGAGCTTTCCAAAAGGGCCATTTAACTGTGACATTGTTGTTTTATTGAATCAGAATAATTGAGAAACCGTTTCACTGAATTAGAATAATTTTTGTTATAATTAGAATCATCACTCTCTCAGTATTTTGTGGCTGCCCCCTTGGCTTATATGACTGCCTGAAGTCTCCGCGGCATCGATTTGACCAGCTTGTCGCAAGTTTCCGCACTCACAGCTTCCCAGGCAGTGGCGATGTTCTGCTTCAGTTGGTCCAGCGTAGTCGGCTTTCTGTCGCGAATTTTCCGCTTGACGATGGCCCAAAGGTTTTCAATAACATTGAGGTCAGGCTAGTTGGCCGGCCATGCCAAAACGTCAAGCTGTTGTTCGGCGAACCAGTCTTTGGTTGACTTTGGCGCATGAGCCGGTGCAAGATCCTGTTGAAATATGAGGTCTTCTTCGCCAAACTGTCCCTCAACAGTCGGAATCAGGAACGTTTCCAGAAAATCTTGGTGTACGGCAGCCTTGACAGTCTTCTTGAGGAAGCAGAGTTTCCCAACACCCCGAACGGACATGCATCCCCAGACCATAACGCTTTGGGGAGACTTGACGCATCTTTTTACGCACTCGTGATTGTAGGTTTCGCCACCACAACGCTAGACACGAAAACCTTGGTCACCAAAGAGAAATGCAAAAACGTGATTCGTCACTGAAGACCACTTTCTGTCAGTCTTCAGCAGTCCACTCACCGTGTTCTTTGGCCCACTTCAGCCGTTTCTCCATTTGTTTCTTGTTCAGCATCGGTTTTACTGCTGGAACGCGAGATTTGAAGCCGAGTTCACGCAGACGACGGTAAGGGGTTGATCTCGAGACGTTAGCGCCGGTCTGCTCGTTCCACAAGTCGGTGAGCTCAGAAGTGGACTTGAACCAGTTGCTGACAGCAATCTTTCTCAGCTGCTTGTTGTCACGAGCAGAAGTTTTTCGGATGCCGGAACAGTTGGTACGCTTGCTGCAGTCTTTCTTTAGAGCTTTGCAGATGGAAGACTGGCTGATGCCGAGCTGCTCAGCAATTTTAGTTTGGGTCAAGCCTTGCTAGCGAAGGGCTTGAATTTGAGTCACTATTCCCGTTGAGAGGTCGTGCTGCTTACCCATGATTGATTTTAAAACTTAGAAATTCTACTCAACCCTGAATTTATACTGCACAGTGAACACTCTTCACAGAAAACAAAAATTCGAGCACTTATTCTAATTCAATGAAATGACTTATGAATTATTCTAATTCAATGAAACAACAGTGTCACAGTTAAATGGCCTAAATGGGCCTTTTGGAAAGCTCAGCTGAGCAAATTTTTTACAGGAAGCGAGTTCTGTCATTACTCTAACAAGTAGGACAGGTGCGGTGAACACAAAAAATGCATCAAGAAAATTTAACTATTGCGCTATTTCAAATTATTCTAATTCGTTGACCAGCACTTGTATTAGCACAAGTCATAGCCTACCTGTCAGAGTGCCAGCATTGTCCTCGTAATCCTGCAAAATGTGAAGCTAATTACTGTAGTAGTGCAGTAGCTACCAGATCAAATGGCAGACTATTTAAAGTCTGTTTTCCTCTTTAAATTTTATGATCGCCCAACATTAAAAATGATTAATTGGTGAAATAATTCATTCATGCATCAATAATCCTGTGCATACTCCTTTAACTATTTGCACACTCAAACAAAAGCAGTCAAAATTTATTCTGAAGCAAAAACTGTGAATATCTTCTTTCATGTGCTTTACGAATAAATATCCAGGTATTTGAGATGTAGAAGTGTTGACTGGCAGCCTTAATTGCTGTGTTTTGGTAGGGATTTTGGTAGGGGAGAAAACCCAGGGCAACAGGGACTCTCCTGACTTGGTCACTGTGCTGTGAATTCTCAGCACTCTCTCCTCTGGCTTTGGAGGCATTCGTTTCCTGCAGCTGTCCTGCATGAGGCCTGGACGAGAGGACTCCACATCACCATAGCAATGATGTTCATTCTGGAAGGAACATGGGAGATGTAGTCCTGCTGTGATAAGAGGGTGATGCTGATATTTACCAATCTGGAATTTCTGCTTTGATAGAGTTGTCAGATGTTGCATTGATACCTCACTACGCACCAGTCTGATAACTGTATTCTTGTGCTTGTTGTGATGTGATGATGGATGGACTGTATTCTGTTTTCCATAATAACACCAGAGATTTTTTTTTGGGGGGGTGGAGGGATGGTGGTGATATATTAGCCGATATATTATCGGCTAATATTGAATTAT
The DNA here is from genome assembly GCA_029721435.1 of Gymnothorax reevesii. Classification (NCBI taxonomy): domain Eukaryota; kingdom Metazoa; phylum Chordata; class Actinopteri; order Anguilliformes; family Muraenidae; genus Gymnothorax; species Gymnothorax reevesii. Next base: position 70,514,377 of record CM056577.1, on the reverse strand, counting down.
GCTGCATTTCCCCTTACCCTGAAAACTATTGATGTTTCCAACTGACACTCCCTTGTGAGGCAGGCCTGCTTGCTGTATGTGTTAAACAGCTGAATGGCTGAATAACACCACAGCCATTTCACCTCTGCTCCTTTGAGGCATGCAGAGCACTGAATGCCACTCCAGATCAGGGGTGATTCAACTATCTGAATATTTGCCGTGAACATCGTTCAGCGCTGATGAATGGTCAACTTCTCATTACTTTGCTATTCTGCCTTTACACTATTTTATGAATTATTTATTTGCTAGTTTCATGTGCTTGGTTGCAGTATATGTTCATCCACATGCATTTGAGTCTGTATATAAGTGAAACTGAAGTTTACGAAGTAAGTATGCTGCTGCTTCTGCCCAAAACCGGTCAGTTGAAAATGTGACGAAGCACATTTGTGGTTACTTGTCCGTAAAAAATGTGGCTACCCAAAAACCCCAAACACCATTTTGGCTCTCATAACAAGAAGCTTGAACAAACCCATTTCCCTTCCCTCTGTGGATGGACACATTGCCTGTCCTCATATCTGCCAGTGAACGGTTCTGGACCACCACATGAGAAACTTCCTCAGTCTTTGTGTTTCATGCGCTGCTCTTCAGGTACAGCAGGTAAGCATGGGCACCCTGGAGGAAATGTACTTCCAATCCAATAAAGCTGGAGAGTCTGCGCTCAGAACCTTTTCATCTCTACTGGAGAAATGCTAGAGCTGCTCCTCCGAGGTTCGTTTCAACGAGGCACGGGATAAAGCCACTGCACAGAAACTGAGAATAATGTTTGTCCCTCTGTTGGCGGATCGTACCAAATCAATGACTGCGGCCAGGGAAACCTCAAAAGATGTTGCCACTCTTTATTACAAAGGGGTTATGAGAGAGAGAGAAGATATTTCCAGGACTCAACATGATTTTCGTGAAAGAAAATTCCCACAATGCCAGTTCCTAAAAGACGGACTGCTGTGAAAGGCACAAGCTCTTTGATTCTCTTTCATTGGGGAGAAGCCTTTGTATTTGTGCTTATCAGGCCAGAATCATCCTGCTTTACTGCTATTCATAGATGGCAGGCCTCGCTAATGTCATTCCTGACAAACAATTTGCCTCCGTTTGTCCTTCATGAATAATACAGAAGTGCAGAAGTCAGGGTGGGGTGCCTGTGAGGTGCATGGCTAACTGCTGCTTTCTTTCAGTTTCTTTTATCGTTCCTTATTTCAACAGAACATGCGCAAACTAGAAAAAGACATGCCATTTTACCACAAATGTTACCATTTTACTGTACTATTGATACATTTCAGAAATGGCACAAGCTTTAAAGCAATTATTTCATGTAAACATGGTTGATCACCTAATTTGTTTTTTTTTTTTTTTTTTTTTAATTGCAGTTCCCACCATGGATTGATTTGAAGTTTGGTAGATTACCGGACATTTAAAAGCTTGGTTTAACTTCAAATATTATGGGAACACTCCCACCAGTACCCCTGACCAAGGAACTGGCTTTAGAACTGGAGTTGTTCCCCTGGCGCCCCTCTGTGGCTGCCCACTGCTCCTAACTATAGGATGGGTCAAATGCAGAGGAAGAATTACCCCAATGGGGGTTCAATGAAGTATATCTTAATTTTAAACAGCACTTGTGATATTATATTGCTCAATTGATGAGTGAAAGTGAGGACTCAAAGTACCTGGGTATGCATTCAGAAGAAATCTCTGGACTAGATTGAAAGCCAATGTATGCCAATGCATGTTTGCTTTTCAGATTGACCATAAGCGGATTCTTTGCACTCGTGTTGTCGGGAGTCATTTATGCCTTGTAGCAGAGCTTGTTCTCGGTTTTTGTGATGGCTGTCAGTTATGGAGATGAGTTTTTGTTTATTAGATGTATTACATCATAAATAACTATCTTTTATTACTGTGAGCTTTTGTTTTGAAAATCCTCAGTTATGTAATTATCAAACGGTCCATAATTGAACATCTTTGCATTGGGGCTCGATCCAAAGCAGACGTCCGAGTATTACTCTAATGACCTGTCCTGCACCTCAGGTAAGATAAAATTGCCTTCATTAGCCTTTCTCCAGGGCCAGGCCAGTTTCTTAAATCAGAAGTGAGGTTGACATGGATCATTTCAATGAAAATTCAGTGGTAAAGTTCACCACTGTCTCCTTAGTAATTGATAAAATCTAGTTCGGTGAATAACACGTTCTCATGAATTCCCTTATTGCGGACAAAGCAATTTTGCATTCACTGACCGACAGTCACATTCACGATTAGCTTTTTCTTGAATTAAATGTGCTGGATTAAAATGACAGTGCAATGTTTGCGCTCACTGGAAAGTAGAATTCACTTTCTAATTGCTTTTTAATTTTTTAGTAGTCCAGCTTCAATTAACACAAAGCCAGTGAGGCCGATTCAGTGACCACTGATTGATATTTTGAGTCACTGGACAAAATTACATGAATGAACGGAGGAAATGTTCTTTCATAATGTAGTGTCTGAGGATTTGGTGAAGTATTATTGAAAGTTTGGCTGCTGCCTGGACTCATTTTCATCAGTACATTGGTTCTGTGAATGAGTATATTTATTCTTTATCATTCTATTTTGTAATAAGACTGTTTCTCCTTAGGACAAGCACCAAGAATTCACACAGTTTCTTCTTTTTGCCCTAATTGGTTTGGTTACTCAAGCCTAATTTGTATTCGTCCAACTCCGTCAATGCGCAGACATGCCGAGCCCCTCTGCGACATCACAAACCCTCTCGACATGCTCTCGGAAGCATGACGGACACCTCCCAAATTTTGTACCTATCCGTCAAAACAAAGGAGACACCACGGATAGAGCAAGCCGGTGATTGGCCAGCAAACTACATCATTCCCGGAATGCCGCTCAGACGTCATGAAATAGCTGGCGGGTCTCTGAAAAAAAACGCAACGCCCCCTATTGTCCTAGTGCCGAATTGCTGTGCAACACCCATTAAGCAACGGAGAAGTCTGAAAGGTCCACATCACCGTCGATACAACTGCGTGTCTGCGCACTGACGGAGTTGGGCGACCATAGATTAGGCTTAACTTTGAAGAGCAACGTCTCTCCCCCCCCACAGGGCCTGACAAGAACCAACCTATTACACGCCATCGTCCCGCGGGAGCAGTTTATTTTTTTTTTACTTTTTGAAATTTTGTTGCCGTGAGCTGATGATATCGTGGAACTGATTTTTCTGAAGTAAATATGCCATATGAACATTATGTATAAATAAGATTTGATTAATCTGGGTGGAGTCGATAAGGTGTTTGCAGTTTGCAATATTTGCATGCCTATGGTTCAACATCTGCACTCTTTGCAAATACTATTGAATATCTTAACCCTTACAGCACTGAATAAATTTTCAAGGAATTACAAATATAATTGAGCTGTTGAAATTCTATCAAGTGGCAACTTGTTTAAGAGAGCTCCCCTTGTGACTTCTCTTTTAGAAAAGTTGTTACATGCATTTAATTTTGATATCTTACATCATTGGGCAACTATAGTTTTTTTCAATAGTGCTTTAAACGTTAATATCAGGTCGGCGGTAATGGCAAATTATATGAATGTGTAATGGACATGAAATTTGGTCTCAGATTTCTCTACTGGTGTTCTCTTTGTTCTTAGGGCTTTGAGAGGAGGGATAAGAAAGTCTTGTGCAGCACTGTGGCCCCCTGGGCAGATTTTGAAATACAAGATTTTGAAAGAGAAACTGGCAATTTTTAAAACTGCGCTGGAGTCAGATGGAAGGTGAAGACCCGCTGTGTCCCTGGCAGGGCTTAGATGAGCTTTACAACAAAAAAAATGGAAAAAATAAAAATCTTAGCCGAGCAGAGGTGGTGTCTGGCACTGTGTGGCTTTATCACGGTTGGGGCGAGAGGTAAGAAAGGCACCATTGATATGCCACACAGCCCACTGCACCCAGTGGACCAAAGAGTGTGATGCTGAGTGGCAGTGTTACCTAACGGAGGTGTTCAAAGCCCCTTCTGAAAATCCTTTAATACTTGGGTCTGATGTCACAGGGGGAAATGAGGAAACAGGCGGCATCCTGCAGCTCTCCTAGCGCTATGCGGATACGTCATAAATCATTCCGGCCCCTGTCTGGCTGGTGACAGCTTGAGCCTCCAAAAAGTTGCTCATTGTTGCTCATACTCCATTCAAATAAATGGCTCCATCTCCTCCCCCCATAAAAAAAAAGAGGAATCTGTCAGTTCAAGGTCAGCCTATTTGATGAATGCTGGCCAACATGGGCTTAATTCAGTTCGGAGTGGACACCTTAAGTAATAAACTCGACTGGAGTGACAACCTGACACTTAGGTTGCGAGGAAAAAAAAACCGCTTTGTTTGGTGATGACCCAGCAAAGTGCAAGTAAAGGAAAGGAAACTTTGATAGAGCTGATATCACTAAATATTGCATTACTCCCATCTCCTGAGAAGCACTGACTGCACCCAAAATTCCCATTGTTCCACATGGAGCATTACAAAAGTAAAGTGTTTATTTATACGCTTGTGGTACAAGCCTTTTTAATTGGGAAATATTGCTGCGTGAATTATGGATTTCAGTCAGGCCAGTGTTGGTGATTTGTGAGTTCTGCACACCTCATTTGTTCTAAAAACTGGGAATATGAGGACATTTATTTTGGGACCTAACCCACATTGTCAGCATAAAACACTTAAAACCCCTGATAAAGCATGACTGTCAGCACCTGCTTTGTAAACACTCGCTGAAACTTATGTTGATTGAGGCTGCTATGAGGGGAGTTTGCAGTCCAGTCTGGTCGACTCGCAACAGTTCCACCCCATCGTTTAAAAGAGAACTTGTTTAATTAATGTAGAAAGGCTCATAGTATTAGCGCAGTTCCACCACCTGACTTGACCCTGGGTTGCCAGTATATGTAATTTATGGATCGCCGTAACGATGGGGGAAGTATTTAATTTTGGTGTTTTTTTTTTTCTTTAATTCTAATGTTTAATGGCACGTTATTAATAAACCATAAGTATCGAGAAACGTAATCACCAGGTTCTATGTGGTTAAATTTGTACTCCATTGCCTCACACCCGCAGGTATAGCATGATGCATGGAAATGAAAATTCAGCATAGCTTTAAGTTAATAAGCAATCAATCCTGCCTTAGGGCTGATGTGTAGTGTAATGATTGTGAAAGTCGGCTCGTAAAATAGATTGTAGGTTTGCTTCCCAGGTAAGGCACTTATATTGTACGCTTGTACTTACAATAAATTGCCTCAGTAATTATACCACTCTAAAAATGGATGCGGTTTAAAAAGGCAAGCGAGGTAAACCCCTTCTGATAAGAAAATAAATGTTTACAATTTAGAAAATGAGTCTTCGCTTTTGTACTCACAAGCAGCTCAGTGTCTGATCGCCAATTAATGCTCGACTCCAATAGCACTTGGGGGAGTTCAGAGCTGGCAGGAGCAACTATTTTACTGATTTCCCTTAATGACTGAAATGAGTGGCGGTGTCCCCGCGTGAATTCGACTGAGCGCAGTGCTGCTCCTCTTCCTCTCGTGAGTGTCGGCGGAGGTGAGGATGATGAGGGACGTGGCTGCTGCTGCCTCATGCTGCGACCGAGTCAGCAGCGACCGAGTCAGATTTCAAGGGGGTCAAGGGTGCGAACTAATTAGGCTTCATGGTGAAAGCTATTGTGCTAGCTAGCTTGGCGAGCACGGTGTGTACGACATGACAGCCTCTGTTGGCGTTTGTCCCCAGCAGCCTAACCAGTTTCACCGCTCCTACTGTTAATTCTGTGCTTATCTCATCTCCTTCACGAGGAAGCAGACCATACATGTCCATTTTGAAGCTGCTAATGGTACAGCCTGGGCAGAATACTCATATACTGTTTGCACTAAGTGTCTGCTGTCGGTGTTAAATTTTGAAGAATAGCAGCAAGAGCAATGAGGTAAGCTCGCACATCCATATTGCAGGAGCTGAGTATTGCTTTGCAACTCAGGTCCTGTACAGACTTTTTCAAATTTTTGATAACCTGGATGAACAGGCAGTCTCCTGTGTATGGAAAACTCAATGCATCTGGGTTCTCTGTAAGCACATTCAGTGTGGCCAGTCGCTCTTTCTAGCAAAAGTTATTTCTGAGGTCCTTGAAGTGGTAAAAGCATTGCTTTCCATATACCAAACAGTCAAAGGGATGTATCCAAGTCATATCGTCCTCGATTGGTTCTCAAAATCATGGGTGTAGTTTTGATTTCAAAGGTGGGGGGTGGGAGCACATTTCTCGCGCAAATTCTCTAAAGGGCTTTAGTTCTGAAGTAGACCAAAATAATGTTTTTTGATTGTTAAAATACATTTAATACAAAATGCATCAGAGAGTAATGAAATTGATCAAAATATTGGTGTACCCCAGTGGTGTAGCCAGAAAAATGACACTGGGTGTGCCTTGGAAAAATGGAGTGTGCCACTTTAATTTTCTCAAACACAAAAATAAAACAATCCATTACTCACTACCATATAGCAATAAGTTATGTGGTAGTGATTGCCTAGAGGTAACAATCAGGCTGAAAATATATTAATAACTGAAGCCTCAGTCTCTGCAAAACAGGATAGGCCTACGGTTTATGTACCTGTACCAGAGCCTTCACAGAAATACACCTATCCATTACTCTCCATATAGCTACAACAGAGCCATAACACAGCTTATAGAAAGTGCTTTGTTCATTCTTTGGTTGTTATTTAAACAGTGCAATCATCATTTAAGCTTATCAAATAAAATAAAATAGGCCTTCTATAGACAACAACAACAGCAGAAAAGATAACAATTTGACCTTAGTCTTTGCAAAAGTGAAACAGAAGGCTTATAGCATCACAAAAACACAACCAGTGCTATCAATCTTATATGCCTACTATAACAACTAGGCAGAGAAGATAACTAGGCCAATTACAACACAGACTAGCCTAGCCTTATCTGGACCACCTCATGAGATCCATAGTAAAGAGTGTGTACAGTAGGATCAATGATATGATTGAGTACCATAGCACGTTAAATTCTTACAAGAACATCACAGGCATTTTCATGTTGTATCATAAGATCTATAATACTGTCAAGGATAATCAACCTCACTTTCACCAATTGGCACCACAACTACATCAGGCCACTTGAAGGTAAGTAGCCTGCCCTGTTATAACTATATTTCAGTTATTTTTCGTTATGACTGCTAGATAAGTTACAGTATTACATGTTTAACATGCATCATTAAACCCTCAAGAGGATGTGTTGCCAAAAAAAGTCAGTTTCCCCAGTGATGTGAAGAGGAGCAAAAAATTGTTGCCTCAAGTTAGTAGGAGCAATCTAACAATCATTAAAAATTAAAACAACTACAAATGTGGGGTGATCATACTCCAACACTTTTTCACAACTAAAGACCACACAATTGGGCAGCTTAATGTCCAGTTTATTGAAAATAAGGAACAGGAAAAGGCTTCCAAAGCTTAGGAAGTCCAGACTCCGGGTGCAGCATGAGTGTCGTCTGTCTCATTGCTGGGGACCCTCTGGCTCTAACCAAACTGGCTGTGGTTCTGCTGAGAGAGAGAGAGAGGGTGAGAAAAAGAGAAAGGGTTAGACACACCTACATTAGTTTAGATGGGAAATTGGACAGGAGATTTGGATAGGCTGACTTTCCCAATGGAACATCATCAGTATGTTGACGTTGAACAAAGAATGGAAAGTGGCATCAGTTACTGATGTGATGGGAGTATGGATAAAGATGTCTCATGTTCTTCAGTCTTTTAGACATGTAATACAGTGTAGCTTTTATTTATTTTTTTTGCATTCATTATGATTCCTCACTTAGCCTTGTATGTTTGGCCCAGTATGACTTTTTATTCGGTTTCCCTCTCCATTTGCCATCATCCTAAATCAGCTGAGCGGCAACAAAATCTAAGCAGATAACCGTCAACTGATTCACAAATCCCAAAATACTCAAACCATTGATTACGATTTATTTTACTGCATACAAGTAAAAAAAATTACAAATAAAATCAATATTTATAGCGATGTATCACAACAAATAAAAGCCCTTTTTATTATTCAATAACGTAAACTATATTACACTAACGTCAGCTTTAACTCAAAATGCATAACCTCACTTCATCGCCTCCACTCATCACAACACTGACAAATCCAATATATTTCCGCCAATTTTAAAATTAATAACTCATATTTGACTCCCCCACCCCACAAAAGTCACATCTGTGAGACATTTTTCTCCCACTTCCACGACTGCGGTGAATGAAATGGCATCGAAAAAACGGAATTTACAATTAGCTCTTATGCTGCTCATGGTTGACGCTAGTGACTATGCATTGCAACTTTAACTAGCTAGCTAGTATTCTAGCCCAGTTTGTTGTCCATAAATGTTAAATACATCGCCATATTTAGAGGGGGATAATCCAATTGAATGCTTTACTGTAGGTGTGAATTAAATTCAGATGTGCTGACGACATACAATATAATTCTTTAAACATCTTACCTTCTGGAAATACTGTAAATGCATCATGACCTGATCTACTTCGCTTCAGCACAGCAGCGTGACTAGTCTTCTTTGATAACTTCCGGGAACTATTCCATTGCTGTGAAAAAATTGGTCCATTGGAGTCAATGGAAATGACGCGACTTCCCTCTATGACTGGCCTTGGTGTGCCAGCAGCCTGACTACGTGGCACCGGCACGTCCAGGCACGTGTAGCTACGCCAGTGGCGTACCCCATCAGGTGGAAAAGAGTGCAGTAAAACCACCCTGGTTCGAAGTGGGTATGGGGTTATGGGGGTGACTACTCAATCTCACATAAGTTTTCACCCATTGCTGAAATTCAGTAAGAATTTGCAATAGCAGTACTCTGATAGCTGACATCAAAGTAGTATGAATACCAGAATATGTATTCATCTTAGAACCTGAGCCCAGCGGCTTTTAAAGCCACATTATGTGGAAATTGGAATTTTTTCAAAACAGCGCCCCCTCAGGTTCTGCGAGCTAGACCACTGTTGTAAGTCACACGCTTCACCTCCAGACCCCCCAGGAAAACAGTAACCGATGGTAATAAGTGTTGAAGCTTGTTAGTTAGGGCAAAAAAACCACATCACATTGCTTAAATATGACTATTATTTTCAACATTTTTATTAACTAACGTTAGCTCACTAGCTAGATGGCAATATAATCTCAACAATAATGTAATTCGCAATTGTATACAGAACAACATAAGGCAGCCAATGATAATGTCTCTAGCCAAAGTGCATGCTTGCTGTGTTCAGCTAACAAGAAGCTGTTAAAAGTTGTGTGGGCATGATCGCGTTGAAAGCAACCAATCATAAGAGGGCTAGTGCCTCCCCCTACCAGTGTGTACACCCTCCCAAGAAGCTTATTGCCTGCAAAGTCGGTTTTAACTTGTTTTCAGCCAATCAGAGTTGTCAACTTCTCCCCTACGTATTTTGTTTGGGAATCACATATTCGAGCTTCGGTGCAGGTTAAACGTTCAGCAATCAGTGGTTCTCAAACTCGGTCCTGGCGCCCCACTATGTATGCTGGTTTTTGTCCCAACCATAATTGCAATCTGATGATTTTAAAAAGCTAGGGCCGTTTCCACAAAGTAGGATAGTTGAGTTAGCCAGATATATGCTCAAAGTAAAACCTGGAACAGGTCTTATTACTGCAGTCCCTGTTCCAGATTGTAGAGGAGTCCGGGTTTTACTCGGTTATCCAGCTAACTGAGTAATCCTGCTTTGTGGAACAGGACCCTGTTGATTTTTCTTAATGAGGCGCATTTTCGCAGTTCATTATCCTCTTCATCCACATTTGACAAAATCTATACATGCCATGAAGAATAAAAATTCCATTTCCACGTTGAGATATATGAAAACTAGTACAAATAACTGCTGAGGGAAACAATTAAACCATTCGTATAAGCAATGTAAACTATTGGTTAATCAACACACAATCGGTTCTCATCGGTGAAGCTGTTGACACATGGTTGCAAACACTAATTATTTACTAGCAAACAATAGTCGCACCCATTTTGGTCATGTTTATTGAGTTCAGGCAAATTATTTTGCGAGCACCGTGAGCGAGCTAATTTGGAGCTCACTGATTTTGCCAGTCTAATTTGATCTGTTGAATAATATCTTCACCTGAAAATCCTTACATTGTAGAAAATAAGCACAATATGTTCAAGTGTTTTTATTGTTCATGGCACAATGGATATGTCCATCAAAATGCGGGTTAAGATGGTAAATAACTGCTCTTAACATGGAATGCAGCTAATTAAGACAAATAAACAGATAGTTAAAATCTTACGATTGCAATTGTGGTTGGAACAAAAATCAGCATATACAGTGGAGTGCCAGGACCGATTTGAGAGCCACTGGCATGGGTCAACATGCTGATTTACCTTGGTAAGAAATGAACCACTTAAATGGTCCTGAAAACCAGATTAAACTTCAAGATACCTGTTTAATTGTGGATTCCTTCTTGCATTTTGTCCATTTTATTCAGGATGATGGCATTTTGAATGAATTTAAGAAGTATTTCAATCTCAGTTAATATAGCCCCAATTCCGAAATAGTTGGGACAAAGTGTAAATTGTGAATAAATCAAAATGCAATGACTTTCAAGTCACATGAGCCAATATGTCATTGACAATAGAACATGGATAGCATTTCAAATATTGAAACTGAGACATTTTTATCCATAAAATGAGCTCATTTAAAATTTTCTGGCTGCAACAGGTCTCAAAAAAGTTGGGTCACAGGCCAAAAGCAATTCATTTAAAAGAGAATCAGCTGAAGGAACATTTTGCAAGTAATTAAGTTAACTGGCTTCAGGTATGTAACATGATTGGCTATAAAAGGGATGTCTTAGAGAGGCTGAGTCTCTTAGAAGTAAAGATGGCCAGAGGCTCTCCAACCTGTGAAGGCTTGCATAAAGCAATTGTGGAATACTTTAAAAACAATGTTCCTCAATGTCAAATAGCAAAGGCTTTGAAGTTCTCATCATTGCCAGTGCATAACATCAGAATGTTCAGAGAAACTTGAAAAATCTCTGTGCATAAGGGACATTACTTAATGGGCCCAGTAATATTCACAATTTACACTTTGTCCCAACTATTTCGGAAATCGGGTTGTATAAACAAGCACTGACATTTTAAAATGCTCTTAATTGTTGCTTTATATTTTACCACCATCCAAATCGGGAGTTTTGGTTTTCGACTATGGTGGATTATAGGATGGTTAAATTGATACTATTGCGTGTAGTTCAACTGTTGTCTCCTACATGTATACCACTGTCAATTATACCTTTGCACAATAATAAGCAGAACCTCCCATTGTCAAAATCTAAAATTCCCTAATAAAACGCAAACACACAATATTATAACCACAGATTCAGCCTCAGAAGTTCTTGTCTTTGTAACCTTTTCTTTTATTTTCTTTTATTCTTTTATACATCCAGATTTTAGCATTAAAGGTCCGTTGGCTGGTATTCACAAAGGAAGAATACAGTTATTCCAAGAAAAAATCTATTTGTATCGAAACTAAGTCTTGAAATAGTCCAGGAATAAGTCTATTTGATACGACTTAGTCAAGGACTCGGCGGCTTCGTTTCTTATCGATGTATGATGTACTACATTTGTGTACGCAATACACCACCATGGAATGAAGCTGATGGACTAAACTTTAGTCAATGATTTATTTTATTCCAGGAATAAGCATATTCATTCTTTGTGAACACCAGCCATTGGCTTACATTCTAAACACTTGGTGTAAGGTTTCAGGGTGAATTAAATTCAGTCCTGATAGTATTTGATGGCCTAACCACTATGATCTAATTCCTAAACGACTGCCAAAATTATCATAAGTCTCTTCAGGGTCGGGCATAGGTCAAAACTAAATTCACTCAATCCTTACAAACAATGCATAAGTTTTCTGAGTAAAAAGCAAATGATATCATAAATCCAATTATCTTGGATGCCCCTGATCTGTGTAGTTTTAAGCTGGAAGCAGGGGTGTTCATGTAATTATCAAATCAAGAGGGTTATTCTTGGCACCAAAAGCTCTTCAAGGATGTGGTAAGTTATCTATAAATTGGTGACATACCTTTTGAAATGTTATTTTTGAGACTCGCATTGTATTAACTTTTATTAAAACTAGATATTGCACAAGTAAATTACATCTGAAAAAATGGATCTGTAATGAATAGAAGTCTGAAAATATTTGGATGAATATAATACAAATCCGTAAAATAGTAACTTGTATAATAATCATAAAAATCTTTCATTTTTACAATAATACAACTTGTATAATATAAATAAATGAAATAATACAATGATTACAAATCAGTTTGACAAACGACAACCGTGATTGGTTCATTTGGAGATATCCTTTAATGTAAACATTTTATACACCAATCGAAACAGTTAACTGCGACAGCGTTGGGATAGCGATAGTTGGCAACAAAGATCGATGAAACGAAGCATTTTATTGGTTGAAATTTGCTTCGATAAATTTTATCGATGATGAATTCGGTCATTGATTTTTTTCTATTTAAAAAAAAAACAAAAAATGCTCCATTTCCCAATGCAGGAAACACACTGATAAAATTTCATAAATTTATCTGTGGATTTTAAGACCAAATTTAGGTTGTGTGCATATGGGGGTCACAAGGGAAGCGTTCTGATCGGCATGCCCCATAGTCTATTTTAGGACTGCGAAAAGTGAGGGGGTCCAATGCTGCCTTTTCAAAAAGTGTAGGGACATGTCCCTGGTGTCCTCCCAGTAAACTGCGCCCCTGCTCGAAATACTACTAGAATGGGTCGATCTTTGACTGGGAGCTGACTGGATCTGAGCCTCCATGTCAAGCTCAGCTTTACTGAAGTTCTGCATTGATTAGGGATATGTGACATTGGTCACACTTGATGTGGGCTAATCTGATTCCACAGAAGAGCTATAGAGCAGGCCGGCAGATGTTGGAGATGCAGGGCACTGTGCTGAAATGTAAGACTGGGCAGCTGTTTCAGCTCCCAGCTGTGAAATGGCCATTAAGTCGGATGACCAGCTGCTCTGGTGTTTCTTTCAGGAGTTATGTCTGGCTTTTCACCCATCTCTCGCTCTTTTCACCTACTCGCCTAAAGCTGTGATGCCTGTTTGCTCTGTGTCTTTCAGTATGCTTTCTGACTCAAAGTGAAAGCAGCTTAGCCATCACTCTGGATAAAATGGTGTAGGGGCTGGGGACAGTGGCAGTATGTAGAAATATAGATACATATTTTGGTGCTTTTAAACAAGGTAACGATTCTTGACTCGGGCAAATGGAACGCAGCTACAGATTGGAACTGCTTTCCAAATATGCTCTAAACTCCTTTATTAATCACAAAGTTTACTCCAGTGTTGGAAAGTGACTGATTCAGCACTGAAAGGAGCCAAATGGAAAATTCTCAGTTTATTTGACTAAATAATCAGCAGAACCTAACGCTGGGCTCTCTGTCAGCTCTGCTTACCACTGACAGCTTTCAGCCATAAATTGTTGCAGGCAATGTGTCCCTTTTGCAGTGCTTACTGGCTCCAGTGAAATAAAGGTGCATAGTGTGGGTTTTGAATGAATGTATACATTATATGGGAAATGCTTGTCCTGGACTGGCTCTCGTACTCTGATTTGTAGACTGTCACTGGAGCTGATAATGACAATGACAAATAACGGCCTCCTCACCAGAGACGGTTTCCACGGGCTCTCGTCTTTTCTGATCTTTATTTTTTTTTAAATATTTACTCTGTTTATTTGTTTAGTTGGTGTTTAAGTTTGAAGACCATGCACTGCTCTGTCCCTCTCCTCTGAAAACTATGTGCAAGCTGAAGCTATGCCATGGTATCTAAGGAGAATCTCGCCTATCGCTTTAAAGTCTTGGGTGAATTTATTAAGATTTCATTTACTGACTTCTTTTGCTCTAAAATCTTGACAATTTCTGTAACATTACCAAGATATCCAGATAATTTTATAACTCATGTGACGGGCTGAGCGTATTTATCTTTGGCTTGCAGAACCAGTATCTACGATCTGCCAGTCACCCACGTTTCCCACAAACAGAAACGAGCAGACTTAACGTATTCACTCCCTTGTTGTACTTGCTGTCTGAAATGTACCTGAGCCATTTCCTGGTTTTCATCACAACTGGCATCTGAAGAAGCTGCAGTGATGCGAATGTGCTGACACTTGGGCCACTTGCCTCTCAGGAGCTCGAGGATGAAGATGATTCTCCTCCATAAGAGTACAGCCTGAGGTGTCCTTTTGCTGGCAGTTGGAAAGTGAAAATACTAAAGGTGATTTCTTGCTAGCCTTCAATGCGCAGCACCTCTACGCATTAAGTACCTGACGGTAACTCTGCACACTGAAAGTTGTATTTTGCTGCTAAAGGTGGTTATTGACTCAAGAAAGTATATTGGTGCAGTGTTTCCCTAAAGCTTTTATTTGGTCATTGCATTAATCTGTCGTGTTATTTGTCATTTCCATTTTATTTTTGGAACTGTTTACGGCATTTCACAATAAGTGCAACGTGAACATGGGACCTTTATTCCCCTTGGCATGCAGAGCTATGAAGTGACGTGATTCCCAAGTGTGCATAAGCACTGTAAACAAGGACAACTGATACAGTTATACAGAAAATTGCAACTTATTAAACTCCTGGGATTGCAGTTGTTGTTGGGAATGAGATGCAGCTCACTGTACAGGGGAGGGTTTCAAGGTTGGCTGAAGTCAGGAGCCACTGGTGATCGAACTGATGGGGCTGACTGAGCAGAGGCTCTACTGTATAAAGTGGCTAGTGCTTCCAGAAATTAGATTCGCTGGAAAACCGGGTTTCTTCACAGCATTGCCTGTATATATTGACATCTGTGAGAAGGAGAAATTTTTTATTTGATCTGAAAAAGGAGATATAAATTTGGGGCATTATTCCCTTCGCTGGCACGGGATATGAATGGTTCTGTCAGCCACATAATGAACCTCGCAGCTTATTGTCTTAGCATACGTGGGCGGCGGAGGAGCTGTGACAAAAGGCGCAAATTATACGGATGCCTTTGCCCGGATGCGCTGCTATTTCTGGTGATGCTTCTGCGTCTGCGCAGGGGAAAGAAGAACAACAAAAAAGAAGGAAAGGACGATGAGAAAAGGGAGCAAGAGAAATGAACTGAGGGGCTTGCTCTCTGCTCTACAGGCCGGAGCTCCACTGTTCCAGCCAGGAAGCGAATATGGACCCTTTCATGGAAAACCATAACCGCCGGAGGAAGCAGTGTGATGTAACCGCTTACACTTTGTCCCTCAGCACCGTGTTTGCCCAACAGTCTCTGAATGCCTGTATTCCTAATAATAACTCGAGGGTTTCTTGTCTGCTCACTCCTGCTGTGCGCTGCAGTTGTTTTGTACCACAGGTTACACAACCTGATAAATGTTGGTGAGAATTATGTATGATTGAGAAGGGATCAGTCAAATTCATCTTCCATTTCTAACATATGAATGTGCAGTTGCAACAGGCCATGGCCATTTTTTATCCAGAGCCT
This sequence comes from Gymnothorax reevesii, assembly GCA_029721435.1. Lineage (NCBI taxonomy): Eukaryota > Metazoa > Chordata > Actinopteri > Anguilliformes > Muraenidae > Gymnothorax > Gymnothorax reevesii. Next base: position 70,498,789 of record CM056577.1, on the reverse strand, counting down.
GTGGAGATGGAGATATGTCTGCAGGAAGAGATGCATTGTTTCTGGTCATGGGCTCTCTTAAAGTTCCTCTGATAATGGTCATTTGGATCCATCACTCGCTGAGACTCAGGATGGCTAATGTTGTAAATTATGATTTCCATCCAATACAAAGAAACACCAGATCCACAATGGCTGATTCTGTCTTTGTGGGTAAAATCATAAAACATGAACTGCTGTACTTTGACTGAGGAGGGTACCTTTCATAATGACATTATTAATACTCTGGTATAAAAATTGTGTCAGAATGCATTAAGCTGCTTAAACGTAACTATTACACAACTTTCAAGTCGGTTGTAAGTCTGTGGCTCAGTAAATTTGGAAAAATAAAATCTTTCCATACTGGTGTTATTGGTACCTCTATCTTTTTTTTCTTTTTCTTTTTGTGATTCTTTCTAAATTTGCAGTGAAATACTGGGAAATATCTAGCAAGATAAATTTGCCTCAGTTTTGCTCTGGGCCACCCTGCGCCTATTTCACCCCCTGCCCCCTCCCACCCATGCCCTTCAAACACAAAAATGCATCCCCAGGCGAAGTTACCCAGGTTGCTGCACTGTATTCAAAGACATGAAGTGCAATCTAAAATATTTTCATTTCCCTGAACAGAACTATGTTATGATTTTGAGAGATTCGAGACTTAAATATAGTCAGAAGGACCTGAGACGAGCACACGAATATCAGTCCTCGTGTGGAGTAAGCACCTCGATCAGAGATGAGGTGGGGAAAGGCGCTCTACAGGAGAATGTAATAGATGATGACTCATGGAAATAAGTGGCTTCATGCACTGTACGTGTTTACAACAAATCGATGAATATCAATAAGTTTATTCATATTTGCTGATTTGTCGCTGGAAATTGCCGGATTTTGGCCATTTGCTAGCTGGTGGTGAGTAATTATGGGCTTGTGTTGGACAGCGTGGTTCTCTTGTTGTGACTCTGTCGTGTTTCATCCCGGACACTGCTGATGTTGATTTTCTTTCATATGTGAGCCTGACGTTTTCTCCTGAATTAGAATGCACAATGGATCATATCTGATGACAGTTTGCAGGCTACTTTAATGTTAGGTATACTTATTATAAATTCAGACTTGGTGTGATTAATGCTTTCACATTTTGCTGTTGAACAAATGGTTAAAATTTGAATACATAAGCCAGCTCATACAACAACGCTTGAAGCCAAAATACTGCTTGTACTAAGTTGTTATTTACTGCATTTCGTATTGGCCAATGTCTTCTGTAAGTCTCTTGTTTAGGATAGAATGTCCTATTTTTTGTCATTCAACTTAAGATCATTTGAATTAAATTGACCCAATTCAAAAGACTTTAAATTGAGTATTATTTATGTTATGGCTATTCTTGATAATTCTGTGTCAGATAAACTGTCAAGTAATCCAAAAACTGATCCATGAATCATGTAGCTTTGTAGTCTGCCCTCCAGAGACATTTGTGTGGTTCAAGAAAGACTGAAATACTGTTAATTCAATCCTTTTGCTTAATTCTGTTTGAAATGTTTCAATTTTTCCAGTTTACAAGCAGCGTTACATGTTGATGCAAGAGTATATTTTTTGTCCATATTACATCTGTGCAGTGCACATAAATCTGAGGTTTGTTTGTTTGTGTGAATGGATAAATACTTGATATGACACACAAGCAGGGGATAATTAACATAAGATGTGTCCAGAGGAATCAAAATGGCATTACGCCCTTGATTTTGGTCAAGCTCCTTTTCTAGTTCTTCTGGTTCATAGACGAGCTCTCGGGTAACAGGGGACTTCTTTAGCAGTCATTGTGGCAGTGGAGCTGCAGGTTATTTGCAGTTTGAAAGATTTCATGGCTTGTCCCTCAGATTTTCTGCCTCCCCCTCTGTTTGCTCTGCCGTGACTGATCCAGACTGATCTGGACTTATCCCATCAAACCGCCCCTCATATCTCCCGTTCCCTCGCTCTCCCTCGCTCCCCTACCGCTTACAACTGTGCTCAAAACCAGGGGACACTAACAGCGTTAGATAGTTTGTGAAACTAAATGCCTTTCGTTTTTTCCCAGTGTTTGGCCTGTGAGAATCAATTTAGCGTTTTCATTTTGCAAAATGGCTGTGGTGGGCTTTCGCAGGAGTATATGCTGTGCGATGATGTGTGGTTGTTGGATTGTTGTGTAGAGGATTTGGGTGTTGGTTGACAGGTACACTTATTGCCACTTGTTTGTGGATTAAAACCCTTTGTCCAGTGAAGCAAACACTAAATTCCAAGTGGCTTATTTCAGAAATGAAAGAAATTGTTGGATTTTAACACTGCCACTATCCTGCAGCACAGAGTAGCAGCATATTTTACTAGTGCGAGCATGCAGTTAAGGAAAAAAGACTGTGATTAAATGTAATTACACCCACAGAATAATTTTCTGCACCTTGTTTGATGGCTCTAAGAATACTCCTCCTACAGTATCACAAGCCTTAGCATTTTCCCAGTCTCTGTGGCCTACACACTTGAAAGCTACTTCATGTTTATTATTTGCTTGCAAATACTATTTTTTCATACTCAAAACTACAATTTTAAGGTTACTGTTGGAAAACTGCAGAGGCATCTAATGCGTGACTTTATGTTCTTGGGTTCTCGTCTGGAAGAATGAGGATCTACTATCTACTAGTGTTTGAAAATTCTGGGCATGCATTTGCATTGCTTGTTTGTGTGTAATTTTACAATGCACTCTTTGCAGTTTTGCATGTGAGACCAGTGTCCCTTTGGTTATCATGCAGAATACTTTATGCACATATAGTAGCAGTTGTAAGAGTTGTGTATATGAATGCTCCATTTAATCATGCAAATTGGGGAATACTTTATACGCAATGCCAGTACATTACAACAGTTCCATCAAAAGGTTTTGCTCAAATAACCTTCTGGCGATAAAATCCTAATCAAATCAGTACCCTTCACCGAAGATGGAGTGCAAAGCAATTTGCCTGGGTGCAAAATTTGGTTTACGACTCGGAAAACCCAGCAACTACTGTTGAGATGGGCCAAGATTGACTGTGATCGATTTCAATTTGTCAGGCCTTGAACAATTAAATCATACAGCCGCTCGCTTTGCCACTGCCTTTCTCATTTCTTTTTTCTTTTTTTTTTGTGAAACTATTTGTTGTGAGGCAATGTTAAAGCAAGTAGAAAATGGTGCTCGTCTGAATTTCCTCAATCAATAAAGTAGCTGGTGATTCCTGACTCAAAGACTGTTAGCGTTGTGTAGTGGAACAGTTCACTGAGGAGGAATTGATACAGAGTTACAGAGCTTTGAAATTGGTCTTTTATTTTCATAGAGACCTAAGGTGGTACAATTGATCCAGTTCTTAGTTTTAATAGTTTGATCATGGCTGCCTGTGTAGTTGTACTATTTTTCTGCCTCCGTTCAAGATATAATTACCTTTTCATGGCAACATAAAGTACGTACAGACAGCCCTATTAGCGTTTAGCCTTGTATTTTTCATGTGTGCCCACGATACACCCTTGTGTCCGCACTCATTACAAACAGCCCTCAGAATTAAGTGGTGATTTAGCCCTGGCTTCGAAATGCGCTGTTCTTCTCTTAAGCCCCCTAGGATGCGAGCTGTGTGTATCTCAGTGCTGCGGAGAAGAAGAAAGAGCTCTGGGACGCGGCGTGTTGGCCCTGCCGCAGCGAACGGGAGCTGACTGCCCACGCAGCGGCGCGGAAAGCGTGCACCCGAGCGAAATGCCTCCCCCGTCCCCTGGCTCGCATCCCTGCGTTTTCCCAGCGCCGCAGCGCATTAGCCAGCCGCCCCTCCCTCGCCTTAGACGTCGATGGCTTGTCTTCATCTGCGCGCTGTGCCCGCAAGCTGGGAAGATGTGCGCTGGGGGCTCTTTGTATAAAAAGAATACAGACTGAAGAGCGTTGAACGGCGCAAGCAGCAGCCGGACACTGCAAACCCCCCCCCGCCTCACCTCACCTGTGCCAGGCTCCTGCATGTGAAAGAAATGGGATGAGAGAGCAAGTTAACGCTCACACGCACGCCCACACACTCACCCACCCGCACCTCCACGCCAACTTCAGCTTGCCAGCTGCTGAGAGGAGCTTCCGGATTCTCCCCCCCCCGTCCCATCTCGCTTTCTCCTCTGCCTCCCACTGACGTCCTCCAACCTATCATTTTCTCCCTGGTTGGAGACGCGCGCCAGTCGGGAGTACAGCAGAATTTTAAAGAGATCAACGCCCACGCGCGCTCCCACTGCTTAGAATCATGGGCGTAACGGCCTTTTGGTTCACAACTGCATTTCTCCATGTAGCGCCCTATAATGTAATAATTTCTTGAAAATGTAATAACGCCTGAAAATCTAATAAAATTTGCACTTAACTAAATTGAAAATGTAATAAAATCCAGTAGTGTAATAATTTCACCAACAATGTAATAAAATATTCTGACTGATATTGTAATAACATTTTTATCAATAATTTAATACCTTATTACATAATTAGGGAATTTTTTACTTTTCAGTTGGGTCTTTTTCTTTCAAAACTGATAAAGTGATACTCGACAGATAATGTAATATATATGTTCATTTCCAGTCCCGAGTACTATGAAGGGTGATTTGTGCCATAATGAAATACAATACATTGAAATACAATGCACCTATTGAAATACAATACACACCTCAAAAATACAATACATGTGTAACAACAAATACAATACTAAAATGATTTCTTTTTCAATGTCTGTCAGGAATATTCATGTCAAAATGAATGCATATCACCCCTCGAAATGCAATGCATACCTTGAAAATACAATACAAATGTAACAATAAATACAGTGAAAAAATGCTTTGTTTTTCTATGTTGGTCGGGAATATTTGTGCCGAAATTAAAACAATACAACCGTATTGTTTTTCCAAGTTGTGTATTGTATTGCAATGAGTGCATTGTATTTCCATGTGCGGTTTTGGCACTATGTAAATTTTGGTCTATGAGCTCCGACTATGATTGGACGAGGCATTCCATAGAGTGCCTAAGTCACGCCCGGTTGGTACTCTGATGTATACGATGGTCTGGGTGAATACAGTTGTCTGATTGGCTGGCAGGTGTTAATTAAAACCGTGAAACCGCACAGATAGCTCGGCTACGTTAGTTTCACCGTTGGAAGTGCGAAATTCATTCGCTATCAACCTATAACCATAGCAAGGTAAGTGCACTGGCATTTGGCTAGGCATAACAGAAACCTAGATACTCATTTATCTCCAGGGGACTGTTTCAATAAACTTTACTTGTCCGACCGAGTCAGACCATCAGTCGAGTGAAAAGTCGGTCCTTCGACAGACCATGTCCGTCAGGTGTTTCAATAAAACAAAAGTAGGATGTCCGACCATGGTCCGACGGTTCATCACTGTTCGTTCGAAGTTGCGTGAGAATTTACACCTCAGCGATGCACTGCTTCGCTATTTGACGTTCAAATATTCGAAATAAGTTAACGTTAAATAAAGAAAGAAAAGAACCCGATTTTGATTAGGTAGATCATTAACTTCTATTCAGACATAAATTAACGGCGCGCATCGCTATACGATGTCACATTACGTTAAGTGTCGTTTTCAGTAGGCTGTTAACTGAATACAGTCTAGCTAATTAAAAGCAGTCTTTGCTCACTGTGCACTCTGTGCTGAAACTACGATTGGCAACAAAACAACGTTATTCAACACACAAAAGACATTGAAACATTCCTATCGTCACAATCGCTCATTTTACAGAATTTAGTTAAGCAGCTTTCACACTGCACGAAAAGCGATTTTTTTTCCACGACAGATTATTCAAAGTCAGTTCAAAGACGCGAGATCGTCCGGGGCCGTTAACAATAGGTGCTGCAGCGATAATGACCGTAAAAATTAAAGTAGCTCAGTAATCACCCTTTATTCAATAAGCGATAATAACTGTGTACAGTTACAAAGGAAGCTAAGGTGTACACTTCATGTGTCAGCGAGTGCTGACAGTTCGCTGACTACGTGCTCTGACAACATTTCTGCTCGCTATCTCTACGGAAACCGTCATTTATATTTGTAGGTTTGTTGGTCCAAATAAATCCGCCGGCCAGCGAGGGCGCCTGGCCACGCAGGGCTTATGTAGCCAAGAACCAGCCTGCATCGTGCCAAAACTGCATATCGAAATACAATACAAGGTGTATAGGCCATTATCACGCTGAAACATAGGACGTCCGCATTCAGAGATAATAACGCACAGCAATTTCCGTTAGCCATGTGGCGAAATACTCTGGCGAACCTAAGTTTTTATCTTTTACAGGTTCCCTCGTATTTCATTGCGAGGCTTTTGGCACAGAGCTCGAAATTATTAATTAATTAAATTATCAGGATTATTCATGACAAAATTAAATACAATGCACACATTGAAATACCATACACATATTGAAAATACAATACACATCTTGAAATACAATACACATCTCAAAAATACAATACAGTTGTATTGTTATCTTGCCAAAAGCTCCATATGTTGGACGGAATGTTTGTTTATTGTTTGTTTTTATCTGTAATCATTTTTCTTGAACACTTTTCTCTGCTGTGTGCGTTGCCTGCTCCTTGCCTACCAATGACTCATCACGATTCCCATCATTCCGGTGACTCCATCAAGGTCAAGGTCAATTTTTGGTAAATCTGAGGGGTTGACGAACCTGTTATTTTTTGAGTAGCTTTGATCAGATCGACTTCAAACTTTGTGTGAATGTAGTATATGGTCGGACACTCAGCTGATTAGTTTTTGGTGGCGATTGACCTTGACCTTCATGGTTCTCGCTGAGGGTCGAAAATTTTTGACCCCAAGGTCAAATTTTGAACTTGCAGGAACTATGTCGAGTAATACCTCATATGGAAGCCCTTGATGACCACTTTCCAGATCAGTCAAAATTTTTGTGCTCTGACGTCATTTGGTGACGTTATGACGAAAAAATTGTTTTTTACCGGAAATTTTTCTTGAACAATTTTCTCTGCTCTGCGTGATGCCTGCTCCTTGAGATCTTTTGTACGGTTGCCTAACAATGACTCATCACAATTCCTATTATTCGGGGGACTCCATCAAGGTCAAGGTCAAAGGTCAAGGTAAATTTTTGGTCTATTTGAGGGGTTGACGAAACCGCTATTTTTTGAGTAGCTTTAATCGGATCGACTTCAAACTTGGTGTGAATGTAGTATATGGTCAGGCGCTCGGCTGATTAGTTTTTGGTGGCGATCGGCCTTGACCTTCATGGTTCTCACTGAAAAAAACACGACCCTTTTGGCAAGATACTGTTCATTCTACGGTTGACATCCTTCATTTTAATTTTGGCACAAATATTCCTGACTCATTGAAAAACAAAGCATTTTTGTATTGTATTTACTGTTACACATGTATTGTATTTTCAAGATGTGTATTGTATTTCAATAAGTGCATTGTATTTCAATGTGTGTATTGTATTTAATTATGGCACAAATCACCCTCCATAGAGTACTACATTTTGTGTTTTGAGAATCTAAAAATGTTATATACACTGGATTTGAAACAACAGAATGACTATTGCTTCCCTTAACGTACCTCTTCACTTAACAGGCTTCCAACAAATCACTACCTCTTGAAAACAACCACAAACCAACGAATCAACTTTCAGTAACACTTAATTTGAAGAGGGTACACATAAGTATTCATAACACCTGCATACACACTGCATGACATCTAACATAAATATAGGCCGACATATCCACTCATAAATGGTTATTCATGGCCATGTCAATTGTCATGAAGTTCTGTCATTTCATTTAGTCTTTATTTTTACAAGTAAATCTTATCATACACTATCAGTATGACAGTATGTCAACTGACCACTGTCACTTGACATATGAGTGGATATGAAGTGTTACCGAAAATTGCTTTGTTGGTTTGTGGTTGTTTTCATGAGGTAGTGATTTGTTGGAAATCTGTGAAGTGAAGAGGTACGTTTAGAGAAGAGTTACCTGGGGTCTCTAATGCTGCTCAGAAGCTTATATCTGAGCCAGAATGCTGGTCTCCCAAGGAGGTTAGTCCATCACCCAATCAGTAGGACCAGGATGTAGTTGCATGTTACTGAGTATCTGCACATATGCACATGGCTGTATGGTACTCAAGGTCTGCAATTTAACCCAATAGTCATTCTGTTGTTTAAAATCCAGTGTATAAAACATTCTTCGATTCTCAAAACACAAAATGTAGAACTCTGGACTGAAAATTAACATTACATTATCTGTGAAGTATTACATTATCAGTTTTGAAAAAAAGACCCTCCATAAAATGTAATAAATTCCTGATAATGTAATAAAGTATTACATTATCGGTAAAAATGTTATTACAATATGTCAGAATATTTTGTAATATTATTAATGAAGTTAGTACATTATTGGGTTTTAATTACATTTTCGATTTAGAGCAAATTTTATTAGATTTTCAGGTGATAATACATTTTCAGGAAATGATTACATTATAGGGTGCTACACTTCCAGCCTCCCGCAACCTTCTGCACTTAGTTTCCTCTCCCCCACCCCACCCATTCTCCGTGAGGAAATCTGCGGATCCAGCAATGAGAGATGACATTTGTGGTCTGCTGGCAGGCAGCTATGATTTGCTGGGTCTCACAGTGGCAGATTCAGTCTAGTTGCAGGTGCTGTCATAGTTTTCTCAGATGTGACAATATGGCCGGCTTTAATATTTAAAGCCTTGGGGGACTGAGGCTGCGGCAAAATTGAATATTTGTTCACTGAAGAAATGTTGCAAGAGGTGCATCGCCAGATTTCTTGCTCAGTTACCTGGAAAATCTATTCGCAGAGAGATATTGATGATAAGCTTCCTTGCGTAGTTGGCAGAGATGACCTGGAATATCTTTTAGCCTTCCATTTTTCTTCCATCAGCGCACTCACCAGCCTCACAGTTCTGAACGATTTGACCACAGGTTGCTTTCGTCAATCAGTTCTTTGCCGCCATTCATCAGCTTGTGAGATGCTCTGTCTTAACTAATCGCCTGGACTCATGACTGGACAGCCCGCCTTCAGATGAGGTGGTTGTGATTGATTGGCTGCTCAGCGCACACTATGAAAATGAACTGAGAACTCGCCCATCCTTGCCGAAACATTGACTTACAGAAGCTCAGGCCCTACTTCTTCAGTGCTGGCTGTGTGTGCCTGTGAGAAGGGACAGTGAAAACCACAGCAAGAGTGGCTCCAGTTCCTGTCGTGACCTCACCTGCCCAGATAATGATAAGCTGGCCTGCATTGCTTGCAGGTGTGACTCCGTGTCCTCGTCTCGCTCCCACACACTCGGCTGGAAACATGTTGAGTCATACCATGTTATGATTTCAGGAGGTGCTGGATATGAGTCTATTTTAGAGAGAATTGGCCCTATGCTGTAGTGTGGGTGTGCGTGTTTGAAGTGCCATTGTGTGCGAGCTGGGATGTGTAAAGGAGAGGCAAGGGTGCTGGTATTGTGTTTGCAGGTCCCAGCAATACTATCCTGAATAACCTCTAATGTGACGCACTTCAGCATTACCCGTGACTTCCCATGCAAGGCTTCTTTCCGCCGCCTTTGCTGCTGGTGCAACCTTCCGTGACAGTGTTACATAACGCTGGGCGCACACACAAGCACCGTTATAGCAGCAGGATTAAATCTGTAGTGTTGTGGAGAGGCTGTCATTGGGGTGTATTGGCTCGTGTAGGATTTTTCCCCTACGGTTTGAACAGATCAGGTTCTCATGGATTCATCCTTTATTGCTGGAGCCTGCTCACACTGGAGAGCCACATCTCTGCAGAGACAGAACACCTCTGCAGTGAAGCCATGACTCCTAATAGTTAGTGGGAGCTTGTGAGTGAGAGAGAGCCATTACTTGCTGTCTGTTTCAGTGGCAGAGATGGGCCCATATTTCTGGGCGGTGGATGGTTATCCGGGTAGCTTCGACAGCGTCATTGGCTCACTCAGAAACGTGTTGCCAGACGCCCCTTCGCATCGCTTGCGTGTAGTATTGACTCCCGTGGTACCCGAGCGCTGAGACGATGGCCAGCGAATCCACGTGCGCGCTAGATGGAAAGCGGTAGCACCGAAGGGGGGGCGGGTAACCTAGGAAACAGGCGCGGCTGAGCAAGAGCGCTGCACCGTCTGTCACGAGGGTTTGAGATGGAGTCGTGCGAAGAAGGGACGTTTTGGAATGCGGGGAGCGTAAATGAACCAATAACGCAAGCAAGGGACCCTGAGCTGTGCAGGTCTGGAGTATTAAAACTTAATTTCCCCGGCATCGTCCTTACAATGGGGATAGACACGCAAGCAGCCATTAACGGCGCTCTTTGCGATCATCTCTGTCATGCTTCGTTAGATGCACAGTTTGATTCCCGTCTTCGCGTTTGAGCCATTTCCTGCCGAGGATATTAGATGCCATGCTATATCAGATTCATGCGGATGTCATGAAAACGGTCAGATAAACCTGAGAGGAGTCTGCTTTAAATTTTCAATCTTCAGACTTTTGTTTCCTGACTGTCTCAGCCATTTTCTCCATAGTCAATGAAAGGATTTTCCACTCTTAAATGTACATTTTTGTCCCTCTTTTTACTGTATTGTCATGATTGATGATGCCCCACCTGCTGAGGGGTATATTTGCGTCACTCGAGTCTCCGATCCGTTCTGTGCAAAATGGTGATTGAGCTCAACACATTTGGTGAAAGCATTGTTCTGGCATTGCGTTAGCAATAACCACAGAGTATGGTTTGTCACTGACATTCATTGCAGAATCGCCCTGGATTGAAGCCGTCTTTAGCAGGCGGACCATTTTACTCTGCATTTTTCGGGAGGGCCTCCTCTACTGGCGCTCTGCCTCTCATCACGAGTGTTTCTGAAAGGTTGAGAACTCCACAGCCTTCCCTGGATAATTACAACAGTTTCCTGTCCTATCTGCAGCTCTTCAGCACTTGCCTGCATCATACCAGAAATGGAACCTATTATCAGGTTCCTGCTAGTTTTGCAAATGGCTGAGGCATGTGTGCTTTGTAAGCACATTTTGTACGTCTGCAGAGGAGACATTGTTTGCAGAACTGGGAACATGGTTTTCCTCATTGTCATGTTGAGCTAGCTCTTCATTGGCAGTTGAATGTGGCTTGCGGGTTATTCGATCTAGAATATTTTAGCGAGCGAAGCGCTCATTGTGTGTGGAGAATGCAAGACCATTGTCGGCTCCATTTGCTGGTGGAAATAAAAACATAACAGCTTGTCTCTTACAGTTTCACTCACCAGTGGTTATTTAAGAACAGTTAGCTGGGAAAGAAAAGCTGGGAAAGAAGGTCCTCTCCCTTGTTCGGATGTTTCCCCGCCCGACCCTCTTTAATTTGAGACAACACGTCAATATCTACCTAATGCTGCTCTGACTGACGCAGAATTGGCTGCGTATTCCAAGCACGGGCAGGGGCAGCTTTTCACCTGGGCTTCTCAGTGTCAAATTATGTAACCGCCTGAGCCTTTGAGCAGTTGTTTGAAGTCGGCTTGGCTAATTTGCTGCTCCTGCAGAAGGAGCGCAGTCCGTCATTCCAGTACTCTGACTACCCCCATGTGGCCACTGGCACTCATAGCAGGTTCCCAGATGATACAGTTCTGTCACGTCATCCGCCACTGGCACGCCGTTCATTTAAAATACAAAATGAAAAGGTTTGAACACTATTATGCTACATTAATGAATTCGTCTTTGAGAACAATTTCAATTTAATGACTTTTGAGCTGAAGTAAATGCATCTATGGTTCCCCCTGAGATTGGGGGAACTAGTGGCTTTTGCAGAATCTGTTTAAAGTGAGAGGGGAAATGGTCTCTGCTGCATTTGTAATTACTTCAGGGCTGTAAGGACCGCATATTTTATTCCCGGGGATTTTGACAACCATTCTTTGTGGCTCCTGCTGCTTGGGTGAGTGAGTGTGGAATCAGTGACTTAATGCAGGCCTATGCAGCCTTATATGGAAGCCCATATGGGACGATATTAAAATGAAAATGTAATTCCATTATTATAATTTTCCATTTATGAATGAGTTATTTGAGAAAATATTAAATTTAAAATTCATTCATCTAATTATCACTTTTCATTTTCACATACTCAAATGGAAAATCAATTACTCTTTTCAAATGATAATGAAAAGCTGTTTGACATTTTATTTTCAGAGTCGTGCCCTGCAATCCAGTGGACAATATTCAAATGCTATTAGCAAAACATTGGCAAAACCCCCAGCCTATTGCAATTACATTTAAATTACGCCACACTCTTTTTGGGTCAACGTGAAAATGTAAATGCTTTTTTCCGACTATTTGAAAATGATATTGAATACTGCATTCAACATTTAATTTGCAAAGACTTGACCTACTCTACTGTGGACAATATTCAAATGCAATCAGCCAAACAGCACTCCCACATATACAGTGTCCCACAAAAGTGAGTACACCCCTCACTTTTTGACAAGTAATTTATTATCTCTGTTCAAGGGGCAACGTTACAGAAATGAAACCTGAATATATTCTACAGCAGTCATTGTACGATTTGTGAAGCAGTGTCGATTTACTGCACTGTCCAAATAGCTGAACAAACAGTGACTATTTCCAAAATGGGTGGCAACAAAAGTGAGTACACCTCACTGACAACATGCCAAATTGTGTCCATAGCGTCAATATTTAGTGTGACCACCATTGTTGTCCAGCACTGCCTTGATTCTCCTTGGCATGGAATTCACCAGAGCTGCACAGGTTGTTGCAGGGGTCCTCCACTCCTCCATGACAACATCACCTGCTGCTCCTCCACCTTCCTCTTGAGGATGCCCCACAGGTGCTCAATGGGATTCTGGTCCGGAGACGTACTTGGCCACACCATCACCTTCACCTTTAGCTTCTTCTGGAAGGCAGTTGTCATCTTGGGGGCGTGTTTCGGGTCATTATGTTGGAAAACTGCCGTTTCCGAAGGGAGGGCATCGTTCTGCTTCAGAATGTCACAGTACATGTTGGAATTCATTATTCCATCAATGAAGCGCAGCTCCCCTGGACCAGAAGCACTCATGCAGCCCCAGACCATGATGCTGCCACCACCATGTTTGGCTGTAGGCAGTAAACACTTCTCTTGGTACTCCACACCAGGGCGCCGCCACACATGCTGGACGCCATCTGAGCCAAACAAGTTTATCTTGGTCTCATCAGACAACAAAACTTGGTTCCAGCGGTTCATGTTCTTGGACTGGTTGTCCTCAGCAAACTGTTTGCGGGCTGTCTTGTGGGCTAGTTTCAGAAGAGGATTCAGTCTTGGCCGACAGCCATGCAGACTGACCTAGTGCAGTGCACGGCGTACGGTCTGAGCTTTGACAGGCTGTTTTCCCACTGCTGCAACCTTGTTAGCAATGCTGTCAGCACTCCTGGGTCTGTTTTCTGTAGCCAACTTGTGCATCTGACGCAGAGCACAAGGACTAAACCTCTTTGGTCGATCCTGATGAGGCCTGATGAGTAGAACCGTCTTGGAAAACTGCTGAATAACCTTGGCCATCGTATTTAGCTCAGTTTCCTGATTTCACAGATCTTCTTGTCGTTTAGACCATTTTTGTGGAGAGCAACGATTCTCTTTTTCAGATCCTCAGAGAGTTCTTCCACATAAGGTGCCATGTTGACCATCCAGTGACCAGAATGAGAGCACTGCACCCAAAGCACCACAATTTAAACCTTCAACATGTTACACAACCTCATATGGCCCAGTCGAACTGACAAAAGCATGAACATGATGACTCAGACATGTTTCATTGCTTGGTTGACCATTACCAATTGGGGTTTGTAGTCACTTTTGTTGCCACCCATTTTGGAAATAATGACTGTTTGTTCAGTTATTTGGACAGTGCAGTAAATCTACACTGTTATACATATTGTACAATGACTGCTCTAGAATATAGTCAAGTTTCATTATCGTTGTCCCTTGAAAACATAAAATAAATTGTCGAAATGTGAGGTGTGTACTCGCTTTTGTATGATACTGTACATATCATCATGCTCTTTTAAGGTCAACATGAAAATGATCACTTGGGAATAATAATAACGGCATTTGACATTGCATTTTCAAAGACTTATTCTGCAACACATGAGACAATATTCAAATGCAGTAAGGGAAACTGCGCCTCTCAGTCCACTGCATTTACAAATACATGTCACCGCACTCTTGGGACACAATAAATATTAAGATGTAATCTGTCAGTGTCTTATCAAGGTGAGTCTTCAGCTAGGACGTCACTCATTAGGGGCGCAAGTAGAAAGGATGTTCCTCATTTGCATACCAACCAAACAGCTTCTGGATAGCACATGTACGTATGGAGGCTTACTGACAATGTCATCATGGCTTGGCTGCTATGTAATGTGTGCCACTGCGCATTGTTACGCTGGCAGCTAGTACGCTTTCCTACGTGAAATAAGGAAAATCTTTGTAAATGATCATCACATTGATGCGATATGAGTTGGTTTTGTCCCCAACTTTTTAAAATTTGCTACCGGTAATGTGCATGTACTTATCCGAGGCTTCACAAAAGAGTTGTGTAACCCAAGTCTGCATGCAGATTTTTGAGACGTTAGTTAGCTTGGTAGTGAATTTAAAAGCAATCGCTTTGGTACAGCTTGCTAGCTTGTGAACCTATGGTAGCTGTGGTGCCAATTGGAGAAGGTCTTACAGCTCTGATTTATCACTTTCAACACCATTGAACACCCATCCAACCTCTTTCACCACTGATTAGCAGCTTCTTTTACCAAGAGCAAACTGACAGTTTGGCCTGAGACATTTTATTTCATGGCTAGTTTTAGCAGCAATATCCTTCTATGCATGCTGTTGTGTATTACATTACTCCTCCAGGATTATAACGCTAGCCATCTTCCCACCCTGCAGTTAAGGGGAATGTTTGTAATCATATACTTAAGCGATGTATGGTTTTTGCTCTAACTTCATATGCTAGCTAGCAAATGAGGTACATCATTTTCAGCCAGACTGTCATCAAAACTTCTCCCATTGTTATATGGTTTGGGAATCGCTATTAAACCAGGAACAGCTGCAGCCTGCCAGCTGGCCGTTTAACTGTCCGTTCATGGTCTGTATCATGGCCATTCATTGTGCATGTTTCAGGAGAGGTCGGTTGCGAGCTAAGCATCTTAGCTACCATAGGTTCACGAGCTATGGATGAGCTAGCTGTACCTAAGCAATTGCTTTTAAACTCACTAGCAAGCTAACTAACATCTCAGAAATTTGCAAGCACACTTGGCTTGCAGTTGCACAACACTGCCGCAAAGTCTTGGATAAGTTCATGCATATTACAGCGAGCTAAGTTGGTAAAGTAGGGGCAAAAACCAAATAATATCGCTTTCATGTAATGATCATTTACAAAGATTTTCCTTTGTTAACATTAGCTGGCATACAAGCAGCCTAGGTGGCTACATCCAAAGAGCAACGTTACTTCATAAGCAATGCCCACACAGCAGCCTAGCTATCATGATATTAGAAATAAGCCTTTGTGCATTCATGCGCTACCCAGAAGCTGATTGGTTGGTATGCAAATGAGGAACATTGTTTTTGCTCGCACCCCTAATAAGTGACGTCCTCGCTGAAGCCCCGCCTTGATGAGACGCTGACAGATTGCATTTTAATTTTCATTTTTCATAATTTGCACTTGAATATTGCCCCATGTATTGCAGGATAAATCTTTGAGAATGAAATGTCAAATTCCGTTATCACTGTTATTTCCAAGTGATTAGAAAACAGCATTTTCATTGACATGCTGACCCTAAAAGAGCATGATGACATGTATTTGCAAATGCATTAGACTGAGAGTGCTGTTTGGCTTATTGCATTTGAATATTGTCCACAGTAAAGTAGGTTAAGTCTTTGCAAATTAAATGTTGAATGACATTTTCAATGTCATTTTCAAATAGTCAGAAAAAAACATTTCCATTTTCCTGTTGACCCTAAAAGAGCGTGTTGACTTGTAAATGCAATTGGCTGGCGATGCTGTTTTGCTTATTGCATTTGAATATTGTCCACTGTATTGCGGGGCACAACTTTGAAAATTAAATGTCAAACAGTTTTCATTATCATTTGAATATAGTCATATTTTCCATATGAGTATGTGAAAGTGATAATTGGATTAATGCATTTTCAATTTAATATTGTCTTGAATTAGTCATTCATAAGTGGAAAATTATTATGCAATAGTGGAATTACTTTTTCATTTTAATATTGTGCCATATGGGCTTCCAAAGCCGTGGGCCTGACATTTTCAATGGAAACCTCACAAGGCTCTCCTGCCATTTCCGTTACATTAATAATGTAGAATCAACTCTTACTACTGTGTTCATTACAGCTTTACTCAACATTTTAAAGCACTGAAATTTACTTGGAAGCATTTCGTTTTCCTCATCTTTGTTCATTTTTTTTGGATGTGTAATTCACCTTTTCTTCCCCCATGTGCTGTGGCAGTGATATGGTCGTTAGGGTGTTCGGATGCCTTGAAGCTAACCGCTAATATCTGCACCACGAGTGATGCAAGTACTCATCACATCATTGCCCCATTTTCACAGTTTTGGGCTGCGGTAGCGTGAATTTTGTGAGGCCCTGGAGTTCGGATGGACGAGGGACATCTCTGTCCTAGCATGCCGCAGTTGAATAAATTTCGTATCGCAACTACTGGGGGATATCCTTAGTCTTGTCCCTGTTTAGGTCTGCTTTGAGAGGTGTAGATTGCTATGTGATGCTATATTTGGTGGCATGAAAACAGGTTGGGGAATAACTGATTTGTTCCACTTCTTAATTACATTTTTGGCCACGACAGAACTGTTGGTAATCTGATTAAGAAGCCACATGCCCAAACCGCTCAATACCCACATTTCTCCACCATTGTCGGGGAAAGATTTGAGCAGTACTCTTCAATAATGAATTCATAAAGGGTTTATTGTTTTTATACAATAAAAAATGGAACATTGATGGATTTCTTTACTATGGCATTCAGTGGGTACTGATTTTCTCTTTCAGTTTGGCTGCTTATATATTCTCTTAACATTTCAAATTGTAAAGCATTTCTATTCTTTCAATGTGTATGAGTTTTTTACTTATGATACAACATGCATTTACTTCAATATCTGACTTTTTGCATGTGCAGTGTTTATCTGATAAGGGAAAACAAAAAGCGCTAAGTTTGTTCCCTCACTTTCACCTATGGAACAGTATATTCCTAGAGGTGTTTTGTGGTCTTTATAGCCTCGAAAGAAAAGATGTTTTCAACAAAGTCATTTTTTGGCATAATCTTGGACACCCTGTGATTGGTAGGGCACATTCTGGTGGCTGCACCCAGTGTAGTCAGCTGCAGTTAATCATATTTTAATTGTATTACAGTTTTGCCTTGTTTGTTCTTTGCTTGGCTACTTGTCTACTGCTGTAAAATTGTACAAATTATTCATTCAACATGCATATTTTATCTCAGAGGATTGTTATGCAGAAATTATACTAACGACTGAAAGGATTTGGTATTCGTTCACCTCTAGTGACCCCTGTTGGTCTGGGTAGCAGTCAGTGACTGAATTCTCAAGCAGACAGTGATAGAGTGATATATAATGAGGTAAGCTGGAGACTGCAGTGTGAGGGGAAGCATGTGGTTAAACTGCTCTGTTTAAGTGAGAGGTGAATGGTGATGCTCTTCCAAATTCACTGTTGGGTTCGTCAATGAAAATGACTGCAGATGCAGACACCTGGAAGTTCCAATGAGAGGTATGAATTGTACTCAGCTGTGTTTTGCAAATCAATGCTACACGTGACAAAAGGGGAAAAAATGAAACCAATTTTATAATGAGTCCAAGCAAAATTATTAATTAGTCACATACTTTTGCCTTTTATTTTTGCCATTGGTGAACTGTGACTGCAGCACACGTTGACTGAAACTTCATGTGTTTCAGCCCTAAAAAATGATGTAGACCTGTAATTTAGGATGCTAGTCACGGTTTCTTTGAATGCATGACTTCCTGGCAGAGGCCTATCTTCCATTAACAGCTGAGCTCAGCATATTTTTTTATTGCAGAAGTCCTGAAATGACTACAGAAATGCTGGTGCTGCTGGGTTTAATCATAGACATAATTCTTGAGAGAAAAAAAAACCCTTTTACTCCCTGCTATGTTTTCTCTTTTCTCTTCATTTGAAACAGCAAGTTGTACCTGTTGGACTGTCGTAACACTGCAGTGTTCCTCTAGCACATGCTGCTAGCCCCTGGCTCTACTCCCTTTGAGCCATTAGAAATGGTATTTGGGAACCAACATTTATTTGAGCTCATTTGGCCCAGCTAGACTACAGCTGTTATTGTAGGAGTACCTTCTGGGGAGGTGTGCATGCGCACGAGACTGGGACCTCAAATCCTGGCACCTAACATCTGCCTTACTGGGATTACTCTCTGATGGATGATGTTCAAACCTGCCGGAGTGAGTCTAGATACCTTCTGGTAATTCCTCCTTGTTGTTTTAATTCGGCTCTTGCCATTCCGATGTGCATGGCAGGCCTGTCACCTTTCACGAAGGTGCATTTTCTGCACCTGTTCATGTTTCAGTTCATCAGGTTCTGCTTACTCAGTGCAGAAAGTGTGAAAGACAGCATCATAGAATATTCTGGGCTCTGAGTGATGAAGAACTTTACTTTGAAGAAAGACAGAGAGGCATTTCAGGCATAAAATCCTACTAATAGAGAAGATGGAACGGGGCTCTCCAGATTGTAGTCATTACCAGAATACTTTATGGCAAGAAGAGGCTTTTTGCCCCCCCCACATTAGACACTCTGCTTGCCAATTTTCTTAACCAGTAATTACTCCTTCTCCTGAACAAAGTAGTTGCCTCATTCTGCAAAAATCTTTGCAAACCAATGAGAATCTGCCTCAGGTATCATATTTAATTTAATGTACCCTTCTGCCTTTATTGTAAATTACTTATAAGTCTCTTCTTTAAGTCTTTCTGACTGGATAGCACTACATGAAATTATTGTTTTTCAAAATGTAAGTTCTGCTCTGATTTGCTCTATCCCTCTGAGAATACACAGCTCGGTTTTTGTTCCTTGTTTTTAAGCCAACAGGTGATTCCAGACATTTGTTGCAAAATGGTGTGCTTTCATTACGAACTGGTTTGTCAGGTATGCATATCTGAACTGCTTGGGTTGGCAAACCTCAAAGCAAAGAAGCAGCCATTTTAATTTTTTGAATACTTCGCAAGTTTCTGTGTGCACCGTATTATATGAGCGAGATGGAGAGTGAGAGAAGATTTTTATTTTTTCCAGATATCCATTACAGCCATAAATAATTGTACATTTATTGTATGACTGACACTGCCGTGAACTGTATGAAAGGGACATGGGGACCATGTGAATAGAATGAGTTTTCACACATCAGTCATTATTACCTGATCGCTTTCACGATGGATCTGGCGCGGAGGATTAATTGAATCATTTCTAATCTTTCTGGAAGGAATGTGGCTACAGAAACGAGGGATTATAGAGGGAGGATGTGACTGCTAACGACTGACACTCTCACTCCCTATACCCTCCTCCTCTTCCTCTCACTGGCCAGTCAGGTGAGGTGAGGAGGTGCAGTATGCGTTTCGTGTCGCTAGCATTCCTGAGCTGCCGCAAAAGCTTAAGGAAGGATTTTTCGCATTTCTGGAGACCAAATAACTTTTAGCCTCTTCATTAAAAACGAAGCAGACATTCTGAATGAGTGCAGAATTTGGAATCCTACCGAAAGATACAAACTGACTCGAGAGATGATTGACACGCTTGGTATCGCGGGATGTTTCTGTTTGTCGCAATAACGTTCTGCTGACGCGTGACTCTAGCTTGCAAGACAATTGATGCCGCTCAAATCACGGGAGGATTGGCTCGTGCCCTGTAGAAGGACAGGGCCATAATGCAATGCTTTGGGTGCCATAGCCGCCGAGGACAGGGGGTCCGCGGTAATGAAGAGGTTTGTTTGATCACTGCTGACCTGCAGGCCATCCCCAACCCCAGCTTCTTAGACACAGGTAATGGGTCAGTGACCTGAGTGACTTTACACTTTAAAGTGAGTTTTGAATTGTCAAACAGGAGATTGCTATGGGATTATTTATTCTGGCCATATTTCAGAGTCTTTAAGATTTGTGGGAGCTGTAGTCCATATTCAGCAGACACTTGCCTTTACTACATTTTGATGTGAGGAGGATTAACAGCTTTGAGGACAATCTGAGTGTGAATACCCAGTGATTTCCATGACGTGCCCATCTTTTCAAAATCAAATCTTTCCAGCATTTGCTGCAGTACAGTTGCACTGGAGGCAAGGCCTGCTCTGAATGTAAATTACTATTGAATGAAGTCCTAAACTGCCATATACTGTGGCTCTAATCTATGCGCCGAACGGCACAGTTAACATGTCAACTTGGCCACAGCCCCATGACAGCATTTTGACAGCATGATAAACAACCTCAAGCCCGTCTGACACTGTACTATCATCAGGTCTTTACCTCAGCTTCATACATTATGCTGGTCAGAATCTGGCCTGACCTGTCTGGGCCGTACAATACGCCTGAGGTGAGAGTCGAGTAATAACTGATTCAGTGCGTTGTTTTTTGCACGGTCTTTCCAAGTAATATCAAATAATAGGCGACTATATAGAATTTTACTTCATTAAAACACAAGCTAGACAAACAAGGAAAGGAAATGGAGGAAGTAATATGACTCATCCAGCATGCGCATCAGGAATAGATTAATAATTTTCAAAGATTAAAATGCAATATTGGAAAAGATGAGTTTTGAAATTGTAATTGAAGAACAATTATGAAATATTGATGAACTGATGGAGTGCGTCATATGTGGATTCTGCAGAGTGGGGAAGAGCACCCAGAAATCATTTATTCTTTTAAGCTTATACATTTTCTGAATAACTGTGCACCCACTGCAGCAATTACCCACAGTGAATAATTTTCTTAATGGTCATCTGTGCAATAATAAAACATTTTCTGAAAACAACTTGGAACCAGTACAAAGAGGTTAAGAGTATGTGCCTTTTTTCATTTGTAGTCTTGTTGGGGAATTCCTAATCCTCTGGATTTGGAATAATTCATTGCTTCTTAGAGCTTTAATCTGATTGAAAAGTATTGCCCAAATCTCATCTCATAACTTTGAGCGGAAGGATGACTTTTCCCTTTGTTAAAATGGAAGAAAAATATTCAAGACAAACTTTTGAAACAGAAGTTATACATCTGGGATGTGTCATCGTTGTTCAAAAATATTTAATAGGGCAATAGTATGGGTCCATGGCGAACCCCTATGGAAATGGAGGAAGCTCTGGAAAACATGTTTATGGATGCATGTTAAAGAGTGTGAGACATGAGCACTCCACCAAATCCTTGTGGATAACATGATTAGCAATAGCAAATGGTGCACCAAGATATATGAATGTGAATGCAAGTTTTGAATTTTGGATTTTGAAGTAGGTACATATACAAGTGCCGTTGCAACATGCTCACTTTGATGTGGTATAGTGTATACAGTACAGGCCAAAAGTTTGGACACCTTCTCGTTCAATGCGTTTCTTTTATTTTCATGACTATTTACATTGTAGATTCTCACTGAAGGCATCAAAACTATGAATGAACACATGGAATTATTTACGTATGTATCAAACATTTGTCCAATAGGGCTGTCGGCTGTGTATCAACCTGACTTCTGCACAACACAACTGATGGCCCCAACCCCATTGATAAGGCAAGAAATTCCTCTAATTAACCCTGACAAGGCACACCTGTGAAGTGAAAACCATTCGAGGTGACCATTTCTTGAAGCTCATCAAGAGAATACCAAGAGTGTGCAAAGCAGTAATCAGAGCAAAGGATGGCTACGTTGAAGAAACTAGAATATAAGACATGTTTTCAGTTACAGGTATTTCACAATTTTTGTTAAGTACATAATTCCACGTGTTCAGTCATAGTTTTGATGCAGTGCGCACAGGTCACCAAAATCTCACAGGCAGGTTTCCAGAATGTCAGGCACATTTCAATGCAATAAATAATTACAGGAAGCACTATTTAATGTAACTATCTGAATAAGGACATAAATTATAGTAGGCTATCTACATCGATTTTTCTGATGTCAGATTAAAGGCGGTTGGCACGCATAATGGAAACTTGACCTGGCTTAATCAAAGCAGCTGAATCTGTGATGCAAACTAAGGACTTCACATCTTTCTCAGCCAACCACAAACATATATATATATATATATATATAGCATGCTTGCGTTCTGTGCTCAGTAAAGCCGCTTGCACACTGGAAACGAAACTAATTTTTTCGCACGACTGATTATAGGCAAAGTCAATGCAAAGACGCAATAGTCGGACAGGGTATTAATATAGCTCTGTGTCCGAAAGTCATAAAAGTTCAAATTTTTCCGAGTATTCCAGGAATTATTAGATGTGCAAACTTGGCCATGCTTGTGTTCGACCTTCACAGAATGCAAATTGATAGCTTTCGACTTTTCTTGGTCTTTTTTGCCTATTCGTCTGTTTTCTTCCGTTGAAGATAGACGGCAGTCTTTATTCGGTCTTTCTTTTGAAAATTAGTCATATGGATCGAACAGATTTACGCTTTATTTCCACACCAGAGATAAAATAGCCTAGTGCTTGCAATCAGAGAGCAAATCAATTCCATGACCATTGATTGACAGTGTGAATAAATTATCGCATGCACGATCAAGACTGTCCGACGCGAAATGCAAAATACTCCATGTCCAGCAGCCAGCAAAAAGTAAAAGTATTGATATGAGAACACATTTATAACGAACGAAAGAATAAAATATATCATCAACACACGGAACATCCAAAAAGATGACCCGCAAATAAATAAATTGCAGTGTTCATTGGATGTTCTGTTTTTAAAATGTTTATTTTTATTCTTTATTTCGTTATCAGTTTGTTCTAATCGTCCTCTTTTTTTTTTCTCTCTCTTTGGCTGTCAGACACGGAGTCATTGCACATTGTCTCGCGCCAGTGTCGACTCAACTTTATTGAGTAGAGCTTAAACAGAAACATTGATTGAAATTCTCTGTACTCATCTTGAAGAACTGAGCCCTCTTATCAAAACATTCACGTTTAATATCTAAAAGAGTCGGTAGATTTGAAGAAATTAAAAACAATAGTCGACTGTCGGACACGGAGATATATTAAAACCCTGTCAGACTTTCGGACACAAGACACTGCGTTCAACGCAATCTGTCGAGCGAAAAAATGAGTTTCGCGTCCAGTGTGCAAGCGGATTAATACTTGGCTACTATTATTGTCACTTAGGTTTTATCGTCTTTAGTGGGGGAAAGGAATACAGCCTGATTGCTATGATCTCGTACTGAGTTAAGATCACATATTGAAAATAAATGTGTTACGTATCTGGGATTGTTGTCCATGCAGGGTAATCCCAACATTTTAAGCAGCAACAGGCTGTAATAATAGGAACACACTATCCATCGTTTCTCTTGCCAATGAGCAAGATTTGACTCGGCTGTGTCGCCTTCTTTGCCAACTTGCGCTGGAAGGAGGGGCAAAGGCGGGACAGAGGAGTACTTGCGCCAGGCTACGCCGGGCACGAAATTGCAACATATGCCTGGACACACCCCGTTGGCGCGGCGCACCCCCCATTAGCCACGCCTGCGCCTGGTCTACGAAATTAGAGCCCCAAGTCCTTGGGAGCTAGTTCTGCTGTATTCACTCATTGGGCAAACAAAACAAAGTGCTGCATAGAAATGTTTCTCATGACAACAAGTTACTTGCACTCCACAATTGGGTGATCTTATGCAATTTTACAACATTTATTTCCAACCAGAGGTGCATTACTTTTTGGCCGAGATCTTGTTTGAGTCAGACTACTGAGTAAGACCTTCTCCTGCACATCTAAAACACTTTCAGTTGCTTAAGGTCAGCATTCTAGTAGCTAATTCATGTGTGAAAATGATTCCTCATGTTCGCTTTACCACTCTTTCACACTCTTTTGAGCCTGATGAGTCTGTGCATTGCCATTCTGTTCTATGCCTATGCTTTCAGGGATTTAAAATCCATCGATGGGATAACCTGGTCATTCAGTGCATTCAAGTGGTCTGCTGACTTCATTCTTTTTTCTTTTTTTTTTTTCCCAATCTTTAGGCTCCCTAGCAAATTTAAGAAGTTTGTGTCCTCGACTAGCCTCACTAACAAGTGGCTTTCCTGTGGCCATGCTGCTGTTTAGTCCCAATCCTGCAAGTTTGTGCGCATGAGAAAATGCTCCATTCTAGTTCTATTGTCAATATTTTGCGATGACATTTCATCAAGCATTTTAGTGATCTCTGATCATGATGTTTCATTATTTTTTTCCTGACCCTTTTTTTTTTCTGAGAAGTTGATGGTTAATCAATATCCTTTCAGGAGTTAATAATGGATTGGACATTTCTAAACCCCAATCCAGTGATTTTAGCAATTACCTTTGTTTTCTTTGAAGCAAAAAATTTCCCCGCTTTAAATGGTAACATCTTTTTCATATCCATGGAATACTTCTTCTGTTGTTTAAGAAATGGGAAACTACACTCTGCATCAGCCAGGGTTAGCACAATTCTTGCCAGCTGATGCATATTAATCAAAGCAATAATAATTCAGTCTCAAGCCCTTAAGCATTTACTTGTTAAAATCTTAACGTTGACTTTTTTTGGCCAGGCGATGTAGAATGAATGCAACAAGAAGTTGTTTGTCATAACTCGGGCACAGTTCATTTCTTTCAGTTGTTACCTCTCCCTTGATTTATTGACCTTCTATGATTTTGTGATCACTCATTGCACTTATACCTTTTCACATACCATGGATGGTTGGCAGTGTGGTAAGCTTCTTAAAAATACAACGACTTCAACCACTGATTTCACAAAGAAATTTACTTAAAACCTGAGAGGAAGGAATCAACTTCTAAAATGAGCCAACAGAACGATTGGTTGGAATGAACTTTGCTTTCTATGACACATGATTTGGCTGCACTGATTAATGATATATATTTTAGAGATATTTACAAGCTTCACAGCACTATATCTGTTCATTTTTAGTAACATTATAGGCTGAGTCTTCCTGTAATGCATCTGTGATCAAGGGAAGGGGATTTGTTGTGTAACCACACATATAGAGTTTACACTTTGTATGCTGCTGTGCCACTGTTTATTAATCAGAAATCTGTGGTGAGATGTTGTACTTCAGTTAAAATGATGCAAGCAGGGTAGTGAAAGAACTTTCTACTCTGAGCTCACTGAAATGTGAGCCTGCTTTCTTCACCATTATTTTAGTCATGGTCATCATTGTGAACATATCAGAAGACTGACATACTGTAATTACATTTTTGTTTTGTCTAGTCCTCTCATTGCTGAATTTTACTATACTGGGATTTTATTTACCTAGACACTCTAACTGATACTGCCGTCTTAAAGATGTATAACTCTATTATTAAAATTAACTTTCAATTTTTAACAATAGTCCAAGATTCCCTTCTCCCTGCAGCGTCTAAAGGGCATGTTTCTGCGCGCACATTTTCCATTTGCATTGTCCTTTTTATATTGAAAATTATAAATTGCATTTGACGCCTTATCCGCAAGTGCACCTTTGCGATTCTATGAACCAAATCTTTTTTGTAGATATGGAGATATCAATGGTATAAATTAAATTCGTTCAGCATGGATGAATTCTGGTCTCCTGAAATTTGATTGCCTTTTATTACTTGATAATTAGGTACACATTTTACTATTACTTTGAATGATTAAGTATTGTGATAAGACCTTGAGGTTTGAAAAATGCCGAGGGCTTATTTTCATTCTAACTCCATATTGTCATTTTTAACCTGCTCAAGTGAAGTCCATTTTTGATGTCATACCATTAAGAATGTCATTGATCACCTATAATGATCTGTTTATCTAGTGACTCTGAAGTAGGGATGTAGATTGCAATTGGCGATATGTTTTTGTGAAGGTTTGTGGGAAAACTAATATGGCTGAACCCCAACCAGGGAACATAATGCATTTTTTGTGTTTTTTGAGGTCTTTAACACTGAGATACAGAGTAGTTATTTAAGATAATCAGGCATACAGTGTGCACACTGCATATACTGCCACGGGTGACACTGCATTGAGGCAGATGTGATTGCAGATGTGAACTTGAAATTTATGGCGCTTCATCGGAATCAAATTGGAGGAAACCCTGGCTTCATTCTCTCTGGTGACCAAATGCCTGTCTCTCTTGTTTGAGCGCATATAGTTACCATAGTTATACTGCCTCTACCTCCATTAGCCCCTTAAGTTCAGCGAAAAATGGGAGTTTTTCCATTAAGTAGGTTCAAAGTGAGGAAAAAGCATTTGTTTCATATGGTAGGCCAGTGTCACATCCATATTCTGTATTTTCTGCTTGCAGCACTTCACTGAAGCCACACCATACTTAAATTGAGAAAAATTTTGAAACGCCGAATGTCATGTTTTTATGACCACAGCATTAAATCATAGGGAATATTTTTAGATCCTGTGAATCATTTTATACACGTTTTCCTGTAAGTCAGCAGGCTTAGTTAGAATTGTTAAAAATCTTGGGAGCTCCAGTAGAATTTAAATTAGGCCTGAAGTTCCACAGCTTTGAATATCGCAGCTGCATTTTACGGACCTATATATGGGTCTGTAGGTTTTATGAGTTTAAACTCATTAGGACAGTAGCTCCCAAACCTTGGGCCTTGGGCCGTCCTGTGTGTGTTGGTTTTTGCTCCTACGGCAAATGCAATTGTATGATTTCAGCTAGCCATTAAATGCCCTCTATCATGTCAACAGGGCCACAGCGTTTACAAGTCATTTCAAAATGTGTTCCTTTTTAACATCGCATGGGGAACCTTACAAGTGCAATTGTGGTTGAAACAAAAACCACACATAGTGGTTGAATCACTGCATCGGAGTTTGAGATGGTAAGGATGGATCCACATGCTCAGTCTACGGCTTCAGTGCCTCACACCCTGTGTATGACCAAGCAGGCTTTTATATTCTTCTGTTGATCTTGAGTGATTCCTCACTGAGCTGATACCAAACCATGATATCTGCACAATGGCTGCTCTGCACCATACCACCTATGTATTTTAGAACAATAATGAAATCCTGTAGTGTTGCACTATCATTGTGCAAGCAGTGGTTTATATTTCAATAGATTGTGCAACACAGATTGTCAGTTACTCTCACTTTTTCGAATACAAATAAATGCATTTTGCCATTGTAGAGTCAGCATTGCCCTCAGTACTGCAATATGTAGATTTATAGGGAACTTCATATTTGTGGTGTTTTAAGACTTATGTCAGACACCAAATTTTTTTTGTCCCATATTTCACAGTCAAAAGCATCCCAAGACACATTCTCTGTCTTTTTGAGCTGTGAGAACATGACTGTGATCTTTGCTGTGGCCACTAGGCTGCACTGTTTCCCATTTTAACACTCACAGAGTCTGGCTTAATAGACTCAGAGATGGGGACAGGGAATTACCTCTGCCTCATTCACTATGTTGTGAACCTGCAGAACATTCTTATAGAGTGTTGAGCAGCTTAAAGTCCAATTGTTTAGATTAAAAATCCTTCTCACTGCTGCATTACCAGTTGCAGGTTTAGCGTGGGCTGCTGGTCATATCTGGGTTCTGCAGGGCCTGTGAGGTTGGATGACGCCTCGGCGTCCTGGTTTTCCTCCACCTGCCTGCATTATGCGGAGAGTGTATTCAGTGTATTCCTCTGTGGATCAGCAATGCGAGAGTAAGCCACAGCGACTCCCTGATAATGCTGTGGGCGGATGAGTTTGCAATCTCTGCATCACCATGGCAACTGGCAGCAGCGCTCCCTCCACCTGCAATCCGTAGCAGAATTTTATTGGGAGGAACAAGGGAATTGAGTCCCAGTACTGAGGTTTACTGTGGAGTTACAGTATCAGGAGTAGAACGGGTAATGAGCATGCTCATTATGCATGCCTTGGCTGTGCCTGCAGGAGTGGATTTTCCTGTTTTAGGTATTTGTTTAATTATGAGCGCATTACCTGTATCCAAAAATGGTCTGGCATCTGATTATTTACTTATTTATTTTTGGCTGGGAGTGCCCCATGACGTTCCACAGTCAACAGTGTGGCAGAACACAGGCAGAGATTTAAAGCCATGCAAATGTCTGCAGTATGATGCTCTGATTACCTCATAACTGAAGATGTAACTGATCAAGGACCTTTGTGAAACTGAGCCATCAGTTTGCCAGTGCCTCCGAACTAGGAAGCAGAGACTGTCATGGTGCTCTTCCTCTCCATCTCTGGCTCACAGATCATTCTGCAGTTGTTTCTGCTGATGCCTCATTGCTGCTCATTAGCAGTCTGCAGTTGTCTGCAGTTAAGGCTTTTGTTAATACTGCACGCTCTGGGAGCGCATGCCTGTAGTGCCCATAAATGAATCTCAAGTTCCTTCTAATCATCAATGCGTGTAGTCAGTTAGTCGATTTGGGGTTGCCATAGTTACCATAGAAACAAAAGAACCATTTCCTTGGCTGCTAATTCGGTCATCCTTTGTAGTGAAGTTTACCATAATCTATTTGACGGGCCTTCACTCATCCTGTTTTTATCTCTCTGAAGTGATGAAAGAAAGCATTAGAAGAGCATTATTCATCAAAAAAACTATTCTTTCATTTAACCATTTGTAATCCTCCTGGATAGTGTTAGTTTAGGGATTAATGTGGTATATTTGGAAGCCATGCCTGTCAGGTTTTCTCAGTGGTAGGATTGTGCAGATTCCAAGACATCTGCTTGGTCCCTCTTTAATGTTTGCTTTAATTTTTCTCCTGAAAGTCTGAGTGTTGGAGGTGGAAGACTCCATATCAAATTTCTTTTTGGGAGCATTGGGGAATTTTTTTTTTTTTTTTAATGCGTGGATTGTGTGTACTAAACACACAGCAGGCCAGTGCATTGAAGCCAGTTGTAGCGGTGGCTTTGACTGGCCTCTGTTGGTGACATTGTCTTTGGCATGCTGCACTCCTTCAGTGATACTGTGTTGGACAAGCCAAAAACCACATCGCTCAGCTGGCTAACGTTGATGCCTAACCCTACTTTTAGAGCTGTGGGGGAGTCGTGAGCCCTTTGGCTGGACGCTCGCAGCCCTCTAGAGTCTGTGGCAGCGTGATTTGAGGGCAACATCCGCCAAGTTGAAACTAGAGGGTTGGGCTTTGTTTCATTTGTTATTCGTGAACAGAACCACAAGGTCATGGCTTTAGCCACATAATGGTGTGGCTCTGTTATTTTGGGGAACTGCTGTTTGAAGTTGTGCAGGATTGCAGCATTTTCTAAGAGGGTTCACACTTTACAGAGCATTGTTGAAAAACATTTCTATCCTGCGTTTTCAGGAATCAGTTCATTGTCCCTCCATATTAACAATGTTAAGGAATAGATATTTAATTCTTCTAAATGACTAAAATGTGACATTTTTTCTCAAAAATCTGTGATAAACACGTGTGCTCACAACGACAAAGGCAAATTATTAGTTAAGGTTAGGAGTAAGGTTAGAATTAGAGAGAGGTCAAGGTTAGGGTAAGGGTTTGGGTTAGGCATGCGTTGCTTATCGGTAAGATTAGGGAGAGGCTGTAAGACAAAAAGAATGAATGGAAGTCAATTTAATGTCCTCACAAGGATAGTGTGTGCGTGTGTGTGTGCATGTGCGTGTGTGTGGGTGTGTGTTTCCCAGAGAGGGAGGAGACTTCTCGTTGGAAGAGCACCTGTAGCCAAAGATAATTCCTTCCTCTCATCTGAAAGTAAATCATTGTTTTCATAGTCTGAGAGCGAGAGCAAGAGAGGCTGGTAGCTTGAGATCAGACTTTAAGGGGAGCTTATATTTTTGCTTCTTCTGTGTCATCTCTGCATTATAGCACAAGAAAGGGCTCTGTTTTAGTCTGCTTGCTTTGTGATTTTTTTTTTTTGGTTGGAGTAGATTGCTTACTGCGAGAGAGTGAGAGAGAAGGGGAAAGAGAAAGGGAGGGAGGGAAAGAGAGCAGAAAGGGGGAGAGAGAAAGGGGACAGAGGAAAACAAGGGCCCCAGGGACACAGAATGCTCTTTCATAGCAGACTCTCCCTGGGATGTGCCCCAGCGGGATGGACTCTCCTCTTTCCAGTGGCGAGAGACCCGATTGGGATGGTGAGTAGCTTGCTGAGGTAGTTTACACGGCGCTCAGCACCTGGGACATTCCGCACCTTGTTTTCCCTCGTCCTGGGGCAAGGCAGCCACACGCGCGCACTCCCTCTCTCGCACGCCACACCTCATCCATCGCTGAAGTCGCAAGCCAATTTTTCAAAGGGCTCGGAGTTCCTACAGGCTACAACAGCGCTCGCTTTCTCTCCAGACAAGCCAAGACACGGGGAAAGCTTCATCACTTTTTTTTTTTACACCCTTATTAATTTCATGCGATTTCTCTTGGTAGGTTTTTACACATTTGGTAATGCAAAGTCAGAGTTTGAAAGCTGAAAAATTTATGTTCTTTTTTGTGCCACGTTGAATGGAGCAAGTTTTGTGCAACTTTGAAGAAGTTGCTCAGAAAAATTGGCTACTTGGAGAGTAAGACTGCTGAGATCTGTGGCTGGAATCCAACCACCGCCTTTAAAGTGCCTCAGTAAATAAAAGCAGAACGAAGGTGGAGGTGGAGCTGGGAGGTGGGGGAAACCGAGGTTGCACTCAGGCTTATTAGAAGCTTTGGGTGTCATGGGATTTGGGAGGTGAGGGATTATGCTTTGTTTGGTTGGGCAGTTTTGGACGTCTGTGGACTGTGAACACGGCAGTGAAGGATATCAGCGCTTGTGTGTGTGCTAGCGTGCCTGCGCTGCCATGCTGTTGCTGAGCGGGGGACCCACTGAGGCCAGCCTTATCGGACCGGAGAGTTTGCAGCCGGGCCGGACGGTTTACAGCATGTCTGTCATCCTGAACGGGGAGGAGGAGCAGGGAGCAGGGACGTGGCCTTCCCTTCGGGTTCGGGGCTGGGCGTCCCCTCAGGATCTTTGGTGGCAGGAGAAGTCTTTTCCCGAGATCTGCGGACAGCCCCCTCTAAGCAAGGGGAGTGGAGAGAGGAGGAACCTGGAAAAAATGAGGGTGGACCGGTTTGTGGAGAGCTGCCCTAGAGGCAGTCCCGCAGATTTGCAGGCAAACAAGGAAGAGTCGACGATCGTAGATGCAGTAGAGGCTCCAGTCCTACGGAAGCAGCAGACCCAGACACAGGACCCAATCCACAATGATGGCTGCCCACCCACTGAGTGCATTGTGCCTCAGGTGGCACTGCGACGGCCCCTTCAGGCCCAGTCTTCCGGTGGCAGAAGGGTGGTGAGCATGTTCGGCTCTCCAGCTAAGCCCGAGCTAGCCTCACTGAGTGCTCAAGAGAGACTTCGGAGGCCCAAAAGTGTGTGTGTTCCGGCTGGACTCGCCGCAATGCCACCGGTCCCTGCCCCCTGCCCCCTACCACAGCAAGGACCTCCGGAGGTCCTCCAGCAACGGAGGAGGGCAGAGCCACCAGTCTGCGATGGTCTCAGGATTGAAGCAACCCATACAGTCCCCCCAGATGTGTGCCCCAGGACCCGACCTCGGGTAGCCAGGCCTCGACCCGTCAGCATGACTGTACTGGAGCTGAAAAAGCGTGGTTCCCGGGACAATCTGCTCTCTGCTGGCACCCTTGATCGCGGTTTTGGCCGCTTCTCCAGTGATGGCTCCAGCTGGAGGTTCTTCAGCAGATTTTTTCGCAGGCATTCCCGGGACACTGAAGCAGCCCCCGAACCTACCCTGAAGCCAGATGCCCCCAAACCTGATGCCCCCAAGAGGACCCTGGCCTCCTTGCGCAGGAGTCTGAGTTTCCGGATCAGGAGAGGTCGGGACAGGGGGGAGACAGAGGAGCCCACTCGGGATAGAAATCGCACCAAGAGCACCGGGGAGGAGGTTGGGAACTCTGCACAGCCCTTTTCGTACCTGACGGGACGAGTCTTGCCCCCATCGGGAGTACAGGATGCTGACAAAGGGGTACAGTATGTAAAATATCGGAGCAAAGGGAAGGTCAAGGTGATGGAAGTGCCGAACTGCCCAGCAAAGCTGTCACAACCCAGCCAGGAGGACCACAGCGTGTGGCGCTTGCTGACCAGCCGTTTCAAGAAAAAGGACCCGCCGCCAAGTAGCAAATGTGTGCTGCACCCTGAGACCTCGGAGTTTGGCAAACAACCCTTGGCTGGGCATAAAAAGCCTCAACCTGTTACCATGGAGATGCTCGCCGGCAAGAAATTTTGCAAAGGTCAAGGTAAGCTTTTTTCCAGTTGGGGCTTATTTTTAAACTCCATCTATTTTCTTGTCCTAAGTTCACTTAACCTCCAAACAAAGAACATTAAAGTAAATGTTTCCCCCTGATTAATGATGCCTCAAAATGAGGACTTTAATTACAGCCCTCTGGGCTAAGAGCGTTTATTAGAATTGATATTGTGCAAATGAATCAAAAACATGTTTTAGAACTCGGGTGCAGGTCTCCATCAAAGACTTCACTTCTTAGCTGTTAAATGTGGAATCGGCATTAAATATTTAAGGGGGAACCAGACCAGACCCTGGGGTTTTCTGCTGTTGCTGCATGTGTGTTCTATTCTCGTCCTCACTTTTGTGCCTGTGGTATGATATTTTATTGACCAGCCTTAATTAGACTCTATGCCCGTGTGATTCTCAAAATAATTTGTGGCATCGTGTTCTTGGGGGAGGGAGAGTTGAGTATGACCTGTGTGAGTTCATTTGTTTGTTGTATTGTTTTTATATAAAGCACTTTGGGCTGCTTCTTGCATAAAAAGTGCTCTAAAATAAAATTTGATTTATTGATTGTTTGGTGGGGGACTGGTTTGGCTGGAGGGAGAGTTGTTGGGGAGCTGGGTTTTGGCTGGAGAGAGATTTGATGGGGAGCTGTGTTTTGGCTAGAGAGCGAGTTGTGGGGAGCTGTGTTGTGGCTGGAGGGAATTTTGTGGGAGGCTGTGTTTTGGGTGGAGGGCGAGTTATGGGGAGCTGTGTTGTGGGGGGAGGGCGAGTTGTGGGGAGCTGTGTTTTGGGTGGAGGGAGTGTTGTGGGGAGCTGTGTTTTACGGTGGATGGAGAGTTGTGAGGTGCTGTGTTCTAGTTGGAGGGAGAGTTGTGGGGAGCTGTGTTTTGGGTGGAGGGAGAGTTATGGGGAGCTGTGTTGTGGGGGGAGGACGAGTTGTGGGGAGCTGTGTTCTGGGTGGAGGGAGTGTTGTGGGGAGCTGTGTTGTACGGTGGATGGAGAGTTGTGAGGTGCTGTGTTTTAGTTGGAGGGAGAGTTGTGGGGAGCTGTGTTTTGGGTGGAGGGAGAGTTCTGGGAAGCTGTGTTTTGGGTGGTTGCTTCATGGCCTTTAAACTTTAAAAGCGGTCCCCTTTGAAGCCCCCCATCAAGCGGCTTTGGAGAGGTTCCCACATTCCTCTGTCTCTGATGAGGGTCTCATTATTTCTCCTTGTTTTTACACCATTGCAGCCTCAGCTCTCTCTTACTGAGAAAATGCGCTGTTCTGCAGTAAAACCGTGTGTGGTGCTTTTTAAAGAAACATGAGGGGTGTACTGTAATGCAAGTTTAACATTATCTGGCCTTTCTTTGTGTGAGTTGGCTTAGCAAACCCTAAACCTGCAATCAGAGATTCCGTAAGTCATCATGGCTGCTGGGTAAGCTAGAGCCACCTTTTTGACATTGAAAATCGCAGCTTTATGACTTGCTAATCCCGCTTCATAGTACAACCCTATGGAGTAGCGGTGCAGTAGCTACAAGGAGAACGCTGCTGTTGTGATTCGCAGCCTTTCTCACTTAGATCTCAATAGTATAGAGCTAAATAGGAGGTTTAAATGCCAGCACGTGGACTGGGAACAGTGCTGTGCTGTCATGTGCTCCAGTGCACAGCTTCATCTCAAGTTCAGCTGCTGTACATGTTATTCAGTTTTTATGGATTGTTACGCAAGAGCGATTGGAAAAAATCAAGTCTTAAGAGGGTGTTGTAGACGTGTGTTACCTCTCAGCCGTGAACCCTCGGCAGTGTCTTTTGCATGTACAGGCTCGCACTTTAATGAGCTTACCTTAATTCAGCTTAGCATTTCACTTCAGATGGCTTTCTGCTTCCCCCTCTGGGTGAAGCCGTAACGGCTCTGTTATTCCACCTCAGCTCTTTGCTCTCCGTGGCTGTGACTACCCTTTGATGTTTCTATTTGGGTTTCTTATTCTCGATTCAACAGCCTTAACCACTGTTATTTGACCACAGTTCTGCAGCACTGCTGGTGGCTCGGCTGAGCGGGCTGGCCAGCCAGCGAAAGTGGTGGCGGATGCAAACTTGACAAAGTATGCTCCTTGTCATTCTAACTTAAAGCGCTTGCGCTACCGTCACCAGCTTGAACGTGCTTGCTTAATTGTGGCAATTTAAGCAGGTCTGCAGGATCATTATCAGAGCAGGGGTTCAGCAGAGATACTAAAATAAGCGGGATTACCAGCTGCGAGATGACTGAGGACTGGGTGCATAATTATGTGTACTGAGAACGCTGCGTAGCACCGTCCTGTTACTCGTATCATATTTGCAGCCATTGGAATATTAGCATGCTGGAGATCAGATTGGCCGTCTGCTGGAATGCCTTTGATCTTGAAATCCCTATTTATTAAGGTTGTCTTAGCAGTGCAATATCATTGTTGTAAAATATCAAGGCCAAGTAATATTTTCCAGCGAATAAGTCGAAGAAAAACAATGCACCCTTTCACCGGCACATTCCTGGGCAATTGTCAATAAAGCATTCCTTCTGATATGTGGAGGATTACGTAAGTCACCGTGTGTGCTGATTTTTAATCAGTAACCACGAAAAGCTGTTATTTGTGCGCAAGCCATACTTGAAGTGAGTTGCCCATTTTACGTATTCTCTTCTCCTGTGAGAATTGGATGCGTCAGAGCTTTCTTCAGTGACTGTTTAGGGTTATTAACAGCGGAGACTCCCAGTGCAGCTGCACTGTAGGTGTGTTTCTACTAAAGCTCTGAGAATGGCTGAGTGAGCAGCACTCTGTGTGGAATTTGGGTGTGAGTGTGGCAAGCTAACTGGAGGGCCCTCTGACTAAACGGGGGGCGTTCCCTGCTAAGGGTGGGTCTCCTCACCTGCCACTACCTGCCTGAATGTTTGACAGCTGGTGCCGGTTGCACCAACAGGATGGTATTAGCAGTTAAATTGGTCGGAGGTAAGACCAGCTCCAAGAGGGTATTTTACGCCTGTTGCACCAACCAGAGCTACGCCTGGGCCTAGTGAAGACCGGTCATTGCAGAGTGCTTCCATGAGAACACACGTGTAACAATTTTGATTGCTAAGCAGTGAGCGGTGCTCAATAAAATTTCTTGAGACGGTAATGAGTCAGTCTGCCTCTGAATGGTTTACCTCCCCTGTTTCTGTACAGTCCTGCTGCAAACATTGCAGGCCTCAAGGTGTTGGACTCCTATCCCCTTAGCCCCCCTCTACCATCCAGGACCGAACTGAACTTCGACTTAACATCAGGTGTGCCAGCTGGAAAATTGGACGAGGAGGGATATCATCATGAGTTTTGGCTTTAAAGTTTATGACTCCTTTAATTTCTCGCTGCTTTGTTTTAGTAATATGAAAGCCAAAGTTGACCTGCTACCAGAGTGCCTTAGCTAAAAATTATTTATTTATTTATTTATTTATTTTTACACCTCGGGGCAGGGTAATCGGTGCAGTGTTTTGTTTTGTTTTGTTTTTTTTGGTCTCTTTGTTTGTGTGTTCTTGTTAACAATCAAGGATTTTCATCAGTGAAAATAATATATTTTACAATGTAACTCAGGAATGGTTGCAGGTAGACAGATGTTTGCCATCATGAGCATATAGGAGCTCCTATATGAGCTTTTATTTCACACCATACCCTTTGACCTTCAGTGAACTTTAAAGGTCGAACTGAAGGTCACAGATCTTCAAAGGACTCTCAGTTGAAAACGGTTCAAATCACACTTGTAAAATTGAGTCAGTATGAAAAGCACTAAAATTAGTGTTGCCAGGCGAGGTTTGTTTTGCCTGGCAACACTTGTTTGTTTAGTTTTCACGGTTAACTGATGCTCTGCCCGAGTCTCAGTAAGGAAGCCAGCCCAAGTACATCCTGTTGTCCAAAGTGGTTCCTAGGCTATTGCAGTCCTCTGTCATTTTCATTTCTTTCAGCAGTTTTGCTTGAATTCCCTTTTACTGCAACATTCAGATAATTTTGTGGCCATAAAGCTGCCTGAAGGAAACTGAGTTAGACCAACTTGAGGCAATCAGTTTCTGCTTTCGATTTTGTTTGGCCATGTAAGCATCTACAAGCAACAACAAGAAAAACTTGGTTGCGGATTTGTTCTTTGTTTTCTTGATTGCAAGTAGTACTCATCCACATTAGTACAGCTTAAGCGACAATTCAATGGGATGGTGTGACACAACGTTATAGATATGTTTGTGACTTCTCTATTATTTTAATGTGCCCGATTAAGGAGACACACCTAAACAACTGTAGGAGTGTAGTGCAACATTAGAACATGAAACACAGGCCTGCATTTTTCTCCATGTATGTTCGAGTTATATGCTTTTGAATCATTGCAGAAGACGGTAATATGTAGTTACCTCCGCCTCCAACAAAGTTGGAATGATGAGGTCGTTTTCATCTCCGTTTGTTGGTTGGTTTGTTTGTTTGTGAACCGTATAATGCTAAAAGTTGGGGGTGGATTTGGATGCATCTTGGTGGAAGAATGAAGTATGGCTCAAGGACAAACTGATTAAGTTCTGGTGCACGTATGTCAAAGGTCAAGGTCAGGGTGGCCCTTTTTAGTAGTGACCCTGGGTTTATGTGTTGC
Organism: Gymnothorax reevesii; assembly: GCA_029721435.1. Classification (NCBI taxonomy): domain Eukaryota; kingdom Metazoa; phylum Chordata; class Actinopteri; order Anguilliformes; family Muraenidae; genus Gymnothorax; species Gymnothorax reevesii. The sequence continues at coordinate 70,461,805 of CM056577.1, read as the reverse complement.
CGGCATTGCATTATGACCCTGGGGTAAGCGGGAGAGGATAAAGAGGGTGTGAGTTAATGGTAATCTGCTTGCAGTCTATGAGTGGATCGGGAGAGTAACCGCAAGCATTTGTGCTAGCGCCCTAATAGGTGTGTGTGGCTTTAATACTGATAGCGCTATTGGCGGTTGTATGCGCTCTGCTGAGTGCTTTCGAGATGTAAATGAGTTCACAAGCAGAAAACTGCCACAAATCTTGCCAACCAAAAGATGAGCACTTATTAATGCATTATTAGCCTAATTGTGCGCTGAATGTTAAATTGTTTTAACTCTTTTTTTTTTTTTGGATGAGCAGGTATGTTATAATGAAAATGTTAATTATATCCATTCTGCCCATTACACACGAGCAGACTTCATGCGATAGTCGCAAGTGGACCTGGTAAAAAGAGCAGTGATCCCTCTGAGGACTCTGGGTCAAAGAGGAAGGCTCACGTCTCACTGCCAATTATCATTTATATAACTCTTTTCCCCTTCATGACCACATATGATACCTATGTGTTTATCAATATATCAATGGACCTTTTCCACGGCCTCCCCTAGGCTCGTCATTTGTTTTCGTTATGGGAAAAGGGAGGGGGGAGTCTATGGGGGAAAGAATTAAGATACTCGTGTTTATTTTGTGGACATTAACATTTTATTAATTGTGTCATGTATTACGAATATTAAAGAAAATTCTTTGGTGCATCTATGTTGTTGGAAAAAAAGAGGAAATATGTGCTAAAAGATAGAAATGGATTTGAACAACTACGTTTGAAATGGAATACTTGCTTATGATACTGCGGTCTGTGCCAATGGATATTTCACGCTGCTCTTAGTAGTAGTGGGCTGTGTATTACCAAATGTGTGGCAGTAACCATGTTCTGTACGACACAATTACATAACCACCAAGTTATTTATCTGAGTCTTTGTGTCGTGTTATAATTGGCTCTGTTTTATTATGGAATACTGTGTGCACTGCTGAGACAGCTCTGGCTGTGAACTGTGAAATTTGGCCGTTGCGGTATGTCGTTTGAATTTTTTGACATACTGGGAAATTTCTAGTTGGTAGCATACTATATACTTGTTGCTACTGCTACACTGAGCAATTACTAAGTAGTTAGTGGTGGGCTATCCCAAACAACCAGTAACTCCACAATTCTGACCCTCCTGTGCGTCTTGCATGCAATTTAGGTTCTCATTGCCTTGCTCATTCTAGCATGCTAAGTGCTCTTTCTGATATGTTTCGTATCTTTCTAGGCTTATCGATTGAGTGCACTTCAAAAACATGATGCTCAGTCCTTCCCATAGTGGCCCTGGTTTGATTTTCAGCCTGAAACCCATCCCCCCTTCCCCATCCTTCCTGCGTCTTTCCGCTAAATCGGCCTAACAAAGGGAAAAGAAAAACTTTATATAAACTTTAAAAATCAAAAAGGAAATTATACAATGAAATAAAAATTGGCATTTAAGGCCAGGGCAACTGTTACTTTGACAGCACTGGGGAGAGATTTGGATGTCCTGGATCACAGATGTGTCGCAGCCTACTGTGAAAGTTTTCTCCAGCACTTGTCATCAGTTATGTTCAGAAATTAACATCTCTCATGGGCTTTTTGACCATACATGCATCTCTGCCTCTTGGAAAATATGCATTCCGCACTCAAAGTCGATTGAGATATTATAAATATGCGTATTTCATTTGCCAATTGCAATGTTTCCAATTGAATGGGTAGAATCAAATGTTTGGAAGAAACATGAATCCAATCCAAATAAAGCATCACTTTTTGAGTCTCACTTTACATTGTGAACTGAGGAGTTTCTGTATCACGATATCCTTACTGGCTGTGAGATATGGCACCCAGTTTACCGTGAATTTGATTCTTCTGAAGATAAAAAACAACATTGACCGATATAAGAATATATGCAGTGGCTCTATTAGCTCAAAGATCTACTTCAATGGTTTAACTATTTTAATTTGTTTCTCCCATGTGTAAGAATTTATATAAATAGTCATGGGTTGCGCCTCCATAACCGGCCATCGCAACTAAGAAAGATGCCTAGGTAGTGAATCAGCCGAGTTGGCAAACAAACTCACAATGAATTTGCACTTTGTGCTCTATAACATCAACATTCTAGCTAAACTAACTGATTACCATGGATATCTTAACATTAGCCTGTCAGCTAATGTGAACTTTGGCTACTGCAGTGTTTCGAAAAGTGCAGGATAGCTAGCTACTGTACTTGGCAAGCTTTGTTTACGAGGGCTTAGGAGTTTGTAATCACTCCATCCTGCACTGAACAATGCTTTTCATTTTCAAACAGGCCTGCCAGATTTCCTTTCTATCAGTGTCGGACATATTTTTCTGAAGTTAATCCTTGCCTTACTTCTCTGTTTGAGACAGACCATCTATACCGAACAATATTAAAGTAATTTTTTTTGTGCTGCCACAAAGAAAGGTTTAATAATTCCTACTTTGGTGGAGGCAGCAGTGAGCCATTTTTACATCCCCGCTAAAGACATTAGCCATTTTGGCTGTTATGCATCACCATAGAAATTTCCGGAGAATTGCTGAATACACTCTTTTGTTACACATTATTGCCTTTGCCTTTTAGCTCAAAGTGGAGCATCTCAGAAAATCTGTTCACTGCGAAATCCTTTGCATATCTTACCAGGAATATGACCTTTGTGGAAACTACACATCCAACTGACAAGTAGCCAGTCATTAACTTTGCAAACGAATTCCAAGAACCTGTGTTTAGTTCCTTTTGGGTTTTACTGCATAAAAGATTGTTTTCCTTGATTATTTGTGCCAGACATTATTCTATGCATCCCACATAGTTGAATGTATAATCCTTTCTTTTCATAATGAGGTGTACATTTGAGATGGGCTTGACATAGTGCGCAAGAAAGCAGCTATCCTGCAGCACTAATTTAACTACACCTACTGACGGAAAATGAAAGGGAAATTGGATTCTTGGTTACTCTTCCAGTGTGGAAGTAGGCAATGTAAATAATTAATTATGACTCCTTATTTATTTTTATTGAGATTGTAGAGGTACAAATCTTGGCTCCAGTGTGCATTTTTGCCTGGCATGCATTATTAACTCCTTCTGCCCTGTCACACCAACATGATAAAGAAATACTTCTGCTCATTTAAAGTAATGAATGCACGGTATTTTTCCGAACTAAAATAAAAGCTACTGAGGCTCTAAATTAGCTGGTAGCCATTCCATATTTATTGCGGATGTGGGTTGAAATGGTTTGTAAGATATTCAGAGACCAAGTGCAACTTGGTTCTGCTAATGAACTTCTGTAAATTATGAAATAGGAGCTGCGGTGCCACTGATGAGAACATCAGAAATTCAGCTTTTGCTAGAAGATTCCCGATTGTAAATAATAGCTTGGCAAGCTTGATCGAGTTTCATTGGGAGTTTTATGCTAGTTGTAAAACTTTCGTGATTTTACATTCATTCCATGACTGCTGACTGTTAAATATTCTCCAGCTCTCTCAGGCTGTGATTGAAGCGACTCATTGGGGCTTGAGTGTGTCTGAAAGACTATCCTGCCTGCCAGAAAGGGGGAACGCACCGCGGCCCCCAGGAGCTTTCCATCAATGTTAGTCCAAGGCTGGGCCATTTGAATATGAATAAGCCCCCATCCCTACTCCAAAAAAGTTTGAGGTAAAAGACCTCCCATAAGCCCTTCCGTTTTTATCTTTTTTCCTCTGTATAATGAATGAGTAGATACCCATACGCCTGTCACAAGGAGAGACCTTTGCGGCAAGGGTCATTTGAGTTCAAAGTAATGCGGCTGTGAAGTGGCGTCAGTGCCTGTGTTTAGTTTCTGGGACCACCCTACCACAATCCAGCTATTTTAAAAAGACGACATCTCACCTTTTGAAGCCCGTATGAGCATATAGGAAGTGAGACTCAACAAGCTTTCTGTGTCTGCTTAGCCTGGAGTAAAGTACTGCGGAAAAGACTGAAGTGGAGGGATCGAGAAATGCCTGAAGGGAAGAGGAATGGAGAAGGCAGCAGTTCCTGGATTTTTGGAGGGAGCATAATTACGCTGTAGACTCCTTACAATGACTTGCATGTCAGGGTACAAGGATAAAGCTCAAAATCTTATCATCAATTTTCTCATCATATATTGGAATTTATTAAAAATTAGGAGTGATGGACAGAAATTTGTTTAAAAAAATAAATAAATAAAATTGTTTATTCAAATTTTTGCAAAATGTCTCAATGTCAATGTGAACATTAGGCTATATATTTTGTTATAATTTTTATTTAAGTTAAGAAAAATTATTTTTTTTTTGCATTTTGTGGAGGCAGTAAATTGGCTGGTTTTCTATCTCTTACTACTTGCTGCTCACCTTCAGATAGATCTGCCGGCTGTCTGCTGAAGGCACTGCTACTCAGGCACCCTTTTGCGATTCAGCGGTCGGGATGGAAAAACGCGAGTCCTTGTGAAATTGACTCATCTCAAACGCTTTCTTTGTCTGTGACTGGCAACAGAATGGCTCTTGATCCATAATTCACAGCTGCATTTTGCTGCCTCTGATATATGTAGACAGGGTAGTGCTCCGATGCCACTGAGCATAAAAAGACCAGCTTCATTAGACCTGAAAATCAAACCGCAAGTGTTGGGCTTTGTTTATGTGCTCTGTTTTTATTATGTCTGATGCTCACTCATGGGAGAGCGTAGTGTTCTCTTCAGAGATGGTGCTTGACAACACTGTCTCGCACTTATTTATTTTTGAACCAGGAGGTGAAAGGTGAGGAACACTCTGCTTTAACTCCTGTTATGCCTAATGCTCAACATGTGAACATGTGCCAAGTATATGTTTCAGTGCTTTAGCACCTGTCAAATCCAGGGTAAGAGTCTGTGAGAATGGGTGTGCTTTAGAAACCCCAGTGAGTCAGGATTCACGGTTCTGAGCACCTTTTGCGTGCCGCAGCGCGTCCTGGAATTCCATTGCTCTCTTGGGAAGGGGAAGGGGAAGGGGCCTCACCTGGAAGTAGCAAACAAAGTTTGAAGGGTTTTCAGCGCACAGATTACAAACATTCCTCTTCTCCTCAGGAGCACGCAGTATCTCAGGCCTACAATGCAGACCCTTGCCTGTTCTTTTGCCAATTTTGTGATTATTTGATTATTAGGCTTATTGATTGCTAGCTACTTGGCTATTTTTGCATTTACCTGTAGTGCCTAACTCATGAAACTAATCCATCGCTATTTTAGCTTAGAGTTCCTATTTCTAGCATTTATATCAAATGAAAATATTATTTTGTATCTTGGTGATTTCTTGTTAAAGGAGACCTAATTTTCTATATTTCCAAGGTTATATTTTGATCTTGGACTCCCCTAGAGTACTCCTGATTGTTCAAAGTCCAAAACAGGGTCCTTATTTAGCTCATACTGCCATCCTCAAAAAACCCCATTTGTAGTCCATTGTTGTCTCTGCCTGAAACGCCTCATTGGGGTGGCTCTTCCGCCAAGGCCCCCACTCCCCGTGTGCCCACTTTCTTCTGACTGGCCAGCTCTGTGGAGGGCGCGGTTTGGCTGGACGAGGCTGCAGAACACAGATTCCCGGGTCCGCCTCCCCAGAGTGAAATGTGAGACATGTCTGCCATCTGATAAGGAATCGCCGGGGAAATTCTGAAATCTAATGCTATAGTTGAATATAGATCTAATGAAATGAACTTCTCATAAATGCAGCAGTGAAAGTGGAGGATGCAGTGCGAAAGTCTGGCAACTCAAGCTCGAATTTGCTATCGGCTACAGTTTGCTAAGGCAACTATGGTGAGTACATCGGTTTTTCTTCTCTATTGCTAGGATGCAGGGAAAGCTAGAATCCACCAAATACAGACACATTCGTAGAACGGGTCGATATACCTACAGGTAGACTGGAGACCGAAGAAATCCGGTGGGTTTGAGTTTAGAGGGAAACATGGACAGTGAGGAGCAGCTAAAAGTGGACCAACAGCTTATGGACTGCTTCGGGATTGTACCTAGGACCTGCTGGTTCATGTGCAAAACTGTGGCGTGTCATTAGCCTGGAGTAACGAACAGCTTCTGCACTGGTATATGACGGAGCGGCGAAATCTCCAGGCTAAACGGCCTTTTGGAAATTGCCCGTGGTAATGGTTTACTTAATGTGTTGGAATGACCAGCGTTTCCTCGTGGAAAATAGGCGCGTTATGGATAGTGCGCAAGAGCTAGATAGAGCTCCGGTTATGTTATGAGCATAATACAGGTTTTACGGACCATAAGCTCCGTTTGCGTGAACCATTGCTTATGTGGAGCTGTCGAATCAATAAATTCTACAGGAAAAAATTTGCTATTCAATCAACGGCAATGCAGAGAAATTGTTTGTTATCCGGGACACGTTATAGCCTGTGCGCTTCCCTATTGCTTTCACCGGTGCACTTGTACCAAGCATCCAAATTACAAACAAGTAAAAAAAGTTCACTTCATATGAGGTTTATGTTCACACACACCTTCTGTTGAATTTCCCCTGATATTTCTTTTGCATATTTCGGACACAAACATTAGCAACAGTAACTTGTCTACGTTAGCCGCAGTGCTACAGCCACATTCAATAGGCCATCAATTGGGTAGGCTTTTGATGTGTAGCAACTGCTTCCGCATCTGTAGCCATGTTTTGATCCACGCGTTCTTATACAAATTAAGTAATATTGAATTTAAAATGCCTCAGGAGACTGTGAAATTAGACTTGATTTCAAAACTATCGACTCAGAGTTTGTACGGTCCATCTCATCGAATTTTCTCTGAATTCGTAGAAGGCTAATGCGATAACTGCTGATGAAAACATTATTCGCCGAATAAATCTGCTCCTGCATCTTGACAGTGTTTTTATTCTGTCGTTTCCCTCTGATAATGGTCTGCTATGTTGCTAATAGCTGGCACCTAAGCACTACTACGACTTATGCAATTATCGTCATTTGTTGGTAAACTCAATCCATTTTGGCTAACCAGCTAAATTAGTTGGCTAACAAACTACTTTTGTTCACTTGAAGGTTCTGCAATTCAGTGCGAAATTGAATGGAAACTTCTTAAAATGTCAGAAATGTACTCGATACACCAATTTGATTGCATAACAGCATGTGGCATCATTACGCAATACTTTTTATTTGCGTTAATGCCATTATATGGAAACTTATTTTCACCAGCTTTATTCGCATGAATATTTTTGTCGAACTTCAGATAATTCGATTGATAAGTGGATGGAAACATAGCTTGTGAGTCGCGGACAGTTGCGACCGATACAGGCTTTATCTTCAGATATTATACAAAGCCTGCGTTTGAGGCCAGTGGTTAGTACTATAGTTAGCAGTCCTGCTAGCCTCCTGTAACTCATTACCTTCACTTACATTATTTGCTGTTATATTGTTACTTACAGCTTGTGGCTCCAAGCGCTTGATCGATGTAACTGCTTCAGATAAGCTTATCCTGTGTCGAATTAACGTTTATTGACAAAGCTGTCGTTGGTGAAATGCTGACCACAAACAGCTAACGTTCCCTTTGGCCTTGGCTGTTCGCCGCCAGCAGACAAAAAACAGTGTCTAGAAAGACGGCAGTTTTTATTGGTACGGCAGTCGATTTCAAGGGATAGGATAAGGTTTCAGGATTATGGTTAGGGGTTGGGGTTAGGGTTATGGAGAAGGTTAGGGTTTAGGGTTAGGTTAGGGCAGGGCTTGAAATGGGGACTGCTGTACCTCTCCACATTGAATGCATTGAAAAACTGCCGTACCCGTAGCAACTTCCAAACAAAAAAGCTACCGACTGATTTCTGGAGGCATCGTCTTTTGGAAGAGAAATAGGTGCTTTTCTTTGCATCTAAAAGTAAACGGATGAGCAGCTTTGGGAGAGATACTGACAAAACTGCACCTCAAATAATCTGCGGTTCTTCTTTCGTATTTCTGGAAGTGTAGATGCTACAAAGGCATAGTATGATCCACTGTTGTTCATGTCTGCTAGAATAGTTTCCGGTGTGGGCAGGTCCAGCGCCGTGATTGGCTTTGGCTTGATCTGTTCTAATTGGACGGCACAACCTGATGTCAGGTTTTGCACAGATCTTGTGAAGATCTCCGGAGGAGCTGTTCAGAGCGGAAATCACGTTCACGAAATCACGTTCTTGGATTACGGCAAAACCCCTGTATCTTATGTTTAGAAACTTTTCAGAGGTTGAATATGGACATCCAACATTATAACATTACCTATATGTCTTAAAAGAAGGATCAGCATAATAGGTCCCCTTTAATGCACGCTACATCCCCCAACAATAAAGCAGCTAAACGTACATACTCAGTGGTTGTTAAATATCAGGTCATCCATTTGCAGGTTGAGCGGTATTGCAATATCAGAGGACCACAGGGCCTTTTATTACAATGAGCAACTTCTCAGTTTTTGAAATACAGATGCATGTTTTTCCCCCCCATTTTAATTTTTCTCCCCAGATTAGTTTTCTCATTTCCCATTTATACTCAGCAACAAAAGTTTCTGTGACACCAATATTGTTAATTATTTTTCATAACGCAATTATGAAATTGTCATACATGGTGATATCAGACTGAAACAGTACACGTAAACACAACATTGAAATGGAAATCATGAAAATGCGAGAAAATGACTTTGCATGTGAAAATGTGCGTAAATCATGCTTGTGGATGGCAATAAAAGAGGAGAATTTTTGGAATGTTCACATTGTGCCTGATGAACGACGGAAGCATCACTTATCGAAAACACAGCCATTTCGGATCAGGAACTCTACCCTCTAAATGCCAAGACTGTCTGAAAATGATCGGTGGAGGGCCATTGGGATGAATGAATCCGGAACCTCGCAGAGGGAAGTTGCTCATCGCCTGAATGTCCACCGAAACACCATTTGGAACTTATGGCACCGTCATCAGCAGACAAGACATGTCAGAGACCGTCCTCGCAGCGGCCGTCCACGAGTAACCACTCCCAGACAGGACAACTGGATTCGAACAACCCATCTCCGAAATCGATTCCAACCTGCAACCATAACTGCAAGAACGATACCTGGTTTGAGGCGACTGTCTGCACAGACAATCCGTCGCCGTCTCCGTCATTTTGGCATTGTCCCACGTCGGCCAGCAAGACGTCCAATACTCACAGTACAACACCGACGACTGCGTCTACAGTGGGCACAACAACATCGACGGTGGATCCAACGTCAGTGGGATCTTGTACTCTTCACTGATGAATCAAGATTCATGCTTAACCGATGCGATGGTCGTTTACGTGTATACCGTTGACGTGGAGAACGTTATGCCAACAACTGTGTTCAGGAATTTGATCGTTTTGGAGGTGGTAGTGTCATGATTTGGGGAGGGATCACGGCTAGAAACAGAACAGATTTGCTTATTATTGATGGAAATCTGACAGGTCAAAGATATCGCGATGAAGTGCTACGGCCATTGGTGGTACCGTTTTTGATGCAACATGGTCCCGGAATAACGCTGCAACATGATAACGCCAGACCACACGTTGCAAGGATTGTACAGCAGTATCTGATGCAACAACATGTCAATGTCCTGCCATGGCCAGCCAGATCCCCAGACATGTCCCCAATCGAGCATCTTTGGGACGAGATGGATCGACGTTTGCGGCGGTTGGATAACCCGCCAGCTACACTCCAGGAATTGCGACAACGTCTACGTCAGATTTGGAATGACATCCCACAGCAATTTCTGGCACATCTGATTCGGTCCATGTGCGGAGATGCGTTGCTTGCATCATGGCACGAGGAAGTCACACCCAGTATTGAAGTGTGAAGGTCACAATTGGTTAGACGTCAGACAAGTGCTTCATGACGCATGAAAATGACATTTTTCGTTTTGAGTGACGTTGGCACTGAAAAGTCAGTGTTTCTCCTGTTAAATAAACATATTGATTGCATTGAGATCTTTGCGTGTCATTTATAACATATACATAAATGGTGTCACAGAAACTTTTGTTGCTGAGTATAAATTGCATCCTTCATCTTACTTAAAAAGTATTTGCACTTTGCGCTAAAAAGCATGAGCACCTGCACAGTGATGTGATAAAAGCAGTCAAATTGAATCTGTCGTCCTTATTTCAATAACTTTGTGCCTGGGTGGAAGAGGTGCTTAATGAACTCAGAACCAACAGAATCTCATGGGTGAAAAACGACAGGTTGCCCAGAAAGCGGAAGAATCTGGCTGCTCATGTCTGCCCTGCTGTCTCTTCTCATCGCCATCAGTGATCAGCTGTGTGGAAAATGAAAACTGCTTGGATTTTTATGTGCCTGCTTGTGCATTGCCCAGTGATTGTTTCATTTATCAATCAGCCCTGATGGAGCCGCTCACGCACCAGCGAAAATTGGGCCTTGCAATTTACAGTTAATAATTTCTGCATTCCACTTAGTGCAACAACCCCTCATTTTATGGGTTAAAATGATTGACAGGGGTCAGTGCTACTTTTTTCCCCCAGTAAGCCAATACACCAATTGAAAGAGTGATGGCTGTACTTTTGTAATTGGTCTCAAGGGTGCATCATTCAGGAGGAATGCAATAGTTTTTTGGGGATGATCAATCTGTGAAAGGTATTTCATTGATTATATGGCCATTTATTTTTGGTTTTTACTCAGTACTCCTCTGCTTCTTCAGCTGTGCCCAAGATTTTGATTTTGTTGGCCTGTATCCTGCTCTCCTCTGACACGGGAAGGCTGAGGGCCAGATTAATCAAAGCCTTTAGCGCATGTTAAAAGTTTTATACATCTCATTTCAATGACCTGATTCATGATTGGAGAAAAATACCTTAACCAATTACATATTTTTATCGTTCTTTTGTACCAGCAAAAGAGTTTTACATGTATTAAATGGTACAGTAAATCAGGCCTTGGGTGTCTAGAGATCCTTAGTTTCTTCAGGTCGTTAGAAGTCCATATTGTGCAAAATACTGGGTTTACCTGTGCACTGAAACACTCTTTAAGATTATGCCAGGTTTGCCTCTTTTCCCAGTAGTGCCTGCAAGTGACACCTGCAAGAAGTTAATGCCCAAAAACAGAAAGCACTGCATCTACGATCCTGTACTTTAGAATATATGCGCCTTATGACTTAACACAGTGATATGAGCATAGTTTTTCATGCTTCAGCTCACTAAATGTCCTTAGGGAACTTAACAGATAAAATCAGTAAATATCCGTTCCCTTGCCATTGTATCTTTCTTGTAAAACTATGCAAGGCTCTGTCAGCAGTTTGACCTTTGGTAATTGTTTAGGTGTCAGTGCGGTTGTTGAAGCTCGGCAGAGGGGAGGGGACAGGTGGAGCCTCGGTTCTGTGATGATTGTATTACAGACATTGTTTAAACCCCCACCACCACCAGAAGCACCAAATCATTGAGTCTGTGTTTAATGACCATCCTTTTCAATATAAGAGGAGAGAGAATCTGTTTCCGAAGCACAGCGGAGTCTATTCGCATGGGTGCTCAGAGTCCGTAATGTTATGGATTTCTATATTTTTTAAATTTTTCTCCGTAAGAACAAATCTGGCACAAATACAAAAAATTTTGGGTATGTAAAAAAACTACTTTTCCCTAAGTTTGGTTGATAGAGCCAGTATGTGCTTTTGTAGAAACTTAAACTAGTAGCCAATCAGAAAGCCTTTTGTTGGTGATTTCGAGCAATGAGCACCGATTACTTCAGGGGCTGGGGGCAGAGTTAACTCTAGGTATGCGAGACGATGAGACGTAGGCTGATGATGTGTAGTGTGGAACCATCGACCTATAAATAGTACTCGACAGACAACGAAGGCTGGAACGCACGCCGACATGGGCGTAGTGGTCAAGCTGATATTGCAGGTCACATGATGCCATGGGGACCAAAAAAAAATTTTTCCATAGGGAATAATTGTAAAAGACATGCTGACAAATCCGTGAATACATTTTTTTTAACAGTCACAAATTATCAATACCGAAACTTTATTTTTCTCTTTTAAATCACTGATGCCTCGTCAACTCGGCGAAGACAAAATGAGTTATTTATATACAGGCTATGCGAACTCAAATGGGTCCTCATATGTAGACACGTTCTCGTCTCCGAATTTAGCACTGCAACGGATGTGAGTGGGTGGAGCAATGGGCATTTCTTGTCATCTGCCTGTGTTCAACATTAAAGACGTAGCCATGTCTGTAAAGTGAGCCGGCGACGTTACAGTGCAAATATATTGAGCAACAAAAGAAACGCAAGTTAATTAAAGACTGACCAGAAAATATGTTTGCGCGTAATTATCATAGAAAGTCTAATTTACGAGCATATCTGGGCTTATCAGAACTGCGAGGTCCTCCAGGCTTTACCCGGGGTCTGTCATGCTTGTTATTATGCTGCCCAGATTTACGACGCAGATGTTGATGTGATTGCTTATAAATATAAAACATAATATAAAACATCCGTGTGGAGAACCCATATTTATTTTGTTGAGCCGCATCATCGATTTTTCCCTTGCATCACTCCCTTGAACCACATATGCAGCCCCCAAACACCGCGCCCAACACATTTCAACTGGTTAAAGGTTTCCTATCCATTCAAAATTTGTGGCTGAACATTTAAATGTGAACTGCAAATATTGTGTGCTTGTTCGGTGCCATCCTGCAAATACTAAATAACAGCAACTCGGCGAACATTTTATATCTTATCTGACCGGTTGCTATAAACAACATTGTGCCCAAGTCTACAATTAGTCTAAGCTGCTTTTCCACCGACCGCGAAGCAAATTTTTTGTGTGACAGATTACATTCAAAGTCAATGCAAAGATGCGAATTCACGCGAGTTCGCATGTATTCACGTCTTTGCATTGACTTTTTATACAATCTGTCGTGCGAAAAAGTAATTTCGCGTTCCGTGGAAAAGCAGCTTAACATAGCCAGGTAGGTAGTGAGGCTCCCTTGTTTTCTGCGACCATTTGGAGCATTGCTTTTATGTAGCTAGCTTGCTTGTGGATGAGATTATGGATATCTTTCCAGATCGTGCACATAATCAACGTCGCTTGGCAGTGCAGGAAGTTGCAGGTGATGATGATGAGTTGTAGATGCCCTTACTACAATGATGTCAGGACTGTCTGTCACAGTTGATGTGGTTTTATACATTTATTCAATTATAAATTACTGAAAATTACTGAATTTCTGTAAAATTCTGTTAAAATATTTTTTGGGGCTGGCATCCATGATAATGTGTGAAAGAGGTAATCTAATGGGAAAGTTGTTATCTCAGGAAGATTGAAATAGTATTTCCAATCATATTTCCAATCATTATGTTAAAATTAGACAATGTTGAAATTTGCAATGATTTCATGTTCCAAGTTACCTCAAATGACAATTTTGAAAACTGTTGGATAGACGAGGGAAATTTGTTCAAGAAGGTACAAAGACGTAAAAAAATGTTAGACTTTTTCAAATTTTGTGTTAAGTTTAAAGAGGAAATCTCAGGGTAGATTTGTAATGTGAGATATATCGAGAATGAGATAGTGTTTTCATTCATTTGTAAGAAATAATTTCAATTTGCGAATGACTTGATACATATATATATTATCTTGAAGTAAATATTTTCTAGTTTCTTAGTGCAGAAGTTCAAGTTGTTGGTGTGATTTTGCTGGCTTTTGTGCCTGAAAAATTTGAAAATGATGATGTATTATAAATGGTTCTTTTCATGCTCAGAATGCGCCAGAATGTATCATTTAAAGCCTAGAAATAAAACATTTTCCAGGGGGGCATGCTGCCGGACTCCTCTGCTCCATGAGCCGTGATGTCAATACTTCCTTGTTTTTATATCCTACCATGTAGAATTTCCTTATTTAAAAAAAAAATCCCTGAGCACCCCTGTATTTGCTTGTTAATCACCCAATAGACAGACGTTTTACTAAAAGCACACTGCATTACATCCTCCATGCAGGCCAGAAGACTCTTCCCCTGACCAGTGTCCTCAGATATGACAGAGAGGCTAGGTCTCTTTTCAAGTCGGTTTGCCCACAGGGATGAGTGGCTGCCTGTGCCCCTCTCCCCGGAGCAGTTTTAATAGAGTTCCCTCACAGATAAGAGAGGCCCTGCCATGCGTATTGTAAACTGATGCTGATAAGGTGCCCCAGAGAGCTGATTGTCCTTTGTATCGCCCTCAGGGCAGTTGAGTATGTGGAGATTGGCAAAGCTGATTATGTCAGTGGATATGTAAGCATCTAATTAGTCTGACTTGGTTAAAGAAAATTGACTTTGAGGTTGATAAATGGTACTCTCTGAGGGACCATGAGTATATTTGCAAATGTTGTCCCATTCCTTGGCCGAGCCTTTGACATTAGGGAAATTCAGAAGCAAAAGTAGAAGCATATGGATGGTGAGTTCAAAGGAAATGCATTGTAGTTCTTCAATGTACAATTATGTTTGTGCTGAATGAAGAATATCTGGTTATGAATGGGAAGATGATATTTGGAAAAGTTATGTGCTTGATATTTTAAATGGTTGAAAAGTAATGTCTTTCATTATGTGGCCCATGCATCTTGCCTTCAGTTCAGAATGCCGGCTGCAAACTGGAGCCAAAGGTTCCCTATATGATGCCAGCCCAATGCCTCTGAGCACCTCGTCACCCTTTAGTGTTGTTGTGAGCGGTCAGAAAGGCTTGGGTGTGTTAATGCCTGAAAAACTGTAGGGAGGCGCCCTGCCTGGAGAATCCTGCCATTGGGCTGCAGTGCTCAACGACTCCAACTGCTCACTGAAGTTTTCCAGCCTCATTCTGTTGCAGATATATAGACCGACATAATTGGATGCTTAAAAATCATCACATTAAAAGTGACAGTACAATGTTAATGAAATGGCAGCTGGTGCAGCTTTCATGCATATAAGGATGGGTCAGCAAAACTGATTTTAGTGCTTGGCATCTCTGCTGAAGTGGAAGAAACAGACCTGTAGTTTATTTTGTGAGCTTACTGTCCTTCTGTTGTCCGCTCATTTCAGACTGTTATGCATTTGATCAGTTTGTTTTTTTTTTGTATTTATTCTAAAATGTTTGTTATTTTTGAGTACAAAGATGGTCATTTTAATGCTGATTGTATTGCAGAATACTTTGAGCTGTTCCCGTTTGTTGAAGTAATACTGTAATGTGGATATAGGCCACTAGATGGCAGTATTTACCTTTTTTTTGTTAAGCTCAGACTGGAGTCATGTTTAGACATGTCCTGGACATGTCTTGGGCAAGTCTCAGAAAATTAAAAAAAAGAGGTCTAAATGTGGGTGGGGTCTGCAAAAGAGTATATAAGGAAAAGAATTGAGACAGTAAAGTAGTAGGAGAAATTGCAAGAAGATGACCAGACCTGCCATTCTGTTCAAGACCTGTGACGTTTCTTTTGTGGATTTCTTTGCCTGAGTTTGAGCATTTTCGTTATCCAGGACATCACCAAGCCACCCCACAAAAAGGGACTGTAATTATTTCTGTTTTTTCTTATTTATCAATCTTGGTCTTTAGTTGTAGGTTGTTATTAGTCTTTGTCTTTGTTAAAAATTAAATGTGTTTTAGTTGTTAAAACTGTGTTTGTCATCCCTTGCTATTGCTGTTGTGTTATAAATGTAATAACAAATTGGGGCCATAACAAATTGGGGGCTCAAGGTCCGGGATAGACCATTTTGTGAGTAATTTATTGAAAATCTAACATTTCAAATTGTAAAATTGATTTTTTTTAATTACATACATATATATTGACAACAGCAATGGATGATTTCTTGGCATCACCAACCGTAGGGGTTTTGAAGTCTTTTAAAAAGACAGAACTGCTAGAAATTTGCAGACAGTTGGAGCTGACAGAGGTAAAACCAGCCATGCGAAAAGCAAGACTGGCTAGAGAGATAGTTGAATATTACATTGATGAAAATGTGTTTGCACCAGGAGATCTGGAACAGTTTCCAGTGGAAAATCCAAATATAGAAATGGAACTTAAATTAAAAATGCTAGAGATTGAAAGGGAGGAAAAAGAAAAACAAAGAGAATTTGAGAGGGAAGAAAAAGAAAAACAAAGGCAGTTTGAGTTAGAAAAATTAGCAAGAGAAGAGAAAATTGAGAGAGAGAAAGAGGAAAGAGCAGAAAGAGAGAGACAGAGACAGAGAGATTTTGAATTAGAGAAATTCGATAGAGAAGAAAGACTCCAAATGGAGCAACTAAAAATTAAAATTGAAACTAAGAATAAATTTTGTGCCAGTCAGGAGGTAAAACTGGTGCCTCCATTTTCGGAAAAGGATGTTGACAACTATTTCCAGTGTTTTGAAAAGGTAGCAAAGAGTTGCCAGTGGCCAAAGGAACACTGGCCTCTGATGTTGCAAACTGTTCTCAAGGGTAAAGCTCAACAAGCCTATTCGGCTTTGTCTGCAGATGATTCCTCTGATTATGAGGTTGTCAAAAAGGTTATTTTGAGAGCTTATGAGTTGGTTCCAGAGGCTTACCGACAGAAATTCAGAGGTCTGAAGAAATCTGAAAATCAGACTTATGTTGAATTTGCTAATGAAAAGCAGGTTTGCTTTGAACGCTGGTGTAATTCTATGGAGGTCAAGGATGATTTCAACTCACTAAAAGAGATGGTGTTAGTTGAAGAATTCAAGAACTGTGTTAAAGATGATGTTAAGACCTACCTTAATGAGAAGCAAGCACTGAATTTGCAATCAGCTGCCAAATTTGCAGATGAATATGTTCTCACACATAAGTCCAAATTTCAGTCTAGCAGTAACAATAAATGGTCCCAATTTCAGAAAAAGGGTTACGGTGATACCCAAGATTCCTCACCCAAAGACAAAGACAAATCTGGTGATGGTGCTCAGAAATCCAGTAACAGGTCTGATCAAAGTGTGAAAGCTGACAGTGACAAAAGTGGTCTAGTTTGCAGTTATTGCAAGAAATCTGGTCATGTTACAACTAACTGTTGGTTCCTTAAAGCTAAGAAAGAAAAAGAAAAGGATACCAAACCAAATGCCTTTGTGAAAACAAGGTTAGAAACCCCTGTAGTAGATAACCAATCTGCTAAATTGCCTGCTTCCTGTGGGGCTAAAAAGCCTAATACAGCTGACTTTGTGAGGGAGGAATTTCTTCCATTTGTGTCAGAGGGATTTGTGGCTCTGAATGAGCATACTACTCCTGTCCCCATATATATCCTAAGGGATACCGGAGCTTCTCAGTCACTTTTGTTGATGGACTCCTTGGAGTTACGTGATGAGACCGCTTCAGGGGATTTCATACTTGTACAAGGTATTGAAGGGAGGACTGTATCTGTACCCCTGCGCTCTATATTCTTGAAGTCAGATTTAGTTACAGGACAGGTAAAGGTGGGACTTATGTCAAGTCTACTTATAAAGGGTGTTTCTCTGTTGCTAGGCAATGACCTGGCTGGGGGCAAAGTAGTTCCCCCTGTACATCTTACTTCACAGCCGAGCACTGAAGATGGGGATGAGGACCCATCTCTGTATCCTTCTTGCGCAGTGACTCGTGCTATGGCCAAGAAGGCTAAAGAAGAAGATGATGTGGTGCCGTCCAGTACATTGAATAGTCAGGACTCAGGTGGTTCGCCTCATGACTCTGATTGGCCTACTATGGTTTCTCCGTTTGAGGACTTATCAGATACTTTTATCAGTTCTCTATTCAGCCAGCCGGATGGGTCTGGTGATTCTGATGTGTCTGGAGACTTGTCTCTGTCCAGAAAGCGGTTGATTGAGGAGCAAACTAATGATCCTGAAATTTGTGTACTAAAGAGGAGAGCCCTTCCTGAAAAAGAAATAGATGCAGTTCCAGTTGGGTATTATCTCAAGGATGGTGTGTTGATGCGGAAGTGGCGCCCTCCTGATATCCCTGCCAATGCAGATTGGGCAGTGGTCAGGCAAATTGTTGTTCCGAAGGTCTATAGGAATGAGATCTTAACAATGGCTCATAGTTTACCTTTAGGAGGTCATCTTGGTGTTAACAAGACTGTTGATAAGATCATGAAACACTTCTTTTGGCCTGGGCTTCGGAAAGACGTTTCCAACTTTTGCAAAACCTGTCACACTTGTCAGGTAGTTGGAAAACACCAGTTAGACCCACCTGTAGCTCCATTGCAGCCTATCCCAGCATTTGGGGAGCCATTCTCTAGGGTCATTGTTGATTGCGTTGGTCCATTACCCAAGACTAGATCTGGAAATCAGTACTTGTTGACAATCATGTGTGCATCTACCAGATTCCCCGAAGCCATACCTCTACGTAACATCAAGGCAACTGCAATCTCGAAGGCTTTGATAAAGTTCTTCACGTTGTTTGGTCTTCCCAGGGAAATTCAGTCAGACCAAGGTAGCAATTTCACTTCAGGATTGTTTCAGCAGGTTGTGTATGAACTAGGTGCAAAACAGATTCTTTCTAGTGCCTATCATCCAGAAAGTCAGGGTGCCTTAGAGCGGTTTCATTCCACTCTCAAGACAATGATGAGGACTTATTGTTATGACCATGAGAAAGACTGGGATGAAGGGGTTCATTTGCTGTTGTTTGCAGCTAGAGAAGCAGTGCAGGAGTCTACTGGATTCAGTCCATTTGAGCTAGTGTTTGGTCATGAAGTGAGAGGACCTTTGCTATTATTGAGTGAACAATGGCAAGAGGAAGAGCCGCAAATCAGTCTGTTAGACTATGTTAGCAAGTTCAAGGAAAGATTGCGTGCAGCTTGTGACCTTGCCAAAGAGAACTTGAAATCAAGTCAGGGAAAAATGAAAACTTGGTATGATCATAAGGCTAGAAGCCGTGAGTTTAAACCAGGAGACAAGGTCCTTGTGTTGTTTCCCTTGCAGTCCAATCCATTGCAGGCTAGATTTCATGGTCCTTATGAAATTCTGACAAAACTCAATGATCTCAATTACATTGTGAAGACTCCAGATAGGAGAAAACCAAAACAATTGTGTCATATTAACATGCTAAAGCCTTATCATGACAGAAATGCTAGGGTTGCAGCTGTCACTTCAGATTCTCCAATGGTCGAAACGTGTGAAGATGAGGGGGAGTTTCAAGATGATGAACCAAGAATTAAAGCTGAAGTTCTTTCATGTAAATTGTCAAACACTGAAGTGTTGCAAAATCTTGATGTAAAACTCCAGCACTTAGAACCCTCACAGAGAGATCAGTTTAAAAGGTTGATCAAGAAATATGAGGATTTGTTTCCTGATGTTCCAAAGAGAGTTACTATAGCCTCTCATGATGTAGATGTTGGTGATGCCAAACCAATAAAACAGCATCCATACCGGATGAATCCTGAAAAGAGAAAGATTGCTGAGAAAGAGGTTGAGTACATGTTAAAACATGATATTATCAGACCCTCCAACTCCGATTGGAGTTCACCCTGTGTGCTAGTTCCAAAACCTGATGGAAGTACTAGATTCTGTACAGATTATCGCAAAGTCAATGCTGTAACTAGAACTGATGTGTTTCCAATACCTAGGATTGATGATTGTATTGATAGTGTAGGGCAAGCAAAGTTTCTGACCAAGATTGATTTATTGAAGGGTTATTGGTGTGTGCCTTTAACTGAGAGGGCCAAGAGCATCTCTGCTTTTGCCACACCATCTGGATTGTACCAGTATGAAGTCCTACCCTTTGGCATGAAAAATGCCCCAGCCACGTTCCAAAGGATGATACAGTCTACAATCGCCGGATTGCCACACACGGGTGCATACATCGATGACCTGATCACATGGAGTGACTCCTGGGAAGAACATCTAAAAGATGTAGAGACGTTGTTCCAGCGCCTGACCCAGGCTAACCTGACTGTTAACCTGAACAAGAGTGACTTTGGTTGTGCTACTGTCACCTATCTTGGCTACGTCATAGGCCAGGGTAAGGTGGCACCCATAAATGCTAAAGTCCAAGCCATCATGGACTTTCCAGTTCCTGACAACAAAAAAGCTTTGCGCCGCTTCCTTGGAATGATCGGGTACTACCGCAAGTTCTGCAAGAACTTTGCTGAGATTGCTCTCAGTCTAACTAACCAACTGAAGAAAGGCATAAAGTTCACCTGGGATGATGCATGCCAGAGAGCCTTCAATCACCTGAAGTCTCTGCTGTGTCACTTCCCCGTGCTCAAATCTCCTGACTTCAACAAACCGTTCTCCATCGCGGTCGATGCTAGCGACCAAGCTTGTGGATCTGTGCTCCTACAGAGAAGTGACTCTGATGACATTGAGCATCCCGTGGCATACTTCTCCAGGAAGTTTAATCGCCACCAAAGGAACTATTCCACAATAGAGAAGGAACTGTTGGCTCTGGTCCTTTCTTTGCAACACTTTGAGGTTTATGTTTGTACAGGACAAAAGCCAATGATTGTGTACACTGACCACAATCCGTTGATGTTTTTGAGTAAGATGAAAAACAAGAATCGGAGATTGTTGAATTGGAGTTTGATTTTACAGGAGTTTGACTTGGAAATTAAGCATGTGAAGGGTACAGACAATGTAATTGCTGATTGCTTATCCCGTGTTTGAATGTGTATATATATCATGTGTTTGAATATTGTATGATATGTATATATAGACAAGTGTTCACTTAACCATTTTGTATTGAAAAGAAAAATTTTGCCTTTATGAGTCAAAATTTTTCCCTTTTGGAATGGAGGTGTAATGTGGATATAGGCCACTAGATGGCAGTATTTACCTTTTTTTTGTTAAGCTCAGACTGGAGTCATGTTTAGACATGTCCTGGACATGTCTGGGGCAAGTCTCAGAAAATTAAAAAAAAGAGGTCTAAATGTGGGTGGGGTCTGCAAAAGAGTATATAAGGAAAAGAATTGAGACAGTAAAGTAGTAGGAGAAATTGCAAGATGATGACCAGACCTGCCATTCTGTTCAAGACCTGTGACGTTTCTTTTGTGGATTTCTTTGCCTGTGTTTGAGCATTTTCTTCATCCAGGACATCACCAAGCCACCCCACCAAAAAGGGACTGTAATTATTTCTGTTTTTTTCTTATTTATCAATCTTGGTCTTTAGTTGTAGGTTGTTATTAGTCTTTGTCTTTGTTAAAAATTAAATGTGTTTTAGTTGTTAAAACTGTGTTTGTCATCCCTTGCTATTGCTGTTGTGTTATAAATGTAATAACAAATTGGGGCCATAACAATACCCTGACATTTCACACTCATGACTCAAGTCTTTTTCCGACTAGAGAAAAGCACGGCGTAGACTGCCGAACAATTGATTAAAATTTTGGTTTTTAAGGTATCCAAGTAGTTATTTACTGTGAATGTACGATATAAAAAGTTGGTAGGTATTTAAACGCATGCATACTATCAGATCCTTATAAAATGCCTTTTAGCTGATATTCTGACTGTATTCTGTAGAACGTGTAAGAGCCCAGGATCCTCCTCCCTCTTCTGAACTGTGCATAATCAATTTTTGGTCAGCGAGAACTTGAATATATTATCGTATCGCGGTGTTTCCCCTACCTTCATTCAGCAGCAGCGCAGCTGGATTATGAGCGCCGCTGCTGAAATTTCACATAATCATTAATATCAATGCGCTACGAATGATGTTTACTCGCACCGTGTGAGCACAACAACAGACAACATTATTTTGGACTTGTTTTGAGTCATCAACGAGCGCATCAAATGCCTATTATAATAATGGGCACAGCACTAATGAGGGTTACATCAGCTGCTCCCTTGGCCTCTGCTTGAATTAAACCTGAGGTGATTTTTATGGGATCAGAAATGAGCAGTGGACCAGAAGGAAGGGACAATCAACCAGCTACATATTTTTCCACCAGCAAAACAAAGGCCTCTGTGTTTGCCAACCCCATCTCTGCTGAAGAGAACTTCTGTCAGATTTGTTTTGTTTTCGGCTTTGTCCAGGGATTGCTGTTTATCCCTCCCGTCATTACACTTTTTTCTGGCAGGAGTAGGTAACCTCTGTACAGAAGTTCACTTGTCTTCAAATACAACTCTGAACTTTATTCAGTGATGGTTTGGACATGGGAAAAGATTGCTACTTAACTCAAATACTCGAAGGGCAGTGGTCTGCCTGCAATCATACAGTGTGAAGAAACTGTATCACAGCAGGGGTTGTTAGAGGGTTGTTGAGGGTCCTGTCTATTAACAAGAGTGAGACCTCAGTGTATTCAGGCAGAAATGAATACCTGAAAGCAGTTGGGCTGAAGTCTAGCGTGCCAGTCCTCTAATTTTGTCAAAAGTCTCTAATATATATGTCTATCTTACAGTATAAATTTGACAAGACTTCATTTTAAAGCGCTCCAGCTTTGTAGAAGTATGTGGGTCCTCTTACGCTGGAAATATACTTGCTGTTCAACGAAGCATTTGCATCGTCAACCAGCAAACATTGAGCATGGATTAGTTCGCATACTTGCCTGCACACCGCGCATGTTCCTGGAGGATTCCAGTAAGGGCACCTTCATACCAAGCTTGTTTTCAGAATTTCTTAGCCCATCCTGAAAATTTGATGAAACAGGCCAGTGATGGGTGAATACGGGTTACTTTGGCCAAAAAAATGCCCCGAATACGACACTAATTCCTTCTTATACAGTTTCAGACAAGTCCATCTCATTTTCATCCCAGTTGTAGCTAGTTCATACAGCATTTAAAACGGGGTAAAGTAGTGGTCCATCTCGTTTCTAATCCGTTCGTGTTAAGTTCCACCTCGTTCTCAACACGTTCAACCCCGTTCCAACTTATTTCAGTTCCTAACCTTGACTGTTCCGATCTAACTAGTTCTTACTCAGTACAGCCCATTCTTTCTTTGTTCTCATCGCATTTCCGTGCCGAACAGCTATAAATACCGCCATGTTTTGCCAGTTCTCTTTCCTGTTCACTGCTTCCTGCTGAACACATCATCCGAATTGTTTCATAAATTTGTGTGAGTAGATTGAGATCTAGTTTTTTGGGTGTGTGTGTGTGTGTGTATATATATATGTATATATATGTGTGTGTAGCCTTGATCAGCACTATTTACACTGTAAACTTTGCTGATCTGACTGCAAAACGGAGTGGACGTGGTAATAACTGGGTAAGAATGCCATTAACATATTAAAAACAAGTTCATCTCACACAAAACGGCATAAGAACCATTAGAAATGCGTAGAAAACGCCATCAATCAGTCAAGGACGCAGTAAGGACCTAACATAACCCTCGGTCACAACCGGATGCAAGGATTTTTTAATAGTACGTTCTCAGCATTTTTTGCCGTAGGTGAGTCGTAGAGGATGTGGAAGTTTAAAAATAAAAAAAAAGCAGCAGTCAACTCGTAAGGCGGGAGTAAGATCAACGTAATCGTGCTGTGTTGCCCTTGAGGGTGTCGTAAGAAGTTAGCTGCAACACTCTTGGAATTTTGCACATGCCTGCTTCGCAGAGGTAGTTAGGAGGACATGCGGCAGTCTTGCGACAGCTGCGCACACCTTTCTATACCCCAGCTGTGCTCGGACATTGTATTTATTTTGTACGTTGTGTGTGCGCCCATCTTATTTCACGCTCACGGGAAACTCCCGGTCGACTTGCATCCACCCTGCAGCAACGTACGTCTTGGACAAAGTATTTTATTTCCACAACCAGTAAAAAACGCACGTCTGACCTGCATGTTCCTCACATGCTCCTTGCGTCGAGAGCAAAGGACACTTGCATCCTTGGCCTTTCTCTGGAAATCATAAAGTTTTTTGTGATGATCAAAATCCATCGTACCTACTTACGGGCAGTCTGCGGGCTCAAAATTTCGCAAGAAGAACCTGCGTGGCCCATTTGTTCCTTGACGTTTTTCGCTGTAGATACACTGAGGAGCGGAAGTACAGCCGGTTTTGACTTAGGCTATAGTCAAGTTAAGTCTGTTTGGGAACGAGAAAGACAAAGTAGAACCGTACGCAGTCTGTGTTCAGACGTACTTCAAATTTTTCCCGGACCTTGCTGCGTTTTGTTCATTCTCAATACATTTCTACTACAATCAAAGTACAGCGACTCCGTTCACTGTACGGCAGTCTCGTTTGAAGTAAGATCTCACACAGTCTTATTTTAGGCTGGGATGGCCGGGAGAAATTTTTGAAGATGCTCGAAGTTCTGGAGCACCCTTCCCATCCATGCCCACCCATGAGGATCTTACTTAGATTGTTAAAAGTGTCTAAAACGTCCATTCAGTTCCCAGTCAGTTTAAACCCGTTCTGTCAAATTTTTGAGAATGGACTGAGAAATACCTTTTGTGTGAAGTCAGTCCAGACAGTTCTGCTTGAAGTAATCAAACATGCCAACACTCAACAAGTTTGGTTTATGGATAATGCTACACCACCCCTCCCGTTTAGATGCAGAGGGCACCATGCGTACGCACTATGTTAATATTTGAGGATTTGCACAAGCTACATGCCAAAGGAAGGCAGAATACGCATGGCTGCCATAAAATCAAGTATATTCCCAGCCTTAAGCCCCACATGCGTAGCTGCCCCCAGTGATGTGGCTCTAAGATCTTTTTTTTTTTTTGTTTTGCTTTTTTTTTGAGTCATGTGGCATAGTCATGACCTCTGGCTAGTAATCTCAATGGAATCCGGCGGACATCATTGGTAGGTTTTTTTTTTTTTTTTTTTTTTTTTTGCTGGGGTGCACTGTCCAGTCCTCTCTGAGGTCCTCCGGCGGCACTCAATGGCTCTTTTGAGTCGTCCCTTCTGGCTTTTTTCATAATATCTCAGCCTAACTCTGAGGATAGCTTGGACACAAGGTTTCTCAAGTCCTCTATTTTGGGGTTTATTTTCTTGTTTATGTCCTTGTGGAGTTTGAGGACAGTAGATGCTGTTGTTCATTTATACGGAACAGTAAAAGGCATAAAGCTCTCCATGTGCCCTCCATTCAATTTTAAATGGTCACACTTTAGTTTGAGAGAGTATGTAAGGTCTGTGAGTCAATCATTACTTGTTGTGCTGTGGGCCAGGACCCTTTTAGAGTTCAAGAGGTCATGTTGTTCTAAGCAATTTATTTGTGCAGTAATAAACACCATGGCACTTCACTACCCATCAGCCTGGGTCTCTGTGCATAAACCACAGATTTCCAATGTGGCCTGCAGTTAGAGCTGTTTTCTGATTGGATCTGTCTGCATAAACATTGTATTTTGTTAAAAGATTCCCCCTCCGCTGCTGTTTGGCTAAATTATTGGAGGATCGTTGGAAATCTGATCAGGTCAAATGTGCTCTGAACAGCACTGGCTGGATTTGAGGGTCTACACTATTGGGTAATTGACATGGAAAGGAATCTGCAACTTTTTTTTGACCTCGTTAATTGCATTTCAATAAACTCTCTCATCTTAGACTAAAATGATCAAAGTTCTCTGATGTTATGACTGTAACTTCTCAGTTGAATACATCTGAATGTCACATATTAGCAGACATATTTTCTTTTTTTTTTTTCTATCGTACATTTTATGGAATGTTTTTTTTTTTTAAATGTTGAAGTGGGATGGGGCACTACGGATGTGAGATTGCCTCTCTCTCAGACATAAAGCCCAGCGGTAATGGAGGGGAATTAACTGGCCGTAATTACAGGTATTAGACCTTCAGTTTAGTTCCTGTTTTCTTTGCTTCGAGTCGTGAAGCCCTGGATGAGGGCTTCTTTGAACAATGTCCTCTCACCCGTGAACCGACAAAAAAAACTAAACAAAATTGCAATTTATGTTTGATGAAAAGGTTCCTGGACCACCTACCTGCGGGTTGGTTGCTTGAATTGGCTGAAGTCGCAGTGATTTTTATTTTCACACTTGTAAAATGAATTAACTTGGTAGCTCCTGACATCCGGTGATGCAGTTGTTTAATCCTGCCGCTTTTTGGCTTTGCTCTCTATTTTGAATGAAATGATACCGACTGAATACAGATGCTCTATTCATTCTTTCAGTGATGATAAGACGGCCTCCGCTGACATGCTTGTTAAAAGATGTGTTCCTGTGTTGGTTTTCCGCTTTGATACCAATCAAATAATCTAATGTTAGATCTCTTGAGAATTTTTTTGAATATTTGAAACCCTGCCAAAGCTGTTTCAGATCATCAATAGATTGCAGTTTGACCTTGCAACATATGATTAGAAATTTGCAGTTGAACTGGGTTTGTATTATAGCATTAATACTGTAGAAATTATTTTCCAAGTAATAAAAAAAAAAACAAAAAACGGGAATTTCAAAATCTCGATCCTCTGGAAGGAGTGTTTTGTTTGATGTTTTATCGTACCCCCATGAATATATCTGTGGATAAGTGTTCACTCCCCCCATTTCATTTCATGCACCTTTATACACTCATGGAGAAACGCGCGCACACATATACGCGCAATGCCATCTTTCTTTCTCTCTCTCTCTCACACACACAAATGAATGCGCAATCGTAGTCCTTCCCTCTCACACAAACACATTGTAATGGAAGTTCAGCAATTGCTAGTGTTTCTGTTCGTGTCTGGGCTTGTTGTGAGGTGTGAGGAGCAGGTAATTCAGGCAGGGAGATGGAGAGCCCAGCAAGGAGGCATTTAAGTTCCTCTGGCTGACTAAACACAACATGACCTGCGTGGGGTACAACAGTGAGACACGCCGATCGCATGATAAGGATTCTCAGTGTTGTCTTTTTTTTTTCTCGTCCGAGCAAATGATTTTTTTTTTTGAGGAAGTGTCAATGATATCTGATCTGATGGCTGCGGTCAGATTTTTCTCATTTAAATGTGGGTAACAGATTCGTTTTTCACGCGTGAAAAGTCTGATTTATCTTGTATATTTCAAGGTCTCTGAAATTTGACGTGGGTGTGACCGTGATTTTTGTCTTCCATTTTGGAATAACCCCCACCCCCACCGCCAATGCTTGACTGTCTTGTTTACGGAGGAGATAAACTGTCTACATCGAGCCAGCACCTCCGGTGGATTAGACACCAGCTAAAGACCTAAGTTCTGTGATGACGTTTTGGCAGCTGCTGTCTGAGGCTCAGGGTCTTCGGTGTAGTGCCAGTCTGGCATCCTTAGATAAAGACTTTGGATAACGGAGTTAGGCTTCACTCATTAACCCTGCAGTGGGTGAAGCTGCTAATTGTTACTGAATTGGCCAATAAGGAACTGGTCTTTTCAGCACAGCAATGGCTATTGATTCATATCCGTGCGTGGCATCTGTGCTCTGGAGCACCTAAAGACATTGTGGAATGTTTCCCTGCTTGCATTTTGCATTGTCTGTGGCCTGGCGATTACTTATGCTGATGGAATACTGTGGGCATAAAGTGACATTGTGCTGTATTTATATAGCATTATCAACACAGCACTGCAACACCTTGTCGTGCATGAGCAAATATAAAGAGTATTATTTGAGTAGCGGAAAAATGTGAATAAGGATGCTTCCATATACTGTAGGTCTAGTCCATGTGAAACATTACCATTTAACATCCCATCCTGCTCTATCACTTTTATAAAATTGAGATGGTGCAGTTGAGCTCTATTTTGGATTAAGATGGCTGGAGGAATATGCTCAGGCTAAGTGCCTTTGAAAAATAGTTAATTGTTAAAGCGCAGATTGCAGAAGCTTCAGTGATGAAGATTACTCATCTGCCAGTTGTTTCACTATGAGCAGGGACTCGAGGGACATCTGCATCTCTGTTGATAGAATAAATACCAGTAAATGATGATGGACACTGGTCAAAAACATGATCAGTGTGATGCTCACATATTGGTGTCCTATACAAGGAATGACAGATTAGCTACTCATAAGTGATGATCGTGATCAGACTATTTTAGCCAGAATAGTCCGTTGGCAGCTGCTAATAGAAGGATACAATACTATATGATTGAAGTGTACCAATCCTGCTTTTCAACTAAAAATACATATGTGAGCATTCAGTGGCGCAAAAACCTGACGTGGTGCGGTGAGACACTTGGGCCCAATCCCAATTCTCTTCCCTTAATCTTAACCCTTGGTTTCAAGTGCACTAAATACTAAGATTTCCCTCAACAACAAGGGGGTAGTTTTGAGGGGAAGGGAATTTCACCGAAGAATTGGGACGCCACTTCATGCAAATTACCGTAACACGTGTCTCCATGTACGCGTATGGCTGACGTGCACTTGCACTTATTTTGAGGCGTTTATATTCTTTTTTTTTATTTTTATTTTATTTTATTTTTTTTATTGTGAAAGAAAACAATACGTAGAGAGACATTCAGAACATGAAGAAACAACAATCAGTGATTGTGGGTGCATGAATGCGTGGGTGCGTGTGTGCATGGGTGGGTGCGTGCAGCAAATATAGAGGCGTTTATATTCTATCATGTAATCTGTATCAGTATTGTACTCTGAACAGTAGCCGACATTATGCAGTTACCGACTCATTGCATGGCTTGCCAGAGTGATCATTGCAACTTCGAAAGTTGACATACACAGCTACAGCCCGGTTGCTGTTGTGGTATGTTCGCATTCACACTCACAAATCAGGTCATGTCACGAAACAGATTTCACTGGAATTGGAATATAACACGTCTAAAACGCAAGCATGCTCGTCATACATAACGATAACATTAGCCAAATGCATACAGCATTACTGCTACTCAGAGAACACGGTTGATATCATGCTGGCTACAACATGAATTAGTGATTTTCAAACATTCATATTCTAAATCGACGCTTACAGATAAAGATGTGTTCCCACAAACATAACACATTCCGACATGTTTTGGATTTTTAGCATGTATGCTTATGGAAATAGTACTGGCAATTGTGCGATGCTTTTTTCATTGGGAGATATCCTTTGAAAGAATGACATTCCATCCCTCCAGCAGGGGTCAAAAGGCTTGTCAGATGTATGCTAAGGAGCTGTTCTGGCATCTCCTGGTGGCCGACCACCGTACTAAGACACTTTCTGTGGGTTTTCCTCATGGGATTAAAAACACGCAGGTGCCCCCGATGGTTTTGCAGATCCTGTGCCTACCTTGTGAAAGACTCATAAAAAGAAGACAGCTGCATTGTCTATGATGATGTTAACAGACTATTTTGTCTCAGCAACTGGCTAAAAGAAAAGGAATGGGAACTGAAGTGACCTTTCGTGTTATGACTTTATATCGCGGTTCAGGTTTTTGAAGTGATGAAGCTAATGCAGAACCTTTCACTGATTCACTGATCGAGTTATTTCATTCTGTAATCAACTTCATTTCAGTGTATTTATTACCTTCATTGCGGTCTGTCAACACAGTTCATGATTTCGCTTACAATTTTGATGAAGTTTATGCTTTTTGTATTGATCACAGTTCTTCATCATTTACCTTTGAGAAATAATAGGAGTCAATTAAAAGTGTGCGAAGGCCAGATGAATTTCATTAAAATCTGTCAGTTTGATTTAAAAAGCAATTTGGTTGCAGCTGCCGGTGTTGTGATTGCACTGCAAAATACTGGAAGGTGGTGAGGGAAATCGTTATAAAATCTTACACTTATGCTTTTACTTAAATTCATTCCAATCAATCTTGAATGGTCATATTTCCTCTAAAAATGAAATGCAGTAAAATATCAATCCAAATTGCAATCAAATGTCTGATTGATTGTAATTGGCTATCAAAATAGTGAGAGCAGTGATAAAGAAATGGAAGGATGTTGGGATAATTATAATTGCTTAACATACTGCAAGCAGTATAGAGTCAGAGTTGAAATGCAGTGCTATGCAGGGCAGGGGGACCTTGTGTCTGTTTCAAGGCGGGTCGCAATTTGTCATTTGTGATGGTTCCTTGTACAGTGGTAGAATTGTATTGCATGATTTGGCATAACCATGAGACATGTCTACTTCCTCTTCATTTGGACTGAAAACGCATGGCGGCAACAGAGTAGCACTTTGTTTGACATCAGAGTATGCGAGCGTATCCAGCACTGGCTGCTCCAAGCAGTCCTCAGTTTTATTTTAGGCTTATTTTTACCCTCTGCTTCTTTTTCCGACTTCATTAAGGCTCTCGGTTGTGCATTCAATGAAACAAGACTAGCGCTAATGAAACTCGACGGGCTCAGACTTCAGCTGGAGGCTCGTCCTAGCGCGTGTGCAGTCGTCGATTTAGCTAGCCTGCTTCTGATTTGCTCTCTAGAAATCGCGCTGAGCCCACGCATCTCCGCTGTTGTCTGAGATGGTGATGGAGATGGGGAGTTCTGAAGCTCCGGCCTAGTCTGCTGCCCTCTGGTCTTGGCCAATCCCTGCTGTGGCTGATGGTCTCTTGGGTTACTCGGGGTTGGGAGGCCGGTGACGAGGATGCTGGCTGTTAGCGCAGTGCTGCTTCCTGTTGACAGCCTGCTGTTCCAGGCACTGACACACTGCGAACATCTCAGGAAGCAGCGGGATGCCAGTGCCACATTTCAGATGCTCTTTTACTCACTTCCCTCCTCTGAAAAAAGGCTTCTGCTCCATGTTGTTCTCTGACTACTGTCCCCTGGAGTGTCATCAAGCATATAGTTTTGAAGGCCCCCAAACTCTAATTTTCTCCAGCAAAACATGTTACCGAGTATCAAATGTGTCACTTTTGCGACCAAAACACCCCCTCATCCTTTCCCAGTTGGTGTCTGTGTTTCCAGTGGGTAATGTGTGGCATCTTGCCTTTGCAGGGGAAGCTATGTGAAAATAGGGAATATAGCTACACGCCCACAGATACCTCACCTGCCGTGGCATAAGCTTAAAAAGAATGTTTTGTCTCTCCTCTTCTTTCAGACTCCTTCGTCAACAGTCAGGAGTGGACGCTGAGCCGATCGGTCCCTGAACTGAAAGTGGTGAGTGTGTGTTTTGTGTTTTTTTTTTTTTACCACTGACCACTCATTGATCTTCAGTTTGCTGCTCTCACCTATCTGATCAGTGATGTTCTCTTTTACAGCTGTGGGTTAAAAAAAGACAAAAAGAACAAAAAACAGGCTCTCCATTCAAGGAATTGAGAGGCTTTATTCATGACGTGTTTAAAAATTGATTACCGCTCTGCAGCCGCATTTCTATCATTTTAATAAGGAGCAAGAAATGCGGAGATTGGAAGGCTGCAGGTCCTTTTAATGAGGCAGGTTGCTGTGTGCGTGCTGTGAGACCACTGCGGAACTCTGGCTGTGAGTGACAGTTTCAGGACAGGCTCGTGACGGGGCTCCTGGAGTAATTCATCAGGAAGACCAGCGGGTGGAATCCTGGAGAGCCCTAAAAATACGCTGGCGATCTCTGTAGGACCCATCCAGAATTAGAACCTTGCACTGAGAGAGTGCAGGTGCACTGTGATTGCAATCGTCTGCACCAGCTGGGGTTTCGCAGAGATGCCCCTGCTGATGCCTGTTGCCCTTGCGTCTCTCTGCCTGTCAGGATGCTAAAGGCCGCCTTCCCTCTTGTGGGTAAGCTGCTAAGGTGGAATCCCAAAGCCTGTACTTCTGGCAGGACTAGTCTCAGATAGCACGTGCCTATTTGTCATCGTGTTGTTGCTGCGTTGTAGGGAAGTGTGAAGTGCTGTTTGCATTATTCTGTGAAATCAAGAACATTACGAGGAGCGAAGATAAGTGAGGCACGTTTCAGAGTGAAGGAGTGTTATCTTCTAATCTTCTCACCGCCTACCGTCCTACTGTCATGTCAGATCTGCTTACAGATGAACAAAAGCTTTAAGCTTCCCATTTTTCTGTGAGTAACGTTGGAATTGTCAATCAGGAAATGGGGTGGTAGCCGGGTCAAGTGTTCTCTGCTAGTTTTAAAGCTGCCTGCCTCCCGAAAATACTTGTGAGTGATGGGTTTCATCCCGCCTCCTTTCTGTTTTTGTTTACACTGAAAGAGGGCTCTTGTCTCACAAACCTGAATTCACATAATGAAGCCAAAATCTGAACGCCTCGGAGTCTGGTCATGGCACATAAACACAGCGCTACCTGCTTTAATCTAGTTAATTTGTGGGTTCCGCAGGCTTTTAGCAGCAAGCCTCTGGCAGAGTAGTGTTTAGCCTCTATATTATAACAGCAGTACACCCCCCGCCTCCCTCCCTCCCTCCGTCTCCGTTTGCGGTTGTCTCGTGTTGCAGCGACCTTGTCTCCGCTCTGAAACAATGCGGCATTGTGCCTCGCTCTCCTCTCCGCGCAACGCGACCGCTAACCTCACCCCGCCGTGGCGCTCCGAGCGGAAGAGCCCGTCAGCCTCCATCTTTCAAAGCGCTGTGTGGGAGGCATGTTGGTGTGTCGCGGTTCTCGAATGCCGTGCCCGCAAAAAAAAACCCCAAACACAGATCCACCTACTGCTGCTTGTTTGAAGGAGTGGAGAGAGGGCGGTGAGATGCTCAAGCTCACATTCTCGTGCCTCAGTTTGGGAGTTGTGCTCACGTTTGGTGCCCCCTGCTGGCTGGCTTTGAAAACCTGCTACAACAGGTTTTAATTCATAATTTACTATTGGTTTCTTTTCGCTCAGTATAAGATGCTGTATAAGACCTGTGACAATATCGTCAAATATGTATGTGTAAGTCCGGTGCTCAATGACAGCTTATCTTTAGATTGGTCAGGTTTCTGCATTTGTTCCTGTCAAGCATATAATGAGCACACAGAGGTAGTACAAATGTGTGAATATGAGGTCAGCCAATGAAAGTGGCACTGATTGGTGTGTCAGGGAGCTGAATATGTATCAGCCACACTACTTTTTACTAATGGCTCAGAAAACAGAAATGGCAATAAAAGGCATTTTGTGTTTCTTGATCTTCTCATATCTACGTCATGTCCTTAGGGCAGATTATAGTGTCAGTTGATGGCAGTAAAATGTATGTGTCTTAGTTTATTCTTGTATTCTTATTTTTGTGTTGGTTGTGACAACTTTCAGTGCCATTTACCGCAAATGATTTTCTCCTTGTGGACACCAGCCTATTGCTCACATACTGTATGTAGCAGTGAAAAAAATAGAAATAGCCATGATTTCTTTCGGGATTCCTACTGCTAACACTACACTTTTGTTTTTCTGAGTCATTTCTGCATAAAAAATGGCTCTCCATTTTTTTTTAATCTCTCCACGTGAATGCAGAGGTAATCCAGGACTTCCTAGGAATAGCAGATGGGCATTGGGCTGTGCGGATATTTAGGGGACCAGAATGCACGAATGCCAAGCCTCACTTTCTGTTCTCGTCATAGATATGGGCGGGTGGTGCGGTTAGGGATGTCACAAGAACCGATAGTTGCGATACCTTTTGATTCTTAAATGAAAAAACAGTGATGATGCCTATTATTTTGAGGCACCGGGGCACGGTAAGTTTCGGTGCTGTGACGATTCCGGAACTAATTGGGACAGGATACGCTTCAGAGTGTTCCAGTTGATACATGCATTCAGAAGGACGTCACGAAGAAGTAGAGCTTTTCTTCGATTTTCTTCGGCCTTTATATTTTTCACTGCAAACTGTAGCAAGTAGTCACGTGACCATACGTGCTCACAGGCCAGGGCTGTGTCTGTTTTTTACCAGTGAAAGTTCCTAACTCCTAAAAAATGATCCGGAAATTATTACGTGGCAACTAGGGGTGTCAACGTTTACTATTTTTTCTACACGTGTGCACGTGACTACTAACGGACATGTACCTGGTTACACGTTCGGAGATTTATGAGCTTTTTCTATCGCAGTTGCGCTGTATAACCACAGAAAGTAAAATGAGTTGAAAATATAATCCTCTGTCATAGTGACAGATAAGAAAACGTACAAGTGAAAGCTGAAAAAGGTTTAACCTTCTTTTTTAATCACATTTTTAACTATTGGTCACTTTTGCACATTTTTTTCCTTTAACTTTTTTTGACAGTTTAAGTGCAAACTGCATCCCTCTCTCGCCACGGGAGCTGCGTCTGAACTTTAATATGCGTCTCACAGTAAAAGTAATGTGGAATTGGCGAGAGAAAGCAACTCAAAAAGAAGCCAAAGTTAGGTAAAGTGAGGGAAAAAAACTTCTCCTTTATATCCACAAAGTTAAAAAAGTAGAGGGGGACTCTCACAATTACTCACTAAAATTGGCGAAAAAAATGTTTTCTTCCTCCTCTTTAGACGCCAGGATCATGCGTGATCAGGTCGTGAAAAGCCGACAGAACACCAACCAACAATATAACGTACAACAACACGCAACAATAAAGGCTAAAATAACAAGCCATTAACAGTTTTTGTTTTCAGCTGCACGACATTTGCACATGGAGATGATGATGAGCGCAGCGCTCTTCTCAAGTCCTCCGCAGCCTATTCTTGATGTGGCGCGACACTGGCTGTGGCTGCGGGGGTTTTTTTTTTATATATATATCAAGGTAATATTGCGCCCCATGCATCTGTATGCGGATAACTGCTCTAGTGGGAACAATTAAGTGTACTGTTAGTTAATGTTATTAACTGAAGCTTTCAGGCAACATTATCACCCCTAAAAGTAGGCAACTATATGTATTGGTGAGAAATGAACGAGGAGGAAAAAATGACGTGTACACGGTTATTGATTTTTCTAAATGGTTAAGATTTGTTATCCATGTAACCGTTTACACGTGTACACGTTGACACCCCTGGTGGCAACCATGGTAAGTGCCTTCGAATTCTTAAAATATTGAGGAGAGGCGTCTTAGTGCTTCCTAATTTACCTCCTCTAACATCGGGTACACAATGTATCCTTTGCAAAAAGAAAGGAGATCACTCCATTCCACAATTCAGCGCAGCAGCAGTATTTACAGTGGCGACCATTCATCCGGCGAATCACGGAAAGAAACATGTGATGGGCAGGAGACTCGCGTTGCCTGTTTTAAGTGCATTCAGATTTTCCAATTAGCGCAGTCGTCTTCCTAAGCAGTGGGAATTCGCTTTACCACCTTTCCTTTATCTTCAGACGTTGTCCACATAGGTTAAAGAAAAGTGGTTTGGAATTAGTGTATCGGGAGTAATCTTTTGACAATTCGGACACAGCCCAGGATAGCTTGTGGGCGTAGTGTCAACATGCTCCATACAATTAAAGGAGAGGTAGTAATGTTCACTGGCACGCACACGTTTATTTAGATTAAATTGCAAATCGCGGCCTTTTTTGCGGTTATGCAATTGTACAGTTTGAAATTGTGATTGCAATTGGGATTAGATTAATCGTGCAACACTAGCCAGAAATGTCGGAAATGAAGATGTTAAATCCTTAATACTGTCTGAGTTTCCCGGGTTGTGCTTATTCACTGCACAGATAAGTCAGCCTACATGTATGTGATATGGTTGCAATTAGATGCTGTACATTATCTTGTATATGTACACCAACGTGACACATTTCTTCGGAAAAAAAAAAACTTGAACTTGTGAAGACAGGGTTTAAGTAGCCATTACAAATGATACCTCTGGAAGGTATGAATCTTAAGTTCTCTTCAGTGATTGTATTGTATTCTCTTATGTTCTGTATGTCTGGTCATAGAAATTACATTTAAAATTTTCTCATAAAGATGTTTATCTTTAAGTAAATGGGATCGAGGTATTGAGGTATCGAATTGGCATTGAGAATCGTGTAATTTTACTGGTATTGGCGCCGACTACTGAATTTTTGGTATCGTGACATCTCTAGATGCGGGGTGAGGTGAAGGCATCCAGGTGGCAGCAAGGCATCATTAGAGGAGAGTTTGTGAGAATCAGATTGGCTGGCAGGGACAAATGGCGGATCTGTAGAGCAAAAGCAAGCTGCGTGGCAGCCTCCCTCAGGCAGCCCTGAATCCGTGGGGCTCCGCCACCCGCAGAGCTGCACAGGTGTTCACCACATTGCAACAAGGTTATGCATCGCTGTTTGTCGCAGAATTACATTTGCAGAAAACAGAATCAAAATATCTCATTAGCCTTGCTAATGAAGGCAACAGTGCTGTCAAAACGTGCTAAACTGAATAAACTTTGAGAAGTATGACAACATGTAAATGCTGTCAAACAACCGATATTGCTAATAATGGGTATAGCAAATGGGTGTTTTTTTTTTCTTATTTTTTAAGTTCACCCATTTTATCAATCAAATTAAATTTCACTTACATGTTGTTTTATCAAAAATTTATAGTCTGTATTTGCTTGTTAGATAATTTTTTGACATGACTGCTGAGGTCACGGTGTATGGCTGCCGACCAGGGCAAACGTGCTTAAGAAGCACGTTTCAAAACCTCTCCGCTTGGAGAAACGTGCAGCAAAAACAGAAACGATGCAAAGTCAAAAGCACACAACCTCAAAAACAAATGCAAGATAAAAACACTGCATATCCCAAGCAGTCAGGCAAAAAGTGGATAGTACGCATATTGCTTGTTATGGGCCTTTGCCGATTGAAGCTGGGATGTTGCCATAAAAAAATAAGCCGTGGGTGGAGATATCCAGATGAGGGGTGGAACAATTCTCACGAGCCTGCATGTGACATGGAAAGGGGAGCCAAATCTGAATGCTCTGCCTAATGACACTTTTTATAAAAAAGGCCACCCACACAAAAAAAAAAAGGGTTGTTTTACTTCAGTTAGTGGGTTGGTAAAACTCTCCAGATACTGAAATGTATGTGCACAAGCATGAAAAAAGTGAGTTTTTCATAATATGTCCCTTTTAAACAAACTTGGTGTACAACAAATATAAAGTGAAAAGCAATTAAAGTAATAAGAACTAACAACTGCTGACCAAGTTAGCTAGCTAAATTTAAATCCTTAGCATCCACTGTTCTATTAGCCTATCTAGTATTCATTCGCTTCAGCAGAAAAACATCTTGTAAAGATTTTTTACTTGGGACATTATTGAAAAGTGTTAAGTAGATGTTATTGCAAATGACTGCACCTTTAGAGATCACACTGTAGCAATGGGAAGTTGTTGCCATGATGGCCATGAAAAATGGTACAATATGTAACTTGGCTCTGATGGCTTGTTGCGGAGCAGGCAATGTGTCACTGAATGACTTAGAAATGCACTGGAGACGCAGGACTACCTAATTATGACTATTAGTTACTAGCCCACAAAATTTACTGCAATGATTGTTGACATACTTTGGTTAAAGGTCCCATTTTATGCTGTATTTAGTCGTTTAAAACATGTCCAATAAGTCTTTAAAATAATGTTAAGAATTCAGTTACCAAAAAAAAAACACACATCCAGGCCTAGTGAGACCTCACTCCGTCTGTGCCAGCCCGAAACATAACGGTTTTGAGTGAGCAGGGAGGCTATACAAATGAGTCGCTGCTCTGATTGGCTGCCTTGCCGCTGCAATTCGGGGGGAGGGTGCAGACCTGAGAAACCAGGAAACCAATATGGCAGGTATTTCAGGACAGAATCTATTGCTGTAAGACCGTACATGTTGTTGTTGTTTTTTTTTTTTTTTTTTTTATATAAATTTGGCATCGCCAATCCCACCCGAATTTGGAACGGCAAATCGGAGTACATGTTTGATCCGGAATCCGATCCTGAACAGGAGGATGAAGCAGCAACGTTTACAACAGGATGTTAATGAGTAGCAAGTTGAAATTTTAGTGTTTTGCTCGTATCGTCTCGCCTTGCACACGTGGTTGTAGCTGTACTGTGATACAGTCATGTTATATACCCACTTAGCTATCCAGAGGAAACTTTGCTAAAAGCTCCTGTTAACCATTTCTGCCAAAGCGAAACACAATTCCAACACCAAGCTCCTAAATTAGTTTGTAGCGAAAACAGACAAACTGTGTAAGCATTGCTTATGTGGAGCTAGTGAAACGATAACTTCTACCGGAAAAAAATCCACATCAGACATCCTCTTTTTATTAGCCAGAACAGTTTTCAAAGGTGGATGAAATTCCGCCACGGCATTGCTGAGAAATCGTTTGTTGTACCAGACATGTTATAGTGTGGCAAAGTAACCTGCCTGACCCCGGTCATGGGTAAGTAAAAGGATAGTAAAGTAAAAAGTAAGTAAAACAGCAGTAAACAGACCCATACACGTACCCTTGGCTCCGCAAAGCCTACGTTTGGTCTTAGCAACCCAACTTTGCAGACACACACAACACCTCTCCGGTAAGCTTCAACTGTAGTGTCAACAGGTAACATTATGATCAAACTACCACATTGATGCTTACCAAAGTAACACAAGCATACCAATCTGATTTACTGCATATAAGTTAGCCAGGAGCAATTTTTAAGTAGCTTGTAACACAAACTACCGTTGCAGGTTTGTAACTGCCCCAGGTTTGAGAAGCAGCTGAGACGCTTATCCAGCGTCAAATTATCCTTTATTGACAAATCTGTCTTCTGTGAAATACCAAGCACAAACAGCTTAGATTACTTTTGAGTGTGGCCGTTTGCCGCTGCCGAACAAAAAAACTAGAAGATACTGGATCTGCGCCTAATAAAGGCAAAAGAAATGATCCTCTAAACTTGGGTGCGTAGGTACAGATAGATGAAAAAAAAGAAGAAAAAACCAGCAAAGGAAGTACTCGCACACCAAAGAGATGAGCAGAAACTGCCACAAAAACTACTTAATATGCTGAGAAGTACCAAAAACAGTTGAATGAGGCATGATGAATCACAAGAAAAAAAAAAAGTGTGCTCAAAAGAAAAAACAAACGTTTCGGTCCATTAGACCATCATCAGTGCTACAAGAGAACCAAAAAAGCTATCCACTGATGTCTGGTGCCATCCTCTTTTTGAAGAGAAAATAGTTATGCTTTTTTTTTTGCTTTCAAAAAAACACAATTGAACAGCTTTGGGAGACATACTGATAAATCTACACGTTAAATGATTTGTGCTCATTGGTGTCTGATAGAATACATTCCGGGGTGGGCAGGTTCAGTGCCGTGATTGGCCCTGGCCAGGTCTGTCCTGATTGGATGCAACAACCTGACGTCAGGTTTTGCCTAAATCTTGTGAATATCTCGGGACGAGTTGATCAGAGAGGAAATCAGATTCTCGGATTACTGCAAACCCCTGTATCTTATGTTTTGAAACTTTGAAGAGGTTGAGTATGGACATCCAACATTATCATTTCATGTACTGTATGTATTAAAAGAAGGATCAGCATAATAAGGGACGTTTAAGATCGGCATAAAATGCACAGATATAGACCAATGTAGAGATTTCAGGCCAGATGTCAGACACTGAAGTTTATTGGAACTATGAAGCAGGAGTATCTCTTGTGATTTGGTTCATGTCTAGTTCACTGTGTGTTCGAATTTAAGAATTTTTCTTGGAATGTTTACTTTGTCAAACACAAAATGTTTTTCTGTGTTTTGGCTCTCCGTCTGTCTGAAAAGTGTAAGATTCTGCCCTTACGCGTCCTCTGAACACAGGAATTCTGCGCTTCTAAGTAGCTGGTGACTATTATAGTTGGTGAATATTATAAAGACTAGTGAATAAAGAGGTGACGATTTGATTTAGTCTTTGACTGTGCTCTTTCAATGACTTAAACAGTTCCCGTCAGCAGTATGGTAATACCTGATGCCTCTGTTTTGGAAATTAGTTGCTCTCAGAAAGATTACATTGTAACAATTGTTTTTTGTGATTTAT
This sequence comes from Gymnothorax reevesii, assembly GCA_029721435.1. Taxonomy (NCBI): domain Eukaryota; kingdom Metazoa; phylum Chordata; class Actinopteri; order Anguilliformes; family Muraenidae; genus Gymnothorax; species Gymnothorax reevesii. The sequence goes on along the minus strand of CM056577.1, from coordinate 70,422,367 downwards.
TAATTTTCTGTTTTCCGTTTGTTTGGCAGGGCATTGTGGGTAACTTGTCCAGTGGGAAGTCAGCCTTGGTCCACCGGTACCTGACAGGCACATACGTCCAGGAGGAATCCCCTGAAGGTAACGTGGGCGACTGTGAAAAGGGAAGGGACAGACATGCCTGAAGGGCATGGGCTTGTGCAAATGAGTCTCCCCTCAGGATAGGGCAAGTGAATAGCTGGGATCTTGTCAGGCAATACAACATTATGTAATATATTTCAGTAACTGTACATCTCATGTTTGGCCTCTGGGGGATACGGTGCAGTGTCTTGTCATCTTCAGCTGCATGAAATATTTCTGCTCTTGAACATTTTATGTATATATAATTTCAAATGAGAGGATTACCTGTTATTAAAAATTGAGTACATACAGTACCAGTCAAAAGTTATGACTCACTTTGCTAATGTCACAGCACTCTGTTCTGAGAGAGATTTAAACAGCTTAACTTCTCTATATGATCTCAAATGGAATCTTGTAAAAGGTAAACAGTCAGAAGTGAGAAGAGAATAATTTTCTTGCTTTAATAGTGTCTAAAATTTTGGAATTCTCAAAGAAGCCATATTTTGCAAAGTAAACAGACACACAAGCTCCTTCTATTTTCCAACAGCCGAATTAAAGTCAAGCGATTTTGGGACTTATTGGGCGAAAAGGTTGATGGAAAGCCACCTCAAGTGCAGCACGTCTTTGGGAAGTTGAACAGCCGTCCAGCTGCAAATTCATTAGTCATATGACTGCCTTTGTTAAAGAAAAAGTGAGAATGCTCTGCAAATATGACAACAAATAATGGTTAGATTGATGGATTTAAGAATTAGAACTTTTTTTTTGCAAATTAAAGGCTGCTTAACTGTTTATTTAACATATATTGTAAAATGTGGTATGTCGAAACTTTTGACTGAAACTGTATGTAACTGTGCCTTTCAGCTTAAAAACCGAAGCATGCTTGGCTTGATCAAACTATGGTGACTGTCCAAGGATGCACTGACATTCCCAACCTTTTTTTTGTAAATGCATATTGAGAGCCGCTACTCCAGTAAAATCATGTGTGCTGGGCTGGAGAAATACTGTATTTGATGTGGATCCTTTTCTCTTTATTACCAATTAAAGTGTAAAATGGCTACCAATAACTGTTAAAAAAGATATCATGTATCCCCAAAGGGAAGATCAGGCGCTTCAATATAGCAGCATAACTTGTTTGAGAAATGTAAATATAAAATGATTTTTGTTGCTTCAACAGAAGTAGCATATGGATTCGGAAATGCAATAAATAAAATCTTCATTCCTCCAGTATACATAAGGATGGTATGTTTAAGGGGAACTTAATTCAAAACATGATTTGGGCTAATTTACATACATTTTTTGAGTGAATAAAGTCCGTCAGGCAGTTTAGCAAAACAGCCTTTTTACCTGGAGCTGGCCTTGGCTGCTTTGCTTTGGCCAATTAGCAGCTATTATGCAACCAAATGGCCTCGTGTACATGTAAATACTTGATTCTGGCATTCTAAGCAAATAAATCATATAACAAGCCATAAAAACACTGGCAAAATCAGTTATTTACCTAATTGGTGTTTATTATGTCCCTTATAAATGTGGCCCCGCCAAGTAAAATCAAGACTGCTTCCGGTGATTTTGAAACCTGTTCTAGTATTCAGGTCTGGGGGGAGGACACTGAAAAGCTCGAGGGGAATGCTTATCATTAAGGGTTCATTTTTTAATGAAATTATTTTCTTTGGGAGTGAATTTTGTTCAGTTACGTATCTTGGCTGAAATTCACACAGCATTTGTGAGTATGAATGATGATGCTCCTGCTCTTCATGTATGAATGCCAGTTATGCTGCCTGCGCCTTGCTTACTTTGAAGCCAGTGTTTACTCTCCTATTGAAACTGGACCAAAAACATCCTACACTAGGTGAATGACCCTCTTTTTTTCCCTCTTCTGTTAATTCTCTGCTGCTTCTTTTTTTTCTCTCATGCTAAATTAGTTCATTTTACCAGGGCCAAAAACTGCGCTCTGGTACAAAGTTGCAGTTGTCAGACCATTGAAGGATTGGTGTCAAAGTACTCTTGCGAGCTTGGAAATTTTTTGTCCCATTTGTCGCAGGCTTTTTCAATGTCCTTTTGCAACAGTTTGTAAACAGAAATCACTCTAGATATTTGTTCTTGAAACAAGTGATAGTGTTGCATTTTGTCAGAATATAAGTAGAATTTTCCTCAGTTTGTGCGAGGCTCCAATTTAGACTGACTACAGTGTAATGACCTTGCTTTTATGAGATGGGGTGCTTTGGCTGTTTAGGCGCATCAACAGTTTGAGGATTGCTGGATCATACTGTGCCCTTCAAGTTATGGCAGTAAATATCCTGCTGTAATGGGCCTTGAAGGCCCAATACTACATGCAGCGTGGGCTCGATAATTGTACTGTTTTGCAAAGAAACACTTTTATACCACTCCTGGATCCAGACAAATCCATTTGACGTTAATACGCTGTAGAAATAGTCGCAGCTAATCACAGCTGGTGAATGAATGAGACCTGTGGTCTTGGAGCAAATCCTAACCATATTTGTACTAACTGCGCCTGGAAGCTCCACAGGATGACATCAGCCCAGCACCATGTTCGTCACCAAATGTGAAAATGAAAAGGAAGTAAAGTCTGTTAACGCTATAGGAAGCTAAGGAGTCAACATTGAATTGATTGAATACATTTTTTTTATTTTTCATTTTTGTTCCCACTTTAGAATAGGCCTTTCATCTGCATAATTTGGCCTGCAAAACTTGGGAGATATTTGATCAAATGGATACACATCACCCTTGAGGCAAAGATATAGTTTTTCTCTAGAATGGTAATTAAAGAGTATTGCACTTTGAAATAAGGCAGAGCTTCATACACACCCTGAGGATGAGTTTTTTCATTGCATTATCATATCACAAGGGGCAGCAATGAAAACTGCTTAAAGACCTCACCTGATATATCTACGTTCACTCCTCATAAACTAGCAGTACACTCTAGAGTCTGCATGCATTGAAGATGGTCAATTGTATTTTTTTTTTCTTTTTTCTTGTAACCAGATAAGTTTTATTTCTGATACAAGCCCTCCTTGGTCTTGTGGAAGAATTTAGTTGAATTAGCAAGCTGGGAAAGTGCTTCGGAGAGACGGTCTTTCCTGATTTCTTAGTGATTCGGGTGACTCTCTCTCCATTCTTTATCGTATTGCTACAATAATTAATAAAGTCCTAAAATATATCCATTATGGTTTCATGCTCTGTTATTGTCCAGATTTTTCCCCAACATAGCATATATACTATATATCCAATGCAAAACTCTTTAGTATAGGAAATGTACAACTCCTGACAATCCAATCTCAGTTGGCGTCTATTTACAAATGCAGAACCGGCAGCTAAGAAGGTGTGTTGGTTGTTGAGGTGAGTGACAGTATGCTGTGTGTCTGAAGCGCACTACTCCCACTGTGACAGCATGCATTCAGTGTGGGGCAGGTACAGCCCAACTACCTGCTCGTCACCGCAGACCCAACAGAATTACCATGATGTTGTTGGGAATGGGTATGTGTCAAGATCCACAGGACTTGAACCACATTTCATTTGTGTGGTATAGCTTACTGAGTGTTTTTCACTACGCCCTGTGCAGTGCACCAGGGCCTCAACATCCACCGAGTGAGCCAGAAGTAACTGGCGAGGTAAAGTCCCAGTAAAACATGTAAATGGAGTATAATCCTCCTCAGGCGCTTGGGCCATGGGCTCGCAAATACTAAATCAGTCCCCTCTCTTTCAGTAACTTACTGTCATGCTGATATCTATGTTATATGTATTCATGGATGTTGTTTTTTTTTTTTTTGCTTTGTCATTTTCATGCATTTAGGTCTCTAAAGTGAGTCCTGAAATTGCAGATGCGCGACTAAATTGAACTAATAGCACTCCATATTTGATAAACCTGTCTCTGGAGAGCCTGCATTACCAAAGATCTCACACCGTCAAGATCATAAATCTCAAGCATGGTGGCCAGCAGGCTGAACAGTTTTTTTTACTCCGATCATTTAGAGTCAAGAATATGGTTACATTTTTCAAAAGACCAAAGGAGCCAAACGTTGAAATCCAGAGCTGCGTGAGATTTGAGTACATTTTTCTCATGAATTTGACATCACCGGAGATCTGCCCCTTGACCTCTCTTCAAGTATAACTCTGTGATTTGTTATTATGTGCATTTATTTCAAACTTGTTTTTTCCCTTTTTTTTCTTTTCTTTTTCTTTTTCTTTACAGCAGGTAGCCAAGTCATAGCTCTGCATAATTGCATACTCTTAGCCTATGCTACAATTCATTTAACAGCACTCTCTCTGTGCAGCCAAGTTCACTGGATTTCATGATTTATGTAGAAGTGCCTTCAAGTAAACCTTTTTCAAATATTTTTGTTCAGATCAGATCATTAGAAAGTTGATACTTGCATACAGTTTGAAATGAAAAATGAAGATGGCTCGGGGAGGAGGCTGCTCAGAAGCCCATGTTCCGCACGTGCTGATGCTTTTATGAATATGGTGTATATGCATGTAGAGCGGGGTTCTTCAGCTGGTCCACTGAAGGGCCAAGGGGCTGTAGGTTTCCATTCCGGCCGAGCAGATGCACATTTGATACAACTCATTTAATCAGCTGATCTCAGCCTGCACAGTTGATTAGTTGTATCCGGTGTGCTTCTGCTCGGTTGGAATAAAACCCTGATGTAGAACGTTATTGCTTGATGTGCTGCCAATGATAACGGTTAGTTGATCATATACATTAAAATGGAGCTGGAAAGGGAAACAATTTTTAATTTGATGTCAAATCAAGGTAACTACCTTGCAGTATCATTATTAATAAAATTAAAATTATCCCTTGGTGAATGTCAGGGATTGAAGTGTAATTTTATTGTTTTTTTTTTCTACCTTGTCCTTCCTATCTCAACTCAGGCAATAAAAGATGTCCTAAGTCTAATGGTGTAAAAAAATTAAATTGGAAAAAACAGCCTTCAAAATATTTTAAAAATGCGACGTACGAAAATGCGCTGACAGAGGAGCGTGAAAAAGTGTGTAAATTGAGCTTTGGGATTATGTCTGCAAAATCGACATGATACGGCTGGCAGTGATTCAGCTATTTTCTTGGATCTTTTTCACCTTTGAACACTTTCCGTGGCTTTTGGGTAATCTCTCGGGCGATAATCCTTTTCTTCATTTGGTTTATCCTCCATCTTGGGCAAGCAGGTTTTACATATAATTTGCAGATATAAACCATTTTCTTGGTGTTTGTTCCTGCTGGGCTTGTTCTTTCTTGGTAAATTGCCTCTCCTTTCCAGACACTGAAGACTCCTGGTCCTCATGCTGCTGTTGGGAAATTATTATGAGGGATTATATTAAAAGTTTCTGTTTCTTATCAGAACTCCTTTTGCTGGCTTACTGGAAAATAAAAACGCTGCCAAAATCGATGCCAACGCTCAAAACTGAATGTAAATAAACAACAGAACGGTGCTTTTTATCGTTTTCTACTCTCCTTTATCCCTTCTGCATTTGCAAAAATGTCAGTGCTGCTAGGGTTTGGTCGCTTTTTATCATTTCATTACAGAAGGGCCCAGGTTTAAGAATAATGTGCCAAAACCCTGTGGATCTAGGGCCAAACCTTGTGGAGCATCACCTGTCTTTCTGAGGGCATTTAACTACATCTGCTGCTCAAATAAAACACTTTCATTGAGTTTTTGTTATGGTCCTTGGAACAGTTCCCTGGAGTTCACACTCATTTGAGAAACAAGATACTTCCTTGACGCTAACGTTCCTGAGGCCTGTTTGTCACTGTGAACGTGATCAGGGCGAAAGTTCGGAAACCTATTCTGCCCTACCAAGCCTAAGTGCAGTAACTACACATTGGATAAAATGTTAGTTGTGCCGTTCTGGGACTGAAAGTAAATGAAGGATTTATTTGAATAGAAATTATACCCGAGCAAGTCCGTTAACCATGATCTATCATAGATGTGCCAACTATTCCTTTGTTGGGACAGCAAACAAATTCTGAAGCCTTTTTAACTGCTTAAATTATTTTGTAGTTACTGCATTTAGCCTTTGCAGGGCGGTATTGATAACATGCGTTATAGTTTGGTGGCATGTTTAATGGTTTAATGGTGTAATTTTAGCTTTTTTTCCCCTCTTAAATGGCCCCTATTATGTGACCAGGTGCCCGGCCAATTATTTATTACAAGCCATTTCAAAATCCTTCCCCTCTTGACATCACATGGGGAGGTAACCAACCAGAGGCACAAAGAAATTATCAACTTCTGCCAAGCAGTCCATCAGATTTCATTATTCTTGGTGGTCACACCCCCTTGTGATGTCAGGAAGGGGAGACTTTGGTTTGGCTCATACCGGCTAATTAGCTGTACAGCTGGTGGCATAATAGGGGACCTTTAAACATTTACCACAAAAAACAGAATCTGGCATTTGTTTGGGTTTCTTGGACTTTTTTGGAGGTTTCTTGCTTTTTTTTACATTAGTTTCTTATGGTAAAGAGTAGTGAATGAGGTGACATGGTTATAAGTTTAATCTGCTGAAAGAGGCAGCAGGTGATCAGGTTATTGGTCTTGTGCTGCCAGCTCTTTTGAAATCCTGTGTCCTCTTAACAGCTGTACGTTTACAATTAAGTGGGGAAGGTTTCATGCCTGGAAGGTCAGTGGAGGAGGTCAGGAGTCAGGACATGCGATGATTGGTCTGAATTCTGAAATTCTGTGCTGGTCCTTGCTATGTCTGATTTCATGCATAAGTCGCCGAAAGCCGAGGGGAGCAGCCTGGCATGTGATCTGATTAGTCCATCAGAACTCTTAAACCTGCACTGAATATCTACTGAAGATCATCTTTCGATATGCTTGAACTTGAAATTGACAAATACTGGCCATACTCTCAGAATTTCATAAAATTTGTGTCTAACTGAAACTTTCTTTTCCCCCTAATGTTGCTTCCTCTTATTCATCTCTAAATCCCATTTTGAAATGGCTTTTCCATATTTCGGCTGTTCTGCTTGAGTCCCATTACTGCAGTACCTTGTTTAGTTTGGGAAGCCTGGCTTTTGCATATTGGCCAGAGCTGGTTTTGTGCTCTTCAGTCAGCCATCTCTGGTTGTCTGGTTGAGGACCAATTGTCCCCTTACTGTTGGTTCCTTGGATCAATCGCAGTCCCATTTTGAAATGTCTGTCCTTTATTTGGGTGCTTCTGGTTAACGAGGAGTCCCATCGCCCAGGGGCGCTGCTGGCAATTTTGGGCCCTATGACTGGAAATCGATTTCGCCCCCCCCCCCCACATATGTAGCACACACACACACGCGCACTCACACACACGTTCATGTATGTATATATATATTATTTGATCACTGATCTCTGTGGTTGCCTCATGGCTTCAAGATGGCCCTGACTGAAAAGCACCCATAAGAATCATATATTCTGAATCTGTCATAGGCCTTGTCAGTAGGTTATAGGCTACATTGGCTACACATAGTTGTAATACAGGGTATTTGATAGGAATGAGCTGGGTATGGATAACCTGCAAGGAAACATCAATTTTGCATTTTAAATGAAACTAACTCATAAACCTGTCTTAGTGTGCTACTTTTTCAGTTCATTTCAATAATTTTACACTAAGGTAGCCTAGCAAGTTTGCAAAAATGTTCATTTTACAGAAATCTTAACCTCTGAGCCTTTTATTCAGAGACTATTGTAGGGTACGTATCATCTTATAGCCCATAGTGCTCACCTGCCTCCCATTCGACTGTATCTTGTGTTTGGGGGGTTGAGGAAGATTTCCTGGGGCTGCTGCATCTTTGCATAACGGTATTTAATATTAAAGGCGCATTTCGGAAAAATACGTTTTCGTCGATTGTTAAACATGTTTTAGGGATCAAAGAAAATAATCTTGCCGAAGAACTTTATCCATCAGGACAGAAAGTAAGAGATTGATGTTGATTCGAGCTATGGATGCTTTCGTCCAGTGGCAAATGGTTTTATTTAGCTAGCTAGTTTCAATATCAATTACGAACCTTCTGTCCTGATGGATTAGATTGGATCCGCACTTACACTCTGATCTGAAGTCGCGCATGTACATGATCATTCGCGCAGCACATGAAATCGGTGACTGGTTGGTCCGAGTGTAAAATGATTTATTTTTATTAGAGTACGATAAACCTGAGAAAAGCTGCAGTTTTTTATAGATTTATTGGCCTAGTCTGTTTTCTGTGGGGTTTCGATAATTGGCCAGCGGTAAGTAGAAGTGAATTTAGTCGATTGCAGCAAATGTGCCTCAAATAGGAGTCTGTGTCACAATCTACGGTCACAAAGCAGACTGTTTTTGGGGCAAATAACGTCGGACACCGTCCTCACTCTCTAGGTGCATTTCCATTTAATGCCCTTAGAAATGCGCAAAATCTAAATAGCGAAATAAAAATCTCGTAATGGAAAAACTGTCTGATATAACGAAATTTGCTCTCCGATCTGCAGTATTAGTCACCGAAGCCGAGGCTAATAAATTGACTATTGGACTTCAGCAGACCAGCTTAGTGTACTTGTAATTTCGCGTATTGTGGAGCACTTGCATCGTAATTGTGAAAGGAGCATTTACAAATTTGCCGCGTGCACAACTCAGCTGACAGAGACGATGTCGAATGCGTTTCCATTCTCATCGATGCATGAATATAGCCGAGCTGCGATTGGCTAATGGCACATGCAATGGTATCAGAGCCGATCTGTGATTTGGCTGATGTACGTAATGGTACGAACCGACCTGCAGAAAAGAATTTAGCAGCCAGTTCAGGCTCTTGCGTAACTTGGGCCGTACAAAATGATGAATAGTAAGAGGGAGGGCCGATGTGCTAAGAATATTCTTAAAAAGTTAAAAATTGAGAAAGACACAACAGATTCATTTTAAATCAAATTATTACAAACATTAAAATACAATATTAAAGTGTCCATGTATCTTATTTACAAAATACAACCCACCCACCCCCCCCACCCCACCCCACCCACCCCGCTACAGCGCCCCTGCTATCACCTGCTGAAGTTTGGTAAGGCTAACATTAACACATCATCCATAGCTTATTTAGTGCTCCACAGTCAGCCATTTTACGTTTAGCATTAACCTTGCTCGGGAGCCCTGCACCTTCTGCTGGCAGAGTTCAGCTGCTGATGGGCAGGAGAGAAGATGAAGTTATGAGCTTCAGCTTCTCTACAGGATGACTCCTTCTCTCCCTGTATTGCTCTATAGGACTCTGTATGTTGCCACTCAGGGCTGGCTGTAGCACACCAATAGCATGGCACTGAATATGAATGCAGCAATATAATATTCTCAATGTGCCTCATTCACTGTCCTTCATTTCAAAATTGGGTATAATTATTCACCTGCAGGGTCTAATTTACGTAAATCTTTTTCACAAAGCGCTGTTGTTCAGTCCTGTTCTGTGATAATTCTTTGTAAGACCGTCTCTTTGAAGAGTTTGCTTTCTGCTGTTCGAAACAAACCTGATCAAGAACGACATGCAGTTAATTGGGTATCAATCATCTATTTCATTTCTACTTTCATTTCAACAATTTACACAGGTTTTTCTCCAAAGTTCTTGTTGGGAGTTGAACTCAAGCGAGTCTTTCAGGGATACCAAGGCCCAAGTTCTAACTGCTTGGTCCTGGTCTAGTTCCTCAAACTATTGATATTGAATACGAACTCTGATGTTCCCCTTGCAGGTGGACGGTTCAAAAAAGAGATTGTCGTGGATGGACAGAGCTACCTACTCCTCATCAGGGATGAAGGTGGTCCTCCTGAGCTTCAAGTAAGTCCCCAAAACAGTTTTTAACCCTTTCACCACTAACGGCAGAAATATCTTGGTGGGACGTATGAGTCCAAGAAACTCTTGCATTTGGGCCAATTGAGTATTTTATATCACTCTGCTATATTGCAAATGAGGTTTCTACTTCATTGTATTTGGAGCTGAAATGAAGGTTGAATTTTATTGCCGCAAAATTGGCAAGTATGTCCTATGGGTATCTCTGATTTGTGTTGCTGCATTCAGTATTGAAAGGGTTTAACCAGTCCTGTTTTTATTGTGTTTTTATTTTATCGGTGGAATAATGAGCAAAATATTCCCATCATGTGTATTCATTGATAGTGGTAGATTTGCCTACTGGAGCAAAGAGTGAATTTTGCCTCTCACCACTGTTGGTAATATCCTATTTTTCCTCTGAAAATTGGGCAGTTTTCCACGGTAAAAGAATCCTAGGAGAGAAACTTTCACTCAGGAGCTATTTGGCATTGCTTTACCAAATGCCCTGTATGCCATTTTCCAAATAAACAGAACCGCGACCTCACAAACGGATAATCCTAAACCAAAGAGAATGGATTATTTTTGTCATTTTATTGTAACCGGGTTGTATATTTAAACTTCATACTTGTGAATAGTTGAGGGCACAGTGGCTGGCACTGCCTCCTCACAGCAAGTCAGTCATGGGTTTGAGTCCAGCCTGGGGCCTGTCTGTGTGGAGTTTGCATGTTCTCTCTCTATTCGCGTGGGTTTCCTCCTGGTTCTCCAGTTTCCTCCCACAGTCCAAACACATGCACACCAGGCACACTGGAGGCTCTGAACTGAGTGAGCGTGTGAGTGAATGGAGTGATGAATTGGTGATGTATTTAGGGTGTTTCCTTGGCGTTTGCCCATAGTCAGCTGGGATAGGCTCCAGCTCCCCCGCGACCCTAAAGAGGAGGAATCTGTATAGATATTGGATGATGGACTTGGGAATTGTGCGATAGTGAGCAATTATTCATCCTCTGAAAAATATGCGGCCAGTACAGTGTTTCTATCTCACTCTCCTGGTTTCAAGTGTACTCTACTGTTTTGCTGATAAACAATATAAATATTGGAATTCTGGCCCATTTAGACAACAGAAGCAATAAAAAAATCATTCTGAATATTTTGCCTGAGGGCAGAGGAATAAATTATGGGCCCAAGTGTAACATTGCTGTGTGTACGAGGTTCTACTCGATGCTAATGATTGTCTGACCATCAAATTTGCATTTTGAACATGTCTGCTGGACTGCTGCGCTCCTGTGATGTAATACTGCAGTATTTGGCTGATTGCAGATGCTGGTTTCCCCATTCATTAGTGAGGTAAAATATTAGTTGCAGATTTTCTTTGCTCGGATGATTGGCTGTGGCTCTGCGTGCACTCCCATCACAATGAGCTTGAAATCATTCCTGACGGCAGCATCGCAGTGGCGCACGGAATACAGGTTATCGATGCATTGAGCTGACGTAAAAATATGACGCAGCATTCAATTTGCCTTCTGGGCAGCCAGTCTGACATTTTCGTCACGCGTAACCAGCCTCGCCTGTGCGAGTACGAACGCTAGAGAATGTGAAAATTGCCGGCATTAGCCCTGGCAGCAGGGCGCAATTAGAGAGGAATAGATGAATGAAGTCGCTGGGTGGGTTTGCGCTTCCAGGTGGCTATGGGCCACGGCGAAGTAAGGGAGAGAGAACTGCCTCCGTGTCCCCCGCGGCTTGTGCGGAGTCTGATTTGCCTTGTGTTTAGCCCTTTGGTCTCAGCTATGTAAATCTCCCGAGTGGGCCAGGCGGACGTGTGTGCGCTATGCGAGCCAATACCAGTCGTCCTCACAAAGACTGGCGACAGTCACCCGGCCCTTTTTTGCCTGGGGCAATGACAACCGGCGGCGTCAAAGGCTGCTTTACGGGAGACGTGACTGGCATTCCTCGTTTTCATCACGGTGCTCCTGGGAAGTGTGTTCGGGTGCGGTAGCGGGTCCGTGGAATGTGCGCATGTGCTGATTTAATAAATCGTCTGGTTGGACTGATCGGTGGGTTGAATATAAATTATATGCCGCTTTTGCGCAGCCCCGATTCCCTGACAGGTACAATTCAGCCTTTGGGTCCACAAATTACGCAAGAATATTCGCGCGCACCCCCGCATTTGCTAGGACTTTCCCCTTTAAATTGATGGTGGAGAAGTGAGATTTCCCCCGTGACTGTAAAGCTTTGCGTATCTTTGAGAAGGCGCCGTACAAATGCAATGTTCATGCGCTCATTCATTAATCAAAAGTGTAGTGTGTAATTCTAAATATTATTACAGGATCTATTGGGTATGCAGCAGCTCAGTGGAAATGTAAATCATTGCGGGTTGCTAATTGTCCTGTGCGTTTCCATGGTATTTATGTAAAAAGCCTAAACGATCAAATGCACGACTAACACTGATGCTGTGAATTAATGTATCTGCTACGTTTTATGAAATGATTTTTCTCATGAATATAGTGGACCCTTGGACTTAACAAAAGGGCACTGCTGCCTTGAGAGACTGTTGTCGGTTATTCATGAGAGTGAATGGAGTCAGCTACATTTTTGTTGCATTGCTGCACTCTTCTGGATGGGTGTTGAAATGCAGTCCTTGTCTTTGTGGTATTTATGTAATAAGCCTTAATGATGAGATGCTCGACAGACGCTGATGCCGTGAATTAATGTATCTGCTACGTTTTATGAAATAATTTTGCCCACGAATGTCGTAAACCTATACACATTACAAAAGGGCATTGCTGCCTCGAGAGATAGTTGTCTGTTATTTGTTAGACCGAAGAGTCAGCTGCATTTTTGTGACATTGCTGCCGTCTTCTGGACGGGTGTTGAAAATGCAGCTCTTGCTGCTTTCTCTGAAAATGGGTGCAAAGCAACATAAACAAAGACTGATTTTTTAAATGCTGAATGAATTTGAATTATTAACCCTCAAAATGCTTCAATTTGACTCACCCTAGACCTCGGAAAGTTACATTTTTCATTATTTAGTTGAGAAATGACCTTTAGAAGGACTTGTGATACCTGTGAACCCCTCTGAAGGTCATTGCCAACTAAAAATTGACAAAATTGTTGACTGTTGGCTGGTGTCTGAAATTTTGCTTTGAATATTTTGCCCAAGTGTGACTATAATTGTGATCAGCACTTTAAGGGTTAAGATTGCATACTGATCTAAAGATTCAATTCACCTAAAACCAGCTTTGTTCCTCCAGTTAAAACATGGAGATAAAAGACACGGTTCTGACCAAGACTGACCCGAGCAGTACAATACGAGGGGGGGGTTATAGTGTATCTCTGCATATCCTCTGATGCTGCTGCCGTCCATCTCTCCAGTTTGCCGCGTGGGTGGATGCCGTGGTGTTCGTCTTCAGTCTGGAGGATGAGATCAGCTTCCAGACCGTCTATAACTACTTCCTGCGGCTCTGCAGCTACAGAAACACAGCCGATGTTCCCATGGTGCTGGTGGGAACACAAGGTAAAGGAACACACTACTCTTTCCATGGTCCTGACCCACCTGGAACGTAACCCTCCCGAATTCTTTGCTTTCACTGACTCTGAATACCATCAATCCAAATCTTGCATTCTGACTGAATGCCACATCAGCAGTTGTGGTCGTATTAGTGCTTTCATTGACTTCAGTCTTCTTAAGACTGAAGAATACAGAATATTTGCTTTAAACCGCAATGGAGTGATATTTACAAAAAAAAAAGGCTTGGACTGCCCTCTCTGTATCATTAATTTTGTGCAAATTTTACTTTGACAAGAAAAAAGTTATCAACAAATATCTCAATTTCCTACCATCTTCTGTTTAATTTCTCTCTCGCTCTCTGAATCAAGATGCCATCAGTGCTGCGAACCCCAGAGTCATTGATGACTCGCGTGCCAGGAAGCTGTCCAATGACCTGAAGCGCTCCACATATTACGAGACCTGCTCGACTTACGGCCTGAACGTGGAGAGAGTCTTCCAGGATGGTGAGGACATCGCTCGATCCTATGGGCCTCCAGTGAGATTTTTGGGCACAAGATCCAAGTTCAGACAGTTATGGTTTGTTGAAACGACTTTAGTGTTACTGCGGCTATTCTGCTGGCTTTACATTGCCAACATCTTTCATAACTGCTCATGATTATTTCAGTGGAGGCCTGGACAGATGAAGGAACTGAAATTCTCATAATCTGCAGTGCAGTTGATCTTGTAGAGCAAATGCAGCTCAGAGATCGTTGCTGACCTGCCTGAAATGGTGTCTTCTGTTGAAAGCCATTGTAATGTTTCCTTTCTCCCTAAGTAGTGTTGACTTTTTGTCTAGGCATCTCTTTCCACTACTAAGATCCAGGGTCTGTGTTTTTTTCCAGTCCTACGATCTTGCCGTCTGAGCTCTTGTTGAAATAATTACAATATACACAATAGTGGCAGTAGGCTGAAGGCGGTGTCTGTGAGATGTGTTGCAGCATTGAAAGCAACTGTATTGTTTCCCTTCTCCTGAAGTTGTGTGGACTCTTTTTAGTAATGTCTCTTTTCACTACTAAGCTCCAGATTCAGTGTTTTTTCCAGTCTGAAGCTCTTGCCATATAAGCTCTTGAAATAATTAAAATATATACTGACTGGGGGCTGGAGATGGCGTCCATTAGATGTGAAGCAGCATTGAAAGTGCATTAGTGTGCTTCAGACTGTGATGCTTTTCAAACAGACCTAGCTTACTCAGTGACGGTCTCCTTCCTTTCTCTTGCTCTTTTTTCCTCTCATTCTGCAGTGTTCTTTTTATGCCTCCCTCTCTCTCTCCTCCATTGTTCTCCCTCAAAGCTCGGTGATCTACTTTCTGTAAAATAGCTCCGCGTCCTGTTGAACAGTGGTCCCCAACGTCACTCCTGGGGGCTCACTGTATGTGCGTTTTTGTTCCAACCAAAATTGCAGCTGTAGGAGTTTAAGAAGCTGTTAATTTGTCTTAATTATATTTATTTCCTGTTTTGAGCAATCATGTTCCTAAGGCATATTTTGACATAAATACCCATGCACGCCATTTAGAATAAAAGAACCATTGACTTATTGGGCTTTTTATGCCCCCGGCATTTAATGCGGGGGGATATAGCTATCGCTCTGTCCATCCGTCTTTCCGTCTGTAAACATTCTATTGTCCGGTGCATAACTTGAAAACCGTTCAGTATTTCTTCAGAAACTTTGAAATGTAGGTCAGGTGTCATACGTAGATGTGTCTTTTGGTATTTAGGAATTTTTTTAGCAGTTCATCCATGAATGTGGGGGGCTGGGGGGATACGCCATTGCCAGATGGCTCTTGTTTATGTTTAAAGTAATTTCAGTTCATATGTTTAAATCGATCAAATTAGACTCTGGAAAAATCAGAAGACTCCAAATTAGGTTGCTGAACACAAGTGCTTGAACTTCTTTGAAAATACTTTGCTTGTACCTAATTACTTAACATAAAACAGATTTGACTCCACCATTTGCTAGTGCAATAAATAGTTAAACGGATTTGGGACCAAGTGTGAAATAAGTTGTCGTTAGTTTGAAAGCTAGTAATGCTTTAATTTGACCGTGTACTTTTTCCTAGCTTATTATGTAGTTGCTTCCACTCTATTTAAAAGTGAATATTGAATTATTATTCATGTTTTGCATGGATATTTCTGTCATCTTGTGCCTTAAGTAGATGGATAATGCCCTAAACATGAAAATAACTCAATTAAGAAAAAGTAAGTGCATTTTAAATTCTTATAATTGCAGTTGGTGTTGAAACCAAAAACCAGTGTACGCAGTGGGCATAATGTTGAGGACCACTGATGTAGGGGACTGGACTAATGTATGATTGTGCTATTACTGATATTGCTCATAGACTTCAGAGATATGGCCATTTCCATATTGATATATGAAGAACACCTTTGACACCTTCATGCTTTTATCCTCTTCGTTCTTGGGATCTGTCATTATGAGCCAGCTTTGAAACCATGGCATTGGCTGGGGTTAGCTGTGCAAACGCTCACTTCAGAAGAATACCTTTTCACAACTCGAATCAAACTTCATCCGCTGTCAAGAAAGGAACAAAAAACGATACTAACTGTAGACAAATTCCCTAAAGTGGCATTTAACTTGAGTGGTTGTCAAAAAAGAAATTGCAAAATTCAAATTACAGGAAATCCCTGAATTCCATTAAGAAGAAAGAAGGTAATGACTAGAATTGAAGCGCAAGAGCTGAATTGCCTTGAGCTGCCTCCACAATACTCTTGAATGGCGCCAAGTACTGCAGACTCACTTTCTGGTTTGTGCCCAGCTGATGTAAGAGGAAAATGCCATGAATATGAGGCAAATGCTTGACGAATTTTCTGTGACTGAGAAGCCTGTGATTTTCTGATGATATCTGATCATGTCAGTGTCATGGTCATCATGCCCGTCAAACCTGTGGGTCGCTATTTGCGCTCTGTGGATGACACTGTTGTCACTGTGAATGTACCCTCTAAAGCTGGAGAGAGGTTCTGCACCATACTGTGAACTTCCGCAATGAATTTATAATTTATAATTAGTTTGACCTTGTACTCTAGTCCAATGCTTATCCGCAAACCATGACAAGGTATTTGTTGCTTTAGCCATTATTGGACCACTGGACCTCCATTACTGTTAAAACGCAGTTTTTAGCTTACCAACCCTTTGGGCTGATAAGCTATTGTCATGGTCCGGCGTCCGGAACATTTTTTATCTTTTTTTTTTTTGGCCTGATGAATTTTCGTGAAAATTTGCAATAACATACTACTAGACCACATCTCCAGACTTTTTTCTCGGATTTTTGATTGAGTGATTTTTGTCCGTTTTATGGGCCCTTGAAAATTTTGGCCCCGATGTTAAAGATAGGACTGAGAAATTTAAAATAATTATTTCTCAAAAACTGTCTGGTAACTTTTATCCTAAATCTGGCAATCAACTCACCTTGATACGCTTCATGTACAGTGCGAGCGCCATTTTCATTGAATTGAAGAAAGTAGGTCTATTGGGGGTGTTGTACTTTATGAATATGCATGAGGGCCTGGTGAGGCCAAATGGTTGCAGGTAGAGATTAAGTTTGTATTACTGACATATAGGAAGTAATATATGATCTATATTTTGGCTGTGTTGCAGTTGACCTCAGATCACCTTGAAAGGTCAAACTCGAGGTCAAGCAAAATGTTAGTTTTTAAAAGTTTCTAGGCTTGAAAATATTGATTATATGTGCATTGAGCACTGGTAGGTTGTCATGTATGAACTTTCATTTGGCGGTCTTGAACTTGACCTTCGGCGACCTTCGAAGGTCAAACTTCACATTGTGAAATTTCAATTACTTCTATCACCAAAACTATTACAGATAAAGCTTAGGTTTGTATTGCGGGCGTATAGGAAGTCATTTATGAAGTTTCTTTTGGTGACATTTAACTTGACCTTCAGTGACCTTGAATGCCCAAATTTCACAGTGAAATTTCAATGACTTATATCAGCGAAATAGTTACTGATAGTTTTGGTTTGTATTGGAGATGTGTATGAAGTCATACATGAACTTTCATTTGGTGGTCTTAAACTTGACCTTCGGTGACCTTTCAAGGTCAAACTTCACATGCTGAAATTTCAAAGACTTCTATCACCAAAACTATTATATATAGAGCTTAGGTTTGTATTGTGGCCATATAGGAAGTCATATATGAAGTTTCATTGGGTGACCTTGAACTTGATCTTCAGTGACCTTCAACGGCCAAACTATACAGTGAAATTTCAATGGCTTATATCAGCGAAATGGTTACAGATTGAGTGTAGGTTTGTATCGGAGAAGTGTAGGAAGTCATGTCTGAACTTTCATTTGGTGACCTTCATATTGACCTTCGAGATCTAACTTGACCTAGAGAAAATTCAATGACTTCTGTCACTTAAAAGGTCACAGATTGAGCCTAGGTGTGTGTTACTGACATCGGAAGTCGCATATAAACTTTCATTTGGTGACATTCAGTTGACTGTTGGTGACATTTGAAGGTCAAACTTGACATAATACAATTACAAATTGCCAAAACGGTCACAGATGGAGTTTAGGTTTGTATTAGAGACATACAGGAAGTCGTAAATGAACTTTCATGTGGTGACCTTCATATTGACCTTCAAAGGTCAAATGTGACCTAATTCAATGACTTGTATCACTAAAACAGTCACAGATGTAGCCTAGGTTTGTGTTACTGACATCTAGGAAGTCACATATGAGCTTTCATTTGGTGACATTCAACTTGACTGTCAGTGACCTTTGAGGGTCAAACTCGACAGTGAAATTACAATGACTTGTAACACCAAAATGGTCACAGATTGAACCAAGGTTTGTATCGAGGCATTTAGTCATATATGAAGTCCATTTGCTGACCACAACTTTACATTCTGTGACCTTTAAAGTTCACACTTGACATATCGAATATATTGACATATTATAATGTCTTGTATCACCAAAACTGCTTCAGAGCTTAGGATTATGTATTTCAATGTATGTGAACTTTTATTTATTGTTTATGAAGCTTTGACAGAAGTCAGGAAACGATTGCACAGGTGGCAAGGCACCTATTGTGAGGCAATCATCCCACAACGTGTAGACAACTGAACAATGAAAAGAAAGAAAAAAAATAGTAATAATAAAACAAGACAGTATACCAGTGAGTTTAAGTAACATCAGAGGGACAGACGGCAACGTGAACAATGACATTTGCCAACCCATGTACAGGAATCATTTTCTGTATAAAAATGAATTAGCTTCGATTTAAAAGCAGCTGTAATATCAGAAATTTGATTGAGGTTGACTGGCGTTCCACAAATAAAATATTCTGTTAAAATAAGAATGGCGAAAAGTTTCAGTCCTAAATTTTGGAATTTTCATTAAAAATGTATCTTCATTTTGAATTGAAACAAAATGGTTGTAATTAATGTCATATTCCCCCTTCAAGCATTTGCACAAGAATACACAATCAAATATTTCACGTCTGTAGCCCAACGGTAAAAGATCAAGCTTCATTAGTCGGGCTTTGTAATTGCTTTCAACACAATCATTATAACCAAGAATGTACTAAGTGGCTCTCCGTTGCACACTTTCAGAATGAAGGAGAGATTTTTTTGACGAAACGGCCCAAGATTGGGTGGAGTATTCTAAAAGTGGTCACATAAGCAAAATATACAGTTTTCGTTTTGTTTGAACTGAACATGTATGACCGCAAGTTCTTTGAATTAATCCAAGCATGCGATTTGCTTTACTGACCAAAACATTTGCATGTGCTTCCCATGATAAATTTGATGACTCCACAATCCCAAGATCACGCATGCAGTCGACTTTTTCAATTAAATTACCATTCATTGTGTAATGGTGAAGAATGGGAATTTGCTTCCTTGTAACGCTCAATAGTTTACATTTCCCAGCGTTAAATCTCATGTCCCATTTATGACTCCAATGCAAAATGACCTTCACATTGATTAGTGACCTTCACATTGATTTTCCTTGATTCAAGTGTCAAATTTCTCATGAAATTTTCATAACTTGTGTCTTCGCTGTAAGACAGTTTGCCGGTAAGCTACAGGACCCTTGGACCCTTTTTAGTCATTTAATCATACCATAGAGCGGAATGACTGTAGGATTATGGGTAAAATGATGGCTGCTTGCGTGTCTTTGCTCTCCTTCTCTCTCCAGTTGCCCAGAAGGTGGTGGCCCTGAGGAAAAAGCAGCAGCTGTCGATCGGCCCGTGCAAG
The DNA here is from genome assembly GCA_029721435.1 of Gymnothorax reevesii. Taxonomy (NCBI): domain Eukaryota; kingdom Metazoa; phylum Chordata; class Actinopteri; order Anguilliformes; family Muraenidae; genus Gymnothorax; species Gymnothorax reevesii. The sequence goes on along the minus strand of CM056577.1, from coordinate 70,402,745 downwards.
TCCCTGCCCAACTCTCCCAGCCACTCCTCCGTCCCGTCCGCATCCATCCCCTCCGTTCACATCAATCAGGTGAGGCCCCATCACGGCCCGCCTCTAATCAGAAGGCAGGGGTTGGGGCTAACTGCTATAGACTGTTCTTGTGTTCCCTCTGATTATATATGAGCTAGATATTAATGTTAAGGCTCAATCTCGCCAAGGCTAATGGCTCTATCTACACGCTACAGCTAAGATTAAAGGTCCCCTATGATGCCACGAGGTGCACAGCTAATTAGCCATTATGAGTCAGTTAAATATCTTCCCTTCCTGACATCACAAGGGGGAGTGACCACCCAGAATAAAGAAATCTGATGGACTGCTTGGCTGAAGTCGATCAGTTCTTCTTGCCTCTGGTTGGTTACTTCCCCATGTGATGTCAAGAGGGGAAAGATTTTGAAATGGCTTGTAATAACTAATTGGCTGTGCACCTGGTGACATAATAGGGACATTTAAAGTCTCATCAAATCGTGTGTGCAAGTGTGTTAGCTCTCAGTAAGCCTGCTGCATGTCTGTCATCCTTTTATAATTAGGCTTATGTGGCTTCAGCTCTCTTGGTGATGCGTGGGTATGCTTTGTGTGCAAGTGTGTGTGCCAAAATGTAGTACAGTATGTGATGGTATGATGTGCTGAAGCATGCTGCCATCCAATCAATAGCAGGCCTCCTTTGCCATTAATGTGTCCTATTTGAGGTGTCTTGGCCTTTGACTGCCTCTGAGTGGGGTGCAGTATCAAAGTAGTGTATTTGCCGTATTGCACAGTCCATACTGCACTCCCTGCATCTACAGTGCTTTGTGGTAGATCAGAACTCGGTAATCTGCATTGTGGACTCGCTCTCTGGGGGCTGATCTGACTCCAGTGGGGCTCCATTTCGGTGTGAGCGGGATCTTTCTCATCTCGCTGATTTGTGGTCATTGATGCCTGTCTTCAGCCTATCAGAAAGACAAATCAAGTCTCTGCCATAGAACCAAATGATTAAAGTCTTTTATCAAATTTATTATACTGGTCAAATTGTGAAGAAGTAATTGAGCTGGAGGAGGGCCTGGGCTGGGATTTGAACCCTTGACACCCGGGTAAGAGTCAAACGCGCAGACCACATCGCCAAAGAGCCAGGTTGAAAATGATAAACCTCCATGAATAAGGCACTCAGTTCAACATGGCGATGGATGCTTACGTCTCACTATTTTGTTACGTGGTTGCACACCAAGAATTATTTTTGGGGTTGCAGATCATTTTGCCATCCATGGTTTTCATTAAAAAGAAATGGGTTCCTTAAACGAGAAGAAAATCAATGTTGAAATCATATGATCTGGAGTATTGAAATTTATCAACTTAATTTCAAGCACGTTTCCCCACCAACTTTTGAGGATCAGAAATACCAAAGCTAGGAGCCAGCTCTAGGGAATCAAGTGGGAAAGTGATGTGATCATACCTGTATGTGGCAGTAATTGGACAGACAGCAGCATTTTGTACCAGCTGGAGATGGAGGAAAGGGCCCCGGCTGATGCTCCGATGAAATGTGTCGCAGTAATGAAGCCAAGAATGGATTAATCATGTATCTACACCTTTTTGTCGATCAGTGATTGATAGAAATGATGTGATTTTGGAATTTATCTTGAGCTGGTAGAAATGAGACTGAACAATATTTTTGACCATCAAAACATTGGTTGATATCAAATATTACCCTTAAGTTCCCAGCAGCCGGCTTAATATAATGTCAGAGTCCACCAATATATGCACAGAAAGAGCTTATAGAATCAAAAGGACCAAACAGCATGACGTCAGACTTATCAGTATGTATTCAAGATGGATAAGAGTGTAATAAACCAAGGGCTGAGCCCTTGATTCTTACCCAAATTTCTAGTCAATGTTGGAGGATGTCGTGATGAACTGTGTCAAATGCAGGTCTTAAATATAAAATAACTAAAATCGAGCAAGCACCTCTGTCAGCTGCGAGCAATAGGTCAGTGGTAACTTTAACTAGAGCAGTCACAGGGTTATGAAATGCTTTGAAAGCAGATATCGAAAACATTATTATTTCTCATAAAAGATATTGAGAGGAGATTACTTTCTCATGAACCCTCGATAAAACAGACAATTTGGAGATAGGTCTGTAATTATTCAAGGATTGGGTTTCTTTTATAGTTAACAAATGTGTTTAAAGCAGTCTTTAAAAGAGCCAGTCACCAAATAGTTGTCTAAAATTTCTAAAATTACATGGCTGATGGTGGGAAATACCTCCTTAAGTAGAGTAGTTGGAATAATGTTGCAGATGCTGGAGACATCCAGAAAGGAGACTGTTATCTTTCGGACTGCTCAACAAAGAAGGGGGGAGGCAATATTCATGGAATTATTTTCCCCGAAGAGAACCTTAGGAATATGATTACTAATAGAGATCTGTGAAAAAATATTTGGCAAATTTTGCATCCTTGACTGCGTTCTTTTAAATCAGCATCATGGCAGTTTTGAAAAAATTACAGTTGTGCCAACTCCGATTGTAAGGTTTGCTTGCATAACAATAACCATGCATACGAGCGGAGACATTGCCTTTGAATGCAGGATAACTCTCAATGTGTTAATTGCTAATAATGATTAAGGTATGATGTTGACAAAGAGGAAGGCAGCAGTATGAGATTGTAAGGATTGCAATTACTTTGAATTGAACTAGAAACTATTTAACACAAGTTATAAATATCAATAGTCATACATATAACTAGTGGACCTTCTATAAATTCTTTCCACCATACTAATATTTATATCCCCGAATGCCGAATGGCATTCCGGGGATATTATGTTTTTGGTCCGACCACCGCCGCGCCGCGCTACGTGTTAACGCCATGACTTCAGTAATATTTCAATTGGAAATTTCAAGTTTTGCATATAAGCAAGAATCATAAAGAGGAAGAACTGATTCGATTTTGGACAATTTACGATTCCTAGATTGGCCATCAGGGGCCAAAAACTGATTTACATGTTAACACGATAACTTCAGTAACATTTCAATTTGAAATTCCAAGTTTTGCATATAAGTAAGTCTCATAAAGAGGAAGAACTGATTCGATTTGGGACAATTCACAATTTCTAGATTGGCCGAAAGGGGCCAAAAACAGAAAAAATCACTTTTTTCCATATCTCTTGAAATATTTGTCTGATTGACCTCAAATCAAGTGCAAATGAAAGGTCATGACCAGAGGATGTGTCCCACAATGACATTATACCTGTTTGGTTCAAAATTTTGACACAAGGTGGAGCTTTTTCACATAAAATTCACCATTTTTGCCATATCTTTGGAACTATTTGTCCAATTGACATGAAACTATGTGCAGCTGCAAGGTCATGACCTCACAACGTGTCTCAGGATGACATCATACCTGTATGGTTCAATATTTTGCCACCAGGTGGCGCTTTGTGATGGAAAATTACCATTTTGGCCATATCTTCAGAACCATTTGTCCGATTGACCTGAGACTAAGTTCAAATGAAAGGTCATGACCTGAGGGGCTTTTTATTGTACTGGGTCTATTCAAGGATCGAGGATATACCCCAAGCCGTTGCCTCCGACGGCGTAAGCCTAGTTTTTTTTGTATTGTATCAGTGATCATAGTATGGAGCAAACAGGTTTTTGAGAGGCAAGCCTTGCAAACACAAATTGTTGCTTTCTATGACCATGTCAAGAATGCAATAATGCAAACTAAGTATTATTTTTAGTTTGGCTATCGAGTAAATTAATTCACTGTTTGATTGCGAATCAAACAAAGCGATTAGGATCACGTTGAGTGTTATGATGCCTTAAAAGGTGTGGGTTGTGGCCACCCTCACGTATTTTCAGCTAAATGTCTCATTTATTGGATCTCACTGCATTGACACGATTAGTCATTCTCACAGGGCCCATCTTGTTCATGCTGGAAATGGTGCTGCACTCTTCTGTCTGACTAATGCTATAAGATAGCGGCAAATATTAATAAGGCCTGAAGACTAACTCTGGAAACTTCTACTGTCATTTTATTCAGAGATAGAATAATTTGCACATACTTCGAAAGCAGAAGCAGTCTACTCTTTGCATTTCAGTGCATATGTTGTATCACTTGAGAAAATGACTTTAAAATGTATTGAAATACCAGTATTATTCACATATCCCATAATGTTTGAACTTAATATATAGATTATTGACTGTTTTTCTATATTTTTTCTTAATTTTTGTCATGTGTACCAATAATTCCTGTTTTTACTTTGAGTCCATCACACACAACACTAATCTGACATAAGAAGCAAAGCAGTAGAAGGTGAAGGCGTAGAATGGCTCCTGAGTCTCTCTGACTGTGTGTGTCCTCTCTGCCCTGCCTCTCTCTCTCTCTCTCTCCTGTTCCCCCTCTCCAGCAGGCGGCTAATGGCGGGGGCGCGTTCAGCGACTACTCGTCCTCCGTCCCCTCCACGCCCAGTATCAGCCAGAGGGAGATGCGCATCGAGACCATCGCTGCCTCCAACACGCCCACGCCCATCCGCAAGCAGTCAAAGCGCCGCTCCAACATCTTCACAGTAAGTATGCGGCAGCTGATGCAGGGCAGCACCCACTCACATTACTGAAGGCGGCATCCGCGCGGCGAGCCTCGCGCTCCCCACCAGAGGGAGCCAGTGAGGCCTCAACCTAACCAAGGCCTTCTTCTCCCGCCTCGGAAAGGAATGGCTTCTTTTTTGGCCAAATCCAACCTAATCCACCAGAAAAAAAAAAAAAAAAAAAAGACCTGGTTTCCGGGAATATACTGTGGTGAGGGCCTGGGTTATTTTGAAACCCGTAATTAGCATTTAATTTTTTTTCCCCTTAACCATTATTTTTTTCTAAAGAAAGGACAAAAAAGAACAATGCAATTCCAAATGAAAAAGATGTTTAAGAATTAAGTGCAGCTCTTGTACTGTAGTCTGTTGGTGACCCCTCCCCCTCCCCTGCTCCCCATACCTGTAAGTTATATGTTCATCTCTCATGAGCCCTCCCTTGCCCCAATGTCTGAAACTTGGCCTCCCCTCCTTCTTGTTTTTAGCAGATCTCTACTTTGCTTCACAGTGGCTCCCCCCTGGGGACGAGAAGGGGCGGGACTACCCCCGAGCAATTCCCCACCTGCCACCACTCCCGTCATAACCAATCAGAACCAAGACCCAGCCACAGCTCTTTTTGAAGCAGCCACTGACAGTGCATGCCCCCTCCCCTTCCTGCCAAACCCCTCCCCCACCCCCACCCCCCCCCCCCAGCTTGTCTCAGAGCAGTGGGGGGATTGTTGGTGGCCGCAAGCACCGGCGGTTTGGCGGCTGTGTGCTAGTTCCCCTGTTTTTCCCTCCCCCCGATAGGTAGTGACTAACCCCGCCCACCAGAGAATCGAGCCGCTGCCCCTGCGCGTGGTGGAGATGCCGAAGCACGCCACGTATCCCGTGTGGGTGCCGGAGTGGCAGGCCGAGCGGGAGTTTCAGCTAATGACCTTCTGAGGAGCAGCGGGGAGGCGGGGGTCGGGGAAGGATGGGGTGGGTGGGGAAAAGGAGAGGAGGGCGGAGCTGGGAGGTAGGGGGCTGGGAGTCCTTTCCTTTGCCGGTCCCTCGAGGAAAGACCCCAACGAACTGTTGCTCCAGGCGCTGGAGTTTTGCTGCTTCCAAAAAAAAAAAAAAAAAAAGAGCGAGAACGAGGGAAAAAAAAGTTTGTCTCCCAGCACTCATCTTTTGCCAGTGGCAGACTATTCCTTCCGCACATCCAACGCTTTCCCCCTTCTGGAGAACTGCTCGAACTGGTGAAGTGTACATACTCGAAAGACGATGCTCACTAAAGGCAACAAACCTTGTTGGTGGTAGTGCTCAAAATCTTTTGTGGCCCCCAACCTCTCGTACTTCTTGTGTTTGTAAGATCTTTGATATACTGGAGAAGTTTGTAGTTGCCTGATCTGCGCTGTTCTCCCACATGCTTTGATCATAATTTATTTTTGTTTGGTCGAGGCTCTGTGTTCTCTTTGTAGAAATGTTTTTCACAGTGGAGAAATGTTCCATTTTGAGTTGCGCTTCTCTCAGTTTGTGTTTAGCAGTGGCCTTACAGTGTTCATTAGTAAGATCAGTGTATCCGTCTCGCCGAGTTTCAGTCAGCGCTCTGGTCAAAAGCAGGCTTCTGTTTCGTCTCGGTCTCCCCGTTTCCAGTGTGGGTGGCAGCTGTGCCTGTGTTCGCTGCGCACTGAGCTGCTCATGAGACCTCCGACTCATACTCCTCTGAAGTCCAGAACAACCCAGACTTCAAGCATGACCGTACTCGCTCAGTATTCATGACTTTAGAGTGCCACGCTAATAATGCTGAAAGAGCTCTCTGTTTATTCATCGGCACAGAATCGAATGACCATCAGTTGGTTACCAGTAGTCAGAATGGAAGTCATGGGTAAAGACTGGGAATGTAGTGGGCAGCTTGAAAGACCTGCTAAATGGTGGCCTTGTTTCAAAAAAAGAAATGAAAAAAGCATTCCTGTGTTCTTAGTCACTTACCCAAAACTGTCCGTAGCATTTTTGTGATTTCAGGATTTTTTTTTGCTGGATTTTTGTGCAGAGCTCTCTGTCGAAAAATGAACAACACTCACCACTTCATCACATGAGCTCATTTCTGGCAAAGGAATCAGATCTGAATTAAGTCAATTCTGCATTAAGTCAATTTGGTCACAATACCATCTCGCAGATTTGCAGAGGAATGAGGAATTTTATGAAAGTACTAACTTGCCCAATTCCAGAATGTTCTTTCTTCCGCCATATTCCTGAAGCTGGCACCCAGCCCACGAAAAAATACTTTTAGGTAATTCCGAAAAAACAAAAAAAAAACAAAATATAAATATCATTATTCGGTGGGTGAATTATCCGTGTCCCCTTTGTGTTTGACTAATATTTTGAACTATAAATGAAAATATTTAGAAATCACGGCTGCTCAGAAAAAAAAAACTGCTCAAATGCTAATCCTAACTTACTTTGCGCAATAAAAAACAGAATATGAGTCTTATGTATATATTAGATTGATATGGCTTAGTTCCTTTAAAAAGCCATAAGTTGGCACCATTGGAATTCTTCCGTTCCCTGAAAAGTTTCTTTGAATATTTAAAATTTTGAGACAATTCAGCTTCATGGCGCCACTCCGAGCTGTGAAGCAGAGTATTTTTCAAATTGATCAAGGTGCCTGTTGATGTGAATTTTTGAGGATACACTCGAACAAAATAAAGCTGTATTCAGGAAGGGTATGCTGCGTCTGCAGGCAGGCACTGGTCAGTCGCCCTGTGTCCTCACCCCTGTGTCCTTCTCCCGTACCATTAGTATCTAACATGTCTGTCTCCCTGGCTGTTTTTGCAACAAATTGTCAATAGATGTCAGTATTGTGCAAAAATCAGTTCTTTCCAAGAGCTTCCATTGTACTTTTTCAGCTAACCTCCTCAGAGTAGTGAGCTGGTTTTACATTTTGTTAAAGATTATTATTGAAAGGTTTTTTGCTTCTTTTTAAGCCTTAGGAGCTATACTTTTTATGTATAAAAGCACAGTTTTGGGAGGGAGGGTGTTTCTCACCATCGTTTCCCTGTCTGCCTGAACATTCCCGTCCCTCCTCTCACATGCAGTGACCCTCATGTATAAGTGTCCTTGGTGGCTTCCCCATCCTCCATTGCTCCTTTTCTATGACTTTTAAATAGTGTCCAACAAGGAAGTGACGCATTAATGGTTTAACATTTACCAACTGTTTTTCAATATTTTCAGATTTGCGCTTCTGTTTCCAACCTTGCTTCAACAAAAAGGGCTTTCCAACTCCTTCCGAATTAGAAGAGCACGGTGGTGAACCCAAAAAAAAAAACTAATCAAAACAAAAAACCTCCCTACCCCATACCTTGCCCCTCGGAGCAAAAGCCTACCCTCGCTCTGGGGAGGCGGTGAGTGGAGCGGGGCGTGGGGAGAGCGCGGGGAGGCGCGTAGCTCGGTCCATGCCTCGTGCTGTCCCGGGCGATACGCTGTATTGCTCCAGGAATCGCACGGTGGGTGAGAGAATTGTTTCCCTGAGGGACAAAATAAGAGAGGGAGAGTGAGAGGCGCCACTGTTCAATAGGAAACAGTGAAATTGGAATCACCCAGTTCGTGTTCAAGGTAACCTTTAGAAACGCTGTGCACCACGCACTGGAGTCTGGCTCATTGTATGAACTCCACACAGTTGGAAATACATCTGCCCCCTATAGACCCACCCCCCCCCCCCCACCCCACCCCACCTCCAACTGCTTACCTCCCTCCTACCCCCCACCCTCCCGCCATCTTTGCTTTCAAATAATCTCCCCTATGGACCCATTATGAACCCTAAATGGACAACCTCTTGCATACCATCCCTTTTTTTTTTGGTCAGAAACATGGACTTTTGCACTTAAAGGTTCCAAACTACTGTTAAAAATGTGATTATTTTGTTTCCTTTCTTTTCCCCCATTTTGTTCTTTATTACAGTTTTTTTTTATTTGTGATTATGTTTTCAGCTCAAATCTTGAAAGGATATGGAGCGCAGAGAAGCAGAAGAGTTTACATTTGATACTGGTCCATGGAGCGTTATGAAGGCCTTCATAACACATAGGCTTAGGGGAGAGGTACAAAGTGTATTAAATGGTTATGGATTGCACTGACTTGTATGAATGTAGTTTATATTTGTTATTTTATGATTTTCCGTTTATTTTATTTATTTTAGTTTCGTATGATGATTCAAAAACTGTTACAAAAGCACTTTTGCTGATTGCAAATTCATAGACTGCTGTACATCTTGTATCGTATTTTATTTACAATGGTATTCTATCGAAAATATATACCATAAATATATATACATATATACATATGAAAATATAAATTATATATATAAATAAATTTAATTATATCACCTTTCTTGTCCATCCTATATTTTGTGGGGAACTGCAATGTTTGACCTGTTGAATATTTGGAAGTGAACCTGTGATTTGATTTGTATGGTGTCTGTATAAAAAACAAGAAAAAGAAAAAAATGAATAAACTGTTGAAAATGATATCCTAGAGTGGCTTTACTTTAAATGGCCTCTACCTCTTCATTTGCGAATGGGCATTTCACACCATGTGACGAGTGAGACCATCTCTGTCTTGTCCGTCCCGTGTGAGTGTTGTATCTAAATGAGAACAAAAGACCGGTCCGTTCATGTGTTTTTTTTTTTTTTTAATTAAATGTTCATTTTAACTGTCATTTTTGGTACTTGTGTGTTACTGCCAGAAAATGAACGGCCTAACTATTTTACTTCCATAGCTTTCACTGTAACTTCAGGTGTACGGCGTGGATGCGGACAGTTGTGCAACATTGCACATGCTCTTATACACGAATGTTGCCTTTCCTCCGTATTCTTTCACTCGCTTGTAACTTCTCATAACCACCTGTTCTGCCTATTTCTTCCATTTTCTTAGGTGCCCCTTATGCCTGCGTGATATTTGGACGATTTCTCCTCTGGCGTTCATATTTACCCCAGCTTCTAACCTTCTTACCTCCTTCCCTCTGCACTTTTGAAAGGATTTGTCAGTGTATCTATGCAAAAAGGTGCTCTGAGCTGGGTTAGCTCGGCTGTGCCACTGATGTGGACTGTCCCACTCTTGACTGAAGTGGGGGTAAAGGTTGTCTCGGGCTCGAGTCATGACTCTTTTGGGTAGTTTTGTCGTATTGTTTGTCGGGATGGTGTTCCGTGTCTGTTTCTTGTGAATCTTTTTTCTTTTGGGGGGGGTTGTTTTTTGATTTCATTTTTTATGCTGCACGTCATTGTGCTCTTGTTCGTTTTTGCTGTTTTGCGTATTGATTTTAAGCTTTTCAAATTTTTTTTTGCAAAAGTTTGATTTAATCCCCCCCTTCCCACCCCTGCCAAACAACACTCACATCCAACAGTACCACCACCCAACTCAGAAACACACACTCCTCCAGCTCACCATTTGCCTTTGAGGGTTTGTTCCTGTGACTGATTGACTTTCTTGTTTTCTTACAGTCGCGGAAAGCCAGTGAGCAAGCAAAGAGCAGTGACTGTAAAACAGACAGCATAGGCAGTGGGAGGGCCATACCAATCAAACAGGTGAGTAATAATCTATCTGTGTATTTTACTTAAGTTATGGCATTGACTTTGCACAGACAGGTAGGTAAATTTCCCATTTGTTTTAGCCAGAGAAATTTTAAAGTTAGATGGAGTGCTTTTTAGATTATGGATAAAGATTAATGTGGCTTGTTGTGGTGAAAATGCTATTCTCATTTTAGAAATAAAACGCCCATTTAACGGTCCAATGTTGTAAAAACCATTTTAATTCCACTGCTTTTGAAGTTTGGGAGATCCATTTTTGCTGATATCAATAAAGAATTGCCTCAACTGGTCACGCCCATTCAAAATTCTAAAGCCTGCCTTCATGAAAACAAGTGCTCATGTAGGCCATTCTGAAATTCCCTGATTTGTCAGATCAGCAACGTACAGTAATTTGCAATGACCAGCTCACACCAAGCAACCAGTGCTCAACATTGCACATAATTAAAAGTTAAATAGTCTACACAAGGTGTGGACAGTACCCACAACAAAATCAAAAACCAAGCTATTATTTAGTTCGTAACTCTATCACAGTCAGTGTGATTACATGACGTTAGAGAAAATCGAATTATTTTGTGAGTCTTACTATAACCGCTCTTTTACAATGCATGTAAACATGTTAGTTTAACTGGAATTGCGCTAAATGGAATTTCTCTTAGTTCGACTAATGCACCTAGATAATGCGGTGAATAGTCGCATTATTCCTGCATTTATACGCTACAATCGAACCAAGCTGGACTATGAGCTCTGAGCCTGTGCCACATTCTTTGTGCAGGGCTTTGACCCGGAAGTCCTGTGGACATGTAGACACCAAACTGCTTGCGACAACCCTGAGCCCTAACTAACTAGCAAGTTTGTAATGAACAGTAACAATCCTCTTCTGCAAGGGTATTGGTGCTTCAACAGTCTCGCCGTGGGGTCTCTTCTAACATTCATTGCATGATTTATTGAATGGCTTGCACGTCATCCAAAAATTTTCCTTCCACTTGCCATCGGAAAACGACACTCTCCCATTAGTCATTACTCCTGACTCATGCATCTCATTTGTATGTAAAGTACAGCGAACAGCCCGTATTAAACATACTGAGCCGTGAAGTTTTCCATGTTCTTGCCACTCAACCTTATACAGTTAATGCAGTCGAAATGGTACTATTCTGCCGCGGGCTAACTTGGTTGTCAAATGTTTGGTCTGTGACATAATAGGTCAATCAGAAAAAGATGCAACACAGAACAGGCTGAAAGGGGGTATATTGCCACTTATTGCAGCGGAGATGGACACGCTTTGGTCAATAAATCGAATTTTGTCCTGTCCATGTATAGTGGGACAAGGACAGTAGTCCGATTGCATGGCCTAATCGAGCTATTACCGTACCTCAACTTCAAGGGAAAGTTCACCAAAAAGTGAAAATTCACTCATCATCTACTCACCCCAAGGTTAATCGAAGGGTCCAGGTCCATGAATTTCTTTATTCCTCAAAACGCTTTTGGAGTTACAAAGAAAAACCACAATAAAGACAAATCCCGATCAATTGAAGTCATTGGACTCCACTTTTTCAAGTGTAAAAAAACAACGTTTAAAAACCACAAAATGCCTCCATACTGCTCAAGCAGCGTAATCCAAGTGTCTGTAAGCCCCGACATTCAAATTTGACTCGTAAAGACATCTTTTCATAATATTTTTAGCCTTAATGTCCAAAAAGCTAGTAGCCTTCTTCATTTTCATGGAATAACTGGAGCTGGAGAAACGCACTGCAGTTTTGAATGTTAGTATTCACAGTCTGAACAGTGAATTTTTATGGTCGGCCAATTTACCAAGGTCAACTTCTTCCACTAAAATAAACAGTGCTCTTGGCCAAGAGGCTACATTGGACATTTAGGCTAAAAAATATGGTGAAAAGACATCTTTACGAGTCAAATTTGAATGTCAGGGTTTACGGACACTTGGATTACGCTGCACGAGCAGCGTAGAGGCATTTTGGGGATTTTAAATGTTGTTTTTTACGCTTGAAAAAGTGGTCTCGATTGACTTCAATTGATTTGGATTGTTTTCAATGCTGTTTTTCTTTGTAACTCCAAAAGTGTTTTGAGAAAGAAAGAAATTCATGGACTCTTCGATTAGCATTGAGGTGAGTAGATGAAGAGTGCATTTTCATTTTTGAGTGAACTTCTCCTTTAACTGTGCATGTAAATGTACTGAGTGTGTGGCACTCCTCTTCCCTCTCCTTTTGTACGACTGCTGTCCTGGAACCAGGACGAAAAGGCACACTGAGGACAAAGTCACTGGAAAAAAACTGCCTTTTTTTCTGGTAAAAACACCACATTGGCAACAGCAACCAACAAAAAGGCATCACTTTCTGCTAGTATCAGAAGATGCAAAGAAGCAGTGGCTTATATCTATTTTTAAGTGGAATAGATAGCTGCTTCTTCAATTGATTTTCAATTTCTGTGCATATTTATTTGGAATTTCAAGTCTCGCTAAACTTGCATGGCGAATGCATGTTGCTCTTGGTTGTCTATGTAATGAAGCGATATCCTCAAATTTGTTCAGCATGCAGACATTACCTTTCTATAATCTGTGGGTAGTTTATTAGCTAGCTACTAAATGGAATGTGTACCTAGAAACCACTGCTCGTTTAGCCAGAGACGTGACACAAAGACACATTGAGAAGAACAAATAGAATGGATGACTGTGTGTTGGCTTTCAGTTTAATAAGAATAGTGCAGTCATTCTCAAGAAATGGAATGTTAGCTAACAGTTTCCACACTATAATGCTAGCTATGGACCTTTCGTTACATTAGCGACTAAATTCAAAGTTTGGTAAAACTTTTTTGCTGACTGCATGTAGCACTTGGTTTTGAATATAATTACTTTTCTCATGCTAGCTTTAGCCTGGTTTATAGTTTGCGCATCTGAAAAATATATCAGACCGTGGACAGCTTTCTATGTTTTTTTTTTCTGCAATTGCAAAAAGGTCTCTGTGCGGGAGCTCAAGGCACATGCACTACAAATTATTGGATCAACCTCTGATTGCTCACTCAGTTTTGCTGTTTTGCAGTTGATACACACAGTTTTTGCGTGCACAAAACGTTGGTCATGCACAGCCAGTTTGCTCACACCATGCAGATAATGAACTATGAATCATGCACCTGGTCTGCGGGCTGACACGTTTTGCAGACACGCAGAACCATTGCATTCCTGTTACTCCTCTAAATTTGTGCGCATACGGACACATGCGGACGAGGTCATGGACTGCAGATGCATACGCTGCTTTGTCCATTCTTGATTGCTGACATTTTATGTGGGTGGCTTCCCTCACGCACCAACGTTTGCACACTCAACCGGAGTTTTGAGTTCCATGACGTAATGGCATTGTGCAAAATGAGCAAATCAAAATGCTTGTTAAATGATAGCTAGTCCTTTTGGGTTTCCCCTGTCCGATATTAATGAGCAAATACAGCGGGTACCGTTGATAATGACTTTAGTTTTGTATGTAAAAAAGAATCGGATCGAAGAAAGAGAAAATGCGTGTATATGGAAAAGGCCAACTTAATGTTCCTTTAATTACAAGTTGTGTTCTTTCTGTAAATACTGTTGAATATACCTCAAGCGAGCTGTTTGTGCGCCGTACGGGATGCTACTGTTTATTATTTCCCGCCAACACGAAGTGTGAGGGGGATATAGGTTTGACCTCCGTCCGTGCGTGCGCGCATGCGTCCATCCGTCCGTCCGAGAGAAAGGGGACAACTTTTCTCAGAAACGATTACAGATAGGACAACCAAATTTGGTTTGTAGCTTCAGACCATAAAGGCCTTGATGGAGTTTGAAAATAAGAACCACACGATTGGTGGGGGATGTAGACCATGTCGACTTTTTAGAAAAGTTCTTAAGAATAAAAAGCTTACTTGATGAGAACATAAAGGAAATTAAGCGACTTCACCATGATAGTGACCGGCCCCGTGTCGCACGACATGTAAACGAAGCAACCAGGATAGTTCCCAGAATTAACACCTTAAAGTACAAAACCCAAAACCAGTGAAGTTGGCCTGTTGTAAATCGTAGATAAAAACAGAATACAATGATTTGCAAATCCTTTTCAACTTATATTCAATTGAATACACCGAAAAGACAAAATGTTCAAACTGAGAAACTTTTTTTTTTTTTTTTTGGCAAATAATCAGTAACTTAGAATTTAAAGGCAGCAACGCATTGCAAAAAAGTTGGCACAGGGGCCTTTTTACCACTGTGTTACATCACCTTTCCTTTTAACGACACTCAGTAAACGTTTGGTAACCGAGGAGACCAATTTTTGAAGCTTTTCAGGTTCTTGGTTGATGTACAGTTTAAATTGTTCAACAGTCCGGTGTCTCCGTTGTCATATTTTACACTTCATAATGCGCCACACATTTTCAATGGGAGACAGGTCTGGATTACAGGCAGGCCAGTCTAGTACCCGCACTCTTTTACTACGGAGCCATGCTGTTGTAACACGTGCAAAATGTGGCTTTGCATTGTCTTGCTGAAATAAGCAGGGGCGTCCATGAAAAAGACATTGCTTGGATGGCAACATATGTTGCTCCAAAACCTGTATGTACCTTTCAGCATTAATGGTGCCTTCACATATGTGTAAGTTGCCCATGCCTTGGGCATTAATACACCCCCATACCATCACAGATGCTGGCTTTTGAACTTCACGCCTATAACAGTCTGGATGGTTCTTTTCCTCTTTGGTCCGGAGGACACAACGTCCACAGTTTCCTAAAACAATTTGAAATGTGGACTCGTCAGACCACAGAACACTTTTCCACTTTGCATCAGTCCATCTTAGATGAGCTTGGGCCCAGCGAAGCCAGCGGCGTTTCTGGGTGCTGTTGATAAATGGCTTTCGCTTTGCATTGTAGAGTTTTAACTTGCACTTGCAGATGTAGCGACGAACTGCAGTTACTGACAGTGGTTTTCTGAAGTGTTCCTGAGCCCATGTGGTGATGTCCTTTACACACTGATGTCAGTTTTTGATGCAGTACCGCCTGAGGGATCGAAGGTCACGGGCATTCAATGTTGGTTTTCGGCCTTGTTGCTTACGTGCAGTGATTTCTCCAGATTCTCTGAACCTTTTGACGATATTACGAACCGTAGATGATGAAATCCCTAAATTTCTTGCAATAACTCGTTGAGGAATGTTGTTTTTAAACTGTTCGACAATCAGCCCACGCATTTGTTCACTAAGTGGTGACCCTCACCCCATTCTTGTTTGTGAATGACTGAGCATTTCAGGGAAGCTGCTTTTATACCCAATCATGGCACCCACCTGTTCCCAATTAGCCCGTTCACCTGTGGGATGTTCCAAATAAGTGTTTGATGAGCATTCCTCAACTCTCTCAGTCTTTTTTGCCACTTGTGCCAGCTTTTTTGAAACATGTTGCAGGCATCAAATTCCAAATGAGCTAATATTTGCAAAAAATTTCAAAGTTTTCCTGTTTGAACATTAAGTAACATGTCTTTGCAGTGTATTCAATTGAATACAGGTTGAAAAAGATTTGCAAATCATTGTATTCTGTTTTTATTTACGATTTACATAACGTGCCAACTTCACTGGTTTTGGGTTTTGTAAAAGTCTAGAAATTTTTTTATGTGGTCTTTACTGAAAAGTTTGTATTTCATTCTATCGGTAACTGCTTTACGTGTTAAAAATAGGCATAGATGAGAATTATAACATGAAGCTGCCACCCTACCACAACTTGTTAGTATTGGCTGGAGGCCGTGATGACAGCCTGCTGGGTCATTCCATGTCAAATCATCCAGAATTTGAGAAATTTTCCCGGTCGCCTCCTCAAAAATGTTTGAAAAATGCACGAGTAAATATTCAGACAAAATGTTAAAAATGCCAAATATTAGGCCAGTATCTCAAATAAATTTCAGGTTATAGCCCTTCAAAATTTGAATAATATTTTAAGTTTTTTGGCGAACCCATTTTCGGCCCACTTTGGCAACTTATTGCTCCAGATTGATTGCTTACACAAGGCTGCAATTGGGTATACTAACCATCTTTATCCCCTTCAAGCTGAAAGTGGTCTTTGCTTCTGTGTATCCTGATCAACTTTCGTATGGTAAAGCAAAATCAAAATCAGCCTAAAACATAAAACGCCCAAAAACGACACCACATTTTATGACCTCTCACTCAGGAACTAAGTAAGATAAAAGGTTAGAATTCTTTTTTTATGATTTTGTGATATATCTGTAAAAATGCCATATTCCAAATAATATCATTTGTAGAAGTTTTTTAATGAAATAATTTCAGTAAAATTAAATTATTATGCCCATTTTTGGGGAAAAAATTATCATCTCTCTGAAATTTTTACTGTGCAGTGTTATAAATGTGAACAGTATCTGACAAAAAATCAGAATGATGTTCAGCTTACTGTCTTTATGTATTTTTAAATTATGTTCTGAAAGTGTGTATTTTTTTTGTTGACTAAATGGGCATAGGCCTGCTGTGCAAGTGCTGTTATCTACTAAATATAAAACAAAACATTGATAAAAAATATTTTTGAACATGATACACCATCTAAAAGTACAGTCCCATCTAGGACTGTATGGGACCCAGACTTCAAAAGGGGGGGTCTATTTGGGGGCTATTTAAATGTTCGCAGCTTGGTTCCAAAACGCGAACTGATTGAACATTTGTTATGCAATTCTAATGTTGATTTTATTGGTTTAACTGAAACGTGGCTCACTAACTCTTCACCAGAAGCAGCGGTGTCATTACCAGAATATATAACTTTTAGAAAGGATAGGGGGCAGGGGAGGGGAGGGGGAGTTCTCATGTATGTAAAGAACAAGCTCAAATGCAGTGAGATTAAGTTTCCCAGTGATATTACACTTGAATGTATTGGGGTAGATATTCACCTCTCGAGAGAGATGTCACTGACAGCTGTCTGTGTCTGTCGCAAACCCACTGCTGGTCCGGAATTCTATGATCAACTTAAAACACTCCTTGCGGCATGTAATCATAAAAGAGAAATACTCCTCTTTGGCGATTTCAATGTCAACTGGGAAAACAAACAAGACAGAAAAAAACTTAAACTCATAACTGACTATTTCAACCTCACTCAGTTAATAAAGCAACCCACAAGAATCACATGTCGCACTCAGTCTACAATTGACCTACTTTTCACCAACAAACCGGAAAGAATCACAAATATGTATAATTTATTAACAGGCATTTCAGACCATAACGCAATCTTTTTTCCAGAAAACTCAAGCACTCAGATAAATGTTATTCACAGAAGAAACATAACAATAATATGATCATCCCCAATAACCAACATGAAAATGTGGATAAAGCTCTGAAAGATACTGATTGGAATGACCTCATGGACTGTGAAGACACAGACACTGGCAGTGACTTGTTTCTCTTAAAATTGAATGAGGTTGGTCTTTCCTTCTCCAGGAGGGGGCGCCCTAGAAGGAGGTATTCCAACTTTCTTCCTTGGCTCAACCCTGAATGCTTAAAATTAATAAAACAAAGGGATCAGCTGCTTAAAAAGTCTATTAAATCTAGACTCAACATAGACAGACTTGACTTCACAAGAGCCAGGAATAAAGTAACATCCGAACTACGCAAAGCTAAGGCAAATTTTTTTATTCAGGTCCTTGACAATGCCAGAGGAAACGGGAAACAAATATGGCAGAATATTAATAAATTGACAGGGAAATATCCTAAACAGGAAACTAAAGGCCTAGAATTAGAAATCGGTAATCAGCTAGTGAGAGATCCTGAAGTCCTGTGTCGAGAACTAAACTTCTTTTTTATTAAATCAAAAGAAGATCTGGTAAAGCAATTCCCTCTCTCTGGGGACCCTGAGCAGTTGTCTGATGACACCAACATTAATAAAAAAATAAATTTCAAATTCAAGAAATTACAGAACAAGAGATTATCAAGATTATAACCGCCCTGAATAATTCTAAAGCTAAGGATATTTACGGACTTGACACTAACTTTTTGAAATTACATAAGGAAGCTCTAGCTCTCCCACTTGTGCATCTGATTAATTTATCTATTAAAAACTCCACTGTCCCTAAGGCATGGAAATTGGCCACAGTCACCCCTATATTTAAAGCTGGTGATAAAGCCGACATGAATAACTATAGACCGATTAGTATTTTACCTGTCATCTCAAAAATTATTGAAAAATGGGTCTCCAAGCAAATGATTGAATATCTCAGTAATAATCAAACACCTCTACACCCTATGCAGTTTGGGTTTCGTCCACATCATTCTACTGAAGCTGCACTGGCCATGTTCATGGAAAAGAATAAATGCTATCTAGATAGAAATGGCTGTGTTGGTGCCGTTTTCCTAGACTTAAAAAGAGCCTTTGATACTGTAAATCATAATAAACTGTTATCAAAACTCAACCATTTCAATTTTTCGGCTCAATCCATAAATTGGTTTCGGTCATATTTGGCTTACCGACAACAATGCACTGTGGTGGATGGCACCAGGTCCACTTTTATGAGCTGTCCAGTAGGGGTCCCCCAAGGGTCCATACTGGGGCCTATTTTATTTTCTCTTTATATTAATGATTTGCCTGAACACTGTCCACATGTTGATGTCCAGCTTTATGCAGATGACACAGTCATTTTCACCAAAGCTAAAGATCCTGAGGAAGCAGCATGTGTACTCTCTACAGCTCTCATACACATACAAACATGGCTCAACAGATCATGTCTTGTACTAAATGCAAAAAAAACTGTTTGCCTGTACTTTTCTAAGCAACCGTCTCCTATACTCTCTCTGCTTGGGGTCATTATAGGCACTGAAAAGATAGAAGTGGTTACAGACTTTAAGTATTTAGGTGTTGTCTTAGATCCAAACTTTTCTTTTAAAAAACATATAAAAATTATAACTAAGAAAATTAAAGTTAATCTTTATAATTTTAAGCACATTAGAGGTGCCATGTCAAACACTGCTGCTCTAACGTTTTTACATGCTATGATTTTTTCCCACTTAAGTTATTGTATTACAAGCTGGGCCATGGTGGGGTCTACCACAATCAAGCCAGTGGAGAGTTTATATAAAAAAGCACTCAAAATTCTAGATAAAAAACCTTTTTCATACCATCATTGTAACATCTTAGATAAATACAAGTTGTTGAGTTTTGATAATTTCTGTAAATTCTCCTACAGCTGCCTATTGTATAAAACTCTACATGGCCTGGCACCGCCTTGTTTACAGGAATTTTTTAAATATCGTCAGACACGGGTTACTCGAGCAGTGGTCAACAAAGATGTGGAGGTTCCATTCAGAAAAACCGCTTTCAGCCATAATGCACTATCTATAAAAGGTATTGCTTTATGGAATACAATACCTGTACATATAAGGGAATGTCCCTCTTTTTCCACTTTCAAGAGCCAGATCAAAATGTGGCTCAGAGCTCAACAAACATGTATGCACCTCTGATTAGCTCTCTCTCTCTTTCTCTCTCTCTATTTTACTAAATGTAATAGTGTGTATGTTTGTCTTGATCTAACCTGCCTATGTTGGACTCCAGATGGAAATTAGCCTTTGTGCTATAATCTGGCACATTTACATATATGTATATGTTCATTAATGTGCATTGTCCTGAAATGAAATAAATAAATTAATTAATAAAAGTACAAGTACAGAGGTCTTGTCAGATTATTTAGGTGTTTGCTAGATTCCACAGATTTATTCCTCACTTTCATTGGTTTCATCATTTTTGTTGGGGGTGACTGTTTGGGGATGACATCAGTGCCTCAAACAGGCCATGACTTGACTGATGACAGGCTTCTGCAGTAATCATAAAAGAGCCCAAACTTGTATTACTGAATTGCGCTGTAATTGTTCACTATAAATGGAGGCAGTCCCACTTGGGGATTATTAGATCATCATGAGCACTGAAATGGAGGGGAGTAATTTACCTTGGTGTAGTATTGGAATCCATTTAGATGATGCATGTCATTCAAGGAAATTCACAAGAAAAACTGGAATTTTGTGACTAGATACTTTCTCAAGTGAGGATACTGCCTTAATGCAGTGGCGGTCTGGTGTTCTGCGGATTGATTCTGCGTGTTATCATCATTAGAAAATGATTTTGACTCGCAATGAGAGGGATCAAAGGTACTGTGCTGATCCCAGAAACATTCACCATAAAAAAGCAGCAGACCTGTACCCGATTAGGTAACAAAAATTTTGGAGCAATTTAAAAATTCATAACAAAAAATGTAAGCTGAACGTCATTCTAATTTTTTGTCAGAGATTGTTCCCATTTATAAGATTGCACAGTAAAAATCTCAGGGGGGGGAATGACTGGTGACATTGTCATTTTTTGCCCCAAAAAAGGGCACTTTGGGGCCAAACCAGAAAAATTTACTTAGAAATTATTTCATTAAAAAACTTCTACCGATGATATTACTTCAATTACTGCATTTTTACCGAGAGATGTATCATAAAATCATTTAAAAAATGAATTCTAGTCTTTTGTCTTACTTAGTTCCTGAGTTACTGGTCATAAAATGTGGCCTCATTTTTGGGCATTTCGTGTTCGGCTGATTGGAGGCTTTACCATACAAAAAAGGATCAAGATACACAGAATCTAAGGCCATTTTCAAATTATAGGGGATGAATGTGGTTAGTACACCCAATTTAAGCCTCGTATACGCAATCAATTTGGGGCAATAAGTTGCCAAAGTTGGCTGAAGATGGGTTCACCAAAAAATTTTAAATAGTATTCAAATTTCAAAGGGCTATAACTTGAAAACTATTTGAGATACTGGCCTAATATTTGGCTTTTTTAAAATTTTGTGTGAATATTTACTCTATTTTTTCAAAGAATTTTGGGAAGGTGACCTGGCACCCCCTGGATGATTTGACGTGGAATGACCCTGCTGAGGAATCGACTAATCAGTGACCAGTTCTCTGTGTTTCGTCAGCGTTATGAGAAATTTAAGGAAGTCAATTTGAAACTGAAGTGAAGAAGCTGAGCGTTTAAGTGTTTTTTGTTAAGATATTCATTTCAGGTCATTTTTTCACAACCAGAA
Source organism: Gymnothorax reevesii (assembly GCA_029721435.1). Taxonomy (NCBI): domain Eukaryota; kingdom Metazoa; phylum Chordata; class Actinopteri; order Anguilliformes; family Muraenidae; genus Gymnothorax; species Gymnothorax reevesii. Next base: position 70,381,559 of record CM056577.1, on the reverse strand, counting down.
TGGGGATCTGAATTTATCCGACGGCATTCATAAAGGCCTTGGAATAATGCAATAATGCCTGTTTGTGCCACAGTCATTTGTGATAATGAGTTAGGATGGAAAGGTGGAAAGTTGATTACACTCTACGAAGATTAACTAAAGGGTTACTATAGTATACCATAAGAACTGTGTAGTGTTCTATTGCACTATAAGAACTGTGTAGTGTTCTATAATACGTTTCACCAGCTATGGTATGACCAAAGTTTTTTCTGTCATGTTATTTTATTAGCTATGGTACCCGTACTATATTTCAATAGCTATACAAAACTCCGTAATGCGTCCCAAAAAGCCATGCAATTATATAGGGGTAGAATTGTCTCAAAAAGATTTATATATCTCAAAATGAAATTCATAAATTTTTATCTATTTATAAATATACAAATACAAATATACAAATATAAAAACGTGACATACAAATAAATAAACTTATTTGTGTAAATAAACGTACATTTGTAAATATATTTTTGAGATTTGAAAATAAATATGCTTGACTTTGTGTGTGGATTCTGCTTTTGTGGATCACTTTTTGGTTTTTTCCCTCGATGACGTAATTTTGAGGCATTCCTGTCGCACACCACGATTCACAAATAAATGAATACTCCCTCCCCTTAACAACCAGCAGAGGGCAGTATGGTGCAGTCACAGATGGGTAATCGTCAGTCTCATGTCTCTGAACATGGATGAAGCGGCCAGAGATCAAGCAGGATAAGTATTACTCATTTTGGTTTATTTTACACTCATTGCACTGATAAGAAATCAGTATCTACATCTGGAAAATGTCATTAAACTGTATTGATACAATCAGCAGCTACAGTGGTGTAGCCAGAACGTGGGCCAGGAACATCCCTTTATGACTTTTATTAGTCCTGTCTTGTAGTCCCATCTTTCCTAATGAACTATGCATTCACTCCAAAAACACAGCTCCTCTCTATCAGGTAGTTCTCCTCGTGAAAGATGGAAATCATTCGTTTGGATGAGCTTTTATTTTTGCCTTTCAATCAGCCATACTCAAAATTGCGTTCAGGTGTTTCTCATCTTCATCTTCGATTTAATTCCAACAATGTAAGTGATCCTGAAGAGCATGTTTGATCGCCTGATGTGCCAAACGAATATGGCGCGGAAGATCCAGAGCAGTTTCGTAAAGCGTACGGCTACGGGTAAATTATTTTTCTGAACTGAGTTTAACCTATGCGTCCGTCCCTCTGAGAAAGGGGACAGCTTTTCTCAGAAACTATTAGAGATAGGACAACCAAATTTGGTGTGTAGCTTCAGACCATAAAGGCCGTCATGGAGTTCAAAAATGAGATACGCACGATGATTTTTCCTGCAGTTATTGCTTTTGATCCGTATTTTTGGACTCTGTCCACGGTATCTCTAAAGGGGACAGCTTTTCTCAGAAACTCTTAGAGATAGGACAACCAGATGTGGTGTGTAGCTTCAGACCATGAAGGCCTTCATGGAGTTCAAAAATGAGATGTGCGCGATTATTTTTCCCGCAGTTATTGCCCTTGTGGCATTTTTGAGAGCCTCTGTTCATAGTATCTTTAAAGAAGACATTTTGGCGGGGGATGTTGTTGACCATGTCTACTTGTCTTGTCACACTTGGATCGCATTAAGAAACACGCTGTGTCTATAATTGCCAATAGTGTATTGTTATAATTGTAAAATGTTTTAATTCAGGAAAATGATTGAGAACAAGTCAGGAGCAATAATTGTTCAACCGCGTCCAAACGAATGATTTTCGTCTGGCGTTCACAAGGAGAGCTAGTTTTCGGAGTAAATGTATTGTTCATGAGGAAAGATGATTGCGAACAAGTCAGGACTAATAAAAGTTATGAAGGTTATAGATGTCTCAAAATTACGTCATTGAGAGTAAAACCAAAACGCGATCCACAAATGCAGAATCCACACAAAGTCAAGCACATTTATTTTCAAATCCCAAAAGATATTTACAAATAATAGTTTATTTATACAAATAAGTTTATTTTTTGTCACGTTTTTATATTTGTATTTTTGTATTTGTATATTTATAAATGCATGAATATTTGTACATTTCATTTTGATATGTATAAATCTTTATGAGACAATTCCACCCCCATACAATTACAACAGTATAGGGTTATTTTTATATTGGGTGCCATTTGGACGTCATAACGTCATATTTGAATGTTCCCTTAAAAAAATAACATTTAACTGACTGAAAAACATATTGGTTGAGCTCAGGCACCTACATAATATTATTTTAATATATTTTAACAACGTGTGACACATGGGTTGTGTCCACTCTGTTAAGGACATACCAAAGACATACCATTTTAAATGTATTTTTACTGCATGAAGGCTTATGAAATAATATTTTTTAAGAAAGTGTATGTCCCTCACTTTAGTCAGGTAGTATAGTTTACAATCAAGTTATTTTAAATAAGCTTTTATTTTGAAAAACAAGTGCGTATTATGATCATTGAACATATTCCTCCAGTTAATTTCTTGAGATAAGTGAATTATGATGCAAATTGCAAAAAATATCTTGCATGTACAAACAAACCTCTCCATATTATGTCACGACAAATACATCGTGAAAATATTTTTATTTCATGAAACTATGATGGAAAAATATCAACAAAACAGAGTGGATAGAGGTTTATCTGAGTGGACAGTATCATAACAGAGTGGAGGAAACACAGCCAATGACGAAACCTGCATGTCATTAAATACTTTTGCGGGCAAATTATATAATGATTGACATTTCATTTCAACACAAAAAATAGTGCAATGTATCAAATTCAACTTGAAACAAATCAAAGGAGTGAAATGGGGGTTGAACTCACACACACTGACATAACCAGACTCGCCTTAAGGAGAAACCCAGGGTGAAAGAAAACAAGGAAGTAGAGCTGCAATGAAGTCCCAGCACCAAACCACCTGCAAAAAATTTATTTCTTTACTTCTCTCCTTTTCTTTCTCATTGCCCTTTTCTCTCTCTCAGAAAATTCGTTTATACCCTTTCCTCCCTGTACCTCCTCCATTTTTCTCTCCCTTTCTTGAGGTAAGGCCGTCTTCGCTCAGGGTCAGCATCACAGCTTTCTCTGTAACGCCTCTATGTTTCAGCTGGACTTAGTGCAGGTGACATTCCTAAACAAAGGCATGCATTGCATTTAATTAATAGACAGGCTATCCTATTCATATTCATGTACAATATAAAATACACATAATCAGTACTTCAATCTTTTAAAAATCTTTTAAGTCAACAATACATGTATTATGTCCACTCTGTTAAGTTGGTGTCCACCATGTTACTTGAATAAGGATAACAGAGTGGACATTTTGAGCTAAAGATGGCCCTCAGCCTAGCTTTGCAAGCATAATAGCTAAGATGACTTTAGATATTTGATTAGAAATCTATAATTTTACCCAATACCCTTTTGAAATGATTCAATTTGATTAATTTCTTTTAGATATAGCTTTAACAGAGTGGACACATTATGATCAACCACACTGAACCTACTTCATTAAACTGCAAAATCTTATTTTTAAAGAGGTAAAAAATTTAAAAAAAGCTTACCACAGTTGAATTTCCGCCACTGATGTGATGTCTCTGCAGAATAGCGACGTCATCGATAAATTGTGGAATTTTCTTAAAGGGACACTAACTCAACTTAACAGAGTAGACAGTGACACCGAGGATGAACATAAAACTTTTTTCTTTTTTTTTTTTTTAATATATTTTGATTAAAAATCAACACATAATTAAAGATTATCAAGGACAATAAAATCATAACCTTTTTTTTTTCTTTTTATTAGTTATTTCCATCTTGAATTTGGATGAACCGCACTAAGCAAAATTCCCTAACCACCTTTAAACAAAAGTAAATTTAAAAAAAATAAATAAAATTTGGGAGCCTGTACCCTTGAATTTATAATAGAAGACAATTGATAATACACAAAAAAAAACAAATTGAATGAGTATTCGTCCAACTTCTGTGAAAATACAGCTTAATTTATACTGGGGACACAAATGGCACCCTATTAAAAAATGACCCAGTTGCCTTTGGTGGTCATTTCTATGGTACTCCTCTTGTGTGTTTTTTGAAAGGGGAGCAGCTTCCAAGGTGGAAGTAATAAACTGACCAGTATTTTCAATGGGGAAAATAAAAAATGTTACCGTACATAAAGATGCTTAATAGAGGGTTTTGTGGACTGGCTAGCTAACGTTGCTAATACCCACCCAGTTGGTTTCAATGTCAATTTTTTGCTAAAATGTTTCCAGCTCTTGTTCTCGCGATGAAAACAATGTGACAGGCCTCTTCCGACAATGTTGTGACGTCTTTTAGAAGAAAAAGGTGCAGATAAGCATTTTCAGTGCATTGGTGTGATGCAGCGATTTATTTATTTATTACTCGGGCCGGTACGTGATGAGTCAAACTTCCGGCTCCGGATCTCCGTTTTTTCTTTTTTTTTTTTTTTTCCGGGGTCGTGATTGTCCTGCTCAAGCACTCCTGTGGTTTTGCGATTGGCCCAGGCCCAGACCCGGCCGAGTACAGGGGGGGTACACCACGAAGCAAGTTCAACATAGACAGCCTTAATTTCAGTAAGCCGGTTGAACAAACCCTGACCTTGTAATCACAGACAATTGGTATCATAACGGTGGAATTAATCTTTCTTTGTTAACCACGGCTTTAACACCGTGAGCGCTCTTAATTAAAGGGCGTTGCATATGTCAATTTTCCGTATTTCCTTCATAAAATGACCGATTCCGAGCTGAATGTTCCTCTGAGGAAGCTATCCCTGATCCAGGATCAGAAAGACTGCAGGATATCTCCCCCCCCCGCGGCACCAGGGGGCGCCCCAGCAGCTTAATGGGAGACATATTAGCAGCCCGAATGAAATGAGTGCTGCAGTTCAGTCGGGAAACTCTTGCTGCAGTTACGCATTGATTTAAATAGACTGTGTGTTCTCCCCCACACCAATCACACTTGCACACATGCCACACGCCCACCAATCAGACAGGACACGGTTATCGCTCAACTTTGCTGTGCTGCTGCTGCTGTTTTGCCTCGTGCTTTGCTGCTGCTGCTTGCCTTTTGGCTCACCCTCCACCTCCCCACCCTCCTCCACCCCAGCCTCCTCCTGGTGTTCAGATCTGCTTTGATCTGATCTGAGTTGTCTTGACTGACATGAATTTTTTCACTGATTGGTTGGACACTTTGAAAGACTGCATGATTATGCATGCGCATAGACTCTAGGGAAATTATGATTGAGGTTTATGCTAGTATATGTATTCTTGTTGGTTGTAATAAGGCCAGGGAGGAATTCTACTGGAACATTGCTGACCTTGTAAATGAGTAAGTCTTCTGATGAAGGACTAGTGGAAATCACTTTAGTTTCTCGGCCAATGAAGCAAAGCTGTGTGCCTACTGTTCGTGCAACTTAAGTGCCTCTCTTTGCTACATTGCCAAGATATGGCTCCAGTAGATCGCATAAGTAACCAATTCCCTCAGCTGAAAATCTGTAGCGTCCATAGAGAATATCGTCAGAAAAAGCGAACAGGTCATGCCAGTCTCCCTCCGAAGAGAACCGCCTACGTTTCGGGCACCAAAATCCACAGGATTATTCAAGAAAGGTGATGCCAACTTCAAAGGAGGTGTGAACTGATAAGGCAGTACATGTACAGCAGATTACAGCCGAAACTCAGCACATAACCTGCTCCCATCCAGGTTAAGTTCTCAGAGAAAATTCCCATGCTAATCTAGCCACGTTAAGAGAGAGGCACCTTCGTGACATTGAAAAGCCTAGGTTTAGGCTCGACATACCTCGCTAACCCACTTCTCTTGCTTCATAGTATCCCCCCCTGGCTCTGAGGAGCCTCTTGTTTTTTTTTTTTGGGGTAGCAATTGTCCTGCGCGTACACGTGATTGGACCAGGCCTAGACCCGGCCCGAGTACAGGCCCTGAGGAGCCTTTTGTTTGTACTGATTGACGTCTGAATTCCAGCTGAGTAAATTGCTGGTGAGAACTGAAAACGCTTGACAGATGGTGCTGCATGCTCTTGCGTACACTTTCTACGTTTGGACCAAGAAGACTTTTTCAAACTTTGATGTCATGATTTGGTCAAAATAGCGACCACATGGCGGTCTCTGTGCATTTTTCAGGGTCTGTCATTCAGACTACTTATCTCCTTGGCCATACCTCAGTGACAATGGGATTTTCTGTGAACTAACCGAGTGATGAATACTTGCTGCAGTGGAACAGCCCTCAAAACTCCCAGCCTTGTACTATAATTTGGTGTGCACGTAAGCATACAGTGTTGCTATTAGCCTGGGGATTTTGACACTTAATCTTTATGCTGATAAGGCCTACCAAAGAAAACGGCCAAGCTGTAACATAAGTTTTTCAGATGTCTACCTTCTTTCTAAGAACCAGCAACACGGAATTGAAAACTCAGTCGGTCTGTCTCTGGATTTGTTTTAGACCGTGCAATTTAGTGAATTTGGTTCTCGTGAAAATGTATCGACTTCAAAGTGTTGCGGTGCGAAGTTTTGGGGGAATGTGGCATGTTTTCTATTATGTGTTGATGGTTATTTGAAAAAGGTTGTCATCGGATGAACTTTAGTTTCAGCTTGGCTGTTTTTTTTGGGGGGGAGGGGGGGGGCTGGGTCTGCTTATGTACAGTATAAGCGGCTGGTAGCCCTGTTTGCTGGCCAATCGGAGCAGAACTTATTTCACCGATGCGACGCCCTCTCAAAACGCCCTGCTTTTCTGAGAGAAAGAATGTCAGAAATTAAGTGGCCCAGAAATTGTGGAATTTTTATTATTATTATTATTATTATCTGTTTATTTTTATTTTTCTTTGCTAGAATGCTAAAATGAGCCTTTTTTCCAAGACTATTATAGGTAAAAAAAAAAACGGCATAATGGGGGCCTTTAAATGACAATTACATTCTTGACATTTCCTATCATTTTATCATTTTGGCGTAGGAGAATGTATTGTAGTTACAGTGTTTTACCAGAAGAGGGAACCATTGTTTATATTGTGCTCGAGTCCCTTGATTTCTGTCTAGGAACTGCATATTGTGCCTCAAGGAAGATGACGCTGAGATTTTTTGTGGGATAAATCAGCGTTATGCGAACTGAAGAGGGAAATGCCTTATGATAGAAAAAAATTGATGTCAACGAGAGTTTAGCTTGTTTGCAAAATTCTCCCTGAAAAGTGGAAGAAGGAATTTCCATGCTGAAGGAAGGTATAAAAGCCTAATCGTGGTTGAGGGTGATTCTGTGGGAAAATTTTTACTCCTCCTTCGTGAGTATATTACATAGCTACTTTTGCTGGTATGAGATATGCATTTAAAATCCTCCCTTTTTATAAGTACGACTATAAAGTAGTTAAAATGCTGGCAATTCACGTAAAAATACTTGTTTACAGACAATTGCAATATTTAGTGTTAACAATGAAGGGGAGAAAAGTTGGTGTGTGAGCATGTGGCATGTAGTGAAGTCAGGTTTTGGACATTTGCCAGCTTGCCATGAATATCAGCCATACAGTTTTGCTTCCCTTTGTTAACAAATTTATAGAACATCAGCTTATTTTTATTCTTTTATTTTTTGTAAATCGGAATACTGCAAATTGTTACCACAGATGTTCAAGTTGAAACGGTCTTAGCTTTAGTCTCTAGATGGTGCTATAACATAAAGACTAGCGCAGTCGAAGCCTGTCTGCCCCCTCACTATAGCACCAGTAAAACTGTTCGCCCCTGCCAGCAAATTCTGGATAATAAAAATAGAGAGTGGGATTATGAGGATTAAGGGATATGTACAGTTTTTCATGTATTATGCTGTATTTCTTTTTCGCTCAATGATTTTTGAAAGAGAGATTATTGTCCAGAAGCATTGGCTTAATTTGTTCATTTCCACATGCCCACGATCTAAAATTAAGAAATTCATCAATTAAAAAATGCTTATCCATTGGAACCATGTGAGATACTGTATGTACAAGTATGCATATATACATACGAAACATACATAGTTGAATAGAAACTACATGAAGTGACTTCATGTATTGCCGTCGTGTCAGTGTTTTAAATTATGTGCCTTGAAAACATCATTAAACATGGTGAAAAGATGCCACTATATCTGGTCTCACTTCTAACTGAACAAGGCATAAGCAAAGTAGTATGTCGAGTAACCCATTATGAATACAACGCAGCTTGGTTATTTCATTAAACAAAAAGTACACAGCATGCAAGTTGTGACCTGACTAAAATATATTGATCACCACCTGAGCCATTTATTTAGATGTGTGCGCGATATGAAAAGGGGCCGTGTGGTGTCCAGGATTAGGAGAGTGGGACTCTATCGCGATCACAGCACTCAGCATGGCTTCAGGCAGGTCGTTTTGATGACTGTGGGGAAGGATTGCATGTGATATCAGTGATATCACACTGATATAAATCAGATTTTTAAGAATGCTCTGTGACAGGAACTATGGCAGGATTGAGGAACGCTAATGTCGAACCTAATGTTCCTCTCAGTGTTTTATTTATTTTTTTTTTTTTTGAATTTTAAAATTCTTATATCTGCTTCCAAGATGTTTACCCTTGTGGTTAGAGGGAAAAAATACATCTAAATTATTTGCCTTCACCCCGTGTATTTCGATACAGTACTCGTTAAGGGTATTTCATGACAATACTTCAGCATTAGTTGTGTAGTTTTTAGTTGTTCTAGTTAATTATATACATTTTTCTACATTTATTTTAGAACAAAGTGCTGTTTTGGATGGCACTGACTTTCCTCCGTTGACATAAATGCAGAAGCTCTGATGAAAGGTGGCTTGGCAGTAAACAGCAGTGTGTTTTTAAGTCCTGATGTGAAAGAGAGCACATATACATACAATACAAAGCTTCCTTCATTAGACCGTTACACTGTTTGCCTAATCTGGTCAGACCCCCCTGCCTCTGCCTTCTGAACTCCAGAGAGCTTAAAAGGTCAGGGCCAGTGCATCGTAATGGAGATCTCCACCTCGCCTTTACAGTGCCGAGGTGCCATGTATTTATTAGCAATCTAACCCCGCAGGATTAGAGATGATCTCCAGCTGAAGTCCCTCTATCAGCGGCCAGGTTTAAACCAACGTGGGCTGGCAGAGAAGGTGAGGTGGAGGTCGTCCCCCTGAAGTCTTTATCATTGAAATCCCCGAGTCCTAAACAAACCACAGCGCCTCCATTGTTCCCCCCCCGTGCGATTATGCGGCGCGGTTCAAAGGGCACTTCCCCGTATCGTTTCAGCGGGAGGTGGCGGGAGGCGGTACAGTAGGAGGTGAGGGAGAGATAAGGAGTCTACAATCCAATTAGGGCGGGGGGGTTCGAGGGGACACGCGGTGAAAAGGCTTGATTGCTCCAAACCTGCCCAGTCACAGGCACAATCAGCAATATCAAAGGGCCGGAGCGAGCGTAATTACTCCCCGCCGGGTAAATGACACCCCTGGGCCCCCCTTCTGTAAAAATGGTAAGTAAGGAAAACAATGCACTCCCTTCTGAAGAGCAGTTGACACTAAGCCTTTGGGCTCCCCCCCCCCCCCCCCCCCCCCCCCCTCTAAACTCGACAGTTGTATCGGAGAACAAAGGGCCGTCACTCAGACAGGAGCCAGGCCTCCCCCAGCAGCCTCGCCACACGACGGGAAGATGTTTCTGGAATGGCGGAAATACGGGACCTGTCATCCTCAACAGAGGCGGTTTGTGCGAAGGCGCTGTGTTTGGCTGAGTGTGGGGAGGGTCCCTGCACTGCCACTTCAGCTCTCTGGCCTTCAGAGGAGGGTTTGAGAATCCACACATCTGATGATCTGGGGCTTCACTCCTGTCATGTGAACGGTGTGACTTTTATTCAACCGTACGTTGGGTTGAGTTGGTCGCTTCATTATTGACCGCACTATATTGGAACAAATCAAATATCTTCTGCCTTTGAAAAGTGATTGAAGACCCTGGTGTGAAATGTACTTCAGTCCCAAAATGTCTATTTTGAAAAAAAGGGGTGTAAATATACAAAAGATCCATGAAGTCTGCTAATTGAATACCCCAGTTCTAAAAGTACATAGAAATGTCCATTTTGTGAAAATTGAGTAACTATAAATTATAATTTCCCACCCTCATCTCATGGTGTGTGGAAATATGACTCGCACAAGGCTCTTCAATTGTTTACAATATCGCACCACATGAAATAGGGACTTAAATTCTTAATGGCATGTCAATGCTGTTTCAAGCACAATATGGCTCCAGAAATTGGAAAAATCCCTGTGACATATGAAAAGGGCCAATGAAGAAAAATGCACAGCTTCTTACTTTTTTTGAGATTTCGCTAATGAAGTTGCTTACACATGAATACCTGCATACACACACAGAGGGGCCCTAGAACTGAGGTCAGGGTCCCCTGAACTAAAATGAGGTAACAGATATTTGTCGCCATCTCTATCGCGATAATTCATCATAAAGTCCATACTGATTGTATTTCTTTTTTAATTAGCGCTAACAATGGTATTGATTACCACCGACTGCATAGATTTACGATTTGGTCTGTAGCGCTGCTACATCTAAGGATGTTCTGAGAATTTTGAGACCTTCGCAGAGGTAGGGAAACGGTCACGAAAATCAGCAGAATCCGCCCCACCCTAAGCTGATCCAACGGCCTTTTAAATCCTTTAAGGCATGAGATCACACGTACGTGTTGAAAAGGTTCTTAAATGATCAATATAATGCTGATTTAATCGCCACTATCAATCACTGTAGCTATGTTAAGGAGTTTTAGATCCACAAGCATGGATGTATTGTCAGAAAAAAAGAAACTTATCTGAAAAAAAACTGCTTCAAAGAGTTAAGGCCATTTCCTCACAGTTTACGATATTGCCATTGAATTCGGCCTGCTTTGCAAATTTCCCTTTGTGACTTTGATGTAAAGCCTCTTTGCAATATCTTTGTCTCTGTGAAGCCACAGTGATGTCCTTCCACCTGAGAGAATAGAGATTATACTGGGAGTTGGTCACTACTGCTCTTAACGCTGTTTGATACGCTATCCCTCCCCTTCATTTTTATTTACAGGCACAGTAATGACTCCTCACCCTCTCTTAACAGCCCTGATAGAATCTAATAGATTAGCACACCTCAAAGGCCCAAAGCACCTTTAGAACCATTCTCCTCAAGTCTCATAATGCTTTACCTCACAGTTAAATGCTGTTCATCTGCCATAAATGGAGCCCGGAATTCGCCAGTGTTAGTTTTGAGGCAAAATGGACCCAGTAGCTAGTGAAAATTAATACCAGTTTGAGTTGTACTGTGCTGTAAAAGTGACTGGGCCTTTTTTGTGGGAACAGTCCTCCCTTCTCACAGTTTGCTGACAGGAGTAATGGTGATGTATTCGTCCAGTGAAAATTATTTAATTGAGGTTGGCAGGCCACAGCAGTCTTTCATTCCAAGTGTAATTCCTTGTGCGTCTTTTCGACGAAATGCAGATTTAGTTATAACATGATAGATATATTTTGCTTTTTGATCAATCTCAATTGGATTTTCTGCTGGCTCAGTGTTTGGTAACTTGTATTTTTATTTCAGGGAATGGGCTAATTATTACTATCACTTGGCAGTAATATGTGTAATATTTGTGTCATTCAGAGAGTTCTGAAATTGTTGTGAAAATATTCTGTAAAAATACATTTTACTCACCACTTAGAAATGGCCCAGTTTTATAATGTTTGAAGGACCATCGGAGTGAGATGTGACTAGTATGAGAGGACTTCCAAATTGCCAATTGACCACCCTTTTTGTGGGGAAAAATAATTACCTTATTTTGACCTTATTGTTGGAGCATGGCATGATACTGAAATATGAGTATCCCAAAACAGTATTACCTGCAAGTTTATCATCAAAACTAACTCTTGGGAGTCATTGATTCACATCATTCTTAGTTTATTTGGCAAAAAAAATTGCAGAAGTTGCTCTTGAATTCAATTAAACTTCCTTAAAGTCCTTCTATAATTAATTACAGATTGATTAAATGCAATTTGCTTCAGCATCGAAGTCAAAAACCCTTCACTTTTGTTGCATGCTGTTTGAAATTTGATTAGATTTGGCGGTGATTTAGCGGTGATTCGTGGCTGGGTAATCATTGTTCACCTGAGTTCTTAACTGATATTTTTTCAATTTTATAAATTGTCAATCGGTTGCTTCAATTCAAATAAATTCAAAATTATTTGTCTTTGTTACGATATTAATTTTTGAACTGTTTAGTGCCAAGGTCATTTCCATACTACATTTTTTTTAATCTACTTTTGGTCATAGGTGTTAATATTTTGTTTTCCACATTAGTCTTGCTGTAAATAAAAAGCACATTTGAGACACAAAATGATTATTTAATTTTTTTTTCAAGAAATGTTTCTATTTCATGAAAGGCAGTTGACACAGATAATGCAGCCATCACATACCCCTGAGCTCAGTGTTATTCAGACAGTGTGGGATTACCGACTGAGACAGACATCAGCCTGCAGAGGACCTGCAGACAGTTCTCCATGATGCTTAGGCCAGCCAAAAAGCCTCTTTTTTCTGAAAACTATAAAACTGCAAGGCATTGTTCCTAATTTCTAGGCTGAGGGTATTCTTCCGAAATGTAGATTCAAGTCAAGTTTTAGTTTTTCTCATTTCATAGGTCTTGAAATTATTGTTTTAATATGTAAAGATTTTTCATTGCACCTCAGGGAATTGTTCGAAATGTGCCTAAAACTTTTGCACAGGACTATATTTAAATTTGAATTGTATATTCATGGCTCATGAATATAGCCACCATGAAGCGTACATGCTGTCGGTCTTCAGTCCAACATTTATTCATATTCTCTCTTTTTTTTCCGTGTCACTCCAGGAAAACAAATGTAAGAAAGTGCTGGAACAGGGCTCTGAAACATGGCATCCTTTTCTTCACCTTGAACAGAAATATGAGGGAGCACTAATTGAGCAGGTGTCTCCCTCAGCATAGTTTTCAGACTCCTCCAACACAGAAGAAGCCCATATTCCTTTGTGTGCCAGACTTAAAAACACAACGATATTAAATGCGTCCCATTCATCTGCCTGTTTGGCGTGCACAGATGATTTTTATTTTTGTCCTTATTAGTATGCAAATTTGATGAACGATTGTGAGTAAAAGATATTTTCTGTATATTGCTGCCGGTGTTTGTTAAATATTTGTTTTAAGTTTAAATAAAAATTAAGTGGACAGTTTCCTTAACAGAATGTTGGCTGCCTCTCTGAACATGCCTGTGGTCATTGGTCTGCAGTGATGATGCCGATTGGTAGTTAGTTTATCACAGTGCTGTTGCTGCTGAGATCCAGCCCTTTCCATGGCCCAGCGTGGGGAGCCGATGGCTAAAGCGAAGCGTGGCAGGATTAGGGTGATTGTCGGCGTGCGGCCGGGAGTGCGAGGTCACAGAGGGTCAGCTCCTGATGTGTTAATAAGGATTAATCCCTGGCAGGAAGGGCTCAGGCAATGAGAAACATCCCACCCCTCCTGCCCGACAACACTGCAAGAGCACAAATTCCCCTAATCCTGTAATTGACACCCCTTCAAATCTCACTTTGCTCAAAGCGCTGACACTGTTACCCTGTTTATAGTGGAGCGGCTGCATTGTGTGCCGCGGGATTAGAGAGGAGTAATCTGGACATCTGACGGGACGGAGAGCGTGCGACGGGGTGTCTCTGAGGCTCACAGGGACAGGAAGATGCTACAGGGGTCAGAGTTAGTTTAGCACGGGGAAGCAGCTGGATGCCTATCATGGTGCTGTTTTTCTTAAATTTAGTGTTACAAAAATGCTCATGTTGCAACTTTGCCGCTGGAATCCTGTCACGGTTTGTCTTCCTGGTGTGGGCTGTGTGAAAACTATTCTGGGAATTCGCCTGCCTGTGGTATAGTGGCTTCCCTATGACTTTGCCACTTCAGTTGCCTTTAGAAGTGTATGAAATTAGACTTTGAGAGTTTGTATCATAATGGAAGCGCAAGTGTTTTACTTTCTCAATGCGTAATTATTTGTTGGATTTAGAGACCCACATGTTGGTCTGTGCAGTATTGTGATGTGGACCATCCCCCTGTATGTGCGCTGAAAACGACTGGCTCTGCATTATTGCCACGAAGTCAGGAGCAAGTTGTAACATTGTTGATAGGTGCGATTATTATCATTTGTGACTAGGAAGTGCAGGGCTGTTGTCTCAGTATTGCCGTCTGCTTCACAAGTCTTAATGTGTCACTCCAGTCATTATTTTCTATTCAGTTGCAGCTCTGAATCCAGGTTGCTTACACCGCTACTGGCTTTAATGAGGTGAAAAGGTTTATTTTAATACTGGCGAAACCACAGGTCCTCAGAGTGAACTGCTTGCAGCAGCAGTTAAGTATCTTGAATTGGCATTAAAAAATGGCTTATAGGCCTGTACTCCAAAGGTACTGCAATAATTGATCTTAGGCTTGGACACAGCATACAGTGCCTAACCAAATACAGGATCGCAATGATGCAAAAAAGATATGCGTGAAACACTGAACCACTCATATAGCGTTATGGTGCCAGAGTGCCTGATATGACCACAATTGTGGTATTAGAAGTCAGTTTTTCAGTTGACCTGCAAGGAGTAATCTTTGTCAAGTTTAGTTGAACTTCCGAGAGCGCCTATGTTCAAGCCATTTGAAGCATACGTTTGTTCTTTTCAAAAGTGAAATCTTGCCAGCGCTAGCTTCAGTCAAGTGTGATCATGACAGCTGCCTGTGCAGAGTATCACGTTTTTCACTGCCACTAATCTCAGTTTAGCAATGCTAATCCCTCTCTTAACCTGAAGCGATGACAGCTCGTCTAGTGAGACACTTTATGTTTCTAATACCAGTTTTTACTTTTATTGTGTTTAATATTCTTCATTCCTTAGCCAATTGTTAGCCACCATGAGCAACATGAATACAAATCCTGATGGAGCACTCAAAACAAATCATCCTAATTGGCTCTATTAGTATTATCTTGGCCCTGTGATGTCTATGTTTGTCAAAATGGGCATCTTCCTCTACGTAAGGCCGATGGGGTCTCTCCATGTAAGAATCTTACAAGTAAAATAAATGAGCTCAAATAGTATCTCTTAATTTTTATTACAGTGGCCTTAGCAAATTTCAATGGTAGTTCTAAAAGTTGGCACCACTTAAGTCTGCTGTTGCAGAATGATACAACAATCGGCCAAGTAAACAATATAGAGGGTGATTTCAATGAAAAAAACAATTGCTACGATGCAGGAAGTAAGTTCTAAAAAATCTAAAGATCTCACCGGAACAGAGCGTTGAAATATTTTGGGGGCGGTGTTCAGTGCAGATGGTTTGAATGCAATAAGAACTATAAGCTTTTGCGATTTTTGTGGTAGTTCACCTGCCGTGTGGATATGATTTAAGGGCCCACCTGTCACTCAGCCTCTGTGCATCTCTCTCTCTCCCCCTCTCTCTCTCTCTCAGGGCATCCTGCTGAAGAGGAGTGGGAAGTCCCTGAACAAGGAGTGGAAGAAGAAGTATGTCACCCTGTGTGACAATGGCCTTCTCACCTACCACCCCAGCTTACATGTGAGTCTCTTGCTATTTTTCCATTGGAACAAAAATCATAGTTTATTTGTGGTTTTTTATATGTCCTACAACCTTACTTTGTTCAGAATTATTCAGCTGTATTTTCAAAACACAACACTGCTGGGCATGGCTGTTAATCCCTTCAGCTGAATTGTTCTCTTAAGTTTACTTTCAAATACATTGTAGATTCAAAATAGGATTTTTTCAATATTGCAGGACAATGTTTCATGCATATTTTGTATCTGCTGGTTGAAGCATTTAACTGACACTACATCACACTTACACTGACAGAAATGGTTAAACCCAGCATGCCATGTTTTTATGGCCGCGGCATTTCTTTCAATAGAAAATATCTAGATCTTGTACATCAGTTCATACACATTTTCCTGTAATTCAAGTGGACGTATTTGGAATTGTTGAAAACTATGGGAGCTCCACAAGAATTAGGACTGAAATTTCACAGGTTTGAATACTGCAGCTGCATTTTACAGACCCATATATGGGTCTGTTGGTTTTACAAGGTTAACCTCTTCCACTCGGGAGTTGCCATCAGAGGGATCTATTGCACTGCTTTCACCTTGCTTAATCACATTACATCTTCAAACCTGTTCCCATTTAGATTTTATAATTCCCAAATAAGTGTTAATTTGTTCAGTTGTGAGGATCAATCCGTATCCCTTCTCCCCTCAGCTTACATAATTATTCATTGCAACAATTATCAAGCATTTTCCTGACCACATTAATGGTGGACCAAACTTAAAACGTCAATGTCTTTCGAAGCTTCTGAATTCCTGCAGCTCACAAAATGTTTTTTTTTTCTGCGTCCGCGTCCGATTGGCTTGATATGCCGAAGAAAATCTTTCTAAAAATGCAGTTTAGCTGACACAGGTCCACGTGTTAAGGCTGCTCAATAAAACACTTTCCAATCAGTGACATTACCATGGTGCAGGTTAACACCAAACCTATTTCCAAGTAAGAATCGGGCAATAGATTGAATTAATTTACTGAGCAAATGGGCTTCCAATAAGCTGTGTTGCCATTAACGATTGGGACATACAGCTTTGTGTCCATGAGGAAGGCTTCAGTATGAGATTGCATGGACGGTAGATAAAGCTGCTGTAACTGATTTGGTTGTTTTCGTAGCCTCTTGTGCAAAGCCGAAGTCAGCAGTCCCCGCTCCCCATCCCCAAACAAGCCACCCAGGAACGCACATCAGTTTCCACAGAGGCAGAGATGGAGACCAAGGACTTAGTTACAATGAAAGTAAAATATAAACAAACACACTCAGTGTGATTGTCATGTGAAAGCAACTCTGAAAACACGTACCAACGACACATTACATCCATGCAGAAGCTTCGGTATGAATGGCTTTTTGAAGGTATTAGCTAAGCTAGCTAGTGTCCTATAGCCACACATGCTGTTGTTACACAGCTAAGCAAGCTGTTTTCAGGCACAAACGATGACTGGACATTTATAAACTCACAGTAGCAAGAGTAAAAACAACCTACAGGCCTAGCCGAGACTGATAAAACTGCGTAAGTACAACAGAGTAAAACAAAGCTTACCTGTCCAGTAGCAGCAAGGCTAGCTGTGCATCGCTTTTTAAACCCTTTGATTCCTTCAGTTTTTCCCACCTATTGAAAGCGGCTCTGATATAAAGAAGGCTCCTGGCCATCTCATGTTTTTTGTCCTTAATTCTATTTGTCCCTCTACCGTTCTTTGGCGCTTTGGCTGTTTCATTGTGTACGCTGTCTCCCGTAGCACTGGGATTGGTAGCTTCATCTGTTCCACCATTGCCAACAACGAAGATTTTTCTTTGTCTTCTTCTAATGATTTTTCTGGCAGATGGCACACTAACAATGCAAATTCTGCTCTGCGCATTCACAGGCAGAGAGAAACGCCTCTATGACATTCTCTCACCGAATTGGATAGAGGCAGTCGGTGGCTCCAGAATTTTATTTACCGCTTTATTGCAGAATACAGTGACTGAGAGAACTGTGTTATGGACTAGATACTCTAAATCAACAATCTCTTTCAGAATATGGAGCTATTTAACACTTTTTTAAAAACAAAAAAAACCTCATGAATGACTTTGCTACCTTGAAAGATTTTGATGCATGGCATGCATGTTTGATGCTTTTGATAACCAATTTAATCAATTATTCACTTACCAACACTTTGACGTAAGATGCGCTGGTAGTTAAATAAATAAATTATCATTGCTTGGTGCAGCAACCAGTGCACCACTATGCTTTGCTGCAAATGCAACCTATTCTTAGGAACACTGAAAACATTAGGATTAAGTGCAATCTTAAAATAAATTACATTACACCGCTGAAAAAAATCCTAGAACGGGAGGCAGAATTCATAGCAAGCACTGGGTCAATGGATTTTAAAAAATATTTTATTTTTTTTTTTAGTATCTATCGAGTATCATTATTAAGAACTTTGACACTGTAGCCCTTCAGTCATCTGTCATTTCTTAATACTTAATAATCTTAATAATCACAGGCTTATATATTGGTCTTGATTATTCAGTCATAAGTTGAGTGATTTTTAATCAAGTGACCTTGACTAGGAACAGCTTGAAAACAATTATGCGTTTAAGGGTCAGAGGCTCAAGGCAAGTCACTTGAACATCCGTAACTCCGGCGTTACAACTATTATGTTGGGCTTTAGGAAGTTAAAGAGCTGCATATGCATGGAAGCAGCAACCAGACACTCGCTGGTGCTCCCCACAGAGATTGTTGCCCTCAATTTTGGCTAGGTTGTTGATGGTGGCAGTGCCGCGGATTATACTGTGGTGACATCACTAATGTGATACTGTAGCTGGAAGCCGAGCTGGCTGCCAAAGGAACCGGTATCTCGTTCTCAGTGTTACTTGACATTTTTTAAGAATGTGGACAACACGCTATCCTTTCACTGCTCATCAAGACTTTGTCAGTTTCTCTTGGCAGTCTGTTAGCTGATTGGCTGACTTTGCTCGCTAGCTAGATAGCACCTTAGCGAGAATAAACTTTCAGCTTAACGACAGGCACTGGCCATCTGTTGTTCGCCGGCTGTTCTACTGTTGCACATCATATGTAAAGACAAAGTAAGAATAAAAAATTGGCAGTTTTACCCACCTCTTCTACTTTTTTTGCCCTCCCTTTCTTATGCTCGTCCTTTGACACCTGCATTTTTAGTTACATCACTGAAAAAGGCTAGCTCTCCAAAATAGCTTACTTGCACATTTGATTGGTTAGAATGTTTCTCTTAAATGTCCACAACATGAAAGCAAGAGGAATAATATTTTCCATAATATTAAAAGAAAATGCACCACCAAGCCATTGTCAATTTTAATTTAAAAAACTTCTTTACCCAGGTCTAATGTAGGCCTTTAAACATTTGCATGCGCATTAGACACGGCGATTAAATACTTAGATCTCTGTCATAGTGACAAACATTTTTATCTGACTTTGTTGCTGTTTATAATGGGAGGAACGCTACGTTTGTACTATATGGCACATGTTCATAGCTGATGGTCACAACCTTGTGTATATTATAAGAGGATTCATAAGTGCATTGAATTGCAATACTGATGGTTTTGTGACTCACATGCCTATTCGTCACTTGGCTCCCTTCACACGCAGGTCCAATGCCACTGCACCACCTGCACCCCTGGTATTTCTGCCCTTGGCTGTATTATGCCCTCAGGACCTTTCGCTCTCCCACCACTGTAGTTGAGACAGGACTCTCCTGATTCTCCTCCACTTTTCAGCCTGAACACTGCCAGCCTTTCGAGGGCATATGGGGGGTTGAAGCCCTTTCCTCACCCCCTCAAATATCGAAACCATGCCAATAAGACCCCCCCCCCCCCCCCCACCACCATGACGTAACAAAGACCGATCTTTGCTTCTTGAACCTTCTTGAACTCCGCTGTGTTGAAACCACAGTATTACCATTTCAGCAATTTAGTCTGAGGTAAAAATATGACGTGCTTGCTGCACAATTCGTTTTTAATTTTACTTGCAGTTTGCATCTTGCATTCATGCATATTAAAAAGCTCATTCTATACTCTGCAACATATTAATGTGGACTAACGCACAGAAAACTGAAGTCTTTATCTGAATGTATTAAAGTAACTACTGGTAAATATGGACATTTTTGGAAATGCCACATAATTGTAACTTGTGCTCTTGTATCAAACCCAACTTCAGACATAGTCCATGGAAAAAAAAACCTTTTGGATTTGTTCAAAAGTGAGTGTTCAGTGAGGATCATTTTCTCCCCAAAGAGGGGGAAAATTACGTACTGTAAATATTTTTTCAAACAAGTGCCAAGCCACACTGATGCCTCACGGTGTTTAACTGCATCTTCTGCTGTCTTTATCGTCTCATAAGTACAGTTGTGAAGTGAAGTTCAAATGTGTTTCACAAAGCGTGTGCGAATGATCTCATTGGGAGCAGAGAGATTGAGGCTACAGGATAAAAGGGTTTTATTAAGAGTGTTTATGAAAGCGGTTTATGACAGGCAGGCCCACGGCGATAGGGCCAGGCCTGTGGCTGGCCGTTGGTTGATAATGGCGGGTAATGGCGGTCCACAGCGCTGCGTGCACACGGAGGCCCGATGCCACGCTGGCTTGTATTTATTATGGCGCTCTCCGCACGGCGGCAGCGACTGCGATGCCTCGGACATCCATCTCTGTCACATCCCCACTGTGCTGCTAATGCCTCTTAAACACTCGGCTACGGAACCAGAGCTCCTTGCCTTCTCTCTCTCTCTCTCTCTCTCTCACACACTTTGTGCTTTCACGTGCTGTCTCTGTCCCTCATACACATAAACACACTCCTTTGTCACATAAGTACACGCAGTTTCTTTCCCTGGCTGTCTTTATAATTTGCTCACACACTCACTCGCACTTGCTCTCTCACACTTTTGTGCTCTCTACTTCATGCACTCCGACTCTTGCTTTCTCATTCATGCTGTCTCCGTCTCGCACATGAACACACACTCACACAACCTCGCACTCTTGCGCTCTCCTATACATGCACACAGACTCTGTCCCTCTCTCACATGCTGTGTCCGTCTCACACACATGCACACTCTCACACAGTCTCACATTCTTGTGCTCTCTCATACATGCATGCAGACTCTGTCCCTCTGTCACACACACACACACACACACACACACACACTGTCTCGCACACATAGTACGCACTCGCGCAATCTCACACTCTTGTGCTCTCCCATACATGCACATAGATTCTCTCCGTGTCTCTCTCACACCGTCTCTGTCTTGCACTCGGACACACTCTGTCTCACACTCTTGTGTTCTTTCACATAAGCGCACGCACCATTTCTCTCTATAAAGTGGCTTTCACACCGGACGCGAAACAAATTATTCGCGCGACAGATTAGATTCAAAGCCAATGCAAAGACGCGATATTCGCGTCTTTGCATTGACTTTGAATCTAATCTGTCGCGCGAAAAATTTGTTTCGCGTCTGGTGTGAAAGCGGCTTAACTGTCATCTCTTCTCTGTCCCTCTCTCACTCTCTCTCTCTCTCTCTCACTCTCTCTCTCACTTGCTTCCTCTTCCTCTCTTTATCTCTCTCAACCTCTCTGAACATCAGCCTGTCTCTCATTCACTTGCAGTGTCTCATCTGTCCATCTCCTTCCCTCTTCTCTGACCCACTTTCAGGTCTTTTCCTCCTGTTTCCCGTTCTGTTCTCCTTCCTTCCTCCTGTTCTCACCCTCGCCTCTCTCCCCTCCATCCGCCTCCCTCCTCTTCCTGTCTCTCTCGATCACTCTCTCCCCATGTTGCTGTCTCTCTCGCCGTTCCTCCTCATCCCCTCTCTCTCTCTGACGGAGCGGGACTGTGGAGTGTGAAAGCCCTCTGCTCCGAGTCCCACACTAATGCGCTCTTCTCACCACTCTGATATGGACATTTGTACCGTAATGATCTTCTCCTGTGGTCTGCTGTTACTACAGCATTAGAGCATTAATGAATTGGTCAACAGAGTTTATTAGTCTGTTTTCCTGCAGTACCGGACGTGTAGCAGTCTGTTGAATTGACATTAATTGTTTTTTTTTTTATAAGCGTCAGTGTCATGCTCTAATTAACCCTCTTACGCCCGTTAACGGAAGTTTGCGTATCATGCTAACTGACCCTTCTGCCCGAATACGGATTTATCCGTGTTTTCTGTCCGCTTTGGAGTCCTCTGTCTAATCCAGAAAGGGCTGGTGTGGGTGCAGCTTTCATCCCACTAAATGCGCCCAACTTGTGCTGAAATGTGTAATAAGCGACTTTTAATTTTGCCATTTCATACCATGAAATGCTGCAGAAACTCAGAATTCAGTAAAACTTTGAACATAAACTGAACTGGACACAAGTGGTCTTTATAAACCTGGGCCGAGCACTCATGGGTTTGCACAAGCTAGTGTCAAGGGGTTTATGAGATAAACACACAGGTCCATTCTTATCAACTGTGCGTTTTTCCCACCAATCAAAAACGCGGCGGGGCGTGATGGAGTGGGGCTAATCGGTTGCCATTTGGTTGCGACTTTCGCCGAGTATTGTGTGGGTATGGATGTAATAAAATTGCCGTCTTTTTAAGTTGCACAGTTGGTTCTCAAAGCTTTCTGTAAGTGCAGACTTGTCCTCCTCTGGCCTGTGCATTCAGTCATTAGGAGGGGTAATGGGACATTGGCGTTTTCGGTAGGGCTGCTTTTAGCGCTCTGTCCCGTGGGCCCCGTTCTGGTGCGCATCTTAAGAAGGAGAGAGAACACTCGGGTCCCCCTCGTGAAAACTCCAGATAATTAGAAATACCTCCGGTGAGAGGAGTGCTTCCACACCGCCGAGTTGGTCTCTTAAAAACCATCAGTAGCTTAACTCTCAATTGCCTTTAACGTGCAATTCTAAACAGAGCTTGAAATCAATTTGAAGCCCCCCTTCCCACTGCAAAAAAAGGTGCACTCTTATGTTTGCGGGAGTGCGGGCATTTATGGGAGCTGTTTACGTGTTCCGCCGCTCGTCCTCCGCGTGCCATTTTCCTGAAGGACGAAAGAGTGAAGACTAGCCTGCGACGGAACGGGAAACGGCGCGAACAAAGGCGTCTGATGAGGGCAGAGAGGAAGAGTTGATAATTGCGCTGGAGCAGTTATGAGGGAATTGTGCGCGGGACGTCGGGCGTGGAGAGTTCATTAAAGGCAGATTCCTCTAATCATTGGGCCCGGCTCATTGATCGGGATTGGCTTGGCTTCTCCCTCGATTGGCCCGCTCACGCCGATTCACCGAGCGCGCTCGTTCGCAGATCTGTTGCTGTTCCGCTTCTGAGCGTGGAGAAGGAGAATGTGAGAGGGAGGGAGAGAGGGTGAAGAGATGGAGAGAGGTAGCAGGAGTAAGTGGGAAGTGAGGACAGAAAGAAAGTGAGAGTTGGAGGGGAGAGAAAGTGAGAGTTGGAGGGGAGAGAAAGAGTTGGAGGGGAGAGAAAGTGACAGTTGGTGTGAGCAAGGGAGTGAGAGTTGAGGAGAGTGAGAGTGTGAATTGGGGAGAAAGTGAGAGGTGGGATGAGAAAGAGTGAGAGTTGGGGTGAGAGAGAGAGTGAGAGTGGAGGGAGAGAGAGTGAGAGTGGAGGGAGAGAAAGTGAGAGGTTGGTTGAGAAAGAAAAGGAGAGTGGGTTTGGGAGAAAATCTGAGTTGGTGGAAGAAAGGGAGAGTTATGAAGAGAGAAAGTGAATTGGGGAAAGAAAGTGATAGGTGGGGTGAGAAAGTGAGGCGGGATGAGGGAAAGTGAGAGGTGGAGTGAGAGAAAGTGAGAGATGGGTTGAGAAAGAAAGTGAGAGTGGAGTGAGAAATTGAGTGTTGGACTGAGAAATAAATTGAGAGTGGAGTGAGAGAAAGTGAGAGTGGGGTGAGAAAGTGAGATTTTGGGAGAGCAAGAAAGTGTGAAATGGGAAGAAAGTGAGGTGTGGGGTGTGAGAAAGAGGTGTGCAGAGAAGAGATGATGATATTTGGGCAGAGTGAGAAAGTGAGAGGTGGGGGGAGAGTGAGGTAGACAAGTGAAGGAGGAGTGGGGAGAGAAAGTAAGAGGTGGGGAGAGAGAGACAGAGAGGTGAAGAGAGTGAGAGAGGTAGAGAGAGTGGGGGAAAAGTGAGAGGTGGGGAGAGAGAGAGACAGAGAGGTGAAGAGAGTGAGAGAGGTAGAGAGAGTGGGGAAAAGTGAGAGGTGGGGAGAGCGAGACAGAGAGGTGAAGAGAGTGAGAGAGGTAGAGAGAGTGGGGAAAAGTAAGAGGTGGGGAGAGAGAGACAGAGAGGTGAAGAGAGTGAGAGAGGTAGAGAGAGTGGGGAAAAGTGAGAGGTGGGGAGAGCGAGAGACAGAGAGGTGAAGAGAGTGAGAGAGGTAGAGAGAGTGGGGGAAAAGTGAGAGGTGGGGAGAGCGAGAGACAGAGAGGTGAAGAGAGTGAGAGAGGTAGAGAGAGTGGGGAAAAGTGAGAGGTGGGGAGAGCGAGAGACAGAGAGGTAGAGAGAGTGGGGAAAAGTGAGAGGTTGGGAGAGCGAGAGACAGAGAGGTGAAGAGAGTGAGAGAGGTAGAGAGAGTGGGGAAAAGTGAGAGGTGGGGAGAGAGAGAGTATTCCCTTTCATTTCGCAGTCAGTCGAGCCACACAATCCCCTTCTGTTAATTCTATCTGCTACATCAATTAAATTGTTTGTAGAAACTAATTGAATGTGGCTTAATCACACATCTTAATAGCTTTCCACGCTCTGAACTGGCTGTTAATTCCAGCAATAAAATGAAATGAGAGCGCTCACTGGGTAATTAGCGAGGAGGCTTGCGAAGAAATTAGGGCTTTATGGCGTGTAATAAAAGGAGAGGAGTTGGAGGGGGATTCGACGGCCGAGCTCGCGCTTTTTTTTTCTGCTGATCGCAGTGATTTCCGCCCTCGCTTACTCACTCGCTCAAAGTCGCCAAATCCATTTGCTTTTGTGACACTTTGGCCTCAATCAAACTAGCGTTTTGGTTGTAAATGAGACTGCTCGGAGACATTAAGCAGCGTCTCTTCCTGATCTGGCGAGTGCGGGGTGCAGGCAAGGTTAAACGTTCTTTTCGATGCTTGACGCCTTTTCGCGCTTTATGTTCGCTTGTGTCACGCATGACCTCTGTAACTTCTGGTACTTTGTTCAATCCTGTATGTTGTGAATATTCTTGTTCTCATATGATTCAGGTCGTTCTGTCCAACATTGTCTTCTCGTACACTGTCCCACTGCCGTTTTGATTTCTGGCAGTAGTTTTTAGGTTTTGAGGTTTGAAGTGAACAAGGGATAGGAATTACCCTTTCGAAGCACATAGTATTTATAACACTGCTGTCATGGATGAAGTTAATTTGAGTTTGAACTTGACCTCCAAAGGCACCAACAGCCGATCTACCCTTTTTTTTCTTGAATTTTCTTTCCGAATTTTGCAGTGTTCTTTCATAGTGAATGACAACACAGTACTGGCCATTAGTGCCATGTTCTGTTCACAGTACTGAGCATTATTGCTGTGTTCTGTTTGCAATAATGACTGTTAGTGCCATGCACTGACCCAAGAATAGACTGTTAATGCTGTGTTCTGACTGCAGTTCTGACGATTAATGCTGTTCTGGCCACAGTACTGACCATTAGTGCAGCGCTCTGGCCACAGTACTGACCATTGGTGCAGCGCTCTGGCCACAGTACTGACCATTAGTGTTGTTTTCTGTTGGCAGTACTGACTGTTAGTGATGTGTTCTGACCATTATACTGACTTATTGCTGTGATATGACCACAGGACCGACCGTCAGTGCCATGATCTGAACACAGTACTGGCTGATAGTGTTGTGTTCTGACCACAGTAGTGACTTGCCGTGTTCTGACTGCAGTTCTAATTGTGTGTGCTGTATGCTGACTGCAGTTCTCTCTGTGTGTGCTGTTGTAACGGCAGTTCTCATTGTGTGTGCTGTGTTCATGTTTTTCAGGACTACATGCAGAATGTACATGGTAAAGAGATTGATTTGCTGAGGACCACAGTCAAAGTCCCGGGCAAGCGGCCCCCTCGGGCTGTGGCCACCGTAGCCCCCACCGCCAGCCCCAAGACCAACGGTTTGGCCAAAGAGCGGAGCACCCTGCAGCTGGGGACCGGCACCGCTGGTAAGAGCAGGAGTACACAACACTATCCCTCACTTACTGCCATCAGAGGAAAGCTAACATGGGGTTTAATTTCGGACATTACACAACAATGTACATCTGCAGTACTACAGCACTGTATTACCACCCCACCACGCCCGCCTCCCCACGTGTCAGTGTATCATAGTGCATTCTAAGGAGATTGTGATTCTCGCAATGGTCCATTAACGTTAATTACAAATGTTCACTGAAAAATAAAAACATATGGCGTGCAGCTCTTGAGTTATAACACGAGGTGGGCCGGGAACAAAATGCTAACTGCACTTGGTGATGTGTGTGCACACCTTTTTAATCGATTTAAGTCACAGCGAACGATATGACATAGCAGTCACAGTCATTTCACACCACAATACGAGGGGAGTCGTCATTCACTGTAAAAGAAAACGAGGGAACTCCTTCACTTCCTTCTCTGAAGTACCGCAATATGTAGTGTGCTAGGGTGTTGTAGCCAGCTAAATGGTTATTGTCGAGGCAACCATTTTGTTTGGTTAGCTTGCGATTCACAGTGCGTGAATTGAAAATCATGATACTCACTGGTGGGCAGCACAGTGGTGTAGTGGGTAGCACTACCATCTCTTAGTAAGGTCATGGGTTTGAATCCAGGTTTGAGTTTGCATGTTCTCCCCGTGTTTGCGAGGGTTACCTCAGGGTACTCTGGTTTCCTCCCTCAGTCCGAAAGGTTCTAAACTGCCTGTAGGTGTGAGTGTGTGAGTGAATGGAGCGATGGATTGGCCAGCCGCCCAGGATGTGTCCCAATCTTTCACCCTTAGTCTGCTGAGATGGGCTCCAGCTGCCCTGAGACCCTAGTTTGGGAGAAGCAGTAACCTCATAGAGATTGGATTTATGGATATCTGGTGGTCAAAGACGACAGCTGAAAGCCTCTTCACTGTAGTATTCACTGGGTATTGAGTCCTACATTGGTCATGTGATGGTTCTCTTCAGTGTCCGTTGTTCAACTGAAATTTTAGGGAGGTAGAACAATACTATTTAACTAACAAGGAGTCTTGACTGTTTTTCAATGATTTTCTTAAATTAACAAGTTTTCCAGTCGTTGGGATGATTTATCACCCGTTAAACACACATCGTCCTTCTAAATGCAATGTTGCGGCATTTCAGTTCAGAAAAATAATTTTTTCTCTTTGCAAGAAAGATAAACAACTCTGTTAATGTATACGTTAGCTTGAAGTACATTGTGTATGCAGGCTATCTAACTTGTGTTTCTTGATTGTTTAAATTACAAAGCAAACAAAGAATTAGCAAGATGTGTCCACGACTGAATGACTTTGAATAAAAAGCAATTTTGCATCAAAATTGTCCTGCCTTAATTGGGTCTTAGCTTAACAAAGTGAAGTGGCGACACCTGACACTTTGTGTTGAGCGTTTTTGCACTTCCTATGAGGTCAGTTTTAAAAAATGATTGAAAACAAGTGTAGAACAGTAATTTGTTTACAGGTATGCTCACCTCGTCCTCAATTTTCAACTCGCCAGCTGCCTCTGGTTCTCTTCCATACTTAAACAATTCCAGGTCCAGGAAGTGCTACTTGCCCATTAGCACAATGCGTTAGTGCACCTTCGTTTCTTCTCCATAGCTGGCTGCATCTTATTGGAAAAGGTACAGCTAATAGTTTGCTATGTTAGCCTCTGGCACCAATTACATGCATCACATTTCAGAAGAGTATATTATGTTCAGCAGCGGCTGATTTAAATTTCAGCATTTAGTGTCTTCTCTAATTGCTCATTTGAAAAATAATTCGGCAGAAATGGTGAAGATTCCCTTCAAGTCAGCAATGATCCACTTTAATTATTCCTGTAGCTCAGTGCATTTGGAGTTGAGCGTATGCTTGGATTACAGGCGAGAGATGCAAGTTTCACAGGTGGCCGTGACAAAGGTTTTACCGATATGGGGAAAAATCATTTTTCTTTGTATCTGAAGTGGCAGAAATCTGGATGTAAGCATGCAGTTAATTTCGATTTATGTGTGTGTCAATTTCAGTTTATCACATAGCATTTTCTCATTCAATCTCCCCATCTTTTATGGTGAAAGGGGACCACAATGGAAATAACTTTTTGGGCTTCCTTGTGTTTTTTAATCCTTGAATATTTTAACATCCTATCTGGGGGACTGGTGTTATGATCAGTCTATTTTGTTTTTTTTTTTTTTTTATTTTATCAGACCTACCTATCAACAATGTGTTATTTTTGATAATCACAGAATTCACCACACGTATCACATGTCCTTGAAAACGACAGCTAATTTTTTGATGGCATCCTTCTTTTCTGTACTGAATGTGGGAAACTGAGAAATGTAGTGTCTTTGTTGAGAATGATTTGTAAAGTGGAATTGACTAGACTCTGTTGTTGCCCAGACTGCTCTCTCAAGGTTACCTGGCTGCTTTGCAGCGTGCCTTAAAAATAGAGCCGCTGAGCCACAGGAGAGCAGTGCGGAGACCTGGAGAGGCATGGATTGGATACGGGGCCAAGCATTCAGAGTAATTAATATAAATGAAGAGCCGTCTCCCGTGTGGTTTCCGCTGCGGCGATTGGAGCAGCTGAGTTTTTCCTCGATTCTCGCCCGCGGCCGGCCCCCTTCAGTCATTTTGGGGGTAATTACAGTCAGGGCGGGACCGCCATTAATTTGCGACGACCTGACGGCGAGTTCTCATTAGGGCAGCGTGGGCAGAGGGAGCCTGGGCTCACACCGGTCTTCCAGGTCAAGTCGGTACAGATCGTTTGCGACCCTCCTCGGCGAATCGCGTGCTGACCGCGATGCCTCCCCCAGCCCCGGGCATAGCCCAGGCCTCATCTGTCCTGGACTGGGTCCAACTCCGTCTTGCCCTCCTAAAGGGGTTAATTAGCCTAAAACAGAGGACAAGATGTGGGAGGGGTCAGGGATTTCACTCCGACCCACAAACAATTAACCTTCAGGAGAGTGTGGAGGAGAAGCGTCAGAACACACCAGGCAGAGGAGGGAGCTGAGACCACATGCCTTCAGCCCGCAATATAAACCCAATTACGAGGCCGCGTGTTTTTTTAAATCCTTTTATCGTGGGCCTTTGCCAGCCTTTATTTCTCTCTCTCTCTCTCTCTCTCTCTCACTCACCATTCCATTTAAAGCTTCACTTTTAATCTGCGTCCGAGCTTCGATGCGCACATTCCTCGGCTGCGTAAGTGGTTTCTGCGCTGACACGAGAGGCGCTGCTAAATTTTCACAAATAAAATGGTGCTTTTCTTATCTGCTGGATGCAGAGTAAGTGTCTGGCAAAGGCACACAGAAGGGCTCTTTTTTATGTCTGGGTCGCCAAGTCCCCCCTTTCTGCACATTACAAATCAATCTGTGCTGAAAATGGTGTTAATCTGCGCTCACGCGAAAAGGTTACAAATCACAGCGTGTCTCCTCTGAGTGGAGGGCCCGCACTTGATTATGCAATCTGATTTTGATTTCATTAGGCATGCAATTGATGAACGGAACAAAGGGGTAATTTTTCATTCAGGAAGGTGAAGCAGGGACCTGTCTCTTCCTTTATCAGTTCATTCACTTCATATCTTTGGAACAGTGGAGAAAAAAGAAAGTGAGTGGGACAAACTAGGAAGTAGAAGGACTGATACGGAATGTAAATGGAGACGAACTGGAGAGGAAGAGCCCCTGTGTAATGTCTTTTCTGAGTGGCGTCTGGCTGATTTAGAAAATTTTCCCCGTTAACACACTCAGGTGTGTCACTGACTGCAGGTTATAGTTCAGTATTGACCTCCCGTCATTTTGGATCAGTGGCACGTAATGTGGCTTTGAGTCGGGTGTGCGTGCGTGCGCGTGCGGGATTCTCAGTTGCCAGGTATAATTCAGTTTTCTGTGAAACTCTGATTGCCGCGCCAATGAGTGAAGTGAGAGGGGGAGCGAAGGAGGGGAGAGAGAGAGAGCGCTGGTGGCGCGGGGGTGTGATGCTGGGGGAAGGGATGGCCTCAGTTCAGATGATCTTCTCCCACATTAGCATTAATGCTTCATTATCTCCTACTTGTACATAATGGAAACAACTGCACGAAGGGGTCAGACTGCGCCATGGCTCATCAGCTCCTGACAGGAGGAGGAGAGAGGAGCGCGCGACACGGCTCCCTGCTAATCCTCCACCCGCTAATCCTCCGCCCGCTCCTCCGCCTGCACCGCCCACCGTTCAGTCGCACCTCTGTCAGCTCCACCCGCCGTCCAGCCGCACTTCTGTCCAATCCACCCGCCGTCCAGCCGCACTTCTGTCCACTCCACCTGCCATTCAGTAGCACCTCTACCCGCTCCACTTGCTCTTCTAACCCCTCCACAAACCGGCCCGTCACACCCCTTTCCGCTCCACCCACCGACCGGCCGCACCTCTGCCCACACCGTCTGCCATCCAGCCGCACATCTGCTTGCCCTGTTCACCCCTGGCTGCCAGCTGCAACTGCTCCTCCCATCCGCCAATCATCCGCCTCCGCCATCTGTACGCTAATCACCGCAGTCCTCTGCCAGCTTCACCCATCCACCGTCCAACGGCGCCCCCATCTTTTCACCGAGCCCCCGATTGTCTGCCGACACCACGTCCATCCAGCTGCAGACCATATCCCTGCCGCACTTGTCATCTATCTGCGGATCCTCTTCCTAACATTACCTCTCTTTCGCTGTTGCTCCTCATCCCCTGTTAGCACATGGCGCTAATGCACCGCTGTATCGTTTCCACTCCCAATTTACACTCCTTTCCTTTTTCACAGAAACAGAGCATCTCTCCCTACACGCCTGATTTTTCTAAGTTGATCTAATTTATTTGCCTACTTTGCTTGGTTTCCTTCTTAGCTAACCGTTGTCGCATTTTAGTCAAATATCTGTTTTGGTTTTTATTGCTGGAATTCTCCCTTGGTGGCTGCTTTCCTGAGGCTTACCGGGGTGACGTCATGACGCGCCCATAAATTGATCGAGTCAAAGCTGCGTTGCGTCGCTTTATTTAATCAAGAACGATACCAGCTTCAAAGTGGCATTAACTCTGGAAACCAAACAGTGTTATTAATACTGTTCGCTCCAAGCCGGCGTTTTTAATTGCTCCAGGTGTTCCTCTCTCAGTTTAATTTGTGACATCTTTGTTTAATTATGATCATGACTTGAATGATGAGATCATTGCATTGCTTCAGCGAGGCATTTTTCTCAGCTGCGAAAGTAGGTCGGTTTGTTAGTGATTCAAAAAATTTGTTTGTGAATCGCATTCACAAAAATCATCCACAAAACCCACATTCTACTGTGTTGTCGCGAGCCTATTCAGATGCTACGTAAGAGTTTTCTAGTATTTCTCAACCGGCAATCGGGTGATTAACCTTGTTACGATATAATATTTATTCATAATGGAGCAGGTTTTTCATAGATTTTATTATTTTTGTTGAGTTAGCACATTCCATACATCGGAATAATTTTGAACACCCTGATATTCGTCTCCAGCAGCTGCCTCTGCTGACATGTTCAGGGTGCTCCCGTCGTTCCAAAAGGAGGCAGCCATTGACGGGAGGGCATGATAAAGCCCACACAGTCAGCGAGAGCTCGGCTCATGTTAACAGCTGATTATTTCTGCCCCTGTAATTACATTATCGGCTGTTTTATGCAGAAAAGTTCTCCAGAGACTAATTGATGGATCCATGTTTAATTCATTAATCATTAGCACCAGGTCTGACGATTAGGATCGGAGGTGATTGCAGAATTTTAAATGTAGCTCAATCTTATCTTTTTCTGTTGTTGTTATTTTCCTCTGTTTAGTTTTATCCTTTGAAAAAATGCTCATAACAGAATGAAACAGTCAATTATTTTAGGGCCGAGACGTGTTCTTTTGTCAAGGTTCGTGTTTTAGGTAAGAATGCAGATTTAGAGATGAAGTAGTAATAGTAATGGTAATGGATTTGTGAGGAAGATGAATGATTAAGTGCTGAATGCCATAGGTTTGCTGTTGGACGCTATGCAGAGAAGAAGAGAGGCACTTGTAAGACTTAATACTCAAGGCCTGTAGTTTCTCGCACGGATTTTAGGCTGTACACGGCTGTAGTCTTTCTGAGCTTGCTTCTGTCTCAGAGCAGGATTTTCTTTGCGCGGTAAGTGTTTCCTTTTTGCTTTGAGTGATAATTTGGGCAAATACAAATATGTTTTTGTAATGTAAAATGTGCTGCACTGGCACACTATTTTTATTTGATCCTGGTACTTCGTTTATCTGTGGCCTCGGGTGCCTCCTCTCTCATCCGTTACACACACATCGCTTTCATTCATGCGCAGCCTCTCTGCAGGGTCCTCAAAGTTTGCCATTTTGGGCCAACTGCTGTTTGTGCTTTTGACCTACGCTCATGCAGAATGCTAATTAATTGATGAATAATTGAACATGCGTTGGACTTACCATAGATAATAATACTTAAACTACTGATGGCTGACGCTATATTTCACTTATCGTTCATGAAAATAAATCCCACAAATAATAGACCGTAAACTGATTTCATTTAGTGCTCATTAATTGTAAACAGTCTGACTAGAAATTAATACCAATTCACAGAGATAAAAATGTTGAATGTTAAAAATGTCTAACTTTGGAGTAAGTCAGTTTGCATTAAAAAAAACCTGTTCAACCATAGGTGTATTTTCAAGTTTAAATACAATGATGGTTTTTATAAAAAGTTTTCATGCCTGGCGTGTTGCATTCATTGTGAAATGCGTGTGAAGTGCATTCTGCCGTATGTGGAATATGCGCAATGCTGTGAAACTTTAAGCGCTGTTTAGCCACTGAATACGTATTGTTTTCCGAAGGCAGAGCGTCAGCAGAAAGGCTTTGCTGAAGGAGTGTGGGTGTGGTGGTGGAGGGGGGGGTGAGACAGAGGGATATAGGTGTAGCGATTGCTCTGTTTAGAATCCCTTCACAGTTGCACAGCTCTGTGAAATAGCTTTCAAAAATGTCACTTTGGTAATAAAAAAAATTGGTGCTATTCCCTATTAATTTATTTTCTTCTTGACGCTGTATTATGAATGACTTGCGCGTGGATTTCTCTTACTCCTGCCCGGGCAGTCGGCTCGCAGCATGTTGGAGTTTCAGCGCACTGCTGGATCGTCTAAAACTGAGCCGAGAGTCTTTTCCTGGGAGCAAACACATTTCTATCTTTCCTCTTATTCATGAATTTCTACCGCTCATATTAAAATTTGGTCTTTTGTGTTTTTTGAAGTTTTTTTTTTGGCAGGAAATTTTTAGAGTAATTTTTCCATTACCTGCGATCGCAACCTCATAATATTGCATTTTATCACTGGCATTTAGCGGACACTCTAATCCAGGGGCACAGTAATGTGCGCCTCCTCTAATTTTCACAACCTGAATATTGCTGGAGAAAGATCACACAAAGTCATATGTGTCTTGGGAGATGTATCCAGCACGGGTAAATCCTACATCTAACTCTAAATGCACAAGTTACATGGTGCAAATTTTGGAAAGGCTTTGGAGAGTTGTCTCGTAGTTCTGGCCATTTCTTTTGTCCTGCTTTTTATACTCAGAGGACATACTTCTGTCTGAAGGAGCTCACCCCCTCCTTGCAGATATGGGGTGGTACAGGAGGTGACTGATTTGGCGAGCGTGTTCGCTGCACGACTTCACCACCTCCCTACCCGCGCACCCCCCTCTCTGTGAGAGAGCACCTCCCCCAATGGGAGTGAAAGATTAATTTTCCTGAGCCCAACAGGATAATTAGTGATACTAATTAGACATAATTATGTGAATTTGATACACTTATTACTCCCGGTAGTGGGGAGGAGGTTTTATAATAGAGAGCAGGCGCCACTTAGTTGCCGGGTTACTTTATACATTTTTTCATTTTAAGTGTTGTCATTATTTCAGTTGGAAATTGATTTTGAAGTGAGGGAAAAGAAATGATTTAAGGTATGTGCTTGGTTTCACTCATTGGGTCTATTTCAGATGACCATTTTTTAGCTAAAGTCCTGTGTTATTTCATGAGGCATCAACTCCTAGGTTGCTGTGACGTTCAACCTTGCTTCATCAATGAGACACGCAAAGGAAAATGAGTCTGTGGGACAATTAATACCAAAATAAATACCATTAAATCTTGGAGTGTATCCAGCAGGAATTAACGTTAATTACTCGATTTCCTTACGAAGCAGGCTATTATTACACAGCCTGAGGAGGATATCGGTCTGTCTGGACCCGAGAATAAACTAAAGGAGGTATATTCCTCAGTCGTGTCCCTCTCCGAAGCTCCGGGGAAGTGGGGGAACTAAAGTGAATTTTACCTTGTGTTGTAATCTTTCAGGCATTTATGTATTTTTAATGGATTTAAGTGATTGTCAAAATCTATTAAACACAGTCATATGCTGTTGTGCCGCCTTGTGTTATTGGTTCATTAGTCATATGTTGTCCTTATAGCAGAAATGCTGTTCTCTGCTAATAAGCATTTTCTGCGTGTACCCTGAAGAAGCCTCATGGCCAAATGTCTTTTTACATTTGTTCAGCCCATATAACACCTATTCATGAGCACATCACTTGTATGCATGTTTGTATATGCAGTATCCCCACTGGTTTATTCAACTGATAAAGTAATATTATGCCTTTACCAGTGATTTAAACAAAGACTTGTTTGATGCTGTTGCCTGATGGGGTTATTTCAGAAGATCAGTTGAACTTCACATTGAAAGAAAGGCCAGGCTTGCGGAGTTCGACCTTGGGCTTCTGTCTTTCATTGCTCCTCCAATTGAATTTCTGCATTCATGCCTCGATGGCAGGAATATGTTCAGGGTTGTTTTCTTCCGTTGGTGTTTTTATCATCACGGTCGCGGTGTGGCAGCTCAGCTGTGTAAATGACAGCATTTTTCGCAGCAGGCAGTGGTTTGATTGCATCCTGGGCCTGGTTTTGTTCACAAGCTTTTTTTTGACCTCTGATAGTCAAGGGAAAGAATCTTCACCTTTTTGACCTTCGGTCCTATAGCATTATACAAAGCAATCGAAAAGTGTCCTAATTATTTTGTTTACTGCAGTGTTTAATGTTACACTGAGTAGGATTTGTCTCTCACTGTTTGTAAAGACAACATTCAAAGTTGGCCCCTCCTCCACGGCTCAGCCACACAACAGAAGCCCAATCTGAGCTGCGCTCTGATCCCCATACACAGGTCATCCTGTGGTAACATGAGTTATCTTGTGCTATCGTAATTTTTTTTCAAGTTATCTCAAAATTATGCTGTTTTCTGGTTCTTGACCTATGCTAAATGTGACAACTTAGCTATACCAGCTCTACAATATTATAAATAAATAAACCTACAACAGGGATATTAGCTATTGCTGGGTAGCCTATAAAGAGGATCTTACACGAGTGGGTGTGTTATATGAAAGTTATGAAACCAGTGGAGTAAAAGTAAATTTTGCATTTTTTGCAAGTCTAAGCAAACCCAAAAATTATTCACCAAGGTGGGATGTCATGCATAAATTGTCCTATTGAGGTCATACCTCAGCATCTCTATCAAATTCAAGTCATGACTGACTTGGCCACTCCAAAAGTTTCATTTTATTTCTTTTGAACCATTTTGAGATGGGCTTGCTTGAGTGCTTCTGATCATTGTTCTGCTGAATGACCCAACTGCCCTTGAGCTTTAGGTTGCAAACTCATGCAGCATCTCTATCAAATATAAGTCTGTACTGATTAGGCCGCTCCAAAACTTTATTTTTTATACCCCCGCCCTCGAAAGAGGAAAGGGGGCATTATGTCGACACCATGTCCGTCCGTCGTCCGTAAACTTTTCGTTTCCGTGGGATAACTATAGAATCCCTCATCCGATTGATGCCATTTCTGAATGGCATATTGGGAGTGGCTAGAGGAAGGTTCCTTTCGAAAGCCAGTGTCGTGCGATATTCAATATGGCCGTCACAGCAGTCATCTTGATTTCCGTTTCCACCCGGTAACTAAAGAATGCCTCATCCGATTGATGCCATTTCATGGTGGCGTATTGAGGGCGGCTGGAGGAAGGTTCCTTTCAAAAAACAGCGTTGTGTGATATTCAATATGGCCGCCATAGCAGCCATCTTGATTTTTGTTTCCGCCCCACAACTAAAGAACACCTCGTCGGATTGATGCAGTTTCCTGGTGATGTATTGGGGGTGGCTGGAGGAAGGTTCCTTTCGAAAACCAGTGTCATTCGACATCCAGTATTTTTCGTTTCCGCCCAATAACTATGGAACACCTCGTCCAATTGATGCCGTTTCCTGGTGGTGTATTGGGGGTGGCTGGAGGAAGGTTCCTTTTGAAAAAATCAGCGTCGTGCGATATCCAATATGGCCCCATACGATATTTATTATGGCCACCGCAGCGGAATCTGAACGCCTGATCCAACTGATACCTGTTCTTGGTGATGTTTCGGGACTGACCACAGAAGGTTTTACTGGTTAGTTCTGTTTTTCATTTCTCTCACATTTAGCACTTACAAGGCCTTTTGCATCAATTACTTCAACCAGTAGCTTGTACATTGACTCACTCCTTTTAATTGCTACTTTGATGAGCATATACATGTGAATGTATGCAGCAGTTTGAATGACCTCCCCTCCCATGCACTCTGGAATCATTGCTGCGGCCTATCTTGCATTTTTATGCCCCTGCCCTACAAAGAGGAAAGAGGGCATTATGTCGACACCATGTTCGTCCGTCGTCTGTCCGTCCGTCCTCCGTTAACTTTTCGTTTCCGTGGGATAACTATAGAATCTAACATCAGATTGATGCCATTTCTTAATGGCGTATTGGAAGTGGCTAGAGGAAGGTTTCTTTCGAAAACCAGCGTCGTGCGATATCTAATATAGCAGCCATCTCAATATGCCCTTGATCAACATACAGGCGGGGGCATATGGCACGCTGTGCGTTGCTCTTGTCTGAAATATGGCAAGAATCCCTTGAAGCAGCAAAGCAGCCCTAAACCATAATACTAATGTCATTGTGTTTGACTGTTGGTAGGACAGTGTTGAATGCGGGGATAGTTATGTGCAAGATATACTGGGACCCAAGTCTCCATAAAGTTCCACTTTTGACCCATCAGTCCAAGAAGTTTTGGGGGTCATCGAGAATTTTTTTGGCAAATGCAATGGTCCTTACAGAAAGGTTTAGGTTGGGTCCTAACAGGCAGGTTTGACGTGGTGCCTAACCGGCAGATGTGGTGTGGATCCTAACAGGCAGGTTTACTGTGGGTCCTAACACGCAGGTTAAGTGTGGGCCCCAGCAGTTAGGTTTAGGATGGGTCCTAGCAGGCAGATTTAGTCTGAGGCATAACAAAGCAAGTTTGGTGTGGGTCCTAACAGGCAGGTTTAGTGTGGAGCCTAACCGGCAGGTGTAGTGTGAGTTCTAACAGGCGGGTTTACTGTGGGTCCTAACAGGCAGGTGTACTGTGGGTCCTAACAGGCAGGTTAACTGTGGGTCCTAACTGGTTGGTGTAATGTGGATCCTGACAGGCAGTTTTGCTAAGGATCCTAACAGGCAGGTTTAGAGTGGGGCCAAGCAGGGAGGTTTAGTGTGGAGCCTAGCGGCTGGGTTCAAGATGGGACCTAACAGGCAGGTTTCGTGGAGGTACTTAGAGGCAGGTTTAAAGTGATACTCTGCCCAAAAACTATAATTTGTATATCAATTACTCACCACTAGATGTATTGAACAGACGAAGTTGTTCTTCACCTGGCGCAACTTTATGGCCACTGGAAAGTTTTGAAAAATTATCCAAATTCCTTTTTTGCTGGAAGCAAATGGGGTCACCCGGTAGCAATAGGAAAACTCCACAAAACGTCCGTTGACAAACTTTCAAACCACCGTCCAACGCATCATCCAGTATAATTCAAGTCTGCTTTGTCCACTTGTATCCTCAGAACTCTAAAAACGTGGTTAATTTTCACTAAAAATAATAAAATACCACAGTTATGCTTCAAGTAAACGTGCTCATTCAACGGAAGTCCTACCTCCCGGCTCTCGTTTTTACGAGTATTCATCTGAGTGGCAGCAGAGTCTCTGGGCAATGAACAAGGCAGGAGGCGGGACTTCCGTTGAATGCGTGCGTTTACTTGAAGCATAACTGTGGTATTTTATTATTTTTGGCGTAAAATAACCCCATTTCTAGAGTTCTGAGGATATGAGAGGACAAAGCAGACTTGGATTATACTGGAAAAATGCGTTGGATGATGGTTTGAAAGTTTGTCAACGGACGTTTTGTGGACTTTTACCGTTGCTACTGGGTGACCCCATTTGCTACCAGCAAAAAAGGAGTTTGGATAATTTTTCAAAACTCTCCAGTGACCATAAAGTTGTGCCAGGTGCAAAACAACCTCGTCCGTTCAAGACATCTAATGGTGAGTAATTGATTATCAAATTATAGTTTTTGGGTGGAGTATCACTTTAATATAGGTTCTAATTGGCAAGTGTGCTAACAGGTTGTTTGGACAAGGTTGGACACGGAGAGTTTTGAGAAGTTTCCCAGACATCAAAGGCAAGACTCTTCCTCTGTGACCAGCTCCATGTCAAAAAACTAGGCTCATGAATTAATAAACGCTGGCAGGGGGGGAGGGGGAAGGTGTACACGGAGCGCCTGATTGGGAAGCGCAGAGACCGACAGTCGACAGCAGGAGAGATGGATGTGCCAGTCAGAGGGCTGAGGGGAGATAATTACCGTTTGGAGTGTATCTAGTTAATTAAGGGCTAATTAGAAGCAGAGGGAACAGGAGCCTTACACATGTAACGAGGAGAGGAAACAGGAAAAGGGGTGGTGGCAACGTCATACTACACACCCAGTTGAAGAGAGAGAAAAAGAGATACAAGATCCTGTGGATACTTACTGTCCAAATTTAAAAATAAGCTCTGTTACGGATCGGCTTGGGTCTACCTTATGGCATAAAGCTGCTCTGCCAAGTGTTTGTACAAGAATCTGATAGCTAGACGAATTATACTAGGGTGCACTAAAATCTTGTTCTCTGATGAATTCTATTGTGAGAGATCGAGGTCAATTTTAATGTCTGCGATCACAAGAGATGACCACTTACCTCCACATGCTGTTACATGATAGATGATTTCAGTTTTCATTTTTACTAACTTAACGTCACTTTGGGTTGAAGCGTCTGCAAAATAAATTGTGACGTAATGGAGAAATTTTTTATATTATATAGCTTGGTTTTATGATTGTTTTGTTGGGTCAATATTTGTGGCTTGCTTTTGATATCCATGGCCGACACTGATAAGCTACTGTGTGTTTGCAAGATATGAGCTGATAATGTTATTTATGGGAAATCATTGTTGTGGGTAGTGGTTTGTAGATAAACAATATAATCCACTCGTTTAGATTCACGAAAGCTGTTTGTTTGACAAATTTTGTTGTTTTTACAAAATGTGATCAGAAATATTTGGGTCTTATTTTGACGGGTAAAGTAAATACATCAGTATTATATGCTGTATCATGTCTTTAAGAATAATCTTCCCCAGCTGTTCTGATGTTCCTGCCATTTTCCAAAGCACTGCTGGATGTGTTCCACTGGTGTGACTAATATCTGCTTTCACTTTGTTATGGATTGTAATGTCGCCAGATCTTTCAGCGTCATTTAGATGTGTTGGAACTGGCTGTTCTTACCTATGATTTTTGTGGGTTCGTGTTCCTCCCTCGCCATCCTCCACACAAATATTGACGCCCACACGTCGTTCTTATCGGTCCTGATCAGTTCTGTACCTTCTTTCAGGTTTGGTTACCCTATCTTCCGCAGGTGGATGACGCTGAAGATTGGGTAAAGTGCAGGTGAGCAGTGGTCATGTCCTCTAACCTCTCTTTCCCCTCCGTTTCCCTCCCAGGTGCCCCTCACTCCAACAGCAGTGGCTCCCTACAGTCGGAGCGCTCGGTCAGCGGGATCAACTTGGGCTTCGGCGGGAAGGCAGACAGTATCCACCAGCGATCCTTCTCCGTGTCCAGTGCTGACCAGTGGAGCGAGGCGACCATCACCTCGGGGGCAGGTGAGAGAGAGGGACACGCCCTTCGTCAGCTCCTCCTCCTCTCCTCTTCATCTTTCAATTGGCTATTTTCTCCCTTCTGCATCCTGTGCCCTTCATTTTCTCACCTCTTCCTCCTTCGCCATCTCAATTTCCTCCTCTGCGAGAGCCCTAATCTCCCCCCTCACAAGCTTAACCTGCAGTCCTCTGGAGTCAGAAGTCCCACAGGAACGAGTTGCTCATGCCTTGGTGTCTAAGATCCTTGCAAAGGATTGACTGAATGAGCTCAACCTCATGACATCATTGGGCACTCGCCTGTCCACAGAAAAGTTCAGTTCCTCTGACGGTGCTAATGACCTGAGAGCTTGACCAGGATCACATTGAAAGTTCAGGACCGACTAGGCAGTAGATCAAAATTTTATGTCATCTACTTTGTGTGTCTTGAATTCCATAATGTTGCCAGATTGCGGTTGGAAGTTAATTTTCTTGAAAGCCTCAGCGCGTTGTATTACTCCTGTAACCGAGAATGAGACCAAGCAGGTCAAGAACAATTAGATTATAGATTAACCACCAGCCGGGGAGCCTATTTATCCATTTCTTAATCGCTGGTTAATATAAAGCTGATTACTTGAAATTGATAATTACAGCCATGATGATGTAGATGATGATGATGATGAGAATTGTTTTTGTAGTTATCATTAACAGATTAATGCAGTAGCTTTGTCGGGTGGTGTTAAGGAAGAGGGGGGGAGGTGAAGGTTATTTGCTGTCCAGGCGCTTCCGCGCTCCTCTGTTGGCTGTCGTCTCGTCAGCGCACTTGAGTGAAGTAAAATAATGCATTCGCCGTGCGTGACGACTCCTCTCCCCCGAATTGGAAAATGAATGCTTTTCGGGGGCAACATTCATCACCGGTTATTTCACTCTCTTTGTAGTTGGCAGTAAAAAAGCACTTAAATGAACATCAACGGAATAACAGTCATTTCCATGCATGTTTGCACCCTCGTACTTCTCATTAGCACAGCGCTCCCTCTCCCTCGTCCCCCCCCCCTCTCCTCCCGCCCCTCCCTGCCGGGTCCCAGGGGCCCTGGCGGTTTAAAGAGCGCTCTTTACGAGCGCCGCTGGAGTCCGGCCCCGCAGTTCTGCAGACAACGGCGGGCCTTCATTTGTAACCGCGAAGCTATCAATTTCGCCGAGCTGAGGCAGGCATCTCCATCAACACCGCCTCCCCTTCCCCACCCGCACCCCCACCCCTCCGCTCGCCGCCCAAAGCGGAATTACTCCCGATTGTAGTGGGGCTCAGTGAGCAGAAGGGCGCCAGGGTGCCGTGTGTACACACGCCCGAGCCTCAGCGGACTCCCGGACCGCACCTGGGAATGGTGTTTGTGTGTGTGTATTTGTGTGTGTGTGTGTGTGTGTGTGTGTGTATGTGTGAAGGTGGGAATACTTGCGGGGGGTCAAATGGTTTTTGTGTTATTGCGACCAAGCAGCAGAACAAAGCGCCGTTGAGATTTACCCTGGATAATCTGGCTCGCTGAAGCCTCGGTCACAGGCGGAGGACCTGAGGCCAAGCAGAGGGAGCTTCTCTCCATGAGGCCCAGTTAATGGCAGCGTGTTATTGGTGGGATCTGGGGATAAGGCTGCTGAACTGAGGTTTCTCAACATAGGATTGGCTTGTTCCCAGCTGTCCAGGCTTTGGGCTGCTGTATGGTCATACTACCTTGTTGTGAATCTCTCACAGTGTGCTGCTGATTCAGTCATGTTCAGTCCCCAAGATTTATATAAGAAATTAAATGCATTAATTTAGCAGTGAAGTCTTTGTAATGATGTACCATGCTAGTACTGCTCTTTTTTTGGCAAAGTTTAGAAACCTACAAATTCACTGATAAACAACATGGCTCATTTTATCTCGCAGCATTGTAGTTTTAATTTTTATTATTGAATAATGGCATAATCTCATGTGATTGATGCGATACGTTGACAGTTTACTCATTGCACGTGTCTAGTAGCTGAGTTCTGCTAGACGAATTTTTATCGACAACAAATTGAAATCTGGCACGGCATATTCCAAGCGCCCGCTCCTTCACTTGTAAATCATGAATTGTGATATTGTATGAATATGTTAATTCCTATGATGAAGTGATGCTTTTTTGGCATTCAGACCTCCACCAAGCTCAATTACTGTATGATCCTCGGTGAAGGTTAACATGCAGTGCCATGCCCTAATGTAGAAAGCTGATTGATGAGCTTCTCTGGAATAAATGGGTCTTAGCCGGGTAACCATTTCCATATTATTTAAGGAATGCCTTCATTTATAAATCACACGTTGAAAACAAGAAGCGGAGTAACTACAGCGAGTGAATATTGAATACGCGAGATTTGATTAAATCGCCACTCAGCGACGTTGCGTTCCGAGCCTGAGATATTTCGTCACGCGAAACCCTGCTAAACTCAGGTTTGCGAATTGGTTCACTTCATAGATTCGCTCTGCTGCGTAAAATGCAGGCGCGTGTGGAGTTTAAACTCATCTGCACGCTTATGTCCCTTTTGAAAGGGAGAGAGGACCTCCCTAATATCAGGAATGAATATCGGCGTTTGTAGGGATTTAATGTACAGCGGCGGTGAGAGCATTCGCATTTCTCAATCATCCCTCCACGACTGCGCTAGGCTTAATGAGAGGGATAGACGGTTCCTGCGTTCCGTTTCCCGTGTGGAGTGCATCGCCCAGGGAGTTTGATTTCCTCGCGGGGCCGTAATGAAGTTTGACATTTAGTTTGGCGAGAGCAGCAGCGCGCGATCAGGCCTTGATTAGCACACTCTAATTGACGATAATAAGAGGGAGGCGGTGATTGTTTCTAATTTCGCCATTAATTGCAGCCGTTGGCTTTGATTGAGGACGGGCTCGGCTGCCGCCTCGAGGGTGCGGCGAAATCACTGCATGCCGCACCCGGCGCCTCTTGAATTATGGCGGAGTGGAGTCTCTCTCGAAAAGTGGGGGTGGGGGGGGGCGAGAGCGTCTGCCTGGAACCTGTTAGCATTCAGCCCCTCCGCCCACAATCTTCATCATGGAACGTGTTTAAACTGACATCGCCCGGCAGGGCTGTAATGTGCTGTAATCACAGGTTAGGCTGATACCTATTCCACTGCCCAGGAGAGCCCGCACTCAACTGAGTGCAAAATGGCTCCAGAACCAAACGTGCTTCATTACGCAGCGCTATCCTGGCGGCTTCACATAACCGTGAGCTAATAACGGCCCCCGATCTCCAGCCGTCAAGAGAATGTTCTCTCATTCATTCCAAGGCAGACAGTTCAGCTCGCATCTTCCGGAGAATTACAGAATTACCTGCTGTCGAATAGTCACCGGCTAAACGCTATATCCCAACATCTTTGACCCCGCCAGTTTCTCACAAGTCCCACGATAGTCCGTCTATGCAGTTTATCTGCCACATGCCTCATTATTTGAGTATTCTCACACCCTTGATTACCCCTAATTTATGCTGAGGCCTTCACTTTGGATATAAGATGGCACGCCTAAATATTGAATACAAACTAACCTGCTTTTAGCACAAACATTTTGAGACTACAGTTTCTTTCGAGAAAATCATTAGCCTGTGCTCAACATTTTTTTTCTTTGCTTGGATATTCAAATTAATGCTGCTGTATTTTGTTTTATTTACGAAATAAAAAGATCTCCAGTCAGTGTCTTATGCAGTGGTCCTGCTCTTACTCTTTTCGAATACATATAATTGTCCAGTGTGCACAATCTGGCTACTACTTAGTGTGTTGTACTTTCGGTGTTCTGGATACTGTTGCCGTAATGTTTGCTGTGACATTTTGTGCGCGTTACTTTGCATGTATACACACAGCATGTGGTATTCAGCCATTAATTACAGTGTACTGTTATTTGGAGATCAATATCTTGTACACAGTTATTGAGACTTGAGTGTCCACCTAGATTATGTTGTTCAGATTTACTTTGCTTGTAATTTATTGTGCAGAATCCCTCCCTTGCGCAGTGCGTTATCAAGTCTGCAGTGCTATTTAGTGTGCATTGGGCTG
Source organism: Gymnothorax reevesii (assembly GCA_029721435.1). Lineage (NCBI taxonomy): Eukaryota > Metazoa > Chordata > Actinopteri > Anguilliformes > Muraenidae > Gymnothorax > Gymnothorax reevesii. Next base: position 70,337,723 of record CM056577.1, on the reverse strand, counting down.
TATTTACCCATTGTTCTAGCATGCACTTGACAGGAAGCTGGCAAGCATAGGGAGGGTCAAATTGTGACAAAGAGCAGCTATTTCATTTAATTGCACTCCAAGTTGCGAGTTACACTTGATTTCCTCCAGAGCCACTGTTTGGAGGTACAGAGAAACAGAATTAATTTTGTTTAGTACGTTTAGTATTTAAGGTATCTGCGGGACGATTGCAGCACAATCGGTTTATGTCCTGCTCACCTGCTGCTTCAAATCAGCAGCCGGGGTTTCGGTGAGTTGATGAAATGGGGGAGGAAGCAACAAAACCGACAGAGGTCCGCACAATTCTAGCGAAGCGTAAAGACGGAGGGAGCTGCGCGAGGAAACCCTGCGTTTCTGTGGCCCTGTGGTACAGGTGGAAGAGACCGGGGTCATTTTCCAGACCATTAAGGGCAGAAATTGATAATTAAAAGTGTTTATGACATAGTGGTCCCTCGAGGAATCCCTCCCCTTTAACCCCAAGCCACATTAAATAAATGTCGCTTGACACGGGACAAGCCTCGGCAGCCTGCGCGGCCATACGGAGCTGTGCTGGCGGGACAGACGCCGGGGGAGGGGAGGGGGGAGGGGGTGCTCATCGGACCCGCGTGCCCCCAGCTGTCTCCGCCAGCTAATGGTGCGTCTCTGGGGAGCTGTTGTGAGGGAGCCTGGGAAATCGAAGCAGACGCCCCGCTCGCGTTTCACAGGGAGGTCTGGATGTGCGAACAGAGCAGGTCGTCATTACGCTTCTCATTACATCTGTTATGAATATAGAGATTACATATTTTAATCATTCATACGAGCGTTAATTAACTGGATTGCAGGTCCCTGATGTCGGACGCACGTGTGTGGCTTTTAATGCGCTAGGAAAGTTGAAATGTGTAAAAGCATCACCTCAATATACGCCAAGCAGTCTCAGAAAACTTGTCTGGCACACCTGATTTGTTTTATTTTACCCTCTCCTTTAACTGATTGATGAGATTTATCCATGATAAGTGTTTTATTTCTTTTCTTTTGCTAGAAATTAAATAATTAAGGTTTAATTTTGTCTCATGACTGATGGCTACTATTTATGTGTTAATAGGTATGGATAATTCACTCTTGCGTTTTGTAATCAGTAATGGCATGTCCTTGGTTTCTATTCAGGCAGGCAGCCCATGGCAAGCTATAGGTATACTCAGCCCTTTCATCAGTTGGGGAAAATATATTATTCATAATTTCTGATGCATCAAACTGTCACTTTTTTCTGTGCTCTACGCTTACACAGAATCAATCCACATAAAACACACAAATATGGAGTCACGAGGCACATTTTCAGAAAACATGCATTTGTTTACGTCCTTAGAATTGCGTTATTCATGCATGATCTTATGCAACATTGTACATATTGTAGAAAGTACCCGTCTGCCAGCTCAGTGAGGACGGATGTGGTTACCTCACAGTTTAGGAGGCTATGGGGAATTCAGTTGTGGTGATGTTGTTCAGTAATGGCCCTGAGTGTGTTCTGACCCAAGGGGCCCACACTGGAGACACTATAGTGTGTGAAAGAAAGCGAACGTGTGGCGCTTCTGAGACCTTAACCCTGGCACGTCATGGGAAACTGGGCGTCCTCCACCTTTCTATCCCCTGCCGTCCTGTAGTGCCCATCCTGCTCATCAACGATGACTCCACCTCCCCTGTCAGAATAAATAATGACCAAATTAGCTCTGATCATATAGGCAGGCTAATGGCATTCAGTGCGGTAATTGCAAAAACGTGAGGTCAAAGATGAAGGGCCCTATCCCACGGTGCTCCCAGTGTAGACTGGTAGGAGGTATTGAGAGGAGGGACAGAGCTTTGGGGAGATATAGTGCGGTGGGGAATAGAGGTTTTGGGAGGTATAAAGAGGTGTGGGATAGAGGTTTTGGGAGGTATAGAGGGGTAGGGGATAGAAGTTTTGGGAGGTATAGAGAGGTGGGGGGTAGAGCCTGGGAGGGGACAGTGGCATGGTTGGTTGGGAAAGTTGTGAAAGTTTTGAGAGGGATAGTGGGGTGGGGAGATAGAGGGATCGGAAGTTGAGGTTTGGCAGGATAGAGGGTTGGATGGGATATTGGGGTGGGGGTAGGGAGGAGTGGGAGATTGAGGGGTGAGGGATATAGAGATGGGGGGATGGAGTGAGAGGAGATGGGGCAGTGGAGACAGCAGGATGGGGTGATGGGGATAGAGGGATGGGGGTGAGGGTAAATGCAGTTTGCTGCACTAGGATGAGTCTTTTATGTCACACAATGGAGAAGGATAGTGCTCCTGCACTGGATGGAAGTGGTGCAATATGGGGCTGCTCATCGGACTGTGCTGCCCCCCAGCGCTCCTGACGACCCTAATGGTGTCTTTGAGGTGTGGGGGTGGTTGGAATGGGACGGACAAATAATGGCTCCCAATTTTCTGTCAAGTGTCAGGAAACAGAAGAGATCGCAAACCCCCCCACATACACCCCCCCGGTCTGACAGAGTAGCAGGTTAATATCATATTTGTAAAATCACTTACAAGAAACAACACCTGCATTCAGGCCCCTGCCACTCACGGACATTAATATCGAAAGCTTGCCCCTCGGCTAGGCTAAATAGCCATTTATTACCCAGGCGTGGGCGTACCGAGGCTGTCACCTGCTCCTTTTTTGGTCACAGCAGCTCCGCTTCTTCTTCTTCAGGCTTCTCCTCTTGTCCTTGGCTGTGGTTCTGTCACAAAGTAATGCTTCACATTTTATTTTCAGTGGCATACCTGATCTGTTTTGGCCTTTCAGATACTACATAGGATGTTTACACTATATTTTGTAGATCTAGTTTTCGTCATGCATCTCTTGTAGTTCACAATCCTAATGTAAGTGAAAACTGTTCATTGCTAACTAGGTCATGTTGGCCTTTATGATTTCTTATTTCAAGAATCAATATTTGTTGGTTCTTACACAGTCTATCCCCATCCAGCAAGGGCTAAAATCTCGGCATGCAAACGCGCATCTATTTAATTTTCACACATTATCCCCAATACTTGCACACACTTGGTCAAATCTAATATTTCTTTGTATTACCACTGACCCCCTTACACCAGAAATGACATTAGGCTTCATAATGCTGTGCTGGTAGAGTGAATTTAATATGGATGTTGTTTTTGTAAGGTGTTTGTACCTTAAGTATGTTAGCTCTAAAGGGCATGTGCTTTAGGCCAAACGAAAGAAACTCCTTATCTTGTGCATTTTATCAGGTCAGCATGGCAGTCTGTGCTCAGGATAAGGAATAGGTTCTGCAGTAATATCTTGAAGGAAATACATTTAAAATAGAACTGACAGGATGGGATGTGTGAGTTTACATGCTGGTGACATATCAGGAGAACATATAAGGGGTTCAAAACCCTTGATATCAGATGCAGTGTATGAGCCTCAGTGTGACTAGAGTGCCTGTTTTTGTCCCTCGCCGCGCGGAACGCAGTATTCACGACCGTACGTCCGTCCCGAATCCTTGTCAGCGAGACTCAAGAACTAATCGACGGATTTTCTTCAAATTTGATGTCAACATGTATTAGTGTGATACCCCAGCGCCAGTCGATTTCGGTGACCTTCGCGCCATTCTCAAGGTCACACCGAGAGATTGCTCATTCTGACACGATTTCACATCTTGTGGCGGGGGACAAAGACACGTTAGTGGCAAATACTTGTTTCTGTTGTATTACTTTGCACAGGGGTTTCTGAGAAAGTTGGTGAACTTTCAACTTCTGCATTGACATTGCTTCCTCAGTCACTAAAAATGTTTCAGGCTTGTGGAGGATAAAAATGCATTGATTGACTTCCTAAATTTTTTGTGTTGGTCGCCTGAATGAACTTATGTCAATGAATTTGGTCTGTCGGATACTGTCTTACAGGTTACATTCGCAACAAAGTTGATTTGGAGCCAGAATGACGACACCTTGAAATGGCCATCGATCGGCCAGTTGTTGTACCATATGAGAATGAAAATTTTCTTTTTAGAAAATAAGTCATGTTCACTAAAGCTTTTCTTTTCAGATTTTTTTTTTCCCCCGCTGAAAAAATGTTGCCTAAAAGAATTATTTGGCAACTGAGAGAGGTCGCGTACAAATTGATGCCAATAATTTTGCCATTTCGTTTGACTGCACGTTGCATTTTAATGCATGTCTTTACAATGTTCTTAAATGATAATCCAAATATGTAATGTGTAACAATCATCATAGGAATTTGAAAGCAATGAAGTTCCTGATTACTGACCCGATTACTGACCTGAGGGGGGAGAGAGAATGCTCATCGGATAATAACCCTGTCGCTGCTTCTTTCTTCCCTCAGCTAACGGAACTGCTGATGCCCTGAGCTCCAGTCCTAGTGTGACCAGTGCCACGAGCCCCAAGCTGGAGCCCCCACCCTCACCACACGCCAACCGGAAGAAGCACAGGCGGAAAAAGAGTACAGGGATCACTAAACCAGACGGGCCATCTGCGGGGAATGAAGGTAACGCCACCAATGGTGACGGTTCTGTCACCCCATCATACTATCATTTGTTCCAGGAAAGGTTACTCAGCAAATGTCCTTCAATAACGACCCATGAATATGCTCTGAAAAAAGAGTTCAGTGCTAAAAATGAAGAATCGGTGCGAAACGCAGAGGTAGGTTTCACTGGAACTATTAGCATTCACAAATGAATTCATTCACATACGAATGCAGTTCAAGATCATATTGTCTTGCAATGGTAAACTTTTTCTCTAAGGATTTAGATTTGATGTTTTTATTTTGTCAAATTTCTTCAATTTGCCATTGAGGTTTAAATTGCTTGTCATGGTGGGTAAGCCTCAGATGTGTATAGTTGCAAGATGTACTACTGAAGTGCTTGTGCTCTGTCTGCACATCCTGGGGATGGTGGAATATTTTTCAGCATTATGGCTCAGTCCAGCCTTTGAAGAGGATTTTCTGATATCTTGTCTGTCTTGCTGTCTGTCTTAACTCAACATTCTCTAAATATGCGAGAAAAGCTTTTGATTGGTCCATCACACTGTGTACCCTTCCTCATTCACTGTGACTGCCTGCTGCTCATGTTTAGGACCGCTGAGGAACTCCTTGTATAAAACTGTTGTTGGAATTTTAGTGTTTGGTGCAATGGTTCTCACTCCTGAACCATAAGTTTCTTTTAGTGAATCATTGATGCAGCTGACTGATCATGTTGCGTCCAGCTCTTGTGATCTTCAGAACTGACACTCACCGTACTCCTGTGATGTTCAGAACCAACATTCACCAAAAAACTGGAACTGTTGGTAAACATTGTTGAGAAACAACCACCACAAACCTGTAGTTATGTTCAGAACCAACATTCACTAAAACCCAAGTGATTTTCTGAGCCAACATTCACCAAAATCCTGTTGAGGCTCAGAACCAACAATCAACAAAACCATAGTGATGCTAAGAACTAACACTCACCAAAACCATAGTGATGTTAAGAACTAACACTCATCAGAACCCTAGTAATGTTAAGCACCAACACTTACCAAAGTCATAGTGATGATAAGAGCCACTCACTCACCATGCCCTAATGACGCTCAGAATCAACACTCACCAAAACCACTGTGATAAGAACCGACACTCACTAAGCCGTCGTGATGTTCAGATCCAGAACTCTCCAAAACCCTGGGTACATTCGGAACCAATGCTCACCAAAGCCCCTCTGATGTTGAGCACGGGCACTCGCCAAAACTCCAGTGATGTTAAGAACCAACACTCACCCAAACCATTATGATGTTTGACACCAACTCTCACCAAAACCCTGGTGATTTTCAAATCCTGCATTCAGGACCAACACTCACCCAGCCCATTAGGTGTTCAGAGAAATATCAACCTTGCCCTCATGATATTCAGCGCTGGCATTCTTACAGAACATACTGAACGGTTATTATGTTCTTATTTTATTTAACTTTTATTTCATAAATAAATAAATAAATATTATCAAGCTTAGCAAGACCCAGAATTGACAGCCATGAGGCTAAGGGTTTCCCACTACACTGGCGGGCCCCGCCCCCTGGCCTTATCTGCTTCCCCTCACTCATCCATCCCCCCTGCATGCTCCCTCAGACACCCCATCCCAGAAGGAGCCAGCGGAACAATCCTTCCCATCAGTCACAGAGAGGGGTCGTTTGTTTCTTTGAGTGATACCACAAGCGCCTGACGGATGGTAAATGGGGCTAACTGAATAAGATGGGTTGTACCCATGCTGATGAGATCAGATTGGATGGTTTTTGTTGGGAGACAAGTCCTCGGGGCCACAAAAAAACTGAATGACTTTTTCAAAATGGCACTGGATCATCTGTGGGAGTATTTACGTAGGAAGTAGAACGATAGTGTGCAAGAAGTCCTCGGGATGTGTATATTAATTGTTTAATGCCTGTAAACTTGGTTGATAGCTATGCAGTGAAACATAATCATTCAAGTTCTTTTGAGTCAGTTTTAAAGAATTGCGATGGATCTTTGTGAGCCTTGGGGTGGGGAGGGTATGTGACACACCAAAAGTGCATGCCACCCTTCAGCCCATATATCCTTGGTTTGTATTTGAGGACACACTCCTCTGTATTCCATTCTACATAATCTACTCGTGTGTAATGCGCTGGACTAAGGGAGTCCACAGCTGGCTGAAGTTGTGTATTTGTTTAGATACACTAATCAGCCACAAGATTAAAACCACCAGCTTAATATCGTGAAGATCCTCCCTTGAGCTGCAAAAATGGTGCAGTCAAACTGATGCCACTTGAATTATGAAACTCGAGTTTTCCCAGCAGAACATTTCATAGGATATCACACGCCCTCCACCAGCTTGTCCTCTTACCACTGTGCTTTCTGATGCCACCTCTTTCCGAGAAAGTGGTGCACACGTATCCAGTTCAGCACGGGACCATTGTCAGCTGCTCCAAGGTCCAGTTCTTCAGCCCAGTTCCCCATCGGGGGGTGTTTTAGAGAGGGATCAGGGTTTTATTGGGCATTGCCAACTAAAAAGTACAATACGCAGTAGGTTATGATGCAAAGTTTACTCTGACACTTTCCGTGTATAAGTATGATTGAAATTCTCAGTGACTTGTGCCATAGGTGCCCCACTGTCAGTCATGACCAGATGGGATCGCCTCATAGCTCTTGTGCATCGCTGAGCCTTGGGCACCCAATGCCCTGTTGCTGGTTCATGGTTTGTCCTTCCTTGGACCACTGGCAATAGTTACTCACATCTGCTGACAGGAAGCACCCTAGAAGTCTTGCCACATCAGAGACGGTCTAAAGCATACATCACGCCATAATGATTTGGCCCTTGTCGAAGTGCTTCAGTTCCCATTTCTCCCACATCCAACACGTTGTATTCAAAAATCGACTTTGATTACATCTACAGTTTACTATTTCCTATCAAGGTGGTGTAAGATATTGGTTGAATATGAATTGCTTTTACTTACCAGCATTTATTGTTGCAGCAGCAATAGATTGTTTAGATAAGTGTGATCTAATCACATCTGTGTGATGTTGCACCTTAAAAGGTGCACTGCCCAACCCAGCACAGCCTTCTCCTTTCATGTTGATATCCACGGCGTCTTACTACACTGGATCATTCCTGGCGCAGGTAAACCAAATCCCTGTCAACCGAACTCACTGCCTGCACGTAGAGCCCTGTCCTGGCCGCACGGAGACGAACACAGCCAGACGGGAGACGACTGCTTGCACAATAGCGGAAGTCAAGAGCATAACCAGTGCCCTCTCATGTCATCTTCTCGTCCTTCTCTTCTTCTCCTCTGCCAGCCTCTTTTTTTTACCTCCGCCAAGGAGGTTGTTTTTTCTGGCGCTGGTTTGTCTGTCTGTGTGTTTGTGTACAAGATAACTGCTCATTCCCTGCCGCTCTTCCGCCGTAACCTTAAGACTCATTTGTTTAGACAGTTTCTGACCTGATTTCCCCCCTCCTCTGCTTTATTTAAAAAAAAAAAGAAAAACTTCCTCTAATGGTTGCCTTCATTTTGCTTTGTTTTTTTTTTCTGTGTGCACTCTCTTCTGTATAGTCTTTGCTCCTCTTCTACATGTTCATGACTTGAAGATAAGTGAAAGACTAATGAACGGATTTCTCTGAAATGATGTGGGTGGGTTGCTATGACATCAGGGATGGACTCAACGGATTTTGTTCACGATCGGTCAAACAATATGGCCACAATGTCTCAATTGTGCTGCCTTGGTGGAGGTTTGCAATTTTTAAATAACAGTCTAATGATTCCATATTTGTCGATTGGCGGCTACATAAAAGGGGCTGTGCTGAGAGAGAGCAGGCGGGGGCCTGTGGATGACACCGAGGGACAGATTCGGAGACGCTCTGGTCCGGGCCCCTCATCTCGCAGCGCTGGCGACTGGAGGAGCAGTTGATTTTGTTTGCAGCGGGGGGGAGTGACAATAAATCCTGTAGCCAATTAATTATGATTCTTTTCTGAGATGATGAATGTTGGCCTTTAATGGAAGTGCCGTGCAAAAACACAGCAGTGCAGTTTAGAGGCCATAAAAGCGACGTCGACGGTGATCAATCAATAAGATTTACACCCCATGTAAACGTATTTATAACGTTCGCGTAAACACATCCTGCGTGATATACGTCCTTTGTAAATGTATTAATAATGTGAGCATTAACATTTTCTGAGCAAATCATCTTGATTTTTATAACATGGACGTAGTTTTACCTGGTATTATATTTGACAGTCATCCTGTTGGTGCTCCATGAATCGAAGTGTAGAAACATTCAAGCACAGCTTGGCAGAGATGGTATGTTCATTTTGATGAAAGTTCCTGTTTATACTGGCTGTTATAGCTTGTCACTGTACAGCCGGGAGCTGTTTTCAAAGCCATCCAGCAGTTGGATAAAGATGTCTGTAGCTGTCTTTGATAGTGTGAGAAGCACATTGGACACAGACAAAAAGCTTTTTTCTGTAGATGACACTTTACTCAGAGTGCACAGAGGAACAGTTTGCCTGAATTACAGACATAATTTTATAGGGAGCACTCAAACTTCAGAATTTGAAGTACTTGTCATGAATGAAGTGTCTTCGTCTTTGACGGTTTCTTTTGGCGGTGTAGTAACAACACCTTCTCACCTCACTGTTTTGACATTTTTACGATCCCCACACTTTACTCCAGGTCAGACACCAAAAATTAACTGCATGTCTCCTCGGATTTTGGAAACCTATGCAATTTGCGAAATGTACTGTATATTTCCTCCAAGGCTATAACCTGAATTTAAGGCCAGTTTGTTTGATGAAATCAATTACAAATTGTATATATGGGTTTTGAAGTAAATATTTAGGTAAAATTATTATTTTTTCTGAACCATTGCTATGATTCCGGGGCACTTCCGTTTATGGAATCACTGCATATGTGCATTTTATATGGTGTGCGCCTGTCAGTGGCTCTGAATAAAGGTTCCTGTTAAATGGGTTCATAGGATGGCTTCGAGCAACATGACGTGAATGTCATTTTACTTTGCTGCAGGCATTCCTTACCTGCTGGATATTGGGGAGATGTAGGAGATGGCATTTTGTATTCTCTACCCCCTGTATGAACATCTGCTGACTGACAGCACCCTGACAATGGCAGTCCTCTCACTCTGTTAATGGTGTTAATGGCTGGAATGACTGATTGCTAACATTAGAGGCTTAGGGGCCGGGGCGGGCCCGCTTGCCCGCATTGTATTGATGAGTCATTACGCTTTCCTTTAGCCCTTTTCAACATTTGTTCTGTCCCATTTAGTTTGGAATAATTTAGGCCAGCCTAGAACTAAGTGATTTGGAGAGGAGTTTGCGCGAGCTCCAGGACGGGAACTTCGCGGGAGCGGTGGCCGTACCCGCTTTCCTCGTCCCAAAAAAACGCTCGCAAATGCAGTTCCTCAAAGTTTTTTTCTCTGTCATAAGGGATTTCACTCTTCCCCAAACATTTCCTATTTGCGTCAGCATGTCTGTTCTAGTGAACGCACCCCGAATACAGACGTATCGCTTAAATATCAGTCGTTCATGTACCGAGCCCAGGTTGCGTCTCTGGAAAGGGGGGAGAAGAGTGAAGAGGGGTTATATCTTTGAATGAATTGCCATCAGTTTATCTCATTTACAGGGCAATCAGAGTCTTAGAATGCAGGCAGAAATTGAATTTTAGTTGTTGGGAAGTATCATAAATCAAAGGAGCCGTAGCTTTTTAAGAAGGCGAACAATCTCAGCGGGCAGCGATGGGAGAAACGGCTTGCGCTAGGGAGCCTCTTCAAAGTGATGCGCGGGCATCACCTGCTATAGATTAGCTAGTCAATTTCTTGAGTTTAATGAGCATAACACAATTATGTTAAAATGTTTACAAAGATACATGATTTAGAATATGATGTTTAACAAATTGGGGTATTCATGTAATCATTTTACATTAATAAAAATTGCAATACCTTGAATCTTAGCAAAACTGTCCCTGTAAGACTGAAATGAATCTGGCAAAAGCTGTGAAAGTTCTCAGAAGTTTTACATCAGTAACAGCTTATTGAGTATGAAGACCATTCAGTTTGTTGCATCCATGTATATTATCAGATTATCAGTGTTATAAGTATTGGCTCCTGGAAAAGAAACATAGCTTTGGCCCTTGAGAGTTATTATCCATTTTATTGCCTTAGATTTACTGCTCGCTGGATTTCGATGCACGTTTTCCCAAAGAGTTCATTTGAACAAAATAGCTCTAATTGAAATTTACGTTGATTAACAACTGTCAATACAGGCAGTGCATGATATCTGTAACACAGGATGCTTATTTAGAATCAGTTGGGCTGATTTCGGTACCTGAGTCGTGACTCGTCCGATCCCCTTCTGCACTCAACGCTCCTGCAGCAGAGCCGCACAATGCAGACGGCCCCTAATCCCCCAGCCCTCTCTTCGCCGGAGCTCCTCGGGATAATGAACTTCTCATGTGCTTAAAGAATGATGCAGGATGCATGGCGAGACGACTGACAGCCCCTTAATGTGTTTCTCAGCAGCGGCCTGCGACCGACTCTTTGTGCGCCTTCTTCAGCTTTAAAACCCACGGGAAAATTGATGGGCGATAAAGAGTTCTGTTCTGGGGGCGGCCCCCGTGATTAATGCAGTCTGTCAGGGACTGTCATTAATGTATATCTTTTAAAAAGTGCGTAAAATGTTCATTGTTTTCTGCTTTTTACAGTGTCAGGTCAGAATTGAGAGGCGCGGAGAGAAAAATAGAGCGAGTGAGACAAGAAACGGAGATAAAGAAATAAAGGAAGAGCGGAAATGGTAGACACTGGAGTCTTGTTTTACATCGGAGAGCAGAGTTTCTCCCTACGTAAATGTGAATACATTCCCCAGGGGAAACGAATCCTGTTTAAGTTGTGGAATTAGTATCATAAAGCCTTGATTGGTGCCTTGGGGGAGAACTTTTAAGGAAATTGGTTTTAAAGTTGTGTTACATACAAATGAAGTCTTGATAGTGAGATGGTACCTCAGTCTCCATTTGTAATCATGTCAGATTTGCAATCATATCTCATCTAACTCTTGGCACTGTTGGTGGTTATTCTCTTTGCATGAGCTGTTGGGGCAGACGGAGTGCTGTTATTAAGGGATGTTGTGTTCAATCCATCCTCTTCCTGAATATATAAAAATTTAATGAAATTATCTTTGTGGTTTTTATTCACCTTTAATTACGTCTTCAAAAGGGGCTGATCGTCGCCGTAGAAAATGGGACTTTAGTCCTTCTTTTGCTTTTCAGCAGAGGTGACTACACCTGCATGCATTTTGATTAAGTTTGACACTCCAGAACAGTTAGTTTGATGTTTATTTACAGCTACATAGGGTATTGTAACTTGCTAATGTGATTGCTGCTTATTTTTTTAGTCTGTGGCCGGAACTCGTTATTGACAGTAGTCATTCATTCATAATTACTTAAGGTCAGTTATCATGTTTCAGATTTAATCTGTCGAGAGATTAATTCTATTTTATTTGAGGTAATTCCCTAATCAAGCAGCATTTTCTCATTTCTCGTACTCATGTAGCTAACACAGTACCTGTCTCAAATTTCTAAATCAAATCTGTCTTCTTTATCATCCTTGGGACTATCCCATTTTCTTTGCCCTGTAGGGTTTGAAATGGATGCGATAAAATTACTTTTATCATTCACATCCATCTTGAATAATGCTGAATTTCACATGCCCTGGAAATGAATTAGCTGAAGTTCAGTGTTTGTTCACATGATAGATTTAGCTAATTTTCATTTTATATTTCTATTCTTTTTACTTTAGTCAGTACAGTCGTGTAAATTGTTATGTTTCTTTGTTGAAAATGGTGGAATTCTGCTTTACCGGCATGAAATCAAAGCTGTCAGTTGTATGAACTTTTTAAATGTAAATCTGATGCCATTTTCCAACTTTTCAAATTTTGCCTGCCTGATGAGTCAGAAAACAATGGGAAGGCGCTGGGAAGACAAAGACTGGAGGGGAAAAGCCACCTTTTCTCAGGGGAGACCCTCCAGCAGCACTCAGGAGAGCAGATTATGGCCATCAGGCGAAGGCATTGGGCTGTTGCCCCCCTCAGTCTCAGCGCAGCAAGAGTTAAAGACCCCCGGTGTCCGGCTCAGGATTAGAAAATGAAGGTTTAACTGCCTGCGCTAATGGCGGGTGTTTATCTCAATACAATGTATCTTCGTTCTCCCATTCGGTCTCATTTCACAAATCTGTCCCTGGAGCCTCTGCTGCCGTAATGGGCGCAGCTCTGATTGCAGCACTTCAAGAGTGGAATAACAAGAGGCACCCCTCACCCGCCACACGTGCTCCCCTCGCCCGCGCTCTACCGCCGAGCTCATCGCTGCGCGTCCTCTCATTCCCGCAGTAATTGCTATTATGTCACAAATTAAATCCTCATATGTGTTTATGTATGCCTCCGTGTGTGTGTCGGGGGATGGGGGCAATTGTTTGAATGTTTGTCTGTGTGTGTGTGTGTGGTTGGGTGTGCAAACGTTTGAATTTTTGTTCACTCATTTGTGTTAATTTGCGAATGAGCGCCTGGGTATGTATAGTCACGCGTTTAGTTGTAATGTCTTGTGTATTTGTTGTGTTTTTGAATGTGTGTGTGCTGCATTTGTGAGTGTGTGAGAGAGGGAGGGAGAGGAAGAGACAGTGCAGTGTTGTCTCTCGTAGTTTTGGTGCTCCCCCGAGGCCGGTGTCTCAGTAATGGCTCAGTTCTGATTGCTCTAATACAGGTTAGGAATATTGGCTTTAATGGTGTGTAAAATGAGCAGGCAGTGCTCTGACAGTAACGAATGGTGCCAGCTTCAATAGTTCTTTCCAGCCGGCTGTTAATTCGCTGGGATCGGGAACACCTTTCCCCTAAACCGCCCGATACGTGCCCCCTGAAAAGAAATCGTAAATAATCGTCATTCCCGTCCGAAGCGCATCCCCGCCGACCTCCTCCATTTACACCTTTCCGCGAGGCATGCAAACAAATAAACACACACTCCCCTCCTAAACGACCCCGGAGTTCGTCCGGACTCTGCATCCTCCTCTGCTCTTTGAAACCCAGGAACAGAGTCCGTGGCATGAGCCCCTGATTCAGGATGAAACACTGGCATTGCCAGGTGTCTGCGCACTGTAATCCCCAGAGGTGCTTACCGAGACTCTGGGCATTATGTTGTGACCCACTGTTGCTAAATTAGCAAGCAGCAGGTGGACTCCCAGGGGAAGGCAGTCAGCCTCTCTGAAGCTGAAAGCGAGCCGCTGTGCTGTGCTACACTGCCACTGGCCAGCTTCATAACTCTTGCTTGTTTACATCCTCGTACCCTCTCTTCACAAAGGTTTGTATTTGTATCGATTGCCCTGTTGTTTCCCTTCATGGATGGCTCAGCCGAATGCCTGGTGGACTTTTAATTTGACATTCAGAAATGAAAGCGCCACCAACGGACTCCCAAACCCTTTCTCGATCTTGCACAGTGAACCTTGACAATTCCAGTGTCATGTGATCTCTCGAAGTTTCAGTTTGTTTCCCTATATTTGTACCACAGCAATTATAGCTCTTGTCCTTTAATTAGATTAGTTTTAATTAGATTAATTAAAAAGAACAGTTTACTCCGTCTTCTTTTCAAATAACCTAATTGTCAGAGTTGGTTGCCGTGGCCCAACTTTCGTGGGGAAGTTTTCAAGGTGCTGATTTGATGTGCTCACTTCCAGGGATCGTGCTGGAACTGTTCAAGTTTTCATGCGAGTTTTCGATAAAGGACAAAGATACAAAAGATGTCAGTGCAAAGCGAGTACATTTTCCCAATGACTAGCTTTCTGTTGTAGGCCCTGTCCAAATGTATAGATTTGCTGGAAACTTCCAGCACAGTCGACTGGAAACAAATGCTTTCTGTCCTCTCTGGAGTTTACAGGGTCTGGTGAGGCTGCCGGAATGCGATTAAGACCCCCTCCATTTACCACCTCCATTTTATTGCATCACAGTGGAATTCCGAGGGATTGGACCTACCTTAGAGTTACAAGCATGCAGAAGTGTTGCTTATCGCCATCAACAATGAAGCAGTTTTCCATTATCAAATAAAATGGCATTGCTTGCTCGCGGGTAAAGACACACATTGCACACTTCCTTAAATTGTGTTGTTCAAAGTTAAGGCTAGACTGCATAATGAACGTAATGGTGTTTTAAGGAATTGTCTACGTTGTTTGTCGCCCGTCCCCATTCAAATGTCCGGCCCATCCGAGCGCAGCCAATAAAGCTGCTCCAAGGGAGGTCCACAACCAGTAAAGATTCCAGCGGCAGACAACAATGCTGGGACCCTCTGGAGCGTGCCAGGGATATGCGTCACTTCCAGTGCAAACGGTCCCCTGGGAAATGATTGTGAATAAGACGTGATATGTGATCTGTCTATAATGTGACCAAGAATAAAATATTGACATCTTTTAATGGACCATGAATTTTGCAGTGTTAGAGTATAATTCTTGTGCACCTGCAATCTGAGAAGGTTTGACAAGGGCTGACAGAGTCACTGTCTTTGACCCTTCTCACAAAAGAGTTGCCTAGTCATGCCTTGAAATATTATGGTAGTTCTTGTGCATGAATGACGGCTGCTCTAATGGATAGCATGTAACATTAACTGAAATTAAGTTTTTACTCGGTAAACATAATTATCATTATTGAATGTTATTTCATGTTTACGACACCATATAATTAACTTGTAGAACTTTACTTCAGCCGTAACATTGTGAGCATAAACCTGGAATTCCTTCCTAACTAGCTACAGTCTGGTTTGTGAAAAACTCACAAGTTTGCAATCCAGTTATGTAAAAAGTTTCTTAATTTCTTGCAGGTTTACATGCATGTCAGAGGACATTGTTGGTGTGTTTTTTTTTTTCTTTCAGTAGCAACATTAGTTTTCTTCTCTGGACAGGTTTGTTTGGAGATTTACGCATTAATAAGTCTGGATACGTCTTGCGGCTGCTGTGATTGACTGCTATAAAATGGCAGACTGCCGTTGGTTGTGCAAACTAGTGGAGCCACAAACATTCTTTGAGTTGTTAATCCACCAGTGCTGCTTGTCCCACGTGCGACAGTGGCATTTGTGTTCCTGAAGTACCAAGGGGCCATTCCAGAGCCAGGGAGAAAGCAGGCTATGCCACAGAAAACTGCCACCACATTACATTGTAATTTCTATTGTACCGTGTTAATTAAGGCAAATCATATTTGCCCTATTCGCCACGCTTCCTCTTCATATTGGATTTAAATTGCATTCCTTCATGCGTGCCGGCCGCCTCAGCGATGTTAATTTAGGTCTAATTTGAAAGGACTTGTTGCTTGCGTAGTGTTCGGAATGGGGTTGCGGGGTTAACATGCATTGCGAGCGGAGGTGTCCCAAAGATCCTTGCTGCTACTTCAGAGCCGAGGATGAACTTCACTTTTCAATGGCCATCAGGACGTGTTGATGGTTCTGCTCCGGGTCAGACTGTTATTACAGGGCCAATCAGAGCTGCCGTTAGTCCTGCGCCATCATGGCCACTGCTGTGGAAATGGTGCAGCACATCAGTGCTAATTGCTGTCCTGGATGAGCGCTGTCCTGACTCTCCTGTCTCCCTCTTGGCTCTCCGTGACTCTTACAAGAATAACTCTGACGCTTTTATGAAAACGATCGCAGGAGTAGGCTACATTGTGCCTGCAATGGCACCCTAAATAAAACTAGTGAGTGTGTTTTTTTTTTGGTTGTTTATGGCATGTGTCAAATTAGTGAATACGTGGTTGCGGTTCCACCTGAATTTAAGTATACGAATGGCTTATTAACTTGAAAGATATCATTGAATTGAAATTTGAACTTGTGCAAACCTAGGCTGACCAGATGCATGCAACTTATGCTCACTGTTTTTTCTGTAACCCAGTGTTTTTTTGTTCTCGGCAGACGCTAATCTTAGCCCTGCTGTCCCAGCTGGGCGGCTACGTACAGAAATGCTAATTTGCTCATCATGTACTGCACCATTCCTCTGCCCCTGCTCAAACAATCACCATTAGACCTCTACAGCTTAATATGGCAATTACCGCATGGTTTTACATCGCTTATATTGAGGTCATGTAAAACTAAAGCCATGAGTTTGCTAACATTAAAAAGTGATAATCACAACAATATGGAGAAATACTAATTATCACAGTCATTGAGGTAAATGGGCCACTGCTGGATTGGAGATGGATCCGGCCGTAAGCATTAAGTCTGACAACAGGCAGTGCTAATTATTCTTTTGCTAAACACGTGTAAATTGGTAACTTTTGACATTGCCGCTGAATTTCAGTAATGTGGTATTGATCTTATGCGACTATAAATTGCTTGAGTAGGTGTGGGACAAATGACACTTGACACTTAGACATTTGCTTCAAGTTTTGCACGAATTTCAAGTCATTTTTTGTGTTGTTAAGTGGTCAGGGTCTGAATGTAGCAGTCTGGACTGAGGAAGTTTTCTTTCTTAAAGTAGGCTGTGATATGGTCCTCCTCGGCTCCCTATAGCCCATTCATTTCCTCCGCCATGTTCTATTTCTTTTCCTCTCTCCCCGGTCCCTAGTCAAATTACCTGTTTTAATGCCTGTAATTTATCGCCCGGTCAGCCAACAAAATAATTTGTTTTCTTCCAATTGTTATTAGCAGCAGTTAGGAGCATATAATCTCCAGGCCCTGTGGAATGCCACCTCGTAATGAAGGAACCAGCCTGACTTGGAGCAGATATTGGATGTAGGGGGGAGGTCGGTTATAAAATGCTTCCTTCCTCATACTTAGGCACACGGTTGTGTCAGGTTAATTTACACCTGACCCGAATTAGCTTCTGACAAGAGGCAGAATGGAGGTGGAATTCGGCGGCGAGCAGACGTGAGCAGCCGAGTGTTACCTCTCAGAACCGAGCCCTCCGTTTCTGCCTTTGACGTGCCCAACATTTTAGAGGAAAGGCTGGGCCAGAGAGAAAATACAGTGTAATGATGGATTAAATCATTTGATTTATTTATCGATTTGACTGATCGTCTCCGGGAAGATTTATTCAGTAGGCAGATGAGGCTCGGGCTGTATCTCATTGAGAGTTAAAAATGATATTAATTTTAAGCGCTGAGTGCATTAATCACAGTTATTAAAGGGGATATTTATTTGCTCAGAAGTGGATCTTGGTTTCCTGGGCTTTTTGCTCGGTACTGTACGAAGCGAAGGTGTTCAGGTAACAAACATTAACCTTTTTTATGACACAAAACAAATATGGCAGCTCCTGTCATTTATCTCCTGAACAAGATTGTAGTATCCTTTCACTGACCTATCTGAAGGAGATGGAACTCTTAATTACTTTTGAGTCAACAGAGGAGCATCAGGTTAATTTCATGATCTGTTTTTTTATTTTTATGAATAATACATTTGGAATGGAAAAGGATTGGGACTGTAATAGAGACTAGGTGTCCGTGCTTAGTTTAACGCTGCGTTCTTTGATCTTCTTTCACAATGAATATTTCTGTGCGGTATCATCAGTCTGTCGTGTGCTTGAGTCCGTGTTTTCCTCCTTGCTTGAAATACATTTGAATTCTTTTGTCCAAACTCCTCCTTTCCCTTCAGTTCTGGTTCTGTCTGGCACTTCTCATGTTATTCTCTGCTTTACATCTCCCCCCATTTACACAGGCGCTCCAGAGTAAATGTGCACAGTCCAATTCCTGCTATAGTCATATATATTTATAGTTATAGTATTTGCAGCCTTTATTGTGTGTAAAATATTTGCCAGGGGAGTTGAAAACCTCTCGCCCATGTGAGAAGCTTTTCAAACCGATTACACTCAACCCTTCAGGCTTTTATTTAAATACATGACTCCTGGCTCTGTATTGATCCTGTGACCTGAAGTCAGTTTCAGTATCTAAATCAGGTAATTGAAGATGCTGTAGACCTAATTGGATTATCGCTTTCCGCCCTAAGTGATATTCTTCCACTGAAGCATCGCGACAGCAACACTAATGTCACACATCTGTCTTTTTATAGCTTGCCTGCTTCTACATCTTGCTTCAGTTCCAGTTTTAGAGTAAAAATGTCAGTTTTTTGTTTGTTATCTTTACACCAGACACTGTTGTGGCTGTTTATGTGAATGAATGTTGCAAACTTGTATTACTTGTTTTAAGTTGGAAAATATATTATAGCTGAAGTGTTTTTAAATGGATATTATATAAATATTGATGCAATTGATGTTGAATATGTGGTCTTTTTGATAAAAAAAAAAATTTTTGATGTGAACAGCTTTGTGCAATTAAGAAAATATTATTGATTATTTTGATAAATATACTTTGTGTATTTTTAAGTTGCGTTTTGCCTTATTCTTTTATATTTTGTCAGCTCGTTGCCTCTGCTTAAAGGAAATGCTGCAGTCTTGGTGGTTTGCATATTTCAACATAACGCAAACACACTAAATTGGTAGCGCATAAAAAATCAATCCACTTATGATTTTCTTGGTAATGAAATTTTTTTTTTCCTCAACAAAGTTTCACTCCCTCAAAATGCCTGCTAAGCATCATAAGTGGTTCAAAACCCGACTGGTGCTTTATTCTGTTTCATCATCACTGATTTCCTGCATCCAAATGTGTATTATTTCAGTTTATGTTATTTTCCTTGTCTGATGTGGATGCCTGTATCCTCCGTGAGATTGAGGCATTAGGGCTGATTCGGCTGGGAATGAAGCCCTTTCCCTGGATGTCATTTGCACACAGACTCTGTGCCTGCCCCATACTGACAGAGCCCCATTTTACCGCACTGTGACAGTCGGCAGCATCAGATGAATAATGATTGCTCTCGTTAGCTCGTCCCTTTCTTCAGTTGATTGTAACCCCTTCTGATTAACAACATGCTGACAAATACGAATCTGATTTATTTATTTAAAAAGAAAATCTTGTCTCAGGGTCGCCGCTAACAATGATCCTGACCTGCAGCCATTAACCTCCTCTTCCTCTTGTGTTTTCAGCCCTTGTGGGTGCGGTAAGTTAGAGCGCATGAATACCGCAGGCCTTTAACTACTTTTAAAATTATTTATTCATTTATGCCAGTAGTGAACTACACTGTACAAAATGCGCATGTACTTCGTAAGTAATGGGCTAGTTGGTGGCAGGAACATGAAGGTGACTTATAAAGTGGCTTTAGGAGAGCTGAAAGGTTGGTCCAGTAAGTTTCAGTGATGATTCAGAGTCTCTCTCAGAAAAATTGCTACACCTTTATCTTCAAAATTCAGTGACAGGTCAAAGGTGTGAACAAGGCATCGAGCTCGATGACTGAACGACGCATCGTGGTGTCATGTCCCGAGAAAGCGCATCTCCGCGTATTTCACCAGTTCTGCCTCCGTGTCCAATTTGCGCGGGAATGATACGCCATCAGATCACGCCATTTCCCTCTGTGTAAACATGCTTCGCGATCTTCAAGCTTGCGGGAACTGTGCATTATGCAAATGAGCGCATTATTTGCATAGCCCTAATTAGGTAATTACAAATCATTTTACTATGAGACGGAGCATGTGCTGAAAGGATAAGGCTTGCATTACTCACTCGGCCTGCGTTGCCTCAGTCGTCAGCTGGCAGATTTGTGCACAGGTCACGACTCCTGCTTCCCCTTACAAGGCGCGCTTGCCAAGGATGCAGAATGATTGCTTTTGATGCATCATTTTTCAGCTGCTTGGAAGCAGTTATGACTTTCATCCAAGATTCAGAACAATTCCTTGAAGATGATGGGAATATCACTTTACCAGGAGCCCAATGCAGCAGCTGCAGAAACAATGTGTAGGGCAGAACGTGAAGCGAGGGAGCTGATTGGGCGATCCCAAAGGTCAGAAATTACTCTTTGGGGTTTTTTTTAAATAATACAGTCAGCTTATTCAAAGCCCAGATAAACAAAAGCCCAGTGTAGCCCTCTGTCTGCAGGTGACTGGCATGGGAGTCTGTCTCCCCTCCGCACTCACGCACGTTCCCTTTGTCCTTTGTCTTCCAGAGCAAGAGGAGTCGTTTGAGTTCATGATCGTCTCGCTGACGGGGCAGATGTGGCACTTCGAGGCTTCCACATACGAGGAGAGGGAGCTTTGGGTGCAGGCCATCGAGAGCCAGATCTTCGCCAGCCTGCAGTCCTGCGAAAGCAGCAAAAACAAGGTGAGGCTCCTCCTGGGCTGGGCTGAGGCGGCCGCTTATTTTATTAAGATGTGCAAAAGGAAATATCTTGTAATCAATGCTGTGTTTTGAGTATCAATAACCAATTGATATGGTCAAAGAAGGTGCCCTCCAACCCCCTTCCTGGAGATCGACCACTCTGAAGATTTTCATTTCAACCAAACCAACGCACTCTTTATTTCCCGGTTAGAGATCTTCTGTTTGAAGATATGCATATTCTGAGAGAGGAGATGGGATTAGGTCAACATAAAGGTTCAGAATTACAAACACTGTAAAGTAATGAAATGAGTAAATCCCCAAAACCGTTCACTAGTGGAACTGCAGCACGTTTATTCATTTCTGCCAATTTGATCTTCAACAATTATTAAACCTAGTACGTCGAGATGAAAATGAGAATGATCTATAAACCATGATCTTTTAACCACGTTCTGCATAAGTGCTGTTTTCACTGCATTTTCTCCTGAGCTATGTAATGAACTCTACATTTACCTGACTGTTTACAAAGAATCCCATCCGCTCCTCTCAAACGACTCATAAAATGACCAGGCCATAGCACACCTGTATGATATTCAGCTTACTGAACACTGATAGTTATATGCGCTAATTAAGATAATACACATTAGCATTTCAAATCAATTTATGCTTCATCTGGGTTAAGATGGCAAGCTTTTAATTGAGAGTAATTACACTTGGCTTACTTAATTACACATTACTAGAATGCACGTGGATTTGGAATTCAGTGGGGTACATTTAACAGGTTCAGATGTCTGATGCTTACTCCTGATAAAATGTGATAATATGCCGGGAAACACAGCTCAAAGGTTGCCCGTTAACGAGAATGCGGTAGACTCATTATAAACCGTCAAACAATAATGATTGCCTGATTATCTGCCTGATAATTGCACTTCAGCGGTGTTGTACTTTACTTAACACAATTCTTTAACTCAAGGCATTTATGAGGGTTAGGCAACAAAATTTTTAAAAAGTTTAATTCATGTGAAGCTATTATAAAAATTAGAGAAATTCAAAATAAAAGTGGTCAAATTTGTCCCCCCCTCATGGAGTTATTTGAGTCCTCTAATGTTGCATATATTTAGAGGTGAAATGATACATTAACTCATTTAAAGATCTCCATTGGCTGACAACAAGAAATACCGAGGCATTCACACGGGTTTCCCAAGGGCGCTGCTAGCTGCAAGCCTTGCGTTTTTGTCGCAGTTGAATAAGCTTTCCAAACGGAGCAGACCGAAGTTCACCATGCATTACATGACATCACTTCTGACCTCCGAGCGAGCGATGAGAAAGCACCATCCAGCCAGTTCAGCACTCGGTATTTTTCCAGTAGCTCATCAGAAAGGGATGCTCATAAACGCTATTCACACGCGAGTGACGAGAGCTGTGTAAAATGAAAATGCTTCACGACTCGCCTACAGAAATTTAAACCCAAGGGTTGGAGTGGGCATGTGAAATTCAGTGATCTGGGTGAGGCAGCTGATGGTCAGATCAGGCCACGGCAGTCAACAGGTGAGTTCTTTTTGACGTGCCTGTTTTGTGCTTGTCATATCGAGCAGAAATGTATCTTTTGCCCTCTTGGTGTCTGTCATTATACAAGTGAATCTGGATGACATCACGGGGACATTATAATTTGAAATCAGGCAGTGTTGGTTTTGACATTGTTTATAGAGGAAGTGAAAATTTAACTTCTTTCCCCCTGCTTTAAAACTCACGAATGCTGGTCTTTTCTGATGAAGTTTTGGTTAAAAACATTAAGAGTAATGCCTCACTTGAGATGAGCAAATAATTCATCACGTGAGTGGCGGAATGAATGATATCTCATATGCCTCTCTCTCTTTTGCCATCCAAGCCCCTCTCTCCATCCCATCTCCTCTTCCCCTCTTCCCTCATTCCCCCTCTCCTCCCTTTCTCTCTCTCTGTCTGTTATTCTTTATACCTCTCCCTCCTTCCCTCATCTCTCTCCTGGCTGCTTGTACCGGCGTGACAGACTGAGACAGGCTCAGTGCAGCGTGGGAACTCCTTATTAAAGCTGACAGGCGTCGGGATAGGAACACGGCTCGTGTCAGCACACGGGGGGGAGACCGCATATTCATATCCTCCTTCCTCCATCGGTCACCCCCTCCTCCTCTCCCCATTCCTCTCTCCTCCTCTCCACCTCTTTCCTCATCTCTAACAAGGGCTCAACACCAGATTATGAAGAACGGGTTTCCTCTAGTTTCTAATGAAGGCCTCTGCTTGGAGGACCGGTGAAACTATTCCTTTCCCTTGGTTTCTGAATTGAGGCTTTCTCAGGTCTCTGTAGAAGAGCTTTTTTCTGGCCTCAAGCAGACGAAGGTCTGTTAAATACTTAACAGAAACCTTTCCTCCCCCTTTCAGTCTCGTCTGGGCAGCCAGAGCGATGCGGTGGCCATCCAGTCCATCCGGAACGTCCGTGGAAACAGCTTTTGCGTGGACTGTGAAGCAGCCAGTGAGTACCAGCCTGTCAGCCATTATTTAAAGTACCATTACGGGGTGGCAAGATCAGGCCATTCCACCCAAATGCCCTATAAGGCTTGCCATCTTCCTATCGCTGAAGTGTACCAAACACTTCTGACACATAATGCAACTTATCTGAGCTCAGCAAGCACATAACAGCTTGTAGTAACTTCTTAATACATGTTCACTCGGAATCGGTACCAGATATTTGACCTTTATTCTGCCTGTAAACCATCTTGAATTGAGCTCATCAAGCCTTGTTAGTGGACAAAGACAATTTTCACCAAGTAAATGTGCAGTGACATTCTTGTGATGAGTTCAAGTTGAATGGACTTTGTAGGTTGCATTACCTTCTCATCAATTGAAATGGGGAAATTAGCTGGTAGTTTATTATCAGTGAAAGTGGAAAAAAAAAAAGGTTTTTTGGATTGCTATCAAATGCGGCTGTGATTTAGATGAGTTTAAGTTACCACCATGATTTGCCAATTCCATTCTCTGTCAGAACACCAAGAGAGCAGTTTGTTGAAGTTGTAACTGGACCCATTTTCATGAACTTCTTGCTGTCCTCACGATCTGTATAAATAAGAAATTGACCAACTGAGTTTTCCGCGCATAAGCCACGAAAACTGAGATCATTCTATATTCGCTGCGGATGGTGAATTATGTTGTGAATCATACTTGCATACTGAGGAGAAGCTCTTTGGAGTGGTGAGGTGGACATACGTACTCAGTGACTTGTCTCTTTGACTGAGCACTTGTGCTGTCCTCCAGAACAGGGCTATTCAACATTATCCTGCAAGGGCCGGTGTGGGTGCAGGCTTTCATTTGAACCAAGCACTGACATACCTTATCCTACTAATCAAGCACTTCAGCAAAGACTCTTCAGGGCTTTACGTTAACTTTTTCTGCTCATAGCACGGGTGCTACAGAGGTTCATAGTCTTGTAGCACTAGATAAAAGCTTGTAGCACGGTAAAAGCATCTGTTACATCTCTAAAACCAACCACAAGTAGTGCAGTTTATCATTTAAAGACATAAAATCTTAATCTCTCTGTAAATTGAAGTATTTTCAAGGTCTCAGAATTCTTTAAAGTCATACAATTTTAAGTAATCTGCAATAACAATAAACAGACCTCCCTACTGTTTGATATTTATACTACTTAAGTATTTATGCATTCTGTGCATATTGGTTATATAAAAATACTGTAATACTGTTTATACATGCTGTTATTTGTGTTAGTGCATTCCTGAGACATGCAGTGATGTGAGGCAGTAGCCTAACCTTTTATCGCTGGATTTTGTCAACCTGTTCCTGCGTACTATATCTGTTTGACGATCCAAACTATTCGATCCAATCCTATAGGAAGCATGGATACTGATAGGTGATGACGACAAAAGATTAATTGACGTGTACGCTTCAATTCAAGACAGCAAGGATAGAAATACGTTTAATCAATAGAAAAAATCTCAGCTCTCTCGATAATCTTGCGTATTGTTTTAACCTTTTGTTCATCGGATTATGAAATAAACACCCCATTTTTTTGATTGGGGTTAAAAAAATGGCGTATTCAAAGGGGAATATATCGTATATTGATCAAGCATTGAACGTGGCATAAGAACTGAGTGGAATTGCTTGCTTCAGCTTCCTGTAAGCAAGTACGCGCAAATCTGTTGTTTCGTGAGCATTTCAGGTTCGGTGTACTGAGTGGTAATGCCGCGGAAACTTAAACTGGCCCGTCATTCTTCTGAATAGTCTTACTAAATTAGTTATTAGCAATCATCTGATTGCTAATCAAGCAAAAGGGAGTTATCGTTCGCTTTACGGTGAGGGTTCTGCCACTCCTAACTAGCCTCTGACCGCACGTCACTGGTGTATTCATACGATGGATAGGCGGGTGGGATTGTGTCTCTTAATCATATGACAGACTAATAATGCATCAATTTTATATAGCGCTTTTCTGCTTTCTGGGCACTCAAAGACGCTTCACAAGGATACATTATTCCTTCACTCACACATTCACGCTCTGATGGTGGTAAACTACATTTTAGTAGCCACAGCTGCCCTGGGGCAGACTGACGGAAGCGTGGCTGCCAGTATGCGCCTCCGACCACCACCAAACATTCACACACTGCCATACAGTATTCCTATACTGCATGTTTTGTGGGTGGGGGAAACCGGAGTACCCGGAGAAAACCCACGCGAACACGGGGAGAACATGCAAACTCCACACAGAAAGGCCCCAGGCCGGATTCGAGCCCACAACCTTCTTGCTGTGAGGCAATAGTGCTAACCACTATGCCACCGTGCCGCCCAACTACAACTACCAAGTACATTAGCGAGGTGGCTTTGTACCATGTCTCGCTCTCTCGCACACACTCAAAGCCTCTGTCTCTCATCGCACCGGTGCTACAACAGTTCGTTCATTCATCGCACGGACCAATTTTTATGTTGCATGTGTGACATATATATCGCATTGTACAGCCCTGTTCTTGCGGTTGATTAGTGGCTCAGGTGTGTAAGTGCTTGGTTGGAATGAAAGCCTGTGCCCACAACGGCCCTTGCAGGAAAATGTTGGATAGCCCTGCTCTAGAACTTAAATAGGATTCGAGACTTAGAAACATAATGATTGCTCTCACCCATTTCAAACTCTACTGATTATAAACTCTGGTTCTGAGCACTAGAAGAGGGTTTCACAACCCCAGTGACCCCAGTGGTCTGGTGTACTCCTCTAAATCTGAAATTAGTCATCTATTGTAAGAGGTAATGTAAATCTGACTCAACCCTGTATGAAATGGGCTATGTTGATGCGACCAATCAGGGCATTGACCGCTTCGTCTAACCAGTTATTACCGTGATTGAGGTAGTTTTAGCTGCTCCTCTGAAGGAATGGTTTCATGGAGAGTTTTCAGAAAGTTAGCAAGCTCACTTCACAGGAAGCCCTTGTCTCAGGGCGTATTTCAGGTGTTCCTGTGTTGCATTGAAAGGATATAGATCTGGCCCAGTGGTTCTGCATCTGCCAGGCGTATGATTGGGCAAAGTGTAAGTAGTCCCTAATCAATGCCTGTTCCTAATCTAGTGTTCATGTCCCTATCATTTCGCAGACCCTGACTGGGCCAGTCTGAATCTCGGGGCCCTGATCTGCATTGAGTGCTCCGGAATCCACCGGAACCTGGGCACGCACCTGTCGCGCGTGCGCTCCCTGGATCTGGATGACTGGCCCGTGGAGCTCAGCATGGTGATGACTGCTATCGGGAATGCCATGGCTAACAGCGTGTGGGAGGGGGCACTGGAGGGCTACACCAAGCCGGGCGCCGACACCACCCGGTCAGTTATTCTGTCCATCTACCGTCTGTACATCTGTCTCTGCTGGACTGTCTGTGCCTCTATCCATCCATCCTTGGAACTTAGGATCATGTGAACCTGAGGTTGTTGCCTATATGTCCTTTGCACCCTTGTGAGAATGGTGAGTCATGATCAGTTTCTGTGCGTCTTCTGTCGTTCAAGGCGGTTCTTCTGATTTCTGGAGCTTCCCAAGAAACATTTGCAGGAATCGGACTGAGATTTTGTCCATAGGCACGTCCCTGTGATCCCATCTCTTGGGCCTGCGCTCAGTCTCTGACAGAGTGCAGAACATTTGCGCAGATTTTACGATTGCAGTTATCTCACACAGGCTAGCTTTACGCTGACGCAACAGCTCACTGCGCTGAGTGAGCACCTACAAGTTAATGTTGCATCTCCGTGTACAGATCTGTGCAAAGCATGCTTGTCCACACTGCTAAAAAAAATCTTAACGCACATTTCAATCTTGTATTTAGACTTACTTTTATTACCTCAATTCTAAGATGTAAAAAAATTCTGCCTCTTCTGTGAGAATTTTTTTGCTCATTTCTGGATTTTTTCACGTGTTAAGAAAATTTCACGTGTCCCATCTAGAAATTAGTCATAAATTATCTTCCCCAGGAAAAAAAGGTAATTGAAATAAGTGTTAAAAGTGTAAGTACAAGATTTAAATGCAAGAAGATGAAACCGCAGGCACACTTCTGGTGCTCTTCAAACCACCGGTGCTCGTGGAAGGGAATACTTCAAAAAAGGGGAGGAAAACTTTCAACCAAAAGTAATGGTATAAATAATCCAAGTTCAGGCACTCGGGATGGTTTGAAAAAATATAAAAGGCCTTTAATTCATAGGGCTATGAGCGCATTAAAAATACATCAATGCATATTGGCTTGAGCTGCCTTCAGTTTTTCTGTTGAGGGGAATCTATAGTTGAGTGAACAATTTTTTTGTTTTTCATATGGCATGCGGTCATGCATTTTTTACCCACCATTTATTTAAAAAGGCATTTCTCTGCACCAGTATATGCAAGAGCACTTTCCTACTTTCTCTTTAATTGTGTCCTCAATGTTCCATTTCTGTCCAATAATTTTTATCACCCTGTAAACATTAATGTTGAACACATTAATGTTGAACACACCTATTTCCTATTTGGGTGCCTGAAAGAAATCGAGGTTAGGCTCACACGGAGGGTGCCCTGTTTGAAATGAAATGAAATATCCCATAATGCAGTGCTGAGCGTGTTGAGTGTTGGCTGCTCAGCCAGGAGTGGAACGGAGAGTCTGTCTAAACACCAGGATTCTGCTTATTCACATCCACGCCCTTTACATTTGTAACTCTTAATCTAACGGCGGAAAAGGCGAGCGCCATAAATCTCCCCTGACACCAATCGATTTGCGTCATTAAGAGCCCTGGGTGTGTGATCGGGGTGGGGTGGGGGTGGTGTTCATCTCGTGCACCGTTACGCTGCTCTCCCTCTCTGTCTGGAAGCAGACCACCATCAGGCCCTTAGCCTCGTCTGCGGAGCGCTGAGATTTAACATGCTAATGACAGCAGTGGAGCTCTGTGAGCTCAAGCACTTATTGTTTTCTGATCAATCACACTCTAATTCAGCTCAACTGCACAGTTTTAAATTTGCTCTGAAACTCAAAGGAAGAAACGGATCAACCATGAAGTTTTGGGTTCGAATGTGAAGTTTAAGAAATGCAGTCATCCTTTGTTTGGCCATGCTGCAACTATAGGTTTATTATTATTGTATGTATGTTTTAGTTGGATTGTGCAACCAGCAATTTCATGAAACTGCTAAAAGTTTTTGTTCATTTCATGAATTGATAATAATTTTTTTATTCATTTCACAAAATGAATGGTTTCACAATCTGACTGTAACACATACAGTACATGTCTGTCAGTTCTTGTGTCCTTATTTCTGAGATGAAATCTAGATTATGAGCAGGACATGTAAGATCCTAGGGCCTCAATATTTGTTGATCGTCATAGGCTATGAATTTGTAGTCATTTTAGATTAAAATTTAATCTTTCTACCGCTGGTTATTGAATCGCAGTCATTTTGGGAGAGCACTTTCTTTGGTCGATTAAATGTGTGGTAGCTGTAAATTTGGAGGAATGAGTTTGAAATCTTGAGTGGTCAGTGACTGTTATGGCCTTGTGTTTCGCAGCATAGGGTGCTGACAGAAGTCCTTGCAGTATAATTAAACTTGCTTACCGGAGTCACGATGTACACATATTGTGCTATTTCAAAAGCAAGTGCAAGTACACACACATGCGTGCACACTCACAAACTCATGTACTCCACTTCTCACAAGCTCCGCGTCTGAGCGGCCGCCCTGATTGCTTTCGCCCGTTGAAGGATGGCGGCCAGGCGAGTCCGCCTGACTGACGGCCAGATCAGCAGACTCTGCTCGTAATTAACGAGACTATTATTGTGCTAAAGCTGACCCCTGGGGCAGCACCGGGGGACCTGGCCGAGTCGTCCTCGTATCCATCACGCTCTGCCGGCCCATCGCTCTCGCTGTCTGCTACGCTGGCGTCGAAAAACTCGAAGGCACAGCACAGGTCCCCACGCATCCCCTCCCTTCACTCGCCGTCTCTTAAGCCACCCATTTGGTGATTATATAGTCATTTACCTTAGTTTCTTCCTTCAGGGAGAGAGGGATGGGTAGATATAGCATAGGAACCCCAGGAGAACATGGAGCCTATTGATTGGAGGGTCTGTGAGGGTCTTTATGAAGCTGTTCAGCAGGCTACAGAAAGGGCAAGATTGAGAGAGCAAGATTTCAGACGTATTTCAAAGCTCTGGTAGAACATTTTCAGTCCTCATAAATTAAATACCAGTACTAGAAATCCTGCTTTTCTTTGAAAGCTGCTCGGATGCTCACTTGCATCGACTCTTGACCCTTTTTAGTGTTCCCACCGATTCGTCCGAAGGCTTATCGTCGCATCGGTAAATGAGGGTTTTCACTGTGCGGTTATCTCTGTCCAGAAAAAAAGGGATGGTTTGTCTTGCATTCAATCCATTTTTTTACCACTGCGAGTTGAGCTCAAAAGTGAAAGACTGCCTACAGACATCTATTGAGTCTGCGCTGGTATACAGTCTAGCAGCTTTTGACCTCTGAGATTATTGAGGCTGATTTCTCTCTCTCCCGTCTGTCAGGTTTTAAGGTGTTGCCTGGGGAGGGGGAGTTTTTCACTGTCAAGAATATCAGATCGCATCGAATATAGAGGAGGAATTCATTTATTCCCCCGGAAAGGAGAAATTGCTCAAATGTTTATTTCCCTGAATGGTCCAAGAAAAACGGGCATAATCCGCGTAACGATTTTCACGCTTCTAATCACGGACATGAAAGATATTTGCCGTGTCTTTAGGTCCGTTTTTTATCGAGACAAATGCGCCTTTGTATTTGTGAAGTATGATCAAGATAAGATAAAGATTTCTGCCCCTGCCCGGGTGGTGTGGTGTATTTGAGAGCTTTTAGTGCCGGTGTGTTCGTAAGGATTTCTAAAAAGCAAATGGGTCTTCAACGGCATGGATTTGCTTGAGCGATATCTGTGTGTTATAAATCTTGTATTGTTGTCTTGTCACTCTGTGATCCCATTGCATTACAGATGTACTTAATTTTAATACTGGTGAAGCGGTCGTGACATGTGATGGAGTCGTGTTAGCTTCTGGAAATCCCACACACACACACACAACAGCGGCTTAGCCTAGCATAGCCATTTTTAAGTGAATTCTTGATGATTTATTTCTAATTTATTTTTTGCACGTCTGTGAACAACTGAACAAGTATCTGAAGACAATCTTGAGATTGATTTGAATTGAATTCTTTCTGCTAGAGTGGCCTTGCCTCTATGATTTTATGCATTAGTTGTTCAGCAGTAAGAGGAATTCTGGCTTTTGCATTAAATTAGCAGATCAAGTGTACAGGTATAGGAATGCGCATACAGTGCCATGAATGAACACACAGGTAGATTAGTACTGAGATTCAGAGTGTGATCTTTCTCAATTACAGTTCCATGGTGTTCTTCTTTTGTATTGTTTAAATGGGACACTTTGCGATTAGTTTGTAACAGATTCATATCACCATCACCTGAAAGATTTTGACTTGCGTCCATGAAAACTGCACCATGTATCATCTCATTGGCCCTTAAAGTGATCCCGTAGGTTCATTGGCACACTCACATACTGTTGTTTTCATTGAAGATGCACTGAACGCTACAGCTGATTATCATCTGTCCCTTGCACTCAAGAGCGACACTAACTTTAGCCAGAAGTCACTTAAAGGTTCTTGGCACGGTTCTACTTTTAGAATTGCCGAAATTGATTTTGTGTTTACTTAGTAATCACTGTAAGCAGTTAAGTTTTTGAACCATTGTCTGTCTCTGAAATGGAAGGTTTTTGGCTGGAGCGGTGAAGACATGCAGTTCTTTTATCAGGGCTAAGCCACACACACGTGCCTAAGAGTCGCCAACCTGCAGAAATCCACATTATATGGAAAACCGCTTAATTTGATTGGAAGTCGCATACCGGCTGATTATTCTTTTGAACGAACTACAAGTCGAATTGGGCATTCGGTTAAAAAGCTCAGGAATGTTCTCATTAAATGAGAAATTGTGGGCTGTAATAGCAGTGAATATATGCTCGAAAATAAGATGTCAAAGGGCTGCGCTCGCACACATCCGGGTATGTGCGCCGTGACGGATGAGTGACGGCCATATCCATAAATCAGTGGCTGTGCAGACAACACAGGATGCAGTTGTAGAGATCCACAGTCTGCGCCCTCCATGTAAGCAAGCTCTGCACAGCCATAAATCTCTGGAGAGAAGCGCTGCCACACAACTCTTGAAGTCAGCATATTGCAGGGGAGTTGTTCTTTTAATTAGCATGTGGCAGTTGTTGTGTTTTGCACGCCACCTCTAATTGCCTGGCACGCCGGTGAGAGAAAGCAGGGGGGATTTTTGACTGGCGACAGCATCCGCCCTCCACCCCCCGATGCCCCCCCTCGACCCCCCCCCCCCCCCCCTCTCCACATGCACCCCTCCTATTTTCGAGGATGTCCTGAAGCCAGGCTGGATGTTGATGGCTATCCCTCATCACAGGAGCGCATGCTACCACTGTCCCCTTCCAGAACGTTCTGCCCTGGGCCAGAGCAGCGCAGGTAATAGCTCTGACGAGCACCTCCACTTTGTTTCAGAAATAATTTGCCATTCCCGCGGCCTGCGGGGGCCAAGCGGTAATAAAAATGAATCACGCCACTAACCCCCCGCCCCCATTCCACTCCACTCCAGCTCCTCTATTTCCTCCTGCAGTCTGAGCTGAGCGGAGGGCAACTGCTCAAATATTCCGAAGGTTTCACCATTACTGATCTTTTAAAAATATCCCTCGCACATGCTCATGCGCGCAGGCACACGCGCACACACACACACACACACACACACGAACACATCTGGACTGGTAAACAACTTCTCACTGTGCTGACCACCCAGATATTATGAATGTCATTGAAGAACATCCATGGATAGATCTGTATTAAAATAGGGTCAGCAAAAAGGCACATAAGTTACTGCATTGTCATGCTGCATTACCATGTATTATATTTCCCTGCTTAATGTCTTTTACACAAATTATTTTGTTATTTCTCAGCATGGGCCCTACTCCCCTCCTGCTAGGCAGGAGAGTGGATGTACAGTAAAATTGTGGACAACAACACAATTGCCTCCAAACAGAGAGAAAATAGCAGTAATGTCTGCCCTTGGCTTGGTAACAGCATATAGTATTAATAAATAATTTGTGTTTGTGTGAAAGCTGGAATTGCAAAATAAATTTGATATACACATGACGTGCTGTATGTCGTGCAGGTGTTTTTTCCTCTTATCTTGGCACCATATTACATAGATAATGTTATTTATGTTACATATGGTCCACTCATGGACCACTCCACCTACAGCCCAGATTCAGTTTCCATAATTGGACCGGTCGTAAGGGGCCAATTCTCTGGTTCTACCGGGTTTTGCGTCCAGTGGTGGAATAAAGATTGAAAATTCACTCAGTGCTTTGCCCTTTATATTGATGTACAGCAACGAGTCACCTGATGCCTATATTAATTTATGTGGGACAGCCAAGCAGCCGTAAGCACACAAAGCCTGGCGTTTCCTGCTGCTAATCTCAACCTGGCCAAGTCTCTATTACCTGGACAAGCTGTGCAGCTCTTGTTGCCATCGATTACGCAGAGAGATGCCACTTAGCAAGGACAGCCCCCCCACCCTACTGCCGAGCCTGTCCTCAGCGGAGGGAGCCCAGCAGCCGGCCCTGCCAGAAGCCAGTGTGCGGGGCTGAGTAATTAATTTAGACAAATTAATTACAGCGGCCGTGCCGTCCAGCACACTTTGTTAATGACACCTACAGGTCACTTTATATTAGCTCCGGCTGGGAGAGGAGACTGCGAGGTCGCTCAGCGAAGCCTCGACTCGCAAGCCATTCATATTACTGAACGGATGTGTTTGTGTAATTACCAATGAGTGTGATTTTTGTTTCATGTACCCTGATGTATGTACTGTAAGTATCATGGATTCCTCAGTTGTGCTTTAAAATATTAAGCTGCTTAACTCCTGTATTTAACAGGGTGGAAGCATATGCGTGCGTGTGTGTGTGTGCGTGGGTGTGTATGTGTGTGTGTGTGTGTGCGTGTGTGTGTGTGTGTGTGTTTGTGCATTCGGTGCTTTGCAGGCCTGTATGGGCAGTATTAATGTTGCCATTGAGAGTTCAGAGATGTCTTTTGTATTGGCAGCAAAACCAATCCATCTCGGGAACTGAGAAAGCGGTATTAATGCACCTATAAATTCCACTCATCCTGCTTCCAGCACGGGTAGGGTTAAACAGCTGTGGCTGATCAGGGGAACTGCAGTGTTTTGCAGTCCTCAGTCTTCTACTTGCAAATTTAACTGAATAATAGCTGGCTTTATTATACATCGTCCATTTGAAATTTTTTTTTCATTTATGGCCAATAAAGAAGTACAACAGGCCGGACCTCATTTGGATAAATCAGGGTCTCTTTTGGTGTTTATCCTGTTGTAATAGATTTTCTTTTCAAAGAACTTGAGCTGTGAACGTAATCAGGGATGTCAGTGAGAGAGGACATTTCTTTATCGGTCATGGAGCAGACAGCTGAGCTTGGGAGGCTGTTGCGCAGTTACGTTTGTGAGAAAGCTTGCAGACTCCCAGCTGCATTTATGGCCAAGAATAGGCACGCAGGGTGTCGATCACAGTTCACATCACAGCAAGGAGAGCTAGCGCTACAGCTCCAACTGTTACCTGGTGCTCCCACCACGATTCTCACCCTGCCTGTTCGATACTCAAACCTTTCAGAGTTTCGGGGTCCTCGCACAGGGACTGCATGCTCACAAGCCTTCCTGCGGAGGTGCCCCAGCTCAGTGCCTGTTAGCAAGCTGCTCCAGCATCACACCTGGGCTCAATCATCCCCATTGTACCCGCCTAATTGATGCAATTGATGACAAACAGTCAAATTACGGCTCTGTTGTGCCTGATAATTCGCACGTTTGCCGTTAGTCTAATCCGCCACCGTGTTAAGCGATTAGAGGGCCTGGCGCAATGTGCGAGAACACAGTTTTGTTGTGGAATTTTATCTTCATGCTCACTTGCTATTGTGGCGTAATTCTAGTAGTAATGTATGCAAGCTTTATGTGAATGCATGCAGTAAAAAATAAAATGTTAAGACTGTTAAAAGTTGGGCACTTTTTACTTGATCTGCGAGAGTAGTTTACTACTTAGATGAGCCCATTGAAACTCATTGGTGAATCACTATAATTTTTTGACATCTAATTCTCCATAGGTACTTACAACAGACTATTATAAAAAGTCAAAAAAGCCTGTTTCATGAAATGTCAATTTTTACTTGATGTGTTCACATGTCGTGGAAATATACACTTGGATTGTTCAGATGCACATTTTCTTTGCAAATGCTGATTTTATTTTTAGCCTAGGCATGTTCCATTGAAAACATATTTCTCTTTTCCGGTGCTCTTTCATAAATTTAATATTAAAAAGTTGATGGTAGAGAGTGATGGAGATGAATTGGGGTTAAGCCTGGGAGCCATTGTCCACTGGGCCCCTGAGCAAGGCTCTATAAGCCCAGAGCTCTTCACAAACATCCTCTCAGCAGATGAAAGTCAGAATCCCAATCCCGACTGGGCTCTCAAACCAGCGCATTACCATTACCTGGCCACACTGACGATATTATGAAAGCTGTAAATAGATATTTCTAGAAGTACTACTCAGTATTGTTCTCGATTATAATCATTGGAGATTTTCATACTGGCAATTAAATTTCAGTTAAAAGTCCGAGAGACGACATTATAAATGCATGCGAAATTAAAAATTTCAATAATTAAAAGCTGGAAGACCAGGCTGGACAGAACCCTAAAACAAATGTAGACAAAGAAACAAAAATGCTGCTTGTTTGGGGAAAAAAGTAGCGACTCATTAAAGTTTTTCTTTTCTTCTTTTTTTTTCCCTGTTTCGCCCCCCTCATTGCCATACCCTAGCAACCTTTGAAGGTGGAGGGGCCCCTGCCATCTCCATCGCCCCACTTTACTTCTGTCCCCTCCCACTTTCTGACTCCTTCCTCTCTCTCTCCCTGCGAAATGGTGCCCAGGCAGCCCCTCCGCCCTCCCCCTGCTGAGAGTGTTGTTAAGATAGGCCTCCTCCTCCCCTTTCTGCATACATGTTTGATGTCTCTGTTGTGAATTGTGGGGACTGGGGGGGGGTTATGGGGGTGTTTATACCGAGATTGTTTAGGAGGGCCTCAGTTGTGTGAAAGGTGGGCGGAGATTACCCCCACCAGGCCCCTCCTGGCCAATGTGTATTGATGCTCATTTATTGGGGGGGGACCGGATTGGCCATTTTATGCTACCTCCCCACTCTATCTCTTTCTCTCTGTCGCTCCTTCCTCTATTCCCTATAAAGGCCCATTTGCTGTTGTCTTTTAGGCCTGACTAATTACCCTTGTTTGTTCTTCTTTCTTTGACCAGAGCCATGTGCTCTTGACTCTATTGGCCGGCTTTGGGAAATCATTCTGCCATTTGCTGCGTAATTAGGTTGAGGTCAGAATACATCGCCTGAGTTAGAAGTCCATAAGGAGCGCACTTGGAATCTCAGGAACAGCAGGGTCTTATGAAGCATAGCGCAGCGCTAACTGAACCGCAAAACGGAATGGAGGAGGACAGAGAGAGACCTCTGTATGGTACCCCCGAGTTTTCATCTGTCATTACCTCGCGCAAAATGCAAGAATGCGCTGAAAAATGTTTGTGGGGTGTGATCTGAGCCATGTTGTCTGAACTAAATTGCACAGTGACTTTACATTACTGTTCTTCAGCTAACTGGATATCCTCTGAATTTTTTTTGTGCCTCTATTTGTCAGAATTGAAAAGTATGCCTTTATAGTTCAAATAATGATATGAATACATGCTACAATATCACTAAGAGGCTCAATAAATTTCAAAATAATTGTATGATTAAATTGTACTCAATTCATTATTATAAAGCGGTGTTCCATCGTGATCCTTTTCACGACTTTTTCACATTTAATCTCATTTTATTTGATAATAGCAGGTTTTATTTCAAATGGCTTTTTCAATAGACTACTATTGTGTCATAATTGCACATTTCCAAACAGCATATTTTGAACTACCTCTATTTTCCTCTTTTATTTCTTGTCGGCAGTTTTCATTTTATAATAACTGTTAATGCTAGTTATGGTGATCTGACAGTCAACATCAGCGGGGCTGAACAAATTCTCTAATTGTCTTATAATTTCCTATTGATCTTTTGCTCACCTTTTCCAGCCTGTGACTACCTGCAGCGCAAATTTATGCAGCAAAATGAAATCTGTCTGGCAGCTTACATAACAAGCAACACAAATTTGTCAAGAAGCTCCTTGATGTCAGTAGTTACTTTGGATTGCTCAATCAAATTATGGAAGTGATTTGGTCACCAGTGCATTTGTGTGTCAGTGACTTGTCTCGGCAGATGAGAGCTCTTCAAGCAGTAGACAGTGTTTTCATCACATCAGTTGTCTTTTTCCAGAAGACACATTCACTGAGGTCCTGGCTAACTTTAACATCTCATTTGATTCTGGGCCAAATAATGTCAACATTATTTGGCATCGTTAATCCACCATTATGTTACACTATTCCATGCATTTGGCTGAGAAAAATTGAAAATTCTTTTCTGAGCAACTTGGAAGCTAGGTAACCTGGATGGTCCCCTTGGAAATCGCGTGACAACAACCAAGTTAGGCACAGTCAAATAACGTCAACATGACCCAAAAATCTTCAACTGCCAGGCATCCTATATACTGCACAAACGTTAATGTAACTGCATTTCTGTTAGCAGGCTGTCACCTGTCTAGTTGGAGTTGCCTTTAGGTTTTATTTGTTTGGGTTGGCAGCCATACTTAATATCCAATACCAACTGCAAAGGGTGCAGTTTATGTAATGATCTGTACTTTGCCTGCTATTACTTAGGCCTCAACAAAGATCTTATTTGACCTTGGCCCTGTTTTTTAGACTGACCGATGACCACACCATGAAATTTATGTCATGATGAAATGATAACTTTCACTAATCAGAAATTAAAAGTTAAAGGTTGTTTCCAGATGTGTCTGAGATAGTAAATTGAGCTTATCAAAGAGAATGGTACTTTGTCGTTCTGAAAATATATGCAGTTAAATAATTTAGTACTTTTCAACCATTGCCATTTATCACATTAGGTTATTACGCGCAATGAAAAAATTCAGTATGTGCTCTTAAATAGTACAGATATGTTAAAATAGTTTTAGAAATCTATTGCTGCATTTTATGGTGGATGGGATAGTAACAGACAGCAATTTGCAAATGTATGGCACTCTCATTTGTGCTTACAGAACATAGGAGGATGATTTGTGGTCCTATGTGCCCCAGAGCACAGGAGAAGATAAAGCCTGAATGTGTGTAGTATGTATTTGCTGAGAATGAACTCTCCTGTGTCAGCAGTGCTGGCCTGTCCCCTAAGCAACCTCGGCACGGAGAGCAAGTATGTCCACACTGTCATCTGCCTGCCTTCCTGAATGTGCTTCCCTGCCGAGAGAGTTCACTTTCTTCCTCTCTCTCTCTCCCCCTCTTCTCCAGCTTTGACATGCTAAATCTGCTGTTTTCTTTTCCTCTTCTTCCTGCGGAGAGGAAGTTCTCATTGACGAGGCTCGCCTTTCTCCCACAGATCCCCAAACTTCGCCCCCGTTCGGTTTGTTTTCATGCTTCAGACAAAAGCCCGGGGGTGGGGTTTTTTCCCTCCGCCGCACTTCCTCTCCCGCTCTCCCCTTTCAAGCGTCTGCAGCTGAGGAATTTCAGATGTCGCCGCCCCACCTATTTTTAATTAGCGCTCCCTCCGAATCTTTAAGTGCATCTCCCTTCTACTCGCATCACGTTTAATAAATGGCGTTTAATGATCAAGTGGCTGATTTTTGCATTCTAAAACCCAAAAGGCATGCTTTCCTACCTTGAAATTCCCAGAAATGGAAGGCTTCATTCTGACCGTAGAGAGCATGAGTGTAGTCGGAGTTTCAGGTAGAACTGGGTCTAGAGTAAGGAAGCTCTCTGTTATAATTCCTCTGATTGTTTAGAATAATTGTTGAAGGCCACTCCCATTATAGGGCACCATGGTCTGACCATGGCCTCAAAATTCACTTTGTCAAATCTTTTTAAACTGCCCATCCAAAAAAAAAGAAAAAAAAAGTCACGCACTCAGTTATTTAGTTGGGACCCCTGTAGCTTTGATGACAGTGCTCATTCGTTGTGTTATTGTTTTTACAACTATATGCAGCGTATAAATATTTATTTTCAATCAGAGTTGGTTTCATTTTTGGCTTGAGATCTTGTCTTCATGACAAGATGGTTGAACAACTCTGCGTTCTTCCCAGCATGTCCTTATAACTTCCAGTGTGGTTAAGGTCAGGACATTGTGGTGGCTAAATTGTGAAAGTAATTCCTCGTGCTTGTTTTCCTCATCCATTGTTTTTCTTTTTTTGCCCGATGCCCCTTCTGAAATACTCTAACATCGTTAAGTAATCTTTCTACCAACATTATTTTTATTTAAGAAATGAGAATCTTGCCATTTCCTCTATTATAGTTAACATAATTATTGGCAGCTGAAACATATTAATCGCTGCAATAATAATCCAATCATAGATTTTGTTTATTTATATCTGAACGGCGACTTCTCATGGATGGGCGTTGTATATTTAAAATGCTTTCATTTATGTTCAGCTTATTTTCCCTCAGTTTTTCATACGCTCTTCCACATGACTGTGGTTAAACGACTTGAACATCAATGATATTTTGCCCATATGTGAACGATGTTTGCGGAGGAACTCCTGTACTGAAAGCTGCACTCCTGTTCTCCCTCCCCCTCCCTTGCATAGCGGTACAGTATGTCAGAGCCCATTGACCTGCCTAATGGCCTCGTTGGTGTACAATGACAGAGTGCAGTTTGATTGAGGATTACTGCCATAAAGCGCAGTGGCTACTGCAGCCGCCTGTCAGAGGCGACTCCCAGGGCTTCAGCTGGGCGCAGCTTAAGCAAAGATTTACACACACAGATCGAGGAATTGATCTGACTCGGGGGGGAAATGTCAAATTCTTTCGTATCGCTATATTGATTTAAAGGGCTTACTTAATTTTGTCTTCGGTTTGTTTCCACTGGCCCAGACGGGGTATTTTAAATATTTTATATATGAGCTCTTCAAATATTTTTATAGGTTTGAAGTGTCTTTAGAAAAATAAGCCAGCTCTCTGTAGGGCAGTCTGAAGTACTCTGCCCATCCAAAAAAAAAATTTGCGAACTCATATTTTGTTGTTACCCCTGTAGGCGTGATTACAGTGGAAATTCATCGAGTCATTGTTTTGACAACACAACCGCATGCAATGTCTCAACATTTCTTTTCAATCAGAGTTGGCTTCATTTTTGACTTGCGACTTTATCTTCACAACAGGATGGATGAAGCCCTCCACAGTCTTCTTCAGCACATCCTAATAACTCTCAGTGTGGCTAAGGTCAGGACTTTGTGGTGGCTAAATCATGTGTGAAAATGATTCCTCATGTCCATTTTCTCTGTTTTTTCTTTGCTTGATACCAGCGACTTGCCCCTTCGAAATTCTGTATCATCTTTACTGCCACCAAGGGATGTATCTTCCATGTGATTTTTTAAGAATTTAGAAGCTACGCTCTTCATCTGTTCAGGTTAAAATAATTATTGCCAGCTGAAACATGTATCGCTGCAATAAGGATGCAAACATAGTATTTGTTTTCTTTATATCCGAACAGCTTTTTTTTGCACTGTCAGTATACATATGTAGCTCCTCAGTCAGATTGACCAGGTGCAACCATTTTTCAAATGGTTTTTTGCCCATTGTGCCAAATTCATGCTTTGAAAGTGTCCTCTGGCCATTTAAAAGGTGTGAAGAGTTATAATTTGGGAATGAACTTTTATTGGCACATTTCATGAGAACCATAATGGGAAAAGCTGTGCTGTCAGTCTCTGACCCAAATGAAACGAGAACAGTCCTCTTTGTCATGGCACAAGATGGTGGATTCAAGCCACTGAGCCACAAACAATACTTGGGATCATCATACATGGGTTCATGCAGTCCATACTCGCTCCTCGAAAACCCCAACAAGGTTTTTTTAACGGACCCCGCCGCCTTGACTTTGAAGATTGACACTTTCTGACATTTGTACATGTGCTGTTACAAAAGTCCGCTCATTAGTGCAGACTAAGTAAAAAGCCAGGCTTGAAACAAGCCTGCATCGTTCATCTGTGTAAATAAATGAAACCCAATCTCCACTTTCCCAGAATTCCTCGTTAATCCATTAGTTTGAGAGGGAACGTGTTGGGGGGTTGGAGCAGTGTCTGCGTGGCTGAGTGCTTTTATTAGCTGGAAGGCCTGGTACGCAGTTCATCAAATTCTGCTCTGGCTCTGACAAAGACTTCCCCATCGCTGCTGAGCAGAGAGGTAATTAACTCCTGCAGTTAAATCCGACGTGAAGAGGCCCTGTTAGATGGAGCAATGCTTGTAGTGGTCTTGACAGGTGACATATTAGTCTGTAAATTTCCCAGCCCAGAGAGCTGCTGCTGCTTCTGGAACCTGTATTATTGTTATTATGATCTTAATGAGGGAGATGGTTATTACTGAGCGTTTTACTAACTCTCCTCATTGCCACCGTTGTAAGCACAGCAAGCTGAATGGGTAGCATTCAGCCTTAATTAAATAGATGAATCCTCTGTTTGGGTAGAAATTTTGCTTTGTTTTTACTGTGCTCAGTGCCATTACAGTGCCATGCTGTCAATGATATTGTTGGTATTGCTTCACCTCAAGGTTTATTGTGCATTGTTTCGGTTAACTTTTTGCCATGATGGTCATAGATCTGGAATATTGTCATTGCGTATTCTGTCTTTGCTGTCTTGGACAGCTACTCAGTATCTGGACTCAATGGTTGAAATATTACTTTTTGTCTTACAATCTTATGCAGAATTTGCGTGTCAGTGGAATGAGCGTGTTCATGTGGTCATGTTTATGTGGTCTTATATTGTTTTTTAATGTATATGCCACTTGATGGTTGGTTGTCTCAGTTTGTGCTGGCCTGTGTTGGTTCGGTGGTGAGGAGCAGATGGCGATGTGTCTGAAGTGACGGCAGAGACTCGGCCGGATTGGCGGCCCCTCGGGAGGCTTGTCAGTCGGAGCTCCAGCCTTGTTTGTCCCCTATCGGAGTGAGCCCTTCTCTCTGTCACTCACCCAGACAACCCAAACAACAGCCTTTTCTCCTGCCCTTATCAAGCAGCCGGGGGGTCAGGGGGTCGGCGGAGCACCGAGCATGCTCGCCCGCTCGGTTATCGATTTCGCCCGTGTGCGTTACTAATCCGGTCCCGCGCAAACGGGAGATGGGAACGGGGGTGTGGAGATGGAGACGGTGAGATAGAGTTCTGGTGCTCCTTCGAATCTCTCACTCTCTTTTCTCTATGCCAGTCGTTAGAAATTCGGCCCTTTTGCTCTCCCCTTCTTCTGCTATTCAGCGCCATCGATCAGGCCTACACCCCCCACCCCCCCACCCCACCCCACCCAGGGGACGCTGGGAAGGGAGGTTGAGAGTGAGGCCTTTTGTCGGTGTCCACCGTCGTGGACTGAGAAGGCTGACAGCAGCGATAAAAACATGTTTCCACTGTATTGTCCATTTCAGACATGCTGTTCACAATGTGTAACCTTTAGATAGCTTGCTAGACTTTAACCCTTCATCTGCCTCCCTTTTTTCCAGCTCTCTAAACCTAATTGTCATAGAAGGCACTCCTTCCAGCCCAGTTATGGTGTAAGAATGACGGCTTTGAGGAGGGACCTGGTTCCTCATTGAGTTCAGTGCACCAATTTGTCTTTCTTTTCCCTGTGTAGCTGTTCTGTGGATCGGCTTTTGGGGTCAAGTTGTTGTGGCCGAACCTGTGGACATTTTCAGGACTGAGCTCGGTACAGTCTTGGATACTGTCAGTTTGTGGATAGATGGTCGGCCCTGGGTATCAATTCGGCAAAAGTTGTTTGGCTGGAAGGCCTGTTCATGACAGTTTGTTTTGTTACAAGATGCCCCTAATTTGTATAATGTGACCCCTCTCACATTGTCATCCAGTTACCCCAAACTTTGGAGGAATCAATTCAAGAGTGTGTTCAGTGTCCATCTCTCGCTGACTCGCTCGTGCCTGTCTGCCGCAGGGAGGAGAAGGAGCGCTGGATCCGTGCGAAATACGAGCAGAAGCTCTTCCTGCTGGCTCTGCCGCAGTCGGACGTGCCGCTCGGCCAGCAGCTGCTCCGCGCCGTGGTTGAGGACGACCTGCGGCAGGTGGTGCTGCTCCTGGCGCACGGCTCCAAGGAGGAGGTCAACGAGACGTACGGAGACGGCGATGGCCGAACCGCCCTGCACCTCTCCTGCGCCATGGCTAATGTGGTCATCACGCAGCTCCTGGTCTGGGTGAGCAGGGCCATAGTCATTTTTTAGGGAAGAAGTGAGGCTCTTCAGTCGTGAGGCTAATATGGCCAGCTGGTGTTCTTGTAGAGCGACCCGTTTCAGATGTGTTAAAACTGGCCATTCTGTAGATTTAATCATGTTATTTAGTCACTTCAGTTATGGTGAGACTCTACATTCTGCGAATCCACAAACTTGGCCCTCCTAAATTCTTTTGTTTTCATGATCTTAGAAATTATTATTTTAGCCTGAAGTCATCTTATAGCTTGAGACCAGAGGATGAATTGTTAGTTCTGCTAAGTGAAGGATGCTCAGATGCTCCCTAGCATGTGAGGTCCACTGTGTGTTTTTCTCTCCTGTTCCCTCTCTCTGTTCCTGCCTCACATGTCCTCTTTATCTACCTCTGTTCTCTCTCTCCATTTTCCTCTTTTTCTTCACCCCCTCTTCCTGCTTCCTCTCTTCTTCCACCTCAGTACGGCGTGGATGTGAAAAGTCGGGATGCCCGGAGCCAGACACCGCTAGCGTACGCGCGGAGGGCAGGCAGTCAGGAGTGCGCCGACATCTTGCTCCAGCACGGCTGCCCCAATGACAGCAGCGGCTTGGTGCCCACGCCTAACACGGCGCGCCGCAACCCCAATGCTAACAACAACAACGGCCAGTGTGAGCTCAACCGCAGCGCCAGCTTCATTTAGCGGCGCCGCTCGCGGACCACGAGTCTGTTACTCCACTCCCTCCACACACCTGTCCCCCTCCCCTACCCCAGCCCCGGCTCTTCACCCCTTCCTCTGTGTCATGTGACTTGAGTGGCCCCGGGGGTGACGGGGAACAAAGCGCGGACGTCCCACTGAGGGGAACCCCCGAGAGCGAGGGTTTCGATCGGGGGAAGCCCTGGAGCCCCAACGCTGTGATTTATTAGGGCCATTACAAAACCATTCCCCAAAATGTTTTCATCCTATGGAGCTAGGTCAGGAGAGTGCTCCTGTGGAGGGTAAATATCACAGGTACAGTGACAAGAGACTGCTGAGCATCAACAGCACGGCTGTATTCATGTGACTGGGCCTTTACTGTAATTACTGCTGTTAGTATACCAGTTACTGAAGTTTACGCTTGTGCTTTAAAAAGGGTAGGAACATCCATGTAGTGCATTTGGCAAATACTCAAGCTAAGTGAGTTAGTTGGAATGA
Source organism: Gymnothorax reevesii (assembly GCA_029721435.1). Classification (NCBI taxonomy): domain Eukaryota; kingdom Metazoa; phylum Chordata; class Actinopteri; order Anguilliformes; family Muraenidae; genus Gymnothorax; species Gymnothorax reevesii. The sequence goes on along the minus strand of CM056577.1, from coordinate 70,293,953 downwards.
AAAATGGATGGGTGAGGAGAGCATTCCACGTATTCAGCCATTATTAGCCTGAGAAAGGATTAGCCATTTGTGTTGTTTGCAGTATTAGTAAACACGTGCCTAGTTGGAGGAGCGTAGATTTTGGAAGCTGCAGCAGTTTCCCTCACTGAAAAAGTGCAGTTATGACATTTGAATTAATGGCTTTGGGGACGGCCAAACAACCGGCCTCAAAACTGCTATCTTACAGAACCTTGATGTCTTTACCTCAGTGACGCGATCACGCGACACTGCATTTTCTGTGCCCAGCTGGCCCATGGTACCTGATGACCACTGGGTGTCCCAGGCTTTCGGCGTGTTCTGCTGGGCTGAATCTGAAAGTACACAGCTTTTCCAGATCATTCTGCAGAGTTTTGGAGGGTGGTCAGGATGCCCAGTTTGTTTTGATTTTTTTCCAGATTCCATCCTCATTCATCGCAAGTTGATTTTAATACTATAGCGTGCCGATGTTTGGACTAACCGCCTGTTTTTACAACTGCCTTAGCCACTTGCCTTGACTACTGGCTTTAGTGAGGGCTAGAACAACACTGCAGTGTCCCTCATGCATTTTCTCCAGCTTCCTGCCATATAAATGAGTTTTCTTGCTGGTATCCCTTAAGTTCAGACTCGGCTGTATCAAACTGGGACTTCTGGGGCATGGTGTCTCTCCGTACATCATATCTGCTGGTCATTGTTTGATTCAGCGCACATTTAGCTCAAAATGACGTTCACTTATCTACACTAAATGCTCAAACTTGAAATAAAAACTGAAACCTCATTTCAAGGCAAGGCAAGAAAATGTAAATAAACCATAATATGAGCAGTCTGTGTTAGTAATTCTGCACGGAAGTGGAGGAAAAGGTGCTGATTAGTCGATTATCTTGATTTCTTACATCCAGAAATCTGAGGCCATAAACCACAGGTTTTTAAATCAGCCATCCCCAGTTAAATGCCTTTTTTGCCTTTGCACATTGCCTACCTAACTTCTATTGCCGCTGTTGAAACCAAAGTTCAACCCTTGCCTTCGCCATCTTTTTTTAAAGTGCAAAAAGATGACTCACTGCAGTATTGTTTCCTCAGAGACCTGGAGTCTTCTGCTGTGGTATTCTGCGATAGAATGTACCAGAATGACTTCTGTTCATCTGGACCAATTAGCCACAGATATCAGCTTATCAGCCAATCAGGAAATGAGTGTTCTTATGTTATTGTTTGCTCTTGAGCAGTGATGACTGTTACAGTACACTTTTAGATTTAGATTACATATGAAATCATTCTTGCTCGCATTTTGTCAATTTTGTACATTTTTTGCCCAATTTAAGTTGTTTAAGTTAAGAGAGTTTCCTCAGTTCAGTGATATATGAATATATGTATAACTCACTTTAATATTTGCACATTTATGCACAGAACTATAAAATCTTGAATGCCCCCCAACTGCCCAAAGGAGTCATAAATGAAGAGTGATGTGTATGTATAATACAGTATTCCTGTACCATTAAGCGCAGAATACTCCACCGCTAGTTATGTTACTGTTTTCCCATACTTGTGTCAATGATAGTGGGCGTTAATGTTTCGCTGTCCTGACCAGTGCTTGCAGTTGTGTCTATGGGCTGTGAATGATTTGGGGTGCTAGGGAGAGGGAAGAGGCGGGCCCTCATCTGGATACAAAACTCAAAAAATGTTATCGCTCCACACATCAAAGTTCTTTGAAGGCGACATCAAAGAATTTTTCATTTTTGATTTCTGTGGTGAAAGTCCAAGCCCCTCGATTCCTGCTTTCTGACTGATCCGTGAACTGAAGGGAAGGTAACCGCTATCGCGCTGTTCCAGAGGGTCACCACAGGATAGCTTGGGTGGTCATGCTCCTGTCGAGCGTCATGGTGGTGTTTTGAGCCGCTGCCAGAGAAGATTCTTCATTGGCTCCCACCACCGCAGATAATACTGCAATAATTGCGGGACTTTGTCAATCAGGGCCATTGGAATTATCCAAACCTTTTCCTGCTTTAAGGCACCCCTGGGCCCGTAATCCTGCTTCCTTCTGTGTTTGTAGCCTGTTCTGTGTCGTGGATGACCTTTCCTGCTTCCCACGGTCCCTTCCTGTTACCACTGCTCCTCTGTGTAACATTTCCCCATGGACTCTTTGGCGCGCCTGCCTTGCATGCGCGCGTTTTCGACGACTCAGAATGATGCCATTTGAGTATGCAAGAAAATAATGTGTCGAGATTTTAAAGAAGGTGTCGATGTGTACAGAAAAATGTAAAAAGTAGCTTTTCCTCTTGCAGCTGAACTTTTAGTCCCTAATGGTGAATGTGTGAGTGTGTGTGCGCTTTGGATAGACCTTGCTTTGAAATACTGTCTTTGTATGCTTGATAAGGCAACCTTGTCTCACTCCCCCACTGAAGTCACATGAAGGGGAACCATCAAGGTGTTAATGACATCTAAAACCAGTTTAACCGGTGGAGCTCAGTCTTGCAGTGGCTAGTGCTCATATCCTTGCTGTATCTTAGCTGTTTTTATGGCATTCTCCCAATATAATATCCAGTGCTCTGACCATGCATGGGTTGGACACAGGAGTTTAATTCTTTGGGCCCTGCTTTGATCCAGACTGACACGCCTAGAATTCAAGCTCAATATTGCTGTTGTATTTCAACTTAATCTTTGTGATTTCTCAACCAACAAACTGTGTTTCTGGGATGTGAAACTCCAGTCCTGAAAAACTGTTTCGGTGTTTGCTAGGTTTTGATGTGTTTCAGCCCTTCAATTAATTTTTGTCCTTGTCTGGCCAAATAGTCCAAACACCTAGTTTTCAAGGCTAAAACTGTAGGTTGAATGAATGAAAACTGCACTAATTACAGATATTATAGACTTCCTGGAATGGAGTTTGCCATTCCTGCTGAATAGTTATGTAACATTGTGATATGCTTGAAAAAAAACTCTGGTTTGTTTAACCTCAGTAATTGGCCTTGGTACGATAGTGGATTTACTGCAACGAGTGCTTAAGGATATTTCAAAGCAAGTCTAACGGATGAATGGTTTTATAATCAAGTTTGAGATCAAGATATATGTGTACCTTAGGGGAACTACCATAGGTGAATCCCCAAAATCCCCATTCGCTGTATTTTTCCTGATTTTATTGCCAATTCCATTCTCTCATATTGAACACTGGTTTTTTCCCAAAGAACGTTTTATTGATAGGCTGAGTATACTGGTTAATGAACTAGGGATTGACCTGGATAATGCAGAAGACTGCAGGACACAATTGCCTCATTTTAGGCTAGCAATCCACCTGGTCTGCTCAAAAAAAATTATTTGAATGAAGAAAAATCATTCAAGCGGTGATCCAAAAGGGATCTGGATCAGTCATTGGAAGAAAAAAGCCAAGTGAATTGTGATCAGGACCAAGCTGACTTCCCCTTGGCTTGTAGCTCCACCCTTTACACCAAACTCCCATACAACCCACCTCTCCTACATTTTTGTTTTGTTATTGTATTCTTCTCGCAATTTTTTTGTTTTTTGTATTTAAGGTACTATGGTTAAGTCTCAATGCGTGCACATTGTTTGACCGTGAAAGGTACTGTGTATAATACTGTACATTTGACATATTTATATTGCAGTATGTAAATATTGATTTTTTTTTGTTTGTTTGTTTGTTTTTCTTTTTTCTTTCATTTGAGAACATGAAACAAGCAAATTAAAAAAGGAGACGGTTACTTTTTGTGTGCTTGAATGACTGTGGACATATTAATAAACACTTCAATAAAATAATGTAGCCTTCCCAAAAGTGGGAGTAGCGACCACAGGCTTTGTGTTCTGTATTTGTTCCCCATTTCACACAAACACGTTACACAGCCTACAGCAACCTTTCACCTGCTCTATTCTAAATACTGGGCACAGCATGGTAGAGATAGTGTGCGATCAGAATTCCTCACAATTTTGACCTTTTCTTCATGGTTATTCATGATGTCTTCTGCAGAACACCACTGAGGAGGTCAACAGTGTGTGACTACTTTTTTTTTAAATAGATACTGTAAATAAACAGATGGATGAATGGATAGATTGATAAAACTGGATTAGAAAGGAGAAAAACTACTCAACCATGACCTTTCCTACAATACAGTCTACTTTACAATAGTTGTTTTACGGTATCTGTTCTCAGGTGAAGGGTCACACATTACGGGGCTTTTACTGGAATCTCATTGGAATGATTACAGCATGTTGAGCATATTGGTGATTATGTTCAGGAAGTAAGCGTCAAGCATTTAATTTCAGAGGTCTTTTCACCCATGTGACTAAATTGTGACTCATTCAAGGTTCAATATTTCTTCATCTTAGTTGAGTATCTTGTCGGTGGGCACCTGGCACATGGCTTGCAAAAGCCAAAACAACCAGACCAATGTGGCTAGCGTCTGATTTATCGGCGTTTTGCGCAAAGGTTGTCAAGCAAGTTCGATTAACACCGCCAGACTCAACTTGGTGCAGTATGAATCATGGTGATAGCTGATAAGCACATCCAAAATCCTTTAACAGTGGTTTCACCTTGGGCTTAGTCAGCGAATACAAACCCCAATTCCAATGAAGCTGGGACATTGTGTAAAACATGAATAAAAACAGAATACAATGATTTGCAAATCTCATTAACCGGCTTGGATTAAGAATGCAGACACCCCTGGGCACAAAATCTTGGAGGTCCCCCCCACCCCATACGTGCACTTGAGTGTGTGTGTGGTTTTGAATAATAAGTTTTAAGCATAGGCCACTATCTGTCTGAAACACCTGTAGCTTATACAGGATTTACACTGACAGGCCACAACCTGAAGGATAATATTGACAACACCTGTAATTTATTCTCATACAGGATTTACACCACATGACTGTGGCAATACCTTCCTGGGCCAGCTCAATAATACAGAGTGTATTATCAGTCTACAGTGTAGCAAAATGGCATAGGAGCACATACTGCTCCACATCCACCAATACAGCTCTATGATTCAGATACCTCTATCAATCATACACACACTGTCATTCAACCACATGCACACACAAAAACAAACAGTAATCGATGCATACCGCTCTGCATAGGAAGACCTATAATTAATTTTTTAACCTGTATCATACAGGTTTTCCACCACATCACACATCCTGGTATAGAGAAGCAATGATGCAATACGCCAATGTTTTCTAAAAACAACCAATGTCGACTGCTTCTCAGTATAAATGCAACAACTTGGAGAGAAGAATGTATATCTTAAATTAGGATAATCCATGAAGTGGGTATTATAAATATTTGTCTTGTTTTTTTAATCTATTTTTATCTATACATACAGGAAACAAGAACACATAAGGACAGTGATACAACAGCGTCAAACATCACAGTGATGCAAGCAACTCACAACAAAACACAGCCAGGCTGAGTCATCAGTACTGACCACAGCCATCTGTTGATACATGCAGACATACAGAATAGCACTACACTGGACATAAATAAAATACAGCAATCACAACGTTGATCTTGATAAAATTTTAAAAGATGCAATCATGGATAAGTAAAATGATAGCATACACTAACACACAAGCCATGCAACACTGAGCTTAAGGACACAACTGATGGAAAATATGCCATGAAACAAGTTCTTAAAATATTTTATCCAATAAATGATGAAAAATCTGTGTGATACAACCCATGAGATATAGGTTTGGTGTCACACACGTGTAATACAACTTGACCAGATTCCGTTCACTGGCAAAACACCGTAATGTTAGCGATCATCCTGCTGGTAACCACATCGCTAGCACTAGTTTCTAGTTTGCAGTTTATTCAGGTCAATGGGATAAATAATTAACTAGCTAGCATACTAGCGCTCTTGGCCATTAAAGTAATAAGTTATTTGAGTAACTGTTGTTGTATAAACTTTAGTGTATTAATTAAATGCCGAAAAGCGTTAGCATGCTAGCTAGCTAATTATTTATCCCATTGGCTTTAATATACCGCCAAATAGAAGCTAACGCTTTTCATTAATTTTCCAAATAATACGACGCTGACATTTACAGGATAAAACAGATGTCAAATTTGTGAGCCAGAGATGTCAAATTTATGAGACTCTTGCGGTCATTTCAGGCTCTCAATCATTTTCGTTTCATAAATTTTATATCTCATTAGAGATCCTCTTGCTATATACCATAGTAGCCTACCTATGATGATGGATTTGCATAGCTAAGCTTCAATATATTAACACAGGCGGACCTTATTATGCGAGTAGTCTCATTTAACAAATGTATTTATTTTTAACAGTAGCCTTGGAGGTAGTGTTTAGCCTATGAACCATTCACAGACGGGGGACAAGCCCTCGGCGCTGGGATGAAGTTGAAGAGCTTGTCCGGTGAAAGGAAAAAAAGGCTCACCGCTTCATCCCAGCCTTCCCCAACACTCTGCCATCGCTTTCCTGCCATAGAAAAATGCTCAATAACGACCCCTTATGTTGTTGTTATTACCTGGCCCCTCCCCTAGGGGCAAGGTTAAGCAATGAGCGTGTGTGTGTGTGTGTGTGTGTGTGTGTGTGTGTTTCTGTCAGTCTGTCAGCCCGTGGCTGGGGGCCAGGTCTGCTATCTCTGATTGCCTTGTTTAGCCATGCGATTTAATCAATTAATTTTTAAATATTTGAACCACTGGCCTGAGTGGTTGAAACGGCTAATATTATGGCTGAAATGGGTAGTAGTAATAGATAAGGTGTGGGGCTTCTAAACTGGTAACCTCTACCCACCACTGACTCGGTGTCGGGGAGACGTGCTCAGTAGGAGAAGAGGCTGGGGCAGTGGCGACTGCTGTGGCGTTTCCTTCCTCTTCTTGGCCAGCATCATCTTTACTCGCAAACCATCTATACATAGCCGGTATTTTTTATTTCAGTTCGTTGTCTCCGTTCTCTTATTCTTTTTGTAGCTCCAACGTATATTGAACATGTTCCGAGGCGCACCACCAGATCACGTCACCACCTGAGTCATCTTCATTTGACACAGAAAGCAAACCAACCATTATTTCTTCTTGTTAGCGTAACTTTATTCTTAATGTTTTGTATTTCAACAAATACTTGCCCACACTCACTCAATTGATTTATTTGATTTGATGTAAATAAATAATAGTATAGAATAGAGGGTGCTTGGAGCCACCCACACACCAGCCCAATCAGCCCAGTGTTAATCAGTGCTTGCCACTGATCTAAACTGGGTTATGTTTCCCAAAAGCGTAGTTGCTAACTAAATTAGCAACTTACATAGTTCGTTCTGTAATGTGAATATAGGCCGCTAGATGGCAGTATTTACCTTTTTTTTTGTTAAGCTCAGACTGGAGTCATGTTTAGACATGTCCTGGACAGGTCTGGGGCAAGTCTCAGAAAATAAAAAAAAAAGAGGTCTAAATGTGGGTGGGGTCTGCAAAAGAGTATATAAGGAAAAGAATTGAGACAGTAAAGTAGTAGGAGAAATTGCAAGAAGATGACCAGACCTGCCATTCTGTTCAAGACCTGTGACGTTTCTTTTGTGGATTTCTTTGCCTGTGTTTGAGCATTTTCATCATCCAGGACATCACCAAGCCACCCCCACGAAAAGGGATTGTAAATATTTATGTTTTGTACATAATTCAATCTTGGTCTTTAGGTTATTGTTAGTTGTTGTCTTTGTTAATTAAATGTGTTTAAGTTTTTTTTAAACTGTGTCTGTCATCCCTTGCTGTTGCTGTTATGTTGTAAATGTAATAACAAATTGGGGCCATAACAGTTCATTCACAGTCAATGAGTCCATCTATGTAAGTTAGCATCTTTGATTTCGGGAAATGCACCCCAGGATAGCTGATGACGTCATAATTTTGAAGTAACCGTGCCGCCATATTGGTACACCCAACTATAATCTCTCAGAACATTACTCACATTGAACACGTCGCGGCCAAAGATATAATTAATTGAGAAGATATCTTTTCACAGACACGGAAGAGGCGGTATTTTGTTTCCTCCTCAGATCGACCTGACTGTACGAAAAATGCCTCAAGGACCGCAGATTTAACTACAGTAGGCAGCAGTTGTACGTGCCTTTAACGCAGGGGTGGGCAATCACGGTCCTGGAGGGCCGGTGTGCATGCAGGTTTTTATTCCTATCAATTACCCTGACTAATTGAGTTAATTGATTGCTTGCACAAAAATAGATTATCGCAATGATTCGATCAAAGGAAAATGTTTTATGAAGGGAGACAAGTCTAGTCTTTGTAGTTTCGTGATAATTTAAAGAAATGCGCATGAAACGTCAGACTTCAGAAATGGTTTGGCTAATTGAGACAATCAACTAATTAAAGACCAGACGTTGGTGTGAAAACCAGGGACAGATACGGCCCTCGCTGCCCACCTCTGCTTTAACGTTTTCAGAGGACAATATCAGCATTCAACAGTACGACCAATGAGTGCGTTACATAGGAAATCTATACGGATTTTTCTACATCTCGCCTGAGTGGGGCAGTGGTACAACGTAATAGAAGTCCAAAGTCATTGAGACTGAAGAAGAAAAGACGTCAATACTGCAGTACTAGTGCGTTTCCCGAAATGACATGCTAACTTACATAGTTGGTCCGATTGACTGTGAATGGACGAACTATGTAAGTTGCTAACTTAGATAGCAACTAAGCTTTTGGGAAACGCACCCCACTGTGCGGGGGAATTAAAAACTTCATGAAAAAATAAATCAGCCGTAAACTCGCATCTTGTCAACCGTTATCTTTATGCTAGAAACACTGGGTGTGAGATTCAGTCGCGCATAACGCATAGGCTATGTAACTCCTGACGGATGTCTTGTATTGAGTTTTCTCTTTCACTGTCTTCACTTAGTAGCTGCCATGAAGCTGTAGGCTAATTTTCCTACGAAGCGAAAGTGGGTTCGCTGAAGAGATGGCAATGTAAACTTATCAAGGTCGCTAAATCAGCGGTCACATGAGAAGTGAAGTGAGTTGTGCGTTATGGAGATTTACGTTATGTAAAACTGCCTGCCATTCATTGTCGAGTGTGAATCACATTATCTTTTTAAGTAGCCCTAACGTCACATTCTCATTGATGACCAGGCAGAATTAAATTTGTCCGTCAACGGTAATTGAGTGTCAGCGGAACATGAGCCTTTTTTAGTACTGGCATAAATTTGCCTTCATGATTAGACCAGTCAACACCTGGTTTTGTTGTCTAGTAAGTCTGGTCTAATATTATACACTGCGTTAATATTATACTGCGTTACACAGCAGTTTTACTGGATTATCTAATTTATGCCATGTGACATTGATTGATCTGGCTAACTTCAGTTCGGTAATCTAGGTAGCTTTAGGCTAACCTGATGAATCACGTTCGCGAACATTAATTTGAATTGTTCCAATAATAACCGTTAATTGGGCTAACATTGACTCATTATCTGCCGTTAAGGTAGATCGCCAGTGGCTAATAATAAGCAATATATTAGTTTAAATTTATTTATGTGTATCAGTCTTCAATATAGCCAGTGCATCGTCTCGCCACATCCCCCTAAAAATGTCGCTCCGCATTGTAACGCTGCCCATCAGCGCTTCTCCTCCATAGAATACTATGTAACGGTTGCTAACTACTGGGCATAGTAAAATGGCCGCTCGACCACTTCCGCTTGCTTCAACCTCCCAACGCAGTTCTCTATCACGTCAGAAATCCAGTTATTCTGTGTAGATCAGTGGTGATTGCTCACAAAACCACATTTTATTCACGATAGTGCACAGGCAACATATCAGATGTTAAAACTGAGACGTCCCAACTTCATGAGGATTGGGGTTTGTAGTCAATTTGCTTGATCTTAATACTTTCTTTGATTTAAAATATTGAATATTGCCATTTTATTTCAACTCAATGCCTTGGTAAGCATACCCAAGTCTATGACGATCAATTCAAAAGTCTATCAGAATCTCCTGCCCTCTCAACACATCTGCTGAAGCTCTCATGCTGCCATGCTCCCATTAATCCAGACCTCGGAAAATCAGAACAGGAAATGGTCTCAGAATTTCAGTCTGAATCTCCACTCGGCCAGCAGGTATCAGGGCATTGTAGGCATAGCTTCCCCCAATCTCAGCAATATCCACACTTCAACAGTGCTTGTAGGGTCTCCATTGCAATGGCCAACCCCGGACTCTATCAGACTGCAGAGCAGGAAGTCTCTCATGGGAGATTCCGATAAAGAGCTGGTCTTAGTGTCGGGGTGGGAGGAAAAGCATCGATGAGAAGAGGTGAAGCAAAGCTAATCCTCTCCTCAGTCTGGGCTAATCCTGTCTCAGCACATAAACACCCATCTCTTCCCCTTTCTCCTCTCAAGTGTCCTTTATCCTCCTACTCTTTGTCCCTTCTTCCTTCCTGCACGTTTCCCTGTGGAGATGGAGAGACTGATAGGGCTCAGCCGGCTCAACCGTCCCCTCTAACATAAATTAACTTCCTGCCATCAGTGTCCCGACACTTTTTATTTGACTCTTCCACCCTCCAGCTGTGTTGGGCTGTGGTAACTGACAGGAAGCTGAAAAGTTCATAATATACCCTGTATAGAAGGGATAATTGTTTCTTGTGTTGGAAACGGATGGGTAATTTAGTTTTTTAAGGAGCTTTATCAAGCAAATTTAATTTCAGGAACTCATGTATGACAGAGGTAGTCAACAGACTGTAGCCTAAAAACTGCAGAGTGTAAACCTTTCTCTGGTTCGTTTGAATGAGCTTAGAATCTACAATTGGTAGTTGTCTAAAATAGAGGTCATTCATTTTAAGATTTGAATAGAATTCTAATGTGTCAAAGGTCATTGGCATAGGACATAATTCCTGCGTGTTACAGGAGCGGACTGATTGCAATATAGTCATGCAAAGTGACTTCATGAAATGTGCTTCATTTAAATGCAGCCCCCATTGTGATTTGATTGTCACTTCTAGCCCTGCACTCTAGGATCAAACGTGTGATGAGAACTTGTTCACTTGCAAAGAAAAAGTGCAAACCAATAAATGTTTACATTTGATATTTAAATAAATAAAAAGTATTTAAAAGTTACATAATATGATTATCACTTGATACCCTAAAGAATAAGGGAATTAATTGATGCTTGGTGGATGTCATATAAATATTTGAGTATATAATCTGTGCTAGGGCAGCCTCCATTTTCCGATCAAATAAAACTATAACATTAATGATATCAAAAAAATGCATGTGCTCGCAAATGATATTTTCGGTCACTAAGAAAGTAGTTTATAAGACCATTACAAACAAATGTTTGTTTTTGAAATGTCTTTTGGTAGCAAAAAAATCTTCACCAGTCTTCTTTATGATTATTTTTGAGCTTTTTCGCCGGCAGGGTGTCTGTTACAGGAGGGTAAAACCAAAAATGCCTCACTCCCTCATGCAGCAATTGTTTTGGAGGTGAAAGCCCCTGGATTGTTTGACAGACTCTGTGTGAGGTGTGGTGATTAATGGAATTAGCCATTTCACAGTCACAGGAAATGGGGGCCCCCACTGTAACAGCCCCCTTTAATGTGTTTATTTATTCACCATCATGTTTGAAAGTGCGAGTGGTGATCCACAGTGAATTGGCCCTGTCGTTACACTGCTGTAGTGAAACCCAAATTGATTCAGTTTAATTGCCCAGGAAGATGGAGCGTTCGGAAGTAGCTTGTTTGATTATGGCTGTAAAAGTGAACGAGAGAGGAGATTACTCTGCCCGCCCACCTCAACACAGACAAATTGCCTGGAAGAACACAGAGGAGGGCTCCTTTCTGGTGCATGAGCGCACGTACCTGTTTGGCTTTTACCTGAGCGAGGGCGTGCGCGCGCGTGTGTGTGTGTGTGCGCGCGTGTGTTCTTGTGCATGCTGAATCGTGAGGATGACAAAATGGTTTTTTTTTTTATCACTGAGTGGGCATACTTGGAAAGTGAGGGCATTTTCACCTGTCCTTACAACTGCAAAGGCAAATTGTGACTTTTTGGTTAAGGTTAGAATTAGAGGTAGGGTCAGGGTAGGGTAAGGGTTTGGGTTAGGCAGGTGTTGCTTAATAAGATTAGAGAAAAGCTGTAGAGACACACAATGAATGGAAGTCAATGTAATGTCCTCACAAGGATAGAAGTACAAGGGTGTGTGCATGAGTGTGTTTGCATTTGTGTGTGAGGTGACGGTGTTGATAAAACAAAGCTGTTGATTACAGTTGATCTGTTGCTTATTGGAAGGAAATGCATTGACATGTTCAAACGTTAAATACAGTAAATCTTTAAATACATTATGATGCTACTTGTCTAAATGGCCAAATTCACAAAAAAATGAGGTATTGAGAAAAGGTCGGAATGAAAAATTTTGAGGAAGACTGAAGTATTTCTGTCAAACCAAATTTCAAAATTGGATTTAAAATGTGAGCCAATCTCTCTTGGCACTACTAGTCATCGTGTTTAATTTCTTTCTTGAAGTTGGAAGTCTTCACAGCACTTACTAAGGAAATCTGTAGCGTATAAAAAGTCAATTAACCGCACAAAAAAGTGGTGAGAACTAATATGGAGAAAGCTTATTCGCATTTCTATTATACAAAATGTAGTTTTTTTGTTTTTTAGACAAAAAATGGCAATGTTCAGTTAAACTGATTAGGTGAGAAAATGTCACAATCTTCAGAAATATAGTTACACATGGAAGCAAATGGACTTGTTTCATGGGGAAACCAGAAGTCCAATAAAATCATATCCTCAGGGCTAAGTCAAATAAATAAATTAAAATCCAGACATGGCTAGATTTAAATCGTTTTATTTCAGGAAGCTGCCCGTAGAGCTGAATCGTGTATGTAAACACTTTGACTCGTATTCCACCTTTTAAAGGGGCCGGACCATTTGAATCCCCTCCCTGCCTCTCAGTCCTTTTATCTCCATCTCTCTTTCCCTCCTCTTCTTTTCCATCCTTTCGCTCTCTTTAATCAGTCTCTCTCTCTCTCACTCTCTCTCTCTCTCTCTCCCCCTCTCCCCCTCGCCCGCGTGCGGTTCTGTTAATTTGCCTGAGAATGCATTAGCTGTAATGAAAGCTGAGGGCCAGGGGAATCTCCAGGGTTCCATTAATCATTCCCCCTCAGACAGCCAGCCTTGATTACAAGTGGCAAGAAATTCATTAGAGCCGGGCCTCTGACAACTTTTATCTCCGCTACTAGATCTGACTCATTAGGCACCCAAATTAAAGCTATGATGCCCCTGATGAAATTCATCGCTTGTTTATCTTGTGCGATTTGATGCATCTGCCCATACATCACCGTGTGGGGCAGACACTGGACCCCGCCCCAGAGAGAGGGTGCGTCACTTTTCCCCCCCATCGAGCCGGACAGTCAGTTGGAAGTCTTGTATTTCGAAGAACCGGCCGTGTTGGTGAAAAAAAAAAGAAAAATATATTTCTCAATACATCAATGTTTTGAAGTCATTATGAATATGAGCATTACTGCCACTTTCAGATATAATTGATGATGATGATGATGTTTTTTTTTTTTTCAGCTCCTACTGGCGGAACTGCTACTTTATTAAGGAAGTATATTTGAATTGGCCCCCACTTTCAGCCATGGTCTGTTTTTCTGATGCTGAAGCTGTGTTAAGGAAAACTCTGTTTTCCACTCCTACTGCTGAGCACTAAATCATTTTTACTGTCGTCAACATTACATGAATTCAAATTTCAAGTGTTACCTTTATCAGGGGCACAGGACTGTATATCATATAACAGTATAGTATAATGAGCACTTGGCTTCTTGGTTTAACCCCTTAAGCCCCAAGCCTCTTTTTCAAAAAAAGGCAAGCCCAAAATGAAATGAGTATATCTCTGAGACTGCTTGGTCCATTTGAATAATCTTGGTATTATAATAAAGGTAAAACCATTTGGGATTTCAGCCCTGGTGTAAAAATCACTATATTTGTCACTGAGCCAGAGTAAATGGAGATGGAACACAGTGTAAATGAAAGATCTCATTTTGCACCAAACAAAGTTTTACTTGTAAATTTGTTGAGTTGCAGTCTGAAACCTCGAAAAAAATTACAGCACAGAATCTCATTATTATCTGTGCCAAAGGTTATTCTGATCAGGTAAATCAGAGCAAAATTAGAGAGGAATGTCTGGGTGGCTTCTCCATTTTGCCAATTTAGGTACCTTGTGTTCCATTTCAGATTTCTCAGATACCAAATTGTAAAACTCATTGGATTCCACTTATATATCACTACAGGCATCCATTCCATCCAAATACAACATCTTTGAATTTTTAGAATAAAAAAAAAAGTATAATTATTATTTCTGCCAGTTTTGTTGCCTATACAATTTCCCATTCAAAGATAATACATACGATGAAAATTAAGTTTGACTCCACTGGAGCAGATTTATTAAAAAACAAAGCAAATAAATAGAATTATAAATACAAAGGAAATGTAAAATGTTAAAGATAAGTAAGAATAACAAAAACCCCAGTGATTATTTGTAGAAGGGAACTGCGATTTTTTTTTTTTTATTTTTTTTTTACAAAAAAAAAGTACCCTGATCAGGAGTCAGACCTTCACACTTTCCCTTGCAGCGCGGCATTTTATCCATTAGGTTACACCAACTGAAAACAAGTCTATGGTCAAATTGCCCATTCAACAAATGGATAAAGAAAATACGTACTGTACTGTTGTGGTCTCAGTATTTGTGCGGAATAGTGCAAAGATTCTGTCAGAAAACGACTTTGAAAATGAATGTTGAATATTTAGCAAATAATTATTCAGACAATACCTCAAGCCAACTAGTTATGGTTTATATTGTCGCGCTAATCAAGAAAATGCAAATGTCCCATGGACTCAGTTTGACGCACTGGGAATGCAAGGCTATAGCTCAGGCTAGGTTTCTGAGATAAAGGTGGTTTAGAGTTTGTTCGAAACATCGGGACTCATAGAATCAAATGCCTATTGGCATAGTCTTACTGACAGCATCGCAAGCCGATCGTGGAGAGGAAAATACATTGCAAGCAAGCTGAATGCTAAGGAGCTGAGATCTTTGAAGCAACGCCCCGGGAAGTGCTAGGATACTGGCAGATCTAGTTTCGTTATAACATGAAAGCATTGGGCTAACAATAGCAAGCGCAGATTTACCCTCGAGCAGTTTTTTATTGCAAAATATCAAAGGTAAGAATTTTTTCTTCTTTTCTTACAGTCTCTGTAGACTGTAAAGTGAATGCCTACTGTTCTTTGAGTTTGGTGTCAGTTTAACATGATAGGGATCTAGGGTGACCACGTCCAGACTGACAAAATGTGGGACAAGTAGCATGGTTAAGTGGGACAATGTGGGACAGACGCAATAACTTTAAACTTAAGACACTTCCTGACCCAAAATATAGCCCACAGTTTCCACAGCTTAAGGGATACGCTAGGCATACAAGACAAAACACTAATTTTGAAACATCTTGCCTTTATTGGGGCTATCAACTAAGTCAAAAGTTCAAAGGACCAGGCATTATAAAATATGCTTTCAGTGAATCAAATTAAAATAAAAGGCATACAAAAAATATTAGGCCTAGCCTATTAAATTTCAACAAAATATAAGTCATAGGCTATAGCCTATAGTACACAATATTTAGGGCTTGCCTGTAAGACATTTAACTATGAGTCCAAATAAGGAAAATCTTTTTGATAAGGATTGATAAGGATAAGATCTGGGGTCCAGTAACTCACTGCCAGGGGGAAAAGCTTAGTGCTACCGTGGTTCGAAGCATCTGACGCCACTGAAAAAAAGGCGTGTGCTTTCCACCCGCGAGCATAGGGGATGTCAGTTCTTGAATACATCTCTCCACTGACGCCGGAGCAAGGACATCGGTTACAACAGACGTTACTTTTGTGCGGCCACAAGACATTTTCTTCGCTATCTCCGAGTCAGGGAAGATGACTGGGGCTAATTTTGTAGTGCAGTCGGTCGAGCGATAGGAATGTGCGTGCTGAACAGAATGATAAATGTTCATTACTTCTGCTGCGGAAACTTTGTCAGCAATTGGATCGTTTGGCTTATTGAAAAAGGATTGCACTGATTTGAATGTTTCCTGGTGATGTGCTTTTTTTTGTGCGACTCACACGCACTATGTTGCTTCACATCGTACTCACCACCATGCCCAACTGAAAAACTGTTTTTGCATAAAACGCAAAAAGCTCTTTCTGGTTCACCAGTTACCGGTCTTAACCAAGTGTAGGTTTTGGGTCCAAGCAACGTCTGTTGTAACCGATGTCCTTGCTCCGGTGTCAGTGGAGAGATGTATTTTTTTTAATTTTTTTTAGGCAGGGTCTGATGAAAAAGCGGGACAGGTGCCCAATTTGCGTGAGGCGGGACAAAGGGTAAAATTGCTGTACACTACAACGTAAAGCGGGACAGGTGGTCAGCCTATAGGGATCATATCTTTGGATTCTGTGGACTTTCCTCTTTCATTTGAGGCATCGTTTTATGCATAGCACTAATTCAGGAGAAATTCTGGCAATTCAGCGCTGATATGATTTTATCCTATGTTTTGCTGCATGCTTATTTACTTGCTTGGTGCTTGAATTGTGTTTGGTTTAGGTAAAAATGGTTTACACGAGCTTTTGACCGAGTTTATTTGTGAAATGTGGATATGCCGCATGACAATGTTGCAATTTGGAAACATGCTGTATTTATAATGCGTAACAACCGGACCTCAGTATCGGGGCATAGGTCTTTAGGGTTTTTTTTTTTTTTAAATACTACAAAAAAAAGAAAAAGCTACAGTATATGTCGTAGAACATGAGCGTACTTAATTACTCTTATTTATTTTCAGCGAGTACAATGAATGTTAACACATGAATCCAAAAAACAAAAAAGGAAACTTCTTCATTAATAAAACAAACTATGGATCTGAAGAAAGCAAAAATATTTGTGAAATGAGCTACCTCTTCAAAAACTTGAAATCACAGATTCTTTCAAACCTCTCAGGACTGAGACATAGAACAAGAACAAATTATGTTCTGCTGAAAACTAACTCTTATATATACAGTGTATATTGAGTGAAATTTAGGTTTCATCCTAACAAGCTCTTCAAAAATGTATGTTCCAAAATCCATAAATGCTGAAATAACTAATTTCATGCCTTAATTATTGGTCCCAAACAAAGGTGATATTCTTCTACAAGACGAATACAATTTTCTTGGGTGTCCAAATGTGAGGTTTATAGACTTTTTTTTTTAAAAACCCCTAGAAAGCCATGATATTGTGGCCATTCTCTCGCATTTGAAGAACTGACTATTTTGAGTGGGAATCCCTCTAGGATAATGAGTGGTGGTCTCATTGACTGGTGAACGGAACTAAATGTGACAAAACTAACTTAAGTGCCACAAGACCGAGAGAGGCAGGGAGGGAGAGCTTCTCTGTGGGAGGGAGCAGGGCACACAGCTGGCAGATACGACCTATGACCTAAAAGCTGGTCTGTTCATAATTTGCTACTTCAGACAACAGGAATTTCAGACCGTGTGTTTCATGCACTGAAGTGGACAAGGGAGGCAAGTAAACTGGATTCTTTTGAGTCAACCACCTGACGGTTGTTAGATACATATGGTACTGGTGGAGTGAACTGGTAAGAAGTATTTGCCGTAATATGGGTTCTGTCTACATTAAAAACAAATGTCTGATGGGGAATTATCCAACACTCATTACTTTCTTGGCATTATTGGATGAATGCTTAGCAGTCATTCTTCAAGTAAACTTCGGCTGGTTGCTCAATCGTTGCCCGTCAGCACCACTTTCACCAACTGGAGGAACTGGTCACCACTTCACCCGCTCGGTGAACGACTGAGTGGGATCTCATGGCTCATCTACATGCGCTTCGTATTCATGGCTCCACCCAGGTGGGGTGGCTGTTTCTGCAGCTCTGTCAGCATTAAGGAGTTCAAAGACATCTCAGATGCTCACCACTGTTATGTGGGAAGAGAGGGATAATGGTTTGCATAAGGAATATGAACACATGCATATCAAAGGAAAAGACCCTTAGAGGCTGAAAGCAAATAACTGTGGGAAAAGAGTCTAAGGCTGCAGTGTTTTTGCAGCACATACATATTGATGAGGGGTGTGTCTTGTGCTTGATCAACCCTGGATATAATGTTAGGAAAAACTGTTTATGAAATTAGACACGTGGCTCAGGAGTGCCCCTTGAGTGCAGTGTGTAAGGACATTAAGAAATTTGATGCAGTTTATTGAAAACATCTTGTTGATGGTGTGTTATTGGTTTGCCTGATTTAGATTGAGTTTTTAAAAAATGGATACCACAAGTTTGCATTTTCCCAATATGGTCATTTGAGTTTCCTCCTACAGTCCTAAGACCTGTGTCACAGTTACTGCACATGCCCAGAACTTTGAAAATTATTAGCCTAATGAAGTGAATATGCTTGACTGCAAGTCAAAATCTGATTCCATCATCGCCTATCTTAGTTTTGCATTGTATTTAGATATTTTAGTTACTCAGGCATTATGCTTTTTATATTAAGGTTAGGATATGAAAAGTGTAAGCTGGTTTGCCAACCACCAATAAATATGAATGAATAAATGAATTAACTTTTTATTTAGCTCCTTATATACAACTTTTTTTATAATTAAATAAACTATTTTAAATAAAGAATAAACAAAATAAACAATAAACAAAATCAAAATAAAAAGGAGAAAAATATTGACCAAAAAGGTGTAATAATAATACATCAATTTTATATAGCGCTTTTTTGGACACTCAAAGACGCTTTACAATGGAGGCATTATTCATTCACACTCTGATGGTGGTAAAGTACGTTTTTGTAGCCACAGCTGCCCTGGGGCAGACTGACGGAAGCCTACAGCCCCTCCAACCACCACCAAACATTCACACACAGGTTCCTATATTGCATGTTTTGGATGGGTGGGGGAAACCGGAGTACCCGGAGGAAACCCACACGAACACGGGGAGAACTTGCAAACTCCACACAGAAAGGTGTTAATGCTTATGTCACCTACCATTTTTACCTAACCATTCTTATTATGCAACCCTACTTGAATGCTATTCACAAACAACTGACAGCCTGCACTTTAACCTTTTTTCCATTGGTTCCTTTCAAACTCAAAGTGCTGGAGTAAAGAACTAAAAAGAATATGTCACTGTCCAATACTCAGTTTTTTTCAGTTACCGCCTTGTTTTTCCTGGATGATCGCTCCAAGGTAGTGTTCATTGTGACACTGCTCACGGGGTGGGCCCGGGACTGAGGAACGGCAGTCTGGCTTAGGAATCATTCCTGCGTCCAGACCACAGACAGGTTGGTGACAGATGCTTGTTTGACCGGACCTCGTGTGGCATAGAGGCACCCAGTTAGCTGCTCTCTCTGAGGGAGGGTCGACACTCCATAGCAGACTATGCTATTGAGTTTCACACCCTCGCCTTGGAGACTGGCCAGAATGACCAGGCCTGGAGTGATGTTTTTATCATGGCCACAACGATTCCATTAAGGATGAGTTGGTGGGTCATGTGCTTCCTGGATCCTTTCAAGAATTAACTGCCCAGGCCATACACATAGACTATTGGGTTGTTCTGCACTTGAGGGAGAGAGGAGAATAGCAGAGTTTGTCCCGGGCCTCTGAATCGATGAATGCCTCTTCCTCACTGGGACTGGAGGCCCCGGTGTCGGTGCCGATGGAGATAGACCATTTGCGGTTTGCCCCATCGGCGTGTCGGCCGCGGTCGTCCAGTCGCTGCACTGTGGCTAAGCTGGACACTGCCCTTGGGAGTGTCCAGTAAATGATTGGATGCCGGCAGGGCCATCGACTGAGAAAGTGACCTCGAACATCTCCCCTATTTCCCTTTTGTGTTTCCGGAAACCACTTAGAATTTCTTAATTTTTATATTCTTTCTTCCCCTCACACACCAGTAGTTCTGGGCCTGCCCTGGCTGGCGCTGCACAACCCCCACTTGGAGTGGGCCACTAGGCGAGTCTTGGTGCCCCTGTTGCCATGGCAACTGCCTGCAGAGGGCGCCTCAGACGGTGGCAGGAAGATCCAACTGTGGACATGACAGGGTACCTTGGGAGTACCATGACTTGGGGCAAAAGTTCTCCAAGTCCAGTGCTTTCTCCTTGCCTCAACACCCGCCATACAACTGCCCCATTGATCTCCTTCCAGTTTCTGCACCAGCCAAGGGCCACCTCTACTCCCTGTCCTGCCTAGAGCTGGAGGCCAGGGAGACCTACATTGAGGATTCACTGATGGCTGGTATAATCTGTCCATCCTCCTCTCCAGCAGGTGTGGGGTTCTTCTTTGTCAAAAAGAAGGATGGCAGTGCACGCCCGTGCATCGACTACTGGGGTCTGAATGCCATCACAGTAAAGAAATGTTTTCCCATTTTTCTAATGACCTCTGCTTTTTAGCTTCCTCAGGGTGCCACGGTGTTCACCAAACTGGATCTTCGAAACGCCTACTACTTGGGCAGGATCCATCCAGGTGATGAGTGGAAGATGGCGTTTGCTTTTGCAAAGAAAACCTGATTAATATTGAACTTGCTTTGTAATACACCCCTCTCACCTCTCCACCATCACAGACTCAGCAGTAGCCTGCTTGTATATACTAGGTAGCCTGCATAATTCTTGCACTGGTAAGAAGCAGTTGGAGATACTGTCGTTGAAGTAAAACTCTGACTCACTGTAGCCAGTGAAGGTTACTTTCAGCATAGACATAGGTCTGCTCATTGTACCCCAATGTCCCCAGTTCTGAATGTGTGCACTTAAGAGAACAGGCGTCTGTCCACCTCCATACTGACAATCCCTGAGACTGGGGACATAACAGTTGCAGATAATTTAAAAAACACAATTTGAAAATGATTCATGATTATGTGATTTGCATGTAATGGGAAAATACTGTGTCTAGGAAACCACCAAACAATTATTTTGATGTCTTATATGAACTATACTATACTGACTCTGATAGGCATAAAATACAAGGCAACATAACACCACATATAATGGCAGGGACATTTTTCTGTCCTAAAAATTGATTTTTTTCCATGTCTTTTGATGAAAAATTAAATGAAAGAAAAAGTGGATGTTTAAATTAGGCAATTGCAGAAGATAGCAAGATATATATCCATTTTTATTGCAGACACATCTTGTATCCTGAGCTGTGGCCTGTGAGTAACTATCATATATTCAAAGTATTTGGCAGTCCCAAAGCATTGTGTTGGCTACCTCTGCTCCTTCATACAGTATCTGCTGGGAAGACCTAAATAGACGCCTGCCAAGTTTGCCCTCTTAATTAGCACTTTAGCACGAGCACACGTTCTCTTGGGTTCTGACTTCATGGGAGACCAGAAGGGGTAACTTCCTTAACCCTCTCACCGGTTGAAAATGCATTAATTAATCGATTTTACTTGCAATGTAAACTATTAATATTGATCGATAGCACTGTTTCCTCGTTGTCCAAACCAGAATTTGGGGTTTACATGCTGGTTTATGGAGCGTTTGTTTTCTTTGACGACGGCTGCTGGTTACTGTTGGAGGTAATGTATTTTAGATCATCTCTATTTCCAGAGGAGGTTAACTTATTGTTGTTTATGTAAAACAAATTATTTCTAAATTCTAATTTTATCATGAAATGAAGAAATACTATGAGGACGAGCAATAATACGGGAATGGTAAGAGCATTTTTTGACTCAAATTGAATTACATCTCGGTGTATAAAATGAAATCGGTTGCAATAAATTATATATTTAAAAATCTCTATGCTCATACTTGGAAAAAGCATATCACATTTTTTAGTTGAAGAATATAATTTTTTGCTTGGAAAACAAAACTTGTATTGAGTTGAGTTGTGCGATTTCTTGGAAATATAGCTTGGAAATATAATAGTTATTTTTTTTATATTAAATGAATGTTGTTGGAATTTTGTTGACATTGTCAACCCCAGTTTTACCATTTTAATTTTCTGTGGTATAGTTCTGCAGATAAAACTAAATGAACATTTTTGTGCCACTGACTGTTGTACATGTTTATGGACTCTGACTAGCATAACCAATGAGGTGCACAGTAATATTAATGCAAGTTGGTGCTTAATTGTGGTGGGAGAAGAAGATCCCTGTCTCCTCAAACTGTTGGCCTCACGTAACTAAAGTAACTGAAGCACTTGGGCCATAGTTGTGAAACTCATATTAAATTGTCAGAAAATTCTAATCACTTCGTTAATGCCAGTTGTTTCCAAGGTGGCGACACTGTTGATGTCCAGATATCATTCTCATTTCACAAGGCAAAAAATATGCATGCCATTGAGAGCTGTACATCAGAACCACATGTAATGGGAATTATTTTCTGCAAGCTATCAGTTTCTATTTTCCTTCTAAGTTGGAACAGCGTGTTTAATTAACATTAAAATTGAAAGCAGTGATGTGCAAATTATCTTTGATATGCTGTTATATTGTTTTCAACATAATATATATAATAAAGGAATAAGTCCCGAGAAGCAGTAGGTTACAGTGATTTTATAACGGTGGAGGGGCGTTGTAAGGCACAACGCGCAGCGGACCTTATATATAGCCCATTAAATAAACACGCAAGTAAAATAATCAACGATTTATTGGGACTAATGCAACAATGAAATTAAGAACAATTCGTTCTTCCACAAAGCAAGATAGAGTGGACAGAATGGATGGCAAGCAACACAGACGCTAAGATTGCTTTTTCTAGCGCCATTATCATGTCACATCAGGCTATTTGGGCTTGTTAATGTAGATATACTAAGAAAGTAGGCTATTTGTAATTCCTCCCTCTGTCTCCCGAAGGCCCCGTTAAATAGTTTTACGTTCGTTTCAGTTTTAGAGTTTCTTTGTTCTCAACTTGCGCCGATCGGCCATATCATTACAACCAGCAGCTAGAGTAGGGAACAAGATTGACTTTTGTCCTCCACACTTGCTGGTGTCCAGGAAAATATGTTGAATTGTGCATTAGTTGGCTAGCCAGCTTGTCAACTAGCTAGCGTTCACTACAATGGATGTGGTTACCCTACACATCGCCCTTAAAATAAACACACAACAACAAAAAAAAAAAAAATCAATTTATCGCTAATATTGAAATAGCGAGCTAGTTAGCAACGTAGCTAGCAAGCTAAAATGATATTGAACTCTGTTATGCAATAGCTAGCTAGATAAATAGCCAACTGGTTAGCGGGTTAAAAGGATAAACTTCGCTAACACTGAAATAGCAAGCTAAAAGTCTTGAAACAGACGTAACCTAACGAGTCAGTTCAGCACCGAGTAGTTGGTTGCGCGCTGGGATATTTTGTGCTGCGGTCTGCCTCAGAATACAGTGGGTTACAGTGATTTTATACCGTCATGGAACACGGCTCAGCCAATCACATATAAGGATGGAAAGCACCCGTTTTATAATTTTATTTTTATCTCCTGAATTTGATCAATTTTTCAAATTTAAAACATTACAATTTTACTCCTTGCAACATATTTTTTAAAAAGGACAGTAAAGTGTTTTCCACTTTTCTAATGTTTCATTTCCTTTTCTCAATATTAATTAAACATTTTGGGACTTAAGACAGCAGTTGATGAAGTGTTTCTGGAGCTAATTTGTCCCATTTTTAGGAGGTGTTCAACAGTGCAGGGTCTTCATCGTTGCATTTTGCATTTTAAAATGCACCATATGTCCTCTCCTGGGGACAAGTCTGGACTGCAGGCTGGTCCAGGTCTATTAAGACCTGGACTGCATTTTTCACTTCACTCATCATTGTTTGTATCTGTCCATAATTGCCACTGGGTGGTAGCGCTGTGTTTTTAAGGCCGAGACTCACACTTACTTATTGTAAAGTCTCGTAAATACATGCCTGTGTGGCATTCCTAGTCTTGTAAAGATTTATTCTTTGCGTATCACGTCTTTATATTCAAAACTCTTTAATCTAAGTGCTGTTATTGTTTTTATCAGCACTATATATTCAGGAGCCTTGCCTCCTTTTTGTATTCCTATTTGTAATACATTGTTCCTGCAGCTAAAGCATAGAGTTTGTCTCACCTATAGTGTTTATTAAGGAACATTGTTTCCTCTTTGTTTTGTATTGCTTCATTTGCGCCTTCTACATAATAAAACTACCAAGTCCATCCTTGCACCTGAGTCCAGTCCTTAACTTCCTGTCCTGTGCACCTGAACATAACACAAAGTACACCCAAAACCAGTGAAGTTGGCACGTTATATAAATCGTGGATAAAAACAGAATACAATGATTTGCAAATCCTTTTCATATTATATTGTATTGAATACACTGCAAAGACAAGATGTGTAATGTTCAAACTGAGAAGGTTTATTTTTTTGCAAATAATCATTAACTTAGAATTTAAAGGCAGCAACACATTGCAAAAAAGTTGGCACAGGGGCCTTTTTACCACCGTGTTACATCGTCTTTCCTTTTAACGACACTCTGTAAACGTTTGGGAACTGAGGAGACCAATTTTTGAAGCTTTTCATGTGGGAATCTTTCCCATTTTTGCTTGATGTACAGCTTAAGTTGTTAAACAGTCCGGGGTCTCCGTTGTTGTATTTTACGCTTCATAATGCGCCACTCATTTTCAATGGGAGACAGGTCTGGACTACAGGCAGGCCAGTCTAGTACCCGCACTCTTTTACTACAGAGCCATGCTGTTGTAACACGTGCAGAATGTGGCTTGGCATTGTCTTGCTGAAATTAGCAGGGGCGTCCATGAAAAAGACATTGCTTGGATGGCAACATATGTTGCTCCAAAACCTGTATGTACCTTTCAGCATTAATGGTGCCTTCACATATGTGTAAGTTGCCCATGCCTTGGGCACTAATACACCCCCATACCATCACAGATGCTGGCTTTTGAACTTTGCGCCTATAACAGTCCGGATGCTTCTTTTCCTCTTTGGTCCGGAGGACACGACGTCCACAGTTTTCAAAAACAATTTGAAATGTGGACTCATCAGACCACAGAACACTTTTCCACTTTGCATCAGTCCATCTTAGATGAGCTTGGGCCCAGCGAAGCTGGCGGCGTTTCTGGGTGCTGTTGATAAATGGCTTTCGCTTTGCATAGTAGAGTTTTAACTTGCACTTGCAGATGTTGCGACGAACTGTAGTTACTGACAGTGGTTTTCTGAAGTGTGCCTGAGCCCATGTGGTGATGTCCTTTACACACATGTCGGTTTTTGATGCAGTACCGCCTGAGGGATCGAAGGTCACGGGCATTCAATGTTGGTTTTCGGCCTTGTCGCTTACGTGCAGTGATTTCTCCAGATTCTCTGAACCTTTTGTCGATATTACGGACCGTAGATGATGAAATCCCTAAATTTCTTGCAATAGCTCGTTGAGGAATGTTGTTTTTAAACTGTTCGACAATCAGCTCAAGCATTTGTTCACTAAGTGGTGACCCTCGCCCCATCCTTGTTTGTGAATGACAGCATTTCAGGGAAGCTGCTTTTATACCCAATTATGGCACCCACCTGTTCCCAATTAGCCCGTTCACCTGTGGGATGTTCCAAATAACTGTTTGATGAGCATTCCTCAACTCTCTCAGTCATTTTTGCCACTTCTGCCAGCTTTTTTGAAACATGTTGCAGGCATCAAATTCCAAATGAGCTAATATTTGCAAAAAATTACAAAGTTTACCTGTTCGAACATTAAGTAACTTATCTTTGCAGTGTATTCAATTGAATATAGGTTAAAAAGGATTTGCAAATCATTGTATTCTGTTTTTATTTACGATTTACACAACGTGCCAACTTCACTGGTTTTGGGTTTTGTAGAACCCTTACAGAAGACTTCACCACAGATGGACTCAGCAGGGATCCCATTCCTCCTGAGGTGGGAGAGTTTTCTGCCCAGCTTCCCGACCTTTACCTTCTTGGCAGAACAGCAGAGGGAGATCGCTTGTCTTTGAGCCATTCTGTATGAACTGGCTTTTGAGGTTCGCAAACTCTCCGTCTCCCATGTGCTGCCACCAGCGCACCCCTTTGTCTCTCCTGCCGGATTGCAGGCTCCCTCAGCCGCTCCCTGGGGTGATTTGCCTGCCAGAGCACCACGACAGAAGTCCCACTGCATGCAAAGACTTCATCTTTCAGTGTGCCCTGTTATTACCTACTATCCAGCCCTGAAGCAGAGAATAATGCAGCAGTGGTGACCAGCCTTACTGGCAAGGCGTTTTATTGGGCAACTGCTGTCTGGGAGGAATCTGTTTTCTTTACCTTTGCCGATTTCCTCCACCAGTTTCGCTCAGTCTTTGACCATCCCGGGAAGAAGGCTGGAGATCAGCTGCTGGACCTAAGCCAAGAAAGAAAGACTGCAGTGGACTTTGCCTTTCAATTCCGCATCTTAGCTTATGCCAGAGGCTGGAATGAGCCTGCACTCCTGTCAGTCTTCAGAAAGGGGCTGTGTCTTGAGCTCAAGGTGAAAATGATGTGCAGGGACCTGAAAATATCTCTGCCATCCTACAGCAGCGCAGCCATTAGCCTGGACCAGCTCCTGCAGGAGAGGCGGCAGGCGTAGCCCAGAGGCCCCACCCAGCTGCCCACAGAAGGGGCATAGCCCATGGAACTGGGGCACTCCAATCCAGCGGAGTGTCGCCCCTTAAAGAAAATCGGCCCCTGCACCCATGGTCAAGAGGGAGGGACAGCACCCCCCAAGGTAAAGGTGTCACCTACAGCCATTACTGGACAACTTTTCAAGATCCCAGTCAAGCTATCCTGTAAAGGTGTGACTCTTCACACAGAGGCTCCAACTTTGTCTTCAACCAGTTGGTGCGACGACTTAGTGCCCCAGTTCACCAGTTCTACACCCCCCTTACTGTGGCAGCAATCAATGGGAAACCTCTGGGCAACAGCGACATGACCCACCAGACGGCACTGATCTCCCTCTGCATTCAAGAGTGCCATCTGGAGGAACTCCTGCTGCTGCTTGTCAAACACTCAAGCCACCCAATCATCCTCGGCCTCCTGTGGTTGTTATCACACAATCCCACCATCTTCTCGCACCAAAGACGTCTCAGCTTCCAATCACCCTCATGTTAGCAGCATCACGGCCCCTTCAACATTGCCTCCACGACTGTCGACAGCCCTGAACAAGGAGAACAGCCCGAGATTCCCGGAGAGTACTGAGACCTGCAGATGGTGTTCAGCAAAACTCAAGTGACCCAGTTACCTCTGTATCGTCCATGGGATTGTGCCTTAGAGCTCCTGTCTGGTGCATCACCCCCCAGGAGCTATGTCTAGCCCCTATCAGTGGCTGAAACTCAAGCAATGGAGCAGTATGTACAAAAAGCTTCATTCGCCCTTCTACGTCACCCATGCCTGGAAGTTTCTTCTCCATACAGAAGATGGATGGAGGTCTTCGTCCCTGCATAGATTGCTGGGGCCTAAATGATGTGACGGTGGAGTACCAATATCCACTCACCTGGTCTCCAGAGCTTTTGAGCAGCTGTAAGGTGCGAAGATATTTACTAAGCTTGATGTCTACAGGGCCTGTAATCTAATCTATAACTGGGAAGGAGACGAGTGGATGACAGCCTTTAACCTTTACTGCATCATGCTGTATAGCCTTGTTAATGGCCCCTTTGCGTTCCAGCCCTTCATCAATGATTTTCTACAAGAGATGCTGGGAAGATTCATCGCCTACCTTGATGACAAGTACTTATGAAGAACACGTGGAACACGTGAGGACAGTACTCGGATGCCTACTACAAAATCAACTCCTAAAACAGAGGAATGCCTCTTCCATCGAGCCACCGTCTCCTTTCTTGTTTTTGTGATTGGACCAGAGGGAGTGGCTATGGAGGCTAAGAAGGTGAAAGCAGTAGCTGAATGGTTAATCCCATGGACGATGATGGAACTCCAGTGCTTTATAGGGTTTGCAAACTTCTAACAACGCTTCATTAAAAACTTCAGCGCTGTTGCCCATCCTTTGACCCGCCCGTTCAAAAGGAAACCCAAAAACCTGATATGGAATTCAGAAGCTCAGCGCACCTTCAACACACTCAAGAATCTATTCATCACTGCTCTTCCACTCAAATTACTGAACTCAGAAAAGCCCTTTATAGCGCAAGTAAATGCCTCCAGCACAAGGGTGGGTGCTATCCTGTCGCAGCGGCGCGGGACACCGAAGAAGCTGTATTTCTCACACAGGCTCACACCTGCTGTCCTCCTACATCCTCGCCCTGATCGAGGACCGGGAAATTGTGGAGGAGACTGGAAGAACCCCCCTACTACCTCAGTGCAACCAGAAAAGACGTTTGTTCCCATTCCTCTTTCTGAACGAGTTATTCTGTGGGCACATACCTCTCTGTCAGCAGGACGCCCCAGAGTCAAAAGAACAACACACATCATCAGTCGGAAATTTTGGTGGCCTCACCTGGCCTCGGATGTGGAGGCAGCCGGTGCCTTCAAAACACCACGAGCGCTGCCAACAGGTAAACTGCAAGTCCCTGATCATCCATGGTCATGCATAACCGTGGATTTTGTTACCAATCTCCCTGCATCAGAAGGTAACACATGTATCCTGGTGATTATCGAACGATTTCTGAATTCAGTAAATTTGTGCCTTTTGCTGCTCTGGCCATCTGGTCTCCAAGTTACCATCACACTCTTCAAGCAGGTACTCTGAAATTTTGTCCTTCCAGAGGACATCCTCTCAAACTGTGGGCCACAATTCACATCCCGAGTGTGGAGGGCTTTCTTCAGGAAGCTGGGAGCCTCAGTTTGCCTCACCTAGGGATACCACCCTCAGACTAATGGGCTGCCATTCAAGACCTGAGGAGGTTCCTCCGAGCATACTGCCATCAGCACCAGAGGGATTGGTCCCAATACCTACCCTGGGCTGAATATGCCTTGAATTCTTTGAAGAGCGCATCCACTGCCCTTTCAGTGTGAGCCCGGATGGTAACCTCCCCTGTGCCCGTGAGACCAGAGCCATACTGAAGTCCCAGCGGTAGATGCCTGGTTTTTGGAGGTCCAGAAAGTCTGGGAAAACACTAATGTCCAGATACGGAGGGCAATCCGCTGCCAGAAGTTCTAGGCGGACCGTAAATGTTGGAACGCCCCTAAATACCTGCCAGCAGATATAGACTGGCTCTCAACAAGGGACCTGTGTCCCTGCCTGCCCAGCAGGAAGTTGAGCCCACGGTTCATTAGTCCCTTCCATGCCCTCCAGAAGGTCAATGAGTGTGCCCTACACAAAACAATCGCAGTCAAAGTACCACATCATTAATACTTTCCGCGTCTCCCTGCTTAGGCCAGTGATTGCTGGACCTCTGGTAGAGGCAAGCCCCCCGCCCTCCAAAGACCCTCCCCCTGTCCTGGAGGTAATTGGAGATCCAGCCTACGGGATAAGCAGCTTGCTCCAGTTCAGAAGGTGAGCAGGAGAGTTGCAGTATCTGGTGGACTTTGAAGGCTACGGTCTGGAGGAGAGGAGCTGGGTGGATCGTGATGATACCACGCAGTTGTCTTTGGACCTAGCAATGTCCATGGCACCTCTCTACTCCATCGACATAGGGCTTCCTTTTTGCACAATTAAGTTTCGACTGGCATTTCTGGATGTTACTACGTATTGTAGAACAAGGTTTTCCA
Organism: Gymnothorax reevesii; assembly: GCA_029721435.1. Lineage (NCBI taxonomy): Eukaryota > Metazoa > Chordata > Actinopteri > Anguilliformes > Muraenidae > Gymnothorax > Gymnothorax reevesii. The sequence goes on along the minus strand of CM056577.1, from coordinate 70,264,337 downwards.
AAGCAGCCCTGAGCCCATGTGATGTCATCACTTGTCAATAAATAATGGTTTTTGATCCAGAGCAGTCTGAGTGAGCAGACTGCAGATCTAAAATATTCAGCTTCAATGTGCGCTTTTGCCCTTTATGCAAAGAAATTCCTCCAGATTCCTAAAATTGTTTTTAAACATTTCTATGATTTTATCAACATATTTATTAGCATATTGATCATCCTCACCTCATCTGTGCTCCTGAAGGACCAGGTCTTACCAGTATGCTGCTTTTATACCACATCATGATTATACCCATTATTTCAATTTTTTGCCTCACTACTTGTCCTGAATTGCTCCCACCCCAACTTTTCTTTGCAATGCTTTGCAGGCCTGAATTGCGGGAATGGATGTGCATTTACCAGAAGTAACTGTCAGTACATTTAGAAATCACTGCACATAGGAGGGTCTCTGGTACCACAGGAAGACCATTTCCTCAATATCTGTTAGTATCAGCGGCATTGTGCCTTCAAAAACAATTACGGTAGTTAGAAAAAGATGGTGGCTTTGGTTAAAGTTTCAACTCCCTAAAGGTCAGGAATAGGGTTTATTTAAGGTTCAAGTTCAAGGTTAGGAAAAGGCGATTGTAGTAGTCGTGACTCTTCAAAATGTTGTACTCATGGAAGCAATCAATGATCTTTGATTTCGTGAGAAAATTTGTTGTTTTATACAGCCACCCAACCATCCCTACCTCTACTTCTGCATACTTCCATGACGCTGTATATTAATTATCATCTCATTTTCTTCTTCATTGTGCTTATGAGTGCTAGGCAGCATATGTCTCTTAAACATAACACAAAGTCATTTTCGCTGATTTTTTTTACAGCCAAGAACATTTTGCCTGCCTTAAGCCCAAAGCCCAACACCCATCGGAGGCGAGACGCGCGTCAGAAAATAGGTTCCATTCATTTCAACAGAGCAACGCCCACTGACGGCGTAGTTTTTCCACTTATCGCTGTCCATTTCTTGAGCGTCAACTCAATAGAAACGCATTTGTCTTTTCGGTTATTTAACAATTTCGCACTGTCAACGGTTAGTGGCACACATTAGCAGAAACCTCACGTAGTTGTCGAAACCGATATAACCGCTTTTTAACTAAGTTGCGTTTATTGAGGGGAAATCAATTGCAGCGTTCTACAGTTTGACAGAACCTGAGTCAAGGTTCAATGATGAACGTCGCACTTTACCATCTCTTAAAATAAGCTTAATAGGTAGGCGTTTTCAAAATTGAAGACTGTCTTGTTGAATATTTTGAGAGTGGCACGCATGGCTGGCTTCTCGGTCCCATGGTCATATATCAATATTGATGCTACTGACGCTTCCAGTGGGTGTTTAAAAATATTCGGTGTTTTGACGCGACGCTTCGCTTCGCCACCAGTGGGCGTTAGGACAATCACTATGATTACAGAACATCATGATTAAAACAGTTGCGGGTCAGAGCAATTAAATCAAATATACTATTGCATTTGCAAACATTTCTGGTTACTGTAAGTTATCGTGAAGTCTTTTACTTTCCAGTCAGTTTGGCAGGGGGCCTAATGTGACTTTTCTTGATTGGGAACTGAAGAGTTAGTAAGTGATACCTGAATGGGGCTTAGGATTCTGACTTGATCTGGGTAGATGAACTTGAAAAGAACTTTGCCATTGGACCCTTTAGCAAAGCCCTTAACCCCAAAATTTCAAAATGCACCTTACATCCTCTTTTGGGGACAAGTCTGGACTGCAGGCAGGGCAGTCCAACACCTGCATACGTAGCCATGCATTTTTAATGTAAGCTGAATATAGTTTTTTGTTGCCACGTTGAAATAAGCATGGTATCCCTGAAAAAAAAATACTCTTGAAAGTAATGCAAGTTACTCCAAATCTTTCCGTACTTTCAATACTTACAGTGCCTTTGCTGGCGGCTTCATTTGAAGTTACCTCTTCCTAAAGGTTAAAATTAGGCTTTGGTCTTGTTTCCGGTTCACTCTTAGAAAAGGGCAATTGTAGTATTGTGAAACACAGTTGTGACTGATGCTTTGCAATATTGTTCTCACGGATACAGTTATTGAACTTCAATCTCATGTGGGAAATCTTTTAGATTTATACAGCCACCCAACCATCCCCATCTCTAATCTAGTGTAGCCTACTTTCACACTATGTATTAAAATCATTTCATTCCCTCCTTTACTGTGTTCATATGACTGCTAGAAAGCATCTGTCGCTAAAAGATAAATATGTATACAGGTTGTTTTTGCAGCTTATATTCACAACCTTTTCCATCATTTCCCTCAGTCTCCAAGGGCTCGGATTAACATGTACAAAACAGTAACAGGATAGTGAAATTAGGTCTAACTTACATGGCTTTGGAAAACATTTTTTGGTATTGTCACTTCACATGAAGCTTTTTAGATTCCCCTCGGTGTGGTTGGGGGGCCAATGTTAGGTTTCTTGACTGGTTTCAGACTTCCTCCAAGTGGGGCTTGGGATTTTGACTTGATCAGGGAGGATGAAGATGGGAAGAGCAAGGGTTATTTGACCCTTGAGGAAGGCCCTTAACCTCAAAATTGCTCCAGGGGTTTCACCGCCGTGTCTCTATACTCAATCCCTTCCTGAAGCTGTTTTCACATCGGACGCGAAACGAATTTTTCGCACGACAGGTTACATTCAAAGTCAATGCAAAGACGCGAATACACGCGAAACGCGTGTATCGCGTCTTTGCATTGACTTTTAATGTAACCTGTCGTGCGAAAAACTCGTTTCGCTACCAGTGTGAAAGTGGCTCTATTTGCTACTGTTCTATCTGAAATTTCTTCCAGGCCGTTCCTGAAAAAAAGAAATGTGTTGTCAATGCAAGCTTCCCTGTTTAAATAAAGCTTTTTTTTTCTTTCCTTAAGAAACCACAAACCATGACATTTTAAAAGAAAATTGCCATTTAAGACTTATACTATCCTACCTAAGATGGATATTTACATTTAAACATTTGAAGTCTGATCTCACAAAGTCAGAAAGGAGTTAGTTAAAATGTACAATGTTCGTCTATTTAATTCAAAGGATTGAATCTAGGGTGATGTCAAATAATATGTTACCCCATTTGGTAAATTGCCCAAAAAAAAACCTTCTAAAATTCTGAAAACTACCTTAAGTGTAACATTTAGAACTTTTAATAGATCTGTGCTTTATTTCTATGAAGAAAATATTGTATGTCATCAAGTAAAATACTTCAGAAACTTTGGCCCTTCTGACGCATCAAGAGCCCCATCCTCACTCCAATGACACGTTCATGTGAAATAGGATGGCTGGTACAGTAAAATGGGAGTCACTGATGGTTAAAAAAGGACACCAAATAATTCACCTTAATTGACCAATAATTGTATTTCATATTTCTGTTTTTTTTTTTTTTTAATGGTTAAATCCATTTATCAGTTCAGACATATCCTATATATCCTATCCTACAGCCATAACTATAATGTCACACTTTCAGCTGCCTCAGGTAGATAGGATTTCCTACCGGAAATCTACTCTGTGCTGCATATTTCCTCCTTCACTCGCCTCTGTTGACCTTGGCACGCGCCCTTGCTGAAAATCTAAGTTGTGGACTCTGTCCTGCCCCCAGCATCCTCATATCTTAATTTACTGCACCTTTCATTCTTTCCTCTCTTCACTCCACATTTTCTTCCAAATTTTCTGCAGTGCTTTCCCTGTCCTTTTGCTGTCTGCGTCCTTGGAGCCGTTTCTTCTACAAGGCATCTTAGAAATTTATAATTCCTTTTCAAGCTATACTTCCATGCCCCATCAGGACATGTGTGTTTGTGTGCATATGTGTGTGTGTGTGTGCGCATGCGCTCAAGTGTGAGAGAGAGGAAGAGAGACACACAATGTGTGTGTGTGATATGCACAAACGTGTGCCTGCTTGCATGTTTAACAATGATGGCAAATTCTGGACTACTGTGTTTGTCATGGCCTCGCTGCATCATCCTCAGTTTTTTTTTTGCATGACAAAAATACTAAGGAGGTCTGCGATGTGACGGACCGATGCACAATAGCATTGTGACTCATGATTGTATGGCACCGTCCCGTCCCAAAGTGTCCCCTTTGGGCTTCATTTTTTTGTCCCATCTTACCTAATGCATTTGAGTAAATCAGACAGTCGCTTATAACCCTTTCCCATAAAATTCAAAGTGTATTGTGAAATTATTTTGATTATAAGTCAACACTTAATGGAATGGAACACTTTACCACCATTCTTAATTTTACGAACTTGTCGTATTTGGTGCAGCACTCTGATTACCAAAAAGAGAAAATCAACATGCCCCACGGCTTGGCTTACAAGTTCAGGGACCAGTGATTTTTAGATTGTTTGATCTGCCCATCCCAGTTATTTCAGACCAATAAAAATTACTGTTTCAAGCAAAGCACATTTGTTGCAGCAATGAAATAACACGTTTGGTGATTGGCTGACTAATGCTTAAAAATTCCAAGATATAAAACCATATTTGTCCCATTTTACCTGACTTCACCTTATTTATACCCTGTGTTATGATACTCACAGCAGGGCAGAAAAAGACGCTTTGCCAATCTCCCTCTCTCTCTCTCTCGCTCTCTCTCTCACACACACACACACACAGGCACACACACACACACACACACACACACACACACAAATACATGCACTCACAAAACACAGGCTCCTCCTTCCAAACTGTGATTGATTGTGAAGTTCATTACAGAGTTGTAGATATGACCACTCTAATGGGGATCCATCACTCTACCTTGAGACAGCATGGCCTCCTAAAGAGAGATAAATGGCTCCTGCCCTCATTAACACAAATCTCTCCTTTCTCCCTTTTCCTTGCCCTGATTGGCTAATGAAAACCGCCATTCATCTATATTATCACTTCAATTTGGATTTTACATTACGTTGACATGTAAAAACAATTTCAAGCAGCTCTCTGTTCTCGGTCGGTCGCTGCATACTCGAAATCCCAGAAGATTCTTTTTGTAAAATTTTCAGTGTTTTCGGGGATTTTAGAAAATTAATTTGAATTTTCATATTCTATTAGCAACTCCATTCCTTTTTATTTTATTTAAGACCATTTCCCCAAAGTTTATAAAGCAACTCAATATGAGGGTGAAGACCAGAGTATCATTGTGATTTTCTTGAAGTTTTATGGAAATGAGATTTTCGGAGCAGGGGAAGTTTTTATTGGAAGCAGCCCAGTTTCCTCATCTGCCCTCGTGCTGCACCATGCAAAAGCCATTCAATCACTTGGGTTGGTTTTCCCACAAACGAAAAAGCTCGCGATACAAACAATGGAGATGTATAAAGAAGTACTTTAGAGCGTGGATTTATGTCCAGAAACAATGAGAGAGCTAAAGAGTCATGTTTCGACAGGCTGGCTTATGGTTTTCGAGCAGTCGTCCTACTATTACGATCTTTAAGAGTGAATTAACTTAGGTCAACTTTACTGAAAGTGAAATATCTTGTTTTTTTTGTTTGTTTTTTTAGGCATAGGCCTACCACTTGTTTACTTTTTGTTTAAAAATACGAATTCTAAATATCCTACCGGAACTTAAATGTAATTGATTAAGCAATTTTAGTTTTGGTGATACAACTCTGTGCATTAATGCGGTAATGTTAAGTTTAAGTTTTCGATCCTTGAATGAAAGAAAGTGCATTTGCAATAGGTGGTTACCTCGGTTATTAGCCACTGTTATGTTTTGCGTGGTGTTTTACTTCGGAATTAATGTGCCAGTGAAAACGTTTAGCTAAGGCAATATTTGCAGCACAGAATCCTTTTCTATTTAATGGGAGTAGTCATTGCACCGAACATTTGGTAATGATGATGATGGTAACTTCAGATGCTGTCGGACTTTCGGTGGAATAAACATGACTGTTTTTTCTGTCATCATCTCCATATCCTAGGCCTTCATATCATCAACTCAGTTCAGCAGATGGTGGCTTACAACCAACCCTTCAACGGTTTTGATTGAATGTATTTGATCAGGATGTCTTTGACGGAATTCTGAATACCGAAAAACAGTATTCGGTTAATTACGGTAACGAAGTTCTGCAAAGCTGACTCAGACTTCTGATTTTAATTTTTCTAGAGTTCGTAGTATTCGTATTAGTGACTCAATCACGAGTGTCTTGTGAGGGAAGACGGTCGGAAATCGGAATTATCACCAAAAAAAAAAAAAAAGATCAAGCGCATTATCTATGTTCTACTTATTTGATTAAGAAACGAGATGCACACATAGCCTGTCTGATGAGAAGCAATCAGGATGATGAACATTACCAGAGCACCATCAAGAGATTTGTTATAGGGCTATGGGTTAAGACCAGTGCATGTATAAATCGTGTATGAAGGGATTTCGAGAACACCACTTGAGACAATGTATTTTAATTCGAAGTTTTGTTTGAAATTGTTGGAGTATTTACAAAATATATGTGAAGAGGATGTGTTCATGAAGTGTGAAAATTAAGAGATGACGATTAAGTCCACACGTGACACGACACGTGACTTTAGCGATGATGATAATAATAATAGGCTAATATTAATAATAATAATAATTTGCACGCAGCAGTAGGCCTATATATAGGCTTGCAGGTTTGTACTTAATAAAGTAACCTAATTGCTGTTGGGTTTAAAGTGAATCATCATTGGCTCTGGCCACTCACGAAATGTTGGCCTATACACAGCTCTATCATTTGCATTTTGAGATATATTTCATTTATCTGCATTAGCTGACGTAATTTCATGTGCAACGTCATAGGCCTACCTTTTCATTGGGTGTCGTCACTTTAATTGATAGGCTCTCTGGGGGTTGCTAGTTAGTCCCACTGAGTGTTTTTTATTTTTTTTTATTTTACAAATTCATTGATTTGCGGGCGTCCTGCAAAAATGATTTTGAGTAGACCGATTTGTTATCACATTCTCTCGAGCGCGAGTCGGCCTACTGCATAACACTTAAGTTATAATCTGTCGGATAGGTTGAGTCAACATCCCTTTTTCTGTTGAGCCAGGAGATAACATATCAAGACCCAATGTAGCCTATATGGCTAGAGACATTGTGCAAAGTAATCCGACAGAAAGCCAGGATTCAAAACGGACCATATTACTCCATGAATGTGATATTTATCATAGACCATTTTGTATAGGCTATTGCATGTTGCAGGCCTACTTCTTTGATTTGAAAATTATTTCAATAACAGCATGGACTAGGCATGATCGTAATTTTAGAATTTATTCCTTCACAATTTTAATTCCCACAAATAACTGTTGAGTACAGTTTCTACGGTAAACGATAACATTGGAGGGAACATGCAAAGAGTGGCAATGAACGTAAGAAGGGTGGCTTTGAAACCGAATGAGAGGAATTATAAAAACATCTTCAACAAGTGGGCATAAGCAAACATGCAGCGGTTTCACATAATTGTCGCACAGTAACATATAAATATTACTTTAAAAAAAGAATTGTATACAATCTTATTTTATAGTGCACTTCTGTGTCATTTCGACACCGTATTTACAAATATACAAAGAAATAAATAAGCAGCCCTGTGTGTTCAAAAACCAACCGGGAAAATGAGGATACAACTAAGTAAGCGAATTGAATTTCTTTCCGCGGCTAAATTACAAGCTGAATTAAATACATGTCAGAAAGATGCTTTATTGCTACCGCAATTATTACACTTTTGAAAGGGAGATAAACTCTTGAGACAAGCCATGCTGTTGTACGCCTCCATTCAAGTAGACTAGCTACTTGCATAATTTCCCTCAATAAGCTTCTTAAATAGTCAAAATATGGGCTCGTATTTGACTTATTAATGGTCGGGTAGGCTTGACAATATTGTAGTTTAGACCTCATTGTTCATGGCCTGGTTCCTTGCTCAATCTGTTGGTGTTGACTCCGAACGGCAAACCTGTTGACGTGCACCGGGATTGGGACCACTATTTTTGGATTCCTCACTGGTTCGCCCGATCTGTTGTTCACGTTTCCGGCCTTAATCCGTTTCCATTTAGCTCTGCGATTCTGAAACCAAATCTTGACCTGGACCTCGCTTAGTTTAAGTGCATGTGCTATCTGAGAGCGCTCCGTGAGAGAGAGGTACTTTTTACAATGGAATTCTTTTTCAAGTTCAAGTAGCTGTTCGCTGGTGAAGGCTGTTCGCCGCCTTCTGCTCTTTCCTGCTGCACTCCCTGGCGGTAGAGGCTCCTGAGACCCTGGTTTTAGTTTCTTTTGGGATAATGACCCACAGTTGTTACCGTCCGAGAAACTTTCGTTCTCACTGTCCGCGGAGCTGTCCTCCTCTCTGTCGCTGCACGCGGTCTCAGCTGACTTGAGGTCCAATTTATCCTCATCCGAACTGTACAGTTTGGCTTCTCCTGAAAATGACAAGTAATATGGAAGCGTTACCTGTAAATCTTCCTTGAATATAAAATGAATTCAAACAGCCAAATCGACTTCATGACGTTAAATTCAACTGTTTACTCGCTTTATTGTTAACATATTTCTTTCTAAATGCTACGACTTAATCTATCCAAATCAATGATCTAAAACTCGACCAGCGTTGAACGACATGAAAATAGGCTTGTCAGCATTAGCTGTTTCAAACATATGAAGTGGTAAGATATGAACTGTTTACTCTCAGAAACTGAAATTACATACGAAGACCTCGCAGAATACACAAGCTCCAACATTTAGAGCTATCCGTTTGTATTCACGATCGGCCTAGCCCAAATGTAAAATGCAACCTATTGAGAATAAATTTCGCATTGCATGTTGGCCGTCGGTGATCTTTTGACATTGTTAATAGAACTGGTTGATGTTAATGATTCTAGTTCTTCATCTTCTTTTTCAAATTATTATTATTTTTATTGTTGTTATTATTATTACTATTATTATTATCATCATCATCCTATCAATACCATAATTCATAATAGCAATTTCGGTACAGTAATGTTACAATAATTATTTTGTTGTATGCGCTCTCCTGAAACTTTGAGGGGCGGTAGGCCAATAATTTTTTTAAACTACGAATTGGTGGGTTAATAGTCCCAACTGGCGATTTCCTCAGGAATAGATTCGGTTTTAAGGAACAACATAACATTGTTTGTAATTTGTCTTTGGTTAAATAACACAGAGGGTATTTTCTTGTGTTTCCGACAATTACAAAGAGAACTCCATTGTGTGAAATTCTCTGGAACAAAGCATTTAACATTATAGTAGCCACATAATCCTTAACAAGTTTTCCTGAAATTTTAGGCTTAAATGGCACAACTACTCTTATCAATGTGATTCTGCTTAATCAATTTATGGCGTTATTTTGCCTTGGATATTGTTTGCCAGAATTGCCTCATTGTGCATTCTAAATACATACATTTATTGTTCATTGCTATACCAAATTAATGTTAACAAAGGGAGCGCGTTTGGGCCCATAAACATAGCCTACTGTGAAATATAGGCCACAGCAACATACAATGTAGATTTTGTACTATCGAAAGCTGTTATAGGCGCACACACAGAAATCCCGGAGTATTTACAATCCCATTTGATTTTATGATTATTGACTTGCGGTGCATTTTAAACTTTATGACGACCCGAGAACTTAACCCGGCGTTTGAATGTGCTTGAGCAGGTAGGCGTGCTTCTGGAATCAACAGGTTTCTTTCTCCATAACAGGCCTAACACCTATACAGAACAAGAAAGACAGTATCGGGAAAAACACACTCTCTTGTCATTTTACTCACCTGTCATTGTTTGAAAAGTTTCTGAGAAGTTCAGAAGTTCTGAACCTTTGTCCCTGACAGGCATATCCTCTGAATGCGGACTCTCCTGCCTCCTAATCCCAGGATCAGCGCTTAACCTGGGTCCCGGAATCTCCTGTGGTGGGTAAAAACTATCCGGCGGATCCGAGAAATTCGGCAGAGTGGTGGTGAGGGCCACCATAGAGGGCATTCCCTGTCCCAGGCTTGCACAGAATGTGTTGGTAAGACGTCCGGCGAAGGAAGCCAAAGGGGCTAAGGGTGGAATACCTGACTGCAAAGGCGAGTGAGACAGGGCTTGGGGGATTACCAGGGGTCTGTATGGCATGAACATAGGATAGCCCGTGTAGAGCAGGTGCCCAGGTCGGGGCTGCGGAGTCCCAATCAACGAGTCGATGGAAAATGCCGTCCCTTGGCCGCTTGGTCTCTGCATTCTGGTGGTAAACCAAATATTGTTTGTTTTATTTGATTTAAGCACTCCCTGCTTAAAACGAAGAAATCCGTGCGTCCCCCTGCTGCCAAGTTTTTGTCCTTAGCTGTTCTTCTGCTCGTCCCCAAATAATGGTTGACGTTAATATTGAGCAGCTCCTCTCCGTCTCCTCCCCGATAAGCCAATGCGCTGACTGAGACCTGACGCCTTTTCGCTTCCCTCTCCCTCTCCCCTCTGTTTTTTTTTCCACGCGCGCGCGCCCGCGCGCTCGCAATACAAACACACACACACACACACACACACACGCACACACACAGAGGGAGAGAGAGAGAGCTGCAATAGAAAAAAGATAGGAGGGGGTGTTGCCCTCCGGACTCATCCATCTTCCTCAAATTACGCTTCATTTCCTTATTCGGCTCTTGACTTTTTGGCTGCCACAAGAGGCGGTTGTTTCCCACTGGATACCAATAGATATTGAGTCCGGGCCCCCCTAAGCCCGGTCCACTGTGACTGCAAGTGGCGTGAGAGACGTCTTACAACCTTCCCCTTGCCTAATCTTTGACCACACCAGCCCAATCAACTATTATTAATTTTGATTGATGATTAGTAATTACTTTGGATTCGGAGGGGGCACATGAAACAAGGGTGCCATTGTTGAAATTTAGGGACGGATGGCACTGCAGTCAGAAAATAGAAGAGGCAGATGTTTTTCCCCCACTTGTGTAAAAAAAAATCTTTTCCTTTCATCGGGATGAATACGATGTATTTGGCCTCGGAGAAGTGCAAGGATAATTATCCCCAAGAGAGAAATATTTTGTGCAAAATTAGATTAGAATAAAAGGCACAAAGAGGAGGGTCATCGAGAAACCTGAATGGTAGCTACCGTATTGTCGTTCAGTTCGCGCATTACATCTGTGAATTTCGTATTTAAATAAGATCAGTTTAGCCTATACAAACTGATCCGGTGTTTGGTGGTAATCAATGCGAGACATTCTACGCGCGAATGTTGATTTTAATAGGGCAGTGATGGTGGTATAAATTAATCTAATTGAGTAAACTGGCAAAGCAGTCGCATTTGATTAATAATTTTTAAAAATTCTGTGGTAGAGATGATACCACCTCTCATTTTCGGAAAAACCAGTCGCTGAATGAAAAAGTGGTTTTAACTTGGCCGAATCTATTGACTTTTAAAACCATGTATCTCATTTTTTCTTTGTCTTTTTTTTCAAAGTGTTAATTTAATCTGGAATCATTTTACCGTTTAAATGCCAATTCGTACTGATGATGATTAGCCCCTATTGAGTCCTGGGGGGTGCGAGCACTCCAACTGCCCGTCTGATTGCATGAAGACATAAACATATCACCTCCGACTCTGATTAGCAATGGAGGGCCATGGATGCTAATTATTCTTATAATTGCAAATGACTCCATTCAGCATTACCTCTCTTTGATCTATTGAAACCAGACAGCTTCGAGCTCCCGCTTCCCCGCTCCCATTAAGTGGACTTTAAGTGTTGGCTACAATCAGAAACCCCCTACAGTACATGACGAATTTCAAAGATTTCATATTAAACTTTCCTGAAGACGCAGGTTCGTCTGCTTGCCGGTGCACAATTCTTTTTCAATCTGAGCCCCAGTTCTTTGTATGCTGATATTATATGTTGACTCTATTAGCCTTTTTAGCCTGTTGATATGAAGCCTGTGGTATTACTGCATTTGCTTTATTAAGTGATCTTATGGTATTTCGGTTAAATTGCGATATCATGACCGCCACGGTCCAATATAATTGTAAAATACATATTTCCCACTTTTATGAATAACAACAACAACAACAATAATAGGCTACTAATGATTATTATTATCACTATTATTATTATTAGAAGTAGAACATCTATGACAACAACAATTATGAAAATGAATATTAATAATGCTATCGCTGGTGTCCTCATCGTCGTCTTTGTTGGTGGATCAATAAATTGAAAAACGTTCATCAGTTGACGCCAGATCATTAATTCCTTTTAGGCCACCTCATTCTTCACTTCCTTGCACGTGGGATGCTCTCGATAAGCATTTTTGAAACAGGAATTGTCAGGAGTGTCAACAGCGTGGATATCAGTACTGCCATCTGACAAATTGCGGAGTTACTTGGCCCGAAAACCAGAATTATTTTTACCTGCTTTTAAAAATAAATTTGTGCATCTCTATGGTTTATAAAATAGGCCTTGAAAGAATGCTTGAAAAAAGGATCCAAACAAACAAAAATTGGACTTAAATGGCAATCTTGACGGCATGGTTGATGCCGATAATGATATAATCGCGGCGAAGATTATGAATATTATTAATAATAATTATTAGATGATGATGATAATAATAATTAGGGAATATTCTACATGGATGTTGTGATGACGATGATGAGTACGATGATTGACGATAATCATCCCTAATATTTTTGCGCATAAAGATATGAAATAATTATTGATAATAAGGATTGGACTATTAATAATATAATAATAATAGTAATAATAATAATAATAATGATAATAAATACAATAAAATAATAATAATAATAATAATTAATGCGGAGACAATTGTATTTCTGTTCGAGAAGAGTAACTCGCATTGCTATTTTTATCTTGAAACCAAACTAAGAATTTCACCTGAGTCTCCTCTCGGATTGACTCTGTAGACACAAGGAAAAAGGCTCTTCGCGACCTTACCCCAGTCAATGCAAAATACCCATCTCACGAAACCTTGCGGGAGTCCTACCTTCTCTTCTTTCTATTGCGCTTTTAAATTATCGATGAATAATGCGTATTTCCGTCTATTCTGAAAGTTCATATATTTCTGATAAGATAGTGTAGTTGCCGCTGACTCTCAAGTACACAAGCCTATGGGTCATCGTTTTTCATCGTGGTTGGACCAGATGATCGCAGGTGGACAGCTTTTTCAGCTGTATATTTCACTTGCTGTCTTGCATTATGCTACCTGAAAAGTTATTAGATGAGTCCTGGGTTGTATGCTGGCCACGACAGGTTTATTGATGTCAAATTGCTGTTCAAGTTGTGGAGCAAGTTCATACTTTTGTTTTGTGTTCAGTTAAATTATATTATGCATAAGGCTAATGTTGTACCACTGCATGGGCTACTTTTTGTATAGTTACACCCCATAAATCCCAATAGTTTTTTTGCTTTTCGCTGGCAAAATTATCAAATGAAGACTGCAAAGATGTGCCTACCAGAGGTAACGTTTTCTTACGTTAGCTTTTAAATGGCCATCAACCAACAAAATGCAAGGCATTTCTAACGCTATGGCATCTCTTAAATTGTTGTGCACTTGTAGTGATTGGGCTGCAAGCTTTATTCGTAGTATCTCTTTATTATTATTATTATTATTATTATTATTATTATTATTATTATTAATAATAATAATAACAATAATAATAATAATGATAACAACAATAATAATAATAATAATAATAATAATAATACCATGACGATGACTACTACTACTAGGACTACTACTACTACCACTAGCACTGCTACTACTAATTCTAATCTGCCGCTGCTTCTACTGCTACTATTTGTACAACTACAAGTGCAGTAGTGGTCACTGTTCACTTGCCATCAACTGTGTCGCTTCAGTGGGACATTAATATGTTATGTTCGATATATTTTCAGGCCTCAATTTTTTCTAAGTGAAAATGAGGTAAAAATGGCAAAATTGACGTTTCAAAAAAATATGTAGTTACTTGCTCAACAGTAGCCTATCCTCATCGAATCTGAAAAAAAAATAATGCTAGCCATGCGTAGTACTCAATCACCTCTATCCTATAAGTGGCAGGCCCAACTTCGCTGGGGAAATAGAGTTAGTTAACTCAATGAAGAAAATGTTTATACCGTTTAATTTCCGGAAGATGTAAAGGTTAAGTTTGTTTTACGTGGCCTTCCACACTTTCACCTTTACTCAGAGACGCTAGCAGGATTGATATAGAAGTAGGCAGTTGGGACATTAGAAAGCTATTCATTTCATTAAAAAAAATTACATATGGATATATTTATATCCGCAGTTAAATGTGGGTTGGAAAAAAGGTAGGAACAATCTCGTACATAGCCTATTAATTAAAAAGGATTTATCCTACTGTCTTATTATGTATTTTTAATACGCGGAGAAAAGATGCTATTTTTCCAGATGAGTATTGAAATATTCTTGAGTGAATGAGTCCATGTTTTTTTTTTCTTCTTCTTCTTCTTCTTTTTTGCCGCACTTTATTGAGGATGAATGATGTTTTTCAGTTTTATTCACAAACATGTTTGGGCAATTATTGAGAAGTCATTTTATTACTGGCCATCCATTTTCGCCACTCAGTAACTCTTCTGTTAGAGGCTTCGATCGCTCTTTCCATCCATAACAGAAGAGTTATATCCCTCAGTTGTAATTCAAAGACTATGGCACCCCCCTGTGGCCAACACTGATGCAAACTGTGGATGATTGATGAAACTAACAGAATACTCACAAACGATATATAGGACTATTCTTTATTGTTTTAAGGTTTCATGCCACAACTGATTTACAGCACGTGTGAATCCTCAAAACAGGAAACTTTTCGTAGTCTGCTTCCTTATGTTTGAACAGATTCACACAAAATTCAAGTATTCAACATAAAATGTAAAAACCATATGTATCATTGCAATTTATCCATTATTTATTCATGTATATCAGAAATTATACTAGTTTTCAAGGCAGCTTAACTTTCTCTTCAAATCTATGGCATTGTGAAATTATAATTAGCATTGTAAGCCTTCAGCTTACAATTCATAATTCATCTTTTCCTTTTGCAAAAAGAATTCTTTGTATCATAAATTAATAATACATCTTAAACAGGTATGTTTGAGCTTTTTAAAACATTCAGTAAAAAGACCTTGAAAAGCAGGCCTCACTTGAAGAGTGCATGTTAGCAGTTGTTTGTGCGTATTCAGAGGAAGCTCAATTGCTTTGTTATTTTCAGCACAATGAGCCTTGGTACCTCTTGTCAATCCTCCCATGCAGGAAGTTTGCATAAGCTCCATTTGATAGCCAAAATTCAACAAGAGTTGAAATATAGCCATAGCACATCATCTTTTGCAACAGGTTTTGAGCAAATGCTATCCGTGAGTAGGATCTAGTAACTGTTTGGCAGGGAAACACAATGCATATTGTATTCACTGCAGTACTTACATTCGACTGTGGCTATAAAGTGCTTCTACGCTGTACATTCCATACATATTTTTACAGTCTTTATGTGGGTTTGTAATGGACCAAACTTCACCCAAATACTTCAAGCCTCTCTCCCATTTGACATTTATTTCCTTCTGCGGCAAATATAAGGGAAAATGGCATTCAAAGACAGAAAAAATATTTACAAGAAAGCAGTAGTGCAGAAAGAAAGGGACACTGCATTTAAATGCAGCCAGATGGAGGAGGGCTGCCGGGCGCCTGATTCTCTCCCTGCAAGATCTTGGCAGCCGCTGCCCGGGGTGAAGTTAGCGGGAGGTGAGGTGCCCGGGGGGTAGGACGTCGCGCTGATAAGAAACTCCTCCTCAGTGGACGTAGTCCTTGAACTCCAGAAGCAGGTAGTTCTGTAGGAAGGTGGGCAGCCCCAGCTTGGGCACCACACTGGGCACACGCCCTCCCAGCACCAGCCTGATTGTACAGCGCACCAGGTGCTGCAGCGAGCGTGGAGTCCTGGCCAGGGAGAACAGGGACTCGTAGAAATCTTGGTGTTTCTGCAAGTATGGAATATGCAGCGAAACGTCAGGGTCTGTGCCAGCAACATGCAGATATGTTTTTCCTTTTCTCTTGAGCCATATTCTGTCTCAGTGGTCGCCAAGCGCTCAAGTTTCAGTTGGTCGCAACAAATCAATAATCCTATTTAGTTCCTACTGTAGTTCTGGAGCCTTCATTTATGAAATCATGTAATGTGGACTATTTTTGCAAAAAAAATATGTCACTTTATATTCTTTTCTATCTTAGCAGTTAACAGGGGTTTAAACATAAAGTGCTATTTCATGGATGTTATCGTAACATCTTTATCTTAATTTCAATTAAAATAGTTTCTGTCTGTGCCAAGGCTGGTCAGCGGCTCACGTCACAGAAGCCCCTGCAGAATGCCAAATGTAAGCATACCTGTGCAAGTCACCTAAAAAGACGCCTTACTACAGTCACTATATTGGATATTGTTGTGAACAAAACATGGCAGGGGTTGGTGGGCAATTGATTCTTTGAGCATGATTCTCAGCCATGCGTTAATATCCAGGCTATCTCTATAGGAAAACCTGTCTGGACATTGTTGGAATCTAGAAATCCCTCCAGATATTTGTGGTTCCACAGATAAAGAGACTGTTTGGATAAATGTTTGGAATGTATTAATCTTCCAAAAAAAAGAGGCAAATTTGCAGTATAGTGCATTCATTTTTACTCTTAAGTTTGAACTGCAGAGGAGCTTATTTTGGCTGGCTCACCTGAAAGACATCAGGTGGAACATTCTCCACCCAAGTGTCCGTGATTTTGAGGCTGTCATAGGAATTCAGAAGGGCCTCAACTGTCCGAGGAGAGACGCAGCAGTATTTCAGCACCTGAAAAGAGCATTACCACACGTTACCCTGTTTGTCAATAGTCCGATCAAGTTTCAGGCAATTTTTTTTTGTTTCATGTTGACACAGGCTCTCTATATTCATTGTACTTATTTATACCGGACTTCAAACATGTAGATAAATGACTCCATGGTAATTATTTCTTAAACTATGGTATAATAGTAAAGCCCAAGCATAGTCAGAACTGATGGCGGAATGCAACAAATCTGTACCTGAGCACCTACTGATGTGTTTTATGGGACAAGTTTAATCTCAAATATTCACACTACTCAGAAATGCTGTTATAAAGATTTGGGGGAAATCACACATTATTTGCCTTTAGAAATGTTCAGAACATCATTTCCCTGTCAAGCAAAATCCATAAACGCAGTTCCCATGTTCTGCACGTCCTTTCATCTTCACTCTCGGCGGGATCATGTAACGTTAAAGCCGCTGATAGCGCTGCACCAGATGAGGCTCTGAAGGAGGGGTGACCAGTCATTGTCATGGCCTGGGTGCATCCTCCACATTTAAGCGCTAATGCGCTCTGCCCTGCTAATTACTGCCTTAATTGATCCAATTTAACCACCCCTTCCAGAGCCAAGACCTAAAGAGAGTGAACATCCTGGACCGAGGGTGTGGTATAAACCTGGGCTGAACACCCTACCCAATCACTCTGGGGGTCCAAACGGGAGAAGTGGGCTATACACCAATGCGGCTTGGCCCTCATCTTTATTTTGTGAGAGCATGGGGTAAGGAACGAAAGAGGAGGGGGCAACCCTGGGAGTGTGGGAAATAATTAAACACTTGGTGAGATGAGCAGATTGGGTCTCCCTCTGGGGGATTCATGGGAAAATCTGCAATTAGCACTAATTAATCTCTTATTAACACTGGCTAATTAGGAGTCAGGCAATTTGTCTGAAACAAGCGGGAGCTGAAACTGGAGCGGCAGTGGGTTCCCGTGTACGGAGCGTCACAGTGAGCGGCAGCGCTCTTGTATCGTGGGGGGGAATTATATACCATTCTGTTTGACAGTAACTCATAGTTTACCCCTGAAGGGGTGGGGGGGCTGGGGTGACAGGACTCTCATTGGGTGCTCAGATTACATCGATTTCATGTTATCCAATCAAAATATTTTATCCTTGGTGCTGTTGTTTCCGAGGGGCAGATCAACAAACCCCGCACATTTAATGTTCACTCAGAAGGTTTTAACTTGGTGTGTCTGAGTCGGCGTCCCTAGGCTAGTTTGAACTGATTGAAATCATAGAAAAGAAATTTGGTGAAATGTAGATTTAAAATTTTAGGTGCCATTTCCGCACAGCTGAGACCTTCGCGCCAGGGGTCAGATTTTGCATCTGGGAAATGCTCAATTGTTATTAAATGCGATTCCTTGAGGGTTTATGACAAAGTTTTACCACTAGAGGGAGCCAAGAACAGAACTACAGTAACTGAATAAAAAGGGCAGGCTCATCAAATATAAAATTCCCACGCATTTTGTAATAAGCAGTAACATTATCTTACCAGTCAGCATGGATATTATCAGTCTGGAAGAGCAACTTAGTTGACAGGGATTCAAAATCACTGACATAAATTGGTCAGTATGGACTGATAGGACAGACTGCCATCAGTCATTACAGAGTGTTTTCGATCAATTTTGCTCCAAGATTAGGCAATTGTTGCACTTTTGTATGTCCCCCCTTTATAACTCCAGTTAATTTCAGTGGAGCCCCCTGTGAGGGAGGGGCTGACAAGTATGTGAAGCGCTACAAAATCCAAATGGTTAAATGGATTTGAATTACAATGCCCTCAGATGGAAGATGTATGTCTGTCCAATCAGGCAAATTAATTCCAAATTCAATTTAAATGTCAGATATTTAAAATTTAAAGATGTCTGTTTACATCTATGAGGTTTTAGCGAACGGAACACACAATTTTGGCTGTATCTTATACTTTTTGATATATTGTAGATATTGTACTGCAGATATTGTAGATCAGTAGATCATCTATGAGGTTTTAGTGTACTGAACACACACTTCTTGCGGCTGTATATTGTAGATATTGTAGATCAGAGGTCACCAACTCAGTTCCTGCATACTTACTATCTAGCAGATCTTCACTCCAACTGCAACCAAGCACACCTCATTTAACAGCTTGAGACCTGATTGAACTGCTAATTAGTCTAATCTGGGATGCCAAATTGAAGACTAGCGTGCAGGAAGGACTTAATTCACATTTTGCAAAATGGCCAGAGCATCATATCAAAGATTTCTCAGAAGAAGTACTCAAGTCCTGTGCATTGGTGTGTTGCCATAGTCAAATTCACTAAACTTCAGCTCAAGAAATACCCAAGTCCATAATGTTTGAGCAAAAAGTAACTATGTTCATGACTATCAAGTCAAAATTCTAGTATTTGTCACATGACTATCTGTGAAAATAGCAACTATGGGGGCAGGGCAGCTGTCTTTATTTGTTAAAAGACTCAAGTCCAGCCATTTAGTGGTAAACTGAACTTAAGTCCAGGTGTTCAGAAGTGAAAACAATTACTTAAGTTTAAACTATTTTTCATGTTTATTAAGTCGTGCATGCATGTTTTCGTTCAAAAAAGGGTTTGTTAGCTCTCTCTAGCCCCTGGGAACAGCAATAGGCTTTATAGTATGCAGCCATTAAAAAAAAAAGAAGGATGTCAACCGTAGGTTGAACGGTATCTTGCCAAAAGGGTCGTGTTTTTTTCAGCGAGAGCCATGAAGGTCAAGGCCGATCACCACCAAAAACTAATCAGCCGAGCGCCTGACCATATACTACATTCACACCAAGTTTGAAGTCGATCCGATTAAAGCCACTCAAAAAATAACGGTTTCGTCAAACCCTCAAATTGACCAAAAATTGACCTTGACCTTTGACCTTGACCTTGATGGAGTCCCCCAAATAATAGGAATCGTGATGAGTCATTTTTAGGCATCCGTACTAAAGATCTCAAGGAGCAGGCATCACGCAGAGCAGAGAAAATTTTTCAAGAAAAATTTTCGGTAAAAAACTGTTTTTACTTCATAACGTCACCAAATGACGTCAAAGTGCAAAAATTTTGACTGATCTGGAAAGCGGTCAACAAGGGCTTTCATATGAGGTATTACTCGACATAGTTCCTGCAAGTTCAAAATTTGACCTTGGGGTCAAAAATTTTCGACCTTCAGCGAGAACCATGAAGGTCAAGGTCGATCGCCACCAAAAACTAATTAGCTGAGCGCCTGACCATATACTACATTCAAACCAAGTTTTAAGTCGATCCGATCAAAGCTACTCAAAAAATGAGGGTTTCGTCAAACCCTCAAATTTACCAAAAATTGACCTTGACCTTTGACCTTGATCTTGATGACCCCAAATGATGGGAATCATGATGAGTCATTGGTAGGCAACTGCACAAGAGATGACGAGGAGCAGGCAACGCACACAGCAGAGAAGTGTGCTCCGCTTTTGGCAAGATAAAAATCTGCAAGATGTTTTGAAAACTTTGACCTCCAAAATCTTAAAGCGTACTTTTGTGACTTAGGTACTTCTTGCACACAAGCCTTTAATTTAGGCTGACATGAAAAGCCTCAGGATGGCAAATCTCCAGGAACAGGGCTGGCTCCCTCTGGTGTAGATCTTCAGATTCAGCCCTTTGGTAGAGCAGGGATCATCAAATTAGGCACTGGGTTTTTTTCAAACCAAGCAATTTCTTGAAAAAATTTGTTTTACTGATAGGCCAAACCGTCTTTCCCAGATCACCATTGTTAGGGAATGGTGGAGTTCAGATGTTGTCAAACCTTAATGGTCAGTGGTCTGAAGAACAGAAGTAGAACGGATATACAGAGTTGAGTAGCTCACCTTGGGCAAAGCACCAGGCCAGACGCGTATGGACCCGTGGTTGAGCAGCGCTCGGACAATGCGCTCAGGCTGGTGGCTGGTCTTGTAGGCCACAGACTTGAGGACATTGTGCATGGGTGCATCACCACTGTAGCACATGGTGTTGACGCTAGAACCGTGCTGCAGGAGCAGGTCCACTATGCCCGGGTTGACGTTCTTGCAGGCCATGTGCAGAGGCAGCTGATTGTCCTGGTCTCCAGTGTGCACATCGGCCCCGGCAGCCAGCAAAATACGACACACCTCGACATACTGCCCCAGGTCTTCGGCGGCCTGTGGCTGAGAGCAGGCAGCATTCAGAGGGGTGTTCCCCTCGTCGTTTCGCTGGTCCAATGCTCCCCCGTAACGTAGGTACAGGTCCGTGTGACCGGGCAGGCCGTGCCGAGCCGCCACATGCAGGGGAGTGTCGTCCTCTTCCAGACTGCGGCCGTTCACCATGGCTCCAAACTGCAGGAGGTGCTTGGCGCATCTGTGCAAAGAATGAGGGAGTGGCAGAATCAGAGATGCTCTCGTGTCCTTCAGGTTCACTCTTGTCCAAACATAGATCAGCCTTTGGATAGCCTTTAAACATAATTCAGATCTGCTAAATGAATCAGGCACTCCTTATGATCATTGGCTTTCTATGAAGGTAATGAAAATTGGGTTTCTGTTCTCATTTGACATAAACTTAAAAAAATAAATCAATAAAAAAATACTCCAGCAACAAACATGGTGGCACTAACAGTGGGTGAAATTGTGCTTATCAACCAATTTTAACTGTAAAACATATTTTTAAAAATTAAAAAGCAATATAAACTATTTTAAACATGTTACATACATACTGTTAGACAGGAAGAACAATGTTCACTGCCCTCAACTGAGAGCTTCATTGCAGATAATGATAGCACTGTTTATTACATGCCTCAATCATGTGAGTGGAAGATAATTCAACAATGCTTTAAATTTCAATGGAAAAAATTCTAAAGGGGGAATAATTACGGGAAAAAAATGCCTGAGGGGTTGTGAGATTAAAAATGGCCCGCATTTGCCTGCAATCAGTAATCTTTTCACACTGCAATGATACTTTATTTCCCAAGTCATTATATGTTTCATCCAGACTGTTGTATTTTCTTGCATTGACACTGAAATGAATATTTTTGAATATCGCGGGAATCTGAGTGATGGCAATAATAAATGCCTCCATTTTAAATAAAAAACCCATAACACTAAAAATGAGTATTGGAATTCAGAACTTAGTGATTTCCTACTAATATCTAGTGATAAAATGCTAAAAATTCCTGACATTACCTATTGCTAACTTTAACTATTTATGACCAATACGTAGATAATTTTACCGTCATCAAACTCATCTAAGGGTAGTCCACTGTAGATTGGCTTACATTATTCGAAGTGCATTTCTGTGCCATCAATCCTATCTAAAGAAATCAAACTTACATTGCATGTTTCTCTAAAATAATGATATCATTATTCAATGAATGGTTGGGAAAGCACAGCTAAAGCAATTTCACATTTAATTATCAGCTGAAAAATCATCTGCTGAAGACAGGCATTTGGTTGGATGTGGGGTCCCTATAATTAATCAAATAAGGACTGATTATGGGGCATGTCTGTTGCTGTTGATACTAGTCAAAGTGTGCAAACTCTAAAATAATACAGAAATGGATTTTTTGTCGCGAATAGCACTAAAATACATGAAAAATACGAAATGTATGTGAATTGAGAATGTGCATCTGTGCAATTAGAATGTGTAATTCATCCTTCAATTGCTGAATATTCAAATGCATGTTTACTGCATGTCAGTTTATCAGCAGTTACTTGAGATCAAAATGGCTTCAAAGGTAAAAATGACCTCAAAGGTAAAAATGACCAATATTTTAACGGCCGCCACCTTTCCAGAAATATTCATTTCTTGGTCTGAAGAAGTAGTCTTTAGGGGTTCTTGTCTTCAATTTACAATATTCTTACTTTGCTTTTGGTCATTAAATGTGCACACAAGTTTGACATTCCACATAATGTCCAACACATGCATTGAGTAGAAAAGTTCTTGAACAAGGAGTTAGCACTCAGTGCCTTGTCAGCCGGGAGGTGGGTGGAATGGTACCGGTACTCACTCCAGGGAGGCAGGGCTGGTGCACACATGCAGGGGCATCAGGCCATCCTCACTCACGGCGTTAGCGTTGGCCCCGTAGGTGAGCAAAAGCTTGGCGCACTCCGCCTGTCCATTTTCACATGCCTCGTGGAGAGCAGTGGACCCTGCCGGGGAGAGCTCCACATCCGCCCCCCTCTGCAGCAAGTGCCTGAGGCACTCCGTAAAGCCCCGCCCTGCTGTGATGTGCAGAGGCGTGGTCAGCTCCTGCTCGTAGGTCAGTGACCAAAGTCCTGTTGGACAGGGGTGGGGACGGGTATAAAAAAAATCATCAATGGAATATTGAAGAAACATGTTTCAAAGCATGAGAAAAACATTGACTTTGAACAAGAAGTTAGTTTAAATCATGCATTTCATGTTTGATCTGCTGTACATGATATATGCAAAGCTCTTCATAAAGACTATCAATTTTAACCAATTCGTTAGTAACTATATTTCCACTGCCTCGATGATATTCTCATTGTAACTATAAAATGTTTTTCTTCTAGATCAGTACACATTACTGTGACTATAGAGTTATCTGCTGGTTTTTCAACTTTAAACCAACAGCTGAGCTGTGCAGCAAGAGCATAGGTGGAAATGCCAGGTATGGTGCAGAGCTGTAGCGTACATCCACACACACTGTAATGCAGTGGCACCGCAGCCTTTAGGGCTGGCCTGCAGCCAGTGCCTGATTTCTCATCATTCTCTGCTGTTCAAAAGGGAAGTTTCAAAACCAGAGCTTTTCTTTACTGCAAGATGAAATGCTGCAAAATCAAATTTCAAACTCCACAGCAAATGTCAGTCAGGATTTATCATTCGCATTGACTCTGCAAGTAATAGCTTCCACACCAAGAGCAGGAGCCTGATATGCAAAATGAAAATGTCACTCATCAAGCAGAGTCCTGTCTCTCGCCCTAAAAAACGAAAAAGAAAACACTGAGCTATAACTACACTCGGGTTTTAGAGGCATCTGACAACGGTGACATTTACAAATGCTAATCCTTGGTCACTAATAAATTATTTTTGCCATTATCATCCTGAAATTTAAGAAAAGCAAGCTGTTATGACTGCCATTTTTCTTCTAAGCCAAGCTAAGTCTAGGTTACCTACTCAAGCCTCTGTAATTGAAACGATAGTCCTTCCACTCCTCAATGTTGCTCGTGTCATACACAGAATTAACAATGTGGTAGCCGTCGGGATCGTCCATGACAGAGATTGCGGTCAAATGGTCGCCCACTAGGAGGGCGTTCCAGAACTGGAGGATGTGGCCGGTGGCCTTCGCTGTTGCAATCACGTCATTCCGTATCTCCCTCGGTTTGCGCCACTTGATATTCGATCCCATGAGTTCAGCTGGGCTCAATATATTTGATGCAGCAGTGAAATAAAAAGAAAAAATCTTTTTCAGATGATATAGATTACAGCCAAATATCTTTGAACAGAAAGTGTAAGCCCAAGGTTTGGGAAAGGTTGTGTCCCTGGTGAGTGGTTCTGACTCCTCTGCAGTTTGTTTATGCTGTGGGTGCCTATTTAAAGGAGGCATTGCGTTATGTGATACATCCCTGGCTCAGAACACACTAGAAAGCTGAGGAAATAGGTCAGGAGCCTGATGACTTGTGTCTGACTGCTAAACTTACCCAGCTTACAGTGCATGTATAATGTAAAATATTGTTGCAATTCAACAGCAGTCAAAACAATGATTAATTTTTATTTTTACAGTGAGAATACATTGGCAGTGCAAAGATAAAGGCACAGAAAAAACACAGTACACTCCATAGTGTTGCTAAAAAAAAAACAAAAAATAAAAACATATTGCACAAAAATGAAGCTCTGCCCCAATATCTCACTAGAAAAATATTCAAATCTTTAAATGATGCATCTGAATCTTGAAAAGCAGGAAATTTGTGAAGCGAGTGCAAAAAGAATGCATCATTACACCAGACTTTTAGTTCAGTCTGTAATTAAACAGCGTTAATATTTCTGCATTGATAGATTATTTCTGGCAGTGCCAAAGACAGCCAGCCAGCATATCAATAAACTTTGATTACACTTCTTGTTTAGGACAGCAACATTCAAAAGCCCATAGGAATGTGGCCTTCTATTATGCTCAGTCATTTCTCATGCCTTTTTGCTCAGGGATATTTGGACATTGATGCAATTTGTTTCCTAGGAGAACAAGGCAGGTTTGAAGCTTTTAAGGGACTGGGAATCACTGAAGGGGCTGGACATGATTCAATCTAGAAATTTCTGCATAACCCAAATGGCCTCATCAGTTTTTAAACTGACCCACACCCCTCATACCAGGTCAGAAAATACTGTAAAGAACATGCATAATTGGGTTCCTGGGCAAAAACAGTTCTGTTTTGATTCAACACCCAGACTTGGGGTAAAGTCCACAAGGTAGTGTTTCTTAACAGGAATTTTGGAACAGTACAGGGATGGGAAATGGGAAAAAAAAAGTTTGTATGATTCATTATTGCTCTTGCTAAATGGTATTTTGAACGATTTATTAATTTATTAGAACCTATTACCTCACTTGTGGGGGTCAATTTCCATCTCTCTCATTTGCAGTGACGTCTCTTGTGCTGTACCCATGATGGTGGATGAGAGAGGGATTCGAAATGCATTTCAACTAAATCCCTAATGCTATGAAACCTTTTGTGATGGAATGAAGCAATGCACTTTCTAGCTCAAAATGAAATTCATTACATAAGAATATTACCAATGCAACTTAGGGGTGTCATTAATTCTTGGCCCAACCATTAACTGCAGTCTTTAATTGAACTGGGAGGTCTTTCACACAAGTGTTCCAACCCACTCCGTACTCTACAAATCCAGATCCAAAAGTGAAGGCAACTGATCCAGCTCAGTTTGTTTTATGCAAGGCCCAGGGCATGACAGAATGCTGATTGCTGAATTGTGCAATGCAAAACATCTTATTGGAATCATATGAATTTGTATTCAAATGTTTTTGCACTCAGTTATTCAAGTGTTCCCTTTCATTTGCCACACATCTCTAACTATTATTTAATGCAACATATAACATGTTAATAATGTGGACAAGTGAAAATATTTTTTGAGCTGCCGCCAGGTCGCTTATGTCAGGGCCATGTTAACTACGTCCACGGTGGGTGGGTATGCGTCTGAATCAGGACTGTTCCAGGGGCAGGTGGTTTGCAGTCATGCAGGGTGCTACATAACCAGCTGAAATGTTCCAACCAGGCAGAGAATATAACAGTCAGCAGCCAGCCATCACTCAAGGCTGACACCCAAGGCTGACCCAGAACCTGCAGTCTGCTAGTGCTACATGTGTGTAATGTTTCATCTGAAGCTTGGAACATGGAGCAGGTAGCCAAGGAAAAGGTCAAGTGTCTTAACCTTACTCTTCTGTAGTCTTTATTGAAACTCGATGATAGCAATGCAGAGAAGCAGTTGCTATGCCACATCAGGGTAGGATGATAACTAACACTCACTATGCTGCCACTCAAAACCATTTTAGCTTCACCTCCGTCTGTAAAATATTACCAGGGATTGGCAAAATATGCCTCCCAATATATGCCTCGCATTCTGTTTTAAGATCAACTCTGATAGTATTCATGTAGTATTCATGATGCACTCCATGGTAAATCACATTACAATTGATGTTAAAAATATAATGTTTCACTATTATCATCTGGAAATGAGGAACATGCCATCTATGGATTATAGGCATCCCCTGACAGTATCCAGTCCCAGTCCCTGTCTACGATTATGCGGTTTTATGAAAATGACCCATTTATTATATCAAATATATCAAAGACAATTAACTGCCGATACAATTAAAAAAAGAAACAGCAGGTGGCAAGAATAATAAACACACTACAGGGGCACATTGATAATACTAATATGAAAATAAATACAGATTAGGGTTTAAGTTATATGGGATGCAATGTCTTCATAACTCTGATACCTGGCATTTTATTTTATCAGGGCTGTCAACTGTAAAAATTAGGGATCCTGTATATCAGAAATGAAAATTTTACTTCTTAAAGAATTCTGACATTAATTTTTTGCCTACAATTTCCATGATAAACTTATAAAAATCTGAATTTACTCAAGTTGCAAATTAAAAATTTTTTTATTTCCATCCCCAGTGTTCTCATGTCCCAGGATTTTGGCTCGCTGCAGTTTCTGATAATGGCGAATCATTACATATGAATCGCAATATCACAAGAAAATGACTTTGTAGCTGGAAGTTTCTAGTTAGAGTCTCGACCATTACTATCATTATTACAATGGAGGACACCACTATCTCATTTTTAGCCAATAGCATGGCTAAAGTTCTAACTCCATGGTAGGGTCCAGGGGGTGAAATGTAGTTAATTTTTATACAGCAACCTGTTTGT
The DNA here is from genome assembly GCA_029721435.1 of Gymnothorax reevesii. NCBI lineage: Eukaryota > Metazoa > Chordata > Actinopteri > Anguilliformes > Muraenidae > Gymnothorax > Gymnothorax reevesii. The sequence continues at coordinate 70,237,113 of CM056577.1, read as the reverse complement.
AGTGGTGTTCCCCAGGGCAGCGTGTTGGGTCTACTGCTGCTTTTATTGGACAGTTATGACACAAAGGTAGTTGGTGACTGGAGGATATTTTCAATGTTGATAATTCTGTTCTGTTTGAAGCTGAGGAAAAGTCTGAAGGGAGCTATCTGTGCGGCTATCAAATTTCACCCCTTGCATTGGTCTTTTTGTAACCTGTGCACAGAACAAACTGTCAGCATTATCATCACAACCAGTCTTCTTTGCAGTGAAGTGAATGGCACTCCATTCCAATGCTATCTATGACAGTTGTAGATCACAAATCTGCACAGGGTTGATGGCGTGTCAGAAGTACTATGCTAGCGCAATTGTGGTAGATGTTGTCTTAAATGCAAATGCATATGCAAGTTATGGGGATGATGCATAAATATCTTGAGCTGCAGTGGTAAAATGTGTATGTGACTTTCTAATATAAATCCTGCGCTTTGAAACTACAGCATATATGGTTTTATTATTGGCAAACTGTCCCTTTAAGATCTGTGTTCACAATGCCACAATAAATAAGAGATTGAGTGAAAAATAGCCTCCATGAGAGTGCTGCTTGGCAAAAACCACTGCTGACCTAAAAGAATGCAAAGGGTGGTCTCACATTTGCCAAATAACATTATGATCCCCAAGAAAATAACTGTAGACTGATGAATCAAAAGTGGAATTTATGGAGGACATGATTTCCATAACATCTTGCATAAATCCAATACAGCTTTGAACAACAAGAACATCATTCCAACAGTCAAAGAAGGTGGTGGTTGTGTGATGGGTTGGTGGTTGGCTTGCTACTTCAGGACCTGGGTGACTGGCTATTATTGATAGAAGCATGAACTCTGCTCTCTACCAGAAAATCCTGAAGGTGAATGTCAATTCCTCAGTTTGTAACCCCCAGTAAACAGTTGTGTTACGCAGCAGGGCAATGATCCGAAGCACATGTGCAAGTCCACCTCTGAATGGAACAGAATCAAAATGAAGGTTTTGGAGTCAAGTAGTCAAAGTCCTGATTTCAATCCAACTGAGGTGCTGTTGAATGACCTTAAAGGGATAGTTCACCTAAAAATGGAAATTCACTTATCATCTACTCACCCAAAGGCTAATCGAAGGGTCCGTTAATTATTTTCGCCGTCAAAAAACTTCTGAAGTTACAAAGAAAAACAGCATTGAAGACTGAATCAACTGAAGTCACTGGTGTCCACTCTCTCAAACGTAAAAAAACAACATATAATTATAACCGCAAGCGGTGTTATGGCCCTCGCCCTCCTGTCCTATCACCTCCTTTTTGGCCAGTGGGGCCACTCAAGATTGAGAGGAAAGCAGACTTGTCTTTCAGTGCACAATTTCCAATGTAATTTTGTATTTTCCCTGGGCTGGAAGTCAAGATTTTTTTCAACCACGACTAACTGCACTGTTGTGCATTTTTGTTGTTGCCATGGGAACACGATTAAGAATAGGGGTGTGTCCTCATTTGCTTGTTGGTTCAGTTAGACATAAGAGATGAGTGTACGAAATTTCTTTTAACTATGTCAAAATTTTTTTTCTCCCATTCAAAAAAATGTAGGGGGATTCAAACAGCCATTTTACCATACAGCAATAGGAGTTACACACTTTTATACTTCTGAAAATGGCCACTTGGTTTTCAGCTCATCACAGCCATGCCGAAAATTTTATCAAAAATGTAATTATCAACTTTTGACCACACGTGTGAAGGTGATTTTCACCAAGTTTGGTGCCAATTGGATGAAAGCCCTAGGAGGAGATGTTGAACATATGAGGGGTGTGATTTTATATGTCCACGCTTTCACCTAATATGGCCGACTTCCTGTTGGGTTAAGGGTGGGGCCATAATGTAATTTTTCACTTGTCCCAACATGGGCTATGTCTATACCAAGTTTCCTTTTTCTACGTGGAAAGAAGTTTTGGCTGGGCTCCCATTAGCGTAATGCATTTTGATTTTTGACTGTGGCCAAGTCATTTTTCAATATTTTTTCTTACGGACTTCAAAAAAAATTTTTTTGCCGGGCTTGAATTTTTGGTCAAATAAAATTGACTTTTCATTCATGTTCAAGGGGTAAAATTTGCGTTCAAAGGGGGGAAAGGATAATAATAATAATGATAATAATAATAATAACGGAACCGTGCAGTTTTAATAGTTCCTCGTCGGCTTCGGCCAGGCTCGGGCCTAATAATACTAATAATAATAATAATAAGAAGAAGAATAATGATAACGGAACCATGCGGTTTTAATGGTCCCTCGCCGGCTTCGGCCAGGCTCGGGCCTAATAATAATAATAATAATAATAATGGGACCATGCGGTTTTAATAGCCCCCTGCCGGCTTTCGCCAGGCTCAGGCCTAATAATAATAATTACGGAACCATGCGGTTTTAATAGGCCCTCGCCAGCTTCGGCCAGACTCGGGTCTTATTATTTTTATTATTATAACGGAACCATGGGATTTTAATAGTCCCTCGCCGGCTTCGGCCAGGCTCGGGCCTAATATTAAAAATAATAATAATAACGGAACCATGCGGTTTTAATAGTCCCTCGCCGGCTTTGGCCAGGCCCGGGGCTGAAAATAACAAAATGACTCTATACTGCTCGTACGGCGTAATCCAAGTGTCTGTAAGTACACTCAAGTTTGGCTCGAAAAGATGTCTTTCGATTATGTTTTTAGCCTAAATGGCCAATATAGCCACTTTACTAGGAGCCCTGTTTATTTTCACCAAAGAAGTTGACCTCGCTACGGTGGCCAACGAGGGTAAATAAGCTGTTCAGTCAGAGAACACTAACATTAAAACTACAGTGTGTTTCTCTAGTTGGACATGTTTAGGGCTGTTGCAGCACCATTTAGGTTAAAAACATGGTGAAAAGATGTCTTTTTTCGATTCAAATTTGAATGTCAGGTCTTGCAGACACTTGGATTACGCCACACAAGCAGTATGGAGGCATTTTATGTTTTTTAAATGTTTTTCACTCATGAAAGAGTGGTCACCAATGACTTCAGTTGATTTGGATTTGTCGTCGATGTTGTTTTTCTTTGAAACTCCAGAAGTATTTTGAAGATGAAAAACATTCACGGACCCTTCAATTAGCCTTGGGGTGAGTAGAGAATGAGTGAATTTTCATTTTTAGGTGAACCATCCCTTTAAACAGGCAGTTCATGCTCAAAAACCCTTCAATGTGGCTAAATTTAAACAATTCTGAGAAAAACTGGGCCAAACTTCCTCCACACCAATGAAAAGAAACTCATTGCCAGTTTTTGCAAATGTTGCATTGCAGTTGTGCCTGCCAAGGGTAGCGCAACCAGTTTTTACGTTTAGGGAGACCATTTGTTTCTCACTAATTACTTTCTATTTTCAATAAATGAAATGATCATTTAAAAGCAGCATTTATGTTTGCAAATTTTGTCTTTGTATTGTATTGAAATTAGTTGGATGATTTGAAACTTTTGAATATTACAGAAAAAAGTTATATTCCAATTTCTTTGAAATTTGTGTTGTGACATGACCTGGTTTGTGATTGTGAATGCGAACATACCAAGCGATCATGCCAAGCCAGTCGTATATAATGTATAACTGTATAATGTAGGCTACAGTTCAGTGTACAAAACCGATCCAGATTACATGATAGAATATAAACGCCTCAAAATAAGTGCAAGAAGCGTACGTCGGCCATACGCGTGACATACGTGAACACACGTGTTACACTAATTTGCATGAAGTGGCATCCCAATTCCCTTCCGCTCAAAACTACCCCTATATCGTTGAGGGAAATCTTACTATTTAGTGCACTTTAAATCAAGGGTTAAGATTAAGGGAAGAAAATTGGGATTGAGCCAATGTGTGTCATGAGCCACACCTCCCTCCACCTCTGCTATTCGGCAGAATGACGGGCCAGTTTAAGTTTCCGTGGTGTTATTACTCAGTACATCGTACCTGAAATGCTCACGAAACTGCAGATTTACGCTAATTGCAAATGTTAGCTGGCTGCCGGGCTACTCCCCTAACCCAACCGTTAACGCCTGGCCCATTGCTGGGACTGAGCTGCTGACAACTCAAGCTCCGGACATTAACCCATGCTACTATTGTAACATCAAATTTAATTGAATCAATATAGCAACATGTGCCTAACGTTACTGTAACACCAATTAAAGCAAACATATGACTTTATGTTGTTACTTACTTGTCCAGGAGAGGAAGAGCTGGCTCTCAGTCAAATTGTAGCCCCTTTGGCTCTTGCAGTGCTCTCCAGCTTGGAAATACAACGCTAATATTAATCCAGGTTCTGTCCCTTTCTTTATTCGACAACGTCTTCACCATCGGCCATTGTTTCTTTTGACCTAAATTCGGATCCTGCTCGTCTTCAGGGGAACATTTCTTTTCGCTCTCCGCCATTTCGCTTTTTAAGAAATATGTGCTGCCACTGCTCACTGGCTGTATGAATGCATTCTCGGGAAGGAGGAGGAGGCGATTCTGCTCACTGGCTGTATGAATGCATTCTCGGGTAGGAGGAGGTGGCGGCAATTCAGATGAACGTACATGAACACGCAGCCGGACCGGGCTTGTAAACAAGGGGCTGGAGATCAACACAGAGAGTGGGTCTGTGACGTCCTGCGATACTCCAGATGAAATGACACCTCTCGTTCTTCACGTAGCAATTTTTAATTCCTTCAGTCTAGAAATGATGCATTTGTGCTTATTGCCCCTTTAATGTTACAATGCAGAGTGTAGACTGCCTACAAGTTGCAACATATCACGGTAAGTGAGTAGCCTACTACAAATGATGACATTTGTCCAGCGCACTAAAATCTACTTCAACACGTCACGGGCGGCACATTCTGTCGATGACTTTCATGTATTCACCAAATTTACAGTTATTTCATAGAAAATCACTTGAAAATTGAAAGGGCTCGCTTTGTGTGCAGGGATGAAAGTTGCTCTTCCAAGGCCTACCCTTGCATACTGGCTGTACGGTGGTATGGCGTACTGCTGCGTTTCAGCTTACTTTCACCCCTGGTGATCAGGTCATCAGCACCACTTGAGTGTTAGCACTGGTCTGAAAAAAAAAATATGCCTCTTGCAAGGGACTATGGTCTGAGACCACCTTCAGAGGCACACCGTGAAGGTGGACAGTGTGTGGAAGGAGAAGGTTGGCAGTCTCCTTAGCAGCAGGCAGCTTAGCCAAAGGCACGGAGTGGGCTGATTTTGTGCAGCGTTCCATGATGATAAAACTGACTATATTCTTATCAGATGGTGGCCGTCTGGTGATTAAATCCATGGCAATACATTCCCACGGTCGGTTCGGAACTTCCAAGTGCTGCAGCAGCCTGCAGGGTTGTTTTCTTCTTGATCTGGAGCAGGTACACATCACACAAGCTGTGACTAATGACCAGGTATTCTGGTGGGCCACTGTTATGATTCTTTTGTTCCTGACCATGTTTTTGTTACGACTCTCTGTTTCCATGCTTTGTTTTGTATTTTGCCTGTCTGGCTTTGTCCTGCATTCCTTACCTTATTTCATAGTCTCTGTCTATAGTTTCATTCCGGTTCATGTTCTTGCCATTGCCATGCATTACACATTGTTTCCCCTGTCTGGTCATATGTGATGTGACACTTTTGTTCCCCAGTATTGCGTGCCAGGCTTTCAGGTGATTTCATGGTTTCTGGGTTTTCAATTATTCCTTCCAGTCTCATTTGCTTCCTTCGTCTTGCTGTTCTATCTTTACTAACAAATATTAACAGTTTATTATTTTAGATGAATTACTAACACTAACATGGTTTATTGTACTAACTTGCTAACAAGCACTAGGGATTGTATAGCAGCACATTACTAATTGACTAACAAGCTCTCAGCACTCACTCTGCTCTAGTCTCCGCCCCTTGCCTTCACTGAATTTAATTTGCAGTGCTTCAGCGGATTCTCCGCTCCTTTTTAATGTTCTGCCTCTCACCCTGTGCACTTTAGAACTCCCTAACCGGAGTTGTCTGTTTGTCATAGGCTGTCTGTGTAATCCCAGTCCACGTTTTGGCTTTTGCTAATTTCATGTGGTTAAGAACTTCCTCTTGTTCATCCCTTTGTTGATTAGTCTGATCCAGCTCACCTGTTCCCTATTGTAGCATGTGACTTCCCGTATGTGTATTTAAGCAGTCATTTCACAACCAGGGGCCTCTCTCACAAAGCTGGATTAACGTTTCCCTCAATTACCCAGTTGTTCTAAACCAGACATCCGCGGTCTTGATTATTGGTCTCACGAAGCCGGATATCAACTCGTTAATTGAACCCAGAAGTTTCCAATCTAGATGTGTGCTCGTGCACATAAAAGGGGCGGTGTTAACTCCATTTGGCCAATTGCGCACCATGGAGGAGCCGCAGAGAGCAACTTATTTCTCGATGGAGGAGCAAACTATAATTCTTAGGATGTATGAAGAGTATAAAGACATCATTCAGGCAAAAAGCAACACTGTTGCAGCTGCCAGAAACCGCAAGAAATCTTAGCAAAAAATCCCAGACTCTGTCAATGCGTAAATTACTGGGATTGTAATATTAAATCACCGCTGTGTGTGTCTCTCAAATGTATGTGTCTGTTTCAATTTTCTTATATTCTTTTTGACAACTTAACCTCATCATTTCAGTTGCAACCCCAGTGGAGCCAAAATGACTTGTGAGCAAGTAAAAAATAAATATAAGAACATAGTTCGAAGCAGTCAGTAAGTTTATTATAATGTCTTCCAGGCTACATATATGATGTAATACATAAAAAGGATACAAACATTGTCTACAATAGTCTACAATACAACATGCACAAAGCTTTACCTTTAATGCCGTCTTTGTGTGCAGCTCACAGAAAAAAATGTGACAAGAAAAAGACGAGAGGGGGTCCTCCTACACAACCGTACACTCCTGCAGAGGAGTTGGCCTTAAGGGCGTATAATAAGGGTCGCCCCATAACGGAGGGTGTGGAGGGGGGAGTCTCATCAGACCCTGGTGGAGGTAGGAGCTCACAAAGCCAGACATATGGACATGGTATGTTTCAGCGCACCAAATGTTAAAACACCGGGCTGCTTTTAAAACACAATCATCCTTTTATTGGGAAAGTAGCTTAAGTAACATGTATTTTTTTGCTTTTTTTTGGGTCACGGAACACGCACTCTCTCCGAAGCGCTCCTCTCACTATCCATGCGGCTTCCTCACAGGATTCTCAAGAAATGGGCAGGTCATTTTTCCAAAACAATGATTGGCCAGTAGATGGTCTTATATACCCACTAAGATCTTATCCTAAACTTAGCCTGCTCCGGAGCAGGTTAGGCATTCAGCATAAGTTACTGCGGCAACTTACCCCACTAAGAAGTGAACCGGCTTCGTGATACGGAAAACCCAGGGTAAATCCAGAAGTTACCTCCCTAAGCCGAAATCCACTGTGGTGAGAAAGGCCCCAGCTCTTATCAGAACGTTTTCCTTGTGCTGTGATTGTTTATGCTTTGTACTCTTCGTGTTATACTTCTGACTGGAATGTCCTGGATTTTGATTTTGGCTTTGTCTCTGATATTCCTGTGCCCGTGTAACGAACCTGCTTTGCCCGACCCTGAGTTTTGTATATGCTGCCCTGTTTACAAACTGGATTACGTCAACTGGATTTTGGTTTTGGCTCGATCACCAATATTCCTGTGCCTGTGTAACGACCCTGCTTTGCCCGACCCTGAGTTTTGTGTTTGCTGCCCTGTTTACAAATTGGATTACGACTACTGGATTCTGATTTTGGATTGTGGACTCTGTACTGTTGGCCTCTGCCCTGCAGGGGTTTCCACCCCAGAACCAATGAAGAACAAGTTTGCTGGATATTTTGGGTCTCGCTTCTGGTTCCTGAAAGCTACCTCACAGGCCACTAGAAGCACCAACGCACAATGGCAAGTGTGTGAGTGAGTCTGGAATGGCATGCCAGCTGAGAGGCATGCCCCAGTCCAGGTATTTGTCTCTCATTCTCTCAAGTACCAAGAGTTAGTTGGGAGGGGTGTTCGGCAGAGAGGAACAGGACAGCAATGCCTCTTTGACTTCACTCTCAACCTGCATATTCATGGCAGCCAGGGGACAGTTTTCAAGGAGGGTCTTTAGGCATGGAAGGATAAGGAGTGAGAAGGAGTCAAGCTGTTTTTCAAATCTGTTTGGTATGTTAAGATGAAATTGAATCTTGCAAAAAAGAGGGACTGACGTGCTTGCCTGGGATTCAGCCTCCGAGCCATGGAAAGGTACTCCAGGATTCAGTGGTCCATCCAGACCTGGAAGGGAAGCTTCAAAGCTTCTCTTCAAAGGCTAGTTTGACCGTGGCATCAGTCACAGATGGCATAGTTCCTCTCTGCAGGAGAAGAGCGATTAGAAAAATAGACAGAAGGATGTAATTTACCATCCTCAGTACACTGTGAGAGGACAGCTCCAGGTTCCATATTGGAGATATGGACTTCGACAGAGAAATGGCATTGGGGATCAGGAAGCTTAAGGATGGTAACAGTGGTGAATAGCCTCTCATAATGGTTAAAGGAGGAGGCTGGCTGAGAATCCCAGGTAAAGAGAGTCTTGGTGGACGTCAGCTTGGTTAGGGGAGCAGCAACGGTGGAATACTCTTAAATGAATCTCTGGTAGAAATTGGCAAATCCAAGGAACCTTTGCAGCTTCATGCAATCTTTCGGGTCCAGTGAATCCAGCACAACCTGTACTTACTGGCGATCCATCTCCAGGGAGCCCTGTGTAACTGCAAACCCTAATAAGGAGATAGTAGTGTGGTGGAATTTGCACTTCTCCAGCTTTGGTTCTCCAGGAGCCTTTGGATGAACAAGCGGACATGAAAAGTTTTATCCTCCTGTGTTTGAGAGAAGACCAGTATATCTAGGTGGAGATAGACGTACCAGGAGACTATGGCCCGTATTCAGAAACGCCACTCATAGCTGCCGGGTGGCTCACACGGTTAAGGCACTGCGCTGCAGTGCAGAGGTGATCACCACGTCGCGGGTTCGAGCCTCGGCGTACCCACCGGCAGGGGTCGGCAGCTTTTTCAGAGTAGCGCACAATTGGCTATCGCGCTACAGGGTTACAAATTGGGAAGGGACTGCCGGATTTGGGTATTCGATAACAGCTTTGTTCGTTGCTCCAGCGCCTCCTGTTGGCCAGACGGGCGCTCGTCAGGAAGACTTCGGCTTGGTTCATGTCCGGGTATCCTCCGCCCTCGCTCTGAACTTGCGAAGATTCAACCAGCGAGTGAATAAGAATCAGTGGCTGACAGGCACGTGCTTCGGAGGAGAGCTGTGAACTGTCTTCACTATCCTGAGTTGACAGCAAGGGGTCGCATACGAGCAAGCTTTGTACATAGTTCCCCAATTGGGCATTCCAAATTCGGTTGGGATTGGAGATGCCAAATTTAAAAAAAAAAAAAGAAACGCCACTCACACTCACCCTCACCCTCCACTCACCATACAGTGAGTACGATTGAAATGTAACTGGAGTCTGAGAAGAGACCGATCTACCACTTACCGAGGGAGCGGTCCCACTCCTCGCCATTTGTTATTCACAAACGCCACTCGAGCATAACTGACAGTAGTGGGCACTGAGTACCACAGGCGGTGCGTCGGCTGCTTTAAAGTTACGCTCAATCCTCACCCTTCAGTGCTGAATGACCTGAGCCTGTCGCAGTTTACTTTTCTTGATTAGAAAGTTTCTCAGATTAATTGGTAAAACGACAATCAAATTTATTTTTGATAGCTTTGTTATACATTTCTTCACAAAATTGAGGCATTTCTTTCGCACATAAATGACAATGTAAAAAATCAGCGTGTCTTCAGAAATTCTGTGATCGAGTGGCTCGCGAAAGGCACAGGACAGCCCGCGAGGCTCACGAAGCTGTGAAACGTGCCGGACATTTCCTTCTACACTCAGCAATTAAGAATGTAGAAAAGACTGGATTCTCGTGACCTACAGCTAAATGAGCCTTGCAGACCAATTCACGCATGCCCCACGAGCCAGCTAAGTGCAGAATTTTCCAACCCATGAGTAAAGAAAAGCGCAAGAAATCCGAATGCGTGAGAGTTGACAGACATGCGTCATTAATGAAAAGTGGTCACACCTGATAATATTGAGAGTTTTCAGAGTTTCTGCAATGGTAATTTAAATGAATTGAAAACAGGGCAATAATTATCGGTTCTCATTCTAACTTAACAAGTAGAATTGGCGACACATGATAATCCTTAGGATTTTTGGAGTTCAAGTAAATAAAATGTTATTAAATGACTGAAAACTGGTCATGTCCAATCATTATTTTTAAGGGATGGTTTTTAGCTTCCCCTATTGCCAATTCACCAGTAGCCACTGGCGGGTATACCAATGCTAACCTCGAGTTCACCAGAGTGCAGTTACCAGCATCATTATCATCATTATGGTTAAAATTTGCGTAGTTGCAATTGCTTCAAGCACGTGGCTATAAATGATCCACAGTGTTTGTAACCACCTGAAAGCCATGACAATGAAATACCTGCGCAAGTTAGTGCGCCTCAAGGGACCTGTTCCTTAGACTCAACCTTCATTCAGATAGAGACACTATTTTCAGTGCGAGTGAGGTCTCTGAAAGCAAATGAGTGTTAGGGCAGCCTCTCAATCATTTAGTATAACCTGACACTTACTAAGTTTTAGTACTCACTCGCGCTCAATTAGTGTGAGTGTTGTTTCTGAATACGGGCCAAAGTCTCAAAGGACATCATTTCTGACATTCTGGAGCACAGAGGGAGTGTTACTGAGCCCAAACAGGATCCCCAGGTATTTATAGTGGCCCGAGGGGGTGTTAAAGAATAAGAAAACCTCTGGTAAACTTGAAGTCAAATAAAGTACATAATGTTTGCAGTCTAAAATGATAAGCCATTTTTTAAAAAGTTTTTTTAAACCATGTTATCCGCATTCAAAGATTGTATTATTCTAGAATCTTCAGAATCTGCCATCACAGACATAGAAAACAATAGACTAATCAAACAATAGGAAATATTTGGCCCAGACCAGTGCATGATGTCATGAGGGCTGGACATGTCTTTTGAGTGTATGGAGTCACAGTATAAGTATTTAAAGTTGTATTGATGATTAAGAGTATTTTGAGAGGTACTTTTTGTTTGAATATTGACCGATTGTTCACTGGAAATCTATATTTTAACCTTGACAATCCCGCAATGCGCAGCTGTTGGGTGCTCTAATTAATTAGGCGATACAAACCTGACTGATGAGATCTTTCACCATTTTACATTTAAAACTCAAGTGCTACTAGCCCAGGAGACGTAGACATCTTCTGCCAGCCGAAAGAACTTGGTGGCTTTCTCGTGCTGACCTAACCCCCCCGTGCAGATGTAGATGCTGGCGGACATGGAGTTGCTTTATTTTTACATGCAGTGACAGTATTCTATCATTAGATAGCACATCCGGATCAGTTATTGAATATTCACTGGCAAGATGTTTAGAATATGGATGAGTTAAGTCCCATCCCCGATTCCCAGGAATTGTATGAATTATACTCCTCAGCCAAGCCAGATGTGCAAACTGCCTAATATACTTGTCCGTATTATCTATCGAGCAGTGAACAAAAATTATCTCTTGCGGCAGAAATAAAATCATTGACCTTTGTAGCACCCAGTTCAGCAGAAGTGGATCAATTTGTATGTCAACTGAGTAGTGAAAAAAAAAATCAGTTTTCTGAAGCAAAACTTCAACACAGTTTTGACACTACAATGTAAATGATTCTACAATCAATTTTTGTCATTGAGTGTCGAAGGGGCGAGTGTCCAAATCCACTGAGACAAGTCACCAAACAGATGCAAAAGTGGGAAGTTAAACACCCCTCTTGATCCCATTTTCACCGAAGACACCAATGCAGTACTGTTTAAAAGCAAGGGTTACTCAACACTGGAGGCCAGAAATCTAAACCTAAATCATTTGGTCTGTGTCCAGTTTGATAATTAGAGACATCAGTCTGATTTCATTTATTATAACATTAACACATCTCAAACATGAATAATTTGTATTTTGGCCATGAAATTAACATGGTGCGTTTACAATGCTTGTCAGTATATTTGAATAGTAAGGGTAGTGTACTTTTATCGGGTATCTGCTATACAGAGTGTTTTCTTTGTCTTGAATAAAGATAAAGAGTTTTTACTAAAAAATACTGACTGGATCTAAGCATTGGTGGCAATCCAGCAAGTTTCAACTCAAAGCGGGGATTTTAAATACGCATCACAGAGCCATGAGGAAGTGACCATGAAATGTGAGACAGCTGGGCTAGGGAATAGATACGAGATGTAAACCAATAAAAAGAGAAATACCTCTTACAGACACAAAAGTTGCTGAATAGGAAGAGAGATGGAAGGCATTCACACAAGGGTCGTGACAAAATCTTATAATATTGGGCGTAATGCGAGCCATCGTAAGACAAATAAAGGTGAGATGTATTTCATTTTATGGAAAGCTCTGGCACATGACAGCTACTGAATCTTTGGTTTTCCTCTTGTGAGATGCATATGGAAAGAATTTGCTTGTTAAGTGAGGGTTTTCTGTCAGGATCTCAAGTAAGTTTCATGACAGGATCAATCATGTAAAATGCACTGTAAAAAAATCCAATTGTCAAGAAAATAGTGAAAGAAAGAAAAAATCTGTTGGCAGTAGTAAGCCTCCTTAGTTTTTAACGAAATTTAGGTACTAGATAATTCACAAATAATCTAATTGTCTTTTTATTTGCATTTTACTTAATTATCCCAATTCTTGTTGAACTGAACTTGTACTTATTTTCCATCACAAATTTGACATTTTTATCTTCATATTGTATTTAGCTTCTTACTTTGTCTTATTTTTCATTTTCTAAAATCCATCTACTGTGCGTTGTACTTTCAAATTCATATTATTTTTTATGACTATGTGAGGATTACGTAAGGGACCACAAGCGAGAACCAGTAAAATACAAAAGGAGGCTTTATTTCTGAAGGGGGGGAAAACCCCAACAGAGCAGGCAACAGTACAGAGTCCACAATCCAAAATTAGAAACCAAAGGCCGAAATCCAAAATTGTAACCAGGGCACCAATCACAAAAATCAGTCATACAAAAAAGGGTATAGTAACAAGAGGGTGGCGAAGTGCAGGGAGTAGGCAAAAATGGATAATCAAGGACGATCCAGTCAGAAAGATAATTACAATGAGAACAAGGCGAAAATGAACATGGCTCAAGGGAGAACGATCTGACGAGGAAGTGCTGTGAAGAGATGCCTAATATACACTTCTGGGAGATCACATGATAACAGAACTCAGGTACTCGGACTGATTACAAGGGAACACATCAGGGAGAACCTGATCACATGAAATTGGCAGGACAGGGATCACGGGACAATCCTATAGACAGATACACAGCTCCAGTCAAGGAGTTCTAATGTGCCTAGATACTAAGAGAAAGGATAGCGTGAGGTAGTGTGGAGAATCCACAGAAACGCAGTAGAGAAGATTAGGGAAAGACAAGAGGCGGAGACTAGAACAGGGCGAATGCTGAGAGCTTGTTAATCAATTAGTAAGTGCAGCTATACAATCCCTAGTGCTCGTTAGTAAGTTAGTCTTATATACAATGTTAGTCTTGGTTAGTAATTTAACAAAAACAACAAACTGTTAGTATTGGTTAGTAATATATAAAAAGCAAGGTGAAGGAAGTAAACAAGATTGAAAGGAGGGTTGAAATCCAGAAACCATTAAATCACCCGAAGGAGTGGCACACAGTACTGGGGCTGTGAGCAATGACAAGACCAAAGACCAGACGGGGAGACAAAGTGCGATGCATGAAAGTTAAACATGGACCGGAGTAAAACTATGGTAAAAAGTAAAACATGGAAAAACAAAACTAAAACAATGCATGAATAAATCTGAGTAACCAAATCACAATACACATTTCAAGAATAGTCAGACATAGCAAAAATCTAAATATACACATGGCAATCAGGTCAGGAACATGGCAAGACAGAATCAGAATTACAACAGACTAATCATACACTGATATTCTTTTCACAGTGTGTTTAAATTATACATTCATTGTATCTTAAGGGCATTGATGAGAAAGTGAGGTTTGGCCTCTTTTTGCTCTAACAAAGGCATCCATGTGTGATGATAATATTTCAAAAATGCAGAATCAAAAAGCTGGGCTTATTTCAAGTATTCTCATCAATGCAAATACATTAAATGTTATGACTTAATATTTGTGTGCCTCATGCTCTCATTTAGCTTGGAAACATTTGCAGGTAATAACATTCTTCCACTCTTTACCCCTTGGAATTTCATGTATACATAACCTTTTGAAAAGATCTAGTAAAACTCAAGGTGCTTCAGATTCAGAAATCACAATCACAGCAGCCAGGTTTATATGCATAACTTTCATGTTTTAAATTCTCACCTACACTCCAATAACATGCTAAAATGTGTTTAACATTCTCTACAAATTAGGGAGTGAATAATACTGATCAATAATGAACTTCCCCTTTCACACAAAATGACTGGCTGCTAGCATCACCAGGGGAAATATAATAGTCTCATTCCTGTCGCAGCAGTGCTCGCTAATTTTAGCATTCAAGCAGAAAAAAACTGACAAAAATCTAGCTCACTCATCAAAGCATATTCAGATTTGCTTGGCTATTATGAGTCATACTGTATAGAAATAAATTAAACAGGGAAAATGAGTGATATACAAGCTAATGTAATGGGAAGTTATTTATGTAATGACCTTTTAGAATCATTTGAGAGTAAGGGCTATTATGAGCCATTATAAAGACGTTAAAACACACTTGCCCTGTACAATGCATATTCCACAATATTCTGTGGCAGATTAACTCCAGAATAAGTTTTTGGAGCTTTTGCAAATGACCTGAAATATAGTTTGAAAAACAGATTTTGCAAATGCTGACTGAGAAATATACAGAATGAAAAAAGAGCCAGAATTTTTGCCACTTACCCCATGATAATCACTGACACCCCCTGACACTCTTGCTTTACTGTTAGCCATGGGGTTAATGCTAACATAAGTACTCATCCATGATCAGCAATGGTGAAATAAGTGCATTATTATTTTTTTTTCAGAAATAGTTTTGCTGCTGCACAAAGTCTTTCAAATATCACAGTGCTACCAAATTTGCAGTAACAACATCACAATGTCCAAAACCTAAAGACAGAATTATTATTTTTAAATTTGTGTTTTTCTGAAAATAAAAATCATGGAAATTTTGGCATTGTGTGCTCATTATAAGAGCTGGTTTTCAATGAAATTAAGAGTTGTAATCATTCAGTTTCATCACACAGGTCTATTCAGGTCAAATTGGTAAACAAATAAATCAATCAACCATGAAAACATAAAAAGACACCTGATATGTTATTTATGAAAACCAGCACAGCTGCTTTATTCAGTCAGCAGTTGCTCAATTTCAAATGGCATTGTTCCATCTCACTCGAATATCATAATAGCTCAAGCAAAGTTTAAGCTGCACAGCATCGACACTACTTACTTTTAATGTTCAAAGTGCACTATTGGGGTATTAAGCCATACTTTTCATATTGTTCTTAACTTTTTTTCGAATTTTGTTGAATTTTCCAAAGAATGTTTGCATTCTTTGTTTTTTTAAACAGCAATAATGACAATAAAACAAACACTAAAATAACGGGAAAAAAGCTTTAACTTAAATATTTGGTCTAATTAGTCACATTTGCTCTAACAAGCTTTATACATACAGTACACAGCATGTTTTTTTTTTAAATTTTTTTTGTAACAATATGTTTTCCTCAGAAATATTTGGGTTCAATTACAGGGACTCCTTAAAAGTATGTCCAATGACACTATGCAAACTGATCAGTGAGATCAAGTTAAATGCTCTTTAATTTGGTTATAGCAGCCAGAATGTGTGTATGGCAGCCTGTCATCCTTTCCGTTTTCATGGATGTATGATCTTGAGGTCACACATGTGTCGCTTTGTATTTCGACTCTGTGGGTCTGTCTCAGTGGAGAGATGAGCTGGGAGCCTATCAATAGGCCTCTGGAGTTTGTTTGCTGTTTGTTTAAAACTGCATCAGGTATGAACATATAGTTCATGCCACCATTTATTTACGTCAAAATTGCACAGCACTAAGATAAATGTAGAGTTTGGACAGTTGTCATAAGTTGATGTAATATTTATACCTATGTATAACAAAGATAATTTTGCACAAGCTCTGTGGTCATGCAATTAGTTTGTTTAGCATTATCTAAATTTCACTCCCATCTCTCTTGCTCTGATCTTGCACCCCCTCTTCTCAAAGACTATCATTTCCTAAGAGCACAACGATAAAATGACAACAGTCAATGATCAGCCATGATAAAGCACCATACTCCTTTTGATTCATGGTGATCTTCTAAGAAACTAACCAAGACGAAGTATACAGAACGTGAAAACAAAATAACACTATTAAGAACATACGCAGGCAAATATTTTCCCTAGCAGTAGCATGCATCCTATACATACGTGTTGTGTTCAGAAATTACACTGATACAGTTCCTACTCACAAGTTGGCAGTCAGATGTCTGAACTTTACCCAGCATTACTGGAACTATGATTGTCATTGTGTGTTGTGGTCAGATGAGAGCAAAATTAATCTTCTTAGCCATGTGCAGGCATGTCGAGAGGATGTGTGCACTGAAAAGCTCCCACAGAACCCACTGCAGTTGATCATCAATGCTCTTTGCTGCTGGTGGTCAGGGAATCTTTTCAAGCTCAGTGCTCTTATTCATTTTGAGTTACTACTACACACCAGGATATTTTAACCACGCAACTGGTTGCCTCAGCTATAGGAGCTGAGACTTGGTCATACTTTTAGTAAGTAATTTTTAGTAAGTTATTAATCTGATATGTGCTTAAAAGCAACAGAGAATGGTTTTGGAAACACAAAATCAACGTTTTGCAATAGCTATCTCACTCTCTGGATTTAAGCCCTACTCAAAACCTTTGATCAGAATCGAAAAGTAGCAAACAAAGCAACGTCAATGATCTTGAAAGGTCCTGCACGGAGGAGTGGCCCAACATACATGCAGAAGTATTCAACATCTTCTCAGATATTACAGGAAGAGACTCTCTGTAGTTATTCTATCCAAGGGTGGTTCGACTGATTACTAGCCAAACAGATGTCATTAAGTACACATTTTTGAGATTAAATGTGCAACTAAATCCAGCTTATCCATAATCCAAAATATGACATCATCATCTGCAGTTCATTTCAAATGTCGTAATTGTTGGTTATAGAAGTGCTCTTCTTCCATCTTGTTGAAACCTATCTGCACTTCACTCCCTGTCTTAAGTTGAATAAGATTACATTCATGAGATTTTGTGGTTGCTCTTAACGGAGAGACATACATTGGGCTGCTGCCTTTGCCTCAATGACATTGCTTCAGAACTCACATATGTACTGCGGTTTAAACTGACTATTGGCTATTTAATGACAGACAATTGCAGGGGTAGTGATAGAAAAATGCAACAAGTGCCAATATTCCAAAAATTGAGAAAATACGATAGAGTGATATCCCTATGCTTCTTACACATGCTGCAAGAATAAGGGTCTCTAAAGGAAGTTCTTTCTTTCTGGCCATTTTGAGCCTGTAAACAAACAAACAACTGCTGATGCTTCAGCAACTAACCCAACCTCAAGAATGCCATGCTCCCTTTTGAGCTCCTTTATTATATCCCCGAACGCCAAATGGCGTTTTAGGGATATTATGTTTTTGGTTCAAGGTCTATTCAAGAATTGGGGAATTGGAGGATTGGGGGCATTCGGAGATATACCCCCAGCCATCGCCTCCGACGGCATAAGCCTAGTTAGTTCAATGGTTTTAGCTGTGCACCACATTTGCAGTAGGGTTTTTTTACTAAGCAATTAGCCTTATAAAATGCTTAACTTGGATGAGCAGCCATACCAGGAGATTGATGCAGAGGTCTGACAGTTGCTGATAATAGGCCTCTACGCAAAAATGTAGATCATTCTTTGAAAATCATCTGATTAATTTCAATCGTTTGTGAAATGCATGAAAATGTATTTTTCTTTGGAAAACAAAGAAATTTGCAAGTGATCCCAAACTTTTGAGTGGTAGTGTATGGACTGCTTAGGTGTGTATTATAAGGACCTGCTGGTTTGTGTTTACAACTGTGGTGTGTCATGGAGTAACAAACAGCTTCTGCGCTGGTATATGACAGAGGGGCTAAAGCTCCAGGCTAAATGACCTTGTCGGAATTTGCCCATGGTAATCGTGTACTTATCACATCAGAATGACCAGAGTTTGCTCGTGGAAAGTGGGTGTGATAAGCCACTTTCATACCGGATGCAAAACGAATTTTTCGCGAGACGGATTACATTCAAAGTCAATGCACTGTCTTTGCATTGACTTTGAATGTAATCTGTTGTGCGAAAAATTTATTTCGCATCCGGTTTGAAAGCAGTTATCGCGCCCATAACGCGTGTATTCGCATCTTTGCATTGAATTTGTATGTAATCTGTTGCGAGAAAAATTTGTTTTGCGTCCAATGTGAAAGTGGCTTAACGTACCCATTACGCGTGTATTCGCATCTTTGCATTGACTTTGAACAAAAAATTTGTTTCCCGTCCGGTGTGAAAGCAGCTTTATGGATAGTATGCGACAGCGAGAGCGAGATCCGGTTATGATGAACATAATACAGGTTTTACAGACCGAAAGTACCGTTAGCATGGACAGTTGCTTATGTGGAGCTAGTGAATCACTTCTACAGGAAAGAATTTCCTATTTAATCTTCACCTTTTTCGGCTTTTTTATCAGCCAGAACAATTTGAAATTATGCCACGGTAATGCTGAGAAATCGTTTGTTATACCAGACATATCAGAGCTTGTGCATTTCGCAATTGCTTTCACGGCGGCATCAGAGAGATATTGGTGAAGTATCCAGCTGACCTTAGTCATGGATAAGTGAAGTGATCACAAGCAGTCGTAAACAAACCCAAACACGTATCCCAAGCTCTGCAAAACCTACGTCTGGTCTAACCACAGCCTTTTACAGCACCTCTCCGGTTCACTTCAACTGTCGTGGCTACAATTGGGCAACGTCATGATGAAACTGCCACATTGATGCTTACCAAAGTAACCCAAGCATACCGATCAGAATTACTGCATATACGTTAACCAGGAGCATTTTTAATTTGCACGGCAGCACGCAAATTTACAGGCAGTAGCTGGTAATCGAGCATTCATAACAACCACAGAGACAAACTCTTGCAATACAGGTTTTACGGACAGCATGTTCCGTTGCCGTGGACAGTATCAAGCATCCAAATTACAACTAAGTAAAAAAAGTTAGCTATAAATGAGGTTTACGTTCACATACCTTTTGTTGGATTTCCCCTGATATTACTCTTGCATATTTAGGACACAGACATTAGCAACAGTAACTTGGCTACATTAGCCGCAGTGCTACAGCCACAATCAACAGGCCATCACGTTAGGAGGGCTTATGTTGATGTAAAAGCAACTTACAGTTTCTGTGTTTGTGAGTCACGAACAGTCGCGACCAATACAGGCTTTATCTTCAGATATTTAACAAAGCCTGCATTTGAGGCCAGTTGTTAGTGCTAACTATCGCTAGCAGTCTTGCTAGCCACGCGTAATATGTTAGCTTCACTTACATTATTTGCTGTTATATCATTACTTACAGCTTGTGGCTCCGAGTGCTTGATCGATGCAACTGCTACAGGTTTTAGAAGCAGCTGACATGCTTATCCTGTGTCAAATTATCGTTTATTGACAAAGCTGTCTTTGGTGAAATGCTGAGTACAAACAGCTAACGTTCCCTTTGGCCTGGGATGTTTGCTGCCAACAAACAAAAAGCCTCCTACTGATTTCTGGTGGCATTGTCTTTGGGAAGAGAAATGGGCACTTTTCCTCGCATCCAAAAGTAAACGGACAAGCAGCTTTGGGAGAGATACTGACAAAACTGCACCTTAAATGATCTGCGGTTCTTCTTTTGTATTTCCAAAAGTGTAGACGCTACTAAGGCATAGTATGATCCGCGGTTGTTTGTACCTGCTAGAATAGTTTCCAGTGTGGGCAGGTCCAGCTCCATGATTGGCTGTGGCTTGGTCTATATTAATTTGACTGCACAACCTGACGTCAGGTTTTGCCCAGATCTTGTGAAGATCTCGGGACGAGCTGTTCAGAGAGGAAATCACGTTCACGAAATCAAGTTCTTGGATTACGGCAAAACCCCTTTTTCTTATGTTTAGGAACTTTTCAGAGGTTGAGTATGGACATCCAACATTATAACATTATATGTATTGAAAGAACGATCAGCATAATAGGTCCCCTTTAACAAATTTATTAGACCACCTGTCATAAAAACGAGAAAACACAAATATTTTAGAAATTTGTCGAAAACTTGTTTAAAACTAAAATTATATTGTTATTTCTTTGGCTAATAGCAAAATGGAACAAGTAAATAGTCCTTATTTGTGCATAAAAACCAAAAATACTTAATATTTATTTTTAAATGCTTTTGGCCTTGATATAGGCTTGCATTCATGCATTCAACCACGAAAACTAATTTTTATGTTCACCAATGCAAGTAGATAACTGTTATTTGGCATCTTTATCAAAAAATAATAATGTGCTAGTTTTTGCTGCTTTTTTGTCACACAGTAAATTCAAAAATTCATGGATAACCACAGAAATAATATTTTAGCATTAAAAATATTGCCATTAAAGAGCTTAACCATAAAGAGATTAACCATTACAGAAACATAAGAAATTATTTTGGTAATTACCAATACTGTTAATTTAGGGCAGCTGTGGCATAAACCTTACATTGGGTGGTGTTCTAATAAATTTGTTCTACACTGTATATTGTGTTTTGGAAACACACTCTTAATTTATTAATTTAAAGATGACGGGAGATGAGCGGCTGTTTACCTTCAGAAGCTGAGGTGTGAAATTAGAACTTCTATCAGAAATGCAGCTACAGGTATAGATTTTTAGTAAAGTTTCCTTTTTGAGGTTTGTCTTATGCCGTTCTCATTACATACTGACATTACAGACTCCATGATAATGTAGTTTACATTGACTACCTTGCTCTCAGAAAGGTTAAAGGTCAGGCAAATTTTTGTTTTCAATGTAAAAAAACTTTCCGACTCTACACTGAGTCGAGCTGTTTTATTTTTAGTTCACGTGAGTACATTTTACAAGGAAGGTACAAATGAATAATAAAATCCATGGCTATTGAAAGGCGTAAAATGTTACACCTGTTGGGTGACAACTCGGTGTCAAAACTTAAAGTCTTCCTGTGTAATTGTACTACAGATAACACAGCAATTCCTGCTATACTGTTTTCCTCCTCTGTCAGATTTAGTACTGTTGGCCTCCACTATGGTTAAACTTTTGTCCTGGCTGGCCAACACACAGTCCATCCCGTGAGCACAATCTAGCCGCACTCTGTTAGCTCCATTTTGAACTCCCAGAGCAGCCAGCCCACACTCTTATCCACTATCTGCCTTACCAGCACACAGTTCAGCACATACTGCTGCACGTGTGAATGGTCTGTGTGGCATTAATCCAATTCTGAGGCCCCAAAGCCAATATTTGCTCTCCATTTGACAAACCCTTGCACAACGCCGTCCATGTGGCATTAACACAGTTGTAAACTTTACTCCGGGTGCACCACCTTTGCTCTTACCTATTGTCTTGCAGACCCAGCGCATGTCCCCACCTCTGGACTCCACAATGAGGTTGGCTGAGGAGCCCTTGGGGAAGAGGCGGCGGACGGCCTCGAGGTCTCCCGTGAAGAGGGCATTGTGCACCACCAGATCGTGACAGACTTGGGGGGGCTCGGGGGGAGGCGCTGGCTTGGGGCCTCCCCTATCCCAGGCTTCTCTCTTCAGGAGATAGCTGTTAAACCGGGGAATGGTGAACCTCTTTGTGTACATCTGCCTCTCCAGCAGGTCCTCATCCACACGCAGAGAGCGCAGAGCCGTGGGCGTGAAAGCAAAACTGCTCCAGGACATATCGATGGAGGCAGTGTCGATCTGTGTTGCGATCACTCTCTCTCTTTCTCTCTCTCTCTCTCTCTATTTCGCTCACTTTCTCCCTTTGTCTGTTTATCACTTTCTCTCCGTCTTGCTGTTTCTCAATCTCTCTCGCTCTCTCTCTCTCTCTCTCTCACTCTCTCTCTCTCACACTGTCTCTGTCTCTCCTGCTCTGTCTGTCTCTCAGCCTCTCCCGATTTTTCTATTCCCAGGAAGGTAAATCACAGCTTGGGTGACTCATGAAGGCAGTGACTGTTCTGCTATGATAAGTCTTGTACTCACTCAGCCACTTGTGATTCTGAAGGGTTGTTTTGACATCCGAAACCTCACCACTCCCTCTCCTCGCACTACACGTGTACAGAGGCTATTTATACTGCTCACATGCCCCTAGGGGATTTTTGTCATCATTTTTATCATCTGGTTATTTTGGTCAAAACAAAACCACAGCACTGCTGGAATAAAAATAATCTTCATTCAAGGAACTTGAAATATTATGGTCTGAATCCATAAAAAAACTTCAATGTCAAAACGTGTTGAATAACGTTAAAGTTCTGATTGGAGTGAACAGGAAATCAATCATTTGGGTTCAAACATTGACGATGCATAAAAACCGATTGTAAATTTTTATTTTTTTATTTGGAGCTAACATGAGAGACATGTCAGTACTTATTGCACTTATTCGTTTTTTTATAATTAGGACCAGTAAAAGTCCCTTGTTACTCGGTAGGTTCTCTCTGTGAAAACAAAGACTTGAAGAACAGTTGTCTCCATTTGGAGCTCAATCCGCCAGTTATTAAATCTCGGTAACACACAAGGTCAGACACACAAGGGTTTGTTCATTCTCTCCCGAGCTCGCGCTCAGGAGGTTTCCAGGCTTGTAGGTGGTGTATGACACACAGGCTTCAGTATGCTATTACTGATATAAAGGAGAGAGTAATTCGTCAACCTGCCACGCCTGTGACAATGACCTCTCCCCGGCACGGCTCCTCAAGCCACTCCCCCAATCTCTCCCACCTCCAGCTGAGCCAGGCCAAGCTCCGCCCCAACAAACACCATTCTTCTGACTTAGGCTGGGTGTTGTGTTCCAGGGTCCTGGGCCTTTGGCCAGGACAGATTTTGGGTTTTAACAGTTTCATGTGCGAGGTTCCATAGTTCATGTTCATTACTCATGTCAGAGTTTTAACAGTTTCTTGCATCAGGTTTTAACATTTCATAGTTCATGTTTATTGTTCATGTTTTTACTTTTCCTTGTCTTTTGTTTTGCCAGGTCTGCCCAGCCACTCCACGGCTTGTCTGCGTTCTGCCCCATGTCTTCGTTTTTGCACATTTCAGAGCTCTGGTTGGCTTTGTTATTTCCCTCTTCCTTCTGTGCTGTGCTGGATTCAGGGCTGCCTAAGCTTAATTGGCAATTAACTATTTTTAAGTACTAACATTTACTAACATTCACAGGGAGGAGTAATTCTTAGACAGGTACATTACTAATACTAATTTAGGTAGGGAGTTTATTGTCATGATTCCTGCTTTGCTATTTCAAGATCTTGCTGTGCTTTTCTGTGCTAACATTCATGTTTCCTTCCAATCTGCATGCTTCATTGGTACTCAACCAATCTCTGTCCGTGTCTCATGATCTTTCCTTGCCTCTTGTTTCTTCTCCAGGTGTTGCTCCTCATGTGTCCTGATTTCTCTCCCTTTATCTGGAGGCGGTGGAAGTTGGCTGGCAGGCAGAGTCTTGATTTTCACTGTGTTTCATGGCCACGGTCTTCATGTCCTTGTGTGCCACAGTGTGTAGTGTAGTGTTTTCCATAGCCAAGCCAAGTTCTTGTTGTTTGAATTCTCAGTCCAATGATTCTTTTCTGTTCATGGTTTTCTTCCTGGAGGTTCCAGTGGTTTTGTTTTTTGTCGTTTTGGATTTTTAGTTCATTGCTCTGAAGCTTTTCTTAGTTGTATTTTTGCAACCCTTTGGGCCAAGTTTTTTTTTTTTTTGTTGGCCTTCGTGCCTGTTTTTCTTTGTTTTAATAAACTCCTAGTTCCCCTGCATCTCGTGTCTCTTCTGATCTCGTATCACTGGGAAGATGTCTGCCCAAGCCAACTCCCCTGGACACCACAGCTATCTGTGCCCTCAGCCTATGTACCATGTTGAACTTAAAAGGTTGTAAAGTTGGATACCACTGAGTGATTCGGGTGTTGGTATCTTTCATGCAGTGGAGCCACTAGAGCAGAGCTTGGTCCAAAGAGTGGGTATATGGGCACCCCAGGAGGTAATAATGATGATAAATAATACATTTTATTTGAAGCACCTTTCAGGTTACCCAAGGACACTGTACAAAGGGTTAATAGCACAGACATAGGGCAATAAGAACAGAGAGAGTATACTAAATCTAGAGTACAAGTAGGAGACAGCATTACATTGACAAAAGGAAGAAAACATTGCAGGTTACAAAGTACAAAAAAAAGGTTCAAAGGCAAAAAGATAAACAGGGCTCCTTAGGGTGAGAAGGAAAAGCAAGAGTGAAGAGGTGAGTTATTTAAAGGTGGAGAGAGATGTGCATTGGCGTAAGGCAAGTGGAAGGGTGTTCCAGAGCGTAGGGCCAGCCACACTGAAAGCCCTATCGCCCATGGATAGGAGGTGAGAATCAGCAGAACGTAGGGTGCGGGTTGGCTGGTATGGGAGCAGAAGATCAGAGGTATGTGGGGGCTAGGTTGTGTTGAGCTTTGAAAACCAGGAGTAAGATTTTAAATTGGATGTGGTATTTCACAGGGAGCCGGTGTAATTGATTGAGAATGGGAGTGATACGTTGCTAAGAACCAGTGCGGGTGAGTTTGTGTTTATGTATAATGACGGTTCACTGTTCCACTTGATAAACCGCCGCCTATCTCCTGTTTGGTTGGCATCCACGTCTACCCTTCACCTGTATCTGAACGTCTCCCTGTAATGAGTATGATTACTGTAGTATGGTCACATCCAGATTCTACACATTTACAGAAACTACAAATCATTCAAAACAAGGCATTATGGATCGTTCTAAATGTTGATAGTAGATTCAGTAGGAGAAAGATATTTGAAAATATAAATATTGATTGCTTTGCTATCAAGATGAAAAAGGATCTGCAGAATTTTAACGAGGAACAAAATGGCATTGGTTTGACATCAACATCTCAAATAGAACCGAAGTTACTAGTCAAAACGTGATTTTTGAAGTTTTGCCTGACGTTGACCTTGACCTTGAAGTCATTCTCACCAAAATCAATAGGCTTCTGTTGAGGACATGTGAGATTCAAATGATGATGAAAGAAATGTAATTACTTTGAGAGTTTATGAAATAATCGCGTTTGTGACAAACAGACAGACAGATTAACAAACAAACAGACAAACGCAACTGAACAATATACTTGCTGATTTCGGCAAGTAACAAACACAAAAACAAACCGAACCAAAAATACCCCTTGCCCTCACTCTTCGGGTGGGGCAGGGTAGTAATGAATACGTTGTACAGACAACTTTTCCCCAGTACAATGCAAATTCTCCCATAAGTGGTGCTGCAATTTAAAAAATGGGAGGTTATAAATGTCTAAAAAAAACATTTTTCCGATTGGCGTCTTCTTTATTTCACAAAATTCATAATGCAAATAATTGTGATGATTCAACTGAGCCCTTTTGCTCAATAGGGCCACTGTACTGAATTTTATCCAAATATATATATATATATATATATGTATATATATATATATATATATATATATATGTCAAAAATCTTCAGACAACTTCAAATCAAGTGTTAAGTATAAAACCTGTACTCATTAGGGCCACTCTCAGCAGCCTCAAATTTGACAATAACATGATAGAAATGTGACATTGTTTGTATTCAAATTGAAATTTCTTTACACATTCAAAAACAAGGCAATCAGAGATAGCAGACCTGGCCCCAGCCACGGGCTGACAGACAGAGTGACAGAAACACACACACACACACACACACACAGACATGATCATTGCTTAACCTGGCTCCCCCTAGAGGGGGGCCAGGTAATAACTTTGGATCAACTCCTAGGTGGAGAATCAGGTCCTCACTTGTCACTTGAGGCCCAGAGAGCAGCCCTTGCCCGGCCCCTCAAATGCTGCTTGCCGCTTTAATATATCTTGTATTTCATTCCAAAAGAAATATTTTTTTAGAGGAAAAAGTATAAAAGACAAAAAAAACCATGTTGCATTTCCATTACATTTGAGGCATTTGAAGCACACAGCTCCTGAATCGTTCTGCTCCATCACCACATGCACTTAAGCGTATCTAGAAAACAAAACAATACTGTGTGAGGAGCTTTGCCTCTTGCTTTCTGCAGAGAGAAGAACACTAGAACACCAGTACTGTAAGCTCATAAAATTTGGTCTATATTGTTCTTATTACATACTGCTCTGCAGAATGAATGGCCTGAGCACACAGTCAGAGCTGCATACCATTCCCTTTCAGTCCCGATAAAGCAGAACAGGTGTCTGGCTCTGGAACATACAGCACAGAGCATGGTGCCAGACTCCGCACACGGCACAATCCTGCCATATTTGCCAGCAGTTTGAAAGGCTCAATCACAATGAGCCAGTCCCGCACACTCACAAATGTTTTTATGGGTTGCAACGGAGTGTTTGGGGTGGTCAGATCTTCAATGTAAAATATTATTTTTTAAAGTACGAATTCAAAGAAGAATACTGAAATGTGGCAATTTTGACATCAACGGAAAGCTTAGAACGTAAAGGATGCAATTTAATGTCATTCCGTCACATTATCGATACGAGGAAATGGAAACAAGCATGAAACGACAGTACCTCATTGAGCGTGAATACTTCCGTGATGCTCAGAAAGAGGCCCGTTTTGGGCGACGTCACGGAGGGGTATAGCGACAACCGGCACATCCGGGTACTTTGCCAAACATCAAGGCCGCGCCCCTTTTTGGGGGATAGAAAACCTCAGATTCCATTGTCTCTAAAGTAATTTGATGTGTTTTCAGGTGTAAAATTTATCTTATTAATTTAACTAAACCTAACCTGGCACACAACAACTTTTGGGCATTTTACTGCTCAATTATTGCGCTTATTTCTCATTGATTTCAATACATAAGAGCGTTTGTTTTCCCTCAAAAAGGGGCGTGGCCTTTGCGCTGAGCTCTTGATGATATTGAACCGGTCGTCTCTATTGCAAGCTCTGCTCTGAGAATTTGTGGGCAGAGTCAATAAAAGTTCAATGTCTCTCTCTGAGCTTTATATTTTGTTATTTAAGGTTCAAACTGAGTCGTACTTTACTTGAGATGGATAAGTTATGGTAGAGAAAAATGTATGCGTTTTTTTTTTCACTTTAAACTCATATTTTTCTAAAAAGTAGCCCTACATTGAAGATTAACATCGACATAATGATCTGCCAGATATCGTGTAAATACGAGGACGGCAGGGTTTCCTCCAGGATTTTTTGAAACTGTGCTTCAGCATCAGGTCAATACGCAGCATTATCAGGTGTGATAAGTTTTCATTAATCAGCGCGTAGGCAACTTGTAATAATTAAAGTTATGATTATGACTCCGGACTCCAGAATTGGGATTTAATAGTCATGAAGATACAGTTAGGTAGAGCAGGATGTGCTCACAGCAAACACAGAAGAGAAGAGATACAACAACTATAAAAAAGCAATTAAAGCCTGAAATAGAGTGCATGAGAAGTACAGGCAGACGATTCAGGCTGCTTTTGAGGTATTTGGTGGAGATATTTGTGGGGTATGATTGTGTTCTAAATGGCATCGACCTTGTCACTCCATATTTCTATGTCAGTCAATCACTGTTATGAAAGTCCACTCGATCATGTTCATAAAATCTTTTTTGTAGCCCTGAGCATTGGCTTATCCAAACTTCCTTGGAATGGTAGCATGACTCCAGTAAAAACATAATTTTCTTTCTAAACTAGACAACGTGTATAGACTTTTTGCAGGCGTGGAATGAACCAAAATAAGCAGCAAAACTAATATGCATTGATGAAAGAAATCACCTTTACGCGACATTAGCTTGAAAAAAAAAGATTTAAACATGGGATTTAAAACTAAGAACTACTGGGAGGTCTGGAAGAAATCTATTCAGAGCTCTAAATTAAAAACACTTTTCACAGTGTTGTCTGTTGTTATGTAAGAGTATTTTATTTAAAGCACTGTATATCATTTATAAATGGAGATATGTTACATGCTGTTTTTGCTGCCTTGCTGGTCAGCTATTTAATTTGTTCTTCAGTGTCCTCTGGTGGTGTGTCTGTAGCAAAACATCTGATGTAATATCACTTCTTTGTAATCCAAAAAGGTTCATACTGTCTGTAGTTACTAATTAGCGTTGACGTTCAAGGTTTTATCCTACCTTGACATGTTTCGACGGGATACTCCCGTCTTCTTCAGAACAGTCACTGATGTTACGAGTGACGTGTCTTATCAGCTGATGTTAGCGAGGCGTGGCCACCCTGTCAGATTTGACAGAGCGGCCACGCCTCCTGCTATCCGTCCGCTCCTCCAAGATGGCACTCCAGGTGTGGGAAAGCCACACCTGGAGTGCCATCTTGGAGGAGTGGCTGGATAGCAGGAGGCGTGCGGCGAGCGGCCGGAAACGGAGGAGAAGAAAAATAGACTCAGGACGATCATAAAACGATTACTAAGTGAAAAGAAAGTAGACAAACAAACGTACAACCATCTTATACCCACAGCAAGTGTAACCCCCCGAATATACGGCACACTAAATATCCACATGCAGGGAGCTCCGCTGCGACCCATGGTAGACAGCATAGGATCAGTACCTTACAACCTATCCAAATCCCTCGCAGAAATATTACAACCCCTTCAAACAAACAAGCACTGCAAAAACTCAAAACAGTTAGCCAAAGAACTCAAAGACACCAAAATAGAGGCAGATGAAATTTTCATAGCGCACGACATGGTTTCTTTATTCACTCGCACGCCTGTAGACGCCACTTTAAAAATAGTGGAAAACAGATTAGAAACTGACATATCATTAAAAAAGTGCACAAATCTCTCAGTTCACGACATATCAGAACTGATTAGGTTCGTCGTCACATCCACCTATTTCAAATTCCGCAATACTATATTTAGACAAAAAGGAGGATTCCCCATGGGTGACCCACTGTCTGCCATCATGTGTGGTTTTTTCATGGAGGACTTAGAAACGGCACCTGAAAGTAATCGTCCCACGCTCTGGACAGGTGGACGACATCAGGACATACGCAACAACTCACAGATCATTTATACAGTATGGACCTCACTGGGAAAATACTATTCACACACGAAGAAGAGACCAATAAAACCATAGCGTTTTCGGACATAAATATACATCACGCTAATGAAGGAGACATTAAAATTAAAATATACAGGAAGCCCACCCACACTGATCAATACCTGCTTTGGTCATCTGAACACCCCATAAATCACAAACTTTTCGTGGTAAGAACCCTGTGTGATTGTGCATCCATCATTACAGAAGACACAGACAAGAAAAAGGAAGAGGAACAAATAACTAAAGCACTGAAGAAATGCCAGTACCCATTATGGGCCATACACACAGGTAAACTACAGGTACAGCAGAACCAAAATACCAGCCCTTTCAGAAAGAAATGAAAAAATTAACCGAAACCAAAGGAGTCTTTACATTTCCATACATAAGAGGCGTCACAGAGCGGATTCAACAGGCCATGAGAAAATTCCACATCAACACCCAGGTAAAACCATACATAAAATTACGACAACTACTGGTACACCCGTAAGGCTAAATTGAGAACTGTAACAAATGTGACGTCATATACGAGATCCCATGCCGGTCTTGCCATTAAACATACATTGGGGAAACAGGTAGACCTTTTCACACACGTAAAAAAGAACATCAAAAAGAATGCGAGAAAGAGACAACAGTAAGACAGACACACTCAGTTAAAGAACAAGCACTACAGGTTAACCTTAAATCAGCAATCACAGACCATTGCAAGAGGGAAAATCATATTATGGACTGGGACAAGGCCAAAGTCATCCGCACTTAGAACAACCGACATGAACGCTGGATCATGGAGGCAGTTGAAATCAGGAAGCGGGCACACAGGACCATGAACCGGGACGAGGGGGCATACACGCTTTCCCACACATGGAGTGCCATCTTAAAGGAGCGGCCGGATAGCAGGAGGCGTGGCCACCCTGTCAAATCTGACAGGGTGGCCACGCCTCGCTAACATCAGCTGATAAGACACGTCACTCGTAACATCAGTGACTCTTCTGAAGAAGACGGGAGTATCCCGTTGAAACATGTCAAGGTAGGATAAAACCTTTCCTGTCTGAAAATAAGAACGTCAACGCTAATCACTTCTTTGTAACGAACTAGTGCTTTCTAGAAGCTTCTTTTTGTGTGTTACTCAGCACTTGATTGATGAATTAAAGCAGTTGATTACAAACTTCACTTATATCACCTGGTGTGTCAGGTTTAAATTGGGTGGAGAAAACCAACTCAGCTCACACTGTGGCTCCTCAGGACCATCGTTATCCACCCCTGCTCTATTAACTTTTTTCTGTACCCTGTACTTCTACATTGCCTGCATTACAACTACGTGAGTACAACTTGTAAGTCTGCTTAAATAGCTCTAGGAGTCTGGTGGGTTGTTCCTGCCAATTGCTTGATTGGCTCAATGGGCAACTTAAATATTCCTTAGCATATCCCTGGGTCAACGTGTGACCATGCCGCGCCTAAGTCAAAATCAGAGAGACCGAGCCATTGGTAAGCTCACTGGTGGAATGTTGCAAAGACGGGTTGCAAGGAACCTGGGCGTCCACGTGTCGACCATATCATGTCTCTGGAGCCAGTAAAAAGGAACAGGAAGCACCGGTGATCGACCACGTGCCCCCAGACCACGTGTCACCACCCCTCAGCAGGATCGCCATATTCACCTCCAGCACCTGCGCAATCGCTTCCTGCCAGCTACAGTCACTGCTGCTCAGACCAGAGGTTGTCACCAGAACTGGATTAGCGACCAAACCGTACGCAACCGCCGGCGTGAAGCCGACTTGCACAACCGACGTCCCCACGTGGTTTGGTGTTGACTCCTGCACGTTGCCGCGTCCGTCTGCGATGGTCAAGGGCACATTTGGGCTGGAATGCTCTCAGGTGGAACAGGGTGCTCTTCTCCAATGAATAGATGTTCAAGTTGAGTGTGTTTGATGGAAGACTGCGTGTATGGCGTAAGCGACGGGAACGTTATACTGACGCTACCATCCTACAGCGTGACTGCTGGGGTGGACCCAGTGTAATGGTTTAGGCTGGAATAAGCAGTAGACACATGACAAACCTTATTTTCATCGATGGAAACAACAGTGCGGCCCGTTACCGTGACGACATCCTTACCCTGTTGCAGTTCCACTTGTCCATAGCTATCGCTTAACGCTGCAACAGGATAGCGCGAGACCACATATCGCCAGTCTGTCAGGACTACCTGAGGCAGAATAATGTTCAATGGATTGGCCTGCGTATTCCCCAGATTTAAATCCTATAGGACATCTATGGGATATTCTGGATCGCCAGGTGAGAAGGCGTGATCCAGAACCAGTCACAGTCCAACAGTTGCGTCAAGCACTCCAGGAGGAATGGGACGGCATCACACAGGCTGAAATTCGGCATTTGATTGACTCCATGCATCACAGAATCCGGGCTGTGTGTGACGCCAGAGGAGGTCATACAAGATACTGACTTTGGTGATCCAGAATTGCGCCTTGAATTGATGCAATGAATTGGAAACCAGGAAAAATCTGCTCTTCATTCCTGACTCTTAATATTTGTTATTTATTGTTAAATTTATCGTAGGAAAAAGACATGTGTTGCAATAAACCCAAGTGTTACGTTGGAAGTTTTGGTCAGTGTATAAGTGTAAAGGCGAATACGAAGGCACATTGGGAGTGGCCCTGTTCATGAACCTACGTTATCGGGAACTCCCTTTAATGATTTCTGGACCACTCCCAAAGTAGAGGAGGGTATTGGGTGGGATTGCAGATTGGAGATCGGGCGGATTGGACGTTGCGGACGTTGGGCACCTCCCGGGTGCTGAGACTTAGGGCCGGGCACGCATCTCTTGTTGGAGTCCGTGTGGCTCCTAAGCCCCAAAAAGTGTTAATGTATCAACGAGAGATGGGCTCCACATATGTCGTCAACATTATTGTGAATAAAGCTTTCATGCAGGTTCGATGTTCTGTGGCCGAGGATTTTAATCAGGTGGTCCGGCATTCCTCACTTGGATGCTGTGGTGGTGGCACTGATGCCCAGAGGAGTATTTGAGTGAGTTTTGATGCCCAGAGGAGTATTTGGGTGGAATGTTGGATCTAATTAAAACTTGATGGAAAGGGTAGAGGAACCAATGGCGAGTGGCTACGGCCCCGTGTCGATTTTGAATAACGAGTCTGGAGGAGAAATGTGGTTACTGTATCTCGAGGTGACATTGTTTGACATTGGCTCAAACAGACTGAAGGCAGAGTCTAGGCAGAATAGGAATATGGGCTGTGAAATGCCAAACTGATGTGCTTACTACTCTTTATCTTGAACATGAGGCAGTCAGTTTAGTAGAATGAGATGTCGTTTAGGCTGGCTTGACGAGAAGGATAATAATTGGCAAAGAGCAGAGCGAACTCGGCACATCTCAAAAAACCAAAGGCCAATAGAAACACTGCTTTTAGAGTGGAATCTTTGGAAGGAGAATAGTACACTGAATGCAGCGTCTGGATGCAGTGAGAGGGGAGGTCTGCCATAAGGGGTAAACGTTTGGTTGGAGCGGGAGGTTCTTGTTTGCGTAAACCTTTCAGCAGTGTTTACATGTGAGAGTGG
Organism: Gymnothorax reevesii; assembly: GCA_029721435.1. Taxonomy (NCBI): domain Eukaryota; kingdom Metazoa; phylum Chordata; class Actinopteri; order Anguilliformes; family Muraenidae; genus Gymnothorax; species Gymnothorax reevesii. The sequence goes on along the minus strand of CM056577.1, from coordinate 70,204,120 downwards.
GAAATAGACGAGCACGGATAACCAGTGGCCACTTTGACAAAGAAGTTGATGCTGCTTGGGAAGACTTGTATTGGGGCTGGTCGAACGTGGTGTATGGAGTAAATGTACGAAATGAATCTCGAAAGGGAAAATGACGTTGAGTGCCAGGAATGGCAGTTGGAGGGCTGAATGGAATTTCTTGAATTGCCTCCGTCCTGCAAGGTACGGGAAAATAAGCATGGAGCGAATTTAGAATGGTATCTCGAGATAAAGGGGCGAATGGTTTAGGTTGTGGTGTCAGGGGTCGACGGTTGCGGAAAATGGAGGAACCAGAGTGGGGTGAATGTCCATGCCAGGAGGACTGAGGAGGGGCGTCAGTGATGGCATTTTACGGTCGAGAATATGTGCAGCTTTGAGCATGGAGTGGTGTTTTGCGGAAATTAGGGTTAATTTCCTGAGGAATGGCATGAAAGAGAGGGAGCAGGGGCGGCCTTTGTTTACGGTGTCTACTGTGGTCGGTTGTCATAATGTACAGTTTTACATTTGGCGACCTGGTCGTGACCCCGAATGAGGGAGGAAGCGATGATGGGATATGGTGAGGCGAACAACGAAGTAATAGCACTCCTTACCGGAAATACCAAAGGAGCCCCTAAAAAAGCTTGGGTCAAGTAGAACGGCCCTAAGCGTTTGCGATATTGGCTCTAGCTAACCAGGCGCCATGACCGGTGAGGCGGATGAGAGTGGTGAGACGGAGGACAGTCAGTAAAGGGTTAACCACTGTTGGGCAAGTGGCCACTTGGATTGGATGGAGCGGCGTGCTTGAGCGTGTAAACAGCTGATGGACAGTGTGCAGGCAAGGCGGAATGATGGATTGCGGGACTGAAAGTTGGCCGAGAGCATGAACCTTGCCACTGCAGGTGGCCAGGAGGAGGAGACTTGTATTTTTCGTAAATGTTTGCCGGCGAGGTGAAGTGCACCAACAAGCAAAGCGCTACTGAACCGATAGTGGTTTGCGCCACTGCAAGTGGCCATGAGGAGGATATGCACAGTATCCCTGAATGTTTGCTGGTGAGGCAAAGTGCACCAATAACCAAAGCGCTAGTGAAGTGTTAGTGGGCTGCGCCACTGTCAGTGGCTGTGACGAGGATATGTGTAGTATCCGATAATGTTCGCCGATGAGCCAAAGTGCACCAATAACCGAAGCGCTAGTGAAGCACTAGTGGGTTGCGCCACTGCTAGTGGCTGTAAGGTGGATATGCGAGCAGTATCCGTGGATGTTTGTCAATGAGGCAAAGTGCACCAATAACTGAAGCGCTAGCGGAGTGCTAGTGGGCTGTGCCAATGTGAGTAGCCATGAGGTGGATGCGCGTGGTATCTGTTAATGTTTGCCAGCGAGGCAAAGAGCACCAATAACTGAACCGCTACCAAGCTGCGCCGCTGCTAGTGGCTGTAAGGTGGATACGCATGCAGTGTCCGTGAATGTTTGCAAGTGGCCATGAGGAGGATATGCGCAGTATCCATGAATGTTTGCTGGCGAGGCAAAGTGCACCAATAACAAAAGCGCTAGCGAAGCGTTAGTGGGCTGCACCACTGTCAGTGGCCATGAGAAGGATACACGTAGTATCCCTTAATGTTTGCCGATGAGCCAAAATGCATCAATAACCGAAGCGCTAGTGAAACGCTAGTGGGCTACACCACTGCTAGTGGCTGTAAGGTGGATAGGCGTGCAGTATCCGTGGATGTTTGCCGACAAGGCAAAGTGCACCAAACTGAAGCGCTAGCGGAGTGCTAGTGGTGCTGCACCAATGCCAGTGGCCATGAGGTGGATACACGTAGTATCGGTTAATGTTTGCCAGGGAGGCAAAGAGCACCAATAACTGAACCGCTAGCGAGCTGCGCCAGTGCGAGTGGCTGTAAGGTGGATATGCGTGCAGTGTCCGTGAATGTTTGCAAGTGGCCGTGAGGAAGATATGGGCAGTATTTGTGAATGTTTGCCGGCGAGGCAAAGAACAGTCGCATTTGTAATGATTTGACAATTTTGGAATAAACATTGCAATCATTCAACAGCACCATAAATGTTTTAATTCGGGAAGAACACAACATTTGTATGTAGCAAGAGTCGCTCAGACTAATTGGTAGAACCAAAAAAAGTCTAATTTATTTATTGATTTTTTTTAAAGCCTTGCTATGCAGTTCTGTGAAAAAGTATTTGCCCTCTTCCTGATTTCTTACTTTTTTGCATATTTTTCAAACTTAAGTGTTTCAGATCATGAAACAAATTTTACAAAAGAAAAAAACAAAGATAACCTGAGTAAATACAAAATGGAGGTTTTAAATGATGATTCCATTTATAATGGGGAAAAAGCTGTCCAAACCAAACTGGCTCTGTGTGAAAAAGTAATTGCCCCCCCCCCCCAAATAATGAATTAACTGTGATTAACCACATTTTTGGAGTTCAATTTCACAAGCCACACCCTGGCCTGATTACTGCCAGATCTGTTGAATAAAAAAATAGCTTCTATAGAACCTGTTGACAAAGTGAAGTAGGCTAAAACATCTCAACATCTTAAAGAGCAACACATCATGCCATGAACTAAAGAAATTCAAGAACAGATGACAAACAAAGACATTGACATTCTGTCAGTCTGGAAAGAGTTGCAAAACCATTTCTAAGGCTTTAGGACTCCAGTGAGAGCCATTATCCACAAATGGAGAAAACTTGGAACAGTGATAAACCTTCCCAGGAGTGGCCAGCCTACTGAAATTACTCCAAGAGAGCATTGACGTCTCATCAAGGACGTCACAAAAGAACCCAGAATAATATCTGAAGAACTGCAGGCCTCACTTGCCTCAGTTAAAGTCAGTGTTCATGATTCAACAATATGAAAGAGACTGGGCAAAAATGGCATCCATGGGAGAGTTCAAGGGGAAACCCACTGCTGACCAAAAAGAACACAAAGGCTCATCTCTCATAAACAGAGGGAGCAGGCATGGAGGGGGAGGGAGAAACTGGCTGGTTTGAGTGACTTCCGCCAAATCTGGAGCAGGGTGGACGTCGGCAACCTTGATGACGTTGTCGCTGAGGACGTTGAGCGTGAAACCCAGAAGAGCTGTGTGGTCTGTACACGTCTGATCTGCGCATGGGGAGGATCAGCTACATTGCTGAAAGAGTCGGTGTATAATGTTTCAGGACTCTGGCCTTGTTGTCAGAGCGGTGCAAGGGTATTTTCTTCTGCTTGAGTGCTTGATAGTCTGGCAACAGTCCGACGTAGAGCCTCGGATGAGCTTGGAGTGCAAGCCGTGGTAAGCCTTGCTGGGAAGCCTCGGGCTCTCGCTTCTGGGCACCGTGGTTAACGAGGAGCGTAGCTGGAATTCTTGCGGTACGGAACCCGAAACAGGGAAACGGCTTCGGTCTTCATCGCGAGGGAGCCTGATCCGGTATATGGACACCCTGGTTGGGATGAACAGGTGATACTTTGTGGTTTAGGTATGACGCCCAAGGGATTGGTAGGATTTCGGATTTCGTGCTTCGGGTAAGCGAACTCTTGCTGTACGCTGGCTGTCTGGTGAATGACACAGAAACGAGACGAGCGGGATTGTGGGACTGTAGGAGGTATATATAGGCGTAAGGATGAATAGGAAGGCGCATTGGGAGTGGCCCTGTTCATTAACCTACATTATCAGGAACTCCCTAAAATGCATATTTAGCGCCATGAAAAACGCACCGGTGTAAGGGTTGTTCTTTGCACACCGGTGATGTGCACGAAGGACAGGAAGTTGAGGACTGGACTCAGGTGCAAGGATGGACTTGGTTATGTTTAATATGCCTTTGCGAATCATGTGTGTATATTATAACTCTTGAACTTAGTGCTGTTTATTGTTTGTTTCAGCATTTTAATATTATCATTAAGGAGCATCATTTACTTTTTTCTATTTGTAATACATTGCTACTGTAGCTACAGCCCAGTGCCAGTATTATTAAAAATGTCATTCAGGAACCTCGATTTCTTATTTATTTTGTATTGCTTAGTTTGTGCCTTCTTGCTGTGCTAAAGGCATATGAAACACAACTAAGTCTATCCTTGCACCTAAGTCCAGTCATCAACTACCTGTCCTCTGTGCACATCACCTGTATGAAGCACAACCCTTACACTATGAGACTGTGGAATTCGTAACCACTGCTCGTTTAGCAACAACATGAATTAGAACTAACGTCTGCACGCTTGCACATAGAAACAAAAATCTCTACTGTTTTGAATCAATATAATTGCTGTGGAAGCGAATAGTCAGTAAATAAACAATTCTCGGATGAAAACACAAAAATTATGTATTTAGATAACCTGTATGGTAACCATGGTTGAAGCTTAATGAACAACTCCAAGTCGGCCATTAATCAAAAATAATTGCACTCCTAAATGGTTGGAAGATTACATCAATTAAGTGAGCGGTAATTTTTGTATAATGGCCAGCATGTCGTTGTGTATTGTATACATAATCGCTCATGCATTTATCCAGTCAACACAGTATTGTCCATCCACAGATTGAAGGAGCATTTCATATAAAAATCGGGATTTCCAAGTATTTTGCTTTTCATGGAGTGAACCTCCATCGAAATTGATTGATAATATAAGGAAGACTCTTCATTTTCATTTCCCTGGAAGATTGAGACTTAAATTGTCAGACCTGTAGGTTCTCTGTTAAGCATTGGTGTAGAGAAAAAAGTCAAGGCGGATTCATACTTTTTTACTGCAATCGTACTGAAAAAATGACTACCAGCCACATAAAATGGGCAGGATTCCTTATTCATGGGTCTTATAGACTAAACAAAGTACCTTAAAAGAATAGACAAAAATAGTAGAAAATAGTCTTTCGTGAGTGTGCGTGTATTTGTATGGTAGTGCCCTCTGCGTATTTTGCATTTGTGAGTACATATGCTTTTGTAAGTACATGTTTATACCTTGCATTATAAACTTAACAATAAAAATAATAAGAATAAACTCTGTTCTACGCATTGCCAAGGCTCGTGTGGTTTTGTTTGTTGAGGCTGACACTAGACGGTCCTTTGGTTGGTATGATATTCTCATGTAGAACTGAATATGTAATGTAGCCTTTACTTTGAAACTGCTGGCAGAATGTGGAGTGAAAAGGAGAGATGTTTTTACAGATGTCCTCATTGGAGAACTCCAAAAAATCATTGGAAAATAATATACATGCGGTTGATATAAACTAATAGATGAAATGTACCATTTTGTGAGATTCACGTGTGAAAAATAGTGAACTGTCAGAAATATTAGCAAACATTAAACAGATCATAAGCACGTTAATCTCCGGGCCTGTCATGTCGGTTGTTCATGTTCTCAGTTCCTCTTCTCAGCTGGGCTTTTTAGCCCGACAGGGGATATGGTGTTTTTAGAAAGTAGTCCTCCTCCAGCGCAGACACAGCCCACCCTCTGTTCCTCCTTCCATCCCTCCCTCCCTCTCCTCTCCCCCACTCCTCCCTCCTCCCTCTCTCTGCACATCATCAGACGGCAGCGGCACTGGTCCCACATTAGCGGACATTAGGCGAAGAGCGGGAGCCACCGCTGTTTTTGACGGGCCCCACGGCCAGCGTTCCCGGCGGCGGCGGGACGGCACACAATTAAAGCTCCCGCGCTCACACTCTGGGCATCCCACAGACATGCTACATTTGACTGATGAGCAATTATTTGGCGAGGCTGGAGGAAAACGGACCCTGTGAAAATGTTTCACTGTATTTTATGAGCCTCGATATTGCTAAAAATAAGGGAGACATTTCCGCTAAATGTCATGGAGGCTTTGGGCAGTTGTCAGCCTGGTGCCCACAGCATGGGACATTAAAGACATATTTTGAAATCATTACTTCCTTTTTTGCCTGAAATCGAAGGCAAGCTCATGTGCGCACACACAGGCATACAAGCATGCACACCCACGCATACATCCTGTATTTATTTATTGTGCATCTGATACTGTGTATTTTTGCTCCAATCATCTTTTTTCTCAGACCACAGCAGGTGATGTTCAATGCTCCTGCATTACTCTCAATGCCTGGTTGCATTAACCATAGTTCTCATCTGCCACTCTGAAAATACACCTGAAAGGTGTACCTGTCCTGGCCAGGTATCTTTTTTATTCCACACTTACTGTTGGGATTCTGTGTTCTGCCCATGCCTTGTTTAAGTTCTGTACCTGGCCTAGCCATGTTTATTGATTTTCGTGCTTAGTGACCACTGCTCTGTATTCTGTCCATTCTTAGTATTGTGTATTGTGTTTTGGTAATTTTAGATTTCTGTTTTGTTATTTTTCATGTCTTGTATATTCACAGTCTTTGCCATGTTTCCTAGATCCTTGACCATGTTTATTTTCTGCCATGCCTTGCTTTGCACTTCGTTTACCCAGTCTTGTCTTATGTAGGTCTTTGCTCACGGTCCCTTGTCTTGCGTGCCACTCATTCGGGTGATTTATTGGTTTCTGGGTTTCAACTAACCCTGGCTTATTTACTAACCCTTATTAACATTGTATATTTTTACTAACTTGCATGCACTCGGGATTGTATAGCTGCACATACTAATTGACTAACGATCTCTCAGCAGTCGCCAAATTCTAGTCTCCGCCTCCTTGCCCATCCCTAATTATCTCTGCTGCAGTTTTCTGTGGATCTCCACAAATACTTTATGCTTTCCTTTCTTTAATCTATACACTTTAGTACTCCTTAACCGGAGCTGTTGTTCTGTACATAGGTTTGTCTTGTGAATCCTGTCTGCGTTTTGGCTTTTGCCATATTCATGTAATTAGATCATTCCTCATGTGTCACTCCTGATTATTGTATCATTGATTGCACCTGTTTCTCCCTGGTCATGTGTTCGGATGTGTATTTAAGATGTCTGTTTATGCACTTCCTTTGTCAGATCGTTCTTCCTAGTTTCCTGTGCCACGTTTGTTTTCCGCCTTGATTCATCTTTCTGACTGGACCGCCTGACTACGAGCTTTGCCTATTCCCTGTATTGTAACACATTCTTGTTTATCGACCTCTTTTTGCCTGACTACGGATTTTGTGATTGGTGCCCTGGTTTTGACTCTGGATTACGCCCATTGGAATTTGTTTTTTGATTGCGGGCATTGTACTGTTGCCAGCTCTGTTGGGGGTTTTCCTCCTTCAGAATAACGCCTCCTGTGACGGAGCGCAACGCGTCTGTCACTAAACAGCGGTTTTTCCCGCTGGGCAGGTTTCAATGGTCAAATGCAATGCACGTTAAACCACAGTTGCAACGGACAATAAAAATGCAATTTTTGTTGTATAATTATGTTTGCTGTGGGTTTTGTTGGAAATTGTCACGGGTAGGCTGCACCCTGCGCATACTGGGAACAGGAATGTTTGGTACACATGTTTGGGGAACTCGAACAAAAGACGCTACACAGGTTTAACAGTTATTGCAAATATTTATTAACTTCTGGTAAACTACAGTGTGTAAAGGTTCTTTAAGTGCGCACATTCACCATCCAAATTCTTTCATGCTTTCGTTGAGTTAACAACATGGTTAAGAGGAAATGTTTGTAGCTGTTTCACCTGTTGCAGTCTTCCGGGTGCGGGACCAAACCAGAGTACAGGTCAGACGGCGTTTTTATAGGATACTTCCGCGGTGCGTGGAGGTGCAGCTCATTAGAGTGGACAATTTTTCTAAAAATCTTGTTGAAGTGTTTGTGGTAATTGTCAGAGCGGCAGTGTGTTAAATTCCACTGATGCAAGTATGGAAAATGTTTAAAAATGTAAAATCACCTCTAGGCGAGTTGATAGATTTTAAGAGTATTGTGATGGTGATGTAGTCCTATAAAAAGGCATTGTGTAACTCAGTTGGGGTCTGACCTCTGCTGCGAGAGGACGCAGTATTCGGCTCTGTATGTAAAGCTCTGTAGGTACTAGTCTGCAACGGCCTAGATTGCATGGGCATTTGCACCTTTGTTTTTTTTTTTTTTTTAAATCAGTGTTTTGTTTGTCTTAATTGTGGAACATACACCGGTCAAAATAAAAGGAAAGAGTACTTTTGCAAAAGAAAATATTTTCCTGTCGTTGCTCATCATTTTTTGGCTGACTACCCCATCTGCTCGGCTCACTCTATCACACCTCCTTTTTTGCATTTATCTGGTTTTCGTGATTGGTTCATTTCGTAAATCACAACACTTACCCGTTATGCCCATAACCAGAACCATTAATTTACCCTATAAAATTATGCCTCTTCCACATGCTATATTTGGTCTCTGGATTTTGCCGTGAGTTATACAGGCAGAACCCCTTCACCTTTGCACTGTTTATGCACGCAAGCATTACAAATAACAGACTAAATTAACAACTCAATGAAACATTATGACTTGTCATCATGAATGAGTCACCGTTCATTATTTATCATGCAGATCTGGTCCACTTGTTTCAGACTGAAGGCACTTTGTCCAAGATAAGAAATATGGTGCACTGAGGCCACTATACCCCTGCATGCAACTTAGATAATGTGCTCTCTCCAGAGCACCAAGCTCATCTACCATCCTATGTTGTAGTGATGACACTCGTGAGGTCATCCTGCTTCTTGCAGGTCTCATTGGGCTGGGTGGCTGGAATGGTGAAACAGGGCCAAGAATAATAATCGTCCTGTAAATGATGCATTACACTGCATCATACACAGTAATACAATCTCAACAGTCACTCGGTGCCTTAATATGTAAGCTCAAGCTGCTTATGGGGCCATCACAACACTATTAGCACAGCACATGAAGTGTCCCATTGGACTTACAAGGATTGTAATTTATCAGCGGTGCAAAACACTGGCTAGTATGATATTTTCTTCAAATTAGTGCAGTACTTGTATAACATGCAGGGTACAGCTATTCACAATCACCGCAAGCCCAGGTGATAACAATGTCAATGATAACGTGCAGTATTCTGAGAAGAATGTGACGTACAGTTAATCGTTCATCGGTTATTTCCCACTGGCGTATCACACAGGTCAATATGAGTGAGATGCGCATCTCTGGAACACAGCACATTTTATGTGTTGTATTTGCAGCAGAAAAGCCATATCCAACAATACATTTCGAGCGATCAGTGTACTTCAACCAAGATTGAGGTGAATTCACTTTTTGTCTGGACAATAATTGAAGAGCACCCATAATTTTCTGAAAAATATTCTGTTTCATGAACATTCATTCCATCAGTCGATCTAAAATAATTTCAATCTACACCAATTTTTTTCTCACATCTAGATTTGTGGTGAAAGATAGCAGACAATGGGGGCACAGCTAAAACAGTGGACACAGAACCACTGCAGTAATCATGTAATTCAGGGGGTGATTAAGAGATTCCCATGGGACATTGCAGTGCCGTGCAAAGCCATCTTGTTATAAGAGGGAACGGCAAGCAGTGGACAGTATGACACTGCCGTCATAACAGATTTGTTGGCACCACTTGGCTGCATCCCCTTCTCTCCAATTGTGACAATATATTTGTTTTTGAAATTCAAGGAATAGTTTAAAATACATTTCAACATTTATAAAATCACTTGACATGAATGACGTCTGTTGCAGGGGTGACGAGCAGATTTTTGGAATTACAGGTGGAAATAGGTTAGTGAGACCTATTATTTAATATTATCTCCAGTGAAGGTAAAGAAAACCTGTTGATGTTGGTTTTTTAATTTAATTTATTTATGTTTAAAGACAGGTCATGCAGTCTGTGACTTTTTTGAAAGTTTGGCAAAGATCTTGATTAACTGCTGCTGGACAACTGTGGACACATCATGCTGTTATAATGTATAGTACCCAGAACTTTTACACATTCTGACCCATTCAATTAAAAAAATGATTTTGAATAGACTGTAGGCTACACACTGACCTATTTCAAAACCTCAAAGTAAAGAAATAAATGGACTAAAATCATATAAAGGAAAAAAAATCCTAAGAAGACGACGTTTTATTTCATGCTGCACATATATTGTGTGTTTATTCAATTTATTCACCTCTGAAAGCTTTTCAAATAAAGTTGGTTTCCCCCTTTTTTGTGGGTTAGAATAAACAAATAACTAAATAAATAAATAAATAAATAATTGTAACACAAACTGCCCCCTTCACAAACTTAAAGGCATGACTGTAAATTCATGCTTTAGATGCATCCCTGATATTATTTCTTTAAAAATAGCTCTCTTTCTGCTCATTTTCACTTGAAAACATTGGCTCATAATAGTGTCCCGTCCATACCTTAACGACCATGCTGGTATGGAAATCAATGCAATTTATTCGATTTTACAGTTCGATAATAGACGTCACATTAACTGAAGGCATCTAAGAGTTTCGACTTTGCAAACACACATTACCAGAGAGAGACGGGGAATATTGTATTTGCTGCTGAAGTGTATCCTTTTAAATGATATCCATAATGAGTTTATAATATGCATCTGGGCTACCTCCTCTCTACTTTGATGTCTTCCAAATGGCCCGGGTGTCATCAGAAAAACATGTAGGCACTTTCCCGCCTCATTGACTCCCAAATGTATTTTAAATATCATTCCTGGTAACGCAATTATTTAAAACGCTGAACTAAACACTTACTAATGGGGAAAAAGACAGAGACTTCGATAAATTCATTTCTCAAATGGTGGCCATTTCAATTTTCGAAGGAGCGGAGAGTTTCTCATCTTAAAAAAAAAAGATCAACCGTCACATGTACCGCCCGCCTGCCCGCGCGGCTCCCTCCAGACATCAGCAGTGCTTTATTTCCCCGTTTGCCGTTAAGAACAGCTGTTTCGTCGGGGCAGTGTGCCATTTGCGCGCAACCTCCACAACGAGAGGAAACATTATCAACTGGACACTTAAAACGCCTAATGAGTTAGCCGCTACTTATGCAATTAGACAATTAGTTCCTGCTGATTATGCGCCGCTTAATTCTGATTTGAGTTCAGTAGCAGGCGGCAATAAGCAGAGGGGAAAATGAACGTATCCCATCAACAGCGTGATGAACGGCTAATTGAATAATACCTAGAATTTAAAAAGGTGCAGCTAAAAAGAGCATCAATATATTTTAATCAGCCATTTCTGGTGAATTAGGCTACATAAAATGCTGTTGAAAATAGTTAGAAATTTAAAGATTAGGTTAAGCTAGAGTGGAATTTTTTTGCGTAAGAGACGTAGTTGTGGTTTTGCTAAACCGGCGTAAGTTAGCAGCTTTGTATAAATTAGTTTTACTGAGCAGTTTTGCAAATGAGTGCTATTTCAGGTCCTTCGTGGTGTACTGTACGAGGGCCAGTCAGACTATCAGACTGTAGGTCCGGATTGTTCCACAACTGAACTGAATTTAGCCCATGATTTAATCGCTGTTGTTAGATCGCATATGGAGAGAAACTGTGTCTTCGGTTGCCAATTACGATAATTGGAAAACGCGTCAATAAAGGAAAATGATTGGGAACTACTAATTGCAGTCAAAAAGGGACGTGTCTCAGTACCCCCGCTGGCTACGCCACTGATTGTAGCAACTGCAGTATAATAATTTATGTACGATGTATGCCAGTTGTAAGGTTGCATTATTTTCATTTCAATGTGTATGTTTTTTTTTCATTATATTGGCTAATTACTTATCAGTTTATCACTATGCCTCATTGGTGAAAATTAGGTAGACCCTTAACAAAATGTACTAGCATGTAATGGCATTCATCACAATGCTACATTGCACATACAATATGTAAACATAAGCCAGTCCAGAAGTTAGTGTTTAGTTAGTTTCAATAGTCTTAATGTTACACACTGGATTGTAACGCTAGTCATGAAACAGCTTAGAAAAACTGAGAATCACAGAACTCACAGCCATCATATTACACAGCCACTGATATCTACAATATTTAGGCTAGTTTGACCTCTAAATGATAGAAGATGAAAGCTCACAACCTTTGGCGTATGTCTCCAACAAAGGAAATCATGCTTGGCAGTACCTCATCTGTTTTATTCACAACCTGAGACAGATATATAATCACCCTTAAGATTTATTATCATTTTATATCCCCTTAGGCCTTTTAACAACACACACTACAGGTGACCGACTGCTTTATAGTTCCAAGAAGGTATAGCAACTGACCAGAAGTGAGCATTATTAACTTGCTTATTGCAGGCTAACTTTAGGATGTCACTCAACTGTACCTATATTTCAAATTTCCTTTTTATTTATTGGGGGAAGGGGGGTAAAGATTTGAAGTTCAGGTGTATTACCATTGATGGTAACTGAAAATGCAATGGCCACAAACTGAATCTGATGCTCAATAGAGAGATAACAAGTTGTCTGCCGCCTTCTGAGTTTTTAAATAAGGGCTTTCATTCCAATTGTCCGCTGTTTCTGAGCACATACACCGAAGAAGGCTTTTAGTTTCTGAATCATTCATATTTTTGATCACCTTAGCAAACCCAAACTTGGAGGATTCAATTTGTTTTCTCTTTGAAATATTTTTTCATTTTGGTCTGGCAACCACCAAATATCATGATCCTTGTGTAAGTATTAGAGTAGGTCATTTATTCTCCTGTTTGATGCTGATACAAGTGTGATAGGTGAAATTGTTAGAGGAGCGTGGCTGCTGCGAATAAACACCACTTTTTGTACTGCATTTGAGAATTATACTCCACAAAGTACAATCAGCTATTGACTTTCATTCATCCTTCTTCGTACAGTTCCTATTTGAAAGAAAATAAAAATAAATTAAAACTCATTAAAACTGTGCTGGCTACAATAGCTTATGACTACTTTGTAAGTGTTTAATTTCAGAGCCCCTCGCCCCTAACTTAGATTTTGTTTGTTTCATGGGGACTAAATAATGACGCCCCACCCCCCAATACCCTCAGTAATTTGAATATTGGATTCAAGACATTTGTCCTGAAGCAGCCAGCCAGTTGCCTCTGAAACCCTAAGCAACCAACTTTTTTCTTCCTGAAACATAATTGGTATGTCACTCCTTGTTCTTGGGAAAGCCTTGTTTAGTGTGTGAAGATGCTCAAATAAACTTTATTTTCCAAATACCTGTGAAGAGCCCCTGGAGACAGCTCAATGCAAGCAAAAAAAAATTCAATTGGACTGATCTGACCACATATTGCAGCTGTGGCCTCGTCACTAAAAGACAATGTTATCTCATGAGGTTTGTGAGATGCTGTGATTTGATGTTTTCTTGAACAATTGTGTAACATGAGAATCATGAGTCCCTCAGTGATTGTTTCAATTGTAGATGAAAAAAAAAATTAAGCAATGTGGTTGCATCCAAATCAAATTGCTATTATGTGCTAAATTAGTGGAAATGAGCATTGCAAATTATGTTATTGTACTGAATTTTGATGATTTAATGAACAATTTTCTGAGAATTTCAGCAATAAAATTGAGAAAAAAATTTGAAAACTTGAGGAACAGAAACAATTACCTCCATTAGTGTCACCGTGACATATTCATGGAATAAAAATGTCTCAGAGAATATGTATAATCAAGTGCTTTGTCTTCACACAGCTATAAAGCTCCACTTTCATGCCTTCGCAAATGGAAACGCATGCGGCAGTGAAGTTATGCCCTGTTTAGTCTGTTGCAAATGGTACAATCTGTATATACCTGTATTTGTTTATTGATACAAATGATGCATAACATACTTCCCTTTAATGCCAAGCAAGACAAACCATAATGTGACTTTAAACAAGTGCAATACCTCAATATCTCAGGACACCACAAATACTTACCCCACTAATATTATATAATAATAATGCACATACACACTGTAAGGGTTTGTCCTTGCAGCCCCTCCCCCTACTGCATTCTTCACCTCCACCTTAACAGGCAACAGGTGTGCCTCGTTGAGGTGGAGGTGAAGGTCTGTTTATTTAAGTGTTGGCTGTGCCTCAATTGAGTGCAGCAGCATTCTGTTTTAAGCCCTGATGTGTTTGTGCTGCTGCTCCCCTGATGTTCGACTATTGTCTTTTTAAAAATATTTATTTAAGTTTATTTCCGTTTTTACTCAGCCTGCATGTGTGGGTCCCTTCCCAGCCTTTGGACCCATGATCTCAGTGCCTGTCGGCTTGTCGTTTTCAGCCAGCGGGGTAAATCCATGACACACACATCCACACTCACACACACATAAATATGCACACACATACACACACACACATACACACACAACCACCAACACACGCTCATACACAAATGCTATTGACATGAATCAGAATATGTACAGAGGTGGGTGAACGGACAAAAGAAATGTGAATAAATATGACACCAAACTTGATAACAGTTATAAAAGTAATATTGGAAAATGACTATAGACATGTCATCATCAATGCAGTCCAAATGTCCAAACAGGTTCAAGATAGATCCGCTGAGCATAGAACCAACACCAAGGCTGGGCTGGAAAAACAGGCACTATGTGGGGCCACACATTGGCTGCCTCCAGCAGCCCTTACCAGCTGAGATTAGCGTGTAGGTTACCATGATCGCCCAGCGCACAGGCCTAGATTTTACTTTGTTTCCATCCTTCCCCAAGACATTATTTTTCCCACCCTCATAAAAATGTTAAAATTTTTTGTTTACTTTTAGATGTTTGTCTTTCGAGCATCCAGAGTACTTTAAGATCAACGTTGAAATCTCACATTTTAAGCTGTGCAGTTACGAAAGCCTTGCAAATTAGGATAACAATATAACCAATGTCTGATTTGCTAGTATTTAAGCCTCCTGAAATTATAGTTTGCAAATTAATAGGGTAATATTATCATATTCTGGTATCTATTTTGAACTTCATCCCAAAATTAAGCAACTAAAAGAGGGTGCCATAAAAATACAAGAAAGACTCTTCTTCATCACTACAGAACCTGCATAAATTAGTTTATTCTGGGCCCCAGACAGAGAGAATCTTGTGTATGCTGTATATGAGTAATAGTAGTGTTATTGAAAGTTATGTCCATCCTCAATGATTATCACCCAGTTTGGTAGTTTCCTGTTCTTAAATAAAAACAATTGCATTTCAAAGGGTTGGACAATGCAAAAGGAGCTGTGTCAGTGCAGAAAGTTGGTGTCATGCAGTTTTAATGTCACAGATTTGGTTTGCATTTTCATGCGCACAAAGTACCTTTAAAAGAAACGCTGTTGCTCTTTGGTATTATCATCGAACTGAATTGCAGCCACATATTCTTTTCTTCCTTAAAATGGTGGTGGGGCCAAATGGGAAGAAAAGACGGAAAGGTATTTTTATACATATTAATCTGAATATTTTCTTTATGTGGGTAAAATATAAATAACTTCCTTCAGTCTCTTCTTTGAGTACAGTGGCTGATAACGACAGATGCGCTGCAACGGCCCAAAACATCGCCAAGCAAATGAAAGAGAAAAACGCTGCATTTAGACATCAACACAACGGAAGCACTCCAAGCCGCTATGGAGAGCGCGAACTAGAACAGTTTTTATTTTTGACCTCATCACCACCAGCTGGAGTATTTTTTTAATGGTTTTACACCACAGCGAAGGGTTTGCCTGGGCTGCGGAGTATGTGCAATCGACGCGGTGAGCTTTGTGACCTTATGAGCATGCGCAAAGGGTTGGCTTGTGATTACGGCCTTAAATGTGATCAACAGAAACCAATGGGAAGCAGTTAGTAAGCTTTCAGTTAATAAGCTTCCATTTAGATGCTTCAGATATTATTGGCAACAAAAGTCAACAAAAAGGCTTTCTAGCGAGCTAAAGTTAGTTCACTTGCTTAGCTAGCTGCAAGGCTCTAAAGTCTCACGCATTGGGCGTGACACGCATTTCAATCAGTTCACACGCTCTCCCGCCACACATGACATTTCTCACTCTGAGAAGTGATAAAACTCGCCGCACATTAGTAACATGAACTGTAAAAGAGATTAGTAATCTATGAATGGATGAGGCAGACGGCTCTGTTTGAATCCGCGACCTATCAGCCAATCAGAAAATAGGATTTCTTGTTGCCAGGTGAAATAGCAGCGCCGTAATCACGTCTTCCAAACGCGCGAATGCTATTTTGAGCTCACGTCAAAGAAGAGCTGGAAGTGGAAGCCCGAAATTAGGTAATCACTTCATCACTTTTTTTTTCAAAAAGTGCTTATTAAAGTCGAGGAACTATGTAGGATATATTTGCTTTATGGATCATTTTTTACCTCAATTTTACAGCTTTGGGCGGTTATGGTTAGATGAATTGACTTCTAACTTGTTACGGGGAGAGTGAGGGCTCTCTGCCCTCCATGTATTTTGGCTGAAAACAAACCCTGCCCCGATCCGGTGTCAGAGGTGGTACCACAAAATCTCGTTTGTAACTGACAGAACGATACAAATACACAAAATGATTATTTAATTAATCCTTTACTATACAGGGGAGTCCCAATGAAATTAAAAAAGCACAGATATTGGGGGGAATGAGAGTCACTTCTTATTTCAGTTTACTGGCAGTGGTGATATTTAATAACTGATCCTGGTGTGCCATCTTGTGATAGAATATTTTAACTGGGTGCATAAATTTGCAGCTCCACGTCCACTGGCGGACACATCTGCACAAAGATACACCGTTCTTCTTCTTGAGCACGCCAAATCCAGATAATATGTGAATGGTGTATTAAATTAATATTCTAATTTGAAACAAGTAACTTAGTTGAGTGTCAAAGTAATGAAGTGAAAGTATACTAATTAAATACTGTAACAAAGTACTATGCACCTTTGAAAATGGGAGTATCGTGCCCTGCACTCAAAACTTGAGAGCCCTGAATTTGCAAGCAAGAGAGCCTTTATGCCGACTTAGCTAGCAATATTTAATGTACGTAAATGCGAGCTAGCTAACTAAATGGCGAAGTTATAACTGTTCACTATTATCCATTGATTTCTATGAGAAACTGCTCATGTGTACCGGAAGTCACGGCCAAATAGCCATAGAAATGTATACCCGGTTCATGGCGAAATATCCACTGCGATTTGAAATACAAAAAAATATCAAAATTCATTATGGCGGATACGGCTCGGCTTATGTCACGTGACGCGTACGTGCTGCCGCAAGTGACGCGCCAACCGGTAGTTTACGTTCACACTGCCGCCAAGGAGTCCAAGGAGATGTGTAGGCCACAGAGATATGAGAAATCTAGAGTGGACGACGTGTGGGCTGGACCAAAGCAGAAATGGCAGAATAGCTACGCCATCTTGTGTATGTATAAATGTCCAATGAGTTATATGTAAACAGTAGGCTAAACATGGGTGTCGACAATTTAGAGTCTTGTTTTCCGTGTTCTTTTTATCTATTCGTACTTAGGCCCAGTTTACACGAAGACGCTTGCGAGTAAAGACGACAAAATATTTTAACGGAAGTGCCTTTTGTTTATATGATGACGGCGTTTTTGGGCCTTGAAGACGCAAAAATCTCAAACCACCCTCGAAAGTGGAAAACTTGAATACGCTCCGGCGTAGCGTTTCTGTCTAAACTGGCCAAGACGCAAAACTGGCTCAGATCTGCTGTTCTGCTCACGTCGCGTAGGCGTTTACGTCACGCAGTAAACAAACATGTCGGATTACATCCATGCTTCGGACCTTCAGGCTACTCTGGCAGCCATAATAAATGTACAGGAATCGTTACTACAAATGTACAGAATCTGTACACATGCTATTGGCGAACAGAGGAGGATCTATTGTCAACTCTTATAGTTTAAAGTAATCAGGAGCAATAGCTCGACCCCTTCGTCTGACCAGACGAAGTTCTTCTTGTTACCGGTAGCCATATTTTGGGATTTAGCGGCACAGTGACGAGAAGAAGGAAGATTCTACGCATGCGCGTAGCATGGCGGCGTTTGTGTTAGTGTATCACAGCACCACCCAGCCGTCTGGCATGCATACCCAATCGATTTCTACACACTTTTTGCGTCACCGTATGCACACAGATTTCCTCCCGAGAACGCTCGTCTGAACGCGACGCGACGCCACTTTTGCGTCTTCTGTTCACACCGTCATCATGTAAACCTAGTCTTAAACTGGACACAAATAAGGAATTATAATCAAACAACAAAATTTATTTTAATTTTTTTTTTTTTTAAATCCGGTGTATTCGATGTTTATTTAATCGGAAGACATTACAGAGAAATCGGAACTTCAGCTATTGACCCATATGAGCGAGTTTTCATTATTTTCAAGCAATTATACTGAATTTTCCATTGAACGTCTGCACCGATATACATACAAAAGACGGCGACGGCGTGCTGCCACGGAAACGACAGGATTGTCCACTCTAGTTTTCTTATATCTCTGTGGTGTAGGCAATGGATATTAGGAAATTCTTCAGACCACCAGCACTGCCGCAAACTTTCGTGTCTGTGGGTGGGGGCCGGTGGAGGAGGGCTTCCTCAGCACTGCTTGCCTAGCTGTGAAAGTCACCGCACGTCACTGAATTGACCATATAGATTAAGTAGAGTTAAGCATGTTAGTCCATGAGCCCAGACCCCAAATTTCACATGTCGGTACCACCCAAGGTGACCAATTCTCACTGCTATTTTTTACTTGCCACATATCTCTAGTTTATGTTTTGATATGATAGACCTCGCAGATTGGTAGCTTAGTGGTGGTTATCTTGTCTTAAATGGACATACTCTGTGAAAAAAAAGCAAACACACATTTTGCCAGTATGTAGTTTACATTGAGAATACCAGCATTCAATGAACTATCAGACAGTCACATACACTTGTAGGAATAATTTCTTACTAACAAAGACGATCGTATTTGTACATGAAGACGTATTTTATAGATGGAGTTTGCTGTATCAACAGAATTTCGCGTTGTAACAAAACAATACACTGGTACACACTTCTCGCTTTACTTCTGTGCACTGACAAAGTAGTGTTATCTGAGATCCTGGTATGGATAATTGCATTTCTAAATGAAATCAATGGCTACATCCTTTACTTAGTTTTGCTAATAATATATTATCCAAAACATAACTTCAAATACTGATGCACGGGATTCTGCAATGATCATACGGAACCAATGTGGTCGTCATCATCGTCGTCAGAGTCAGTTAGCGTGACTTCTGGCTCTTCTTCACTAGCTTGGTTGTTGCAGGTTTGTAGTCTGCACATGTCTGTGCACTTCAAGCCATTGCGGAGACAGGTGCACTGCGGTAGTTTGCATGAATGCACACACTTACAGGAGAGGAGCTGCAGCACAGCATCTGGTGCAGGCGAGCCATGCATCCATTGGATGGTCAGCTTGCCATCCTCATCTGTTGTCCAACCTCAGTTTTTGGGATTTGGAAAAAAGGGCTTGGTTTGCAGACATCTCCTCCAGATGGCAGCTTGGTAATTTGCACGGTGCGCATGCATGAACAGGCAGTCCTTGCAAGGAGGGAGTTGGCTTGACTCAACCTCTCCACGTCTGGCACAAAACAACTGGTATCAGAGCTTGCTCACTTCCATGGTATTGGCAGAAGTCATGTACATGTGGCAGGTGATCTCCTGTAGCTTCTGGAACAGTTCTGTAGATAACTCCCATGTACGACCATATCATACATACTACAGACAACAGGAGTAACATGTGAAATGCATTTGTTTTGCTTTGATGTCTCAAAAGAGCATGTCCCACATGGTTTTGGGTAATTATTGGCTAAGACTGGACATGACCTTGCCATATTTCTAGGGTTTAGCACATAACGCTGTTAAGCTCTGGAAGGGAAAACACTAGGAACTCGGAAACGAGGAGACAAAGGGGAATGAGAAGCCATATGCAGGGATCCAAAAATATTTATTAGATACAACCAGAAAATCTCGAAAGGGGAAAACGGGGCACTCAGGCCAACAGAAACACCGTGCAACTGCACTGAAGGAAGGAGAACTCAGGAATCCAAAACTAATAAAAGGGAACACCAGGGGGCAGACTCGGGAACTGACAGGGGCAGACTCGGAATAGGGGCAACTCCGAAGGGGGAACTCAGGAAGCTCGGGAACGGGGGAGCTCGGGACAGAGGCTGGAGACAAAGGCAGAGGGCAGGCACAGGACGAGAAGACGGGCACAGCTGGCAGGTGGCTGACTCGGAAGGCACAGCTGGCCGGGAGAAGGGTCGGGAAAACATCAGGAGGGGGCAGACGAGGATGACTGGGTCAGCTTGGAGCGGCGACAGGAACAGCTTGGAGCGGCGACAGGAACAGCTTGGGGCTCGGGAGACGACTTGAACACTTAGGGCTCGGGAGACATCAGGGGGCACCAGGGGGCTCAGAGACGACAGGCAGGGCGGACAGGACTGGACGGCACAGCTGGCAGACTAGCACAGCTGGCAGGAAGAAGGCTCTGGAAACAACAGGCGGGGGGCAGACTCAGACGGAACTGGAGCGGGAACGGCAGGGAGGGCAGGCTGGGCTGGGGCATGATGGCTGGAGAACACAGAGAAGATAATGGGGACCAGAGGGAAAGTGCACAGGGCCAAGGAGTGGTGAGGCGTGGGCCAAGTCAGATCTGAAACTGGCTGCTTGCTGGAAACAGATATAGGGCAGGGGAACGGGCAGACACAGGTGCAGAAACTTAATATAATTAACAAGGGGTGGAACATGAGGGAAACCTAATTACACGAAACAGACAAACATTAACACACAGACGAGGATCACAAGACAATGTGCTAAAGGCACTCTATTCCACTGAGACATTGAGACTGTGCTAAAGGCACTCAGTTCCACTGAGACATTGGGACTGTGCCAAAGGAACTCTATTCCACTGAGAAATTGCAGTAAGAAGTAAGCCTGTACGAGCCTATTGGCCCATCGGGCTGGTGCTTTACCCCGGTTTCAATGGCATGAAGTGACTTCAAGTATTGCTACTCCCCCTGGATGGGATGCCAGTCCATCGCAGGTGCTCACCCCAGACAAGTTTCTAAGACAAGTTTCCCTGCCTATTTGCTGGTGCCCATTTATACACTTGGGTGGAGTGAGGCGTGGAGTGTGGAAGTAAAGTGTTTTGCCCAAGAACACACCGTGGAGGCCGTGGCCGGGGCTTACGATTTCAAGTAAGCCCCTTACGATCTCAAGTCACGCCAACTTGACCACTGCACTACCGCGTCTCCACTGAGACATTGGGACTGTGCTAAAGGCACTCTATTCCACTGAGACATTGGGACTGTGCTAAATTCACTCCATTCCACTGAGACATTGGGACTGTGCTAGCCAGTGGAGTAAAATAAAGCCACTGCTTATTTTCATGAAACAAGCTTGAGATAATGCGCACTTTGTTGCAAAATACGTTATTTTGCTGGAAATGTCCTTTCAATAATGGTAGACTACGGCCATAAATAGATGCCTACGGTTAACAATACTTAGGCATTCGGTGGCATTCACATGATGACACTCAATGGAAGATAAGACTGGGGTAAGATGAGCCAGTGGGTAAGTTGACCCACCCCCTGTATCTAGGCAACAGAGCACACTTGTTGTCATGTGACCATAAATTCCGCAAGCACCCTTCATTTCCTGACCCTGTGATTGACAGAAGCACATGGTACTCTGGTAAGTATGTTTTCTTTACAAAAAAGTAATTTTTTTTTTTACATTTCAGCTATAATGACTGTTACATCAAAGCAAATTTATCCAGGTCTAAAAATGTATATTGTACATGTTGATGATTTACGAGCATATTAAACCATGTGAACCATTTTGCTAGAGATTAGCCTGAATTGCAGCTTGGTCGTTTTTTCCAAAAGGGTGGCTGTGGGGTAAAGTGAGCCAAATGCCTTGGGGTTAATTGAGCTGGTGCTTCAACTTATCCCACCATGAAGCATGAGTTACATTATGTCTAAAAAGTCAAAAAGTTTATTATAATATTGCATTACATCGCTTTTTTTCCCCTAATATTTTACACACTGTAGAAAAGTAATCATGACATGAAAATACAACAGGAGTGTATGGTCCATTCAAGACCTATTACAACAGAGCTCTTGATGGGTGGATGAGATCTACCCCAGGTAAAACAGCCAGCATATACCAGATCGCCGTATGTGTGAATGAGGCTTTCATGTCAGAAATGACACCACGGAATATCACTTTTGCATTCAGGTCCACAGGGATCTCTCCGAAGAACACAGGTATTTTCCATGATGCAGAGTTTTCACCATCCATGATGTCAGACAGGCCAAACCCTGGGCTACAGTCTCCCACTGCATTTGCTCCATCTACTGCAGGTGAGCCACCCACTGCAGACAATCCTTCTACTGCCAATGATCCACCCACTGCCTCGACCTCCGAAACCTACATTCTGCCTTCATCAACATCCACACATGGATGTGCTTTACCAGGTGACACAGATGAGTATCTCAGCCACACTGCATATGTGTCTGCAGAAGAAGTCCTGCCCTTCCCAAAAGTCTGCATCCCAGGGCACAAACAAAGCAAAAGCATTTAAAGACAAGAATTTTGACTGATATGTCTGAAAAGCAGGCCATCGAAAGGGCTCACAAAAACAGACAAAATAAACACATGGGGAAAAAGCTAATTAACGTCAGAGAAAAGGGAAAGCTGAAGAAGAAACAAACCAGGAAGAAAGTCACAGGGAGCAGCAGCTCTGAGGGTGATGTTCCCATCCCACTCGAGAACACGGCGGAATATGAGAGCTCTGAGGGTGATGTTCCCATCCCACTCGAGAACACGGCGGAGTATGAGAGCTCTGAGGGTGATGTTCCCATCCCACTCGAGAACACGGCGGAGTATGAGAGCTCTGAGGGTGATGTTCCCATCCCACTCGAGAACACGGCGGAGTATGAGAGCTCTGAGGGTGATGTTCCCATCCCACTCGAGAACACGGCGGAGTATGAGAGCTCTGAGGGTGATGTTCCCATCCCACTCGAGAACACGGCGGAGTATGAGAGCTCTGAGGATCAGAGGAGTGAACCAGAAAGCGCAGAGCTGGTAGTTGGTGACTTTGTGACAGTTAAGTTTGCAACCAAACACAGGAGCTACTATTACATTGGCTTGGGTGAGAAACTTGGGGGCGACAAAGAGAGCGGAAGATTTCTCTGAAGAATCCGAGGGAGCGCTGCCAAAGATAAACCCACTTTCGCTTTCAAGGAAGATGATGAGGCGCTTTTCCCACAAAGTGACGTGCTGAAAAAGCTACCTTGACCTCAAAAGGCTGGAGGAACTGCATGGAGGGAGCAGCACCTCATATTTCCCTGCAACCTTGAGGGGTGAAATGTGGAGCCGTTGCTGAGAATGAAAGTAGTGAAGTTGAGAAGTAAAGTTGAGAATCAAAACTCAAGCCTCAATATTGTTCCTTAATGTGATAGAAACTACACTCTTCTTTTTTGTGAGTTCAGTGCATGTTTTTAGATTGTAGACCACAGTTATAGTTGCTACACTCTGTTCGATAGTGTTCAATTGTAGTTTCACCAATTGCTTTAAAATATTCTGAACAATACACTTGTATTTGACTTGTTTCCTTTGGGATAATGTGAAATGATGCTTAGATTTAAACTTGAAAAAGTAAATTGGTCAATTTACCCCCAGGTGGCTCAATTTACCCACTGACTTGGATTAGTGAGCTGGGGCAAGTTGAGCCACGAGACAACTTTATTTTTTTAAGAAGTCATATTTTCATTTTCTTTTCTCATGGATGAATTCTTACCATTTCCACTAACAGTAAAACATCCTAAAATAAAGGCAGATATTTTTCACCTTCCCTTGCCTAGAGGACAGCTTGATTAAAAAATGGCTCAATTTACCTCACTCTCCCCTATCTAGTGTCTGTCGAGGCGAGTTTCCTGACACCATTGCCCCATGCCCAGAGGCCAGCACCGTTTATGCACAGAATTTTCATTTATCAAGGTTTTTCTGATCCTATTGTGATCCTAACCATACCGTCTTCATCTTTTCATCTGGCAGGTACGGTCTCCACTGCTGCAGCCCTTTTACTTTTGGGTTTGACACATCGTGCATTCAGAGATCCCTCTCCTGTTCAGAATTGTTGTCATCAGTTGCTATTGGGCTTTTCTGGCCTTACTCTTACAGTAGAATATAAAATAAAAACTAGACCAGCCTATTCTCATTGTACCAGCCTCATTAACTAGATGTTTGCTCTACTGGGATTGCCGTTAAAATCTTTTTTTCCTTATAATTTATCACGCCAAGCCCTTTACACTTCAGAAACTGCATTGCAAAGAAGGGCCAAGAAGCAAGTTATTTCTGAGATGCTGGAACTATCAATTTATTCATTTATAATGATGTTTGGAGAACCAGGCTACCAGCATTAACAAGGAAGTGTCTGAACAAAGTGGGCAGTGAGTGTAGTTTCTAATGTTAACTTGTGTTTTACTCTTGGCATGCTGTAAGATATCTGCAGTTGGTCTTCTGAGAATGTCTGAGTCTCAGTTGTATGAGACATATGTTGGTGTTAATAATTTAACCCTCCTATTACGTTCTGGTCAATTTGACCTGACTCAATGTTTTTTTTTTCAATTTAACTAAAAAAATAAAAAAGATTTTATGCTCTGCACACAGGTTGTTTGCATTGGTGTTGTTTGGGTCATTTTGATCCAGTCATAAATTATGACATAAAACCATCATTTTGATTGCGTTTTTGTCATGTTGCCTAAGATTGGGGATACATTCAAATTAATTTTTTATTCATTTCACATTTGGTCTCGTTCATTTTGCTATAAACATGTAAAATCAATGCTTGATGTATGAGGGGAGGATGAGGGAGTCATGTCTTATTTACATGGTTTTTAAAATGATCAGTAGAAAGGCATAAGTGAGCTGAAAGGAGCCTGGGAAACACCTTCAGTTATAAGCAGCTTATGAAGGTCTTCATTACAGGCATCAAACTGACCTCAAACCAAAAGGGGTTTATTAATTTCAACATAATAGGAGGGTTAGGTATGTCTGAATATTCCCCACAATTGTCATCAATAATTGGGTTTTTAAAGAAAACAATTAAGAGATATTTAATTCCCTCATTTAAATACAGTACTTATGATCACAGCAGTATATTATAATACAACATTTCAGGAACACGCGCTATAGAAACGCTCATGACAACGAACCGTGCCCATTTTTCTCATCTTGATTAGCAATGTTCAAGCAGCGAATCACACTGCTGGAAAAGGTCATTGATACCCGGAGCAATTTACCAGATTAGAGCTAATCAGCCCCAGTAAATGCCTCCACAATAGATACATCTTTGCCCTGGTATGTGAACCTTATTAACATGGTCTTGTGCTAAAATAATCTCTGCTAAGCCACTCAGTTTGCTCTACTTTACTGCAGGATGCTAAATAGAGGCTTCCAGAAGTCCTGTTTTTATATAGCCTCACCAGATTGTATTCGAAGGCAATCTGACTCAGAGTGCATATCAATCCCTCCTGCCATTCCTCGACCCCGAAAAAAGAGGGGTAACAGGAAGCAGTAGTTCCCAGGTGCCGAACAGTAGGTTAATGGACGCCCTGTGACATTCTTTGCCGATCTGATTACATTTTCTACCTTTAAGCCCTAAACCCCATTGCCTGTAATGTATCGCGTCTGTCATTACAGATTCCAATTGTCTCCTAAAGCACTGATCGCCGCGCAAATAGCCCCCGCGCTTCATTATGACAATTGAGAGGTTCATATTTCAACCTAATAGCTTTCTATAACTTTAACTATCTATCACAACCTCATTTCATTGCGAGCGCAGTTAATACGCGCTTCCCCACCAAGTGGAACATTCTCTAATGATGCACTCTCACACCAAAACAACGCCGTCCCTGCCTCTGCATCAGTCACTAATGTACCCATCCATAATGTGTTTATAACACTCCTTCAAAAAGGAGACAACAATGAGCGCCATCCGGGAGGGAGAGATGGAGAGGAGAAAGGAAGGCACTGCAAAAATGTCAGAGATAATTTTTAAAACACTGCCATTAATGATTCTATCATACCCCTGGTAATATATCCATGGACATAATGTCATTAGCTAAATATCTGAAGATTTAAAGGATTTATCATTAAAGCAGCGGCGGATGGGGATGGGGTTTATGGGGAGGGCTGACGTAGGCCGCAAAACAGCACATCAACAAGGGATGTTAGACTTTCTGGATTGATGGCAAATAAAGGGATTAAATGTGACTAAATACTAAATATGATATTTTTGGGGAGGGGCATGAAAGAACATTAGGCTAATTAGAAAATTTGTAATCAGCTCCTTGTGGTTATCTTTGTTTGAGATGCTTTTATTTAATCTCCCTTGTTTGAATTATTCTTTAATCAAAGACCATTCAAAGAATGCCACTTTGCATGATTAAATTAGCACTAAATCTGAGCAGAATTTAATCAAAAGATTATATCATGCAACGCAAATCTTATTATCTTGGCAGTCAAATACCACCCGGTCATTATATTCATATGTTGGCTGTTATGTGTAGCAGTGAAGGAAGCAGGCACAGAAGCTCAGAAAACCTTGAAGGGCAAATATAATGAGGATGGTAATAAACCGCAATTGGCAAAAACAGAAGAAAGGGCAACGCAAATAAACTTCTCGCGGGGAGCTTGGTCATGGACAGTCCAGTGAGGTGAGGGATGAAGAGGGACATGATGGTCAGGTCCATGGTCAGTACCGGAGAGGTAATCCAGGGGGAACAGGGCTGTTGGAATGAGCCCACACACAAACTCAAGGAATGGGAGGACTGGTCAATTCGCCCAACTGGAGCTGAAGATTAAAGGAACGCTGTCCCTAATAAAGTGCCTGAAAGATGAATTTCCAAAGACGGAGGACTTTAGCACTCTTGGCTTAAACTGGCTGGAGGATAAAGAGGATGAACAATCCAGCAGGGAGTGAATGTGGACCAGGAACATCAATACAAGCCACAAACTGTCAACAACAGGGCACAGTTGGGGGCAGACACACTGAAGGGAGGGAGAGCACAGGACAGAAGTTAAACAATGGAATCAAATCCGGGGAACAGAGGGAAAAACAGCACAAGCTTGATTGCAGGAAAATTAAAAGAAAAAGACTCAGGACGTGACATCGACTTTATCACAGAGTTAACCCTTTGTTGCATGTTATCCAATATTTGGACTTAACTTAAGTGGGGTTTATTTTCTCTAGGCTCATAGATACCCTGAAAACACAGAATGTACATTTTACTGGACATTTCCAGGTAATCATTTCCTCAATAGGCACCTCTCTGATTAGTCAAATGATTTACCACCCACAATGACAATGGCTGCATCCGCAAGTGAGAGGTAAGTTGACGAAAGTCAGATATCGTCTTATATTGTTCAAGTTTTAATGAGACTTTTTTTCTGTTGGGGGATGGAAATACATTATATAGCACAAACTGAAAACACATGACCTATGTAATGGATGTCTGTTTGTTGGAATACATCTGAGTCTATGCTCTATGCATGCCGAGTAAATGGCTCAAATAAGCGATGTCCAGAATACAGATAAATCATCATGCATATCAATGACCTGGTTTCTTCAACTTCACATTATTTCTGTCTCTCCGCTTACATAATGTCCAACATACTGGATGGCAGTGAACATCCCACCAGCATAATGTCCAAAATAATGGACAGACAAACCACCCATTCACACGCAAAATATTGCACCAGATCCCAACAAATGGTCCAAGGCATTTGTATCTACTCGATGCTTCAAAGGGTTAACAAGTTGAGGTTACCTTCGCTCTGTTTGATAAAAGGATTTCATAAAATCCCGGCAGGTAACATAAATAGAATGTGAAAGACCCCTTGATCACAAACAGAAATTAATTTACCTGTAAAATTTTAAAGATGTTCTTCTACCCTTATCTATTATCAAAGGTCTCCATCATGTCGACAGGCACACAGAAAATTAGCCATTACAAGTAATTTCAAAATCTGTCCTTCAATACATCACAGTGTGGAGA
This sequence comes from Gymnothorax reevesii, assembly GCA_029721435.1. Lineage (NCBI taxonomy): Eukaryota > Metazoa > Chordata > Actinopteri > Anguilliformes > Muraenidae > Gymnothorax > Gymnothorax reevesii. Next base: position 70,176,239 of record CM056577.1, on the reverse strand, counting down.
GCCCTCCCAAAGAATGAAGGAAACTCATTAAGAGGTTGACTGAAGTTGATCAGTCCATGTTTCTGCTTAGTGGGCACTTCCCCATGTGATGTCACAAAGGAACATATTTTGAAATTGCATGCAATGGCTAATTGCACCCGGCAACATGATATGGGACCTTTAACACTGATAGAACGAGAATTGCCAAAGCCTAACACAAATACTGAGAAAAATAATAAAAAAACAATGGGTTAAATCCATGGTGCTACAGTACCACACTTGGCCTCTTGCTGTCCCTTGCACCTTCCTATTTACGTTTTATCCACACTTACCAACTTGGGAAGAAAAATTCTAACAAAAATTTTGGTTTAATCATCCTAAAATGGTTAATGTTTGTGACTTTGGGGGCAGAATACCACTTATGATGACCACCAACTGGGCAACAACTGCAAAAACAAAAAAGAACGAACAAATACAATGCAATTACTGGCAAAAGGCACAAAATAATGGAGCATAGGGCAGTAAATTTTATTTTAAATTTTATGAATAGTTGACCAAAGTGCAGTTTATGTTCTCTAATTTTATGTCATTTGCATCAATATCAGGAGGATTAAGGCAGAACAGCACTTTGTTAACATAGCACTCCACTTCAGGGAACTGGTGTGTTCCATTGCCTGAGGACATGAAGGAAACTGTAGAAGGAAGCCTGGCAATCTGCCATCATTTTACTATGGGTGAGGTATGATAATGGATGGGGTGTTTTGAGAGGTTTCACTTTCTGACAACCACATTTTTGTGAAATAAATACACACCGCTCTATTAAACCCAGCATTAACTTTTTCAGCAATTTGTGCAACAGTTGCCCTGCTGTGGCGTTGGACTTCATCAGATAACCTTCGCACTCCATGGACGTCCGTGAGCCTTGGCACTTATGAGCCAGTCATCACTACACCAGTTGTCCTTAATTGGACTACTTTTGGTAGGTACGAACCACTGCATACCGGGAGCACCCCACAAGAACTCAAGACCTGCTGTTTTAGAGATGCTCTGACCCATTTGACTAGTCATCATGATTTGGCCCTCGTCAAAGTGACCCAGAAACGAGTGACCCACTCGTTTGGAGGTTGATAAGTTGAACATACAAGAAATGAGGTTTTAAATAATGATTTTATTTAATTCTTCACTCATTAAAGATGGTGTATCATAAAAATCATGTTCATAATGTAACCAGTTCCACTGGAAATGCTACGGAAATGGCCAAGAGTAAAAATGGTAAGTTACAACTTGAATAAAGCATGTCAATAGCGCATATGCCCTCAATTCCTAGTGGACGTTGCAGTGACAAATCCATTACGCCAATGACGTACGACAATTTGCCGGTGTTCTGCTTGTGACGTCACACGTGGTCTACCAGAACGAGGTCGGTCAGCTGTGGTGCCAGTTTGTTGGAGACGTGTCCGAAGATCATGCATCCATCCATCGACTGCATCCCAAAACCCTTGCAACGTCAGTGACGGACGTCCCTGTATTCAGCATGCCAATGGCACATTCACGCTGAATGTTTGACAGCTGTGGCATTGAAAATCAACGAGTAGTAAACTGTAAAAACTTGTTTTTCCAAGATGTCACTCTACCGTGTTAACTTGAGCTCAATTGCCGGTGTCTCATAATGTCACGTGGAACAAGAGAAAACATGGTTTTAGCTTAAAGTACACTTGCACGTGCTTCGTAACTGTGCACGTCGGAGTTGATGTGTGTCATGATATCTTTGACAATTTACTTTTAATAATAATAAAAACTATTTTATTAAAAGTTTATGAGTGGGAAGTTTCTTTTTTGACTCAGTATATATCCCACCCCTTGACAGGGGCTACCGTAATAAGATAATAAGTATTATTCACTCCATCTGATAGTGGTTTTGATGTTGTGACTGATTGGAATATATTCCACTTAGTTATGTAAAAATGATATCTGCAAATAATTTAGGATGAAATACACACGTAGAACCTCTGGAGACCTTCCAGTGTACTCAATGCTTTGGATTTATTTATCTATATTCACTTGACGATTAAATAAGGTTTACAAGAGTGGTACTCCAAAAACAAAAGGCTCCATATGGAACCTATAAAGGTTCTATAGCTTGGTACATATATGGCACCCTCAAAAGGTTCTATATAGAACCATTTCAGAGGGTTCAATTCAAAGAACCCTTGGGGTTCTTACATTTTTTTTAAAAAAGGCTTCTACATAGCACATTAAAAAGGTTCATTCATAGCACAGAACTTTTGCCTTTATTTTTCAGTTGAAACGGTAAACGGACGGCATTTATATAGCGCTTTCTAGCCACATGACATGACCCCAAGCGCTTTATAATTATGCCTCTGCCCCTGATGGCGGCAGCTGCCTTGCAAGGCACCAACATGCACATCAGGAGCAGTTTGGGGGTGTAGGATGAGTGTCTCCTGGAAGGTTCCATAAACGGTCGTTGAAGTTCAAACAATCCTCTCGTGAAGGAAATGGCACCTTTTTTGAGCTAAAGGTTCCATTTCTTTAGCAATGAACCCCAATGGTTCTACAAAGCACCCTCAAGAACCCCCTTTTTAAAGAGCATATAATTCTTATTTGTCAGTCTTCTCCTCATGCAAACCTTATTTACTGGATAAGAGTGTCCAATGAATGAAGACAGAATAAAACACAATAGATCAGTTATTGCTTGATGCTTAGAAATAACGAGGCTACTATCCTTTTTTACATTTGGCTTGTCATACCTGAGCGGTTTGATGCGCATATATCAACCAAATCCTGAAAATTTATATCCAGAGTAAACCCACATGAACACTGGGACAACATCAAAACTCCACAGACATGCTAAAGCTGGATTCGAGCCAACGACCTTCTTCCTGGAAAGCGCTATTGGTATGAAATGCTTGTACAATGCTGACACCTAGTGGAAAGTATTTAGGATTGCAGTTGAGATTGGTAGTTTCCCAAATATGCTCTCTTAATTTTATGAGATTAAGCCAACTCTTCCACGCCAAATTCATGACAGAAAGCGTAATGATAAACTTAAAATTATTCCACACCGAATACATATATTCAATAAATTTACTTTCATGTTTACACATTGTGAAACATTGAATACAAATTTGTGAAAATTTTGTGAAAGAAAAAATAATGAAGTTTAAACACAACACAAAAACATAGTGCACTAATTTTTTTTGCAAAACTCTGTGTTTCTAATATTATTTCTGAATTCTGTTTAACCTTGCAATTCATTATTATGCATATGATACCAAATATTATTTTTCATAATTTGATGGGACATTACTTATGAAAAAAAGAAAACATCAAAAAAGTTATGAAAAGTATTAAGTACTTTATCGGGGGCACCTCTTTACTACCAGATAAGGCCTCCTTTTGCCTCAATAACCAGCTCTATCTTTGACAGCATGGATTCAGAAAGGTGCTGGAGGCATTACTTCACTGTAAACCCAGACAGTGTGGCAAACTCAAATGTTTTGTGAAAACTTATTACCTCAAAAAAATATGTAAACCAACTTAATTGCATTGTGTGGATGGTACTTTAAGGACATAAGGTAAAAGTTATTCTTAACACGTTTTTAAATGCTGTGAACAAGATCACCAAGTTGGCTGTCACAATTTTTTGAGGTCGTTTTCCACAAAAAAAGTGAGTGCACCACACTTTCTGGGTGTACAGTGTTAAGGATTTTAGTCCATACCCATACAGTAATATTGAACAGTGACTCCATATCCGTCAGCCAAGCATCCATGCTGTAAATTGAGATCTGGGTCTCTGTAGGACATCAGGGAAGTCAGGAGTCACAATCATGTTTGTGGAACCAGCTTGACATAATATATGCTCTGTGATAAGACTGACATCCATCCTGATGTATCCAGACTGTGGTCATAACGGAATGCTGCTGGTCAGCAACAATGCTGAAGTGTGCTGTTACATTCAAAACATGTACAGTTAGTATCGTTGTGTATGAGAATTTTTTGTACAGCATTATATTTCATTTGTAAATGAAGATTTGTTACATGCTGTTTTGCTGCCTTGCTGGTCAGCTATATTTATTTTGTTCATTTGGCACCCTCTGGTGGCGTGTCTGTAAAATCATTAAGAAAAGACTAGTGATTTCTAGGAGCTTCTGGCACTTTCCTGCTTGGAGGGGGCGAGATTCCCTAGAATCCTGTGGATCTTTCTAGAAGGTTGCTGGTCTATTTAAATGCTGTGATTTTGAGCAGAGAGCAGACAGCAGAATAGAGCAGAGCAGAAAAAGAGTTTTGTTTTGGCAACAGTTAAATAGTGGCATTGGAGTGTTATTAGAGAATTGAATAGTGGATATATTTTTTTGTACAACTTTTTTTTTGTGAAGAATAAATTTGTTTTAGTTGTACTCTCTGGTTTTCTTTGTTGTGATTTTTTCAAGTCATAACAGTATAAACAACATGTATGTGCAACGGAAAATAGGATTTGTCTGGAAAGGCAATAATGTCAAGTTTTCAGTGATCTACATATGGAGATCCGGTGCCCACTGTGGCCTCATTTTCCTGTTCTTGGCTGACGAGAGTGGAGACCCAAGTAGTTGTTAACTGCAGCCAGTCTGCAGTTAACAATATGTTGCGTGTCCAGACATGCTTTCCAGCGCACCACTGCTCTTAAATGCACATTTATAATCTTTCTCGCTGCCACAAAACTGGCACTCACTTGATTTTTTAACCAAATTTTTTTCTGCAAACTTTTAAGACTGTAACCATTCTTTTGGACTGTGCCAAGTCTTTTGTCTTGTCAGAAAAAGAGTTGTCATGTCTGCCAGCTCTATAAGCCGAGAAGCAGCAACATGATATGTTACTGTATGTGAAGGACCACACTATTAATACTGTAGCAAACTTGTAGCAAATTAAGTACTCAGTTTATGAATGCATCCATTGGAAATGCGGCAATTAAAATATCTCCCAGAACGGATATTTTATTAAAGGATCAGGCTGAGGAATGGAGTGCTATCGGTTTCATTTAAACTGTTTGTTTAAATTCAAGCCTTACCATACATGTACTGCGCTGTGAAAAAAGTGTTTGCACTTTCCCGATTTTTTTTCTATTTTTACTTTTCATATTTAAATGTTTCTGTAAACCCTGACAGTGTGGTGAACTCGAATGTTTTGTGGAAACAGATTACCTCAAAAAAATGCGTAGGCCAAATAACTTGCATTGTGTGGAAGGAACTTACAGAAAATAAGGTGAAGTTATTTTTTTTTTTTTACATATTTTAAGTGCTGTGAACACAAGATCATTAAGGGGTCTATTCTCCCATGCGCGTAAGTCGAAAAATGCGTGCTCTTTTCAGCCTACGCGCATTCTCCACTCGACTAAAAGGGCACCTGACATGCTGATCCTCCTTTTAATACATATTAGAAATGTTATAATGTTGGTTTGCTCAACCTCTGGAAAGTTTCTCAACATAAGATACAGGGATTTTGCCGTAATCTAAGAACTTGATTTCGTGAGCATGATTTCCACTCCGAACAGCTCCTCCCGAGATCTTCACGCGATCTGGGCATAACCTGATATCAGGTTGTGCCGTCCAATTAGTGCAGACCAAGCCAGAGCCAACCACTGCGCTGGACCTGCCCACACCGGAAACTATTCTCCCAGGCACTAACAACGGCAGATCATACTATGCCTTAGTAGCGTCAACACTTTTGGAAATACAAAAGAAGAACCGCAGATCATTTGAGGCGCAATTTTACCAGTATCTCTCCCAAAGCTATTTGTCCGTTTACTTTTGGACACAAATAAAAACAAATATTTCTCTTCCAAAAGACGATGCTACCAGAAATCAGTGGGTAGCTTTTTTTGTTTGCTGGCAGCAAACAGCTACGGCCAAAGGGAACGTTTACTGTTTGTGCTCAGCATTTCACCAAAGACTGCTTTGTCAATAAAGGATAATACGACACAGGATAAGCGTTTCAGCTGCTTCTCAAACCTGAAGCAGTTGCATTGATCAAGCGCTCGGAGCCCCTAGCTGTAAGTAACCATATAACAGCAAATAACGTAAGTGAAGCTAACGTGTTAGGGATGGCTAGCAGGACCGCTAGCGATAGTTAGCACTAACAACTGGCCTCAAACACAGGCTTTGTAAAATATCTGAAGATAAAGCCTGTATCGGTCGCGACTGTCCGTGACTCACATACACAGAAGCTGTAAGTTGCTTTTACCGCATAAGCCAACCTGACGTGATAGCCTGTTGATTGTGGCTATAGCACAGCGGCTAACATAGCCAAGTTACTGTTGCTCATGTTTGTGTCCTAAATATGCAAGAGTGATATCAGGGGAAATTCTACAGAAGGTGTGTGAACATAAACCTCATTTGAAGCTAACTTTTAAAACTTGTTTGTAATTTCGATGCTTGGTACAACTGTGAACAGTAACAGAACTTGCTGTCTGTAAAACCTGTATTGCAAGGGTTTGTCTCTGTCGTTATGAACGCTCGGTTACCAGCTACTGCATGTTAGTTTGCGTGTCGTACTAATTAAAATGCTCCAGGTTAACTTATATGCAGTAATTCTGATCGTTATGCTTGTGTTACTTTGGTAAGCATCAATGTGGCAGTTTCATCATAAAGTTGCCCGATTGTAGCCACTAAAGTTATTGATCGCTTCAGTTATCCATGACCGGGATCAGCCGGATACTTCTCAAATGTCTGAGGAAGCTCTCTGGTGCTACCGTGAAAGCAATGCGAAATGCAGATGCTCTACCGGTTTACAAATGATTTCTCTGCACTACCTTTATATAATTTCATCCCCCTTTAGAAATCGTTGTGGCTAATAAAAAGCCGAAAAAGGCGGAGATTCAATAGCTAATTCTTTCCTGTAGAAGTGATCAACTCGCTAGTACCTCATAAACAACTTGTCCACGCTAACGGAACGTGCAGTCTGCAAAACCTGTATTATGTTCATAACATAATCAAGCTGTCTAGCTGTGGCATAATATTCATAAAGCAGCTTTCACATCAGACAAAAAGCGAATTTTTCGCAGGACAGATTAGCCTACATTCAAAGTCAATGCAAAGACGCGTATACACATTATGGGCCCGTCAAGCCGTTTTCACACCGGACGCGAAACAAATTTTTCGCGCGACAGATTGTCTACATTCAAAGTCAATGCAAAGACGTGAATACAGGTGTTATGGGTGGGTTAAGCAGATTTCACAGCGGACGCGAAACAAATTTTTCGTGCGACAGATTACATTCAAAATCATGACCGCTTATCAGCTACTGCATGTTACTTCGCGTGCTCTGTAAATTAAAAATGCTTCTGGTTAACTTATACGCAGCAATTATGATCGGTATGCTTGTGTTACTTCGGTAAGCATCAATGTGACTGTTTCATCATAACATTGACTGATTATAGCCACTACAGTTGAAGCTAAATGGAGAGGTGCTGTATGTGTCTGCCGAGTTGGGCTGCAGTTAGACCAGACGTAGATTTTGCAGAGCTTGGGGTGCGTTTTTGGGTGCTTATGAAACAATCTCTTTTCTTATCCATGACCGGGGTTAGCCTGATACATCTCCAATGTCTGGGCAAGCTCCCTGATACTACCAGTGAAAGCAATAAGGAAGGGCACAGACTTCCATGTATACGTGTCCGGTATAACAAACGCTGCATTGCCATCGATTGAATATTCAATTCTTTCCTGTAAAAGTGATCGACTTGCTAGCTCCACATAAGCAACGCAGACGGAACTTACAGTCTGTAAAACCTGCATTATGTTCTCGATATTACCGGAGCTCTGTCTAGCTCTCGCACGCTATCCATAATGCGCTCATTTTCCGTGAGGAAAAGCTGGTCATTCTGAAGCAATAAGTAAACCATTACCGCGGGCAATGTCCAAAAAGGCCGTTTAGCCTGGAGCTTTCGCCCCTCCGTCATATACCAGCGCGGAAGCTGTCCGTTTCTCCACGCTAACAACACACCACAGCTATGCACACGAACCAGCAGGTCCTAATACACACCCAAGCAGTCCATAAGCTGTTGGTCCACTTTTAGCTGCTCCACACTGTCCATGTTTCCCTCTAAACTCAGTCCCACCAGATTTCTACGGTCTCCGGTTTACACTTGGGCATTTCAACCCGTTCCACAAATGTGTCTATTTGTGGTGAATTCTAGCTTTCCCTGCATCCGAGCTACGGAGTAGTAAAACCGCTGTACTCACTAACTGTTGCCATTGCAAACTTTAGCCGAAAGCAAATTCGTGCATGAGCTGCCAGATTTTCGCACTGCGTCCTCCACTTTCGCCGTTGTATTTATTAGAACAAGTTAATTTCATTAGATCTATACACATGTACTGTGTTAGATTGCAGAATATGCCCGCTGAGTCCTTCGGTTGACGCGTCAGTTTTACTCTGGAGCTGGACCAGGAAAACTGCGATCTGCTGCCTCGTCCTGCCTAGATCCGCCCTCCACAGAGCTGGCCAGTCAGAAGAAAGTGGGCACATGGGGAGTGGGCTCCATAGCGGAAGAGCCACCCTAATTAGGCGTTTCAGGCAGAGACTACTATGGACTACAAATGGGGTTTTTTGAGATAGCAGTATGAGTGACATAAGTACATAAGTTTTTTACTTTGCGTGATCAGGAGTACTCTAGGGGAGTCAAAGACCAAACTATAAACTTGGAAAAATAGCACATTAGGTCCCCTTTATGCGCTGTGGGCGTGTTCGAAGTGCTCAGGGGAGAATACGTGTAACTCAAAAGTGCTTAACTGGAATCACGTTAAAAAGAACTTACACGCAAATGGGAGAGTAGACCCCTAAGTTGGCATTCTTAATTTGAGGTAATCGGTTTCCACAAACACACTATCAACACACTATCAGGGTTTATAGTGTGCCTATTTAAGGTCATGTTATGGTTTTGGTTTTGTGTTCATGTTTATGTTCATGTTCTTTGTCCATGATTTTGTCTTTTATTTATTCTTATCTGTTATTGTATTTCTCAGGTTTGTCCATTCTTCAGTTCCACTGCACTTGTCTCCCCTGTATTGTGATCTAGTTGGTTCAGTACGTCTTCCCTGTCTGTGAGCTCACATGCCTCAGGTGATTAATGGTTTCTAGTATTTCATATTATTCCTTCCATCCTTGTTTACTTCCTTCGCCTGGCTGTTCTGATTACTAACAAGACTAACATTTGTATTTTGTGTCATAGTCTACTAACCAAACTAATCCATGTATATATTACTAAAAAGCACTATAGTCAAATCTGTAAAGTTGCACTGCTACTAATTAATAGTAATTCCCTCTCAGCAATCGCCCTGTTCTAGTCTCCGCCTCTTGCTCAGCTGTACCTGTCTGCCCCTGCGTTTTTGCGAGATCTCTTGCACGTGCCAAATTACTTTCTGCACTCATTATCTGTGCACTTAGAACTCCTTGACTGGAGCTGTTTAAATGTCATAGGCTGTTTGCGTGATTCCCATCTGTGTCTTGGGTTTCGCCAATTTTCGTGGTTAGGATTTCCCTCATGTGTTCCTGGCTTTGTAATTAGTCTGATCCAGCTCACCTGTTCCCTGCACAGCACGTGACTTCCCTCCCGTCTATTTAGAGTCCTCACTGCTGTTCTGACCTTGTCAGAATGTTGATCAATGTTTTTTTGTGCAGAGCGCCGTGTATGCCATTGGGTGTTGGTTTCCTTCGACTGTTTTGTCCGACCAAGATTCTTGCCATTGCTCTTTTTGTCTTTCTGGAATTTGACCTGTTTTTGTATGACCACAATTCCTGTGTTTGGATGCCCTGTGTATGACCCTCTGCCTGTTTATCGACTAAAACAGTCAAGTCTGATTTTGGATTTCGTTTTCTGGCTTGGCAATTCTTCAGTTTTTTGGTACTGACCTGGAACTCATTAAAGGCATATGTTTTTTTTTTTGGATATCCTTCTCTTGCGTGTGGTTCCTGAATGCACCGTCACAGGTCATGCCACAGCATTTCAATTTGACTCAAGTAAGGACTTTCATTTTTCAAAACTTTCATTTTGTTAATTTTGGACCAGTCAGCGGTGGACTTGCGTGCTTTGGATCATTGTCCTGCAGCACAACTCAACTGGGCTGCAGGATTTTCTGGTAGAGCACAGAATTCATGGTTCCATTGATTATGGCAAGTTGACCAGGTCCTGAAGCAAAAAGCAGCCCCACACTACCACCACCATGTTTGACTTATCACATGATGTTCTGAATATTCAGTCCTCAGATATCATCCCAAAAGTCCAAGGGATCATCAGTGTGTTTTTTGGCAAATGTAAGATGAGCCTTTGTTTTTTTTGGTCAGCATTGGTTTTTGCCTAGCAGCTGTGCTAGATCCCAGTCCCTTTATTATGGAATCATAAATGCTGGCCTTAACTAAGGCAAGTGAGGCTTGAAGTTCCTTAGATGTTAATCTGGGTTCTTTTGTGACCACCTGGATGAGTCATCATTGCACTCTTGGAGGAATTTTGGTTGGCCAGCGACTCCTTGGTAGGTTCATCACTGTTCCAAGTTTTCTCCATTTGTTGATTAGGGCTCTCACTCTGGTTCCCTGAGGCCTCAGAGTCTTAGCAGGGGCTTGGTAACCCTTTCCAATCTGATGCCTGTCAACAGCTTTGTTTCATATCTGTTTCTCAGTTTTTTGAGAATGCAGCATCATATGATGCTTTTTTCCTGCTTCACATTGCCAGGCAGGTTTCAATTAACTAATGCTTCCATTCAGCTGGGCTGGCAGTAATCATGCCTGGGTGCGTCTAGTGAAACTGAACCCAATTATCAATTACATTTCTTTAGGAGGTTGATTTAGTTACCAAAGGGGGCAATTTTTCATGTAGGGCCAGGAATGGCCAGATAACCTTTTTCTTCGATAAATGAATTCAGCGTTTAAAACTGCAATTTGTAATTACTTCCCAGATAGCAAGCACCTCTGCACCGGATCTGCCCCGCCTCTGAGCCGGATCAGCTGGAGTCGGCACAGAGCCGGGGCAGATCTTGAGCAGAGGTGCATGCTATCTGGGTTGTGTTGTGTGTCTATTACTAAAATTAATCTATTGATCAGAAATATTTCAGTGGGACAAATATGCAAAAAAAGAAAATCAGGAAGGAAGCAAATACCTTTTCACAGCACTGTAAAAAGGAGTACAGTTTTTCAAACTCTTGTTTGACTTGTGACCGCCCTCTCGAAGGAATAAATGTAAAGTCGCAATTCAGTGCGATTCAATTGAGTTTGGAGCTTTGAATATTTATGAGGGAGGATGTATCAGGCCTACTGCTGGAGCTCATCCCCTTAGCCAATGACACATACCATGGAATAGCTGCAGTAATTACAGTGCTCATACACTATGCACTGAGGCATATGAAGATCACAACTGATAGAATCACCCTCTTTCTGTCAGACAAAAGTCACCCCCACCAGCAAGACCTAGGCATGAGTCGGATGCAAAGGAATCTAAACAAGCCAAGAAAAATAATTGGGGGGAAAGTTTGGTCAGAGAAATATGAAGACATGTCTACAGGTTGCCAGTTGTCACCGTCCGAGTGATCAAACAAAGCTGCCAAGTCATTGCACTATTCAGGTGTTAACTAATTTTTATGGCGCTCCATCAGTTTTCTGATAGGTTCTTATGAACATTATGCCTGTTCTCAAATAACTTCCCACAAACACGTCAGCGCATAAGACTTTCCTGCGTGTTGACTGTGGACCACGCTAGCGCTGACCACTGCAGTGAGATTCACGAGGCAATAAATAAACGGCCAAGTCGCTTCTTATCTGGCTGGAGTACCAGTACAGCCTGCTGGTGCGGCAGCTGTGGCACCTCAGATGGCAGATCTCAGGGATTTACAGGCAATGGCCGGCCTCCCATGTTTCAGAGGACGAGCATTCGACGGAATGAGAGGCATGGCAGGAATTGAAATTGGTGTTCAAATATATTTGAACATTGCGGGAACAGAAGAGTAAAAAAAAAAAATACAGATATTGACGCTTAAAGTAACTCTGCAATGCTATTATGAATTTTTCCGTTGCACATAATGGAAAATGTAAATAAAATCAAAAAGGACTGAATTCAGAGGTTTATGGTACTATATTGAACACAGTGTAATAACACAGTATTTGTTATTCTACTAACGTGTAAATTGAATTAGTTATTGAAAATATATAATGTGATGACTGCAACACCAGTGAGCCAGTTAGTCAAGTTTATCTGGTGGAATTTCCCCCAGTTCCTCCATCATGCTGGTCTTCATTTGTACAATTTCCTGGAGCCATTGCTGCTATATATTTGGTTTCGTAATGTGCCATACCGTCACAATTCCAGCAAGATCAGGACTGCAGGCAGGCAGCTGTTTTTTTTCCCCCAAAAAATCACTCTAAATATTAACTTGTCAGGTCACAAAACACCCTTCTACAGCGCTACTGTTCATCTGAAATGAGACTGGGCCCAGAGAAGTCAGTGGCACTTTAGGACAGGATTGATGTATGGCTTCAACTTTGCATCGTAAAGCTTTAAGTTACACCAGTGGATACAGCAGCAAATAGTGTTGACTGATTCTATGATGAATTTCTGAGCCCATAATGTGATATTAAGTTTCATGATGCTTCTTCAGACACTGACATCTGAGGGATTGGAGATACCGCTGATTCAGAAGTGATCTGGATTCCATCTACTTATTTTTTTAATATATTATGCACAGAGGATGGTGAAATATCCAAAATCCTACCAATTTGTATTTGGGGAATGTTGTTTACAGTGATGGCTTACAAACTTACGCATCTGGTGGCAAAGGTTGTACCTCAAACTACAGACAGGTGACAAATTGATGAAAAATATGGATAAACTGCCTTAATATGTTGAGTTTCCACAAGCTACTAGGATCAGCTTCACCATGGAATTTCTTAGGGAATAACAGTGCATAACTGTATTGGAGGGATAGAGTACCTTTCCTCCAGAGATATTTCCTAATTTGGTGTTTTGATGATGATGGAAAGCACTGCCCAACATGTTGTGCCAATATCTCCCACATTAGTTCAGTTGGTGTGAGAACGGGTGTCTGTAAAGGCAGGGACATGCAGTTAGGATCATTTTCATTCTCCTAAAACCATGCAGTGACCCCTTATGCCTTGCCATCCTAAAAGAGACCACTCCGATTATGGGAGGAATGCTTTTTCATCGGCAACAAAGGTGATTACACAGAATCACTCCGCATTGATTTCGAGTGACCCTTCTGCCTTTACAGGGATGAGTGGACCAAAACCATGCCAGAAAAATGAATGGAAACATTTTGTTATTCTTGAACCTTGTATTGTTCAGGTTTCTCCCTAGGTTACCCATCTCCATCTTTGCTGATGAAAGACTAGGCCCTTTTTGGAAGCTCCTTTTATTCTATGACATAAGAAGCTCACCTATTTTACGTCAACTTTTTATTGCAACTTGTCTCATCATTATTTGTCCAAAATTTACTTACTTACTTACTTACTTACTTCTTTACTCATGCCTTCTACCCCACTTGGGGCATAGACCACCAATAAAGGCTCTACAGCCATCTCTGTCCTGAGCCAGTCTCCCTAGCTGCCCCTCGGTGTAGCCAATCTTCTAGGGGTCTGCCTCCAGGGGGCACCACTGTGTGTTCCTCGGGTGGCCTCTTCTCCTTCTCCCCTGGGGACTCCACGTGAGGGCTTGCCTAGTTGTGCTGGTAGCTGGTTTGCCGAGAATATGGCCTATCCATCTCCAGTGCCTTTGAAGGATTTCTTCTCCTGTGGGACGCTGCCTTGTTCGCCGCCACAGGTCTTCATTGCTGCTTGTCTCTGGACAGCGGATGTAAAGAATTCTTCTCAAATAGTTGCTGATGAATGTCTGGATGCGCTTGGTGGTGTCAAAGGTTAACCTCCACATCTCAGCCCAGTACAGCAGGACAAACTTCACGTTGATGTTGGAGTCTGATCTTGGTGTGGACTGACAAGTCTCTGAATTCCCACACATTCTTGAGCTGGAGGAAAGCAACCCTGGCCTTGCCAATCCTGACTCTCACATCAGATACTGACAGTCTCACTCTCTCACTCCTGGCTTGTCGATAATACTGCTAAGGTAGGTGAAGGTCTCCACCTCTTCTAGGGCTTTGCCTTTAAGCATGATGGGAGATGTGTTGGGAGTGTTGACCTTGAGAATCTCTTGGCCTTTCCTCTGTGGATGTTCAACGCTAACCCGGCTGTGTCTTCTGCTGCTGCGCTAGTCTTTTTCTGCATCCATTGTTGGGTGTGAGAGAGAAGGGCCAGGTAGTCGGCAGTTACCCCACACCAACTTTTTTGGGGTCTATGGTTGCAGTCATCCATCCATCCATTATCTATACTGCTTTTTCCTCACTGGGGTCGCGGGTGAGCTGGAGCCTATCCCAGCTCACTATTGGCGAAAGGCAGGACCCATCCTGGACCGCAAGCCAATCCATCACAGGGCGCACACCCCATTCACAAACTGCTCACTCACATACTCATGCCTATGGGCAATTTAGAGGCTCCAATTAGCCTGGTATGCATATCTTTGGACTGTGGGAGGAAATCAGAGTACCGAAGGAATACAAGGAGAACATGCAAACTCCACAAAGAAAGGCCCCAGGCCGAATTCAAAACTATGACCTTCTCACTGTGAGGTGGTGGTGCCTCCCACTGCACCACCGTGCTGCCCCTGTCGCAATAATCAGATTTCAAATAAGAGTGTATTATCAATAAAACACTGAATTCACAAGCTAACGCATCAAATAATGTTTTGTAGTGTTTTCAATATGGTAGAGGATGAATGAACTTTGAAAATTTCTCCTTTTTTATTTTGTTTGCATTTTCCATGATGTGCCAACTTTTCAGAATTAGGGTGCATGATGCATGATCACCTGCACAAATCATGTCTCTTCATTTTTGCATAGTTTCGAAAAGTATTGTGTGCAATTACATTTGTGACAGAAATGATTTGGTATTTGATCCATCAGCCAAATGACTGGCTTACTTCAACGATGTGCACATCACATGCACATTTATGCAAGAAATGCATATACCAAGCTTCTATGCCTATGACACAGGCCTGTGTCAAATACTGTAACACCTTGTCCTAATTTATATGCCATTATCTGTGGTGGTCATGACTATAATAATAGAATAGAATAATAGAATAATAGAATGTAGTTGTTGCAGCGACTACAACTCCAATTCCGAAATAGTTGCGACAAAATGTAAATTGTGAATAAAATCAAAATGCAATGACTTTCAAATCACGCCAGCCAGTATTTTATTCACAAGAGAACACAGATGATAAAGCAAATGTTGAAACTGAGAAATTTTACAATTTTATCCACAAAATGAGCTCATTTCATATTTGATGGCTGCTACAGGTCTCAAAAAAGTAGGGACAGGGGCTTGTTTACAATGGAGTAGGATCCCCTCTTCTTTTTAACACAGAGTGGAGGCATCTGGGCATTGAGGAGACAAGTTTCTTGAGATTAGCCATTGGAATTTGATCCCACGCTTGTTTAATACAGGCTTCCAGCTGCTGGAGAGTTTTGGGTCTCCTTTGACAGACTTTTCGTTCAATTATGCGCCATATATTCTCAATCGATGAAAGACATGGACTGGCGGCACGCCGGTTCAGCTCACGGACTCTTCTATTACGAAGCCATGCTGTTGTAATAGCTTCAGTATATGGATTTGAATTGTCCTGCTTAAATACAAAAAGGCCTTCCCTGGAATTGATGTCGTCTGGAGAGGAGCATACGTTGCTCTAAAACCTTTATATACCTTTCAGCATTCATGGTGCTTTTTAAAACATGCAAGTGTTCCACACAATATGCACTAATGCATCCCCATGCCGTCAGAGATATTGTTTTTTTTACTGAACGCTGATAACAGGAGGACTCTTTAGTCTGGAGGACACAACGCCCATGATTTCCAACAAGAATGTCAAATTTGGACTCGTCTGACCACAGGACACTTTGCCACTTTGCTTCAATCCATTTTAAATGAGCCTTGGCCCACAGAACATGGCAGCACTTGTGGATCATGCTCAAAAATGGCTTCATTTTTTGCATGGTAGAGTTTTAGGTGGCATCTGTGGATGGCACTTCACGGTGGACGGTTTATAGACAGTGGATTCTTGAAGTATTCGTGGGCCAATTTAGTAATGTCAATGACAGAATCAGGCTGGTGAGTGATGCAATGGCGTCTGAGGGCCCGAGGATCACGGGTATCCAGTAAAGGTCTTCGGCCTTGTCCCTTATGCACAGAGATTTTTCCAGTTTCTCTGAATCTTTTGATGTTATGCTCTGTAGATGATGAGACCTTCAAAGCCTTTGCAATTTGACGTTGAGGAACATTGTTTTTAAATTAGTCCACAATTTTTTTACGCAAGCCTTCACAGGTTGGAGAGCCTCTGGCCATCTTTAGTTCTGAGAGACTTCGGAATAATTCCCATTGACCGCGTCCATACAACATTTATCTCGTAAATGAAACTGAATACTTCAGGCCGGTTTCGGATGTCTTCGTTTCTTTGATATCACATCATTTTCAGCTGCACAACCGAGGCCAACATACGAAGAGTACAACCGATCTTACTTTTACGCTTAGTTTTGTATCCTATTCTTATTGTCCGATCAATGTATTTCAGTTATTGAGGAAAGTTTAAACACTCGGAAATTGGATAAGAAACGAGTCTATCAATACATCGTTACCGGGGAAGCTTCACGAGGGCGTGAACTATAACTGTAGAGTTACGCAGATGAATCTGAGTATATAATTGAGTGACTGGCTATCGACACCAGTACTTGGGTGGATAGAAGGGAGCGCTGAATTTGTCAATGGAGGAATCTACGCGTTAATCCATGGGAGGGAACTACGCATATTTTGTGTGTGATGACTGTAATTGACAGTAGAATGTGAGAGAATCAATACTATGTCGTATACAAAACTTGTTTTTTTAACCACCAATTGGAATACTGTTGGCTCGCTGTAGCTAAAATGGTTGCTACAGAGTACTAAGTTTTTTTCTGTCGCAAGTGATCGATACTTTGGGCAAGGATATTGACCAGTTTGCACACCAGGCTTAGCTGAGGAGTTTAATTCATGCAACTCCTGAAAAACAGGGATTGGAGGGAACTTCTCCATACTCAGAAGTGTTTCAGCTCTGCCTGCTTGTGAAAATTCAATAGCTGATCTGGGGGTGCCATCTCGTGGTCGAGTACAGTAACTAAGTGCTTAAATTTGCAGTTGTATAGACGCGAGCGTCTACATCTGCGGAAAGGGGTTAATTCAATTTTAAAAAAGCCGCTTTGCAGCAGTACAAAATGAATAAACAAATATTCTTAAACTCAGATTCTTTGTTATGCCATAGGACTACTGTAAATTTGCGGTGATGCAACAGGTTAGGATTATTGATGGGATAAGATTTTATTAAATTTATTCTGTTATTAGAAAAATAATGGGAAAAAATACAAAAAAAGAAGAAATCAGTTAAAAAAATTAAGAAATCGGTAAAACTGAGTGTACTATTGTTATTTACCACAATCAAATAATATTCGATCTCTAATTTAATTTCACTTTGTTTGACTTGGCCGAGAAACTAAAGTAATTTTCCACTACTCCATCATTGGACCTCTCTGGCCTCAACAGCAGCAACAGTCTTGCTTTTGGCTGTTTTTATATTTTTACATTCTTCAAAACTCCACAATTAAGACCCTTTCCTCCTAGATTATTATGTAATCTAGAAGAATTTTTTTTTAAAGATTTTATTAATCACCCAGCAGCCACTTACATTACATCCAACAAGTAAGTGCATACAACAACCAAGGAGAATGGAGCTTCAAACGTGAATCTCAATTACAATTTCCCAAGTGTCTACCCAATTATATGCGCGCATAATTTCAGGTGTCCACCCTATCAGTGTAAAATGCCATTTATTTCTCCCGTGAGGATGCAGTCCCATTGGCGCGGGTCATGGTCTGTGCTGGTGGCGCCCCTGGTGCCGCGGAGGGCAGATGTCCCACAAACTGTATGATCCTATATCAGGGAAAGTGATGAGAAATGCATATTACGCGATCAGCCAATGTTAACACATACGCAGCCTCAGACCAAACATGTTCCAAAGTCTTGTAGTCCCATCGACTTTGTCATTTATTCTCGTCCCTTACCGATAAAATTCATCATTCCAGGTAAAGATGAGTGCATTTGAAGAAAGAGCATTTATTTCGGTGCTGATTTATACTAGGTGCAGGCGGTGCATCTGACTAAATTTTGGCTGCACCTGCCAAAAACCAGGTGCATACGTGCACCTATGCACCCGCTATTTTGAGCCCTGTTAATTACTTGCTAAATGTTCTTTCAGCTGATTCTCTTATAAGTTAATTGCGTTTCAGCCCTTTTATGTCTGTGTCCCAGACATAATAAATAAGCTCATTTTGTGGATAAAAATGTAAAATGTCTCAGTTTCAACATTTGAAATGTTGTCTGTCTTCTGTTGTAAATATCACATTGGCTCATGTGATCTGAAAGTCGTTGCATTTTGATTTTATTCACAATTTACACTTCGTCCAAACTATTTTGGAATTGGGGTCGTATTTGCATTTAAAAAAAACACCAATCACAGTTGTTCAATTGTTTGTTGCCATTTTCTAGCAGACGCTG
Source organism: Gymnothorax reevesii (assembly GCA_029721435.1). Taxonomy (NCBI): domain Eukaryota; kingdom Metazoa; phylum Chordata; class Actinopteri; order Anguilliformes; family Muraenidae; genus Gymnothorax; species Gymnothorax reevesii. Next base: position 70,157,579 of record CM056577.1, on the reverse strand, counting down.
AGTTCCTCAGTTGTCGTCTGAGAGGTGACATTGACTGCTAACCATTTTGGTTTTTTGCCTTTGATTTGCAACTGTCTTGTTGACTGGGTTGTACAGCTGGGATTAAACTCAACTCATTTTGGAGGAACAACCAATATTGTTCGAGACTTTGTTAAACCAGTGGAGCTCACTGGGTTACAAAAAAGAGCACCTTTTTTGTATAAAAAATAAACATTGACAGAACACAATAAATATTCATTTAAATGATCAATAAAAGAGTACATACCCCCAATTCAATTTCATAGTGCTTTACAGAGAACCTAAATCACCCCACAAAATCAAGCAAGAGATCCTGCTTATATGTGTATAATGTTTTTGCAATGCTGTCAATATGCATTTATTTCTGTGTTGTTACATGCTGTGGTTGCTGAAAACTGCTTGAGGATCCAACTGCTCTGCTGCTGGGACAGTGTTTGGTTCACTACAAAGAACAGCTGTTGATGTGGGTGGGTGGTGTCCTTCAACTGTCCATTGACACAGAGGGATGTCACAGTTTGGGCTTCCTTCCAGCAAACAGAGCTGGCCACAGCTACACACACCGTATCGTAAGTCCTGTATGTGCACTAAGATAATCTGGTTTACTGAATATGTACAATATCACAGTTACTCCCAGAATTTGCAATGAGTGCAAACGTACCAGATACAGGACGTTTGAATATGCAAAAAAAGTTTGGATGCAATAACTAACTGGAAAAAGGACCGGGAGAGATGAGAGCCCCGAGACAGTATTGAGCTTGGATATTTATTTGATGACATAAACATGGCTAAACAAAAAGCACTCTTTGCAATACCCTGCTGCGTGTTAGGGCTCTGCTTTACCGCTACGGATCCAGAGACACCTCTAATCTCCAGCCCCCCTCCACTCCAGACTCAAGGGGATCCCGAGATCCTTTATGAGGTGAAATTTGGAGATTGTGGGGTTGAGATTATGATTGCAGGTTGAGGGAACAGGGATGCCAATGGCAAACGTGGGCGAGGTGGTATCTAAGATAGGGTTGTGAATTGCCCACATAGCCAGGGTGAAGTGAAAGGAATAGCAAGGTTCACCGGAGGGGGAGTGATGACTGAACAGGGTACAGAGGAGGACTTACCGCAGTACCATGAACACTGGTGCAATTTACAGCTACGATAGCAATCATGTTTGTGGCCACCATAACGTTAGATCTGGCTGTGAAAATGATGCCCTCATTTATTTGTCCCACAAATACTGATGCACTGGCAATTACTCACCAGTTTGATTTTCTTCACTTCACAGACACCGTAGAATGACACAGCCTTTCAATAAAGGCTCTACCAAAGCACCTAACACATCAGTACAGCTGTCAAGATGCAAGGCTATATCTCTTACCTGGAAAAATTTCATTGAGATTTAGCTGATGGGTCGTTGATAATACACCAAAAAATTAGAGAGTAAGGTCATGGCAATGTGCTCCATTAATGCAAGGATTTCCGTCCGTTCCTTACAAAAGGCTAACTCTACATGCACATTTAGCAGGAGGTCATAGTGGAACTAAAGATGGAACAGTGTACCTTGGCAATATGAACAGAAATCTCTCTCGCTCACACACACCCCAGTGCTTACACTGGAGCGAGTACATCAGTTAGATTTTGTTTATGTAATTTTTCCTTACCAAATGGGAAGAGTTAAAGTGCACTATATTGAGGGTAGAAATCCCAGCTCAGCAAGCACCGACATTTATAAGTGATGCGGCACGGTGGCATAGTGGTCAGCACTGTTGCTTCACAGCATGAAGGTTGTGGGTTTGATTCCAGCGTGGGGCCTTTCTGTGTGGAAGTTGCATGTTCTTCCAGTGTTCACATGGGTTTCCTCTGGGTACTCCAGTTTCCCCTCCCCTCACAAAAACATGTATCATAGGAACACTCCAACCAGTACCCCTGACCAAGGAAACTAACTCTAGGATTGGTCAAATTCAAAGGGCAAATTGCCCTATGGGATTCAATAAAGTGTATCTTATGACAGCCACCATTCAGCAGCTGAGGTACAAAAGGTGGAGTGCTGCATTTTATCAGGGAGTAATCCTAATGTAAAACTCAGGATTAACACCTCAAATGAAGACTCATTATGATTTTGCACACAGCCTCGTTTAAATATTTTTCAGACATGCCAATAATTTTATTTTCTTTTTAAAGTTTGTTTTTTTTTTTTGATCAGCCATTGTAGTATGCAATTTTGTGAATTTTAGCTGTGCTCAATGTTTTTTAACCTACTTAAACCTACTGTTATTAACCAACTGTAATTTTTTTTTGTATTCAAGGCTCCCCTGCAAAAGAGACTTGGTCTCAGTGGGACTTAAAGGCTTAAAAAAAAAAAAACCCCACACAACCCTTTACAATTTACATGAATATTGGTCAAATAATATGAGGGGGGAATTAAATCCTTTTCAGGACCATGCTCTGGAACCATTCTGTTGCCATGCATTATATAAACCAGTGCTAATCCCAAAGCCTAAACTACTGTAAATCTAAAATCCAGGCTGGATGGAGTAAATGTTTATTCACAACTAGAATCGGTTTGCTCAGTTAATCTTGTGAACTGAATATATTCAATGGCACCGTGCAGTCCAATATTTACACCAAGCACAAAAAGCATCAGCCAAAGGATATTTGAATTTGCAAATAAAGTTTGGATGCAATAATTAAATTGAAAAAGAAGGCCTCCTGGGAGAGGTGTTCTCATTGTACAATGAGCCCCCCGAGACAGTAATGTGCTTGCATATTTATTTGACGACATAAACATGGCCAAAACAAAATGCAGTCCTTGGAGTTCCCCGCTCAGGTGCCCCACCAATTGTGTCGAGTCATATGGGTACATCCCACCATAGGACGTTAAGTAAACGAAATCAGTATGGGTGATGTGCATAGCCTTGGGCCTACCAGTGAACCTGCGCAGAATTTTACGAGCCGAGTATGTGCCAAGTTTCTCTGCTTTGCAGATCAATTTCCTGAAGATTTCGCGGTTCACTTTGAACTAGTATACTTAGTGACCGCCTTGGTACCCTCGGATACTGCATGTTTCGCTAGCTCTCCGGGTAGCAGAAGTCGGACAGCTGTTTGCACTTCACGGCTGGTGATGGTGGACCTCTTGTTGTACTGGGTGAGTCGGGAAGCTTCCGTCGCAATCCGCTCAAATACGTCGTTGACAAAGGAGTTCATTATACTCATGGCTTTGCTGGAGATACCGGTGTCTGGATGGACCTTTCATTCAGAAGAAGGACAAGAATATGGTAAATAATTTACGACAAAAAGTTGGACAACTCAACGGCCTATAAGTGCTCTGCTAGAGCGAACTTGTTCATGCAGAATAGGAACACATTTACATCAGAAGGCAGTATTATCACACATTAACGCGGAGTACCTGCTTTAGGACTTTGTAAATATACACTGCGTAAGTCTCCCTTCTTTTGGTTTTTCTTTTTGCTGACTTTCGCTCACCAGGTGCTTTCCCCTTCTTTTTGGCAACATCATTACTCATTTTCGGGAACTCTGAGGGTGGATAAATCAATGAATAGTTTTTATAACTAATGTTGGAATTCAGACATTTCAGTAAAATTGATACCCACCTTTAGTTGGCTGGGTATTTCGCGATTATAATTAACACAATTATTTATTTGTTTTAATAAGTATGTCCACCATTAGTGCATACCATTGTCCACTTTTATGACGTTCGTAATTGTTAGTTTAATTGGCTTCATACACTTTTGACGAGATTACAAATTGGCGTCGTATTTGGTCTTGAAATTTGGGCTATTTAAGCCGCTGTTAACATTTCACTAATTTGAATCATTGGTTGTCTTGAAATTGACTAAAATCATTTTCGTGGTGTTCAGTGAGACAACTGACATTGTGTAAAAGATTTGTTTGAGACGGATGGACCGAAAGATGGACGAATGTATGATGTTTTTCGACCATTTTATTTGAGTACTACCACGAAGATTCTTTTGGCTTGGTTTCTCATTCACATATTAGTAATGTTGTGTGGTCCATAAAGTAGACCGTTTATTGCGTTCGATGCTTTTTGTTTCTTTGTTGAAGCAATAGGCGTGTCTAAACGAATAAAGTTTATCGTCGTTGTACTTTATTGCGTGTAGTTTGACGCCTTTACTGCTAATTCCGTTCCTACTATTTATTGCTACTGCCCTATGAAACTGCAAAATAACACTGCCGACTGCAATTTGTATGTCAACCACGTGGTGTCGCATTTGTAATTCTGGACGTCCAGAGACTTTTATTTCTTTATTTTTAATCGACAGATGATAGTAATTCTGAGAATAGATTCTAGCTCTCTTATGCAATCTTAATGACGGTATTAAATGTAAAAACCATGAATTTATCTCAGTTCCCCAGTTAAGAAATAACTTCATAAATATTTCTCTCAGGAAAAAAGAAAGGGAAAAAAATCTAACCCAAGGCAACTCTTATTGTAAAATAAAATATATGGTCCTCAGGATGCCACAATTTTTTTTCTAATTAAATGTTAAGTGCCTGCTAATATAAAGATTATGAAGTGCGCTGCATTTGCTTGTGATTTTTGTGAGTGTGGAATTCCGAATCCCAGTTGAGCCCTCCTGAGCTGTGGTCAGCACTATTCTTTCCAGTTAAGGTTGATTTTCAGGACTGCTCAGTTTAGCCCCTAGACCCGTCTTTGCCATACCAGTGTATCAAACAAACTTTTTGAAAATCATGCTGTTTTGTACTACAGTGGTCCTCAGTGTTAGCCCTGGGGACCCAACCTCTACACTGGTTTTTGTTCCGACTGCAATTGCAATTGTAGGATTTAACTTGGTTGTTTAAGTCTTAATTAGAAACATTCCTTGATCAGTAGGTTATTTGCCCAATAAAACCACATTATGACAGAAACTTCCCTGCATGCCATGAACAATTAAAATTTCATATCCACATTGATAAATTGGGAACAACTGGATAAAAAGAGGTCAAAATTATTGACCAGTCAAATTAAAGAATTAGTGTTTTAGCTTATGATGCCTAATTGACAAATGGTCACAAAAATTTACAATGAAACCATTTATTATGCAAGCATCGTGGTAGAGTCATGTAATTCATTTTAAGTATTTTGAAAGAATTTAAAGGTGAAATTGACAGGTTCCCAACTTCTTAAGGATTATGTTCCAGGTGAAAGCATACATGTCTATCAAGCTGCAAAATAATTTATTTTGCTGAGTGTTATTTGGATCAAAGTAAATGAATTAAAAAAATAACGATTTGCATGCTTGATCTTGGCCTGATTTTGGGTTTTGCTGCATTCCTGACATCATTCGTGTCAAAAATCCGCCAAGCCAGCGCCTCTAAAGAGAAATCTTCCTTATGCCAAGGAAATGCAATCACTCAGTCATCTCCATCCCACAGTTGGATGGATTCGTTGTTTACAGAAACCTACATGAGGTGGATGTATGGATACATAAATCCATCTGGCATATTCCTTGTGTTTCCCAAACTTATTGTCCCCCGTCGCCCCGCGGAACGGGGGATATAGAAATGCTGTTCGTCTGTGCGTCCATCCGTCCGTCCGGGAACAGTGTACTCACAATAACTTTTGACAGCTTTGATAGAGGATCACCAAATTCACACCACATATGCCTCTCATGAAGGCGTTGCTCAAGTTCAATGATGATTGACCTTGACCTAGTTTTCAAGGTCACTGAGCAAAAACATGTGAAGAACGCTGTACTCGCAATAACTTTTGACAGCTTTGACGGAGAATCACCAAATTCACACCACATATGCCTCTCATGAAGGCCTTGCTCAAGTTCAATGATGATTGACCTTGACCCAGTTTTCAAGGTCACTGAGCAAAAACATGTGAAGAACACTATACTCGCAATGACTTTTGACAGGTTTGATGGAGGATCACCAAATTCACACCACATATGCCTCTCATGAAGGCCTTGCTCTAGTTCAATGATGAGTGACCTTCACCTAGTTTTTAAGGTCACTGAGCAAAAAGATGTGAGGAACACTTTACTCGCAATAACTTTTGACAGCTTTGATGGAGGATCACCAAATTCATATGACATTCTTATTGGCTTGTTAGGTTGATCTCAGCCATGGGCACAAAACTATGCCTTGGCGATGCGTCCATCATCCATAAGTCATGAAAATTGTAATCTCTCTCATAACCCATGGTTATATTTAGCTCATATCACAATGATCCATCCCTCATCCATCTCTCTGTTCAACCAATGACCAATGAGCTACAGTGTCATTGTACTTCACATTATTAGTGGTACAGTGCACCACATTATTTTCAGCCATCAAAACAGTTTTTGCCTCATGTTTCTGGTCACTTCTGTGACGGGGGACACAAGGCCTTCAGGCCAGCAGGCCATTTTTATATTGCATTGGCTGCTTTTGAAGTATTGTGTAAATTTGATTTGCCTGTTTACTTTGAAAGCCGTGCATAACCTTGCGCCTGCTTATCTAAGTAATTTTATTTCAGTTAAAGGAGAATTCCGGTGTGAAATTGACTTTTGGTGTATTGAAACATGATAATGAGTATCAACCTTTGTTGAATGCCCCACCTCCGTACGCACACAACATTTCAAAATATATGGCTTTTCAGCCAAAGCTCCCAATAGGTTTACAATGTTAGTGAATCGGGCATAATGTTGCCATACAAAGAAATCACTATTTTTTTTCATCATTAACAAGGCTCAAAGTAGCTCTGCACTTCATCGCTGGAATTCCGAAGGCCCTGACATTTAAAATGAGACACTGAGAACTTTGAAAATACACAAGTAGTTTATTAAAAAAGACATTTTATGCAAACCGAACCTTGAGGTAGTTTCCAGTCGCGCCCATCTTGAAAGTCACGATAAGTTGATTGACGAGCACGAACGAATAGATTGCAATCTGTTCCCCCATCTTTCCTATTCATTCGTGCTTGTCAATCGACTTATCGTGACTTTCAGGATGGAGGAAACCGGAAACTACCTCAAGGTACGGTTTGCATAAAAAGTCTTTTTGCAATGAACTACCTGTGCATTTTCAATGTTCTCAGTGCCTCGTTTTAAATGTCAGGGCCCTCATAATTCTAGCGATCAAGTGTGGAGCTACTTTGAGCCTTGTTAATGATGAAAAAAATAGCGATTTCTTTGCATGACAACGTTATGCCATATTCACTACCATTGTAAGCCTGTTGGGAGCTTTGGCTAAAAAGCCATATATTTCGAAATGTTGCATGCATACGGAGCTGGGGTATTTAACAAAGGTTAGTACTCGTTATCATGTTTCGATACACCCCAAGTCAATTTTTCACCGGAATTCTCCTTTAAGGCAGATCCTGTCAATCTCAGGTCATCCAACCAACCAGTGGTTTAGCGAGAACTGCAAATTTGGTGGGGCACAGCTCATCCCTTTAAAACAATTATTAGTCCTGACTTGTTCTTGGACATTTTTATAATTAACAATAGATTCACCTAGAGAACGCTCCACACTATCAGGTATTGCTAGTTCTCCTGGTCTAGGTAAGACGACAATAATTCATTTGGACGCATAATTGGGTGCATTTAAGGCTGCATTTACATTGCAGGTCCAGATACCCAGTTCTGATTTTCTGCCTTTTCTGATTTTTGTGACTGCCTGTTTACACCTACTTTTTGTGACCCATATTCGATACCTATGTTTACACTTGCTTAACACTTGAAACAACTTGCATGCATGCATAAGGGTTTGGTTACCAAAATGAATGTAAAACAAAGCAGAAACGAAAGTAAACAACCAGCTGACGCTATTTGCAATGGACGTGAATGAGACCAAGATAATAATTCTGGCTGTTGCTTCCCGAAGCATCTTTAGAGGTACACAAAATGTTGGTCACAGTTTAAGGCGTAAAAGAAAGAGGAGAGCCGTTATTGCAGCCTTGGCGTATGCAACAATGATCACTGCCTCCTTGGTTCGGAGGCCTCAGCCTTCGCCCTCCATGATTGTATTTTTGCCTGTTTGCTTTCAGTTGACAGTGTACTAGTTGTGCATGTGTGTTATATGTCATCAAACATGCGGCGATCGTCTCATTTTCAATGACGTGCAACTCGTGATGACAGGAATATCCGATCTGTCCATTCAGATGGCAGTTGCACCAGCAGATGTTGGATGTTTCTACATATGATTGAGGCCTGAAACTGATCTGAGAATATCCAATTCCATGTGCTTTTTTTCCTGTTTACATGTTCATACTACAGGACCGATCTGTGTCACATGTAAGCAAAAAATTGGAGTTGGGTCATTTTCACTAGGGAATGGAAATGCAACCTATATCAGCGTTATTCAGAATTGCACACCTGTTGACTCTCACGCACATGGTGTGAGTCTCACGTTTTTAGTAGCATATCATGTTCTCACGCCATAGTTAGCAATCTTATACTGAAAAAGAAAAGTGAAGATTGAAAATATTGATTTGGCAAAAAAAAGTGGTTTTAATTGGCAAGTCCCACTTTTTAATCAACCCGTGCTATACCGAGAGTGAAAGGCGATATTTCATTGGAACGTGCATCAGTCATTGTTCAGTCATGTGCACTGCAGAGACTCTCCGGTGTAATTGAAGTCCTTGTGCGTGGAAGTTTTTCAGTTTCACCTGTGCCACTGTAGATTTTACGACTAGTAACATGGAAGCCAGTTCAGACTCTGGACTCCTCATGGTTTTCTTTTCTCTGGGGTTGGAAGCTAAGAAATTGCATAAAGATGTTTCAGATGGTCATCTATATCATTTAAACAATTTAAACGGTCATGAAGCACAAGTTTAATCGCCTGATATGCAGAAAAGGTAGTGCGGAAGTTTCAGAGCAGTTTGTCTTTCGTAATACAAAGGCTTATTTTTGAGTGAATTCCTTCTTTTGTTCTGCATTTTGCCAATTATTTAGTCGCCGATAGGTCGCATGGAGAGGGAAGTCATGACCTTGATTGCCAATGGATTGGTATTATAACTGCAAAACGTGTTGATAAAGGAAAATGATCTAGAACTAACCAGGACTAATTTTTTTTTTTTTTAAGGGATGTTCTGGGTACCACCAATCTTCAGTTCTGGCTACGCAACTGAAAGCCTATCCCCTCAAAGTTAACTGAATGAGTTATTGGGAAGACGACTGGACAGTTTATGTTGAGTTTGCATAACTTTGTTCATGAAATTCTCATGAAAAACCACAGATTCGTGTTTACAAGCTTGATTGTTCTAAAAGCAGTAGCCTATAGCCTGTGTTGTGTTCAACAGAAATTTAAAGGAAAAACAAAAAGTGAATACGGGAGATGGAATTCAGAGAAATTCGGATTTTTGGCGTTAATGATGCAGATAAAAACCATTGCTTTTTGTATAATCAAAGCGTGGCACAAGACTGAGAGTAAGAGGCTCTTTTCAGCCGGTTGTTGTCAAGTCTGTTTGATGCATGATGTCAGGCAGCGATAATTTCCAAGTGGGTCTGGGGAGAAAAGCTGAAATTTTGGAGCTGTGAAAATCCACAAAAAATGCAGAATTACTGAATTACAGAACAAATTGGAGCTAAATTTCATGCTTAATATTCAGGTTTGCCTCCACCCTGCATCAAAATTTCATTGAGGTGAAAACCTGTGCATTTGACCTTTTAAAACACTTATGTTAAGCAACCTAATTTGGAGCCAACTGATTTTTTTTATCTCCGTTTACAATTTGGTTGTTTAAAAATACCTAAATTACTTGCAAAATAGAAAAAAAAAAAAAAAACACACAAAACGTTCAAGGGTCTTTTAGTCTGTTTGGCATGCCTGGGTATTTTTGTCAAAATGTGGCTTAAGAGCATAAATAACTGCCCTACACAAGAAATGCACCCTAGTAAAGGTAAATTATCAGCTTGTTAAAATTCCACGGTTGCAATTATGATTGGAACAAAAACGAGCATACAAAACTGATGTTGGGGACCACTGCTCTACATCAAAAACTTCCTGTTTTGCATAATTTACTCATGGCATCTCTGGCAGTGTCCCCTTCTCCGGTCCATTGCCCACCTCGTCCTCCTTAACTCTCTCCCATGCAGCACCGTCTAGTTGGCCCTCCCACCCCTCTCACTATTCACTTATTAATTGTTTGTGTAGTTTACTGAAGCAAATTTGTACTTGGGAACTGCTGCAAGCTTAGCCAGAGATGATGTATGAGACAAGTCATTAGGAGCAAATAATGGCATTGAGTTGCATGCGCAAAGTTCACTATCCTTCATTCCCAGCGGTGAACACTGGTAACTGAACAGTCTGGAATTTACCCTCTCTGACTGAATTCAAAGCATAGTAACTTGTATGTTGACTGCATGTCATGTTTGGTAGTTAATGTCAGTGCCTTACTCATGCTATCTTAGCCTGCATGCGTTACTTGTTCATGCTCATTGTGTAGTTTACTATGAAATGTAATCATGAAGTGTACTATGTACTATGAAGTGTATTTTGTGACTGTTGCTAGATTAATAGGGGATTTTGATGTATTCGCTGCTACAGTGCTGTGAAAAAGGATTTGCCCACTTCCCAATTCCTTCTGTTTTCGCATATTTGGCACAATTAAAATTTTAAGATCTTCAAAATATTTTAACAATGGAGAAAGGTAACCTTTGTAAACACAAAATCAGTTTTTAAATGATGATTTCATTTATTAAAGGGGAAAAAAGCTATCTCATCTAGCTTGTCCTGATGAGACAAAAGACATTTCCCCTTTTCATTACAAAATCAACAAATGAATCCGGTGTAATTTGTAATTGGGTTAAACTTTTCTAGAGACATCTAGGCATGATTACCGCCAGCCTGAAGGTATTGTGGTCATGTGAGTGAGTGAGTGAGTGAGTGCACACGTACCTGCTTGTTTATGCATGTGTTTGTCTGCAGGATTACTCAAACTATTCAACAGATGAGGGCACAATTTTATGGACAGTTTAAACTTGGACAGTTTAAATAGGAAGACATGATTACATTTCCAGACCAATCCGGTTACAGATCTGGAGTTTGCAGCTGATTATAAGTGTGGGTGGATAAAAACCTGCAGACAGAGGGATGCGCTCTCTGAGTGCTCCCTTGCTGAATCTAATCATCTGTTAAATAAAACCTGTTTGCAAGTCGGCAAAAAACAGCACTTGATGCCGTGAATTGAAAGAAATTCAAGAGTAGATTAGGAACAAAGTTTTTGACGTCAGTAAATTGGACAGGGTTGCAAAGCCATAGGTTAGGCTCTGTTAACCACAGGGAGAGCCATTATCTACAAATGGAGAAAATTTGAAACAGAGCTATAATAGGGTTGGGCGATATCTCGGTATTTTAATCTATCGATATATTTCGAAACAAGATTTAACAAGGGACAATATCGCTTGTATCAGCATGGTTTATTTTATGTTAAAATGGCAATACATGGGCTGCAAGTTCATACCGCCCAGCCCTAAGCTATAACTTTACAGGAGTGGTTGAAGCTACAAAAATTCCTCCTAGAGCACATTGGTGACTTGTATAGGAGGTTGCTAATGAACTCAGACTGACATCTTGTCAGTTAATGTCAGTACTTATGATTTCACACTATTAAAGAGACTGGGTAAAATGGCATCCATTGGAGAATGGCAAGGTGGAAACTAGGGGTGTCAACGTTTACAATTTCTTCTACTCGTGTGCAGGGGACTACTACTGTACCCGGTTACACGTTTAGAGATTTATGAGCTTTTTCTATTGCAATTGCGCTTTATAACCACAGAAAGTAAAATGAGTTGAAAATAAAATCCTCTATCATTTTGACAGATAAGACAACGTACAAGTGAAGGCTGAAAAGGGTTTCACCTTCTATTTTAATCACTGTTTTAACTATTGCTCACTTTTACTCATTTTTTTTCTTTAACTTAAAGTGCAAACTGCATCCGTCTTTCGCAACGGGAGCTGCGTCTGAACTTTATGCGTCTCATAGTAAAAGTAATCTGGAATTGGCAAGAGAAAGCAACTCAAAAAGAAGCCGAAGTTAGCTGAAGTGAGAGGAAAAAACTTCTCCTTGACTCTCACAATTATTTACTAAAATTGGCGAAAAAAATATTTTCTTCCTCCACTTTAGACGCGAGGATCATGCGTGATCAGGTCGTGAAACGCCGACAGAACACCAACCAACAATATAATGTACAACAACACGCAACTATACTGGCTAAAATAACAAGCCATTAACAGTTTTTGTTTTCAGCTGCACGACATTTGCACATGGAGAAGATGATGAGCGCAGCGCTCCTCTTAAGTCCTCTGCAGCCTATTCTTGATGTGGCGCGACACTGGCTGTGGCTGCGGGGTTTTTTTTTAATATATAAAAATCGAGGTAATATATACATCAAGGTAATATTGCGCCCCATGCATCCGTATGCGGATAACTGCACTAGTGAGAACATTTAAGTGTACTGTTAGTTAATGTGATTATCTGAAGCTTTCAGGTAACATTATCACCCCTAAAAATAGGCGACTATATATATGGGGGAGAAAGGATCGAGGAGAAAAAAATGACATCTACACAGTTATTGATTTTTATAAACTGTTATGATTTGTTATCCGTGTAACCGTTTACATGTGTAGATGTTGACACCCCTAGTGGAAACCACTGTTGTCCAAGATCACAACGGCTTGCCTCACATTTGCTAAACATCTTGATGACACCCGCACTATTCTGTTGACTGTTGAGTCATAAATGCAACTTTTTGTAAGGCGTACGTCCCATTAAATTTGGCATAAAGCTAGCACAGCATTTCAACATTAGAGCGCGTTACCAACAGTCAAACGCAGTGGTGGTATTCTGGGGTTGCTTTGCTGCTTCAGGACCTGTGCCACTTACCATAATTGATGGAACCATTAATTCTGCTCTCTAACAAAAAATTCTGAAGGAGAACGGCTGCCCATCAGTTTGTGAAGTTAAGCTCAAGCCCAGTTGGGTTATGCAGTCTCCATGGCAACTCTGACGGCATTGCAGGCCGGAGGACCTGCTAAAATCTGAATATTGCAGGTCTTCCCATGGTATTGTAGGTCCGAACTTTGGAAAAACTAAAAACTTACAAAGCAATTACAAATAAAGTTCAAAATTTGCATACTTTTTGCCTCACCCTCTAGTCTACTTTGTTTTTCAACCTGGGTAGAACCCCAGTGTGACAGAGGTCCGAAGAATGACTCAATGGGTGTGCCCGATGATTTTTATTACCCCTCAGCCCTCAAGGCTGACTGGGTATTGCTATCCTTCGTGCGGTTGGGCGGGCGGGCGTCTCGAAACTTCGACATCGGGCTGAGGGGTATTCCGTGCATTGCACACCTATTTTTTTTTTTTTGCATTCAGCCACTGTAGCAAAACAGCCTGATAATGTTTTGGCCACTGGGGTACCCCAAGGGGAGTGACATGGTGGGCAGTGCAGAGTATGCAACACAAGAAGCTTAATTGAGACCGGCGCTACCTTATTCTAATGACAAGAAGAACAGAACAGCAAAATAGCCGGCAACAAACAATGGAGGGGAAAAAAAATCACTCATGAGAACAAAAGAACAGAGAGCTCCTCTGGGCTTGGTCAGGGACCTTGGCTTGGTTAGAGATTCAAGAGGCAACGGCTGGATGTCACTCAGACGAGCTGGAATCTGTGGTGAGACAGAACTAAAACAGCAGTTAGTTGGCAGCTTGGGGAGGAGAAATGCGGTCCCTCTGAGCAGGGAGTGCCTCTGGCTTATATGCAGGGCCAATTATCCTTGAGTAGCAGCAGCCGGGGAGATGGGTTATGCCCTTCAGGTGTGCATTCCGGCTCCAGGGTCCTGAACTTCTGGCTGCATGTCCGTCACTGTCCAGTGTGCTGATGCTGCTTCTTTGGTGATTTAAGCAATTTTATTAGGGTGGGATGCGGAGTGTCGGAGAGGTCGCCCCTCAGCCCGCCACACAACAAAGAAAAATTTTTAGCCACATAATCGAAACACTATGTTGCATATGCGGCTATATCATGGTGGCTACACATTGCTCTGCTGCTTTGTGTGCAATCTTCTATTAAGTTACGTCGATATGTTTATACTCTTTAGATTATTTAGCCGTCTAGTTGGCTAGATAACATTAACTGAGGAAATTCTTTGTAAATAATCATCATTTTTAAGTGATATGATTAGGTTTTGCCGTATCTTTACTGACTTAGCTAGCTGTAATAGGCATGCACTTCTCTGGTTTGTTGAATTGTGGCCCTTTTGTGCATCTGAACTGTACTTTCAGATTTTTGAGACGTTAGTTGCCCAACTACCTAGCCATCTCAAAAGCAATCTCTGTTACAGCCAGTTAGCCAGTGAAGTAGGGTCAAAAACCTATTGACATCACTTGAATATAACAATTGTTTACAAAGAATTTCCTTAAATAGCGTTAGCTAGCTAGCAAGATGGCCATATAATCTGAAGAATAACGAAATTGCATAAGTAGCTGAAATAACCATGAAGTGATGCCTCAGCTGTAACTGTCTGCGTGCTGTTCTCTTAACAGAAGCTGTTTATCAAGAATGAAGGAGGTCTTGGTGGTGTAAACGCGTTGAAAGTGACCCATCAGAGTCGTCAAGTTTGTGCCATGGCAACAGCATGATGAGTTTTAGATTGAATATAATTATTCACGATCAAAGCATTACCAGAAAGGTTTTCCCTCTATGGCGAACAGCCATAAGAAATCTTTTGCCACAGATGGATTTATTTCACCAATGGTAATGTGGCGGATGGCTAGCACGCACTCAGATTCATAGTTAATGACAGTGGTATGTGGTGCTTTATTCAGTGCTTTATTCATTGAAAGTAACATAGCGACAAACAAGTAAACTACGAGAGGATGCCAGTTGTTTCTGTTGAGCAGAAGGCTGCCGGCCCAGTCAGGCCTGTAAATGTCCAAATATGGTACTGAATTGCCAGTTTGACACTTGCCAGGTAAGGTCTGTGGACCTGTAAGTTTCGCGGAGACTGGCTATGCAGTTGGGCAATAATCAGAAGCATAAAACCAAGTCCACCCCTAAATGGCTCAGGAGAAACAAAATGAAAGTTATGAAGTGGCCCAGTCACAGTCCTGACTTGAATCAAGTTGAGGCTGTGGCATGACCTAATACTGGCAGTTCATGCTGGAAAATCCTCCAATGTGGCTGAATTAAACAGCAATGTAAAAGACTCCAAGTTGGATAATTGCAAACCTTTGACAGCAGTTTTTTGCCACCAAGAATAGCACAGCCAGGTATTTAGGTTTGCAGAAGCAATGGCCAGAAGCAATTGGGAGCGTTTCATTCAGCTCTGGAGCAGTGGGCTTTGCAGCAGAGAGCGCTTCTTTTGGAGGTGACTTCGAGTCGTTTTCTAACGCAGACCATATAAATGCGCTTGAAAATGATACGATTCACACTACTACATTAAAAGGGACCTAATTTTCTATTTTTCGAAGTTTATATTTTGGTCTTTTGACTCCCCTAGAGCAGTGTTTCCCAACCCTCTCCTGGAGGCCCACCTGTCCTGCTTGTTTTAGATCTCATCCTGCTCAAGCATAGATGATGTCTATGTTAGGTCACCCTAACATAGACATTTCCTGGGAGGCTGAGCAGTGTGATCCCCTATAGTTGAGCACACCTTCTGGTCCCCTTTTTTAAAAATGGGAACCACCACCCCAGTCGTAGTTCAAGGGAACTGTACCTGACATCTACACGATGTTGAGCTGGCGTGTCAACCATGACAGCCCATCAACATCCAGGGCCTTCAGCATCTCAGGGTGAATCTTGGCCATCCCTGGTGACTTGCCACTTTTCAACCACCTCAGTGACTTTCACCAGGGAAATGTGAAACGACTCACCTGAGTCCTCCTTCCCTGCCTCCGCAATGGAGGGCATGTTTGCTGGATTCAGGAGTCCCTCAAAGTGCCTTCCACCACCAGACGATATCCTCAGTCAAGGTCAGCAGGTCACCACCCCTGCTGAAAACAGCCTGCGTGAAGCCGTGACTCCCCTTTTTTGAGTTGTCTGATGGTTTGCTGGAACCTTGAGGCCACCCGAAAGTCCTTCTCCATAGCCTCCCCGAACTGCTCCCAAACCCGAGTTTTTGCTTCAGAAACTACAGAGGCTGCACTCCCTCTAACCTGCCAGTACTGGTCTGCTGAGTCGGGGGTCCTCTGGGCCAGCTAAGCCCGAAAGGCCACCTTCTTCAGCTTGACGGTCTCCCTCACCGCTGGCGTCCACTAACGGGCTCTTGGGTTGCTGCCGCGACTGGCAATGACAACCTTCAGGCTACAGTTCACGGCAGCCGCTTCCACAATAGAGACTTTGAACAGGGTCCACTCTGACTCCATGTCCCCAGCGTCCCCCAGGATACGGGAAAAGCTCTTCTGGAGGTGAGAGTTGAAAATTTTCTGGACAGGATCCTTTAACAAACATTCCCAGCCCACCATCACAACACATTTAGGCTTCCCAGAATCGATTACAAAATCGATCATTCACTTTTGGCCGGGGATGCTCTGGTACTATGTACACTTATGAAAACCCTTATGCTCGAACATGGTGTGTGTTATGGATAATCCATGACTAGGACAGAAATCCAATAACAAAGCACTGCTCGGGTTTAGATCAGGGAGGCCATTCCTCCCAATCACTCCCCTCCAAGTGTCTCCGTTGTTGCCCCCATGAGCATTGAAGTCTCCCAGAAGAACTATGGAATCCCCATTCAGAGCCTTTTACAGGACCCCACCCAGGGACTCCAAGATGGCTGGTACTCTGAATCGCTGTTTGGTGCATAAGCAGAAACCACAGTCAGAGCATTCGCGTCTGCAACCTGCAAACAATTTGCAGAGACCCTCTCATTCACTGAGACAGACTCCAACATGATGGCACTCAGCCGAGGGGAAACTACTATCCCCACGCCTGCTCATCGCCTCTAACCTTGGGGAACTCCAGAAAAGTTAGGGGTTGGACTCTCTCCAAGGAGCCTGGTTCCAGAGCCAGAGATGTGCGTAGAGGTGAGTCCGACTATACCTAGCCGGTACGGCTCAACCTCCCGCACAAGTTCTGGCTCCTTCCCCACCAATGAGGTGACATTCCACATCTCGAGTCAGATTCCATAATCGGGGCCCAGAACGCAACGGACCTCACCCTCGTCTGCCACCCGATTTTCTATGCACCCATCCCCTACTCCTTTCCTTGCGGGTGGTGGGTCTACGTGCTAGCAGCTCCACGTAGCTTCTTCGGGCTGAACCCGGCCCGGGTCCCGGGAAAAACCTGGCCATCAGGTGCTCGCATGCGAGCTCCCCCACAGGCCTGGCCACAGGAGGGGGCCCCAGTGTCCCTCATCTGGGCTAGGTTCTTATTTCCAAGGGGCAACTTTTCCATAGGAGACTAGTGAATCGCTTTTCGTCTCACCCCTCTCCTGGGACTAATTCCCTGTAAATTAATTTCTGTCTTCCCAGATAATAAGCCATGGGTGTAAAAATCAGTAAAAAATGTCTTTAACCCCTTAAGCTCAGAGCCTCTTTTTCGAAAATAGCAAGCCCAAAATGAAATGAATATATCTCTGCGACTGCTTTGAATAATCTTGGTATTAGGGATCGACCGATATGGATTTTTTAGGGCCAATGCCGATACCGATTTATTTTTTTTTTATTTTTTTTTTTTTTTTTCCCCCCCAATCACCCTTTGCCGATGACCGATTATGGACTGCCGATTTTCTTGGGCCGATATTTGTGGCGGATACTGCTTTTGCTCCCTCAATTTACATTAAAAAAAATGACACAATGGTCACAAATATCACAGGTCTCAAGTTAGACAAACATTTATTGAAAAGTTTCAACCAGCCATCGATGTGATGGCTGCTCCTCCCCAGTGAGACGCACACCCCGGTTAGTACACGTTGGTTAGTAATTGGGTTGCTAACAGTAGTAGCTTAATATAATATCCAGGTGGATAAGTCAAATTATGAGGTGAATTTCAGTGGAGAAATCCCACTAAGGTGCCATTATTAATTAATTATTTAATATGCAGGAACCGCAGCAGCAAGCTAGAGATACAGAGCAAGCTGTTGAGGATACAGGTGTATCAGGGCTTCAGGTGAGGTCATAATTATGACTTGTTCTGTGAAATTATAGGGAAAGCATTAAAGTTAGTCTCATGATGTTCAGCAAACATAACCTTTGAAAGTCAAAATTTCCCAACCAACTTTGGCTCAGTGGGGGAAATGAAAGAAAAACTAGCCTCATTCGTGCCTCCGAGGGCCTGATGTAGCATTCTGACATTTATTGGCCCAGAATCGTTCAGGGCACAGCCATGAAATTGTGACACGTGTGCTGATTGGCTGGCGCTTTAGAGACCTGGCGGGCTACTCGAGCGCCAGCCAATCAGTGCGCGTGTCAGAATCTCATGGCTGTGTGAAGCTTTGCCATGAACGATTCCGGGCAGGAAGTTAGATTTCAGGGGTGAAGTTTTGCCTTTTCCAGACTTATTCTTCGGAACGAGAGGGAGCTACGATGAATGGTTGGTGCCGAACAAAACTTTAATATGTTGTTACGACGATATCAGACACAAGGTACGACAAAGGAAAGTTTTGACTTCAGCGGCTGTAGAAGACAAGTGGTATTGGCGATTTCCATTTTTGCAGGTTTTGTTAATGGCACGGCATGCGACTCCGCTGGGCCAGTAAATGTCAGAATGTTAAAACAAGCCCTCAGAGGCACACATGGGGCTATTCCTTTTGGAAATCCAAGAATACTTTAACTTTTACAAAACTGCATAATATGCTAACTTTAATGCTGGGTTTGCTTAACTTATTGAGCCAATGTTTTAACCAGTTTATATATTTTCTTAAATATTGCACAATATTGCCCCTGTCGTTTCTGTCCTCTTGTCATTAACGTTTTTGAAGAATATTTTCATTGACAGATGTGCGTACACACGCACACTACAGGTGCCAGAAACATAAACAAAAACAAGCACTCAGATATTTAGGTCAACAGATTGAGCCGAAAAAACTTTTTGCTAAATACTGTTAAGTTTCGTTTTGAGCATCTTTTTGGACTCAGATGCACTTTCCAAACACTAAAGTTGCAGGGTTGCTCAACTATGAATGGCTGATTTGACGGAGCAAAATAGCGTTGCCTCTTTAGCTGGCGTTTTATATTCAAGCATTAAAATCAAGGTCTAAAATTAACTGAAATGGAAGTCAGCATTTTACTTGCTGGAAGAGCTGTGAAAGCATTTTTTTTTATTAGTAAGCCAGTTATGGTGATACATAATGAGAAATTTGGGATATTGTAAATAAGGTTCAATGCACACCTGAGGTGCCATGGCTGTGCTCTGTAGAGCAAAATGCAGGATGTCACCTGAGAATACAGCAAGATGTCTAGTCAATTTAGCATTGAAGTTGTAATGACACGTAATGGTACACAGAAAGAAATTAATTGTCGTTGATAACTAAAACTGAATGTTATATTTTCTGAAAAGATTAAAATTAAATACTTAAAATGAGACTTTAATGAGAATGTTTTACATCTGATTCATAGCGTTGAATGTCTCCAAAAAAAAAAACCCATGGGATTAGTTTTGAGAATCTGGAGAAGAAAATTAATAAATACAATGGAAAAAAAAATATGACAGTCATCACCTGAATGTGTGGTGAGTTCTGTCACTGAAAGGCTGCCATGGTATCATTCAGGTAGGTGCTGCGGATTGGTGGTGGAGTAATGAGATTACCCCAATACAATGTTCATTCATCCATTCAACAGTTTTTTTTTTTTTTGTTTTTTTTTTTTTATGTGCTATTTTCATGCTTGTATGTTTTGTCATTTTGCAGCAATGCCTTTTGTTCTTCAAAGCTCTGCGAAATGGTTCAGGCTGCTGCTTGTAGTGTAATGGTGTGAAGTGTTTTCTTATGCACACTTAGTCTGTTGGTACAGCTCAGCATCATTTGAATGCAAAGATTATATCTTACCCAGGAAGTGTTGTACCCCACCTTTGGCCCCGGTAAATCCTTTTTCAAGAATACTCCCAGCAGGATAATGCTCAGTATCGCAAACGCACGTTTTATCTCAAGCTGGTTTACGCTAATGGCCTGAATGGTACCCAGTTCTCAATTCAACAGAGTGCCTTTCAGATGGTGTCTGGCAAGAGATTTACAGTAAGAATGTTTAGCTGAAGAAGCTGCAAGACGCTGGGGAGTTCCTAAAAATCTTTTTCCAATGCTGAATCTTTCCACTGTTTATTATGAGTGCAGCTGAGTATTCTTGGGTCTGTGATAAAATCAAGTTATTTTCCAGGCTAAAGCCACCCATTGCCCCAGAACTTTAAGATTCAACCCATTCTAGAGTGTAACGTAAAAGCACAAAAATAAAGCCACAGTGATACTAAAGCTCCATAAAATAAAAAAAATTATTTTTGCTTAGGGATATTGTCTGTAATTCATTTTCTTTGGAATGCAAATCTGGTTTAGGGATGACTGAGACTAGTGAATTTATATCATCTTAACTGTGAGACTCTTTGAAAGGAGGTGTTAGAAGCAAGAATTTTATTCCAACATAAGGATAAAAATGGTTTCGGATGATGGAGAGAGATTATTGGTCTGCTGTGAGGTCTCACCTGTACTTTCTGCTGTTTTTGGGGGTTTCACTGGAAAAATCAATGTGCAAAGCTTGAAAGTGTTGCAAAAAAAGTACTTAATTGGAGGACTTATTCTGGGGAGCCCACTGTGGCTCTGTTTTTACTGGCCAATGTGATGTCCAGGTCCAAAATTTTGCATCAATTCAGCACTCTCCCCCACAAACCACTGGAGTCCCACCCAAAGTAGCTTCATCAGGAAAAATTTACCCCAAAGTTGGAAATGAGCTCGTTATTCAGGCTCATGAGCAAGCCGCTTGTGTTTCTTCTGCGTACTTTGAGGATTAAATTGCAGTGATTAAATGCCTCTCGATCAATCGAGCATTCCTGCACAATTAAAATCCCTTATCGCTGGGCCCTGCATCGCAAACTAACAAGCGTGAAAGCACTCACGACCTCTCAACCCCTCCTCCCCATTAAAATGTGTAAAGTCAGGTATGAGGTCTGTCAGACTCCGACCACTTTCACAGCCTGACTCTACAGCCTTTTTTCTAGATGGCTGTGAACGCATGCTACATTTTATAATGAAGTCTGGTCATCTGAACAAGTCACACGTTTGGAAAATTCTATTTCTGATCTGCTTACCAGCATAGCATTTGGTGCATATCTGAGGGACAGTGGAGACCAGCTGTGAGTGTGCATCTAAATGACAAGTACTTCCTCGCTCTCTATTGCTAATATAGAATAGAATAAACCTTTAATGTCCACCATGGTGGAAATTTGTCTGGCTCACCAACACACTGTATAACAGCTATGCATAGAGACATCAACTGAGCACATAGCAGCAACACATAGACACAGCTCAGACACACAACTGAAGACACAGGGTTAATAAATAAGTTAAAATACAGCATGGAAAAGAGCAGCCAAGTCAGGTTTACAAAAATAAATTAAGAATGCTAATAGCATTTGGTATAAAAGATTTCTTAACACTCCTTGCCAGAGGAACTCTAAAGAGCCTCTCGGACTGTAGTAGTTCTGACTGGCAGGATAGTGGATGTGCACGGTCTACAACAATTTTATTTGCCTTTTTCCTTGTTCTCTCAGTGTAGAGGTGGGTCAGAGGATTTAAAGTTTTCCCCACTATTTTGCTCTCCATAGACACAATTCTGTTCAACTTGTTCTTACATTTACAACTTGGGTAGCCAAACCAGGCAGACAGGTGAAATGTTAGAACGATTTCAATGTGTGTGGTGTACGCAAGTTCTTTAATCTGTGCACTTAGACCCAGGTAGCTCAGTCTTCTCAGGAGGTCTGAGGGCAGAGTCGCTGTGAGCACTTCTTAAAAATTTACTCTGTATTTTTTGTAAAGCTAAGCTGGCTGTCAAGCATTGGACCTAGGTATTTAAAAGTTTCTACTGTTTCAACTGCTTGACCATTAAGTGAGATTGCTTGTGTTGACAAGTGTTTCTTTTCACTAAAATTTAGCTCCTTTGTCTTTGTGACATTAGCCATTTAGAAATTATCATTACACCATTTTTCAAGAGCCTTAATATGTGCAGAATAGGAAGCCTCACTGGAGTGGTCATTCTTTTGTAACAGGCCGACTAGGGCCATGTCATCTGCATATTTAATTAGTTTCAAAGTGCTGTTATTGAAAGCAAACTCATTTGTAAACAATGAAAAAAGCAATGGGGAGAGGACACTGCTTTGTGGACATCCTGTGCTGATGGTTTGCTCTCCTGACAGTTTGCCATTAACACACACTCTCTGGGGGCGGTATGACAAAAAGTCTGTGATCCAAAGAATCAGGCCCTTATCTACATTGAGGTAGCTTAGCCTTTGCAGGAGAATATGTAGCTTAATAGAATTAAAGGCAGCACTAAAATCTACAAATCAGACCCTGGCAAATCCTTTTGTGTTCCCAAGCTGGTTAGACACGGAGTGCAGGAAGGCTAGCACAGTATCATCAGTACCCCAATCACTTTTGTAAGCGAATTGGATTGAGTCTAATACATTGGCCACTTTATTAATCAGGAGGGTGACCAGAGCTTTCTCCATTATTTGACATAAGATAGAGGTGATGGCTGTTGGTTGAAAGTTTTCAAGCTTGCTTGCGCCAGGTTTTTTTCAAGTATTGGCCTAATTAAAGAAAATTTCCAAAATGTGGACACACCTGTTGCTAAAAGTGAATTAAAAATCCTTGAAAGGACACCTTTGATCTGTGTCATAGTCTTTAAGTAAAAGCAATGATAACATATTACAGGTCTTTGCTTATTAAGCACTATACTGTAGCAAACCTTGCTCTACTGGGTACCCTTGCCCGCAGGGAATTTGTTGGAGTTGATTAGCTCACACTTCTATTTGCAGAACATCTGTGGCTGTAGAGAGCAGTCTTGCTATGGCAGTCAGAACTGAGAATAGTATTAGCTGCAAGTTCCAAGAACTGACCCATGACTCTACCCAAAAGTGCTTGAAATGTACAGTGCCATGAAAAAGAATTTCCCCCCTTCCTGATTTCGTATTTTTTTGCATATTTGTCACACTTGAATGTTTCAGATCATCAAACAAATTTTTACATTAGACGAAGATAAACCGAGTAAATACAAAATGCAATTTTTAAATGATGCTTTCATTTATTCAGGGGAATAAATGAAATCTGCCTTCAGCTATCCAAACCTACCTGGCCCTTGTTAAATCATGAATTAACTGTGATTAAGCATATTGTTTTGTGTTCAATTTCTCTTGCCACACCCAGGTCTGATTACTGCCAGACCTGCTGAATCAAGAAATCACTTAACCTGTCTGACAAAGTGAAGTAGGCTTAAAGATCTCAAAAAGCAACTCATTATGCTGTGATTCAAAGAAATTCAAGAACAGATGAGAAACAAAGTCATTGACATCTATCAGTCTGGAAAGGGTTACAAAACCATTTCTAAGGCTTTGGGACTCCAACAAACCATGGCCAATATCCACAAATGGAGAGAACTTGGAACAGCGGTGAACCTTTTCAGTAGTTGCCATCCTACCAAAATTACTTCAAGAGAGCATCAACGACTCATCTAGGAGGTCACAAAAGAACCCAGAACAGCACCTAAAGAACTGCAGGCAACACTTGCCTCAGTTAGTCAGTGTTCATGATTCAATAATAAGAAACTGGGCAAAAATGACACCAATGGGTGAGTTCCAAGGAGAAAACTGCTGCTGAACAAAAAGAACACAAAGGCTCGTCTCACATTTGCCAAAAAACATCTTGATGATTGGAAATATATTTTGAGAAAATATTCTGTGGGCTGACGATACAAAAGTTGAACTTTTTTGAAGGTGTGCACCCCTTTACATCTGGCGTAAAACTAACACCGCATTTCATAAAAAGAACATTATAGCAACAGTCAAACATGGTGGTAGTGTGATGGTCTGGGTCTGCTTTGACCTGCAGGACTTGCTGTAATTGATAGATCCATGAATTCTGCTCTCTGCCAGAGAATCCTGAAGGAGATATATATAACCAGGAGTATAACAACTCTTATTTTTTATTTATTATTATTATTATTATTATTATTATTATTATTTATTTTTTTTATTTAATTTTTTTTATTTTTTTTTACCTTATTTTTTTATTACAATAAGTTTTTTACTTTCATCTATTTATTTATTTTTATTTATTTATTTATTCATTTAATTTTCAGTTATTATTATTATTATTATTATTATTCTTTTATTATTTATTTATTTATTTTTTAATCATAATACATTGGTTGTTAATGTAGAGTTTGTTTATTGTCTGATCACAAAGACCAATGCCTTCAGTAATAATCCATAAAAAAAAAAAAAAAATTCCTATTCAGTTTTTTGGGCCTATTCTGCTTTCTCATGCATATGTATGAAGTGTCCCAAGATGTGTTCATACGGGCACCTGTGGGTGTGGGATCACCCACATGCATACGCACTAATGTGTATGTAGCCTATATGTCTTATTATGTCATTGATATGTCAGTATGTGTGTGCATATTGTAGATATATGCCCAGTAATTTTGTACTAATACCCTATATTATACAATTATATCCATATTTTTTTCCTAGATACTAATTTTCCCATTTAAAGATGGTTTACCTCATTCTAAAATTAACAAATTCCTCAGATCAACCAAAGAACACAACACAAAATGCAATCCTTAACAATTAGCACGTGGAATATCCAAGGGATAAATTCATCCATTTTTGGACCCAAAAGCTCCACCCCAGAGTTTCTACGAAACACAAAGGATATCGACATCATTATCCTCCAAGAAACCTGGTGTCGATCAGATTGGTCCTCTCACTGCCTCTTGGGCTATGAAGAATTAGCAGTCCCTTCCATCAAAAAGCCCACTGTAAGCAGGGGAAGGGACTCCAGTGGTATATTAATTTGGTTCAAGTCAGAGCTGAAAAATTACATCCAAATAATTAAGAGAGGAGAGTCAAACATCTGGCTTCAAATAAGTAAGACAATCGTGAAAAATGACAAAGATATTTTCCTTTGTGCAATTTACATCCCACCCACCGACTCCCCCTACCACAGAGAGGAGACGTTCCCTAATCTCCGCACTGAAGTCTGCCATTTCCAGGCCCAGGGAAATGTGCTGATATGTGGAGATCTAAATGCCCGAACTGGCACACAGCCAGACTATATCAATACCAAAGGAAATAAACACATTTTTGGTAATAATTCCCCAAATATCAAAACAATTCCACCCAGAAACAGCTCTGACCACCATATCAACAATAATGGCAAAAGTCTGCTTCAGCTCTGTCGAGACCTAGGCCTGTACATTGTCAATGGCAGGACCAGAGGGGACTTCTTGGGAAGATGTACCTATAGCTCACCTCTTGGCAACAGCACAGTTGATTATGCGGTTACTGACCTTGACCCTTTCTCTTTCAGAGCCTTCACGGTCAAGCCACTAACACCGCTGTCCGACCACAGCCAGATTACCCTGTTCCTAAAAAGGACAGACACTAACACCACACCCACACAGCCCAGCAAGCTGTACCATCTAAATAAATCCTACAGATGGGCTCCAAATAGCACTCAAGAATATCAAAGAGCAATTGAGGACCAAACCATTCAAAATTTATTAGACTGTTTCATGACCACTGCATACCCTCCCAGTACAAAAGGCGTAACTCTAGCAGTACAAAACATCAACCAAATCTTTGAAAAAGCAGCTAAAATAGCACATTTGAAGACCCAACAGATTTCAAATAAGAAAAGCAAAAGAATAAATAAAAATTGGTTTGATAAAGAGTGCCATGACTTGAGAAAAAACCTCCGAAAACTTTCTAACCAAAAACACAGAGGTCAACACAATCAAGAGCTACGCCTTTACCACGAGGAACTAAATCACTACAAGCGCACACTGAGAGTGAAGAGAGAACGACACACACGACAGCAGCTGACAGTGATGCAGGAGTCCATCAACACTCATCAGTTCTGGGAAAACTGGAAACGTATAACTAAATCTAAACATGAAACAACAACTATTCAAGATGGAGAAATATGGAAAAAACATTTCCAAAGCCTCTATGAACAAATTCCTATTAGCACATCAGAGCAAACCTCCATCTCCATCCATAGATAATCTGGAATTAATTATTAAAAACAACCAAAATCCCCTGGACTCCCCCATTACTGTCCAGGAGCTCAGAGGCAGACTGCAGGCCCTCCGATCAGGAAAAGCGTGTGGGCCTGACGGCATCCCCAACGAGATGCTAAAATACAGCAGCAAAAAAATGCAGGAATCGCTGCTAAAACTGTTCAATCTCACTCTCAGTGTGGGCTACTTTCCTGAGATCTGGAGTCAGGGACTAATCACCCCTATCTTTAAGAGTGGAGACCGATTCGACCCCAACAATTATAGAGGCATTAGTGTGAACAGTAATCTGGGGAAGGTTTTTTGTAGCATTATAAATAAACGAATATTGGACTTCCTTAATGAACACAATGCCTTAAGTAAGAGTCAAATTGGCTTTTTACCAAAACATCGCACATCAGACCACATTTACACCCTACACACCCTAATCAAAGATTATGTCCACCAAAACAAAAAGAAAATATATGCTTGCTTTATAGATTTTCAAAAAGCTTTCGACTCCGTTTGGCATAAAGGATTATTTTATAAGCTTATTGAAATTGGTGGAGGGGGTAAAATATTTGACATAATTCAATCAATGTATACAGAAAATAAAAGTAGTGTTAAAATTGGCAACCAAAGGACAGAATTCTTCACTCAGGGGCGAGGAGTGAGGCAGGGCTGCAGCCTGAGCCCCACCCTCTTCAACATTTACATCAATGAACTGGCCACAATATTGGAAAATTCCTCAGCCCCTGGTCTCACTCTACATGATAAAGAGATTAAATTCCTGCTCTACGCAGATGACCTGGTCCTGCTGTCGCCAACTGAACACGGGCTACAGCAGAACCTGGATCTGCTTGAGCAGTACTGTCAGACCTGGGCCCTGGCAGTAAATTTAAAGAAGACTAGAATTATGATTTTTCAAAAAAGACCCAGATCTCAGGACAGTAAATACAAGTTAAATTTAGGATCAAAAACAGTTGGCCACTGCAGAAATTACACTTATTTAGGCCTCACAATCAGTTCAACTGGAAGTTTTAACTTGGCTGTGAAGGAACTGAAAGAGAAAGCCAGAAGGGCTTTCTATGCCATTAAAAGGGGAATAAATTTTGACATCCCAATTCCAATTTGGTTAAAGATCTTTAAATCAGTCATGCAACCCATTGCATTATATGGCAGTGAAGTCTGGGGTCCGCTTTCTAATCAAGATTTTTCGAAATGGGAAAAACACCCAACCGAATCCCTGCATGCAGAATTCTGTAAAATGATACTACACGTGACGTACAAAGAAAAACACCCAATAATGCATGCAGGGCTGAATTAGGCCAGTATCCTCTCATAATTGACATTGAAAAAAGAGCAATAAAGTTTTGGGAACATCTAAAGCACAGCGACCCCGACTCATACCATTACAAAGCCCTGAAATGCCAAGAGATGAGCACAGAGAGAAGTGCCCTCAGTCAGCTGGTCCTGAGGCTGACCTCTCTAACACCGGCTAACATTAACCAGCCTCAAGACGGCACCACCAAAACACACACTATTAGAGTGAACCAAATTATAGCACAACATAAAGAAAATTATATCAACTATTGGAGCAACCAAACCCAAACACAAAGTAAACTTAACCCCTTTGTGCAGAAGCCAAATTTGGCTATTTTTGGGTTACCCACTTTAATGCTGTATTCAAGATTTAAGCTTCATAAAGAGGAAAAATGTGGCTCAATTCTGAAAAGACACTTACAGCATTTAGAATTACATAGTATTTCAGTTAATTTTCATGATTATGGTAGAGAAAATGAGCTGCAAACATAAAAAATCTTCATGAGAATTCACCATTGAAATTGCAAAAAAAATAATTCTGAGGATTGCAAAACTGCTGGGGCTTAAAACTATACATTTCTGGGGTCATAAACTCCTTGACCACAAGTACAATTTATCTTCAACATTACATTCTAGATTACCTACATGCTTTTAGCCAAATTATACACCTATCCAAGTGTCTCCCCAAAGTCTCAAAATGAAGTCCTGTCAAATCATAAAAAAATCATGTATATAACACAAATAAAGTTTTAAGGCATGAAATTTAATATGAACAAATGATTTTCTGGTTGAGTTTTGTATGAATTTATCAATCTCAGTGCAGTTAAATATCAATGGTCACCAGCAACCTCTCCAAAGACAAAATATGCCTTTTCTCCTTAATAAAGTTTAGAATTTTGGCCATTTTACTTCAAAGTGCCCCAAGCCAGCACAAACACGCATTAAATAAACTTCTTATTAAACGGTTAGAACATTCACCCTGTAATGAAAGCTACCAGTCCCCTCTTCTAAGCTTACAAACTCATTTCAACACTTATAAGGAACAAGTGCAACTCACTAACTCAGTAATATCTGAATTCTGAAATATACCTTATTTTAACAGAACAGACACTCCACTTTCAGGGAACAATCCATTGCCTCCCTGGATTCAAAAGAAACGTGCAATGAACGTACCAGGGGGTCCACCCAAATGCACGGGCAGTTCGCGTTTTAAACAGGAAAAAAACCTCGACATTCGACTTTGGAGAGTACGTATACATTCCAAAAACAAAACAACAAAAACAACAAAAAAATAACAAAGTAGCAGCCTCACCTTTTTCATGAATCCCTTTTTCCAGAGACAGATGTATCCTGTAGCGGTCCTGTTTCATTCGAAATAATTCCAATTGACCATATCCTTATCTCATTTAAATCCCCTAAATGTAACTGAACACTTCAAGGCCAGTTTTGCGAACGTGTTTTCTATAAATCGCGTCTATTTTAACCGCGTAATGTGCATAACGTAGACAGGATACAACAGCGCATGCTGATACGCATTGGTTTGTATGCTCTGTGTTTGTCCAATCAATGTGTTTCACTTACTCTAAAATGTTTAAACACTCGGGAATTGGATAAGAAACGAGCCAATCAATACATTTTTTACCAGGGTAGCTTCACGAGAGCATGAAGTGTAACTATCCAATTACGCAGAAGAGCTTGAGCGTATGATTGAGTGATTGGCTATCAACGCCAGTACTCGGGTGGATATAAGGAAGCGCTGAATTTGTCAATGAATGGATCTGCGCGTAAATCCACGGTAGGGAACAACGATTTTTTTTGTATGTGACAACTGTAATTAACAGTAGAATGTGAGAGAATCAATACCATGTCGATTTTTTTGCCTCAGAAAACTGATTTTTCTGAACCATTACTTGGAATACTGTTGGCTCACTGTGGCTTAGCTGGTTGCTACAAAGGATAACGATTTTTTCTGTGTCAAGATATCGTTTTTTTAAACTGCTGGATCGATACTATAGGCAAGGATACTGACCAGTTTGCACATCAGGCTTAGCTGAGGAGTTAAATTCATGCAGCTCTTGAAAAACCGGGCGTGGAGTGAACTTCCCCATATTCAGAACCGCGTTCGAGGTCTGCTTGCTTGTGAATATTCAATAACTGATCCGGGGGTGCCATTTATTGATCGAGCACAGTAACAGCGTACTTCCAATTTGCAGGTCTATAGATGCGGGCGTCTACATCTGCAGAAAGGGGTTAATTGCTATCTGGCCCTAAAAAGGAAATACATTCTGGCAGAATATCTAAACTTGGTCAAAAATAAAAGACTGAGGAAAACATTGACCATGTACAGGCTCAGTGAGCACAGTCTGGCCATAGAGACCGGCAGACACAGGCAGACTTGGCTCCCTAAAGACCAAAGACTGTGCTCACAATGCCATCAAAATGAGGTTGAGACAGAAAATCATTTCCTCCTAAAATGCAATAAATTCCAAAAAGAAAGAGATATATTCTTCAATAAAATTACACAGATTCACCCAAATTTTTTGAACCTCCCCGATGAAGAAAAACTCCCCGTTCTCCTGGGAGAGGAAAACAGCAGCGTGATGCTGGCAGCACTATTTGTTTACGCCTGTCATAGCCTAAGAGGTAGTGAGTGACCCCCCCCCCCAAAAAAAAAAGAGAAGAGAAAAGATTAATTCAGCATTTTTTTTTTCTTTCATAATTTCTGTTAGTATTATTATTAGTAGAAATAGTATTGTTGTCCCAGTTACTATGTATTGTTAATGTGTATATTCATTGCTTAATGTTCACTTTGTTATATGTTTATGTATATGTTTGTTATATGTTCAATGCATGCTTTGGCAATATATACAATATGTATGTCATGCCAATAAAGCACAAATTGAATTGAATTGAATTGAATGTCCAACCATCAGTTTGTGCCCTCAAGCTCACTTGGGTTATGCAGCAGGACAATGATCCATACACACCGGCAAGTCCACCTCTGAATGGCTGAAAAAAAAAAATAAAATGAAGGTTTTGGAGTGGCCTAGTCAACATCGGGACTTAAATCCAATTGAGATGCGCTGGCATGATCTGAAACAGGCCATTCATGGATGAAAACCCTCAAATGTAGATGGATTAAAACAATTCTGCAAAGAAGAGTGGGCTAAAATTCCTCCACAGTGATGTGAAAGACTCATTGCCAGTAATCGCAAATACTTGACTGCAGTTGTCGCCGAGGGTAGCATAACCAGTTATTAGGTTTAGGGGGCAATTACTTTTCCACATAGGGCAAGGTAGGTTTGGATAGCTTTTTTCCCCTCAATAAATCAAATCATCATTTAAAAACTACATGTTGTATTTACTCCAGTTATCTTTGTTTAATATTAAAATTTGTTAGATGATCTGAAACATTTAAGAGTGACAAATATGCAAAAAAATAAGAAATCAGGAAGGGGGCAAATACTTTTTAATGGCACTGTACATTTGATAGCATAAATGGTTTTATTCAATTTGAAATTATATGATTTAGTTGGAGAAAATAAGCACTGTATTTCATCAAAAACTGAGGTATGTGCAACAAAATTTAACAGTTGGTGTCGCTGTAGGGAAGCTAACCAAATCTGCAGTTGAAATTGGAAGTTAACTTGCACTTGTGTGAAATCATGAAAAAAAAATGTAACCACTCTGCCAATTTTATGCAAAAATGAAGCTAGTTTTATTAAAGGAGACCTATTTTGCTATATTTCCAAATTTATACTTTGATCTTGGACTCCCCGAGAGTACTTCTGATCATTCAAAGTCCAAAACGTGGTCCTTGTTTAGCTCATACTGCCATCCTCAAAAAAACTCATTAGTAGTCCATTGTAGTCTCTGCCTGAAACACCTCATTGGGGTGGCTCTTCCACTGTAGCCCCCACACCCCGTGTGCCCACTTTCTTCTGACCGGCCAGCTCTGTGGAGGGTGGAGTTGGGCGGGAGGAGGCAGCAGACTGCAGTTTTCCGGATCCTCCTCCCCAGAGTGAAACGTGAGACACTGCTGCCATCTGATAAGGAAGCGGCGGGCAAATTCCGCAGTCTGACGCAGTACATGTGTATAGATCTAATGAAATGAACTGGTTCCAATAAACACAGCGGCGAAAGTGGAGAACGCAGTGCGAAAGTCTGGCAGCTCAAGTACGAATTTGCTATCGGCTACAGTTTGCTACGGCAAGAGTGGTGGGTACACCGGTTTTTCTACTCTATAGCCAGGATGCAGGGAAAGCTAGAATCCACCCCGTATGGGCACATTTGTAGAATGGGTTGACATACCCAAGTGTAGACCAGAGGCCGTACAAATCCGGTAGGTCTGAGTTTAGAGGGAAACATGGACAGTGAGGAGCAGCTATAAGTGGACCAATAGCTCATGGACTGCTTCGGTGTGTATTAGGACCTGCTGGTTCGTGTGCATAGCTGTGGTGTGTTGTTAGCGTGGAGGAACAAACAACTTCTGCGCTGATACATGACAGAGGGGTGAAAGCTCCAGGCTAAACGGCCTTTTCGGAAATTGCCCGTGGTAATGGTTTACTTATTGCTTCAGAATGACAAGCTTTTCCTCGTGGAAAATGGGCGCGTTATGGATAGTGTGTGAGAGCTAGACAGAGCTCCGGTTATTGCATTAACATAATACAGGTTTTACAGACTGTAAGTTCCATTTGCGTGAACCGTTGCTTATGTGGAGTTAGCAAATCGATCACTTTTACAGGAAAATATTTAATATTCAATCGATGGCACTGCAGAGAAGTTGTTTGTTATAATGGACACGTTATAGCCTGTGCGCTTCCCTATTGCTTTCGGTAGTATCAGAGAGCTTGCCCAGACATTGGTGATGTGTCAAGCTGACCCCAGTCATGGATGAGTAAAGCGATCATTTCACCAGCACCCAAAACGCACCCCAAGCTCTGCAAAACCTACGTCTGGTCTAACTGCAGCCCAACTCTGCAGACACATACAGCACCTCTCCGGTTAGCTTCATCTGTAGTGGCTACAATCGGGCAACGTTATGATGAAACTGTCACATTGATGCTTACCGAAGTAACACAAGCATACTGATCAGAATTGCTGCATATAAGTTAAGAAAAGCTGCTTAATGCGCCCATAATGCGTGTATTTGCGTCTTTGCATTGACTTTGAATGTAGGCTAATCTGTCCCGAAGCAAAAAAATTTGTTTCACGTCCGATGTGAAAGCAGCTTCATGGATAGTAGGCGACCGCTAGAGAGAGCTCGATAATGTTTTGAACATAATACAGGTTTTGCAGGCTGTAAGTTCCGTTAGCACGGACAAGTTGCTTATATGGAGCTAGGGAATCAATCACTTCTACAGGAAAGAATTACCTATTTAATCTCCGCGTTTTTTGGCTTTTTCTAAGCCACAACAAGAAAGGAGGAATGTAAAATTGTCTTGACTACACTAGTTCTGTCAGGAATAATAGGCCAAAATTCCAGCAACTTGCCTGAGAAGCTTGTTCAAGGGTACTCAAAATATTGAACTAAAAGTTAAATCATTTTTTGGGCAATGCTACCAAATACTAATGAAATACTAATACTAAATTAGTGTATGAACATTTTTGACTCTCGAGGAATGTGATGAAAGATGCATAATGAAATACACTGAACAAAAATATAAACGCCCCATTTCAAATATTGATGCCACATGGAGTTAACAACTCTAATTGAGCATATGCTGACTTTTACTTGTATAATAGGGATATTTCTCTTGATTTTTGAACCATTTTTTTAATCCATCTCTCTCTCAGTGAACATTTACTCAGTGATTTCACTCAGTACACGGTGATCAGACAGAATGAGCAGTTCCCAGACACTCTTTATACTGGGGACAGTAAAAGGCCACCCAAAAATGTCAAATTTTGTCAAGTCATCATGCCTCAGATCTCAGGTCTCAGGTCATGCAGGAACGTGCCATTGGCATGCTGGATGCAGGGATGTCCACCAGAGCGGTCGCTGTGCAGCTTAATGTTAACTATCGGACGATAGGCTGTTTGAAAGTTCCAACAGACGGGCAGTGCTGCAAATCGACCTCATCCACGTTGGCCACGTGTGACCACACCAGCACAAGATCGCTTCATTCGGCTCGTCCACCTGCGGGATCGGCTCAGATCAGCAACACTCACAGTGGATGAGACCGTTGGTCTGCACAAAAGACGCATCACACCACAGGCAGTCCCTAACCCCCTGCGAGAAGCCAACTTGCACGCTTGGCGTCCTCACCGTGGTTTGGATCTCACCGCTGTCCTGCTTCAGAACTGACTCGCATGGGCAAACGCACACATTCGATGGCCTTTGGCATGCTGGAGAAGAGTGCTATTCACAGACGAATCTAGGTTCCAGTTTTTTGTTAATAAAAATTAAAAAAATTTGACTTGGGGCGTTTATATTTTTGTTCAGTGCTGATTATTCCCTTATCCATTATTTTCACTTTTCACGTTCTTAAGATAAAGAAGTTCTAGCTGGCTTGATACAGGAAATCTTTACTCAGATTAAATGCCAGGAATTGTCAAAAACTGAGGTTTCACATATTTGGCCGAGGTGTGCAGTGTTTTCAAAAAGCACTTTGTCCCCATACTGATTTCTTCTATTTTCACTTATTTATCATTTTTAAATGTTCCAGATCAGTCAACTTATTCTAATATCAGAGTTCTTTTTTCTTAATAATGTCTTCCGTTGAGACATGGATATCATGGATACACCACTTCCTTTGCGGCTTTTTGATTCATAAAAACAAACTTAACCTTAAAAAAGTGAAATAAATCAGAGTACGCTCACATGAAAAAGCCAAGTTTATCCCAGTTTATTCATTTAAAGATTTCAAGGAGCTTACCCATGGTTTTATGAATTGGCATATATTTTACTAGGTGCCATTTTTCTTTTAGTGTACACAATATTTAATAATGAAATTTGCATGAATTTTCATAAATAAGGCCCAATGTGAGTAAACACAAATTGCAGCTTTTAAACGATCATTTCATTCATAGAAGGTAATGAAAAACCATGTGAGAAAATGATTGCTCCCCTAAACCGAATGACTGGTTTTGAGGCCCTTGGTCGCAAAAACCACAAAAATGTTTGTGATAATTGGCAGGAAGTCTTCTGCATTGCTGTGGATGAATTTTGGCCTGCTCTTCTTGGCAGAATTGTTTTAATATGTTCACATTGGGCAGTTTTCTTGCTTGAACTACCAGTTTACAGTCATGCCATGGTATCTCAATAGGATTCTAGCCTGGAATTTGAATGGGCATCTCCATGACCTTCATTTTGTTTCTTTTGAGCCATTCAGAGGTGGACTTGCCCGTGTGCTTTGCATCATTATCTTGTTGCATGAACAAACTGCACATGAAGTCTAGTTCACAAACTGCTGGGTAGGATTTTCTGGTTTATAGCAGAATTCATGGTTTGCTCAATTATGGCAAGTTGCCCAGTGCTGAAACAGCAAAGCAGCCCCAGACCATGACTCTACTACCCCAATGTTTTCCTGTTCTTATTGTGAAATGCTGTGTTGTCTTTACAACCACCGTAATGGGACCCACGTCTTCCTAAAGTTAAATTTTTTACTCATAAATCAGCCGGATATTATTCCATTATATAATTCCAGAATATTATTTCATAATAATATAGTCTTTGGGGTCATTGTGTTCTTTTTGGTCAGCAGTGGTTTTTGCCTTTCTTATTGTGATTTTTGTGAACAGTGACCTTACCTGAGATGAGTGAGACCTGCATTTCCCAAGATGTTAGTCTGAGTTTTTTGTGACCTCTTGGATGAGCTGATGTGCTCTTGGAGGAATTTAGTACATTGGAAAATCCTGAAAAGGTTCACCACTGTTTGCGAAAAATTTGTTTCGTGTCTGATGTGAAAGCAGCTTTATGGACAGTACGCGACAGTTAGAGAGAGCCATTTAATCTCCGCCTTTCTCGGCTTTATTAGCCACAACAATTAATAAAGGGGAATTAAATTATATCAAGGTAGTGCAGAGAAATCATTTGTAAACCGGGAAGTCCACATCTCGGAAATTTGGTTTTCGGCTTTGGCTCGACGTCGTCATCATTGTCTTCATGTTCCATAAACAAGTGCGACTGCCCTAAATGTTCGTGATAATCTAAAAAGTTGTGAAATTCTCACGAGGGATAAGAATGATTTTCTAATTGAGGATATCTGTATTAACTAACTTGTGTCTTCGTAGCCTAATTTTTTATTTATTTATTTTGTTTTATTATTGATAATACTGTGTATTTTAATGTGTGAATAAAGATATTATTAAATAGGATACTCTAGATTGAGCCCTACCCTGGCCAATACCAAAGCACTATCCATTTGTTCATCAATTGTAGCCAATAAAGAATAGCCGACATGGGAAGAATCATTATCAGTAAATTAGATAAGTGATTATAATGAAGTATTCGGCACAAGTGAATGTGTCGCTCAAATCAAGTGGGATATAATAGGCTACGATTATGGAATTGTGTGATTGCTGAGGCGGTTTCGGGGCGAGGGGACGACAGCATGCGGGTTAAGAATCCTTTGTTAAAGCGTTTTCATGTCCTTTAGTTGCAAACCTGAGGATGGAGTAGTTTGAGATTTCAAGTGCGCGATTTCTAAATGAGATCATATAAGCTGTCTTTGATTTTTAAGAATGTTCTCTTTATTTATCTCCTTCCCTGTTTTCCACGGAACAAACAGGCTGGTGTAGGAGGGGCACATATTCAATGCTCTGATTGCGCTGGTTGAGAAGCGCTAAATTCTTTTTGTTATTTCATTATCGCGGCAATTTGTTTGTTTGCATAGCTTTAATGCCATGGTGGCTAGAGTAAGAAATTAAAAAAGAGATGTCTGTATTACTTCTTGTAATTGGCACAGACATACATAGGCCTACTATTACAGCCGCATATCGTGGGCCTGCTGATAAAACCTCGTATCTTCAAAATGATAAACTTCACAGTGTTATGGCCCCAATTTGTTATTACAATTTACAACACAACAGCAACAGCAAGGGATGACAGACACAGTTTTAAAAAACTTATCCACATTTAATGAACAAAGACGATAACAAATTACTACTCTACTATCTACAACTAAATGACCAAGATTGATTAGAAAACAAAAAAAAAACAGAAATATTTACAGTCCTTGTGGGTTTGCTGGTGATGTCCTGGGCAAGGAAAAATGCTCTGGGGCACAGGCAAAAATCCACAAAAGAAAACATCACAGGTCTTGAACAGAGTGACAGGTCTGGTCACACATATCCTTCTTCTTGCAATTTCTCCTACTACTTTACTGTCTCAATTCTTTGCCTTATATACTCTTTTGCAGACCCCACCCACATTTAGACCTCTTTTTTTTTATTTTCGGGGACTTGCCCCAGACATGTCCAGGACATGTCCAAACATAGCTCCAGTCTGAGCTGAATTAAAAAAAAAAGGTAAATACTGCCATCCAGTGGCCTATATTCACATTACAACAGGAAAATAAATAAATATAAAAATATATATAAATTGATAAATATAATTAAAAATATAAATAAAATTAAACGTTTAATTCTGCGTGTAAGAATAGTGGACATACAAGTTTTTGTTTCTTATCAGTTAAGAGATACAAGGTTTTATCAGCAGGCCCGCGATTTTCAAGTTTAAAGTCTGGTTTGCATTTTCCATGGACCACAACTGCATTTTCATGGTTAATCATAAATCCTTGTTCCTTGTTTTCCTGATAGCCATAATCAATGAGCTTTGTACAGAGTCTGCCTCTCTTTTGGATTAGTCACACCTCTTTCATAAGGCCGCCTACATTCTGAAGTTAAGCGCTGTGGGCGTGATCGAAGGGAGTAGGGGAGAATATGCGCAACTCAAAAGCGCTTAACTCGAATCGCGTAAAAAAGGACTTAAGCGCTTATGGGAGAGTAGACCCCCTTGTGAATTTGTTTATTGGAAATGGACTATGCAATACCTGCAATACAGTCAAGAAATGTTTGCGCTGTCAACTGTTTGCCTCTATGTAATATCTCCATGTATTTTAATGGCACTCAGGTTACATTGAGGCATTGTGAACATGCTTGTTGGTTTGTCTTGCGAGTTGAATTTTCACCCATTGCTCTGTTGTGCGGGTCTTTAGCTGCACAGATGTTTGGAGCCATTGATGCCCGATATTTGGCCTCGCTTTACACCATACGTATTCAGTTAAAGGCTGATCAAGACTGCAGGAAGGCAAATATAGCAACTGCACTCTGCTTTTACATGGCTGAGCACTTCTTCTCTGTGGAGAATGTGGTTTCCCATTGGCTCGCTGGAAAGCATATGTTGCTTTAAAATTCAATACAGGTATATATCTTTGTACATTACTGGTGCCCTTGTAAATAGGCTACTCACCCATGATATGTACCCTGATACACCTCCAGACCATGACAAACACTGGCTATAGTGCCCCCCCCCCCAAAAAAAAAAAAAAAACAAAACATTTGAATCTATGACTCATTGGACCCCTAAACAAGCTTCCATTTTGCTGCAGTTTATTTCCAATGACACTGAACCTGGAAAAGTTAGTTGTGCATTTGGATTTAGGTTTTCAGCTTTTGATAGTAAAGGTTTACTATGGTGGTTATGCCACCTCATGGATCAACACCCTGGACGGTATACTGATAAGAGGGTGACCATAGTACGTCCGTTCTCATCCTACTACATTGACAGTTGGGTACTTTGTATTGAATCAAATTCAGTCAGTATAACGATAGTATAGATTTTTAAACAGGCTAATTGTCTTACTATGGGTGTAGCAGAGTATCAATTCCTAATTGACCACCCCCATTATTAAAAAATTGAGGATTGATGTCTGGACCTATGTGACACACACACGCACACTCTGGGCAAATAATCAGAGATTTATAGACAAAGCAATCAAATGGAAGACCCCCCCCCCACCATCTTTTTATGGATGAAATAATCAATTATAATTAAAAATTATTTATTCCTTTTCATTGTATATTTTATGACTTAGTCGTACATATAATTCATGAATTGACATTTGTACTACGTATTTATCTTTTTATTTAATGGTGTCAGAAATTATTACCTGTAGTTAGTACACTGTGTGTATATGCATGGGTTTATAAGTTACACAAATTAATGCCCATATAATTAGAACAGTCAATTTATTACGAAAGTTGTGTGCACACTAATTGGCGTGATTACATGGTCATTGATACAGACTTGATAAATCTGGACAGGTTAGCAGTCCAATACTCAGTCACTCGTTTTTCAATCAGGTTATACATGCAGTAGTGGCCGAAGCTAATCTGCTTTTTAAAGCTTCTTCTTAGGCAATAAATGGTTTATGTCGTGCTATCATCAAACTGAGTCTTGCATCCCACTGATTCAAAAGGCAAATTTACCCCTCTGTATGAAATGTTCTCTGATGTATCACATCACTGTGGAGATGGATGCCTTCATTAATGAACAGCAGTGAGTTTAAATTGAGCTGGGAGAAATGATGCTGTCTCATCAACAGATTGATGCTTCCCCTTTTACTCCCAAGAGCTCCTGGATTAGAACTCCTGCATGGCCTGCTGTTTATGCCCAGCAGGACTCATCCTTTCCTCCTTGGACTCACAGACCGATCAGTATTGTCTTCTTCTTGGCAGTTTTCTTCTTGTCCTTTTCATGCTCATTTAGTTTCAATTTCTCTGCTCACTAATGGATGCACTCATTGCGTTTTTTTTTTTCCTGTGAGCTTTTAGTTTGCTGTGTTCTCATTTTCGAGTGTGACAGATTTTTTTTTAACTTAAAGTGCAGTTCCTGAGGGAACTGTGTGGGCTCGCTGAAAGCTGCTGAATAGTACAAATAATTTCAGAAGTGAACTGAAATAGGCTTTTGAAATAAAGTATGGGTATTTAATGATTTTGAATGGCATTTTGTCAGGTGAACTCAAAACTCAGTTGCTGACAGTTGTGATACATTAACCAAAGTTTATTATAACAGTCGTCAGGCAGGCACAGTTTAGTACCAGGC
Organism: Gymnothorax reevesii; assembly: GCA_029721435.1. NCBI lineage: Eukaryota > Metazoa > Chordata > Actinopteri > Anguilliformes > Muraenidae > Gymnothorax > Gymnothorax reevesii. The sequence goes on along the minus strand of CM056577.1, from coordinate 70,118,025 downwards.
AAGCTAAACAAAGTACACAGTTGCCATCCAAAATCATGGTCAAAATGCAGGAAAGGTAATTGAACAGGTATGTACAGTGCATGCCAGGAGCAAACTGCGTGGGCACGATCAGTCACTCCTGTGAATTCTCCGGCAGGCACTATTTTGATGGTGATGGTTGCTGTTGGGCCGAGGGGGCGGGCGTTGATGCCTACTTTTTTGTTAAGCGGGGGGCATGGCACTAATATTGCGCAAATTCCTCATCTTCCAGTACTTTGAATTTTACCAGTTTTTTTTTTTTTTTTTTTGCAGGCACGGAGATGAGAACATCCCGTTGGGGCGGAATTGATTTGTGGCGGTCCAAGATCATTCTGCCACCACTAATCCACCTACTCCCTTCTTCACCTGCCCTGGTGTCCTGTCCAGTCATTGGCTAGTAGACTGCCTTTAGTATGTTGCAAAGAGTATAGCCTATTGTCCAAACATGTACTTTTATTTTGATAACCTCACAACTCTATCAGTTACCATGATTCCCAGTACAAGTACCAAGCTTAAAAAGGCAGATTTGCTTTAACTATTGCTTCCAAGCCAATATTCATCCATCCTCAAATAGTTCTATAACTGGCATGGCATTGATAAATCTGGCGGCTGAAACCATTGTAATTTACATGACGCGTCCCTATAAACTCATGCTTCAGGAGGCATAATCCTGCCCACTTTACGACATGGACTCTCAAAAGACGGCAAAGAAGAAATAACTTCGCTGAGGATGAAATGTAAATTATCAAGTCTGAGGTGGAGAAAAACAAGGCTTCCAAATAAAATTATTTTAAGAGTGGCATAAAAGGAGCCCAGAGGGCTACAGATTGGAAAACTATTGCTGCTCCGTCGTTGGGGTGGAAAACCAGAGTGCAGCAGAGGTTTGATTTAATTCATTAATAAATTGAAGTGACTATTCACACTTAAGTGCGTCGAAGCACAAAATTGATCGAAATTCGCATTAGATGCACTTATACGTGCGGCCAAGATGCACATTTCTCCATTGCCCACACTTATTTTAAGTGTCTGCAAAGCAAAAAATTTTTTCTTGGCCAAACTTATTTTAAGTGGTACTTTCGATTAGCGGCACTGAATGGAACTTTAGTGTGGGCAAGAAAAAAATTCAGCATTGGCCGCGCGTTTAAGTGCGAATAACACCTGCTTTTATAAATTCAATTTATAGATCCATGATATTTCATGTTATATAGCCTAAATAATTGATAATCCAAATGCTTTTCATGGAAGTTAAAAAAGTGGTCCAAAGATCGCCACCAAAAAATGGGATGCGGTGCTCAAGCGCAGCAGCGCACGGACTGGTGGAGGCCAACCAGACTCGAGCCTCCAGCTGTCACCGTTTGAGGAGCATGTTGCAGCACGGCTACCCCTCCATAGTGGGAATACGAGGAGGTAGAGACACGGATGAGTTCCCACTGCCTCGATCGGAGCTGCATGCGGGTAATTGTTAAAATAAAGTCTGCAAGGATCATTCTTCATTGTACTTTTATTAGAATTACTCCATGACGTTTTATTGGGTGCCACACAAAACGAGCAGCCACTCGTCACTTTCCCGGAGGAGATCTGCTCTGTGCCGAAAGTTCATCTCACGTTGGACAAAAACGTATTCCTCTAACAATAGAAGATCTGCCATTGTCAAAATGTGATCACGGTCAAAGTGTCCGTTGGCCTGTATATACTGAGCAACAAAAGAAACGCGAGTTAGCTAGTTAGTTAATGTACTCTTTTGGTTACTCAGTCAAAGTGACTGCAAAATAAAGAAAAGTTTGATGAAACGAGTGTAAATTTGCACGCGCAAGTAATAAATTTGATTTTCTAAAATAATTACGCGCAAACTTATTTTCCAGTCTGCCTTTAATTAATTTGCATTTCTTTAGTCGTTCAGCATATATCTGACTGGAAGAGCATCTGACATACCACACTGCATATCTGCCAAGCCGTGCATTTCGCTTAATCGAATTGATTGTAATTGTCAGCTATCTGGCCTGACAAGCAGTTTGTCTTAAAATATAAGTTTAATTAATTTCTCAACAAAGGTGTCTTATTTATTTATTTATTTATTTAGCCCATCTATCTATTTAACCTATTTATTTATTTTAATAATAAGATCAACAAAACCATGACATCCACATCGCTGCATATGGTTTATTACTCATTTTGACAGCTGCACTCATTCCTGTTTGTTGTTCGCTGGTTTCAAATCTGCGTACGCCTGGTCAGACCTGGCGTGAGATTTTTGCGGCCTGTTTGCTCATATTCAGATTGATAAATGCCGATCCTTGCGGGAGATTTGGCATACACCCATTTTTTTGGTGTATGCATGTTTGATAAACGAGGGCCATTTGAGATGACAGTAAAGAGACCTCTGAATTTTTTTTTGGTAATAAAACTTTGTACATACCGAAAAACACATTAATAACATGGTAAATTTGAGGAAGTAATGTCATTCTTTATAAAAGATGCAAAATTTGATATCGCTACTTACTGTATATAGCCGGTCTTATAGTTCAGCGCTGTGTTGTGTGTAATGAATAATAAGGCAAAAACCACTCCCCTCTTGCCAGCCAACAGATTTTTATTCTGCCTGCAACGCATTAATATCAGTGGAGCAACTTCATATGTCACGTTTCTACATCCACAGCCGAGCTTAATACTAATTGAGTATACAGCGTATCACATTTTCCACTTAACAGGACTGAAAACATAACCTCCTTTTACCTTAGAAGGTGGAAATAATTTTGTAACGGGGAGCTCCTGTACCTGCGTGCAACGCATTTATGTCAGTACAGCAACTTTGCATGTAACGTTTCTACAAGCACACCTTTAAATGAGAGAAACGAAATAGAAGAAACGGCGAACCGCGCGAGAAACCACCCAACGCTCCATTAGCCTGGACTTACGATAGGTAAATCAGAATGCTTCACAGAAGTGCCGTACACGATAAAATAAAAATGTATAAACTCCAAAGTAATCATCGAAGCAAGAATGAACAAAATCTTTGACCTCTACGAAGAAGTATCTTCGCCTCTGTTTAGCATTTTACTGCGTTTTACAAAACCACTGAAGAGCCTTTATTTCATCTCTCCTCTCTAATGCTGAGCTGAATACCAAGGAGAATACTGCAAATTAGGTGGAAGTTTCGTTACCAAAATGTCAAAGATCAAAAAGCATTCATGTAAAAATTCTACTGCATTAAAGAAAACTCCCCAAAACAATACATGTATAGATAAGAGGAAAAAAATTATAATGTGCAAATAGAAATTGATTTTTGGTGTAATGTAACATTGCATGTTCACACGGGTTATACTTAAGATACCTAGAACAAAAAAAAAAAAAAAACCTAGAACAAAACCTGAATGATAAAGACTTTGAATTTTTTTTTTCTCACTGAAATTTTTTACAGAGGCCCGAGATTGCTAGTTATGGCTATGGTCAGATATGCCAAACTGAATATGAATACGCTTCCTCACAGCTGGCACTGGTTGCCTTGATCTGAGAGAATGTTGTGATTGCTAGTTTTGATTGACATTGTCGTCATCGTCATGGTCTACCAGGGTAGGTCAAATGGGCTAACGCTTGGATTAAATAGTGGCGCGCCTGTGAAGTGACTGACGACCATGTTAAATCGCACACGTGAGGACGACTTGATGGATGTTTACAGGCGCCGGCCGATCTCGCCTGTCTCATGGCATGCACTGTATGTGCAATACTCTACATATATCACAGGAATACATTATGGGCATGGTCAGGCCATTTACATAGGCCAGTCTGTGTACAGAGGGAGTGTCCAGTATGGTCACGCTTCACCAAATCAGACCAAGTGAGTCAATCATGTCCTGTAAACATCTTGAGTCAATTTTAGGTGAGTATTATAAGTTTTGTGACTCACTAATGGAACTGTACAGATACTTATTGGGTCAGACAATCGCCTTTCTGACCAAATATGCCATTTTGACATTAAATATTTGTTTAAAACATATTGATTATCAAATATAAAATCACTTTTACACAGAATAGCAAGCATTTAGCCGAATATATAAAAGTTGTTATGTAGTCGAATTTTCAAGTAGTGCACAAATACTTATTGGAGCCACTGTACCAAGAGAGACAAATGTTACCCTGCAATACAGGTTTTACAGACCGTAAGTTCCATTACCGTGAACAGTTGTACCAAGCATCCAAATTACTAAGAAGTATAAAAAAATTGCTTCAAATGAGGTTTCTGTTCACATGCCTTCTGTTGAATGTATCCTGATATTATTTACTCTTCCATATTTAGGACACAAACATTAGCAACAGTAACCTGGCTAGAATAGCTGCAGTGCTACATCCAGATTCAACAGGCTATCACGTTAAGTAGGCTTATGCAGTTAAGCAACACAAAATGGTAAAACTTACAGATTCCGAGTCTGTGGTTTAGTCACGGACAGTTGGTACCGATCCTGGCTTTGTCTTTAAATATTTTACTAAGCCTGCATTTGGGGCCAGTCGTTAGTGCTAACTATTGTTCACGGTCCTGCTAGCCATCTGTAACATGTTAGCTTCACTTACATTATTTGCTGTTATATCGTTACTTGCAGCTTGTGTCTCCAAGCTCTTGACTGATGCAGCTGCTCCAGGTTTGAGAAGCAGCTGAGACACACATCCAGCATCGAATTATCCTTGATTGACACAGCTGACTTCGGTGAAATGCCAAGCACAAACGGCTAGCATTCCCTTTGAGTGTGGCTGTTTGCCGCTGGCAAACAGAAAAGCTACCCACTGATTTCTGGTGGCACTGTCTTTGATGAGAAAAAATAGTTGTGCACTTTTGCATCAAAAAAAAAAAACATGTACGAACAGCTTTGAGAGATGTACTGATAATTCTACACGTTAAATGATTTGTGCTCATTTGTGTCTGATGGAATAGATTCTGTGGTGGGCAGGTCCAGTGCCATGATTGGCTCTGGCCAAGTCTGTCCTGATTGGACGTAACAACCTGCCGTCAGGTTTTGCCCAAATCTCGTGAAGATCTCAGGACGAGCTGTTCAGAGGCGAAATCACGTTCAGAAAATCATGTTCTCAGATAACAGCAAACCCCTTTATATTATGTTTTGAAACTTTGCAGAGATTTTGTATGGACATCCAACATTATAATATTATATGTATGTATTAAAGGAGCAGCCTGTGGAATTTAGATTGATATTTTGGCAGAAATGGAATAAAACATTTATAACTACTTTTTCAGTAGTGTATAATCACGTGAAAACAATAATCTTTGAGTTTCATTTTGCTTAGAATAAGCCCTTTAAACTTACATGGGAGCAGGTCCACCTCCTTGGAGGCCGCTATGTTGCGCCACCTTTTTTCGACAGTAACCCAGAACGGGAAAAAGTAAATGGATAAAGCACTGACAGGAGAGCGCCTTTCACGTTTTCGCAAGTTTTGCGGCCACCATAGGTTTTCTAACCTACCCACTGCAGATGGAGTGCAAGTCCTTCTACCCACTGCATACTTTCGTACTCTTTTATAATAATGGCCACCAGGTGTTAACCGCAAGTCGACGACGACTGAGGATCAATCAGCGCCGAGCTTACAAATGTGTCGCCAGCAGCAGACGGAATAGCGGAAGCAACATGTAAATGGTAAACAATTTGCGATGATCATGGCAGAAAATACTCCCAAAAAAAGGATATACCGTTGTGCCGAAGGGCTTTTATGCTTCTGCGTGGTATGTCAGTGCGATATAAGATTAGGAAATACATTCGCGTCCGGTGTGAAAGCGACTCTAGGATGTTAAATAACGTAACATTGGCATGCTAGCTAAAATATTATAGTTATCGATGTCTCTTGCAAAACAGCTCGCTCGCGAGTATTCAATTGTGAGCGAACTGTAGCCTTTAAGCTTACTAGCTAGTTGGCCATGTAGCTAAATACAATGGCGCGCTAATTATGCGTTAAACGAGCCGTCACGGCATCCTCCTCTCGCTACGACGAGAAAACTTGTTTGATTGGCGTCGATCCATATAAATTGGACTCAGCAGCATTTAGCCGAGATATATCTTTGCTGCCAGCCGTGGATTACCCCAATATTTGCCACTATTTAATTCACAGTGTACGCCGACACGGCGCAGGAGCTGAAGGCGTAAGGAGTCGTATAACTATTTCATATAACGAAGCGAACATTGGCTGCCTCCCAAAGCGCCTGAATTAAATCCTCGTTCTGTAAACTTGCGTTTGGTCCAAAACGTCGGTCTCTGTGTCCGCATTAACATTTTGTATTTCTGTGTCTTAACCGGGAATTTTATGGCGTCTTAACTGGCTATTTCTGTTGTACAATAAGAGACTGCTAACCGGGCATTTTATTGCATCTTAAGACACAAATACAAAATCTTAATGCTGACGCCAAAGCCGACGTTTTGCCAGTGTAGCTACAGAACGAGGATTTAATTTTGGCGCTTTTGGATGCAGCCATTAACTTCATTCAACAGTAACTCAGCTCACTGTGAATCTCGTAAGTCTCATAAGGAATATTAGTGGGGATGTCAACAACATGGCCACATCGAATACCATCAATGTTTGATCACATGGGTTGCCCGGAGCCAATGACAAAAGATGTCATAGATTCTGAATATTAAGGCAAGATTAGTGCGCTGATTGGATGGTTGTGATCATGTGACCTAGTGGCCATTATTATGAAATAGTACGAAAGCGTGCAGTGGGTAGAAGGACTTACACTCCATCTGCAGTGGGTAGGTTAAGGTTTTCTGAGAAGAGGAAAGGTCAGTTGGTTGCAATCTATAATCTGATCACTAGATGGCTCTAAATCTTACACACTGATCCTTTAAAAGAAGGATCAGCATAAATGGGGACCTTTAAAAAATAAATAGAAAAAAAATAGCTGATTAATGTTTTGAGTCAAAGATATTAGTGGTGATCGGCCACCGATAATTATCAGCCGATTTCCATGAAAAAGCATGTGATCGGCGTATGCCGATCAATGCCTTTCACTGCGGATCACAAATACCGATCACCGAGAATGAATGAAAGACTGTGGAATACGTTTGGTCTGAGGCCGCGTATGTGTTATCATTGGCTGATCGCATAATGTATATTTCTCATCAAAGCCCTTCCCTGATCCAGGATCGGGAGTTTGTTGGATATCTGCCCTTTGCGGCACCAGGGGGCGCCGCCAACACAGGCCACGATTTTCCCCAATGCAACTGCGGCCTAATGGGAGAAATTAATGATGTTTTACACTGATTGGGTGGACACTTGAAATTATGCAGGCACATACTCGGGTAGACACTTGATTTGATTTGGTTTGAAGAGCCATTCATGTTGGTTGATATATGCAGTTACTCATTGGATGTAATCTAAATGGCTGCTGGGTGATTAATAAAATCTTCCAAAAAAAATTTATTCTCGATTAAATATAATCTAGGAGGAGATTTTAAATTATGGAGTTATGAAGAATGTAAAAATATAAAAACAACAAAAAGCAGCACTGTTGCTGCTATTGAGGCCAGAGAGGTCCTATGATGGAGTAGTGGAAAATTACTTTAATTTCTCAGCCAAGTCAAACAAAGTGAAATCCAATTATAGATTGAAAATTATCTGATTGTGATAAATAACAATAGCACACTCAGTTTTGCAGATTTCTTCCTTTATTTTTTCCATTTTTTTCTTACATACAGCATGACTTTTAAAAAATCTTATCCGACCAATAACCCTACCCTGTTGCACCACTGCAAATTTACAGTAGTCCTATGGCAGGTCAAAGAATATGAGTTTAAGAATATTTGTTTATAAATTTTTTTTTTTTTTTTTACTGCTGCAAAGTGCATTTTTTTAAATTGAATTGAGCAAGTTTTAGACTGTGCACCTAAACATGCATGAGTGCACCCATTTTCAAAATCCTAATTTGAGCCCTGGAGTAGATGATGAGTGAATTTTCATTTTTGGGTGAACTTCCCCTTTTATGTTTTCAATCTGTTAAAGACTGTGTTACTGTTAGCAGGTAAATTTAGGTGTTTCAGTGGTCCTTCTGACTAAATAGTTGCTGCATTGTGCCTGCTAGGTTTTTTATTTTTTCTCTTGAAGTCGGTAAAAACATAATTTAGAAAAAAAACAAGATTATTTTATGGTTCCTTTTTTCCAAATCATGTAGCCAGTCGCACTCATCATAACTAAATCAAAAAATTTACAGCCAATCCATGTGATCGGTATCGGTGATCGGTGATAGGCAGCATAAAACCTGATCGGAGCATTCCTGAAAGATATAGCAGGGTTGAGTCTGCATGATTACTCGTATCGTGAGATTATTGACAACAGGATAGCTGGGAATTTTGTAATGGAAAATGAATTAAACCTATCTTTATCCAAGTGGACTGTCTAGTTTATTTATTTATTTATACTATTTTAATGTATTTATTGTAAATATTTCAATTATCCTGTTGATGCCAACCAGCTAAATTTCGTTCATGTTTTTATCATCACAATGTTGCTGATGAATTTTTACTGAATGGAAATGGTTACCGTCAATCTTATGCAACATACATTGCAAAATAAAGCAACTGCAGTACCATATGGTTGTATTGCTATTTGTTCCCAGGAACAGTTGCATTTATCGCCTGAGGTGATTTAATGATGCCACAAGGAGTGCCCTCGCGCCTCTGCCTCTGAGCTTTCTAGCTGGGAAAATGGGCTTCAGGAATACCATCCTGTAAATATGTAATGTCATGCAGGTCAGTGATTAGACACACACTTATTTAAGCACAAAGCTGAGGATTTTTCCTTCAGGCCATGGTACTACACAAGCAATGCATCTTTTACTTTACAGTATTCAATACTGAAGCTGCAGCATCTGTCTTGCCCCAAAATTAGGGTGTCTGGGTAAAAAAAAATAATAAAAATTTTATCGCAAGTATATTTTGTATGACTGAGAAAATAGGCCCTGGGTAAACTACCTGTAGAATTAGTGCTGCATATCTTCTTGCTCATATGGGGACAGGCCACAGAGCTGTGCAGTAGTGTTGCTGATTTATGAACTAATCGGCTTGCCAAATCTGTTCTTAAGGCACCAGTGCTGTGTCTAGACACAGACTAGCACAGGGATATGGACATGGGTCAGTTGTCCTCCTGCTGGGCTCTCATGCATGTGCACCAGAAGCTAGAAATTGTGCTGGTTTATGAAGATGCATGTGAGGGCTCGCAAAATTCTAAAATGAACGGTAGACCGTCGGGCAAGCACAAGTGAATTCCTGGTTGCCCGTAAAGTTTTCTCCTTGCCCAAGACCTCGCCGTTTAATGCCTCATTTCCTCTACGTGGTACCGGCTCTACTCTACTCTACTTGCCTTGGTGCCGGGTACTTTTCTGGGGGATTGTTTTCAATTGGAGGACTGCTTTAGTGTAGCTGGTTATCTTGGCGGCACAGCACAGAACTATTTAAAATATCTGTATGTTTTGGATGCGGTTGATTGTATACCACTCAGACAAATGTGCCATGCCATCACAGTCATTTTTTGAAGTAGTGTTTTCATACATCACGATAATGGTAATCATCATGCATTTATGTGCCATGAGCTTCACCAACCACGTAACCAACATATCAGTTACCGTTTGAAAAGTTTTACAAATTTGCTGTTCATTACAGAGAAAAAAACCATCAGTGCCGAAAAGTGCGTAATTAGCGAGAAAATCATTTATGTGGGCGTCATTTTCATTAAGGAAATTTGCATATACGACCCGTCTATCCATCAACCCCAACAAATGTTCATTATTACCACGCATTCTTTCACACCATGGAAAATTTGTTTATTTTGATAGAATTTCAATAATATATAGGCCTACATGTAATGCACTAAATAAAAGTAGCTTTAAATATCTTTACTTTCCCTACTCCCTTTTATGCAACTTAAACAATGAAAAAAAGCGGGTAGAGCCGGTGCCATGTAGTAGAAATGGGGAACAAGGTACTGCTAAATTTTGTCCATTTAATGGACGTCAGTATGTTCTACATGATATTCTGATCATTATGTGAGCACACTGTTCAGAATATCGGTAAAACATAGGCCTATAGACTATGTACTGACGTCCCGTTGCAAACATCTGATGGGCAAATCAACTGTTGACATTTTACAATTCAGCAATTGTTGGAGGGTTGTGTAATTAATTCTTGAAAGTGGTTGAAAGTGGTCGTGTTCTTCTTGAAAAATAATTTACAACCTTATGGTTTTCCATTTTGTTTCTGTTTTGGAATGGGGTTTAAATAAATTTTTAATTCTGTCGTTGCTGACACTGACATTTGAGCTTTAGCTGTTATTGACCTGGACGTAACTTCTAATTTAGGACGAGCGCCCCCACTTCTTCCAGCTCAATAACTGGACATTTGAGACGATTGAACTGGACGCGGGCCTTATTACACAGCCTCTCCCTGTTATTGTCCCAGCTGCGTCCAGGGCAATAGCCGCTACGAATATATATTACGTAAGCAGTCATCAAAGTGTTTATTGAAGTGTTTTACAATTTCACATTAATTCGGTCTCTGGCACCAATGTCTCATTTTGAAAATTTGTATGTTTCTCTGAGAATGGCCGATTAGCTTCCTCAAGTGCAACATCACAACATATTCTTGCTTGTCATAGTGTTGCTGGTTTTAATGTAAAACACGCCCTTGTATAGCCGTAAGATTGCTGTGTAGAGAGTTTAAATGCTCGCATTCATAGTCCCACACCCACTGGAATATGGAAGCAAATCTGTCTCATAATCCAAATTAAAATGGTTTAACAAAAATGCTTTTTCATTTTCAGGATATAGCTGCATTTTTTGACTCATAAATAAAATGAATAATAAATAATCCAAACTGCCTTTTCATTTTCTTATTCAAGACTGTTCATTCTGTGACTTAATTAAAATGAGAAAGAAGAGGATTTTTAAGATTTAATTTTTAAAAGATGGCCCAGCAAATAGTTACCGAAATTCAATTTGAAATGTGAAATTTGAAAATTAAAATGCATTAGCAGAAAGGCTTTTTCATTTCAAGGTTATAGCTGCATTATTTGACTCATAAATAAAATTCATCATAAATCATCCGAATTGAATTTTCATTTTCTTCTTTAGGTTGCACATTTCATGACACAACTAAAAAGAAAACAAGAGGACATTGCTTCTTTGGTTTTGTAATGTGGGGGGGAAAAAAAGACACTCGATGGCTTTTTTTTTTGTTAAGCCAGTCTGGAGCTAGGTTTTGGGCATGTCCTGGGCATGCCTCAGAGGGGAAAGTCCCAGAGAATTGAAAAAAGTCTGGAAGGTGGGAGGGGGCTGGAAAAGAGTTTATAAGGAGAAAAATTGAGAGTAAAGTAGTAGGAGAAACTATCCCTTGCTGTCTGATATGCCATAACAAATTGGGGCCATAACATTTTCATGTCCGCCTCGCAAAAAGTGTTCCATAATTCAATTTGAATTGGCAATCCCAAACGGCGCAGGAGAGTGGCGTCGTACAATCATAACTCACTAACACGTCGACCTCTAGTTCTCTATATGCGAGTCTGTGGAAGAATCACAGAGGAGGACTGAGCTAAGAAAGACAGATTCATCCTGTTCGATTGCAGCCTGCCGCTGCAGAAGACAGACTTACAAACTTAATTGATGTATAATTTTTTTTATTAAACCGTAAAGACGCTTGTAATATGTTGTCGCTGGCCATAGCCAGATGTCTACACAGAGATATGTTTCGGCCAATCAACGTCATATCAGATCGTTAGAATAACTCTATGTTAATTAGCTAGTTAACTACTTTCCTACAAGATGATGAACATTACGAAGAACTGCATAAAACGTGCTTTCAGTCCATTAAATTTGACCACATTGCGATCAGTTTGGCACGCCTGTTTTATGTGGCAACACTATGCTCGCTGCAGGATGCACTCTCTCCCGCAGCTCAGTGCACCCCTGCGATTCATCCAAAATTCATCCAGCCCTTTTATTCAAAAGTCGCAAAGAAAGCCACGGAAGTAGCTACATATGCAGCCCCGGTGACCAGGACCGTATGAACCTACTTGTGAAACAGATCATCCGATAATCCGTCCAACCATTGTTTGATCTGAGTGTAAGCACACGGTTTGAATGAAACAGATGGTAGAATAGTGGGAGGCACTGATTGCTTAGACGCAAGCCTGGACATGAGGGAGTTTTACTGAGACTAAGGCCTCGTTTGCACGTACACGGTTATTTTGACAAAAGGAGACATTTCCCTGCATTTGTGCCCTTCATTTACTCACAAACGGGGAATTCGCCTCTGAACACAATTCTTTCTAAAAACTTCGGCCAGAGTGGAGATTGTGGAAAACTTAGGTTGCAAGTTTGCATGTAAACTGAGAAAAATGGAGTTTTAGGCAGCCGACGTCACAGTATGCGCCAGAATTTGCACCTGCGCCAAAAGTGTGACCAATGTTTACTTGTTCATTTGGCTGTGGTGATTGGATTTGTTTCTGTTGTTGCTATATTCGGTATCCTGATTGGCTAACGTGGGCTTGAGGTTATCGTTACCCTGCCACCTATTATAACCATGTTCCGAGAGAGCGATTTTGTGAGTGACCGTTCAATGCAATGGCTGTCCGACGTTATTCCTAGCACCAGCTGCACGCATATAGTCTATGCCTTTTTTCCCGTTTGATGGATGGGAGTTCAGTCAATGTTTATGCCTGTACCATCCAAACTAGACCGCGGCGGATCAAAATCCCGCAATTTGGCGATGGCACTTGGCAACCTGTAATTGGAAAGTTGTGGCAGTCACGCCTAAAATATTGTGAAATAGGCCATAGGTTTTCTACGACAAATCGGATTTTATTTCAAATGAGTTTAGTGGCCACATCGGTACAGAGAATAAAACGTTAAGATCGGAAATAAATTACAATGTGGCGTGAAATTTTCAGCCAGCCCATCGGGAAAGCGCCTCTTAATATCTGCTTGTCCAACAAAATTTTTACTTGTCCCGGGCGCTCAGAATAGGGATTTTGCAAGCCCTCCGTGTTTATATATGCATGTTCTTGTAGTAAGCCACTTGTCAAATGATAAATGTGCGGCAGTGTGTAATGGTTGTTTAGGACAATAATGTGAAAAATGGCTGCCAGACAGAATAGAATTGACTGATTTGTTTTTCAACATTTTTTTAGCTCTAGGCTAATGATTTGCTTGAGTTTTTTTTTTTTTTTTTGACACTACTGCATCATATTGGTGGACTGGCAAATTGATCTACAGTATCTATTTATATTTGGCTTTAATGAAGTCCCCCTGGATGGTGTGATTTATTTCTGAAACTAAGTCCCTTGTTGCTTGATTGGGGACTGCATTCTTTCATAAGCTTTGCTCATTCTCCAGGTGTTGTCCTCATCCTTAGTACAATCAGACTTTAAAGACTTGCAATTTGAACACTTGAGTTGTGGCACATTGACAGAACTGTGTAAACTGTTAACGCGATGCAAAACAGGACTGCTGTAATACCGAGGGCCTGATTCTCCCTATCGAATGCAATACATCATCGCAACCGCCTCGGCGATCCATCAATAAAAGAGCATATTTTGAGCATATTTATACCTATGCTTGTGTTATGCCATATCCACAAGTGGGAGTGATACGACAATCCGCAGTCTGTTGAAAAAGGCTGACACAACTTCAGTACCAATTCTGCCACCCTATGCCAGGCCTCTGGTGTTTAGAGACGAAAATTGCCTTTCCTTATTTTCATTATGGTGCCCGCCTTTATTTTGTGGTTATTAACAATTCTCTTGATTGTTTGTGTTATGTATTACAGTGGGGAAAATAAGTATTGAAAGCGTCAACATTTTTCTCTGTAAATATATTTCTAATGGGGCTATTGGCATGGCATTTTTATCAGATGTCGGTAACAACCCAAATAATCCACACATACAAATAAATCAAAACAAATAAGTCCATTAATTTAGTTATGTGTAATTAAGTGGAATGACACAGGGAATAAGTTTTTAACACTAGAAGAAAAGGAGATGCAAAAAGGCAAGGAAAACCAAGAAACCAGCTGAAATCTGTTTGTATTTAGAAAGCGATCCTGCCCCCTGTCAATGCAAATTAATATCAGCTGCTTTAGCCCTAATTGATGGCCTTATAAAAAGGTTTCTCATGACCAGGGTGTCACAAGAAGCTTTTCATGATGGGTAAATGCAAAGAGCTCTCTCAAGACCTTCGCAACTTTATTGTTGCAAAATATACTGATGGCATAGGTTACAGACATATTTCTAAACTTCTGAATGTTCCAGTGAGCACTGGTGGGGCCATATTCCAGAAGTGGAAAGAACATCATTTCACCATAAACCAGCCACGACCAGGTCCTCCTTGCAAGATATCTGACAGAGGAGTCAAAAGAATAATCAGAAGAGTTGTCCAAGAGCCAAGGGGCACTTGCTGACAGCTTCAAAAAGACCTGGAATTAGCAGGTACAGTTGTTTCAAAGAAAACATCCGAAAGCGAAACCCAAACATAAACACAAGCAACCGGTCTAGTATGAAGTTGCCGCATTCATTTTGTGTCGTATACAATGCAAGAATACGTAAAACGATTGTATACGCCTTTAAGACCAATGCAAACTTTTCGTTAGCAAACCAACATGAGATCAGAGCTTTGTTCATGGAAAAGTTAATAACCCACAGAATCTGGACAGTTTGTGTAAGTCATTTCAGTGGGTATGTAGAAAATGTATCGAAAAGAATATTCATCCCAAATACAATCACTATAACTTGTCTTTCTTTCACAAATTGGCTGATAAAATATGGAGTGAAACAGCTCATTTTCTGCACTAGCTCCGGTGCAACTTACTTTTCATACGTGGCAGCCGCTTAGCCAATCGCTCGCCAGTTTTAAGGTGAGGTCTCAAACTTTACAAGCATGAAGGTTGTGGGTTCGAATCCAGCCTGGGGCCTTTCTGTGTGGAGTTTGCATGATCTCCCTGTGTTCGCGTGGGTTTCCTCCGGGCACTCCGGTTTCCCCTACCCTCAAAACATGCAATATAAAAACACTCCGGTATGGCTCTGTGTGAATGCTTGGTGGTGGTCGGTGGGGCCGTCGGCGCATACTGGCAGCCACGCTTCTGTCAGTCTACCCCAGGGCAGCTATGGCTACAAAAATGTAGTTTACCACCATTAGAGCGTGAATGTGTGAGCGAATGAAGGATGTATCCATTGTGAAGCGTCTTTGAGTGCCCACGAAAGCAGGAAAGCGCTATATAAAATTGATGTAGGTCGTATGTCACAAATAGGTGCTAATTTGCGTTACATGGTCAAAAATGACAAATTTTTTTATTTTTTGATATTTTATTAAAATGCAAAAGTACTTTCAGGAAATACAATCAAAACACCAATAAGCAGTTTAGAACCAGAGTTATGAGGGACCAAACACTTCAGCTTAATAGGAAAATGCATTAGAATTTGAAAACGTTTTGTTCGTTTTCTCAAAATAGGGTGTAAGATAATAAGAGGTCATAGCTCACTTAATACTGAACATAACTCTGTCTGATTTTTTTGCAAAAGGAAGAAAAAAGATTTCTCTTCAACATAAAACCATCAAATTTACAAATTGCTTACTTGAAGGTCCATGCCCAAAGCATTGAAAATCAACAAAAATTTCAACCCTTTTCACAGGTGGAAATTGCTAAATCAATCAATGGGACATTTAAGGTCTCTAATAACCCTCAGTAGACTCAGTTTAGTATGTTGCCAGGTCAGTTCAGTATCCCTGAGACAGAGTTGTGACCAAGTCATCATGTTCAAGTCAAATCAAGTCACTGATCATTAGCTCAAACTCAAAGCTGACGAGGGAGAGCAGTGAGGAGTGAAAGGGGGTAGGGGAACAAATTAGACAATGAGCTTACTGATGAACAAGCAGAGTGGGGAGAGCTGAGAGAGTTAAAAGCTGAGATACATTTAGGATCAGAAAGGGGTCAATGTCGACATGAAATGCAGCTCATGGCTCTCAGCTTTCCCCACTCTGCTTGTTCATTACAAGAGATGATTCAAATGTTCATTAGGAAGCAATAACACGCACGATATCCTCATGGCCTTGATGTTAAAGGAGGAAATGACCGTCTTTTTCAGTCAAGTCAGGACCTACATACATTACGCATCCAGCCGGATTTGCAGTTGAGCTTTTCCCCCTCTTGTACTCTAATCCCTTCCTGGTTGACTTAACATGTTCATAGTAAACTCCTCTTAGAATGCGAGTCCCAGATGAATAGTGATGGCCATCACAAGTAAGATCGTCTGAAAGGGTGACCACACCCTCGGAAGTCACGTGGAATAAGAAGTAGTCACTGAGTGACTCAAAAATGGTCTGCCCTATCAAATGTCTTTCCACACCTGTCACAGTTACATTTTTTCTCAGACATCTTGAACCCGAAAGGATACTAGGAAAATTGAGAGTACCAGCACTCCAAGCTCCTGTGCAGAACATTTTTGGTAGGGCGAGTTGACCTTTCAGTAAAGTTGTTACAGCTGGGATGCTTACTTCCATCAGAACCTGAGGCTGGAGACTCAGAACTTTGGCTAACCACATGGTCCATCCACTCAATGCACTCCTCTGATGAACCTGGCCATTGATTTAGACTTGACTTCTGACTTATTTACTTTTTCAATCTCATCATCTCATTTACCTGATGTTGAGGAGTTAATTCGTCAAATGATACACTGAAGTACAACTTAGATTGGGCAGATATCATCCAGCATGCTCTTCCAGGCCAAAGCACATGGTTTGACCTTGATTAAAAATGGCTTCCTTTTGTTTCTACTGGATCATTTCCTGTCACCAGAGACAGCTGGGGGCTAATCCATGAACCAAACGTTGGTTTCAAGCTGTCTGCAATACATTGTGTTATTACCCCCTCCACCGCCTCCTCCACCGCATCCGCTCCACCCCTGACTTCTGTTTAGTTTATGTGCCCTAGCTCTGAAGCTCTTGCCTCAAATGGTGAATGGTATCAAATGAAAGCCAAGAAAATAAGGAACAAATTGGTACTAGATTTATTCAGATGTATTCACCACAACCCGAGAAAAATCCAAAGTGAATGCTGAAAAAAATATCGGATTGTAACAACTCCACCCTTTTGTATACACCTATTTCTGACGTACGACCTGTATTATTATTTATTATTATTACAATTACGGAAGTTAAATGCTGGATTTGTGAATTGCAGTCAATAATAATAATAATAATAATAATACATGTCTACACCGTTTATTTTACTCTAACTTAGTCTTTAGTAGTCTTTCAATACTTTTTCCCTGTGTCATTCCTCTTCATTACACACAGCTTAATTGTTGGACTTACTTGTTTGGATTTCTTTGTATATGTGGATTACTTGGTTATTACTGACATCTGGTGAAAATTTCATGTCAAAAGACTCATTAAGAATATATGTACTGAGAAAAATGTTGACTCTTTCGATACCTATTTTCCCCGCTTATTTGATGCACTTATGTCCGTGCACGCTGGGTGTTCACAAAGGGAACCACGGTCATGTTTGAAATTGTATATATGTTTAATACATACTGTGCCATTGTACACTGGATAGTTCATGCAGTATATCACTAAGTACTAAACCCAAAACCAGTGAAGTTGGCACGTTATGTAAATCGTAGATAAAAACAGAATACAATGATTTGCAAATCCTTTTCAACCTATATTCAATTTGATACACCGCTAAGACAAGTTACTTAATGTTCGAACAGGTAAACTTTGTAATTTTTCGCAAATATTAGCTCATTTGGAATTTGATGCCTGCACATGTTTCAAAAAAGCTGGCACAAGTGGCAAAAAAGACTGAGAGAGTTGAGGAATGCTCATCAAACACTTATTTGGAACATCCCACAGGTGAACGGGCTAATTGGGAACAGGTGGGTGCCATGATTGGGTATAAAAGCAGCTTCTCTGAAATGCTCAGTCATTCACAAACAAGGATGGGGCGAGGGTCACCACTTAGTGAACAAATGCATGAGCTGATTGTCGAACAGTTTAAAAACAACATTCCTCAACGAGCTATTGCAAGAAATTTAGAGATTTCATCATCTACGGTCCATAATATCGTCAAAATGTCCAGAGAATCTAGAGAAATCACTGCATGTAAGCGACAAGGCCGAAAACCAACATTGAATGCCTGTGACCTTCGATCCCTCAGGCGGTACTGCATCAAAAACCGACATCAGTGTGTAAAGGACATCACCACATGGGCTCAGTAACACTTCAGAAAACCACTGTCAGTAACTACAGTTCGTCGCTACATCTGCAAGTGCAAGTTAAAACTCTACAATGCAAAGCGAAAGCCATTTATCAACAGCACCCAGAAACGCCGCGGGCTTCGCTGGGCCCAAGCTCATCTAAGATGGACTGATGCAATGTGGAAAAGTGTTCTGTGGTCTGACGAGTCCATATTTCAAATTGTTTTTGGAAACTGTGGACGTTGTGTCCTCCAGAACAAAGAGGAAAGGAACCATCCAGACAGGTGCAAACTTCAAAAGCCAGCATCTGTGACGGTATGGGGGTGTATTAGTGCCCAAGGCAGGGGCAACTTACACATATGTGAAGTAAGGATCGACCGATACATCGGCCGGCCGATATATTAGGCCGATATTTGCATTTTTGACTTGAATCGGCATCGGCCGATTCGCACTTGGGTTCGCCGATGTATTTTTCCGCGGCATGATTTTCAGACAGGCATCCAGGGGCAGCTCTGTGTAGTCGGAAGACCCTGCAGCGCATACAGACGCATTACCCCTCCCCCACTGGAAGAGTGGTGAACGCAGTGGCTGCTTCAGAACAAGGGGTTTTAAAAGTTCACTTAGCCTCTCACTGTTAAACTTAGTTGAAATATTCCCACCCACTTTGAAAAAGGAAACATAAATGCCAAGTAATTGCCATGTAATACACGTCCTTGCAAACATAGTTAAGTTTGTGGGTCAGAAAAACGGGAATGCTGCTGAATGCCTCGTCTTTTAAAGTGCTTACCATTGTATTTAGGGAGCTGTTGACGTAGTTGTAGGCTAATATGTACAGATGTAACGAACACCGGTTTAAGGATTAAGTAATGTCAACGTTGTCAATTCAGTTCCATGGTGTTTATAGGAGTTTAATTCAGTGAACACCAGGCTGAGGTTAAATGCGTTTCGTGTAGTGTGTGTATGTGCAGGGCTCGAAACTGCGACCAAAATGAACACTGCGCGACCTTCGAATTAAAATCGTCGCACCTGTGCGTCCGCTTTCCCCCTCCAATTAATCGCCTCTTCTCGGGTACATTTGGTCATCAGAGGGCATGCCAGCCGCCGCTGCAGATTAAATAGAGATGGGCGTATGTCTTGGAGTGCATGAATCTACTGGACATACCGCAGCCGGGCGCACCGGTATCAGAATGGAGCGCACCCAGTGTGTTCCCCCGAGCTGACAGCAACCAAATCAATCTATTTTGCGGGAATAAGAGTTACTATTGTAGCTATGCACAGGATTTGGTCGGAAAATGACACGAAGAACAATGGAAAACTTCTTTTTTTTTTGGGGTATCCTTAACGTTAAAAAAGTCGAGTCGGTATCACTGAAACTGAGAATCATGACGGTGATTCGGATGAACGGGCGGCGAAATCGGTTGATTATTTTCGCAAAGAGTTGCATCGAAATTTTGAATGGCTGAGGTTATAAGAAGGTGCAGTGCACTGTGTTCATTGTAAAGATAATGGCCCGAATCTCGCTGTTAACAGCGCGTTATCTACTGAGTCCAAACCAAGGGGTCCAAACATTTTAAACGCAAAAGTCCTTCCAAACATGGAGAAAGCACGAAACACAGAAAATACTGTGACAAATGTGCGTAAACGAGTAGGTCCGGTGTTCTGTTAATAGTTGCAACTTATCAAAATATGCTGCCTCGCGGCTCGGCGTTTGCGCAGCCCTAAAATCTCCTTCTCGGTTTCTTCACTCATATCTTCAGTATCCTATCTGCAAAAATCATCAACATACATTTTTTACAGTGCGTCTTTAGTCCAGTAAACGTTTATATATTTGCAAGGACAGGCAACGTTTTCCTGAAAATGCAGAAATTAGAAGACAATGGCGTGTGCAGTGGTGTCTCTGGAGGTGATAATTGGTGAAGCCCGGACCATGCCTTTGCGTCAAGGATTGTTCCTGGCTTGTACTCAGTTATTTTCAGTTATTAACACATTTTCCAATTTTGACAATAATCCTCTGGCAATCGAAGTTACGGTTTCTCTCTGCATGAGATCTATTGACGACTAAATAATGGGATAAATTCAGATCAGAAAATTTATTTAGGCCACTGAAAAATTGTTCAACGCTTTATGAAAGACAAACTGCTCTCAAACGTCTGCGCTACCTTTTCCACACATCAAGTGATTTAACTGGCGCTTCATGATTGTTTCGTTTAAATGAAATAAAAGACCATTTGAAACGTGTGCGTGCAATTCTGAATAACGCCGATTTAAATGCACGAAATTACGCTTCCATAATAATGATTGTCGCCATACCGAAATGTACCGTACCGGCGTGTTCTCGAAGTGAATCTTTTGCTCAGTCCTTCAAGGAAATTGCATGTCGCGATTGCAACTATTAAAGCAAATTCAATCAATCCACGCAAATTTCTCGCGGACAATTGCGGACATTGCAACTTTCATTGCCACTTTTTGAAAAAGTTACCGCAGGAAAAAAAAAAAAAACATTAAATAAAAAAACCAGGAAAATCCTGGACGGATTGTTTGTCAATTATGCGAATGATTGCGTGCAAGTCAAGGTTAGTAATTAAGGGGAGCTCTGGGCCGCACCAATCTTTAGTCCTAGAGATGCCTCTGGGCGTGCGGCATAGGCTACTATATCTTAAAACAAACATATCCAACTCGTTATAAAGTCTGCTTATGTTATAATAAGCCAACAAATAGCAAAGCCACCGCTGTGGACTGATTCATAACGCAATATTGAGGCGAAAAAAAGGACTTCACGACTTTACGTCAGATCTGCATTTAACCCTAACACAATTTAAGATTTGATTCAGATCAGTGTGGAGGGTCCTCTGGACATATTTGATGCCTCAGACACAGTGAGATTGATGGAAGGGCAGAGAGCAAGGAGACCCAGTTTTAAATCCTGGCCTCCAGATATGGCATAAAGCCAATGTCGTGGAAACCTTTGTTAATGAATGAACTCAAGACTGTCATATTGTTTAATAATTTTCATTTGTTGGAGACAGTTGTATTGTTAATGTGGAGTGTTATATTGTAGTTTTTTTTAACATAAAAAAATATATATGGGTGCTTCTTTGATTTCGGTGTGCGCTCCTATATTTTTGCTCGCGCTCATAACTTTTTGAACTTCGGAGCACAGCACTACCAAGCTAAAAAGTTAATTTCGAGCCCTGCTGTGTGCTCTCTCCCTCAGAGCGGAGTGGCACAGCCATGTCTGCTATCAGAGGGGTCTTTAGCGTGCAGTGGAAGAACTTAAATGATGAGAGAAATGTTTTATATGTAGAACTAATTTGTGTCAGTGTTTTGTGAAATCGCATTTAGAGCCGTTTGCTGTCGTTATCAATCCAGCGGTAATGGAGTTTTCCAGTCAGCGTCTGCTCAGCTGATGTGTGTGTGCGTGTGTGTGTGTGTGTGTGTGTATGTGTGTTTGGGGGAGGGTGCGCATCTCACTGGGGAGGAGCAGCCCTCACATCGATGGCTGATTGAAACTTTTCAATAAATGTTTGTCTAACTTGAGACCAGTGATATTTATCATTGTGTCCTTTTTTGATAGAGCAAAAACGATATCGGCCACAAATATCGGCCCAAGAAAATCGGCAGTCCATAATTCGTCATCGGCTAAGGGTGATGGAAAAAAATCGGTATCGGCATCGGCCCTAAAAAATCCATATCGGTCGATCCCTAATGTGAAGGCGCCATTTAATGCTGAAAGGTACATACAGGTTTTGGAGCAACATATGTTGCCATCCAAGCAACGTCTTTTTCATGGATTTCTGCAAGACAATGCCAAGCCACATTCTGCACGTGTTACAACAGCATGACTCCGTAGTAAAAGAGTGCGGGTACTAGACTGGCCTGCCTGTAGTCCAGACCTGTCTCCCATTGAAAATGTGTGGCGCATTATGAAGCGTAAAATATGACAATGGAGACCCCGGACTGTTATGTACGATTTACATAACGTGGCTACTTCACTGGTTTTGGGTTTTGTACGTCCAAGTAATAGGCCCACCAGTTTATTATCATCATCTGGGTCTTGATGAGACATGACCAGATTGCTTTAATTTGCCGAATACAATACAACGCAAAGCTGAGGCTGCGTACTGTGAAATTGGACTATTGAAATATGTCATTTGAAAATTTTTGACATACTGGTACATTTCATATCATGTTGATCTTCTTTTTGTACTACAGTATGTCCAGTGTTACTTGCTTCCTAAACAAAAGACAATATTATAACATTTTAATAGTAGAATGAAATAAAATTTGGCATATGAGGATATTTTGACTGCAACGAGGACAGAATTTGCATTGCTGTGATCACAGATGGCTGCGGCCGTCAGTGGAAGATGTGTCTGGCACCGCTCCTCAGTTCAACAAAGTTTCTGTTTGCATCTTCGCCTCCGGTTAATTCTATATTCTACACTCTGTCAAGCAATGCAAATGTTGGCTAATTACTGACAACATACAATGGCAACAAAGAAAAATTTTACATCTGTTGCAGAGAGATAGACTTGTATTTAACATTGGGGGTCCTTTGAAGTTTTTTTTTTTTTTTGTAGAATTTTTTGGGGCACATGACAGTCATTGTGCACATGTTCAGTAATGACAGTATTCATTTACTTCAGATTTTTTTATTAATTGAAAAACATTAGACTCATTACTACTGTATATGATGGTAGTCATCGCAACTGCTGGTTCAATATTGAGACGGCAAGATTATGATTTGCAGGAATACAAGGAGCCTTATGGGAATTTTGACTGATTTGTCTTGTCCTAAATATCAAGTAGCTTATAAGCAATATAAACCCAGGACTGCAGTGTGAAGAAAAGTGGAGACATGGAGTCTGTGGTTCACAGACTGGCGAATTCTTATGTCAGCAGTATTTACAGGAAAATTATGATTTCAAATTTATTTGACATTATAACCAAGGGAGTAAAATGGAATTTTAAATTTCCCTGACTGGATCTCATTTAAATTAAAACTCAGTAATATGTGGTCATTTTACATTTAGATTGCTTGACCGTGTAATTCGATGCTGCTGAGCTTCTTCGGACGGTGAGAAGAGTCTCGGCAACAACATGAGCTTTCATTCCGGTTTCCTTTGATCTTGGTTACTTTCATGGCGAGAGGTGATCATGTGACTTTGTGCTCTTTAACTTTAAATTCTGGCCTCTGTCTTAATCACCCTCAGCTACTTGTTCCTTCTTTGCGGTCGACATCTCCCTGTTATCCCCAAAGCTCTGAACGCACTAGAGTGAATATGATGTGAAGTCAGAAAACTAGCGCAGGGCCCGTTGTCGTGAATGTGTGTTGGTCCAATCACAGCTGTGACTGATGTCATTGATTGTATTTGCTCCCTTTCTCATTCACCCCCATACCTCCTCTTGCCATATGCTTGTCTGCATCTGCTCCTGTTCCCGCTTTGCCTTGTATACATCGGTGAAACAGTGCCATTCCTCACGAAAGTCCATAGGTACTAATACACGTGTGCGTGATCTGAAAGTTCTGTTCGGAATGAAAATTACTGTGTACCATCTTACTCCCGTGCAAAATGTCAGCGTCATTTATGAAGCTTAATCATTCACTTCGAATTGGGACAACAAAGTGGGTTTCGGGCAACGCTATTAAGCCGTGTAAATGGCATTTAACTTTGGTTTTACCAAATAATGTGGCAAATATTCCTTTTCTCTTAATGATTATAAACATTTTTTTCTTGCTGTAAATTGTTTCAGGCAAAAATCTGGCGCTTAAAAGCACTCTTGTCCACTGCAGTATATGCACATTTGAGGTCTGCTGCATATTGTTTTCATGCATATTTGCTGAATCCTGTTCAGGGACATTTTGTGAAAAAATGAGCAGAGAAGGGGATGTTCTGGAGAAATGTTTAAATGTGTGGTGCAGTTTTTCTTCTGCTTTCTCCCCTTGAGGTGCCAGATGAAGGGTAAAGCATGCTAAAATTATTTACGCTCTATATTTATTTTTATGGAACAAGACTTGTTTCTACGTCCTTCAGGCCTTTGCAGAAATTTTGTGCAAATTGGTTGTGTATGGGCGAAACGTACTGAAACTGCTCTATTTGATGTTGAAAATGATTTGCATTTCAAATTTAATTTCCATCTTGCTCATAAGAAATAGTCATCAGAATTTGCCCTCTGCCTGACAGTGATGGCATTGGCATTTTTTTTTTATGGTCCTCCTCAAAATTGTCAGTCATTTAGCAGAGTAAATGACAACAACTGTTTATTTGTACGCTACACATTCTTTTAGAAAATTTTTTTTTTACCCATTTCAGAAATTCAGAATGCCCCGTTCTATTTTTAGACTCTCTGTATTGCACCCACTGGGTAAAAAGACCGCAGGGAAGTGAAAGAAGCATACTGGTGCCTCTGCTTCTTTGACTGCATACTCCACCAGTGTTCCTGTGGTGTGACTGTGTTGGGGGGGCTACTTGACATGATTATGGTGCAGTCTGACTGCAACACACTCATTGGGCAGATTAGTCTTGTTTGTGTAGAGAGGTGGGGTAAAATCAAGACCCCCCTCTAATGTATAAATCAATTTTGAGAGGATACTTATGTGCCTGGGTCAGTGAGGTTTCTTTCAGCGGAGTATTCTTCTGTTATTAATTTTGTTCTCAGTGTCACTCCAGAGAATTGGTCTGAACCATGGCATAGATGGCAGTTTTTTAAGCCATTGAACACCTCCCTTTGAATTCACAGTACCCTCAACATTAATGAAGTCTTATCAGGATCAGCGGAGATAAAAACACCCTGGGCAGTTGATGGTTATAGTCTGTGATCAACTGCTGATGCTGAAGCACTCAAAAGTTTTACTTTCACTCATTTGATCACAATTTGATGTGTTCAGTTGCAGGAGTGAGACCAGTCAGCACAAGAATTGAATTTCTTCCCTCACATACTCCTTTCAGAATGGAGGACTTTTGGAACTTCAGGAGATTACTGGACTTTAGATCTTGAAGCGGATAGTTTTTCATCAAACGGCATGTTGTTTTAATGGTCTCCAATTCTTGGGAGTATTTGCAATTTATTTTTGTTATGATGGGGATGAGTTGGCAGTAAAGTTTCAGTTCAGTGCGGAATCCCTTAAAAAAATTTCTACTTTTCGTGGTCTTTGGTCATTTCTGGTCATTTCTCTTAAAACTGTCCTTTTTCAGCTGGGTATGCAAAAATTGAGATGAATTTTAAATGGAAAAGAGGATATCGTTGCCACATTTGGACTGCAACAGAGCTGTGGCAGGGTGCCCCAGGGACTCGCATTATTGGCCATCACGTCACATTTCTGATACTTTGCTAAATGGCGTGTAAATGTCCACGCTTGATTTAAGGCACATCACCAGCGTGTTTTGGGATTAAATGCAAAGAGTAAGTGGTAACGATTTCAACATAAGTATATTTTCCATCCTTTCCTGTATAAAGAGCCAGTCTCCAACCTGCCTTTTATTGGCATATGCGGTTGGGTGATTTGGCTATAAAAATGCCTAAAATTGGAAATTCTAAGTTTCACTTTTCTTAATGGTGACATCAGTTTTGTAAAAGGATCTAGTGTTGAAATTAAATGGCTATGATATGGTCATGCCACCATTTGTCTAAAATATTGTTATTTTGTATCCTGATTAATTCAGGAGAGGCATACACTGTTCAATAGAGACAAAGTTATGCCTTTTACTTTGGTGAATTGTTATAGGATATTCATTGAGCTCTGTACCATTTAAGATATTGGTACTTTATTTTGCTCTTTATGGCATGTCAGTGATGGCTGGAGCTGAAATTAGAGCGGGTATGAAAAAATCCCTTTTTACTTGTAAGTGGTGTTCTCGTGTTTTCAGGTGTTACTCGTGATTTACAATTCGAGAAACCAACTGCAAATTTAACACTCTGCCTTCTTTTTAATGTAATGTTATGGTGATCAAATAGGCAGAGTAAATTCAATTCAGCAAAGTGTTTTAGTCACTTCACAAAAAAATAAACCACTCTGTGAGCTTCTGTGTCTAGTTTTAGCACATCTTGGAATGTAGCCAATAGTTCATGGTTTTTAAAAAATCACAATCAAGAAAACAATATTACAAAATCAGCAAGTATGAAGCAAGTATCTGCAGTTGAATAACATTGATTGAAATTCAATTTTGCGTTGAAATGATGCGTTTTATTTCTCATCCTGCCTTAAAGAGTAAATCAGATCAAACCTGATGGCACTGATCATTTGGAAAAAATGATTGAAAACAGGTCAGACCCAATCGTTAGTTGAAGGGGTTGTTCTGCGCCTTCTCTGTTTAGAGCTCAGGAACTGCCAATGCTGCCCATGGGTGTGCACAGTATTGCTTGTTGCCTGCTGCAGTCAGGGGGGCAAGTCTAGCCTAGTGTAGTCTTGCCTCTTTTGTTTTTTTAAACAGGTCTTCATTTTACTGAGCGCTCCAGAACTGCGGTTGGCTAATCACAACAGTGTGCTTTTAGTAAGAGGCCTGAGAGATGGGGTCAAAAATGGCCCATGTCAGGCTGAGTGAGCCTGAAGAGATGAACACACAATCTGTACAGCTGTATTGAAGTGGTTTTAGACCATAAACACACGTGAATGTAAGTAGACCAAAAAAAAGAAGAAGAAGAAGAAGAAAATGTCACACTGGAAAATGGGCCTAATCTGACTCCTTTAATTTTTCATTGAAATTCTGTATTTTTGGTCATACTAATTTTATGAAACCAAATACTAAATTGACAGGTTACCTGTGTCACCATGTTGGTATTGTGCAGGATAATGTTAATAAGATAAATTTATCTTAATTACTCATCCTTACCATGTCAAACTGCACAGTATTTCATCGAGGTAACTCCCTTACATAAACATTGTCAACACATTTAGCTTTGGTGAAAATTCAATTTTCTGCAGGCATTAAACATTTATCATTAGGAGCATGATGGTGCTGAAGGTTAGTCTTTTATTTTTTAAGTCCCAATTCATCAGTTTGTTTCCAAAAAATTCAAAAGGAGTCGCCATAAAATGGCTAATTTTTCAAAATTTTCTTCCAGGGGACCTTGCCCTTGAATACCCCCAGCTTTCTTGGGTCCCTTTTATTGTGCTTCATACTCCATTTCAACCATTAGTTGCCACTAGTTTAAATGAAGAATAAACCGCAGCAGTGTGTTTCATTGCAACAACTCTGGAAGATATTTTTCTGAAACTGAATGGCTGTACTTGTTGCCAAGGAGGTAGTGGCAGTGACCTTCTTTAGCGAACAATTTGTTGCCGACCAAGGTTTAATTCACACTTTCCTGCCGGTCTGTGCATGAATTGTGAATTCATCCGAACAATGGTGTAACAGTTCTATTTGAGCGAGTATTCAAGGAGTATGGTCATGACATCTTTCAGTTGTTGAGGATATTCTCTTGTGATATCTTTTAGGCTTAAAACAATGCCTAAGCCCTGATCCCACTCAGCACTGCAGTTTACACCTGAGGTATAGTTCCTGTGCCATTTCTACCTGGGAGTCAGCAGTTGGTTAGACAGTGGGATATGGTCTTGTCCATTGAAATGCATAATAAATTATTTGTGCAGAAAGTGGCGCTGTTGATGATGCCGTACTGCACATATGCTAATTTAAATAAATGTGTGCATCTGTGTTTCAGCGCCAAACATGTCAATGCTGTGTCTGACCAAAATGAGGAATTTTGGTCTCATTTGACCAAATCACCTTGCTCTGGTCATAAAATAAATTATGTTTGGCAAAACACAGGCGATTGCTTCTGTGTCTATTAATCAGAAAAGGCTTTCTTCTGGCAATCCTTCTGTGGTTGTGGAGGTGGTGCCTGATGGTTCTGTTTGAAACCAGGTGACCCCATGATACCAACAAGGCCTGCAATTCCTTCTCATTCAGTCTTATGGATTTTGCCGCTTCTCTCACCATCCTTCTCAGTATCCTGGGGGGCAAAATGCAGTTTTGTCTTCTACCCTTGAGGTTTTCCACAGTTTCAATCCTTTGGAAGGTTTTAATAATTGCCCTGACAGTGCTCAGTGGCATATACGATTACTGCTCCTACCTATAGGATGGGTTAAATGCAGAGGACAAATTACCCCATGGGGTTCAATAAAGTGTCTCTCATCTTATCTTATTTTAATTGCAAATCCTCTTGTAGCCATTACCAGATTTATGAAGGCCTATGACCATCTGCCTCTTTTGAATTGACAGTTGTTTTGTTTCCTTCATGGTGTTCGATGATGAAAGGAAATCACATATGTCTTTATGTGTTAATGTGTTATATACAGTTGAAACCAGAAGTTTACATACACTATGTAAATAGGCACATAACTGTTTTTTTTTTTCTCACCGTCTAACATTAAATCAGATTAAACTTTTCCTGTTTTTGGTCAATTAGTATTACTAGAATTATTTCTATTTGCTAAATGCCAGAATAATGAGAGAGATAATTTTTTAGACAATTTTTTATTACTTTCTTGAGAATCAGAAGTTTACATACATTTCATTAGTATTTGGTAGCATTAGCTTTAAACTGTATGACTTGGGTCAAACATTTTGGATATGCTTCCACAAGCTTCTCACAATATTTAGGAGGAATTTCGGCCCATTCCTCCAGACAGAACTGGTGCAACTGAGCCAAGTTTGTAGGCCGCCTTGCTCGCACATGCCTTTTCAGTTCTGCCCATAATTTTTCAATAGGATTGAGATCTGGGCTTTGTGATGGCCACTCCAAAACATTGACCTTGTTATCCTTAAGCCACTTCGTAACCAGTTTGGCAGTATGCTTAGGGTCATTGTCCATTTGGAAAACCCATTTGCGTCCAAGTTTTAGCTTCCTTGCCGATGTCTTGAGATTTTGCTTCAGTATTTCCACATAATATTCTCTCCTCATGATGCCATCTATTTTGTGAAGTGCACCAGTCCCTCCTGCAGCAAAACAACCCCACAACATGATGCTGCCTCCCCCATATTTCACAGTTGGGATGGTGTTCTCTGGCTTGCAAGTTTCCCCCCTTTTCCTCCAAATGTAACGATGATCATTATGGCCAAAAAGTTCAATTTTAGTTTCGTCAGACCACAGGACATGTTTCCAAAAATTAAGGTCTTTGTCCCAATGTACATTTGCAAACTGTAATCTGGCTTTTTAATGTTTCTTTTGGAGTAATGGCTTCTTCCTGGGAGAGTGACCTTTCAGACCATGTCGGTACAGGACTCGTTTCATTGTTGATAATGACTCACTCTTACCAGCTTCAGCCAGCATCTTCACAAGGTCTTTTGCTTTTGTTCTTGGATTGATATGCACATATTGGACCGAAGCATGTTCATCTCTGGGACACAGAACCTGTCTCCTTCCTGAGCGGTATGATGGCTGGACATTCCCATGGTGTTTATACTTGCGTATAATTGTTTGAACAGATGAACGTGGCACCTTCAGGCATCTGGAAATTGCACCCAAGGATGAACCACACTTGTGCAAGTCCACAGTTCTCTTCCTGATTTCTGATTTCTTTTGATTTTCCCATGGTGTAACACAAAGAAGCAGTGTGTTTCAGGTGTGCCTTAAATACATCCACAGGTGTGCCTCTCACTCAAATGTTGTCAATAAACCTATCAGAGGCTTCCGAAGACATGACATCATCATCTGGGCTTTAACAAATTGTTAAAAGGCATAGTAATCTTAGTGTATGTAAACTTCTGACTCTCAAGAAAGTAATAAAAAATTGTCAAAAAATGTATCTCTCTCATTATTCTGGCATTTAGCAAATAGAAATAATTCTAGTAATACTAATTGACCAAAAACAGGAAAAGTTTAATCTGATTTAATGTTAGACGGTGAGGAAAAAAAGTTTATGTGCTTTTTTTATATAGTGTATGTAAACATGTATGTCTGGTTTCAACTGTCTATATGTATGTTTAAGGCTCGGTAGGCAGGAATCCTAGAAAAACGGTGATCGTTGAGTCTACATGAGTCTCATCTCATCTCTGACCCGAGCTCCTCCCACCCGGCAAGCACGGGCATCTGATCCACACGTTTCATACACGTACCCGACAGTCCCTGCCCGAGGCAATCGCAAATTATACAAACCTTTTTTTGTACGTTATCCTCCATGTAATAATGTTCAAATCACAGGTCAGAAAATACCGTTTTTGAACATTAGCGGTAGTAAATAGTATTTATGTTTAAAGTAATACGAAAGACAGACGACTACGAAGGCTAAAGTAAGTTAGCCAATAGGTTTGAGATTGGGAATTATTCATTTATAACTTTCAGCAAATAAAAGCCGTTCTTTATTTTTAAGACTAATGACAAGCTAATGTTTTGAAGCAGTGTAGTACATTTTATTCAAACTATAGCTGTGTTTCCCAAACTTTTCTCTCTCACGGCACACTGTTTACTATGAAAAAAATCTCACGGCACACCGCTATGATATTATAGCTTTCCGCTCACGCTACCTTCCTCGCAGCACGACCATGTGACGAGACGACCACTCGAGCTTTCCAACCTGGTTTCAGGCTTTTATGCAATCATAAAATAAATGACTCTACGCAGTCTTTCCAGTTCAGCCCCCACTTCTCCAGATAGTCAGATGTCACTCAAAACACTTTCTCACCTGTAGTTTTCTCCGGCAAAATTTGATAAAAAAAGTAATTCTCTTTAATCGTCTCCTCATCAACATATCTGACATTGGCCAGTAATTGTGCATATCCACTAACATCAGTTGTTTCATCCACCTGCAGCGCAAAGGGGGGGGGTGTTTGTGTGAATAAGGACAATTCTGTTCATTATTTGCCAAAGAAATAACAAAATTATTTTTTGTTATATCTGATTTTTGACAAATTACTTAAATATTTGTGTTTTCTATTTTTTATGGCAGGTGGTCTAAAATTTAAGCACTGAACATTTCAGAAAACAGTTGGGAACAGTTTTAGGAGTTTTAGGAAAGGTGCTTGAAACCTGATCGAGTGGAATTGCGTAGCGAAACCCCTTGGCCATTGGCCATGACCAGTTTTTCTGAGAAAATTCGGTAAAAAATCGGCTTAATAATGGAGAGATGATGATAATATGATTATTGTATCCCCCGAACGAGTTCGGAGGATACTATGGATTTGGCCTCGTTACGCATTCGCGTCCGCAGAGATTTTCTTGTGAACGCTCTACAGCCTACATAAGTGCACCGATTCTTTTCAAGTTTTGCAGGGGCATGTATTATGGTAAGTTCACGACACCTATTGATTTTGGGTACTCTGGGACTATCTGGGCCCAACTGTGGGGCCTTCAGGGGATACATGTACTCTGTTTCCGAGTGCTCTAGTTATGATTATTATTATTATTACTTCATATAAGTAATATTATTATTATTATTACCCCCCCCGGAGGTTAATTTTACCCTCTGGACTGCTTTTATCAGTGGGTTATAAATAATCGGATTGAGAATTTGAGGTCTTTTGCAGTGGTGCGGCATGTAGACTGTAGAAACTAAATCCACAAACTTAGTCCTCATACAACATGTGTTCAGAGAAGCAGTTGTTCGTGTTAATATTTTAGATCAATATAATGTAAGCTCAAAGTAGTCATTGTTGCTGTGTAAGTATAAGTTTAAGCATAATGTATTCAATGGGGTCAACATTCATGGCTAATTCAGCATCATCCCCCACTCCCACCCCCCACCCCTCGCTGTTGTTTGTTTAAACCCGGTGACGTTTAATTTTCCATTGCCGAGACTTGCCCATCACTAGCTGAGACCACGAAAAAAAAGCCAAACGGCCGGCTTTTTAAACTTTAAACTGCGCTCAGCGCTTGTGTGCTGGCAAAAAGTCATGTTGCATGGCCATGTATCAGATTTGTATCCAATGTCGGACCATTTTTGAAAAAGGCTCAATTCTGCATTGCTTACCTGGGGAAGGTATGGCACCAGGATGCACTATGGGAAGAAAGCAAGCCATCGGGGGAGGGGAGGGGGGGGGCTGGTGGTGTAGTGTGATGCTTTGGGCAATGTTCTGGATAATGTTCTTGACCCGTCATTCACGTCACGTGGATGTTACTTTGACATGCAGCACATTCCTCACCATTGTTGCAGACCAAGAACACTGCTTCATGGAAATGGTATTCCCTAATAACCGGGGCCTCTTTCTGCAGGATAATATGCTCTGCAGGATAATTGTTCAGGAATAGTTTTAGGAACACAGCGAGTTCAAGGTGTTGACAAATGAGTCCTTTCTATGGAGGCCCCACCACCTAACTTTTAGGACTTAAAGGATCTGCTGGCATCAAATTCAAAATGAGCACATATTTTCTAAAAAAAAAAAAAAAAGACTGTTTCAACATCTGATATTGATGATATATCATCTTTGTACTATTACAGTGCCCAAACTTTTTAGGAAATGAGGTTGTATTTTGACATCCTTCGATATGAAACACTATGTCATGGCGATACCCCTTCCTCAGCAGTAGAAGTAAATACCAAACTGTTGTGGGTGGGGTAAAAAATTTCAAATATCCATAGAATTGACAGTTGTCATCCAATTATATCAAGTTTTGATGTGTGTAATCCTATTGGAGACATCTTTTAGTTTATCAAATAGGGAGAGAATAAGCCAATTAACTTCTGGTTTCCATGGCAACAAATTCTCTTGATCAACAATGGGACTTTATTTCCCAGCAGCAAAACACTCAGTACTGTTTGCAGGTAGGAACTAGAAAAGCACCCGGAGAGCGCAGACCTCCGGCAAGCACAACATTTCCCTCCATATTCCGACTTCCACCATAGATATTAGTCTTACATTTATTTTATCTTCATTTTTAGATTCCTTGACCATGAAAACATGGCAAATTGATTCATAATGCTATATCAATATTAGTTCCACAGCGTCTTGGCTGTTTAAAGATGTCTGTTGCATGTTTCTAGCTTCATTTGTTTTTTTTTTTTGTTTTTTTTTATGATGCAACATTTCCCCTCATGTTGTGATTTACACATAAATATTAGTCCTACATTTATTCCATCTATTTTTCCAGATTCCCTGACCAAGAAAACATACCATTAGCAACTGAATTCATAATGATATCAATATTAGTTCAGTAGTTATTCACTAAAATCAAATTTTCCGTATTGGTGGTTTTCTTCTGGATCTAGTTCCCTGGCTTTTGAAGATACAGTAAATCCGGTTACACCTTCCTAATTCTGCAATATCTTGGCTATATAATGGTGTTTGTCGCATGTTTGTAGCTTCATTTGTTCTCTTCCTATAATGAAAGTTCCGAAGGTCCCCTACTTTCGTATTCTGGATCATAGTATCGTAGTATCCGGAATTATTCCATTTTCAGGATGAATCTTTGATATATTGTAGAATGTGTTCGAAACTTGTCCTGAATTTTTTTTCCAAGTGCCCTGACCATTTTTGGTGGAGTTATAGGGCCATTTTCGACATTTATGCATATCTCCCAATGTTAAAGAATCATTTAAAAAATTCCTGGATCCAGACGGAGATCCGGATCACTTCCAAAATCTAATCATTTCTTCCTTATACCAATCTGTACAATCTTTGAAAATTTCATCAAAATCTGTCCATAACTTTTTGAGTTATTTTGGAAACCAACAGGCAAACAAACAAACAAACAAACCCAGGCAAAAACATAATTAAGGAAGAAGTATACTGGTTATTTTGTGTTGACACTGAGTCAACAAAGAAGCACTAAAACAGTTTTTGAGGAGAGGTATGTTGTGCCTGGCATCGCTTGTATTTTCAGAGCCAATGTCTTTAAGTAGCAAAAGAATTGATGTCAAATCATGGTGATAATACTGTTACAAGTACAAATGTAGTTTTTCTTCATTTCTCATATGTTTCTTGCTTGTCTACTATAAGCTTCAGTAATATTCTGTTTTTATTAAAAGTATTGAAGCTTTAGAACCTCAAATCCTGGCTGCAGCTTTATAGGTTCTCGCTTAGCATATTGAATAAATTGCCCAGATTGAGGGGCCATGAAAGTTTCTTTGACGCTAAGCAACTCTGCTTTAGCCGTTTTCTCTATTAAAATTCTCTACATTCCCACTTTTGTACCGTCCACTTGAAAGCCAATTACCTCTGAGAAGTCTGCACATTTCCCCTGCATGCTGCAAAAGGCTCGCCAGCAAATATTGCACCACTTATGCATTTACATAATCTGATTTTACATTCGCCCTGAAGGCAAGCAGAATGCAAATGAGGACTGGAGAGATGTCCAATTTTAATTTTCGTATTGTTCACGTGGGATCTCGGAGCTGTTAAAAATGGCTCTTATTTCCTGAGAAGCCATGTCAATCAAGTCAGTCAGTCTGGCTGGGCTGGACAAGGCTTGACAGTATAGGCAGGGCATTAGTCCCCACGCACCCTCCACTACAAAGCTAAAATGAATATTTTGGTCCAAGCTTTCCCTCGTTGCCATAGTATTAGCTTCTTTTTTGAAGCAATACCTACTTCATGGCAACATTGCTTTGTATTTGTGCTTTTTTTTATTCCATGACGGCAGACAGTCTTGCCCTTGCTTTGCATTATTTTTCCTCTTTGTAGCTGCATTCGGAAAGTGGGTGAGTAAAGGCTGCTGTATTATCTCTCATTACAGATGGTGGTTTTTACGCTTTAAAGCAATCTTAAAATGATGTAAAAAGACATACTGTAGTTGTAATAAAGATGTTCACGTATGTAAAACATATAATGCGCCCGAAGTGCAGTCAGGAAACATAAGTGGTATTGGTATCAAAGATGGACATGTCTCTCCATTTTGGGAATTTTTTGACTCAGAGTTGCGACCCTGGTAGTTTTGCCAACAGGGTAGGTCTAAGATTAATTGATATCTTCTGGATATCGTGGGGGTTTGGCTCTACTCAGGTCAGCTGAGGAATTGCCTTTATAACCAGTGCAGTATTGCCAAAGTAAATTGGTTATTTCATCATGTGAGGTCACCAAATTTTAACAAGCTCCACCCTGAAGGCTTCTCTCATGTGAAAACAGATTTACTTATTTGGGGAATAGGTGCACCAGATAATGTATTTTAAATGAAAAGATGTGGGCTATTTAACTTCTTAAACCCAAACCCTCTTGCGCCATGAGATTTACAGAGTTCAGTCAATTTAAGAAATTTCTAAGACAACCCCAATTCCGAAATAGCTGGGACGAAGTGTAAATTGTGAATGAAATCAAAATGCTATGACTTTCAGATCACATGAGACAATATGTTATTTACAATGGAACACAGATAACATTTCAAATGTTTAACCTGAGACATTTTACATTTTTATCCACAAAATGAGCTTATTTCAAATTTTCTGGCTGCAACACGTCACAAAAAAGGTGCGACACAGGCATAAAAAAGGGCTGAAAAAACAATTCATATATAAGAGAATCAGCTGAAAGAACATTAAGAAAGTAATTTAGTTAACTGGCCTCAGGTGTGCAACATGATTGGCTATAAAAGGGATGTCTTAGAGAGGCTGAGTCTCTTAGAAGTAAAGATGGCCAGTGGCTCTCCACCTGTGAAGGTTTGCATAAAAAAATTGTGGAATACTTTAAAAACAATGTTCCTCAAGTCAAATTGCAAAGGCTTTGAAGGTCTCATCATCGCCAGTGCATAACATCATCAAAAGATTCTGAGAAACGGGAAGAATCTCTGTGCATAAGGGACAAAACCGAAGACCTTTACTAGATGCCCGTGATCTTCGGGCCCTCAGACGCCACTGCAGCACTCACCGGCATGATTCTGTCATTGACATTACTAGGTGGGCAAAGGAATACTCCAAGAAACCACTGTCTGAAAACACAGTCCGCCGTGCCATCCACTGATGCCACCTAAAACTCTGTCATGCAAAAATGAAGCCATTGTTGAACATGATCCAGAGGCGCCGCTGTGTTCTGTGGGCCAAGGCTCATTTAAATTGGACTGTAGCCAAGTGTCCTGTGGTCAGATGAGTCCAAATTTGACATTCTTGTTGGAAATCATGGGCGTCGTGTCCTCCGGGCTGAAGAGGAGAAGGATCACCCCTCCTGTCATCAGTGTTCAGTTCAAAAGCCAGCATCTCTGATGGTATGAGGATGCATTATTGCGTATGGTGTGGGACACTTGTATGTTTTAAAAAGCACCATGAAAGCTGAAAGGTATATAAAGGTTTTAGATCAACATATGCTCCCATCCAGACGACATCTATTCCAGGGAAGGCCTTGTGTATTTCAGCAGGACAATGCAAAACCACATGCTGCAGCTATTACAACAGCATGGCTTCGTAGTAGAAGAGTCCTTGTGCTGAACTGGCCTGCCTGCAGTCCTGATCTTTCACCGATTGAGAATATTTGGTGCATGATTAAATGAAAAGTCTGTCAAAGGAGACCCAAAACTCTCCAGCTGCTGGAAACCTGTATTAAACAAGAGTGAGATCAAATTCCAATGGCTAAATTCAAGAAACTTGTCCCTCAATGCCTAACGCAGCCCACTCTGTGTTAAAAAGAAGAGGGGATGCTACAGGCCCCTGTCCCAACTTTTTTTAGACCTGTAGCAGCCATCAAATTTGAAACGAGCTCATTTTGTCATTAAAATTGTAAAATTTCTCACTTTTAACTTTTGCCATGTTATCTCTATTCTGTTGTGAATAAAATACTGGCTGGTATGATTTGAAAGTCATTGCGTTTTGCTTTTATTTGCAATTTACACTTTGTCTCAACTATTTTGGAATTGGGGTTGTATATAATTAGCAAAACTTGTCAATATTTTCATTCAGAATCCTTTAGAGACATCAATAACCAAGTGGTTTTGCCAGTCAAAAAATCAAGTTATCGCCTTAATCAAAACTTTTCAACAGTGATGTTTACTCACCTATATTTATTGCTGGTCCCTACCTCTATCAAATACATGTTCTTGTAGATGGTCCAAGATCATCAAAATCCATGAAACATTGTTTCAAAAAATAATTTAAATTGGGCTTCAAGAAAAAATTTTTATTAATTCACCACTTATTTTTATGTAATATTTTGAAGCTAACTGGCAGACGCAAGGCGAATCGCACTGAGGATTATGCATCAACTTGCCACATTCTGCAAACCCACTTTCCCTCATCCTGGGGCTACATTGGTTAACTCTTTGTTGCTTGAAAGGACCCTGAACATAACGAGAAATGTATGTTTCATGAATTATTTTCTGTGCTGGCTTGACTCATCGGGACTCTGGTTAATCCCAATGTATCCATGGTAGTCAAAGTGTCTTTTGTCTCTTGGAAAATATGAATGCGTGTCAGTCTTTTTAATCACTTGTCACACAGCCGGATCACAACCGAAATCAAAAATCTTCCAGCGCAATCAAAATTTGCATCTTTGTTTTTCCAGAAATTATTGTGCATGTACAACAGTATCTACTACTACTTGGTATCTAAGACTACTAACTATCTACTTATCTGAATTTACTATTTTTACATGTGATTGTGTCTTTATTTCCAACTTTTTTGTTTTGCTTGTTGACTGTATATGCCTTAATTTTAATTCTTTGTTTTTTGCCTCATGGTTTTTCATTGTGTGTATTTCTGGAATCAGGGAATATATTGATAGGGTGTTCTGTTTTAGTTGGATAGATGTCAGGTAATGGGATTGATTTTCATTTGAAATGCAACTTAGCCATTTTACAATATGTTAGGCATGAGTAAAGCATAATATTATTTTCTATCTGACTGCATTATCAAGGGAGTTACGAGGAATCCAGCGCTATACTGGGTATAAGTGTAGCATTTAAAAATTTAAAACTCTTAATACTAGAGGGATGGGTAAATATTGGTTTATGTAGCTATCTGTAACTGTATACTGTATCATATCACTTTAATTGACCATAAGGATCAGGCATGTTGTCAATATAACAATTATAATTAATTGTAAAGACTCTTTGGTAAACAAACAAATGGGGCTTGCTAGAAAAGAATAAGAACACCCCATCTCCTGGTGAGAAATATCTTTTTTTTTCTTTTTCCAGCGTGAAAAGGAACCCCAAAGAAGTGTCATTTAATCCCAAATTGCAGCACCACATCAGAAAAAAATTCCACAACCTGATTGCAACCAGCCACCTTTATAGTGTTTAGGATACTAGGCTTTCTATGATGCTAAATTAAGAAAAAAATAGAACGGGCACAAAATTGGCTCCTTCCTATTTTTATGCCCCCGTAAACGAAGTTTCGGGGGATATATTTTTTCACCTGTCAGTCTGTCTGTCCGCACTTTGCCATGGCTATAACTTTTGATCGGTTCATGATAGGACGTTGATACTTGGGATATGCATTGCTTGTGAGAAGGCATTTCAGATGGGGTCATGACTTTTGACCTTGTGACCTTGACCTTGGAGCATGACGTTTGATGACAAAAACTTTAACATGGGCCATTACTTCTCATTAGCTAGTAATAGGCATTTGATACCTGGCACATGCATTCCTTAGGATAAGGCCTTTCTGATGAGGTCATGAATGTTGACCTTGTGACCTTGACCTTTAACCTTTGATTGACTCATGATAGGCCTTTAATGCTTAGCATGTGCATGTTATGTACGGGTACATCAGTGTTTCACAAACACATCTTGTTTTGATAAACGTTTCTAAAATTTTAATAGTTCAACATTTCATCATTCTCTAATTTATAAATAAATTTAGGACATGGTTATATGTAATTTTCTCTATACCTGCTTATTTTTTATTTTTAGATATTCAGAATTTTTGATTTTTAGACATTCTTTTGACATAAGTATATGAAAATGAGGATTAGAAACTGGACTTCGGTGGAAAATGACTGTTAAGTCATACAGGTGAAGTTAACCTGTTTATAAGAAGCTTTGAACCAGAGTTTTGAGATGCTGATCTTTTTGTAACAGTAGTCAAAACAGGTGAACTTTCACCCATTTTTCCCTAAGAGAGGTGTAAGAGGTTTAGCCATATACAAAACTGCACTCATGATACTGAAGTTAATTATTGAAGGGTGATACTGAAGTTAATTATTCCCATTTCCACCCACAAAAGTAGAAAATTCACGTGTAAAAATACCTATTTCCCCTCCCCTTCCCATTGGACCCCACTACCATTTGTTGGCATTATTAATGGGGACATAGCATGGGCGGCCCAAGGGTGGTGCTTGCTGGGGCTATAGCACCAGCACAGATTTTAATGGCACCACGGTAGCACCATCAAGAAAATTATCGAATTTTCACATTTAAATTCTGGCTATACTTTCTCCGTATATTTTTAAAGTGATTTACTCTGCTCTGGTTGTCTAAGATCAGATTCACTCTACACCTCTATTGCTGTAAGCTCAGTTTGAGCCGCTTCTAGATCCCCATAGAACACTACACTGCTGACAGGGTGCGCTCAAGTGAAGCAGCTGTCACACCAGCGTATACATGCGCAGGTAAAATTCATTCGCAGACTCCCATTTGTTTTCGCCTACTTTAAAATGACATTTTCAGGAACACTTGCGTGTGAGTCGGCGTTACTTTTGTATTGGTGTTTCTTCACTTCATTGTACCCAGGTTGAGCCTATTTGGTGTCAACCAAATTGTTTATTTTGAATGATATGGCTAACGCCATTGTTGTTCAACTAGTCAAGTCTAGCGACTCCTTTTAAGAAGTTTCACCTTTCAAAATTCTGCTTGTCAAAATGATCAGTGCACAGCTCTGATCGAGAGGATGGCGAAAAGTACTTTCTCCTGACTTGTAAAAGTCGAGCCTCTCTCTCCTCCTTTTCTGTTGGAAATCAGTATTAACAGACAAAGCAACTTACAGTTTTACATGTTTTGCATGTAAGAAGTATTGCTGTTGAATGTCAACTTGTTGGCCACCATGTTCATTTTATTAACTGCCAAGTCAACGTAACCTCTGCGATGCTATGATTATCAAGGTAGCTAGTTAGCTGGTGAACGTTCACAATTGCCTGCTTTTTCTTTGAGTCAGCGGTCTGCTCAAGCCCATGGCATGGCTGATTAGATACCTTGCAGGCAAGCACGATTTTCTCCATTAAATGAATACATTTGTGTATCTATGATAACTTGCACATGAAACATTTTATTACAGCCCTTCAAATGAATATTGCTGCAAAACGCAGCCGCACATCTTGGCAATTTAAGGATTTTGTTAACTGATTTAAAATTGGCCTCATAGGAAACCATTCATTTTTATGTTCGTTGTATCAATTCAGCGGCCAGGTGCTTCACTTTGGGTTATGCGTAAGTATGACATCATCAGCAATCTTGTGATCTAAATGTATATGATATTAAGTCTATTGGTTTTGCTTATGGACCTCCAAAGGGTGATTCTTGGTTTTTGTTTAAATTGTGGTTTTGTTTATGGCCGATGATATTCGCACTTATGGCCCATGCTAAAATTTCCCCTTGGCCGCAGCTTAAAAAATAAGTCTAGCCAAGAAAAAAAATTTTGGCTTAGGACACACTTGAAATAAGTGTGGGCAATGGAGCAATGTGCATCTTGGCCACACTTGTTAGTGTGTAATGCGAATTTCGATCAGTTTTTGTGCTTGGACGCACTAGGATAAGTGCAAATATTCACTTGGTTTGTTTATTGCATGCAAATTGTCCTACAACTCCAACAAAGCCTCGCATCTGCAGTTTTCCTGATTTGACTTTTGGTGTCAATTCAATATGAGTGGTAGTAGACATTGTTTTTCTGTTGAAAAGCATTCATTTAATGCTGATTGGTGTGATTGATGATGTGCACTCTGGCTCGGACGCTTTGTTAGTTTATATTTTATGCTCTTGTGTAGCTGGGGTGTCTCCCATGTTGCTGTATCGCTTGTAAATCGCTGTAGTGTTGTGAATAAATAGAGGAATTGGTAAAAACATATCTGAAACTACTCTTTAATGCCTTGCATTTGGCTTTTGCGCAAATACAGACTACCTTACGATACAGTCATCAACCCCATCACTGAATGATTCACCTATAACACCAGCAAGAAAAAAATCTCTGGCTCCGCCACTAGGACATAGTAAAATTGAAAATTAAATAGTGAAAGAAAATGTGAGCAATATGGATTTATTTGAAAACTGCTCGCTGACTGCAATTCATTCGTATGTGACAGGGTTTGTGCGTAAAGGTAGTGTTGTAGGAATTTTGATTCCACAGTAGTCAGGGTGAATCCAAATACAAGCGAGTTCTTTGGCTTGAAACTTGCTCCATGCCAGCTGTATTCATTGTCGCACCCCCTATTGCACCTTTGAACCCATTGGGACACAAATGATGTCATCACGTTGCTATGGTGTTTCCATAAACACGAAGGTGGCTGTCACGCGAGCGATGTTTTTATAGTAATTAAAACCAAGTAACTATCAAGGGGAATACGCCGCGCTGAAATTCCACGCTCAGTGGAACACGAAGTCACCTGCAAGACGGAGCAAAATGGCGTCGCTCACATCATGCTGCAGATTACGCGTTAGTTTCTCTTGTGGCCTGGCATCTGTTTTTTGGGATTCAGGACTCCTATGGATGAATTGGCTTGGTTCAAAAGGGGGAATCCCCAGGAGAGGAAAAAGGGGGAATCCCCCCTGTATGTCTATATTATAATAACGTTGCTCACGTTATGCTGCAGATATGCTCCCAGCGGAGTCTAGCACTGATTGGCCGGGCACAGTCGCCTGCAAGATGGTGTAAAATAGCGGCCCTCGCATATCTGCGCCCGGCAGAGTCTAGCTCTGATTGGCTGGACACAGTCGCCTGCAGACGGAGCCAAATAGCGGCGCTCACGTTATGCT
The DNA here is from genome assembly GCA_029721435.1 of Gymnothorax reevesii. Lineage (NCBI taxonomy): Eukaryota > Metazoa > Chordata > Actinopteri > Anguilliformes > Muraenidae > Gymnothorax > Gymnothorax reevesii. The sequence continues at coordinate 70,076,016 of CM056577.1, read as the reverse complement.
GCAGATACGTGCCCGGCAGAGTCTAGATTGGCGTGGATGAATTAACTTGGGTTCAAAAGGGGGAATCCCCATGAGAGGACATACAGGGGGAAACCCCAGGAGAGGACAAAGGGGGAATTTCCCCTGTATGCCTATATTATAAAAGTGTCGCTCACGTTATGCTGCAGACACACACCCGGCAGAGTCTAGCACTTATTAGCCGGACAGTCACCTGCAAGACAGTGCAAAATAGTGGCGCTCACGTCATGCTGCAGATTCGTGCCAGTTGGAATCTGGCACTGAGTGGCCGGACGCACGCATGCACAATCACACAGAGAGGCCAGTAGGCTACTATAATATAGATGTTATTGCACACGACGGTGTAATACATTTATATTACATACTGGCGTAAACATGAACTACTTGCCATAAAGGTGGCTCAAAATTTCTTTAGCTGAGACTCGATATTATTTAATTAATTTTTCTGTTAATTGTATTGGGGCATTGCTTGACAGAATCTTTTTTCCATGTTGCTTTCATGAAACATGAATGAACAAAAATGGAGCTTTACCTTTAGTTCAGGCCGGCACAGAAGTCAAGCCAATCATACTTTACTTCAGCATGTACTACCCAATAGCCACGGCAGTCTTCATTTATCTCTTCTGCTCCATCCCCTCTACATTGTATCTACTGTGGCCCTCTGGAGATCTAAATCTTATCTCCCCCCACCTCCCCAGCCTTCTTATTCATGAACAGAATTGTTCATTGTGAGCAATATATTGTGCAATGTTTCCCCCACATTCATTCAGCGGCAGTGCAGTGCTGCTGCTGGATTACGAGCACCGGTGCTGAAATTTTCCGTGATCATTAACATCACTCGTAGCGCATTGATATTTACTCGCACTGTGTGAGCGCAGCAACACGCAACGTTATTTTGGACTTGTTTTGAGTCATTAACGAGCACATCAAATCCTATCAGATCCTCTTAGGACATCAACGCCAGGTAACATTCACGGTCTATATCGCGAGTAGCACAGGTAACGTAACGCGAAAATAACAGCGTAGCTCCTTAGGGCAGTTAGGGAGAAGAGAAAGTAATGGTGATAGCGAACAGAGCAGCAGCGATTCAGAAAGATTCGCAGCAAGTTGACAGAAAATGTACAGTTTGTCAGTAAATAAATGCTACAGCTTCTCAAGCCAACGGTCCTATGCCATATTAGCAGTGGCTTGCCGTCAGATGTCAGGAAGACCTTCAGTGATCACCCTTTCTCGCATAATTGCTCTTAAACTGTTTGCGATCAGGTTTGCCTGATTAACAATCAAACGGTTTATTAACTGAACAGCCACCACCAATGCATGACATGTAATGATTAAGGAATGCTAATGACAAAGCGATTACCTATTGGCTATTTTGATATAATTGATGTGACTCTGCAAGGATGATGCAAAAAATCCGAAACTTTCGCTGACTTCGCAGCAGTCATTTTCGTTATCACTCTGTGCATCGTACCTAACAACGCACTTTAGCTATCACTACATTCAGACTATAGAACGGAACCTCGCAAACTAATTTACGCAAATCCAGAAATTATATATATATATATCAGTGGCGGCTGGCGAAATGGAAATAGGGGTGGGACAATAACAGGTGGGGTCAGTTTTCATTGATTATGCACACTAGGGATGTGCTGATCGTGAACCATGATTTTTTTCAGGCTTAGCACCACTATCTGCTACCATGGAGCGAATATCCGAGCTTTCCTTTTTCCTTCATTAAACCCAAAGCAGGATGAACGAAAGTGCGAAACATGAAAGGGCATGTGAAATGCTTCTGGAAAAAAAACTTGACTGACATCAGTATTTTTCGGCTACATGCTGCACGGAGCCAAGTAAAGGACTACAGAATTGCCTCCAATTAACCAATTAGGCAACTCTCAGAAAAGTAAACCTGTACCCATTTACTTTTCTTGATTGGCAATCAAATGTTGGATTCGTGTACTCTAGTTGAATGAGTACAGCTGTTTAGACAGCATGATTGATTGATGCATAGAACAGCAGATTTGCATAAACACGATTGTCATTGCCACGCGATTTCGTGCGACTGATCATTTATATCTCACATTCAGGTTTCATCCGCTTTTGGGGAAGAGGAAGATTTTTTATAATTATTCAAACTGGCATTCTTTCAATCTAACACCGAAGCCCAGTTAGGTTTGTCTGCTTTTCACCATCACATTTTAATTGTTTGAGGCCACAGAAATTGCTTGATTGTTATTTAGACCAAGTACACGGGAGAAGATTTAGGGAAGGGCAGAGCACCTGCAGTTAGCGAAATCTAAATCCTTCCTGGCGGCATTTTAAATAGTTCAAGCCGCTTCAGGTGTGTATGTTTCAAGAAATTACACTTGACTGCCTACACATCCCATGACTGCAAGTGGTCTCATCACACTTTAAAAAAATCCTTGTTTAACATCGCCTCATCCCTACTCAGCATTTCATCTTTAGTTGTAGTATTTTTCGGAGATCTATTATGATAAAATAAAAATAAAGAGATTTATTATAAGACCGCCCTTGATTTTAAGCGTCTAGAAAATACCTGAGGTGAAAAACATTCTAAAGAGAAACATGAATGTGAGATATAAATGATCAGTCGCACAAAATGGCATGGCAATGACATCATGTTCATATAAATATGCTGTTCTACGGCTGTTTAAATTTTGAAATGCATCAATCAAACATGCTGTCTTAATAAACAGCTCTACTCATTCAACTTGGAGAGTAAACAAATCCACCATTTCATTGCCAATCAAGCAAAGTAAATGGGAGCGCGTTTACTTTTCTTAGAGTTGCCACCTGTAGTCCTTTACTAAACTCAGTGTGGCATGTCACCGAAAAAAACTTAGGCCAGTCAAGTTTTTTTCCGGAAGCTCCAGACTAGCTGCTGGCTGGCTGCCTGGGCTCACTCGGTAGCCAACTCAGGTTATAATCACACGAGTCAACACAGATGACAAACTAGTACACAAATTACCTTAATGTCAAATCACAAGACTAACAAAATAAGCAGTGGCAGAAGTAGCAACAAAAGAGAAATGGGTGAAGTTTTTGTTCCCAGAGAGAAGTGCAGGGCCTTAGACGTGACTTCAGACTGATGAGTGAAGAAGGCAGTCTAAGAGAATGGGAGGGTCCCTAGTAATTCGTGAGTGCCCATTGGTTTCCATGGGCACTCACGGCCCATTGCCCATTGGCCCATTGGTTTCACAGCAGAAAATCAGTTGTTTGTCTTGAGTTTTCATTGGTAACTCCCCTGGGTCAAGTTCAAGTTCAACTATGGTCATGCTTTATAATCAGTATGTAGTGTCAGCAGATGACTTGAATCTGCTGATTGTAATTTGCCCAGAAAACTCACTAGAGGTCCCCATTTAAAGTGCAATTTTTCAAAATTTTCCTTTAGGGGAGAATTCTCCCAGACACACACACACACACACACGCACACATCCCCCCCCTACTGTTGCTAGGTTACTGACACACAACACCGCTGCTACAAAAAATTCTAGGGGGGCAGTGTTTCCCAAACCTCTCCTGGCGTACCCCTTGTCCTGCATGCTTTAGATCTCTTCCTGCTCCAGCACAGGTGATTCATCTGATCAGGTCGTAATTAACCCCATAATTAACCTGCTTGATGATAAGTGAATCATTTTTACCACCTGGGCTGGAGCAGGGAGAGATCTAAAGCAAGCAGAACAAGGGATTCACCAGGAGAAGTTTGGGAAACACCGGTGTAGGGTAATTTCCAGATCATCAATAAAGCAAAGTCCATGCTGAAGACAAATGTATGTAGTTCTGTGGTTAAACCTGTAGTAAGCGTCCTGCCTAAAATGTATGTTGTATTAACATTTTTTTGACTACAGACAACCCTCCCGTGCATTTGCACCTGATGCCTCTTGTCATTTAGGTACAGAAATGTCAAATTGGAAACTGCTTTCTCTGCTGGTAATTGAAACATTTCCAGAGTATGTATAATATTTAACAACATAAACAAGGCTCCAAAACTGAATGTGTAATGAGATTCTGCTTTTGATTAGGACCATCAGACATAAAGGCCACTTCTCTGTCTCAGTGCCTTCACATTGTGTGATGCAATAATGCATATTTATTATGTGCCATCTTTGTTCATAAAGGTACAGTGGTTTACTGTGAGTTAATGAAAAGCAAGAGCACTTGCTTGGGTTATGTATTGGCTGTGGCATATCACTGTATACTGAAGGTGTATTTTGCCTAAAATAAAACTGTTTTGTATTTGCCATCATTTGATTAGTTTTAGACTGTATGTAATGTTATCAGAATTTTCAGAGACAATGGACTTAAATCATTGAGGATTTCTTAGTCTTATATTTCCTCTGCTTCTACTCTATGATAGATCTTGTCATACTCCATAGACTTCAGCTAGAAATATATGGAAACTCAAAATGTATAAGACTGATGTTTCATTGTGCACAAATATACACACTGAGAAACATCTGTTATCTGCGAAGAAGATTGTAATCACCACTGTGTCGTCCTTTATGCAAACTAAAAAATCGCATTTTTGAATTCTCTTTTGTCAGAGTTTATTAAAGAGCTGTTTTTAGAGGAAACATACTCTTTTTATGTGGCTAAAGTGTCTCATGAGGATATCTGAATGTTGAAACCATTCAGTGTTTTTTAGAAAGGGAAGAACATAACCCTTTTTTCATATACCTAGCCAATGTTTGCACTGATATGCTTAAAAAGGCACAATATGATACTTTGTTTGAAGTGTAAATTATGCATTTTATACTGTACATTGTGATCTCAATGACACACTTTAATGCCCAGGCCTGTCACGTGACCAAAATATTTTGTCATCCCATTTTCTGTCAAAAGAAAATGAACAGTAGATAAAATCAGTTGGTAAGACAGTAGCTTAGGCAATTATAAATATACTGAGAGGCATTATGAACACAGTGATTTTTATCGTCTAATTTGAAAACTGATTGTTCTTCCTTTTGTTGATTGACATGATGACCATCAGGTATGGTATTATGGGATTAATGCCCATTAAATGACTGTTTCCAGACTGCAGGGATGACACAAAATGACCAGATGTGTGTCAGCTGTCGTCCCCGACAAAGTGCGTCATCAGTAACTCTTCAAGAACACATTCCATAAAACGTCTTCTACCGTGTCAGATAATAAGAACTGCTGAATTGACTGCCAATATAACGATAACAGTGAGGGCTAGTCTCACTACCAAAGGCACAGTTTCCCAAGACCGTATTCTGCAACTATGAAAGAATCCATTTACCACTACTTAAAACAGTATATTTTACTATGCATTTTTAATGCCTCTCAGTATACTATATTAAATTGTGGGGTTAAACTCTAACACGTGCCGTTACAAGTGCAATAAGTCGTATCGCCACACACTTGGCGGTCATAATGTACTCCTGCAGACTCGTGCATCATGACCCCCTAGTGTGCTGATATGGCTTTAACAGGAGCTGTTACTTGTCCATTACCCATGAATCATGTAATACAGGATGTGAATACAATAAATCCTCTACTGGGTAATGTTGTGTTCCGCAGGTGTTCAGGATGGGGATCAGACCTTAATGACAACAAAGTTCAGTCTGTGGTTTAGTTACAATACACTTGGGGTATGGGGGCATTTGAAGTGGAGGTGGGATTTCGATGGTATCTAACTGAAGGTGACCTGCTAAAAATGAGAACATATGAGAGCCTGCAGGCACTTGTGTGCTGTAAAATAGTAGTACCTCTGAGTGACTGATTACTGGCCTGGGATGGCTTTACAGAATCAATATTCAGCACATAACATAGGGATATTTGGGTACTCCATCAGTTGCTACACTACAATGGCTGTGGCTGGAAACAAGTACACCTCTGGGAGGAGGTAATAACAAATAAAAGAATGAATAAATATGAAATGGATTCAAATTTCATTTTGGATTCTATTTTATTTGAGAGAGCCTCTGATATCTGCAGGTGCTGGTATCAGGAAAATGTTAGGAAGTGCATCACAGCCAGTTTTACCCTGTAAAAGTTTTTGCATGCTGATATAGCTGGCAAGCTTTCTGTAATTAGCCTAGAGGCCTGCTTTGTGTCTTAGAAGAATGCTGACTGGACGTGCTTGGTTAGATGTTATGAGTTCAATTTCCTTCAGCAAAGATTCTACACTAATTTGAATTTTGACAAAATGTAGTTTGTACTTTCGGAAAGTGAAGTATTGCAGTAAGTTGGCTATAGGTAGACAAAGACATGCTGTAATCTCATCACATTTTTTCCCAATTTCTAAGGACTGTTGATATAAAAAACAAACTAATTTTTTTTTACTTTTTTAATGTAAGGAAGAAAAGTAAATAATATGAGAGGGGCAATGTACTTCGTCATTTGGAAGGCTGGAATAGAATTCAAATCACATTAGATGAGTTCAGTATCATGTAGGGCTATATTTTGACAACTTTCGCTCAGTCGGTAAATGCAAATGTGAATGGTATAGCAGATAAGCTGGGCATGTCTAATTCCAAGACACTTATAACATTTAGAATTCTGTGAAATATCCGTTCCCTTTTATAATTTTAGCACGGAGTAAGTGTCATAAACACAAAAAATCTCGATGGAAATTCAGCTATGAAATTTTAGAAAAATACTGAGAATTGGAAAAATAGTAGGAGTTAAAACAATACATTTTTGGGATTAAAAACTCTTTTACCACAAGTGTACTTCATCCAACAGTGGTATTGAAAGTTATTTACTGTTTATCAGCCCAATAAGATGGCTCTCCAAGTGGCTCCTCAAGCTGTCAGAGCCCTCAAAATTGTGCACTGTCAAATCATAAAATAATCATACGTTTTTAACACATCAGCTTTTGACTCATGAAGTTCAGTATGAATGAATGATTTTTGAGTGGAAATTATCATGAATGTATCGACTGTATATTGGTGTGGCTGGACATCCGTGATCAGCAGTATCCTCACCAAACCAAATGCATGCCTTTTCTCCATGATAACATTGAGAGAGTTGTCCACTTTTCTTCAGAGCCCCATCAGCAAGCGCACATACTCATTAAAGGAGCTGCTTTTTTTTTTACAGAACGTTCACCCTGCAACAGACAGCTTGCAATTTACAATTCTGATCATCCAAGAGCAATGCAAGCTCGTATTAATGCTTTTCACACCCCTTAAGGAGCAAATATGACTCACTAACACGGTAATATCTGAAATATACATTATTTTAAGAAAACTGACATTTCACCTTCAGGAAGAAGCAGGCAATATGGATCAATATAGATTTAACAGAATTGGCGCAATAAATGTAGCGGGGGGTTAACTGAAATCTTTGAGCCGTTCTTATTTTAATCGAGCAAAAACTGAGGCATTTAATTTTGTTGAATGTTGTATAAATTCTAAAACAAATCGCTACATTGAACAAAATGCCACCACATGCAGTCTTATTAGGAATGGCTGACAGCTACGCTCATTAATTAATCTGGCAAACAAGATGGATTGACTCAAAAAAAAAAAAAAAAAACAGCACGCCAGCTACCTAGCTAGCCGTGAGTAATATACTGTATATTCCATTGTACTTACAAATAATGAAGAAACTCTATCATTGAATTCCTCCGCCTGAGAAATGGAGCTATCCGGTGCAAGTCCTGTTCCATTTCGAATAACTCTTATTGTCTATGTCCGTATCACATTTCCATCTCATAAACGTAACCTAAGCACTTCTGGGTTGGTTTTGGGAGGCTTTTTTGACTATGTTCTCATGTCATTTAGCTGTGTGCAGTAGAGAGAATACAACCTAACATGCTTTTACACAAGAGTTTAAATACTTTTCTGAGGGTCCTATCACTGTTTTTTCATTACTGTGGGAAGTTTATATAACATGGAATTAGATTAAAAACAATGTGTTGGTCAATTGATAATTACGGGTTTCACAGACGTGAACTATAACTGTGCTTTATGCAGATAAGCCTGAGCAAGCATTAAAGTGGCTTTCAGCGAGACCTTGTGTGTGTGTGTGTGTGTGTGTGTGTGTGTGTGTGTGTGTGTGTGTGTGTGCGCGCGCGCGTGTGTGTGTGTGTGTGTGTGTGTGTGTGTGTGTGTATGTATATATATATATATAAAATGAAATACCGGCCCAACAAAAGTGAAAATAAAGGCAGTGGAAAATAAAAACAAAATGAACAATATGCAATTATCAGCAAATAGTTCCGCTGGCTGGGACGCATTCCCATGTAACTACTACAAGACTGTTTGCGTTTAAAGGTGGTCTCATTGAGTTGAAACGCAAGCGATTTCTTGGAGGCAAAATTTGAACGGCGCCAGGTTTATATACTGATGCGCCGTCTGATGCATTGGACAACCTACTATTTTACAAACTCTTTTACGTCAAATGAGATAGGCGATAAATATGCCTTTGTAACAGATGAAAATGTGCACGACATTAACACCACGTGTGGTTCTGTTTGCAATGGCAAAAAAAAAGAGCACTAAATATCTTATTTCACTGTTGTGTCATGTTTACGTGCTTCTCCGGGATAAATCTCTCAACTGTAAGGTGTTTATGTGGAACTTGAAGCCAGTTGAACCTGTTGGTAAATTAATATAAAACCAAGAACGTTGTCCCGATGAAGAAGCGACTCCGATTGTTCGTGTCAAAGAGCAGGAAAGAGTTTATTACACAGCCGGCCGTGAGAACAACAGCGTGATGCAAAGTTCTAAAATTCCTTCATTTTGGAAGAAGCTTTATACATGTTAAAGTACATACATTTGCATATGACTTCTTTAATGTTATCAGAAGTTGTTGCTGATTGGTTCCAGGGTTTACACATTGATAAAAAGCAGTACTCTACAATTGGGCCTCTCCTGAACCATAAGTGGGCATAAAGAGCCTCCAATTAAAAGGTGCTAGTGCCTATTGTCCTGTTGGAACTGGAGACAAACGGAGATTCAAGCTGGGAGTGGCAAATAGGCGATATGTCCTTTCAGGACCTGATGGCTTCTCTTTATCACCTAATGCACATTCATGACCCATTGACCAAACCGTCTGGCTCAACTCATATTGCCAACACCCAAAAATTCTGTTTCCCAACAAACCCATACTGGAACTACCTGTACAGAGAAATGTATGCGCACAAGAACTGATCCCAGTGGGAGATCCATCATTCGCAAGATATAAATTTTACCATAAGCCTGCAAACTTGGCGATTAAATATTGAGCTGTGTCCCAGCGGCCTAAAAATTCCAGATCTTAAATGGGCCCAGATTTAAAGTCTGCAGCTCAAATGGGGATCAGTCAGCTGAGAGCTCTCTGCTTTAGCACTGGGCTTCCCAAAACAAACAGCAATTCCTCCAGAGGAGAAGGTGACCTTTTTGCTCAGAAGAGGATGAATCCAGTGCCGTCCGTTTCAATCAAACTAACTTCCCTTTTAATCAAACTCTCACAAAATCACCTATTCTCATTCACATACATTATCATTCTGTTTTGCATTCACTGTCTCTTTGTCACTTTAACAAGTATAAGTTTGTGTGAGCGTATAATGGTGTGTGTGTGAGAGAGTAATGGTGTGTGTGTGTGTGTAACAGAATGATGGTGTGTGAGAGAGAATGATGGTGTATGTGTGAGAGAATGATGGTGTGTGCGTGAGAGAATGATGGTGTGTGTGAGAGAGAATGGTGGTGTGTGTGTGTGTATGTGTGAGAATGGTGGTGAGTGTAAGAATATAATAACGTGTGTGTGAGAGAAGGTGTGTGTATGAGAGTATGATGGTGTTTGTGTGCCAGTATGATATTACATGTGAAAGCAAGTTTGAATTCCCTCTCAAACGGCCTCTTATAATCTTTAAGTAGACAGTAAAACACTATAGCTAAGCTGCATGCATGATTGATTAATCATCTGCACAATCATTTTGAATCTTCAAACAAAAATAAGTATTGCAGTTTAGTTCATGGTTTCATACAGGAGATCTGTAATATGCCATGTCTTTCTGTTATCTCTTGAATTTGATTTGCAGTGCTGTGCTTCTTCTTGGTATGGTCTGATCATTTCCTCTCATCAGATGAGCCTTGGGCAGAATTTCCATGCATGATGGATGACATGAAAAGGCAATTTTGAGGCTGCATCCAAACTCAATCATTAACGTGCCAAACTCGGACAGTTTCCTTAGCCAGCCTTGTGGAAGGATATCCGAGCTCTTGGCTGCACTGAAGCTATGCCAAATTACTGCGCCATTTGGCCTCTTTAAAATTCAAATTCTCACCTGCATCTTTCCCTATGCAGAAATATGAATGAAAAAAAATTTGGGTACCGGCATGATTTGCACCCTCAACTCGAAGAGCAGTAGAAATATATATGGGCGATTCCGAGGTACTGTCAACCAAGATACTAAATTCTGAAAATTGTGGCAGGGTTGAAATTTTTCCACCTATCATTAATGAAAAATGTATATTTTGAGGAGCAGAAGAGATTTTAGAGAAAAAAATATTTTTTTCACATGAAAAATCATGTTTATTCACTGAACCTTACCATTTTGCTGTCACGGAGGGGACATGACTTCAGGAATCCCCCCCCTGCCAACAGCCAAGGGGACGTGGGAAAATTTTGCCCTCAATTGTGCCAAATCACCATGTATGTGGAAGTTTGAAATACTTTGTTGCATGCGAGATGGAAAAATGTCCCCTCTGTGACACTACATTGAAGACTTTTCCCGATGCATTTTTTATTAATTAATCTTAATGTAATTTTATATTTTATCATAGGTCATCACTGGTATGATGAAGTTGTCACAATATCCTGACGAAAATGCATGTTTGCTTTCTAATTAGGGTCAACGTATTGTCCCCTTGGTGAAAAGTGCCGTAGAGGGGACAACCACACCAAAAAGAACAAGTCAAGTGTCACTGTACACATAACGAATAGCTCAATGTTTGTTTTTACTGAAGTGCTTGGCGCGTGCACATGGTGCGCCTCAGGATTACAATACCACATGCTTTTCTTTATTTCCTCTCGTACCTCACTGGAAAAGCAATAAAAATAAATCGATTCTTCAATTTGCCGCAAATACAGTACATATCTCACCTGTGCGTTTTTAATGGCACTGAGTGTGTGTGTGTGTGTGTGTGTGTGTGTGTGTGTGTGTGTTTTTATATATATATATAAAATTTCAACAAAATCAAGGTTTCATAGCAACTGGCCACCCTTCTTTTACGTAGCACGGGGCAACCACCTCTGGCAAGGATACCAGCATAAAGTCTGTCTCAGTAATTTTTGACAAGGTTGAGGCAAATATTTGGGGGGAATTTAGACCATTCCTTTCGGCAGAGCCTTTCGCATTCTTGGGTTTGTATATATCGACTGCCCTTCTCAACCCAGCTCTCAGATTTTCAATTGGATTGAGATCTGGTGACTGAGCTGGCCATTGCAGAATGTTAATTTTGTTCTCACAGAACCATTTCTGTGTGGATCTTGAGGTATGCTTAGGGTTATTGTCTTGTTGGAAAGTCCACCTATGGCTGGACCAGATTACTGGTAAAAATATCCTGATACTTGGTGGAATTCATTATGCCATTAATCTTAACCAGTGCCCCTGGCCCTTTTGAATTAAAACAGCCACAAAACTGGTGCGATTGTGTATTCTGTCAGGCTCTCAAAGGTTCTTCTGTCAGGCTCTCAAACTTCACGCTTGTGAAGTTTTTGACCACACAGAGTTTTATATTTCATCTTTTTAGGTCCTCTTGTTTCCATTACCAGATTTATAAAGATCTATGATGGTCTGTCTCAAGCGCTGCCTTTTTCTTTGTTTTCTTTGTGGTGCTGGATTAAAAAAGATTTTGCATGCGTTACTTAATTTTTATACCCTGATGAAACAGGAAGTGCTGAATACTTAGAACTGGCGATACAATATAATTGTTTGAGTAAACTTCTTAGTCTGTCATGGGAGCATGTCATTCTCAAACTCTGGATGCCACTCAGCTGTGGTATAGTGGCCATCTTCGAACTTCTGGCAGACTGCGTCCCTGTTGCACTCTCTTGCCTGTCCTCTTGCCCCCAATGCACATGATAACGATTCTCCTCAGCAAGAGCCCACATGTGGGCACTCATAATTGCAGTGCCAAGATCAGTCAGGCTGGTGTCATGGAATCGCTGTTTCTCATCAAGTGCGATAATGCATTGGCCAAAACTCATTATATATTGTGACAGCTGGTTGATGCTGTGAACCACCATCACCTCTCTGTTTCTCTCTCTCTCCCTCTCTCTCTTCCTCTCTCACTTTCTGTCACTGATGATCAGACTCTGCACAGTGTCAGATTCTGCTGGGTGTTTTTTAAAAAGGCTATTTCCTGTTGGTTTATATGAAAGAAAAGTCCTTTTTCCATGTCCTTGTTCACAGTGAGCTCCACAAGATAAACTTAACCCTCCGATGCAAATTTGTATGGCAATTAGCCAAATTTAAAAAAAAAAAAAAAAAGCCTCTAAAATTGAAGATCAGAATAATTTGGAAAGATTTGAAGGATTACTGACAGGAAATTTCAAGGAAGTGAAATGTGTTTAACAGTATCACACATCAGACACGTTTGAAGATGGCTAAAGGGGGCTGCTTGTCTTAAAGTAGGCACAGAAAAGGTGACATGCTAATAAAACAAATAACATATCTGTAATTTTCTAAAAAGCACTCAGCGAGCACATAGTTCTGCAAGCACTGGTATGAACCAGGTGCAGATCTTCAGAAAGCCACCTGGCACTTTTTAAAACCATATTTATAGCCACAGTTGGTACCAACAAACATAAAAGCACAAACAGGGGATCAGGTGAAGATTGGTTTTGCCACAGTCTGGTTCAGGTGAGGGGCAAACAGGATCAAGGAGGTAAGGCAAGCTGTTGTTCAAAGCTGGTCCGAGGTCAGTTTGGGAACATAATCAGTGGGTAACAGGGCACACAGGATTGTGCTCACTCTCAAACTGCAAAGCTTGCAGGAACAGGTGAATTCACAACTCTGTGAGCTGATAACACATGTAGAAAAATTGTTGATGAATGCTTACAAGCTTTCACTCTTTCAATTATAAAACTAAAGATGCAAGAGTGCTTGACTAGAACGGGCTTCAAGCACAGTGAAGAGAATGAGACAATCCAGCAAAGAGGAAACACTACAAAGGAACTTAAATACAAATTGTCCCAATTCACAATGATGGGAAGGGGACAGTGCATGCTGAGACATACAGAGGGAGGCAAGAGAAACAAAACAATATTTAATTGAGGAAAATGGCAGTGGAACTGACTTGGATGGTTGGACAGTGGGGGAAAAAAAGAAATATTCAAAACAGGATACACACATTTGAACAGGATACACACATTTGTCACCAAGAGGTTGAACTCAACAAGAAGGTTCCAGATTCCCAAGAAATGAATCGATCACAAAATTTTATCATTTATCCCATGGCCCATGGCCAAAACTTCTAAAAATATCATTGAAATTGATTGAGAAGTTTGAGAGACATTGTCTGGATAAAGGAACAGACCTGGGCAAAAGCATAACCTCCGACAAACTTTATTGGCGTAGGTGCTGATTACAGTGGAGATGAGGATTGGTGAGAAAGTTGCAAATACTCTGAATTGCAATCAGAAATTAGCAGCTTCAAGTTGGAGCATTTTAAATAAATGCAGAGACCATGCAAAGCACCATTTCGCAAGCTCATAAAAAACAGTTTGTTTTACTGTCATTGATTCATCTTTAGCGGTTCTACACTGTTTGCTCAATAGGCATCTTAACTAACAAATATGGTGACAATGTAATCTTTCTCAGTTCATACAATAGGCAACACTAATAAAACACAAACTTTATAGAAGAATGGCATTTTGTGCCTTTACGTGTGTGTGTGCGCGTGTGTGTGTGTGTGCGCACGCAAGGGAGGATTTCTTGGCTGGTATGGAATTCCAATTCGACAACCCATCGTGTTGTAATGTGTAGCACATCTGTGAAGCAATCTGATGTCATGTTTGCAGGGTTTTCAGTCTAAGAATGAGACCTGGAGATAAAGGAATTTTTATGCCCATGTCCCTCATGTTGAAAACCATTACTAAAAGAAAAAAAATCTGGCAAGGCAGTGACTATTGCTATGTTGATATGGATATGCGGTCATTGCAATCTGCTGTGTGGAATTTTTTTTTCCTCAGTGAAAGACCACTGCCGAGTCCCACATATCAATATAATCCATAGCAGTCCAGTCATTGTGCCAGAAATAATTCTAATTGTGCATTAAAGTTGATACACAGTCAAGATTGAGTTATCAGAAGGAGAATAAAACCACCCTAAAGTGAAGAGCCTCCAGTATCAGATGGGTCACTCACTGAGGACGGCTGACCACCAGCTAACTTGCGAATAGAAAAAGACATATGACTGCTGTTTTCAGAGATGTGCAGTCTGTGCGCATATTATGTGAAGACCTGGCTTCAAAAAGTTTTAAAAATTTTAAAAATTTCCTGGCTTCATGGAGATGATTTAACCTTTGTATTGTGTTGGTTCCCTGTTTGCAATTACAATGCTTCTGGCAAAAAAATAGCCAAAACAAAGCATAAATTATAACCAGATGAAGCATGACTTCTTTTAACTGATTTATTTGTAGAATTTGTGGCATGTAAACCTCCGTTATCTGAAGAGATATGGTGCTGTGAAAAAGTATTAGCCCCTTCCTCGTTTATTCTATTTTTGCATATTTTTCACAATTAAATGTTTCAGATCGTTTGAAGTGATTTCAATATTTGACCAAAATATCCCAAGCAAACACAATACGCAGTTTTTAAATACTCATTTCATATGCTGTGGGGAAAGAAGGTATCCAATCCTACTTAAGTTTTTGAAAATTAACTGCTCCCTAGAAAATCAAGCAATTGCACACTTTCATCGATAATTGGGTCCAATTTTACTTGACACACCCAGGCATGATTGCTACGATCTTTGTTTAATCTAATCATCACTTATTGCATGTCCTAATGTTACATAGAATAGTTTTCCCACATTTAAGCTGCAGTAGCCTATAATTACAATATTTAGCACTAGTACTGCAGTTTTTATATGCAGAAAACGGCAGTTTTGACTCATGGAAAAAACGCCTCTGCACTTATCTATTGTAACAGATTCTAACGTTAACAGTCAGTTTGCTTTTCACTCCACCATCCTGGTAGTAACGTTAATTGTGCACTGCTTCGTCAGGTTCAGAGTCATGTTTGTTATTGCTGGTTTTCAGATCTGAAAACACTCTCTGAATAAAAAGCATGCTGTGTATGTTGAAACAAGTGTTCTGTAAAATGGATAAGGGGTATGAAAGGACTAGGCAAACATTTTATGTTATTTTTCTCTTTTCAAGTATTTACAGACCACAACTGAAACCTGTATTTGAAGGAAGAGAAGACAAAGCCATTCAATACTGTGCTCTACCAGGCAGCCTCTGACCCTACCACATATTACCTTGACAAGCAGCTCACAATAAAGATTGAATTAATTTCACTTGGTGAGTTGAAATATTGACAACACTGTTTCACTGTAGATGTGAGGCCGGTGAGGGTCCTCCAGGTCTCTTCTGAGAGGGTGCTCAGCTACTCTGAACAGTCATGAAAAAAAAAATCCCAAAGCGGGTGTCTTTGCTATTATTTTTTCATTCATGTTTTGACTCATACATTTAGAGCTGCAACTAAGGATTATTTTCACAACTGATTAATCTATTATTTTCACGATTAATCGGTTTGTTATTTGGTCCATATAGTGGCAGAAAAATGCTGATCAGTGTTTCCCAGTCACAGATGGTGTCCTCAAATGTCTTGTTTCATCCACAACTCAAAGATATACAGTTTACTGACATAAAAAAGTAAAGAAACAAGAATATTCACATTTAAGACAATGAAATTAGTCTTTTTTTTTTCATTTTTTCTTAAAAAAAATGACTCAAACAGATTAATTGTTGATCAAAATAGTTGACTATTAATTTAATAATTGATTAGTCATCAATTAAGCGATTAATTGCTGCAGCTCTACATGCACTATTATGTGTCAACACACATATCAATAACAAAGGCGGCTAAGAAGTTTAATCGAACTATATTAGTGCCATCATCTTCATCTGACCAGATGTTACATGTTTAGGGCTGGAACCTGATGACAAAGAGGGAGCTGAACCCTTGGAATAGGAAGAGGAGATGCCCTGCACAAATGCAAGTGAAGCACCTCAAAATGAACACTTCACTGAAGACCAAACTTTGTTCCTGATTGATTTGATGAGGCACAACCTCAAAGAAGTTGGTGGTGAGCTGCCCAAAACTTTGAAAGATTTGAATGCCAGAGTGAAGGCAGGCAAGGGTTCAAAAGAACGTATGTGGAAGGAGATGGCTGCCAAGCTAACTGACCACTTTAAAGTGGTTTTTGATCCCGACAGAGTCGCCCAGAAATGGGGAACGCTGAGGAAGCTTACAAGAAAATCGAAGACAATAATTGCACCACAGGCAAGGGGGCAGTGCGCTTTCAATTTTACAATGAGATGTCGCAACTTTTGGGAGGGCATCATGACATTGAGTTTCCAGTCGTCGGTACCTCTAAAAGCTTGGAGATTCAGAAACCTGATGCACTTCTCACTGACAACAGACAGCAATGTGCCTGCCTTTCCTCAGACAGTCTTTCCCCAGGTTCAACTCCATGTCCTCCTCATCGCCAAGAGGAAAGCAGCCTCTTGAGATTTCTGCGTGAAGCTGAGCATGAATCCCAGCACAGACATGAGGAGATGCTCAACCATATGAAAACTTCCCAGGAGTCCTTTGAGGCTATGATGAAAAGTTACCTGGAGAAGAATTAATTAATTGTTTGCACTATTTTTGTTTTCTGGTACTTGTTTACTGATCCACATGTTATTATTGATATTTTAATGTGGTGTTTCCTGTGCCTACTGTTAAGGCCAACGCCCACTGGCCGCGAAGCGGCGTGTCGCGTCAAACTTCGAACGTTGCCTTGACGCTTTTAAACGCCCACTGAAAGCGTCAGCCGCGTGAACATTGACAGCTGTCAACTCGACCGAGAGGCCATGAGTGTCGATCTAAAAATATTAAACAAGACAATGTTTAATTTTGGAGAGGGACATCTACCTACCTACTTACTTGCCTATCTACCCACCTACCTACCTACCTATCAAGCTTATTTTAAGTGATGGCAAAGTGCGACGGTCAGGTTACTATGCACTATACGTTATATACAGGCATAATTTTCCTCCTAAATTTAGACGTCAAGTAAATTAAGATTATGATTCATTTTACTTTACCCAGCAACGAATTAGCTAGCTAGCTAACTTAGCAGTGTAAAGTTCTCATCAGTGTACCTTGAGTTAGGTACTGTCTAACTGTAGATCGCCTGATAACTTAAATGCCCGCAAAATAACGGATTTCCTTTCAAAACTGCGACTTGGTTAAAAAGCAGGTTGACAACTGCATGTGAGGTTGCCGCTAAATGTGTGACTAACCATGACAAGGCGAAATAGTTCAATAATCTAAAAGACAAATGTACTTTTATTGTGTTGATGCTTTAGAAATTCTGCAGTGGTGAATAGTAAAAATTGAGCAGTGGCGAAAAGTAAAAATCTGAAGCGCGTCAGACGCTGCCAGTGGGCGTTGCTCCATTGAAATTAACGTAACCAATTTTTTTGACGCGCGTCTCACACTTCCAGTGGGCGTTGGCCTTTAGTGTTTCTCATATTATCCACATTAACACTATTTCATATCTGAATATGAGGAACGCTATATTTATATCCCAGAACGCCGAATGGCGTTTTGGGGGAATATTATGTTTTTGGTCCGACTGTCGCCGCCGCACCACGTGTTAACACGATAACTTCAGTAATATTTCAATTACAAATTCCAAATTTTACACAAAAGTAAGTATCATAAAGCGGAAGAACTGATTCAATTTTGGACAATTTACGATGACTAGATTGGCCACCAGGGGCCAAAAACTGATTGAAGTGTTAACGCGATAACTGCAGCAATATTTCAATTAGAAATTCCAAGTTTTGCATATAAGCAAGTATCATAAAGAGGAAGAACTGATTCCATTTTGGACAATTTTAGATTTCTAGATTAGCCACCAGGGGCCAAAAACTGAAAAAATCACTGTTTTTATCATATCTCTGGAAATATTTGTCCGATTGACCTCAAATCAAGTGCAAATGAATGGTCATGACCAGAGGATGTGTCCCACGATGACATTATACCTTTTTGGTTCAAAATTTTGACACAAGGTGTATCTTTGTCGCATAAAAATCACCATTTTTGCTATATCTTTGGAACTATTTCTCCAACTGACATGAAACTATGTGCAACTGCAAGGTCATGACCTTACAATGTGCCACATGATGACATACCTGTCAATATTTTGCCACCAGGTGGCGCTTTGTGATGGAAAATTACCATTTTGGCCATATCTTCAGAACCATTTAACCAATTGACCTGAAATTAAGTTCAAATGAAAGTCTATTCAAGGATTGGGGAATTGGAGGATTGGGGCATTCGGGGATATACCCCCAGCCGTTACCTCCGACTGCATAAGCCTAGTTTGGTCTATGCACTGGCACTCAGCGACGTAACTTTTTTCCAGCGAGAGCGGCATTTCAGATCTCTTCAGGTAATTCTGTTGACAAGTACGTGGTTTTGTCCGTTTACATTTTCCAATCGGACAGCTGTCTATTTTTGACAGCAAGTTGCGTGACCGTGCAGCAAAAACAGGTGTGCGCACTTTTCGCCAAAATTACCTTCATTCGCTACGGAGTTCTGAAATGCTGCTCTCGCTGGGAAAAAAAATTGCCGTTGCCAGTGCCAGTGCATAGACTTATTTATAATTAAATTATTTTTCTGTACTGACTGTAGCCCATTATTTTGTCGCTGTTAGATTGCATGGGGGAGAGAAGCCGTGTCTTCAATTGCCACTTGATTATTCTTGAATTGGAAAACGTTTTAATCAGGAAAACCATCTAGAATTAGCCAGGACTAATTGTAATCAATAGAGGGATGGATATTTTACACTAAATCTAGCTGTCTAACGCCGGCCCTGAATATAGTCATATTGCTAAGGTACAAACAAGTTTCCACAGGTAGTTCATAAGTTCATTTACATAATTTTCATTGTTATTGTCATATCATAGCTGAATACCTGAACAGTCAAGTTAAGCACAGTTAAACAATGTTTGCAAATAACAGTACATGTGCTCTTTCATTTGTAAATTAAAATTGTAAAACTTTAACAACAGTGGAACTTCTATCGGTCATTAATGCAATGAATGAATGAATATTGATAATGCAAAACATGTTTGATGTTTTTTTACATAAAGTTGATGGCTTATTATGAGATTAAAAGAGAACATACTAGTAAAACTATTCATTGACGGAATTAAAACAAAAACAAAACATGTCTAGTTGCCGTCACCATCTAATAGTTGTAGTGCTGTCTATTCATTTTCATCTCCCCATCTTGGGCTACCCTGTGGATGCTCTTCACACACATCTGTGGGGTCTGTGCGCACATTGTGTAGGATGCAAGCTGACATAATTATCATTACAACAATGTCAAGCCGTGTATTTTGAAGGTCTCGCGCTCTCCTCCATCGACACTTCATCCTGCCAAAGGCCTGCTCCACAATCACTCTGCCCCGGCTTATTTGTAGGTTTCTTGCCTGTTCCTCTGCTGACAGGGCCCCATTGTCGCTTTTTGGTGTCAGCACAAAAGGGTAGGCATTCCCACAGTTAGCACTCTCCCCCAACAGTTGGTACTCTCCCATCTTCTCCTCCCAGGTGCTGTAAAATGTGGAAGAGCGCAGCATCCGTGTATCGTGCACCCTCCCTGGTGGTCCCACAAAAATGTCCTCAAACTTTCCCCTCTCGTTCACTATCCCTTGTTGGAGGACAGTATAATAACCTTTCCGGTTTAAATAGTCGCCGCCTCTGATGATGGGCTTCTGGATTTTAATATGGCACCCATCAATGGCACCTATGATGCCATTGATGCCACAGACCCTGCCAAACGCTGCGGCAGATGTTGTTTTCTCACACTCTCTAGGCCAGAAGATGAAGGAGGAAGTGAGAGAACAGAGTGTGCTGAGCAGCTCCAGAATGGCATGGTCTGCTGCTGACTGAGACGTTCATTTTTTCTGATCGCTCTCAAAAAGAGTTTTGGTTGCCGATATACCAAAGACACATGGCAAGCTTTTGGTGAAAGGGAACCTCTGGTCAGCCTCCAACATGTAGGCATGGCTGGATGTGTTGGTTGAGCTTCAGCAGCAGAAAATCGAATTGCGCCCAGGTCACCCGAAGATGCTGGCGATGCTGTATGCTCGTCCATCTGCATAAGTATTTCCCATTCTGTACTCATCTTTAAAATAGACTTTCTGATGGATGGTTGTGACTGGAGCAAAGCATACCTGTAAGGCAACAGAAAGTAAGATGTGCATTTATTTATTTATTTGATTTATTTTACAACATAGATGTTTGGGGAAGGGGGAAGTTATGGTTATGGAAAAGGGAAAATAGTTGTGCGCGTTCAATGCAGCCAGACAGACCGGTTGACACTTGCTTGGCTCGCTTTTTCTGGTTCATGCCCATATGCTGCTGCGGACAGTTTGGGACTGCAGAAGAGCGCAAGTTATTTAAGTCATACTTGCAGCACGTTTTTTCTTCATTCCTGGCCCAGAAGTAGTTAATATACTTCCCCAGTGGTAATTTTTGATGCTTGGAAAGCATCCAAACAAACAAATGTGGGCAGGCATGTTTCCGAGCTGGCGCAATGAAACACATTAACATTGGGAATTTCCGACCCGAATCTTTCAGAGTTCCGAGTACAATCGAACGCAGCATAATTTCCATTTCCTTTGGACTGCATGGGAAATGTAGTTCTGTGGTCCTTGCACTGTATACACTTGAAATGCTTTCGTGAAGCTTATTTTTTATGCATGCATTTTTTTTAATACTTATTTACTATATTCAGAAGTTCTGTGTATGTGTGTGTGTGTGTGTGTGTGTGTGCATTGAAAAATATTTTTGTGGAGAGAGTAATATAAATAAATCCTAAAACACATTTTTGAATCCTTGTATTTGCATTAATTCATCATGAGAATGATCTGATCCCACAAATTCTAGGCTGGATAACATCTTATAATGACCACATCCCTTCCAATAAAACTTGCTCCTCCCGTTTTAGAATGCCCACATTCGTTTCCGTATCCAAGCATTCTGAAAACTAATGTATTAGCCATTGACAGGGCTGCCGAGTCTGATATCATACCATATAGCATATCATACAGCATAAATCGCATCATAATGTATATCATACCATAGCATATAACATGTCATGTGCAATGTCTCATATCATACATCTCATGTCATGTCATAGTTTTAGATACAAGACATCGTAAATCAAGCACCATGCACGAAAAGAATGACTTCTCATAAGAGAAAAATAGTTTTGGAGATGGAAAGAAATATAACCGTTAAAATGGCTGTGTTTAAATGAAAATTGAACAAGGCCCTGAGTGCAGACAGATACACTTATCCAGGCAGAAATGTGTCTGATTAAAGAGGTGCTGCTATGGGAATTAAGTTGCTCAGCAATACTTTCCCATGAGTGCTAGTTCTAAAGTTCTGATAATGGACTTAAATGCATCACTTGATTGAAAGCAGCCTGTGTAGGAATAAAAAGCTGAAAGCTTCCCTCTCATGTGGTACATTGTGATGCAGTGAAGGGTGGGGTATGCCATGGTCTCAGCTGGAATGTCAGTATCCTAGAATTTATTTTTCCTGTGACCAGTGGTTAGTTGGATTTGACAGGGGGGGAACCCTAAAATTCGGTGTCGATGCGCAGCGGAAGAAAACGACACAAATTATTGCAAATAACTGTATTTGCTTTTTTTTGGCCCTTCGGGACTATGACATAGTATTTTCATATTCACATAATCAGGAAGTGGGCATTACGAGAAAAGCAGAGATGGTTTGGCTGAAAACTTGCAGAATATTGGGAAGTATGACAGTGAAGATATTCTCCTGTTACTGTATTTTTCATTTCCTAAAACAGTAAATCAAAACTATTACATTATTACCAACATGAACTAGTGCTGCACGATTAATCTAATCGCAATCGCAATCGCGATGTCAAGCAGTGCGATTGCATAACCGCAAAAAGGTGGCGATTTGCGATTCAATCTATATAAGTGTGCTGCCAGTGAACATAACTGTCTCCTTTAATAGTATGGAGTCTGTTGACTTTATGCCCACAAGTGCTATCCTGAGCTGTGTCGGAGTAGTCAAAAATTACGTGCTATTGAATAACTCCACACCATTTTTATTTAATCTATGTGGAAAACATCTGAAGATGAAGGAAGGGTGTAATATGGAATTCCTACCGCTTAGGAAAACAACCGCACGAATAAGAAAATAAGAATGCACTTAAAGCAGGTGATGGGGTCCCATCCGTTTCTTTACGCGATTGGTCAGATGAATAGTTGCCACTTTAAATACTGCTGCGGCGCAGAATTGTGGAATGGCGTTATCTCCTTTCTTTTCGAAAAGGATGCGTCTGTGTACCCTATGCTAAAGGAGGTAAATTGGGAAGAACTGAGACACCGTTTCTTAACATTTAAAGAAGTCAAAGACTCTTATCATTGTTGCTACGGCACGTAATCATTTCCAGATCAGTTTTCAGGAATTAGGAACTTTCCCCAGCGAAAAAAAATATTGAGACGCAGCTGTGGTCCGTGCAGCAGGTATGGTCACGTGAATTACTCGCTACAGTTCTCAGAGACCAACACTGCCGACGAATAAAATCATGAGCAGGAGCGCACGAGCAAGCCCAGGCTGAGTGAGAGAGTCCGTGGCCGAAAAAAAACCCCGCAACATCTACAATCATATGCAGAGATTAGGCGCGAGTGTCTCGCCTCTTAGTGGCATTCACATTCTTGTGTCTTAGTCAGCAATTATTCTATCAACGCGCACTGAAGAAATTCACTCGCGGAATTTAAGTCATTGTGCATTACGGTGGATTTCCCTACTAGTGACAGGGAGATCGATTGACTCTCATGATTGTCTTTACTGAGGGATTGAAAGTAGTGGAATTGCATAAAGACGTTTCAACTGTTCTTATTTCATTTAATATAAACAATTCAAACGATCATGTCCACCGTTATGCAAGTGAAAGTGAAACTTTAATACAAAAGGATTTTAATTCCGCATGAGAATCTCATTAATAAGCGTTCATTGAACAATTGCGGACTACGGTGAATTAGCGCCAAAAAAAAAAAAAAAATGCGCGAGACTTAGGCCGAGTGCGTGAGACTTGCCATCTCGGCATATGACGATACTTTGATTTCAGGTACGGCGACGTGGAACAGAATAAGACGTGTTGTGTAAAACTTGCGAAGTTAAAATATCCACATCCCGCGACAACACTACCAATCTGTATCAACACTTGGGACAGCAGAGAGAGAAGCATAAGGAATGCATGTGATGAAAGCCGAGCCAAGTAAAGCCAAAGAGACGACTGAAATCCGCTACTGCCCAATGGTGCCACTGCTTTTGTACTTTGCAGAAATGCCTTTATTTTTCAAGGGTACTGTACAAACTTTTTGCTTTTTGTATTAAGTAGTACTTAATAGGTTTACAAAAATGCCTGCAGAAAGGCATCTAAGTTTACAATAGTGCCACTGCATTTGTACTTTGCAGAAAATATCCTGATTTTCAAAAAAGGAAAAACCTTTTTTGGAAAATGTTATTTTGAAAACGGTGCTATAAACTTGTTTTATATTTTCATGCACCTTAATGTTTGCATTTTTTGAGTTGAGAAAAATACCCTGCAAAATCATCATTATTCTCTGCACTGTCCTTGATAACAAAGATAGTAGGCTCAAGATATCATTTAAAAAAAAAAATCATATCGTGATCGCAATCGCAAATCGCAATATGGTCCACTATAAGCGCAATCGCACATTTTTTCCAAATCGTGCAGCACTAACATGATCAAGTAATAGAAATCTATGAATCTTTTTGTGATTTCAAAACACTGTTCTTACACTGAACACACAAACCATATTCTGCTTCCAAAATGTTCTGATTTTCAATAAGAATTATGGCTAGATGTATCAAGATGGATCTCTAATAATTTTATGCTCTAATGCAGTTTGCGACTATGGTTTTGGGAAATGCATCCCCGGATAGTACAGGACGCTCTGATGCTGCCAGCATAATACAGCTTGCTTGCCAGCTACATAAAAACATGCTGCTCAGCGCAATGATTTTCAAGCAGCTCTACCGCTAATTAGCTAGCTGCCTGTCACGTTCCGTCGGAGGGCAGTTAGGGAGTAATATATCGCATTGCTCATTATATTTTTGTGATATTATTACAATTATTGAGTCCGATAACGCGTTACGATCCAAGCAGTCACACAGGCGGAGGTCTTGAAGAAACACTGCGGGCACAACAGCCGTAAAAAAAGAGAAGAGGGAACAATACGCTTTCAAAACAATAGAAGAAGACTGGTTTACATTTGAGATGGCAGCAGCGCATGATTCTACGTTTTCTAAGTGGATATATTCGCACTATTTTGAATTTGTTGCAGAAAAGGACAAGAACCTCACAGTACGGTGCACTATATGTGCTGGTGGGAGGCCGAGGGAACTGTCTATGGCTAAATATGGTACAAGTAGCCTCTAGAAACACCTGGAGAGGGTGCACAGCAACCTCAAGCTAACAGCTAAACCACCTCTGACTAGCAAACAGGAGGTGGAAGATGACGGCGCGAGCAAACAAAAACAACGAAAGATTTCTCCAGACCAGAAGTGAAGATGCTTGACCCAGGAGAAGTGAGAAGGCTGGTGGCGGAGTATGTCGTGGAGGATGCGCTACCTCTTTCTACAGTTGAGTCGCCAGCGTTTCAAAAGCTTGTCAGCAAAATCCCTGTCTCTAATGATATAGTCAGTGGCAGTTGAAGACACGGCTTCTCTCCCCTTCTGCGATCTAACAGTGACAAATGGGCTACATTCAGTTCAGAAAAATAATTAAAATGATATCCCCGAGCGCCAAATGGCGTTCCAGGGGATATTATGTTTTTGTTCCGACCGCCGCCGCCGGCGCTCTACGTGTTAACGCGATAACTTCAGTAATATTTCAATTACAAATTCCAAATTTTACACATAAGTACGTATCATAAAGCGGAAGAACTGATTCGATTTTGGACAATTTATGATGTCTAGATTGGCCACCAGGGGCAAAAACTGATTTAAGTGTTAACGCGATAACTGTAGTAATATTTCAATTAGAAATTCCAAGTTTTGCTTATAAGCAAGTATCATAAAGACGAAGAACTGATTCCATTTTGGACAATTTACGGTTTCTAGATTGGCCACCAGGGGCCAAAAACGGAAAAAATCACTGTTTTTATCATATCTCTGGAAATATTTGTCCGATTGACCTCAAATCAAGTGCAAATGAAAGGTCATGATCTGAGGATGTGTCCTATGATGACATTATACCTGTTTGGTTCCTGGTTGGACACAAGGTGGAGCCTTGTCACATAAAATTCACCATTTTTGCTATATCTTTGGAACTATTTCTCCAATTGACATGAAACTATGTGCAACTGCAAGGTCATGACCTCACAACGTGTCACACGATGACACCATACCTGTATGGTTCAATATTTTTCCACCAGGTGGCGCTTAGTGATGGAAAATTACCATTTTGGCCATATCTTCTGAACCATTTGACCGATTGACCTGAAATTAAGTTCAAATGAAAGTCTATTCAAGGTCTATTCAAGGATTGGGGAATTGGAGGATTGGGGGCGTTTGGGAATATACCCCCAGCCGTCGCCTCCGACGGCATAAGCCTAGTTTGGTCGATGCACTGGCACTCAGTGACGTAACTTTTTTCCAGCGAAAGCGGCATTTCAGATCTCTTCAGGTAATTCTGTTGACAAGTACGTGGTTTTGTCCATTTACATTTTCCAATTGGACAGCTGTCTATTTTTCATTGCAAGTTCCATGACCGTGCAGCAAAAACAGGTGTGCGTACTTGTCGCCGAAATTACCTTCATTCGCAACGGAGTTCTGAAATGCTGCTCTCGCTGGGAAAAAAATTACCGTTGCTCTGTGCCCGTGCAAAGACTTATTTATAATTAAAATTTTTTTTTTTCTGACTGTAGCCCATTATTTTGTCGCTGTTAGATCGCATGGGGGAGAGAAGCCGTGTCTTCAATTGCCACTTGATTATTCTTGAATTGGAAAACGTGTTGTTGGGAGACAGAATTTTTGGGTGTTGGCAATATGAGGTGAGCCAGACGGTTTGGTCAATGGGTCATGAATGTGCATTAGGTGATAAAGAGAAGCCATCAGGTCCTGAAAGGACATATCGCCTATTTGTCACTCCCAGCTGGGATCTCCGTTTATCTTCAGTCCCAACAGGGCAACAGGCACTAGCACCTTTTAATTGGAGGCTCTTTATGCCCACATATGGTTCAGGAGAGGCCCAATTGTAGAGTACTGCTTTGTCAATGTGTAAACCCTGGAACCAATCAGCAACAACTTCTGATAACATTACAGAAGTCATATGCAAATGTATGTACTTTAACATGTATAAAGCTTCTTACAAAATGAAGGAATTTTAGAACTTTGCATCACGCTGTTGTTCTCACGGCCGGCTGTGTAATAAACTCTTTCCTGCTTTTTGACACGAACAATCGGACTCTGCTTCTTCATCGGGACAACGTTCTTGGTTTTTTATTAATTTACCAACAGTGTTAATAAGGAAAACCATCTGGAATTAGCCAGGATTAATTGTAGTCAATAGAGGGATGGATATTTTACCCCAAATCTAGCCGTCTAACGCCGGCCCTGGATATAGTCATATTGCTAAGATACAAACAAGTTTCCACAGGTAGTTCATAAGTTCATTTACATAATTTTCATTGTTATTGTCATATCATAGCTGAATACCTGAACAGTTAAGTAAAACAATAAATAATACATATCCATGTTTTACAGTACTCACAAAAGAGACTGTAGGTAATGAAAAAAGTCCTCACTTCTAAAAAATAATATGGATAGAAATATAAAGTTATGAGTCACTAGAGATTTGTGTCCTTGTGTCTGAGGAAAATTCATTGACAAAATACAACCTTTAGAACTATGCCATGTAAATTCAAATTCCTACACGTGTAGATTGATAAAATACAAGTGATTTTTTTAAAAGCTTCATTTAAAAGAAACTCATCAATCACAGTGAGACATTCTCTACAAATTGAGTGTTTTTATGATTAACAACACAAATGGTCTGTTTTAATTATATATGCACAAATGTGCATTAAAGTTTTATATTGACAGCAAAATTGCTCACAATTCAAAATTGATTAGTGGATGAGTAGACAATGTTTGTAGTGTCTTACCTTCGTATGCTCTGCATAACAGGAGGATAATTAATACCTAGTTGTCCTCTTTATTTTTCAGCGTGTTCTACCAGACAGAAAAACAATTGCCAAAGATTTGGACAAAGCCTCTAAAGTGATGGAAAAGGAGCTAAAGAAAAAAATTGACACCCAAGATTGTGTCTGCAACAGCTGATATATGGAGCACCAATAACAAAAGTTTCATGGGCGTGACTATTCACTGGATCGATGCGGGTATCTTAATGAGAGAGAAAGCGGCAACAGCTTGTAAAAGATTCAGGGGCAGACACACATACAATGCAGTTGCCACAGAGCTGGAGGACATCTTTTCCAGATATGGACTGAACAACAAAGTTACTGCTTGTGTGACAGATAAAGGGAGTAACTTTGTGAAGGCATTCAAAGAGTTTCAACAGCAGCAAGCACAGCCTGAGTCTGATGAGGAGCAGGAGCAAGAGACGACTGAGGTAACCTGTACAGACCTGCACAATGTGCTCAACACTGCTGCTGATGATGATGGCCAAAGCATTTGTGAACTGCTGCCCGTTCACTCAATCTAATTGCAAACAGTGAAGTTGACAAATGGCTGCATCTAATCCAGACTCAAGGACTGTGTATCGTCGTGCTACAGGAAAATGTTCAGCACTGTGGACAAAGGTCAGCCGTTCGACTGTTGCATCAGAGTACCTGGAAGAGGTCAATGAAAAAAAGCTGATTGTTCCCACAGTAACTCGCTGGAACTCATTCTTTGATGCCTATGCACGAATCATGAAAATGCCCCTTGCCAACATCAATAAGCTATGCACACAGCTTCAAATTAAATGCATGAATGACAAGGAATACCAGTTTCTCAAAGAATACTGTTTGATCATGAAACCTTTTACCGTAGCCTTTGACATTTTGCAGGGTGGGGACACTTGTTTTTATGGTACACTTCAGCCAACTTTGGAAATTCTAATGGCCAAAGTCCATTTTTAACTGCGCGGGTTATCAAAGATGATTGGTGAACTGCCTGACATAATCGTGAAAGCAATCAAAAGCCAGTTTGCAGCAACTCTTGACTCCAAGGATGCATTGCTGGCTACTGTTTCACTGCCCAAATTTAAGCTTCGCTGGGTAAGTGAGAAACCAAGAAAAGACTACATTATGTTCCTGCTCACTACAGAGAAACCTTCTCAAACCTCCAGCCCAGATGCCTGATCCTCAGCCCAGATGCCTGGACAAATGGCTTTAATGACATGTAAATGATTTATTTTAGGATCTCTGTGAAGTGTTTAAACCTTTTCCAATTATTAATACATGACTGATTCCCCAAGACAGTCCATTAAAACAGGATTACATAAAAGAATCCATACTTTTTATCAGGGGCAGGTCACGTACCACTAAACAGTGTCGGACGTACATTTTTTCGTGCTGGACGTACGGCGCCTGAATGCAATTTAAAATTCAACTGGATCTTCATCCCTAACAAATGAATTTTAAACTTTCTCATATAAAATGAACAAAATACCACAACTTCAAACCTCCACAAGTATATTTATGCGTAAGGTTACTAAAAAAGTAACATATCAAACCATTTTTGGTGTCGGATGTTCAAGGTCAGAAGGTAATTTTACATCAACTGGATCCTTGTCTCCAACAAACATATTTTAAACTTTATCATATCTTAATGAACAAAATACCACATTCAAACCTCTGCAAGTGGGTTTATGAGTAGGTGACAAAAAAAAATAAGATGTATAAAAACCTTTTTTGGTGTTGGACATACGATCTAAATGCTATTTTAAGCCAACTCAATCCCCATATAATGAACAAAACACAACTTCCAACCTTGGCCAGTTGGCTTAACTCAAATAAATTACATTGCTGAAATCAAACACAACTGGTATCAAATATTCAGTTTGTCTTATTGAATACATAACACTTTGCTCAGTAAATTTATTCAATAAATTTCCTGATTCTCACTTGGAAATAGGTTGAGTGTTAACCTGCATTTTGGTAATGCCACTGGTAGTAGACAGAGTTTTATTTTTACATGACGCTTAACATGCGCACCCTAAGTCAGCAAAACCGCATTTTTACTTCTGGATCAGCAAAGCTTAGAAAGTAGTGCCGTGATTAGACTTGAATATCACTCACTGCTTGATCAATCAATCGCTCACATTCAGCATATTGATGGAAAAATATACAAAAATGAATTTATTACAGGTTTCAATGATTATTTTATTTGCATTCAATAAAGCGATTGTTGCTTTCGTGAGCACAAACTCAAACAAAATGTTTGCCAGGAAAATTCAGTTGGTTCCCGTTAATCAAATCGAAAGATTCAAAATGGCACTTGTGTGCGAATGTGTGAACTACGTCATCGACATAAGACTTCCCAACAAGGACGCGACCAAAACAAGTGTACCAGAAAAAGCAATACACCCATTTTGACTACCGTAGCACAATCCAGCCGAGTTGCGATACGCAATTGGAGGACGCACCGCAAAGCCCCGAATGACCTAGAGTTCCACATGGCTACCAGATTTAAATCTGTGGAATTTCAAAATCAAATTTCCGTCCTGTACAAAGATGATGGCAAAAAGAGGATACAATCGCACAACATAGTTCCTATTCCAGCTATCAGATGGCAGCTGATCAGTGATTATTCCTCTTCCCATCCCTATGAAATGCTTTCCTCCGATTCCAGAACTGGTGGTATGAAGGTAATAATCATTCTTGTTACCAATTACAGTCTCCATGAGCTTTAAACTGTTGGAAACTGTGGTGTCGGACATACTCTGTGTCGGACGTACAAAATTTGACACCGGTATTCCCAGCATGTTGCAAATACCTGATGACAATAAAGTAGTCCATAATAATAAAGACATTATATACACATTTAATCCAGGTTATCAAGTTAGTTTGACAGTGCATATTGATGGGACAGTTACAAAGAATCATTTTTTGTGTTGGACGTACATGTGAAAAGTGTTTATACGTAGTATGCAAATTATTTTTTACTTTGATAAAAATATCATTTCGATTCAATGTAATATATATTAGGGCCTTATGTAAAAATCACTCCAACAAAACATTTCAACAATGATAATCTTAGATAGAAAAAAATACAATTATTTAAATATGCATCAATCAGGGATATCCAAACTCCTTTATTCCATCTTACATAAACACTGATATTTATATAAATATACGTCTTCCACTCAGGTTTACTTGTTGGTTTTGAAAAACAGGGCAATAAACCTTTAAAATTATGCATTACAGAGATCTGTCGCACTACTTTGAAAATTTCACCTTTAGGTTTACTAATTGGCAGAATTGCCCAAAAGATCAAAACAATATATGGAATTACTTATATATACTATACGGAGTTGAAATTTTTTACTAATCGTTAAGATTTCCTTGCAATCTCGAATCAAAGCATAAAGGTAAATTAATCTTTTTGTCCCTATCCCCTCTTAACCCTAGAACACTATCGCTGGGTGATTTTCACCGAAGCAAACGTGTTTACGTGATTTTCATTATGTTGCGTTTGGCTGAGTGTTATGGGTCCCTGGGTAGCTTCAGCATTGTCTTTGACATCTTTGAAGGCATGGGTGTTTTGTTTACCTCAGGGTACTTTTTTTCATTTTGTTAGACATGGCACAGTTGAAAATAAAAGAACACTACTCTAATTTGTCATGCATTGTCATATTTTGCTGAGAAGTACTTTTTATTGGGCATTTTACTATATCGGGAAAAATCACCCAGCGTTAGTGATGGTGTTACTAATTTTAGCAATAGTGTTCTCGGGTTAATTATTACAGGCTTAATTGACCAGAAAAAAGGTCGAATTGATTGATTGACAATCAGGCATAGTACGTGGAAACAGGTTGACAAAATCTAGCGATAAAAAAGAAATCACTGCCTATCCTGACCGCATGTCCCTGCTGGCGGCTGTAGATGTCAAAGAAAGATATGCACATATAACGTTACTGCTGAGCCAGAAACGCAAACAAACATTGCTTGCATAACTACCGGTGCATTTGAGCCTTTGTCAGACTTTGAATGAATGGCTAATAATTTTATTAATGTGCTAGCTAGCTGGTAAGCAGCCTGGTTGGCATTTTGCACATAGCCTAAAGCAGCTAACGTTAACCCTTTGTGAATTTAAATTCTTTTAGTTGGCCAGTTTGAATTGTTGAATATTACAAAGAGCTTCACCATCGACTTCAACTAAATCTGCTTACTTTGGCTATAAACGCCGCTTCAAACATTGACAATTCCTCGCAGGCTGGTTGGTGACCGATGCACCGATGAATACAGCAAACATACAGCTACGTTTTCGTGAAGGCGGGGCCAGCAGAGACAGATGTTGCGCTCTGATTTGTTGAGCATCTTGGTGCTTTTGAGAGAGTGGTAGGCAGGCTGTAATTGAAAGCAGCATGCGAAAATGATCTGTAGTCCGCGGCGCTTCTCAGATAGCAAGCTCCTCCGCTCCGGATCTGCCGCAGATCTGCCCCGGATCAGCTGGAGCTGGGGCAGATCCGCGGCAGATCCGGACTGGAGGAGCATGCTGTCTGGGTATTGTTAAGGCGCTTCCTCACCGGATGCGAAACAGATTTTTCACATGACAGATTACATTCAAAGTCAATGCAAAGACGCGAATACACGCAAAGTGTATTCGCGTGAATCGCGTCTTTGCATTGACTTTGAATGTAATCTGTCGTGCGAAAAATTTGTTTCGCGTGCGGAGTGAAAAACATTTTTTGTCAAATAAATATTTCAATTCAAACTAAGGTGGTGGAAGGAATATGACCGTTCCGGCCCACTTTAACCCCTGCCTGTGACTAATTTTAACATATGCCAATACAGATTCTTTGATGCTCTTGCTATAGCTTCTGTTTTTTTCAAATATGTTATTTGTCTGTCATTTTTATAGTCTGCAAACATGACATGTTCAAAATAATTAAAATTCCCAACGATTTTATTTTTTTGGTGTGCTTTTGATACACCCCCCCCACCCCCACCCCAGTCCCCAAAGTCCTGTTTAGTTGATTTCATAGATTACTATTTAATGGTTGAATCTATTATGGGATTTAATCCTTACAGTTGTAATATTGACTGTGCCCAGCCAACCTGTAATGCAACATGTAATTGGTAGCTGCTTAGCTCAAAGCTGGGAATGATTCAGTTGACTGGGGTTCACATCATTTTCCAGTGACCATTTTCAGCCAGTAGGGTGCCATTAAGTCCGCCTGGTGCATTGTGAAGGGAGCATTTTCATCTGACTCATCTCTGTTATGCAACCTGTCAAACAAATCAGACAGGCACAGAAATGTTGGCAGCCAAGGGACAACTGCGGGTTATCCGTGTGTGCAGAGATGCCACCTTCCTACGCTGCTAACGTCCTTTGACTCCTGTGTGACACCAGAGCCAGATGACCATTGACCTAATAGACTGCATACAAACTACAGGCCGAGGTCTGGCTACGTCAGCCATCAACCTTCCTCAGGCTTGGAGAAAAGCAGCTTTGGGAACAGAAGGTCAGTTCTCAGGTGCCACTTTTATTGTGCAGTTAGGGGCTGGAAGCTGTGCGGCATAGCCGCATTGTCTGAGCAGTCCAATAGGCGTGTTAGATGAAGGGATGTAACCCATTTCTGGTTCGTCCTCAGAATATTTCTTTGTTGACCAAATAGCATAGTTGCTTCACAATTGGCAGTAGATAGTGGGACAAAAAAAATCTAAGAAAAAAAAATGATGCAGTGCCTGCTATTAGCTGTCGAATGAGTTGATTCCTCTTCAGATACCAGTGTGCTTGGGTTTGACCTTTCAAGATCACTAAAGATGAAAGGTGCAGATGTTATTTTACACACCACGAGTTGCTTTATGTGATTAATAACAACTAAGTGGCTATGTACAGTCGTTTTTGAGATAAAGCTGTAAGAAATCTTCTGACCTTTAGTTTCTGAAGGTCAAAGGTCAAGGTGGCATTTTAATCTCCTGTAGTTTTGGGGAGAGAGTGTGAACTGTTACCCCCCTGAACTTTGATCCCGACCAGTCTTAAGACTATGCACTTTTTACTATAGCAATAGGATTACAACTATATTTCACCCATTGAAAAAGGAAAGTTTGGCGTTGGTTTGACATAAATCGGTCCATTTTTGACAGAGTTATGGAAAAAATGATTTTGACCTTTTCAGTGACCTTTGACCTCAACATATTCATTCCAAAATTTAATGAGGTCCATTCTGGGGCATGGGCCAGCTGTTTGCCAAATTTGGTATAACCTGAGCTAGTGGTTTCATCATAATCTTACCAACTTACAAATACACAAGCTGAGGTGATTACAGTACCCTCGCCCAGTCCCTTTGGGAGGGCAGGACAAAAACACTTTAAGTGCGTATTTAGTTAAGCTAAGAAATTAATTAACTTGAACTGCATTGCCATTGCCTTCCAAGGAGAAGAGGGTATTTTTAACCCATGTAAGAGCCAGCCTGAGTGGTGCTAGTGTGCAATGTCTTTCTGAGACAATGTGTCTTTAAAGTCTCATATTGGTCATTTGGTGCCCTTGCTTGGCTGACAGCCAGAGTCTGCCCTCGATAGGCCTGGCTAATACTGTTTGGACTCGCCACAAACCGGGCTTGAAAAAGCAGACTGTCTGAGTGAGATCTGGACATGAGCCAAGCCTACTGATCAACAACTGCTCTTCTCCGTATAATGATGGACTGTTGAGGGAAGAAATAATTGGCCTTGTCTTTTCAAATTTTTTTTTCTTCTGAATGTGTGCAGAAGATTGTTGCTGTTTAATTTTAAAGAAAGCAAAGTTTACCTGCAACAAAATCACTGAAATAATTTGCAGTATTTTATGTCTTTGTTAGACATATGTGCTTTCAAACTCACGAGGAAACTGAGAAATCTCACTTCTTAAAGAGTTAAGGCCAGGCACTTTAAATAGAAATGATTCTTCAGCGGCGAGAACAATTTGTGTTGCGCAGCTTTCCTTTTGTTTACATTAATAATGCGAATTCAGTCTGGGTTCTTCTCCAGAGAAGCAGCTACCGCAAAGTCCACTCCAAATTTGGCAAGTATTTGCTGATGTAAATGCTGGGGCTTTACACTTTGTGATTTCACTTGGTTTTTCACTTATCTCGGAAAAGCAGAAGTCCCATTTCTCTCTGCCTTGATGCTTTTCGCTGAAATGTTCCCACGTATGACTTCATACTCGGTTGCAGGCCGATTAGCATTCATGCCAAGACTTCCATTGCTCCTTCCTTTGATGATTCTTGTCTTGATAATGTGGTAGTTCACGCATAAGACTAAACTTCACGGATTACTCTGGGCAGAGGGCACGTGTGTAAGCACAGGGCTGCTTTCAGGAAAATACAGATATATGACAACATGGGAATGAAGTTGTTATAATGCGTTCTGGCAAGGGGGCTGGGGGGGGGGGGGGTGGCGGCATGGTGGCGGGGAGACAAGCGATTATATTCTCTAGAGACTGTAATCAAAGTTGCTCATTGAGACACTTTCTCTGGACAAAAAAATTACAACTGATACACTTGATCACATGGTTTTTTCTACCCCTAAACATTTATTAAGAAATGTGAAAAGGGATGTCAACATTACTAAGTGGTGAATACTTCACTGTTCTGACTTTTTTTGGAATGTACTCCCAAGAATTAAAAGTATAATGTGTTTATATTAAGAAATCAGTAAAATTAATTTGAAGACGTGTCAAAAAATGTGCTTCTTTCCAATGTAATACAAGGCAAAGGTAATTTAAAAATCAATGCTTTTAGTTTTAACATACCGCCCAAACATTTTCTGATATAGGATTGTACATTCAGAGATTCCATCTGTGCATTACTGGTGTAATTGGCTGTTATTAGCCATGTCGTAGCCCTCTATTTGCTCTGCAGCCATAGAATTCTCGATCAGTCTGAGAAAACTTTGGATGTGAGTCTGATCTACTTGTTCATATGAAGAAGCAAATATGAATCATGTAACCCAATCATATGAAAATCCATGGACAGATGGTATGTCATCACAGTCTCCATTGTGCAGATTCTTTTGTTTTTTTAAAAGAACATTAACCTGCTATGCAACTAAAACTATAATGTTACTGAAACTAAATTATGACTATGAAATGCACATCATTACAATAATTTTTGTCTGTCCCCAAATTCAATGTAAAATCGTGACAATTTCATATAATCTCTGAGCATGCTGCTTTCTTTTATCTTCTTTTCCAATTGAGGTTAATAATTTCTTCATG
Organism: Gymnothorax reevesii; assembly: GCA_029721435.1. Taxonomy (NCBI): domain Eukaryota; kingdom Metazoa; phylum Chordata; class Actinopteri; order Anguilliformes; family Muraenidae; genus Gymnothorax; species Gymnothorax reevesii. The sequence goes on along the minus strand of CM056577.1, from coordinate 70,040,292 downwards.
TGAAGTGATACAGTTGTTACAAAAAGCTGTGCAAATAATATCATTTGCAAACGCCAGGGGGGAAGTTTTTATCGACTGCCATTCACATACTTTAATACGTCATTGGTGATGCGTCATTTAATCTTCATATCAGGTAATAAAAAGGCCCTCTATGAAGATGAAAGGCTGCAACACCAATTGCAAATTGAAAATATCTTAAAACAAAAATAAAAAATTTGTTACTAATTGAAGGAAAACTTTTTATTTGTTGATTCAAACAGAAACTTTTTTTTTCTGAACTTTGACCCTGGAAGCCCGAGTCCAAAACTTTTGGTGATAAATTTTTTCTTTTTTTATGTTGGCACAGTTCTTCTTCAATTGTGTTAATTCTTTTAATTTTGTTAAATTCGTGTCATTTAAATATTTGAGAGACTTCATATTTATGTTTAGCAATGGACATTAAAATGAATAAGGCAAATATAAATTGGCTGATAGAAATGCAGTATATTCTCAAAATCTTTTCAATAGTTTGCCAAAATGATTCCCAGTGTAAATAGACGTATCTCCAAATGAACACATTTCAGTGCTTGCACACCAGCTCAGTGTGTGAAACGGGTCATAAACTTTGAATCTGTTCGAATGTGAGCAAATATAATAAAAAGCCAGATACTTTGTTGTGTCTCACATTCAGAGCACTGACATCCTAGCCATATTTTTAGAAATGAGCGTGCATCAACATTAATCAAATATAATTCCCTTCAGGTTGGGTTCTGGTCCATTGCCACCTAATTGCAAAACATATTTTGACAATGAGGACAACAATAAATAACCACAACTGTGTTGCACATTTATGATTATGCACGCTACTTTGCTGGAATAGTGAAATTCAGAATTTATAAGTGTTCCAGACAGCTGATGTGTTCCCACAGGCGACGGAATATGCCTTAATGTGAGAGGTACATTTGTGGAGCCGAATGCCAACAAATTGGGCGGCACAGTGGTGCAGCGGTTGACACTGTTGCCTCGCAGCAAGAAGGGCGTGGGTTCGAACCTGGCCTGGAGCCTTTCTGTGCGGAGTTTGCATATTCTCCCCATGTTTGCGTGCGCTTACTCCGGGTACTTCGGTTTCCCCCACCCACAAAAACATGCATGGTGCCCCTGACCAAGGAACTGGCTTTAGAACTGGAGTTGGTCCCTGGGCGCTGCTCTGTGGCTGCCCACTGCTCCTAACAGTAGGGTGGGTTAAATACAGAGGACAGATTACAATAAAGTGTTCAATCTGTATCTTATTCTTACCTGAACACTACTTCTAAAAATCTGATGTAATATAAAATTAGCTGATGGTGACATGGATGAGGCAGTCCATTCCATAGCATTAAATGCAGAGGCCATATTGATGAACTCGACATTGCGCCGCATTGTTTTCAAACAGTGCGAAATGAATGGGAATTATTCTTTCAGAGTCCCGAAAGGTTCCTATACACTGTAAATCCTGACAAGTGTTTTGAACTCAAATGTTTTGTGAAAACAGCTTACCTTAAGAAAATTGAGTATGCCAACTTAATGATTTGTGTTCACAGCGCTTTAAAAACTTTACCTTCTTTACTTTATATTCCTTCCACACAATGCAGTTAAGTTGTCCGATACAATTTTTTGAGGAAATCGGTTTCCAAAAAAACATTTTAGTTCACCACACTATCAGGGTTTACAGTGTAAGTGGCAGGGTCAAAACAGTCATTTGGGCAGGGCAGTTCTGGCTGACTGCCTGCCTTACACAAGTAGGACAAATGCACAAAGGTGAACTTGATCCAGTGCTATACCCAAAGAATCTGGCCCTGGGGTTGGTCAGGCTCGATACGATTTCACCCGTTCACCCTCCACAATCATGAAGGCCTTAGAAGATGAAGCTCTTGCTGGTTCCTTCTGAGTAAAACCCTTGCTCTTTCTCTGGGCTGATCTATGAAGAGGAAGCTGACTCTGCTCTGGCTGCAGAGAATCCCGCTTGAATAACTTTGCAAACATTTAATTAATTTGGCAGTTTTGAAGTCATTGTTCTTCTCAGCTGCTCAAGCAACTAATGAATTACTGCTCCAGTTCCATTGAAACTGCATACAGGGCTAATTAGTGAGACCACTGTGCCAAAACCATACCAATTACAATCACAAACATGGGAATGAAGTTGCACTAAACATGGGGTAACTACAGCATTTTCTGCAAGGTTGTCAATGCAAAATTCAGCTGGCCACCAGGGAGTGTTTGCTTAGAGACAATGTAGAAACTTCTCATGTATTTGGATTTTATATTTTATTATTATGGTATGTTCGCCATCATAATAGCCTGTGTAATAAATATATTCCAAAATGGTTGGGACAGTATTTACCATTTCATAATGCGGCCATTTATTTTCATAACACTTGTTAAAAGTTGAGGGACTGAAGACACCCTGAGATCAAGCATTTCAGGAGTAATGTTACCCATTCTCCCTGCAAACAACTGTTAAGGTGTGCAACAGTATACAAGGTCTTGTTGTCTCATTTTGCATTTCAAAGCATTCCACACGTTGAGCACAGGCTGGGACTGCAGGCAGGCCATTGCCCACAGCCATGACTTTGTAATGGATGCAATATGAAGTTTTCACTTTCTCTTTTTGAAATATGCACAGGTGTCCCTGTCCAACCCATTTCATCCTCAAACTTGACAGTTCACCGCTATGCTTCCAGGTTTTAATAAACACTTAGACAGTTAATGACCCAATTAAAGTGATTTTTAGCAATCTCCGTAGCTGTTTTCTTTGATTGATGCTGGCCGATAATTTTCCCCTCTTGAAACATCGTAACATCTTCAACGACCATGAGATATTGCGGTGCTTGTCCGTGCAAGAGGGTGTCAGAGGTGGGGTGGGGGTCATCAAGGCTCAGGCTCGGGTCAATCCTGGTGTGGGTGGTAAAACAGAGGTCAGCCGACACTTAACGGCATATTAGGTTACTGGCCCTTTAAGAATGCCTTCGTTAACGCACACTTCCAGTCTTCTACATAGTTTTTCTATTTTGCCACACATGACCAATGGCGAGTTCCGGCCTGAGCCGCTTTCCACTCTATACAGTTCAGCGTTGCCTTCCAAGGCTCTCCCAGAGTCATGTCTCCAGTAACCTTCCAAGCCTGTGTAAAAAGGCAGCCTGCCCGTCCCCTGCAGCAGCTCCAGGTGTGTAGGCCTGTTTCCAGGCTGCCCAGGTACTTTTCCACTCTGCCCCTGTTTCTTGGCCCCTGTCTGAGGCCCTTCAGTTGTTCCTCTCCAAGGTGCTGAAGGCCTCCAGCATGTCCATAGAGAAGTACCTTCCCTTCATTACCTGGCCCAGCCTTCCCTGCCTGCTGGAGGGTCGCCTCCTCTGGTGTTGTAATTGGGCCTTCTGCATTGTGGGGCACCCACAGCCAGTCAGGGCGCCACAATATGTCTTTAGACATGGTTGTTCATGAAATATCTAAGAAAGTTGCGCAATAAATCAGTCAGGATTAAAAGAATTATTTCCAGCTGAAACATATTCATCATTGCAATTGTGATTGGCTCTTGAGTATTTGCTTATTTAATTCCAAATAATACTTTTTTTTACCCCTCAGCCCTCAAGGCTGACGGGGTATTGCTATCCTTCATGCTCTCACCAACACAATCCTCAGGCACTGGCAGTTTTGCAACATACATTGAGGATGCCCAAGCAATCCACTGGGGTCACTAGAGAGATTAGAGCTATGAATTCTGGTGAAAGCCGCATGGCCCATCCACGTGCGAGAAAAGGGATTCATGCTTTAACTAAGCAGAAGTGAGACCATCTACTGACTGGCTTGTGTGAAGTGAAGCGAATATCTATTACAGCATGGATGTGGTATGTCAGAGTGAGTGACTTTTTTTGAGGTGAGTTCTTTATCCTCGTTATTGTACCGCAATTAACACATTTTTTTAAACATTATAAACATTTTTTGTTTTTTGCTTCAAAAAAAGTCAACATTTATGAACCCCCCCTTCCCACTCCCTGAACATTAAAACTATGGGGGGCGGGGGGGTCCCATTGAGATACGAGGTCTCTTCTTCCAGGGAGTCCTGGTCAAGATGGCAGCATTAATTAATTAATTTATAAATTCATAACATTTCAGTATATATTATGCATAAAAGCAGCAGAAAGGTAATGGTAAAATGAAAAAAATACAAGCCATATCCAAGTTATCTGTAACACATTCCATCTCAATATTGCTGATTATGTGAAACAGCTGTCGGATTCCTTCAGGGCAGTTTGTAAAAGACTTTTAAAGAATTGTAAGAGGGGAGTGCTCCTAAGGTAATGGTATTTTGCAGCTCATTCCACGCCCAGGGTGCATAAAAGGCGAAAGCAGTTTTACAAAGCTCTGAGTGCACCCAGGGGACAGTTAAAAGAATCAGATTTGTTGATCTAGTACAACAGTCGCCTGTATGATAAGATAATAGGCTGGTGATATACAGTTGTACTCAAAAGTTTGTATACCCTTGCTGAATTTGTAAAATGTTGCCATTTATTTTGTAAATATGACTCATCTTGCAAAACACTTGTCTTTTATTTAAAAATACAGCTCACGTGAAGTCAGATGGATCATCACAGGTGTTTTGCTCATTTTAAAATCATTATGATAACTGAAATCACCCAAACGGCCCTGATCATAAGGTTACATACACTGGAATGTTCTGATCTGGCCAGACATTGAGCCACGGGGAACGGAAAAGAGCTTCCTTGTCTAAGGACCTTTGTACCAAAGAAGTTCAACTTTGTAAAGATGGGAAAGGACATAAAAAGTTATCCAGAGACTGAAAAATGCCAGTCAGGACTGTTTAGTCCATGATAAAGAAGAGGAAAATTTGGGGATATGATACCACGCCAAGAGAGATTTTAGCCTAAACTGCCAGGAGAATTGTTTGGGGAACAAAGGAAAAATCCACCAGCTACCTCGAGAGAAATACAGGATGCTCTGGAAAAAGATGGTGTGGTCGTTCAAGGAGAACAAATAGGAGGCACTTAAACTACAATGAGCTGCGTGGTCGAGTTGCTTGAAGGGAGCGATTATTACGCCAATCCCGCAAAAAAGTCTGCCTAAAATATGCCAGACAACACTTTCACTCACCTCACAACTATGATTTTCTGGCTGGCACAAAATTACAGAAAAAAATAACCAGGCTACAATAGCTTGCGATAAACTGTATGGTGGAAAGAGACCTACGAATTATTGCTCTCTCCTTGCAAGGGGGTCATTGTACTACAAAAGTGCTCAGAGCAGCTTTAAATATTATATGAAGAAAGTTGCTCTTAAAAAATATGGCCACAGTTAAGCAATACATTTTGAGGACATGGCCTAAATTGATATAATGGGATGCAACTCCTGAATGCTATGTCCAATTATTTAAAAATGTAAGAAGTTACATCACTGAACAAGTAGTTGAAGCCAGCAATTTTGATGGTAATAGGCCTATGAGATGAAGCAGTGTACAATTGGCAATTAATCCTCAACTATTTGTTCTTGTTCTTCTTTTGCATACTGTGTCTGTCACTAATCTTCTAATTGTCCTCTCAATTACCAAGAGTAATAATAATAATATTAAAAAAACATGCCCTTGATTATTCATTCAGGCTACAATGGCCATTTGAAAAGCCTAACAATGACAAATCCATATGAAACTTGCTGGGAACAGAAGACCATGAATAATCATGTGCCATTAAATGTAAATTGTTTGAAATATTCAAACAATATGCATCTTTAGTGCTTCGAAATTGAAAATAAGCTCATATTACTCGGGCCTCGTTAATTACCATTTTGCAGCTACAATTCGCATTTTTATTTTTCTTGTTTTCTGTAAACATGTTTTACCTGGGTTAATTTGAGTGTGTCGCACAGGCCAAGGGATATACCATATTCTGACGGGCTCTTATATAGTGGTTCCGTTTTATTCATCAATATTGTCATTAATTTCAGACTGATCACTTTCTAGTAATTGCATGATAGTGCCCTATATTTCCCTGAATTTTTTATTTTTTTTTAATTCCTTCTGGCCACATGGGTTAATTTTTCAAAAGCAAAGGAAAACACCATTTCCCCAAACCGCATTGTAGATGTAGGGCTGTCAATACTTTTCCACTTCAATCCAATCTCTCTCCTAGCCTGAAGCAGGTACAAAATAATCAAGGGTGCTGGCTTGCACCCTGGAGCAGAGTAATCATGATGGATATCGAAAATACAGAGCTTCGTCTCTAGAGGGATCTCTATAGCAACTACTGTGTGTATGAGACCAGGTTGACCATGTGTTTCCAGAACAACTGGATTTTTTTGGCATTCCCACATACAGTGCAGCAGAGTACCAGCATTAGGTTTACATTTGGTTTGGTTGTCATAAATGTTATGATTATATTGAAGAGGTTTTACAGATGTCACATTGCTACTGAATTGCCACTTTCATTGTTACAGTTTCCGTGGTGCGTTGATAGTCTGCATTTAGTGCTTTAATCAGAGATGTCCGCACTCATTTTCTGTAATATCAGTTTATAGATCATCTCACTAACATTGCACAATTAACACTCAATTGCTGAAGCTGTATTGACAATGTTAAACCATATTGGCCATTTTCAATGAAAAGCTGGTTTCTTCAAACCAATCTTCTGTAGTGCTTGCTTGTTACGCTTGTTAAGTGAGCTTTTCTGCAAAGTACATTAACAAGGGCATGCAGTTAATGACACTGAATGCTTGGCTGGGTATGGTCTGACGCTTTGCCATTGACTATCTGCTAAATACACTGTCCAGTCATTTCTGCAAATGTTGCGAGCCAACCCGAGAACTGACAGATTATGCATCCCTCTGACCATTCAGTACTGCCCTAATATTTGCATAATTACTATTTACACACGTCTCAATACCAGAATATTTGGGGAAATGTCAAAAAATAACTTCCTGCTCAATAATCACAGATTACAAAAAAAATTGAGCCATTCCACGAGAGATTGACATTCGGTGCATAGTTGACCCCCCTCTAACTGAGTAAAGCTTGGCACATATGGGTGTCTCACAGAAAAAGCCAAATTTTTAGGTCCATATTTCACTTTGCCTGCCGGTAGCGCTACTTGGAAGCCACTTAAATGGCTCAGTTTTGCTGTTGACACCACATTTTACATCAATTATCATGACTTAAGGGTACACAGTACCAAATGTGTTATACTTTTATCATGACCTGTGACACTTCAAGTCCGGTTAGACTTTAACACTACATCAGCGCCAAGCTGGGTAGCTACATTATCAAGCCAGAATTACTTGAGAAATAAGAATAAAAATTGAAAATGGAAATAAAATAATACCCCAGACGTATACCAAACTGGAATGCTTTATTGTGTGTTTACACACAATAAGACTATCATTTTCCGTTTATAGTACTTTGGTATCTTGCTGTGTTTGTGCAATGGACAGCCAGAAAGACGGTTGAAATTCATTTTTGGTGCATGTTCAGGCCTACCAAAGAAAACGTAGCCTCAGCACACAAAAACTTTGAAATGCCTACATTAATCGCGGAAATAGCAACAGAAAAATAATACCCCGCTACCGAAACTGCAAAAACCGCAACATAAACTGTTGACTCGTAGCATAAAACTAAGAAACTGCAACATCTTCTCTCGCATCCGTCTTTGCCATTTACTGCGCTTGCGCATACAGGCCCTGGCTTCTTTCAGAGATAGCGGAAACAGGCGTGTCTCCTTCGGTTGGTAAGTAAAACTTCCAAATATGACGTTATTATTTATGCAGATGTTTAACAATGAATTGTAAGACGTAGCTGTTACATCCACATTCTCGTAAATTCGCTTATTTTAGCATGTCACCCTGCCGAAAATGAACGATGCACTGTCGATTTCGCTATAGTCTTAGAGTTGCCAACTTGATGACTTTCTCAAGACGTATACATACGTCTTGAATGGACAAACAATCCCGATTTGGAAAGTCGCCAGATTTAGCGAGAAAGTCGTCAAAGTTTTACAATATGTTGCATGGTTCTGACTGGGCTGTACCCGTACTTGGTAATAGCTCATGTATTGTGCATTTGATAATGCTCACAGTCACCACCAGTTTACAATTACAAGCAAACAAGCTTTATACCAAAAGGATTACAAATTTTATGAATAACTGTGTATGTGCTTTGCATATTTCAAAAGACAGAACTTTGGGATACTATGTCTGGGAATAAGAAATGTTAGGTAGTTGGATCATTAGCTCTGTAGAGCACCACCTTTAGTCAAAAAGCTATCTACCCAGCATAGTACCAAACCATGGTCTTCACTTTCTGCGAAAACTAGCTGTGTATATCACAATTCAAAAAAAAATTTCTTTGGTACATTGCTGGGGATGGCCAGTACTTGCATCCAGCCTACAGTGCACCCTGGAGGCAAATTTTTCTGACTTCTGATGTTTAGAATCATCTACATTGAAAATACTACCATTGAGATTTTACTAATGTTGTAATGCACCCTAAAGGGACTATGTATCCAGAGAATTTTAGATCTCTAACTTGCTGGATAAACAAAATAATGTCGCCTAAACATAGACAAATTTGGCCCTCATTTATCAAACTTGTGTAGGATCTGGTGTAGATTCTGGTGTAAATATCATCGTTCGCCAGGTGTCACATCTGATTTACTAAAAGTGTGTACGCTGCTGATTTCGGTGTAACACTGGCGTGGCCTTGATAAATCTGGCGGCTGAAACCATCGTAATTTACATGACACCCCCCCTATAAATTCATGCTCCTGGTGGCATAGTCCTAACCACTTTATGACATGGACTCTTGAAAGACTGCAAAGAAGAAAGAACCACAGTGTGGAGGAAATATAAATGATCACGTCTGAGGTGGAAAAAAACAAAATAATTTTATTTGGAAGCCTTTAGAGTGCCAGAAAGGGAGCCCTGAAGGCTGCAGTTTGGAAAACTATTGCTTCTGCGTTAAACACAGTTGGTAAAAAACGGAGTGCAGCAGTTTAATTTAATTCTTTTATAAAATCAAAGTGACTATTCGCACTTATGTGCATCCAAGCACAAAAATTGATCTAAATTCGTGTTAGAGGCACTTATAAGTGTGGCCAAGATGCGCATTTCTCCATTGCCCACACTTATTTTAAGTGTGTCCAAAGCTTAAAAAAATGTTTTTGTCCAAACTTCTTTAAAGCGGTACTTTCTATAAGCGGCACTGGAATGGTCATCAACTGGCACATTTATAAGTGTGGCCAAGAAAAGAATTCAGCATTAGCCACACGTGTAAGTGTGAATAACATCGGCTTTAATAAATTCAATTTATAGATCCACGATATTTCATGGTATATAGCCTACATAATTGACAAACCAAATGCTTTACATGTAGGAATAAAAATGGTCTGATTTTAAGATCATAACCAAAAAACGGGTTGCGACGTTCAGGCACAGCAGCTCACGGACCTGTGGAGGCCAACCAAACTCGAACCTCCAGTGGTCACTGTTTGAGGATTCCATCGTAGGAATACGAGGCGGTGGGACATGGATGAGTCCCCACCGCCTCATTCGGAGCTGAATGATGGTAATTGTTAAAATACAGTCTGCAGAGATCACTCTGTACTTTCATTAGTGTTACTCCATGACATTTTATTGGGTGCCACACAAAACGAGCAGTCACTCGTCACTTTCCCGGAGGAGATCTCTGTGCAGAAAGTTCCTCTTGCGTCGGACAGAAGCTTATTCCTCTAACAATAGAGGATCAGCCATTGTCAAAATGTGATCATGGCCAAAGTGTCCGTGGGCCTATATAACTGAGCGACAAAAGAAACGCAAGTTAGCTAGTTAGTTAATGTACCTTTATGGTTACTCAGTCAAAGTGACTGCAAAATAAAGAAAAGTTTGATGACACGAGTGTAAATGAGCACGCGCTAGTAATAAATTTGATTTTCTAAAATAATTACGTGCAAAGTTATTTTCCAGTCTGCCTTTAATTAACTTGCATTTCTTTTGTTGCTCAGTACATATCTGACTGGATGAGCATCTGACATACCACACTGCATATCTGCCAAGCCACGCAGTGCACTTAATCAAATTGATTGTAGCCTAACTGTCAGCTGTCCGGCCTGACAAGCAGACTGTCTCAAAATAGAAGTTTAATTAATTCCTCAACTCATTAATTTCTCATGTCTTACTTATTTATTCATTCATTCATTTAGCCTATTTATATATTGAGCCAATTTCTTTATTGTACTAATAAGAGCAACAACAGAATGACGTCTGCATCGCTGGATATGGTTTATTACTCATTTTGACAGCTGCACTCGTTCCTGCATGTTGTTTGCTGGTTTCAAATCTGTGTACGCCTGGCCAGACCTGGCGTGAGATTTTTGCGGACCATTCGCTCACGTTCAGATTGATAAATGCCGATTCTTGCCGGAGATTTGGCATACGCCCCTTTTTTTGGTATATGCACGTTTGATAAATGTGGCACAATCTGCTATTAAATGGTCCATTTTGAGTTTTCCTCCAACTTTGGCTCCGTCCTGTTTGAAAGTGTAGATACTTCCAGTGAAATTCTTTATATTCCCGAAAACAGAGCTCCAAAAGCACAACAAACAGCATTTATCATCATGGAACATATCTGGATTACTGAGAAAATATACCGCAAACATGCACCAAAATCAATTTTGACCATCTTTCCAGCCATCCATTGCACTAACCCAGCAAGATACCAAGGGAATATTACCTGAAAATGATAGTTTTGTTGTGAGTAAAGACAAAATAAAGCATTGTTGATTGGTATATGTCTGGGATATTATTTTATTCCCATTTTCACTTTTTACTGTGATTTCTCGAATAATTCCGGCTCAATAACATAGTTACCCAGCTTAGGGCTGATGTCGCGCTAATGTCTATCCAGACTTGAAGTGTCACAGATCGTGATAAAAGTATAACACATCTGGTACTGTGTACCCTAAAGTCATAATAATTGACGCAAAATATGGTGTCAAAAGCAAAACTGAGCCACTTTAGCGGCTTTCAGGTGGTGCCACTGGCAGACTTTTTGAGATACGGACCTAAAAATTTGGCTTTTTCTGTGAGACTACCATATCTACCCATCTGCCAAGTTTCATTCAATTCCGGGGGGGTCAACTCCTCAACTTCTTCAACAAGTGCCATTTTCTCATGGAATGGATCTAAAAAATGAAATCTAATCACCATACATCAATGAGCATAATGTTCACTTGAACTTATATGGGCCTATCTAGGCTACAGTCCAAATTAAAACTATCAAGTACTTCATAAATTATGAACTATATGTCAGAATATTTTTTATTCCAATCTGTCAGTGCTTAATTGACTAGTTACAAATTCACCTTGACTGTGATTGTATGCTATAGCTGTAATATTTTCCCACAAAGGAACAAGACATATTAATCTGAATCATGAAGTTGCCTCAGATCAGGGAATGTTCACATGAGTTTGGCCATATATTGTCCAAGATAAGGTAAGGAAATAGAATTAGCCGATGGAGGACTCAAGGAACGCATGCATTGTATGAAACGCTGCATTTGTGACGCATTGTGCCTTACGCATGAAGCAATATACAAACTATTTTCTCTTATTTTGGTTGGTATCCATGATCTCTCTCACTCTCTCTCGGGATTCACCGTTTTCTTATTGCTGCTGTTTTTGGTAAGAGAACATTATATGAGTGGTTAAGAGCTCTAGAATATTAACATGTCATTTATACAGTCCATAAATTGTACAGTATGTCCAATGCACAGTGAAATATGTTTTACATTTTATGAACATAATAAAATGCATAATGGCATACATGCCAACCTCTATTACCGCCAGTGACTAATCGTTAAATCCTTGAAAAATCCATCTGATTTTTTTTTGAATAAAAGTATTTTTCTGTGAATGAAATAAAAAATGGAGTGTGAACATTTCATTACGATATTTTTAAAAGCATAAAAAGGCTTACACTTCAAGTGCGAAAATACGAAACCTCAAAGCCTTATCCAGGACAGTAAAAATTACCACACTTGTGCTGATGTTACACATGGGCATGTCAGGGATCTTCAACTGCCCCACTCTGTGAGAATTTTGACCAAAATCGGCAATCTCTCATCCATATTCTTACCATTTCGCTCATATATCACAAGGGAGAAGGGTGACGTCCAATGCTTTACAGCCTTTGGAACCAAACTCTTCTTCATAATTTATTTTTTGCTTGTAGATATGCAACTGATACTTTTGGCAATCATGTAGACCATATTTTGTTTAATAGTCTAAATGGTCTGTATGTATGATGAGCAGAAGCTTCGAAAAGTGGTCCACTATGCCCACCGGAAAATTGTGCTGTGTCCAGTAAAGAAGCATCTAGTTGTTGTTTGTTTACCGTGGTGTGTGTTCATGTGCTCTTTCATTGTTGACTAAATTAATTGCTTCCAATAATCACTACTTTGAAGTTTTTTTTTCTAACTGCAGACCATCTTCTTGAATTAAAACAGCCGCAATGACAGCAAGGCGATTGCCTGAAGCTTGGCTTGATTCAAAAATATTTAATGATGATAAATATAATCTATCACACCTATCATTTCCATCTTTGAAATTAAAGTTTGTTTTTATCCCAGCTTGTGACATGCAAAGTCCTAAGGTTGAATCTTAAACCATTCTGATGTAATTGTTGTCATGGTGGGCTCAGAAAACGTTGAACAAGGCTAAGGGAATCTAAAACGGGAGATTAATCACAGAACTGAAACGAGAAACTAAGGATATACAGTATATAAAATACGGAGACACAGGCTGGAAATGGGCTGGAATGGCAAGGAAACAAAGGAACAATTACAACATAGAATTCAGTATGAGGGAAACACAATCAGAAATCTGAGCTGCTAAACACATAGCAACAGAGACAAAAGCCAGACGAAATCTGAGCGGTGAGTGGTCGCTTAAATAGAACAGTGTATCAAAAACAGTTGCTGGGGGATCAACAATCAGGGGAGTATAGTGGGAAACTATAATGGAATGGAACTGACTCTGAGACCAGAAAATCCGGTCCGGACATAACAGTTGTTTTTATGCGGACAGCTAAACAGAGCTCACGATTCCAACACCAGTCACCACTTAGCGGCTGGAATTAAAAGTCCATGTAACTTCATTTTTATGTCCACAAACTGTTCAATTGGGGGGAAATCCATATAACTTACGGGCAATCTGTGTAAGTTGAGATATTTCATAGAATCAAATTGATGTTATTATTTGTTTTAAAGAAATTTTAATTCTTGGATTATTTAATTTGTAATTATAAAATATTATTTGTCCATTGATCCTAATTAAGACTATTACACTCTGGAAGATCACATTTAAATTTTGTAATTTGATGCAACAGTACTTCAATTTCACTGCTGCTGAAGTTCTTTTTCCAATCCTTTCTTTCAGTGGCATCTCTCAAGTTGTTGTGCCAAAGTCAAGTATTTGCACACGGCATAACACCTGCCCTTATATGGTGTTTATAGGCATTACTTATGCTAATTACAAACAATCAGCTGCCCGCCTCCAATCTACGATTCAGCATTCAGCACACGTGTAAAAGCAGATTTGGATGATAAGAATGTTTGGTACATCTTGAGCCAAAGTCTGTTATTTTTTCTCTTAACAAGAAATAAGGGGAAATTAGTGGCACTCAGAGTGCCAACTTCTGCCAAGGCAGCACAGTCAAAATCTTGCTGAGTGAACATGACTCATAAGAAATTAATGGATCATCACATAACTGCAGTACTTTTCCCATTGCCCAGCTCATGACATATTTCTGATATTACCTTCGGGTAATATCACTTAAGCGAAAATTTTATTGGCTGAAAGCCTGGGGGGGGGGGAGAATCACTTTGCATTGTGTCCCACTGTTTATACTTAACCAAACTGAATGTAATGTTGATTAAATCGGTATGGCTCTGCGCTGTAGCAGGCTAGTTAATCGCCACTCACATAACTAAGTTCACATTTCTTGGCTCCGTAGCGTGCATGCAATACTTTTTCAAAACCATTATGTAACATTAGTTTGTCAGCTAGTGCGCTAATGTTCACTAGCTACTCAGTTGACTGAATTTACAAACCATTGCTCATTCAGCCACGAATGTGTGTGACACAGAGGCTGACTAAGCAGGGCGATGTAGTTAGCACAACGCTAACATACAATGGGCGCTAACAGAAGTTACATTCCTTCCATTAAATTACGCAATTCAGTCATAAGATAAACAGAATCTTATACTCTTGGTCATGCCATGAGAAATTTGAGTCGTTGCTCACTATAGCTCACAACAAATGCAAAATTTACTCAAGCATTTCGTAACTTTAATATGATACACCAACTCAAGTAAGATCCTCTGAATCTGCAACTTGGGATTCTGAGATGGTTGCTGCAGTGGCTATATTGTTTGACTGATTGCGGTCAAAATCATTAGGGTCCGTCCCTGATGTGATCGGAACCCACCCACAAAATTTCAGAGATATGTTAATTACTTTTTGAGTTGTCTTGTACAGAAATAGACAGACAGACAGACAAACCAACACCGGCAAAAACATAACCTCTTTGGCGAAGGTAATAAAAGAGAATTTGAAGAGAATTTTGCTGTCTGAGGCCCACTTGTATTCGTTGCTGGTTTTGAATATTTGGAAATTTATTTTAAAGAAAATAAAATTACACTTTTTTACTGTTTATGCAGTACAGAAGTCAGCTTCATCAAAATCATCTCTGATTCATTTCTGTCTCTGAAGTGCTGAAATGCTGCTTTTCAGAAATTCTGCTTCATTTGGTAAGTAACAGCTTTTTTTTTTTATCACCCCCAGCATATAATGCCGGGGGATATAGCTATCGCTCTGTCCGTCTGCCTGTCCTTCTGTAAACATGAGTTTGTCCGGGCCACATCTCGGAAACTATATGTGCTAGCTTTACCAAACTATTGACACATGTCAATCATGATGTGTAGATGTGCCTTTTAAAGGTTGTTACACAACCTGTTTGCTATTAAGATTGCCCTGAATTTGGATGAAAGAGAGCGATTAACATCATTGAATGTTTGAACTTCAAAGGAAATGGTGATACTGAAGGTCTCCTGAATTTTTGAACTTTTGCCTTGCACTTCCAAAAGCTTGTGAATTTGGTACCAGGTGATTTTTTCCAATTGCAAACCAGACCAATATGATGGTTATGTATTCCTTGGCTTCCTATCTATGTGTCTGTGCTAAGAAAAAATTTTTAAGCAGCGCTAGTGGGTTTCAGTCATTCTGTTAGTGCTGTGCACTATGCCTTGTGCTGTCCTCGGTTTCACTTTACAATGAAGGGAGTAAGGACTAACGTTACATAAACCAAGGTACTTGCAGTTGTACGAGTGACCTTCTGTTAAGTTTCTGGTGAGTGCAACCAACTGATTGATTGATTTATTTTGATTGGATTATAAGGTGTCTTTCGTTGAAGGATTATTGCCTCCGCTAGGGTGGTTACGTTTTTGTCGACAGTGGTTTATTACTCGTTAAGTATGCTCGTCGGTTGCGTTAGTCGTCTGTTTGTATGTTTGTTTCTTCGTCTGTCTGTTTGATAGTAACACACTTTTACACCCTTTGCATATCATTTATGTTCATGAATCTTCATCATATGATAGAGGAGGTTCGTCACCAAAAGCCTATACTTTTTTTGGTCCCTAGATCAAAGGTCAAGGTTGCCAAAAACAATAAAACCACATTTTGGTTCATAAATCTGCTACTATTACAGCTAGAGACTTGAAACCAACTCTGTGGTGTTCATTCTGTTTCAGCAATCCATGCATGATTTCGGAAAGTCGTTATTCTATGAATGACCTTGCATTTGTTTGTTTGTTTGTCTGCTTATTTGTTAGCAGTCTTATTCAAAAAGTTCTTAACAGATTTCAATGAAATTTTCTGGAGGAGTCAGGGATGGTACAAGGAACAATCCAATAAATTTTATTGGTGATCTGGATCACAATCCAGATCCAGGAATTTTTTAAAAGGATCCTTTACCATTGTGGAGTAGGGCCATTTTCAGCATTATTGTGCATTACACAATAAAAAATGGCGATAATGCAAACACAAAAATTCCCTCCCCTTCTGGGCTGCCTGGTCTGCTTTCAGCTGAAAATGGGTACAATAGCTTGCAAGCATAATATTACTTTTTCATCCTTTCACCATACTTACATACTTCACTTGTTATTCTGCCCAGTCTTCTAAGGTTTTATCCATTTTCAGCAAAGTGGTTGCTGCCTCTATATACCCCTGGACTGAACTAGGGCTGCAACATGATTCAACAAACAATAATGTCAAATAAATGGCACATTATTTTGTAAATTCAAGGCTGAAGTCTATATGGGGGCTGCCAAATTGCTCTTGGGTAAGCGTTGTTATTCTCTGCATTTTCATTGCTTGGAATCTGGAATGGGAAAAACCTTGTATGTTCAAAGACATTTCAATCATATAAACCTCCCCGAGTCTTCGAAAGATACCATAGAGGAGGAAACAAGCTATGACGAGGGCCTTATGTTGGAAGACCCCAGAGCTGTCCACGTGTCGAGGATATTTTTTCAGTTTCAGCAATTTTGCTTGTCTTTCAGAGTCAGCATGCTGCCATTTCTATTCATTTTATGGCTCGATGTAGGAGGTAATCAACTGAATTGTTTCTATCTAAAAGAATATTCTTAGCTATTTTGTCAGAAGTTGGCTCCAGCTGTAAATGTGTGGGGGATTAAAACAGTCTTCTCACCCATTGTGAGCAAGATCACTTAGGGGAAAACGAATAGATAATTGAAATAAAATATATTGAAGATAACCCGTCCTCCCCGAGGGAGTATTTCCCACAGTCCAAGAGCATGCATTCCTCTTTTGCACAAACACCTGCTGGGTGGTGGTGTTTAAGAACTCCCAAAGGTAGTGTGGTCTTCCGTTTACCTTGGTGGTTGATTAATGATTCTTTTCATTAATAATTGTACCGATCCTTTTTTTGACAAACATACCTTTTGCTAGTTTTTCTGGTGAAAATTCATTATTGTTTTCTGTCAATTGTATTTTAGAAAAGAGCTGAATGCGCGGTGACTCCCAGCTCATGAAATAATATCTCTTTTGATGAAATGGTAGTCATCAATGATAAGCACTGTTTACATGGCGGAATGGGAGTACACTCCAAGATCTAATGCACGGTCATCATACAGATATAACTGAGTAGACTGCTCAGTACCGGTTTATGTTGGGGTGAGTGTAGGAATTCTTTGGCATATGAGAAATTTAAATTTAATAAATATACATTGCTGAACAAGTATATTTTCACATCAAAAATGCAACGCCTCTGCTGAGGGGTGAATGTAAATATATAATGGATTTGAAATATTGCAGGATTAAAGCAGGGAAAAGTTTTTAAAGGGGTTGAATTTTTTGCCAATGGCAAGTATGCCTGTACACATTGGTTTTTATGTCAACAAAAACATTCCCCAAGTGTTATAAAAACATTCAAAAAGGTTTGCATCGCAAGTGCTGTTACTCTGAAATGACCTTTGAATCTCTCTTGCTTTAAAAAAAAAAGAACTAAAACAAATGATGCCATTACTCTAAGCAGCAGTAACATCCCATGACTGAGACCACTAGGGAGTTGGGTGTTTGCTTTATTTCATTCTCGACTCTATTGTGGGTTCTGCTTGGAAATTATTTGGTAGAATTTACACTGTTTTTTGTCAATTTCACAGTTATCATTGCTAGTGTTTAACTAGGGACCATTTTGTGATGGAATCACACCAGGCGCCCCTCTTACTCCCCTACTTCTGGTGCCCTTGCTTGGACTGTGCCCACCAGGGACCTCCTCTGCCATCAGTGTGACATCAGTTACTTTCCTGTAAAGATTTGTGACTGCATCTGGCACAGTTGTGACGCTATCGTGTAGACAAAATCTGTTCCCAGACATGGCAAAGTACTGAAAACTGCATCTGTGGTACACATTGTTTCAGCTGCAATAGGTATCTCTAGGACCACATTTTACCATGATGGCACACACTTACACATGCACGCACACACACACACATGCACGCACACACACACACATGCACGCACACACACACACACACACACACACACACACACACACACGTGCGCGCACACAAAACATACACTGTTCATGAAATGAATTCAAAATATTGCCTCAGATGTTTGTTTTGTGTTTGGATTCATTACACATGAATACCACTCAAATTGGATATAAGATTAAGCTCAAGTGACTGCTTCCTGGCCTCTATGTGGAAATATACATCAGTATGTACCTAAGTATATGCTACTTACAATTGATTCTGTTGCTGGCGGTGCCTGTAACAAGTTTCTCTCTTGTTTGTGAGGCAATTTTTATCGTGAAATATATTTCTGATGGAGTGGTTGACGGAATAAATACTTACCAGTCACAAAATGATCAACACCTCATCCTGAATAATTTCTATCCTGCTAGATGGAAATCATTTAGCCAAAAAACACACCAGCAAGTCCACCTCTGAATAGCTTAAAAAAACAAAATGAAGGTTTTGGAGTGGCTAAGTCAAAGTCAGGACATAAATCTTATTGAGATCCTGCAGTATGACCTTAAACAGGCCGTTCATGCCCGGAACTCTCCAAGATGGCTGAATTTAAACAATTCTGCACATAAGAATGGGCCAAAATTCACAGCGAAGTGAAAGACTCGCTGCCAGTTATCGCAAAAGCTTGATTGCAGTTGTCGCCGCCGTGGGTGGCACAACCATTTATAAGGTTTAGAGGGCGATTACTTTTTCGCATAGGGCCACGCCAGGTTGGTTTGGCTTTTTCGCTCAATAGCTGAAATCATCATTTAAAAACTGCATTTTATCTTTACTCGTGTTATCTTTGTATAATCTGAAAATTTGTTTGATCTGAAACATTGAAGTGTGACAAACATGCAAGCACTGTAGCACTGTAAATGGCTATACAAAGTTCCTGTAGCTCATGAAATGGCACAGATTTGCATAAATTAATTTGCTGGGCTTATTATGCGATAAGGTTTATGAGGCCATTCTCTATTGTGAATAGAGTCACCGCTTAATGGCGTTGTTGGGCACGTTGCACAGCAGAGTGGTATAGTGAGGATGGGAATAACCTGGATGAATGCAAAAAGTATAAAACTTTTTCTGACTTGAATCTTTTGAGAGATGGCAGTTTGTGAAAGTTTTGGATTTTTTGCATTTATTCGGATCATTGCCATCCATACAATGTCGCATCAATTATTGTGATGTATCCAATAGGCAATTACTTTGACTTGATGATTCTTGAATCATCATCGACCATGTACTGGTCTTGTTTATTCAGCATTTAAATTGATTGTTAATTGGGGGACCTAAAATGGGGACAGCTTGTGAGAAATGATGTGGTAAAAGGTGAGGTTACTGTAGGCCCTGTTAACATCTGACAGCACGCCACTATTTATGATTCATTTACTGCCCATGTACACAGAGCACACTTGGATCCCACAAGGCTATGGAAATGTCAGTAAATTAATAGATTATTTGCATGCAGGCGAAATCACTGTCCATTTATGGAAGTTTGCTTTGACTAAAGATTAGACTTAAAGATCAGAATTAGCTAAAGTGCTATAGACCTTGGCCTTCTTACCATTAATGATTTTTTTTTTACCCTAGCCTGAATGATGAAATAATGTTCTTATTGATGCTACCCATTACTAATTCCTTCAAGTAGAATTAATCTGCTAAAAAAAGGACCCCCTACAGCGCTGAATGCTAACAGTTTTTCCAAGGATTGAATGTGCTCCTAAACTGAAAATTAGGTGTGCAGTAATGCATTGAAATTAATAGATATAGTCCTGAATTATTAAAATGGGATCACAGTGGAACAGGAACCTAAAAAACTTAATCTTTGCTTCATAGCACAAGTGTGGAAAAACTGTAGGATTGTCTTGTTTTGTTTATCAAGGTGATACCTAAAACCATTCTTTATCATCCATTCATGCAATATTGAAATTGGAGGAAAGAGATTTGGCTTTTTATTTTTTGCTCTGAAATTGTCATTTGAATACATGGGACTAGAAGATAAAAGAGGGAGCAGCTGTTGGCAATGGCTTTGACAAAAAGAGACAGCTCTTACAATAATGTGCTGTTTGTGTGTTTTACTATCGCACATTTTTGCTATCATCATAATAAATGAGCTCACGGAAAGGCATTTTGTTTTGATCCTGCCTATCCTTGCTTACCCAGTTGGCCACTGCCTCATAAAAATGGGGAGGTTAACGCAATCGGGCAGAACTTATGTCTACACTTCGACTCAGCAGCAGAATAAATGACATAGTGGTCTGAAAAACTGACAGTCTGAAAATGAACAGAAAATAAGTAAAAACAAAAGCAAACTTGCAAAGCCTGCCTGAATGAGAAGTAAATGCCAAGGTGGCAAGACAAATAGTTCTGTCTCTTGGGTATCAAACCTCAAAGGCCATACACTAGACATTCACATATTTATCTGTTTGGTTATGGGTCAGCTACATGTTGCATTCTCAGATGCTGCAAACTAACGAAGAACTTACCAAAGGCGCACTGATGGACCATAATTTAAAGATTGAGAGCTCTGTCAAAGACTGCCAGAGTGATTGCTACCAAATCGGACTATAACATGCAAGACAAAAATCGTCAACATTTTAAGTTCATTGAGTGTGGTAGCACACCTTGCACTAAATGGTCCAGATTTACTTCCTGCTGCGATGAAAAACATATAAACAAACTGCTTAATATTTTCCATAGCTCTAATTCATTCTTCTAAGTATGATGGTGCATTGTAATTCTGTTTGAAATATACAATTCATTTAACAGTAAAGCGGAGCAAAATTAGATGGAAAAGATGGATGAATAAAATGAAGTTGATCGTGACGATGATTGTGAATGACTGAAAGTTTTGTATTGTGCGTTCAGGATAATGACAGCACTTTTCCAGAAACTGATGTTGTCCCCTGTGGCTCCATGCATTTAATCCACAAAGCACTCATTCTATGCTATATCAAAAACGCTAGGAGCCACTCCTGCCAAGAGAGGCCATTTGGGACTTGTCACTGTGAAGCAATCAGTTTTTTGGCAGCAGTGATGCCGTCTGGCCACAGCCACTGCTGATGATAATGGTGATCTAACTGTGAGTCACCATAAGAAGTGACAGTGCTGGCTTATAAAGAACTTCTCTTTCTTTCTTTCTTTTTGTAAAATGGAGGTGAGACATGAAAATGTAAGTCTTGGTACATAAGATGTGTTGCTGGACTGATTTGAAGTTATTGGCTCAGGGAGCAGTATATTTTTGAAGTAAATATTGATACTGGACAAACTAATGATATTAACCAAACATGCTTCATGAAAAAGAGGGAATCCTATGATTAGCTTGAGAGCAGCAATGCAGACTGCAGAGCTCAGTATTTTGCATTCCATGTAAGTCCTATTTCCTGAAAGGAGGAAAATTGTTGCATTACTTTAAGAATTGGAGTATGAGAGGGGCCTTATTTCTTAAAAAAAAAAAAAAGCAATGGATTAGTACATTTCTATTTCAATGCTTTTAAATTTATGGTTGTTTTGAGGGTATTCTCAAATACCAATTTGGTCAGGACATGTCCTCAGAAACATTCAGTAGCATTTTGCATAACATCCCAACTTCTGATTTGGGGTTGAATACGAATATGTGAATATAGCATCTTTTTGTGAGAACTGTCCAGGCACTTCTCTTGGCATGATAATAAATTAACAAAGCATTCATCAGGATGATCTGTGTTAAAGCAGTATTTGCACTCAAGTTACTGCAAAAAATAAAAAATAAAAAAATATTCCAGAATTTCCTTCATCCTTACCAACATTCAAACCTACACCTACCTTTGCTTTTCTGTCAAACAGACTCGGTCTAGATGATAATGACACTTGTACTAGTGAGGAAATTTGTAGTATAAAAACATTGCTTTGTAGGCTGCCTGTGATGCATCTCTATTCCGGTCATTACTTGTATTGCTATTTACAGAGTTTGTCTGAGCTTGAAAAGTTCAGTAAGAGCACAGAGAAATAAGAATCACCTCTGGCTCAGACAAGCTCTAGAACTCTCGAAGTATGCTGTATAACCTCAGTAGACTTTTAACAATACAACATGATATATGCACTGAGACTAAATTGAGTGTGGTCATTTCAAATGTTTTTTTGATGGAGGAGGAAGGAGCATAGAAAAATACGTAACATTTATCATGCATTATATCATCAGCATTCGATTAAAAATAGATAATGAAAAATCACACCTTTCTCAAAACCAATACTTGATTGAGAAAAATTATCTACCTTGGTATTTGAATATTAAATGAAGGGTGAACTGGAAGGCAGACAGTGGAAGGGGTACATTTTCTGCAATTATCCTAAATGAAAAAGAATGCAGTTTTACAACCATCTCTGTAAATTGGCAAGAGTGTGAGAACATTTTGTACATAAAACATTGCTCTGTCAGCACCTAAAATTAACAATTTGGCTTGGACATTTTGAATCGCCAGATGGCTTACGATGCTATTTCAAGAGCGGTCACCCCTCACCAGATGAGTCAAATTTTTAAAATATATTTTGCTGATAAATAACATTAATGACCATGTCATTTGAAGACAGACTTTAAATTTGTCAATAAAGTCATCATCCAGATCTACAAATCTAATATAAAATGTCTAATAGCATCCGTAACTCACCATGTCGTGTCAGTCTGCTAAGTGCAATGCATCTGAATTAGGGGCAGGAAATGCTTCAAGTTGCCCTTGAGATCTGTTGACTTCATTTCATTTTGTAGAACCAGTTCTCAGTAGGATGTGCTAATGCACACATTCATTGTATAATGCCAGAAAAGTGATACAAGCGTTGTGCTCTTGGCACTGTTTATGAGAACATTGAATTTAAAAACTTTAAGAATTTTATTGAGGGAACAACATCCGCATCTGCTGATAAATGTTAGAATTATAGTCCATTCGGGGCCCTAATTTGAAGGCATTAACACAGCCTGGAAATGCAAGTGCTCAATATATTGCAGATCAAAAATGGGCTCCAAATCAAACCCCATTCCAGTAATTTTGTGACATGAGGCAATGACATGTCTATGGAGTTATTGTCAAAAGGGATAATTTTAAGATGAATGGATTACTTAGTAGGTGTGGTGGGGCCAGGTTTGGTTCCATTAAGGCCACTTTCAGCCGCTGTCAGCCTTAGTCATTACCTTTCAAACCCAGGGGCGGATCCACAGGAATTGCTGTAAGGGGGGGCGCAGCAAGGAGGGGTCTGGGGTACCTCCGCCAGAAACTTTACAAAAATCAATGTGCTGAAAACTGGTATCTTGGGAGAAAAATCTGGCCTATCTGTTCAATGATTTTCCTCCCAAGGTTCCAAAAATTAAGCTAAAAAAACTTTCAAAGTGCCGTTATAATGCAGTTTTTCATTAACTGACAATTTGAGCTTTTACCTAAGACTTTCACTTTACTGTCAAAGTTTGTGGCCTTAACCCTTTCACTGCTGTTGGTGACTTGGTCAGAATTTCAAAGAGGAGAAAATCATTAAAAATCATCCAAGCCCTACAGTGTTGGTATTCATTACAAAGTGCTTGATGAGAGCTTTCCAGTGAATACCAATGAGCTATGGTTTGAGCAATTTTCAAAGGTTTTGATGTTTCAGAAATGGTGACAAAATCACCAGTGTAAGGGTTTTGCCATATTTCCCACAAAACTTTGTTATTTTTAGTTTTTGAGTTTATATAACACCAAATAGCCTCCAAAAAATAATTGTAGTGTATTTCTGACATGCAAACCCAGTGGCTACATGCATCTGTGATTTTAGCAGATGTTAACAGATCACCATATCCCCCCTCCCCCCAAGTCCCTAAACCAGGTTTAGTAAAAGATACCACACTCAACAGCTTGTAAAAAGTTATTACAATGCTGTGATCAATGTTTTTCAAAATGTTTATAAAAGATGAGGCTTTAATGCTTCCAAAACAGTCTCAAGTGTTGGGACAGTAGGAAGTGTTGTCATACACATAATCCTAGTCACCATAAAGTTGAATTTCAGCACATATGAGTGAATTTACTAATCTGGAGGCAGTGGTAGGGTAAGTAATGTTCAAAAACAAACCATCTTATTTATATTAAAGATCCTGTTTATCCGAAAGATGTCCTGATATAAATTTAATACAGGGATGCTGTCCTGTAATAAAACATAACATTGTCAACATAGAAACTATTTTATTACGGAAATAATAATGATAATAATAATTATTATATTTTCATGAATGAATATGAAAAAGAAATTTGACTTTAGGGCCATTTAGAATTTTTCAATAAGACCATTGAACTGTTTGGATTGACTCATGCATAACTTTTTAAAAATAATGTTACATATCTTACTTACAGACTCTAAAGAGCATCGATTAGCTCACAAGCTTCAGAACCGCAGTTCTCGCTGGTTACAAATTTAATGACTGGTGATTCTGGACTTCAAGACGGGGTTGGAAAATTTGAAAAGTCTTTCTGTATTCCAGGACACATTTTATTTGGCACTGCAAAACAATGAATCAATATACATCAAATAGTAGGCTATGAGCAACTGGTCAATCAATGGGGTCCTTTTGTAAGCTCAAGTAAATTTTAACCAAACTCATACTTGCGATAGCTTATTAATTTAAACTCAGTTTATCACTTCCATGTCCCCCTGCTAATGAAAACCACTTGCTACGAGGATCATTGCCAAACAGCAGGTCATTTTTCTTTTTTGCATTTGAAAAGCTGAGCCTCAAATGTTGGTTTACTTTATTCTCTAAGCTTTTATGTCTTTCCATTGCTTTCTGACCACTGAAGTATTCGTAATGCGTTTTTAGACTGTTACTGCGACAGGGGACAGGCAAGGCCAATGCTCGAACAAATTTCCCAGCAAGCCTGCCTTCTTAAACTTTAGGATGAAAAAAACAAAAATAAATTGTACATAACTTAAGTCCATGGATCATATTTTATTTGCAAGAAAAGAGTTTCTCAGTTATTCCTATCGCATAAAGCAAATATACAAAGTATATTGCTGGATCCAAATAAATTTTCCATGATACAAGACAACCGGAATGGTGAAATTGAACCATTAAGTGTTCTATAAACCGCGAGGACCTCAAAACATGATGGTTAAATACTAGGTAATCATCAATGTTGAATGTTGAGGCATGCATAATAATGGCTTCGGGAACCTGGGTTGCTTTAAGAATAACTTGTGGAGAAAATGTTCTCTTCTCTGCGAAAAAAGGGGGGGCACGTGCCCCTGTGCGCCCCCCCTTGGATCCGCCACTGAAACCAGTGTGTAAATGCCACATCTAACTGGCAATTTCATCATGACAGGTGAAGAACAAACACCTAATGTTGACAGGGTTTTCCTGGCTCAGTGCATTTTCTAAGAAAAGATGTGGGCATCGTAAACTATATACAAAATGGTATTCAAGGTATTAAAACAAAGGGGAGACTGATGTTAATTATTTGATTTTTGCTTTCGAACAAAACAATTTCACCTGTGTAAAAATGCCTGTGGACCCCCCCCCCTCCCATTAGACCCCACAATTGTTTTGCTGACATATATATAGGGCACATAATGAAGGGGAAAGAAAATGTTATGAACAAAATGTGTTTATTTGTAAATAGCTCCGCTGGCTGGGATTCATTCCCAAGAAACTATCATAGAGCCACAGCATCTGCATTAGGTGATCTTGGCGAGTCAAAATGCAAAAGATTTTTTTGGACACAAAGCTTGCATAGAGCCAGCTGTTTTATGGACACATCCTTTAATGCGCTTTTCAACCCATTATGAAGCAAGTTGATATTTGCAAGTATCATAAAGAGGAAGAACTGATTCGATTTTGGACAATTTAAGATGTCTAGATTGGCTACCAGGGGCCAAAAACTGATTTACGTGTTAACGCGATAGCTTCAGTAATATTTCAATTAGAAATTCCAAGTTTTGCATTTAACTAAGTATCATAAAGAGGAAGAATTGCTTCGATTTTGGACAATTTACAATTTCTAGATTGGCCACCAGGGGCCAAAAACTGAAAAAATCACTGTTTTTATCATATCTCTGGAAATATTTGTCTCAAATCAAGTGCAGATGAAAGGTCATGACCTGAGGATGTGTCCCACGGTGTCATTATACCTTTGTGGTTCAAAATTTTGACACAAGGTGGAGCTTTGTCTCATAAAATTCACCATTTTTGCCATATCTTTGGAACTATTTGTCCAATTGACATGAAACTATGTGCAACTGCAAGGTCATGACCTCACAACGTGTCACATGATGACATAATACCTGTATGGTTCAATATTTTGCCACCAGGTAGCGCTTTGTGATGGAAAATTACCATTTTGGCCATATCTTCAGAACCATTTGTCCGATTGACCTGAAATTAAATTCAAATGAAAGTCTGTTCAAGGTCTATTCAAGAATTGGAGGATTGGGGGCGTTCGGAGATATATCCCTAGCCATCACCTGCGACGGCATAAGCCTAGTTTCAATTGCAGTGTGGTTCAATACATAGCCAAAACAAAAAAATGTATCATGTTGCTTTCCACACTGTAAGTGCACTTTGTGACCTCTTTTGCCTCCAAAATTAGTTGAATTATTCATAGCAAGAGACTTGCAAGAGACATTTTTTCAGATTGAAGTCTTTCTAGGCCATTAAATTATATTTGGCATAAATCTAAGTTACTGTCAGACTTGTAGAGTCCGACTGTAGAGTAAGTTTGAGATGATCTTAAATTCAGTAACTTACTAAATTATCTTGCTGAAAGTAATAGTAATAATTTTAGCAAAAGTTAGACTGTGATGATAAAGGGATGCCTACAGTCAGCTAAAATGCAAAGGTTTACTCTCACATTGAAGTAATATTCATGTTTTATTAATATTTAATTTTAATATGTGTTAAGAGCTTTTCGTTTTTCAGTTAATAAGCAGTGTAAAAGGTTCCAATGAGAGATTTCTCTTACAGCTACACCACTGAAACTGCTGGCATGATTGACAGGCCATGGAAAAGACCTACAGGTGCATGTTGTTTACCTGATATGCTGACCTTACCATTGACATGAGGATGGAAGTATGAAATATGCTGGACCGTCCAGAACTTGTAGCCCGGAAAAGAAGCGTAACAATGGATACACTGCAGGACAACAGTTATATCCACATCTCCCTTCCACTTCATGGCAGGGGATGATAAACCTAAAGAATCTGGCTCTCAATCTGAAGTGAAAAATGATAGAATCTGAAGTGGGAAGACTGACGTCATCATGAATTGGCTCCAGGTGAAATTGCCAAAAATTTATGTAAATGCCTGCTAGATTGCTGGACAGCACCTTTATTTAATAGATATTTAACAGAAATGGTCTGCAAACCACTTTTTTTTTTTTTGCACAATGTGAAGAATACAAATGACCAATGAGACAGAAGATTTGTATTCATATGTTTGAAATCTCCGGGCAGTGTCACTCAGTGTGATGCTGTTGACATTGTTATGAAGCCATATGTTTCCTGTCAACATCATGTTTTTTGGAAAGAAAAAATGGTGGCACAGTGATAACAAAAAAAAAGATTAATTCTGGGACAATTCAGTCGTATGCCTTTCAGCTATTATAATTTCTCTACAAAGCATATCAAGCAAATACTCTTGAGCAGACATTTTGGCACCTGCTTTGCAGAGCTATGTTTTGAAAATTTAATTGCATAGTTCAATCACACATTGTGGTCTTGGACCCATTCCCAATTTGTCCTCCTTCAGTTTTTCTGAAAGTGCTGCAGGTCCTTGTGCTATATTAATACTTCAAAACCTACCATGGTTTAAAATTCACAGGACGTTATTTAGAATGGAAGTGAATGTTTATTGCAGCAGACGTTTAGATTTTATGCTCTGATGTACAGTTGCCCGGTTGTTCTGAGTAAAACTTTACAGAACTGAATGGGAATGCAGATTCCATTCAGCCTGGAAGCTTTTCCTTCATCACTCATATAAGGTGCTTTATTGGCACTTTGGTGTGTTTTCATGACAATGGAGAGGCATCTTGTGTTGAAGACCCGCAGCAGCTGCTGGAATGCTGCCAGGCATGGAGGTTGGGTGGGATGAAAACTGTACTCTGATATGTGTGTGTCAGCTGTCTGAAGAACTACAAGCGCGAGGAATATTTCCCTCAGATAAAGACAAGGTTTTTGACAGTACTCTCGACAGGGGCAACCCCTCCCCTGGCAAATGATCACATTCTCATTTCTGAGACCAAGTTAGAGTGGTGGAATGCAAGGAATGGCTCGCATCAGTGTCATTTTTTTTTCCAGGTATACCACTTGATTTGAATGAGTATTTTAACATAAATTCATAAATTCATCATTTTTATCATGGCCACTGATTACCTCTGATTTATTACAAAAGAAAGGCATGCAGAATTCCTCCCAAAATCAACATCAGCTTGAGTAAAGTCATAATGCGCCCATCAGAAGGCACATTTTCAGTAAAAATAATTACGTGACTATGATATCCTTTGATGTGTTAGGCTGCACAAAGTTATATTCCATGTTATGTATGTAATATGGATAGTATGGTGGGAGGAAATTAATTGAGCATACCAACATAATAGAATAACAGACATAATGCATGAAATACCTTTGGGTTCAACAAAATCAAACTAGTCAAGCTCACTTTTTATTTTCACATTTTTATTGAGAAATTTTGTCAAAACTAAATCAATTCATATTTTTGATGATTGTTATATTGTTAATTGTTTTTCTTAGCAACAGAAGAGCCATCTGGAAGCAGCTCTATAGTATGACTAGCTGCTACCCGCTACCTGGAGTGAAATTGCCATTCTTTTTGCATGCATGACCGTTTTTCAAAAATCGGGCAACGTCAAGTCCTTCCTGGTGTCTAAGTGGATATTCACACCAAATTTGGTGACAATCGGTTGAGAAATGTAGGAGAAAAACGTGTACATACACACAGACAGACAGACAGACATTGACCTCAAATACATTATAGATCAGTTTTAAGCCACATGTTGCTTGTCCATTTCAGCAGTATATGGCCCTGCTTTTAAATGCTTGTCTGTCTATCAACTCCACTGATGTTTGCATAATATTCTACATGATGACAAATAACACGTGGTGAGAAATAAGTACAAACTGCCTGAGTCTTGCAGAAACTTGCTCTTAAACATGACACAAGAGTGGTTTCACTGTTTATCATTTCCGTTGGTAATAAACAGTTATGTGGTTAGTTTTGTGACCATGTGACAATTAGTTTTTGACAATCAGGAACCTCTCTAATTTGGTTTGTGAAATTTTTTACCTCTTAGTGCAAGGGTAGCCAACCTTGGTCGTAGAGAGCTGCAGTGTCTGTTGGTTTTTGGTGTAACTCAGCTCTTGATTGCTGAATTTAAGCAGTTGATTACACACTTAACATATCTCACCTGTTGTCTTAGGTTTAAGAGCCATTCCACGAGAGATTGACATTCGGTGCGAAGTTGACTGGAATTTAATGAAACTTGGCCTATCGGTAGATATGAGTGTCTCACAGAAAAAGCCAAATTTTTAGGGCTGTACTTCTCTGTGCCTGCCGATGGCGCCATCTGGAATCCACTTAAGTGCCTCAGTTTTGCTGTTGACACCACATTTTACATCAACTATCATGACTTAAGGGTACACAGTACCTAATGTGTTATACTTTTATCATGACCTGTGACACTTCAAGCATTAGATCAGCGCCAAGCTGGGTTGCGAAGTTATCGAGCCAGAATTATTTGAAAAATAACAATAAAAATTGAAAATGTGAATGGGAATAAAATAACACCCCATGCATATATCAAACTAGAATGCTTTATTATGTGTTTACACACAACAAGATGATCATTTTCTGTGAATAGTACTTTGGTATCTTGCTGTGTTTGTGCAATGGACGGCCAGAAAGGTGGTTAAAATTCATTTTTGGTGCATGTTTGTGGTAGGTTTTCTCTGTAACCCAGATTAGTACCATGAGGGTAGATGCTGTTTGCTGTGCTTTTGGAACTCTTTATTCAGGAATACCAAGCATTTTTGGTAGTATCTGCGCTTTCAAGCTAGATGGAGCCAAAGTTGGTTTAAAACTCAAATGGACCATTTCATGGCAGATTGTGCCAATGTTTTGGTGGCATTATTTTGTTTACCCAGCAAGATCGAGATCTGAAATTCTCTGGATTCATGGTTTCTTTGGGGTACATTACAGCATTAGTAAAACCTCAATGGTAGTATTTTCAGTATAGATAATTTTAAACATCAAAAGTTGGAAAAATTCGCCTCCAAGGGGCACTGTATGCTGGATGCAAGTACTGCCAATACCAAAGAAATTGTTTTTGAATTGTGATGCATACATCTAGCTTTCTCTGAAAATGAAAAGTTTAGCTTGGTACTATTCTGGGGCACGTTTCTCAAAAGCGCAGTTGCTAAGTAAGTTAGCAACTTGCATAGTTAGTCCATTCACCTTTAATGGGCCCAACTATGTTAGTTAGCATCTGTGATTTTGGGAAATGCAACCCTGTGTGGATAGCTATCTGACCAAAAGTGGTGCTCTAAAGACCTAAAATTTTGCCAACCTAATATTCCATAATCCCAGACATATACCAAAGTTCTGTCTTTTCACATATATACAGTACGTGCACAGTTAAACATAAAATTTGCAATCACTTTGGTAAAAAGCTGGGTTGGTTTTATATTGGAAAAGAATATTGGTGGTGATTGTAGCATTGTGTCAACATGAGAGCCTTTACCAATAGCAAGTTCAGCTGTACCTGTACTTGGTAATAACCCATGTATTGTGTGTTTGTAATGCTCAGTCACCACCAGTTTACAACCAAACAAGCTTTATACCAAAGAGATTACAAATTTTATGTATAACTGTATATATGCTTCATATATTTTAAAAGAAAGAACTTTGGTATATGCCTGGGAATGTGGAATATTAGGTCGGTAGAACATTAGCTCTTTTGAGAGCCACCTTTAGTCAGAAAGCTATGTACCCAGCATAGTGCCAAACCAAGGTCTTCATTTTCTGAGAAAACTAGCTGTGTGTATCACAATCCAAAAACATTTCTTTGGTACATTTCTGGGGATGGGCAGCACTTGCATCCAGCCTACAGTGCCCCCTGAAGGCGAATTTTTCAGAGTTTTGATGTTTAAAATCATCTACACTGAATACGCTACCATTGAGATTTTGCTAATGCTGTAATGTACCCCAAAGGACTATGTATCCAGAGAATTTCAGATGTCCGTCTTGCTGGGTAAAAAAAAAAAAAAAATGCCTCTGAAACATAGGCACAATCTGCTGTGTAATGGTCCATTTTGAGTTTTCCTTCAACTTTGGCTCTGTCTAGCTAGAAAGTGTAAATACTACCAAAGAAATTCTTACAGAGCTCCAAAAGCACAACAAACAGTATTTATCTCCATGGAACATATCTGCATTACTAAGAAAATATACCTCAAACATGCACCAAAATCAATTTCGACCATCTTTCCAGCCATCCATTGCACAAATCCAGCAAGATGCCAAAGGAATATTAACTGAAAATGAAAGTTTTTTTAGCCAGTGAGCACATAATTAAGCATTCTAGTTTGGTATATGTCTGGGATATTATTTTATTCCTATTTCCTTTTTCAATTTTTATTGTGACTTCTAAAATAATTCTGGCTCAAAAACATAGTTACCCAGCTTGGCGCTGATGTGGTGCTAATGTCAATCCCGACTTGAAGTGTGACAGGTCATGATAAAAGTAGAACACATCTGGTACTGTGTACCCTAAAGTCATAACAATTGATGTAAAATGTATTGTCAAAAGCGAAACTGAGCCACTTTAGTGGCTTTCCAGTGGCGTCACTGGAAGATTTCTTGAGATATGAACCTAAAAATTTGGCTTATTCTGTGAGACTACCATATCTACCTATCTGCCAAGTTTCATTCAATTCCAGCAAGTAAACTCCTCAACTTCTTCTTCCTCAAAGTGCCATTTTCTCATGGAATGAATTGGGTGGAGAGAATCAAAGTGAGCACACCCTGTGGCTCTCCAGGGCCAGGGTTGGCCACCCCTGTTTTAGTGTAGAGTTGTTTCAAATGTATCACAATACGGATATAGAAGTTTTATTCTTCACGCCATGCATGGGTATTTCCATTAGCCTGTAACTATGGAGGGTAAATAAACACGCTTTAAATATGAAGTGCATATGATTACAACAAATTATCAGCTTGTTAAAAGGTTACAATTGCTATTCGAGAAATCGTCAATATGAAAAAAATGTCCTGATGTTGCAGTCTTGCCCCATTTCTGATGCTTTAAGGGATAGTTTGGTGGTTGAGTAGATTCCAGCCTCGCGGAGCTGCAGAAAGTTACCTTAGCATGCATGGTTATGGATACTTGGCCGTATGATACCAAGCGTAGAAGCCGTCTTAAGAAGCTAACACTTGTGGAACGGTTATTTTCTCAAAGTTTCGTGATGAGCCTTCCATGGCGGTATTCAGTCGATTGATGTAATTTCTGGTATAATTTTGGCATTGCCGTCAACAATCACAGATGATGCAGTTTAGTGGTTTTCAAACCTCTCCTGGAGTACCACTTCTCCTGCATGTTTTAGATTTCTCCTGGTTAGCACGGATGATTCACTCATTATCAAGCATCTCCACGGGTAACGAAATGATCATTTCACTCACCTATGCTGGAGCAGGCAGAGCTCTAAAACATGCAGGAGTGGTACTCCAGGAAAGGTTTGAAAAGCGCTGATCTAGACGATGATTGCTATTCAATGTTATCATGAGTATGCATTAGATCTAGGCACAAGCAGGCTGTGCACTGGAAGTGTGGCTGTATCGGAAGTGTAAGAAATTTTGGCGAAAAAACTAGATCCAGCAATTTTTTTATGTATTGACGACTGCTCAAACTGTACTTGGGACAAAAACGAGTGTACATTTAAGTGGGTCCCTAGTGCCAATGTTGGGGATCAGTGGTTAAATCTATGGCATTATATCATATCAGATTATCATATGATTGTCGCATCACTATCCTGTGAGAACCATTTATCATATAAAATCCTGTGAGCTTCCAGATAGCTCACTCGGTTAAAGCATCGCATTGCGGAGCAGAGGTGACTATCACGGCGCATGTTCAAGTCCCGGTCGTAGCATCCGGCAGTGTTCGTCAGCTTTTTCAGAAGTAGCGCGCAATTTGCCAATGCACTACAGGGATGCATATTGGGAAGGGTCTGCCGGGAAGGGTAATATAAGTTGCTTTGTTCGTTACTTAGGCGCCTCCTGTTGGCCAGACGGGTGCTCGTCAGGAAGATTCTAAGCTTGTTCACGTTCGGGTATCCTCCGCCCTCATTCTGAACTTGTGACGATTCAACTCATGAGTGTATAAGAAGCAGTGGCTGACAGGTGTGAGCTTCAGAGAAGAGCCGCGAGCTGTCTTCACTCTCGTCAGTTGGCAACTGGGGGTCGCATATGCGAAAGCCTTGTACATAGTTCCCCATTTAGACATTTCAGATTTTGGTGGGATTGGAGGTGCCAAATTAAAAAAAAAAAAAAAAAAAATCATCTTTTCATGAACTCAGAAAAAAGCCCTGTTTTCAGCTTTGCGACAATGCATTTTCCAGCTAATTCGCCTTTAAAAACGCAAGCATGAGGTATTTTACCACCATTATAACATGCCTGAGGTATCTTACTTGTGGCTGCCTTGGGTGGGGTCACTCAGCGACAGTGCCCATTTCCGTCGATTGAACACGCAGAAGACTGATTGTTGACTGGTGACTGTGCCAAGTGGCAACCTGTGAGGCTGAAAAGTGAAGCAAATACGAAGTGCCAAAAGCTGCAGTTCCTCGAATGACCACTTGAGGCTGGCTGCTGAAACGAGTCAATCCCCATTGACCCCCATGTTAAAAACCCCAATTTTACAGCAAAAATAAAAATTCTTACAGCCTGGTTCAAAATACGGTTTTGGTCTCTATGGTTAATTTTCCCTCCCACGAAAACTGTGGGGGGAGTTAATTTTTTTTTGTAATTTTTTTATACTTTTATACTATTTAAAGGCTTACATTTCTTCATAATTAAGGGCGTGGCCACGTTGAGTGACAGAACCTTGAATTACAGTCTCTGGGCGGGAGTCGGCTCATCTGGTCATGTTGTGGCTGGGCTAGAGCACAGGCCTACGTGGCCTCGGGCTGTATGGTTAAGTATGTGGTCTATTAAGATGATGAAAGACTAATATTATTTCACGTAAAATTCGCTGTCAAGTTAGTGTTTGTATTTAGCTGTCAGTCAGTGGTTGGAAAACGGTCACGGTTTCCGTAACAGGCTGCTAACGTAACTGGAGGGTCAGCTACATTAGCTGCTACGATAGCATGCTACCAATTGACGGGGCTCCTTAGCTGATTCCCCGGAGTATTTGGAAGGCTTGACCGGAGAATGCCGTGGTTATTCACTCAGTAGATTCACACAGCAGTACAACATAGAACTGCTTTATCTACCGATGGATTAATTCAATTTTCAGTGCGATTACGGAACCGTATCATTGTAAATAGAAAGGCTAGCTAGCTATAATTTAACATGTACCATGTTATCTAGCAAGCTAGCTAACTTAGCTGTCGCTAAAAGTGTTTCTACATGACGTTCATCATCCACAAACTAGCTAACCACATTAACGCAACAATTAAGCCAGACGGCAACGATAAAGTGCTACTAACCAGCCACGTTCGGCTATATTCAGTGTCAATAGGAGTAAAGGCTTTTCCCCCGAAATTAATATTCATTTCATGACGCGATAAAAAGAAGTTGCGCGTTGCAGTGATATCGTTCGCTAATATAAGATAAGCTGGGCAGCGAATGAAATATCCATGGAGCCTTCGAGCCAGACGCTCAGCTGTGTTAGTATTGATGAGTCGATTAAGTCAGCATTCAGTGTAGTCAAAATATAGGGTGATAATACTTGTGATCAGAATGTGCGAGAGTGTGGTCAGAAAATAATAGTCCGTCAGGTTTGTCAGTAAGGTTACGTAGTGCAATGTCATCGTTTGGATGGCCATACTACCGTTAATGGGGACCGGGCCAAGCTGCGTACAAGAACTAAGACGAGCACCCGCTCGCACTCTCGGGGGATTCTGGTACTCAGTGAGCCAACTGCCTCGACTTCCCAGCGGTGTACAGCGTTTGTCGCGCTATTGCCTCACGGATATGTTCGTCCTGCAACCGCTTTAAGAACATAAACAGCGTTCGACCAACCACCCCAAGCGACTTAGCAGGATCCATTGCTTTACTGGGACACATGACCTCGCATCTCGGCCTTAGCGAACCAGGAAGCATGGAGCTGGTTGAGGTTTTCAGTCGAATATGGAAGCCGAAGCGATCTTGGTAGCTGCAAGCTCGGAGGGCGTGTTTCAGCAAACGAGCTCCATTCGGCCTGCCCACTGGGCTTGCATCAGCTCCAACAACGGCCCGCCTTTTTGCCCATTTTTGGATTATCCGGGCGTAGGTCTCACTCATTTTTTATGCTTATTCACTGTAGTCCGCAATTATTCACTGAATGCTTAATGAGATTCTCACGCGCAATTAAAATCCTTGTTCAATGAAGTTTCCATTTCACGTAAAGGTGGACCGCGCCACAAGTAACTGTGCTTCTCATTACTCAGGGATAGGAAACAAAGCATGTGTTTCATGATTGTTTAAATTGTTTTAATGAAATTACACCATTTGAAACATCTGGATGCAATTCCTTTGGTTTCAATCCCTCAAGACAAAAGACAAGCTTGAGAATTCCTGAGTTATAATTGATTTCCTTGTCATTAATGGGGAAATCCACCGTAATTCATGTGAAACTGATTAACTTGATGCACAATGACTTAAATTGCTTGAGTGAATTCCTTCAGTGCGCATTGATTGAATAATTGCTCACTATGGCACAGGAACGTGAATGCCACTAGGAGGAGAGACTCACGCCTAAGGCGTGACACTTGGCATCCCTGCTGCTCGTAACAAATCAATGGCTCTTCCTCTCCCTGTGTCGTAAGCCGTGCCAATTTCTTGAAGATGTAGGATTTTTCATTTTTCTTTTTTTTTAGTGGTGGTAGGAAGTAGACAGGTGAACACCAGATGCAGGAACTGAAGTGTTTATTGAAACACAAAACACTTAAGGAGAAAATGGGCACACAGGCCAGAAAAAAAACTGCACATGCACTGAATAAATGGGAAAAACTAAGGTACACTGCCCAAGGCAGGGGGAAACAAAGGTACTCACTCAAGGAGTGGCCAAATAAAAAACAAAAACTGAACCTAATTACACTGGCGGAAAACACTGGGAGACTTGACAACGACAAGACAAGGGCACAGCAAAAAACAAGACTCCGAAAATACCAAAAGGAAACGCTCGGGAAGGTACAGGCGCTGAGATTTCACAGTGCAGAGCAGTGTCTAGCAAAGTTCTGTCTGACGTCTCCTCTCCTCTGCGTACAGATATAGACACGGGAGGAGGCGGGGACTCGGAATGCAATCCCGTAAGGAAACAGAAACTCATGAGATTAATAAAACAATTACACGAGAACTGGGATAACAATAATGACTCGAGACAAGACGCTGAGACAATCAATCGAGCTAAACAGTTTAGATTGAGGTAATCTAAAGATGAAAAGTATAAAGCACCACAAGAGAAGCAAAGGAAAGCATAGCTTTAAAACGCAGTTAATCAGGGAAAGCTTAGGCAGTAATGCAAAAGCTAGAAACGCTCGCACTCGTTAATGAGTTAATTTGGGTTAATACTATGTGACAAAATATTTACAATCACCCTCAAAATAAGTGCTGGTTAGTACGGGTTAGTAATTATCCTATCAGAGAAAGCATTCACTCAGAGTTTAGCGAGACCCAGTATTAAACACTGGTGGAAGCAAAGAATGAAATACCACAGTCGAAACCGAAAGAGGAAACGTGATTGGACAATGAGGTGCACGCAACTGAAGGCTGTCACACGACATCCGGGAGTTTGGGCAAGAGAGAATCGAACGTCAGATGGCGGGAATGAAAGCTGAAAAATAAAACAAAAGCAAAGCACTAGCACAAATAAGCACTAGGGCAACAACCAGAACAAGTGGCTTAAGGCTATTGACCACTCCCAAAGGAACAAGCCGACTGTCACTGTATAATATGGAACTGCTCGGCGCATCCACATGGCACGCATTGGGATTGCAATGCCACTCATTATTATTTTACTCATATCTCACTGGAAAAACCATCAAAAATCATTTGATTCTTCAATTTGCAACAAATACAGCACATACCACACACGTGGATTTTTAATAACGCTGCATATTTTTAATTTAGTTTGAGGTAGTTTGTGGACTCACAAAGCAAGACTTAATCTTTCAGTTTTGCAGCAAAATTCTAATTCTAAATCACCAAATTAGGAAAGGAATGGTTTTTGCTGGACGGGAAGAGTATAACAAATTGTGAACTGAACAATATTCGCCTCTGAAATGTAGTGGATTAGGAGTATAATGTTGCATAAAATTGAAATACCTTGACTTGTATTTGAGTACAGTGCTTGAATGAATGCCCTTTGTTGCGCTCCACTGCTGTTCTATGTGTCTTTGTGTGCAGGTGGGTGTGCATGTGCATGAAAGAGTGAGTATGTGAATATACAACGTAATAAAAAAAGATTTTTTTAATGGGAGTTTGACCCATGAATGCAGAATGTCTCCAGAGTGTGAAACATTTTCCATGAGGATGATTTTCTTTAATTAAACTGTATTCAGCTGGCCAGCTTTTCAAATGTGAGCAACTGGGTTTTTCTCCATGGGGCATCTGTGAGCTGAAGTCTTGTAGACTAGCAATCTGTTCAGGAAAAAGTCAAATGAAAACTGATTATATGCTGCCTTAACATTTCTTAGCTGCTTATCTGTCTCTCAGCAGGGGACCTTTCCTGTAATTTTCATCTGAGGAGTCATTTCCTTTTCTGATCCTGAAATGGCATTAGGAAGCTGGTATGTCAGTAAAACTATTTTGCATTTCAATTCATGAGCACTTACTCATACAGTATGAAGAAACAACATGTTAATGGCATGAATAAATTACCAATTTGTTGCCTGACACCAGGGGAGTGAACTTAATGGATCAGTGCGCTTATGTTATTGGGTAATTATTTTTGAAATTTACTTTCAACATGAAATTGGAGATGATAAAGTATCTGCTTTGCATGGCAGAATTTTTGATCAGAAATAAATCCCATAATCAGCCATTGCACAAGTTTGGCAAATTAAACAGGCAACATTGAATGGTAATGATAAACCATTACTTGGCTGATTGTGCAATTAGTTTTTATTCGCATTGAACTTTTTGAGAAAGGACTGTCAAAAAGACACTTTGCTGTTGGGCAGTTGTAGAGCCTGAGTCCATAATATAGCTTTTCAGTAAAAACTATCTGTAGCATACCAGTAGTTAGCAGAAACTCCCCAGTAGGAAGAAATCTTAGGAGGAACCAGGCCACGGTGATGAGGCCCATCTTCTCCAAGGTGGGTAAGTATAACTGCTGACTGGTTTTATTTGTAGGTCTGTTATAGCAGGGATGCCGCATTCATTTCAAGAGTGGGAGGGCCATGGCTTACTTCAAAAGTCATCTTTATAAGAAAATACACTATAGTTGGAGAAACCTCAGAATGTTATGGCTGAGTGGAAAAAAATTAGCTTGTGTAATAGGGTGGTGGCATAATTTCAAAAATAAAATGGTTTGCTATTTGCTACTATTTCTTCAGCCGATTCTGTGAATCGGCTGAAGAAATGGACTTGCTTGAGCTAGGTCTGCGGTGGCTGGTATTTTGAGACACCAAATGCAGTGGCCGGAACGAAAGAAAGCCCAGAAAAATGACAAACAGATAAAACAAGAGAGAGGGGCTCGCGCTTCCAAAGGACATAAATCTCGTCCGAATAATAAACAGGAAGCAAAGCGAGCTAGACAGAACGAAATTAGGAAAAAATCTCAGAAGCCGAGATCAAACGATTAAGCACCAGACGGTGCACAGAAAGAGGAAAGGAAAGAGAAATATTACCTTTACTCACTAACACTTTCCTTTTTTGCAACTAATTCCTCAACACTTCTCTAGCTAGAGATCTTGCGGGCTACAGTGCAATGGTAACACTGACACTAGCAAACGTGGCGAGGTGAAACTTGGGCTTAAATAGAGTCCGGGCATTGCCCACCATTAATGCTAGCTGGCCCAAGAATCCGGTATGGGCAAAACTGTATCGTCCCAGACTAGTGTGACAAAGAAAGCTCCCAAACCAACGCCAACCTCCAAAACCATGACAAGGTCGACCACACCTGGTTTTTGACTTGCCTGTCTAAAATAGCGCATTTTCGTGAGCAGGAGCCCTCAGCCTTGCGCTTGCCCTGCTGTGGTGGTCATATTGATTATCGCAGTGGGACAGAAATTGATAGGGAGCTTCCTCTAACCACCTCCAACATACTACCAGAAAATGAGAGCATTTGGCCAAGGCGTTTTACAGATATCGTCTGGAAACGAGAAGTTAATGGACAGACAGACAAACAGACGGATGCTGCTCACCACGACAATACCCCTCCGCGACTTTCGTCAGCTGAGGTGTAATAATAGCCTGTTGGTCTCTCTGAAAGCTCTGAAGAAGTTTGCTGAGCTAAACATTTGCACTTGTCACTGCTTGTTGTGTGCTTTTCAGTTTATGAGCTAGTTAAAAAAAGAGAGCTTTGCTGTATCCAAGGCATTGCTTCATTTACGTACATTCGGGATCAAAGCTCGCGGTATGCCATTTTTTTTCTTTTTTGTAGAGAGAACCTAAGGAATAGCATTATTTTCAGCAGCAGAGTCCTTTTGTGACCATTGTATCCATTTCTCAGTTGGTTTTAAGTTTTAATTTTTTGAGTATTCCAGCAATTATTAGATGATTAGATGGCCATGTTTGTGTTCGACTTTCATAAAATGCAAATTGATAGCTATCAACTTTTCTTTGTCTTTTTATTTGTATCTTCTTCCGTTGAAGATAGACAACAGTCTATCTCATATCAATACTTTTACTTTTTGCTTGCTGCCGGACATGGAGTAGGGGAGCTCCAGTGCGAAAGTAGCTCTGGACGAAAGTAACACGGCGATTTACTCACAGCCATCCGCACTTAGATGCGTCGTACTAGGTCCGCACGTGCAGCTCGCGCCCCTCTCCAGACCCGCGAACATTCTTGAGGCGTCCAGTCTTCCTCGCGGCACAAGACCGAGAAGACCGTTTTCCTCAGCGGTGAGTAAATTCAGACGAATGGTAAACTTTTTTGAGTTAAAGATTGTCTTTATCGCTCCATATGTCATATTTATGATGAAATTATAGGTGATTTAGTTCCGTAACATATGGTGAAGTTTGAAATGGTCAGAATTTTTCCACTTTGGAAGTAATCCTCGTTCAAATGTCAGGAGTCACCGTTGGGACTGAAGTAACAACAGTTACGTTCGTCCCTCTTTGCTAATGGGGCCACATTTTATGTCTAAAATCTCAAAAAAATGTTTTATGTTTTACCGTTTCTACCCTGTAGCACAATGACCACTCGTGCTGCTCTGACAGGGACTCGAACCCACAGACTTCTGCTCTGCAAAGCAATGCTTTTGCCAATCAAATTAATTCTAAATCTATATAAAATCTGCAATCACATGCATGTGAATGGAAAGGCATAATTTGATTGAATTTTTAAAATTAAAGGAAAATTTCAAAAGGTCAAACTTTCAACGTAATTCTGTCTTTCTAAGCAAAAGAGGAAGACACGTTTTCCATTATTGCATAATTAAGTTGTAATGCCTTACATTTATGTTTTTGAATTGCTGGCAAGGAAATGGAAAGAGGTCTTCATATACCGTAACTGAAATACTGATAAGTTGTGTGTTCAGTCAGTCACTCAATCATTTGATCAGAGAGTCAATGAGTTGGTATGTGCCTGGTACCCCATGTGCTTAAGCGCACCTTAAAGTTAAAGGGAAAAGATTTCCTTGCTACTTCAGTATCGTGGATGTCACTGCATATTGCACATTTTAATACCATTAGTCCGGTTTCTCACTTCTAGAACCAAGGTACACATAAGGTATTTTGATCTTTCGACAGGGCATTGCAAGGATTCATAAGATATATTTTTATTTTTATTTAACTCTTATTTAAGTGTCTTTCCCATTAAGCTTTTGTTCTATTAGTAGGTCCTAAAGACCATCAAAGTCCAATAGAACAAGTTTTTCAACTAGGGTGTTCTATAGGAAGGTCTTATAGAAAAGCGATAATCTTATAGGATTTTATTTTCCATAGAAGTGCTCTATAGGTTTCCAGCAAATTCCTATAGAACATACGGAAAATCCTGTAGAACATGCTGTTCTACTAAAATGTTCTATGGAGTTCCACTGATGTGCTATTAAAGGAATAAGTACCCAGAAGCAGTGCGTTACAGTGATTTTATTACTGTTTTAGGCAGCGTTTTTCTTTGTTGTTTGTTTGTTTGTTTGTTAGTTAGCAAGATAACTCAAAAAGTAATGCACCGATTCTGATGAAATTTCCAGAAAAGGTGGGTATTACGTCAAGGAACAGGTGATTAAATTTTGGCATATCTAGGCCAAAGTACAGCTGAGATATACGCCAAAGTTCAAGATTTCAAGTCTTTCAAATGGGTCGGAGTTCCAATCCCTGTGCTTTTGGGTTTTGCTGCCCCCTGGCGGAGGTCTTAGCTCTCTGAGTGCTTTTCTAGTTAGGAATAAATTGATTATTTTTCTTGTGTTTTCATTTAATGGGCTATATCTTAGGCACCATTCTGCCAAATTTCATGCACTTCTGAGATGTCTGCTCCACTGCCAGTGCCACTGCCACTGTCACAGAATATGGCTTTAAGTGCTACATGTTTGATCATTGTAACCATATCCAATAATAAAATGTAACTTTTACTTTGAAAAGAAATTCAGGTATTAATGGGTTAAATACTGCCCTCCGCCTTTTGGTACCCAAGCTTGCATAGCCAGGAATTCAAGAGCACAGGGCTGCAGGCATTATCTTGCTGTCTTTCTCCAATTCTGGTGATGCTAGGCAGGCAAGTATTTAAAAGAGATGAGATATTAGGGGGATCTCCAAAGTAATTGACTGCAACAGAGACTGCCGAAATATCATCAAGCCGTAACCAGGAACATTGTACTGTAAGATTGTAATTTGTAGATTCACATTGATCAGATTTCCTGCCCTGTTTTTACAGACCGTAAATTTACCACTGCACACTTGTCCATAATAAAATCTTGCACAAAGCCTGCCTTTTAATTTGTTTGCTTGTATTTTCATTTTTAGTTGTTTGATGAGCAGATACACTGCTACGGAAATCTGAACTTCCTTCATTCTGAATGTACAATGTGATTAGATTTGTTGTCAAACAATATTTCCCCCCTCAGTTTTGAACCCTAATTTCATCTTTTCATGGTTTTGTTTTTCACTGTGGACCAACTGGCACTGGTTATTTTGATCTATGCAGGATTTTTACCACCACACAGAAAACATACTTCAGTATGATGTATTGTGGGTTGGGGTCCAGCTTCAACTCTTTTTCAGAGTAGAGCAAATTAGGCCTCGGAAGCCAGTCATTGTTATTGTGATAAACCGTACAACAAAATATTGGCTTCCTGTGGAAGCAGCTGAAAGCAGACCAGTTGAAGACAGAAAAAAGCATATGAGGAACGAGCATCTCAAGCCTTGAACATTGGAATCAAATGGGAAAATCATGTACATCGCCTGTGTCACACACAACATTCACTTAAGCCATCTTTCACAAAGCAGACCAATGGAAAAAAATGCACTGAAGAAAATAGGATATCAAAGCACCAACTTCAAAAGGGAAATTCAGCTGCGGTAGCCATCATGGTCAAACAAGAAAATCCGACGGGGCATATTGCATATGCCATTTTGATTTAAGTCCTCCTCTACTCTTCAATTGTGCGCAAAAGGGAAATAAAGAATGCTTAAAGGAAAAGTGCATCACAAAATATGAATACCAAGATCCACAAATAAATAAACAAATAAATAAATCATTGGCAATGCATAATGCATCACGGAGTGTAAATCTCGCATGCAGGCACCACAATATTTCATCTTAAGTGCTTTTCTATTTTCCAGATATATATGGGGGGGGGGAGTAGTTTTGCATGTCTTGTTTACTGAGCTCTCTCACAGTCCTATGTGGTGTTGTGTTTCTGTGAACAGGTAGTGAACCTGTTGCAGTCGCTGAACTGAAAATTGTGGAGGAAACATCCCCATAAGCTGATGATTAGTCTTCCAGCGATTTGAATAACCCGTGCACACATTACTTCTGCATGCTATGTTTGGGAGATTAAACAATATTCAATTTAATTA
Source organism: Gymnothorax reevesii (assembly GCA_029721435.1). NCBI lineage: Eukaryota > Metazoa > Chordata > Actinopteri > Anguilliformes > Muraenidae > Gymnothorax > Gymnothorax reevesii. Next base: position 69,996,816 of record CM056577.1, on the reverse strand, counting down.
AATTTAGAGAAATGGTTTATGCACTAAGTACACTAAATGAGAAGCAATAAACCACTCTTCTAACCTTCAAGTTAACTTTTGGCACTATTTACCGCATGTTTCATGGTTGTTTAATTTAATCAGCCTGAGGAGATGTCTTTTGCCCTCTTGAAACTTGGCTCAGTAGCCCTCTCTGTCAACATGCCTTTAGAGGCCTGATTAGAAATCTTGGCCACATGGAACTGAGGCCTCTCTTGTTCTGTTACAATTGCCTGGTAAAATTTTGCTTGCATACCTTGTACCACACCTGGCATTCCAAATGATGTCGTTTGAGGGGTTGATGAAATTGTGATTAACTTATAATATATTGAACTCATATATTGAACTCTTGATTTATGACTTTCAAAACACTGACTTCTGATTACATGGTGCAACTGAGGTCCAAAGTGCTGATTAGCTCCTAAATGACACCAGATGTGTGTTCTGTCCATCTCCGCTCTGCCGTGGCTGACTTGAGTTATTTATTTGTCTTTCTATTCACACCTCTGCTGCAAGTGAAATTCTGTCTTCTGTCTGCCCTCTTATTCCTCAACTAACAATATGCGGCTTTTTCTGCATTGTCTGTGACTCACAAATGCCTGCCACACCATCCTTACTTCTCTTTATTCTGCAGCTTAGAAAGGAAGACATCCAACGCACCTGCTGCCGGTCCACCTGTCAGTTTCGCCAGTCTGAATCCCAACTTGGAGCACAAGTTTCCGGACCAATCTCAGCTTGCTCCCCCGGGCAGAGCGTAAGGCTGGCCTGAGGTGGCTGTGACCACCACAGAAATTTGATTGGCTAATCCCAGAACCACACTGAAATTCTAAAGTGTGATTTGCTATTAGCAGGTGAGGCGTCATTTTTGTGCTTTCCCGCAAAGTAACACAGGGCTCTCTCCTGTAGACCAAAACCTGGATGCACGTTACCAGTTCCCGCTCTGCTTTCTTAATTGGCTGATTTTCCTACGCCCAATAAAAATCAAAGAGCAAGAATATCTCTTCTTCTGTGATGTTTATTGGTGGTTTATTGGTGGTCGAATCATCAGAGACTGCATTTTTAAAAGGCCAACCTCCCTCAGCTGTTCACTTCTTTCTGCTTTCAGACTGGCTGCCTGCAAAATTTGTGATGAGAGCGAATAGTGAAGAGTTAAATGGTGCAATAGCCCTAGTTTGGTTAGGGTGGGTAGCATTTTGTTCGAACCCTTGTTTTCTCCTGTTCCGTGGTCAGGAGTCCAGGCTAATGTTTTGTCTTTTTGTTTCTTCACTTTGACGAAGCAGGCAGGGATTATTTACATATTGTTTGATTTTATTTGTTATTTTGCTGTGAGCCCACCCTGAAGCTACACTCACTAAAATAAATTCTGAAAATGGCTGCAAATCTTTGTTGATGGTGGCTCTTGGCAGCAGGTAAAAGGGGAGTCTCATTATTTCATGTTGCAGTGATGTTTACCTGAGGCAGGGCCGTAACATGCAAAACAACCATTGCTCGGTGTTGATATGAGATGCATATCATTATTTTCTGGTTGAACACATATTTATGTACATAATTATTTATGTGACTCTCCAAACTGACCCCTGGTCCCATCCTGCCAACCCAACTGGCTCCACCATTGTTTCTTTCCATTTGTTGCTTTCCACTGCTCTTGATTTTGCCACAAACTTCAGCAAAGCCTACTCAGGTATTTATGTGTATTTCTCCAAGGAGGTTCCTCTTGTGCTCACATCCAGACAATTTTTTTATTTTATTTTGATACAAAGACACCTCTGAAGAACTGGTTGTCTCATTGATCTAATTAATTTGATTCATTTAAATGTGTTATTTCATTTTCATTATGTAATCTGATTGCTGATTATTGAAATTTGAGAAGTATTTTCTGTTATTGATTCCTTCATTACATACGCCAATAACTTATCATGATTCATGCACAGAGGAAATTGAATGATATAGGATGTCAAATATTATGAAAATTGCAATACAAACTTTAAAACTCAAAACTTGCTCGTTCTGGGTGTCCAAAGGAATCCACAGCAAATATATTTGCGTAAGATTTGTTTCACTGTTACCATGTCAGTTGATGCCTCTGCCCTGTTGAATGTGTTGAATGTCGATTCATGCTAATTATCTTTTTGGCAGATTGTTGTTTTTCAATTTATTTAAAAGCTAGATTGATCTTGCATTGTTTACAGAATCTTTTACATCAAAAAAGCCCTGATTATACACTGCGTGGCAAAAAAAAGTCGCACACTCATATTTAGTTTGAACCCCTGTAGCTTTGATTACACTGCGAATTCGTCATGTCGTTTTGACAACTCTATGCAATGTCAGACATTTATTTTAAATCAGAGTTGCATTAATTTTATTTGCTGGAGATATTGTCTTGACAATGAGATGGTTGAACCAGTCTGTAGGCTTCTCCACACTTCCCACTTTCAGTGGGGTTAGGTCTGGACTTCTCAACGGCCAATTACATGCGTGAAAATGATTCATCGTGCTTGTTATCCTCATTCATTGTTTTCTCTGCTAGTTACAAGCCATGAATTTGCACCTTCTTAAATACGGCACGGTGGCACAGTGGTTAGCATTGCTGCCTCACAGCAAGAAGGTTGTGGGTTCGAATCCGGCCTGGGGCCTTTCTGTGTGGAGTTTGCATGTTCCCCGTGTTGCGTGGGCTTTTGCCGGGTTCTCTGGTTTCCTCCCACAGTCCAAAGATGCAAGATCCAACATGCATATCATACCAAATTGCCCATAGGAGTGAATGGTGTGTGCGCCCTGCGATGGATTGGCAAGCTGTTCAGGGTGGGTCCCTGCCTTTGCCTGTAGTCAGCTGGGATAGGCTCCCGCTCGCCCCGTGACCCTAGTGAGGAATAAGCGGGCATAGAAAATGGATGGATGGAAGTTACGTGCTTCATCAGTTATTGCCAGCTGAAAAATTAATCACAGCTATAATGATCCAGTCATAGAATGGTGATTCTGGTGGTTTTTTTATTTTTATTTTAGACAGGCAGTGTATGAATCAGGGATTATACCCAGGATGGAATTTGTATGCACTGGCTGTTCAGAACAGGTGAGTGTGCCTGATAAACCCATCAGGAATTGTCAATAAAAGCTTAAACATTACAGGAACTCAGTCTGTTGTTGATTGCCTTTCTAAATGTGCTGATTTTAGTTTCCTGTTTCTTATTTGTCCATACTGGGTGGAAAGTATATTTTTGTGATTGACAGAGCCATTTTAATTTATTTTGTGGGACAGACTGATTGAGGGTAGAATGACACAATGCAATGTCTCTACATGTAATCATGGATTGACGAGCATCTGGGTAAATACAATTGTGATGACTTGCAGCGCTCGTGTTGATTGATCTTGAAGAGTTTGGTAAAATTTGCTTAGTGGGTGTTAGTGATTTGAGTGTGTGTGTTTTTTTGAGTACATTACTATTCCAAGCTTTTTTTTCTTTTACTGCACTGTGTTGCACTTGTGTACATGTTACAGAAAAACCATGTGATCAAGCATTTTGTGAAGTGCCCGAGTTTCAATTCAGTCATTTCATGAAAGGCCTGAAGATTTTAGGCATTTCATGAAATGACTGATTCAAAATACACAGTTTTCCTGTTAACATATGCAAACTCATGACTGAAAAGTGACATGTTCAAAAATGAAAAGTCTGTTTTTTGTTTTTTTTTTGTCTTATTTCATTTTATTTTTGGCAATCTTTGATGCATCAATTTAATGGCATCCATCATTTAAACATAGTTTGAAAATGAATTCAGAAAAATGTGCTTTGCCTTCTAACTCATAGAAGTGTATTACTGAGATGGTATCATTTCATAAATTGAAAAACGTATTGCGATATGCGCAGTGGACTCCAGAATTATTGGCACTCCTCTCAAGTGCACTTAAAATAATGAAGAAATAAGTGATACTATTTTAGAAATACACTCAAAATGCCAACATTTGAGAAATACTGTAGTTTATTGATGTTTCAACAGAGCCAAAAAAGAAACATTTATAAATTTAAAAAAATGAATTTCCCCCAAATCTAGGTTTCACAATGAATGGCATCGTTGTTTAGTATTTAGTGCAAGCACCTTTGGCACAGATGACTGTATTGAGTCACTGCCTTCACTATCTGACAAGGTTAAGGCACACATTTGGAGGGTTACTGCACTATTCTCTGGGCAGATCTTTTAAAGATCAATCACATTCCTAGGTTTTTGCTTATTTAACCCCTTCAGCCCTTAGATTTTTGATTGGTTTGAGGACTGGTGACTGAGGAGGCCATTGAAAAAATATTGACTTTGTTGTCCTTGAAATAAGTCATTGTTTATTTTGAGGTGTGCTTTGGGTCGTTTTCTGGCTGAAAAGTCCTCCTATGGTGAAGTTTCAACTCTCTGGCAGAGGTAACCAGATTGCCAATTTTGCCAGATACTTTTTTGGAGTTCATTAAGCCATTGATCTAAAACAGTGCCGCTGGACATTAGTAATCGAAATAGCCTTTAAAAATATCTGTTCCACCAACCTATTTCTGTGTGGGTATGTGGTGGCTTTCCTTGTTTGCATCTTTCTTTCCATGCATGACTTACCACTGCGTTATCTCTCCAAAATGTTCCGTTTTGGTATCACACGTCTTCCACTACATGTAATTGCTGCAAAAACAGGCCAATTGCCCTGATGGTGGCACTACAGCAAGCCTCTAAAATTCAAAATTTTTAAAATTCACAACAAATCAACCACATGTGCTACAGATTTGCAAAATTTGCCTAAATGTAGCCCCAATACTGAAGAAACTTTTGTACATTTAAACCTATTGCAAATTTTGAAATCCTTCATTGTTTTTTTTTTTTTCAAAAACTGTAAAACTTATTAAACCTATCTACTCCCATAATTTTTGCTGAATCGACACCAAACTTGCTACACAGCATCTTCAGACTGTCCTATTTACTGTCAGACTGTCCTGATTTATCGAAAATTGAGCCTACAGTGCATCAAAATGTTTGACTGTAAACAGTGTTGTAAACATATACTTGCAAATTCTTGTTAAAAACATGTTCATTAAAAAATGACAAAATTTTGGACTCATGGTAGATGATGTTTGGAAATTTTATCTCAAAAACTGAATGTTTTACAGCATTTTGAATTTGCTTTCATGCGAACAATTGGAGTCAATGCAAAAATGGCATTTTTAAATATCAGTCTTTCACTTATGAAGCCAATTAATCATTGTTTAAAACAAATTACCAACATCTCCATGCTGTCTGGATGCAATTTGTGTATTTTTGGATTTTTGTTTTAATAACTGAATTTTTGCCAGCCGTTTGCAATTTGCCTTTACACGCTTTCATTGCAGCTGTTGATATACTGCAGAGTTGTCTCTTGCTAATAAGCTCAATGAGAGAGAGCATAGTCTCTTGCGCCAGAAATTGTGAGTTCATTTAAATGCACATTAGAATGCCACCTTTTTTCATCTTCCCACACTCTGCTTGTTACTCAGAATTGCTGCTCAGCAGCTATAATCGATATTTGGTTTTGAGGAACAAATTCTGGAGAAATAGTGGTGATGTGAGTATTATCATGCAACAAGCTGTGCAAGATGCTGGAGTTGAGCTGAAATATGACAGTTGAATGACCTTTTTGACTTTGTTGTGGAATAAATGGCCCAAGACAAGAACATACAAAAAGTGAAGGAATTCGACTTGGCTCTTCAGTGTTTTGTTTGTTTGTTTGTTTGATTTAATTGTTTAAAGAGCCTTTTTAAAAGAGCACCTTTTTTAAAGAGGTGCATGCCTGAATAATTAAAAAAATCAGTATTGAGCTGATTTATTGATATGATTGAAATACATTGCATCTTAAACAAATATGTCCAAACAGAAATAAACATTTCCAAATACCTGCTGTCCTTTTCATTGTAATGTAAACATAATAGAAAGCTTGGACTGTTTGATCTCACTCCATATGATCTTTTATAGTACTTTTCTAATCAGACAATATTTTATATATATATATATATATATATATATATATATATGTGTGTGTGTGTGAACTCATGGTACAGTTACAGATTGGAAAAAAAAACAAGCAAAAAATTCTATACACAGTACAAAACGATTCACCCCATCCTGAGGTACATAAGTACAGTGAAGGAAATAAGTATTTGACCCCTTGCTGATTTTGCAGGTTTGCCCACGAACAAAGAGTGCAACGGTCTATAATTTTAATGATCGGTTTATTTTAACAGTGAGTGACAGAATATCACCAAAAAAGTGGAATAAGACATTGTATGCATTTTAGGAATTTATTTGCATATTTTTGGTCTAAAATAAGTATTTGACCCCCTGGACAAACAGCATGTTCATATTTTATAGAAAAGCCATTATTAGCCAGCACAGATGTCAAACAATTTTTATAGTTGTTGACAAGGTTTGTGCACATTTTGGCAGGGATGTTGGCCCACTCCTCCCTGCAGACAGCCTCCAAATGATTCAGGTCCCGAGGCTGTCGCCTTGCAACCTGAATTTTAAGCTCCCTCCAAAGATTTTCAATTGGATTCAGGTCTAGAGACTGGCTAAGCCACTCCAGACCCTTGATGTACTTCTTCTTCAGCCACTCTTTTGTTGCTTTGGCGGTGTGCTTAGGGTAGTTGTCGTGCTGAAACACCCATCCTCGACCCATGTTCAGCTCTCTCACTGAGGGAAGGAGTTGTTGGTCCAGAATTCCACGGTATATGGCCCCGTCCATCCTCCCCTCAATGCAATGGAGTTGTGCCGTCCCCTTGGCTGAAAAGCACCACTGTGCTTGACGGTGGGAATGGTGTTCTTTAGGTTGTACTCCGCGTTCTTTGCCCTCCAAACACGGCAAGTTAAGTTGAGCCCAAAAAGTTCTATTTTGGTCTCATCTGACCTCATCACCTTCTTCCAGGCTTCTTCTGAGTCATCCAGGTGGTCAATGGCGAACTTCAGGCGGGCCTGTACATGTGCCTTCTTGAGCAGGGGTACCTTGCGTGCGCTGCAGGATTTCAATCCATGACTGCGTAGTGTGTTACCAACTGTTTCTTTTGTAACTGTGGTCCCAGCTGCCTTCAGTCCATTAACCAGTTCCCCCCTTGTGATTCCTCACCGTTCGCATGATCAGGGACATCTCACGAGGCCAGACCTTGCATGGAGGCCCAGACAGAGGGAGGTTGGCGGCAGTGTGGTACTTCTTCCATTTCCTTATAACTGCACCGACAGTTGATCTTTTCTCTCAAAGTTGCTCTCCGATTCACTTGTAGCCCATCCCAGCCTTGTGTACATCAACAATCTTGTCCCTGATGTCCTTAGACAGCTCTTTGGTCATGCCCATGCTGTGGAGATGTTGGAATCTGGTTGTTTGGGAGTGGACAGATGTCTTTTATACAGGTAATGAGGTGAGGCAGGTGTATTTGATGTAAATAATTAGTTGGGATTGGGGGTGCGTCTTAAAGAAAGACTAACTGGCTTGTGGGACCCAGAATACTTGCTGTTTGGTAGGGGGTCAAATACTTATTTTTCCTCTTCCTCTTTAAAATTATAGATCGTTGCATTCTTTGTAAGTGGGCAAACCTGCAGAATCAGCGAGGGGTCAAATACTTATTTCCCCCACTGTAATCTAAAATAAATTGCAATTTACAGTGGATATTATTGGGCATATGGATATTGAAACAGCTGTCCAGAAAACCAATAAAATCCCTGATACAGCCCACTTCCTGGCTAGACTCCGTGTGATATGCAACTCTATATACAATCCCAATTCCGAAATAGTTGGGCCAAAGTGTAAATTGTGAATAAAATCAAAACCCAATGACTTTCAAATCACAAATCAGCTAGTATTTTATTCACAATATAACAGAGATAACATGGCAAATGTTGAAACTGAGAAATTTTACAATTTTATCCGCAGAACGAGCTCATTTCAAATATGATGGCTGCTACAGGACTCAAAAAAGTTGGGATGGGGCCTGTTTACCACGGTGTAGCATCCTATCTTCTTTTTAAACACAGAGTGGAGGTGTCTGGGCATTGAGAAGACAAGTTTCTTGAGTTTAGCCATTGGAATTTGATCCCACTCTTGTTTAATACAGGCTTCAAGCAGCTGGGGAGTTTTGGGTCTCCTTTGGCGGACTTTTCGTTTAATTATGCGCCAAATGTTCTCAATCAGTGAAAGTTCAGGACTGCAGGCAGGCCAGTTCAGCACGTGGACTCTTCTAATACGAAGCCATGCTGTTGTAATAGCTGCAGCATGTGGTTTTGTATTGTCCTGATGAAATACACAATGCTTTCTGTGGAATAGATGTCGTCGGGAGGGGAACATATGTTGCTCTAAAACCTTTATATAGCTTTCAGCATTCATGGTGCTTTTTAAAACATACAGGTGTCCGAAACCATATGCACTAATGCATCCCCATACTATCAAAGATGCTGGCTTTTGAACTGAACATCGGTAACAGGAGGGGTGGTCTTTCTCCTCTTTAGCCTGAAGACACGGCGCCCATGATTTCCAACAAGAATGTCAAATTTTGACTCATCTGACCACAGGACACTTTACCACTTTGCTGCAGTCCATTTTAAATGAGCCTTGGCCCACAGAACACGGCGGCGCTTCTGGATCATGCTCAACAATGGCTTCCTTTTTGCATGATAGAGTTTTAGGTGGCATCTGTGGATGGCAAGGCAGACTGTGTTTACTGACAGTAGTTTCTTGAAGTGTTCCTGGGCCCATTTAGTAATGTCAATGACAGAATCATGCCAGTGAATGATGCAGTGACGTCTGAGGGCCCAAAGATCACGGGTAACCAATAAAAGGTCTTTGGCCTTGTCCCTTACGCACTGAGATTTTTCCAGTTTCTCTGAATCTTTTGATGATGTTATGCACTGCCGATGATGAGACTTTCAAAACCTTTGCAATTTGACGTTGAGAAATTTTTGTAAAGTGTTCCTCTTTTTATTTTCCGCAACCCTTCATAGGTTGGAGAGAGCCTCTGGCCATCTTCTGACAGACTCAGGCTCTCTAAGACATCCCTTTTATAGCGAATCATGTGACACACCTGATGCCAGTTAATGTAATTAGTTGCTAAATGTTCTTTCTCCTGATTCTATTATAAATGAATAGCTTTTTCAGCCCTTTTTGTGCCTGTGTCCCAACTTTTTTGAGACCTGTTGCAGCAAGAAAACTTGAAACGAGCTCATTTTGTGGATAAAAATGTAAAATTTCTTAGTTTCAACATTTGTAATGTTATCAATGTTCTACTGTAAATAACATATTGCCTCATTGGATCTGAAAGTCATTGCATTTAGATTTTATTCACAATTTACACTTCGTCTCAACTATTTCAGAATTGGGGTTGTATTTTGTTAATGGCATTATTTAAACTTGACACATGCAAATTGGTTATGTGATACAATTGTCTCATGTAACTTAAATTTTGACTAAATGTAGAGGTACTTCCTTCAACAGGCTAAATTGTAACACATTCTCAGCACATTATTTTCACTACTTGCTATACACCCTGCAAATTGTATAAATCTTTTATGCAGCTGACAATGAATTTGGATTACATTTAAAATATCATGAAGTAAATCACAGTGAGTTCTATAGTTTAACCTTAAAATTCTTCGGACTGCTTTACGCCGTGTTATATAGAAAGGTACACTTGTGTCCCCAGATACAGCGCCCTCCATTATTATTGGCATCTGTGGTTAAGATGTGTTAAAAGCCTTAAAATAAATTCAATTTTTATTGCAGAAGTATACTCTCACACTGAAAATTATAAAAAAATGTAACCTTCAACTCAAGTGAATTTTAAGGGGAAAAAAAAATCCCTGACTAAGAAATAATTATTTTTCATAAAATCACCTGTTTCACAGTTATTGGCACCCGTAACAATTCCTTGGAATGAAATGTAATTGAAGTATTTCTGTCATTTCTACAGTAGTTTAAAAAATTGATCAGAGTATCTAGGAACATTTAATTAGTAAATTCCATCACTTCCTGTTTCCCTTGGGTATAAATATGATGTGACACAGAGGCCATTTCTCTTATCCACCCTTCAACATGGGAAAGACAAAGGAACGCACCATTCAAGTAAGGCAGATGTGTGTCGACCTTCACAAGTCAGGCAATGGCTACAAGAAAATAGCCACTGGCCTGCACCTGCCCATATCTACTGTCAGTTGAAAACAACTGGAACAGTGGTAAACAAGCCTGGATGAGGACGCAAGGTTATTTTGCCACCACGCACAGTGAGGAGGATGGTTAGAGAAATAAAAAGTTCTCCAAAGCTCACTGTTAAAGAATTGCAACAAATGGTAGCATCTTGGGGTCACAAAGTCTCCAAAACAACCATCAGGCGCTATCTACATGTCAACAAGCTGTTTGGGAGGCATGCACAGAAAAAAATCTTTTCTCGTTCACAATCATAAACGCAAACATCTGGCGTCTGCTAAGCGGTATTTGGACTTCAACTGGGACTGTGTGCTTTGGTCAGATGAGACCAAGATAGAGCTTTTTGGCAACAAACACCCTAAGTGGGCAGAATCCAAAAGATGAGTATGCAGAAAAGCACCTCATGCCCACTGTGAAGTATGGAGGAGGATCAGTGATGCTGTGGGCCTGTTTCTCTTCCAGAGGCCTTGGGAACCTTGTTAGGGTGCATGGCATCATGAACGCTTGGAAATACCAGGACATTTTAAATCAAAATCTGGTGGCCTCTGCCCGAAAGCTGAAGATGGGTCTTCACTGGGTCTTCCAGCGAGATAATGACCCTAAATATGTGGCCAAATCTACACAAAAATGGTTCACCAGACACAGAATCAAGCTCTTCCCATGGCCATCTCAGTCCCCAGACCTCTACCCCATTGAAAACCTGTGGAGTGAGCTGAAGAGGAGAGTGCAGAGGAGAGGACCCAGTTCGCTGGATGATTTAGAGAGATTGTGCAAAGAGGTATGGTTGAAGATCCCTCTTTCTGTATTCTCATATCTTGTGAAACATCATAGGAGAAAATTAGGGGCTGTTTTGTTTGCAAAAGGGAGTTGTACAAAGTATTAACATCAGGGGTGCTAATAATTGTGGCACACATGATTTGTAGTAAAATAATTATTTCTTAATGTTGGATTTTTTTTCCCCACTGAATAAATGCACTTAAATTTAAGGTTGGATTTTCCTCTTTTTTTCTTTGTGGTCCTATATTATTTGGAAAAAAAACTGAATTTATTAGAAGCTAAAGAACACATCTTAACAAGGGGTGCCAATAATAATGGAGGGCGCTGTAATTTCCATAAACAGCTTCCATAGAGAGACATACAGTAGGAGTCAAACAAGTAACGCAACAAAATCAATGAAGTATGATTAAAATACGCTACTAACATGTTTACGATAAAAATCATGCACGCCAAGCTCAATTGCTTTCATTTTTGCACCAGGCCTGATGACATGGCCTTCATGCTTTGAGAAAGGTTTGGCCTGAAATACCACACTGTCAAGCGAAATGGTCTGGCAAGAATGTACAGAACTTAGCAGATCAAAAACAAGTAGCTCACTTTTTGATAAATTAAACTGAATATCCAATTCAACCGAAAATTCTTTGGCCACATGAAGCATCTCACTCAGGGCATTTCTCGAGGGAGCAAGACCAATTTTGTGGTCAGAGAATGCAAAAGCTCCCATTTAATTATTTCCAATAAAACACCCACAAGCTTAACTAAGAAGTTTATGTAGCAATTCATCAATATATACCCCAAACAGAAACGGAGACTGAACTCCCCCTTGCCTGGCACCATTAGTCACGGTAAAACAATTGCTAATATAATCTTTCTGTTTTATGCAACACAACTGATTACAATAAATATAGGCCAGTAGTCTACCTTCAACAGGACATATTCCTTTGCGCATGACTAGAAAGCAGATTTGTTATGCAAGTGGGAATTGGTTAGCCCGAACACTCTGTAGAACATTTCAGTGTGACTTTGACTTGCTTGCATCTTTGCACTTGCAGTAGTTGCTGAATAATTTATTTTAGTTGGAAATAGTAAGTCGAGTTCAATTTTTTTTTTTTTTGGTCTCTCAGGAATTTAAGTTTTTATTTGCTCTTACGTTTAAAATTAGTCCATATAGAAATGTAAAACTTATTTCAGAAGTCATTTTTGCAATCACATTGCATAACAACATCCATAAGTGCTGTTCTTTTAAACGACATGAGTACATTTCTCATAGTGGGACATTTAAAAATTCTGGATTTTAAATATTTTAAAATGATTATTCTAAAGCAGGATTTTGGTATCATAGAACTTCCAGTTGTGTACTCTTGTTGCCTTTTTTTGCAATTTAATCAGTTTTAGGAAATGTCAAGTATTACTTTTTTCTCACTTTCTACCCTACTCTTTTTGTGCAATTGTCATTGGGATGACTGTATACTGATATCCAATTTTTAACACTGGAGCGCTGCAATTCTGACTGAAAGTAGCAATAAGAGTAGTACAAGAGATTTTGACCATTTCTATGAAGTGTGCTCTTTTTTATTGTTCATAAACTCAGTTCAATCAACGACAGTGTAATGATGCATCATTTCTATCCCTGCAGTTTAGAAAAACATGTATATCAATGAGCCAAAATATTACAGCCTCTCACAGATTAAACAAATAACATTGATATTGTAACTGTGGCGCACATCAATGTGTGCGAACAGATGTTTAACAGTGTATGAACGGTCATGTCTCATGATTGACATGTTGGATCCGAGAGAGATGGGAGCTCAGCAACCTTGATTAGGACCAAATTATTATGGCCACATGACTGGGTCAGAGCATCTCTGAAGTGACGAGCCTTGTTTGGTGCTCGCGGTGAGCAGTAGAGAGTATTTACTGATGGTAGTCTTTGGAAGGACAAAACACTAATCGGTGACAGGGAAATGGGTATTCAAGGCACATCGTCATGCGTGGGCAGTAAAGGCTATCCCTTCTCGTCAGAGCTGACAGGAGGGTTACGGTGGCACAGAAAATTATAATAATGGTTAAAGGAGGAGTGTGTCATGCCAGCCCTGCTACATAGAGAGCTTTGTAAATGAAGACTGGTCAGAATTCTCATTCTGTCCCCTGCCCACCATCAAAAGTACCAATAGTGGGCACATAAGCATCAGAACTAGACCTCGAGCAATGCAAAAAGGTTGCCTGGTACCATGAATCCCGTTTTTACATCACATTCATCTGACAGGTATTTGGGATGGAGAAGCATTGTGAAAAAAAGAAAATCTGGGGGATGGAGTGTGATTCTCATTTGGCATCATGTAAGACCCCACAAAACAATAACCAACGATGGACATTGCTATGGGTGAAGGCATCACGTGTTCTCTTGGTGTAACTTTAATTAGGGCATTCTTCTGGCTGGGGTGAATCACAATAAAATGAATAATCTTCATCGTCTTTGGATGGGGCATGAAAACGCAATGGTTACAATTAATCTGACTCCAATAAACAGTTAGCATACCAAATTTAGTGGTATCCTCGTTAAAAATCTGACTCTTAAAAATCTTAGAATTAGAATTGATAGTTTTGGAACAGCATGCGCGAATCTCGAGACAGTGATAACCAGTTACTTAGACTCTAAGGACAAACATGAAGTGACTATACCTTGAATTCCTAACAGACAACCACCGCCGCTACATTAATGTTCTTGGGCATTAACACCATGTTCGAATCCTAGTTCGTTGATTAGATTAGCGGTTGGAAGTCAACCATCATTGCAATAGCCTCTGCTGGCATATTACAATGAACCTCGGATTATATATTAGCCCAAGGGTTCTATAGGTTAAAACTCAGAACCAACATATATAAATCCTTACAATGGGTAGATTATGGTCGCCTAAACCAACTTAACCAACCAATTCCCACACCGGGCCGCTGGCCAGTCGTTCCTCAGTGAGGATAGGCTATTCTCCTTGGTATTCGCTGAGACGGGGCTAAGAAGAATAAAAAGATTAAAAGACCACGCAAGCTAGAAAAGGAATAACAATAATTTAATTACCAGGTAGGCACAACTTGGATCAAACAAATCAACGCTAAGCCAATCACCAGTTACATATAATTTAGAATATTTTCATACCTGGAAAAGATGAATGGCCACGCGGAGCTAAAGTCGCCCCACGTGGTCGGGGAGAACTCAAATGCCCCCTCGCTCCGGAACAAGGTAACATGTGACTTCTCCCACTTACCTACGCGCGTCAGATGTTGACAAAGAAGGGACAGGAAAGAAGAGAGACCGCCCCATAAGGATCTCGTACCTTTAAAGATTCCAAACCACGCCTCCGAACAAGGTAGAGGAAGGGGTGGCCGAATCAGAATTTTACTGGCCTAGGTGATAAGATTAATTTGCATAGAGAGGAGACTAGGTAGTCGCCCGAATGAATCTTACAAACAAGAAGAACCATAATTCCAAGGGAAATGAAACATGTTCCATTCAACTCCTTGGACTCCCCCGAGAATAAAGAGACCAAACATGATAGGAATATGTGCTAAAATGATGCAGTTGTCATGGAAAAGCCTTAAAATGGAGTATTATAGCCCCAATTGTGTTATCAATATATATGAGGTTCCTCTCTAGGATATTGAACATAAACATAATATGAATTTGTTTTAAGCAGATTAATGTAACTATGCTTAAACTTGGATGGGGACTGTGATACAACTCTGAGGAACACTGGGCAGCCTGGACGTAGTGGCTCCGGCTTCCTGCTGTGAACAGAACAAAAGATGGCACTCTCACCGGCAGGCTGTAGGATTATAAAAGTTTACTGCTTGCTCTGGATTGTGTCAGATCACCCAAACATTCAGATTTTACCCATGTAATGAGCTTGTGTTCCAACAACATGATTTTTGACCTACATTGTAAGTAAAATCGAGCCAAATCCAACTTTCAGGTTCTACAATCACATGGAGGACCAACAGATTGTTAGATGGTCATAATATTTCGGCTCATTGGTGTGAATTAATAATTGCGTGTGCGCTTTGTGTGTGTGTGTGTCTGGGTGTGTGTTTACTGTTATATATGCACTGAGGTTCAATATTACTGGGACACCACTATCTCATGCCATGTAAGTACTTTTGGTTCAGGACTTTACACTGCAAATGCTGGAAATTAAATACTCCAAGTATTTGTATTTTAATAAAAATGTGAGAAATGCGATATCTGGTGTGTTATATAATCACTGACTTTTTGTTTATGTGCTATGTGTTAAGTTTGGAGGATCAAGAGAAGCATACAACTTAAATATAAACATGTATTTACTAATATAAGCACCTTTTAAACAGTACAGCATCAAGTGCCTCACAAACAGGTAAAAAAAAATGTATGTACTAAGCAATAGCACAAGGTGGATAAAACTAAGGAAATTAAACATCTAATAAGAATAATAAGGATTTTTCAAACAGGCTTCCACAAAATTACACCAGAAAAAAAACAGTAGTACAAAAAAAGAAGTTAGTCATAAAAAGTACGCCTATAAAGGTAAGAGAATGAAAGACATTTAAAAGAAAATAAAGACTATAACATTCCTAATATTATTTGGACGGCAATTCCAGAGTCTTGGAGCTTTCACTAAAAAAGCTAGATCACCCTTTGTTTTTAATTTGGACTCTAAAACAGCCAGTAATGCTTGCTTTTAGGACCCTAGCAATCTATTAGGTTTATAAGGAATTAAAAGCCCACTTACAGTATATATCTTGGCGCCACACCATGAAGTGCTTTGCAGGTGATCAATAAAACTTTAAAATCAATTCTAAAATGAATTGGCTGCCAGTGCAAAGATGCTAAAATTGGAGTAATACGGGCTCTTCGATTTGCCTTGGTGAGCAAATCTGGCTGCTGTATTTTGAACTGCTTGTAGATTGCTAATTCAGGCTGGTTAATAAGTAGTTACAGTAGTCTAACCTTGATGAAATAAATGCATGAATAATTTTTTTTTCGTATCTTAAAAACACAAAAGAGGTCTAATTTCACCAATGTTTCAAAGTTGCAAATAGCAGGACTGTACACGCTTCTTAATGTGTCACTCAAATTTGAGTTTGGTATCAAATCACACCAAGATTTTGAGGGAATGGCCAAATATTTCAAGCAAGAGGTCCGAGAGATGATTACATTTTATCCAATACTAACTTTGGATCAAGTATAATGACTTAAGTTTTATTTTAATTTAATTGCAAAAACTTATTTACCAACCAGTCTTGAACATCGGCTAAACAATCATGCAACACCAACACATTGTTGAAATCGGTAGATTTCACTAAAAAATATAACGGTGTGTCATCAGCATAACAATGAAAAGATGAATTATGCTGTCGAATAATCAAACCCAGAGGAAGCATATATAGAAAACGATGTTGGCCCAAGTATGGAACCTTGAGGTTAATCTGAAGTAAGCAGTGGAGGCGATTATACATTAGGTCAAATAAAATAATAGGTGTGTTTCCTATTGCACTGAATTGAAAATTAGGTTTGGACGGCATTTTCTTTTTTTTTTTTTTTTTTTTGAGGCTTTTCCATTTTTAGTTGCTTATTCTTTGGCTGAACTTTCTAATTACCTCGCCACATCCCTATCGATGACGAATGCAGTTTTTAAACCTGTTTGGATGGTGCTACTGCTCATTCATAATTTATGGAGATTAGTTTTTATTGTGACCTTTGTTCAGCTGCATTTACCTACCATTTCATTGTATTTTATTAATGAGTCAAGTCAAGATGGAACATGAAGAAAAACAGACAAAATGTTTTTAAAGCACAGAAAATACTCAAACGCATTAGCAGAACAAATAAACGTGCTTAATATCCCAAAAAGATTTGAATAGTCCACATAATGATGTGCATGTGCAACCCGGCACACCCCCATGTCAATGTGTAGATCATGATTTATGCGCAGAATTAATCAAGGTCAGGTGATTATAACACACAGGGAGAAATCTGTAATTATGAACCCTTATTTATTTTTTTTATTTAATTGTGAAGGGACAGCTCACAATACATTTATATTGGCAGTTCTTATCTTAGCCCTAAAGCTCAATAGTAGTCCCACATGACAGTCACAATACTACTTTGGAAAGCAGAAATTCAGTCCATTCGAAAACAAGCCGACATTTCATTATAAAATTATTAGAAAAAGGAAGACATGTTCTCTAAACAATATCATTATATGAACATTTTACGCCCCCACCACCCACACACACTAAAAATACATGCGTTAACTACCTGCTGTCTCCACTCTCCACATAAACCTGTCACACAGCCCTAATTAGTGGTCACAGGACTGATTTTGTTTCAGATATTTTTATACCACAAATATTTTAAAGGTACAGCACTCCCTGATCTTGCTTGGCAGAGTTTTCTACTGTAAAGTCGATCTAATTCAAAAAGCTTCTCTGCCGAATATAGTAGACCTATATTTGATAGAGTAGTCTCCTGTAGAGGCAGAGGTCAGTGAGGCAGTAGTACAGTGTGTCACAAATTGTTTGAGCGGTGGTGAAGCAAGTTTTAAGGAGAGGTCAGGGGAACACCAGACTCAGGATCCAAAGTGTTTATTACACGAAACACTAGGAGATAGTTGGCAAACAGGCCAGAAACAAAGCACCGTGGACATGCACTGAACGATTGGGAAAACTGCCCAAGGCAGTGGGAAACAGAAGTATACACTCCAAGAGTGGCTAAACTAGAAAAACAAAAACTGGACCTAACAAGACTGATGGACACACTGGGAGACTTAGACAACAAGGCGCAGCAAAATACAAGACTCGGGAATCATACAAAGGAAATACTCGGAGGGCACACGGAGCTGAGATTTCACCATGCAGAGCAGAGTCTAACAAGGTTCTGTCTGATGGCCCTCCCATCTTCTTCCTATTATCCATATGCCTGACAAAGATCCAGGGTGATCGAAACATTTCTTGTTTTAATTAAATAAAGTTTATTTTTTGAAGCTCATTTGGCAGTTTGCAGACCTACCTTCTTCAACTGTTTGACACTATTGTCTGGCACCTGCAAAAAGTGACTTTGGATGTGCGCACCCCTACCCAAAACGGCCCTCCCATCTCTGCCACATATATAGTCACGAGAGGAGGCAGGGACTCGGAATGCAATCTCGAATGGAACAGAAACACATGGGATTAATAAACAAATTAACAAGGACGGGGTTTACAATAATGACTCAAGACAAGATGCTGAGACCATCAATCAAACTAGAGAGTTTAGACTGAGGTAATCTAAACATGACGAGTAAAAAACACCATGAGAGAAGCTAAGGAAAGCACAGCTTGAAACGCAGCTTATCAGGGAAAGCTTAGGAAAGAATTACAAAAGCTAGAAACTCTCACACTTGCTAATGAGTAAATTAGGTTAATACTACGTGACAAAATATACAAACACCCTCAAATAAGTTCTGGTTAGTACGGGTTAGTAATTATCCTATCAGAGAACGCATTCACTCAGAGTTTAGTGAGACCCAGACTGCGTTCCAATCCAAAATAATGCTGGCTTTGTCGTGTTTACTCGCCCTCCAATCGAGGGGGGAATCTCCAAAAAATCACGGATGTAAGATGGCTGCCACGTGTAGGGTCGTTCCAATCCCGTTTTGTGGAGGGAAGGGCGCATTTTCATTTTCTCAAGTCCTCAATTATCCTCCGTCAAACGAAATCAACAACGAACATCCCTCCAAGCTTTGATTTTGCCCAGAATGCTTTGCTCATTCTCCCTCGATAAAGATTTCACGTCCGCCGTTTTTTTTATGCTGGCAAAGGGAGGAATTATGGCAGGGAAATTACCATACAGACGTAAAAATTGTGTTCATGTAGTGTGTAATTTATGACAGAGTTATATGCAAATAGCGCAATTTGGGGGTGAGGGGCATCGGTTTTGCATTATTTTTAAGCATGTAACTTAACGTTCATTTTTGCTGTAGCTAGACTATAACATCCGCGAGGACCGTTATGGATCTTAAAGCCGTTTTCACGCTGGATGCGAAACAAATTTTTCGGTGTGAGAGCAGCTTTATTTTCCCATAAAACAGTCACGAGTGCCGCAGCAATCAAACAAGCTCACCGTCTTCTTCTTGCCATCAGCATGCGATACAGCGTCAGCTGAGCTGTTAAAGGTAAAACTTACAGGCAACTAACTCAGTCGGCTCCATGGCAACACTGACTTCCCGTTGGCTAGTTGACAAATGTCCAAGTGCGGAACAAACGTGGCAAGGGTCGTTCCAATCCGATTTCCCACAACCGTCCTCCTAAGTCCCCTCTATTGCCCTCCCTCGCTTGGGATGGGGTTACTAGCCTGCTACGTCATTCAGAGGGCTCACTCGAGTGGAGGGAAGAAGTGAAGGGAGTATCCTATTTCAGATTGGAATTCAGCCCTAGAATTAAGCACAAGTGGAAGTAATAAATGAAATAGCGCAGCTGAAACCGAAAGAGGAAACGTGATTGGACAATGAGACGCAGGCATGCTGAAGGCTGTCACACAACATCACAGGAGTTTGGGCAAAGACAGAATCAATCCTCAGACGTCGAGAATGAAAGCTGAAAAATAAAGCGAGAGTAAGGCACGGGAGAAAAAGCACAAGCACAATGACAAAACAGCACACATGAGGCAGAACCATAACAGCAAGGCTGTGCACAGTCCAATAGAGTAAACTTATGGTAACCATGAAAAAATAAACTCAAAAGTCTGTTAGTTTTTATGATATTGCAGTAGTGATAGGAATTAAGTTTTTGTTGTTAGTATCTAAGAGTTTGTATATTGAGTCTCTGAAGTGCTTGTCGTGCTTGTAGTTGTCAGACTAGACTGTGACCGAGTTCCAAGTTGAGGCACAGTAGGACAGATGAGCCGGTATCATCGAGGGGAGATTTGTCAATGAAGCAAAGGAGTTTTGGAAGCTACTTTATTTTGCATAATGTATGATAGCACACCTGTGCAGGGAATTGAAAGATTATATTGATGTTAAAATTCAGCCACAGTTGGGCGGGGGAAACAGTGAGAAAGGGGTTGCAAAACTATTATGAATGTGAACGCTACCATTACTCAGAACGCAGGCAGTCTCCAAAATTGTCTATTGAAATACATGTGGACATTGCCAAGAAAAAAAATCTGTAAAATATTCATGTTTGGTCACAGTATTTTAATATTCAAACTTGCAGTTGTTTAGGTGTCTGGCTGTGGCTTTATTAGTTTTCTTGGCTCTTGAGTCTTGGTCATAGTGCCATAAGACTAGTAGAAAACAGTCATCATTTGTGCGAAGTCGTATGGACTGGTTTTTACCTTGAGCTTCTTTTCATTGGTCTTGTCCGCCTAATTTACATTAAAATCACCCACCACTATCATGTCTTTACCTACCAGATCAGTTAGATTCATTCAGGGTTGAATTGAAACCATTATAAATGTGTTAGTTGTTGGTGGGTACGATTGCCGAAGGGGGGAAATGCCCTGCAATCGGAGAAATGAGCTGCAAAAAATAGAAACGATGCAAAGTTTAAAAAGTGCAAATGCAAGAGAAAAAAAGCCGCATATCCACGTCAACACAAACACACTGCAATGGCCCAAAACATCCGGAATCAGAGAAAATGTGCTGCAAAAACTGAAACAGTGAGAAGTCAAAAAGACACACCCACATAAGCAAATGCAAAAGAAAAATGCTGCATATCCACATCAACACAATGAAAGTGCTCCAAGCCACCAGCGCTAACTTGAACAGCTTTTATTTTTTCGTAATTTCTGTTTTTGCAGCGCATTTCTTCGATTGGAGATGTTTTTGGCCGTTGCAGCGCCGTTATGTTGACAAGAATATGCAGCATTTTTCTCTTGCATTGGGCCATTGCTGTGCGTTTGTCCCCGTGGTGGGGGATAAATCCCAAATAAAGTGAAAGTCATCTGAGGAGAAAATTTATGGTGACTGCTAGGTACTCTGATAGTAGAAGAAGCAAGCTGTGAGCGCTTCGTGATGTTTCAGGTTTGTTAATAACCCCTTACTCTTCCGACAGGTCTAGCTTTCCGTAAATATATTATACCTCGGGATTGCACAGGCAGTTTGCCAAAATGTCCTCTTGACTAGGTTTCTGAAAGGAAAAAAATCAAGCTTTAAATCGGATATGAGCAAAACAATTTGATCAGTCTCTGATGAGATGCTTCTTAAATTTATTTGTCCACCCAATAAACCTTCCACTTTAGATTGTGAGTGTCACACAACTTGTATGCGATTTAGTGTGTGGAATAATGAGAGAACATACAGACCTTAAGTTTTGATTGTGGTTTTGCGGCATATGATTGACCATTAGGCCACGTTGTCATGAACTCACAATGCTGCCAATCAGCGCCAGCATTAATCCAAAGCATATCCTCGCAGGTTTTGCTGCATCTGTTCATCCTGCTCTCTGAACTCCACACGGCACGTTTGCTCCTCTGAATCGTTCATCTGTCATCACTTATGCTTCCTGGTTTGCCGCTGTCCCTCTATTCCCTCAGAAATTCAGTTTGCCCGCACATCAAAGGACTTTGCTTGTAATCCCAGTCATCCTCATCCTTCCTTCATTGGTGTTGTTTCTGTTGCAAGCCTTAGTGTTGCTTGATGGGTCACAATTCTTCCAGCCCTGTAGATTTGGACAGGTGACGGCTGAGTGGTCGTAACAGCATTTACCATCAAAGTAGGCAAGAACCCTGTTTTAAGCGTATAACTGTATGGGAAAAGTACCCTTCTTGTCAGCGTTGTTGTTTTTGGGCTCAATGGTGCCAGGTGGGCCAGAAGGACGAGATGGAGGTTAAATTAATTGCAATTTCATCTGCTTCTTTGTTCTGTTTTGTCTCAGTTTCTTGGGAATGAATAAATTTGGATGAAAAAATGTTGTTGTGGAGACATTTTGCCCATATCCGAAATGTTTAATTGCATTATTTTGGTTTTCAGACTGCTGAAAGTAAATATTCTGCGTCGTACCATTCTCAAAATGTCTTAATTTCCATATTCAGGCAGACAGGATTTGTGTTTAAATAGGTGCTTATAATAAAGTTATCGATTAAAAGCACAACACCAGCCCTGCATCTGCCTCTGTACCACGCAGACTGGCCCACGGCTATGATCATTAAACCCTAACCCAAACCCAAAAATCTGCAGGATCTTGAAAGGATCTGCTGAGAAGAATAGTGATATATCCCCCCAAATGTGTGCCTTAACCCTTTCAAAAATTACAGGAAAAGACCCCATACTGTTATCCTCGCAGAAGTGGTTGCATTAAGTACCAATAATTATGAAACCTTCATTTTGTTTAAGTCTATTTTGTATTGTATGATTTTGGTTGTTTCCATCAATAGATTAATAAAGTAAGGTATTTCAAACATACAGTATAAGTATATTCTGTTTCTCTATAATTATATTGTGTGTGGGTTTTTTTGTATTGTTCGTACATTGCCAGTCAGGGGTGCTAGTAATTTTTTTGCCCACTGTATGCATTTGTAATTTTTCTGTCTCTGTTGCTTTTTTTACTCCCAAATTTCCCCCCTCGCAGATTGACAAAAATGTCTTATCATAAATGGACGGAACAGTGGAATGGCAATAAAAACTATACGCACAAAATCTGAACCGCTGCTGCTGCACTGTATCTGAACTCTTCATCAGTTGGTTTGCATGCAGATAGCAGAGCCACTCACCTAGGTCTCAGGAGATGATGGACAGCTTTCTTCTCCCGTTGTATATACTCAAGTGTGTATAATAATAGACAACAAACACGCCTGTACCAAGTGCACAGAATCCATAAAAATATTATTTTTACAAGTAATTTAACATTGCACATACATTTTGTGCTTTCACATGCATCCTTTCAACCAGTCTTATGCTGTCGGAGGCGACGGCTGGGGGTATATCCCCGAATGCCCCCAATCCTCCAATTTCCCAATACTTGAATAGACCTTGAATAGACTTTCATTTGAACTTCATTTCAGGTCAATCGGACAAATGGTTCTGAAGATATGGCCAAAATGGTAATTATCCATCACAAAGCGCCACCTGGTGGCAAAATATTGAACCATACAGGTATTATGTCATCATGTGACACGTTGTGAGGTCACGACCTTGCAGTTGCACATAGTTTCATGTCAATTGGACAAATAGTTCCAAAGATATGGCAAAAATGGCAAATTTTATGTGACAAAGCTCCACCTAGTGTCAAGATTTTGAACCAAACAGGTATACTGTCTTCGTGGGACACATCCTCAGGTCATGATCTTTCATTTGCACTTAATTTGAGGTGAATCGAAGAAATATTTCCAGAGATATGATAAAAACAGTGATTTTTTTCCCGTTTTTGGTCCTTGGTGGCCAATCTAGAAATTGTAAATTGTCCAAAATCGAATCAGTTCTTCCTCTTTGTAATACTTACTTATATGCCAAACATGAAATTTCTAATTGAAATATTACTGAAGTTATCGCGTTAACACTTAGGGCGGCGCTGACGGCGGTGGTCGGACCAAAAACATAATATCCCCGGAACGCCATTCGGCATTCGGGGAAATAATGACTCAAAAATAACATCATAACAATGCCATGGCTTAATATAAATGTACAAGCTACTGGGGCCTATTGTACAAAAGTCAGATCCTGAGATCCTGGATCTACACCAAAGCGAGGATTGCCATATCCCATACATCGTGTTGCTGGCTTAATTGATTGCACAAAGCCAACAACCACTGGAGGAGGATAGGCTAAGTGAAGCCCGGTGCTGCTGATCCTGCTGAGTCCCCGCACACGGCTTCCTCTAATAGACCCCGAGAGCAGTCACACAATCGCTGATCATTACCATGGACACTAAGTAGCTGCAGCAGACGCATGCGCCAGCAACACTCAAAGAGGTTTTCAGACAGAGGGATGATGGGATCTTTGAAATACCTCTGTCTGCTATTCCTTCTGTTTCTGTCTGTATGGTGGGAGACGTTTGAGAGGAGTATTAAAGATAGCTAAAAGTGAAAGTAAACTCGGTAGATGTTTTAGCGCCGTCACAAAGGAGTAGCTGATGCACTTCGGCATCACCGTGAATGAGATAAGCCGTTGCTATCAGACAGATTTAAAATCGAGTAAGGTCACACTCAGAAGTATGCATAAATAGTTATGATAAAGCTTCCGAAGCTTAGTAATGTCACATAAATGCTTCACAATCTTGCTATAAATCCTGTTTTCGTCCAGAACAAACTGAATTGATAGTTTGATCTAGAAGACGTTTTCAGATTGATTAAGTTTACTTTCTGCTTTTAATCACCTCTGATGGAGGCATACTCAAGTTAAAAAGTAAAATGTTAACGTCAGAAAATTACGTCAAGCAGCCTCCTGAAAATTCCAGTATCGATTCCAGTATCGGGAAGCGAGCGACATTGCACTCGTGTCCAGCACTAAGGCAACGACTCTACCTTATCCATCGCAATCTGAATAAAGATGGAGAAAAGTAGCAGCAGTGTCGTAGGTAGGAGGTTACCGCAGCAATTTAACACCGCGCTGAAACACGGAAACCTACTTCATGCAGCACTGCTCATTTTCTACTCTGATGGAAGTCTCAACTTGGGGAATAAGGACAAATCTGATAATGATGTATTCTAAATATGGTTAAAATGTAACATGGAAAGGGGACTGATTAAATTTTGATGGTCACCGTCACATGGATACTTGAATATAATGATCCAATATTGGCTATTTTTCTGACATCAATGTTCAAAAGTTTCTAAGATAATTACTCTGGGCCTACTATAATTGAGACAGCAATGTGAAGTGGACGATTCAGAATGTCTGTTAAGGACATTGATTTTCAATTTGAGTGACTGCTGAATAAGGTGAGGTGAAATTGGCTGGAGGCAGGAGCTTTGCTAGTTCGTAAGCTTGCTCCGGAGCTGGCTAGCTCCACTGACTTTGTTTCCATAGTAACTAGTGCCATGGCTTAGCTCACACACTCTGTGCAACCGAAATGGGGCTTGAGATCAGGCTAATCCCTTATCCCACCTTCGTGCAATAGGCCCCTGGTTGGCTGCAGGACATACCTTTGAAGCCAAAAAGAAAAAGCCTCTTGACCCGCTGAGTTGTAAAAATAAAATAAGTTGTCAATGTTGAGAATGTCTTGTTGTGATGTCAGTCAATAATTGACAGAGCGCAGTTACAAACCAGGAGTAATCCCAGCCACAGATGGAATAGCCTATTAAGTTTGTTTTATCATCTTGCTGACAAATTGAGGAAACAAAAACGTTTTTGTTAATATTTTTGTATAAAAATATATATTTTTATATATGTGTTTTCCAGACAATCCCAACAATTTTGGAAATGAGAGTGTAATTGTGACTGCTTGCATTCACACAAATTTTTATTGTCCATTTTTACTGCTAGATAGGCAAAGCTTAGGAAGGAGTGTTGTGATGAGACTCAAACATCACTTTCTAATCAATCAATCGCTCAATTTGGCGTTAGCACGACCACGGGCGGTAAGATAAATATGATCTTGGCACGGATTACCGGTCTTTAATTCACAAACAGCTCATCCTGTGTTAACGATAGTGCCACTTTGATTCTGTTGGATAGAAACTTCAAGCGAGGGCCTCTGTCTCTGTGTGTCTCATGCTAGTTAAAGTGGAGCTTGAAATCTCTGAATCTGATTCTGAGGGTGTGGAAAATGTGGGGTATTCGCAACTCAAGCACCGTTTCCACATAATGGAATGCTTTCAGCAGTCATAAAATTGAAGGGAAATTAAACTGAAATGTTTTGAGTGGGAGTGCGGTGTGTTCTCCAAAGAAAACTCAGTTATGAAATTTTAAAGACTTTGATCCGAGAATAATGGCAAAAAGCCACTGATTAGGCAGCAATGACATTGGTCTGTTTTGATTTTTGCCGCAGATGTCATTGGTCATGTTCACAGTCACATTGGTCAAGTACAGCTGTGCAGGTTTGACAAACCTATGTGCATTATTTGAATTATTGGAGTGTCAGCAGTACTTCCTTCAAATTAGCATTGATGCATGCCATTTTGCCCAACTGGGTCATCGGTGAAGCCATTGTTGTGTTGCGCACTTAAATGTCCTGGCCATGCAATACAGGAACAGTTGCAGATGTATCCTGTATTTCACAAAAAAACTATCATGCTGTGTCATGTCTAGAAATTGATAATTATGACAAAATGTTATTTTTAAGACATTTAAGTTACTTATTTTTAAGTTATTTTTAGCCCTAAAATCCATAATGTATGTTTCCTTTGCTCATTCGTTGTATGTTGTGTTACAAAATAGAGATGATATTTGAAGTTGTGAGTCTGTGCAGTAGTGGCACTATTGATCTATGTGGCAGTCACTTTTATTCAGATAGATTGCCTGGTACAAACAAGGAAAAGGATTCAAAAAGGTAGCACAGGCTCTGAATTTTTGTAGAGATACAATTGGAAGCATAGTTCACAAATTAAGAGTTAAAGAATAGATAGATCACTCGGATGGATCACGGATAGATCACTCGGTAAAGGCACTGTGTTGCAGTGCAGAAGTGACTGTCACGTTGTGGGTTCGAGCCCCGGTTGTACCAACTTGAGTTTGTTGCTCAAGCGCCTCCTGTTGGCTTGATAGGTCCTCGTCAGGAAGTCTGTTCATGTCTGGGTATCCTCTGCCCTTGTTCTGAACTTGCGAAGATTCAACCAATGAGTGTATGGTTGAAGCGGTGGCTGACAGGCACGTGCTTCAGAGGAGAGCCGCGAATTGTCTTCATTCTCCTGAATTGGCAGCAAGGAGTCGCAAACGACCAAGCCTTGTACTTAGTTCACCAATTGGGCATTCCAGATTCAGGTGGGATTGGTGATGCCAAATAATAAATAAATAAATAAATAAAAAGAGTTAAAGAGTCCTGACACTACCGGAATGTAGCAGAAAGAGGAAACTATCAATGGCTGTCACCAGATTCCTGAGGAGATGGGTGGTCGAAAACCCTCAAGTGACTGCAGGAGACCTGCGGCAAGACTTGGAGGCAGGAGGCACTGAGGTTTCAGTTGGCACAGTAGGGCACATACTAAACGTTGAAAGTCTACAAGACATACACTGCAACTGATCCAAAAGCTCCAAAATGCTCAAAACCATATGAATAAGCCACAGAAGTTTTGGGATATTGTAGGCTTATAAATCTGTGGTATATCTGCAGGAGGAATGAAAAAGAATGCGCTGAAAAGTACATACTGCCCACAATGAAGAATTGTGGGGGCTTTTTGATGCTCTGCAGCTGCTTATCTTCCTCTGGCATTAGAAATCTGCGAAGTGTGGAGGGCAAGATGGATTCAGTCTGGTATCAGGATATCCAAGGGGAATATGTCATGCTGTCTGCACAGAGGCATCACTAGATCTAATACTGTACTGGGGCACAGCTGGGGCACAATCAACGCGAGTGCGCAAAGTGCGCCAAAATGCTAAATTATCCATGCCATACAATCATACACAGAGGAAAACAAACAAAACATTACCGTATCAACAGTTTTGAATCAAGGCACAAAGTGTGCAAAGCAACACCAAACAACTGACTCACATTCAAATCACATTTCATTTTCACTGCAGTATTAATTGTAGGCTAAACATTCATTGTGTAATTCAAATAAACCATTTCATCAAGGTATCAATTGTAATGTGAATACAGGCCACTAGATGGCAGTATTTACCTTTTTTTGTTAAGCTCAGACTGGAGTCATGTTGAGACATGTCCTGGACATGTCTGGGGCAAGTCTCAGAAAATTAAAAAAAAAGAGGTCTAAATGTGGGTGGGGTCTGCAAAAGAGTATATAAGGAAAAGAATTGAGACAGTAAAGTAGTAGGAGTAATTGCAAGAAGATGACCAGACCTGCCATTCTGTTCAAGACCTGTGACGTTTCTTTTGTGGATTTCTTTGCCTGTGTTTGAGCATTTTCATCATCCAGGACATCACCAAGCCACCCCCAGGAAAAGGGATTGTAAATATTTATGTTTTGTACATAAATCAATCTTGGTCGTAGTTGTAGATAGTAGATTAGTTAGTTGTTATTGTCTGTTTGATTAAATGTGTTTGGGTTTTGAATTGTGTCGGTCATCCCTTGCTGTTACTGTTACACAATAACTGCAATCATTAAACTGTACCTTAAATGTTCTATTCTAATCAGTGCATCTTTACTAAACATAAAACTGTATTCACTAGTGTTGGCTATAACAGTAGGCTATCTTCAAGTCTTAACCAAAACTGTATACTCTCCTTTGTTATCCTCAGTGTCTCATAACCGAAGTACTCAATGAGCCCGATTCTCTGTTCAAACATAACCCATGTTTTAACGAGAAAAAGCTCCTATACGCTCATCAAACATCGATTGCAGTCTCCAGAATCCGAGTTGACAGTGCTAGGCTAACCATTATGAATCAACGTTATGCCTATGATGAGCCAGTTAGCTATAAGGCAGCAGCTAACGTCTGCACTAGGCTGCTTCAATTTACAGCCAGAGCTAGCTGGCAAGACGGCAGCTGAAAGTTTAAGCAAAGTTGTGACATTTAAATTCCCATGGAAATGGCGACACAGAGGAAAAAACAAACAATAAGGACAGGCAGTTGCCCAGCACAAACCTGAAGACAGGTGGAAAGAATGACGGCGAGAGCAGTCAGCACTGACAGACACCGTTGTGTGTGACCTTGTGTACTGAAGTTCTGAAGTGAGCACTAGCCGAATCACAGCCAAAGCCACGTGAATATTAAGTCGCCACATGCCATTGTGTACTATACAGAGTGAAGTGAATAAAGCAGCAATGAGTTACAGTTATCATATTAAGTAGTTGTGTGCCTATGCTCTTTCTGTTATTGTCGATTCTCTTAGTGTAGATTATCGGGACATGTAGACTTAAAACGTGATTTTTTTTTCTTATCCCCTGGGGAAAATTATACTGGGGCACTGCAGACCAATACTGGGGCACGCGCCCCCGTAAAATATGTCTGGTTCCGCCGATGTGTCTGTTGGGAAGCTGATGCTTTGGTTTCAGTGGACCTTCCAAAAGGACAGCGATCCTAAGCATTCTTCTACATCCACCAAGGCTTGGTTTCAGAAGAAGTCTGGGAAGATTCTAGAGTGCCCATCACAGTCACCTCACTTGAACCCCATAAAAAAAATCTCTGGTAGGATTTGAATAACACAGTTTTACAATGAAAACCCTAGAATATTAATGAACTGGAGGCCATTGACCATGAGGACTGGGCTAAGATTCCTTAGGAATGCTGCCAAAAGCTGACATCTGCCTATGCATCACATTTCCAACAGGAAATAGCGGCAAAAGGGTGCTCTTCTAAGTATTGAAGATGCTTGTCACGAAGGGGTTGAATAAATTTGAGCCTGCAGTAGCTATTAAAAGTGGCATTTGTGTTGAATTTAGAGAAGACACTTGTAATATTTGTTGTGTTGAGCCATTTAAATTGTAATTGTTTGATTTGTTCATTGCAAACAGCTGAAAGTTAGTAAATTTTGCCAGTAAACCTAATTTGCAATGGGGGTTGAATAATTTTGATTGCTACTGTATCTGTGCACGTGCATTAACCAATTGTTTCTAAAAGCTCAATATTTCTTAAAATTACAATAAGACCATTTCAGAATTTAAACAAATTATGTTAAGAAAGCTTTGAAACCCAATCTAATTTGCATGTAATAAGAGTAGGGTGTAAAATGCAACAATATTGGTTGATTATACAGCCAGATCTGTATGCCACCCAATATTTTTGACATGAATCAATGAATATGATCTTTGAAGGTCAACTTTCAGCTTTAATTTAGGATTTTACCAATAAAAATTATGAGCAATGTAAGAATTTTAACCATTTTCATAACAAGAGCCCAATTTTATGGATGTGAATGATATGCACCAAATCTTAGGAGCACAATGTATTTGCATGAAGTAACATAATCAGAAGTAAATTTGTCATTTTTAATGCCTGGTTGCAAATGCTGGGCAGTCGATGACTGCCGGACGTCTGGAACCCACAAACGCAAGGCGATGGGTTTCTTCCCTTGTGTTGCTCTGCCAGGTCTACACCGCAGATGATTTCATTTCCTTCTTGTTTTTTGCATTTTGCTGTCAGTAAGGGAAATGAAAATTATTGCTCCTTTGGATTTCGGTCAGGTGATTGCGTGGCTATTGTAGGACGTTCCATTACTTTACCCTAAAAAAATGTCACAAGTTTTTCTTCAATATGCTTTTTAGCATGCCGTTTCCACAGTGAAGCATCATCCAATGAGCTTTGAGGTCTTTGGCGGAAAATGCAGCATAGCATAATGCCATTCAGAATTCATCCCACTACTTTTGTCAGTGGTCACGTCATCCATATTATGCTCTCTCCTGGGCCAGTGCCCACTCTACACCTCAAAATGGCAAACAAGAGCCCTCTGTGAGCACGCACCTCCATCAAGGCCCAATGGTCCCCGGCGTCTGGGACACATACGAGTGGCATCATTATATACCAACAAACAAGGTAGTAAAAAAATTCCTGGATGCAGAATTTGATCTGGATCACTCCCAAAATTAAATCACTTCTTAGTTCTGCCAAAACACACCTCTGATAAAAATTTCACTGAAAAATGTGTCCATAACCTTTTTTGTAATGTTGCTAATAAACAAACAAACATACCCACAAACTGGGTAAAACTTTACCTCCTTAGCTGAGGTAAATATTAAGCTTATAATGGTTGTCACCAAAAATCATTAGTTTGGATGTTAGCAAAAATTAAACAAGTGCATTACGTTACTAAGAATAGCTTTTAGCATTGATTTCTTGAAAAAGACTGTACACCTTTTTGTCAATAGGTTATTTTAAACATGTATTAGGGACATAAGGGACCCAAAACACCCGTTGACCTCTGGAAACATCACTGGTGATGTGTCTGAGTGTATCAAAAGATGTATCATAAGGACCTAACACTGAATTCATGGGATCTAACTTAGACTGTAGCTGGAATAGATTTTCCCTTGTTTCCCTTCTTGGCTTGCCTCTTAGATGTCAGGGAGCCCTGGTCCCACTGTATTCCATCCAAAATCTCAATGGTATCCTTCATATCAGAAGGGAGCTCATTTCTTTTCCACACGTAGTTCAAATGCAAACACGCCCCACCCACTATAGGCACTTGAGCAAGAGCAGTGAGAGCAACAGCGAAGCCCTCAAGATGTGTATGTAAGAAACTATCAAAATCAAATTATACCTGCTAGCTATTTAAGATAAGTGGAAATGTAGGTATGAGTACTGATGCTATGTTTTCCAATACGATCCTATTTGTGTGAAGGCATTATAGATGGCTAGCAAGCAACTACCAGACTTTTAACGTTATGTTGTTAATGTTGAGTCATTCTGAGAATAAGCAACAGATCTGTTATTAATGTTGTTAATCATTCATCTCAGTGCAAAAGCCTCCCGCAGTATTTTCTGTTTGTTAGTTCGACTAAAGCTGCGAGCAGGAGGCGGAGTCTGGTGGTAATCCTCATGCAGTCCTTAACAGGCAGGAAGCTGCAAACTGATAAATTATGTTGGAGGTGTTTTTTCTCCAGATTTCCCCCTCTTCAGTCTTAATTGTTAGTATATATTTATCATTCCACATTTAAAGCAAGTCTTACCCTTCTGGCATTTTTACACTTTTCTTTTGTAATCTTAAAATGCTCCTAATAAGCGCATGGCACACTAAAATGTAAAAGAAATCCCTCAGGTGTTGAAACTCTTCAATACTCAATTCTCAAATATTTCTGATAAAAGTCTGACCAATAATTTTCTTCGGTCCGAATAAAATGATTTGCCAAGCTTCCTGTCTGTCATCCATCGCAGCGCCCCTTCCAGTTGCCCACCACAGTCACTGCTTGCGAATCACGCGCCTCTCTGGCAGAAAAAAAACAACGCATATGAGTGTAAACAAACGGGTGCTGAAATGCTATAATTACGAGAATAACGTTAATGGTAGTTCATCAGGCTACAACGGTAACTAAACATTACGAGCGTATTTATTTTATACCACGTATAGAATGGAATATTATATCATTACTGTTAGTTTTCACTTACCGGTGCCTCTGAATCTGACTCCATTGACCCATTTCACTCTCCTACGAAAAAAAAAATACTGCAAGGAATATGAGGAAGCGATCAGCAAGAGTGAAGCAGGTCAATGGAGTCAGATTCAGAGGCACCGGTAAGTGAAAACTAACCAACAGTAATGAAATACTAAAGTAATATTCACTTCCATATGTGGTATACAATAAAATGCCCTCAATGTTTATTTACCTTTGTAGTCTGACAAACTACCATTATGTTATATTTTTTTCCGTAGGAGAAGTCTGGCAATCGGGGGGAAAAGGTGGGACTTTGAAGGGAGGCGGAGTTGTTCATGCTCAAACTTTTACTGAGTGCTGTGCGACATGCCAGAAAGGTAAGAATTGCTTTAAGTGGGGCATTTTAACAATTGCTTAGTTTCACTTTAAATGTCTTTGCCTTGTGGGTAAACATTTTGACCACTTCTTACATAAAGGAAAATAAACCATCTTATTATAAGGTTATGTTCACCTGTTCAATTATGGAAAGCAGGTCATTCGACAATATTCCCTAGTACCCCAAAGCTTTAATTGACTTTTAACAGTGAAGTGGGTCAGCTGCACAGTGAACCAGTGTGCAGCCCTATCCAAGCGGTTCACTGTTACAAAAGTTAATGGTGGTGAAATAGAGGGTCTCAGGAGTGCATTCACTTAATCCTTGCGAATTTCCTGTGCAATGATTTGTTGTTAAGACCATTATTTATTTATTTTGCCATTTTCTGCTTTGTCCATTTTTTTTCCCAGGAGTATAAATGCAAAGGAATGACATTTTCATGCAGAGTCCACAGGAAAGACAGCAATGCACATTTCCTATTACTTTAGGCCAACAGAGTGAACCAGTAAACACACTGAAAATAACAAGGCGTACAATAAGCTGAAAAACCTTGGGATGCATTCTAGCTTCATTCTCTCTCTCGTTTAACTTTCTGGCTTCGAGCCAAATCTGTTGGAACCTCATTCTCGCGACCACTTACTCAAAGCTCGCACAGGCTGTGATGCTTCCAACTACTGGACTGGTGTAGACCGAACACACCTGGTGACATGTTATTTACAGTAGTGTGCAGTGAGGATTATACAGCACCACTTTCATCTAAAAGGGTTCCAAATATGTTACTTCTCTACAATCTTTTGGTGAAAATGTATTAAAAAAATACTATTTATGCCAATGAGAATAAAAACATAATTCCCACAAGTATATTGAGGTAAAAGTATGGTATTGGACAAAAACACTGAAAAAAATTTTTTTTTATAACAATTGAAAGGTGTGGCAATTTTTTTTTTTTTTTGTTTTGACTCATAGCATGAATGTGGGTTTTAAGGGTTGTTCCATGATTACTAATGTTCAAAATTTTTTTAAACTAGTGTGAGGCAAAATTATTCCACAAAATTACCACTCATGTTCAGTTGTTCCAGTATATGAGGTGATGTGAACTCTGAGCACTGCCATAGTGTTAAACACGATGACAAGACGGAAGGAGCTCGCTGAGATTGTTTGTATCCACATTGTGGCCTTACATAATGCTGAAGATGTTAAATGCTGCCATGGTACTGCAAGAAACACCATCAAGTGTTTCAAAGAGAATGGTTGGCTGAAAACTAGTTGCCACAGAGGTGCAAAACATAAGTGCCTCTGATGTTTGTTATCTGTGAATGACAAGTAAAAAAAAAAGTAACAGTTGACAGCACAGCAATTCCGTGATGATATTAATAACACCAGAGAGTATCAAGATCTGCGTTGCAGTGCAGAATTGACTATCATGTCGCAGGTTCGAGCCCAGTCGTACCAACTGGCAGTGAACGGCAGCTTTTTCAGAGTAGCGCACAATTAGTCATTGCGCTACAGGGTTTCAAATTGGGAAGGGACTGCTGGGGAAAAAGGGAAATAAATAATAGCTTTGTTCATTGCTCAAGCACCTCCTGTTGGCCAGATGAGCGCTTGTCAGGAAGATTCTAAGTATGTTCATGTCCGGTTATCCTCCGCCCTCGTTCTGAACTTGCAAAGATTCAACCAATGAGTGTATAAGAAGCCGTGGCTGACAGGCACGTGCTTCGGAGGAGAGCCGTGAACTGTCTTCGCTCTCCTGAGTTGGCAGCAAGGGGTCGCATATGAGCAAGCCTTGTTCATAGTTCACCAATTGGGCATTTCAGATTCGGGTGGGATTGGAGATGCCAAATTTTTTAAAAATAAATTAATTAATTAATAAAGTGTCAAGATCTACTATTTCCAGAAATAGGAAAAAAAAAAAAAAGACTTGAATTTGCCAAGATGTATTAAGGATTGGTCACCAGTGGGCTGGGAACAAGTCCTTTAGATCATTGAATCAAAATTCAAAATTTTTTATCCAAATGGGGAACTTGGGGAACATTTGAAAAGTTACTGTTTCACCCCTTCAGTAGAACATGAATGTGAGGGTTGTGCTTCACATGCTGGTGATGTGCACGGAGGACAGAAAGTTGTGGACTGGACCCAGGTGCAAGGATGGACTTGGTTGTATTCAATATGCCTTTGGCACTGCAGGGAGGCACATATGATGCAGTACAAAACAATCAAGAAATTGAGGCTCCTGATTAATATTATTAGTAATTTAAAACATTGGGCTTGAGCTACAGTAACAATGTATTACTAAAATAGAAAAGAAAAGAAAGCAAGGTTCCTGATAACAAAGTTAAAGTCCTGACATTAACAATGAACAGCACTAAGTTCAAGAGTTAGAATATATAGTATACATGCAAAAACGTGATAGATTATTGGCTTACAGGATATATGGCTTACAGAATTTCGCAAAGACTAAGTGTGAGGCTCAATCTTAAATAGCGCAACACTACCACACAATGGAAATGAACAACTGCTGCTTGCAATGATTGCAGGGCTGAGAATGCAGATCGGGTCTTAATAGACCGGTGAGATAGAAGGCTGGAGGCGGGACCTTACAATGGAGGTGGTAATATTATGGTTTGGGGTTGAGTCTGCTCGAAAGGAGCCGGTGATCTCATGAAAATTGATGGAATTGTGGATCAAAAAAAGTATCACAGCATCATTGAGAGACACATATTGCCATCTGGAAAGAGACTGATTGGTCAGGGATTTTGTTTTCAACAAGATAATGGTCCGAAACACACGGTTAAGTTGTGCAAGAATTATCTCCATCAGAAAGGAGCATCTGGTGACATAAATGTCATCATTTGGCCAGCTCAAAATCCAGACCTTAATCTGATTGAGCAAATCTGTTGTAACATTGAAAAAATGTCTTTGGAATGAGTTTCAAACCATATGGCATAGTTTGGCAAGTGAAGAAATAAAAAATATTTGAAAACAATGCCTGAAAGATTAAATGCAGGAATCAAAATGAAGGGTGACCAGCCTCAATAGTGACCTTTTCTCTCAAAAAGACATTATTTTTGTTTTTTCATTACATTCTTATCTGTTTACTTATTTTCATCTTTATTATCCAATATTTCATGAAATAAATGCTTGAATAGTACTTGATTTCTGATTTATCTTCATTTTGTTAAGTATATAATCATCACTGCACACTAATGTGTTGACCTATTCGTAAAAACTCTGAGATTAGTGCGCGCACATTACTGTGCCCCCTGATGATGAATACAGCAAACAAAGTTTTTGAAACAAACTTTTCCTATGCAGGCTTTCCCAGGGATGACTTTTGCAACTAACAGATAGAAAGTCTTTAAAAAAAAAAAAAAACCGCATTGGGCCTGGATCTTTCCTATGTGCACAAGACCTCACCTCACAGCCATCCCTTGAGACCACAGAGCACGTGGACAAACCTGAGTGAGATTAACCGAACATTTCAGGCATTGGCTATTATTCTTTTTAGTCTTAATGGAGTTTGATGTGATGACTGTGTGCCTGTTGCATAATTAATTCTCATATGACCAGTGTGTTTATTGTTACACTCGCTGGTAGATTGGTTCAGCATAGGAGCAGAATATACAAACCCATGTGGTTTCTTCAGATCCCTGGCAGTGACAGCTCTTTGGACTTCATATTGAGTGTGAATGGCCACAGATTCCAAACCCAGACGCCACTCTTAGAATCAGTGTTAAACCTTGTCAGCTTACTCGCAAATGCAATATTTAGGGGATAATAATAACCTGCACATAGGACAGATATAATGCCAGTTGTCAGACTATTTTTGATACCTTAATATGGAGGGTATTAGTGAAAAGTTCTGTAATTCCTTTACTGCTTGCCTGATTGGGTCATACTGTAAATACCCTGGCTTTAAAGCTGAATGTGCACTTTGATCTCATATTCAATCCCTAAAATAACTTTGTCAATGTCCAATACTTACTGATTTGACTGTATAATCTTGTTTTAGATATTTTTTTTTGTAAGTTTTTCGATTCTGGAACATTAACATAAAAACCAAAATCTTTTCTTTTTTCTATTTGAAAGCCAAACAATAAAAATATCCAGTGCAGTGTTGCATTTAATTCTCCACTGAATTCAAACTGCTAGCTACCATGGATACTGAGGCAAGGAGACTGTGAGCCGTGTAGAAGCATCAAAACGTCCAGCTATTAAACATATGCTTGTTGAAAGACCAATTTGCTAGGAAAGCATGGCTAAACTGAAATCTGCATCAGCACTTGTATTCCAAAATGTAGTGTGTTTCCTTTGATGTTTTTTAAGAGTAAAATATCATTAGCAGTTTGGTTGTTATATTTTCTGGACTTATATAGAAATAAAGAAGTATATCTTCTTTGATTGGTTTGTGTCTTGCACGTTCCCTTATCCCTGGCTGGGTCTTTTTTCATAGTTACCCCACCTCTGTATCAGAGACATATTTATACCCCCTCTTTTGAGTTGCAAGTTGCTGAGTTGTAATTTGCTATGAGTGCTTAGAACTAGCCAGTATTTACAAGTAAAATTTGTCTTTTGAAAGTAAAATGTAATCTTTGATGATAGCAATTAACAATAGTGTCTTTCCAAGTTCAGTTAATAGGAACAAGCTCTCAAGCCTTTCAAACGGTCTCCAGGATTGGGACCAAGTTCCTTTTAATCCTTCTGCAGCCTGTTCTTTTGACCAGTTTATTAGGAACAAACTTCCAATCCTACAGTCATCGGGATTGGAACTGCGCTCCTCCTGAGCAACTCCTTCCTGCCTTGGGACAGTTCATCTCTGGTGAGGTGCGCACTCCATCTGGCCAGAGATTGGTAACGCCTGCACTGCTTTGCCCACAACATCTGAACTGAACCATGCCACTCTCTTCAGGGCTCCATCCCCTTGATACTGCATTACTGTCAATAAACCCTGCCTTTGGATTGCACTCTGCCTCTGCTCTTGACTCCTGGTCTGGATCATAACACATTATTATCACATATGGCCAGATTTTTCTGCAAGCGCTGCATCTGATGATACATGCACAGACCAATGCCTATTCATATTGTCTTCTAGCTGCAAGGACTAAATTGATTTTTTTTTTCCCATCTGGAATTCACACAACTGTGCAGAAATGAATCTTGAGAGCTTACTTCTTTTTCAGGGGGTTTTTTCCATGTAAATTTGATGACGCCTGTCGGGAGTTTCGTTTAAATGAGGTCCTGGGAGGCTATCAGTGGTATCTTTCTGATATGCAAAGCAGATCACATAGGACTCGTCAAAACCACATCTAAACTGAATCGCAACCTATTTCAGAAGATGCCGACAAATAGAACTGGAGAGAACAATCTCCGCCAACGCATTTGGAATCTTACGACCATTTAGTGGATTTCAATATTGTTTGCATATATTCCAATTTTGCAATCCTGCAGTGGCAAAGAAGTCTTTGAAAAATTCCTGGCTCTGGATGGTGATCAGGATCACCACCAAAATCTTAAGGATTTGTGTTTGTATCAAGGTTGCATAGCTTCTTAGCAAACCTCCTCAGCAGCCTATTGATCACTAAAAGTTCATTCATTCATACCCGCTTTTTCCTCACAAGGGTCACGGGGCGAGCTGGAGCCTATCCCAGCTAGCTACGGGCAAAGGTTGGACAGGTTGCCAATCCATCGCAGGGCGCACACACCATTCACTCTCACACTCATACCTTTGGGCAATTTTAGTGTCTCCAATTAACCTGATATGCATCTCTTTGGACTGTGGGAGGAAACTCGGAGTACTCGGAGAAAACCCACGCGAACATGGGGAGCACATGCAAACTCCTAGGCCGGATTCGAACCCACGACCTTTTTGCTGTGAGGCAGCAATGCTAACCACTGTGCCACTGTTTTTTTTTGCCCCGAAGATATTGAAGTTTTTAAACATCAGAAATCCATAACTCAGGTTTAGGCTAAATTCAAAATTTCTTAGAAGGTATTTTCAAAGAAGCCAAGTGGCCTGTATGGCTTCATTGAAAATAACCTTTGGCGTCTCCAACAGCTCTAGAATGCCTGCAAATGTCTTAGAAACTTGGTATGATCATGTTCATTTGTCTAAAGACAGGGAACCAAAGGCTCACAACTGCCACTGACATGTTGAACAAAAGCCAGAAGATGGTTGTTAACAGTGCATGACCTCACATCAGACGCCCCCACTGCTGCAAGCAACCGGTGGTGATTGAACATCCAACCATGCACGTATGTGAGCTGACATCGGCCGGATGTGCAAAACCTTTAAATTACCGTGCAGGCCAAGTCGCATTTCTCTACTGCATGGCCGCCAGAATACCGATCCGGCTCAAAAATTTTCACCCTAGTCAAACAGTTTGAGCCGGGTCAAATTCACCTTGAGCCTAGCCTTGTGGACAAATGCCTTGAGCTGTACAACGCCAATGCTGGCCTGGCAAGCAACCTGTTTAGAGGTATTTTGGGAAAGGGCAATGAACGACTCTGAAACTGGCTGAGTGTAAATGGTGCTTTTTGCAGCAGGATATTGATCCAAAGCACACAAGGATGTCCACCTCGGAATTGCTCAAAAGAAACAGAATGAAGCTTTTGTAGTGGTCCAGTCAAAGTCCTGACTTTGAGATGCTGTGTCATGAACTTATACTTAAACAGGCAGTTAGTTCATGTTTGAAAACCGTCCAGTGCTGTGCGATTAAAACAATTTAGCCAAGAGGAGTGGGCCAAATTTCCTCTAAAGCAATGTAACATACTCAGTTGGCATGTTTTTTTTTTTCGCATGGGTGATATAGATTTTGATTAACTCTTCACTTTCAATAAATGAAATGATAATTTAAAAGTTGCATTTTAAGTTAACTCACATTGTCTTTGTCTGTATAAAAATCAGTTGGGTGATGTGAAACCTTTAAAGTCAAGCAAAAATAGAAGACATTGGGAAGGGGGCAAATGCTTTATTCACAGCATTGGAGGGCTATTGCATGGCATGTGCATATGTTTAAATATACTCAGAAGAACCAGTCTCTTTGAGGGATCACGGTTGTGTTGGTCCATCCATGAATTGTATTTGATAGGGATAATTTGACCCATGGTGTTCGTGAAAACACAAATGTACAGCAAGTACACAGGAGTTGACACAATACCAGCAATCTATCAGAAGTAAAAGAAAATCTTATTTGTTTTATCCCAAGAGAGCTGCTCTGAACTGAATGGTCTTGGGCCTGGACTGTACAGTGATGGGGCTCGGCCTCTCCATGGGAAGGGACTTCAGCCTCTGAGACTTCACAATTGTTCTCAGATTTTATTAACTCTGGTTGATAAAAACAGTTGGGTGTAGCTTATTATGTGCTAGAAATTTCAGCCATGTAGCATAAATAGCAGCTGAGATATTGAATGAAAGAAATGGTATGCCCCCACTCAAGGGTCGGAAATTGCCACACAAGGGGTAGAACTTCAGAAGGCCATAAAATCCTAGGGAATTTGCTGATGGTCCTAATATTTGACTTTAGACATATGAACATTTCCCAAAACAAATACTTAAAAGGAAAAGGAAATTAAGAGCCACTAATGTCCAAAAGTTCATTTTTTGTACACAGTTGACATAGAACAGGCCTTTTATAAACAAAACCCATGTAATGTAGATGCCTTTGCAAATTATAATGGATTTTCTTTTTCATTGTGACACCTGTTGAAAATCTCTCATTATATTATGTTTGAATTATATAAGCATCTAATCTTAATATGAGATCAACTTAACCCTTGTATGGTGTTTGGGTCTGTGGGACCCGTTTTCAGTTTTCATCAAACCATGTTTGCAGTTCATATGACTTGTAATCGGGATGAAGTAAACATCTGTTGAGAATTTTAACATAAAACAACTCAATCAAACAGTTTTGAAAACCCAAAACTCTAGCGGGTCCCAGACCCATGAACACTGGCTGAGTAACAAAAATCCTAACACCATACAAGGGTTAATAAACTGCTTGTCTCTGTGGAAGCTCAGAATACAGTACTGAATGGCCTCTCAAGCTTGCCATTATAATTCAGTTTGATTTGTATTATGTTTACCTAGAATGCTGTAAATTGTGCATAATTACGAAAAGGCATGAGAAATTATGATAATAATATTTACAATTCAAAGTTGACATAAGGCATAAATCTATGGTCACCTACCTAATCGGACGTCAAACTTAGTCCATACTTGTTATGAGAGGCAGACACCTTACCGTACATCAGAGGCAAATAGTCCAAAACATTGCAGATGATGCATGATCGCACAGTAAAGTGAATTTTTAAAAATCAATTTTATGTTGGATGAGGCAAGTCATCTGACTGAGCGTGTTGAAATATTGGGATCAATATAGAGCGTTAAATGAGGATTTTGTTTACATAGATGTTTTTGATTAGTGTGTTGTATTGAAAACTGAATAGTGTGGCATTAGGAAAAGAAATGGAAATTTTTTCATGAAAGTGTTGCATTATGTAATTATGGTAGCCAATTTTTTTGTCGATGACTGCCCAAAAAAAAGAATAACATAAGATAAAATGCAGCTCTAAAAATTATGGTGCTTTCGTGAGTGCATATCTACATCTGTAGATGCATGCTTGCCCATCATTGCATGTGTGTGTTTGTGTGTGTGGGTGTGGGTGTGTTGGTGTGAGAGCGTAGCATCATCTCTTTCTGAGATGCCTGTCTGTTTAATTGTAACAACCCTTCCAAGTCCTCAAGGGACACATTCATCATTCTAATATGCGTTATCTCAATTACTGGCTGTGAATACCATTTTTAGATGCTAAACGTATGCTGTGGAGGCCTGGCTACCCGACAAGATTATTGATTAACCGTTTGGGGATTTGAGTGCATTCATAGTACTGCGTCCATTGCTCTTCTGCTGATGATTGTGTCCATTAGACCGTCCAATGAGAATAAGGCTGTGCATGTGGCTTGAGAAAATAAATGAGAAGCTTTCTGTCAGCAGTGGGTGTGAACTTTTAACCTTATGTAGAAACAGTAGTCTATTACTGGTCAGGCCCACGTCTCAGACCAAAAAAACCAATCAGTAGAAACGCATCCTGCAGCAGGTTACTCCAGGCTTGTAATGTGGAGGAGGTTGGGTGGGGTTGGGGGTGGGGGTATGTAGGACCAGTGTCTAGAAATGATGGATGGCAGCTAAAGGAAGCTCTGGTGTTGCCTTCAGCAACCTGCCATCATGTGGCAGCTTTGTAAAAAATATTAGGAACGATATCAACCAGACAATGACTGATGAAAATGTTTTACAGTTTGATTAAGAAACTGCCAGATCCTGTTTGGTTTCTTAGACAATGATGAGGAGGGAGCAATATGTTTATCAGCTTGCCCTGCGTCATTCCTTACCTACTGTTGTATTGTTTATTTATTAATCCATTCGGTTATACACAGCTATGTACTTGCTGATTCAGTAGAGCTGTGTGTTTGCACGAGCACATATGAAAATCTCTATATAAAATGACCGCACAAGAATCAGCTACTTTATTTGTAGCATATCTACTACATGTGTATTTATATTTGGTTGGCATGAGGGTACAAATCACATCTTCTCACTGTTGTGAGGCAAAGTTCCAGCAAAGACGCTCCTCTTTGCACAGATAGCGTGGCAGAGCTGCCGTGGATTTCACCGGAGTGTGTTCAGCAGTGGGATGGACCCTGACTACTAAAGAGAGAGGGAGAGAGAGAGAGGGAGGGAGGCAGGGAGGGTGAGCTTGCGGAGAGAGCGAGTGCGCGAGAGACAGAGCGTGCCGGAGCAAGCAGCATCACACGGCAGAATCTATATGGTCAAAAGATCAGGAGAAAGCTTGCAGGTTTCAGCGGGGGCTTTGATGGCTAGGCAGCCGGTGCTGCTATAAGGCGTCTCGTCTGTCTCTCAATCAAAAAAGGGGATAAAATCCCGAGGAAGCTGCGGACACAAGCTGTGAGGCACAGAGGTGGGTCAGTGGGAGGTCTATGACCCCCTCGTTTTCATCTGAGAGCACAGAGGAAGAGAGTGAATGAGGTAGGAAAGGGTGGTCGCGAGAGAGACGGACAGCCTCACAGCCCTTTATCCCCTCTCCATTCACAAATTCGTTGCATTCCATTATTGCACCGATGTCACCACGTTCTTTCCGATTGGTGGAGAAAGGGTCCCATTGAGAGCTGGGACTTAACCCCTCTTTTCCCCGTGTTGCCTTTTTCCTACTACTGCCATCCGTTTTTCTTCCTACTGTTATTTCTCCTATTTGTTCTTTTCACAGCCCTGCCGCTTCACTCGCGGTTCAACGCTCTGTCCTTTTTTTTGTTGTAAAGGCGGGTGTTTCGGGAGCTGTCATTGTGTTTGGCTCTGCTACAGCGAACAGCTGAGAGACCGAAAGAAAAGAAAAGGAGGGAGCGAAGAAGAGGAGACCGAGGAAAAGGAGGAGTGCCGCTTTCAGTACTCAAGACTGTGCGAAACAGCTGACATCGCTTGGACAGCAGCGACTGAGGAGATTACTGAGAAATAATAATAAGAAAAAAACGAGTGACAGCCATCTCAGGAACGCGACTGATTGAAGAATCACCAGGACTAAAGAATAAAGGAGAAAGCTGTTAGTCTCGGGTGCAGAATACACTCGGAGGCATTTTTCACCTGCCACGTATTGACAGAGCACAAGTTCTTTCTGGCAATAGAGGAAAGGATCCATCGTAGACATGAAGGGAGACTCGGAGGAAAGCATTGAGAGCATACGGCCCTCAAACCTGCAAGCCTTTGCTAATACCTCCACCTTGCATGGCATGAGCCACATCTTCGCTTATGGGCACATGACATTTCGTCGCTTCTTATGGACTCTCTCCTTCATGGGCTCCCTGGCCTTGCTGATGCTGGTTTGCATGGACCGGATCACCTACTACCTCGAGTACCCCCACGTCACCAAACTGGATGAGGTCGCAGCTCCTAACCTCACCTTCCCAGCCATCACCTTCTGCAACCTCAATGAGTTCCGCTTCTCCAAGATTACACGCAATGACCTCTACCATGTTGGGGAGCTGCTAGCTCTGCTGAACGAGAACTACCAGATAGCCAACCCACACCTGGCTGAGCCTGAAGTGTTGGCCGCCCTGAAAGATAAGGCTAACTTTCTCAACTTCAAGCCCAAGCAGTTCAACATGACAGACTTCTTTAACCGCACCGGTCATGACATCAGCGAGATGCTTCTTCAGTGCACCTTCCGCGGGTCTGATTGCTACCCCCACAACTTCACAACTGTAAGTCTATGCCCCTGTTTGTATTCATTTGCTCCGATTGGCAAGCTACGTGTGAGAATTTCAAAATTTTGTGTCTCATTATTGAGTTTTACTAATTGAATTTTGTTAATCGAATTGAGTGGGCAGTAATTCGTTTAGAGACAAGTTGCTTATGTATTTTGCATATTTAATGCCCTGCAATGGCTTGTAACATTTATAAATACAAAGAAACTACAGATGCAAATTACAAGAAAGCATTTTAAACTAAGCTGATAATATTTGTTTCAACACATCTTTGAGGTATGTTATTTATATGCATACTTAAGTCAACTTTTTTCAGGAGTAAGTACACTAAATATTTTCCAGTCCCAGTGCTTAACTGAAAAGCACTTCTTGAATTTCCCTTTTGAAAAGCAATGTGCCCTTATGCCTGATCGTTACATGAATAGTGTCCCGGGGTAAGAAATGACCACTTTGCTGCTTGTGAAATATCAAATTCAGCATCTCAAAGGGGAATCATGGCATTGGAGAAATTTTCTTTCAGCATTAACTACAACTTTCCATGTTTCTTAAGTGATGTTCCTGGTTGAAGTTTTCTAATTTTCAACAGTGAAAATCTGATTGACGTTGGCCTGCAGCAAAGGTTATCGATCAATATGCTGAGGACTACTCTCTGGTTTTGATCATGTATTCAGGACACAGTTTGGTCCAGAGGTCATGAAAGCAACTCATGGC
Source organism: Gymnothorax reevesii (assembly GCA_029721435.1). NCBI lineage: Eukaryota > Metazoa > Chordata > Actinopteri > Anguilliformes > Muraenidae > Gymnothorax > Gymnothorax reevesii. The sequence goes on along the minus strand of CM056577.1, from coordinate 69,952,400 downwards.
ATTGAAGCACTGAGGGCTGTCTGTGATTGAAAAACACATAAGGGATGTATAATTGATCAAGTGCATCTGTAGGCTACTAGGCCAGTGGTTTTTCCATTTGGTTTTGTAATAGATTTATCTTCAGTGTTCTTCACCCCAGGAAAATATCCAGTCACAGCATACTGAATTTATGGACTTCAGTAATCTTGCCTACGCATGGATAACTGTAACAGTAGCTTTCATCAATGTGTGGGTATTCTATATCCACAAGTGGAATTAATGAAATGCATGTGGCATAAATTGAGGTGTCTGTTCATTTCTCTTTGCAAGACTGTTGAGTTCCAGTCAGTTTATCTGTGATCAAACTTTGCTGTTGGATATTGGCAATTTGTGGATATCATGGTTCACATTCAGCTTGTGTACCATGTCAGTGGTTTTTTTCCCCTCCCTATTTTCATGATTTAATCAGAGCCACTCTCATATGTTTGGAAGAGAACCAGGTTTTGCATCACTAACAAACAAGGAAATGTAAACCTCTTCCTATATTGTCATTAACTCATTAATTCATGTCAATATAATATTGCTGATTGGCACAAGTATGGGAGATATTATGCACTAGAAGACACTCCCACCATTTTTAACTGAATATTCTGCATTTGGAGCTAGTCGTCAGCATACATTTTTTGGATGTTTAAGTTGCAAGCAAGCACACATTTGTAACAGATTAAAATACTGGCTGTCATCACATTTGAAAATACTGTCTGTGACGACTGTAGTAGATGTTAAAAGATGAGCAAAGGAAAGATGATGTATATCTTGTCTGGAGAGGGTCCTAATGTCAGTAATGGTGGTCATGAAGCCAAAACGTTGTGGTCCAGCTGGATGTGTGACACATCTCACCGCCGACGTTTGGCAAAGCTGTTTGCGGCGTCGCTCCCCCCCTTCCATGATATTCGCTCCATCCCGCCACACCTCTTTGCCTCCAGCTAATCGCTGCTGAGTTACAAGGGTGAGATTCACTCACTCTGGGTCTCATCAATTCATTTCCCTTCTGTCTCTCACACTGTGCATTTGGATAGAATTCACAAGCTGCCCTTACATACGCGCCAAGCTCTGTGTGAGCGCTTTCCTTTGAACCTTTATGGAAGGAATTGAATTATATCAATAAGCGTATTAAATGAGCTCTTAATCGGACTGTAATGCTATTATCCTAATAAAGCTGTAGCATGGCCTTTAACATGTAGACAGAATGACAGCCAAAGCTAAAACAGTCTGAGCAACAGTGAACAGTAAGCGACAAGGCTCTGCTTTTGGGCCAAAGATGGAATGCATACAGCTCCTATTCATTATAGTGATAATTTTGTGCTTTTTTTAGCTTCACTGTGTTGGCAAATGACCAGAGGATGCGAATATGGAGTTTTCGGCACCGTCATTCAGTTACTGGTGATCCTCAAGTGGTGCTGGTTCGCCTTTGAGCGAAGTTTTACTCAGATGAGATATCAAAAGCCTCTGTGGGTCGGTTAAATAAAGTAAACATGCTTGCCCTAATCCATGTATTCATTTTAGTCACAAAGTTTAGCCAAACCCTCCGGGGAAGTAGCACTGTAAAAAATAAATGGAGGCAGTTTTGTTAAAGATATATGCAAGAAGTGATGTGTATCATGGTACTTATGAAATGGACATAACAATTCCTGACATGTATGCAAATGGATATAATATGCATTTGCCACAATATGAAATATTAATATTCTATTTCATGCTCATTCAATTGTGTTCAATTGCATTCAAAGCCTTTTTCTTAAATAAAGCCCTCAGCTCTTTGAGAACAGTGATAAACCAAACTGTGAACATCATTACCTTTTGCTGCCTCTCCTACTGAATCTGCACGCTATCTCTCTCTCACAGTAACCCCTGAGAAAGGTATGATGCCATTATTTCCAGAGTCAGAATTAAAAAAAAAAAAACATGAAAGCAGACAATGTGCCTAGGTTCTGTGGTTTTCTTTCCTCCGTTTTCACTTGGATCCTCAATTATCGGGTTTGTAGAGACTAGTCAGTTGCATCATGCTTAAAGCTTTGCTAACACAGATTCCAAAATGTTATTTACTGTGATCTGTGTTTTGAAATAAGAAAGGATAAGCAAGGGTCAAGGAATTTAGAAAATTAGCGAGGAAATGTGTTCACTGGCAAACCTTTCAAGCATTCCTGACCTATCCAGTCTGCATGTCTGGTTCTCATGATAAATGAGAATCCTTCCGCTGTGTTTCTAAGAGAATTCAGTCCTCAGCTCTGCGTTTATTAAAATGATTCCCAAAGGCGTGTGACTCAAAGCATTTCTGGTACCTGCTAATCACAAATATGCTGTGCCATGGCATCAAATGCACTGTGTGTTCTGAAAAATCCCTCTGCTTCCTTTTTTTCCAGTACATATTTCTACTGAGGGTATCCTCACACTCCTGGAGTTTGCTTCATTGTGTATTTTCTTGCAGTATACAAGTCAGTTTTGCCATGTTTTATGATTCAGGCATTTCTTTGCGGTTTAGTCATTCAGGAGGGAAATACGAGTGAAGAGCAGAAATCAAACACCATGTGAAAGTTCCCTTCAGGTTTCCTCTCAGGTGGCAGTGCTTGGAGGACTGGAGCTATGTGACAGGATGCTATGGATATGCAAGACTAGGAATGGAAAACTATTCATTTTTAGGAGTTAATAATTATGTATGGTAAATCTTAGAGTTTCACTTATTACCTCAGTGTCAAATTCCTTTTCTGTTACATTTTTGTTTGTGGCTGCCTTGTCTAATTGGTACACAGCGTAGGAGTCAAGCAACCAGTGCAACTCCATCTCTAGAATGTAAAGTTGGCCAATCAAACCTAAATATGTAGGCAATAGGCCTGGGAAATGCTGTGATATACAATGTAAAGATGGATACACTGTACATACCTGTATAAGCAGCACATAGTTGCAGGATTACATTCAGCATTAAAAGTTCAATGTTGAATATTGTACAGTTGTTGACCAGTTGAGGTGAATCCAATGATTTATCCTTGGACAAGTGATATTCACCGAGGACATTCCGTTGCTTCTCAATTGCATTCAAGTCAGGACTTTAACAAGACCACTCTCAATCCTTCAATTTGTTTCTTTTGAGTCACCCCGATGTGGACTTGTTTGTGTGCAGTAGATCATTGTCTTGCTGCCTAACCCAACTGCACTTGATCTTTAGGTCACAAACTGAGGGCCAAACATTTTCGCTCAGGATTTTCTGGTAGAGCACAGAATGCATGGTTCCATTAACTAAGGCAAGTTGCTCAGGTCCTAAAGCAGCAAAGCAGCCCTAGACCATACTACGACCACTGTGTATAACTATCTGTATGATGATCTTTTCGTGGAAGGATGTGCAAGCTTTACTTCGGATGTAACAAGGTGGGTTTATGTTTTCCAAAAAGTTCCACTTTTGACTGATCACTCCAAATGCGCTGTGAGGGGAATTTTGTCAGGCCAGCCATTCTTGGGTTGGTTCATCACTGTTCCAGGTTTTCCCAATTTGTGGATACTAAAGATACTTTTTATTTAACCCTGTGGGGTTATTTGTCCTCTGCAGTTAACCCATCTTGTAGTTAAGAGCAGTGGGCAGCCAAAGAGCCCAGGGACCAACTACAGTTCTGCTGCAAGTTCCTTGGTCAGGGGTTCTGGTTGGAGTTTTCCGGTAATGCATGTTTTTCTGGGTGGGAGAAACGAATACCCAGAGGAAACCCATGCAAACATGGGCAGAACATACAAACTCCACATAGAAAGGCCCAGGCTGGATTCAAATCCACAACCTTCTTGCCGTGAGGTGGCAGTGCTAACCACTCTTTGGAACTCTTTTCAGACCAATAGATGTCAACAACTTTGTTTCTCATCTTTTCTTGAATTTACTTTGATCAAGGCATCATGTGCTGCTTTTCTGCCTACTTTCCATTGCCAGATGGGTTCCATTTAAGTGATTATTAGATTCAATAGGGCTAGCATGCCTGGGTAGGTCTAGTGAAACTGAAGCATTAAATTTGTTTGATTATTTTTTTTTTAAATTTAATGAATCAGGGTGCAATTGACTTTTCACAGAGGGTTTGATAAAGTGTTTTCCTACAATAATTGAAATCATCGGCAAAAACTGCTTTTTATGTTTACTTGGGTCATCTTTTTCCAAAACTGCAATTCGTTTGACCTGAAACATTTACCTGTGACAAATATTCATACATATCATAAATTGGAATGGGGGAAATATGTTTTTCAAAGCACTGTAAATAGTGGATATTTACTTATGGACTTGGATGATAAACATGCTGATGCGTATAAGAGGATGCAAAACATTGGCCATTAACATTGGCCCATTGCGTCACACTTTTTGTGGTTAAATGGCTGTTCATGTTTTTGTGATTTTTCCAGTTCAGTCCTTTTGCTGTTTAAGTTTGAATGTGAGTGTTATTAAATTGGGTCATCTAGATCCCTAGTCATCTAGATCTCTCTGTTCATGTTCTGGTTAGAGAAATTTTGCTTGAATAGACTTTGAGCTCACAGTAAAATTGGCACAAATGTAAATGAGTTAAATCAGCTGTTACAATGAAGATGTCAAGGGGACTTTGCAAGGAGTTCCATCACTTACAAAGTAGGATACATGCATAGTCGGCAAAGTGTTGCAGGATTACATTTACGGTCAAATATTTCGTTTTTACTACGCTCTGCTATTGTTACGCTGTGCTTTTTGAAATCACGTTGAATTAACACTGAATATTTGGTGACACATGAGATGAAGTGTTGCTCATAAGGCTTTATACTGCATGTGTAATGCTTCATAAATGAGACATGATATCTTCATAAATCATACATAAGCAAATGTCATGCTTTGTAAATGGTGAAATAACACGTCCTTACTCAGCACGTGATTCCAGATGTGATATAACAGATAGTGTCAATTAGTTAGTGGCTAAATGCTATAAAGGGTAACACTGTTAGATAAGTGACATTGTCATTGTCACATCTGGCCTCACATGCTGAATAAGGATGTGTTATTTCACCTTTTACAAACCATGACATTTGCTAATGTATGATTTATGAAGACATTGGGCTCTGGTTTCGTGGTGCAGCGTGGCATAGCCCACGCATTGGTAATTTCGTCCGGTGCCACCTGCGCAGTGGTAATTACATGCGGTGCAACACCGTGTGCAGCCACTTTGGTAATTTGGTAGACAGACGTCTGCCGAGATGGATGTGGCGGCGTAGAAGGGGGAGGTGTCACATATTCATCATGACGCAGTGATAATTTCGTGGATAAAACCTCTGCCGAAATTGCGCACAGAGCTCACCAGCTCCATTCTGGTTTACTTTCTGTGCAGTGGTAATTTGGCTGACCGGCGCACAGTGCGCACACATCACCGAAACCTCACAGGCAGGTTTCCAGAATGTCAGGCACATTTCAATGCTATAAATAATTACAGGAAGCACCATTTAATGTAACTATTTGAATCAGCGCATAAATTATAGTATCTATATCGATTGTCCTGATGTCACATCAAAGAGAGAGAGAGATATCTGCATGTGGGCGCGTGAGTGCGTGTGTAGGCTATGTGGTTATGTGTCCTTCAGCTGCTTTCACACCGGACGCAAAACGAATTTTTCGCACGACTCAATACATTCAAAATCAATGCAAAGACGTAAATACACGTTTGTATTCCTGTCTTTGCATTGAATTTGAATGTAATCAGTCGTGCGAAAAATTTGTTTTGCATCCAGTGTGCAAGCGGCATAATACTATTATTGTCAATTAGGTTTTATCATTTTTAGTGGGGGAAAGGAATACAGCCTGATTGCTATGATCTAGTACTGATTTAAGATCACATATTGAAAATAAATGTGTAACATATCTTGCATTGTTGTCCATGCATGTTAATCCCAAAATTTTAAGCAGCAACAGGGTGTAATAATAGGAACACGCTATCCATCATTTCTCTTCTCAATGATGCATGCAGAAGAAATAAATGAGCAACCATCGCATTTCATTCCAACTTCAGAAGTTTGAATGATCTGACATAGTTTCGTTTTGAAATTCCATTCAAGTTCGCCAAAGGTGATAATTTGCGAATGCCCTAGCTAGCCAGCTAACTCATATTCGTAATGCTTAATATAGACGTAAGCGGTGCAGAAAACATTCTTGAAGCAGCAAAGTAAAATGCAACATTCACGCATCATGCAGATATAGGACAGAGGCTTCTTTTTTCCAATATTAAAGGTGAGGAGAGGAGCTCATTTGATTGTTGAAGATTTGACTCGGCTGTGTTAAACCCATTCAGGCCTTCTCTCCTCCCTCTTCGCCACTTGCGCCGGCAGGAGGGACAGAGGTGGGACGGAGGAGTACTTGCGCCGGGCTGCACCGAGCACGAAATTGTAAAATACGCCCGCCACCCCCCTCCCCCCATTTTCCGCGCCTGCACCTTGTCTACGAATTTAGAGCCCATTAAGTCTAATTTATGAAAGCATTATACATGCTGTATAAAGCCTTTATGAGCAAGATTTCATGTAATGTATGACCGGATATTTTTTGGAGCAAGATTAACCATTCAAGGGATGTTCATACCACAGGAGCTGATTGTCTCTGATTAATATAAGCTGAGTCCTCCAGTGCAGAGAAACTGAAATGAATCTGTAAGAAGTTAGCGGGTGCTGATGATTATTTTGGCTCACTCTTTAAGTCTGTGGGCATCACAAAGCATAGAGGAATGGTAGTTGGCCTGAGTAGGACAGAACAACCTCTTTGTTGACTGTTATTTCCAAATGAACTCCATAAGTACTCACTTAACGAGGAGCTGGATCCCAATGACTGCAAGTGGGAGAAAATGGTCAGTTTACCCAGAAGTCAGCACTAGATTCTCCCCCTCAATCCATGATACTAGGACAAAAACAGAAACATACCATTGCATATTTTCACTTTTCATCATTTGTTAGCTAAAATACTATGAAAAAAGTTTTCATTGTTACTTTATTATTACAGTGTTTCCTCTCAACCTTATGTTCAAAATATTAACATAAATCAAACTTAGAATTTAAAGAAAATAATGGAAAGAAAAAACAGTCTTATCTTAACCTCTTCAACCTGACCTCCCTCAGATTTTCTAATGGATTTTCTGTGGCATGCCTTCAGAGGGGTAGAACCATTTCAACTTTTAATGCCTGATTTCTTTCAACAATTAACACCACCAGATTAATAATCTTTATGAATTATTGGCCAAGCAAGAGGGCAATATCAGATTTTATCGACCCAAAGAAATCGATAACTGCTGAGGTCAATATCGGTTTCTTTGGGTCCATAAAATTGGATATTGCCCGATTAATGGTAAATAATTGCTTTATTACATTTACAAATTATCCATGTCTTCCACGCAGAAGTTAGCCAGGGCTGTGTCCAGTTCAGATTTTTGTTAATCTTCGAAGTCTGTCGGTTTACCTTTGAAGGACAAGTAACTTTCAGCTTTTTTTCCTGCTCCTCTCTCAGAATTTTTTGGAGCAGCACTAGACTCATGAATGTCACTTCTCTCTCACCGACCAATCAGTCAAGAAGAGGGAGGGACTTACAATATCAACAGCAAAGTCAGTGGAGAAACTGAGCCAGCTGCTACGGGCATGCTTCACATCTACACATTATCTGAAGTTCAAACCTGAGAAGACAGAGCTCCTCTTTATCCTGCACCGAACCTCCCCTCCGCAACAGCTTGCCATCACCGTTGATAGCACTGCAGTAGCTGCTACCTGCTCTGCGAAGAACCTGGGGGTTGTCCTAGACAACCAACTAGACTTCAAGAAGCAGATCGCAGCTACAACACGGTCCTGTAGTTTTCTTCTGTACTACATCAAAAGGATTCAACCTTAGTAATTAGTAATTACCAAAATTATTTTTATGTTTCTGTAGTTGTTAATCCACCAGTAGGCAGAAGATCTTTAACTGACATGATGTTTTTAATGCTAAAATATAATTATTGTTGTTATCCATGAATTTTTGAATTTACTGTTTTTCCAAAAAAGTAGAACAAATACTTAAACACGTTATTTTATTTGATTAAGATGCCAAATAGCAGTTATTTGCAGACGTGAACATAACAATTTGTTTAAGTGGTTGAATGCAAGAATGCATGCTGCTATGAAGGCATACATACATTTTTTTTTTGGTTTACAAGGACTATTTACCGGTTTCATTTAAGTATTTTCTAAAGACATTACAAAATTATTTTTAGTTTTAAATAAGTTTTTTAGAAATTTCTTAAATATTCAAGTTTTCTCATTTTTTAATGACAAATTTGTGAAGCACTGTACATTCTTGGGTTTTGCGTAAAAAAAAAAAATCGTCCCTCTTCAAGGTGTCAAATCTCCACTGTGAAAAACATTAGTGGACCTTTGATGTTCGTGGACCTTTGTGAGACAGTTTTTTCTTCCAACAGTGCTGTGCAACTTGTTAGGACTAATGAAATCATGGATTCCATCAAGTATCTGCAGATATTGAAGTGCACCTACTATAATTTTCATTATTTTAATGTCATTGTATGAATCATATTGTTTTTATGCGCATTTAAAATGTCTGTGTCAGAACACAACTTGGAAGTCACCTTCAGAAGCAGCGCTCTCTGCCTCAAAACACACTGCTCCAGGGCTGACTGAAATGCCCCAATAGCCTCTGGCCAATTTTTTTCATCAATTGGAGACGTCACTACTTGAATTTTTGCTCAGAGAAGATAGTTTGACACGCCCTTGAATGAAGTGGGTAACGCCCACAAGGCTACACCGGTATTTGTTTACATTTACATTCTGGAGCGGAGATCCATTTATGATAAGGGGCATGACATTTCTGACGTGCGAACGGTGGACCAATTACAAGGGTGTGATCAAGTTGAGCAATCACAGCATACCGGAGTTTTTTGGAGGGCGGGGGCAAGACCTCAACAGAGCATTTTACGGACAGGTGCTGCAGAAATGGCCAGCATGAGAAAACTCAAATGTTTTTTCTTTTTTTAAACAACGAAGCATTTAAACCTTTTTTAGTAGACTTCAAGAATACAAGAATGACCAATGAATAGTGACTTAATAAGTGCAATTTAAATGAAGACCTAACTTCCTTCTCAGAAAGCTTTAACTGGGCCGTAGTTGGATTTTCCAATGATCCACAGCATGCATCACAATCAACATAAAAAAGGTTCACTTACCATAGATTCAAGGCTGTACCATAGTCATCACAGTTCCCTGAACTAAACCAAATAGAAAACCTGTTGGATGACCTGGATAGGAGAGTCCATAAATCTGGACCCAGGAATTTAAAGGATCTAGAGAGAGTCTGCGTTGAGCAATGTCCTTTAATAAATTGCTATGTCTTCCTCAATCTCATTACACAGTGTTGGAGAAGACTTAGAGCTATTATCTTGGCAAAGGGAGACTACTCAATGTATTAAATGTAGGGGATCAAATCATTCTGGCACATGTTATTGAGAAAATATTTATTTCATTGATCACGTTTGTTCATATTTACTGAGAGTGCCAACAAGAGTGGACAGTACTTTATAAGACAAAGGTAACCTGAATATATCCAAAATACAATCTGTAAATTACAATTTAATTTACGTAATAAAAGAGTTATCAAACACCACATTGCCCCTTAATTACTTTACCTGAAATGAATCCAATTTGATTGAAAATTGTGTTTTATTTGATTAGATATACCCAGGCTTGATTTTTGCAAACCCTGTAGAATCATAACCTTTTCAGCATTGTGAAGTACTGCAGGGCTGAAAGGTCTCAACAAGCTTTCTACAAAACTCAAAACCAGTGAAGTTTGCACGTTATGTAAATCGTAGATAAAAACAGAATACAATGATTTGCAAATCCTTTTCAACTTACATTCAATTGAATACACTGCAAAGACAAGATGTTTAATGTTCAAACTGATAAACTTTACTTTTTTTTTTTGCAAATAATCATTAACTTAGAATTTAAAGGCAGCAACACATTGCAAAAAAGTTGGCACAGGGGCCTTTATTACCACTGTGTTACATCGCCTTTCCTTTTAACGACACTTAGTAAACGTTTGGGAACTGAGGAGACAAATTTTTGAAGCTTTTCAGGAGGAACTCTTTCCCATTCTTGCTTGATGTACAGCTTAAGTTGTTCAACAGTCCGGGGTCTCTGTTGTCATATTTTACGCTTCATAATGCGCCACACATTTTCTATGGGAGACAGGTCTGGACTACAGACAGGCCGGTCTAGTACCCGCACTCTTTCACTACGGAGCCATGCTGTTGTAACACGTGCAGAATGTGGTTTGGCATTGTCTTGCTGAAATAAGCAGGGGCGTCCATGAAAAAGACGTTGCTTGGATGGCAACATATGTTGCTCCAAAACCTGTATGTACCTTTCAGCATTAATGGTGCCTTCACATATGTGTAAGTTGCCCGTGCCTTGGGCACTAATACACCCCCATACCATCACAGATGCTAGCTTTTGAACTTTGCGCCTATAACAGTCCGGATGGTTCTTTTCCTCGTTGGTCCGGAGGACACGACGTCCACAGTTTCCAAAAACAATTTGAAATGTGGACTCGTCAGACCACAGAACACTTATCCACTTTGCATCAGTCCATCTTAGGTGAGCTTGGGCCCAGCAAAGCTGGCGGCGTTTCTGGGTGCTGTTGATAAATGGTTTTCGCCTTGGATTGTAGAGTTTTAACTTGCACTTGCAGATGTAGCGACGAACTGTAGTTACTGATCGGTTTTCTGAAGTGTTCCTGAGCCAATGTGGTGATGTCCTTTACACACTGATGTTGGTTTTTGATGCAGTAACGCCTGAGGGATCGAAGGTCACGGGCATTCAATGTTGGTTTTCGGCCTTGTCGCTTTCTCCAGATTCTCTGAACCTTTTGACGATATTACGGACCGTGGAGGATGAAATCCCTAAATTTCTTGCAATAGCTCGTTGAAGAATGTTGTTTTAGTGAGTCACAATCCATTCATACTCAATGTCTCGAGAATGGTACTAGCCATAACCTTATAACTTTGCACATTAACAGATATGATGTAGTGGATGAGTAGATTAAAATTTTGCTGAATCTGTGAAGTTCTATCATACTAAATTAACCCTGCTCAATGCAGTAGGACTGAATGTTGCCTCTTTCAGCTTGCTGACCAAGCTAGCTAGCGCATTAATAAAGTTTTTAGCGATTCAGTCAAAGCCAGATATGGGCTCAATTTCTCCAGTGAGTTGTTCATTCCACTTGGTTACATTAATTAAAGACTAATATTGGGGGCTCTAACCCCTCTCTGGTTCCTAGTGTTTGTCGTAGTTGATGGATGTTAGCTAATATAAAATAGCTACCACCACCATTTTTGAGTGGGGATAGGGGAACTCGTTTTTACTTATTAGAGTGACATTTAAGCAGGTGTCTAATTTGAACCGGTTTTATTTATTAAAAAGTAATGCTAACTAGCGGGCTTCTTTGCTCTTCTGATTTCTCTAGGCTGCCATAGCTGTTTGAGGCTAGAAACCTGGGTACATATCAGTACTGGCAGGGTCTTCTTTTCCCAGGTTGTCTTAGCAGCTCTAGCATGTTTCATGTGACAAAGCTTTACTCCTTCAGAATGTTTATACAATCTCTCATTATAAATGCCAATTGCGCAGCTGTAACAACCCATCTCTTTGTAAATAACACCACTTCAGGTCAGTGTTACATTTGGCACTGGATATAAAGTTGGTCCACCATGTTGAATACTTAATGCACCCTTGACCTCTCAGGGCCAAGCTGAGAGTGACGTCACACCATCTTTTCTGACCAGGCCCACTGAGTTTCACAGCAGCACAAAATGGAGAAAATCAGGAGGGGGCAAATGCGTACATTCATGTAACAGTGCAACTTCTCTGGTTTTCATATCAGCAAGTTTTCAGCTTAATAAAAATATGTATAATCTCTACAGACTGTTCCAGCATGGGGAGCTTGTCTTAATTTACCTTCTTCCCAATAACGTAAAGAGTGTGTGATTGCATTTTGAGATCTCTGTTCAGGAATGAGAAATCCACAGCATTTGAACCATTTCCATTGTTCACAAAGGCAGTAGTTCATTCGTTTCCATCCCACTGCCAAGTTTTACCCATCCATACCGCGAGTGGGGGCAGCCAGGCAATTTCAGTTTTGGTCAGCCAAAATGTAAAGGGCTTCTAAAGTCAATTCCCATTGTTTTTGTTTATCGGCCAATTAGCGAGCCGCACCTGCGCAAAGGAACTGAAATAGAAGGATTATCTACGCATGTACACAAAACATTGGTTTATATAAATGAAATTGGTCATGTGACAATTCAAGATGTCAACAAAAGTGAGTGATTTGTTTGTAAACGTTGGACGTTCAAGGTCCCGTCTGAAAATCAACTTTAGATGCCCTTTAATGGCATGCTAAAAAGTGCTTTACCTCGAAGGACTTGTGCAAGTCACTACAAATTGTGACATGTAAAACTGCATTTCACATGCCGAAAAATACCAACAGGATAAACAAAAGTTCAGTCTTAGGCCCATTGCAAGGGTATGCCTAGAAAAACAACGGGAGATTTAAAAATAGAAATTCTGAAGTGCAGCCTATTGGACACTTCTGGGGAAAAGCCAGTGGATGTGCTTTCCTGATTGATCAGGAGAGGCCATTCCACCACTGGGGACTGTGGCCAGAGAAGAGCTGGGGTTATGAGGTGCAGCTGCCAGGTTCTCAGAGTGATGGGGAGAGCCAGCTGGCAGAGGATGCTGAAGAGAGATGTCTACTTAGAGTTTAGTGTGCAATTATCATCTGAAGAAAAGAAGTGTTTGTACTACTTGCCGCTTGGTATGCCATTGTGACTGATCCAGTTTGCATACAGTGAGTAACTGGAAGTCAATGATGGCCAGTCTTTCAAAGTGTTTGAAAGTGGTGTGGGAACCTATTAATTCAGACCGATGGGCAACAGCACTGTTGGACAGGCTGGAATCGGGGTAGGGTAGTGGGTAATATTGAGGCAGTCGGTTATCTGTGATTGAAAATTGGTGTCATGGACTGAAAATGAGAAAAATGAATTGATCGTCATCTGCAAAGCAATTAGATAACATATCATGACCAGGATTAATTAAATCAAATTTTGTGTAGAAATAGCAGAGGTGAGGACCAAACTTTGAGCCTTGTGGGACACCAGTCAGGATTCACTCCACTTTTATGAAATATGAAAGTGAAATTAATTTGCGAAAAACCTCCAAAGCAGATCAAGGACAATTCATTCAGACTAGAAATTTTGGACAATGAGAGAGTCCTGTAGGTGTCTATCACCCTCACAATGCCACGCCAAAGTGTTAGGCTTGTACGTCTTGTTAAATTTTTTTAGGTCTTATTTTCATCAAGTTTGTAAACACTTGATGAATTTACAGTTTTAGTTTTCTTTGTTTAATGTTATGCACAATGTCCGATACACTGAAAGCTTAGTCAACCGGAGTCAAATTACTTGTCTGTGTATGTGTACTTGGCCAATAAACCTGATTCTGATTCTGATTCTTTGGGTAGGCTCATATAGCAAAGGCATTTCATATTCCTAGTGGGACAGATGGACCAGGCACTGTCAGTAACATTTTTGTCAGGAATTATTTTGGTTCTAGATATGAGGTACAGTCTTATTAATTACCTTCCAGGATGATGATAAATAAATCCAAGTTTTGTGATAATTTAAGTACAAGCTATTGAAGTTTAAACTGAATACTAATCTGTTTAAAATTTCCACTGCTCAAGAATGGATGTAAGAAAAATAAATGTTTGAGAGTAACATTGCCTGAAATGCAAACAGGGGAATAAAAATTTGCATAATTATAATAACTCAATTATTTTCAATAATTACCCGCCCAAAGGCATTGGAAAAATGAAGACTCTCAAAATGATAAATAAAACTGCAACTTAATTACTTCCACTGCATAACTGCAAAGTACCAGAAAGATAATTATCTAAGGTGGTCATGTGGGTTCTTTCTGAAAACAGCAAAAATAATAGCCTCCATTGTGGACTCAAATGCATAACTCGAAAATGTGTCTGATGTACTCGGTGTCATGATAGATTCTTTAGATTCCGTTAGAAAGTGGGAAAAAAGTTGATCTGACAGACTAACAGCCTCAAATCAAGTATAATCAATCTGAAAAGAAAACATGGAATTGTATTTTTCAACATTCTGAGTGATTTATTACATAGCATTTCATTGCCGATGGCGTTCATTTATTTATTTATTTATTTAGTTGCGATCTCACACCTTGAAATTTTAAAACAGCAGGTTATATCGAAGCATGTTATGTTTTTAATCTGTTTTTAATCTATCAAGGAGTCCAAAATGAGATGGAGACACTTCCACTGACCGAGTTAATTAACTCCTGCCATGCGGAGGTGATGGCCACTGACACTGGAAAAAGCAGCATTTGTTGGGAGGAATATTCTGTATCATCCATTAACACAAGTTTTCTACATCTGAGAATGCACCATGAGATAAATGAGGAATGCAAATAAAGCAGTATTATTACAGTGAAGAGGGGGAATAAACTAATCTGCAGAATACCTTGCATGGTTGTTTAAACTCAGTGGCATGCAGTCAGATGTTCATAGGGCCTTCAGTAACCTCACCCTTTACCGCTCGATTTCCCATAAGCTGTTCACTTATTAGTTTGCCTGATTAACAATCAAACAATTTATTTATTGACTGAACAACCAGTTCCAATACATGACCCAGAATGAAAAAGAAATGATGAAAAAGTGATTGCCTACTGGTTAGATTTATGTAATTGATATGGCATTGTAAGGGGGGGGGGGTGGAAAAAAAACCTTATGCTGACTTTGCTTCATTAATTTTCACCATCTTTACCATTTTAACTTTGCTGTGCATCGTGCCTAATAACACCTTTCAACCATGAATACACTCAGAATGTAGAATGGATTCTCGTGCCTCATTGCTTAATGAGCTTCGCAAACTAATTTACGCAAATCTGTGCTGTTTCTCGATCTACACGAGTGCAGAATTTATAAAGACATTGATATTGTATGTTGTCATTTAAGTGCAGAAGAAAATGCTTAATTATTTTGTGGTGCAATATATAACAATTCTACTGAAAATAAATTTTGCTCCCATTCTATCAATTTCTGAGCTACTGTAGCTAATCGAGAAAAGTAAACTGCAAGAGGTGTAGGTGATTTAGCATTTAAAGTGAGGTTTCCGATGGCCTTGGTGACTGCCAACGAACTGCTACTGTTTAAACTGGTTTTCATGGTCTTTCAAAACATGGGTTCATAAGAATATCCTGTAATATATGGTCAATAATCAGGAAATACATACAGCATACATCCAGAGACTGTTCAGACCTCACACCCCTGCCAGAGCACTCCGCTCTGCTACTTCTGGTCGCCTGGCTCCTCCCCCTCTCCGATCCTCCCCTTCCTGTTCAAGGCTGCTGTCTGTCCTGGTACCTCGTTGGTGGAATGATCTACCTATCGAGGTCAGGACAGCAGAATCCTTGAGCAACTTCGAGCGCCGCCTGAAAACCCTCCTCTTCAGGCTCCACCTTTCCCCTACTCCTCTGACCTGAATCCTGTCCCTACATTCCTTGATTTGTTGCCCTTACACGATCTTGCTGCACTTAATTTTGTTTACTTTATTTCCTGATTTTGTTCCCGCTTAATTTGATTGCCCTTCTCTTTGTTGCACCCCATTTTGTTGTTGGTTTACTTCATGTTCCTGCCCCTTCGTAACAGTTGACCTGTTACCCCTTTTGTTGGACTTCTTTTATTTTAGTGCCCTTTTTGCACTTGACTTTGCACTTAACCTTGTTGCCATTTTTGTTCACTTTCCCTTGCCCTTTTGTTATTGGTATAGATCTGTAACAATCTGTAACAATGGAAAGTGTTCTGTCACTCACTGTTAGCACTTGTACTTGTCTCCTAGGAGCTCTGGACTTTTGTACTGATCCTGTGCACCTTTGTACGTCGCTCTGGATAAGAGCGTCTGCTAAGAACCTGTAATGTAGTGTAATGTAATGAAATAGCCAGCATGGATTCAAAGTAAGATTTTTCTTGGTCATTTTCTCCTTCAAATAAAATCAATCATTTACTTATTCCATATATGTATATATTTAAACTAAAATATGTAATTCTGGACTACAATTTTTCCTTATGGAAATATCACCACAAATATTAATTTACCAAAGAAATGACCTGCTCATTAGATTCACATCTGTTTCAGGTATAGGATGAAATATAGTTTGTGTGTGGGAGTAAGCACATGGGAGACATGCAAGTTTTTTCAAGCTGTTGTTTTTTAAAATGATCTACCAACAGTAATGTGTCAGACACATCTTTTTACCTCGCATTTAAATGCTGGGCACTTGCATTTTTATGATGGAATGCTGTCTTTCAGTACACATTTTTGGACTGCGCCCTAGTGAAAATCTGATCAACTTTTTAGGAGAGGTGGTGCTCATTACTATCAGTTTGAGAGCAAAGTGCCAATCACAAAATGGACTGGGTGGGACTGGTATTTCTGTGGGTTCATGTTTGCACACAGTTTTTGAAAATGTCACAATAAGTGTGTTCGCTCCAATGACTGGCTGCAGGAGACTCAACATGGGCATCTAATGTGAAGTCCAATCATCAGTCAACAAAACCGACAATTTCCACATTGCTTGCTGCTTCAATAGTCACATCACATTCACTTTAGCCAGTCATGCAGCATTCCTCACCTTTGTTATAATTTACTCAATGCAACCAACTAAACAGAATTTTTCTGTGAAAGGTGCATGAAACTCACTGTTTTTCAACCCCAATTCCAAAAATAAGTTGGGATGCTGTGTAAATTGTAAATAAAACAGCACGCAATGATTTGAAAATCTCATAAACTCGCACTTTATCCACAATAGAACATCGACAACATATCAGATGTTGAGACATTTTGCCATTTCATGAAAATCTTAGCTCATTTTGAATTTGATGGCAGCAAAGTGTCTCAAAAAAGTTGGGCCAGGCCATGTTTACCATTGTGTAGCACCCACTTTTCTTTTAAAAACAGCCTGTAAACATTTGAGAAGTGAGGAGACCAGTTGGTGGAGTTTTGGGAGAGGAATTTTGTCCCACTCTGACGTAGGGTTCCAGCTGCTCCACAGTCTTGGCTCTTCTTTGTTGGATTTTTTGTTTTATGATGTGACAAATGTTTTCTATTGGTGAAAGGTCTGGACTGCAGGTAGGCCAGTTCCGAACCCGGACTCTTCTACTGTGAAGCCATGTTGTTGTGATGGATGCAATATGTGGTTTAGCATTGTATTAGTAAAATATGCAAGGCCTTCCTTCGAAGAGACTTTGTCTGGATGGAAGCATATGTTGCTGTAAAACCTTTATATATTTTTCAGCTCTGATAGTGCCCCTTTCCAGATGTGTAGGATCCCACGCCATAGGCACTGATGCAACCCCATACCATCAGATATGCAAGCTTTTGAACTGTGCGCTGATAACAAGCTGGATGGTCTTTCTCCTCTTTAGTCTGCACAACATCACGTCCGTGGTTTCCAAAAATCATTTCAAATTTTGTTTCATCTGACCACAGAACAGGTTTCCATTTTGCCTCAGTCCATTTTAAATAAGCTTTGGCCCAGAGAAGACGGCAGTGTTTTTGGATCGTGTTCACAGATTCTTTGTATGATACAGCTGTAACTAGCATCTGTAGATTGTAAGGTGAACTATTTCGCAGACAATGATTTCTGGAAGTGTTCCTGAGCCCATGCAGTGAATTCCAGTGCAGAATTATGCCTGTTCTTAATGCAGTGCCACCTGAGGGCCCGAGAGTCATGAACATCCACCATTGACCCTTGGCCTTGTCCCTATTGCAGAGATTTCTCCACATTCTACAAATCTTTTGATAATATTATGTGCTGTAGATGGTGGGATATTCAAAGTCTTCACAATTTTTCATTGAGGAAAATTTTCCACAATTTTTAGATGCAGTTTTTCTCAGATTGGTGAACATCTGCTCATTTTTACTTGCATCTTTAAAATGCTCTTTTTCTACTCAGTCATGTTACTGACCTGTACCAATTAACCTAATTAGTTGCAATATGGGCTTTTTCACAGTAACCTCGAGCACTGTTTCATGCATATTGTACATACTCTCATGACATCTTTAACAACGGCCAGATTATTTGATGATTATCTACTACATAGGAACAGTGTAGCGAAGCTGCAGAAAAAAAATGAACCGATAGTGTTAATAGTTAAATTTTTACGAATTTCAGAAGTCATTTTTTGGACAAAATTAACTGTCCCACGAGAAATATTGTTTATTGAATAAATGATTTTCTTTTTTTTATATATTACATTACAAGTGAGTTTGTCCTGTTTTGTTTAGTTCTGTTTGATGGCGAATCACCGAAGTCTTGACTTGTTTCATCACAATGAAATTATCACTTCATTTGCCTTTTTTGTTCTTGCATCCGGCCTGGTCAATGATCATATCCGTGTCCGTCCAAAATGTCCACTCCGAAATTTACTGCTGTGGCTCCCAGATTATTAAATAATACTGGGGAAAAGTCTGGTATTTTGAAATGTCTTTGTAGGATATACTCCTAAACAAAACCTTTTTTCAGTTAAGTTCAATCCACGAAGCAGCAGAGCACCCAACACATCTGTCCATCAAAAATTGTCCTCTCCAAAATCTGTACATTTTGTGTGCAGGAGAGCATAATTTAGTACTTGCAGCAATTCATTTGCTCTATTTGTAAAGCTTCTGTGGTATACAATGCACACATAAGGTAAAAACATCATTGCCTTATGTTTTCAGTTGTGTTTTTGTGCAGTGCAAGTAAGTCTTAAATAATAATAATTGCTCTGTTAGCTTTAGGTAATAAAGGACTGTTTATTAATATGTTTTTATATATTTCCATTAGTCTATGAACTAGGCTTACAATTGCCATACAGATTATGTTATGCTCTTTTTCCAACATTTCACAAATTAACCCTTCTAAACATTTGATGATGTGTATTATCTAAATGCATACACTTGGTTTTATAATGGACTTAGATATCTCAAATCAGGACTAATATAATTGGTTAATTATAGATATGATATGATATTATTTTTAAAAATCATATACTGCACAAAAAACACATGGAACTTTAATATAATAATGAATTATGCTTAAATTTTTTTCAGTGTTCACCCCACAACATGTTTCACAATGTCCTGGAACCTCCTAAATAGGAACTTTTTTTTCATAAATTTTTCACCCTACTGGGACACTTTGCTCTAGGTTACTGTGTAAAAGCCCATATTCTCTTTCAGCTGTTTTTTTATTCATGTCACTTACTTTTCCTGTCTTTTGTTGCCCCGTCCCTACTTTTTTGAGATGTGTTGCTGCCATCAAATTCAAAATGAGCTAACATTAACCATGAAATGGAAACATATCTCACAATCAACATCTGATATGTTGTCTATGTTTTATTGTGAATAAAATGTGGGTTTATGAGATTTGCTAATTATTGCATTTTGTTTTTATTTACATTTTACACAGCATCCCAACTTTTTTGGAAGTGGGGTTGTGAATAAAAGTATATAACTGAGAACATCCTGTTGACGTCAAATATCTTAGGAAAACTGAGACGCTATTTTATTAAATTAGATTTTCAGGGTTCAGTTCCCAATCAATGAAGGTGAGTCCACATGGTCAGCCACACTGCTGCAGCTGCCTCTGCGGAGTTGCACTTGAAGGGATATCTGACTTGAAGTCAAGAGAGCTCAGATGCACATGTAATCATCACATGCATATCATATGGCCAGGCGTCTAAGTCAATTAGACAATGCTGCTGACAGGAATTTTCATGCAGCCTGACAACAAATTAAGCCATTTAAAATGACTACATTTGTCAAAAAAGCCTAATGTATTTGATGAAGTCAGCAAAGCTGTCCCCTTTTGTTTTAGCAATGTTTCATCGAGCTTCCTTGTCCCTTATGGATATTAAAGAAATAATGTGATAATAGGCACTTAAAACTATTTCTTTTATTTCCGTTAATGATCACTGGAGGGAATCTGACTCAGGAATTAATACTTATAAAGCGATTAATAAAGTTAAATATGATTGTTCCTTGTGTATCTGTGTGATGTTTGCAGGGGCAGATCTACAGGGGGGCAGAGGGGGGTAACTGCCCCCCTACTGTCGAGCCTTGCCCCCCTAGCTGCCCCCCTAACTTTAAAGTTCTAAAAACTATACTTCTAAAACAAATCACCACTATGTCTAAAAGGCCCTCAAAGCATTGAAATAAACAATAAATTCACCAGAAAAAAAAAAAAAAATATATATATATATATATATGTGTATATATATATATATATATATATTTATATATATAAATATAATATTTGGCTCCTCAAATACTTAGCAATGGTCCTGCATCAAACGCGTGGAGTCTGCGTGACGAGCCTCCTGCTCCGAGCTGGCGTGTGTCATTTGGCATGGACACATGATGGAGTCTGCATGCAGTGCAGCGGAGTGGAGCCACTTAGCCACCCAACTTTCTCCAAGTAAAGTCAGTTCCCCCGGTGAATATGTTAAGTTAAATTTGTAATAGATGGAATGTACACTAAAGGTGATGGTTCAATGTGTTCATTAATCGCTGGTCAAAAGTGACTCACTCCTGTGTGATTTGTTGGAACATTTTTCTCTTTGATTAGTTTTGATTGTCCCCCGCGCGCGGAACGCGCGAAGCGGCGGGACATAGTATTCACGACCGTCCGTACGTCCGGACGTCCCGAATCCTTGTCTGCGAGATACCTCAAGAACGAATTGACGGATTTCCTTCAAATTTCGTGTCAACATGTATTAGGGTGATACCCCGGCGCCAGTCGATTTCGGTGACCTTCGCGTCACTCTCAAGGTCACACCGAGACATTGTGCATTTTCACACTGATAGCCTTGTGGCGGGGGACAAAGACACGTTAGTGGCAAATACTTGTTATAGTAAAAAACGAGAACAGTCTACGATGCATTTAGCAAGATATCAAAAACAGGCATGTTTGAATCCAGAAGGTCGCTGTTAAGTTTTAGTGTTATGTGATCAATATCACAGCAGTGAGGCTGCATTATAAAATTAGGTCCTTACTGTCAGGGCAGTGGCTACGGGCACGGACCCGTATCTCTAGCCTGTAGGCCTATGCTAAAGGTAAGGCAGCGGTATTATTAGCCTCTCTCTCTCATTCTATCACAGGTTATGGTACAGGCCGGTCTGTACTGACTATCGTTAGCCCTTTTTGCAAACATTCGGATGGTATGTCCTAATGAATTTAGCATGCGTCAGTTGAACCAGGCAAAATTTTTTAAAATCTATTGAAACTTGAAATGTAATTGTTATTATTTTACTCTATATATGTTCGATATATATAGATATATATAGATCTAGCAATTCCGTTTCTTGACGTAGCTCATAAGTACCCGCGGCAGGAGCAATATCCAACTTGGCGGAAATTCCACCTCACGACTAGAGGTCTAGCCTGACAATTATCAGACAATCGTCTTAGAAATCTAGCTGTTCTCAGTATTGAAAATTGTGCAAAACAGCTAGATTTGGATGTGTTTGTGAGATTTTGCTGCACAGCACAACAATCGTCGTCTGAAGCTTTCTTAAAAGAGATGGCCAATATCAGTCCTGGACTGTGACGTAAGTACCTTCGCTGTATTTATTTTGAGGAACTTTTATTTCATTAGGCCGAAATATTCACTCTGCTACATCTTGGAAGGCATAATAATACAGTGCATCCGGAAAAAAGAAACTGAGAAAAAATTAGAAGTATTTTGTTGAAACTTAGTATCTATAAAACTAATTAGGACTATTAATTACACAACTGTGAACTTTTTCACATCATACAAAGAACACAAAATTAGTCAGGCTGTCGGAACTCATTGTTCTGTCGTCAGCTGCATGATTTGTGCACGTCATGCAGCTAGTAGGGTTTACATTTAAAGCAGTACACATTAGACAACCTAAAGCACTAATGGCCCCGACAATGAAAAGTTGAAACTGAACATCCAGGTTCATCTATGTTCAGGCCTGTCATCATTTAATGTAATCTGGCGCAAAGTGGTTACTGTATTATTCCAAAAGTGTCATTGTTGTTCATTTGAGTGTCGCACAACCTCCACTTAACATCATTAGATACAAGACATAGTAATATAACACCAAATGCCATTTTTAATCAAAGAATGTTAAGTAATTTTCATAGAATTAACTATTTATTCTTGGTTTCCTTTTTTGGGACTCACTGTACAATAAATACATTTCAAGAATATTTTTCCGAAATTGTTCCCCAATTTTTATTAGATGTAGTTTTTTACAGATTGGGGAACCTCTGCCTATCTTTACTTACAACATCTGATATGTTGTCTATGCTCTGTTGTCAATAAAATATGGGTTCATGAGATTTGCAAATCATTGTATCCTGTTTTTATGCACGTTTTACACAATGTCCCAACTTCATTGGAATTGGGGATTTCCTACCGCACTGAGGACGTCCACATGCCACCTGTCCCAGACCTCTTGCCACCCCTTTGCCACCCCATGTAAAATTTTCTAGATCCGCCACTGGTGTTTGTGACCCTCAGACCTTCCCTGTAGCACCACCAAGCTAAAATTTTCATTTTTAAAAATGCACCAACTTGAACAGTTTAAACTGGAAACCCATCCAATCTGCAGTCAGCAATCCTGGTGCACAGAGGAGCAGCCTTATTGATTTTTATGGCTCTATTACTTTTACTGTAGTACCAGTGGAACTAAAATTCCAAAAACTCTAACTGGGCTAATGCAAATCAGATCAGCTTAGCTGTGAATGTCTTAGTGCATCAAATAGAAAACCCACATTTTAGGCAACTTTCTGTACTTGCAGAAGAGAAAAAGAAACCAAGTGATTTAGGTTACCTAAAATAAATAAAGATCAAAATGTTGCTTTGAATGCTCACAGATGTAGTCCTTCCAGTGGCTCTGGCCAAAGGGAAAAGGTCCTTCTCCTGACTGAGGCTGGTGAAGTTAGACAGAGACACTCAGTGGACATCGAAGGCAGTCTGACCTACTGCTTCATGCTATAGAGACCGACATTCTCTCAAAGAAGAAGTAGTGAACATCTATAAAACTATGAAACTGCTACAATAAGTACTGTAATGACAGAGAGATGCTTCCACGCCAGGTCAATTACGGGTCAGTTCAAGGATTTAAAGAAAGAAAAAGAGAAGAGCGCACACAAAAAATTGTAGAGGTGCTGACAACGGAAATAAACGAACTATATAAAAAGACTTTTATGTAGTTATAGTTCAAGGATTTGCCATATCCTAACCCAAGGTTCACCATCCTCTTGTTTACACATGATAGGCAGTATTTTAGTTCTGTAATTACTGTACTTTCGACTTGATCACATTTAGTTCTTGCAAAGTTTATACAAAGTTGGAAAATTATTAATATTGATATTAATCTGATAGCTTTTACAAATATCACAAATAGTAATAAAAATAGTAGAGAAAGAAAGCTACTTCTATGACTCTTGCCTGTGAAAAGGTATCACAGTTTATGGTGGCAGTCAGGCATTTGTTCATAACATCACTCACATTTATTGGATTTCACACAACTTTGTCATCCAAAAATTTAAACGGCAATTTTAATTTTTTTTTAATTTTATTTATTTTTTAAATTTGGCATCTCCAAACCCGACCGAACCTGGAATGCCCAATTGGTGAACTATGCACAAGTCTTGCTTGTATGTGACCCCTTGCTGCCAACTCAGGAGAGTGTAGACAGTTCACGGTTCTCCTGAATTGGGCTTCTTACCACCATGTCCCAGCAGTATAATGCTACACTACAAGGGCACAGATAGTTCCATGGTGACACTGTAGATGATCTGTTTTTCATCTGAGCCCCTGCTGCTCCAGGGCTGTCTGCATGTCACTCACCCTATGGTCTGGTGTTGGTGCTCCAGAAAAGATCAGAGGTAAGCAACATCAACAACAGCCCTTCTCTATGCACCAGAAATGATGACAAGAAGTGTGACAGGATTCAGCAAAACTGTTTGAGTTATAGCATTTGAGGAGTTTATGGTATTACTGAAAACCAAAAAGGTTCATCCCCTATGCACGAGGAATAGATGAATAAGATTCATGCGATCCCCATTAACACTGTTTGAGTAATTGTGCTAACACGCACAATTGGCAGCAGCAGCGATAATCCATTTTTGAAATTTAATTACTGGCATAAGTAGCCTTGCAAGATACAGCAACCATCTAACCAGCAAGCTTACTTGTGTACAAAACTCAATTCCTTTCTCAGTTTTAATGCAAGAAAACCACATGAAACTGAAACACAAGGTTCTTGCCAGCAAACTTGCATAATGCAGCTTAAGCTGGAAATGCATTAAGCAGCTAATGTTGCTAGCAAACTATCTACTTCACATACTGTATGCTATCAAGCTTGCCAACGTTGGACTGCCACTGAATGCGAGCCTACTAATTCGCTCAGACAAGATACATTGTATTCTGAGGGCGCAAGAGATGTCCTCCAACTTGATGCAAAAATGCTGCCCAGCTAGCTAAATAATGCCAGCTACCATTAGCTGACTTTAAGTTTGTCTCCACTCAGCTTGCACTTGGAAAGACGAAAGCTAACTTCATTTTAAGTTCAATGGCAAATGTTATCTGACAAATGGCTCAGACTCAACAAGACAAATTTATACTAGAAAATTCTACCAACATTTCCTCACCAACAAAGATAATCGCCATTATTCTCTGATCTATTATCACAGCCAGCGGGTAGAAGAAGCTTTGAGAATGCATGCAGGTTAAGGCATGGTCTGCTGGGTTTCTGCGGTCGTAAACTCCTTGACCACAGGTATTCGTCATCTGAGCATGACATTCTAAATGATCTACTCTTTATAACTGCTCTCCCGGTGGCTGCCCAAGCTCTCAGATCCCTCAAAATGGCACACTGTCAAATCATATGATAATCATATATTTCACACAAATCAACTTTTGACGCATTAAATTTAATATACACTAATCATTTTCTGGTTGAATTTAGCATAGGTTTAACAATATAGGTGCAGTTGGACATCAGTGGTCACAAGTAACCTCTCCATGCCCAAAAGATGCCTTTTGTCCATGACAAAGGTTAGAATTTTGTCCATTTTTTCCCACAAACCAGCACACATATTCAGTAAAGAAACTGCTTATTTAATGGTCAGAACATTCTCTCTGCAATGAAAAGCTAGCAGTTCTCACTTCTGAGCTCGCAATGTTATATAAACACTTTCCATACATTATAAGGAACAAGAAAAACTCACTAACTCAGTAATATCTGACATATTATTATAACAGAATAGACATTCCACCATCAGAAAAAAGCAGACAATTTGATACCCTAGATCGAACAGAATGGGGCAAGGTACGTAGCAGAGGGTCTACCGAAGTGCTTGTGCTGTTCACATCGTAAACTAGCCAAAACTATAGCATTCGATTTCATTGCATACGGTTTAATTCTAAAACAAAGAGCCACACTGAGCAAAATTCCACCACATACAGTATTATTAGCAAAGACTTATTGTCACTTTTACGAAGTAATGTGGCAAACGAGCTCTGTGATCATCATGGCTGTGGTAAACAGAGAATAAATAACAGATAGCCATAAGTTTAAAAAAAAAAAAACATATATATATATAAAATTGCACTTACTCATAAAATGAACAAAAACCTTCCTTTGTTGAATTCCTCCAGAGACATAGATCTATTCAGTAGAAGGGACCCTCCAGTCCTGTTTCATTCAGAATAATTCCCACTGACTATGTCCTTATCTCATTCAAATTCCAAAAATGTAACTGAGCACTTCAGGCCAGTTTTCAAAGTCTTGTTTTTTCTGTGCAATCGTGTCATTTTCAGTTATGCAATATTAAGAGAATATGACCTGACGTGCTGCTAGGCAAAAGTTTAAATACTTTTGCGATGGTCCAATAATTGTCTTTCAGTCACTGTGGAAAGTTTATACTCTCTGGAATTAGATAAGAAACATGTAAATCAATAGATCATTACCGGGGAAGTTTCATGTGGGCATGAACTATAACTGTGCTTTACACAGATGAGCCTAAGTAAGCAAATAACTGAGTGGCTAATCAATGAGAGGATGATATAATGGAGAGTTGAATTCGTTGATAGTGGAATTTACGCATAAATCCACAGTAGGGACTTACGCATTTTTGTTGTTGTGAAATAGAGTAAGCTCAAACAGGCAGTAACTAAGCACATATAAAAGGAGAAATATAAACACAGAGCCCAGGAATTAATAAACAGTGCAATGGTGCTTTACTGGTGCATACAATATATACAATATTTACAAAACAAAGAGAACATAGACAAACAAGACATACATCCAAGGTAGTGAGACGTAAGTGTTGCCCAAGAAAAAAAATCAACAAAACCAAACATCACTTGCTAGAAACGAAATGGGGTAAGCTATCTAACTGCTATTTTTTTCTATGTACTGAAAAAAGACTATCTAACTACACTATCTACTCAAAAAAAATACAGCGGTTGGCTACCGCTCCTGAACTTGTGTGTCTAGCAAGAATTCCTACTACGTGCAAGTGTATAGAGGTCTCTGTCTTACCCTTCCCCGTCCTTGGTGTGGTCACCCCAAACCTCCATACACCAAAAAAAAAGGACATGGAGTGTAGCTCAAGAAAATTCTCTCTTGAACTTCAAAAAGAAACACAACACAGCACGATACGAAATGGTGACTAACAAACCGGTCTTCCTCCTTTTGTTATAGGATCAGGCTTTAAAAATGGCTGGGATGAAAGATGATTGGATGGCCCGGCATGAAGCGGATCCCTCTAATTGACGGTGGCAGGACTTGTGACAAAGATGACTGATAGGGATCTGGACCAATGGGGAGACACAGGAGGAAGCACTAGGGAAGCAAGGGGATACAGAAAAGAAGAGGGGGGGGGAAATGTAGCACATAACTCTGTAATTCCTCAAAATTCCATCTGGAAGTAGAATCCAATGTAGTATAGCAGGCCGAAGGAGGGCCCGGGCGGGGACTTGAGCCTCCCGGACTCCCGGGTAAGAGTCATGCACGCTGACCACATCGCCAAAGAGCCAGGCTCGTTGGCAAGGTAGCCAGGGCGCGTACTTATTAGGAGACACTTCCTGCGACAGGACCCCTCTACTGTCACAGTAGTAAATGCTGCTGAAGATGGCATTTAGATAAAGTTTAGATTTGTTTCTAATTATATAACTAGATAATTGCCATTTATACTATCTCATATAGTAGCTACTTCTATACTATCTCATGATTTTGCTACTATGAATGTTCAACTCATGGCATGCAGTTTAAATTATTTTAAATGCATACCAGGCATCAGTCTTTCACAATACACTTTTTTAACCAATTTACTAAATTATTGAATTACCAACACTTCGATGCAAAAAGCAATGGTCATTTTAATAAATTAACCATTACCACATCGTCACAACCAGTGTGCAGCTGCCCTTCCCTGCAAACGTAGTCCATTCTTCTGATTGCTGAAAGCATTTTAATGAAGTGCAATCTTAAAATAACTTAGATTTCACTGCTTAAAAAAAAAATTGCCGAAACAGGACATTGAATTCAGAGAATATGTTGGATTAATTTTTTTTTTTCCATCCCTACACACAGGCTTATGCATTGGTCTTGATTACTCAGAAAATAACTAGTCTGACTTCTTATCTTCACGGGAACAACAAAAGCAATTATGCGTTTAAGGGTCAGAGGCTCACGGCATGCCATTGAAAATCCTTTATGCCCATATTACTGGTAGGAGGACAATGGGAATTAGGGTCATAGGCGTGCATAGACTGTAAGTGATGCTATAGCACCCGCCTTTTGGCCTGTGGACCAGGCAAGAGCCCTTTTGAAAGTATTTTTTTGTACTGTATGCAGTCCATGTGGACTTGACAATTGATAAGCATCCCCCCCTCCCGCTCAACAAAATGAGAAGCATCAACCCTCCCGCTCAACAAAATGAGAAGCATCAACCCCCCCCCCCCAACCACCACCACACTTTGCTTCCTCGTCTGTGGGAAACATTGAAGGTTCCTTATTTTTCACTGAGCACCTGCCCTCCAAAATGTCTGTGCATGCCACTGATTAGGGTGATAGAATGATGTTAATTTCATTTGATCGATGACTATCTCAGGAAGTAATGGGCAGATGGAATCTTGTTTCTGCAAAAGTGTGGGTGTCGTAACACCTGCAGGTGCAACTTGTCTAAGCAGCGTGTCCAGTGATCATATAGGACTGCTCATAAGCTTTATCATTTTATTATATTCACTACCAGTCAAAAGTTTTAGAACACACCAATTTTTCCAGTTTTTTATTGACAATTATGCAGTTCCAGTCCAATGATTAGCTTGAAATGGTACAAAGGTAAGTGGTGAACTGTCAGAAGTTTTAAACTAAAGATAAGGTTAACCAGGTTTTTTGTACGCCGTCGAGTAGGTGAAAGGATGGTTCCTCAGTGCGTGACATCAGCTGTCAAACATGGAGGAGGAAGCGTAATTGTCTGGGGCTTTTTTGCCGGATCCAGGGTCAGTGACTTGTACAGAGTGAAAGGCACCCTGAACCAAAACTACCACAGCATTCTGCAGCGCCATGCAGTACCCTCTGGTATGTGCCTAGTTGGTCAGGGGCTCATCCTACAGCAAGATAATGACCCAAAACATTAGTCCAAGCTCTGCCAGAACTACCTTCGGAAAAAGGAACAAGATGGTAAGCTTGAAAACATCGAGTGGCAGCACAGCCTTCAGACTTAAGCCCCATCGAGATGGTTTGGGATGAACTGGACAGAAGAGTGAAAGCAAAGCAACTCACAATTGCCTCACATTTATGGGAACTTCTGCAACAGAGTTGGGAAGAACTTTCTGAAGAATATTTGATTTCCTTTTGTAGAAATAATGCCAGAGTATGTTCAGCTGTTATATCTGCTGAAGTTGGCTACGTTGCGTCAAAAGTTTAAAATACAGTTTGATTTATAAATTGAGTCCATGATTTCTTTTTTAACTTCGATTGTTAATTTGTTCTATCACGTCTATGCTTTCATTCCAGAATACAATGACACATTAAACTGCATAATTTTCTAGTGAAAAACTGGAAAAATTGGGGTGTTCTCAAACTTTTGAGCAGTTGTGTATCAAGCTCTATGATAAAGAAATAAATCACCAGCGCGGCTGAAATTATTGTCTGCCATTATGTAGGTTGTTTTCACAGCATGTAGCTAGCTGCTTGTTTGCTTTGTTCAGCGGGCCTGTATGCAGCTTGGGCTCGAAGCGTCGTTGTGTGAGGATGTAGAGCTGGCTGGGGTGCGCGGTGCGGGAAATGGATCAACATTTTTCAGAAATGCTGAAAGCATACAGCAGGCATTGACGCCCCCCACACACCCCCCGTACAGTTTGATACACGTGAAAATTTTAATAATTTTGAATGATCCCTTATATGATCAGTAAATTGTTTTGGCATGAGTCATATCTGTGAGCTGACTGAGTGTATTGTTGGTAGATCGTGGGCTGAGGATTCACTGGGCCTATCTTCACTTCTCATCAAAAATTATCTTGTACCATAGAAATAATCTCAGTATTAACAGGTGCTATATCCTGATGTAATGTTTTTCAATGATAGATGGCAGCTGGGAGAAACATGCAGAAAGTGCATAGTACTTTGTATGAATTTTAAGTCTACTTCAGTTTAAAAAGTTCTATGTCCACATTGTCCAATCAGGGAGCTGGATATAGGGTCACCTGATCAGGATGACATGATCACTGAGCAAAGGTTCTATCCACTCTACCATTTCAAAGCAAAATCCCTCTAATCTACCAAATAGAAGGTTGTAAGACGATGAAATCTGGGATATTTTGGATAGGTAGGTACCACAGCACTTGAATGAAGCATCTATGTCTTAAAACCCTTCATTTCCATTATAAAAATTTACATTGACAATTGTTTACTACAGTAAAATTGATGTAAACTATAGTAAACTTTACTACAGTAAACTATAGTTTGTTGCAAATACACTGTAGTAATTGAATAGTTTAGTATAGTTCACTATACTAGAGTTTGACTTTTGTGCTTTATTTTGGCATCACTATAGTAAACTACAGAGTAACTTTAGTATACCTATAGTAATTCCACAAAAATACCATAGTTACTATAGAAAACTATAGTATTTTTAGGTAATTTTTCATGAGGGTTGTCTTATTCCAGGGGGGCATTTAAGAAAGAACTACTTGATCTACTACTTCAATCTTATACTTTATGCATTGCAAGATGCATATGTATACACATGAACAAGTACAATATTGACATAGTACTCATTGAAACAAAGCCCAAGGCCAGAATTTCTTTACTATGTAGTGTGCATCATGGCTGCATGAAATTTACTCAGATGAATTAGTACTGGCTATAGAGATAGCAGCAATTGACAGTGAACATCCTTGAGATCCATAGCTCATTTAAGTGTTACAAGGTTTGTTTCCTATTTATTTTCAGACAGGACGCAGCTGCCCATATTCTGTGATTATTATTGTCAGATACTCTGTTTTTTTTTTTTCAAATTCTGTATTACCTTTTACCATGAACATGTCATTTTCAGATTTGAGTGGAGTTAAATTGTTGTGTGTTTTTTTTTTAAAAAACACAAGGCAAGATAGAACTTTTTGGCTAAACATTTCTGGAAGTACAAGGAGCTATCTAGGAGATAGCCGATGTCAAACAGCGGTCAAGTATGTGTTCTGTGTTCATGCATAATAATTTGTTCTGTGAGATGTAACTCTGACAATTGGCTTGTATTTACATGAAGGATCGATTATACAAACACAAAACATTATGAATAATAAATAAATAACTCAAAAGTAATTATAACTAACAAATTTTAAAAATCAACAATATAAGAACAAACAATTGCTTCCTGAAAATGTTTGCTATAATTGCTATGAATAATTTGACTACTTAATGCACTGCATCAACTCCTTAAAAATTAGGTGAGTTTGTTAATGTGCAAAATCATGCTCCATCCTGCTTTTAAATCTAACTTTTACACTGTGGGTGATAGGAGCACCATTCTTTCAACCTGAAATTATTTTTCAGTCAGTATATCTGGTCGGTAAGACGGGTTGTACACAGACAGGAATTTTCTTTTATTTTTTTATGTATTTATTTACTTCTTTATGTATTTTTAAAAAGCCCAGAAAAAAAGCTCAGTTGTGATTCATTAGTTTGTTTCATCATTAACAATTTGATTAAAGTCTAGTAAATCATCAAAAGCGTCCAATATCTTACGGACCTGTCTACAGTGTACTGCATTGGTGCGCTCTTTAAAATGAGCATAGCGATTTGCTTTGAATTTATTGTAAGACTGAGCGAGAGGAAAGGAGAAAAATTTACATTCT
Organism: Gymnothorax reevesii; assembly: GCA_029721435.1. Lineage (NCBI taxonomy): Eukaryota > Metazoa > Chordata > Actinopteri > Anguilliformes > Muraenidae > Gymnothorax > Gymnothorax reevesii. The sequence continues at coordinate 69,920,896 of CM056577.1, read as the reverse complement.
ACTCACACAACTGCTGGAGAGATGAGCTGCGACCTTGGGTAAATGTTATAGGAAATTCATTAAGATTTTCCCACCCCGAATGATGAAAAAAACAGAAGGTCCCTCCCACCTACCGGTAAAAATCCCATCAAGTGCAGAAAAAGACTCTGATCCAGCTCCTTGCCGGTGTTTATGATAATGTGATTTGTATTCTCATAGCATTTAAAACCATTGGAGAGTGACCAGCTCTTGATTTGCATGCCTTTTTCCATTGTAGCATCCCCAGATGAGAAAAAAGGCGAACAAGCAGATGTGGAGACAAACTGCGCAAAAACAGAATTGAGTTCGGCATTTTTCAGATCCAGTCTCCCATACCCTTCTCCCCTGCAGTCCATTAAAGCAAAAAATATATATATGTATGGCATGTTGCATGAAGATTAGATGGTGCCTGCAAAAGCAGTACAAGTAACAATATTTTTCAATGTACAGTACATGCATAAAAATATTCCTGTAATGAAACTAATAAAGTCTGTTGTGGTTTATCTTCAACAGAGTTTAGGTAACAGCAACTGATCAAACATACAATGGTTCCAGGGAATAGGGATCAAGCTTGGTACATTTATTTATTTGCTTTGGACTGTGAATTCACATCTTTAGAAATGGATATTAGTGTGCCATAAATATATGATTCAACAGACTGGCTTGAATAGCACCATGTTTGAAGCCTTTTTTCTATTTAAATGTCACTGGTAATCACCACTTCATTGATAAAAAAGAGATATGGAGAAAGTATTCAATTTGGAATGGCAGGGCTCCATATTTTCTGGGAAATTTGGTGATTGATTTGATTAATTTACACCTGAACAATGCAAATTGTTTATTTTTCATTCCTCAAATTGCCTACAAAGTTGAGAACTCTTAATTATATTTAGGCCTAAAACCTTTTCTAAATATAAACAGGCTGCTCTTAGTCTCTGTTTGTACTAGTAGCTATGAGAAGTTATGCAGTAGAACTTGTACAACGCATATAACCCATGTAGTCATGAGGCTGGAGTTTCAATTTTCGAGTTTTTTCATTGTTATTCCTTCCATATCTATAAGTACAGATGCAGTGGAGTGAACTAGTATTTCTCAAGACTGAACGCGCATAAGAGTAATAATAAAAATGATTTATAATAAAGGCAGTCAGAGAAAAGAGACTGAGCAGCAGTTTTAAAAAGGGAAGAGCGGAACAAACGATAAAAGTGCGATAGCCTACTTGTAAAGTGCGTTAAAATGTTAAAGTTTAAATGTAGGCTTAATAAATTGTGCTAGAATGGGTGAAAAAAAAATATTTATTTTGTGCAGGTTACACAGAGTTTTGTGGCCTGTGGGGGAAAAGCTGTTTCACATTCTGGCTGTTTTTGATTTTATGGAGCGATATCTCCTGCCAGATCCTACAGTCCATGAGATGCGTGAGAGGAGTCAATCATGATGCAGAGGGTTTCCTTCTGCATCTCTCTTTCAAAATATCCTCAATGGAGGGGAGTGGGCAAGAATGATGCGCTTATATAGTGACAAAGATCGCTTAAGCCGTAGGTCTGGGTGAATGGGTGGGGGAAGGAAACTTCGGACTGTCACATGGGAGACTATGATTTGAGACTGATTTGTGAGTTTATCATTTTCAACTCTGAGGCAAGATGGAATTTTGAAATCCACGGTCTCTATTCCCTAATCCTCAACATTAACCCAACCCTTACCTAACCTAACCACTGACGTCTTTCCCCAACCCTGACCCCTTACATTAATCAAACGCTAACCTTGACCTTTCGGGGTATTGACTTTAACGGAAGCCATAATGTTTTCCTGTTTGTTTTTGAAAGCCCAGGGTCGCTGTTGTAACAGTATTTTGAGGAAATGCTTGTTGTGCGCATCGTCTATATAAAACCATTGACGTTGTCACCATGACATCACCCACGGGTTACAAATCCTTGAACATCCTAGCTGACTTTTCTAGACAGAATAAGCCACTGAGAGGCCTTTATGTTAGTCCATAGAAAAATATACTGTTGTATGTGTCTATGCTAACAATGTCCGCATGTGATGCACCTCAGGAATACATAGTGTATTTACTGCTTAAAAAATAGCCTACAAGGTCTGTTAAGTGAAGCCCACTGGCAGTAATCAAGCAATTTTCCTGGCAACCTGTTGAGGGTGCATGTGCTTCAAGTAGTTCTCAACTGCAAATACCTCCACCCATACTACACAGGGTGGGGGGTGGGGGGGGGGTGGGTGGGAACAGTCCAAATCACACCAAATCTCGCATCTAGCCAATACTTGAATCATTTCGATTTAATTTCAATTTACTTCTTGGATTCTAGGTCCCAAAATGAGGGACTTGAGATATGTTTTGTTAAAAATAAGTTAGCAATATCACTCTCAAGCTTCTGGGCATAAGCATAGTAGACAACTTTGCACAATAACCTGCTCAAGGGGCATCATGAAGGAAATTAAATGTACTGACAGAACACACAAAAAAAAAAAAACCTCAGAGTCATTGGATGTTTCAGACTTCCAAAGAGTTCCAATAAAATACTATGGAAGTTAGTAACAAAAGCGATGACAATAGGCTAAACAGTTGTTAATAGTGCAATTAACTTATACTTATAATATACTATACTTATAATTGGGAAAACAACCTGAACAAGTTTGCAAGTCAAATCTTCCTCAGAGCGCTTAGGCCTATCGTTTGTAATTGTAACTTCTGAAAACCCCCTACCCCTTTCTGATATGGAATCAGTGACACCAGATGCGGGAAAAGGGAATGAGGATTTATTTATAAACAAAAACAAAACAGGCACGAGGGCCAACAAAAAACTTGGCCCAAAGGGTTGCAAAAACAAACTGAGGTAAGCTACACAGAGCTATAAACAATAAATGCAAAAAGGCAAAAAACAAAAGGCACTGGAAACTCCAGGCGAGAAGATCAAGAAAAATAAATAACAAGACTAAATATATATACACACACAAAACAAGAGGCTAGGACGAGACTTGAAACTAGAAATGCTAGGGGACTTGACAAAAGAACTTGGCTAAATTTGCACATGCAAAGAGACGCGAGACACTGTCTGCCAGCCAACTTCCACCGCATCCAGATAAAGGCTTGAAAATCATGACATGAGGGGTAACACCTGGAGAGAGAGAGAGAGAGAAACAAGAGGCATGGCAAGATCAAGACATGGACAGAGATTGGATGACATGACCTGCTCATTAAGAGAATGAGCGTGCTCAGCTTAAGTACCAATTAAGTATGCAGTTTGGAAGCAAGCATGAATGTTAAGAACAGAAAAGCACAGCAAGATCTTGAAATAGCAAAGCAGGAATCATGACAATAAACTCCCTGTCTAACTTAGTAATATTAGTAATGTGCCTATCTAAGAATGACACCACCCAGTGAGTGTTAGTAAATGTTAGTAACTTAAAAACAGTTAATTGCCAATTAAGCTTAGAGAGCCCCGAATCAGCACAGCACAGAAGGAAGAGGGAAATACCAAAGCCAACCCAGAGCTCTGAAATGTGCAACAACGAAGGCACGGGGCGGAACGCAGACAAGCGGTGGAGTGGCATGGCAGACCTGGCAAACACAAAAACATGGAAAAGTAAAAACATGGACATGGAACATGGATAATGAAATACTATGACTATGAACCTGAACATGAACTATGGAACTATGAACTATGAAACTTGGAACATGAAACTGTTAAAACCATGAATACTGTTCTGGCCAAAGGCCAGAACCCCGGAACACAACAGTACCCCCCCCTTACAAAAGCGGCACCTGACGCGGACAAAAAACACCAATAACTAAAATACATGAAGCCGCACAAAACTAAATACAAATCCCACAAGACGAATAACTAACGAGAATACTAAAGACAAAAACCCTATGACACAACACCTAACCAAGAAACAGTACCACAAGAAACACTAAACATAGACAAGATTACTTGGGGTCTCCAGCAAGCTGGGGCTAAGGCTTGGGCTATGGCAATGACTTGGTTATGGCTATGGCTTGGCTTGAGACTATGGCTATGGCTATGGCTTGGAACTATGGCTTAGGCATGGCTTGGGATTGGGACTATGGCTTGGGGTGTGACTGGTGGTAGTCACGGATGAGAGTTTTATCTAGGATGTGCCTGGCCGGGACCCAGGAACGCTCTTCTGGGCCGTAACCCTCCCAATCCACGAGATACTGGAGGCCCCGGCCCCTCCGACGGCAATCCAACAGAGCTTTGACTGTGTAGGCCTCTCCTCCGTCGATGAGCCGAGGAGGAGGCGGAGGCTCAGGTGGGGGCATGAGGGGGGAGGTGGCAACAGGCCTCAGGCGTGAGACGTGGAACACTGGGTGGAGACGTCGCATGGTGGACGGGAGCTTGAGCCGGACAGCAGTGGGGCTGATGATCCTTTGTATGGGGAAAGGACCCAGGAAGCGAGGAGCCAGCTTGCGGCTTTCCACCCGGAGTGGGATGTCTTGTGCCGCCAACCAGACCTTCTGGCCGACCCGATAGTGAGGGGCTGGGCGCCGACGCTTGTCTGCCGTGGTCTTCATCGTCTTGCCCGCCCGAACTAAGGCGCGGCGAGCAGACAGCCACACACGGCGACACCGCCGGATGAATGCCCCGGCTGAAGGTACTCCGACTTCCTCCTCCTGGCTGGGGAACAGTGGAGGCTGGTAGCCCATACAGCACTCGAAGGGGGAGAGGCCGGAGGCAGAGGCGGCGTGGGAGTTTACGGCGTACTCGACCCAGGGTAGCATGGTAGACCAGGATCTTGGGTTGGTCGAGCACACGCATCGGAGGACCGTCTCCAGGGTTTGGTTGGCCCGCTCAGTCTGTCCATTAGTCTGTGGGTGGTATCCGGAGCTGAGGCTGAAGGAGGTGCCAAGGGATGTGCAGAATGCTTTCCAGAACTGGGAGGTGAATTGGGGACCACGATCTGATACTATATCCACAGGAATGCCATGGGGACGGACAACATGCTGGATAAGTAGATCAGCTGTGGTTTTAGCAGAGGGGAGCTTGGGAAGGGGCACGAAGTGGGCAGACTTGGAGAACCGGTCAACTATGGTGAGGACAGTGGTGTTTCCATGGGAGACGGGCAGGCCAGTGACGAAGTCCAGGGCTATGTGGGACCAGGGACGGTGAGGAATGGGCAGTGGTTGGAGTAGACCAGAGGGAGGTGCGTGGGAGGACTTGGCGCGGGAACAGACTGAGCAGGCAGAAACGAACCCCCGGATCTCTGCTGCCATCTTGGGCCACCAGAAACGGCGCTGGATAAACCGCAGGGTCCGGCCGACCCCAGGATGGCACGACAGGTTGGAGGAGTGGCCCCACTGGAGAACGTCAGACCGGGCAGCTGCAGGGACGTACAGGCAGTTGGCAGGGCAGGCACTGGGCGTAGCTGCGCCGTTCTGAGCGTTGCGGACCAGCTCCTCGATCCGGAGGCACACGTTGTTAACGAAGCAGGTCCTTGGCAGGATGGAGCTGGGCTCTCCCTTGGACGAGGAAGCGTCGAAACGCCTGGAGAGCGCGTCAGCCTTGGTATTCTTGGACCCCGGCCTGTAGGCCAGGGAGAAGTTGAACCGGTCGAAAAAGAGGGCCCATCTGGCTTGTCTGGGTGTCAACCTCTTGGCAGAACGGAGGTACTCTAGGTTTTTATGGTCCGTCCAGACCAGGAACGGAACCCTTGCCCCCTCAAGCCAGTGCCTCCATTCCTCCAGGGCCAGTTTCACCGCCAGCAGCTCCCGGTTCCCGACGTCGTAGTTGGACTCCGCAGGCGTCAGCCGGTGGGAGTAGAACGCGCACGGGTGTACCTTCTGATCATTGCTGGATCTTTGAGATAGCACCGCACCAACCCCGACATTGGAGGCATCCACCTCCACAATGAACTGCTTGGCGGGGTCGGGGGTGGTGAGGATGGGCGCGGTGGTGAAGCGCCTCTTCAGCTCACAGAAGGTCACCTCGGCTTGCGGAGTCCAACGGAATGGCACCTTGATGGAGGTAAGGGCCGTTAGGGGAGCTGCCACGGTGCTGTAGTTCCTGACGAATCGCCTATAGAAATTAGCGAATCCCAGGAAGCTCTGTAGGGCCTTGCGGTCCTTGGGTGCGGGCCAGTCCACCACAGCCTTGACCTTCTCCTCGTCCATGCCCAGGTGGTTAGGGGAGATGACGTGCCCCAGGAAGGAGGTAGTGGTGGTGCTGAACTCGCATTTCTCAGCCTTGACAAAGAGGCGGTTCTCGAGGAGGCGGCGGAGCACCTGGCGAACATGGTTTGTGTGCTCCGTCTTGTCCCGGGAGAAGATCAGGATGTCGTCAAGGTAGACATAGACGAACCTCCCGATCATGTCGCCGAGCACATCATTCACCAAGTTCTGGAACACTGCGGGCGCGTTGGTCAGGCCGAATGGAACCACCAGGTACTCCCAGTGGCCGCTAGGGGTGTTGAAAGCGGTCTTCCATTCGTCGCCCTCCCTGATGCGCAGGAGGTGGTAGGCATTCCGCAGGTCCAGCTTGGTGAATATGGCCGCCCCCTGGATGACATCAAACGCCGAGGACATCAGTGGAAGCGGGTAGCGGTTCCTGACCGTGATCTTATTGAGCCCTCGGTAATCGATGCAGGGGCGCAGGGAGCCATCCTTCTTCTTGACAAAGAAGAAGCCTGCCCCCGCGGGAGAGGAGGATGGACGGATGATGCCAGCTGCAAGGGACTCCCGGATGTACTTGTCCATGGCCCCCCTCTCTGGCTCAGACAAGGCGAAGACACGCCCCCTAGGGGGTGCTGTACCAGGCTGGAGGTCAATAGCACAGTCATAAGGGCGGTGCGGGGGCAGAGACACCGCACGGGACTTGCTAAAGACAGCCGCCAGGTCATGGTATTCAGGGGGCACTCTGGAGACGTCTGGCTTCCCCTCGGAAGCTGGTCCACCCGCCGAACAGGAGGGTCGGGAGTCGAGGAGGCAGCTGGCCGAACAGGAGGGACTCCACTCCCGCACCTCATGGCGGCCCCAGTCGATCACCGGCCCATGTAACGCCAACCACGGATGACCCAGGACAATGGGAGAGCGGGGTGTCTCGGTCACGAACAGCCGGACCTGTTCGTGATGATTGCCTGACGCCAGCAGCTGGATGGCAATGGTCTGGTAGCACACCTTAGCAAGGGGTTGCCCACCCAGCCCTGAGATGGACAATGGGCTGGGAAGTTGGGAGAGGGGAACCCCCCACTCGGCGGCAGCTCTGGCGTCAATGAAGCTCTCCTCAGCTCCTGAGTCAATGAGGGCGGTGGTCTTGCGGGAGCAGCCCTCCCAGGTCAGGGTCACCGGGATGCAGGTCCGGCGGTAGGAGGAGGTTTCCTTGGCTGAAGCACCCACTAGTACTCCTCCAGACGCTAGTGGGCGTTGTCTTGGACAGCCTCGGACCGCATGACCCTGCTGGCCGCAGTAAAAACACGCCCCCGACCTCCTTCTCCGTTGGCGCTCCTCCTGGGTGAGCCGGGACCTCCTGATCTCCAGGGGAGATGCCTCTCCAGGAGAGAGTGTGGTGGCGTCCCCCCTCGGCTGGTCCTGAGGCGACGCGCGATCAGGGCACGGGGGTTGGATCTGGCCAGAGGGGGTAGAGCGTCGGCCAGGGCCAAGGGTGAGCGCCCTCTCCTCCAGGCGGCTGTCGATGCGCAGGGCCAGGTCTATAAGGGCCTCTGGAGACTCAGGGATCTCACAGAAGAGCAGTCGGTCTTTGACTGGTTCGGACAGCCCCTGGAGGAACACGTCACACAGCGCCTCCCTGCTCCAGCCCGACGTGGCTGCCACCGTCTGAAAATCGATGGCGTAGTCCGCCACCGATCTCCTCCCCTGCCTCATCCTCAGCAGCTCCCGTCCTGCGGCTCTCCCCTGCTTGGATCGGTCGAAGACACGCAGTAGCTCCTCCGCCAAGGCCCGGTAGGTGGTAGTGCAGGGCTGCCGAGCCTGCCATGCGGCAGTTCCCCACAAGCGAGCCCGCCCCGTCAGCTGGGAGAGGACGAAGGCGACTCGGGCCGGCTCTGAGGCGAAGGTGGAGGGCTGCAGAGCGAAACACATCTCACAGGAGGTGAGAAAAGCCCTGCAGAACCCTGGTTCTCCACCGTACCTTTCGGGCGGCGGAAGGCAGGGCTCAGGACCAGGGTGGACAGCTGGCTGCAGCTGAGGTGCTTCTGCGCCGGGCTGGCGCACAGGGGTGATGGGTGGCTGGTGTGCTGCAGGAGCCCGGGGCTGGACAGCTGGCATGATGGGGCCCTGGCTGGGACCTGCCCGGGGAAGGCTGGCCTTCAGTGTGGCCAGCGCAGCTGTCAGCTCCTGGATCTGCTGCCGTTGATGCAGCAGCTCAGCCTCTCGCTGGGCGATCCTGCACTCCATCCCGCTGGTGTCAGGGAGACAGTGTCTACTGATATGGAATCAGTGACACCAGATGCGGGAAAAGGGAATGAGGATTTATTTATAAACAAAAACAAAACAGGCACGAGGGCCAACAAAAAACTTGGCCCAAAGGGTTGCAAAAACAAACTGAGGTAAGCTACACAGAGCTATAAACAATAAATGCAAAAAGGCAAAAAACAAAAGGCACTGGAAACTCCAGGCGAGAAGATCAAGAAAAATAAATAACAAGACTAAATATATATACACACACAAAACAAGAGGCTAGGACGAGACTTGAAACTAGAAATGCTAGGGGACTTGACAAAAGAACTTGGCTAAATTTGCACATGCAAAGAGACGCGAGACACTGTCTGCCAGCCAACTTCCACCGCATCCAGATAAAGGCTTGAAAATCATGACATGAGGGGTAACACCTGGAGAGAGAGAGAGAGAAACAAGAGGCATGGCAAGATCAAGACATGGACAGAGATTGGATGACATGACCTGCTCATTAAGAGAATGAGCGTGCTCAGCTTAAGTACCAATTAAGTATGCAGTTTGGAAGCAAGCATGAATGTTAAGAACAGAAAAGCACAGCAAGATCTTGAAATAGCAAAGCAGGAATCATGACAATAAACTCCCTGTCTAACTTAGTAATATTAGTAATGTGCCTATCTAAGAATGACACCACCCAGTGAGTGTTAGTAAATGTTAGTAACTTAAAAACAGTTAATTGCCAATTAAGCTTAGAGAGCCCCGAATCAGCACAGCACAGAAGGAAGAGGGAAATACCAAAGCCAACCCAGAGCTCTGAAATGTGCAACAACGAAGGCACGGGGCGGAACGCAGACAAGCGGTGGAGTGGCATGGCAGACCTGGCAAACACAAAAACATGGAAAAGTAAAAACATGGACATGGAACATGGATAATGAAATACTATGACTATGAACCTGAACATGAACTATGGAACTATGAACTATGAAACTTGGAACATGAAACTGTTAAAACCATGAATACTGTTCTGGCCAAAGGCCAGAACCCCGGAACACAACACTTTCTCTTTTGATCCACACCTGCTGCCTGTAAATAAGCTGGGATGTGCGCAGTAAAACTGAAGCAACATGTTATGAAGCTTACCATGGGTGGTTAAAAACTGTTGTTGTTGTGCTTATTCTTTTTTTTTCTTTTTAGTTCTTTACCGTTTTTATTAGTTCACAAGCTGATGGGCTGTGAGCTATAGTAAAGATGTGACATTTGGCGTTGTCTTTGTTGTCGTCGTCCGTTCACAATATCTTCAAACATCTTCTATTCCAAAACAGCGGGCTGGATTCACTTCAATTGGTAAGGAGCTTCCTAGGAACAATGTCCACCATAGTAATTAACAGTTTTAAAAATATTTTTTTTGCATCTTTTATTATTTTCCTTTTTTTTTTCACCTCAAAACTTTCAAAATCTTCCTCTCTGAAATCATTTGCCAGATTCCTTCGGACCATGTCAACTTTTAAAATGTTATCTTTTTATCATGTTTAATACTGAATTTAAAGAAAGGTCAGTCTTATAGTAAGGATGTAGGGTTTTGCATGTATTCAGCTTAATGCTGCATTTACCATTTTCAAAGTTAAAGTTGTTTAGAATTGACCATTGATGGAATGGGTTATCTAGTCCATGTCAGAAGTGACCTACAGCGACTTTAACATGACCGGGTCTCCTTTCTCTGCCAGTCAGCTGCTGGACCCTTGATTCTATTTTTTTCTTTGTTGCCAAATTTTCTTAGTTGGCAAATTGGCTATGTCAGCAAAATATATTTTAATAAGCCTTATTTAAAGGGATTGAATGATTAACATTTATTTTTTTGTCAGCCAACATGTAAACCATATATCACAGTACAAATTCATGCAGCGATACTTTGGCATCTAGGCTCTGACCCTTACACACCTGTGGCCTGCTGAGCTTGGGGAGTATCAGGAAATCTAACCCCTCTTCTGGGCGAGATTCAGAGCTCACAGGTGAATGCTGGGCTGGAGATGGGATGTTAATTAGTACAGTAGTGTGCAGTGATGATTATACAGGTTAAAAAATGAAGATAAATCAGAAACTAAGCACAATTCAAGTATTTATTTCAGGTAATATTTATTTATTTATTAAGATATTTATACTGGCATACACATCTGTAAAATAGTTTTTCATGTGGTCCAGATATAAGTAAGAAATAAAAGCACCTAGGTCATAGCAGTGTTGGCCCTGTCTCTACCTTTAACTAAGGTTTTGAAACAAGTGACAGAATTGGCATTGTGAATATAGTCTGGTAGATTATTACAGACAATAGAACCCCTATATAAGAAAGATCGCATACATACTTCAGTCCTACAAAAAGGAACTTGAACTTGTAAAGTATCATTTAACCTGGTATGTCTGTCACTGGTTTCACAAGCCATTACAATAGAATTGCACAAATACAATGGAGCCAGGCCATGAATATAGTTCTACATACTAATACTTAAAAAGTAATTTATCCTTTCTTCAATTGTTTGCCATCCTAAGCTTTTGACCAAATCAATACCTCTTTTATTTATAACATCATAATTGCCACATATTATTCTAGCAGCTCTGTTTTGTAACCTCTGAATAGCACTGATATTATTCTTTGAACTACCCAAAACTGAACAAACAAAAACAGGCATAACATATGTAGTATAGGATAATTTCAGAATATTGTCAGGAACAATGTGTCTAAGACGTGCCAACCATGAAAGTTTCCTGGAAAGATTTTTTTTTATTTACGTGAACATCAAATTTAAATTTACCATCTATATATATATATATATATATATATATACAGTATATATACCCACATATTTGGTTGACTGAACTATACCAATAGCATTACCATCCAAAAATGGTTGGAAATCAATTTCTTCATTCATATTAGAGTTTAAATCAATCAGCATTGACGTAGACTTTTTAAACACATTTAAAACAAGCCTGTTGGCCTTGTACCACTCATTGACTTGATGCAAAATATCATTAACAGATTCACTGAGATTTGCAATGTTTGTATCATTACAATGAATAATATCAGTGGTGGTCAACCCTGGTCCTGGAGAGCCACAGTCTCTGCTGGTTTTTGATGTTACCCAGGACTTAATTGATGAATTAAAGCAGTTGATTACACACTTAACTCATCTCACCTGGTGCCTTAGGGTTAAATAGCATGGAGAAAACCAAACTCAGCGCACCCTGTGGCTCTCCAGGACCAGGGCTTGCTACCCCTGCCCTAAACACTTTTATCTTTACTTAGTACTTCTGCTTTGTCTGCATTACAGTTATGCTAAAAGTCCGACCACGGAGACAAATTTTGGTATCCACGTAGACTGCTGTCACAACCTACATGTCTGCTTTATTGGCTTTATTGGCTCTTGTGGGTGGTTCCAGGTAATTGATTGATTAGCTTATTATTCCCATAATGCAGGAGTTTAGCTAACCCTGGTCCTGGAGAGCCACAGGGTGCGCCGAGTTTGGTTTTCTCCACCTTATTTAAACCTAAGACACCAGGTGAGATGAGTTAAGCATATAATCAACTGCTTTAATTCATCAATTAAGTCCTGGGTAACATCAAAAACCAGCAGAGACTGTGGCTCTCCAGGACCAGGGTTGACCACCTCTGATATTGATGAAAATAAGTACACAGAGAACAATATAAAGTGAAAGCAAAAATAATAATGTCTTTTAGAGAGAAAGGGTCAATATCTAGTATGGTGTCATACCCTGTTCCGGGTGAGGATAGAATTGGCCCACTAGCCAGTGGGAAAGATTGGGAAAACCTTCTTCTTCTTTATAATAAAAATGATGGTCAGACCAAAATCAAGTCCAGTGCATGGGTGTTTATTATGAACAGTGCACTTCCCAACAACCACAAAACTATATTCAAAAGAAAAAATGCATACAAGAAAACTATATACATATATTTACAGGCAATAGAGCCAACTGCTCCAGTTGCACCGCTTTTGCAACCATACACACAACAGAAATGCTCTCTCCTCTAACTCCTACCTGCACTCCTCTTATCTGGGTGGGCCCCACCCAGGATCCTTCCATTGCTTCCAACAGGGAGACAGGTTTTTTCTTTGAAAAATATAAATACATCTCTTTGGGCTATTTACTGCCATCCCTACCACTGGAATTCAAAACAACAGTAAAACAATACATACAGCCCCGTAACTTCATTCTGTGCATTATTATTATTCTCAGCACTTATTCCAACATTACATTGTCCCCCTTCCCCGTAAAATAATGGTCTCCCCTCATGTGGGCATATTGCGCATGCCCAGCCCTATGCAGGCACTGCAAAAGCCGCCCCTAATAGGCTGTTCGGGTCCTTACTCCCAGACCCGGAAGTGGATACGCAATGGCGCGGTACTGTTAGTTTGTGATGTGTTCCTGAGTAACATGTTGCTTTGAATTGTTGAATAAATGTTTGCCGTTGCCATGAATCCTGTGTGTGAGTTTACTGTGCTGGTTGTTGGTGGAGGGATAGAGCTCATATGAGGAGGTAAAGAAAATCGCTAACCAATGTATTTTTGTTATAAAATTCAGCCCTAGTGTGTGCATCCACTAGGCGAGCGCTTAGCAATTTTACCTCGCAAACAGAGTTTTTTAAAGTGAGATGGGAAATGCTGTGCGATCTAATGTACAACAGTGTGCGTGTATGTGTAAGTGTGTATTACCATGCCATGATGTTAGAGCTCGTGTGGCTTGAAGAAACAGCCGTGACCGCCGTCGGAGCCGGCCTTGTCACAATGGTCACCATCTGCTTTGATTACAGCATTTAATCTTTTAAGCATAGTTCTCCATTTTTTTCCCCTCACTCGCTAAACCATTCCATATAGTTTGAAGTTCATTCCAAAGAGATTCTTTCAATGTTAGAACAGATTTGTTTATCATGCTATCAAGCAAGTCCCAGATTTGCTAAATAGGATTAAGGTCTGGACTTTGTGCAGGCCAAGCTATAACTTTTATGTCACCATTAAAGAACACTGGCCACGCACGATAATGTGGAGAGTTTTCAGAGTTTCTGTAATAATAACAGGTTATGAACAATCATTATCTTTAAGGGATGGATTTGAGTTTCCCCTAATACCAGTTCACCATCAGCCACTGGAAGTAGTCGATCTTAATACTTTCATTTCTTCACTCTTGGCGCTATTAATATCATCACAAAGTTGTTGTGCTGTCAACTGCTGATTGTTTTTTTACTTGTCATACACAGATAAGGAACATCAGAGGCACTCAACTTCTGTTTTGCACTGGTCTCTTTGAAACACTTGATGGTGTTTCTTTCTGTGCCATGGCAGCATCGAACATCTTCAGAAATTTGACCAACCAGCATCATGTAAGGCCACAATACAGCTAAAAACAATCTCAGAGAGCTCCTTCCACCTTGCCATTGTGTTTGACATTGTGACACTGTTCTAAGTGCATGTCACCTTATATACTGGAACAACTGACCATCACAGGTAATGTCACGGAATAATGTTGCCTCAAATCAGTTTAACACTAGAAGCGCCGAAATTTTATCACTACTAGAACTACCATGAACGGTCATTTGGACCGTTAGGTTCAAAGCATTCTAATCCGTCTCTCTGAGCACCTAATTAAGCAATTAATGCATCTTGTATGTTACCATGTATCTTAAAAGAATGAAACAACACCAGAATTACGTTTTAACAAGTTTAATAATACATGTATGAATATTTAGGTAATAGAATTATGTATAATTAACATGAATTAAGCTGCTTTCACACCGGACGCGAGAATTTTTCGCAAGACAGGTTACATTCAGATTCAATGCAGAGACGCAAATACGCGTGTTTCGCGCGGATTCGCGTCTTTGCATTGACTTTTGAAAGTGATCTGTCTACGAAAAATTCGTTCGAGTCCAATGTGAAAGGGGGTTTATTGTAAACATTCACAATGATATTTTTGGGTAAAGAAATAATTAAACAATTCAGAACGACAAAAACAACAATTAAAAACATCTATATTGATTAATACACATTCGGATTCAACATTTATATGGAATATCTTATTTATTATGAAATAATTAATCGGAACAATCACACGGATTAGAAAACAATAGGTAGGTGCTGAACTTTTTTTTTTCTGATTACCTTTTTATTTACGCAATGTCCATGTGTCCGAAAGTCGGACAGGGTTTTCATATAACTCCGAGTCCGACAGTCGGATAGTTTCAATATAACTTTGTGTCCGACAGTCGATTATTGTTTTTAATCTCATAAAATCTGCTGAATCTTTTAGATATTAAACGTGAATGTTTTGATCAGAGGGCTCATTTCTTCAAGATGTGTACCGAAAATTTCAATCAAAGACAATCAGAACAACCAATGTGCTCTGCAATCAATTTATTTGGGCAATTTTTATAAATACAATGAAGTCCGTACAATGCCTGTCGGATATTAGGCCTAAATGCAAAATACTCCGTGTCCGACAGCCTAAAAAAAGAGGACGATTAGAACAGATTGATAACGAAGTAAAGAATAAAAAAAAAATTTACAACAAACAAAACAACCAATGAACACTGCAATTTATTTATTTGCGGGCCATCTTGTTTGGACGTTCTGTTTGTTGGTGATATATTTTTATTCTTTATTTCGTTATAAATCTGCTCTCATATCAATACTTTTACTTTCTGTTGTCTACCGGACATGGAGTATTTTGCATTTCGTGTCGGACAGTCTTGATCGTGCATGCAATATTTAATTCACACTGTCAATGGTCATGGAATTGATTTGCTCACTGACTACAAGCACTATTTTATCTCTGGTGTGGAAATGAAGCGTGAATCTGTTTGATCCATCTGACTAATTTTCAAAAGAGAGACCGAATAAAAACTGTTGTCTATCCTCAACGAAAGAAAACAGACGAATAAAAAGATCAAGAAAAGCGGAAAGCTATCAATTTGCATTTTGTGAAGGTCGAACACAAACATGGCCAGGCGTAGCATTTAGTCTACTCGTAATTGTCTGCGTAGGCAACCTCCGTTCTCCTGGAGCAATTCCCACAGATGTCTGACGCATCTTCAGCAGGTGACGAGCGTCTTAATTTGTGAGCAGCTTCTGCGGACCTGGCACTGCCTCCGTTTTGGTGCCAGTGTCTCCCGCTATTGCTGGCTCAAACTTTTTGCCAGTGCTGCCCAATAAAATAATTCTAGATGGCTCTACTCTACCAACTCCTGACAGTGGCATCGGTTAGTTGCTAGGCACCCAAAAGATAATTTTTTCGAAAAAAATAAGAGCCGCAAAACTATACGGTCAGTGAGACCGCTAATGGCTGTAATAGGTAGATTTGGTGGTATTTTATGCTTCGTAGGTGTAATCTATTTCAAATCAATTGCACGTTAAAATATTGACACTTTTAGGAAAAGTCAGGGACCCTCAAGGTTGTATTCTTTTATTTTGAAAAGTTATGACGCAAACAAATTTCAAAACGGTCAAAATGACCGTCATGGCAGTTCTAGTGTTAAACAAATTTTGAGCATTAGTAATCATGGAATGAGCCTTCAAGCATGCAATTATGCCACGTAAGAGTCAAAAAAAAATTTGCAATGCCCTTCTCTTGATATGAAAGAATTGATGTTTTCAGTGTTTTTTGTTTATCACCCATATTTTTACATCAGTGTACTTGTGGAAATGTTGTTCTTCTTGCCTACGATAGGATTTTTCAATACATTGTCACCAAAAAATTATGGAGAAGCATAGTGTTAGCCAGAATGGAAACTCAGGGTGTCTCACCCCAGCAACCAGGCCAACCTGGCCAAGACCAAACCACCTACGGTAGTGGTTCATCCCATCGAAGCAGCTTGTTGCACACAAAAGAAATTACTGATGGGTATTTTATGCCATTGACACAGAGGAAAGGGTCAAAGACACCACTTCAGTTCAAAGCATCACGTTAAATCATATGTGTGCAGGACTAGGAAAAGGGGTCACTTGGGATTTTTTATTTTTTTTTCCATTTTGAAATTATCCAGGTATCTCAGTGGTATCCCAGTAGTGAAATCCCAGCACTACTCTACTGTCAATTTACAACACTTCGCTGTGCAGAAACTCACCTAATTCTTTTCTAAAAATTAAAAATTTGGATCACTCATTGATTTTGTTGGAAAAGCTCAATTTTCATAAAATGTCTGAAGTGACCCCTTTTCCTAGTCCTGCACACATATAAGGAACTCATCTTAAATATACCATTGTACTTGCATCAAAACATTGAGTGAATTTATTTGGTTCACTCAAGGGAACTGTATATAAAAGAAAATCATGGAACTATTGAAACCTCAAACCTAAATTAATTCAGTTTTGTTATCTAAGTGGTCTTAGACGATATGCATGTGCTCAGTGCAGACAGCCTAGACTTGAACTATCCCAAAGAATTCTGGGAACAGCCGAAGGACGTCTCAAATGCCGAATGCCTCAGGCTCAATACATGCCTGAAGACAGTTTATTTATTTATCACAATCGGTGATGCCACAAGTTTATTTAACTTGTTTACCAACCAACCAACCAACTTTATTTGTAAAGCACTTTAAAACAACCATAGTGGACCAAAGTGCTGCACAGGAAAAAACAGAATGGAAAGAACAGAGATTCTCCAAGAATGGGCTCTAGTAGAAAGTGGCCATTTCCCCGACATCAGTATTCCATAGGTTATTCGATTGTGTAGGCAGATCGAGCTCAGCGCTCAATCAGCCGATCTACCTGATCGGTTTTTCTGTCATTTCTCGGTGTAACAGCGCCAAATATTTTTCTTAAGTAACTAAATTAGTATTAGAATGCACATCAGTAACAAAATCTTGTTATTCTTAATATTTATGGAGATCTCAGCTGGCAAAGAACAGTGTTGGAAGTAGTGCTGTTCTTCCACATTATGTCACTGAGCAAAGCGATAGGATTTCTCTCAACTGGGGTCCCCAGCATGGCCAGTCTGGCCGTGAGTTGCCAGCTTAGCATAAAGCAGTATCCGGGGCGATCTCTCAGTCAAGAATATAGCCTGGCGTGCAAAATCCCCCCCACTCCTGTTCTGAGCTCAAATATAACATATAACAATTGACCTATCATTTATCTTGTCAGAGCCGCATACATAAAAACTTGGAATAATGAAGCTAGCTCTTGGGAGCCTTTTGCCATATATTAACACTTGGAATAACAAAACTTGCACTTGGAAGCCTTTTTGATGTATGGGCAGTATCGCAGAAATCTGCATTTTGTAGCTCGCCTCAAAATTTTAGAAACTACCATGATTAAAATAACTTGTTGGGAATCGTCATCTATGTGGTTTCAAAGTGGCAGAACTTTTAGCTTTTTACATGTTGTTGATATCAGCTGCAGTATAAAGAATGACATCTCGTCTGAAGATTGTCATTTCAAATTAATTACTAATAGGAATATTCACCCAATTCTACCACTTGTATGAACATGTCTCCATTAGCATAGTATTTTAAGTCCTGTGGGCTCGGATTTCAAGAGAGAGCCCAGAAGGTAATTGTATGAGTCTCGCGTCACATCAAGTGGATCAGCTAGGGATGAAATCAGGCAACTGCTGAACTTCTAAGAGGGTCATTCCCCGTCAAATCATCCAGGGGGTGCCAGGTTACCTCCTCAAAATTCTTTGAAAAAATTCACGAGTTAATATTCACACAAAATGAAAAAAATGCCAAATATTAGGCCAGTATCTCAAATAGTTTTCAAGTTATAGCCCTTTGAAATTTTAATAATATTTTAAGTCTTGGCGAACCTATTTTCAGCCAACTTTGGCAACTTACTGTATTGCTCCAAATTGATTTCTTATACAAGGCTGAAATAGGATACGCTAACCATATTCATCCCCTAAAATGTCAAAATGGCCTAAGATTCTGTGTATCTTGATCCACTTTTGTATGGTTAAGCCTCAAAATCAGCCAAAAACACAAAATGCCCAAAAACGAGACCACATTATATGACCTGTAACTCAGGAACTACGTAAGATAAAAGGCTAGAATTCATGTTTTATGATTATGTGATACGCCTTGCCAGTAAAAATGTTCAAGATCTTTTTTTAAATAAAAAGTGGGGTTTGCATGGACAGATAGATTACACCCAATTATAATGCACAAATAACACTAGCGTACGCGCCATTGTTCCAATTTTCCCTGAAAATACCCCTTGAAGTTTCAACCATGGTTTTGAAATGACTTAGCGTTTTATTAATGCACATTGACCCATGTGAATTAGTGATCTCAGGATTCTTTGGCAGAATAATAGTTCAATGTAGAAGAGGATGTCAGATTTCCCTTCCTATTACGCAAGATTATGTTATAGGCCTTTATCATATACTTCCTTATAAATACAGGGAATCTGCAATTATGATACAAGCATGAGACACGAGGCTGTATCAGCCAGCGGGCAAAATCCTGTATCATTTGTATCTGCCCGCGGGCAAAATCCAGTATCAGTGGCAGCAACCATTGCCATAGCTTTGGATAAAATGCATTGTTAATTATGGTCAAAATGAGTATTCGATAATTAGAACATCAAATGAGCATTTTCATTTGACATCGTGAATCAACCCTCAATCAGTATATCAGCCCTCAAGCTAAAGCTGATAAAATTCCCATATGATATTCTCTACATTACAGTCGTAAACGCAGCCAGTTGGATGTGAAACACCCTACTGGGAAGTTATTGTTTTATTTTTAAAAATTAGATTCATTACTCTGTATACTCAGCTGTCCGTAGGCTTATTTAAAATTCATCTTTTGCTTCATAAGATTGTGTTGGAGAAGTGTAAATCTAGAGGTATCATTTCTCTATGTTTACCAGAAAGAGATAAGTGAGTTCCATTTCTCTAATTCTCAAGCCCTATGGTTTTTTTAACTATTATTATGTATTGCTAATTTTAGCTGCCTTCTAATGCTATGTCTGCGATCGGGTATAGTGTTACTCTTCAGATGATGTGGCCATCTTGCTAGCTAGCTAATCTATGTAAGGAAAATTTTGTAAATTATCATCATATGAAAGCGATTTGCCCTAACTTCACAGCTAGCTAGCAGCACCAGTGATTACTCTTGAGCTAGCTTTCTAGCAAGTTGAGACGCACGAAAGTGCCGCAAAACATATCAAAAGTTCATGCACATTGCACCCAGTTAAGTTGGTAAAGTTGGGGCAAAACCAAATCAGATCACTTTCATATGACAATTATTTACAAAGATTTTCCATAGTTACTTGAGCTAGCTAGATGGTTATATAATGTAATTGGACATCCTAAAACGCTTAACATGAAAAAAGCTTAACGTGGCATAATTTCAAAAACAGCGACTAATAATCACCAAATTCCTCTCGGACATTTCTTGTCAGGAGCACTATCTCTGATCAAAAAATTAAATCTGGAGACCTAAGGAAATAGCAGTCATATCACATTCCCCTCTATTGACACACATTGTGAGGAAAAAGCTTTAGGTTTAATATACCAAAAGAGCGACCAAATGTGCCACTTAATGTGCTTGATGTCAGTTTTCCTCATTTTCTGAATAAAGAAAGTGCTGATGACAAGTTATGTTCGCGAGGAATTTTGTGATTATTGGTTGCTGTTTTGTTTTCGTACTAAGTGTTATAGAAAGTCTCATCTAATTGTCTCCTAATTCCAAGCTAGTGCTAGTTGTCTCCTCAAAATAATTCCTACCATGGAAGTGTGTTGGAGCATTTTAATGGAAGGGGGACGAGGCTCAGGATCCTGGAAATACCGCCATGACCCTCCTCGCATACGCCCCTGAATAGCACTACATTACAGAAAATTAAAGATTTTAAAGTTTATTAAACCACATAACCAGGATCCACCATTTTACAATATCTTTTCTGTAATGCTGTTCTTATGAAATAACAGTTCAGAGATTTTTTTTTTTTTTGCCAGCTGAACTTGAAATGTATGAACATAAAAACATACCAACTAAATGCTCATACCTTGAGTTTTAACTGAGCAAACGAATGGTTGAAAACATTGAATTTAAGCAGAGATATGAGAGTTCAAAGAACTTGCTAAAGTTTATTTTAACAAGATTATGCAATAATGCGTATTTTGCCAATTTACCTTTGATTGAAGCCGTTTGATCAAAATTAAGTACATTGGTCCTTCAATCTAGATCAGATCTTCATGCTCAGTAGTTCCTCATAATGTTTCCATAATTTCAATCTTGTATCTTGAAAAAACTATTAATTTTGGTCCAAGTCACCACCGTCTTTCCCATGCACATTGGGGTCTATTCTCCCATGCGCTTAAGTCGAAAAAAGCGCGTAGCTACGCGCTTTTCAGCCTACGCGTATTCTCCCCTCGACTTAAGTCTGTGCATTACGCGCCTTGAAGGCAGTTACGCGCTTGGGGCGGAGCAAGGCCAAAATCGGGGCGTTTCCGGGCGTTTCTCATGCAAATAACACTTACGCGTATTCTCCCTCTGACTTACGCGCTTTTTCTGTTAAGCGCTTTTGAGGGCTGTATTAAGGTCAAGCGCCAACATTAGGTGAAATTGAGTATTGCGTTTGATGTAGGTTATAGGCCGAATTTTAACATTATTTTTATTTTATTTAACATGGTAAAGGTTGAGACATTTAATATTCGATTGTTCTTCCTTATTTCTAAACTACATTTCTCAAAGCCATGATAATTTATCAAACGAAATCATCACATGATATTACGCATCAGCCTCTTCTCCAATCAGTTAAATTACAAACGCAAAACAATTAATGAATACGAGTACTATACATAATAAGACCATCATTCTACCATGCCCTCAAAATCTAAAGCCAAAATACCAGTCCTGCATTTGCTTGCACTCTTGCGTGATTGGGAAAGAGTAAGAGGAGCGCGCCGAGCTCGAAGACGAACACGCATATATCGGCTTCGTTTGGACATCCTGTGCATCTAGCGCTTTTGCCTGGACCGTGCATGCGGCAATCATCTATCTTTGCCGACTTCTGGATGAACAGCTATCCAGCCGCAGCAATTATCCACAAAACATACCCATGGTTATCAACGTCAGAACTGCACTGTCGCTTCTGGCATCTGGGTCGTTCCAGAGAGTGGTTGGTGATGTCATTCACATCACAGGCGTCTGTGTCAAGGTGTCTGACACAGTTTGTTGGCGCTTCAAGTTCTTCTCCATGCACTTCCACAGCAGAAAGAGTGGATGCCATCCCCTCCTCCTGTGCTGTGAAATGCACAGGGGATGATGATTGCCCACCACCTGTTGCGTGTACACTTCTCCGGTGTGCAGAGAACCTGGCTTTTACAGCGCCCCGCAGGTCTCTCCATTTATGCTTTAAATCGGGGATACTGCGCTTACATCGCCCCACCGAAGCCACATCCAGAACGATTCGCAGCTTAATTCCTCGGATCAGCCTTCATTGCTTGCTTGCCATACAACACCAACATCTGTGAAATTTGGTTTTCGGCTTTGGCTCGACGTCGCCATCATTGTCTTCCATGTTCTATTAACAAATGCGACTGCCCTGTATGTTCGTGATAATCTAAAAAGTTAGGATATTCTCACGAGTGAGGGGATTGATTTTCTAATTGAGGATATCTGTATTAACTAACTCGAGTCCTAGTAATTTTTTACCATTGGTAATACTGTGTAATTTAATGTGTGAATAAAGATATTATTTAATAGGCTACTCTAGATTGAGCCCTACCCTGGCAAATACCAAAGCACTATCCATTTGTTAATCAATTTTAGCCTTTAAAGAATAGCCGACATGGGAAAAAACATTATCAGTAAATGGGATAATTGATTATAATAAAGTATTAGGCACAAGTTCAAGTGAATGTGTCGCTCAAATCAAATAGGATGATAGGCTATGGATATGGAATTCCGTCATTACTGAGGCGGTTTCGGGGCGGGGAGATGACCGCGTGCGGAGTAGGAATCCTTGTTAAAGCGTTTCCATGTCCTTTAGTTGCAAACCTGACATCGGAGTAGTTTTCCAGTGCGCAATTTCTAAATGAGATCATATAAACTGTCTTTGATTGTCTTTGTGTGACTAGAATGGTCCCTGTGTCTTCTTCCCTGTCTTCCACGGAACAAACAGGCTGGTGTGGGAGGGGCACATTTTCAATGTTCTGATTTCGCTGATTGAGAAGCGCTAAATTCTTTATTTACTATTTCATTATCGCGGCTATTTGTTTGAATGCATAGCTTTAATGCCATGGTGGCTAGAGTAAGAAATAACAAGTTTTTGTCACGAACATATCCCCCGCCGCCGCAATTTTATGTGTCCGTACGGACGGAGCCCAATGCCATAACCCCCGCTTCGCGCTAATCGCGTGGCGGGGGATAAATAAAGAGATGTCTGAATTAGGCTACGTCTTGTAATTGGTACGGCCTACTATTACAGCGGCATATAAAACCTCGTATCTTCACAATGACAAACTTCACAGGAAAATAAAAAATGAATCTAAAATAAAATAATAATAATAATAATAATATAAACGGATAAATATAGTTTAAAATAACAATGTTTAATTTTGCATGTAAGGATAGTGGACATTCGAGTTTTCGTTTCTTATCAGTTTGGAGATACGAGGTTTTATCAGCAGGCCGACGATATTCAAATTTAAAGTCTGGTTTGCGTTTTCCATGGACCACATATGCATTTTCATGGTTAATCAGAAAATCCTTTTTCCATGTTTTCCTGATAGCCATAATCAATGAGCTTTGTACAGAGTCTGCCTTTCTTTTGGATCAGTCACACCTCTTTCATAAGGCCGCCTACATTCTGAAGTTAAGCGCTGTGGGCGTGATCGAAGCGAGTAGGGGAGAATACGCGTAACTCAAAAGCGCTTAACTCGAAGCGCGTAAAAAAAGACTGGCGCGTTAATGGGAGAATAGACCCCATTGTTGGTGGCCTGTAAATCTACAAGGATTCGATAAAAGCAAGGCAGAAATTTGTGTTTTTGATAAGAAAAACAACTCATACTTAAGATTCTTTTGCCCTTGTTGTGTTTTCCCAGGTATACAGTAAAGCAGTAAATGAGATTTTTTTTATTTTGTTGTGATGCATTTATTCTGTGTGGTAAAACACAGCATGTCCAAATGCAGGAACAGTTTCAAAATGTTCAAATTGTGACTTACTGTTTTCTACCAGATCACGATAGAAATCGCCTTAAACCCTGCCATTTCCATAACAAGCCCACAATGCTTTCTTTATGGACAGAATGCTGTGTAACCTTTCCGCATATCATACTTTGGGGAAGCAAAGACTGATTCCGGGGATTGTATTTGCATATCATGAGTTAAAATTTCATATCTTATGTAAATTAATGCGCAACATTTTTTTTTTCTTTTTTGGTGAAAGGAGGAGGCTTTCAAGGATTTTCAGGCATTTTCAGGGTTGAATAAACTTACCTGAGAAATTTGGGCCAAAAGTATAAAATTTCTATTTTCAAGGCATGTTACAGAATTGGGTATGGTGATTGTCTTACACATTAGCTCTGTTCACAGGCCAATCAGAACGCAGCTAATTATTTGAGAGGGGCCACACACTCTAAACAGCCTTTTCTTCAAGAGCAAGAATTTCAGGCAGCATATGGTCTCAAGAAATTACTTGGCGCGATTGACAATTCACCTTGTGTGTTACTTTGTTTCGTTAGAATGTTTGTTTGTCTGTGAGTCCCACACTAAATTGCCTTTTAACTTTAATTTTCTTTCATCATCTTATCAACTTTGTCCAGGCTTGATGCTGCTTGGTCAATGGGTCAAGGTCAAAGCCATCCAAAATACCAAAAACATGGGTTACGACTTATTTACTTTTTAAGAAACTTCAAATCATCAGCATATTTTTTCTAAAATCATGGCAGTCCTTTCGGTTGTGATCCAAATGAGTGACATTCAAAGATATGGGAGCAGTAAGCCAATGAACTTTGTTAGTGTGGCTGTATCTTTTGATACAGTATAATGAGCTATAACTTGTGAATGAGCAATCATCACCAAACTTGAGATACCTGATGCCCAGTTAATTGGAGTCGAGCATCACAAATTTGTTGTAAACCCGTCCCAAGATGGCGCCATTTTTTGTATTCAACAAGTTCATTTTAGCCATGAGAAGCCCTGTGCTTACACATTCATTTAGTCCAGTCAGTGTATCAAACAGAGACTTGCAATTACGTTAAAGCTGGAGCTTGGCTTCGGCATTAATGAAAGCTGGGGCATGTTCATTCTTAATGTTTTGTTCTTTTTTGACCTTTTACTGCATTTTGTGTGGTATAATATAGCCTTTTTTTCAATCGCTGCATACATTTGACTTGTTAATGCTGATTTTAAAATAAAAATCATAATAATTAGATCCTGCTTATCTGGGTGTACTGTAGAATATTCTTCTTTCCCAGTGGAATGTAGCCTTTGACTTGAATGTTTGTTCACATGGGAATGTACAGTCATTGTAACCAAATATTTTACAAACATAACTTCAGATATAATCAGAAAGTCAGAATGGATGTTTGTTAGTTTTGGCACGTTCAGTGAATACTGCTTGAGATTGAACAAAGGCAGCTGCGAAAATGAGTCCCTGACAATATGAAACCTTTTGAAAAGTTTATTTAATGTGTTTTAACAGAATATGAAGAGCTTCCAAAACACAATATATCCAGTTTGCTCAATTTGAGTCAATCAGCTTTTTCTATGTTGACACCAATTGCATTTTATAGAAAAACACAAACTTCGACCATGAAAATATATACCTTGTAGTATGCATTTCGAAAAACTGTTTTTTGCACCATTTCTAAGAAGCACAGGGCTATTGCTCGATGATATTATCTCAATATTTGTCATTTTGGCACTTATTGTGTGGAAATAAACTCTTCGTATCAAACAGGGGAACATAGAACCCTGGGAGCATTGCTACACTCCGAATTTACCCCACTGCACGACAGCATTCGTCTCGTTTAAGAGCTAATATCGAGACTTCACCAAGTTGTCACTCCCCAAGCGATTTCATTCTATTCTTTTGCAGCTTTTTTGTTAAAGAGTTTAGAAATCTCTTTGGACTTCCAAGAAATCAATAACTTCAAAAAAACAAAAAAAAACAGCAAACTGCAATATTAACTTTTTGGTGCATTTTGGCTGGGATGACCAGATGTCTGGGATGCCTCTCCTGTCTTTTTTTAATGTTCTGTAAAATGTTTTTGCTCTTTCCATAAACTATTTTAATACAAATAAATAAGCTAGTGCTTTTAATACCAACCTTTTTTGGACCCATTTTAAAAATTCCAATTCGTGCCCATTAAAAAAAAAAAAATGTTCAGTAGTATTAGAGATGCCTTTGCCTGAGGACTGAGAAGGTTCATCTTTGAGTGTATGGGAGAGATATCTCTGGCACTATGATCTTACTCTCAGAGTAATGTGCTGCAGAGATTTTTCTTGTAAGTACCTTTTTCATGACCAGATGCCCAAGACAATCAAGCTCACCCACACAAGTTTGATGGCTCATGCAGTACTTGAGTCACCACTGATTGCCACCAGAGAAGCATCTGCAGAGAGCAATTTTCACCTTTTGTTTTACTTTTCTGATTCACTTGTTCCTGACTCTCCTACAGAACGGTGAAAAAGGGTCCAATTTTGACTGGCCTGTCAGGCAATTGCTGGTATATGTGGATTCTAGCAACTCTTGTGCTCAGAGAAGTAATATCACAATATAAAAAGCGGTCATTTTCAAGTCCCCTGAAGTAATTTCCGAGTTTAAGACATTAAATTACTGCCGACCCAGACTAGCAGAGGTAAAAAGTGAATGTCAGAATCCAGCCTGAAACTTTATTACAGTACCTCTCATCAAAGGAAAGCACCAGAGGCAAAACCAAGCAAAGCTCCTGTGCCTTCCAAATGACATTTTTTGTTCCACAGATTTGCAGGTTTACCTTGTTCATTTTATTTTCATCTATATCCGTTACATTTTTTAGGCTCAAAAACAAGCCATGTGATTTAACGCCACAAACACTGCCGGTAATTGTTCAGCCCTATTTCCAAAAAAGT
Source organism: Gymnothorax reevesii (assembly GCA_029721435.1). Lineage (NCBI taxonomy): Eukaryota > Metazoa > Chordata > Actinopteri > Anguilliformes > Muraenidae > Gymnothorax > Gymnothorax reevesii. Next base: position 69,894,431 of record CM056577.1, on the reverse strand, counting down.
TGGGATGCTGTCTAAAATGTAATTCATAAAAACAGAATGCAATGATTTGTAAATCATTTAAACTCTACTTTTCAGTGAAAATATTGCAAAGAAAACATCAAATTGAATGAATGAATGAAACTGAGAAATTGTGTAGCTTTTTGGAAAAGTATCTGCTCATTTTGAACTTCATGTGATTAACAAAGTTCAAAAAAGTTGGGATGGGAGCATACTCACCACTGTGTTGCATCAGCTCTTCTTTTAACAAAATTCTGTGTTTGGGAACTGAGGACACCAACTACTGTAGTTATGAAAGCAAAATGTTTTCCCATTCTTGTCTCCTTTGTCATATTTTTTATTTAATAATGTGCCAAATATCAGTGGGTGACAGGTTTGGACCACAGGCTGTCCAGTTTAGCACCCAAACTTTTTTACTACGGAGTCATATTGTTATAATGTGTGCTGAGTGTGGTATTTGTCATTGTCTCGCTGAAATAGTCAAGGCCTTCTCTGATGAAGACATCTGGATGGCAATATATTTTGCTCCATGACCTAAATATATAGCTCAGCAATAGTGATGGAAATTGGGTTGTATCATTAAAAATATGCAAAGTGCAGGCCTTGTTTAGGACCAGGGTTAGTGACCTTTGCTCTATTTATTAGACAATTTCTGCTCAACAACGGTGATCCCTCTTCCTAGTCCAGGAGAGATGCTGGAGTGTGCTGAGATTTTACCCTGAGAATGCTTCTGGAATGAGCCCAGGTGACCTGAGATGGCTTTGTCACCAGCTGTTTCAACTGATCTACTGCTGTGCTATTCAAAAATGTAACAAACCAGGTAACCTCTGTAATCAACTAAAGTACTTCATTGCTTTGATACACAAGTGCTGAGAAAAACCAAAAGCCAACAGACTGTGTGGCTCCCTGGTGCAGCACTGAGGACCCCTGTTATACATTTTTTTCATTGTTATAGTGAATTTACATTATGTACACTTTTAATTGCATTGCCTCCTCTATGCTCAACCACGCTTAAAATTTTTTGTGCTGCATTTTATGGACCACATCCTATTTTCTGAGTTGGTCAGTTGGATGCCAGGAAATTATATGCAATCAATTGTGAGCCTTGGAGGTGGCATTGATGATTTTTCTTTGCTTTGTCAGTATAATGTCTTTGTGATGTCAATCGTAGCATCTATAATATAAAATGATAAAAGTCATGGCTTCATTTTCATTATTCCACTATGATGGTTTGTGGTTGCACACTTTTACTTTTTGTAGATTTCATGTAATATGCATTTCATGTTCAGCTGTGCAAAGTAAATTGTTCTTTGTCATCTCCAGCTATGACTACAAAGAAGTATTACCCTACATTATATTATTTTCAGTCACCAGGCACTCTTATCCTGAACTATGAACAAGTGCATTTGAAGGAACAGCATTGCTGAAAACCCAAGGGTAAAATAACCATCTAAATGCCAGAGGTAACAATACATATGGATAGGACTTAATATTAAATCTGTATTGTTAATACACTATTTTCTGAGCATTGAATGCTCTGTATTTGTAATCAATTTAACCTTGCACAGATGGCAACTTATTTTAAAGCTCAGATATCTCTTTTGGAAAGAAAAGATGCAATTAGATTTATTTTTATGATAAATTTTGTCGTATAAATTGTATTTTTCCCCAATTTTATTCTTCACTATTTCAAAAAAATCAGTGTTTAATCATTACTGCATCCTACTGTGATGACTGGAGGGAATTTCAGACAGAATATACAATTTCTATATTCTCTCCCTATATTGCATGGAGAGGACAACCAAGTTATGGCATCTGGACTCAAAATGACTATCTACAGAACAGTCGCCGTTAAAACCAAAGAAAAGGTCGTTAATCCATCTGTAGGAACGGGTTAGGCTGTCAGTAGGACTGGGAAGTCTCGTTGTTCGCTGTGCGGTAGGACAGGCATCTTGACGCGCAAGTAGACAAAAGAAAACCTCCCACCACCTACCGCGCACGTGGTAGCTGGGCAATAGCCTGTTAGCCGGATGTTTGTTTACTCATAATTGAGCCACGAGGGCGGTTGGGGCGGTCGTGTTGACAGTAGACCGTACATGTAGATAATGGCACAGCTTTTTGGTGATTTATATGAATATATGAATGCAAGAGTAACGTTACCTACATAAAATATTAATTTGCTTTAGCAGGGGTGATGTTGCCGGTAGTCATTTCTGCAAACCTTTTTATAGACGATTCAGTTTGCTCAACCTGTGCTAGGCTACTATTTAAAACTTTAGTGCGGTATAATATGCAATTGGATTATTAAATATCTTGCTATTTTTGGTGAGGATTTTGTTTGTCAGGTATCATTTCTGCAATATTTTATGTTTGGATATAATGCGTGGTTTTATGTACTATTATTTTACACTCAAGTGCCGAAATAAATTATTTTTCCTGTTGCAAACCTGTAACTTAGTAGCTTACATCCATTCCTATATTGAAGATTACTCCCACCCCGTCTCAGTAAAATTCATTTACGGAAAGAACTTGAATGTTTTTCGATTTATATACTGTTTTGTTTTAAAATGCCGATAGGCAATTTTTAACCAATTTTTCATGACGAAACATTTTGCATCGTCTGTATTTATTTTAATGATTTGTCATAACCATTCAGATTTTCAAATATCATGTTTGCAAAACTTGCAACTAGGAAAGAATTGTGTACAATATGAATTTAGTTCGACCATAAAAACTTGAATGTTCTAAAAAGACAAGCAAAATAAATTATTTGTGGAACCTTACACTGGTTATTTTTAGTAAGCTTACTATATATCAATCAATAAGGAAAACTCAATTTAAAAAAAAAAGATCTGCTCAATTATCTTATCTCTAAAGGACAATAACTAAATGCCACTTAAAACTGAGTGGCTTTTTCGTAAACTGAATTCAGGGGATTAAAAGCGGATTAAATACACCTGGCACATGGCACCAGATTCAATACAGCTCAGTTCGTCAAAATATACCAACATATGGTGAACATTCATTTATTATGGCTGCCAGAGTAGCCTGAAGGTCTGAAGCATGGATGTAATCCGACATGTTTGTCTACTGCGTGACGTAAACGCCTACGCGACGTGAGCAGAACAGCAGATCTGAGCCAGTTTTGCGTCTTGGCCAGTTTAGACAGAAATGCTACGCCAGAGCGAATTCAAGTTTTCTACTTTAGAGGGTGGTTTGAGATTTTTGCGTCTTCAAGCCCCAAAAACGCCGTCACCATATAAACAAAAGGCACTTCCGTTAAAATATTTTGTCGTCTTTACTCGCAAGCGTCTTCGTGTAAACTGGGCCTCAGTTCCGCAGAGCCACATGTGGCTATTCCTGGCGGTAAACTGTCCTGTGATACAGCTCATTGGTCAGCAGTGTGAAGTACCACATTATTGTGCGTTAGATCGTGGTTAGAAGGGCGAAATGTCTGAGGTAACCAAGCGTTAACTATCGCCGTCTCTTCGGTTGTAACGGCGACAGTACTATATTCCTAATTTTAATATCATGAGGTGCATGAAAGAATTTACTTTCTCATTATGCCAGGGAGATGGCATGACAAATTATAATTTAGCAACAAATAATGTTCTGCGTGACTGCCACCAAAATATTGGGGCTCATTCCTGCAGTGTGTTAGGTCAGGATAAACCAATCAATGATCTGAAGTACACTTCCAAAAACTACAACCATGATTTCCCTCTGTATTTTTGGTGGTAGCTGTTCATGACGAAACTGCCAGTTCACACTCCAGATTGATATTTGTCACCGATAGTGAGAAGTATGCTGTTGTGAAAAACTGATGATGTCTCTTTTCACATTGACTTCCACACCAGCATCATCTGAACTGCTGTTCATTCTGAAAAATTGTAAGTTGAGCTGTTAGTCACTTAAATCTCTGCCTAGTATGCTCCAAAAATCAGTCTTCTTTCTAAGTCGCTGAGGTCTCTTTGGTCAGGATTGCCAATATATTGAGCAAATAGGCCTCCCCAGCATTTTTATGCCCAAGAGACAGCATTCTGTGTTTTTATTTTTTAGTAACTGTTCATTTCTGGACGCAGCTGTAATCACAACCAGATTTCTGTTTTGTTTTCTTTATTTTGGCAATTTCCTCCAAATATTGAATCAGATTTCCCATTTGTTTGAAGCCAGCTCATTGGCAGATTTAAACAAGCTTTTGGTTATGACAATAATGCTCATGTTTCCCCAGCATTTTAGTCCTGTTTGATTGATGGTTTCAGTGCTTTTCAACTTATATGGTTCCTTTCAGCCATTACATGCTCAAATCAAATTCATAATCCTGCAGTTCAGAGGGCCCCTGAAACGTGCATTCAGAAATTTCCCATAACCAGCTTCTTGGGTCATAACACCCATGTGAGGCCAGAAGGTCATCTTCTCTTTCAGCAATCCCAGGAAACTACAGGGAGATACAGTGACATCATCAAAACTTACCTTTGTCCTTGGCTCACACTAAAAAACCAACAGGTCTTGTTTTTCCTACTGCAGACTGTTGGCACTTTTACACTGCATGGTATGGCACTGGTCAACTTGATTCTACTTGATTTCTTTATGCATTTGCATTGTGTATGATACCATATACCTCTTTATTATAATCTCCCTGGCATGTAATGTGGGGGGATATACTCATGGGTGTGGTTGTCTGCCCGTCCATCTGTTTGTCTGTGAACATTTTGTTTCTGGAGCATAACTTGAAAATCGTCCAGTATTTTCTCACAAAACTTGATGCGCATATTAATCATGACCTGACTGACATGGTACCTTTTGCTAATCCAAAGTTGATGACGCCGGAGTGTGCACCCCTGTTTAATACCTCTTTCGCACAGGTTCCAAGCAAGCCAAGCTAATGCTAAAACATCAGCTCAATGCGCTGCAGACCACTGATTAGTCAGAGGGGATCGTCTTTCATGTAACACAAGACAAGCCAACACAGTACATGACATAATCAACGTTACAGAGGAAAAGGATGATTTTCACACCAAAGCAATCTGAAGTGTGAACATTAAGACATGACTCAAGGTGTTTGGTAAATACAGTGCTGTGAAAAAGTATTTGCCCCCGTCCTGATTTCCTATTTTTGGCATATTTGTCGCACTTAGACAAAGATAACCCGAGTAAATACAAAATGCAGTTTTCAAATGAAGATTTCATTTATTAAGGGAAAAAAACTATCCCAAACCTACCTGACCCTGTGTGAAAAAGTAATGCCCCCCCCTCTTGTTAAGTCATGAATTAAATGTAATTTACCACATTTTTTATTTCAATTTCACTAGTCACACCCAGTCCTGATTACTGCCAGATCTGCTGAATCAAGAAATCACTTCACTAGAACCTGTCTGACAAAGTTAAGTAGGCTAAAAGATCTCAAAAAGCAAGACATCCTGCCATGATCTTAAGAAATCCAAGAACAGATGACAAACAAAGTCATTGACATATATCATTCTGGAAAGGGTTACAAAGCCATTTCCAAGGCTTTGGGACTCAAGCGAACCATAGTGAGAGCCATTATCCACAAATGGAGAAAACTTGGAACAGTGGTGAACGTTCCCAGGAGTGGCCGGCCTACGAAAATTACTCCAAGAGCACATCGAGGACTCCTCCAAGAGATCACATAAGAACCCAGAACAACATCTAAAGAACTGTATGCCTAACTTGCCTCAGTTAATTTCAGTGTTCATGATTCAACAATAAGAGAGACTGGACAAAAATGGCATCCATGAGAGAGTTCCAAGGTAAAAACCACTGCTGACCAGAGAGAACACAAAAGCTCATCTCACATTTGCCCAAAAAAACATCTTGATGATCCCCAAGACTTTTGGGGAAATATTCTGTGGACTGATGGGACAAAATTAGAACTTTTTGGAAGGTGTGCATTCTGTCGCATTTGGCATAAAACCAACACAGCATTTCACAAAAAGAACATCATACCAACAGTCAAACATGGTGGTGGTAGTGTGATGGTCTGCGGTTGCTTTGCTGCTTCAGGACCTGGATGACTTGCCGTAATTGATAGAACCATGAATTCTGCTCTCTACCAGAGAATTCTGAAGATGAATGTCCAACCATCAGTTTGTGACCTCAAGCTCAAGTGCACTTGGGTAATGCAGCAGGACAATGATCCAACACAGACCAGCAAGTCGACCTCTGAATGGCTTCAAAAAAAAAACAAAATGAAGGTTTTGGAGTGGCCCTAGTCAAAGTCTGGACTTAAATCTGATTGAGATGCTGTGGCATGACCTTCAAGTGTGGCTGAATTAAAACAATTCTGCAGAGTGGACCAAAATTCCTCCACAGCAGTCTGCAAGACTCATTGCCAGTTATTACAAACGCTTCGTTGCAGTTTTTCTCGCTGAGGTTGGCACCAATAGTTATTAAGTTTCGGGGTCAAGTACTTTTTCACATAGGGCCAGGTGGGTTTGGATAGCTTTTTCCCTCAATAAATGAAATCATCACTTAAAAACTGCGTTTTATATTTATTTGGGTTATCTTTGTGTAATATTATAATTTGTTTGATGATCTGAAACATTTTAGTGTGACAAATATGCAAAAAATAAGAAACCAGGTAGGGGGAAAATACTTTTTCACAGCACTGCACATATCCAAACCAACAAGCTAGCTTGCTTTCTTGTGAGCCATCTTACCACTAAATAAACATTTTGGGGTCAAATAACCGTAACTTTCAGGCAAGGTGATTATATTATCATAGGGGAGTAGCAAACGTTCAGTTGTCAAACGCATGGAAACTCACCAACAATGGACACCCAAATGCAAACGAGTTGTGCACCAGCCATAAACTCAGAATATGACTCTTTTGATACTATAACATTAAGTTCAAAATGGAGAGGCAGCAAGATAAATAGCTGCCTAACTTTGTTACTGAGAACCAAGAACACTAGCCCTTCAACGCCCTCCATTTTTCCCTTTTTTGTATCGTGTGAGGTTATGTTGTGATTAGTGCCATGTTGAAAACAACATCCTCTACTTTCTGTGGTTGATTCCACCTACAATGGAGCATGTACTATGCTGTGTAGAAAAAGAGAACGTGGCACCAAAACTGAGTCGGGAAGAGTCAAGTAGACCTGGTATGCAGTAGGAAAGCACCATTAATTATGAATCATCTGCCATAGTGATTAACAGTGTTGCACGACTAGCTGCATCAACATGCACGAGCTGGCCTAAAGTCAGTCATTTAATTTCTGGAGCTAAAATAGACTGCTTGTTTATTATCAAGTAATATAACTGCCACCAATTCTATTTATTAACCAGACCACAATGCTTCATGTTCTTGCAGTGAGGTGAGGGGGACTGAGGGACTGAGCTGGGAGCAGGATACTGCTGCCAAAAAGAAATAAATTCCTCTACACAGGAACTAGTAAGCATAACAAGCATTTCGCAGCTAAAATCCAACTTGCTTTTAAAGGTTGGAAGGCTATTTCCTATTTCAATGGAAATTTTTGTTTGAAAATATTATCTTTGACATATTTTAGCGCAAAATTTAATGAATGGTTCTGGTTTTTGTTTCAAGTACAGTGAAAAGAGATTGTTTCTGGCACATGAGATTTATTTGGCAGCAAAATTTTATATGCCTCAGGAAGTGCGTGCTTACCTCTATGTTAGGGCTTCTCAAATCACAGTTCTCGAGGGCTGAGAACTGCTGGTTTTCCAACCTACCTTTACCTGGGAGTCAGGTGAGATGACAATCTGGCCAATCAGCAGCATTAATTGTTCACTTAATTGCCTGGAAGGAGGGAAAACCTGGACGGTATTAGGGTTTGAGGGCCGGATTTGGAAAGCCTTGCACTATGTGACAATACACATCATCTACGCATATACTGTATGTCTGAGTGCCATCCTTGGCCTGTATTAGGCCCATGTAACCCATTTTACCATCTTTTGTATGTATTGAGGCTTGGTATGAGGTAAATATTTGAATAACGATATGGTTTGAGACAACTGAAGTTAGCACAGGGGTGGGCAATCACGGTCCTGGAGGGCCGGTGTGTATGCAGGTTTTTATTCCTATCAATTACCCTGACTAATTGAGTTAATTGATTGCATGCACAAATATAGATTTTCGCAATGATACGATCAAAGGAAAATGTTTTATGAAGGGAGGCACGACTAGTCTTTGTAGTTTCATGATAATTTAAAGAAATGCACATGAAACGTCAGATTTCATTAATGGTTTGGCTAATTGAGACAATCTACTAATTAAAGGCCAGACGTTGGTGTGAAAACCAGGGACAGATACGGCCCTCGCTGCCCACCTCTGAGTTAGCAGGTGATTCTCATCATGATTTGGTGTTAAAGCAGTATGCAGGAATTCAAGGTTGAGTCATTCAACAAAGATGGGCGGAGAATGATAAATTTGCCTACAGGTACATGAGAAATTAATTGAAGGGTAGCTAAGACTCACACTTTTATCTTATGTTTTCTGTTAAGTAGGGTTCAAGGTCAGAAAAAACTTTTTTTTAAAAATGTTTTTAAATATTGTAGGACAATGCAGCCTAAATATTCCATATCTGCAGGTTGCTGCACCTGAAGCTGAATCACACTTACAGTGAGAAAACTATTCAAACCTGATTGCATGTGTTTATGGCCACAGCACATCAAATGGATAATATCTAGATTTTGTTTATAATTAATTACACATTTACCTATAATGCAGTAGGACATTTTTCTAATCCTGGAAACCTTAGAATTTCTACTAGATTTTAAATAGGCTTGCATTTCCACTGGTCTGAACACAGCAGTTACATTTGAAGGACCAATATGTGGGTCTGTAGGATCTATGGGTTTAGGTTTTATGGGATTAAAAACTATGTTCTTCAAAGAAAGATAGGGATTTTGATATTTCACCCGCTATGGTGCAGAAATTACATAATTAAAAGATTGAAAGGATGTGGAGGAATTTCCTTGCATAAAGGACAAGGACACAAGCCTAAAATTACAATCGGTGATTGTCGATTACTCAGAAAGCACTGTATTAAGAACCATCATTTATCTGAAAGTGATATATCCATATTGGTTAAAAATGACTTTTCAAAACCTTTTTCAAGCACTATAATATATAGTATGAATCGTAGTTACATTCAGAAATGTCATTTAAAACTTTACTGTGCAAAAAAGGAAGCCGTATGTTTTCAGTGTTCAGAGGCTCACTCAGTTTATCAGGGCTTGGAGGCCTTTGTGATGAGAGATCACACAATGGAAGCTTGTATTGTAGTCAGACGAATCAATGTTTCCCGTCCTTTTGGGAAGAAATGGGCATTGTGTGCTCCGGATGGAAGAAAAGGGCAATTCATACTGTTACCAGCAACATGTCGAGAAGCTATGGTCCGCCATGGTATGGGGTTGTGTCAGTGTGCGATTACTGCAGTTGCAACTTCTTTGAAACCGATAAAATCTGGAATTGACACAAAACTGGGCAACGCATCTAAAGATAGACAGCGTGGCGAAAGGCAGGATGAATGCAGAGGTTGAAATCATTGACAAAAGCAGCAAAATGAGCTCGCAATGGCTGGAATTTTTTATTTTTTTTTAATTAGACACATAGTTTACTCACTATTGTGCTCTTTCATGTTGGAAACTGGTTCCTAAAAAGTTGGGCGACAAACCTGTTTTAACACCTGAGCTGTTAACACCCAATAAAACATTTGACGTGCCTCAGCCCTGCTCCAGCTCAAGCAACTCAAAAAGAAACAACTATGGTAAGCTATGCAATGCTGATAGCATATGACAAAAAGTCCTCACATCTGAAGGACAATATGCAGGCAGTGGTCTTTCTTACCGCCAAAAGTACTCTCCCGTGTAAAATGGTAAAAAAAAAAAAAAATCTGGATTTAAGAAGTCCCTGGGTGTCATTGACCCTCGTTACATCTTTCCCTGCATGGAAGCATTTCTCAGAATCTGCAGTTCAAGCTGAACACAGCTGAACTGTTTAGTTTATCACAGCAACCTGCTCCCATCACTTAGGAGGGAGGATGCTGTGGTGCGTGATTCCTTTTACTTGACAACTGGCCCTTGCTTCTTTAGCACACCATAAATTACACAATACAGATGCCATTGGAGGATGGCGCAGTACACGCATATCTGGCTAAAGAAGGAGCACCCTTCTTCAGGGCTCCGAGATTAAACTTTTGACCATGGGTATACAATTACAAATGAAGAATATATCTCATTTCCTTTATGCAAGAATTGGAGCTGCTTTCCAGAAATGGAATGAACTCAAGCATATACTGACAGATTGCGGAATAAAGCTACCAACATGACGCCTTCTATGTAGTATCCAGGCATGGTTATTAACAGAGAAAGAGCTATGTTTGTTGGAGATCGTATGGCATGGTTTTCTGAGAAAAATAGTTAAGGGTGGATATGAGCGTATAAATGCATCAAGTAGGAAGAGTAAACAGAAGGAAATTGACAGTGAGCTGGATTGGTGATATAAAATCTCAAAAGCCTTCGAGAAATAACAAAGACATCACCATCCAGGAAATATTTGGGACATGAATGCAGACTGCAGAACTACGCACTGCAGAAAAAAGTCCTGTTTGATGTTACTACGACACGGGAAGTATGGATCAATGTCAAGAAATACTAGGCATTGACACACTCCAAGCGCGGAAAATCATGATGGACAAAACAGTATTGATGCAACTGGTGGATGAGAGACTTTCCCCATCAGGAGTGCCCCTGGGCCAGTGATGTCCCTGTGGGTAATATTGATGATGATGACGTCACTCGAGAGTAATTTTAACACTATGAAATTGTTTTATTGCAAGGAGGTTTTTTGTCATGTCACTAAGCCCTTGCAACTTGCAATTCTGTGAAGGCATCAGAAATGCGGAAAGTACACTTGGATTTTGGAGCAACATGTGCTGCCTTCAAAACTAAATTTCTTCCAGGGACACCCAAGCATATTTCAATGAAACAATGCAAAACATGTTTTGCACACATTACAAGGACCTGACTGAGTATAAAAGGGGTGGAGGTACAGGACTGTCCTGCCTGCAGTCCCGACTAGTCCCAAAAAGTGAACAGATGGAGTATTTTAAAATGCAATGTGTGAAAATGAAGAGCTCATGCTGTTGCATACATTAAAACTATTTTGCAGGAAGAGTCAGACAAAATTACCCCTGAAGCACTTCATCACTCAGTGTCTGTACTCCTAGATGTTAGTGTGCTGAAAGGAAGTGGCAGTATTACAAGGTTTTGATCACTCCTGCCCCTACTTTTTTTTTTAATTCAGCAAAAAATCAAAATTGAGATGTTATTAATTTGAAAAATAATTAAAATTCACATGGGGGAACATCAAATTATGTGTTGTTGGTTTGTTTTCATGGAAATGCCAGTCAAAGAAAATTCAAAAATCGAGACCATTTTTGTCATGTCCTGGGTTTTTTTCTGATCTCATGTATTATGGTTTAGTTTTGTTGGTTTGCAGTCTGCATTTCATCACTGTCCCGCTGGCTCTGCTGGTTGTTTGGGAATCCATAGAATGCATATGGAAAACCACCCTTGAATGGCCTTCATGTGACTCCACTCTATGCAGACTCATCTGTACTCTGTATTTAGAAAAGTTGCAGCTGTGACACCACGAGTTCGGAAAAGAACTACACTCCTAAACTGGTAATGGGGTTTGGCCACACAGTTGCAGTTAGTCAGGCACTCCAGATCGTGATCGGAATTGAATATTCCCTGTCCCATGTTGGGTGCTAAATATGCGGTTTAGTCTTGTGTCTGATTTCACAGTGCATGATGCATTTTGTTCAACATTTTGATGATGACTTTACTGTATAATTCAAAGGAATTATACAGTGCACAGTCTGATTTATAACCACATCGAGATATGACTGTGAAAAGTTACAATTTGTGCTTCATTAGAAATATTCACCCTGATTACTTTCTTCTTCTGATTCTTTTTTCATTTTCTTCTTGCTCTTCCTATAAGGTCCCTTTTCCTCATCATTATCTGCTAGTTTTCTGCCTCATTCTTCTTGTTCTTTGTGACTATTCCTTGTCTTCTGTTTGCTGATCTTCATCATCACCACCTTCCTCTTCTTTGTGTCGTCACGTGTCTCGCAAATGTATCATTAAGTTTCAAGGCAACAAGAGAATGATTGATGAATATGTATCCTGTGATTTCAGACGCATATAAGACTTTCAGATGTCTGCATTTCTATACCTTAATCGACACCTTTTTGGAGTGCTGGTACATATTTATTTCATATTCTACCAGCTCAGTGAAAGTATAACATTGGTCCAGGAAATTTATCCGCAGTGTCTCCAGAAAACCAGAAAAAATGAAACAGAAAAAATATGGAATACAAACGGCTAACTTCATCCCAACTCTTCTCTTTTCACATTATTTGGCAGATAAAGCTGGTACAACATAGCAACAGTAACCAGACGAATGTGCGCCAATAACTGAGAGCCAATAAGTCAACTGGAAAAGATCCCTCACTGAACACTGTAAAGTATGACATAAAAATAAAATGCATTTGTATTTACTTCATGATCATAATCTGTGAACCAATCAATGGTAACATAACAAGGCATGACAAACAGAAAAAAGCCATCCAAAGCGCAATTTATCATATCTGTACCTTAGCTTGATTCCTGTGTGGGTACATTTGAAATCTATTTTAATCTATGTTTCTACACCGATTTAAAAAAATCCTGCTTGATCTACTTAAAAAAAATCAAGGAAGTTTTATGCTTTAGATTATTATGTAGACCAAGCAAGGCTGAGCTTTGTATTAACTACTTAATTATTTTGATGCTATAAATACATTTGCGAGTAAAGTCAACTTGATTTTATTTTGTAGATCAAGCAAGACTAAATTTTGAACAATATTTTCTTTGTATGTAACAAATATATTGAGTATTTCTGCTCTGTAGTCCTCAGTGATGTTTGCAAACTTACAATAAATATTTATCTGCAGGTAAGATTTACACTGAAAAACCCCAGTATGTCCACAGTTGGCATACATAACAGACGTCTCCATACTGGGGCTGTGAAAGTGCTCTAGAGGTCAGCTTTGTCTGACATATTATCATAGCAGCAGTAAAGAAGGGTGTTTCGTGAATGGATGTTTCAGCATTTTCAAGACGTGGTGGGTATGAAACTTTACTAGTTGAAATATCACTTTCAGCAAAAACAACTAGTGGCAGACTTGAAATAAATCAGGTTCATTAAAGCCTATACGGTACAAGATTGGGCACGTAAGGACAGAGGATAAGTCAGCTGTTTATAAAACGGGTGATTCCCATCCTTAAATGTGATTGGCTGAGCCGCGTTTTATGCCGGTATAAAATCACTGTAACCCACTGTATTCTGAGGCAAACCGCAGCACACAATATCCCTGCATGCAACCAACTACTGATCTGACTTGTTAGGTTACTTTTCAAGACTTTTAGTTCGCTATTTCAGTGTTAGCGAAGTTTAGCCTTTTAACCCGCTAACCAGGCGGCTATCTACCTAGCTAGCTATTGCATTACAGAGTTCAATATCATTTTAACTTGCTTGCTGTGTTGCTAACTAGCTTGCTATTTCAGTATTAGCGATAAGGTGTTGATTTTTTTTTGTTGTATGTTTAATTTATGGGCGATGTGTGGGGTAACTACATCCATTATAGTGAACGCTAGCTAGTTGACAAGCTGGCTAGCAAACTAATGCACAATTCAACATGTTTTACTGGACACCAGCAAGTGTGGATGACAAAAGTCAATCTTGTTCCCTACTCTCGCTGCTGGTTGTAATGATATGGCCGATTGGCGCGAGTTGCGAACAAGGAAACACGAAAACTGAAATGAATGTAAAATTATTTAACGGGGCCTTCAGGAGACTGAAGGAGACATTCCAAATAGCCTGCATTCATATTATATCTACATTAACGAGCCCAAATAGCCTGATGTGACATTATGGCGCTAGATGGAAAAGCAATCTTAGCGTCTGTGTTGCTTGCCAACCATTCTGTCCATTATGTCTTGCTTGGTGGAAGAACAAATAGTTCTCAATTTTATTGTTGCATTATTACCAATAAATTGTTGATTATTTTTCTTTTGTGTTTATCTAATGGGCTATATGTAGGGTAACCATTTTATAAAAGCAATAAGCCCCTTGAAGCAGTGGGTTAGAGTGATTTTATAATAGTGGAGGGGCACTATGGCACTCCGCTGCGCGTCTTTCCTTAGAACGCCCCTCCGCCGTTATAAAATCACTGTAACCCACTGCTTCTCAGGGCTTATTCCTTAAGTATCCCATTGTGCATTGCCCCATGCTGCAGCCAATCACTCAGCTTCAAATTAACTTGTTTTGCTTTTGTCAATATATAGTAAATATCACAAGTCTATTCTTTGTTACGTGGGTATACGTAAGAAAATGGGCAGAGATTACGTAAATTTTTCTAGTTAGGTAAAAAAAAAAAAAAAAAAAAACTTGCAATGTCTTATGTTTTAAACAAATGCAGGGTTATTCAAACTAAATATTTTCATGTAAAAAAAAACAAACCTAATTTTAGCATAACATAACATGAATGGCGAGTACAAGCCGTTCAGCCCAACTACGCTCGCCAGTTTCTTTATACTATTGTATATATATTCTTTCAGATACTCAATGACTCAATGGTATCTAGCTTTAAGTCAAACCTGCTCTTGAAAACCCCCAAGGTCTCTGCCTCAACAATATGGTCAGGCAAACTATTCCATATTGAAATTACTCTTTGGGTGAAGAAATATTTCCGAATATCAGTGCTAAATTTACATTTGGTTAACTGCCATTTGTGACCCCGAGTTCTACTAACAGCACTTGGTCGAAAGAATCCTACATAATTCACTTTGTTAATCCCTTTAACATATTTAATAATCATAATTTGACATACACTATGTTTTCATTATTTGTAATTGTACAGATAATTTTTACTCCCCATCCAAAACCACTGAATGGATGTATACAGGTTGGAAATTACCAAAATAAACTTGCAAACTATGTTTGCGAATAGAGAGAAACATTTTAAGAAGATTTGAAAAGAGTCATTAATGCTTATCAAAGCAAGGTTAGTGGAACATTTCCAGGTGTGTCTGCGTAGGGCCTCTGCCTGTAGAGGATACAATTATAACTGTTTTTCAAGCTCTGTGAAGATGAATATGAAAAGATTGATTACATTTCCCGATTTATTATTATGGCATATAACCTTATTCCCAATGAAGTTCCAAACACAACTTAAATTTTGTGTATTGCTCCATGCATGTTTTCAGAAGGAATTTCCTGTAAGGTGTCAAAGGGGACCACAGTGTCCTTATATCCAGGATCAGAACCCAGCAGCTGGAACATTTCCTGATTCTTTTTGTTGTACTGCTCGATATCATATAGAGAAGATTTGTACAGTATTTGGCTGCTCATTTTGAGCACAGGCAGGTCAGAAGCAAATAACCCCAGTGCCAATAGCCTATGTTGCGGCAGAGGAGGTGCTTGAACATATTCTTATTGAAATTCAAGGCAGTAGGCTGGTGGGGTTGAGGGGGAAGGAGTGTGCTGGTTGCTAGCAGCTATCAGAATTAATTCTACTTGAGCCTTAACCACTGGAGGGAGAAGAACGCACTGTGTGTCTCAATATAGCATAGCAGGTTGATTTCTTCCTGTATCTCTAAAGCTAATCTCTATTTGAATTAACTTTATTAATACTCATGAGAGATTACAAACATATTGTACACAATACGTTGTGCGTGCCTAATAATTTGTACAAGTAATACATGACATGCATACACTCTTTGGATACAAATGAGGTCCTAGGTGCTAAAAATGGATCGAGATGGATCCCTCAGAGTGGAAATAGATGGTTAAAGGAACTATTTGACATTTTTCTCAAGTTGAAGGGCCTAGAGGTAAAATTGCCTTACTCACATTTTCACACACCCAGAGGTAAGGATGGCAAAAACGTCTTTTTTTTGTTACCCAAGTGATTTTCTCAATTTTGTAAAAATGGACATTTTGTGACTTAAGTACTTTTAGTACAGGATTCTTCAATTAGTAGAGTTATTGATTGATTATACACTCAGACTTCTTTTTCTCAAAATATACCATTTGTGACTTAAGTACTTTTAGCACAGGGGGTCTCCAATTAACAGATGTTTTTAATCTATTATGTACTCTGATCCTTTTTTTAATGAAAATAGACATTTTGTGACTTAAGTACTGTAAGCACTGGGGTCTTCAATTTGGTATCTCCTTTACTGGAAAGGAGTATTCTTTCCTTTAATGTCACAGAACATGGCACTGCAGTCCAGTCACGTACACTACAATTAAAATGTGGTGCATTGTGCGCTGAGCCTTTTTCAGAGCTCTATCCTGCTTTGGTCCCTGAGTGTAATATCTAGTTGTTTGAAAAGTACACATTCCCTTGCAGAGTCCTCCACCCTTGTCTCCTATGGCATGTTTGTGAAGTTGCAAATAGATTTTGTGAGCTTAGAACACAAGCCTGCACTATTAAATGTTTCCATAAATCACTTTCTCTGTAAAAGTAATATTGGAGCCTCTTTGGTCATGACAGAGAATTATTATCAAAGATACAGATGTGAGCGTGTGGAGCCCAGCAGTGCTTTGCTGAAATTTATGATTTGGCTATTGTTTGTCCTCCTGATATTGAGCTAACTGAGCCACACTTAATATTTGTCATGTTACAGAGGTGGTGATTTATGCGTGAGTTTCAAGGTTTTGATCCTATGTTTACATTGAGCTGCATTTGTATTTTACTTTGCCTGCGCAAATCTCTGTGCAGCATTGATCTTAAACACTGTATTCTGAATATTTGGTTACACTTTACTTGAAGGTACTGTCATAAGAGTGACATGACACTGTCATAACTGTTACATGTGTCATGTAACAGCTATGACAGTGTCATGTTGCTGTTATGACGAAGTTGTCATAATCAAAACAACTCAAACAATGTCAACTTGTCATCTCAGGAAACCGAATGACACTTAATGACAAAGTTTATGACATTAACTTAATGTTTCTGACACATTCATGTCTGTGTCATGTCACTCTTATGACGATACCTTCAAGTAAAGTGTTGCTGAATATTTACACTGTTGTAGACAAGTTTTCTGCAAGAAAGTTTAGCTGAGACCTTGCAAGAAAAGCCACAATTCTGTCATGAAATCTTTTTTCTTGACTATTTTTGATGATATCTGCACTCTCACAATGTTACTAATGCCACCCTGACACTCGCACTGTCTACGCAATGCGCAGCAAAAAATTTGAACTATGCACAAACAATGCGTGAACACCTCGTGAGAAGTTCCTGCCATGCGCGAATGGTTTGTCGCGTGCGAGAACTATGCATGAGCTGGGTGTGCCATGATCACGTGAACAACTTGTGACAACACCCTTACACGGCACAAATTGACAAGCACCATCAGCAGTGTTCGAGCCGAGTTCACGTAGTGTTCACACAAGTGGCATGCACATTGCGTGTCGAATGCGTTCAGAATTTTTGAACATTTGAAAATTCTCTCTACGACACGGCATGCACCCCGGCACCCTTCAGACACTCCTCACACTCGTTCCCGAAGACTTTAATCACTGCCACGACACATTGCTTGGCATTGCGGGAACAAAAATCGTGTAAGTGTCAGGGTGGCATAAGAATGTTTCCAGTAGATAGTGTGGTGGGAAAATATCCTAAAATGTTCCAAATTCAAAGTAAAACCATAATCTCAGTTCAACAAGAAAACCCTTTAAAAAAGAAAAACTGCTGTAAAAGAAGAATCTGTGGAGAAGCAAAAACTTATGGACTGCCAAGAAACCCAGATAAGCCAAACTCTGTCTGGGCCTTCAAGGCCGGCCTAATGAGCAAACCTTCTGGAATGACCATATCGGTCAGCCGGGCCCAGTACCTGAGCATGCGCACCTGAGTGTCCTGGAGCCATCCACGTCCTCAGATAACTTACTGAACTTCAAGAGAAACCAAGGTTTGGGAGACTTAGGTGTGGTCTTTGAGCATCCCTGGCGGACAAAAATGAAGGTACACTATTATGTAATGACCATCTTGTTACTAAGGGTGGAGTCGCTATGGGACAATGTACCAATCAGAATTAGTAATGTTCCGGAAGGTGGAGAGAGTCTCGTTTAATCCCACCTGTAGAAATGTGCCAAAAGGTCAATAAAAATGAGGGTTCGGACAGCCGAAGGGCAGTTGGTGTTGGGCGATGGATTTGAATTCTTCGTGGCTGGCGCAGACCATACTGGGGTTTTCTGTATTTTACCTAGCTTTTCGCTAGCGGAAATTTAGCGAATGTTTGGAGTGTTAGTTCGCCTGCCTACCGACATCATAACATAGTGTTTTTTGACATCTATAGATTCCTTAGGTTGTCTAATTTCATATTTATATTTCATTGTAGCTGAAAGTAAGCTCACTACAGCTATGGAAACACGGCATGTCAGGCGAGCCTGTGGGCTGTGAGGGTAACCTTTACATATTGGGTACAACCTAATGTTAGTACATCTAAGCTCCATGATCATACAATCAAGAGTAACATACTGCGTTTGAACAGCATGAAAAGACAGCAATATAGCTACAGCAACCCATCAACCAATTAACAATGTTAATGTTAGGGTTATTGCTGGCCTAAATTAACTTAGCTAGCTAACGTTAGCTTTTTGCCAGCGAAAATTCAGTCTATATTTGAAGCGTTATTTCGCCTGCTTATGGACATCACAACATAGCATTTTTGCCATCTATAGATTCTTTAGGTTGTCTAGTTTCATATGATGTGTCTGTAGCTGAAAGTGAGCACAATACAGCAAAGGAAATATGGCATGTCGGGAGAACCCTCGGTTGTGAGTTTACGTTTACATTTTTACATATGCAATGGCGGCCATCTTGAATTTTTTGTAAGCCTCTCCCTCCAGGAGCCCGATTAATGTCCAGTGGCCCAATATGTTGTACATCATGGTATTAGAGAGAGAGAGAGTGAGAGACGCACGCACACCACACCACACCATGCATGCGTTATTTGGATCTATGGTACAACGGACTTCTGCCATCATGTTCCATGTGCCATTCCAGTCATACAGCGAAAACCATTCAGTGAGTTTGTATAAAATTTGGCATAAATATTCCAGAGCCATATACCTTTAGATGTTTTACTGGCATCACTAAGATGCCGTCGCAGCTTTGGCATATCCATTGCATCTAAACATTCAAAATGAGGTCTAATTCAACAAAAATTACCCTGACTGATTCCATTGCCTACTTAAGCCGCTCCCTTGGAATCCTGAACCCCACGTATATAATTATAATGGTATATATATATATACCAATTTCACATTTACAAGTACAGCATTATCTACTAGATGGGCAATGGACATGCCCATGGGGTTTTGCCCAATTTCATCTGACAGCTGCGCACCGGGGGACTGCGTCTAGTTTTATCTGGGTTTTGCCAGTCAACAATGAAACAGTTATGTCCTCTGCTGCCCGTAGCTCTTGTTTTCTTTGACATGCTTGTCTCTGTTTGGGTTACGCCGGGTAGAAATACAAATGGCGGATTCGCTTCCTTCTCTCCAGAAAACAGTGGGAGTGGTTTTCCCCCGGCCCCTCCTCGGCTTCTTCCTGACGTCAACAAGAAGCCCAATCTGAAGTTGCGTTTTTTTTCCCCCCTCCTACTGAATTCATGGGGGAGGAGGCGAGACTGAAGTTCATTGCCCAGAAAACATGTCAGTTATTGTCAGTGACAGAGAAGATTGAGGGATGCATGCAATAACCTGAAAAAAAAAAAAGGATTTTCCGGTGATTAATCCTTTAATGAAGCTATTCTAGGATACTACAGTGCGTGTGGAGTGGAAGTCAAGTAACCTATGTATGTAAAACAAAATTTTAAACCTCTGTTTGTTCCATTCCTAAAGAAATCTCAATGTAATTTCAGAGTTGGGCAACAATTGCCACAGGCTCCGAATACCTATATTGGTTAGGTTATAACAGTACAATGTCATAGGTAGCTACCCCAGCAACACTTTGAATATAAATTCAACAGATCGTAGCAGAAAGCTCCTCATTCTGTCTGTAATTTTGTGGCATGCATGTTATTTGAACTGTCATACAGTTACCCTTCAAATTTAAATGAGATCTCCAAATCTATCATTTTGACAATTGATGTCCAATAGGCATAACTAGCAGAGACAGAAAGCTATTTTTTTTGCATCTTTATGCTTGATTTTATTCAAGTATCAAATTAGAAAACATATTTGTCAGCTGAACACCAATTCCATACATGGTAGATACTGTGACTGGGCGCAAGGGACCATACAACCAGAAAACCAGTTTTTTTTAATGTTAACATTAACTGTCTGGCGCATTATAGCCAGTGGCGGAGCTTGAGTGGTGTCTAGGGTGTCACTGGGCACTCCTGATATTTGACTGGCCACCCCGGGTGCCACCTCAAAATTCATATGCAATCCCTGGCAGTTTGATGCAGATTGACATCTCATTTCACCTTTTATTGAACTAAGGGTCTATTTGGTTGCTTTTTCAAACTGAAGACAAGGAAAGAGAATATTGCCACAGCTCACGAGGCACACAAGTGACTGACACCATTATGGTTTACCTGTGTAAAAGTGCCATATTTAAGTGAATTTAAGATTTAGCTTCAAGTTTAGGTTTCTCAAACAACTGTTGTGAAAGTTGAGTCACTGTGTGGATGCAAACTGTCTATTCATAACATGGTTCCATAACAGACAGTTTATCAGATCAGAGAGATCAGTTCTCATTAAGCTTAACATTATGTTTAAATCAGTATTAATAATACACACCACACATAGAGAGTGCTGTGTTGTCAAGTCTGGAGCGTCGTGCCGCGGAGGCAGGAAGGAGAAGCACCGAACTCAGGTGCAGGGAAGGGTTTTGATATATTTATTATGATGCCCACATCGCAAGGCAGTGGGCACAGACATTGAAGGTGAAGCAAAAATGAAAAGGAACAGAGGTTCAGCAAAGACAATAGGCAATACAGACAATGACTGTGAGACTATAGCTAAGTATTACACAAAATGAAAAGGGAATGAGGTTCCTTTAAATACGTAAATTAAAGGGCTGCGTTAGAGCTGGCAGCACTTAGAGTTGGAGTTTAAGTTGAACATGCAAGATATGGATAAAGTAAAAAAAATACTTACAGCACTGTTTCAGTGTAGCACTATGAGACATCACAAAGGCATGTACTTTGTACAAATGAACTAGTGTTTATACATCTCTGCTACCACTCAGTGGAAACAACAAATGGATGCAAGTGATAATTGAATAATAAGCAGTGAGTGATCTGGGATCAGTAGACCTGGAGGTAGGAGGCATGTCCTTAAAAGTGTCTTAAGTTATTGTGTATGAATGTTTGGGTACTGTTGGGCAATTAGCACAGCTGTCAGTTTTCAGCAAGTTAAAAATTAACTATTTGAAATCCATTAACTCAGAAAGATTTTTTTTTTAAATTTGAACTCAAAACAGGTTTTCTTTTTTTTTTATTAATTACACAAAAGTTTACCACAATCTGCAGATCGGCTGTTTGCTATCAAAAGTGCAAAATTATGGCTATTCGCTTTAGAGTAGGGCAAACCAGGATCAAATCAGTAATTTAGGCTGTTAGTTGATTTTCAAGTGCACTTATAATAGTAGTGTGAATCTGTCAGCACATCTGTGATTTTATCTGCATTATTCAGGGAAAATTAAAGTAATTTGGTGTCAGACATTGTGGTAACAAATGAAACAATGTCAAAGAAAAATGTCAGAAACACTTTCTGGAGTTGAATGAATTTGATCTCTTAGTCCAGTGGTTCACAATATTAGTCCTGGGGACCCCTGTTACACTGTTTGTTCTAACCACTATTGAATTCAAGCATTTTTACAAGGTGTTAATTTTCCTTAATTTCACCATTCTTTATAAGATATACTTTATTGAAACCCATGGGGTAATTTGTCCTCTGCATTTGACCCATCCTATAGTAAGAAGCAGTGGGCTGCCACAGAGCTGTGCACAGGGACAAACTCCAGCTCTAAAGCCAGTTCCTTGGTCAGGGGTACTGGTAGGATTGTGCCTATGATGCATCTCTTTGTCTGTGGGGGAAACCGGAGTACCCGGAGTAACACGGGGAGAACATGCAAATATGCAAACTCCACACAGAAAGGCCCCAGGCAGGATTCGAACCCACAACTGTCTTGCTGTGAGGTGCTAACCACTGTGCCACCGTGCCGCCCTATGAGGACTAGTCACCCTTTTCAGTCACACTATGTCAGAAATGGCTATGCATGCACTGAAGAGTTTCAGATTCCATACAAAACATTCCAATTGTATCACATTGCAAAGGTTTTTATTGCATAAAAAGCAATAAAAATTGTAACTGATGAGTGAAAGAATCAATTGGTTTGTAATTACTAAAAGTGTGGACACATGGTCACTTAAAAATAGTAATTTGGTATTTTACAGCAAATTAATAAGTCAAGCGACAGTGAGCCAAAGGGAAAATAGGAGTTAAGAAATCTTATTTGGACTCTATTGATTCACTATCATCTTTAATTCAGTCAGTTTAAATTTTCTGTGCACCCTTCTCGCAAATGTTTGCAACAAAGAATGCTATTTGTTCGACGTTGCATGCAGCATCTTGGACAATGTGGCTCATGAGGGTAAATGATCTATTTAAACATAAAAAACAAAGCAAGAAAAAAAATTACAGCTGTGTAAAATTAAGATTGCAGTTGTGATTTGTACAATAACCAGCAGACACAGGGCGTCTCCTGGACCAATCCTGAGAATCACTGTCTAAGGGAGTCATTTTAAATTGATCAGGATTCTGTCATGATCTGTGGACCCCCTGAAGAAGCCTTGGCAACCCCACGTACAAACAAAACTCCTGTCCTGCCTCTGAGTATAGTTTCTGTGTGTCTTTGCCATGTTCAATAATCCGTCATCAAAATAATTAACTACAGGCAGTTTGGTGGCAAACAATCGTGGGGTGCCTAACATGAGCTTGCGAGTACCTTTCTTCACACTCCTGCAATTTACTCTGCTTGTACTAGCTCCAGGCTCGGACTGGTAATCTGTGATTTTGGGCATTATCCCGGTGGGCTGCTGTACTTCAGACATGCTTTGGGCCGGCCCCTACAAGTTAACACCGGCCCCATTCACTGCCTAGTAATTTCGAGTGGCCACTATCAATAGTTAAGATGGTGATCTGATTTCGACTGATGACACCATATGTTCATGACGGGGGCGTGCAGCTTATATACCCCTTACTTTTGGTATACATCTCTGTGATGGTGGCCCACCATTGGTGGGCATATGGCATAATTTTTCTTTTTCTTTTTTTTTAACTGTAAAATCCTGACAACAAACTAAAATATAATAAATAGTACTTTGCTGAAGCCAAACTACAATGTTCATTTTGTATTAGGTGGATTTCTGTTCGAAGATTTAGCAAAAATGTGTAGCGGTACATGGTGGGGTAGGAATCTAAAGGCTGACGACCTTAGGGGTCTAGCCTTCTCATGTGGTGTGGTGGTTTTGCCCAGTCTAGTTAACTTTAGGTCTGTGACTGAATAAATTATGGAAAGAGGTGGCAAAAAGAGAAAGGGGGGAGTGGAGAAGATTAGGGACAAAAAGCAGAAAGCTCCTCAAGCTGACGCTTCTAAGTGTTTTAAAATAGATAATTTGTTTGCTGTCGCCAGTGGTGCTACAACTAGCGTTGCTGCTAGTGCTCCCAACGTCCCTACTACAACTTCAAAGGATGAAAATGAGGACATTACTGGAGAGGTCAGTTCAGGCTCAAAGCCAAGTGAAGTGTGTGTTGGGTCAGGTCGAGGGAAAGGACGAACAAGAGATTACTGAACCTGAAGTTGTTCATCATGCTCAAGTTTATGCTCGCAATTCTAATGTTAACGTTCCTTCAGAGAGGAGTACGTCTGAGACCGAGCCTGCTATGGACTGTTTCGGCCGCCCTAACCAAAACGAACAGTCTTTATTTTTTGAAAAACACCCAACCCAGAACACAAGAAAGACAATAAATAAGTGGTTATGTTGCAGGAATGGCACTGGACGTTCGTGGCTAACTTATGAAGACATCACACGGACTGTGTTTTGTTCACTCTGCTTAGCTTTTAAATTCTTTCACAAAAGGTATGGGGGACTGGCATCATATAAAACAGCGCATCGAGGAGCACAAGAGAAGTGGCCAACACCGAGAATGCGCCGATGCCTATCTTTTATGGACCAGTAACAGGGATATAACGTCCATGTTGTGTGACCAGCAGATGTCCGCGAGGCGTGAGCAAGTGAAACAGCGCCGAAAAGTGATGGAACGAGTCGTTGATATTGTTAAAGTCATCGGGAAGCGTGAGCTCAGCTTTCGAGGAGGAGGGATATCCGAGGCAGCATACAGCCTTGACGATGCCACCATGGATCATGGAACTTTTCTGGAACTCGTACTTTTGCTGAGTAAGTTTAACCCCTGTTTGCAGAAACATGTACGTGAATGCAGTGAAGCAAGTAAGAAGCTACATGGCTCAGGCACTAGTACTACTGTGGGGGGTAGAGGGTCATATGTCACTTTCCTTTCTAAAACAACAGTCTGTGATAGAGGTTATAGGACACCTCATACAAGGTCATGTTGCTGCTGATGTCAGACAAGCTGAGATATTTTCAATTCAAATTGATACAACACAGGATATATCTTCCCATGACCAGTGCTCTGTTGTTATACGATACGTGACTGATGCTATTCATGAGAGACTGATTGGTGTGGTAAATTGCAAGGCATCCACTGGTCAATACTTTGCTGAATTTATTAAAAATCTCCCTGGCAAAATGGGCATTGACATGAAGCTGTGTGCAGGTAACTCAACAGATAGGGCAGCAAACATGCAAGGGGAGTACAGAGGATTCTCAACTCTATTGTCATCTCATGCGCCAGAGCAAGTGCACATTTGGTGCTACGCTCAAAAATTGAACCTGGTGCTTGCAGACACCACAGGCGTGGTCATAGAGAGTGCCTCCCTGTTCTCTCATTTAAATTACATTGCAGTGTCCCTGAGAGAATCCCACCAGAGAATGGGTGTTTGGGAAGAGGTAGCAGATACTCACCTGAAGCGTCTCACAGTCATCGGGCAGGCAAGATGGTGGGCCAAGGACATTGCCCTAACCAAAATATTTGGAGCATTTGGTGTTCCTGATAATTGTGCATATGTCACTGTTGTGTTAACCCTCACTACCATCAAAGACAACACCCGCATGGCATCCACTGTCCGTACAAAGGCAAAAGGGTATGTGGAAAGTTTGCTGAAATATGAAACAATATTGACAGCTCACATCTTCCTACGCATCTTTGAACAGACATCTGCTTTGTCCAGATACCTACAGACCTCTGGAACGAATCTAGTCACAGCTCATCGCCTCGTCACTGGCACACAGGAGAACCTCAAAGTATGCGAGGGATTTTGAATCTGTTCAGAGGTCAGCAGATGCCTTCGTCGCATGGGCAAATGACAAGCTGCAAAATGAGGAGGACTGTGAAGTGGAGGTTGAGAATGCACAGCCACGGAAAATACCAAGAAAGAAGAAGAGAATGTTTGATGAGACGGTTGAGGATGAGACCACTACTGACAGCAACACAAATTACCAAAACAAAGTTCATAATGTCATCCTGGACACAGTAACTGAGAGCATAAGCCGGCAGTTTGAAAAAAATGGTAAACTTTATGCTGAATTGTGTCTTCTTGACCCACGCTCCTTTGCTTAGATACAGTATGGTGTCCATGCATCTCAGCTCCAAGAGCTGAGTAAACAGCTCATCAGATATGACAGCTGTGCTACCGCAGATGCCCTTAAGGGGGAGCTGGAAAGTCTGGCTTCTCTTTGGGACAGACCAAAGGTGTCTGTTTCGGAGGAATATATGGTGAGAACCAGCACTGAGAATGACGATGAACATGAACAGGACCAAAGTGGAGGGGAATGTGAAGTGTTGAGTAAGACCTGCACATCATGCAAAAACTGTCCAGTGTGCTGCTACCACATCCTTTCTCGTTATAATTTGTTAACTGATGCCTTCCACCTTATTGGACTGGGATATAAATTCCTTCTCACCCTGTCTGTTACCCAAGTGGCGTGTGAACGCAGCTTCTCCACACTGAAATTCATTAAAAACCGGTTACGGAGCACTACAGCCCAGGAGCACCTGGAGGCATTCATGCTCATGTCAAGTGAAAAAGATATTTTGATGTCCTTGGACACAGACACAATTGTTGATAAGGTGGCAGAAAGAGTAGCCTAATGAGATGCCTTCTCATCACCTAACATGTTTATGGCCATCCCCGAGACTGTCTCCTGTAAGGTAAGGTAAATTAAACACACACACACACGCGCGCGCGCACACACACACACACACACACACACACATACATTTTGAAGCTTGTGCTTCTGTTTTGTATGTTCAAGGTCAAATTGAAATGACAGTGAAAGTGTGTTTTCATAGTGCTAAGGTGTCTGGTATTTGTTTATTGGTGGTTCGGTATGGACGGGTGGGTAGATGTGTGAGTCCGTGTTTGGGGGTGGTTTCGTCGGGCCAATAGTGGGCTGGTCCAGAGAAAAAATGCCAGGGCCGAAATTTGTTCCCAGTCCGACCCTGACTAGCTCTCTAACTGATATTGTCCATGATATTATGGTTTGCTAGCTATCATAAACATTAGTCTTAATAAA
Source organism: Gymnothorax reevesii (assembly GCA_029721435.1). NCBI lineage: Eukaryota > Metazoa > Chordata > Actinopteri > Anguilliformes > Muraenidae > Gymnothorax > Gymnothorax reevesii. Next base: position 69,867,662 of record CM056577.1, on the reverse strand, counting down.
TTCCCCGCTCATGATTTGTTAATATATTTATACTGGTCTGGCTTTGTTTTGTGACTAGGTGGCGAGATCTTACCTAATTTTGCCCACCGCCCAGGTTATGTTGTACTTCCTTTCTCACCCGATGAAAAAATGAAGAAAAATTCAAAAAAAAAAAAAAAAGCATCTGCTTTTAATTATCATTTGTATTTTCTTTAACCCCTTTCTGCAGATGGCGATTTAGAGTATGGAGAACTTCCCTCCAATCCCTTGTTTTTCAGGAGTAGCATGAATTAAACTCCTCAGCTAAGCCTGATGTGCAAACTGGTCAATATCCTTGCCCATAGTATCGATCCAGTAGTTTTACAAAATTATCACTTGCTACAGAAAAAAACTTAGTACTCTGTAGCAACCATTTTAGCTACAGTGAGCCAACAGTATTCCAATTAGTGGTTAAAAAAATATGTTTTGTGAAGCAAAAAATCCAACATAGTATTGATTCTCTCATATTCTACTGTCAATTACATTCATCACACACAAAATATGCGTAGTTCCCTCCCATGAATTAACGCTTATATTCCTCCATTGATAAATTCAGCGCTCCCTTCTATCCACCCAAGTACTGGTGTCGATAGCCAGTCACTCAATTATATACTCAGATTCATCTGCGTAACTCTACAGTTATAGTTCACGCCCTCGTGAAGCTTCCCCGGTAACGATGTATTGATAGACTCGTTTCTTATCCAATTCCCGAGTGTTTTAACTTTCCTCAATAACTGAAATACATTGATCGGACAATAAGAATAGGATACAAAGCTAAGCGTAAAAGTAAGGTCGGTTGTATTCTTCGAATGTTGGCCACGGTTGCGCAGATGAAAATGATGCGATACCAAAGAAACAAAGACACCCGAAAACGGCCTGAAGTGTTCAGTTTCATTTACGAGATAAATGTTGTATGGACGCGGTCAATGGGAATTATTCTGAATGAAACAGTACTGGAGGGTTCCTTCTACCCGATTCATCTGTCTCTGGAGGAGGGCATCACTGAAGAAAACAGGTTATACTTCTACTCTGTTTGCATTTTGGTCAATATGGCTTTTTGCTCTAGAATTTATACCGCAATTAAAGACATCGAATGCTGAGGTTTTTGTTTCTGCATGCAGCATGCAGCACACGCACCTCGGTATATCCTTTGGTACGTTCATTACACCATTCTGTTAAATATGGAGGCATATGTCTGTTAAAATAAGGTGTATTTCAGAATTCAGATATTACTGAGTTAGTTAGTGAGTCTTTACCCTTATAAGGTGTAAGGTTATGAGGTCGGATGTGAGAGCAGTTAGTTTTTCAGCATGAATGTCATAGCTGTTTAATCAGCACTTTATTTAATGCTTGGGGGACTTCGAAGATAAATGGACAATATTGTTAACTTAACAATAGAACATAGACAACATATCAGATGTTAAAAGTGAGACACTCTTCCATTTCATGAAAAATATTAGCTCATTTTGAATTTTGTGGCAGCAACGCATCTCAAAAAAGTTGGGACAGGGCCATGTTTACCATTGTGTAGCATCCCCTCTTCTTTTAACAACACTCACTTTCAACATCTGATATGTTGTCTATGTTCTATTGTGAATAAAATGTGGGTTTATGAGATTTGCAAATCATTGCATTCTGTTTTTACACGTTTTACACAACGTCCCAACTTCATCTGAATTGGGGTTTGTGTTTCGTTGCCAACTGTGCAAACAGATCCTCGCACTGCACAAAGGTCCTCGCATAGATAATACCATGGCTGTATCGCTCAAATCACTAATGCAGATTATATCAGTCTGTATGAGATCTGCAAGCATGTGCCGTACAGGAGAATTCAGCTCTATCAGAGATAATCCAATAAACGGGATGGTGAGAGAAAACATCTTCAACGCCTGCTTTATGATAATCATAAACCCATCGTAAACATTTAAACGCATCTGAAGCATAAAGAAGAGATGAAAAAGAAACTGCTCTCTGCTGCACTTTGAATAGCATTTACACATATCAGATTGGGATCACAAATCTTGTGCCAATTTTTTCAGCCCTGCTTCACCACCACTACAGAGTATGGAACATATGACCGCATAAAAATATAGAAATATATTGAAATTGATATTAGGTGTAATCTGTTTTTTATTATGATTATTCATTCAGAGTAGCAAAGAATTAAATATTATATGGCTGGATGTGTCTCAGAAGGAAAAAATGAAATTAACTTGTAAAATCCAAGCCTGATCTTGAAAGAAAATTGTGTGCAATCATTTTCAGCTTACAGCATTCATCATTTTGTGTCGTTTGTTTTTGTTTTCCATTTGATAAATAAATTGCTGCTCATCCTGGTTCACTCAAATGGATCTCTGTTCATAAACCCCTAAGCATTTTGGCTCTGCTCATGACACTGATTGACACATGTGCGTGTCTCTCAGATCAATGTACGCCTGAAGCTCAATCTTTGCATTACAAGACAATGTATGACTCAGAAGGCGCAACTATCACACTGAAACTGAACTATGTGCTGATGCTTATTGCTCATTATTCCGTCCACCCCAAGCTCAATCTTTGGAAAACTGTGTGAACAATGCTAATCTCTTCACTTCCTCGAAACGAGCCTTGAACAGATTCTGGTGTGGGACAAAATCCAAATAATGCCACCCAAATCAAATCCTAAAATTCTTATATTCTTATAAATTCTTATCAGTGCATCTCATTTCAGAAGGCTTGTGGTTTGATCTCTGAACTCTGCATGAGACCATGAAAAAGGACACCAACATTGTATCTCCCCCCCCCCCCCCCCCCTTTTTTTAACAGTTTCAGACAAAGAAGGCCTTGCATTGTCTATTATACTAAAAACTGTTTTTTTTTCTGTTTTGTTTTGGTTTTCATTATGATAAGGCTGAATAGGGATCAACTGTATGGTATAACATGGAAATAGATTTAGGAATTTACACTCTTGAGTAATCTTTCCATAGCACATTTAATGATTAAACTTTCTTGGTCTCGGATCGTTTGATGGATGAAATTATCAGAAAAACTGTTGGATTCAGTGAATCTTTGGAAATGGATGGAAATGGATCTTTGAAGGCAAATTACTAAATGGCAAATATGATGCAGATAAGACCAGGGAAATGATTGTTCTTCAAAGCCAACCAGGATGGCAGGGAACCCAAGCCTCCACAGCTTGGAGGAAGAAAAAAAAACAAAACTATAATCCTGCATACAAAGAATAAGCAGAAGCATTTCCCGTCTGCATTTCCCATCAGCATACTCATGATAATGTGTGGGAGGTGATGGCATATTAAATTCAAAATAAAACCAGCTATGTAAAACACTGGCTTGCCTAGATAAGACAGTTGCTTATTTCATAGAATAGGCAACAAAATAAATAAAATAGATAACAAAGTAATGAAATGTATCTCGAGTGACATTGATAACTAAAGAGCACCCAGAGTGTGCATACCTCCACCACTGCATTTAGAACTTTACTGGCCTCTAATGGATTTTAAGATGTATGGTATTTATTAAAATCCCACAATGGCGAGGAACTCTTTAAAAAATTCCTGGATTTTGGCGGTGATCTGAATCACCGCCAAAATCTAATGGATTGTTTCTTGTGCCATTGCCCACACTTTGGCAACATTTCCTCAAAATTGGTTGGGATATTTGACGGATATTTTCTGAACAGAGAAATTTACAGACAGGGGTTATTATGTTACATCTGCCCAACTTCGTTAGACTGCACAGAAAATTAAGTTTGGCACTTGTTGCATGTATTGAGTATATGCAGTGTATTGTATAATGTTCTTTGCTGTTATCTGGGCTGCTGATTTCAATAATGGTATCATTTTTGAGCAATGGTACTCTTTCCCTGCAGGCAGATTAAAGCTAAATGCTGGGACTATATGTGGCTTTGTCAAGACTTGAGAATTAAGTAGGGCCAAGCTGACCTGATGCTCCATTGTATTGAGATGAAGCATTTTCAGTGTGCACAACAACCAAACATAATGGAGTCCAAATAATTAAGATTGACATTTGATTCTGTGAAAAACGACTTAGTGCTATCTCATGCTGGAATCATGAAATTATATTGCTCCATATTGTCTCCAGGCAGTGGGGTCTACTCTAGACTTCATGCACAACCACTGCAGTGCTTTGTTGTTGGGGTTTGTTTTTTAAGGACTAGTTTCCACTCGGCCATATGGGCTAGCAGTGTGCTCCGCTGCTCAAAAATTCATTGAATACTGTTTCTCTCAAAGTTTTTGCTGGCTTCAATGTGGCCCTCCTCACCAGCTTATGTCCTTGTAGACTGAGTTGAAATGAGAAATAATGTTCTCTTATTACCTCTGCCCAATGAAATTGTAGGAGTATGTGATCAATACCGTTTGTCTGTTGGTTGGTTTTATTGGTTTGTTTTTAAGCAGGATTACGCAAGAAGTTATGGATGGATTTTCCTCAAATTTGGTGTAACGATTAAGTGTTGTTCAAGGTAGAGGCGGTTTCGATTTTGGGAGGTCAAGGTCAAAGGTTAAGGTCAAGGACATGCAAAAGGTCAAAAACACATTAAATATGAATCTGCTCAAAGACTATAGGACTGCATAAACACAGGGGTTGCTAGCTAATACTGGCAAAAATAACATTGAGTACATTGGCAGAGGTACATGCGCTCTCTGAGCGCAGCTCAAGTTTTCCATGAGTTTACTTTCATTATGTGTTTTAATTTAGTATTAAGCACTCTTTGCCTGGTGGGAGCTATTTAACTTTATACCAGTAACATTGTCCCTTGCTTTATAAGTCCCATGGCCTTCATTGTTGAGTTTTTCCTTAAATAAGGTATCTGATTGGGGACTGTCACAGAAATAGGGATTTTTTAAATCTTCAAATCTACTATCATTTATTCTGAGGCAGTATCATTGCACATAAACAATAATGTGTTTTTCTTTCCCATGTAATCAAGGTTTGCCTCACTTGTGATCTGCTTATATGTTTTTTATCTGTTAGATGCCGCTTTAAAGGAGTCAGAGGGTGTTTTACACATTAGGCTGCCTCACCAATCAAGGGTGAGAGCACACTGCCTGCAGTAAATGAGCGCTTCCAAATGAGATGCTTTATTCCATTATGCATCTGTATTCCGTCTCAAGTGACAGAAAGACTTATGACATTTATCACAGAGCATTAGTCTGTCAGTTTCTGCCATCAAATAATCCACATTTATGTCTATTTACTCTTTGTTCCCATTATTTGCTATAGTTATTCCAAAGAGTTATCACTCATAAACAGGTTTACATAATTTATTTATTCAATAGATTATGCACCAACATTCTATTGCCATTTAACATTCTTTAGAAGGATGTTTCTTGGTAAAGGCTCTGAAAACTTCATCAACCTTTCATTAAATTTTTATTCATTTATTTTCTCCTCTTAGATTTTTGCCTGCCACTTGGTTGTATTCTATAGCAACACTACTGCTCAGCTGTTTTACAGTAGCTGACTAATATGATGATACAGGCTTGGCATAAAAGCCATGAATATTTAAATGCGATGAGCACCTGTCTGCCAGCAAAGGAGGGATAAGCCAAGATTATGCCAGAGAATTCTTCGACACATTTTCAACTAATTATACTAATTAGCAGCTCAGTGAGATCTCCAGCTGTTGTATGAGATGTGCTCAGGGATAATGTGGAAATCAACAAGATGGTGGATGTCCAGGATCAGGGTTGGGACCATTGCCTCAAAGTAAAGTAAAGCAGGTTGATGATGGTATTGAGGCTGATCTTGTTCAATTTTAGTCTTTTGAGGCTTTCAGCAAACTCAAACATTTCACATTTTGATAAATACTTGGAACTATTATGCGCTTAATCTTCAAAACACTTTGCAGCAATATTGCATATATTTACCAGGAACATTTAGTGTTTGCATGAAGTATGCCAATGTCAATAAGTACTGAATTATGAGATTATGGCAGCTCTCAGACTGCTTCTTATGAATCCCAAACAAACAAATGATTGCAAATGATTAACAATACGCCAACAACTTAATTCAAAACCAAGCAGTTCAAGTTTTTAGCATCTGATTTATAGCACTCTACCAACTACCTTTTAACATAACAGCAGTCAAAAACAATACCCAGGCAACAACTTAGTAACTAATAGAGATATGACGTTCGCGAACAAGTCGAGTCTTTTGAATGGCTCTTTTAAGTGAACGATGAGAACCGATTCGCAGTTGCGAGCCGCTCGTTCGCGAGCCATTCTTATATGCAAATTGCCTACGCTGCCTTCATGTGTCATCTGTGTGCCCCATGAGTCTGAGTTGTCCACGCTGCCTTCACGTGAACGTCTAATGACATCTCTGAGTTTGAGTTGTCCACAGCACGCTCCATTCATCTATATACGTGGAGCTAACTAAGGGGAGGAGAATATTAGTGAGCTCCGCCCGACTGGACTGACTGCACATTTGCCGCTGTATCTGTTCTGATGTGGATTCGAGTCAAGGAGCTGAGCTCCTGTTTGTAGAGTAATTCAGGTGTACAAACAACAGGTAGGGTAGTACAATTTTGCATTCACATTTTTATCATGTCTTAATTTTTAATCTAGTTTTATTTATATTTTTTATAAACATATAAAAATAATAAGAATACATTTTTTTTTCTTTACTGTTAAAATGTCCTTGTGTGGGGAAATTTTACAGTAAAGTTGTTTTGCATGGAGGTTATCTGTAGCCTGCGCAGTTTTTATTGCGCCACAAAGTTTTTTAGGTGAGGGAGAATTCTAAATAGTGATCCCACTGTTAAAGCATGGGGAGAGGGCACCACCTTATGGAATGTTTACAATGAAAACACAAGCCAAATTAAATTCTAATCAATATTTCAGAATAATTCCCACCAACAAAGTATACACTGCCCTCCGTAATTATTAGCACCCTTGGATAAGATGTGTTCTTTAGCTTCTAATAAATTTTTTTCTAAATAATATAGGACCACAATGAAAAAAAGAGGAAAATAAAACTTTAATTCAATTCCATTTATTCAGTGGGAAAAAAATCCAACATTAAGACATAATTCTTTTACATCAAATCATGTGTGCCACAATTATCAGCACCCCTAATGTTAATACTTTGTACAACCTCCTTTTGCCAACAAAGCAGCACCTAATCCTCTCCTATAATGTTTCACAACATGGGAGAATACAGATAAAAGGATCTTCGACCATTCCTCTTTGCACAATCTCACTAAATCATCCAGTGACCTGGGTCCTCTCCTCTGCACTCTCCTCTTCAGCTCACTCCACAGGTTTTCAATGGGGTTGAGGTCTGGGGACTGAGATGGCCATAGGAGGAGCTTGATTCTGTGTCAGGTGAACCATTTCTATGTAGATTTGGCCACATGTTTAAGGTCATTATCTTGCTGAAAGACCCACTGACGACCCATCTTCAGCTTTCGGGCAGAGGCCACCAGATTGTGATTTAAAATGTCCTGGTATTTCAAAGCGTCCATGATGCCATGCACCCTAACAAGGTTCTCGGAGCCTCTGGAAGAGAAACAGGCCCACAGCATCACCAATCCTCCCCCCTACTTCACAGTGGGCATGAGGTGCTTTTCTGCATACTCATATTAAGTGTTCCGCCAGACCCACGTAGAGTATTTGTTGCCAAAAAGCTCAATCTTGATCTCAGCTGACCAAAGCACATGGTCCCAGTTGAAGTCACAGTATCGCTTAGCGAACTCCAGACGTTCGCGTTTATGATTGTGAGTGAGAAAAGGTTTTTTTTTTTTATTATTATAAATTTTGCATCCCCAATCCCACCCGAATCTGGAATGCCCAATTGGGGAACTATGTACACAGCTTGCTCATATGCGACCCCTTGCTGCCAACTCACGGCTCTCCTCCGAAGCACGTGCCTGTCTGCCACTGATTCTTATACACTCATTGGTTGAATCTTCGCAAGTTCAGAACTAGGGCGGAGGATACCCGGACATGAACCAACCCAGAGTCTTCCTGACGAGCGCCCGTCTGGCCAACAGGAGGCGCTGGAGCAACGAACAAAGCTATTAATACAGTGGCGCTCGAAAGTTTGTGAACCCTTTAAAATTTCCTGTATTTCAGCATAAATTTGACCTAAAACATCATCAGATTTTCACACAAGCCCTAAAAGTACAAGAAGAAAACCCAGTTAAACAAATGAGACAAAAATTTTATACTTGGTCATTTATTAATGGAGGAAAATGATCCAGTATGGATCCAGAAAGTATGTGAACCTCTAGGATTAGTGATTAATTTGAAGGTGAAATTAGAGTCAGGTGTTTTTAATCAATGGGATGACAATCAGGTGTGAGTGGGTAACCTGTTTGATAGATCCCTGTTCTTTAAATAAAAGTCTGATCTTCACAACACATGTTTGTTGAAGTGTATCATGGCACAAACAAAGGAGATTTCTGAGGACCTCAGAAAAAGCTTATCGGGTTGGGAAAGCGTACAAATCCATCTCTAAAGAGTTTGGACTCCACCAATCCACAGTCAGACAGATCGTGTACATACAGAGGAAATTCAAGACCATTGCTATCCTCCCCAGGAGTGGTCGACCAACAAAGATCACTCCAAGAGCAAGGCGTGTAATAGTCGGCAAGGTCGCAAAGGACCCCAGGGTAACTTCTAAGCAACTGAAGGCCTCTCTCACATTGGCTGCTGTTGATGTTCATGAGTCCACCATCAGGAGAACACTGAACAACAACGGTGTGCTTGGCGGGGTTGCAAGGATAAGGCCACTGCTCTCCAAAAAGAACATTGCTGCTCGTCTGCAGTTTGCTAAAGATCACGTGGACAAGCCAGAAGGCTATTGGAAAAATGTTTTGTGGACGGATGAGACCAAAATAGAATTTTTTGGTTTAAATGAGAAGCGTTTTGTTTGGAGAAAGAAAAACAATGCATTCCAGGATAAGAACCTTATCCCCTCTTTAAAACATGGTGGTGGTAGTATCATGGTTTGGGCCTGTTTTGCTGCATCTGGGCCAGGATGGCTTGCCATCATTGATGGAACAATGAATTCCAAATTATACCAGCAAATTCTAAAGGAAAATGTCTGGACATCTGTCCATGAACTGAATCTCAAGAGAAGGTGGGTCATGCAACAAGACAAGGACCCTAAGCACACAAGTCGTTCTACCAAAGAATGGTTAAAAGAAGAATAAAGTTAATGTTTTGGAACGGCTAAGTCAAAGTCCTGACCTTAATCCAATCGAAATGTTGTGAAAGGACCTGAAGCAAGCAGTTCATGTGAGGAAACCCATCAACATCCTAGAGTTGAAGCTGTTCTGTACGCAGGAATGGGCTAAAATTCCTCCAAGCCGATGTGCAGGCCTGATCAACAGTTACCAGAAACGTTTACTAGCAGTTATTGCTACACAAGGGGGTCACACCAGATACTGAAAGCAAAGGTTCACATACTTTTGCCACTCACAGATATGTAATATTGGATCATTTTCCTCAGTAAATAAATGACCAAATATAATACTTTTGTCTAAGGATCGACCGATACATCGGCCGGCCGATATATTAGGCCGATATTTGCATTTTTTACTTGAATCGGCATCGGCCGATTCGCGCATGGGTTCGCCGATATATTGTTCTGCGCATGATTTACAGACAGGCATCCAGGGGCAGCTATGTGTTGCCGGAAGACCCTGCGGCTCATGCAGACGCATTACCCCTCCCCACTGGAAGAGTGGTGAACGCAGTGGTTGCTTCAGAACAAGGTGTTTAAAATTTTCAATTAGCCTCTCACTGTTAAACTTTATATATTAAATATTGAATATTGCCACCCACTTTGAAATGGGAAACATGAATGCCAAGTAATTGCCATGTAGCACACATGCTTGCAAACATAGTTAAGTTTGTGGCTCAGAAAACGGGAATGCTGCTGAATGCTTTGTCTTTAAAAGTGCTTACCATTGTATTTAGGGAGCTTGTTGAAGTGTAGGCTTATATGTTCAGATATAACGAACACCGGTTTTAGGGTTGAGTAATGTCAATGTTGTCAATTCAGTTCCATGGTGTTTGTAGGAGTTTAATTCAGCGAACACCGGGGTGAGGTTAAATGCGTTTCGTGTCGCGTGTGTATGTGCAGGGCTCGAAATTGCGAACAAAATTAACACTATGCGACCTTCGAATTAAAATAGTCGCACCTGTGCGACCGCTTTTTCCCCCCAATTAATCGCCTCTTTTCACGTACATAAGGTAGTCAGAAAGCATGCTAGCCGCCGCCGCAGTTTAAATAGAGATGGGCGTATGTACCGGAGCAGTGCAAGAATCTACTGGACATACCGCATCAGATGCCTTGCGCATCAGAACAAGAATGGAGCGCAGCCAGTGTGTTCTCTCGAGCTGGCAGTAATCGTTTTGATCAATCAAAGGGGAGGTTGACGTCGTGAACCTCTGCACTGATTTTAGAATTGTAAATATTAGCCGTCTAATACTCCATTTCGCGGGAATGAGAGTTATTATTGTAGCTATACACAAGATTTGGACAGAAAATGGAACGAAGAGCAATGGAAGACTTCTTTTTTTTTTTGGTACCGTTAACGTTAAAAAAGTCGAGTCGGTACCGAAAGTTAGGCTACTGAAACTGGAAATCATGACGGTGATTCGGATGGAACGGAGGCGAAATCGGTTGATTATTTTCGCAAAGAGTTGCATCTAAATTTTGAATGGCTGAGGTTATAAGAAGGTGAAGTACGCTGTGTTCATTGTAAAGATAATGGCCCGAATCTCGCTGTTAACAGCGCGTTATCAACTGAGTCAAAACACTTTAAACGTGAAAGTCCTTCCAAACATGGAGAAAGCACGAAACACAGAAAATACTGTGACAAATGTGCGTGAATGAGTAGGTCCGGTGTTCTGTTAATAGTTGCAACTTATCAAAATATGCTGCCTCGCGGCTCAGCGTTTGCGCAGCTCTGAAATTTCCGGGTCGCTGTCTTCGCTCATATCTTCAGTATCCTGACTGCTAAAAGAATCATTAACATTTTTCACAGCGCGTCTTCAGACCAGTAAACGTTTATTTATTTGCAAGTGCACGTAACTTTTTCCTGAAAATGCAGAAATTAGAAGACAGTGGCGTCTCTGGAAGTGATAATTGGTGAAGCCCGGACCATGCCTTTGCGTCAAGGATTGTTCCTGGCTTGTACTCAGTTATTTTCCGTTATGAACACGTTTTCCAATTTTGACAATGATCCTCTGGCAATCAAAGTTACGGTTTCTCTCTGCATGAGATCTATTGACGACTAAATTGTGGGATAAATTCAGATCAGAAAAATTATTTAGGGTACTCAAAAATTGTTCAAGCTTTATAAATGACAAACTGCTCTCAAACGTCTGCGCTACCTTTTCCACGAATCAAGTGATATAACTGGCGCTTCATGATCGTTCTGTTTAAATAAAATATAAGACCATTTGAAACGTCTGTGTGTAATTCTGAATAACGATGATTTAAATGCACGAAATTACGCTTCCAGATTAATGATTGTCGCCGTACCGAAATGTACCGTACCGGCGGGTTCTCAGAGTGAATCTATTGCTCAGTCCCTCAAGGAAGTTGCATGTCGCGATTGCAACTGTTAAAGCAAATTTAACCAATCCACGCAAATTTCTCGCGGACAAAAAAAAAAAATTGCCAAGACATTGCAACTTCCATTGCCACTTTTTGAAAAAGTTACCGCAAAAAAAAAACAATTAAAAAAAGCCAGGAAAATCCTGAAAGGATTGTTTGTCAATTATGCGAATGATTGCGAGCAAGTCAGGATTTGTAATTAAGGGGAGCTCTGGGCCGCACCAATCTTTAGTCCTAGAGACGCTCCTGGGCGTGTGGCATAGGCAAACTTAAAACAAACATATCCAACTCATTATAAAGTCTGCTTATGTTATAATAAGCCAACAAATAGCAAAGTTACCGCGGTGGACTGATTCATATTGCAATATTGAGGCGAAAAAAAGGACTTTACGACTTCATGTCAGATCTGCATTTAACCCTAACACAATTGAAGATCAGTGTGGAGGCTCCTCTGGACATATTTGATGCCTCACACACAGTGAGGAGATTTATAAAAGGGCAGAGAGCAAGGAGACCCAATGTTAAATCCTGGCCTCCAGATATGGCATAAAGCCAATGAAGTGGAAACCTTTGTTAATCAATGAACTCAAGACTCTCATATTGTTTAATAATTGTCATTTGTTGGAGACAGTTGTATTGTTAATGTGGAGTGTTATATTGTAGTTTCTTTTAAAAATTAAAAAATATATATGGGTGCTTCTTTGATTTATGTATGTGTGCTCCTAACTTTTTGAACTTAGGAGCGCAGCACTACCAAGAAAAAAGTTAATTTCAGCCCTGCTGTGTGCTCTCTCCCTCAGAGCGGAGTGGCGCAGCCATGTCTGCTATCAGAGAGGTCTTTAGCGTGCACTAGAGGAACTTAAATGATGAGAGAAATGTTTTATATGTAGAACTAATTTGTGTCAGTGTTTTGTGGAAACGTATTTAGAGCCATTTGCTGCCGTTATCAATCCAGCGGTCGTGGAGTTAGGTCAGCGTCTGCTCAGCTGATGTGTGTGTGCGTGGGGGGGGGGGCGCGTCTCACTGGGGAGGAGCAGCCATCACATCGATGGCTGGTTGAAACTTTTCAATAAATGTTTGTCTAACTTGAGACCTGTGATGTTTGTTATTATTGTGTCATTTTTTTTATGTAAATTGAGGGAGCAGAAGCAGTATCGGCCACAAATATCGGCCCAAGAAAATCGGCAGTCCATAATCGGCCATCGGCTAAGGGTGATGGAAAAAAATCGGTATCGGCATCGGCCCTAAAAAATCCATATCGGTCGATCCCTACTTTTGTCACATTTGTTTAACTGGGTTCTCTTTATCTACTTTTAAGACTTGTGTGAAAATCCGATAATGTTTCAGATCATATTTATGCAGAAATCTAGAAAATTCTAAAGGGTTCACAAACTTTCAAGCACTACTGTATATACCCAAATCCGGCAGTCCCTTCCCAATTTGAAACCCTGTAGCGCGATAGCAAATTGTGCGCTACTCTGAAAAAGCTGCCGACCCCTGCCAGTGGGTACGCCCGGGCTCAAACTCGTGACGTGGTGACCACCTCTGCACTGCAGAGCACTGCCTTGACCGTGTGAGCCACCCGGCAGCTGTGAGTGAGAAAAGGTTTTTTCCATGCATTCCTCCCAAACAGCTTGTAGGCATGTCTATAGCGCCTGATGGTTGTTTTGGAGACTTTGTGACCCCAAGATGCTACCATTTGTTGCAATTCTTTAACAGATTTTTCTTTAACAGCTCCTCAAGATCCGGCTCCCTTCAAAGAGCCATAAATCCCATCTCTCGTAACTAACACCTTTGTGCCCTCCAATTAAGAGATCAGCAACAACTGTTTAACACTAAAGCAACCATCAAGCAACCCCATACAATATCCTAGTAACCTAAAACTCCCAGCAAACACCAACTTGTCACCCAATAAACACATTTAACCACCTTAACAATCAATAATTACTGTTAGGGAAGTAGTCAGGGGGACACTAGATGCAGGATCCAAAAGGCTTTATTAGAACCCAATACAAGGAAAAGATGGCACACAGGCTAAAAATAAACACAGTGCACATGCACTGAACAGGGAGAACCAAGGTACTCTGCCAAAGGCAGGGGGAACTGAAGTACACACTCCTCAAGTGGCTAGGCTAAAAACACTGGATCTAAACTGACGGGAACACAGGGAGACTTCGAGTCGAGACCATTTCACAAGGACTGGGTAAACAATAATGACTCGAGACAAGACGCTGAGACAATCAATCAAACTAGACAGTTTAGATTGAAGTAATCTAAACGTGACAAGTAAAAAGTACCATGAGAACAGCAAAGGAAAGCATAGCTTTAAACGCAGTTAATCAGGGAAAGTTTAGGAAGTGTTATGGCCCCAATTTGTTATGACATATAAGACAGCAAGGGATGACAGACAAAATTTTTAAATTTAAACAGATTTAATTAAACAAAGACTGACAACTAACCTACAATTTATACTATTGACCAAGATTGACATATACAAGAAAAAAAATATTTGCAGTCCCTTGAGATGGGGTTGCTTGGAGATGTCCTGGAACAGGGAAATGCTCCAACACAGGCAAAAATCCAAAAAAAAACTTCACAGGTCTTGAAAAGAATGACAGGTCTGGTCAAATGTATCCTTCTCCTTGCAATTTTTCCTACAACTTAACTCTCTCAATTTTACTGCTTAAATACTCTTATATAATAATATGTACATATATATATATATACCCTCCCACCTTTTAGACTTTTTTTTTTTAAATTCTCTGGGACTTTCCCTTCACAGACATGCCCAGGACATGCCCAAACCTAGCTCCAGACTGGGCTTAACAAAAAAAAAGTCAATACTGCCATCTAGTGGCTTTTTTCTACATTATACCTCCATTCCAAAAGGAAACATTTTGACTCGTAAAGGCAAAAGTTTCCTATTCAATACAAAAATGGTTAAGCAGACACTTGTGTTTATATACATATAAAACAATAATAAACACGTGATATACATACATACTCAAACACGGAATAAGCAATCGGCCAGTACATTGTCAGTATCCTTTACATGCTTAATTTCCAAGTCAAACTCCTGTGAAATCAAACTCCAATTCAACAATCTCCGATTCTTGTTTTTCATCTTATTCAAAAACATTAACGGATTGTGGTCAGTATACACAATCATTGGCTTTTGCCCTGTGCAAACATAAACCTCAGTGTTGTAAGGATAGACCCAGAGCCAACAGCTCCCTCTCAATTGTGGAATAATTCTTTTGGTGGCGATTGAACGTGCTGGAGAAGTATGCCACGGTATGCTCAATGTCATCACTTCTCTGTAGGAGCACTGATCCACAAGCTTGGTCGCTAGCATCGACCGCGATGGAGAACGGTTTGTTGAAGTCAGGAGATTTAAGCACGGGAAATGACACAGCAGAGACTTCAGGCGATCGAAGGCTCTTTGGCATGCTTCATCCCAAGTGAATTTTATGCCTTTCTTCAGTTAGTTGGTGAGACTGGGAGCAATCTTTGCAAAGTTCTTGCAGAAATTGCGGTAGTACACGATCATTCCAAGTAAGCGGCGCAAAGCCTTTTTGTCGTCAGGAACTGGAAAGTCCACGATGGCTTGGACTTTAGCATTTATAGGTGCCACCTTACCCTGGCCTATGACGTAGCCAAGATATGTGACAGTTGCACAACCAAAGTCACTCTTGTTCAAGTTAACAGTCAGGTTGGCCTGGGTCAGGCGCTGGACCAACGTCTCTAAATCTTTCAAATGTTCTTCCCAGGAGTCACTCCATGTGATCAGGTTGTCGATGTACGCACCTGTGTGTGGCAATCCGGCGATTGTAGACTGTATCATCCTTTGGAACATGGCTGGGGCATTTTTCATTCCAAAGGGTAGGACTTCATACTGGTATAAACCAGATGGTGTGGCAAAAGCAGAGATGCTCTTGACCCTCTCAGTTAAAGGCACACACCAATAACCCTTCAATAAATCAATCTTGGTCAGAAACTTTGCTTGCCCTACTCTATCGATACAATCTCAATCCTAGGTATTGGAAACACATCAGTTCTAGTTACAGCATTGACTTTGCGATAATCTTTACAGAATCTAGTACTTCCATCAGGTTTTGGAACTAGCACACAAGGTGAACTCCAATTTGAGTTAGAGGGTCTGATAATATCATGTTCTAACATGTACTCAACCTCTTTCTCAGCAATCTTTCTCTTTTCAGGATTAATCCGGTACGGATACTGATTTATTGGTTTGGCATCACCAACGGCGATAGAAACTCTCTTTGGAACATCAGGAAATAGATCTTTATATTTCTTGATCAACCTCTCAAACTGATCTATCTGTGAGGGTACTAAGTGCTGGAGTTTTGCATCAAGATTTTGCAAGATTTGACAACTTATATAAAAGAACTTCAGCTTTAATTCTAGGTTCATCATCTTAAAACTCCCCCTCATCTTCACAAGTCTTGGCCATAAGAGGATCTGAAGTGACAGCTGCAACCCTAGCATTCCTATCATGATAAGGCTTCAACATGTTAATGTGACACAACTGTTTTAGCTTTCTCCTACCTGGAGTCTACATAATGTAATTAAGATCATTAAGTTTTGTTACAATTTCATAAGGACCATGAAATCTAGCCTGCAATGGATTGGACTGCAAGGGAAACAACACAAAGACCTTGTCTCCTGGATTAAACTCACGGCCTTAGCCCTATGATCATACCAAGTTTTCATTTTTCCTTGATTGGATTTCAAGTTCTCTTTGGCTAGGTCACAAGCTGCACGCAGTCTTTCTTTGAACTTATTATCATAGTCTAACAAACTGATATGCGGCTCTTTCTCTTGCCATTGTTCACTCAGCAAAAGCAAAGGTCCTCTCACTTCATGGCGAAACACTAGCTCAAACGAACTGAATCCAATAGACTCCTGCACTGCTTCTCTAGCTGCAAACAACAGCAAATGAACACCTTCATCTCAGTCTTTCTCATGGTCATAACAATAAGTCCTCATCATTGTCTTGAGAGTGGAATGAAACCGCTCTAAGGGACCCTGACTCTCTGGATGATAGACACTGGAAAGAATCTGCTTTGCACCTAGTTCATACACAACCTGCTGAAACAATCCGGAAGTGAAATTGCTACCTTAGTCTGACTGAATTTCCCTGGGATGGCCAAAAAATGTGAAGAACTTTAACCTTCGAGATTGTAGTTGCCTTGATGTTGCGTAGAGGTATGGCTTCTGGGAGTCTAGTAGATGCACACATGATTGTTAACAAGTACAGATTTCCAGATCTATTCTTGGGTAATGGACCATCACAATCAACAATGACCTTAGAGAAGGGCTCCCCAAATGCTGGGATAGGTTGCAACGGAGCTACAGGTGGGTCCAACTGGTGTTTTCCAACTACCTGACAACTGTGACAGGTTTTGCAAAAGTTGTAAAGATCTTTCTGAAGCCCAGGCCAGAAGAAGTGTTTCATGATCATGATCAACAGTCTTGTTAACTCTAAGATGACCTCCTAAAGGTAAACTATGAGCTATTGTTATTATTGTTATTGTTATTGCTAATGGCTTTTTTCCACATTCAAGAAGGAATTTACAAAAGCTAGAAACACTTGCATTCGCTAATGAGTTAATTGGGTTAATACTATGTGACAAATTATATACACACCCTTAAATAAGTGCTGGTTAGTACGGTTAGTAATGGCCCCATCAGAGAATGCATTCACTCAGAGTTTTGCAAAACCCAGAATTAAACACAGGTGGAAGCAATGAATGAAATACCAAAGCCGAAACCGAAAGAGGACGTGATTGGATCACCAGACTCAGGCATGCAGGCTGTCCCACGACATCACAGGAATCAGGGCAAGAGGGAATCAATGGTCAGACAGCAGGAAAGGAGCTGAAAAACAAATCAAGAGAGATACGGGGGGAAAAACGCACATGAGTAGAATCATAACAAATTACACCACAGACACCACCAACAGCACCATTGCTATCCACAGTTGAAAGACAATTCTTTTGTATGAAAGACAAATTGCAGAGGGAGCAAAAACTAACCCTCAGCGCTTCTTTCAGTACTGTAGCAGATAAAGGAAAGTCAAAGAGGAGGTTAAGTGCATAAAGAATAAATATATATCACTGCTGTATGATAACAAGGATATTGCAGATGCCTTAAACAGTTACCTTGTTGAGAATTTTACCTCAGAGCGGGTTTTTATTCGGCCAGAGGGCATGATCAATACTCAAGATTTATTTAGTGGAAATTGAGGTTAGGGATAACGAAGTATTAGACGAGTTGCATAAACTAAAGGCAGATAAGGCGCCGGGTCCTGATGGCTTATATCCTAGAGTGCTCAGGGAAATTAGTGAGATCATCTTAAAGCCGCAATCCGCCATCTTCAGATGGTCTTTAGAAACTGGAGAAATACCAAATGAGTGGAAACAGGGCAATATAATACCAATATGTAAAACAGAGGAACGCACTGCGCCAGGAAATTAAAGGCCAGTCAGTTTAACTTGCATTGTGTGCAAAATATTGGAATCTATCATAAAAGATGACCTGGACTTATTTCTTGAACAAAACAATCTTGAGGAATAGCCAACATGGTTTTCGTTAGGGAAGGTCATGCCTGACAAACCCTCTGGAATTTTTTGAAGAGGCCACCAAGACTTATGACCAGAGCAGGGCTTATGACATCATGTACTTGGAATTTCAGAAAGCATTTGATACAGTACCGCACAAGAGACTCATTTTTAAAATGAGCTGCATTGGAGTTACAGGAGGTACTCTGAAGTGGATTCAAAACTAGTTAAAGGACAGAACACAAAGAGTGGTGGTCAGTGGTACCGTACAGGCCAGCAGATACTGCCTAATTCCCACGAGACGTCTTGTGTATCTCTCGTTGATTTCTCGCGAAAATCTCCTCTTTATATTACTGAGAATTACTTTTTATATGCGGATTTAATAGATATAATACCTTGTTGCGTTGCTGCGTTGTTGTTGGTAATGGCTAATCCGTGAAAATCGAGAGTGGGCTGAAGAGGAGTACACGATATCCAGCAGTGTTTGAAGAATCACTTTGAAAATCTCGGTAAACATGTACTGCAGGTCTGAGTAAAACATATTGTGCTACATACATGTAGATTGTAATTTTGCATTTGTTTCAGCCAGTTTACTGTTTCATCATTTCATCAGGTCATGTGGTAGGGGGAGATGACTCCTATTATTATTGCTGTTTAGCAGCCTTCAGTTCTTAAACATTTATACTGTAAATGCACCGTAGAATGTTTTCTGTGCGCGTCTCATTATGGCATAATTAAAGCAACAAATCTATCAATTCACATGCCAAATTATATTTAAAGCGACGCCTTGTTGCAGTATCCTGAAAATGACAGAGCTCACATTCCATATCTTTTTTCCTTCAATTGAAATTACTTAAGAGTACAGTAATTATTACTTTGATATTTGTTTGGCGTATCTATAGATTTCGCCTCTGTATGTACAGCTTGATGGATTTAGTTTGAATGGATAGCCTTCTGCGATCAGACAGTCTCTTGTGTGACGGTGTTTTTTGATTTTCATACAGAGACATTATACGCGCTACGAAATAAGGGGAAATATGACATATCTTAATTCTCTACTGACATCTTGCTTACTGAATGATAATTTTGCTCATTAGCCTACGTATGAATTTAAAGGACTGATGAATGGGCCTCAAGCTGTGGATTGAAAAAACAAATCCTTTTCCATTTTGACATCTGGAACTCGCAGCCTTTGTATTATCTAAGCCGTGGTTTCTTTCACAGATGGCATGAAAAACTTGAGTGCAAAGGGACACATACTAATTAATCAAGTATCAGATTGTAAAAATAATGTCATGCAGGGTTGCATTGTTAACAGAAGAATTTAGTTTTTCCTTTCTGTATTTGTGATAATAAAGCTATCCTTAAAGGGATAGTTCGGGATTTTTCACATGAATCTGTATGGCATCACCGTCTTTAGTCTCGTGCACACACACTGACTTTCCCCCGACAGTGTCCTGTGAGCCGAGTTCTGTCCAGTTTTGGTCAAAGCGAAAGTAGTTCCGGCAGGTTTCCTGGGGTCTGCAAAGTAAAACGTTTTTCTTCTCAAAACAGTATGTGTTCGAATGAGTGATATATTTGCATAACAAAACCCTGGTATTCCAAAAATTCACATCTTGTAGTTGCTTAGGGCTACTTTCTCTCAGTAGTGATCACTGCGCGCTGTCACTGCTAACAGCTGTGCGCACTAGCCAACTACTTTCATCGGTTGTTCGACAGTGTTGACATATTCCAGCCAGAGGAGGATGTCTCCTTACGGTCGAGGACGGCAGACTCGAGAGAAACTACTACTTCTTAGCGAACTGACCCAGGGATAACCGGAGCACTCGGAGTAACTTTCCAAAGGATTTTATTATTATTTCGGGAAGACGCTGGTGCGTCGACACCAAAATAAATATGTATGCTGGGTGCTGCGGTCATCCCTCGCTCTAGTAGCTGAGAAAGGTAGCCAAGTTTGTCTTGATTATGCTAGCCAAAGCTGTGACTGGAGTCATGGACTTCTCATTCAAACCTAGAAACCACCCACACCCATCCACGTAGTTTCTGACGATTGTAATAACAGTACAGCAATTACAATACATATTATGTTTCATAAGCTTCACAGGTAATATGACACCGATAGATGAATCTATGTTGCGCTTACATAGCCCTCGGTGCATCACCAGAAGGCTATGCACGGATGCTATAGAAAATCTTTAGCACAATTTTGTTTACCTGGGGTGTAGGGACAGCAGAGCTCAGTTGTTCGACAGTGTTTACCGACTACAGACCTACGACGCTAACGAGCTAGTTCGAGAGCTAGAGTGAGAAGTTAATCAGCTTCTCCAGAAAATAGTTTATTTGATAAAAATGGTGCGCACTAGCGATTATCCAGGCTGTACCAACAACGACGTGAGTGAGTCTCCTCACACAGTCCATCGCTTCCCTGTGACGGACGTAGCTCTGAGGCAACTTTGGCTACTTGCTCTGGGCTTCCAAGTGTACACCAAACTACTAAAAATGAAAAAGCTTCGCGTTTGCAGTGTGAACTTCAGCGAGGACGACTACTTTCCTTCATAACAGAGGAAGAGAAGGGTTTTGAAGAGCTCTGCTGCCCCTACACCCCAGGTAAACAAAACTGTACAAAAGATTTTCTATAGCATCCGTGCATAGCCTTCTGGTGCTGCACCGAGGGCTATGTAAGCGCAGCATAGATTCATCTATCGGTGTCATATTACCTGTGAAGCTTATGAAACATAATATGTATTGTAATTGCTGTACTGTTATTGCAATCGTCAGAAACTACGTGGACGGGTGTGGGTGGTTTCTAGTTTTGAATGAGAAGTCCATGACTCCAGTCACAGCGTTGGCTAGCATAATCAAGACAAACTTGGCTACCTTTCTCAGCTACTAGAGCGAGGGATGACCGCAGCACCCAGCATACATATTTATTTTGGTGTCGACGCACCAGCGTCTTCCCGAAATAATAATAAAATCCTTTGGAAAGTTACTCCGAGTGCTCCGGTTATCCCTGGGTCAGTTCACTAAGAAGTAGTAGTTTCTCTCGAGTCTGCCGTCCTCGATCGTAAGGAGACATCCTCCTCTGGCTGGAATATGTCAACACTGTCGAACAACCGATGAAAGTAGTTGGCTAGTGCGCACAGCTGTTAGCAGTGACAGCGCGCAGTGATCACTACTGAGAGAAAGTAGCCCTAAGCAACTACAAGATGTGAATTTTTGGAATACCAGGGTTTTGTTATGCAAATATATCACTCATTCGAACACATACTGTTTTGAGAAGAAAAACGTTTTACTTTGCAGACCCCAGGAAACCTGCCGGAACTACTTTCGCTTTGACCAAAACTGGACAGAACTCGGCTCACAGGACACTGTGGGGGGAAAGTCAGTGTGTGTGCACGAGACTAAAGACGGTGATGCCATACAGATTCATGTGAAAAATCCCGAACTATCCCTTTAAACACACCTCACGTCCCAATCGATCCGTCCAGACTTGTTAACTTAACAGCGCCGGTAAACCTCTCAATCGGATAACTACAATAATCACAGACTAATAAATCTTTTTTTTATTTTTTTTATTTACCAGTTTAATAAAAATCCGATGACCCTTACACTCAAAATATGAATATGTTACTTTTAACAAAATGTTTAACAAATGAATTCGTTCCATTAGAGATGACAAATTAATTAGTTAAATTCGATCCAACAAAATGAATTTGTTCAGGAAATTAGTTTGTTTTTTTAACAAAGTATAATTGTTGCTGCATTAACAAAATATTGTGTTAGACTTTAAGTAATTAAGTCATTAAGTAACAAATGTGTTTTGCTAACACGATTGGACCATAAATGAGTTTGTTAGGATTTTTGTCAAAATAAATCTGCACAAACCGATTACGCGGCCGATGTACATGTAGATGAAATAATTTAAGTTTGTACTTTTATTACTTCTCAGTGAAGTGGTAATACAAGAAGTGAACAGTAAGGTGAGTTTTTAATCAATGCCAATAAGTTGTTGACAAATCAATCAGCTGTTAAAGGAACAAAAACAGGCATCAGAGGCAGTCTCCTCATGTTTAATGCCTTGGGCCTGTATTCACAAAGCATATTATCTTACCGCTAGGAGTACTCCTAAGTCGCGCTCAAACATTTTATGTAGGAGTAAAATCTAAAAAGTTATTTGCAAAGCCGCTGAGAGCAACTTTTAGTCAAGAAAACTGGCAAACCCTAGACTAGGAGTAGCTCTGAGATAGGTGGGAGTAATCTCTGTTGCTATGGCTGACGTCAATTCTCATGCACGAGTCTTGGGACAATGAGCACAGTGATTGGTTGTTTGGTGGCAGGGCGGCCCATTGAAAAAAATATCCCATATTCAACCCATGGAGAAAAAAATGAGGAAATTGTCCGAGTGGCTGGTTTGTCCCGTAAAATAATGGCAGTTGATGCGGGTACAGCAGTTTTCCAATGTATTTCAATGTAGAGAGGTATGGCAGTCCCAATTTTAAACACTGCCATAACCCTAACCCTAACCTTACCTTAACGCTGACAGGTAAAATAACTCCTCCACTATTTGTATCTTGAGGTTTTGTCCTAATTTCTTCTAACAGACTGCCGATTTAATAGACACTATTGTTTTTCTTGATTCTGCGTAAAGTATTAACATGTTGAGCACTTCTGAAAATGCACAGTGCGTGGTCCCGGCATATCACACTCTAAGCAAGAAAACGCACAACGGAAAGACATAATTGTAAAAACATTAATAGCATAAAATGAGTTATTAATGAAACGCATCATTTGCCCCAATAATTAGCGACTTATTACACAATGAGAATATGTTGCGATCATTTAAATGTTGAGCCGTTCAAGTTTGTTTGCCCTAAACTAGACAAACATACGGCTCCAGTCAAAGAGTTCTAACGTGCATAGATAAAGAGAGAAAGGACAGTGCGAGCAGGTGTGGAGAATCCACAGAAATGCAGCAGAGAATGATTAGGGAAAGACGAGGGGCGGAGACTAGAACAGGGCGAGTGCTGAGAGCTTGTTAATCAATTATGAAGTGCAGCTATACAATACCTAGTGCTTGTTAGTTAGTATTATATTCAATGTTAGTTAAATTAGTAATCTTAGCGAAAACAACAAACTGTGAGTATTGGTTAGTAAAATAGAATAGTAAGGTGAAGGAAGTAAACGAGATTGGAAGGAAGGTTGAAATCCAGAAAGCATTAAATCACTAGAAAGAGTGGCATGCAGTACTGGGGCTGTGAGCAATGACAAGACAAGAGACCAGGCAGGGGGAGACAAAGTGCAATGCATGGGAGAAAGCAAAACATGGACCGGAATTAAACTATGCTTAAATGTAAAACATAGAAAGACTAAAATAAGACAATACATGAACAAATCTAGATTACCAAATCACAAAACAAATCAAAGAATAGTCAGACAATGCAAGGATTCAAATACGAATAAGGCAGAATATAAAAATATGGCAAACTGATCAGGCACATGGCAAAGCAGAACATGAACATGGCAAGTATCAGGTTACGCCCTGATGAAGACCGTGTAGGTCGAAACATGTCGGCTTTTTAAGTAATTTTTTTTCAGCCATGCTTTAATAACGGCTTTTTATCTTAGGCTTCTTTTGTACTCCACTTTTTTCTGAGTGCCTGGAAGACTTTTGATTGTTTTGATTGTATTTTTGATTGTCCTCTCGCTGCTGGTTGTAATGGTTTGGCTGATCTGCGCAAGTTCAGAACAAGGAAACTCGAAAACTGAAACGAACGTAAAATTATATGACGAGGTCATCAAGAGACCGAAGGAGACACTCAAAATAGCCTGCTTCCATAGTATATCTACATTAGCGAGCCCAAATAGCCTGATGTGACATGATAATGGCGCTATTAGAAAAAGCAATCTTAGCGTCTGTGTTGCTGGCCAACCATTCTGTCCACTCTATCTTGCTTTTTATAAACCGTTTTATAAAAGGAATAAGCCCCTTGAAGCAGTGGGTTACAGTGATTTTATAACGGCGGAGGGGCACTTATTCCTCTAGTATACCCCCCAAAAAATTGGTAGCTGTGCCCCTGGCTATGACAAATACTTCTTTGTGCTGAAGGGAACTGACCTAAGTGGAGCCGCCATGCCCTACCCTCTCCCCAAATGATTTTCAATCAGAGAAGACTAACTAATGCCCAAAACAACTACCGGAAATGACTATATGCTGCATGCAAGAATGCATTTTTTGCCTTTGCAGATTGGTGCAGTTAACCTCACTGACCATTTGTAGTTCTGAAAATAAAAGACTTTTTAAAAAAAAAACATTGTATTTCATTTGCAAGTTTCGTTTGAACTGTGCCCTTAATTCTTTAATTACATTAGCGATCATTTGACACCAAACACCATGTAAAGTTGTGGCTGCCATATGTAGAGGTCATTTTAGTAGCTGTTGCAGTCTGCTGTATGTGGTGGCACAGCAAATCTGTAGTCTGTTGACAGCATTCCACATTAATACTTAACAAGATAAACAATCTGTTCAAATGCAGCCATGCAAAGTCATCACTGGGACAAAAGAGGCATATTAATCTCAGAAACAAACAGAAATGGCATTGGCTGAGCTGAACAGTGCAAACATTCCCGAACACACTCACAAACTCATCTCATTCACTCGCACATGCGCTCCACACACTCACTCGGCCTCATTAGCATGTTCTCATGTATGAAAACCAACAAACACAGGAATCCTTCTCTCACTTACATTATTTGCATGTCTCGCTCTCTCCCTCTGTCTTTCTGTCTGTCTGCCCGTCTGCCTGTCTCTCATTCACAAATGCACATTTATTTGCCCTTTCCCTACCTCTGTTTCATACATATCAACACATTTCACACAATTTATACTGAACTGTACATGCAGGTAAGTGATCTAGAAATAGAATCATCAGTATTACATACTAGTGATTGCAATTTGGCACTTTGTTTTCCATTGCTATGAAATCTTGAAATGTGGAGATAATGACTATTGTGACTTTGTGTGCATACAGCTTTAATATTATTTATAAATTCAGTACTGAACAATTCTTCAGAATCTTTTCAGTATATGACGTATTTTATGTGTTAAAATACTGTACACCTGTGTACATGTTGCAAGAGAATGATGGAGTTTTTGTGTTTTGTATTATTTTCTGACCAGGTTCTGCTTATGAAGCATCGACCTGTTTGGAAAAAAAACAATGGGTCTTTTGTGCAGGGGCTGTGTGCCGTAGATCCCACATACTTCATTGACCAATGCGTTGCCATGGTAATGTCTTCCACATTGTATGACACCTCCAGCATTAACACAGACCAGAATCGTTTACAGTCCAGCACAACTAGACATTCGGTGTCCATCAGTTTGCAATTCCATTGAAACGGCTAAAGGGAAAGAGGAGATTAAGGCTATTTAGTTCACTCTGAATGACTGCTGCTCTTGATCTGAGAGACTAAAGACAAGGCATACTGGTTTATGATGATTATTCTTTTTTTTTTTTTTTTTTTTTTTGCCCTTGTCAGACATAAGGCGGTATGGTGGGACTTTTTTTTTTTTTCAAAAGATCCCTGTATGTGCAGCCGCATGCGAAAAGTTCATGTTTTTGATATTTTTTATGTTGTCCAAAATTTTTTTGCATGAATCTTATGGAAATATGTGCTGTATGTGTGTATATGGTTACTCTGATGAGCCAAAACATTCTGACCACTCACAAAAAAAAAAAAAAAAAATCTTATCACAATCTTACCTTGCGCCATAACAATGGTGCAAGTCATGGGCCAAAGTGTCATGGCCTGATGAGGAGGGACATATCACAAATTTAAGACAGGGTGTTGGGCATCCAAGGTTCATAATTGCATGACGGAAAAACGGCTATCCTTTCGGTCCAAAATGACAGGCGACTGTGGCAGCAATCACAGAAAATTTTAATAACGGTTATGGGAGTAATATGTCACAATACACAGCACAAGCACTCTGCTGTATTTGACATTTTGTTGCTCCAGACCACTCAGTGCCCATTCAAACCCCCGTCCATCGTTGAATTGCCTACAATGTGCTTCAAGGTCTAGTTCTGATGCTCACATGCCATTTGAAGGCATTTTCAATGGTTGACAGGGGTTTGAATGAGTAGAATGTTGTCTATGGCAGCAAAAGTCCAGATGCATTGTTGTTCCACCATTTGTCCATTATGAATCTGTTTATTTATGGTCAGGGTCTCTGGAGCCTAGTAAAGCAGTGATTGGGCTAAAGGTACACCGAAATTCCTGGATGAGATTGGAACCTGTGGCCTTCTTACTGCAAGGGGCCAGTGCTATAGTTGGGTCAAATATAGCAGTTTCGTGACCGCGGAGAGCAAAGGTTGGTTTCTCACTGAATTTGTCATATATAAAGGTTAAATAAAAAAATTAGCAGGGGTGCCCCTCCCAAAATTGTGGGTAAAATTTTTTAGAGCCCTATAACAAAAATGGCTGCCGTCAGCCAAGCGAGTAAATTAACTTTCTAATGGTTTGGCCCACAGTGCTGCACAATACATGGTTTATGAAATAATTTGGGTCAAGAAATTCATTAATGATATAGATTCATTGATTTGACCTATATTTGACCTTGAAATTCAAGATGGCCGCCATTTTCTGGCCCTTTAATTTTGATTTTTTTCCCCCCCAAAATCGTCATAGAACCTTGATATTGGGCTCAAATGAAAGCTCTGATCATAACATTCCCATAACTGAACTCAGCATGATCAGAGCTTTCATTTGAGCCCAATATCAAGATTCTATGACGATTTTGGGGGGGAAAAAATCACATTAAAAGGGCCAGAAAATGGCAGCCATCTTGAATTTCAAGGTCAAATATAGGTCAAATCATTGAATCTATATCATTAATGAATTTCTTGACCCAAATTATGTCAAAAATCACGTATTATGCAGTACTGTGGGCCAAACCATTAGAAAGTTAATTTACCCGCTTGGCTGACGGCAGCCATTTTTGATATAGGGCTCTAAAAAATTTTACCCGCAATTTTGGGAGGGGCACCCCGGCTAATTATTTTATTTAACCTTTATATATGACAAATTCAGTGAGAAACCAACCTTCGTTCTCCACGGTCACGAAACTGCTATATTTGACCCAACTACTACCCACTGCACCACCATGATGTCATGTTTTTATGTAAATATTATTGAGAGAATACCTTGGATGCCATTTCTAATTTACTGTCTAAATTCTTGAGAAAGCCTAGTCCACATCAAAGGATCTTAAGCAAAAGTCAATCTATTATATTGCTTTAAAGATTTTAAAATTATAGGCTTGACTTGAGATCGTAAGGTCCTGAGTTCAAGCCCCGGCCACAGCCTTCGCAGTGTGTTATAGGGCAAAACACTTCACTCCCACCCTCCATGCCTCACTCTACCCAGGTGTATAAATGGGTACCAGCAAATAGTCAAGAGCTGGGGGAGTACCTGCGATGGACTGGCATCCCATCCAGGGGGAGTAGTAATATTCCTTGTCGCTTCATGCCACAGAACCCGGGGTTAAGCACCGGCCCAATGGGTCACTAGGCTCGTAACAGGCTTACTCTCTACAAAGATTATCTAGCCAAATGTGATCGTGATTCTTCCACTTCTCCTGTGGTGTGAGCTGCCTGAAGAGTGTATTTGAATCAACTGGTTTTCTGGAAGCCTATCTGGGTCACGCTGTTTTCAAGAAGTAAATAATAGCCATTCAGCATTTACAGTCATTACTGGGTAGTGTGGGGTGAATAGCAAGGATCGCAAGTAATGGTGGCTGAATAGATTCTCATGTGGAGTAGACTAATAGCGAATTGGGAGCTGAGCTGACTGAAATGGAAGAAGTCATAATCCAGACTGGTAATCGTAAAGAGTTCAAACCTCAACTAAGAGTTTTGACCTCTACTCCAATGTTGAATGAGACCTTTGATGGTGACCTGTGACAATTGAATTGCCTCTTACTGATGTCATATTCAGTATAACTTTCTCACAACGGTTCATCAAAATTGGTCCAGAACAGAAAATTGGTCCTGCTTACTAATGGACAAACAGACAAATACAAAACAAAACGAAAAAAACGAGGGTGAAAAGATAACTTCTGTCCAACTGGTTGGTAGAGGGAACAAATCAACTGTCTTGGCTATCATGCTTGTTTACTTTGGAGGCATGCTTGTTACGGCATGACTGAGTGACATTTTCGGTTTTGAAAGTCGGGACTCGGGTTGATCTTGAATGGACTTTGTTCGTGTGTGGCGTGCCGATTGATCCAGAGCATTAAGTGAGCATGACCTCTACACATTAGAGGACCTTAAAACAATAAAATGTATGATTTTAAGTTATTTTGTGTGTGATGTCTCACTTGAAAACATCCATTAAGATTTAAAAAATCTGTTGATGTGGGCCGGGATTAATGTTTTAGTATTTAACGAGTTGAGGCTAGCTAATGAAGCAGTTGAGACACCGTAGCTGTATGGGTGTTCCTGGGGTCAGACGGCACGTGTTGGCACAGATGGATCTGACGTTCATTAGCCTCTGCCTCCAGACAGCAGGCAATAACACAAGTGCCGAGAGAAGCTTGTGGCACCAATTAGAGGCTCTTCTATCCATCAGCAAGATAAGAAAAAAGATCAAAGATCTCAGTGCCATTCCCCCAGGAGAAAAATGGGACATTAGGAAAAGGAAATGAGCTAAATAAAAATGGCTATATTTTAATTAGCATCGTGAGAATACACAAGGAAAATACACTAAAACTTCCCTTTTAGCTTGCAGCTTGAGATTTAGTGTCAGTATCAATAATGCATTTTCAGTGTCTCTCAAAGTCAGCGCAGTATTGCTTGTATTTGCCTTGCTGTTATTTGACCATGTGAATGCCAATGCTTCATTATGTGCCCAATGGGTAGTTTGACAGTATGTACACATATTGGCAGTGAGAGTTGCAGTATTTCAGATCTTCTGAAATCCACTGATAAGAAGAAGAAGAAAAGAAAACTCACAGTGCATTCGTGTCACTCTAGACTTTTTCATAGTCATAAAGAAGCTTTGAGCCTTGGATTACGTCCAGCAAATGGATTTAATCTAAATTTCGCATCATTCGGCATTAATTTGTTTATTATTACTCCATACCTTATATTAGGTGACAGAATAGTGTGGTTGTCACTCTGTAATGCTATTGTTTCAGAGAAGTACAAACCATTGGGGCAGGAGTGCCTTTCATTATTGAATAATGGCTTTATGAAACCAAAGAGAAAAGACTTGGGACTATGGGCTCTAAATTAGTTGACCAGGTGCGGCGCAGGCGCGGCAAATGGGGGGAGCGCTGCACCAGCTCCGTATTTCGTGCCCGGCACAAGTACTCCTCTGTCCGGCCTCTGTCCCTCCTGCTGGCACAAGTGGCAAAGAGGGAGGAGAGAAGGTATGTTTGGGTTTAACACAGCAGAGTCAAATCTTCACCTGTCAAATGAGCTCCTCTCCTCACCTTTAACATGTTGGAATAAAGAAGCCTCTGTCCTTTATCCACATGATGCGTTGATGTTGACTTTTACTTTGCTGCTTCAGGCATGTTTCACATTATGAATCTGAGTTAGCTGGCTAGCTAGGGCATTCGCAAATTATTACCATTAGCTAACTTGAATGGAATTTCAAAACGAAACTATGTCAGATCATTCAAACTTATGACGTTGGAATGAAATACTACGGTTGCTCATTTATTTCTTCTGCCTGCATCATTGGGAAGAGAAACGATGGATAGCGTGTTCCTATTATTACACCCTGTTGCTGCTTAAAATTTTGGGATTAACATGCATGGACAACAATGCAAG
The DNA here is from genome assembly GCA_029721435.1 of Gymnothorax reevesii. Lineage (NCBI taxonomy): Eukaryota > Metazoa > Chordata > Actinopteri > Anguilliformes > Muraenidae > Gymnothorax > Gymnothorax reevesii. The sequence continues at coordinate 69,837,628 of CM056577.1, read as the reverse complement.
ATAAGATCACATATTGAAAATAAATGTGCAACGTAACTCAGTACAAGATCATAGCAATCAGGTTGTACTCCTTTCCCCCACTGAACGATAAAACCTAAGTGACAATAATAGTAGTATTAAGCCGCTTGCACACTGGACGCAAAACAAATTTTTCACACAACAAATTAAATTCAAAATCAATTTAAAGACGTGAATACAGGCGTGTATTCGCGTCTTTGCATTGACTTTGAATCAGTCGTGCAAAAAATTTGTTTCGTGTCCAGTGTGCAAGTGGCTTTACTGAGCATAGAACGCACACTGAGCACACACACACACACACACACACATACATATATATATGTATATCTATACACACACGCACTGCCTGATGCCGAGGCAGTTTGTGGTTGGCTGAGAAAGATGTGAAGTCGTTAGTTTGCATCACCGATTCAGCTGCGTTAATTAAGCCAGGTCGAGTTTCCATGACGCGCGCCAACAGCCTTCGATCTGACATCAGGACAATTGATGTAGACACTATAATTTTTGTCCTGATTCAAAAAGTTACATTAAATAGTGCTTCCTGTAATTATTTATTGCATTGAAATGTGCCTGACATTCTGGAAACCTGCCTGCGAGGTTTCGGTGATGTGTGCGCACTGTGCGCCAGTCAGCCAAATTACCACTGCACAGAAAGTAAACCAGGTTGGAGCTGGTGAGCTCTCTGCACACTTTCGGTGGAGTCTTCATCCACAAAATTGTCACTGCGTCGTGATGAATATTTAACTAGGGATGCACGATATATCGGCATTCATATTGGTATCCGGCGATGTTCGTCATTTTTTAACATATCGGCATCGGTTCGATGAGTAAAACTGGGCAGACATAAACAACCGTTGTTTATATCCATCTAGTTTCCGTTTGTGTATGGGGGGGGGATTTGCCCATGCAGTATTTGTTTGGGCACGTGACAGTGTCAGTGACACGAAAACAGCACAGAATTTTGGGATGTTAAACTGAAAAGGGGGAAAAAAATGTAAGCGGTGTGGTCGTTTATCACGGTGTCAAAAGATGATATTTGAAAAGCAGTATGCAACACCTGCAAAGTAGAGGTAATGCAAAGATGCCAATTGATGTTTGTTTGTCACCATTTTACAAAAAATTCTGCTTATTTTCTTCTAATAAACAGCAAAAGGTGGATTAAATATTAATTAAGTGGATGCATATGCTGCATTTGCCCTAGCTAGCATCTTTTAAAAAGTTCCATTCGATTTTGCTCCATTTGGCTATCTTTTTTCAAGCTAGATCGGTTCGGTTTGTTTCAGCTTCATGCTTGTTTTCCCTGTTGCCGGTTGCGAGATTCCACAGAGATAGAGGAATGTTACACATCGTACCAATCTAGCGCGAAAGAATCATGACAATGGTCGGAATGTGTTTTTAATTTCCTTAATCTCACAACCATTACGACAGTTTAACAAGCATGGAGGAAAGTATCGGCTGCGAGATTGAATTGGGAAATTAAAATCACATTCCAACCATTGTTAAGATTCTTTCACGCTAGATTGGTTACATTCCTCAATCTCCCTTTTGAATTTCGCAGCCAGTCCCAGAATTATTTCCTTAATCTTCCTATTGAATCTCACAACCGAAATGAGAGAAAAGGGGTAAAATGAAGGGACTTGGAATACATCATCATACAGAGGTGAACATGTACTTCATTGCAAACTTACATCGTTTTTTTTTTTTTTTTTTTGAGGATTTGTAGTTTACTTGATTTTTTTTTTACTAGGTTTTTTACTTTTACTCAACTACATTTAAAAGATAAAAAGTATACTTTCACCTCGTTACTTTGACACAGACCACTTTGTTACATGTAATGCATTAAATTCCTCATTTAAGAATTATCTGTATATGGCGCGTTCGAGTAGAGCAACAGTGTTCAGCAGAGTATCTTAGCTGCTTAGCGCAGATGTTGATGCTAGCGGACATGGAGCTGCAGATTTATGCACGCAGTTACAATATTGTATCACTAGATGACATACTTGGATCAGTTATTGTACTTTACTTTAATTAAGTAACACATCTGTGCTTGCACGAGGGAAAAAATATGTGTAGCCACTGCGGCTGAAGTCAGTATAAATTGCTTAGCCACAATGTTGGTCTGGGTCCATAATGCAGCGCGCGAAGCGAAATTTAAAAAAAAAAAAATGCAAGATGGGCATCATCATATAAAAAATAGTTTAACAGGCATTTTTTGCTTACCATTACCTTTGTAAAATATTTTTTAACATTAAAATATAATCATACAGGAAGGAAGTGACTTGTCAATGATCGAACGTAATAATAATAATGACTACTCACTCGTTATATGAGTGTCAAGAATACATGTTGTTCAAGTCTTTACATATTTACTTAGAGGAACCTAACGCAATGCCATTAACAAATATTAAAACCTTATGTGGCGTTCAATGTGTTTACAATAATATTTCCCTTCTTAAACACATACTTTTTAATGCCATTTAAAAAAAAATAGGGAGTTTATTTTCAGTCTTTTTTTCATAATCTGGTAAACAAAAGATCAAAACAATATACGGAATTACCGAGAGCTGACATTTTTCCCTAATTAATTATTAAGATTTACTTCCTTGCAGTCTCGAATCAAAGAATAAAAGGTAAATTCATCTTTTTGGCACTATCACCTCTTAATCATTACAAGCTTAATTAACTAGAAAAAAAGGTAAAATTGATTGATTGACCATCATGCATCGTTAGTGGAAACGGGTTGACAACAATTAGCGATAACAAAAATAAGTCACTGCCTACCCTGACCAGACGTTCCTGGTTTACAGGTCCCTGGCGTTGTGGCAAATGGCTAGCACAAGCACAGCTAAAAAAAGGGTTTTATGTTTTTATAAACACTGTTGATTACTTGTGCTTTATGCTAGCCCTGTTACCTTGTTATTTGGAAGTAAAACACATTTTAAAAATAAAGGCATTTAAAAATTCAGTCAGCATGATTTTCAGTCTGTACAAAATTTTATCATCTCAAACTTTTTTTAAAAACATATTTATATCAGTAAATATCGGTTATCGGCCATAACAGCAATATTAATATCGGATATCGGTATCGGCTAAAATGTTCATATCGGCGCATCCCTATATATGACACCTCCCCCTACTACGCCGCCACACCCAGCTCGGCGCACGTCCGTCTACCAAATTGCCAAAGTGGCTGTGCACAGTGTTCCACCGCATGAAATTACCACTGCGCGGGCTGCACTGGACAAAATTACCACTGCATGGGCTGCGCAATGCTGCACCACCCTGTGCTGCGTCAAGAGATTAGAGCGCTATGTATGCATCTAGTTTCTTATAAATTTGGCCTAGTCCCTGTTTCGTTGCGGAGACCTGTGTAATCAGTATTTCAGTTTCTTCTAAAAAGTCAGTCATCAGCAGCTTATTGTTGTTTTGTACCTTACCCCTAACACCCCTATGAAAAGCCTCATCCCCCCCATGAAATGGTAATGTCCTGTACACATTCCAGGTGCTGGTGAAGGTAGCTATTCACAGTTGTTTTTTGTAATTTAAATGAAATTGCCAGTGTCTTTTCCACAAATGTAAAAATAAAAAGTGAGTTAGAAAGAAGGTACTTCAGGTATTTTTAGGTATTTCAATGAAATCATTTACAGAAAATTTTACTTTATTCGGTCACCTTTTTTATTAGTACTTTTTTTTATTAGACTGATATAATTGACAATGTATGAAACGCATGGATAAAACCAACAAAATTTGTAGCTGCCAGACAATTACAAAGATCAAAGTACTTCACATCTGTTCTTAATGAGCTGACTTTTCCGGACAATTAGTTGCAGCGCTTTCTTCCTGTGAGACAGGAGAGAAATGGACTTTCCCAAGGAATTTTTCAATTGGTTTTGATTTAATGAAAAATAATTTCTCCATGTGAATAATCAGAATCATTTCTTTAAATTGGGCCACATTCAAAAATACTTTTGTAGGTTGGGGCCGAGGGGGGGTAGATGAGGTCCAATATCTCAGGATCATCTTTTCAGCTGATATTATGACAAGCAATAATGCTTGTTGTTTTTTTCTGATTTGTATTCATAAGTAGTTTGAAAACATCCAAAGAGGGCTAATTCAGGGTCCAGGGCTATGACAGTCTCGAGACCTTCAGAAAATCACAGATACTGATGGCCAGAAGGTGTGGAAGGAAGGGCAGAGCAGAGAGAGGTCAGATGGTGAACCTGTAAAATCTAACTTTCATCTTTGCATTTCCCTATTTCCCCTTGCACTGTCACATCTATGTTCTTTTGAAGTGCTTGACAGCACTGGTGCTGCTCTGTGAAATGAGTCTGCCTTCAGTCTTTGAAAACAGAGACATAGACCATTAGGTATTATCAATGATTTCAACAGGATATCAACAGGAATTCATTTAAATCACCCGATCAGTGGGCACGCAAACAGGGAAGATGGACTGAACCAACTAGACCACAAGACAGGGGAGACAAGAGCAATGGAACTGAGAAATGGAATGAACTAAAAACTTGAGTATTACAATAACCAAAAAGAATAAATAAAAGACAAAATCACAAACACAGAACCTGAACATAAACATGAACAAAAACCATAACCATGACATTATCACCAAGGTCCATGAGAATGGACTCTCCTCTCCAGCTCCCGCCTTTTCTTAGATGCTAACTTGGGACAGTTTTGCAGCCTTGGAGGGATGATGAACCTGCAAGTGAGCAAACAAAATGTTGGTCTTCATGACCTTCTCAAGGACACATCTTTTTCTTAGCTTGCAAACACATAGTCAATATTCTTAGACTCACCTTTGGCATCAGGGTGAAACCCATCATACCGCATATTGCAGCCTGTCACAGTTTCTTCATTGCCATGCTGTGATGTAACTCGACCCACCCCCTCTTTCTCCTGCTGCCCCCTGATGACTGGATTGCCTGTGTGTGATTTTAAGTAGGCATGATTGGACAATAAGAAAATGGAAATGATTGCCCAAATCACAATAAAGCCTCGATTCTGTAGTCTGTGAATCTTTTTTTTATTTATCACCGTACTTCATTCTTCAAAATGAGCCCAGTCTCTTCCCAATGGATCATATAGTGACGCTACATAACCAAGCGTCGATTATATACTCAGCAACAAAAGTTTCTGTGACACCAATATTGTTAATTATTTTTCATAACGCTATTATGAAATTGTCATACATGGTGATATCAGACTGAAACAGTACACGTAAACACAACATTGAAATGGAAATCATGAAAATGCGAGAAAATGACTTTGCACGTGAAAATGTGCGTAAATCATGCTTGTGGATGGCAATAAAAGAGGAGAATTTTTGGAATGTTCACATTGTGCCTGATGAACGACGGAAGCATCACTTATCGAAAACACAGCCATTTCGGATCAGGAACTCTACCCTCTAAATGCCAAGACTGTCTGAAAATGATCGGTGGAGGGCCATTGGGATGATTGAATCCGGAACCTCGCAGAGGGAAGTTGCTCATCGCCTGAATGTCCACCGAAACACCATTTGGAACTTATGGCAGCGTCATCAGCAGACAAGACATGTCAGAAACCGTCCTCGCAGCGGCCGTCCACGAGTAACCACTCCCAGACAGGACAACTGGATTCGAACAACCCATCTCCGAAATTGATTCCAACCTGCAACCATAACTGCAAGAACGATACCTGGTTTGAGGCGACTGTCTGCACAGACAATCCGTCGGCGTCTCCGTCATTTTGGCATTGTCCCACGTCAGCCAGCAAGACGTCCAATACTCACAGTACAACACCGACGACTGCGTCTACAGTGGGCACAACAACATCGACGGTGGATCCAACGTCAGTGGGATCTTGTACTCTTCACTGATGAATCAAGATTCATGCTTAACCGATGTGATGGTCGTTTACGTGTATACCGTCGACGTGGAGAACGTTATGCCAACAACTGTGTTCAGGAATTTGATAGTTTTGGAGGTGGTAGTGTCATGATTTGGGGAGGGATCACGGCTAGAAACAGAACAGATTTGCTTGTTATTGATGGAAATCTGACAGGTCAAAGATATCGGGATGAAGTGCTACGGCCATTGGTGGTACCATTTTTGATGCAACATGGTCCCGGAATAACGCTGCAACATGATTACGCCAGACCACACGTTGCAAGGATTGTACAGCAGTATCTCATGCAACAACATGTCAATGTCCTGCCATGGCCAGCCAGATGCCCAGACATGTCCCCAATCGAGCATCTTTGGGACGAGATCGATCGACGTTTGCGGCGGTTGGATAACCCGCCAGCTACACTCCAGGAATTGCGACAACGTCTACGTCAGATTTGGAATGACATCCCACAGCAATTTCTGGCACATCTGATTCGGTCCATGCGCCAGAGATGCGTTGCTTGCATCATGGCACGAGGAAGTCACACCCGGTATTGAAATGCGAAGGTCACAACTGGTTAGACGTCAGACAAGTGCTTCATGACGCATGAAAATGACATTTTTCGTTTTGAGTGACGTTGGCACTGAAAAGTCAGTGTTTCTCCTGTTAAATAAACATATTGATTGCATTGAGATCTTTGCGTGTCATTTATAACATACACATAAATGGTGTCACAGAAACTTTTGTTGCTGAGTATACAATGCAAAAAAGCTTCTGGAGTCATTATTTGATCCCAGTTTAAAGGAGACCTATTTTGCTTTATTTCCAAGGTTATATTTTTATCTTGGACTCCCCTAGAGTATTCCTGATTGTTCAAAGTCGAAAACAGGGTCCTTATTTAGCTCATACTGCCATCCTCAAAAAACCCTATGTGTAGTCCATTGTAGTCTCTGCCTGAAACTCCTCGTAGCAGTGGCTCTTCCGCTGTGGCCCCCACTCCCCATATGCCCACTTTCTTCTGACTGGCCAGCTCTGTGGAGGGCGGAGTTGGGTGGGACAAGGCTGCAAAATGCAGTTTTCCGGGTCCGCCTCCCCAGAGTGAAGCGTGAGACATGTATGCCATCTGATAAAGAATCAGCGATCAAATTCCGCAATCTAACGCAGTACATGTGGATAGATCTAAATGATCATATTCTAATAAACGCAGCAGCGAAAGTGGAGGATGCAATGCGAAACTCTGGCAGCTCAAGGACGAATTTGCTGTCTACCTACTGCAACAGTGGTGTGCTCGTCGTTTTTTCTACTCAACAGCCAGGATACAGGGAAAGCTGGAATCCACCCCATACAGATACATTTGTCAAATAGGTTGATATACCCAGGTGTAGACCGGAGACCGTAGAAATCCGGTGGGGCTGAGTTAAGAGGGAAACATGCACAAGGAGGATCAGCAAAAAGTGAACCAACAACTTATGGACTGCTTCGGTGTGTATATAAGGACCTGCTGGTTCCTGTGCATAGCTGTGGTGTGTCGTTTGCGTGGAGTAATGCACAGTTTCTGCGCTGGTGTATGACGAAGGGGCGAAAGCTCCAGGCTAAACAGGCTTATCAGAAATTGCCCGTGGTTATGGTTTACTTATTGCGTCGGCATGACCAGCGTTGCTCGCAAAAAATGGGCGCGATAAGCCGCTTTCACACTGGACGCAAAACCAATTTTCTGCGCGTCAATCTGTCGCGCAAAAAATTTGTTTCGCGTCAGGGTGTGAAAGCGGCTTGTCATGCCCAAAACGTGTATTTACGTCTTTGCATCGACTTATGATGTAATCTGTCGCGAAAAAAATTAGTTTCGCATCTGGTGTGAAAGCTGCTTAACGCACCCATAATGCTAGTATTCGCGTTTTACATTGACTTTGAATGTAGGTAATCTGCCGCACGGAAAATTTGCTTTGCGCCCGGTGTGAAAGCGGCTTGACATGCCCATAACGCGTGTGTTCGCATCTTTGCACTGACTTTGAATGCAATCTGTATTGCGAAAAATTTGTTTCGCGTCCGATGTGAAAGCAACTTTATGGAAAGTACGCGACAGCTAGAGAGAGCTTGGTTATGTTTTGAACATTTTACAGGTTTTACAGACTGTAAGTTCCATTAGCGTGGACAAGTTGCTTATGTGGTGCTAGCAAATCGATCACTTCTACAGGAAAGAATTTCCTATTTAATCTCCGCCTTTTTTGGCTTTTTATTAGCCACAACAATTTCTAAAGTGGGAAGAAATTATGTCACGGTAGCGGGGGCATAGCCAGCGGGGGTGCGAAAACATGTCCCTTTTTGAGTGCAATTTGTAGTGCTCAATCATTTTCCTTTATTGACGCCTTTTCCAATTATTATAATTGGCAACTGATGACACGGTTTCTCTCCATATGCAATCTAATCGCGATTAAATCATGGGATAAATTCAGTTTACAGTTGCGGAACAAGGACAGGGAATTGGGTTGCACAGAACTGCTGCGCACCTGTTAACTGCGTAGTGCTCTCGCAGTGAACCTTCTCTTAATTATGAAAATGACTGAGAACAGGTCAGGACTAATAATTGTTTTAAACAGAATTTTTGTGCAACCCAATTCTCTGTTCTTTTCAGCCCAACTTTGTAGACACATCCAGCACCTCTCCGGTTAGCTTCAACTGTAGTGGCTACAATCGAGCGATGTTATGATGAAACTGCCACATTGATGTTTACCGAAGTTACAAGCGTGCCGATCAGAATTACTGCATATAAGTTAACCAGGAGAATTTTTAATTAGCACGGCGACACGCAAACTAACATGCAGTAGCTGGTAACCGAGCGGCCATAACCTCAGAGACAAACCCTTGCAATACAGGTTTTACAGACCGAAAGTTCCATTACTGTGAACAGTTGTACCAAGCATCCAAATTACAAACAAGTATTAAAAGTTAGCTTCAAATGAGGTGTATGTTCACACACCTCCTGTAGAATTTCCCCTGATATTACTCTTGTATATTTAGGACACAAACATTAGCAACAGTGACTTGGCTAGCCGCTGTGCTTCAGCCACTTCAATTGGCTATCACGTCAGGTTGGCTTATGCAGTAAAAGCATCTTACAGCGTCTGTGTCTGTGAGTCACGGACAGTCGCAACCAATACAGGCTTTATCCTCGGATATTTTTCAAAGCCTGCGTTTGAGGCCAGTTGCTAGTGCTAACTAACGCTAGCGGTCCTGCTAGCCACCCATAACATGTTTCACTTACATTATTTGCTGTTATATCGTTACTTACAGCTTGTGGCTGTAAGTGCTTGATTGATGCCACTGCTTCAGGTTTGAGAAGCAGCTGAAACGCTTATCCTGTGTCGAATTATCCTTTATTGACAAAGCTGTCATTGGTGAAATGCTGAGCACAAACAGCTAATGTTCCCTTTGGCCGTGGCTGTTTGCTGCAAGCAAACAAACATGCTACCCACTGACTTCTGGTAGCATCCTCTTTTGGAAGAGAAATAGGTGTTTTTCTTCACGTCCAAAAGGCTTTGGGAGAGATACTGACAAAACTGCACCTCAAATGATCTGCAGTTCTTTTTTTCTTCCAAAAGTGTAGACGCTACTAAGGCATAGCATGATCAAGGCCGGATTATCCATATTATGACTGGTGTGTGTACACAGGGGCATCATGCTGGGAGGGGCATCACATGATTTACGAATCCTCCGTTTTTTAATTTTTAATTTTAATCGAAAGAGATGCGTATGTATATTATGAACATATTTAAACTTAACTGTTGATATCAAAAGAGAATATTAAAAAAAGAATATAAATTAAAAAACTGCGATTTGGAACTGCCCTGCTAAAGTCACAGAAAGGCCAAACTGGTCCCAGATCAGTGTTGCAAGCTGAGCTAGAATCCCGCCATTTAGAAACTGAATGGGCACAGATCTCTTATCAGTTGTTGATCACAACGATGTGCTTTCGCTCTGACATCTTGTGCTACAACACACTGAGCGGCGGGAGAAGCAACCCGAGGGGTGGTGCTAACCGGAAAATAGCAGAAGAAAAAAGTACGAAAGATATCCACGCTACCGAATGTGCCAGAAATATCTTGCTTTTTTAACATTACTCGCGGCAAAGAGGCTGTCGGCTGAGAGGCAACTGTTCCACCCGTCAATTCCGTTCCTCCAGCGCTAGCAGCAAGTGCTTACGTTACAAAAGTTAGCCATGTATGTTAGAGACTAATGCTAGTGAGGCAGATGCAGCAGCGCATAACATTAGCTGATGTTAACGGGCGCCTGTCGCAGGTGGGCTGACGGCAACAGCTGAACTCGGAGATGGAGAACGTTAGCATAATCGCTGAAGCTGACAATAGTGAGTTCACTGCACGAAGCCTTTCCCTTTTCAAAACCCTCTGCCATAGAATTTCAGTTCTTAGATTGGGAATGGGAGAGAATTCCACCCACAAAGCTTCTACAAAGCTTCCTCAGTTCCCAAACGCTTGTTGACCGTTGTTAAAAAGAAAGGTGATGTAACACAGACGTAAACCTGCCCCTGTCCCAGCTTTTTTGGAAAGCGTTGCAGACTTCAAGTTCAAAATGAGTGAAAATTTCCAAAAAATAATAATAAAAAGTTTTACAGCTGGGAACATTAAAAATCTTGACTTTGTTGTGTATTCAGTTGAATATAGGTTGGAAAGGATTTGCAAATCATTGTATTCTGGTTTTATTCATGTTTTACACCACGTCCCAACTTCATTTGAATTGGGACTTGAACAATCGAATGCGTTGCATGCAAATCTCATGATTTTGTCGCTGAACATATAAACTAAGCATTTCAGTTAATTTAGCATTTGGCAGCGAATGCTCAATACATGGAAGCATAAAATTCTATTCTGAAGATCTGAGAACAGTACTTTCTCGTATTATCACCCCCAAACATATCAAGCATTTCTACAATAGTTGAAACTTTTGTAAATTATCAGGCAACTTCTCTCTAAAATGCTGCTGATTGGAAAAATTGCTTCATATCTGGCTAACCTGTTGGCTAATGAACATTCAGCTTTTCCTGTATGCCATAATTGACCTATAGCTAAGCCCCTCCCCCTCAACTGACTCGGACAAACAATCAACATTTTAGAACGGGCGCTAATGTCTGGTATCACAGTCGAAGATATTTTTCTGGATGTTATGGATGATTTTGGTGATAGAAGGCTCAACTATCATCAAGAAGTCAGCCAATAGGGTTACACTTAGCATTGGAGGGATGCATTAATGAATTTAGGGTGGAGATGGTCAACGAAAAGTTTAAATTAGAAGCTAAAGCAGGTCAAACGCGATCAACCGCATCTTGTTTCTGTCACCCTCTCACACAAGATAGAGAGTCTGTATTGTTCGTGCACCACAGGGTAATAAATTTAATTTACGTATTATTATTGCTAGCTAACGAATTCAAGAAATCTAACCTGACGTGACTGAACGCCTAAATAAACAATGTGACATGGTGAACAATGCAGCCAGGAGCTCACATTAAGCCAACGTCCGGCAGCCCTGAAGTGAGCTCTAGAGTTAACCAACTTTAGCTAATGTTAGGTAACTTAGCGATGTAAAAGATAACTTTACATTAATCTCCAGCAAAGTGACACGATGTTGACTTTGCTTGGAACAAATGAAGACATCCTTCTTGACCTTCATTAGCTACATTAAGCTGGTAGAGGGGTCTTCCACAAAGCTTTCAGCTGCTTTCACACCGGACACAAAACAAATTTTTTGCACGACAGATAACATTCAAAGTCAACGCGGAGCATCTTTGCATTGACTTTGAATTTAATCTGTCGTGTGAAAAATTTGTTTTGTGTCAGGTGTGAAAGCAGCTTTATCCAGAGGAGACACTTCTCTCGGTTATGTAGTGGCCTCGGGAAGGGTATGAAATACACCCCAGCCTCCCGGGATAGCTCTTATCGGAGTTAAATTTACCCCAAGCACAGCGTTTGACCATTTTTTTTTAACTTAGAAACATATTAAAACCCAATTAAAGCAAACCATTTGCAGTTTCTGTAATACATTTCAATGGAAGTTCAGGCTTAGAATGTCCGAGTATATGGGGAGAGCATACGCACTGTGATTGGCTTAACGCATTTGAGGGCAGGGCTTAGCCATAGGTCAGTTGAGTTTGAGATCATGACATGTCATGATTACAACATGAGATGCAGGCTATTATACATCATTACCATGGACGTGCGGTCAAGGTAGGCTGTGACTTTTCCTTTTTTATTGCTAGATTTTGTCAACCTGTTTCCACATACACATACACACATGCCTGACTGTCAATCAATTTGACCTTTTTTCCTGGTCAATTAAGCCTGTAATGATTTAGAGCTGATAGTGACAAAAAGATTAATTTTCCTTTTTGCTTTGATTCAAGACTGCAAGGAAGTAAATCTTAATAATTAATTAGGAAAAAATCTCAACCCTCTCGGTAATTCCGCATATTGTTTTGATCTTTTGTTTATTGGATTATGAAAGAAGACTGAAAATAAACTCCCTATATTTAAAAATGGCATTAAAAAGTTTGTGTTTCAGGGGGGAAATATTATCATAAACATACTGACCACACATTGAACGCCGCATAAGAAAGGTTTTCATATGTTAATGGCATTGCGTTAGCCTCTTCTAAGCAAATATGAATATACTTGCTGTCTCGTGAGCATTTTTAGTTTGATGCACTGAGCAATAATGTCGTGGATGGAACTGGCATGCCATTCTGCCATTTAGTCTTGTAAATTACAAGGTCAAGCAATCCTCAGATTGCTAATCAAGCAAAGTAATAGAGTTATCATTTGTTTAACAATGAGGATTCTGCCTACCCTAACTGACCTCCGACGGCACATCACTGATCATTACAGCAAATATTATGCAACATATCGTTGTATGTCATTGACAACTGCCATACTGTCACAAATGTACATTGGGTAACCTATATCTTCATTAGATTAAAGAATAATTGACTTTCCACCCATCCCTGACCAGCCAAACTAATGTATTGCTACATGTGGCCAGTCAGAAACCCATGGCCTAATACTGCTGCCTGTCTTGGCCACTAAATTTCACTTTGGACCCTTGCCGATTTACCTCTCCTTAAGTAATACTTTTCCTCCATAATTCCTCCACACACTTACAGAGAACAAAGGCCTGGGAATAAATGCAATACAAATCACTTTACAATACTTTTGTTGGACCCCTGTGAGGGGGGAAGCCCAACATTGGGTCTTTGCCACATACTGAGTGTGGTGTCACACATGCACAGCACTTGCAGGGCTGAAAGAGAGTCCTCCGGAGGTGGTAAAAATTCACTTTCCTTCCGAGTATATTCTATAAATACATACATATGCATATATCCACACAATATCTTTGTGTATTCTGCCTTAACTGAGGGGGAAGGGGGGGATAAAGGGAAACCTTTGCCTTATTAACCTGAATATCCAAATAAGCATGTCCTTAATATTTAGAGTCAGTAGATGTTATCATATTTGCCGCATTACTTAATCAAAGAGCTGGCAGATGTGTTATTATAAGACTATATGCAATGTGGCTTGCTGCATGGATAAATGCAGAAAAAAGGACAATTTTTTGACTGTGCTTAAATTGGCATTTTTTTTTTTTAAATTTAGCAACATAAACAATGAACAATTATATCAGGTTACAGCTGGGAATATTTTTCCGGATTCTTATTTTACTTTTTATTTAAACTTTATTTAACCAGGGAAGTCGGGTTAATACAGCCTACGCGTATTCTCCCCTCAACTTAAGTAACTGAAGGCAGTTACGCACGTAGGGCGGAGCAAGGCCAAAATCTGGGCGTTTCACAGGCAAAAAACACTTATGTGTGTTCTCTCCCTGATTTACACGCTTTTTATGTTAATGTTTTTTTTATGCTGTATTAAGGATAAGCGTCAACATAAAGCGAAATAGAATATTGCATTTGATGTTGGTTATAGGCCGAATTTTAACATTCATTTTATTTTATTTAACATGGTAAAGACATTCAATATTGTTCTTCCTTATTTCTAAACTACATTTCTCATAGCCATAATAAATTATCACATGATATTAAGCAACAGCCTCTTCTCCAATTTGTTCAATTACAACCGCATAGCAATGAATTAATACGAGTATACATAAGACCATCTTTCTACCATGCCCTCAAAATCTAAAACCAAAATACCAGTCCTGCATTTGCTTGCACTCTTGTGTGATTGGGAAAGAGTAAGAGGCGACCACGCATATATCGGCTTCATTGGGACATCCTGGGACTAACAAACACTGAGTGCATCCAGCGCTTTCGTGTGGACCGTACATGAGGCAATCATCTATCTTTGCCAACTGGATGAACAGCTATCCAGCCACAGCAATCATCCACAAAACATACTCGTGGTCATCAAGGTCACAACTGTGCTGTCGCTCCTGGCATCTAGGTCGTTCCAGAGAGTGGCTGGTGATGTCATGCACATATCACAGGCGTCTGTGTTAAGGTGTCTGACACAGTCCTTTGACGCTCCAAGTTCTTCTCCATGCACTTCCACGGAAGAGAGAGTGGATGCCACCTCCTCCTCCAGTGCAGTGAAATGCACAGGGGATGATGGTTGCCCACCACTTGTTGCGAGTACACTTCTCCAGTGTGCAGAGAGCCTGGCTTTTACAGTGCCCTGCAGATCTCTCCATTTAAGCTTTAAATTGTTTAAATCGGGATTAATGAGATTACATCTCCCCACCGTGCCAAATCCAGTATGATTCGCAGCTTTCTTCCTTGGAACAGCCTTCACTGCCCCCTTGCCATACAACACCTCGTGGTGCCTCTTCACTGATTTCACCAATACCTCTAACTCCTCATCTGTGAAATTTGGTTTTCGGCTTCAGCTCGACGTCACCATCATTGTCTTCATGTTCTATTAACGAATTTGACCGCCCTATATGTTCATGATAATCTAAAAAGTTGCGATATTCTCACTGGGGAGGAGAATTGAGGATATCTGTATTAAACAACTCGTGTCTATGTAGATGTTTTTTATTTTCATTTTTCTAACCATTGATAGCAGTATTAATTTTAATTTGTGATTAAAGATATTATTAAATACTCTAGATTGAGCCCTACCCTGGCCAATACCAAAGCACTACCCATTTGTTAATCAATTTTAGCCAATAAAGAATAGCCGACATGGGAAGAATCATTATTATAATCAATCATCCCATTTACTGATAAAGTACGATCAACTAAGTTCAAGTGAATGTGTCGCTCTAATTAAATGGGACATAATAGGCTTCAGGTATGGAATTGTGTGATTGTTGAGGCGGTTGCGGGGGGATGACCGCGTGTGGGGTAGGAATCCTTTGTTTGTCAAAGCGTTGCCATGTCCATTAGGTGCAAACCTGACATCGGAGCAGTTTGAGATTTCAAGTGCGCAATTTCTAAATAATATCTTATAGACTGTCTTTGATTATTATTTTTGTGTGACTAGAATGTTTTCTTTATTTGTCTTCTTCCCTGTCTTCCAGGGTACAAACAGGCTGGTGTAGGAGGGGCACATTTTCAGTGCTCTGGTTGCGCTGGTTGAGAAGCGCTAAATTCTTTATTTGTTAGTTATTTCATTATCGCGACAATTTGTTTGCATAGCTTAAATGTCATGGTGGCTTGTGTGAGAAAATATTAATCTATGTAACCTTAATAGTCAGGTTTCTTCAAATGAATGAGCATTGAAATATATTATCAAATGTATTATTAACAGAGGCATTACTATATTGATTTATTGCTGAATTGTTGTATTCATTACATATCTAAATATATTATTAATCAAGTATTATATATCTGAATGTATTAATAATCAAGCTTAAATTGATATTAACTGAAACATTGTATTAATCTAAAGCAATGTGAATCTGAGTGAATGGAACTTTTCCAGGAACTTTCTGTACCTCATACTGAAAGAATACAGACACCTGCAATCAGTGAAAGGGGGGGGCGCAGTGTAATTTTTAGACTGTCTGTGCTTTGCTTGAAGGCCCCAGCCGCCCCACTAATCTATTTGGCCTTGTCTAAAAAAGATTAACAGTGAATTCTCCTTCCGTGTATTAATTCATACAGAAAGACAGACGACAAAGAACAAAAATAAGTTGTGAATGTCCTTTGAGGTTTGGTCCAAACAAGCGGATATTGGTCAAGTAGAGTTCACGAACATCAATTAGATAAGCACACAGCTGGAGCCCGAAGAAAGGGAAGATGGACTATAAGAAGAAATAACATAGAAAAACTTCAGCGCATTCGATCGCCATCCTTCGATTGCCCTCTGAGTCAGAGAATAGGCGGACGCTCCGCAAGCCCCCCTCCCCTGCTCCACTTCGACCTCTCGCAGAGGAACATTCGACTGTATCTTGTTGCCTTCATTTGATTACATCCATATGATTTCTCTTGATTATGTACTCACGTACTTTCTGATTAAATGATGAAAACATAATTGCAAATATAAAAGGTGTTTTGGGTCCTTCAATTAAGGTAAAGCCAGTCACAAATTCCTCACACTAGAAGAAAAAAAGAGATGTCTGCATTATTTCTTGTAACTGGCTCAAACATACATAGGCCTACTATTACAGCATTGTCAGCCTGCTGTTAAAACCATATCTTCAAAATGATAAACTTCACAGGAAAATAAAAATAAATATAATATAAAATAAAAAAATATATAAATTGATAAATATAATTTAAAATATAAATAAAATAAAATGTTTATTTTTGCATAGAATTTATGTTTAATTTTTGCATAGAAGAATAGTGGACATGCAAGTTTTTGTTTCTTATCAATTTGAGGTTTTATAAGCAGGCCAAAGTTATTCAAATTTAAAGTCTTGTTTGCGTTTTCCATGGACTACAACTGCATTTTCATGGTTAAGAAAATCCTTGTTCCATGGTTTCCTGATTGCCATAATCAATGAGCTTGGAACAAAGTCTGCCTCTCTTTTGGATCAGTCACCTCTTTCATAAAGCTGCCTACATTCTGAAGTTAAGCGCTGTGGGCGTGATCGAAGCGCGAAGGGGAGAATATGCGTAACTCAAAAGCGCTTAACTCGAATCGCGTAAAAAAGGACTTACGCGCCAATGGGAGAATAGACCCCATAGTGCATCCTGGTGAAAGAGTTAACTCAGAAGCTCTCCCATAGCTTTATTACTTTATTACTGATTGATTGACATGATGCAATGTAGTTTTTTTTGCAAAACCCAAAACCAGTGAAGTTGGCACGTTATGTAAATTGTAGATAAAAACAGAATACAATGATTTGCAAATCCTTTTCAACTTATATTCAATTGAATATACTGCAAAGACAAGATGTTTAATGTGCAAACTGAGAAACTTTATTTTTTCTTTGCAAAAAATCATTAACTTAGAATTCAAAGACAGCAACACATTGCAAAAAAGTTGGCACAGGGGCCTTTTTACCACTGTGTTACATCGCCTTTCCTTTTAACGACACTCAGTAAACGTTTGGGAACTGAAGAGACCAATTTTTGAAGCTTTTCAGGTGGAACTCTTTCCCATTCTTGCTTGATGTACAGCTTAAGTTGTTCAACAGTCCGGGGTCTCCGTTGTCGTATTTTACGCTTCATAATGCGCCGCACATTTTCAATGGGAGACAGGTCTGGACTACAGGCAGGTCAGTCTAGTACCCGCACTCTTTTACTACGGAGCCATGCCGTTGTAACACATGCAGAATGTGGCTTGGCATCGTCTTGCTGAAATAAGCAGGGGCGTCCATGAAAAAGACCTTGCTTGGATGGCAACATATGTTGCTCCAAAACCTGTATGTACCTTTCAGCATTAATGGTGCCTTCACATATGTGTAAGTTGCCCATGCCTTGGGCACTAATACACCCCCATACCATCACAGATGCTGGCTTTTGAACTTTGCGCCTATAACAGTCCGGATGGTTCTTTTCCTCTTTGGTCCGGAGAACACCACGTCCGCAGTTTCCAAAAACAATTTGAAATGTGGACTCGTCTGACCACAGAACACTTTTCCACTTTGCATCAATCCATCTTTGATGAGCTTGGGCCCAGCGAAGCTGGCGGCGTTTCTGGGTGCTGTTGATAAATGGCTTTCACTTTGCATTGTAGAGTTTTAACTTGCACCTGCAGATGTAGCGACGAACTGTAGTTACTGACAGCGGTTTTCTGAAGTGTTCCTGAGCCCATGTGGTGATGTCCTTTACACACTGATGTCGGTTTTTAATGCAGTACCGCCTGAGGGATCAAAGGTCACAGGCATTCAGTGTTGGTTTTCGGCCTTGTCGCTTACGTGCAGTGATTTCTCCAGATTCTCTGAACCTTTTGACGATATTACAGACCGTAGATGATGAAATCCCTAAATTTTTTGCAATAGCTCGTTGAGGAATGTTGTTTTTAAACTGTTCGACAATAAGCTCACGCATTTGTTCACTAAGTGGTGACCCTCGCCCCATCCTTGTTTGTGAATGACTGAGAATTTCAGGGAAGCTGCTTTTATACCCAATCATGGCACCCACCGGTTCCCAATTAGCCCGTTCACCTGTGGGATGTTCTAAATGTGTGTTTGATGAGCATTCCTCAACTCTCTCAGTCTTTTTAGCCACTTGCGCCAGCTTTTTTGAAACATGTTGCAGGCATCAAATTCCAAATGAGCTAATATTTGCAAAAAATTACAAAGTTTACCTGTTCGAACATTAAGTAACTTGTCTTTGCAGTGTATTCAATTGAATATAGGTTGAAAAGGATTTGCAAATCATTGTATTCTGTTTTTATTTACGATTTACACAACGTGCCAACTTCACTGGTTTTGGGTTTTGTAGTCGACAGAGATCCACGAAGGAAATGTAACTCAGTAGCGAACGGACTTGGACATAAAAGCGAAAGTACAGCGTGCAGTAGCAAAAGTACAGTAGCGAAAAGCCAAAATAGCGGGATAATCGGTTACCAGTGCAACGCTAACCACTTGGAATGAACTGTATGTAACTCAGTTGAATATATGCAGTAGAACCATTGATGGATTAGATCATCTCTGTTCACTTGTATGCTCATACATCTCTTCCTTTTTTATGACCCTGCTGCCTTATCCTGTACCTCTGTTTGGGTAACTTAGGCACTTATGTTTGATGACTAGCTTTGTCCTGGACCAAGCTGACTCATTGCCTGAAATTCAGTCAAAATCAGACTTTCATTTTGTTTGAACAAGTTGCAGCTTGGGATCCTAGCCTTCTCTGAACTTAGTTGGTGACCTCTCACAATTGCTGATGAGTATGTGGGGAGAATCCACCAACTGGTCTGTATGATGCATTGATCAGCAGACTTTATTCATGCTTCCAGAAAGGGCCAGAGTATGGTAGCACAATGACATCGCATTAGATGAGTCATGCAGTCTATGCAGCTTTGTTGTCTAGAGGAAAATGAAATGTAATTTGAATAAATAAATAAATAAAAATAGTGCATTGTGTGGATGGAAATGAAGTCAACGCCAAGAAAGGGAACAAGAATGAACATAATATAAAGATAGAAAATGTCCTCATTCTTGTATCACAATGCACATTTTATGCTCTGTATTTTAAACTGTTCAAAAAGAGCTGCTTGTGGTATGAGTTTATGATAAGTGTGGTGCAGTAGCAATCTTTTGATGAAAGCAGGAGGGGAGCAGAGCTTACCTTAACAAAAATTTACCCTACATTTGGAAGTATTATTTTATTGGTACCCACATATTCTAATCAATTAAAATTTTAAATTGTTATATTTGAGTCATGTATTGACACCCATGGCTTACAGGCCTGACCTCCAAAGACAAAATACGCTGTGGACATCTGTTCTTAACCACAGATTCTGACTCTCTACAATCAGTGGAATGGGTCACAAATATTCAAAATAGAGCACATCAGAATGATTATATTTATTGTTTGTCTAAGACATTAAATTCAAAGTTGTGTTGAAATCAACTTTAGTGGTCCTCTATAAAGAATATTTTTATTTGAAAATAATTAAATGGTTATCTCATTCATGGCAGGCTATGCATTGCAAATGCTAACATTCCAGATTGTGACAGTGAAACGATGCATAACAACTTAAATTTACACTTGCAGTGTATTTTTTTCTTTTTAGTAGTAGTAGTAGTGGTAGAATTTATATTGTTTGTAATTATTCTGTGTTATCAGGATTGTGTACCAAGTTAAGCAATTAAATAGCCCCCTACTTCACTCAATTGTTAAATTCAATTCAGTGCTAACAATTCGAGAATGCTTTTAGCAAGACCCCATTAAGGTTACTTATAGCGACCAGGTATCTGTAAATAGTTGTTACTTAATCTGTGAAGACTGCAGGATGCTGGAATTGGTCATTTCACATTTGTGAAGTCTGTCTTCAAGGGGAAGGATTCTAAACAATGATTTTGACATAATTTGTGATAAGAAAGTTAGCAGATGGCAGAACAGATAGTAAGACTGAGCAAAATCAGTCAGCCGGAAACAAGTGAATGTGTTAATGCTGTTCACACATTCTGTAATGCCGTCACTCTCTGTCAGACCAGGGCGTCCATGCTCAGCAAGTGTTCAAGGTGTTTACAATGTGGTATGGTGAAACACTGGTACAGATGATCTAGGATTGTGATTTTTGTATCGCTTTGGAGGTCTTTGTTAAGCTGATGATATAAATTGTTGAATCATTTTTAAAGCCCCACAATGTTTGTATTTCAACTAGTTAATAAGTAAGTTATGTAATAACAATGCACAAGTAGACAGGGTAAAGTGAGATAAGGTTCTATCCTCATCTGCCATGATATGTGCATCTTTGGCTTCACCAATGCATGCTTTCATTCACATACTGAGGACTAACCTGGACTGGACTAGCTGGACTGTATCTGTCTGTTACTTCTGCCCATTTTGATGGGCATCCCTTGGGCCTAGGCTCATTTCCCCATATACAAAATGACTTGGACCAGTATGCTTGTGGACCTCTGTACTCATGCTAATGATATCACTGCCACTGTGCCACATTGATTATACACAATCATTTTTCTTTTTTCTGCCCTCCAGTACCCAAGCTCTAGCACAAACAGTTCCCCGGCATCTCTGGCAGCAACTGTGCCCTGACTATCCACCCACAACCTGTAGTTCAGACAGTTCTAGGCAGGATCTGTCCCTCACTGCAGTTGGCTCTCGCAGATTTATGTTTCAATCACTGGCTGGCAGTGCAGCATTTCCCTTGTGCTCAGGCAGCTAAGAGACTGAAATTCTGACCCCAGATGACCAGCCTCTATGAAAATAGAAAGAAAAAAGAAAATGCAACATGACCTGCACTGGAGACTCTCCCTGAAAAATCTGAAGAATCTGCCTCCACCTTACTCAAAGCCAGATTGATAAATCCTTGTGATCTCTCATCTGTAATTCTGCAGTGCCTTGTTGGCAGGATTACTGGGTTGTATCATCTGGCCACTAAAACCTTTGCAGAATGCAGCTGCATTTTTCCTGCTTAGCCCTGTCAAAAGGAGAGCATGGACCCTGAACGACAGTGGCTCAAGAACATACAGCATGCTTTTTTCATGCCCCCGCCCTCCAAAGAGGAAAGGGGGCAATATGTCGACACCATGTCGGTCCGTCGTCCGTTCGTCGTCCGTCAACTTCTCGTTTCCGTGGGATAACTATAGAATCCCTCAAAATGATGCCATTTCTTAAAGGCGTATTGGGAGTGGCAAGAGGAAGGTTCCTTTCGAAAACCAGCGTCGTGCGATATCTAATATGGTCGCCACTGCAGCCATCTCCATATGCCCTTGATCAACATACAGGTGGGGGCATATGCCACCGCTCTGCGTTGCCCTTGTTGTACAGTGTGTTGCACTGGCTTCCTCTACCTGACGATTGTCTCTTTAGACATTGCAGAACCATCTATGGTGGTACACTCAAAATAACCCGACTATTTCTTTCACACAGCTCCAGCAATGTCATTCTAATGTTTAGACCAATTATTTATCCGTAAACTGAAAAGCTTTCACCCAAGCTTTCATCAAAAATTGCAGCTTCACTCCAACCTGCACTTTTTGTAAGTCAACCGAAAATATGAGAACATTTCAGGAAATCTTGTGAATTATTTGGCTGATAGTTCATAATAATAATGTCTAATAGATGTGTTAATTGAGTATTGATTTCTTCGTTTAGATCAGTACATTATAGGGATGGTATGGGATCTTAAAAGGGTGTATTTGCTTTCCAATTGCATTGAATCCTTTGGAAGTTTAGTGGTGTAGTATAAATCATGAGAAATTAGCCAAAAATGCAAGAATATCTTAAGAATAAAAATAATTATTATTATTAATATTAGTTACAACTCATAGTATTGTACTTATTCTTGTTGAAGCTATAGTCTTAATTCCCAGTTTTGTTTTGAAGGTTCCAGTTCTGAAAGCCATATAATTGATAATAGCAGTCGATGTTAGTTTTAGTTTTTTCGTCCATTACGTACCTGGATGTGAGACCTCCAGGAAAAATGAGGTTGTTGCCAGAAATGATGTTGCTGGGCCAGTTGGTGGCAGTAATTTCACTGTTCAAAATAAAAAAAAAAGCACAACCCATTGCAGTGATAAGGGCACCTTGCGGGCAGGGACACCATCTTGGGATGTTAAACTGAGGCCAACTGTGGTCATTAAAGCGTGCATGTCACCTGTCAAAAGGAAAAAGGGGATTCCAACTGTGTCCTGGCTAAATTCCCAACCTGGCTCTTTCAACCTGCCTAATCATCCACTGATTTAATTGGTTGTGGAAAATTGACCCCTCTTCCTTGGCTGATATATAGTGAGCAGTCTCATGCAAAAAATTACAGCTGTACCTCAGCCAGGTGGGTGCTACTCATTGGAGGTGATGAAGTGATATTCCCCCAGGTCACTGTGGAGCACTTGAAGTACCAGTGAGAAGGTACAATATAAATGCAAAGCTCATTGATTTATCATTTTATATGGGAATCCTACATCGACTGATCATCCACATTTATTGAAATGGGGATACGCTGACCGGTGTCTCCTAAGTTGGCTCAAAGGTGTTATTTTCCTCTGCTTGTTGATTCTTGTTTCGTTTGTTAAGCTCAGATGCTGCCTGTGTACGGATGAGCAGATGAAAATGTGACAGGGCTAATTGTAGAGTGATGTAGAGCTCAGGAGAGATTCATTTCGCATCAAGCATTGTATCTTTGTTTTTCTTTGATCCCTTAAAGTATTGTAAATAACAGCTCAAGATGAAGCACTTTAGTTTTTAGTAAAATTAATTTCATTTTTAGAAAATTCACATTAGTCAGTAATTGTTGTCCTGAATCTCGCTCCTTCCCATCAGTGGAAACAGCATTCATAGTAGTGCGAATGTGTGGCCACCTGGTGCTGTTCTGGCATAACGGCTGGAGTTTTGTGTTGTTCTCTCTTTTGCACTTGTTATGTTGTGCTGAAATGGGGTTTGGGTGCAGCTTAAAGAAAATGCTCCCATAGCACCTGCTCTAGACAGACAATCAGGGGAAAAAAGTTTTGGAAGACTGTCCTTCTTTTCTTCTCTTCCCTTGTGGTGAAGGTGCTGCTGTGACTCACATACACATTTGTTCAGTCTTTGTTTTGAAAGTGTTCAAGTAAATTTTTTTTACTTGCATTCTCCGAAAAGTGCAATATGTGGAAGGTGACTGGATTAACATTTGTAGTTAATATTCTTGACTGTGCAGTGGATGCTGCCATTTATAAACTTATCTTCACGATACACGGATATGTTCTCTCTAAAAACTGCTTTCAACAGAGTGCCTAATTTTTATTCGAATTCTCAGCCACTTATAACCAGCATGCATTTAATCCCTCCTCCCCTAGAGCTTATTGCAGTTAGTTTGTATATTCAGCTGTATTACTGCGGCGGGTCTGGTGTGCAATTCCTTGTGATAGTCGTCAGCATTTTTAAAATCCCAATCACCTAACCATCAAATTGAGCAAAGTGCCATATTTGGTGGCATAATTCAAGTTAAGTTGAACACAGGAGAGGCTCCAGTCTTTCCAGTTGTCCCCAGAGTTTGAGAATATGGAAATTATGGTGGAGATAACTTCAGGAAGATTTTATCTCAGAGGGATCTCGCATTGTCCTTATAATTTAGAGAAGATTTTTAGAAGGCTCTTCAGGGGGTGATTGTATCAACTTATGGATTCTTGCAAAGTTTCTGAGGCTAGCATTATGGTGTACTCCTTAAGCCCCGAAGTCTTATAAAAATAAACGCGAATGTCGCTGAGTGAGTAACTGACTGACTGGCTGCCTGAGTGATCAAGTTCAACGATTGGCTGGCCAGCGGGGAAGAAGTTCAGGGATTGGACAGCCGGCGGGGAAGAACTTCAATGATTGGTTGGCCGATTGGCAGGCTGGCTGACCAGCCGTGCGTTGACATAGTCACTATAGAAATATTTTTAAATGTTTAATTACTTTTTCTTTTTAAAAAAGGCATCTTTTCTCACCCCTGGGGTAAGATGCCCATCTGGATGGGCATTAAGGAATAGATGGTTATATCTTGTTGACTACTACAAAATATGAGTCATTACATTAGATAAACATGTAGCGAAGTGGAGCGTATATAAGTATCAATTAAAAGTCTTTAAAATTGAGGGACCATAATGCATTTCACCCAATAAATTTTTTAGGCCCTTATTGATGCATATATGATTCATTATTGTGTAACTCCATATGGCCCTACTTTTAACATGTATGGATACACTTAACTTTCCATTCCCAAGTTCTTCATTAAAATCATCATGTCTGATGTATATATTTCCTATAAATAGAACATTATTTTTAGAAAAAACTCATAAAACAGTATGAATAGGACTCAAAATGGGGTAAGATGCCTTCCTTTCCTAGGGGCATCTTACCCCAAACCAAAAAGGGCATCTTACCCCCAGCACGACCATACTGGTTTTGGCTCATTAACCCCAATTTCTCCAATTATTAGCACTCAGGGCCCCCTTTTATACATAAAGAAGGCATCAGAGATTTACACTGACATGTTCTGCAGGAGCATTCAAATACTTGTGGCAAAATGATTAATTTGGTAATTTTTTATAAGACAGTAAAAACACAAATACTTTGAGTACTTGCATGTCACTTGCTCTGTTGACTCAACTGTTGCTCAGGATTTCCCTCCAGGTAGAAGTGCATTTGTCTAAGTCAAGGGTCACATACTGGGCACAGCTGAAATTGAATTATAAGCAAAGGGCATCTTACCCTCAGGGGCATCTTACCCCGCTCTACCCTACTTTTAGAGCAAGAGGGGATTAAAAGCAAGGAATCACTAGGAAGTTCAGTTTGAATTCTTCTGTCATTCAGTTGTTACAAAATTATGTTTACCATGGCACAGAGGGCTCCTTACATCAGTTAACATACATATTGTAAGGCAGTTTAAACTCAGTCCTCTGAAGTGAAGAGGTAAGAGGTTTACATGCACCTGGAGTGCACTACTTTGAAGTGTTTACACAGATCCAGAACACACACACTACTGCAAAAGCGTTTTCATACCACCAGTGGGATGTCTGTCTCAAAATCACAGTGTACACGTGTCACATCTGGTTGGCGGAGCATAGCTTTCACACCACAAATGCTACTGGGAAAAACCAAAGACACATGAATCACCCCTATTAGTATTCGTCATGCATCGTTCCTGTAAATCTAAAGAGACATTTCTCCAACTGCGACGGAATTAGTTTTTTCCAACTGCCAATCAGCATGTGACAGCATTTGTTCATGCCTGGATTTGTGTTGATCCCTCAGTTTATGTAAAAACAGTAAACTGAAGGCTGCACGTTTATTGTATTGCATAATAATTGTTCCTCTGAATAAGTGCTGTGGCTTGAAGCGTTGAGCTCTTGTAGACCCAAGGTGTACCAGATTCATTGACCTGAGGGAATATTTTCCTTGCAATCTGCATGCGAAATGTGCAAAAAAAACATAAATAAAAAATAAAAAAACTCTGTCATAAATAAAATTAATTACAAGTGAAATTTACTTACCTCATTGGCAAGGTAGTCAAAATGACCTAAAATCAAGGACAAATTTCTTGTCTTACTAAGAAAATGGTGATAGAAATAAATGTTTTAAGTCTTAAAATAAGTACATTTCTGTGACGGTGTGTTCAGGAACCACATGCAAGAGAGGAAAATCCAAAAAACGTATGCCTTTAATGGAGTCCGGGTCAAAGCCAAAATACACAGCAATTGCCAAGCCACAATAAGAAATCCAAAAACAGTATCGACTAGACAGGCAGGGGTCAGAACCAGAAAGACAGATGATCAGAGGTACAAAAACGATAGGCAGAAAGTCATAGTCGATGGGCAAAGCCAATGGTCATACACAGGGCATCCAAACAGAACTCGTGGTCATACAAAAACGGGTCAAAATCCAGAAAGACAAAAACAGTACAAAAAGGGCAATGGCAAGAATCAAGGTCGGACTATCCAGTAGAAGCGAAACAATAATCAATGGCATACGAGGCTCTCTGCACAAAGAAATATTGATCAACGTTCTGACAAGAGCTGTAAGTGTAAAGACTCCTAATATACACTCAGGAAAGGTCACATGCTTTACAGTGATCAGCTGTGGGGAATGAGGCTAATTACATCAGGAGAATCACATGAGGGAAACCCGAACCACGGAAATTGGCGAGAGACAAAATACGAACGGGAATCACACAAACAGCCTATGACATTTAAACAGCTCCGGTCTGGGAGTTCTACGTGCACAGATAACAAGCGCAGGAGAGTGATTAAGCACGTGCGACAGATTCTCGCTGAAGCTCAGGAGAGGACAGTGACAGACAAGGGGCGGAGAATAGAACAGGGCGATTGCGGAGAGGTTATTAGTCTATTAGTAACGGTGCAACTTTACAAATTAAACTAGAGTGGTCATTAGTAAGTAAGTAATCTTAAATATACATGGATTAGTTGTGTTAGTAGACTATAATACAAAATACAAATGTTGCTCTTGTTAGTAATCAGTACAGAAGGGGGAAGAAAGAAAATGAGAATCGAAGATATTAAATATAGTATAAACATCTTGTTATAGATATGACGAGATATTGAACACCGGAATACATGTAAGTCAGTGAGCATGCAGAGAGGGAAGATGAACTGAACCAACGAGATCACAAGACAGGGGAGACAAGTGCAATGGAACTGAACATAGAATGAACCAAAAAACCTGAATATTATGAATATTACAAAAACCAAAAAGAATAAATAAACATGACCAAAAACCAAAACCATGATAATTTCCCTTTCTTGGAAATCACTTTTTGCAGTGTTGGGTTTTGTGAGGATACCATCAAGGTTTCCGTCAAGATTGCAAAAGAGTTTGCAAACAGTTTTTAGGGTCGCAAAGAGTTTATTTTCATATTCTGGAAAGCCGTTTCCTATTCTTTCGCAAACAGTTACTCGAATGTTGCTGACGCTAATTGTTGCTAAATGTCGTTAATGACACCTAGGTCTATCCTGATTTTCGCCAGCTTTCGTCAAAAAAGTTTACGAATCCAAAATTCTCCACATTCGTAAGCATTCGCCACTCAGGGAGATTCTAGCTTAACAATTGAGTTTCCGAGCACTCAAATCTGCACAGCCTTAATTCAGGTTAACCAGAACATTAAGTGATGTCAATTCATTCAGCAATAAAAACATCTGTTTATTTGTTTATTGTTAATCTCAATGATTTGTTGTCATATTCTTCTGAAATATATACTGTGCGCTTGAGTATTACTGGCATACGGGCAAATTGAGTTGCAAAAAAAGCTTTTTATTGTTTTTCTCATGATTCGAATATTCACAAAAAGTCCTTTAAGTAATAAAATGACCTTTAAGTAATAAAAAAGAAAGGAACATCAAAATCTTATCATGGAACTAATACTTTTCTCAAAAATATGTGTGCGACAATAATTGGCACCCCTTTATTTAATAAACTGTGCACTCTCCCTTTGCCAAGATTACAGCTTTGAGTCCCCTCCTATAATGTGTGATGAGGTTGGTGAACACATGGCTTAAGATCTCACAGCATTCCTCCGGACGGAATCTCTCCAGGTTCTCTCTCTCTCTCTCTCTCCTGGACTCTCCTCTTATGCTTATCCACAGATTTTATACAGGATTTGGGTTAAAGGGCCGTAATGGCCACAGTAAAACCTTTATTCTGTAGTCAGTGGACAATTTTTGTTTAGATTTTGAGGTGTGTCTCAGATCACTGCCCTGCTTGAAGGGCCAACCACAGCCTAATTTGAACTTCTTGGCAGATGTTATCTGGTGTTAATTTAATATTCACTGGTATCCACCTTTAATGTTTATAGTTAAAACCTGGGTATGTTCAATTGTCTATAGCAGTGTTTCACAACCCAGTCCTCACGGCACACCAGTCAGATCCTGGTATTTGTTGTGTGCCACGTTAAGCACTCCTGATTCAGATGATCAAACCCATGAATAGTCACAACAGGAGTGCTTAAAGTGACACTGAACAAATACCTGGATCTCACTGGTGTGCCCTGAGGACTGGGTTGGAAGACACTGGTTTAGAGATTCTCACATATCCATTTTCTGATTTGCACAGCTCAACAACTTCTCATTGCACATCATCACTGTGTTCTCAGATCGTTGCCACAATGATGAATGATTAAGGAAATCTTGCCGGTGTCATATATTTTGTACCCCCAAAAAACAGAAATGGTTGATCACTTAAGACATCCTAATCAAACAGGTGAACTAAAAAATGTAAAATATGACTGGAGATATATGTCTGTTAGATTTTATTTATGTTTTGGGGAAAAATAGTCATTTAATCCAATTTTTTTTTTCTTTTGATAATTTTACTTCAATGAAAAGGTAAGATTATTGTGAATATTTCAAGCGAAAAACCAAGAGGACAAAAAGCAAAAATATTTTTTTTCGCAGCCAGCACTGCACATACTACCAATGCCAATAATTCTGGAGGACACTGCAAATAATCATCACTGCAAAGGTGCGACTTCAATTCTACAAGGACAGTATTTAAAATGCACGTAAACAGAAAAAGATGATTCAACCATAATAGCATTAAAAAAAAGAAAAAAAGGCATGGATGTTTACTGTTAAAATAGTTTGAGGTTTCCTTTGTTGCCAAAAGCTGCATGTGCAAATGGCCAAACAGTCTGAGAACAACTTTCTGCGTGTGATTGTAGGGAATTTAAGAGTCTCAAAATTGAAAATCTGTAATGCACTGGAAGAATCTGGAAATATCTGAAACTGAAGCAATCTTTGCACGTAAAATGAAGGGCCAAATACTACGATACTGGATGTACATGACCTTCGAGCTTCAGACTGCAATGCGCTGTGCTTTAATAGACACAATCATTGGCTTGTAAATACTTCACATGACCTGTATCTGTGAACACAATTTGCCGTGGCATCATCAAATGCAAGTTAGGACTCTACTCTACTGAGCAAAAAGAAAATGATACATCAACATCATCCAGATATCGATTTCTCAGGGCTCAAGCTTATCTGAAATGAATTGAGAACCGGGAAGTGGACAGGAGTACTTTGGTCTGACAAGTCCATCTTTCAGATTGTTTTTCGAAGTAAAAGAGATTGTGCCGTCAGAGTCAAAGATAACGACCATCTCGACTGTTATCACTGACATGTTCAAAGGCCAGTGTCTGCCATGGTATGGGGCAGCATTAGTGCACTAGGCATGGGCTCCTACTTGTTCCAGCTGGATAATGCTAAGTCACAAGCTGCACGTATTACAACAGCGTGGCTTTGCGATCACAGATTGCCGGTACTGCCAGGGCACAGATGTGTCTCCCATTGAAAACCTGTGGCAGATTCTGTAGCACGAAAGACAACAGATACCCCAGATTGATGAAACAAAGTCCTTTACCATGCAAGAATGGGAATAAATTCCATTTTTGAAATTTTATCAGTTGGTGTCCTCGGCTCCAAAAGGCTACTGAGTGTTCATAAAATGAATTCATCAGGTCTGCAATGCGTCATCCACAGTGGGCCCTGATGGCCACGCCCCTTTTAGGGGGACTACAATCCTGCTTCCTGATAGACATTCAAAGCGCGAATGCTTAAGACAAGCCTTTTTAACTTGAATCTAACATGCCGAGGAGTTTCTGTGTTGTTGGCTGCACCAAAAATAAAACAAAAAACAAGGATCTCTGGTTCATTCCTCTGCCATGCCCAAAAAAACATCCGGAAAGAATGGCTTTATGGCTCCAAGCCATACGGGCATATGCCTGGACGAGACGGACGGGCAGGCTAACTTACGAACCTAGCTAAGACAGTTGTCACCGTCTGGTCAGAGCACAGTGCTACTGTTAACTAGCATACTATCCAAATAGCAGGACCGAAAGGTGAAATATTTCATTTGTATTTTGCTTACCTGGAGACTCAATCAGATAAAAATAGATGTCGGGGTGTGATATCTCTGGCCACTGGGTGGGGTCACTGCACCAGCTAGATGCCGGGAGACTGAAGGAACATGCTTTAAGATTGATTATTAAATTTATCTTTTACAAATATCTCGCACGTTCTCTGTCCAGTAGAGTGGATGTGTATGGATCAGACATGGTGTCTGTAGATAATTTATCGGCTGATTTACCTTCGATGGTCTTGTTTTTATGTCGTTTTGTACAGCAATTTAACATTAAAGTAAATGGGGAGTGTGGTTTGATTTCTGCCTAAAAGGGGTGGGGCCACCTGATGAATGGTGTTGTTACTCAATGGTAAACCTGTCATAAATTCATTGGAATGTATTACAGAATCAGATTTTCAAAATAACAGTTATTTATGACAAATATAAAGTTGATGAATTAAAAAATTACTTATTTTGACTTTATACATTTCAACTGAATATTGGTAACAAGAGTTGTCAGAAAGACAACAAAGCTCGCCGGGGCAAGGTTAAAGCTTTTCTGCACGCGGACGGACGCGGACGCTGGGGGTACGACAATAGCTCTCCGGACATTCGTCCCGGCGAGCTAAAAAGGGATTTGCACATTGCTGTTATGTGTTTTTATCTACATTATACTTATTGTCCTAATTCCTCTGGCATTGAGGTTGTATTTTTATGCTTAATAATAGTAAGTATGTGTACACTTTTCACAACCTTTAAAACCTGTATAAGTAATGCCAGTTTATGTGGCCTTATTCGGAAGTGTTGCCATAGAATCAAAAGTTCTGAATTCAAAAGATTCAAAGATTTTTGAATCTATTTTCTTGTTTTTAGTTTGAACCAGTTTTTCTGATTTTTGTTGGGAAAGGAATACAGGCTTTTTGTTTATTCTTGCATTAGGAGACAAAAAAAAAAAAAACATCAATATGTTAAACCCCTTAAACAAATTTGCCATGTGGTTATCCACCATCGACTGTGTCATAATAAACGGAGAAGGCTACTTTACCTGAGTTGATCCATTATGTGAGTGCAGTCTGTTGCCATGGATATAGTTCTCTGCTAATCATGTGCATAATGATGTGAACATGAAATGTGTTCTTGAATTGCTGCTTGAGCTGATGGTCTCAGGGAATTTCTGTTTTTAGTTCCGAGGATGTAGTTTGTCACTGGAACATGGCCACAGTCCCTGTAAAAATATAACGACAATGATATCAACCTCAGTGGAATATCAAAAAAGTTGACCCTATCATAACTTTAATGTCGATTATCTCTGAAAATTATATTCTAAATTGTTTCCCCTTAATTGAGTTTGTCATTGTCTTTCTTAAATATGATCTGTGAAGGTACACAGTACCTTCACAAAAGTTTGAGAGTGTTTAAAAAGATCAGTAAGTCCTTTTAACTGCTCTTAAAAGACCAGTAGTAGACTCAAGGCATCACTTTTTTTTGTAAAGGCAGCCTTCTTGTATTGATGTCACTGCTGTGTAGCTTTACATTACCTCTCTGATCTGCTGACACGTCTCTAATTTTCGCAGCTTCTTCTGAATTAATTTCTCTACCCTTCTCTGAAATTTTAGCCTCCAGAAATAAGGCCACACTTTTTTTTGGGGACTAAACTGTAGCTGATGGAACTTCTTTTCTGAGACACGCAAAACTGACAACAAGAGAAATCAGGCGTGTCCCCTCACTTCTGTGTCTGAAATTCTCTATTGATTTTCATGCTGTCATTTTTTATCTCACTTCTTGTTTTTCAATTTTTTCCACCCATCTTTGGAATTGATATTGACCAAAACTGGCCACGTTAAAAGAATTAAATGCTTCATGTGATAATTTCTGAGATTAGCAGTACTGTTCTGAAGGTCCAAAAGAGCAGATTTTAGAATGTCTGTTCGGTGTCAATTTAATAATTGTATGATAAAATTGTGCTCTTGTTCATGAATTATTTTTATATTTACTGGTGAGGTACAATATACTGAACATGAATACACCACTATTGCTTATATCAAGCAAGTACACAGCAGTCAGGCAAAGCTCTTGTGTGTGTGTTTTTTTTTTTTTTTGTGCATTTTGTGCTCTGCTTCATGTATGTTCCTGTTTTTTTATTAATAACTCGATTTGGCTTGATTTTCTCTGTCATATGCAATACTTGGACGATCACTACCTCAGTTTGAATCCGTCTATGGGAGTGGTTCTTCAATGTATATTTGAACGTAGGCATGCATTATGCGACATCCACGAGTAGGCGTGATATGGAGTGTGGCAATACTTCAGAAGAGGTTGCTCAACTTCAGCATCAATGCTGCTATTGTAATTTTTCATTTTCAGATGTCATTGGCTTGCTCTTGTTGCTATGTCCAGCATAACTTTCAAAACTGATTTCCAAAATATCACCGTAACAATAGAAAAAATTTAAAATTGGCATTTAAGGCCAAGACGATTGTTATTTTGAGGGCAGCGTGGATGACATTTGAATACCTTTTATCAAAGATGTCCAGTACTGTCAGAGGAAGATATATCTGTTGGTGCAACAAAATGTACCTTTCTGAAGGTGCAATCTTCTGTTGCAAATCCGTCACTGTCCCTGAGCAATTATATATATTATATTCTGTCTAGCTATGCAAATGAGGGCTAACAGCGCACATTCTGTGTATCAAAAATTACATTTACGAATTGAGCACGTTGAGTCAAATAAAATCCAGTCAACAGATAACTTTTAGTACTTGCGTGATTCCATGACTAATATGTTTTCAGTATTCTTTGGACAATATGTTTATGTATGCCTTTGGTAGGGCAAAGCTGGCTGTGAGAAATTGCAGACAAGTTCCAGAGTACAGTGACATTATTATCAATGTCAAACGTATCCCTGATGGCAATAAAATTAATTTTGCATTTGTGATACAATGAAACATGATGCAATCATAATACATTTTTTAATGCATTTATGTCAGGAATTTCAAAATAAGATCTAGACGCAGATCTCCGATAAAGCCGAATAGGTTTCTTTATTTACTGAAAAAGAATGCCTCAGC
The DNA here is from genome assembly GCA_029721435.1 of Gymnothorax reevesii. Classification (NCBI taxonomy): domain Eukaryota; kingdom Metazoa; phylum Chordata; class Actinopteri; order Anguilliformes; family Muraenidae; genus Gymnothorax; species Gymnothorax reevesii. The sequence continues at coordinate 69,804,247 of CM056577.1, read as the reverse complement.
ACTTCAGCGGAAACACAGTCAGGAGATGGTTCGAAGTCAGGCGGGACTGAACTGGATAATTAGGGGGTCAGGCAAGGTGTCGTTGAAATGACTGGCGCTAGCGTTTCCATTTTTTTTTGGTTTCCATTGTTTCTATTTTGCCTGGAAATACCCCCTGAAGTTTCACCCATGGTTTTGAAATGTCTCAGTGTTTTATTGATGTACATTGACCCTTGTGAATTGATGATGTGAGGATTTGTTTGCAGAATACACAATCGACAGTCAATTAAAAAAGTGATGCGCGGGGTCTGAAGTGACACAGGCGGTGACACTGAAGATAAACTTTTTTTGGACTAACCAGAGGTGGTAAAGTGTATTTGATGAAAAAAAAACAAAAAAAACACGAGGTCGCATCTGCTTTATACGCTACTATTTTGAAATTTTTTGTCATAAGAAATTTTTGACATTATTAAACTGACTGCATTGCAAATTTGCGCACATTTTCAATAAAGATTTTTTTCAATTAAAAAAAAATGTATCTGAAAGGATTTTAAGTGAGGCACTGTGCCACATCAGTCTGAAGATGTTGATATTAATGGTGTTATTGATATCTTTGCATGCATGCACCCTCGTCTGATGGTATTGGTATAGTGTATTGTATTTGTGTGCTCAATTTTAAGTCTGATGTTGATATCCTCTCCATGGTTGCATTTCTTTGTCTAAGCCTCCTATTGGCAATAGCTCAGCTGACTTCATGATGTTCTCTCTGTTACATGTACTAATTTTGATGTCAGCCTGCCTTATAATATGCATTGTGTTCGACTGAGCTTGTATATGGATCTCGACTTGCAAGCTAGTGCTGCTTGTCTCCTAAGTTGTCCTCTAAATAAAAGCAAGTGCTGGTTGTCTCCTAAATTGTCTCCTAAATACAAGGTAGTGCTGGGTGTCACCTAAACAGAATTCCTACTAGGAAGTGTGTTGGAGCATTTTTATGGGAGGTGGAATGGGGAGGAGGCTCAGAGGAAATGTATGTGGGATGATTGCCAGGATCCTGGAAATACTCCCATGACCCCCCTGGCGTACGCTCCTGACCAGTCTGAGGTCAGTAACTGGGATCGTGAGCCGAATGTACCAGCACATGCAAGCAGGTGCACACCTTCAAGCTGGATTAAAAGAGACTGAAAAAAGCCATTCCCCAGTACCACTAACACTGGGAAGTGATTCCCTATTATATAGCATCTTGTTATTCTTAGAAATAGTGCAGAGGATAGAGGAGTATAATCCAGCAAGGCAAGACACAAACCTGGAACCTAAATACACAATGACAATTAACAACAGGGAACAGGTGAGAGTGGGAAGATTGAGGCATGAGGCAATAATGAGAATTAATTTGGGACACCAATAGAGAAACTGACAAGGACAGCTGGATTGTCGGGGAAACAATTAAGAAAAGACTCAGGACGTGACAGTACCTTACCTTAACAGTCTTTTATTGACTCTGGTCAATAAAAGACCTCCTCAAAAGTCGCAGTTCTTCTATTGTTCAAATTGCCATAGATGACTCGAGCCATCAGAGAGTGCCCCATTGGCATTTATAATGCAGGAATGTTTCTCACGGCTGTCGCAAAGGCTCTTAATGTCCATGTTTCAACAATAAGTCGCATAAGACAACTTTTTGAGGAATAAGGCATGACAGCAGGCCGCCCACATGCATGACGACCATGTGTGACGATCCCCGCCCGAGACGGATATATCCGGACTCTCCATCTCTGTGCCTGTCTGACACCAGCAACTGCCACTGCAGATGAGACTCCCACAATCACTGCATTTCTGCCTACAGTGTGAAAAATCATCTCCCGGGAAGTCCATATATCTGCGCATTTTGCTCTTAGTGGATTGGACCTCTTAGTGGATTGGAAGTTTGACGAAAAAATCGGGTTGACCAAGTTGAATAGACACGTTTTAACGTTTAACATTGGAGGACTGTTTCCTTTACAGACAAGTCACATTTCCAACTTCACAGAGCGACTGGACAGGGGATTGTTATGCTGATATCAAGGAGGTGCCCACGGTGGCACATGGTGGTGAAGTGCTTGTTTGGGTAGGAATATCCCACCCAACTGCAATTCTTTAACAGCAACTTGAATGTTGTGTGATATCATGATGAGATACTGTGACCTATTGTCCTATCATTCATCCATTAAAACCATCCAGCATGACCATGCCAGACCCATGCATGTCACCTGTGTATGCACAAAGTTCCTTGAGCCTGAAAACATTTGTGTGCTTGAATGGCCAGCTTATTCCTCTGATTTGTCTCCCATCAAGCATCTTTGGGATGTCCTCAACCATTAAAAAACTATTGTGATACGATAATTAATAAATCACCAACTTCTTACATCAAAGCATAGGTGATTTAATAATTTTGTTAATTGGCAATTATTGAATTGTGGCCATGAGTATTTAATTGCCTTTTTAAATCTGTAATTATAAAAAATAATTTTAAAAAGTATATATTTCAAATGGGAAACATCCTCTTTGGCTTATTAAACCCCAGGCTTTTAGGAAATTAGTGTCAAAGTAATTCAGAATCTTTGAAAGGCATAGGCCTTTTCCCATTCTATGTCATCAGAGAGGTAGATAAAAAATGCCTGAAACTAGTCTAAGTGATCCAATGTAGAATAGCACCCCTGAAAACAAATTGGTTGTAAATTCTACGGATTAGTCTTCGACAGCGAATAAATACATTTTTGGTCGATAATTGAGAAATGAGAGCCAGTTCGGAGTAATCAGGTATTACAGGGGGATGTTGCTAATGAGTTTTCATACCGCTATGAGCAAATATTTGAAGGTCCAGGATAATTGAAGACCTGAGTGCAAGAAGTACTTTAGTCACAAAATAACACTTTTGAGATTGTAGGTGCAGCAGGGCATTTAAAAAAAGGCTATCACATGTAATTAATAACTAAGAAAATTAGTTAATAATTATTGATTAAAACTCTAATAAAAATATTAAAGTTCCTCCCACGAGGCACCAAAATGTGTTGGGGAATCTTTACGATACGTAAAATAGCAAGGATGGATTATTCAGACGTTTCGTTCTAATAATCCTTCCCGCAAGATAACCATTTGATTCAGCAGGAAACCTGCAAACTTAGTAACCAGTCTCGTAAAATTACTAAAATAATTAAAATACCATATTTTTGGTTAATTATTGATAAATCAATAATTAATTTAATTAACCAATATTAATGATTGTAGAAAACAATTCAATCAATAATCTGAAGGAATTTTGGAGTTCTACATAGGCTATTTTGACTCAGACTCCCACGTGTTACAGCACCAAAACAGACAATAGGTTTAATAAATTAATTTATTAAACAAACACAAAACATACACGGGCTAATTTACGGAAGGGCTATGTACAAACTAGAGAGAGTAACAATGGTGTGTGTGTACGTGCTAGTGTACATGTGTGTGCTGAATGCACGCGTGTGCGTGATTTTGGGAGTGGGCAGGCGCGTGTGGCAGATGCGCGTGTGTGCTCGTGGGCACGAGTTCCTTTGTCTTGGGACAAAGTCTTTCTGCGCGGGGCTGCTTAGAATTTCTAAATGTAGCTATAGGCGAACGATATGCAGTTGGATAGCTTCATTTAGCTTCAACGAATTGCGAAAAGAGTTTGCTTCTGCTCATACGCAATTTTTATCACTAATTGAGTTATCATCCATACTACGGCATGCGTGTTAGTTAATTGAAGCATTAGAAAGTTAGCCAGAATTAGATTATGCATGTAAATATAAACAATGAATGGCTATTTGACACCATAAAATATGAAAACGGACACAATGCGATTACACAATTACATCAGTTATAGACAACTTAAATGCGATACAGATTAAGTTGAAACCCGCTAAATTGCATTACTGCCTGGAATGTTCAGTTAGTCTCACTGAAGTTCCTAGCTTGGGATTCCTCTCTGGGTCCGTTGAACATCGCAGTTCTGGCGAGCATATCCTGCGGGTCGCGCAGATCCAAAGTACTGTGTCCACTTGGAGTTGCGAGCTGCTCTGCTGTGTCGGAATGTCCTTGCTGATTCGGAAAAGTTCTTTTTCGGAGTTGTTCCGTGTCCAACTAGCAGTAGCACCGGGCATAAGCTAGTTTAATGAGATTTGCTTAACTTAAATGGAGATTCGCAGAGATGTGAGCACTCTGCAGATAGGCCAAATGGAATTGCGCAGGATGTGTGAATTCCAATACAAGTGCCGTCTTTTCGCTTGAAAAAAGTCTAGCCTTCCCTGGGGGGGGAGAGATGGGCCAAGAGCGAGTCTAGCTTTCTTTGGGAGAAGATGCGCCAAGACAGAGCGTGACCTCCTCCATTGGAAGAGTGCCAAGAAGAGAGAGTCAACTGGGTGGGGTCCCTAGTTCTAAAAGTTCTGATGCCCGTTTTATTGCTTTTGGGCTCATCCTATCGGGAAATGTAAAAGAAGCCGGTGGTGTTGTATAAGACGTTTCTGTTTCATGTTGACTGCATGGGAAACGTAGTTCTGTGGGCCCTACAGAGATATTAAGGGCCCAAGTTTTGAAAACATGATGCAGATACTTTGTATTAAAGGTAACATTCAGTGGCGCCTGCTGCTAGTCCCAGGGGTTATACAAAGTAGACAGACGTGTTTTTGTGGAAAAATAATGATTTTTCACGGAAAAAAAACCAAGAAAATCAGTTTCGGACTTTGGTACTTCTTACCATAAAATGCCTGGACTTCAGTACTTATTGCCGTAAAATGCATGGACTTCTGTACTTCTACCACACAAATGCCGTTTCAATCATTTTCTGATTACCAAACAGTCATTTTTGCTACGCTTGTCACATGACACATACTAGCAGCTGATTGGACTGTCAGGATTACGTAGAGGAAACACAAGCGAGAACCAGAGAATGCAAAAATGGAGACTTTATGTCTGGAGGGGGAGACCCCCCACAGAGCTGGCAACAGTACAAAGTCCACAAATCAGAATACAATGGCCGAAATCCAGAAACCATAACCAGGGTACTAATAACAAAAATCAGGGTCAGACGAAAATGGGTTTGGTAACAGGAAATGCGACAAAGTACAGGGAATAGGCAAAAATCGTAAAACGTGGACGGTCCAGTCAGAAAGGTAATCTCAATGAAAACAAGGCGAGGAAAGCCTGACACAAGCAGACAAAGGAAAACGTTCTGACGAGGCATGGCTGTTATCAGACTCCTTAAATACAAACTGGTAAGGTCACATGTTATCACTGGGGAAAAGGTGCAGGGTATCAGACAAATTACAAAGGGAGAGCACGTGAGGCGAACCCTAACCACATATAATCGGCAAAAGCCAAAACAAGGACAGGGAATGACGAGACTTCCTGTAAATATTAAACGGCTCCGGTTAGGGAGTTTTAACATGCACAGAATAAGAAAAGCAGAACAGGTTTTCAATTAAAAACCAGAGTGGCAGAAACACAGCAAGACTAATAGGAATAGCAAAGAGGGTGGAGTATGCAACAGAGCGATTGCCAAGGGAGTATTAGTCAATTAGTACGTGACTAGAAACCCTGCATATTAGTAATATTAGTAATATATACAAGGTGTTAGTAAAAAAGTTATTAAAATAACAAACTGTTTGTAAATCTAGAGTAGAAGTGGCAAAGGAAGCAAACAAGACTAGAAAGAAGACTTAATCACCATAAACCTAAATCACCCGATCATGTGCTCAAGACTCAGACAGGGGAAACAGGACTAGACCAACTCACAGACAAGACAGGAGAGACAAGGTGCAAAGCATGGCAATGGTATAATCCTGGCATAGGAAACAAAGACGGTGAATGGTAACAAGACATTAAACTGCTAGACAATGGAAACATGGCATGGCAAGAAAACATGAGCACGATATAAAAAAATAAAGAAAACATAGTGAATAATAACAAATAATACAAAACAAGACTAAACAGAACAGAATCATAACATGGACAGTCATGGACTTCCTGATGATGTCAAGGACTTAAGTACTTCTGCAAAGAATTGAGTATTTCTTGCACAAAAATCCAGTAGATTCAGGAAAGGCCGTATATCAGTATTGAGGACTTGAGTATTTATATTTGGAATTTTTTGGCTTTAAATGATGCACATGACACTCTACTGTATGGTAGTGGTGTCAGTTCATTTTTTGGAAAATGTGACTTAAGTACTTCTTGCACCCAGGTCTTCAATTATGCTATGCACCACAGAGAGTGAAGTATCCAAAGCCCTTCCTATCTCCCTCTGAGCAACATTGTTTTTAAACCTTTCAATGATTTTCTCATGCATTTGTGAAAAAATCTTCAACTCCTCTTTGCTCCTGAAGCACTAGGCCTTTCCTGGATGCTCCCTTTGTACCCAGTTATGATAACAATCACCAGCTGACATCAGCTGTTTCAAATCACATCATCATTCAATGTTTTTTTGTCTTCATTACTATTCCTAAATTGCCTCTGTCCCAACTTTTTTAGAATGAGTTGTAGGCTTGTAAGGCAGAAAAGGATGTGTATTTACAAAATAAAAAGAAGTTGACCAGATAAACATTAAATATCTTGTTTCATACTTCAGCTCAGCGCATTAAAGCAGTCGAGGCCTATCAAAATCATATATTGAGATTTATACATTTAGAAAAAGTTTACAATTTATGGAAGACTATGGGAAACCACACAATAGGGTGGAAGCAGACATTTTGGGGCTGTACATGGCCACCTATCATCTGAAAGCTTCTGGTTTACAAAGAATATATGACTGTATATATATGCCTAAACAGTTAATTACCTGCCCCCCCCGGGGGAGCCAGGTTAAGCAATGATCATGTCTTGTGTGTGTGTGTGTGTCTGTGTGTGTGTCTGTGTTTCTGTCACTCTGTCTGTCAGCCCGTGGCTGGGGCCAGGTCTGCTATCTCTGATTGCCTTGTTTCTCATGCTTCTTCAATGGCTAATGACAGGTGGATCTCCAAGTGCCTGTTTTTGCCAACCATTTGAAATGTATGCTTTGTTTTAGTCTTTTAACAACGCTCATTCCACCCTCTTCTCTCATGATTCAAAAAGTTTGAACAATGTCTTATTTTATTTGAATCTGCTCTGCATGAATACAGCTATAATCCTTTGGGATTTGTATAAATTTAAGCGAAGAGTGGCATGGGGGGTCAAAGTAATCTTGAGGATTTGTTCAATGCAACTGAGATGCAAATGACACAGCTGACTTAAGTGATTTAAAAAATGAGGCTTCAAATTGCCAAGCCTCCATTTATATTGTCCAAGGAAGTATATAGTCATCAAATAAAAAAAGAGTAAATGCTCTGCTATCAAGAAAAAATGAGAAATTGCGACAATTGTTTTGTATCCATCCTTGAACACTGAACATCAGGACATTATAATTCCTTCCACACCTTTGCTGGCCTCGAGTAACAGAGCGGCAGCAGGAAGTGAGACATGACTGGGCATGCAGTGTTATCAGTGATTCTACAATCATGCTGGAAGATGAGCTTGTATAAATCACTTGAATGATGTACATGTCAGAAAGAGTTACATTTTTGTTTGGAGTTGCCATCTTTGATGTCCAATCTGCAAGCAGCCAGACAAACTCCAGCTCCATGGTTTTATGCACTGGTTTCCAGTAGATTTTGCAATACCATCAGAGTTTTCGACACAAATAACTTTCATAGATATAACATGGTATACAATTGGTTTGCATTGAATACAACGTATTTTACAGATATTGCCTCCTTTTGCATTTTGACAATGTTGTGGTTTCAAGCTACACATTAGTAATTTTAATTTTTAATTTTAACTGTCACTTTGTGTGACAAATTTGCATTTCTAGGGAATGAAACCTAAACCTCGTCACAGATCTTATGACCTTATGTATAGCAGACAAATGAAAGGGCATTAAAGTCCACACTCTTGCACATCAAAATGGAACTATATCCATTATAGTTAGGCTATATCAATTTTGGCCTATATCAAACTTCGACCCTTCGGCTATAAACAATTCTGTTTCAGAACATGTTTATGTATGTATGCGTGTACGTGTGTGTTTGCGTGTGCATGTGCGTGTATATGTGTGCGTCTGTGTTTGTGTGTGAATGCATGTCCATGTTTGTGTATATGTGTGATCTGTGAATTAATTTTTTTCCAATAAGTAAATACAAACAGAAACAGCAACACAGTATTTAACCAACAAACAGTGAGATCAAAACAAAACAATTTAACCTTAGCAATGCAGCCCTCAAACAATATCAGCCCAATATAGAAATATCTATCAAATTTCATTCAGGTTTGTAGTTTTCTGCAACAATATAAGGAAGAATATTAGAAATCAACAACATTTTTATAATTCCCAGAATTCTATTTCTCACCCACTCATGTTTGTTGCTCTGCATAAAAAGAAACAAAATGCACTTTCATGTAATGCTTAGCAATACTACTAACATTGAACTTACAATAGCCCACTTTGGCACAGTGCAGCGTATTGCACTGCTCCAAGGCTTAGTATTCCCGCTAAATGTATTTTCCCATTGATGGCTTTCACCAGTACTTGCACATTACATTTTGAGTACAGAGCAGCACATATGTGAACGTTTTTATCAATTTTTACAGCTACTTGTTTCTTTGCCAGTGTCAACTAGGATAAACATAGTCTAAATATAATATTTCAGGGGTGATATTGCTTAATGTGGTTTACATTACAAACATTTTTCAGATGCAGTCATTCATTGTTTTGAAGTTTGTGGAAAAAAATATTTTTATGAAATGTGAAGGAAGTCATTAGATGAACAGCTATTATTGCTGTAACTATTGTTATTTCAAAAGAAAGATGGATGGTAATTTATTGTGTCCCGTAATCTCCTAGGCTACAAAAAACTGGACCTCATCAGGGGAAATCTCACACTGAGGTTGTTAATATCCTTCTACCTGAATGCTAAGAAATCTGAGCATTTTCAGTGTTATGGCTTGTCTGCAGTGATTGACACTGGATATTACATTTTGTTTGATGCAGCCTTGGCTGGAACTTTGGATGGCTAAGCAGCTGCTAAGCACAAAATGTCGAGGTGCCTGACAGAGGTTGAAGTGTGCTGATATATTAAAATGAATGATGCTATGATGTCGATTCCCCTGTCTGGAGAGAAGTTTCAGAATGAACGGAGCTGTCATCTACATGTACATGGTGTTCTCTGGGGATGTCCTGTTGGCTGATGTGATCAGTACTTTGAAGGATGTGGGAGATCAAAGGCTGCCCGGGGGCCAGAACATCTTAAAAAAAAAAAAAACATTGGACAATTCCTCTGAGAGCAGCATTCATGGAATGTACAAGTGGTCTGACGGTGTATGTGTCCCCAAAAGTACTATGTGCTTATGCACAGTTAATCATTGAACTACCCAGGACGGGATGGTTTTTCAGTATGTAGGCTATTGTTTGCTTTTCTTTCTATGGCGAACACTCTTCAGATGGTGGACATAGTGAATCTGCTTCACTGCAAGTCATAATCTGATTCCATCCATGCCAATCTGTCTTTGTTTTGTTTTCGTATTTATACTGTATATTTTAGTTACTCCAGCATTATGCTTTTTATATTAAGGGGGCTTCTTTGGAAATTTGAGGGTTTAAACTTTTAAGCTTTTTCCATGGGATTGGAAGAATGTAAGCTGGTTACCATTGCCAATAATCGTAGAAGAAAATCACCTTCTAGATTTTGACTTCCAGTCGAGCGGGTTTAATTGTGACACTGCTCCTTTAAGGAGTGGTTGCTCATCATTTACCCTAGTGCTTTTGAAGGAACCACAATTGTGCAGCATTATTTTCTTTCCCAGTGTAAGTAAATGTCAGAAGTAACCTAATCCTCTTGTTATTTTACAGTCAAGAAACACAAAATGCAGTTGAATCAATATCATATTAACTCATGGAGCATTTTTGCTGGAAGCCTTTTTTAGGCAAGAGAAGGTTCCCAACATTGACATGACCCGTACTTCACAGCTTTTTGAAAAGGGTAAACAGGGTTTAAACTTTTATCAGATCAAACATTTTTGGAGAAGTGAGGGGCGGCGGTAGCAGGGGTGACTTTAAGAAGCTAACACTTTCTAAATGAATCATCCTTTTTGAGGCAGATATGTTATGTATTTGTCATCAGTTTAACTTTCACTTGGCTCGTACTCAGGATGAGAGTATTTCACTTGATCCTCCCCTGTAGAGACTTAAAAGGACTTAATGTCTTGCTTCCAGTATTTTTCCGGCAGAAATTATCCAAGTTTTCAAGAGAATATTTCTTGTAAGTATTAATAATATGACTGTGCTTTTGCATGGCATATTCAGGTAGTGGACAAAATATTAGAAGCAGTCCTGAAAAATGGCTGTATCTTTTAATTCCTGGGGATCAATCACAGCAGCATCAACACAGGTAATTCTAGTTGATTTAAATGCTATTTAGAGCGAAGCATACGCATGTCTGCAGACTCTGCTGTATGTGTCTATAGTAGGATGAGAATGTTAATGGGGTTCCAGGGGAGCCAAATAGCTGGTGCCTGGATCACAGAGGTCTCTGTTAAAAAAAAAAAAAAAAAAAGATAAAATTTTTTTTGAGGTGACACTGGGGAACTGTGTCAAAAATTATGACAACTTGTGCCAAGCACCAATAAGCAGCTGCAACAGAAGAAAAAACAGCTCCGGGTGAATCTCTCATGCGAGTCGGTGGACACTTGCTGGGATGCTTGCTGAGAGGCCACAGTTCTAAGAAATCACCACAGAATTGAATCAGTCCATGTCTGAACCAGTATCAATGAAAATATGCCCTGAAGTCAGAACTGAAACTGTCTGTTAAAGGCATTGTTATGGAAGTTTTCCTTTTTTGGCATTCAGACATTCAAAGCAATAAGAAAATGCTTACCAGAGAAATGGACTTGGCAAAAAGGAAGCATTAGTCTCTTCGTTTCTTATACATAATTTCGAATCACCCAGAAATGATTTTATGCTTTTGAAAAAAAAAAAGGATAACACTATGAAAAATACAGCCAAGACCTTGATAATGTCACAAATCAGTTTTTAATTCAGAATTTTGATGCATGAATTCAAAGCCAAATTTGTAGCTGCCATGACAGCCATTATTCACCTGCTGATTGGTGTGCCTTCAGAACCCTGAGGAATAAATCTACCTTGCAAATTAGGAATGCCAAATCAAAGAATAATTTGGATTCTATCTCTGATAATCTTAATAATCCCGCAAAATTCTGGAAACAAGTTAATTCTCTATTTGGCCCAGTGGTCTCCTCGGGTATCCCTGAGCGTATTGTTACTGACTCCTTAGAAATAAATGATAAAGATGATATTGTTCAGCACTTTAAAAGGCATTTTATGTCATCTGGATCTGATAATAGAAGTACTGAGTCCAAGTTAAGTGACAAAGCTGTTAATGCTGCACCATCTACAAGCGCAGGTCCAGTTGGAGCTCCTTTTACCCTTACACCCATTTCCACAGGAGAAATTTCTAAGGCTCTGAAAGCAATTGACCTTAAGAAATCTCCTGGGCCAGATGGCCTGCATCCTTACTCTTTGAAACTTGCAGCTGACTATATTGCTGAACTTATTACATATATTTTTAATCTCAGTCTTCAGTCAAACATTATTCCCAAAATATAAAAAACATTCTTTGTGCTACCTCTCCTTAAAGGTGGGGATCCATCAGATCTAAATAACTATCGACCCATCTCCAAATTATCCATCTTATCAAAGATTCTAGAATCTCAGGTCAATTCTCAACTAAAAGAGCATTTGGCAGAAAAGAGTATCTTAAGTGAATTTCAATCTGGCTTTAGATGTGGTCACAGCGCTATCATAGCAGCCATGTTGTTTATAAATGATGTTACCAATGCTTTGGACAAAAAACGGGCTTGTGCTGCCCTTTTTATTGATTTGAGTAGGACGTTTGACTCTGTTGACCACCAACTTTTGCTAAACCGCCTTAGTCGTATTGGTGTAGGTTCAACAGCCATAAATTGGTTCAGGAATTACCTAATGAATAGGACCCAAGGTGTTGCTGTACATGGTTACTTATCAAGCCTGATGTAGGTCACAAAAGGTGTCCCTCAAGGCTCAATTTTAGCCCCCATTTTATTTTCGGTTTTAATTAATGATATCTGTAGAAATTTAAATAACTGTAAAGTACACCTCTATGCAGATGACATGGTACTCTATTCATCTGCCCCCTCATTACGGCAGGCAGTGACTCAGCTTCAGTCTGTCTTCACTCAGGTGCAGGACTCATTGCATGACTTGGAGCTCATCTTGAATGCCAAAAAAACTAAATGTATGATGTTTTCTAGAACGCAGTCTCAGTCACAACTGACTCTTAGTATTCAAATGTTGGGAGGGGATATTATTGCAAGAGTATCATCCTACAAGTACTTAGGAATTTGGATTGATGAAAAGCTTTCATTTAAAGAACAGATTGTCAGGCTTGTAAAGAAACTGAAAGTTCGATTAGATTTCTATTATCGTAACAAAGCTTCACATTGAGGCTCGGAAAAGAATTGTACAAGCCACCTTTCTTAATGTCGTAGATTACGGTGACATTATTTACATGAACACATCCTCCCTCTCTTTACGCATTTTGGATTGTATGTATCATACTGCACTACATAACAAACTCACAATACCGCACACAAAACTGTGAACTCTATAATCTTGTTTCATGGCCTTCTTTAAGCTTAAGGGGACGGCATCATTGGTTTATTTTCATATATTAGGCCATATTGGGTAAATTACCTCATTATCTCAGCAGCCTTTTGACCCCACTCAGCAACTATTATCAGCTTCGTTCCACAAAAATGTTACTTTACCAGGTACCTCGGATTTCCTCAGTTCTTGGCAAAAGTTCCTTGTCCTATTTTGCTCCTTGGTCTTGGAATAACCTCCAAAATACTCTACAGTTGAAAAATTTAGTATTCTTGGGTGTGTTTAAGCATAGACTAAGATTGTATATAAATGAGGTGTGCAGTTGTTGTCCTTAGGTTTGTATTTTGTTAACTTATTGTATTTTGTCACTCTTGTTGTGTACACACTTTGTAATTTTAAGTGAAATGGTGCTGTCTTGGCCAGGTCTACCTCGAAAAAGAGATTTTGAATCTCAAGGGATTTTCCTGGTTAAATAAAGGTTAAAAACATAAAAATAAATAAATTACTTTAGTGCACTGACCACACACTGTGCCGCCCAATTCTTATGTAATTTTGCTGGTGCTAACGTAGCTCTTATGTTTCCCAGTATCAGTATTTCATCAGTAAATGGCACATATAAGACCCAGGGTTTGTGTTTTTGCATGGAGAATGCAAGATGATTCAATCAGGTGTATTTTTTTAGCTAGTTCAACTAACATAAAGTGGGCATTTGGCTATTGCTACTGACTGCAATTTCCTGTATGGTGGAAAACGGTTCCATGGCTTCCATATGTTCACAAAACTAAATCATTAGAAGCACTAAGCTAAGTATAAACAGGGTCACACTTTAGATGAAGTGTTGCTCATATAAGTTTTAAACAGCATGTATAATGCCTTCATAAATGACACTTAATGTCTTTATAAAAAACAGTATACATGAGCAAATGTCATGCTTTGTTAAAGGTGAAGTAACACATCCTTATTCAGCATGTGATACCAGATGGGGTATAACTGACAATGTCACTTAGCTAATGGCTAAATGCTATAAAGGGTGACATTGTCAGCTAAGTGACATTGTCACTTTCGCATCTGGCATCACATGCTGAATAAGGATGTGTTATTTCACTGTTTACAAAGCATGACATTTGCTTATGTATAATTTATGAAGACATTATGGGCTCTAATTTCTTGCCACAGCGCAGAGTGGCGCAGCGTGGCGTAGCCCACGCAGTGGTAATTTTGTCCGGTGCAGCTCGCGCAGTGGTAATTTTGTGCGGTGCAACACCGTGCGCAGCCACTTTAGCAATTTGGTAGATGGACGTGCGCCGAGATGGGTGTGGCAGCATAGTAGGGAGAGGTGTCACATATTCATCTTGACAGTTGTGATTCTGCTCTGCCCTGTCCATGCTTCCCTGATTATCTTGACTGCTCTTTTGGTTTTGGAATTGTTGCAAAGTCTGACTATTCTTTGTATTATGTATTGTGTATTGGTTACCTTAATTTGTCATGTTTAGACTTAGTTTACTTTTCCATGTTTTGCATTTTGCCATATCATATTCCGGTTCATGTTTTCTATTTTGCTTTGCACTATGTCTCCCCCATCTGGTCTCATGTCTTGTCATTGCAATCTGCCTCAGTCTTGTGTTTTCACTCTTCGGGTGATTTATTGGATTCTGGTTTCCAATCTTCCTTCCGATCTCGTTTACTGGCTTCTCTCTTCTTTTCTATCTACTAACAATACTAAAAGTTTATTATTTTCCTCCGGGATTACTAACAACTAACCTTGTATATAAGACTAACTTACTAATGAGCACCAAGGATTTGTATAGTTGCACTTACTAATTGACTAACGATCTCTCAGCACTCGCCCTGTTCTAGTCTCCGCCTCCTTGCCTATCCCTAATTATCTCTGCTGCAGTTTTCTGTGGATCTCCACTTATACTTTATCCTTTCCTTTTCTTTAAACTATACACTTTAGTACTCTTTGATCGGAGCTGTTGATCCCTGTCTGCGTTTTGGCTACAGCCAAATTAATGTCATTAGTTTATTCCTAATGTGTCTCTCCTTGATCATTGTTACCATTGATTGCACCTGTTCTCCCTGGTCATGTGTTTACCCCGGATGTGTATATAAGATGTCTGTTTGGTTCACTTTCTTGTCGTTTTCCTCAGTCTTCTTGTGCTATGTTTCTCGCCTTGATTACTCAGTGTTTATCTTTCTGACTGGATTGCCCGACTTTCGATTTTTGCCTTTGTGAGTTTCAAATTATTGTTGCATCTGTGTGTTTTGACCATTTTTTGCCCGACTACGAGATCTCTGTTTGCTGCCCTGGTAACGATTCGGATTACGCCCTTTGGATTCTGGCTTTGCTTCTCTGATACAACTATTTCTGTGAACCAGACCCATTTCTGTCCGACTAAGATTACTGTGATTGCTGCCCTGATTTTTGATACTATTTTTGCCCAACTGGATTTTGATTTTTGGAGTAGACTTTGTACTTTTGCCTTCTGCCCTGCAGGGGTCCTCCCCCTTTATTAATAAAGCAAGTTCTACTGCATTGCCTGGTTCTCGCGACTGGTTTCTGATCGCACCATTACAGACACAGTGAAATTTTGTGTATAAAAGCTCCGCCGAAGGTGCGCAGAGAGCTCAACAGCTCCTACCTAGTTTACTTTCTGTGCAGTGGTGATTTGGCTGACTGGCGCAGAGTGCACACACATCACCGAAACCTCTCAGGCAGGTTTCCAGAATGTCAGGCACATTTCAATGCAATAAATAATTTCCACTATTTAATGTGACTGAATCAGCACATAAATTATAGTGTCTATATCGATTGTCCTGATGTCAGATCAAAGTGAAAGAGAGAGATGTGTGCATGTGGGCGCGTGAGTGCGTTTGTAGGCTAAGTGGGTATGTTTCCTTCAGCTGCTTTCACACTGGATGCAAAACAAATTTTTTGCATGACTGATTACATTCAAAGTCAATGCAAAGATGTGAATACACGCATATATTGATTTTGAATGTAATCTGTCGAGCGAAAAATTTGTTTTGCGTCCAGTGTGCAAGTGGCATTCATAGATTTGTGTTTCATAGAAATAATACTGTACATGACAGAATTTAAATATTTAAAAGGAACAAACAATGTAATACAATAAAGGAGACTTTAACAATACAGTTTCTCCTCCCACAATTGTAAAATTAGTGACGATAAAAAATTAGAGTTATAAATGACAGAAATTACAGAGTTATTACATTTGGCAATCCAGTTTTTCTCGGAATATATGAAATTACGCCACAACTCACCAAACGATTTGACAGAGTGTGATGCATACATTTCACTAGCGCTGCAGTGCCAAGGGAGAGACATTAGTCTCCCGAACATATTATCATAAGCGACTGTTAGTTTTTGTAAACATTGTTTAGTAAAATTACACCAGAGTGGAGCACAATACAAGTTACTACAATAGGCAGAAAATAGCTGGGACTTAACATTTATGCTACAACTACCGAAGTTATGGACCAGATAGTTACAGCTAATATACAAAGACCGCATTTGGCAATTAATATCAGCATTGTCAGAAAAATCACAATTGAGATACACATCAAGATATTTTAGATTTTCCTCCATGCTGAGCTTTCTGCCATATAGTTTAAATTCAGGGGTATTGGACAATTTGTGCTTTTTATATAAAACTGACATACACAGTCTTATCGCAATTATAGGTAATATTATTCAAATCACCATAGGATTGACACACATTTATATTTTTGTAACCCTTTTGCTGAAGGGCACAAAAACACCAGATCATCAGCATATGCAGGGTGATTTACAATGATATTACCAACAGTTAGCCAACCTGTAATGAGTTAAGAGTGACACTAAGGTCATTTATATAAAAATTAAACAACTTGGGTGACAGGACGCCTCCCTGGCGAAGTAAATATCCCATGGAAGTGATCCTTCCACGTGTTAGCAATGTTTTCAGACCCCGACACTCCGCCCACAATCGCGGCAAGTAGAAGTTTTTTACAAGCACTTTTGTCCTCTTGTTTCCAGAATCTGACAAAGTCGTTACCCATCAGTCACTTAGTGAGCGAGTTCACGCGAAGCTCAGCTTCATGTCGCCTGCACTGGCGTAACGCGTATTTGAATCCAGCACAAGTTAATTTCATCTCCTGAAAGGCGGTCCCCTCCCAGGGTTTCCCCAGCGTCTCCCAGAACTTAAAGGCAGACCTGGCCTCTGCATGGAGAACTTTGACGTGATCATTCCATCCAGCAACAGACGATCTGATGTTTTCATTCACACTTTGAGGAATACAAGTTGTAGCTGCACTATTCAAACAAATAATGTTGCTGTATAAAGTCTCAGTGGTATTGATATGGTCAAGGTTTTTACGAGTAGGGTCAGCACACACACATGATTCATTTCTGGATCTTGGTTTAATATTTGCATTGCACACTTGTTCACTATATTCACTAACAATGTTCACTAACAATGCTCACTAACAATGGTTTACAGAAGTGTTCCTGAGCCAATGCAATGACTTCGACTTCAGAATCTCGCCTGTTTTTAAGGCAGTACTGCCTGAGGGCCTTCAGATTACGGCCATTCAATATTGATGTTAAGTCCTGTCCCTTGTTTACGGAGATTTCTCTGGATGCTCTGAATCTTTTGATAATATTATATATTTTCCCGAAATTCTTTTCAATTTTACATTGAGAAACGTTAATTAAATTGTGGAACTATTTCCGCATACAGTCTTTCCCTGAGTGGTGAAGCCATTGCCATCTTTATGTAAGAAAGACTTTTTATACCCAGTCAAGTTACTGACCTGTTACCAATTAACCCTATTTGCAGTGAGATGTTCAACCAGGGGTATTTTTTTGGCATCTGTCTTTTGTAGACCCTGTCTCAATTTTTTTTAATTGATTGCTGGCATCAAATTCAAAATGAGGAGATGCGTTTTTAAAACAAGAAGCCCATAGGCCTCAATGGTCACCTGAGTTGTATAAAAACTGATGTTATTGATGTGAATGAACCAAATATACCCAAAAGTATCGTTTTCCAATACAAACTATAGTAAACCTCACCCCCTCCCCCGGGGAAAACATAAAGCCCAGGGACCATGGAATTAACAATTTTGATGAAGCACCTGAAGGCCCTTCTAACTATGAAGAATATTGTTTTCCAGCATATCTGGGTCTGGAGAAGAAGATTTTCAAGATTTCAGCCAATTTGACCACTTTAAGCAACCCCCCCCCCCCCCCTGCAACTTTTCATTTCTCTTCAACGACATTCCTTGTCCATTCTTGCCTTGCCATGTTTTGGATTGGTCCTTTATGTCAATTAGGTGTGTGGTTGGGAAAATATTTCCTCTCTGAGAGGTGATAAAATATGAAAAAAAAACTCCCTTGAAATTGCTGAAATGAATAATTAATCAAATAATAATTGAATAATTAATTAAAAAGAGACTTGCAGGGCAATGCGTTTGAGCCAGTGATGCTTATCCACTCTGCCCAGGGTGACTCTAAGGAAGTGCTTTGTCTCTTCTACCTGCAGAGAATGCAGTGATTGAGAAGACTTTAAACTCTGTCTCTTTTCACAAAGTTATCATGAAGTCAATCAATTTACATAAAGTCTTAATTCTAATGAGTGACTGAATCTGGTACTGTATCTAAACCTATATTACTGATTTACTATTTCTGTAAATGCAGCCTTTTTGAACTCCTTCTACACAGAACTGCATTGAATGAATAATATGGTATACTTGCACAATAACTTTTGGGCTTCTTTGAGAAATTCACAATAATTCTCATAAATTGCATGTTTTAGAGGACATTGACAGATTATCAGGAGGTTAACAATGCTGGCTGCTGGGTTGGTTGTTCATTGTTTATTTATTTATTTATTTATTGTGATAAAAATTGCATTTATTTTCTAACTGTGAATGTAAAAAACGTGGTCATTTAATGCAAAAATACAACATTTTAGAGGTGATCTCGAAATGAGGGGAGTATTGAATGAAGTCATTTTAATTTTAATTTGTTGACATCCATTCTGGCTATCTCATGCTAATGGTTTAGAGAACAATTATTCAGTAGAATAATTGACAGCAGATCATCTGTAGAATTGTTTATTTCCTATGGAGTGCTAAATGAATGTTTCCAAAATGGTGTCTTGGCTTAAAAATTTATGCTGTGCAATAGAATTAAAATAGATCTACGTAAATACTGAGGCAACTGTCAGAGTAATGTGAAAACCTTCGTAGAAATTTGAGACTCAGCATTCAAGACCAGTGTTGACGAGACCACAATGTTCTTTGATTCACTTGACTATCAGTAGTACGCAGTTGCAGCTGGTGAACTGGCAATAGGGGATGCACAATCCATTCCTGAAAAATAATGATTGGTCATGACCTGTTTTCGATCTTAATAATATTGACTTTACTTGACTTCAAAAATACTAAAGACCATCAGTTGTCAACCGTTCTCCTTATTAAGTAAAAATGAGCACCAATAGCCTATATCATGACTTGTTTTCAATCATTCATTTAAATTACCATTACAGAAACTCCTGTTTCACTACTTATTCAATGGAAAGAACTTCAAAATTTATACATTGTGGCAACATCTGACCATGATCAACTTTACTACAGATAACCTGGAATGAGCCCCTCAATGGTTATGCTGGCAGACTGGATTTTTCAAGTGTTACTCGCATTATTCAAGAGTAACATGGCTTTTTTTTTTCACTTTTGTTTAGTTCAATCTTATTGACCAGTAATGCATTACAGAATAAATTGGATGATTTATGTTTGAAGCTTTATTTCTGAAAATTGTAACACAACCCTGGATTTCAACTTGATGTTACAGTAATTTTCTGCAATGGGCCCTTGAAACAAAAAAGTCCTGTTACTCGCGTTACGTTACTCACGTTTCAAGTAGGTTTTAAGTATCTGGAGGCTGTGCATGCAAACGTAATGAGTGTTTCAGCCATGTCATGTCCATTTTTATTAAAGAGGCCCTGCATGATTTCCAAATCCTAAGGCCCCAATCTGTAAGTCCATCCTCTCCCCTCTGTGCCCCCCCCCCCCCCCCCGGACAAATGTCACTCTCATGGCCCTGAGTTTCACAGAACAACCAGTAATTTTTTTTTTCATAATTCAACCAACCAAGTACTCTCTTCACAACGTCTGTATGTGAATGATGTCAAACTATTACAACTTAATATGCTAAACAAAAAAGTTTGGTTTGCCTCAGACCTTCAATTGCTTCTGAACTATACACCTGGATATACTAACAATGCAGCCATACATAAATTGTATTGCTATTTCATGTTTGCATTTACAGTGGTCACGTTACACTTCAGCTGTAATTCCCCATATCTTGTCTATGTTCTATTGTGAATAAAATGCCAGTTTATGTATTGCAAATCATTGCAATCTGTTTTTATGTACATTTTACACTGCATCCCAACCTTTTTTGAAATGGGGTTGTAAAATATATACTATATTTGGCATGATTAACAAAGGCAAACACTGAGTGATAATAACCAATGTAACAAGCAGCAGGATCATTTTTGTCATGACAATGGTGGAAAACGGAAAAACTAAAAATAGCAAGCTATGTAACTGAAATAATTGAAACAACAATAGTTACACATTGAGGATTTTCAATGCACATTCGTAATTCTAATACGCAAAGTTGAGAGGGTGTGAACTAACTTGCTGTTACACAAGGGTTTATGCACTTTTTCTGCAGGCAAAATCAATTTCTTTCAAATATTGTGGAAAGAATGACTCCTCTTTTGGAAAAAATGCTTTTCAATCAACAGATAATTACCAGGACAGTGTAATGTGGACGTAAACTACAGCTGTGCTTTTACGCAGTAAAAAAACTCAGCAAGTACAAATCAGACTGTATTTCCAATTGTTTGAACTGATAATTGACAAATGAATCCTTTAAGGGACATCTCTACGTATAAATCAGTGGGAGGGTAATATTTGATTTTAATATCTGATGGCTATAATGGACAGTAAAGTGACATAAGGTCAATACCCTGTTGAATTTTTGCTTCAGAAAACTGATTTTTTAACTATAATGCCATTCTTTTGGGTAATTGTGGCTTAAGCTAGCTGCCACAATGAAACCCGATTTTTGTAATAAAAGATTTTATTTTATTTTTTTCAACTGCTGGATGGATGCAGTTGACAAATGTGTCAGGCTGTCTGCAGATCAGGCTTGGTTTAAATGGCTTAATTCATACAATTCCTGGGCAACAGTAGTGGGACTTAAAACGTCCATATTGTAAATAGTTAGTGGGCCCTTATTACTCGTGAGTATTCAATATGCATTTTGTGTCTACTCTGTATTGTTAGGATACTGCAGCTGAATGCATCAGTTGAGCAGGTCAATAGATGTTACCGTCTATAATCTGCTCCTCTGCACAAAGGCATTTAAGGCAGATTGCACACACTTAATGGTAACTGTAAACGCCTGTGTGAGGTGAAATGAGAACAGACACGGTTTTTATCACACGTTATCTAATGCCTTCATGTAATTGTTCTCATTCCTCATTGTCACCTTGTGTTTACTCGTGTAACGAAGTCCTTATTTTTGTTGCCAGTTCCTTCTCGGGCCTGTCTTGGCAACAACATTAATAATCCATCACTATACTGCAGAGGCCCTGATTCTGGTTTCCTCTTATAACTCAAAAGACCTTTAGAACCCAAGATGAGTTTTGGAACCCCCTACAAAGTTTGATATTTCACAGAGTTTTGATTAGTGTTTAATTGCGCTCATTAAAGCAGCAAACTGAAATTATGCATTAAATCATTAGTCATGCTTATGTTATTAAAGGAAACACTAAAGCATGTTATGTTTGTTGGAAGCTAGAATACATCAACAGCAACTAATTCTGAACTTTTTACTCAAACTTGCAAATTATAATCAATGAAAAAACAAAAACTAGATGTATGAAATAAAAATGAAATTCATCTTACAAATTGCTGGTTTCAAATGTACAATTTGCATTACACTCAGTTTCTCCAGGAATCAAATGCATCTGAGAAAAAGATTCACAAAACACCCATATTACAATATGAAATTCAGGTTTAGACTGTGATATACAGTTAGGTCCATAAATATTTGCACAGAGAAAATTTTCTTTGTTTTTGTTTTGTATGCCACCACAATTGATTTGAAAAGAAACAAACTAGACGTGCAGGTTGTGCAGACTTTCAACTTCAATTTAAGACATTTTTCAAAAATATTTATTGAACCATGTACTGTATGAGTTACATCTGTTTATGCACAGCCCCCTGAGTTCAGGGTTCAAAAGAAATTGAACAACTGACATTATCAATAGTTAAATAGTCATAGACATCACCAGACACTGGACTTCTTCCCTAGTGATTCTCTGCCCAGCCTTTACTGCAACTGTCAGCAGTCCCTGCCTTCTTGGGTGTTTTGCTTTCAGCAAGTGAAAAGTGCGCTCATCACATTCAGGTCATATAATTTCCTTGTCTGTGGTGGAGCACTTCACTTCTTTGCCTCAAAAAATCTTGTTATTTTATCTTATTTATTATTTTTTGCAGTTTGCTCCCAAGTCACCATCAATCTGCAATGTAAGGTGTTTTTCCAACTAGTTTTGATGAGTTTGCTGAATCTAAGCATATGTATGATATAGCCCTATACTATTATTTATTTATCATGTAAACTCAAAAATCTTTGAGGGCTTGCCTTTATTCACTGTGTTGTTGAGTAAAGAGAATAAATGAACAATTAAAACTAGTCAATCAATATTCTATTTCAAACATGATACAGATACTGAAAAATCTCTTGAAACAAGAACTGACTGAGATAGTACAACGTTTGATCAATTATTTGATTACGCTAAGGGAGGCCAAAGTTTCAAAGTGCTTTATTGACAGTCCCAAATGAATGAGGCATAGAAACTGCAAGCAGATGAACCGAGCTCAGTTTTCGCAAGAGGAACCTGTTGAGAAAGCCAGTCATTGGAGCAACTCTACTTTGGTCCCGAGGACCAAACTAAAAAAGAAGACATCGATGGCAACCTCAAGTAAGGGCTTTGTAAATAAACGCAAGCAAAAGCCTGTTACATGTCTTAGCCAGTGAGGACAATCCAACATTTTATTCGAGAGTACAGTGTTGATAGCTGTAAGCATCACTGGAAATAAACTGGTGAGCACGACGATAGCATCCACAGGTCAAACAGTAGATGGAGATGAATGCATATTAATCACATCTTCGTAATCCAAAACAGAAAGAAAAAAGATTCAACAATCCTTTTCTTACAAAATACATGAAACTTAGTTGTCTGTATATACGTTCTACAAATTTTTTTTTTTTTAATTCTATAATGTCTTGACCAAAGTGTTTAAGTAATATTTGAAGCTGAGTTTATCTATTCAAATACCAAGGTATTTATATTCATTGACTCCCTCAATATTGATTCCATGCCCAGTAGAAATACAGAAGCTTTTGCCCTCATTATCCCCCGCTCTCAAAACAACACAAAGTTTTATGAGCATTCACTACACCTTCAAAATCATTAAGTGCAGAATGTACTATATTAAAAGAATGCTGCATGTTTTCTTCAGCAAGCTTAGCACTGATGGCAATGCAATTCAAAATTGTGTCATTCACATATAAATGCGCATGGAAACTGCAGAAAAGAGGAATATTAACAATATAAATAGTGAAAAAGAACTGGATATAAAACGGAATATTGCAATTCATCCAAAAAATATAAAAATAAAAATAAAAATAAATCATAGTGAGTCCCACAAGTATTAACTGCTATCTATCTGGCAGGTAATCATGGAACTATTTATGAGCTCTTAAATTAAAACAAACATTTTGTAAAATGTATAAGAGTAAGGAGTGTGCGGAGTAAATTCAGAGTTTGTCCTGTAAAATTTAATTGGAGGGATAGAGTACTTTTTTCAAGAGGTATTCTGTTATTTGGTGTTTTCATGAGGGTGATGGAGAGCGCTGTCCGCCACGTTGTTCGAAAATCTATATTCACCTGGTTTGAGATGTGGCAACTGTGAAGGCAGTGGCATAGACACAGGATCATTTAAACTCATAAACCATTTCTTGACTTCTTTTGCCCCATGGGGTTTGGGTGATTGTCATCCTAGAAGAGATCACTGCCATCTCAGAGGGAGTGCTAGGCTCACTGAGAATAAGTGTTGACTGAGAAGAAGGGCCGCTAACCTTTTTTGTATTTCATCTGGCAGTCTTGGGTTAATCCGTTACAAGGAATGTCTTTGGATTATTCTAATCTACTTTTTTAAGGACCAAAAGACATACTCAACTCAAAATATACCAGTCTCAATATTAAAACAAGTGAAAAATTCACATAAGGCAGATTTCATGTTCATGGCAATAAATTTTCTCAGGAAAGATACTACTGGCCAGAAATGATTCTCTTATCTTGCACTGATGACAGCTAGTAACCTTTTGTACTGGCTAAGCGTCATAACCTCGCAGCCAAAGAATCAACTCGACAGGCCAATGATGGTGCAATCCAAAATCAAAACATAAAGTATGAAACTAAATTAGCACTGTCATCTGAATTATGAAACAAATAAACTTGTTTACTTGTTTGTTTATTTGTGTTTATTTCTAACTCCAACACCTAATTGATCAATTTAGGCACAGCATGTCTCAAAAATGTATCATAATACATTCCCACCTATTAGCAAAGTTGTAGACTGAATTGTAGACAGCTATTTTGCTGGCACCATTAACTTCACTGTCAGTAATGACAGATCATGCCCATAAGTGTTGCTTGTGTAATCAAAGCTCTATGTTGACGACTGAGGTAAGTTTCTTTTATATAATGTTGACCTCAGCCATCCGCCATTTCAAAGACCCAAATGCAATCAAATAGCAACCTTTTCCATCTTTTGGTGGGTTCGCACAATCATATCTGGTCTTTTTCAACAACAAATATCCGCACATCACCAAAATTCTGCTGTGTTCACCATATCTCATCAGAGTTGGGTGTGACTTCCCTGCTGGTAAAAATCCTACCCTCAAAATGTCATGAAAGGCTGAACTGTTCACAGACTCTGACATCATGGGACAGGAAGTTTTAGAGAGTCTGCCCTCCCACCCCACAAAACACCCTGTTTTTCATTCAGATTTAAGTCAACTTCAAGAAGTAAAATTCTCCACCAACTTCTGCTGCACCATGTCCTTAAATTCATACTCTCAAGTGATGAACTATCACATATTCCATATTCATATTCCAGCAATTATGCCCCATTCCCCCTATACATTAGTCATCCTATAAAATTTAATTCCTTTTTAAGAGTATATTGGCTTTCTGTGTTCAGAAATGAAGTTGATGCATAGGATAATAATGCTGTGTTCTTCCTTTTTCAGATTCATCTTTAAATTCTGCTCAATGGCTGTGGTATTACAGAAATATTGCTTTAGAATGGACATATGTATCTCAAGTGCTCTCTCTTCTGGGAAAAAAGTAAAATTCTTTGTCACAACAGTGTAACCTTTTAAAAAATTCCAGCCTCAAAAATGGCAAAATGGCCCATTTCACATTTTTCACTGCACATTTGCGCATTATTCATTCATATAAATAATTGCCCTTGCAAAGGGATTATTTTCTGTCCAGTTAATTAGACTAATCTGCAATTACCCATATCTGCCATTGAGCAACAATTTACATGCCTGCTTTTGCCTAATTTTCCAGCTGTAGTTGATTTCTCAATTTGAAAAGTAATTATTTCTCGTCTTCAACTTGGATTTAGTCAGTAAATCTCTCTCTCTGACTAGCACTTCTCCTTTTCAGGAGTATGATCACAAATGTGATAGTAGAATGTCCTTCATGGAGCACTGAAGTACTGATGTAACAATCCCCACTGGTAACTCAAATCATTTGAGGTCTACAGTAAAACACTGACATGAAATGTTGACACTAATTCCCTCAAAACTCTACTCTTCTGTCACAGAGTACTAGAGGATTGGCAGATTTTGGGGAAACTGCACAGAGCTTCTTAAACAAATAAATAGTGGCAGGCCAGAGATTGTACTGAGAAAAACATTTACAATACATACTGTACCATATCACCTACTCAGACAGTGTAGAGCAAGTAGTCAATATGTGACTTGCTCATATATATGCCTCACTTTTCAATTGCTGTTAACAAGCCAAGAACATTGTGGCACCTGTAACTTATGTGGTGCATAAAATTTACTAATTGAGCTCAGTATTAATTGTATTGCAGTGAAAGCATACTCCTGGTTCAGTCAGTTTTCGTTGTTACCAGCTCTCTCGCACTGCTGGCTTACTTGCAGCAAATGCAGCTCAGTCACCTTCAATACAAGGTGTGATAGTTTACATTATGAGGTCACATGCCATGTGGACATCCTGAACTTTATTAATGCCATTAATTATACCCGGCTGTTCACCATATCTTACAGCTGCTTGTTTACTTGAGCCCACTCTTGGTCAACTGGTCTCAAAAGCAGGGAACCGGCGATGTCTGTTTTACAAATGACAAAAAACTTACCATAGTAATGAATATTTAGCTGCAAAATAATGGGTTATAGTATTTTCATACATAGAGCATTTTGTTAGAATAACTGGAAAGCAATGTACAGCCCCTACATATGAAATATACTTTTGTCGTGAAGAATAATATAAGGCAGGATTCAAAACATTATTTCTCATTTGTTACCTTTTTAACTTCTGAACCTGAACTCTTTTAATTCTGAAAATTTACAAATAATTTGCAGTTTCGGAGGTGAAATACATTAACACCCGTTCCATGAGGTATTATTTTCCTTTTAATTATGCACTGTTCGAAACTCGATTAAAACCATGGTGCTTAGCATCATGCTCACAGCTCCAGTTCACAAATTAACTAATGTGTTTCATGTCAGAATTTTATGCACTGAATTCAGCAGTGGGTACAAATATATACTCATCTTCTGTGTGAGACTAGTAATGAAGAATTATCACTATCATATCAGTAAAATGAGGCTACTCTGCCTGATAATTACATTTACGGCATTGTCATCTCACAAAATTTTCTTTTCATCTTTTTTTGTGGTCAGGAGATTGCAGTGCTAAAGGATGTGCTGAGATCCCCCCCCTTCTCCACATATGTCTTATATGACAACTGAATGAATACAAAACTCATTAGTATCAAGAGAATGACAGTGTTGAGGGCAAATAATCTTTATAAAACACGTAGCGTGCTGTGGTTTTTGTGGTTGGTGCTATCACACAGCCATTGGGAGGGCGTGGGAGGTTGGACTGAGGGCTCTCGAGACGTTTATGGTCTGAGGCTCTATTTTTGCTTGGGGTTGTGGATGTACTGTTGTTCTTAATGGCTGAGCTGCTGTCGTGGGCTGTGGCTCTGGGTTATGCTTCACTGCAGATGACTCTGGTGTATGTTAAAGGTTAGCAAGAAATTATCATGCATCAGCCACAAGGCATAATGAAGGGACAAGGGTCCTTCCCACTGAATTTCTGAAAGTCTTTGAATTTTGCCTCGGTACTTCTGCTGAATTTTGAGAGGACAATGAAAGTTTTTTGCTCAAATTATTATTTAATTGCACATCTTAGCTTGATGAGTTAATGAAATGTAAAATGACACAATTAACTTAATTAGGAGAAAATATATATTCCCAAGTCATGAGAATGTCAATGCAGGGAGCAAACTTCCAGCACCCAACAATGTTGGAAAACTTAATAATGCTGGAGACCTAATGTGGGATTTTACCTCAGAAAGCACCAAATGTAACTAAAGGGAGTGAGAGTGCACAGGGTTCTTCACAATGCAAATGATTTCAACCTTGGATATTAACACAGGTAATGTATTCTAAAATATTCTTAAATGGTGCTTTGCTAAATCCCCGTCGTCTTCATTAAAGTTCTCTCTTTCTCTTTGGTGGTAATCTTGTTCTCATGTGCTTCAGTATGGTGGGAGGAAGTGGAATCACATAATTTTACTGAGCGGGTAAACTTTAACTTCTGTGAAAGAGGATATACGTATACTAAAGGCGTGTTATCAATCCGTGCGCATGCATATGATGCAATTATTTAGCAGCTTTGCCGTCACAATTCCAGTTTGTGGCATATGCAACAGATTTCGTGTACTCTAATATGTTTACAAGCCTGCATGCGGTTCCATGGCGGTTAGTTTGGCTTCCTTGCAAGATGTTTTTGGTTTTGGTCTAAAGTGAACAACGTCCTCTTTTTTTGTGGAATTTGTGTGTTTGTGTTCAAGTGAACTTACAACATGTCACATAGCAATTTCCTGTCAATCCAGAAACTTAGGCTATATCAGTCTAATCATCATTGCAGCATAACTCCCATATACTGGTCCAATGTCTGTACTGTGTTATGGGTTAAATACTAGTGCATCATTAATTAACTTCTATACAGGCCTTCACTGCTCTTAAAGCTTGAGATGCTGCCGCATTCATCCCAGAATGCCTTTTCTTCTCAGAAGTTAAGGCAATGTAAGGTCCTATCAGCAGATCTATGATGTTTCAAAGTTGAAATAGCTTATTTGCAATGAAGTTTTGCCATTTTATCTCAGTATATTTTGGGCAAAGCATCAGAATGCAATGAAGACAGATTGCTTACGAACGTGACAGGTGAGATCATGCCATTGCATCCAGGCAGCCTCGGACATAGAGATAAAGCATGTTATTATCTCTGAAGCAGCACAGCAGCACATATTTACAGTAAAAGCTCCATCATTGTCACATGTATTCATATTGCCTTTCATGAGACACGGACTTTCATGGACTATAATTCCAAATGGAGCTGCACCCAAAGATTGCAGACACATGCTCATTCACACCCTTATCTAGTGTGGCATGTCTAAAGCAGATGGTTAGTAGTGGGAGAAATGGCCAAAAAGTAATATCACAGTATTTCACAAAACAACACAGTTTGATTATTGGCAATTACCACACATTTCAAGATATGTATATTTCATTACTATTATAAAATGCAAAAAGAGTGGAGTTCATGTCATTTATGCTAAATGAACTGTAAGATTCAGGTTCATGGTTAAGTGTTAGATTCTCCTGGGCAGGTACAAAGCTGAAACTATTTAGTTGTTTTGTCATTAAATGTTACACAAGCCAGGAAAATTGTCTTCAATTTTCATGCCTGCAAATTACAGTGTCCTACAAAACAAAATAAATTGAATGTAATTTTTTCATCAAAATAGACTAGAAGTGTATCAGAGGAATACTGAAAATAAGATACATATAACATCTTCGGCAAACCTTTTTGAATTACTTGTAAGACTCAAAATATCTTGAATAAGTTATGCAAATATGCTTAGTTAAACTGAACAAATGCACATGGTCTGCACCTTTGGTTTTGTGCCTTCGAAAATAAGCAGAGGAGCTGCAGGTCTGAATAATGAACTCAATGGCAGCGGAAGCAAAGACGGGGAAATTTTAAATGAACAGTGCATGGTCATTAGTGCACAAAAGAGCCATGATAATCATAAAAACAAATTATACTTCAGTCAAAGAAAAAGTGCTTTGTATTTATTTAGCAAAAATTTTGCCTTTGCTTCATGAAACTGCAGAAAACCACTAGCGCATACAATGTATCATTAGCGATTTGGATGCTTATTGTGATATTCTTATGAACACACAACTGCTAAAAATTTTGGATTGATTGGTCCCAAGTGATTTTTACATGAATTAAATGATGCTTAGAAATAATAAAAGCAGGAGGAATATTTCTTGAGAATATCTGTCAAACTCAACAGCTGATTTACTATTATCCTTTTAAACTGTTCCAGTCCTTCTTGTCCTCAACCAATCACCACTTGACGAAATAACCAGGAACCAATCATGTGCAGCCACTAAACTTTGATAGTTCTCTCTCTGCGCTCATTCAGCCGTCAAATCAATACCATTTGGTGACCCTCCTCTCCTTCACCTCCTCCTGAAGACAGCCTGACCCTTCCTCAGCTAGTTCTCCAGCATACGATACTATTCACCACCGCTAGTGTCTGCGCTCTGGGAGGATTCCTATATTTCAAATAATTTCATGGTATCATCTATGAGGAAATACATACACTATATTTTCTGTCAGGGTCTGAGCCGCATATCTGAACATCATAGAGCTATTCTCTAGCATGTCCATCATGGAATTCATTCCTATGAGTCAAAATATGTCAACATTTGTACTATGCCATTGTGCTTAGTCCAGTTAGTGTATGAGTTAAAACAGTATCTAAGCCTAGCAGTTACTTTTTGTGTACTACCAAGTCTGCTAAAGAAGAGCAATCAACCTACGCCACCCGCATGTCCAAATATTGTTTCGTTCTAATTAGGGGACATTATGATATCAACCAGTACTGGGCATGTTGAATCATGGAAAGTTTGCACAATTGCACTGACAAAGTGTGCTTATTTTCACTGGTATCATAGCAACTGCCCTCCACCACAGGATTGTGAGAATATTGATGATGTGTGAATGCCACAGGCTCTGAATATATGTCCTTTCTGTCGTTTGGGTCATAAAATGGCAGTGTTTACTCACGGCAGTAGTGAGCAGAAATGATGAGCCATGCAGCAATTCAAATAGCACGGTGTGGGGTATATTTAAACACTGTGTAAGAACATCTTTCTGTATATTATAGACACATCAGCCATTACAACTCCTTGTAAAGTACACTGTGAGCTTATTCTGTCATATTTAGGCAACTACATAATGATGATGGATACTCATTCCTATCCATGTCTTCTGATACACTGCACAACATATTAATGGTTTTACATGAGATTAGTTAATGTAGACAATTATAATATCAAATATGAGCTACAATCTAAAAATCCAAAACAACAAAAACAAAATCACTGGAACCTCCAGGCAGCAAACCATGAACAGAAAAGAATAAATTGATTCGGAATATAAACAACAAGACTAGGCTTGGCTAAGGAGAAATACTACTGTACACAAAAACAAGGAAACTGTGGACATGAAAAGCACTGACCATGAAAACTTGTGGACATGGAAAACTCAAGACTCTGTCTGCCAGCCAACTTCCAGCGCCTCCAGATAAAGGGAGAGAAATCAGGACACATGAGGAGCAACACCTGGAGAAGAGACAAGAGGCAAGGCAAGATTATGAGTCAAGGACAGAGATTGGTTGACATGACTTGCTCATTAAGAGAATGATTAAGTACCAATGAAGCATGCAGATTGGAAGGAAGCATGAATGTTAGAACTGAAAAGCAAAGTAAGACTTAAAATAGCGATGCAGGAATCATGACAATAAACTCCCTACCTAAATTATTAGTATTAGTAATGTGCCTGTTTAAGAATCACACTTCCCGTGAATGTTAGTAAATGTTTGAACTTAAAAATAGTTAATTGCCAATTAAGCTTATGCAGCCCTGAATCCAGCACAGCACGGAGGGAAGAGGGAAATGCCAAAGCCAATCAGAGCTCTGAAATGTGCGAAAACGAAGACATGGGGTGGAACGCAGACAAGTGGTGGAGTGGCTGGGCAGACCTGGTAAGAAACAAAACACGGAAAATTAAAAACATGAACAATAAATGTGAACTATGAAATGTAGCAACCTGATACAAGAAACTGTTAAAACTGTGATATGATAAATGAAAATGAGCTATGGAACCTGGCACATGAAACTGTTAAAACCCTAAAACTATCCTGGCCAAAGGCCCAGGACCCTGGAACACAACACCAAAAGGTTCTCCAAAACCTTACAAAAAACGATCCATTGCTGGT
The DNA here is from genome assembly GCA_029721435.1 of Gymnothorax reevesii. Classification (NCBI taxonomy): domain Eukaryota; kingdom Metazoa; phylum Chordata; class Actinopteri; order Anguilliformes; family Muraenidae; genus Gymnothorax; species Gymnothorax reevesii. The sequence continues at coordinate 69,772,785 of CM056577.1, read as the reverse complement.
TCCTTTTTACACTGTTTTGAACGATGGCCTGTGCATTGGGGCCATTAAAAGTCGCCCCATAGCAGGGACAGAAAAGGAAAAAGGAAAATTGTATAACTGAACTGAAGGTCTACAATTATACTGAACGTATGTTGCTTATTTGTGGATGAAAAATATTTACCAATACATCTGTGGATTTTTTTTTTTTTTTTTTTAAGGTGTAAGGTTGGTCCCACCCCCCGAAATTCTTCATGATATTGCTATTTTGTCCATTCATCAAAATCCATCTATATTTTCCTAGTTATGGTTTGGACATTTCGTTCTGATCTCCCCGCTTGTACAACTTCAATGCAAGCCACAAAGGGACAATGGGTAAAATATGAATAAAAACAGCAAGCAAGAGTTTGCAAATTCCTTTTAACCTGTGTTCAATAAAAAAAAAAACACTATGAAGACAAAATAAGTCAAAATATTTTGACTCCTGAACTTGTTGTTTTTTTAAATAGTCCATAGCTATTTAAAAATGTCTGCAATATATCCCAATGAAATGGATATATGCCATTAAGGTTGTCCCAGACATGAAAAACACTAGATTTTGAACATGTTGCTGACTGCAGTGGGGATTGTCCTTCCTCTCTTTAGCCCTGTGAGCATGCCCTTTATGTCTAAAAGCAATTCAAAAGATGTACTTGTCAAACTACAGCGTTGCTTTCCGCTTTGCCTCAGTCCATTTCAGATCAGCTTGAGCCCAGAGAAGTCAGTGGTGCATCTGGATGGTATTGCTATATGGCTTCCTCTGTGCATACTAGATTATGCATTAGCATGCTGTGATACCACAAAAAACTTTGTCCTCTAACACAGGTCCTCTGCAGAATTTACGGGCTGTTGGGGTTTGGTCCATAACATCAACAGTTACTGCAGTGCTGTCGGAGGGCACAAAGTCATGTGCATTCAATATTGGTCTATGCCCATGTTCTTTAAACATGGCCATTGCTCCTTCTCTGGTTCTTTTCATTCTATTACAGACCGTCGTGGTTGAAATCCCTAAATTTGTACATAATTACACATTGAAAATGTTGTTCAGCTGGAACTTGTGCAGCTTTTGGCACAGTGGCAAACCTCAATCGATCATACTGGTAAATGACCATGCCTTTTTTGACTGCTTAGCCAGTCATAATTAAATTACCTTTCACCTATTCACCAGTCTATCAGTATGATGTTCCAATGATTTTTTTTTTTTTGCCTAAAGATGCCATAAGCTTGCCTGTCTTCTCCTTCCCCTGTCTCTGTTGTTTTGGAACATGTTGCAGGAATCAAATTTAGACTTTATTAATGTTTACAAAATCAAATAAGATTTTGATCAGGTGAAATTTACAAAAAGTTTTCTTTGAGCTGTTTTAAAAAGAAAATGTAGAAAAAAAAATCACAGATGACTGGATTCTGCTTTCATTTGCATTTTACATACTGTCCCGATTCTTTTGGAATCGAGGGTATAGATTCACTCAAAATTCATTTCCCCAGCTGCATTTTAGACTTTTCAGACCAAATTATTAAGCACTAAAAGTGTTAGTTTTCACATGCCCAGTGCAGTCCTGATTACGGTCGACAAAACTTTAGTTAATCAGTCCATTTTTATCTACACCTCACACAGCAGTATCAAATGACAGCCATACCCATGAATTTACTAATGATTGAATAAAAAAGGTACAGTATAGTGCATATTTTTCTGTTTTATTTTTTAAATATGAATTTATAAACATGTAAAGAAAAAAAAAAAAGGATCCCATGCTACCTGTGGGCCAGATTACCACCCCGTGTCTCAAACACTCAAACTGCTGAAGAAAATGAAAACCTTAAAATCTGTAGACACAAATATATTTGTTCACAACTTTTCATTCATACGCTGGTGCAGCATGTAAAACACACTGACAGAAGAAATGATATATATGTTATATCACACTAGATATTTGCTCTCACTGAATACATTTTACACTAGAATTAGCAAAAAAACAAAAAAGCAAACCCTTCAAATCTATTGTGAGATATGTGTTGGTTTGTTTACATCATTATGAAGCTGCTGGTTTGCAGTCAGTCACAGGAAATGCATACAGTTTTATTGTATAGCCACCATTTTGATTAGATTGTCAATAATTTGTTCTGTGGCTTATCCTGCCATCGTCGCTGTCTGCACTGCCCAGTTATTGCTACTTTGAAACAGCTCTGATGTCAAAGGCAAGCCTGGTAAGCTTTCATAAAGAGCATTTAATGGAGCAATGCTGATTTCTGTATTGACTGGATATATCCAGATTTATCCAGATCTATATGCCTCATTCTGTGGAACAGAGTAATGTCATATTTCGACTGCAGTTTGTTTTGCTGTTATGCCTCCATCGCACACTAGTGGGCAGGAGGTGTCCTGTGTTCCGGATGTCCGTCTCACCATTCGTCACAGCATCCATCACAAATACCTTGTCTGTGTTATATCTAATGAAGAAGTAGAAGGATTTTCTCAAGGTCAAACATGGTAACTCCTCAAAGAAGGCAGCTGGACTGTGAAGGTCATTAGGTCAAATATCAAGGTCACATAAGTTCAGTTGTTTGTAGGGGTCGACGATCAATTTTTAGGCCATATGACCCTATGGCAGGCAAAGGCATAGTAATCAATGCCTTGTTTTGAGTCGTACCTTATTTAAAATGACATTTTCTAAAAGCGTCGAAGCCCTAAGTTGCAAATCAGCTGATAAAGCCCAATTGTATACACCATGCATAGAAAGGGCTCAGTAAAGCTTGTTGCATCAATAAAGGGCTGTCTGATACCAGTAAGACTGCACACAGTCAAGAGAATAATTTCCATTGTTACAACAAACTTCAGAAGAGTGGCACGAAGAATGCTCAGTCTGTGAAATAAAACCGAGCATCTTGAGTTAAAATGACAATAAAATCGAGAAGCATCTCATTCCTAAAGTCCAATATAGAGTTGGGTTTTGGCATGTTTTTGCTTCAAGGGAACTGATAATATCAGTGGTTAATATTTAGTTGTTTTTGATTTTCAAGCATGAAAGTGAAAACTAAAAGGTGCAAAAATGTAAACAGAAATAGTCAAGTGAGAACTACATAAACTTTCTGCCATGGCCATCTCATTCTATGGCCTCCATGCCACTCAAAATTCTGTGGTCTGATCTGTAGAGGGCAATCAATAAATGCAAACCCAAGGTCAAGATCAATGATCCTGAAAAGTTCTGCAAGGAGGAATGCTTAAATATCCAACCAATTATTGCTTAAAATCTCCTGTCAAAAAATAGGGAAATACTTACAGCCTGCATAGTCTTCATTGTCTACTTTGGACAGAGTAGTAACCCTGGTATGCCATTTATTTTTATACCTATGGTTTTCATTGGGAAAAAAAACACAAATTATGAACGTGACTTAAACAAGGAGTAAATTTATTGAAATGAAAGGGTGTTTGAAAGGGTATATGCATTGTTCATTGTGTTTTTCTGTTTTACTTAAGGATGCCAATAGTCCTTCACCTAACTGTGCATGTTTCACAATTGTTTTCGACATAGGAAATCATTTTTTTGGGCTGAGACTACAAGATACCAAGATATGGAGGGGAGTTTCTTCTATTATGTTCTGTGGCGAGTGCCAGATGTGTCTGTGGGTTTTAGGATTCCCGAAGATACAAGGGAATCAGAGACAATTTGCACAAGAAGGCAGACAGTTTCACAATTTCCTAGGTGTGAATAAACTTGTATTGCTGTTGTTTATTTCTTCTTTGGAGGTGTGAATTTTGAGAGATTTCTCAGCTGGGACTTAACTCCATTCAGACTGTAAATTTTTTGTGCAGGCTATCTGGTATTCACAAATACACCTTGAATCTATCCAGAGAGGGAATATCAATATCAAAGTGAATACAAGGATGGCAGCAAAGCAGAATGGCAGCCCTGGAGCATGTCAAATTTTGACGTTTCTACCTAGTGCTGAAAGATATACTTTCAACATATCATGCCGTTTTTAATGTCTACATGCTGTAGAATTTGATTTACTTTTTTTCACTTCTGTGGTACAAGGGCATTCTGTACACTTAACATGAATGTCTAATTTTTCAAATAGCCCATCCTGTTATGCTCTGTTGTATTTTAGGATTTGGTTTTCAATCCCTTCCATCTTCGACCTTGGTAGTCATTTGATTTGACATATTTTTCTCTGAAGCTAAAGTTAATTTTTAATCTAAAAGGAGGAATGTAGAAGAGTATGGCCACGTTAAAAAAATCTTGATTCCCTTAATTACTCTAATGAAGTGCTGGGAATCATCAAATCACTGTAAACACTGAAAAATACAGTGTATTTGTTTGTGAGGCTCAAGATGTGCTGCTTCTGTTTTTAGACTGGATCATGAACTGTTTTATTCAGTTCTACCATGCTGTAGTATTGCGGGTCTTAACTACTATCCTGCGAAGTGCCCTTCTGTCACTGCCAAAGAGCTCTGATCTGCGGCCACAATTCTTCTTCTCTTTTTTTTGGAACTGTTTTTGGTGTTTGACATATATAGTTGATATGTGACAAAGGTGTGCTTAATGCCTTAAATAATTTTGACCCACACACCAGCACTTTTTTCACTGACAATTTGTTGTCTTTCAAACTGATCTTGCTTTGGAGATGTGCTGAGCAAAGTGTTACTGCTTTGATTTAGTTCAAGCAGATACATGCTGTTACTTAACAGTCAAATTAAAATGAATGACTTGACCTGTGTAGATGCTTTCATAATTATGCAGAAGAGATTTCAAAATAAAATGCATTTTTATGGTTGCATCTGATATTTTATTCAACCCCTGTGCATGTTACTCTTATCCCTCTCACATTTTCTGAACAAAAACTCTGGTCAGTGAAATGATCAATGGCTTAATTGCCTTAACTTTCATGTATATATATACTAACTTTACGTATAACAAGGGCAACGTGAGGCATTACATGCCACCAGATTCCATAGTGAGGAACACTCAGTTTTGGAAGGAACCTACCTCTACGCACGACCAATGCACGCGGCAAATCTTAATCAGATTGGATCTCCCATTCTCCTGGAAATCGAAGGAAACCAAGTTGAAGATTCCTGCTCTGGGTGCCATGTTTAAAATTGCAGTACACCATTTTATAAAGGGACACTTCTTGCACATGCTACCAACATACATAACAAATCTGAATTTGATCACATTATTTGCCTTCGTAACCACATTGAAAATCATTGCGTGGCCATTTTCGAAAAGTACCTCTCTCTACACACCGCCAACAAACACAGCAAATCTGAATTTTATTGGACTGACAGCTTTCCTTTAAATGAATGAAAACCATAAGTTTACACACTGTTGCTGTGAGGGATACCTGGATGCCCAACGAGGGTTTAGACAATAATGCCACCAACTCTGTCAAGTTCAGGGGCACAGAACATATCAGCAAGGCGTAGGCATAGGATTGAATTTCTGAAGAAGTTCAAACCTCAGTCCACCTCCCCATCCTTCCCAGCACAGTAAGACTGTTGGTACACAGTGTTATGTATGTTGTTATGAGGTGATATTTCCATTATGTTTTTATACAGACACCACAATGACTCCCACAGTGCCACATGCTATCCTGAAATTAATTTATTTTTGGTCCTCTGAGCCACTACCATTCTGACAAAAGATTAAAGCAATGATGTGCAACAGAAAGTGTCAGATCTTCACAAATGTTGAAATCACCACAAGAAAATTAAAAAATAAAAGTTGACAATTCCTAATTTGTCTGTCCGGGCAATATTTTTACCCCCCTCCCCCACTACTGCTGTATCTTCCTAGCACAGTAATACTAAGCCAGCATGTTGGTCAGAGTTTTTAATTCCATTATGTTTTTGTACAAATAACACTTACAGTGACTCCCGTAGTGCCACATGCTATCCTGACATAAATAAAAAAATTTTGATCCTTTGGGCCAATACCAGTCAGAACTCACTTTCAGACCCATTACATCTTGCGCGAACCTTGGCAGTAGCCGCACTCAATTTCACATGAACGCCGCTTAAATTTGCAATCACAGGGAGTTAACTATTGCATTAACAATTCAACATGCCCATAAGGAAATAAACTAATTTCGCTTTGAAAACAGATCTCAGATAAACTTGCGATGACTATAAAACTCAGCCTGGCTGCCCGTCTGTTTGCAGCTAGCAGGACTTCAGCTACTGCGGCAGGGGCCAGCAGGAACTGTATTGCTTCCTTTCAAAGCATGATTTTTCACTGATTTGAAAAACAATGCACTTTATTTTTTGGATTGCAGAAATCTTTTAATGCATTGGAGTTCAAATAAAAATACGACAAACACTCATAAACTTTGACCATGAACAAAGAAAAACTGAAACCAGGGCCTCTCAAAGTAAAAGAAATGCCGTAGTCTAAATTATCTGTCCCTCCAGTAACTTGTTAAATACACAACCCCATTTCCAGTAAAGTTGGAACGCTGTGTAATGTCATTAAAAACAGAATGCAATGATTTGCAAATCATTTAACCCCTATATTTGAATGAAAATGGTGCAAATAAAACTATCAAAAGTTGAAAATGAAAAATGTTATTGTGTTTTGAAAAATATCTGCTCATTTTAAATTTGATGCCAGCAACATGTTTTATAAAAAGTTGGGACAAGGGCTACAAAAGGCTGTAAAAGCTGAATGATGCCAAAAAAAATATGTATACACCTAGTGGAATATCTCACTGCAAAACAAGGATAATTGGCAACAGGTCAGTAACTTGATTGGGACAGAAAATCTTTCAGACATAAAGACCGCATGGGCAAGTAGTTCAACAATTTAATATAATCTCTCTCTCTCAATGTCAAATTGCAAAGAATTTGGGGATGTCATCCTTTACAGTAAATAATATTATCAAAAAATTCAGAGCATCCAGAAAAGTCCGCGAACACAAGGGACAAGACCGAAAACCAATATTGAATGGACAGTAATTCAGGCCCTCAGGCAGCGCAGCACTAAAGGTGATGTTTATAAATGTCTAGTGCCACAAATAATATATTCCTCCAAACTGCAATAAATCCACACAGTTATTACATACATTGGGAAGAAATATGGTTCCAACATGATGAGGCTTGTCAATCAAAAAGCAGCCTCCTACGATCCAAACCTGGAATCAAGTGCGGAGGCAGAGTAAAATTGAATAATAGGGTTTATTGACAGTAATACAGTGCCGGTGGGATGAAGAGCAGAAGCAGCAGGCACAGTTCAGTTCAGATGTTGTCGGCCAAGTAGAGTTGGTGTTCCCAATCTTCGGCCTGTGGCTTTCCAGAATGATTACCAGAGCACACATAGTGAATTACAATCTTGCAACTCAAAAAAGGCGGTATAAATACACGTCACATACACAAGGGTTGAGAACAATGAAACGCAGGACACAAACCGATCAAAAAATTGAGAAATTGCGTCTAATGGAGACACAAGGTCCTGAATGGGAGGAGACATGGGAGGCATTCACACAAGGCTTGTGACGCACTGCTTATTCAGAAATCTGCCTTTGATGGAGATTGAAAAGAATGAAAATAGAGGCAACTTCATAGTCAGGTCAGTGACATCTGGTAATGTAACAATGTGCTATATTGGTCAAAAGGTTCAGGACACCAATAATTTTCAAGCAGTCAGAGATGGACAGCAATAGTGGCATGCTTCTATACTGAGTCAAAAAAGAGACTTCACACTCATAAATTTGTAAACATTTTCTTAAAACTTTAAATAAATGAGTTTTTATTATCACTAGGGGTAAATGCGTTGTCAAAGACATCATGACACACATCAACTCCGACGTGCACTGGTACGTAGCACATGCGAGTGTACTTTAAGCTAAAACCATGTTTTCTCAGGTTCCTAGTCATGTGAGCATATGAGAGATGTGCAGCTGAGCTCATGTTAGCACGTTAGAGTGACATCTCGGAAAAACAAGTTTTTACAGTTAATTATTCGTTGATTTTCAATGCCATGGCTGTCAAACATTCAGTGTGAACGTGGCATTGGCATGCTGATTACGGAAACATCCGTCACTGACGTTGCAAGGGTTATGGGATGCAGTCGACGAACTATCCATGATCGTCGGACACATCTCCAACAAACTGGCACCACAGCTGACCAACCTCGCTCTGGTAGCCCGCGTGTGACGTCAAAAGCAGAAGACCGACAAATTGTCTAATGTCATTTGCATAATTGATTTGTCACTGCAACGTTCACTAGGAATGAATTGTTTAGAGGTCGTGTGACTGCCCAAACCATATGTAATTGCCCGCGCACTGCTCTTATTCAAGTTGAAACTTACCATCTTTACTCTTGGACATTTTCTTAGCATTTCCGGTGGAACTGGTTACATTATGGACATTATTTTTATGATACACCATCTTTAATGAGTACAGAATTAAATAAAATTATTATTTAAAACCTCATTTCTTGTATGTTCAACTTATCGACCTCCAAACGAGTGTGAAGTTTTTATTTTGGCTGAGTATACTTGATTTTTCTGTCCAATTTTCATCAAATCTTGGTTCATATATTTTGCTGGAAAATGAATACATTTAGTTTACTTTTTAAATTTACCAAAAGTATTTCTTTGTCATGAACTCCAAAAATTTAAATCACTATCCGGTGAATCTTTTTTGGCTTTTCAGTGAGAATCTTCCATTGTGCCATTGGAGGTTGGTTAAGTATATGAGTTAAAACTGCTAATATTTCAATAAAATGTGGAACAAAAATATGAGCAAAGATTTTATTTGAATTGTAGAACTGCGTGAAGCATTTACACATAAAGTATGCAGCCCATATACAAGAATGGATCATCTAATAGGATTATTTGGTGTAATTGAAAAATGGGAACATCTGTCATTCTCACTGAAGATCAATGAAGTACATCAAAAAACAACAATAGTCCAAGAACATATTTACAGACAAGAATACAAAATAAGAAAGGAGAAAACTAATACATCCTAAAACAAATTTACAAATCAGAAAACAAAATTTCAAATGACAGAACAAATTTAAAAATCAGAAAACAGGACAGGTGCAGCTGTGGCACTGACTGCTTGTTGTTGATTAGTTAAATGGTATCAGTCAAGATTTATTATGGTCAGTGATTTGCTAATAAAGAAGCAAACGTAAATTTGCTAATGGCAACTATTGGGCCAAACAGTAACATTGGTGAATTACTCTTTTGATACTGTGTGTGATCACTGATGGGTGGTCATCTGCAGATTCTGAAACAAGCCACGAAATAGTAAATTATTTTGGGATTTGTAATTTTGTTTTCTGTGTTGTAATTTTTTTAGGACCTGTTTATCATTTTGTTTTCTGATTTTTTGTCAATAATTGTTTTGTTTTCCATTTTCTTCTTTTTGTTTCTCAATATTTTTTCATCTCTCAATATGCAGTTTTGTTTTCAGGTTTGTTTATTTGATTTGCACTTCAGGGCCACCATATTGAGGGGATCATACTGGCTGAAGTTGGTCACTACCACATCAAACATATTACCTCTGGCTTAAAGGCTCCACCCAGCTTAAAACTCAGGGGGAACAGAAGGTAAAGAACATTTAATCTGATCAGAAAATGACAAGTTGAACAAAAAAAAAAAAGCAGGCAAAATATTAGTCATAGTGTGCTTGCTTTTAGTAATAATTACTCAATAATTACTGAAGTAAAACAAACTAATACACAAATCATGGGTCCACATTATTGTTTCTTTTTTGTCATGTAATGAGAAGAATGGTAATGTTTATTGTAGCATAATTGACTTGACCTCGCATTGGGATAAAACATTCCTTTCCATCAAGCCAGGGACCTCCTTATGAACAATTTTTATATTTGCCTTCAGCATTTTCCAGTAAGATTAGAATATTTCACACAAATTATTTACTACACTTCTAGAGGTCAAATACTGTCAGATTTTAAATTATTGCAAGATAACTAAAACATGTAATATCATGGCATTTATTATGTTAGCACCTAATGTAACGTTAAAGAAGTAAGATTACACAGAAAGCAGGACGTAAAGTCAATCTTTCATGCTCACATAAGCTTTTCACTTGGGATGGAATAATTTCTCCCTTGTGCTCACTGATTTAGTTCCGGTCTTTAAGTGTGGCCGAGTCCATAAATCACTGTATTACTTTGCAAGAATAAGACTCAATGGGGCCTGCTTCATTAAGGCTGACTGCTTGACATGTTTGTGTGGCCTGATATCAAGATAGGCTATCAATTAAGAATGTAAACCAAGCTCACCAGTTGGAGTTTTAAGCCTTGTGTTCTCAGTAGAAACAAACAAACATACCCAAAACATTAACTTACCTGCATGTGTTTTGAGATATCATCCAGTGGGAAGGGTTCTCAATAAGAAATTGATATGATTTCACACAATTGTTCTTTATTCTTCCCCCTTATTTTTTCACAGTTTTGTCTTTTCATTATGGAAAATACAAGATGTGCAAACATCTCGCAGAATTTTACCAGGAATTGCCTGAAGGGATCTAAACTGAGTATACAGCACTACAGTGTTACTCACCAGAGCACAGAGAATTCAATGGGAAACTCACAAAAGATAAACTGAGTTCTGTATATCATGAGGAATTGCCTGCAGCATCTACAAAATATATTCCTCGATCTCTTTGAATTTATTGCAACATGAGTTCAGTTTAGTTCATGTAAAAGATGGTATTACTGTCTAAACCTTCAATAAATTGCATTCAGTGCAACTGAGAACTTGTCCTTCACACCAGATGTACTCCTGTAGCATAATACTATGCATGAAGGATGCCATAAACCACAGCATTGTGCTGCTGTCACCGATATGGGGGAATATAACATTTTTTTTCTTAGTCAAGAAGGAAGGAGGTCTTATTGTTGCGCAACCACCTTCCTCATCTTAGGAGTACTAAACAAAGCTGACCACTTTTAAATTGGTAATCAAGGTGATCTCTTGAAGAAAAATATGTGGATATATAATTGCGACCGATTGTCGCCATAATTTTCATGTCAGCGACAATGGCAAGTGCTACTGAAGCTTTTAGACACCTGCAGTTTTACTCAAAGTTGTCACTATGCTACTATGCATAGACCTCTGTGCCTTATATTTCTTAATTTTGGATGGATTTGCTGTTCGAAATTCAAGAAATTATGAAATGATTAATGAAGTTCCTTCGAACAGATCAGAGCAACGTGTAATAGAAAAGAAACTCTGGAAAGCCTGCAATTTATAAGGAAGATTTTTATGCTTGGTTTATGCAACTGAACTCTTTCCCTCAGGGAACCATTTTAGCTTTAATTTTAAGTTAAGGACAAATCTGTGGGCTGCCTTTCCAGTTGCAGTCTGCCTGGTTGTCATTTTTTGCCATAGTGGGAGTGACTGGAGACGGCAGTAAAACTGTTGTAGGTCTGGTACCAGCAATTGGGGAGGGAGATGAAGCCATAGAGGTGAAGAGGAAGCTGCAGGCAGTGGTGGAGGGTACAGAGCTTGTGTATATTGACAGTCGAGGTGCAAACAGCTTGTTATTTTGCTGCAGATCCATGTAAGCAGTGGAAGCATTCACGCTGACAGGAGGCCAAGGTTCATCTATATTTGGCACCAGATCTAATGTTTCTACTGCAAATGGGCATTCTGTGAAAGCACATCATGGTAGTGATCATAATAATAGTGAAATGATTCCGTTTGAGTTGCGTTAAAATTTATGCGGTGAAGTTTGTAAAATATTTTGACTGCAACAAAATTTTAGGGGCTAAGATACTAAGATTAAAAATGTCAATTAGAAATGTTCACATTTGCATGACGATGTAGAATCATTCAAATGATAAATGTTCAAATACTACCAGACCTGATTGCAGATCTCAGTAGTTTTGGGAAAAAGCCGCAGCCAGCATCTCTCCCTTTCTCTTTCTTTTTCCATGTGCTTTGCATTATGGATCATGGTAAATGAAAAGGCAGTTACTCTGAATGCAGCAGTGACACATGGAGAGCTTGTGATAGCTATCACAGTGTCAACATGACCCACAGTGCCAACCTTCTGAAATCCCCACGCATACCAGGTGCAGTATCTGCCATCAATATCACCTCAGCAAGAATCTGTTATACTTCTCAGTCTAAAGCAATGATTAGTCACTTCTTAAATATTCTCTCAATACTGACTTGAGCACTTACATTTTAATGCTTCTGTGTCTCATTGTCATGTCCTCACAATCCCCACCTCCTCAATGTCTGCTCAGTAAGATATAAATACTGAAATGTTGGACATTATGACTGAAAAAACCATTTGAGTTTGTCTCTGGACAAACATTGCAACAGTGATAATTCTTATTTTAAAAACTAAATGTTGTGGGCTTAGGCAAGAAGCCTTTTGAATAACAATTTGCTGATGATGAATTTGAAGAAGACATATTCAACTGTCATTAAAATGAGGCCTCCTATTTGTTTGTGTTTAAAGGAATTATCATCGTAGGCTTCAGTCTTTCACATACAGAAAAATTTCTGTTGTATAGCGTGGGCCCAACATGCATTGTTTTGATAAAAATAAAATTACCACGGAGGAAGTCTGAGAAACAAGCTGCATGAACAGAAGTGCAGCTCACTGGTGTGGAGATGATGATTAAACGACTGTTTGGGTGCGGGAGCATCTTTCATTCTGGCCTGGCTTTAAAAGCGAATGATAGCAAAGAAGTTTGCTCTCATCACACCAGGCACAAGCAATGATTGCATCACATAGTTGTGTCATATATAACTAATTATACCCCCGCTACGACGTAGTCAGGGGTATATAGCGCTCTGCGCGTCTGTCCGTCTGTCCTTGTGTCTGTGCATCCGGATTCATTCAAACATGAAGCGGGGGTATGTGAGCTCTGCTCGCTTCTACACTTGTTAATTCTATCGGTGGGGAATTGTGCCATTTTACAAATTCCGGTGATTTAAGCAAAATACACTGAATGGCATTTACTTTCTGGTCCTGGATTTCTCACTTCTGACAGTAGGAGTTGGACAGTTGTCTGGCAGCCACTGTAAGCTAGTATCCTAAACTGCACATACAGTACACTCCAATACACTGCACATACAGTATACTACCATACACTGCTCATACAGTACACTACCATACACTGCGCATACTGTGGACTCCCATACACTGCATATACAGTAGACTCCCATACACTGCACATACAGTACACTCCTATAAACTGCATATACAGTACACTCCCATGCACTGCACATACAGTACACTCCCATACACTGCACATACAGCACACTCCCATACACAGCACATACAGTACACTCCCATACACTGCACATACAGTACACTACCATACACTGTGCATACTGTGGACTCCCATACACGGCATATACAGTACACTCCCATGCACTGCACATACAGTACACTCCCATACACTGCACATACAGCACACTCCCATACACTGCACATACAGTACACTCCCATAAACTGCACATACAGTGCACTCCCATACACTGCACATACAGCACACTCCCATACACTGCACATACAGTACACTCCCATACACTGCACATACAGTACACTACCATACACTGTGCATACTGTGGACTCCCATACACTGCATATACAGTAGACTCCCATACACTGCATATACAGTACACTCCTATAAACTGCATATACAGTACACTCCCATGCACTGCACATACAGTACACTCTCATACACTGCACATACAGCACACTCCCATACACTGCACATACAGTACACTCCCATAAACTGCACATACAGTACACTCCCATACACTGCACATACAGCACACTCCCATACACTGCACATACAGCACACTCCCATACACTGCAGAAACAGTACACTCCCATAAACTGCACAAACAGTATACTCCCATACACTGCACAAACAGGACACTCCCATAAACTGCACATACAGTACACTCCCATAAACTGCACAAACAGTACACTCCCATACACTGCACATGCAGTACCCTCCCATACACTGCACATACAGTGCACTCCCATACACTGCACATACAGTGCATTCCCATAAACTGCACATACAGAACACTCCCATAAACTGCACATACAGTACACTCCCATACACTGCACATGCAGTACATTCTCATACACCGCACACAACTGCACATGAAGTACATTCCCATACACTGCACACAGTACACTCCCATAAACTGCACATGTAGTGCACTCCCATACACTGCACTTACAGTGCATTCCCATAAACTGCACAAACAGTCCACTCCCATAAACTGCACATACAGTACACTCCCATAAACTGCACAAACAGTACACTCCCATACACTGCACATACAGTACACTCCCATACACTGCACAACAGTACACTCCCATACACTGCACATACAGTACACTCCCATACACTGCACAAACAGTACACTCCCATAAACTGCACATACTGTGGACTCCCATACACTGCACATACAGCACACTCCCATACACTGCACAAACAGTACACTCCCATAAACTGCACATACACTACACTCGCATAAACTGCACAAACAGTATACTCCCATACACTGCACAAACAGTACACTCCCATAAACTGCACATACAGTACACTCCCATAAACTGCACAAACAGTACACTCCTATACACTGCACATGTAGTACCCTCCCATACACTGCACATACAGTGCACTCCCATACACTGCACATACAGTGCATTCCCATAAACTGCACATACAGAACACTCCCATAAACTGCACATACAGTACACTCCCATACACTGCACATGCAGTACATTCTCATACACCGCACACACAGTACACTCCCATAAACTGCACATACAGTGCACTCCCATAAACTACACAAACAGTCCACTCCCAGAAACTGCACATACAGTACACTCCCTTACACTGCACAAACAGTCCACTCCCATAAACTGCACATACAGTACACTCGCATACACTGCACATACAGTGCATTCCCATACACTGCACATAGAGTACACTCCCATACACTGCACAAACAGTACACTCCCATACACTGCAAAAACAGTACACTCCCATACACTGCACAAACAGTACACTCCCATACACTGCACATACTGTGAACTCCCATACACAGCAGATACAGTACACTCCCATAAACTGCACATACAATACACTCCCATAGACTGCACACACAGTGCACTCCCATACACTGCACATACTGTGGACTCCCATACAGTGCACATACAGTAGACTCCCATTCACTGCACATGAAGTACATTCCCATACACTGCACACAGTACACTCCCATAAACTGCACATGTAGTGCACTCCCATACATTGCACTTACAGTGCATTCCCATAAACTGCACAAACAGTCCACTCCCATAAACTGCACATACAGTACACTCCCATAAACTGCACAAACAGTACACTCCCATACACTGCACATACAGTACACTCCCATACACTGCACAACAGTACACTCCCATACACTGCACATACAGTACACTCCCATACACTGCACATACTGTGGACTCCCATACACTGCACATACAGTACACTCCCATAAACTGCACATACTGTGGACTCCCATACACTGCACATACAGTACACTCCCATAAACTGCACATACAGTACACTCCCATATACTGCACATACAGTGCACTCCCATACACTGCACATACAGTACACTCCCATACACTGCACATACTGTGGACTCCCATACACTGCACATACAGTACACTCCCATACACTGCACATACAGTACACTCCTATACACTGCACATACTGTGGACTCCCATACACTGTATATACAATAGACTCCCATACACTGCACATACAGTACACTCCCATAAACTGGAAATACAGTACACTCACATACACTGCACATACAGTACACTCCCATAAACTGCACATACAGTTGACTCCCATACACTGCACAAACAGTACACTCCCATACACTGCACAAATAGTACACTCCCATACACTGCACAAACAGTACACTCCCAAAAACTGCACATTCAGAACGCTCCCATGAATTGCACAGAGAGCCCAAGCAGCTGAACATCTCTGCTGTTCCAGTTCCCAGTGCCTGCAATACAAGGCTCTTAATTGCAGGTTCTCAACTGAACAATCAATCAGCCCACTTCTGTATTATAAAGCCTCCCATCCTGTGTCAAAACAAGTTTGCACTGTTAATTAAGATAAACAAATTTAATGTTACACTGATTCATTAAGTGTACTAAAATAAGTTGCACAGTTTAGGTCTGTTACAACTAATTGGCTTTCAAACCATAATATGCTAAATGGAATGCTGACAGCCGATTGAGGTCTGTGTTTTGTACCAAACTCAGAGCAAGAGTGAGGCCCGGGCACCGTTTTCTCCTGAAGCTGTGGAGATCCTTCTTCACTTATGCTAGGAGGTAAAATGTATTTTGACATGCCTTCAAAATTCTCATGGCCCTCTGATTTGTGCTAAACTTTTGAAAAAAAAAGCAAAAATCAATAATTTTAGGCAAATTCTCAATTATGACCACTTAACCCTTGTATGGTGTTTGGGTCTGTGGGACCCATTTTCAGTTTTCATCAAACCATGTTTGCTTTTCATATGATTTGTAATTGGGATGAAGTAAACATCTGTTGAGCATTTTAACATAAAACATACTCAATCAAACAATTTTGAAAACCCAAAACTCTAGCGGGTCCCAGAACCATGAACACTGGCTGAGTAACAAAAATCCTAACACCATACAAGGGTTAAATGCTGTGATCAGATGACTCTATCCAACTGAAGTGAGATTCATACATTGGGCTCTAATTTCCTGGCGCAGCGAGGCGCATCCCGCGCAGTGGTAATTTCGTACGGCGCAGCCCGCGTACTGGTAATTTCGTGAGGTGCGCAGCCTTCGGTAGACGAAGGTGCGCCGAGATGGGTGTGGCGGCGTAGTAGGGGGAGGTGTCACATATTCATCAAGACGCAGTGACAATTTCGTAGAAAAAGTCTCCGCTGGAGTTGCGCAGAAAACTCGCCAACTCCAACCTGGTTTAATTTCCGTGCAGTGGTAATTTGGCTGACCGGCGCAGAGAGCGCACACGTCACCGAAATCTCACAGGCAGGTTTACAGAATGTCAGGCACATTTCAATGCAAGAAATAATTACAGGAAGCACTATTTATTGTAACTATCTGAATAAGGACATAAATTATAGTATCTATATCGATTGTCCTGATGTCAGGCGATTGCCACGCGTAATGAAAACTTGACCTGGCTTAATCAACGCAACTGAATCTGTGATGCAAACTAACGACTTCTCATCTTTCTCAGCCAACCACAAACTATATAATATATATATATATATATCGAATGCTTGCGTTCTATGCTCATTAAAGCCGCTTGCACACTGGACGCAAAACAAATTTTTTCGCTCGACTGATTACAGATAAAGTCAATGCAAAGACGTTATAGTCGGACAAGGTTTTAATATTGCTCCGTGACCGAAAGTCATAAAAGTTCTAATTTTTCAGAGTATTCCAGGAATTATTAGACGTGCAAACTTGGCTATGTTTGTGTTCGGCCTTCACAAAATGCAAATTGATAGCTATCGACTTTTCTTGGTCTTTTTAGCCTATTCATCTGTTTTCTTCCGTTGAAGATAGACATCAGTTTTTATTCGGTCTTTCTTTTGAAAATTAGTCAGATGGATCGAACAGATTCGCACTTTATTTCCACAGCTGAGATAAAATAGTGCGTGAGCAAATCAATTCCATGACCACTGACAGAGTGAAGAAATCATCGCATGCAAGATCAAGACTGTCCGACACGAAATGCAAAATACTCCATGTCCATCAGCCAGCAAAAAGTAAAAGTATTGATATGAGAGCAGATTTATAACGAAATAAAGAATAAAAGTACATCAGCAACAAACGTGATATCAAACAAAGATGACCCGCCAATAAATAAATAGCTGTGTTCATTGGATGCTCTGTTGTTAAAATGTTTCTTTTTATTCTTTATTTCAATATCAATCTGTTCTAATCGTCCTTTTTTTTGGCTTTCAGACACGGAGGCATTGTACATTGTCTCGCGCCAGTGTCGACTCACTTTATTGAGCAGCTTAGACAAAAACATTGATCGAAATTCTCGGTACTCATTTTGAAGAACTGAGCCCTCTTATCAAAACATTCACATTTAATATCTAAAAGAGTCAGTAGATTTGAAGAAATTAAAAACAATAATAGACTGTCGGACACGACGATTTATTAAAACCCTGTCAGACCTTTGGACACAAGACGCAATCTGTCGAGCGAAAAATTCGTTTCGCATCCAGTGTGCAAGCGGCTTAATACTAGGCTACTATTATTGTCACTTATGTTTTATCGTCTTTAATGGGGGAAAGGAATGCAGCCTGATTGCTATGATCTCGTACTGAGTTCAGATCACATATTGGAAATAAATGTGTAACGTATCTTGCTTTGTTGTATATGCATGTTAATGCCGAAATTTTAAGCAGCTACAGTTTGTAATAATAGGAACACGCTATCCATCGTTTCTCTTGCCAGTGAGCAAGATTTGACTCGGCTGTGTCGCCTTCTATATTCTAACACATTAAAGGTGAGGTGAGGAGCTCATTTGACTGGTGAAGATTTGACTCGGCTGTGTTATACCCAAACACGCCTTCTTTGCCAACTTGCGCTGGAAGGAGGGGCAGAGGCGGGACAGAGGAGTACTTGCGCCAGGCTACGCCAGCCACGAAATTGCCACATACGTATGGAGTTAAATTACTGCCAAAACCTAGTATACAAACCGAACATGTTTTACAAATGCACAACGATTCACAAACAAATACAATGTGATTTGCAAATATAAAAATGATTCACGTGCAAACAAAGTGTGGTTTGCAAATATAAAAACGATTTGCAAACAAATACAGTGTGGTTTGCAAATATAAAAACGATTCACTTACAAACAAGGTGTGATTTGCAAATATAAAAAACGATTTGCAAACAAATACAGTGTGATTTGCAAATACAAAACACCATTAACAGACGAATGTATTCAGTTTTACATTTACAAAACGTACCGATTACAAGTAGCCTATACGACGAGAACCATTTCCTACAAGTACAAATCACTTTTGGCAGTTTTCTACCGCTGACATGGCATAAAGGATTTTCTCACAAATGTCCTCACTGTTATTGTCCCTGTTAAACAGCAGGTGGGGCTATGACTCAATATCCTAGATCTCTACACCGTGAAGTTGAACAGAATAGAGAACGGCCGCCAGCGACAACCGTGGACATGAGGATGATGGCTGAGGCTTAATAAAAACGCAGTTTCTACGTGTTCGAAATAACTCCGTGTCCGAAAGTGGGATGGTGTCAATATAACTCTGTGTCCAACAGTCGATTATTGTTTTTAATCTCTTGAAGTCTACTGAATCTTTTAGATAGCCTATTAAATGTGAATGTTTGATCAGATGGCTCAGTTCTTCAAGATGGGTACCGAGAATTTCAATCAATATTTCTGTTTAAGCTCTGCTCAATAAAGTGTTCTGATTGTTAGTGATATATTTTTATTTTCCATTTCGTTATAAATTTGGGCCCGTATTCACATAGCATCTTATCGTAGCGCTAGGAGTAGGCCTACTAATCCTAAGTCGCTCTCCTAAGAGTAAAATCTTATAATTCACAAAACCGCTGAGAGCAACTTTTAGTTAAGAAAACTGGTAACTCCTAGAATAGGACTAGCTCTGAGATAGGCGGGAGTAATCTCCGTTGCTACGGCTATAATCATGCACGAGTCTTGGGACAATGAGCACGGTGATTGGTTGTTTGGTGGCAGGGCAGCCCATTGAAAAAAATATCCCACATACAACCCATGGAGGAAAAAATGAGAAAATTGTCCAAGGGTCTAGTTTGTCTCATAAAATAATGGCAGTTGTTACGGGTACGGCAGTTTTCCAATACATTTCAAAGTAGAGAGGAACGAAGATCCCCAATTTAAACACTGCCCTAACTCTAAGCCTAACCTTATCCTTAACACTGACATTTATATAAACCTCTCCCCTATTAAGTTTTCTAATTCAAAACCTGGATACTTTTAAGCCAGCGATTGTTAAATTACAATGTGTCGGCTTTTTTAGATTCGGCTTAAGATAATAACATATTGAGCACTTTTGAAAATTGCAATGCACGGTCCCCACATATCACGCTCTAGGCAAATAAACGTACATAGGAAAGAGATAATTGTAAAATCATTAATAGCATTAAACGAGTTAGCCTATTAATGAAACGCGTCACTTGCCCCAATAGCTACTTGTTACCCGATGAGAATGAGAATTTGTTGCGATCATTTAAATGTCGAGCCGTTCAAGTTTGTTTGCCCTAAACTATCATGGATGCAAGTTAAAAAATGACGCGAAAGCCCAGCTGGAGCCAAGACCAGTTACTGCTGCTGGGCCAGTTGGTGCTGGAGCGAAAGCATGTAGCCTAATCAGAGGGAAAATTGGCTTGGGGGTGAACAGCAAATCCACGCGGTATGCGTAGGATAATATCAGCCTACAGATCGTTGCAGCGTTACCCTCGGTGTCTCGGATGGCTAAAAGTTGCTCTCAGCGGTTTTGTGAATTACTTTTAAGATTTTACTCCTACATAAAATGTTTTAGCGCGTCTTAGAAGTAGTACTCCTAGCGCTAAGATAAGATGCTGTGTGAATACGGGCCCAGATTTATAACGAAATGGAAAATAAAAATATATCACTAACAATCAGAACACTTTATTGAGCAGAGCTTAAACAGAAATATTGATTGAAATTCTCGGTACCCATCTTGAAGAACTGAGCCATCTGATCAAACATTCACGTTTAATAGGCTATCTAAAAGATTCAGTAGACTTCAAGAGATTAAAAACAATAATCGACTGTCGGACACAGAGTTATATTGACATCATCCCACTGTTGGACACGGAGTTATTTCGAACACGTAGACACTGCGTTTTTATTAAGCCTCAGCCATCATCCTCATGTCCACGGTTGTCGCTGGCGGCCGTTCTCTATTCTGCTCAACTTCACGGTGTAGAGATCTAGGATATTGAGTCATAGCCCCACCTGCTGTTTAACAGGGACAATAACAGTGAGGACATTTGTGAGAAAATCCTTTACGCCATGTCAGCGGTAGAAAACTGCCAAAAGTGATTTGTACTTGTAGGAAATGGTTCTCGTCGTATACTTGTAATCGGTACGTTTTGTGTTTGTAACACTGAATACATTCGTTTGTTAATGGTGTTTTGTATTTCCAAACCACACTGTATTTGTCTGCAAATCGTTTTTTATATTTGCAAACCACACATTGTTTGCTTGTGAATCATTTTTATATTTGCAAATCACATTGTATTTGTTTGTGAATCGTTGTGCATTTGTAAAACATGCTCGGTTTGTATACTAGGTTTTGGCACTAATTTAACTCCATACATACGTCTGGACACACCCCGTTGGCGCGGCGCACCCTCCATGCGCCGCACCTGCGCCGCGCCTGCGCCTGGTCTACGAAATTAGAGCCCATTAGGTCTAATATTGTTTTGAGAAGCATGCATTAGAGATAGGAGCTAAGGTTTACTGAACCGCAGATGCAAGTTGTTTGTTTGCGCCATCAGTTCCAGTTCTGCCAGTGCTCTCTGATTTTTGATGATGAGTCACAGACGGAAAACAAAAAACTAACAAAAATTTATCATCAGCAGCTGATTGCTTTAATGCACGCCGTATTAATGATTTGAATTTTAAAATGCTTCTTTGACAAATTTTACTGCTACAGAGTGACTCTGTTGTGGAGACATATTGTGCTGAATGTGTTGCTGCTGTTGCTGACCTCTTGGCTGTGCTGTAGCGCTGTTCGTTAGGGTTCATTCTGCTAGAGTTGAGACAGAGGAAGACGTGTGGGATTGAAGCTGAAGATTTACAATAGTGTAAACGGGGTTTTCTGAAAATGATTTGCCTGTTAAGGCTCAAACAATAATATAGATTAGACGATTTGCTCCCGAAGTATAAGCTTTGTCGCAGTCGAGGCAGGGAGAATCTTCCCCCTTTCTTTTTCCCCCTGTCAAAACTCAACGAGCAAACAGCAAAATTAAGTTGCTAATCTGGTCAAACAAAGGTGATGGGGGTTTGGGGTTTTTTTTTGGGGGGGGGTTCAGTCTCCCGGGAGCAAAGTAAGGTCAAGTAAAATAAATTTTTATGCTAAATTTAGAGAGTAAATTAAACGCTAAATAATTGGGTGTGACAGAGGGTTCTGTCCCAGACTGCGAGCAGCACTCTAAATCATTAACATTATCATAACAAACAGCGGTCATTTTGTGTTCCATATCTTCCTCACATAATTATCGTATTTTCCCAAACCCGCCATAAAACACACTGACTTCGGGGGTGCACATTTGAAGCAATCTGCCCACGCATAGTTCGAACACGCAAACATTACCATGCCAAATCCATCCACTGACAGTTCGCTAATATAACAAACACTCACACACACCAATGTCTTTGAGTTTGTTGTTTCTTTATACTTGTTGGTTGTAGCGTTACTTTGTGTTCAGTGATCAGTTTCTATCACTCCTCAGTCTTCTGGTGTTCGGTTTGATTGTGATGCTGAAGCTTGGCGCTTCCGGGCGGGTCCAGTGGAGAAGGTCCCAAACAGAGGCAACGCAACCTGGGCTGGCTTAGTTGTGCCTGCCCCAAGTTGCGCATGCGTGGTACCGGGTAAAATGGGCTTTGCCACCGGTAATTGTTTTATAACAGAAATTGTGCTTCATGGAACAATTTTGCTTTATAAAAGTATTGTTTTGTTGCCAAAATGTTGTGTGCTCCTGTATAATGTTACATACCCTGTGTTTTGTGGCCATTATACCAATGTATATTTTATTGGAAAAAAATGGTATGTTCCAGGGAGGGGCTTGGGGGATATCAGGGCGCCATTTTCTATACCTGAGAGAGGAGAGAGGTGGGGATTGGTGATAACAGGCCGGAGCTGGAAGCTCCTATTATTATTATTCTTTTTTGGTAGTTTTTAATATATTTTTAGATATATTTTTTCCTTCTTGCACTGTACAGATTACTTACAACTTTTTGACACTTATTTTGCACTTTGGTTGTTTTGTGGTGGTTTTGCACTGTAAATAAACCTTTTTGCACCTGTGTGCTATTGCGGTGGAGCCATTTTTCCCGGAGTCGGAGCCCTATGTTGTTTAACCCTTGCCGACATTGGGTCTCACTTTACTTGAACGTATCGTCATAAGGATGACATGACACAGTCATGAACGTGTCATAAACATTATGTAAATGTTATAAACGTTGTCATTAAGTGTCATTCCGTTTTTGAGATGACAAGTTGACATTGTTTGGGTTGTCTTGTTTATGACAACTTCGTAATAAGAGTGATGTGACACTGTCATAGCTGTTACATGACACATGTAACAGTTATGACAGTGTCACGTCACTCTTATGACGGTACCATCAAGTAAAGTGTAACCAATAATTGTCTAAGTAAGTGAATTGTGAGATATACAAAGTAAAACAGTTGTTTTCAGGGACTGAGGTACTGTCCCCTGGTTTTTCTGTCATTGATTTAGCTAACAAACCCCAGCAAGCTCTCTCGCCAAGAATATTATCGAATTAACTGAATATCTAACTATAACCCGGCTTGGTTTCATACTGGGAGGCTTGCCTTTCACACAGTCTTCTAGCAAATAAATATTGACGTTCACCGGGGTTTTTTAGTCCCCTTCGTTCTCTGTCCTGACTGCATTACCACATAAAAGCATTGCCAAGCTTGAATATTAACGCAAAGCTGGGTTTTGGTCTTTTTTGTATTTTATTATTACTGAAGGGCTCTTCTGATTAAACACATTATAAATTACCCTATCTTTGTATTTTCCTCCAGTTGCTGTGCCTTGATCAGCTGATTAAAGTTTAACTGCGTGTTTGAGTGCTTAGGACAGCTTTTTGGGGGAGGTACCGTGTTTAGTTTGCTCTCATAGTAAACAACTTGTTTATTCGGTCCTTTTTAATTAAAAGGAACCGGGGCTTTACTCTTTTATCGGTTACCCTTGGTTGTATTCGCGGCTAGCAAGTTTTACCGGAGCACTCCACCTCCTCCCTCCTCCAGTTTCTCCTGGGCGTTGTAGCCAGTCTGTTTCATCTTGAGTTCTCAGCTAAGCCCTGTGATATTTTTGGGTAAGTATATTAATAGTACTGGGACTCGATTAACTTAAGTTGGATTATTAGGAGTGCTTATTGCATATAGAATTTGGCTCAATTTGGCATTTAATTCCTGTTATCTGAAACTAAGCGCCTGTTAAAAGAGGCTTATAATCCATTTACATAGTTTCCCCATGGTTTCCATTGTGACTGCTGCTGAGGGCTTCTTAGGTTAATAAATTAATAAATTGTGGTTCCTCAGCTTCTGTCTGGCATAAGCTATTTTCTTTTATCTAGGGTGAGCGAGGTCATTAGGTAGGGGTTCAAAATGTGGCCAAAACTATGTGACGGTTGCCGGATGATTGTATTTTTGGAAAGAGATTTCCAGGGTGGGTTTGTCTGCAACCGGTGCCTGCAAATTCAGCATCTGGAGAGCAAGATCCTTGATCTTCAGGGCCAGTTGGCGGCAGAACATAGTGCGCAATCAGTAGAGTTCCTAGAGGAACTAAGTAGTATGTCGTTTAGAGAAATGGTGTGTACGCCAAAGCAGGGTGGCACAGGGATCCCAAAGCAGGCAGGGAGAGTGCAGGTCGACAGCATAGGAAAAGGTGTGCACACCGTACAGTGACAGCTCCTCCAGTGGTTGAGGTGTCAGAACAATTCCGGCCCTTGCAGGAACTCGAATTGGCCCTTGACCCTGAGAGTGAGGGGACTGATGAGCAGTAGGGCTACCCCTCAGAAAAGAGAGTTAGTGATAGTGGGGGACTCAATATTAAGGAATAGTTAGCTTAGTCTGTTTACGCAACAAGAAGTCTGGTACGGTGTGTTGCCTGCCTGGTGCCTAGGTATGAGACCTCCTGGAGCGTGCGGACAAGCTCCTGGCCACAGCGGGGAGGGATCCAGTTGTCATGGTCCATGTTGGGACATATGGCATGGGTAAGGGTATGTTTGAGGTTCTGCAAGGCAAATTTGTGGAATTAGCTGAGAAGCTTAGGAGCAGATCCTCAACGGTGGTGTTCTCCGGGATTCTACTGGTACCACGTGCAAGCAGAGGAAAGCAGAATTTCGCCGGCAGAGGACATGAAGCTGGCGGGCACTGTGACCATGTACCCATACCAAACAAAGGGACCCAAAAGTGCTGGCTGTTAGGAGAGCAGCGGCTACAAACAGGGCTCCATTAGACACAAAGAATAAAACCACAGAATGCTGCTGCACTGCTACACTGGCAGTGCAGCCCTTATATACTCTTAATAGCACCTCCACCTCAACAAGCAACAGATGTGGCTCATTAAGGTGGAGGTGCAGACAGCAGGAGGGGAGAGGGCCTGCAGGGCAGGACCGTCACAGGACCCCTCTCCCTAAGGCACGCCACCTGGCGTGCCAAGAGCCACACCTCCGGACCACACTGGGGAGCCACACCTCCGGACCCTACTGGGGCGCCACACCTCCAGACCACACTGGGGCGCCACCTCTCCAGACAACACTGGGGCGCCACCTCTCTGAACCACACTGGGGCGCCACCTCTCGGGACCACACTGGGGCACCATCTCTCAGACAGCAGGAGGGGGGAGGACCAGCAGGGCAGGACCATCACACTGACGGCGTAACATGCACTATTGATGATTTACTTTTAAAGCAACTAAGCGTAGTGGGGCGCTGAAATGTTTTTTTTTTAAATGCAAGAAGCATAAAAATATATTTTGAGAGCTTTAGGCCATGATGATTAGTAAGGGCTATGGCATAGTTGGGATTACAGAGACATGGCTTAGATAAAGGATGGAGATGAATATAATATAGAAGGCTATATAATCTGTAGGAAGGATAGATGTAATTGGTGAGGAGGGGGCGCAACAATCTAAACATAAATGTACAGGAAATTCCCGAAATACAACATTCCTTGCCCTGTGAAGATATCTGGGTCAGGCTCATTGGCAAACACCAGACAGGTTTAAACATAGGAGTATGCTATCGACCACCAGCTTACAGTACAGTCAATTAAATGCTTTTTAGGAGGATTACGCAAGCTTGTAGAGGTGGAGGGACTATTATTATGGGAGACTTAAATTATCCTGGTATCAATTGGGAAATGGTGAAAGGACAGGGTAGGGGGGAGGAAGAATTTCTAGATGTTATGAATGATCATTTTTTGGTGCAGTATGTTACTAAACCTACAAGAGAGAAGGCAATTTTAGACTTAGTGCTCTGTAATGACCCAGATAGAATTAGCAATGTTGAGGTACTGGAGCCCCTTGGGACTCATTCTACTGTTAATTTTGATGTTACGGGGAAGTTATTCAAAAATAAATATTTTCAATTTTAGGCGAGCAAACTTTGACAGGATGTGCTCATATCTAATTGAAATAAAATGGGAGACACTCCTGGACTGTGAGTCTGTAAATGAGATGTGGGAAAGATTTAAGGGGGTTTTACTTGAATCACAATGCAAATTCATTCCAAAGGTGTCCAAAAGTAAGCTGAAAAAGCAGAATCCTCAGTGGATGACTAAAAGTATTCATGGGATTTTGAGGGAAAAGAGGAATCTTTTTAAGATGTACATAAAGTATAACAATGAAAACACTAAGGCTGAATACTGTAAAATGCGGTCAAAAAAGAGCTGAGGAATGCTAGAAGACTGCATGAAAGACAAGTTGCAGCGGGGGCAAAAACTAACCCTAAGCGCTTCTTTCAGTACTGTAGCAGAAAAGGGAAAGTCAAAGAGCAGGTTAATTGCAAAAAGAATAAAAATGGATCGCTGCTATATGATAACAAGGATAGTGCGGATGCCTTAAACAGTTACTTTGTTGAGAATTTTACCTCAGATGGGGTCTTTATTTGGCCAGAGGCCATGTTAAATGCTCAAGATTATTTAGCAGAAATTGAGGTTAGGGATAACGAAGTATGAGACAAGTTGCATAAACTAAAGGCAGATAAGGCGACGGGTCCTGATGGCTTATTTCCTAGAGTGCTCAGGGAAGTTGGTGAGATCATCTTTAAGCTGCTGTCCGCCATCTTCAGACGGTCTTTAGAAACTGGAGAAATACCAAATGATTGGAAACAAGGCAATATAATACCAATATATAAGAAAGGGGACCGTACCAAGCCGGGAAATTACAGGCCAGTCAGTTCAACTTGCATTGCGTGCAAAATATTGGAATCCATCATAAAAGATGACCTGGACTTATTTCTTGAACGCAACAGTATCTTGAGGGATAGCCAACATGGTTTCTGTAAGGGAGAGTCATGCCTGACAAACCCTCTGGAATTTTATGAAAAAACAAAGACTTGTGACCAGGGCTCATGACATCATATACTTGGATTTTCAGAAAGCATTTGGTACAGTACCGCATAACAGACTAATTTTTAAAATGAGCTCCATTGGAGTTACAGGAGGTATTTTCGAGTGGATTCAAAACTTGATACAGGACAGAACACTAAGAATGGTGGTCAGTGGTATCTCATCTGAACTAGGTATGGTGGGGAGTGGTGTCCCCCAGGGATCGGTGTTGGGACCCCTGGTGTTCCTCATTAACATTAATGACCTTGATAGGAATATTGAGAGCAGATTAGTTAAATTTGCAGATGATACTAAATTACTAAATTTGGGGGTTTGGCAAATAGTTCAGAGTCCACTAAAGTGATTCAGGATGATTTGGATAGAATCCAGAATTGGGGAGAAATGTGGCAAATGAAATTTAATGTAGCAAAATGTAAATTTTTACATGTAGGTAATAAAAACATTAGACGGGATTACTTCACGGGAGGTTTAAAACTGGAATGTGCTCTACATGAGAAAGATCTGGGAGTGATTGTTGACCAATATTGACTGATATTCGGAAATATTTCTTCACCCACAGAGTAATTTCAATGTGGAATAGCTTGCCTGACCATATTGTTGAGGCAGAGACCTTGGGGGTTTTCAAGAGCAGGCTTGACGTAAAGCTAGATACCATTGAGTCATTGAGTATCTGAAGGGATATATTCACAATAGTTTCAAGAAACTGGCGAGGGTAGTTAGGCTGAACGGCCTGTTCTCGCCATTCATGTTATGTTATGTTATGTTATGTTAGCTAAATGCTAGGTCCGCGACTGCTTGTGCACTTGCTGAACTCAGCCAATACAGGGTCGACCAATACAGGTTGGCCAATACAGGATATATTGGCAGCCGTTTTTACTGTATGCATGCAATAACATACTTAACCAATTAATAAAACATTTCAGTGCAGTTCTCAGAGATCCAAGGAAGCAGCAGTAATGCTAGTTTGGTACTTGTTCTTCTGCTGTAAAAATAGCCTATTCACCATAGCATGCTTTTAAAGAGAATAACAGTGGCTGTCTGATTGGGCTTAATCGAACCAAACCTACTCCACAACCTTGGGTACTTAATCTCACCTTCTGACAACAGTACCACTGCTGCTTTATCATGATGTCCTGTCATTTCTATCCATGACACCATCACCACTTATGTTTGCTGACTGCCTTTAGGTTGCCGCAATGGGGCCCTTTGTATAATTATCCATTTATTGGCCTGAAATGCTGCCATGGTGAAAAAGTATATTTTTTTTAAGTCTGTAGGTAATGCCAAACTTTTTAATGATACCATGTGTGAAAAAAGTGTATTTTTCCCTGCCTCTGTTTCAGAAGGTATACAGTATTTAATTTGACAGAAACCGCACTATAGGCCAAAACAAAAGCAAGTTATTTTGACTGTGTAAAGATTTAGTCAATAATCCCCCTTTTGTCTCTGCCA
Source organism: Gymnothorax reevesii (assembly GCA_029721435.1). NCBI lineage: Eukaryota > Metazoa > Chordata > Actinopteri > Anguilliformes > Muraenidae > Gymnothorax > Gymnothorax reevesii. The sequence goes on along the minus strand of CM056577.1, from coordinate 69,743,907 downwards.
ACTTACAAAGTTAAAGACATACAAAGCTAAGGTACTTAATTTATTCTGTTGGAAATTACTGTAAGCCTTCTGTAATTAGTGAATAATGCTTGAAATAAATGGGCCAACATTAGCCTATTGTTTGAATTTCCATAGTTTGCACTCTTTGAGGAACCTGGATTCCTCTTTTGAACGTATCTTTTGTGTGTATGCCTCCTGCTTGCACGGCAGGCATACTGTACATTAACGTACAACCAAATCCATCCTTGCACCTGAGTCCAGTCCTCACTTTCCTGTCCTCCGTGCTGGTCACGTGGGCACATGACCAAACCCTTACAGTGTGCAACCTTTTATGTTGAGAATTGAATATACAAACATTAGGCCATGGCAAAGCTTTAGATCAGCACAGCCATCAGGTGTCTACATGGTAATGAAAAAAAAAAAACTTAAATAATGGCAACGAAAGAAAAACTGTTTGGGTTTGACTGTGCGTGTAGCCATAAAGGTGTAAGCACATTTAAAATGTTATGTTTGAGCCTCATTTCAGTTACACATTGAGAGTGAGAGCATTGAAGACATTCTGAGCTTTTCCATCACACATTAAAAAAAAGAATGCAACTGACATGATTTCTAGGTCAGCAGTTCCAGTTGCAGCATGGACTTTTAGTAGTTGAGGGAAGGGTATGACAGAATATACTAAATTTTTTGAGGGAGATCATGACACCAAGTGGCCTCCATTAGAGAGAAAATGTAACCCCAATGAATTTGCTGAATTTCTGAATAAATGGTTGTTCACTGTGTCAAGTGGAGAATGTGACACAATGCCCTTCTGGGTAGCTCATGAGATCCTGAAATAATGACATGAAAAAAAAAAACCAATAACTGAAAGCAAATACAAATGCTCCTAAATTGTGCAGTCTGTTTGTAAACCCCTCGGGTCTGGCCTTTAATCAATGACCAGACTTTCCACAGCATGAGAGAAACTAGACAAACAATGAGGAATTTCTTTACAGGTAGGTTCCCTGTAAGAATTAGCATCATTTTGCCCACAACAGTGCATAACTTGCTTTTAAGTGCAAGTAGACTTTACCATCATAATAAGCAAGCTTTTCATGTTTATAAATTCATTCGACAACCCCAACTCTGCAAAAATTGGGAAAGTAGTCATTTGAAAATTCTCTTCCATCTATGTCTAATAAAAACACCGTACAAGTAAACAATTTTGAAGGTTTTATCCCATCAACTTTATTCATCATTGTAAATATACACTAATGCTAATTTTAATGTTGTAACACATTCCAAAAAAATAATAAATTAATTAATAATGTCACACAAAGTAGTGGCATCAATATTCTAGGATATCTCACTGTAAAGCCTGACAAGTGTAGTGAACGCAAATATTTTGTGGAAACCGATTAACTAAAAAAAAAAAAGTTCGCCAACTAAATGATCTTTTGTTCACAGCACTTAAAATCAAGAAAAATAACAATTTTGTTTATTTTCCTTCCACACAAAGCAATTAAGTTGGCTTACACAATTTTTTTTTTTTTTGAAGCAGTTGGTTTCCATAAAACATTTGAGTTCACCAACTATCACGTGTGTAAAGTGCAAGGCCAATCGGCTATAGTGATTACACCAGATCCTTCAGCCCTCAGACTGCACTGCCCCAAAAAACAGAAAGCCTCTGCAGTGATATGTCCACATTAGCCTGTGAATACTTTGGAAAATTGTTGCCATTAAGTCCAGCTCTGTACTGTAAGGCACCAAAAAGAAAAAAACAAAGCTGTATGTCGACAGCACCAAGAAGTGCTGCTGAATTATGTGGGCTGAAGCTTGTCTGAGATGGACTGACGCAAACGGGAAAAGTGTACTTTAGTCTGATAAGTTTACATTTAAATTCTTTTTGTATATAACAGCCAAAGAGGAAAGGGATCATCCAGCTTGTTAACAATGTACAGTTCAAAAGGCAGTGGTTGTCATGCTATGAGGGTGTCTTTGGGCATGGGTATATTACACATCTGTAATGGCACCATTAATGCTGAAGCGCATGCAATCTTGGGCTACATAATCTAGATGATGTCTTCTCAGAGACATTACTGCCTATTTCAGCAAGATAAGGTCAAGCCAGAATGAGCAAATGTAACTACAATGTGGCTTTGTATGAAAGAATACAGGTGCTAGACTGGCTTGATTGCAGTCCAGACCTGAGTAATATGAAGCATAAAAATAGAATAGTTGAGACCCCAGACTGTTGAACAGCCTCAGTATTATATCAAGTACGAATGAGACAAAATTCCACTTTCAAAGGTGCAAAAAATAATTTCCACAGTTCCCAAATGACTGCAGAGTGTTGTTAAACGGAACGGCGATGGGACACAGTAGTAGGCATACTCTTATCTCAACATTCATATTCCAGGCATAGCATCCAGACAAATGTATATCATGGAAATATATATAAGTTAATTAGTACCGGTAATAAGTTAAAGTTTCTTATCGTGTCTGTACACTGATTTTAACTGAATGCAAATCATTGAGTTCCATTCTACATTTTGCACAAATCTCCTTCTTTTTGGAGTTGAGGCTGTATTTTAGAAGAAAGTATTCATAATTAACGGTTTATTATTGTCATTAGCTAGTGCAGATTAGTATTTCTAATGCCTCATTGATGAAGCAAGACATTTTTTAATGCCATCAGTTACTGCTCATTTTAGTATGTTGTGCTGTGTTAATTAGATTCGTTCATCTGATTGTATTTTGCGTGAACTTTCAAACCGAATTTAAAAAAAAAAAATACAAATTTTGTGTATTTATGCTTCATAATATACTTGGAAAGAGGAAAAGGAGGTGAATTGGAAATATTCAAGGAGAATATCTAAGCCACAGGGGATTCAGCCTTCAGTTCCCTCCTGCTGAGGTACATGCACGCATCAAAGTGATGTCTGAGCAAAGACAGCTGGTGCCTGCAAATGCCATACAAGTCTAAAGCCCTGTCTAAAGATGAGGGAAGAAGTGGCTGTGTTGCTTTCTGAATGATGACAAGTCAATGCATATGTGCAAGTGATTTAGCACTCCCAAGCTTTTGTCAGTTCACTGGTCACTCTGTGCTGACACACGTGACACACCGTAATCACTGTGGCAATCACGCTTCATCTGTGAGAAGGGAAATGTGCTCTATGTGATATATTTTGAATCTTAGACAAAATGCTGATTACTGAATTTACAGTGCCTATTGGTGCCCTTGGCAGTGACTACTCACAGTAGTGAGAATTTGGACACTGTACTTACAACCTCACTTTTCAAAAAGTTGGGACATTGTGTTAAAAGTCATTAAAAACAGAATGCAATGATCGGCAAATCACTAGAACCCAATATTTAATTGAAAATTGTAAAAGACAACATATCAAATGTTGACTCTCATAAATTTTATTGCCTTTCAAAAAATATTGGCTCAGTTTTAATTTGATGCCTTTCATAAGTCTCAACAAAATTGGGATCAGAGCAACAAAAGACTGGAAAAGTTGCATGGTGCAAAAAAAAAACACCCGGTTGAACATCTCACTGCTTATTAGGCTAATTAGCTGCATGTCAGCAACATGATTGGGTATAAAAAGATCCCAGAGAGGCTGAATCTTTCTGAAGATGGTGAGCGAGGGCTTCACAACTCTGAACGACTGCATGGGTTAATAGTTCAACAACTTCAAGAATATTGTTTCTCAAAGTAAAATTGGAAAGAATTTGGGGATTTCATCAACTTCAGTGCATAATGCCAGTCAAAGATTCAGAGAATCTACCCAGTTCCAACTCACTTGCAGAGTGTTGCTAAAAGTAGAGGTAATTCAACACGGTGATAAACATGCCCTTTCCTAACTCTTTTAAAAAAAGGTTGCTGGTATCACATTCAAAATGGGCATATATTTTTCAATAGCAAGACTTTTTTTTAAACAATTTTTACAACAATTCATATTTAGTCATTGTACTATTTTCAATGAAATACAGATCTTAAATAATCTGCAAATCATTGCATTCTGTTGTTATTGTGTCGCCTGCGAAGCATAGCAGCACATAGGGATCACTTTGTCCGACATCTGTCTGTCCGTCCGCCTGCTTGTCCGGTAGTCACACTTTCAGTTGGTAGTCACACTTTCACATAAGCTTCGCAGGCGATACGTGTGCACCTGAACACTCTAGTTGTGTCGCCTGTGAAGCATAGCGGCACATAGGATCACTTTGTCCGGCTCTGTCTGTCCGTCCATCTGTCTGTCTGTCCGGTATTCACACTTTCAGTTGGTAGTCACACTTTCACATAAGCTTCGCAGGAGACGCATGTGTTCACCTGAACACTCTAGTTCTAGGTATATTAGATGGTGTCCCAACTTTTTTGGAACCGGGTTTGTCCTTATCTACATGAATTAATAGTTTCATTTTTCTGACTGCATGCATTGCATAAGGTGAGCACAGATAAAACCTGTCTAGCACTTGTCATTCTTTGTTTGGATTAATTCAACTGTAAAATGCCGTCCGCAATCTCCATAATTAGAATCAGTCAAAAACAAACAAACATCCAAGAAAAGTGCCGCCAAGGTGCAGGGGTGCACATCATTGATATGATAACTCCCTTAGATTTTCAAGTTGTTCCCTTCCTCTGTAATTGAAATTGAGGTCTGGTTTGGAGCCAGTATAGATAAAGGCTGAAGCTACATCAAGCTTTGCTCTATCCATTTCAAAACTGAGAATATGGCAGAAAATTAGATTATATTTTTTCATGATAACAAATATGACACCCGTTTGCAAGAAACCCATTTAGTTTCATGATGCTATAATGTTGAAGCACAGAATAACTGAGCAGCTGAAATAAGAACTTTGAGAATTCTGCGCATTTAATTCAACCTGCTTTATTGCGCCATAGCTGGAAAGGCAAAGGAAGAAATGAAAAAACTAAATAGAATTAATTTTCTCTGCTTCTTGTTTCTGGAAATCTGAAAGTGTCAAAATTGCTCATACAGCTCTGATAGAACGGTGTCTTTGCTATTTCAGTGAACTGCAGAAGGTAGCAAGTAGACTGTAAAGGATCTGCCAAGCAGTCAATTGAGAGTAATACATTTACAAATGTGGTGGGTAGTTCGAGAAATATCTCAGGTTTTGGCGTTGAATGCTATCTATCATGCTATCACTTAAATTATACTCCTGAAAGCACTTGGTATTATCACTAAAGAAAATCTTATCGAGAAAAATAACTGGGGTTGTATGTTCTTTGCCTGTGCATGCCCCTGTCAGCAAGCTGTCACATTTCAGGTGATTTTGGAATTTTCCGGTGTTTCACAAGTTCCTTCATGCCTCGTTTACTTCCTTAAACACTAATAATTAATTAAGTACTAGTCTCACTCACACTGTGGGCTCAAATTTTTTGGCGCAGCGCAGGGTTGTACAGCATGCCGCAGCCAAAGCAGTGGTAATTCTGTGCAGTGCAGCCTGCACAGTGGTAATTTTGTGCGGTGCAACACCGTGTGCAGCCACTTTGGCAATTTGGTAGATGGACGTGCGCCGAGATGGGCGAGGCGGCGTAGCAGAGGGAGGTGTGACATATTCATCATGACACAGTGTCAATTTCGTGGACAAAGGCTCCGCCGAAAGTGTGCAGAGAGCTCGCCAGCTCCAACCAGGTTTACTTTCTGTGCAGTGGTAATTTGGCTGACCGGTGCACAGTGCGAACACGTCATCGAAACCTCACAGCAACCACTATTCAATGTAACTATCTGAATTAGGACATAAATTATTGTATCAATATTGATTGTCCTGGTGTCAGATCAAAGGCGGCTGGCATGCGTAATGGAAACTCAACCCAGCTTAATCAACGCAGCTGAATCTGTGATATAAACTAACGACTTCACATCTTTCTCAGCCAACCACAAACTGCCTCGGCATCAGGCAGTGCGTATTGCTTGCGTTCTATGTTCAGTAAAGCCGCTTGTACACTGGACACGAAACAAATTTTTCACACTGTAAAACCCCACAAAACAATACCAATGACGGAAATTGCAGGGGGAGAAGGCTCAACGTGTTCTTTGGGCTGCCTGGCTGGAGCGAATGACAATAAAATGAATCAATTTTCTGCATTCGAAGAACAGGGCACAAGAGCACAACAGAGACATTTAATCTGACTCCATAGTAAATTTAGAATACCAAATTTAGTTATATCCTCTTTAAATATCTGACTCCAAATTAGAATTAGAATTAGAACCCCATGGGTTCCTTCAGGGAATTTTAACAGATAACCGACTTTTTGTCCATGGGTTTCCTTAAGGTTAAAATCCCAGAACCGCCAATACATAAACCCTTTATGTAAGTAGATCATGATTGTCTCTGCAACTTCATAAAACCAATTCCCATACCAGGCCGCTGGCCAGTCAGTCCATGGTTGGGATTTAACCCTTAGGTATCTGCTGCAACGTGGCTAGAAAGAATGTACAAGTGTTAAGAGTCACTAACACTATACAAGTTTAAAGGAATAACAATAATTTATTCACCAGGTAGGCAAGAGCTTAAATCAAACAAATCAAAGTTAATCCATTACACGTTACAAACAACTTAGAAAATGAGAGTGAAGTCATACCTGGCGAAAAAGACTACACACAGAGCAACCGTGCAGGAAGTTTGAATTATGAAGCTTCACTAAGCTAGAAATAACGCATGGACCAACGTGAGTGAAGTCGTTTGCTATCTTCCCTAAATAAAGAGACTACTACACCTGCACTGACGTTCGCGGGGAGAAATCAGATACAATCTACCCTGACTATATAGATTAGCTACTGTTATGGGGTCGAATCTGGTTTTTGGGTTTCCATCATTTGGAGGATGTAATAAAACAATTAAGCAGAGACAGAAGAACAGAATGAGGATTCTGACCAATTTTCAGGAGTTTCCAAAAGGAAACGAACCATAATTTCAATGGGAATGAAACACACTCCATTCAACCCCTTGAGAATAACAAGACCAAACACGATATGAATATTTACTAATATGATGCAGTTGTCATGAAAAAGTCTTATGATGAATTATTATGTTGATAAATTGGGTTTTAAGTACAGAAGTGATTTCTTTGCAGTATATTGAACATATGAGCATATTGTGAAGTTCCCAGAGGTTTAGATTATTTTAAACAGATAAGGTCCAGTTATACCCTTACGAAAAAGAAGTTTATTCAAGTGTGCTATTAGTAGACTTCTTCTCAACTAAAAATAATAGAGTATACTTCCAGTTTACTTTTGATGTACTTACCAGAGATATACAAAAGTACTTAGCAAAGTAATACTTAAGTATACTTAGCTTATACTGAAAAGTACACAGAAAAGTCTAATACTTGTACCAAAACTTTTGATCATTATACTTTTCTTGAGTATATCTCATAGTATTAAAATATTCATGCCTAATGTTCAAGTATACTGGCTTGCAGTTAGGCTACCATCAAATGAATAAGCACATCAAAATATTTTACCATACTTCTCGGCTTCTTTGAAGTATACTGCACGATATTTTTACTCAATTTTTACTATCTCATGGACTTACATATGCCACATGTACGTTTGCAGTAACGCAGTAAGTCGGCTTTGGGGGAGCATAGCAGAGTAAATAGCACATGGGTGGAGCTGAACTTGATTTTTATGCAGTGTTCTTAACCCACACAGAAATAGATAAACATTTGTCTGATTTTTTTTGAGAACAAATTTGACAATTATTGCAGTATTGACTGAGTTGATACATCCTCGTAAAAAAAAAGTATACTTCAAGTTTAAGCAACATAAACTTAAGATACCCATCTAGTGAACATCTAAGTTTTATTTTGTACTGCAAGTACACTACAAGTGAACTTTTAAGTATACTGTGACTTTACTAGTTGTATACCTCTAGCATACTTTTCAATGTATGAAAGTATACATTTAAGTATACTGCAAGTAAACTCACAGATATACTGCTAGTTTATTAGTTATATACTTCTAGTTCATTTTTCAGTTCATGAAAGTATTCTGTGGAGTATACTGCTAGTAAACCTAAAGATTAACTATTAGGGCACTAGTTATATACTTCTTGCACAATGTCTAATTTATAAAAGTATACTTTGAGGTATATTGAAAGTAAATTCAGATGTACTACAACTTTACTTGTTATATACTTCAAGCCAAATTTTTAGTTCATGAAAGTATACTTTGAAGTACATATTGATGGTAAATTCAGATGTACAACAACTTTACTTGCTATATACTTCAAGCCAAATTTTTAATTCATGAAAGTATACTTTGAAGTATATTGCAAGTAAACTCATACAGAGACTACAAGTTCACTAGTTCTATTCTTCAAGCCCTCTATAGTTTAAATTAATTTCATACTTTCAGGGAGCTAAAAGTTTTTTTTTTTTTTAAACTGCAAGTATACTCCAAAGTCATTTTCAGCTAACTCAACATCATACTCACAGCTTATGATTACTGCAATCTAAAATATATTACTGTTGCTATTCAGATATTATTTAACGTAAGTAGACGAGAGGTTACCTCGTACTCTACTACTAGACAATGCTTAAGTGCATTCTGCTTTAATTTACAGATGAAGGTACTTATAAGAATTTACAATGAAGCACATACTCAGGATTGAGAACAAAATTGATTCCTTTATAAATTAAATTTTCAAAAACAATATTGTATTGGATGCCAAAATATAAGAACTCAGCAATGGCAACTCTCATTGAAATCCCAATTCGAAACAAAAAAAATACCTCTTTCTCTCATATGGAACCAGAAATATGCATTAAATATTAATTAGCAATGCCTTCAGCCTGACTAGTAGGCTGAGGGACTCAAGCAAAGGCTTATGAAATATTTCAAATAAGTACACTGATGAGCTGTTTTTTGGTTAATGGAGTTCTATATCGCAGTCAAAAATATGACCGACTTGAGAAAAGATGCAGCAGTGCTGTAATACTAGAAAGATGGCACATTCTGTTTAATAAATGACTGAATCATTTTTTAACAAGAGTGTCGACATCAAAGCCCTGCATATTCAACCTGTAGCAAACATTGTTGTATTTAAGTTGAGATATCAGTTCAATCTGGCTGGCCATTATGTGCAGATTCACAGATAAATTTACAAAGTATTTTCAAACATGAGATGAAGAAGACTGGAACCTCAGTGCTCTCTGAAATAGTGACAATGAAATGTGTAATGTGAATATAGGCCACTGGATGGCAGTATTTACCTTTTTTTTTTATTCAGCTCAGACTGGAGCTATGTTTAGACATGTCCTGGACATGTCTGGGGCAAGTCCCCAAAAAGTAAAAAAAAGAGGTCTAAATGTGGGTGGGGTCTGCAGAAGAGTATATAAGGAAAAGGATTGAGACAGTAAAGTAGTAGGAGAAATTGCAAGAAGAAGGATACATGTGACCAGACCTGTCATTTCTGTTCAGGACCTGTGAAGTTTCTTTTGTGGATTTTTGGCCTGTATTTGAGCATTTTTCCTCACCCAGGACATCACCAAGCCACCCCACCAAAACAAGGGACTGTAAATATTTCTTTTTTTTATATATATTCAATCTTGGTCTAAGTTGTAAATAGTAGTTTAGTCTTTGTTAATTAAATGTGTTTGAGTTTTAAAAACTGTGTCTGTCATCCCTTGCTGTTGCTGTTGTGTTGTAATGTAATAACAAATTGGGGCCATAACAAATGTCTGTACTAGTTTTAAAACTAGCAACCATACTGCAACTTGATCTGAACCAGCTGTGTTGCTAAAGCTAAGTGGGTATAGGCTTGGGAAAGTAAGTTGCTGCTGGAGGAGGTGTTGGTGGGCCAGTAGGTTGGAATCTTCCCTCTGGTGGAATAATATACAAAACTCCAGTGCAGTGATGAGGATGTTGTCTGTCTGATGAGATATGAACCTGCAGTCCTGACTCAATGTGGTCATTAAACATCCAATGACACTCTTTATGTTTCCTAGCAGTATATCTCACAGTATACTTTCATGAACTGAAAAGTTTACTAGAAGTACACAACTAATAAACTAGCTGTATATCTGTAAGTTAACTTGCAGTATACTTAAATGTATACTTTCATAAATTGAAAAGTTTACTAGGAGTATACAACTAGTTCACTCACAGTATACTAGAAAGTTCACTTGTAGTGTACTTGCAGTATAGAATAAAACTTAGATGTAAACTTGATGGGTACTTTCAGTTTACTTTGCTTAAACTTGAAGTATACTTAAAAGTATACTTTTTAAGACCTAAAATGTTCCAATTTAGTCCAAAGGAGTATTAAATTAAATTATTAAATTAAGTATACTTTCAAGTACACTACAAGTACATGGTCTGTGGTATACTTGCTATACTTATACTCAAGTATACTTAATAAAATAAACTTCAAGTATACAACTTTTTGCTAAGGGTATTAAAGACTTATAGTAGTAATATGACTTCCACAGGGGGCATCGAGCCAGCCAGAGCCTTGCAACCGCACCCTCCCCCCCATACAGAGCAACACCAAGGACACAAAGACCATTAACACCTTCCACTTGCAGGCTGAGCGGGCATCCTGGGCCCAATCATTTTATTGTTATCTTGCATGGCACCGGAGTTCCTTGAGGCCCAGATCCTGAGCTATCAGCCATTTGGCACTTTCAGCCTCTGGGCTCCCCCACTCATCAGCGTTTGCTGAGCCTCAACCCCCATTTCGGATCTTACAGCACAACTGATTACATTCAAGGTCAATGGAAACACATCATGCAGATATAGGACAGAGGCTTCTTTATTCCAACACTTTGAAGGTGAAGAGAGGAGCACATTTGATTGGTGAAGATTTGACTAGGCTGTGTTAAACCCACTCCCGCCTTCTGTCCTCCCTCTTTGCCACTTGCGCCGGCAGGAGGGACAGAGGCGGGACAGAGGAGTAATTGCGCCGGGCACGAAATTGCAAAATACGCCTGGATACACCCTGTCAGCGCAGCGCTCCCCCCATTCGCTATGCCTGTGCCTGATCAATGAATTTACAGCCCTGTATGTTTTGTCTAGTTTATTTACTAACCCTTAGTAATTGTTGTGAATCTGATTCTGTCTGGCATGTTTATGATTCTGCTTTGCTTGGATTTTGTTTTTGTTTCCACCATGCTTTGCACTTTGCCTTCCCTTGTCTGGTCTTTGGTCTAGTCATTGCTCACAGCCCCTGTACTGCATGCCACGCCTTCGGGTGATTTAATAGTTTCTGGATTTTAAACTTCCTTCCAATCTCGTTTACTTCCTTCACCTTGCTTTTTCTATATTACTCACCAATACTAACAGTTTGTTGCTTTTGTTAAATTACTAACCAAGACTAACATTGTATATACAAAACCCAAAACCAGTGAAGTTGGCACGTTATTTAAATCGTAGATAAAAACAGAATACAATGATTTGCAAATCCTTTTCAACTTATATTCAATTGAATACACTGAAAAGACAAGATGTTTAATGTTCAAACTGAGAAACTTTATTATTTTTTTGCAAATAATCATTAACTTAGAATTTAAAGGCAGCAACACATTGCAAAAAAGTTGGCACAGGGGCCTTTTTACCATTGTGTTACATCGCCTTTCCTATTAACGACACTCAGTAAACGTTTGGGAACTGAGGAGACCAATTTTGAAGCTTTTTAGGTGGAACTCTTTCCCATTGTTGCATGATGTACAGCTTAAGTTTTTCAACAGTCTGGGGTCTCTGTTGTCGTATTTTATGCTTAATAATGTGCCACACATTTTCAATGGGAGACAGGTCTGGACTACAGGCAGGCCAGTCTAGTGCCCGCGCTCTTTTACTACGGATCCATGCTGTTGTAACATGTGCAGAATGTGGCTTGGCATTGTCTTGCTGAAATAAGCAGGGGCGTCCATGAAAAATACGTTGCTTGGATGGCAACATATGTTGCTCCAAAACCTGTATGTACCTTTCAGCATTAATGGTGCCTTCACATATGTGTAAGTTGCCCATGCCTTGGGCACTAATACACCCCCATACCATCACAGATGCTGGCTTTTGAACTTTGTGCCTATAACAGTCCGGATGGTTCTTTTCCTCTTTGGTCCAGAGGACACGATGTCCACAGTTTCCAAAAACAATTTGAAATGTGGACTCGTCAGACCACAGAACACTTTTCCACTTTGCATCAGTCCATCTTAGATGAGCTTGGGCCCAGCGAAGCCGGCGGCGTTTCTGGGTGCTGTTGATAAATGGCTTTCGCTTTGCATTGTAGAGTTTTAACTTGCACTTGCAGATGTAGCGACGAACTGTAGTTACTGACAGTGGTTTTCTGAAGTGTTCCTGAGCCTATGTGGTGATGTCCTTTACACACTGATGTCGGTTTTTGATGCAGTACCGCCTGAGGGATCGAAGGTCACGGGCATTCAATGTTGGTTTTCGGCCTTGTCGCTTACGTGCGGTGATTTCTCCAGATTCTCTGAACCTTTTGACGATGTTATGGACCGTAGATGATGAAATTCCTAAATTTCTTGCAATAACTCGTTGAGGAATGTTGTTTTTAAACTGTTCGACAATCAGCTCACGCATTTTGTTCACTAAGTGGTGACCCTCGCCTCATCCTTGTTTGAGAAATGACAGAGCATTTCAGGGAAGCTGCTTTTATACCCAATCATGGCACCCACCTGTTCCCAATTAGCCCGTTCACCTGTGGGATGTTCCAGATAAGGGTTTGATGAGCATTCCTCAACTCTCTCAGTCTTTTTTGCCACTTGTGCCAGCTTTTTTGAAACATGTTGAAGCCATCAAATTCCAAATGAGCTAATATTTGCAAAAAATTACAAAGTTTACTTGTTCGAACATTAAGTAACTTGTCTTTGCATTGTATTCTGTTTTTATTTACGATTTACACAACGTGCCAACTTCACTGGTTTTGGGTTTTGTAATACTAACTCACTGACGAGCAATAGGGATTGTATAGCTGCACTTACTAATCAATTAACTTGCTCTCAGCATTCGCCCTGTTCTAGTTTCCGCCTCTTGTCTTTCCCTAATCTTCTCTATTGCGTTTCTGTGGGTTGTCCACACTTGCTCACGCTATCCTTTCTCTTAGTATCTTGGCACATTAGAACTCCTTGACTGGAGCTGTGTATTTGTCTATAGGATTGTCCCGTGATCCCTGTCCGCATTTTGGCTTCAGCCAATTTCATGTGATTAGGTTTTCCCTCATGTTCCCTCCCTTGTAATCTGTGTGACTGTTTGCACCTGAGTTCTGTTAAGCATGTGACTGTCCATGAATGTATATTAGGAGTCTTTTCTGAGCACTGTCTTGTCAGATAGTTCTCCTTGTTTGCTTGTGCCACGCGTGTTTTCGCCGTGTTCTCATTGTGATTATCTTTATGACTGGACCTGATATGGAATCAGTTGACACCAGATGCGGGAAAAGGGAATGAGGATTTATTTTAAACCAAAACAAAACAGGCACGAGGGCCAACAAAAAACTTGGCCCAAAGGGTTGCAAAAAACAAACTAAGGTAAGCTACACAGAGCTAAAAAACAAAGAATGCAAATGACAAAAAACAAAAGGCACTGGAAACTCCAGGCAAGAAGATCAAGAAAAATAAATAACCAGACTAAATATATATTCGAAAAACAAGAGGCTAGGACAAGACTTGAAACTAGAAATGCTAGGGAACTATGACAACTAGAGCTTGGCTAAACTTGCACATGCAACGAGACGCGAGACACTGTCTGCCAGCCAACTTCCACCGCATCCAGATAAAGGCTTGGAAATCATGACATGAGGGGTAACACCTGGAGAGAGAGAAACAAGAGGCATGGCAAGATCAAGACATGGACAAGATTGGTTGACAAGACTTGCTCATTAAGAGAATGAGCGTGCTCAGCTTAAGTACCAATTAAGTATGCAGTTTGGAAGCAAGCATGAATGTTAAGAACAGAAAAGCACAGCAAGATCTTGAAATAGCAAAGCAGGAATCATGACAATAAACTCCCTGTCTAAATTAGTAGTATTAGTAATGTGCCTATCTAAGAATTACACCAACCCAGTGAGTGTTAGTAAATGTTAGTAACTTAAAAACAGTTAATTGCCAATTAAGCTTAGAGAGCCCCGAATCAGCACAGCATGGAAGGAAGGGGAAATACCAAAGCCAACCATAGCTCAGAAATGTGCAACAACGAAGGCACGGGGCGGAACGCAGACAAGCGGTGGAGTGGCATGGCAGACCTGGCATGAACAAAAACATGGAAAAGTAAAAACATGGACAAGGAACATGAATTATGACATGAGTAATCCTAACCAAGAAACTGTTAAAACTGACTATGAACTATGAAACTATGAACTATGAATTCTTGAACATGAAACTGTTAAAACCATGAATAATACTGTTCTGGCCAAAGGTCAGAACCCCGGAACACAACAGGACCGTCCTCGATCTTCGATTTCTGCCTACTTCTTGTACTTTGCCGTCTTCTTTGATACCAGATCAATTTTTGTATGACTCTGATTTTTGTTATCGGTGCCCTGTTTACGATTCTGGATTATGCCCTTTGGATTCTGAGTTTGGATTGTGGACTATGTACCGTTGCCAGCTCTGTTGGGGGGTTTCCCCCTTCAGAAATAAAGCCTCCTTTTTTGTATTTACTGGTTCTCGCTTTTGGTCCCTCTCGTAATCCTCACACTAATATACTAATCCTGTAAATAACATAATAACTTGAACTATTTGGGTAAAATTATTACTGCACTAACATTAGTAATTGAATCTTTTGCTTTCCACTCCAATCTGTAATTCCGCCCTCTCTTTGCTATCCTGGTCATTTCCTGAGTTTCTGCAGAAACCTTGCAACTATCCTTTCTACTAATCTGTCTCTTCCATCACTCCCCACTTAGGCACTCCTTGAATGGAACTGTTGTGAATTAAGGATGGCGTGTGAAAAGAAAACTAGTTTTTGTCATTGTTGCCCTTTTGTTATTGGTTTAGATCTGTAACAATCTGTAATAATGGAAAGTGTTCTGTCACTTACTGTTAGCACTTGTAGTTGTCTCCTAGGAGCTCTGTACATTTGTACTGATCTTGTCCACTTTTGTACGTTGCTCTGGATAAGAGCTTCTGCTAAGAACCTGTCATGTAATGTTTCCCATTTTGTATTGTTTAATTACTTTTTGTGTTTTCCCCTCTCAGTCTATGTTTAGGTTATTCCTCACACCTGTTGCTCCGCCTAGCTTGTTGCCTCCCTTGTGTATATACCCATAGTCCCTCACTTCAGCTTAGCTATGTCAGACTGCTGATCAACCTTTCTCTGCGCTGAGCCTTGGGCACGCCAGTGATCTAATTGTGATTCTGTGATCCTGTTGCCCAATTCCGATTTCTGTCTTTGCCCGCCTGGATTTGTTTGCTCTCAGATTACAAGCCATTTTCTGCCCTACCACGGTTTCTGTGTATTGCTGCCCTGGTTTTTGAATTTGGATTTTGGACCAATTTCTCTTCTGCTGCCTAACAATTTGGTACTGTCACCTGTGCTTTTTGGTTTTGAACCCCTGCCTGTCTTTGGACTCTGTTTTTTTAGATTGCCAAAAAACTGTTGCTATGTTTACCCGGCTTTGGACTCGGATCGAATAAGGACCACGATTTTTGCACTTAGGACTTCTTGCAGTTGGTTCCTTTCACCAGACATAACACTGATAAAGAAAAAAAAATTAAATGATTTTATATCATGTATATATTCCTCCACTGACAGGCAATAAAAACGCAATGAAGCAATTTTATTCTCATTTACCAGGTAGCAGTGGCAGATCTAAGGGGGGGCACACAGGGGTGCGCGCCCCCCCCCCTTTTAGCAGAGAAGTGAAAATATTTACCACAAGGTATTTTTGAAGCAACCCAGATTCCCGAAGCTATTATTATGCATGCCATAATATTAAATATTGATAATTATCTAGTATTTACCTATCATATCTAGCAGTCCTCGTGGTTTATATACCATTTTTAATGGTTCAACTTCACTATTCCTGTTGTCTTGTATCATGGCAAATTTATTTGGATGCAACAGTATATATTTGCTTTATGCGATAGGAATGACTGAGAAACTCTTTTCTTGCAAATAAAAAATGATACATGGACTAAAGTTATGTACAATTTATTTAATTTTGTTGTTTTCATCCTTAAGTTTAAGAGGGCAGGCTTGCTGGGAAATTTGTTCGACCAGTGGCCTTGCTTGTCACCTGTTGCGGTAACAGTCTAAAAAAACGCGTTTAAACGATTATTACTTCTGTCAGAAAGAAAATGTCAGAAAGCAATGGAAAGATGGAAAAGCTTAGAGAATAAAGTACTGACATTTGAGGCTCAGCCTTTCAAATGCAGAAAAAAAAAATTACTAGCTGTTTGGCAATGATGATCCTCGTAGCAAGCAGTTTTCATTTGCAGGGGGATATGGAAGCGGTAAGACTGACGTACAATGAATAGGCTATCGTAAGTATGCATTCTTTTAAAATTAGCTTGAGCTTACAAAAGGACCCCACTGATGGACCACTTATAGCCAACTATTTGATGTATATTGATTTGTCGTTTTACGGTGCCAAATAAGATGTGTCCAGGAACACTGGAAGACTTTACAAATTTTCCAACCCCGTCTTGACGTCCAGAATCACCCGTCATTAAATTTGTAACCAGAGAGTACTGCGGTTCTGAAGCTAGTGAGGTAATCTATACCCTTTAGAGTCTGTAAGTAAGATATCTGACATTAATTTTAAAAAGTTATGTATGAGTCCAAATAGTTCAATGGTCTTATAGAAAAATTCTAAATGGCCCTATAGTCACATTTCTTTCACACATTCATTCATGCAAATATAATAATAATAATAAGAAGAAGAAGAATTCCATAATAGTTTATATGTTGACAATGTTATGTTTTAATATAGGACAGCATCATTGTATTAAATTTATATCAGGATATCTTTAGGATAAAGAGGATCTTTAATATAAACAAGATTAAATATAAATAAGACATTACTGACCCAACCACTGCCTCCAGATTAGTAAATCCACTCACATGTGCAGATATTCAACTTAATGGTGACTATGATTATGTGTATGGCAACACTTCCTACTCTCACAACACTTGGGAGTGTTTTGGAAGCATTAAAGCATCATATTTTAGAACCATTTTGAAAAAAGGCAATCACAGCATTGTAATAACACTTTACAAGCTGTTGAGTGTGGTATCTTTTACTAAACCTGGTTTAGGGACTTGGGGGGGAAGGGGAATTGGTCATCTGTTAACATCTGCTAAAATCACAGATGCATGTAGCCACTGGGTTTGCATGTTAGAAATACACTACAGTTATTTTGTTGGGGGCTATTTGGTGTTATATAAACTCAAAACTAGACTTATGCCGTCGGAGGCGACGGCTTGGGGTATATCCTCGAACGCCCCCAATCCTCAGATTCCCCAATCGTTGAATAGACTTTCATTTGAACTTAATTTCAGGTCAATCAGACAAATTGTTCTGAAGATATGGCCAAAATGGTAATTTTCCATCGCAAAGCGCCACCTTGTGGCAAAATATTGAACTGTACAGATATGATGTCATCATGTGACACGTTGTGAGGTCATGACTTTGCAGTTGCACATACTTTCATGACAACTGGACGAAATAGTTCCAAAGATATGGCAAAAATGGTGAATTTTATGTGACAAAGCTCCACCTTGTGTCAAAATTTTGAACCACACAGGTAGAATGTCATCGCGGGACACCTCCTCAGGTCATGACCTTTTATTTGCACTTGATTTGAGGTGAATCGGACAAATATTTCCAGAGATATGATAAAAACAGTGATTTTTCAGTTTTTGGCCCCTGGTGGCCAATCTAGGAATTGTAAATTGTCCAAAATTGAATCAGTTCTTCCTCTCTATGATACTTACTTATATGCAAAACATGAAATTTCTAATTGAAATATTACTGAAGTTATTGTGTTAACATGTAGGGCGGTGCGGCGGTGGCGGTTGGACGGAAAACATTATATCCCCGAAACACCATTTGGTGTTCGGGGATATAATAATATCAATGTTTTTTGGGAAATATGGTCGAACCCTTTCACTGCTAGTGGTGATTTTGTCAACATTTCTGAAACATCAAAACCTTTGAAAATCGCTCGAATCATAGTTCATTGGTATTCACTGGAAAGCTCTCATCAAGCACTTTGTAATGAATACCAAAACTGTAGGGTTTGGAGGATTTTGAAAGATTTTCTCCTCTGAAATTTTGACTTAGTCACCAACAGCAGTGCAAGAGTTAAGGTCGCGAACTTTGACAGTAAAGTGAAAGTCTTAGGTAAACGCTCAAGTTGTCAGTTAATGTAAAACTGCGTTAGAACGGCACTTTGAAAGTTTTTTTAGCTTAATTTTTGGAACCATGGGAGGAAAATCATTGAGCATATAGGCCAGATTTTTCTCCCAAGATACCAGGAAACCATGTTTTCAGCACATCAATTTTTCAAAGATTTCTGGGGGAGGTTCCCCAGACCTCTCCTTGCTGCGCTCCCCTTTTCACCAATTTCTGGATCAGCCCCTGAGGTAGTAACATACCATGTGCTTAAATGCTGCAGTAGACATTATACAGAGGCAATTCAGATCATTCGACAAAATCTAAACAAAATGGACACTAATCATTATGTCGTATGTTGTGACCCATCAGGCAAAGAAAGATGACTCCTGCAGGCTTCGGTGCTGAGTGTGTCCACCAGCAGCATTGATGCAGGAGGTGCAGCTGCGCCTCATACTGGCCACAAGTCTTTGCAGGCTCTGTCGTAGGACGAGTTCCCTCTCTTCCTGCAGTGCCTGTATTAACCGTTTCTGTTGTTCAGACGTGGACTGCGTATTGCTAGACGCCATTTTATGATGTCCCACACATGCTCAATGGGGTTGAGATCAGGGGAATATGCGGGCTCGGGCATCAAATTGACATTTTCTGCCACCAGGTACGCAGTGGTGATACGCGCAGCATGTGGACATAAGTTATCCTGTTGGAACGTTGTGACGGCAATGACAGTAACGTTGTTCGCATGATAATTGCAGCTTAGTCGATTTAATATATCAGGTGAAACTGTTTTTGGGTTCTGCTTTCGTTGGACCTTGTTTGTCACAACCTGGTAAATCTGTCCATTTTGAATAACTATCTGATTCAGAAAAATGGGCTGATTTTGTAACTGCTGATTGTACAACTGCTGAAGCGTGAAATGCAATCACCTCAGGGGTCAGGCCGTTGACAAGTGACACAGTGAACGCATCTGTACTCATTAACTTGTTCATGTCACAACATACAGAACAAATAACAATGTGCTGGGACAATTAATAATTTCAGGTTATTTTCTTAGTTCTTGATACAGTTTGTAATTTACATTTTATTGTGCTTTTTGCAAATATACATTTGCTTTGTAGTTTCATGACCTTTAGTTTAAGGACAGTCAGATATTAATTTACTCAACAATCTTGAAGAAAAAAATGCTTTTGCCATTGTTACTTTCTCAAATCCAGAGACTGTTTATGTAAATTGAATAGAAACCCACACGCGCCTAATGGCTAATGTGGGAGTCAGCCATTAAACGCTGTTGATGGAAACAGCAACCTCTAATGTGTCAGAACTTCTGGTTGCATCAGATATTCCAGGGTATTCTATTTGCATACAAATTTTCTGTTTTTCTTGGCACAGCCAGCAGCCTATCGGAGGCTGCAGAGATGGTTGCCCTGTACTTAAATCAAATGGTTTCCCTCTGCTAAATCAAATAAAAATGCAAAACAGAATTCACTCTGTCTATGAGCAGCTTTTTGTCCAAAATTCTGTTAACACTTTTTTGGCGAATACCGTTGCAACTTAAAATGAGTGGTGAAATTAACGTCTGTTTCCATGGGCCTCACAAAGGTAATACATTTTACATCTCAAACGGCGACAAAATTCTTTGTAATGAAAGCGAGATGAAGAGCCATTGAACTGAACATATTGCCTTTTGACATGATTTGCTCTCCTGAGCTTCACTCCTGGGCAGTGAAATGAGATTTTATGAGTTTCAGATGTTCTTGTAAAAGATGCCCAATCTTTCAGAGGAATACAGACGCCTCATTTTGCGTTACTTTTTTTATTGCATTACTCTTTGCTCTCCTTTAAAACGCATAAAAAAAATGTCTACTATCCATGTTACCTGAATTCTGCTGCTTCATTACCCCATAATTCCGATGAGAACATTACAGGATAACTGCTTTTTGTCTTATCGTAACAGTTTCATGATATATAGAATTTCACGTTATTCTTTGCTCAGTTCTGCAACAAACATGCAAACACACAAGATAGCTATTTTAATTATCGGCTCTTATGCCAAAACGTGTTGATAATTACACTTTACGTTATGGGGCAGTCACAATGGTAATCAATCATATTGAAATAACTATAAAATTAATTATTGAAAAATGTGTTCTCCGAAACTGAACTATAATGAATTTTTAAAACGTACAGTATACAGTAGCTTTCTCTAATACAATTAGGGTACTATTTTCATAACTGTAGTACGTTGAATGCTACTCTGTGTATTCTCTGCATTCTTCTTTAACAGCAAACTCTCTATTTTTTCTTTGCAGTTAGATCATGATAAACTCATGATCAATCTACATATTTTGTCACTCAAGGGCAAAATATAAGGGGCGTTGAATAGCAATACAGTGCTGTGAAAATGCATCCCAATTTCTTCAATTTTTTACTTATCTGTCGTATATATGAATGTTTCATATCATCCAACTAATTTTAATTTTAGACAAAGACTAAGAGTGGACAAAATGTAGCATTTATAGCAGGTAAAGAGTTGTGAAGAACCTAGTATGTCATTCATGTGTAACAACTCATTACCACCCTTAGCGTTAACAACTGCAATCAAATGTTTGTGTTGGCTTGCTATGAGGATTTTATATCACTGTGGAGGAATTTTGGCCCGCTCTTCTTAGCAGAGTTGTTTTAATTAAGCTACATTTGAGGGCTTTCAAGCATGGATTGCCTATTCAAGGTTATGCTTCTGCAGCTCAGTTAGATTCAAATCAAGACTTTGACTGGTCCGCTCCAAAACTTTCATTTGATTTTTTTTGAGCCATTCAGAGATGGACTTGCTACAGTGCCGTGACACCATTTTTACAAATTGCAACTACCCAAACAGCTTCAGTGGGAATCTTTATGTCTCCCCCCAGGAGTGATGAGAGACATTGTTTTTGTAGGGTTTCCCATCAGCGTTCGCGTCACGCTGTTCCTGGGCTGTAAATCGGAAACAGTTTAAGATATTGATATCAAACCTTGCACACTCTTTCAAAATTGTATGTAGATGTGCCTTTTACTGTCTGTGTCGAGGTGAGAGGAGATATTTGGTTTTTTTTTTTTGCCTCAAAACAATTTCTAGTGTTAAATCTGTTTTGAACAAGAAAAGTATAAGGAAAAGTTATTGATTATGATGACTCTGTAATGTTTCCCGTAGTACCATCTTTCAGCTAAATTTAACATCTCCTAGTACAGGGGTGTCAAACTGACCCGCAAAAGGGCCAAGAGGCGGTAGGTTTTCACTCCAACAATGCAGAACCACACCTGATGGAACTAATCAGTTGTGCAGGCCTAGATCAGTTGATTAAATCAGTTGTATCAGGTGTGCTTCTGCTTGGTAGGATTGAAAACCTGCAGCCACTTGGGCCTTTTACAGGTTAGTTTGACACCTCTGTCCTAGTAGAATAACTCAGACAGTTTTGATGGGAATCGCATCAAACCCTCTGATTGTATCTGGCGTATATACATGTGATGTTGGTTCCTTATGGCACCACCACCAGGCCAAAATTTTTGTTTTTAATAAATGAAAATAGTTTAGGACAGTTTGAATAGGAATCCTGTAAAACCTGCTGTTAACATTCCTTGTGCATATTAGAGGAACCTAATTGATTTGTATGGCTGTTGCATCTCCTGGAATCATATTAACTTTGCTGTGATCATCTTGGTGCATGAAAGAAGAATTCCATTGTCCTGGTGATGCTATGATCATTTATGTAGCAGTCTTCATTTGGGTCAAACTTCACCTTTTCAAAAATGTAATTAATGGGACGATTCTTATGTTAATTGAGCAATAGTTGCTTTGAACATTCCTGGAGCCAAGAGTGTTTCTTTTGTTCATTTTCTGAACCCTGTATCCTTTCCTGAAGAGCCACAACTTGTCCTTAGAATGAATTTTGCCTATAGGGAGAATGCTGTCATTTCGGGAATATACCCTGCTGTTGTCCACTGTCAGAATTTTTCTAGTTTCAGTTTTAATGCATATTTGTGCGGTGTATGTTTGAGATTTCTTTAATGCACTTTTGACTGATTGCAGCCTATTTAATGTGTTGTCAAGGGGACAATTTGGAACAGTGGTAAAATAAAGGAAATAGATGCACAAGTGGTTCAATATTTTTGATCGTATTCCAGTTCTTTTCTGTGGTGCAAGCTTTCCAATCCAGTTTTGGGCCAGCTAAATTTAACAAATAAAGCAGCAAAATTTCATTGAGTGCCGCAGAACAAGTGCATAGTTTCAAACAAAGTAAAATTTTTTTCACAAACTTTGGACACTTTTGGATGCACATAACTCAGTATATGGAATAATGGTGTCACAACCCTTATCTTTCTGTGATTGGTTCCTCCCCTTTTCCAGCAACGTACACATGTTTCGTGGCTTTGTCTCCTTTGATAGATTTGTAGTCTCATTTCCTTTCTCTCAGCTGGTATCATTTGTACGCCTCGCTGCTTTTGTTTGATGGTTTGGTCTATTTAAGCTTATGTTCTGTCCTGTATTGTTTTTGGATTGTAAAGCTTTATGTCTTACTAAGCCTACCAGTCAGTTTGTATCTTCTGGGTTTGAGCTAAGCTCTTCTTCCACATTTTGCTGCTCTTATGATAGAGAATGACATAAGTACTCTTCAGAGTCTTTGTTATAGGAAAATGATCCCCTGCCTTAATATCAGTTTCCAGGATTGGGACCACGTTCTAGTTCACCCTCATTTCCTGTCTGGAACACCTCCCAAGCATTCATCAGTCTCCAGGATTGGGACTGTATTCCTGCTCAACCATTCAGTTCTGCAGTCAAGGAGTCCTGCTTTGGTGAGAGGAATTCACCAACTGGCTTCTATCCTGGGACAGCCATTGGCTTGGGCGCGGATATGCCCTCCCCCCTGCAATCATTACCTACTGAGCTGGACTGCCCCTTTCTCAGTTCTGGGCTTCAGACCCACTACTATTTCTGTAATGCCATCAATAATACTTCCTTTGGATTGTACCCTGAATCTGTCTCTGGTTCGTTGTCTGATCGTAACAAATAGAATATTTGTATGAATTGCATGTTTTAGAGATGCACAGATTGGCTCTCTCATCATCTGAGTCCGCATATACACTTAAATCATCCACCCGCCACCCACCCAAAATCATTATTTTCTCCAATTTAGAGACCCGCATCTGCATGGTCATCCATCTCCATCTGTAGGCTGTATTGCCTTTCGAAATACAGCTACAGGTAGCACTATCATTACCTTAGTTCACACTTTTTAGGTATGCGTTCTTGACTTTTTTTTAATCTTGTGTCTTACTTTTGTTATTATTGTTGTTTGTTGTGTGTTGTTGTTTTGTTTTTTTATTGCTACTGCGGCACAACCAATTTACTAAAAAAATTAGAGATGCTGCCAGACTTGACAATGAAGCAGTTGTTTCAGCACTGATTTGTGCTTTTTTTTTTTTTTTTTTGACAAAGCAAAATTACCAGTAGCCTTTTACTTCGGATGTGACAGTTGATAGGTCCTGTCACTAGAAATTCTTCCTAATAAGTACGTTCCTTGGCTGCTTTGCCAACAAGCCTGGCTCTTTGGTGATGTGGTCAGCACGTGTGATTCTAGTCTGGGATTCAATCTCCCATTCGTGCCCTCCTTCTGCCTGCCACATTTATATGAAAATTTTGCCATATTAGTTCTGCAGTGGTATAAAAAAATGCACAACTGAGAGTATTGTTAGCCCTCTAAGTTACCTGCTCATTGACACTTAGTCCTGAGTCTCCCATGATCTAGTTACTAGCTAGCTATGTTTATATGTGATTGCTGCCACCAGCTTATGTTTGACAGAAAATGATTCCGAGATCAATCTCAGCACTACATGTTGTGAGGGTCACTTTCTCAACTTGCAAAGTTATTTGAATTGGTTGACAGTAGGACTCAGTCTGTCCGTACACTGCTTGTTACATCTCTGGCCAGTTACTTACCAGTCCAAGAGAAAGCAGGCCAACTCCACTTTGCCCTTCATCCCTATCCTTATCTTTAGTGCTAGCAAGCAGATGAAAGCCAACAACAGATTTACCGTTGTTTTGGAATGAGCTTTGTCTGCCTGGCATTTGGCCTAGCTATATTTCCTTTTTTCTGCACTGTGTCACCCCTCTTTTCAGCATTCTGGGTCACAAAGCTTTTACAGAGTCCCGCCCTCACACACAGCTAACCATTAGTGGTTGGGGACTACACACCCACTGCCTGATGGCTGATGCCCATGAATGTCTCAAACAAGATAAAATAAGAAAATACAGGCTGATGGAAGGATCTCTGGAGATACAGACACCACCACACACTTCTAGTGGGTCATAAATGATGATCGAGAGGGACCGTTTTTGTATGAGTCCCTACATTTTAAGGAAAATCCTACACAGTGTACCTTTAATTAATTTAATGGAATAATAAATAGACTTATTACAACATTTATCAAAATCATTAAAGAGCTTAAAATAGCATATCATTAATGTTGCATTAGATGCAAAATGTGAAAGAGCTAATGTATGTTCCTGAACAAAAAAGTGGCATTATGTTGTGAAACAGAAAAGCCGTATTCCACTTCACTGCAAGGAAAATGTTGTATAATTTAAGAATAGAACACACATAATGAGTCACTTTCAGTTAGGTAAAATGTTTATTTTTTTTTTGTAAATAAACTATATTCTTGTGCTTTAAAGACTAGAATGGAACTTCCGCTGTGAAAGTTAGTTTAGGTATCATGACGCCTTATCGTGGGTTTTAATTAGTTAATCATCCTGATTAAGGTTGTTCAAGTGCATTGTAAATGTAGATGTAATCTTGCAAATGAGGTCATATTAAAAAATAAATATGTGTTAATGGGGTTTTTCATGTAAATGGTTCATTATGTGAATTTGTGGCATCTGTACTCTTGAATAGCATAAATATGCAATTACTGATCAAAGCAAAGTTTTTTAAAGCACAGTTAGCAATACACCAGCCTACAAATATCCTTGTGCTTGACACAGAACAACAAAGTAAAAGTATGGAAAACTACAGGTTAGACAGCGCATGTGGTAATCATTCCTGGGTTTTGTTCTTTATGTTCATTTATCATGTGCTGTTGTATAACAGCTTTGCCCTGCAAAACAAAAATAAATAAATAAATAAATACTTCATGTCCCGCAGCTGCCATGAAAACAAATCCTGGTATGGCAGTGAAAATTAACAGGTCATTTGCTAATCACAAATGCTGGGTTATTGTAATGATCTGATAGATTCTCTTCAAATCTTCTGTCATCGTGTGTTAGGCTTCTCATTGTATTTCAGGCTGAGCTGAAAGTACTTAATGACCCTCTGAATTAAATGTGCCCGCAATTTAAGATGCCATCAGGACTTCATCCCAGGATGAATGAAACAGAAATGAAAGTGAATTTTGAGAAAGTGGGTATCAGGGGAAATTGGTGGACATTACTTCACCCTTCAGCAGGTCACACCATTCCCAAATGGCAAATTTGTACGCTTAATAATAATAATAATAATAAAAAATGGCTTAAAGCAAGTAATTATTTTGAGGTTGAGCATCACATTTGATTAAAAAACTATGACTACCCTCTCCCTAACACACTCCTCCTCAGCTGTTTAGTAGACAATGCTGCGGCATTCACTTAAATCCATTTAAATACACTGAAAACTCCGCTGAAGTCCTTATCTTTATCTTATATACATTAGCAGGGACTGGAATAAACAATAATTAGAAGGAGCTATCTTGGGTAGCAACACACGATAATGTGTCCATGAGTTTCATAAATACTACATTATATGTTGTAAAATTCTAACAATGTACTCTACAACCCCATTCCAAAAAAGTTGGGATGTTGTGTAAAATGTAAAGAAAAACAGAATGCAACAATTTTCAAATCTCATACCCCGACATTTTATGCACAATAGAACATAGACAAAATATTGAATGTTGAAAGTGAGACATTTTACCATTTAAAATATTGGCGCATTTTAGCTATAATAGGTAATATTAGCCCTGTTTTTATTTACAAACTATACAGGATCCCAGCTTTTTTTAAATTGGAGTTGTGATAGTCATTATCTCAGATTAATATCTCATTAACATTATGGGCTCCAATTTCTTGGTACCGCGCAGTGGTAATTTTGTCTGGTGCCGCCCGCGCAGTGGTAATTTTGTCTGGTGCAGCCCGCGCAGCGGTAATTTTGTCTGGTGCAGCCCGCGCAGTGGTAATTTTGTCTGGTGCAGCCCGCGCAGTGGTAATTTTGTCTGGTGCAGCCCGCGCAGCGGTAATTTTGTGCGGTGCAACATCGTGCGCAGCCACTTTGGCAATTTGGTAGACGAACATGCGCCGAGATGGGTGTGGTGGCATAGTAGGGGGAGGTGTCACATCATGATGCAGTGACAATTTCATGGCAAAAGGCCCTGCCGAAGGTGGGCAGAGAGCTCGAAAGCTTCAACCTGGTTTACTTTCCGTGCAGTGGTAATTTGGCTGACCGGCGCACATGCGCACACGTCACCGAAACCTCACAGGCAGGTTTCCAGAATGTCAGGCACATTTCAATGCAATAAATAATTACAGCAACCACTATTTAATGTAACCATCTGGATCAGCACATAAATTATACTGTAGTATCAACATAGATTGTCCAGATGTCTCATCAAAGAGAGAGAGAGAGAGAGAGATGCGGGTGCGTGAGTGTGTGTGTAGGCTATGTGGGTATGTGTCCTTCAGCTGCTTTCACACCGGGTGCGAAACAAATTTTTTGCACGACTGAATACATTCAAAGTCAATGCAAAGACGTGTATTCGCGTCTGTCGTGCGAAAAATTTTTGTAATTCTGCCAGTTTGCCTTCTCTCTGCCCTGCCTTGCCATGTATATGTCTGCTTTGCCATGTTCATATTTGGATTTTTGCTATATCTGTCTATTCTTTGTAATGTGTGTTGGGATTTGGTTACTTAGATTTATTCATACATTGTCTTAGTTTAGTTTTTCCATGTTTTACTTTTTACCATAGTTTATTCTGGTCCATGTTTTGCTTTTTACCATGCATTGCACTTTGTCTCCCCCTGTCTGGTCTCTTGTCTTGTCATTGCTCACAGCCCCGGTATTGCGTGTCACTTTTCGGGTGATTTAATGGTTTCTGGGTTTTAATCTTCCTTCCCAATCTCGTTTTACTTCTTTCTCCTTGCTTTTTCTATATTACTAACACATACTAACAGTTTGTTGTTTTTGTTAATTTACTAACCAAGACTAACATGGTATATAAGACTAGCTTACTAACGAGCACTAGGGATTGTATAGCTGCACTTACTAATTGATTAACAAGCTCTCAGCACTCCCCCTATTCTAGTCTCCGCCTCTTGTCTCTTCCTAATCTTTGCTGCTGCATTTCAGTGGAGTCTCCACACCTTATGCTTTCCTTTCTCTTAGTATCTGTGCACGATACAACTCCTTGACTGGAGCCGTATGCTTGTCTATAGGATTGTCTCGTGATCCCTGTCCGTGTTTTGGCTTTTGCCTATTTCATGTGATTAGGTTCTCCCTCTTGTTCCCTCCTTTGTAATTAGTCTCATTTCCAGCACCTGTGCTCTGTGTAGCATGTTATTCCCCTGGAGTGTATATTAGGAGTCTTTTCACAGCACTTTCTTGTCAGATCGTTTCTCTCAGTGTTACTTGTGCCACATTTCTCTTGCCTTGTTCTCTCAGTGATACCATTCTGACTGGACCGTCCGACATTTCAATTTTTGGCTTTGTGATTTTGGATTTATTGTTGCATCTGTGTTTTTTGACCCTTTCTGCCCGACCGCAAGATCTATGATTGCTGCCCTGGTTACAGTTTGGATTTTGCCCATTGGATTTTGGCTTTGCTTCTTCGATATACCTGTGCCTGGGTACCAAACCCATTTTTGTCTGACCACGAGTACTGTGATTGCTGCCCTGGTTTTTGTCTCTATTTTTGCCCGACTGGTTTGTGAATTTTGGAGTGTGGACTTTGTACTGTTGCCTTCTGCCCTGTGGGGGTTTACCCTACTAATAAATAAAATCGGATCTACTGCATTTCCTGGTTCTCGTGACTGGTTCCTGATGGCATCCTCACAAAAATTTGTTTTGCGTCCAGTGTGCAAGCGGCTTAATACTATTATTGTCACTTAGGTTTTATCAGTTTTAGTGGGGGAAAGGAATACAGCCCTATTGTTATGATCTCATACTGAGTTAAGATCACATTTAAAATAAATGTGTAACGTACCTTGCATTGTTGTCCATGCATGTTAATGACAAAATTTTAAGCAGCAACAGGGTGTAATAATGGGAACACACTATCCATCGTTTCTCTTCCCAGTGATGCAGGCAGGAGAAATAAATGAGCAACCATCGCATTTCATTCCAAATTCAGAAGTTTGATCTGATTTAGTTTCGTTTTGAAACTCCATTCAAGTTTGCTAATGGTAATAATTCGCGAATACCCTAGCTAGCCAGCTAACTCATATTCATAATGCTTAATATAGATGTAAGTGGAGCAGAAAACATGGCTGAAGCAGCAAAGTAAAATGCAACATTAACACATCATATAGATATAGGACAGAGGCTTCTTTATTCCAATTTTAAAGGAGAGGAGAGGAGCTCATTTGATTGAAGATTTGACTCGGCTGTGTTAAACCCACTGGTGCCTTCTCTCCTCCCTCTTTGCCTCTTGCGCCGGCAGAAGTGACAGAGGCGGGACAGAGGAGTACTTGCGCCAGGCTGCACCGGGCACAAAATTGCAAAATACCCCTGAATACACCCCGTTGGTGCAGCACTCCCCCTTTTGTCAGCGCCTGCGCCTGGTCTACAACTTTAAAGCCCTATACTTTTTTATACAATGTCTTCCTTTTTTTTCTTTTTTACATGTATAACTGGAATCTTAAAAGCTTCTCCTCCCCAAATTAAAAGCATAAAAGGTATATGCATGGACTTATATAATCATGTTCCAACAGCTAATCAAAATTTCTGCAACCCAAATGAAAGCAGGCCGCATTAGTCTCTGAGGCTTCTCTATCTTAATTGACTCATTAGAGTGCACACAATTGTCTTCCATGGCATGAAATAATTGGAAATAGAGTCTCTGAATCATCCCCAACCAAAGCAGCTTTGTTAAAATCGGTTTGCAGTAGAATTTGAATAATAGTATGCACTTAATGGTTGAGAAATTAGTGAATGAGGTCTATGGAGACACCTGAGGCACATCCACAGTCTACAAAAGGACCGCAGCGCACAGAATTCATGCCAGTGAGAAAGTAATCTGATTTATTTATGTTCAATTCTGTGAATGTAGCTAAAGGTAGCCTTAAACTTCAAGCAATCTCAAGGTTCCATTAGCGTTTTATGACTGAATATGTACAAACCCTGTTGAAACAAAATCACCCATCATATTGGTCCTTTATATCTGACAACTTATGCAAACAAATTTCACTCAACGGTGTTTTTTTTTTAAATTTTCATTAAAAAATACTTTTCTTCTATGATGATTCAACTGCTGATGATCATAGCATCGAGATGACTTGTATTGTGAACATACTCATCTTATCTAATCCAGACTAACCAAATGCCTCTGAACCCAGTGGAGATTGCATCATCCTACGGCAAAGAAAAACGAAGTTTGAGTTTGACAACTCAAAGACTGGTTTTACATCCATATTTGGTTGTTTATAATACCTTACATGGATGCCTTACGCAAGAAATGTAACAAATATTTAGGGAAAAAAGAAACATTTGCCTGCTCTTAAGGCTCAATGACAGCTGTATAGGTAGGCCACGGCAGGCACATTATACATGAAGTCGACAATTGTTCTTGAAAAGCATCAATGTGGTTTTTTCTCAAAGATAACAATGCAGCCATCCTATTCGTTCAGCCATTTCCTTTTATTTATTTATTTTTTTTCAAGCCTTTGTCCTGAGGTCCTTTGTACTTGGAAAAATTACAAGTACAACAGAGAAAAAGATTTGAAGTATATATACAGTATAATAAAATAAAAAAATAAATAAATACAGGCATATCTCTTAAGCATGTCTGGTTTTAAAATGAGTAGATAAATGGCAAAAGAAGTAAATGCACATATTTAATCTTTCCTGAGAAGAAATCGCAGAATTACAGAAGTTATCTCAGAATGAAATGGAAAACTCACTTTGCTTTATGTCTTAAAGGAGCAATATGTAAGAATTTGATGTTGATTAATCATGAAATGGCCCTGATATATCACCAGACATTAAGGAATGATGTTAATTTCAAATACTTATTTCACTGACAACAGCAGTCCAGCCAGAATATTCTCATTACAAAAGCGAAGTTCCAGCCCCAACTAATATTGATGTTGTCATTTTGTGTTTTGGCCTGTTGCGCCGCCCTCCACCTATTTCCCAATCAAGAAGTCAGTGGCATTTTGGCATCCAGGTTGCCAGTTACCACTGAGCTGCAGCTGCCAGCGTTCCGGAGCACAAATGTCTGACGTTACTAAACCTAAAAGGCCTCGTAATGATTCCAAAATACGTTGTGACAAAGTCAAAAACAAAACAAGGATCTGTATAGGACATGCCTTTGAAAGATGGAGAATGCAGAATGCAGAGAAGAATTTGAAGACCGATGCCGAAGTTACTAATTTTCTCCTGGGCAGGTAAGATTCAGCTGTTTGGCAAACTTGATTCTATTTAATGTAGGCACGGACATGTCAAATATTCTCTATAGTCGAATAACGTTATGTATGTTTGTTCATGGTACTTTAGTACGTATGCAGGTGGGTCATCGAATTGAGTAGGAAACAAACTGCTTAAGAAATAAAACGTGACTCTTCATTGCTAACATTAGCAATGCATTATAAGTCCATTTCTCTGGCATTATGCTAAGACGCTGTGGAAACCATTGTTATGTATGCAAATTTTATGTACAGCTTCCTTATTCAGTGGTTACACTGCAAGATGCAAATTGAATGATACTTAGTAACTCATCTCCTGATTGCTCGTAAAATTAAATACAAGCAAATAAAACTTTAAAATATAGCTGCAATTCTGGGGTTCAAGCCGAGAAAACCATTAGTAGTTGGAAGCTTGAACAGCTTAATTAAAAACCACTTTTCGAATATGTTGCAAGTATTTATGTGGATCTATTTTGCCAGTGTAATGATTGGACCAACGACTTATGATGAATAGTCTGATTTGTTATGTTAGGCTATTTTGTGCATTTGTAGCTCCCCCTTCTGGTCGATTGCTATGAAATTGTTCAGGTATATTTCAGGTATTTATGTGGACATATCCTGCAAGTTTTGTGGTGATAGGACGAACCATTTCTGATTTATAATCTGATTTGTGTAATACCACGCCCCTTTTTTCATTTGTGGTGCCC